>JAGTTD010000012.1:16563035-19283561 GCA_018398585.1 Simmondsia chinensis
TGATTTTTTTCTCTACTGGGCGAATTATGTTATTTTTTATCACTACTGGGCGAATTACGTTAATTTTTCTCCTACTGGGCATCTTGTGTTGTTTTTTACCCCTACTAGGCGAATTGAGTTGTTTTTTATCCCTACTGGGCAAATTGTGTTGGGTTTTTTATCCCTATTGGGCAAATTACGTTGATTTTTCTCCTGCTGGGCGAATTGTGTTGTTGTTTACCTCCTACTGAGCGAACTGTGTTGTTTTCTATCCCCATCGGCCGAATTATGTTGTTTTTATCCCTACTAGGTATATTATGTTATTTTTTATTCCTACTGGGCGAATTACGTTGATTTTACCCCTATTGAGCGAATTGTGTTGTTTTTTTTTATCCCTACTGGGCGAATTACGTTGTTTTTTCCCCTACTTGGCGAATTGTGTTGTTTTTTTTTCCCTATCGGGTGAATTATGTTATTTTTTATCCCTATTGGGCGAATTATGTTGGTTTTTATCCGTATTGGGCGAATTACGTTGACTTTTCTCCTACTAAGGCGAATTGTGTTGTTTTTTTTTATCCCTACCGGGAGAATTACGTTGATTTTTCCTTACTAGGCGAATTGTGTTATTTTTTACCCCTACTAGGCGAATTGTATTATTTTTTAATCCCTACTGGGCGAATTGCGTTAATTTTTGGCTTTTTTTAAATCACAAACAGAATCACACGCATGGTTCCCTCGTAAAATGTAATTAGATATTAAATAAATATAACAATTTCATTTATTTAAAATTTAAAACTAACTGACTGGGTTTTTTCAGGACACCAATTGCAACAATAACTACCACTTGAGTTAGGTCCATATCCCTTTAATTTTCTATCATTATTTTATCAAAAAATCCATTAAAAAAAATCTTAAATTCTCCTTAATTGGGCCATAAGTAGAATCCACGTGTTAGACAAACGATGTTGGATACACCAAAATATTACCTCCTCTTCTCTGAGAATGTGAATGGTTGTGTGCGGAAATAAACAATATACTCGGATTTCAATCGAATCAAATACCACGACAATAACGAGAAACAATCAGACTAAAAGAGCAATGAAATAATAGACACAACGATATACGTGGAAATCCCTTTACAATCGAAAGGAGAGAAAACCACGGGCGAAGATCGGAGCTTCTATTATTGAACAAAAGAAGAAGTTGAATTACAAAGATTCTCTCTCACAGTCAACTTTATTTGGTTGCATCGCCGCAATAAGGAAATACCTCACGTATGCTTTGGATTCTTTGAGAAGTACCCTACGTCCGTATTTATAGAAGCGCGTAAACCCTGCTTCCCGATCGATCGGTTCCTCACCTATTGATCAGCCACCTCTCTGTAAGCGTTCCTGTTTTACATAACATTCCCGATCGATCGAGCTTCACCCGATCGATCGGGGTCTTCACGACCCTTCTTCTTAATGCGCCAAGTAATTTTGAGACATAAACCTAACAAATCTCCGCCTTGGCTCAAAATCAACATCAACAATAAAACAACTCCACCTTCTCCACAAAATGCCCCCTCAACCAGGGCTAACATACATCAAACTGAAAGACCCACTAAATTCAAGCAATGCTTGAACTTGCTACCTGGTATAACTTTTGTGAACATGTCAGCTGGGTTATCTTCAGTCCCAATCTTCCTCAACTCCACCTTCCGCTCGTCAATCAAATCTCGGATAAAGTGATGCTTCACATCAATATCTTTCATTCGGTCATGATGAGTCATCTGATCTTTTGCTAGGTGGATAGCGGACTGGCTATCACAGTAAACTTTAACTGTCCCCTGCTCAACACTGATTTCACTGATCAATCCTCTCAACTAGACGGCTTCTTTGAGCGCTTCTGCTACTGCCATGTACTCGGCCTCGGTAGTAGACTGTGCTGTAACAGGCTGCAAACACGCTCTCCAACTGATAGCTGTGTCACCTAAACAAAACACATACCCTGAAGTGGACTTCCTCTTATCAAGGTCTCCACCATAGTCAAAATCTACATACCCAACCAAACAACACTTACTTTTTCCATATTCCAAACACAAATCAGAGGTTCCACGAAGATACCTGAGAATCCACTTTACTGCATGCCAATGTTCTCTGCCCGGATTCGCCATGTACCTTCTAACTCTGCTCATAACAAAAGCAATATCTGGACGCGTACAGACCATCGCATACATAATACTGCCCACTGCACTAGAATAAGGAATCTGAGACATGTACCTGACGTCCTCCTCAGTCTGAGGCAAATCTAACGCTGAGAGTCTGAAATGAGCTGCTAAGGGCGTGCTAACCGGGTTAGCATCCTTCATATGAAACCTGTCTAAAACCTTCTCAATATACTTTTCCTGAGACAAGTATAATTTTCCAGCTTCTCGGTCTCTATGAATTTCCATGCCTAATATCTTCTTAGCTGCTCCAAGATCCTTCATCTCAAATTCACTCTTCAGCATTGATTTCAAGTCGTTGACATCTTTCATATCTCATGCTGCAATCAACATATCATCAACATACAAAAGCAAATAAACAAAGCCTGAATCTGTCTTTCTGAAGTACACACAACCGTCGTACTTACTCCTGATGTAATCATGACTTGTCATGAACTGATCAAATCTCCTATACAGTCTAGGAGATTGCTTTAAACCATATAAAGACCTTCTAAGCAAACACACATGATCTTCTTTTCTTTCAACAACAAAACCCTCGGGCTGATGCATAAAGATACTCTCTTTTAGTTCACCATGCAAGAATGCGGTTTTGACATCCAATTGTTCAAGTTCAAAATCATGCATGGCAACCAAAGACAATAATGCACAAATCGAAGTGTGTCTAACTACAGGTGAGTAAATATCATGAAAATCAACACCTTGTACCTGACTGTAGCCTTTAGATGCCAAACGTGCCTTGTATCTCGCATCTTCCACTCCAGGAATGCCCTCTTTTCTCTTGAGGACCCATTTGCACCCAACTAGTCTTTTCCCTGTAGGAGGCTTCACCAGTTCCCAACTCTGATTCTTATGAAGAGACAGCATCTCTTCATTCATAGCAACGAGCCACTTCTTAGCATCTGATCTCGATACAGCCTCTGTATACGAAGTTGGCTCACTGTCATCTAACGTTTCAGCAGTAGAGAGGGCATAGGCAATCATCTCCTCATACCCATATCTCTCAGGAGGCCTAATCTGTCGCCTCGGTCTACCACCAGCTATAGTAATATTCTCCACCTGCTGACCTGTTTCTGCATTATCAGTAACAACAATACTCTCAAGCTGAACAATCTGCTGATCTGACTGTATCTCTGTATCATCAGGATCTCTATTAATGGAGGGTGTGTGTGGCGGATTAAGTAGAGCAGACTCATCGAAAGTAACATCTCTACTAGTCAGAAACTTCTGAACACATGGATCCCACAATCTATATCCCTTCACACCTGACATATAACCAAGAAAGATGCACTTCTTGGCCCTAGGCTCCAGCTTTCCATCATTAACGTATGCATATGCAGGACAACCAAAAACTTTGATATGAGAATAATCAGAAGTTGAACCAGACCATACCTCTTCAGGAGTCTTCATCTGTAATGAAGAATGCGGTGTCTTGTTCACAAGGTAGCAAGCCATGCTAACTGCTTCTGCCCACCATTCTCTCTTTAAACCTGCATTTGAAAGCATACAACGAGCCTTCTCAAGTAACGTCCTGTTTAACCTTTCAGCCACTCCAATCTGCTGAGGTCGACCTGTACATGTCCTGTGTCTGACTATGCCCTGATCTTCACAGAATTTAGTGAAGTCCCCTTCGACAAACTCAAGACCATTATCAGTCCTCAACCTCTTAATAGGCTTCCCTGTCTGTTTTTCAAGCAGAACTTTCCACTTCCTGAAGATATCATACACTTCATTTTTTTGCTTAAGAAAATAGACCCAAACTTTACGTGAGTAGTCATCAGTGAACGTTAGAAGATACCTGGACCTACCTTTAGAAGCCACTCTGGAAGGTCCCCACAGATCAGAATGTATGTAGTCTAACGTTCCTTTGGTCTGATGCACTGCTGCCTTGAAGCTGACTCTCTTTTGCTTCCCATAAATACAGTGCTCACAGAATTCCATCAGTCCTGTTGACTGACCACAAAGAAGTCCCCTCTTACTCAGCTCAGACAATGCTTTGTCACCAATATGACCCATTCTTATGTGCCATAGTCTTGTGATCTCTGCATCTGTCATAGTAGATGTGGAAACAGCAACTGCACCTGTCACGGTTGTACCTGCAAGCTCATACAAAGTACCAACCCTATTTCCTTTCATCACAATTAACGCACCCTTACTGACCCACATGACTCCACCTTCAGCAGTGTACTTGTACCCATTAGACTCAAGGGTACATAGAGAAATCAAGTTCTTTTTCAAATCCGGGATGTGATGAAAATCACTTAAGGTTCTAATAGTTCCATCATACATTCTCACATGGACTGTTCCAACACCCACTACCTTACAAGCAGCATCATTACCCATCAAGACAACCCCACCTTGTATAGACTTATACGTGGAGAACCAGTCTCTGTTTGGAGTAACATGAAGCGAACAACCCAAATCCATGACCCACTTATCTATGGACCTGGACTGAGAATCAGCAACTAATATAAATTCCCTTTCACTATCCTGCTCTACAACACTAGCCTCAGCGGACTTGTCTTTACCCTGGTCACCCCTGTTACCCTCTTTTGATTTATTCTTATATCTGTAACAATCTTTCTTTATGTGCCCTTTTTTGTGACCATAGTGACACGACAGGTTCTTATGTCTAGATTTGGACCTAGACTTATTCCCACCATTGGATCCCCTATGTTCTGATCAACCTCTCACATGTAAGCCACTACCCGAGTCATTCACCGAGTCAGATAATTCCTTATCTACCCGTTCTTTACTCACTAGGTTTCTTTTTACCTCATCAACAGTAATAGTTGGCCTACCCCCGTATATCATGCTTTCTACGAAGCCCTTATACGCATTAGAGAGCGAACACAGTAATATCATAGCTTGATCCTCGTCCTTAGGGACATCATCCAACGCCTTTAATTCATGAATAACTGAGGTAAATTTGCTAAGATGGTTTTTAAGAGATGTACCTTCTGACATACGAAAAGTGTACAACCGCCATTTCACTGCGAGTTTGTTGGAGACTGACTTGTGGCAAAACATGTCTAATAATTTCTCCCATAACTCCTTTGCGGTTTTAATCTCCAATACCTCTGACAAAACATCGTCAGCCAAACACATCTGTATAGCCGTGAGAGCCTTCTCATCCAACTCTTCCCATTGTGCCTCGGTCAACGTTTCTGGTTTCTTCTCTTTCCCCTCCAGTGCTTTCTTCAAGCCGTTCTGAGTCAGGAGTCCTTTCACACGGACTTGCCATAAGCTAAAGCTTCCCTGACCATTGAATTTTTCAATCTCGGTTTTAATACCTGACGCCATTGTATCAATTCGAAGAACCAAGCTCTGATACCAATTTGTGCGGAAATAAACAATATACTCGGATCTCAATCGAATCAAATACCACGACAATAACGAGAAACAATCGGACTAATAGAGAAACGAAACAATAGACACAAGGATTTACGTGGAAACCTTTACAATCGAAGGGGGAGAAAACCACGGGCGAAGATCGGAGCTTTTATTATTGAACAAAAGAAGAAGACGAATTACAAAGATTCTCTCTCACACTCAACTTTATTTGGTTGCGTCACTACAATAGGGAAATACCTCACGTATGCTTTGGATTCTTTGAGACGTACCCTACGTCCGTATTTATAGAAGCGTGTAAACCTTGTTTCCCGAACGATCGGGGGGTCCCGATCGATCGGTTCCTCACCGATCGATCGGCCGCCTTTTCGTAAGCATCCCTGTTTTACTTAACATTCCTGATCGATTGAGCTTCACCCGATCGATCGGGGTCTTCACGGCCCTTCTTCTTAATGTGCCAAGTAATTTTGAGACATAAACCTAACAGGTTGAGATCAAAGATGTGCAATCTAAACTTAGACTCACTCCCTATTTGGGGTTAATCCCTTTTTGTGCTTTTTTTACATTTATATTTACTGCTTCCACATCACTCTACTAACAAACAAATAAAGCAAACACACCTTTTGGCAACCACAGTGGGAGGCTTAACATAAGACTCAATTGTCTTCAACCCCATCATGGAGTATCGAAATGTAATTTTAGACTATTCACTAATGGTCAGAACAAGGAGATCCAGTGCTCTTGAGCATCAAGAACCAGAAGGCCTAGCCTTAATTGGGTCCCCACTTGAGCACCCTCTTGAACAAAGTCCTATATCACCAAGGGATGGAACCAATCACAATCCCGTCAGTGAAAGTAGAGGTGATGAAGACATCCCGGAGGACAAGCATATTGGGCTTGATGCCTATTCTCCTAAAAGTTTTATGGCCATGCACAAGCATTCTATGGAAATCGTGGATCAAAGGGTTCAGCAAGCGATGAAAGAGGCCTTTGAAAAACAACATGCTGAGATAGAATACACTCTAGTGGCCCAACGTGAAAACTCTACCTCTATGAGAGCCGCAATCAACAACGTTGGGACCTCGATGAATGAAAAGCTTCATAGAGAAACTGACAGAGTCTTGGTTGAGATGAACTGAACCCCATCTTCTGTTGCTACCCTTATAGCTAATGACGTGGCAAGGTAGATAGTAGTTGATGTCGAGCTTATCTTAATCATGCAGGCTGAGACTCATAATGCCTTAGTTCAAGCCACTAGAGAGCATATTAGGAAACTTGCTCCTGTTCCTCCTCCTTCAGTTCCAATTGGGTGCCCTCGTGATTTCCCCTCAAGCTCACGGTTTCCAATTTCTCAGGTTGACCACACAGTCCCTAAGAGAACGGGAAACCTAACTATGGCTAACCTAAGAGTTATTCACTTGGATCTTGGCCATAGAGTTGAAAATGGCCCCCTTAGGATTGCAAGACCCTTGAATCAAGGATTTTCTCTGGCTTCGAGGGATCTCAACACCGATGTGCAAGTGTCACATGTCCTCAAGACAGGGGGCATAACTGGTCATTCCCTCCTCGTAATGGAGAGGTTTCCTCAAGGCCCACTCAAGGCCTTGGAGTATATGTGTAGAGACAAGTACTATTCACACCCTAATTTCGAGGGAGATGGGACGACGCCATTTTGGGCAAAGTGCCACGTGCATATTTTGTGAGGTCTTCCTCAAGACCTTGGGGTACTGAAATAATGACATCTCGAGCCCAACATCTTGAGAAGTTCGTCACCTTAACAAGGGTAGTCAGCCACTCGAGGCACGAGATTGTTGAAGGGGAAGGGAGCTCGAGCTCAAGGGACTTCCAAGAAGGCTGCAAGATAGGTGGTTTCCAGGCTCGAGACAGTTACTTAAAGCACAATCTCGGATACTTGAGTGCCATACTTAATCAAAGAGAACGTGGGGCATCTAGAAGGGACTTTAGTTGAAAATGCGGACATGGGCATCAAGGAATATGCTCAATCACCAAATCAAGGGCATGTTCATTGATCATTTACATGCTAAGGAAGCTTAGTGGCCTGACATGGGAGAAAGTGCCGAATAAATGGGGGCGGCTGTTATTTAGTTTTTCTATAAATAAGTCACTTCATTGTAGTCTAAAAGAGCTAGACACACTCTCCTACAAAAATTCTTCAAGTTTTCTCTTTATAGCACACTTGTGCTTTTTCCTAGAAGTAGTGTAACTTAGATTAGTCCAACATAGTATGGTCCTATTGTACTTGTGTTTTTAGTAATACAACACTTCAAGTTTCAGTTATGAACTCTCTGTTTTAATATGTTCCCAAATTTGACAAGTTAAGAATTGAGGCTTTATTTTAAGGCTTTGGTAGCCAAGGCTTGACCTTGAATGCATTGGTCTTAACACTACTATCACTGCTTAATACATCAGGTGAACTTAGGTCCATGCCATTATTTAGGGCTTTGATGGTCAAGGTATGACCTCGATTGCGTTGGTGCTATTCTAGTGACTTGGATATGGTTTGCTTCATTTAAATCTTGTCAAACCTAAACTCATTCGAGTTATTATAAGTCAAGAGTACCAGGCTTAAAAACCTGATTGACTCGGGCTTGTAAGTGGACTGTTGAGTTCTTGGGTTTGTCTCCACCATAGTTTCTTACTTTTAATTGTACGAGGAAAGGTGTATGTGGGCCCTGCTCTATCACTGTAACTGCCACATGAGTTAGGTCCATATTCCTTTAATTTTCTATCAATAGATATACAAAAAAAATTTAACCAGGTCTTCTTAATTGAAGCATAGGCTGAACTCACTGTATAATCAAAGTTAGATACACCAAAATATCACAACTTTTTCTTCAAAAACGGTGAGTGGTAGAGGTCAAAGAAGTGTAGTCCAAATTTAGGCTCACTCCCTAGTCGCAGTGAGTCCCTTTTGCATGTTTGTTTTCATTTGTATTTATGGCGACCACATCATACTATATTACAAACAAATATAGCAAACACGCCTTTTGGCGACCACAGTGGGAGGCTTAAAGCAAGACTTCATTGCCGTCAACCTATTATGGATTACCAGAACGTAATTGCAGACCATTTGCCGATAGTCAGAACCAGGAGGTCAAGTGCTCTTGAGCATGAGGAACCAGAAGGCCTAACCTTAATTGGGTCGCCACACTTGAGCATCCTAGGCTCTATAGCACAAGGGATGAAGCCAATCACAACCGCGGCAATAAAAGCGATGGAGATGATGCGATTGCATAAGATGAACGCTTTGGCATGATGGCCATTCTCGAAAGAGTTTCATGGCTATGCTGAAACGCCATTTAGGAATCATGGATCAAAGGGTATGTTAAATTAAATATGTGATACTAATTTGTTTTTTTCCTTTGTTTTGTTTATTCCACATAGCATATTTATATTTGTTTTATTCGATAATTTTCGTTTGTCATGTTATGAATCCATTAGAGTATGATCTAGATCTAATTAAGTAGTTTAATTAGATCAGGACTTTAGAATTAAAATTAAGAATTTTAAATTCATTTTTCATTACACCTTAGTCGGTTAGGGCTATATTTTTAAAATAAGTTCCTAACAATTGGCATCAGAAGCAACTCAGAATACATTCATGATTGACATTAAAAATATCAAATTTGATTGAAATTGCAGCATGTAGAATTACGAAAAATATTAAATTAGAAAATTCATTAAAGGAAAAAGATAATTCTGAATATTATTGTTAAAAAGTTTAATAACAAGATTGAATGTTAATTAAAGTTTTAAATTGTTTGAAATTTTACATGAGTCATGATTCAATCAAGGAGGGAATTACTAAATCAAGTCTAATGAGATTAGATATTCAAATAATTGAACGATTTAGATTATTAATCTAATGTGATTAGATTTTGAATCTAGGTATGAAATATTCAATTACTGAATGTTATGATTGTAATAAGGCGAGATAAGTAGTAATGAGTCTTAGGTGGTGATCTAGTAGCATATGGCAATTAAGATCGTGTAAGGTACTTGTCCAAATGCAATGTACTTGTTTTAGCTCTTAGTTAGTATAAGTAGTTAGCTTGCTTTGTAATCTTCAGAATGTTGAATGATAATGAATTGATTCTTTCTCTTGTTCTTGCAAGATTCTTCTTAGCTTCTATCTCAATCTTACTTCTCTTCTCAATCTCTACTTTTCATCTTGATAATCTTCAATTGATCTCATCTTATCTTTCTTATCTCATCTTTAATCTCTAATCCTCAATTGAATTCTACTCAAACAACTCTTAATCTCATTTCTTCAATGTCAAAAACCTAGGTTAGCTTATGATTCATCCAAGAATCATAACAGTGGTATCAGAGCCTGACTTTTGCTTCCATTGGTGATTAGATTCTTGTATTCATTGCCTGATTCAAGATCGAGCTGGAATTGATCAAGGCCGTGTGGCAGAGGACATCAGGTGCTGCTGCCAGGTTGCTTTTGTTCAAGATTTCAGTTCAGATTTGCAAGTGTAACAGTTCGGTTTGCAATTGATCTAGTTCAATCAATTGAATCTTGATTTAGCTAGTTGCTTCCAAATCAAGTTGATTGATATCAAGTTCTTGAGTACTTGGTCACGGAAATTGTGCATAAGGTTGAGATTTGATCAATCTTGTGCCGTAGTAGCAATTCACTTCATAACAATTGCTGCATTAACATCGAAGTGAGCTTGCGGTGACTGTTGCACTAGGTCTGGTTATAACAAATTCAAGAGCTCTTGCAAAGGAATGAGCTGAATGAAGCTGATGTCCCGTAGCAACACCTGCGAGTGATTTTGTGAAAACTCAGAATTGAACTGGCTGCAGAAGATTCAGTACACAAGCTGCTACTAGTGAGATTTGTCCCTGAACTTGTTTTCTGTTGCAGAACAAGAGATTTAGGTGTTAGTTGCGTGGAATAACTTCAGATTTCAGATCAACGAAATAGAGTTGCTATTCTTGTTAGCTGGAGTTGCTTCGTTCAAAGCAGAATTGTATTCTAGTATTAATTGATAGTTGATCAGACTTGAAGTTGCTTTTCGATCAGCTGGATTTGCACATAAGCTAAGGTTCTATCGCATTTGGTCAAGTAAATCAGCTTCGATCAAGCATGTCCAAGAACAACTCCAGTGACCGATCAGATTGAAATGAGCAAGCTCAGTACATCGAAATTTTGCATCAGAGTTGCTGAATTGTTTTGATTAATCTGATTTTTGTTGATTGCAGCAGTGTCCAAAGCTCAAAATGGATACTCAAGCTCTTCTAGTCTTCAACAATGCTACCTTATTGGTGAAGATTGTGAATGTCATCTATCCAATCACTAAGGAAATCCTCAACCAAGTCTTCTCTCCATATGGTAATCTTGAGAAAATTGAAATTAAATCAACTTCTTTAGAAATTGAAGCTCAAGTGACCTATACGTCAAGGGAAGATGCTGAAAGAGCATGCAAATGGTTACAAGGAAGAAATGTCTACGACTATAGTTGTACGTTAGACATTCAATTCTTCACTCCTCTTAAGGAAATTAAACAAGAAATGGAAGCTTCGATTCAAGAAATTTTTTATCAATATTTTTCGAACATTAGGCAATCTTTTGAAGAGATGTTGATCACAAGCTTAGCACCGCAGCCGCAAATGGACCAAGAAGCAAAGGAAAACTTTGATGAAAAACACTCCAATTCAGCTGGGAATTGGGCTGACCTTGCTGCAATGACAAATAATCCAGGAAGAGCAAACAATCATTCCAGCAGGGCAATTTCACGCAGCATCAACAATTGGAGTTCATAAGGGATGTTTGGCCGTGTATGATGCTCAAACAATGTGCAAAAGATCCAATATATGCTGCTCGCTCTCTGTGGGAACCACTTTTTAGTTCGAAAGTAGATTGTGACAGGGTTGAACTCAGGAAAATGTTATGGAAAGACATATTTTTCGAGCAAAATCATCCTTGGTACAAAGAAAGTGGTAGAACTACACCCAACACAAGCTTTAAAGTGGAAAGTGAGAGCTATGGATGGGAGTTGGAAGCTTATGTTAGGCAACTCAAAGGCAAGGGGCAACCCCCAAGGGTACAAGCAAACATGAATCTTCAAGAGTTCTTGTGGCTCATTCTCCAACAACATGATTTTGATGTGGGTAAAGCATCAAATTCTCCTTTGCAACATCCTCACTTCCAACATCCTTTGCAACATCCTTGCACCCTCGGAATTAACATTAGCAAATCCTTTGCTGCAAGATGTGTGACTATACTAGTTGTAACAAAAAACACATCAGTATGGATTGGTGAGTTTGGTTGATCTGGTATGGAATCGGCAGACCTCCGGAAGCATTTTTCAGATCCTTCAGCTGCATATTTTCGCAGTCTGCATCAATATGCTCACTTCTAGCTGCAAAATTCAGCAATCTGCACCAGTTTTCTGCAATTTCTGGGGTTTCCTGCCCAAATTCCGCCCCAAATTCCGCACCAAATTTCAGCATTCCAGCTGCAATTTCTGAGGTTTTTCAGTATTCATAAGTGTTCCCAAGTCTCAATCTTCTCTCTTAAATTCTCGAGGACAAGAATCTGTAAAGGGGGGGCATTGTTATGATTGTAATAAGGCAAGATAAGTAGTAATGAGTCTTAAGTGGTAATCTTGTAGCATATGGCAATTAAGATCGTGTAAGGTACTTGTCCAAATGCAATGTACTGTTTTAGCTCTTAGTATAAGTAGTTGGCTTGCTTTGTAATCTTCAGAATGTTGAATGATTATGAATTGATTCTTTCTCTTGTTCTCACAAGATTCTTCATAGCTTCTATCGCAATCTTAACTTCTCTTCTCATTCTCTACTTCTCATCTTGATAATCTTTAATTGATCTCATTTTATCTTTCTTATCTCATCTTTAATCTCTAATCCTCAATTGAATTCTACTCAAACAACTCTTAATCGCAGTTCTTGATGTAAAAACAATGTCAAAACCCTAGGTTAGCTTATGATTCATCCAAGAATCATAACACTGAATATTTTATGGTAATCCAGAATGTTGTATATCTAATGTGATTAGATATACGGATTTATTTTATTCTAATGGGATTAGAATTTTACTATTTAATTATTTATTAAAACAATTCTGACGCGCTGACCTCAATGCTGTCAAATTGTTATTTTTTTAAAATTATTTTTCAATAAATAAGCAATTAATTAGGATGAGATTTCTAGTTAATATGTGATAATCTTTTCTAAAGTGTTTAGAAAATCTTTAATTAATCCAAGCTTTAAATTTTAAGTGTTGTTATTTAAAAGGTTTGATAACATGACATCAATAGAATTTTATTCACATGATTATTATTATTTTAATGAGTTAAACATTATGTTTAGTGTGAATAAAGTTAAAAGGCCATTCAAATATGGAACTTGATGAAATAATTAATTTCATCAAGTGGAAGAACTTTTTCAAATAGCTCTTATAAGATTAGAAAATTTAAAAGCTGAATTATTTGAAAAGAAATAACTAAAGAAACCTAATATGATTAGGGTTTTATTTAATGGTTAAATAAAATTTAGAATATTATTCTAATAATTGATTATGAGATAATCAAAATTAAAAAAAAAAAGGTTCACCATTGAAATTTCAAGTGGGAGCGAGGTTCAGGAGTTGATTTCTCACGGTCTCCATTGCCCGTCTAATTCTATAGTGGATAGATGCTACTCCTCGAAGAGGGTGTTTGTTCATGGAATATAGAGTTAGAATTCTTTGGGATAGATGGAGGCACGGGAAAATAGATGTGATCACTTATTCATGGAGTATCGAGTTTACTTGTACTAACGTCTAGGCAATGGTATACACGTGACTAAGATAGTATGGTAGTCTCATAGGGAGCATTTTGACACTGTCTTAGAGGTTAAGGTAAAAATGGTGAGTTAATTATATTTAGGAAATATATTAATTGAGAATAGTTCTTACCTTACTGATAATTCGTTACGCCCCTCTCCCATGGAGTAATGGATAGATTGGTTAGCTCATCGTTGCACACGTACATACAATGGAGGTGGATTTCATGCTTTGTTTGTTTGGTAAAATTACTAAAAGGGTCACAAGACTCAAAATATCAAGTGGGAGCGAGCTTCTAAATGAATGCTAGTGGCCTTCATTACAGGTCTAGCAGTATAGTAGGTGGGCGTAACTCCCCAAGGAGAGCATTCATTTGTAGAATACAAGGTTAGATCTTTTATGATAGAATAAAGTGCACAAAAAGTGGGTGAGGCCATGCCAACATGAAGTACTTTGTGGACTTGTATGGATGTCTAGATATCGGAGTACACTTGACTAGGGTCTACATTAGCTTCACTGAGGAGCTATGTTGTATGACCTTAGAGGCTAAGGAAATTGTGTTATGTTAATTATGCTTAGTAAAGAGTTGAGAAGAAAACATATTTATTAGAAATGTTGAGAAGAAAACATACGTATTAAGAAATGTTGAGAAGAAAACATATTTATTAAGAAATGTTGAGAAGAAAACATATTTATTACCCTTCTCATATCTCAATTCGGCCCAGCCGACAGGGAGTTTTTGGGTAGTTCGGTCAGGTCACCACGTCATGCATGTAACTGTCAAATTGTGAACTCTGAACTTTGATTGTTTGCTAAAAAGTAAGAAAAATAATCACGTATGTTTTATGACTTGTTTACAATTTTGATTTCCGACTGGTTGTTATCTTATGCAAGTTAGGAACAGTGTCCTGAAATCCAGATTTATTCTGGATATATTGTTTTAGTTAATAAATAAAATTGAAGTTCTAATCGTTTTCTAGTTAAATTTGTGTATGTGAGCATTTATACTGCATGTGTGGAAACATCCTTAAGATGGGTGTGGTCCCCAGACTACAATTTACATGTTTGTCCTAAGTGGTTTATGAGACTAAGCCACAGATAGACTTGGAACAACTAGTATGGATTATTGTTTGAAAGACTCATAGTCTAAGACAAGTTTGGACCACTTGTATGTTAAGACTATAACGTGACGTTTTAGATGACTTGTCTTGGTCATGTGGATGGAGATCCAAAAGTGTTGGGTTAGTGTGTTTAATAAGATTGACACACTGAGTTGGACCATGTGGATTACTTATTTCTAGACTACTGTCGGAGATGAGTGATTCATATTGTACTGTTTGAATGACGGCTCTAAATCCTGAGGGGATTTTGGACTTGTGCATGGAGCGTTAGATACTTTGGTGTACTATAAGTAAGGTCTAAACGAATGACTGAAAAACCACGTACACTGGGTAGTGGTGTGAAGTGTGACAAGGATCAGGTATTCAATAGGGAATCCACAGTCTCTTATGAGATACAAATATCCCCTTAGTTGATTCGCAAATATTTAAATAGTTTGAAAATTTTGGCCAAAGTATTCCAAGTGTTTGACATTTAGAATTTATACTGTGAATATGTTCAAGTATAAATATATTATTCAGTGAAGGGCGAGTCGGTAACTAATGGAGAAGCTGTGAGAAGGATAATGGTAGTGGTTATATTTATCCTTTGTCATGGACATCTAGTGGAGGGGTTGTTGTCATTAATATATTCTATTAGGGAGATATTGAATAAATAATTTAAGTCTGGAGTGCGGCGAGATTTTTTTAGTGAAATTAAGTCTTATTAAATGGTAATTAAATTATTTCATGGGATGATTAGTTTAACCCATTTGGAGCTAGATTTAAATTGTCCCCAAGGTCCTTGCGGAAGCTTTTGTATTTATTGCCATTGAAAAAATATTAAAGAATTCATAAGATGAATTATTTATCCACAAGATGGGTAAATTTAATTTTGCCAAACATTATTCATGAGATGAAAAAAAAAATTAAGAATTGTAAAATAAAATAATTTTTGAAAATTAAAATTCATAAGATGAATTTTTTACATGTGGGAAACAAAGCAAAAGGAAAAAAAAAAAGAAAAATCGTATTTAAAATTTAAAAATCGTAATTTTTTACATGTGGGAAACAAAGCAAAACAAAACGCATAGGCAGCCAATCAGCGTGCGACACATGTCGGGCACTAGGCTGCCTAGGGGAGGAATTCGCATGCCACAGGTTGGACCAATAGGCCTGCGACACGTGGCAAGCGTTTTGAATTAAAAAATCACGCTTTTTTGAACAGTGTTGAAACACAGCATTTTTAGTTGTTTTCTAAACGAAATGATGCGTTTTGTTTTAAACTGGGCAATCCCACATCGATAAAATTAGATTTTTTCGCTCCGGTATACTCCTATAAATAGAGGTGCCTATTCCGAGGTTTGGCATCCAGTTTTGAAACAAGTTTTAGGGTTTCTGCAAATAGTTTCGGAGACTTATCAAAAAAAAAAGACCTAGTTGAAGAGAAAAATTTTTGTTGAAATTTTTCTTTCCTCAATTTAATATTTTTCGGAGCCCACCCTCTGGGCAGTTTGAGATCATTGCGTAGAAGATCGCGGGGTCTTGATTTTCTTGGTATTCTTTATAATTGAAGCAATTCCAGGTATGTTCTTCTTTCCTTCTTCTTTTAGTTTTCACTTTTTTATTTATTTACAGTATCTATTATTATGCCTGTTTGAGTTTAAGTATTGTTATGAATGTATTAGAGTAAAAGGCCTGTAGATCTAAATTCAGAATTTAGATATGTAGATTTAAATTATGAATTTAAATCTGTAGATTAAAATTAGGAATTTTATATCAACCTTAGGTTTAGAATTCATAATTCTAAACCCGTTCTGCTGCGTAAACTTTTTAAAATTAAGGAGAATTTTAAAATTCATCCCAACAACCGGTATTAGGGCAAAGGGTTTATAGAGGTAAACCTATTCCCCGGAACTCTGGTACGTGAGGTGTCACGAAGCGTGACTCTCCGACTAGGGGCTTAGATAGAGAGAAGAGTCTCCTCCTCTAAATGCTCTAATAGGTGCCTAATGTTGTGACCATAGTTGAGAACTGTGAACCCAATAGTCGGCATCAAAGTTTATTTTTCCCCACAAACTCTATATCTTTTCCCAACAATTGGTATCAAAGTCAGCCATTGATTACATTCATAATATACATGACTAGGTATAATAAGATTGAAATAAATAGATTGGCGATTTAATAAAATAGAGATTTTCTTAAGAAGGAAAGTTAGTTTAATTAGAAGTATCGATTTAAATTGCTTAAATCAATAATGAATTAAGGACTAATTCAGATGATTATTCGAATTTGTGATTTAAATTGTTTGAGTCATCAAAGTAATTAATTGTTAATTAAATATTTTTTAAAGTAACGATTTAAATTATTTAAATCGATTAAAAGAGTTAATAGTTAGATACGTTATTTAAAGTATCGTTTTAAATTGTTTAAATCGGTTAGAAGATTTAATGGTTAACTAGGTTGTTTATAGTAATGTTTAAATTGTTTAAATCATTAATGAGTTAATCGTCAATTCGGAACAACCCATAAATTTGTGATTATGTTGTTCGTATAATGAGATTATATGTTCTCAGTCATGATTTACGAAATTGGACAAAATTGATCTAATAAGATTAGATTCAAATATTTTTAACAATAACGGATAAAATTGATCAATTAAATTAGATTCAATTAATTTTTGTGAAATCGGATAAAATTGATCTAATAAGATTAGATTCAAATTTTTATGAAATATGATAAAGTTGATGTAATGAGATTAGATTCAATTATTTTTTTTAACGAAATTGGATAAAATTGATCTAATGAGATTAGATTCAATTTATTTTAAAATTAAATAATTTTATTTTTGAAAATTAAAAAAAAATTGTCAACAGATGCTTTCGTCATGTTGACATCTGACAGCTGATGTCAATGATAAAAAAAGAAAAAGATTTTTTTTTTATTTTATTTTTGGAACATGTAGACGTCAATACTGATTTATATAATAATTATAAATTAATTATTTTGTTAATTAATTTTCTTTTAGATTGAGATTCTAAGTTAGATTATAAGATAATCTAAGTTGTGAATTAGTATTATTTTAAATAAAAATTATTTTAAATTATTTTAGGATAAGATTCTGAAACAGACTATATCATAGTCTAAGTTAACTTTATTTTTAAAATCAAAGTTAAATTTTATTAATTATATTTTAGAATAAGACTCTAAACTAGACTATTGGATAGTCTAGGCTTGTTTAATTTTAGAATGAGATTCTAAAAATAGACTATGAGATAGTTTAAGTACAAAATCACTACTTATTTTAAATAAAATCATTTTTAATTTAATTTTGGAATTAAATTTTTGAAAAGTAGATTATGTGATAATCTAAATTAGATGTTAGTATTGTTTAATTAAAATTAATTAATTAATTTTATTGATTGGTTTTAGAATGAGATTCTAAAGCAACATTATAAGATAATCAATGTGGCAAATTGACAATATTTTTGAATAAATTAATGAATTAGTTTTGGTTAATTTTAGAATGAGATTGTAAAGAAGATTATGAGATAATCCAGGTTGTAAATGCAAAGTTCATTAAAAAAAATCACTAGTTATAAAAATCAAGTGGGAGCGAGGTTTCAATTGTTGTAACTTCACGGTCTCCATTACCAGTCTAGCAGTATAGTACATCCATAGACCTCCCTGTGGAGGATGTCGGTTTGCAGATTATAGGGTTAGACTTCTGTTGGGATAAACCGAAGTGCAAAGAAGCGATGCGACCACGCTGCCGTGGAGTATTTTGTGTATTTGTATGGAGGTTTAGGTAATAGTTTACACTTGACTAGCCTGATGCGTTAGCCTCTCCGAGGAGCTTTGTTGTGTCATGTTAGAGACTAAGGTAAAGTGGTGAGTTAATCATGTTTAGTAAGAGTTACAAGAAAACAGGTTAATTAAAAATAGTTATCACCCGAACTAACTTCATGGGACCCCGCTGCCGGGGAGTAAAAAGTGGTGTGTTTGAGTCATTATTGTATGCATGATAGTACAGTTTGGTGGATATCTAACTTATCGTGTATGCTAAGTTGAAAGAATATATATCACTGCATTATACATGACTCTTGTTAGACAATTACACGTATGTTTGCATTTATAGTATCTTTGATATGGATACGGCTGGCGAACTTTACTTGATTTTGAATACATAATGTACTCAGTGGATCAAATCACTTTGCCTTGAAAAATAAGTTAGACTTAGTTATTACTCACAAGGGACCTACTAGAAACAAAAGAAAGGGTAAGGTTGCTATTGTAGGAACCAAGTCCATAAGGAATTCAGTAAAAGAAAAGTGTTTCTTTTGCAAGAAAACTAGGCCACTAGAGAAGAAACTACACTAAGTACATAGCTACTCTTCCTACAAAGACTACTAAGTCATCTGGTGAAGATATGTTGATATCTCACTTACTTGAGTCATGTGTAGTTAAGAGTCCACCAGGTTCTTGGTGGGTGGACTCAGGTTTAACTGACTATATCTGTAATAAGTTACAGGAGCTCAGGCTAGGCTAAAGCTACACGATGAGTGTTACACCTGATGGTCGGGGACAATACAATAATAATGGTCTTAAGTGTAGGAGATGTTAGCTTAGACTTTAGTGATAGAGTTTTGTTTTAAAGGATTGATTATTTAAACCTTCGCTATACAGGAATTTGATTTCTGTATTTCATTTAATGGATTGTTTATTTGCACATGTACATGAATAAATTATTTATTCATGTTATTTCCTTATCAAAACTCTAGTAATTGTTTAAATAAATCTAACATAAGTTCACTTGTTCAATCCTAGAAAAAAAAAAAAAAACACCCTGAAAGTGATAATGCCTACACCTCGCACCAACGTTTAGGTCACACCAATTTGAACAGGATCCAAAGATTGGTAAAAGATGGACTGATAGAGGCTTTGGACTTGAGGTCATTACCAGTCTGTGAATCCTGCATTGAAATAAAGACAACTAAATCTGTCTTTAAGAGTAAAGGCAACAAGGTTGGTGACTTGCTTGAGCTGGTTCACATAAATGTATGTGGACCATTACATGTTCAGGCAAGAGGTGGGTATGAGTATTTAATCATGTTTAGTGATGATTAATCAAGGTATGGATATGTTTACCTGATAAGACATAAGTCGGATGTTTTTGGAGAAATTCAAAGAGTAGAAAGTTGAATTTTAAAAGCTATCAGATAAACAGGTTAAGTCACTTCGATCAGATTGAGGTAGTGGATATTTTTCGGGTGAGTTTTTGGTTTTCCTAACTGCAAATGAGATAAGATCTCAGCTTTCTACTCTGGGTACACCGCAGCATAATGCTTTTGTAGATAAAAGGTACAAGGACGGTCTTTTCTACAGTTTTTGATTTAACAATTTTTTTTGAATACAATGCAAAACACTTAGAGAAGGATTTTGCAAGTAAGCTACAAAAACAAAAACAAGGTAGTATTAAAGAAAATGCACTAATTCTAAATAGCTAGACACAACTTAAGACATAGTGGATGCATTAGATGCATCTACTACTAGGAACGAGGATGTTTCAGGTACACGAGAGCTTAGGTGTGGTGGGAGGATTTTCAGGACACCTGACAGGTTCATAGCAGGAGCCTCAGTGGTAGACCGTGACATTGAATCCGATCCTTTTAGCCACAATGAAGCTATTAAGTTTTCTAGTTTTGTGCAATCGGTTGATCGATTCATGCATGTACAAATGACATTGGGAGAAAGTAGTGACTTTCTTAGTTTTATATGTCAGAGATATACTACTCATTAAGAATGACGTAGGGGTGTCATTAGCTATAAAGGTTTGGTTGTCATGACAGATAAATATGAAGGATATGGGAGAAGCCAACTCTACTGTTAGGATTAAGCTTCTACATGGTTGTAAGAGTAGGATGTTGGATCTCTCTCCAGCCACTTATACTGGCAAGATGCTGTCAAGGTATAGCATGGAGTCCCTCTATCTTTTGAGTAGTGTTCTAGGACACCTCAAGAGGAGGAGCAATTGAGGAATATTCCATTGCTTTGGCAGTGGGAGCCTCAGGTATGCCATGTTGTGCATGAGACTTGATGTCTGCTATGCTATGGTATAGTACGCAGGTGTTAGTCTAACCTGGGTCCAATAGACTAGGTGGCAGTGAAATATTTTTTCTAGTTCTTGAGAAAAACTAGAGATCCTATGCTAATCTTTCAAAGTGACGAGCTGGTTCCAGTTGGCTATACTGATTTAAGACTTCTAGTCAAATTAAAATGATAGATGTTCGACATCTAAGCATGTCTTTACCCTCGGAGTAGGTGCCATTAGTGAGAGAAATGTCAAGCAGCATTGTATTGCTGACTTCATAATAGAGTAATTGTGCTCATTAAGGGTTAGGCTCAGTAGACCTTAGGTTCAAATTTAAAAGGGGTGAGTATGGACTTTGTCATAAATTGGATTTAGGACAGGTAGGAGATTGTTAGGAAAAGTGTCCTGAAATCTAGACTTATTCTAGATATATTATTTTAGTTAATAAATAAAATTGAAGTTCCAGCAGTTTCCCAGTTAATTTTGTGTATGTGAGCATTTATACTGCATGTGGTTTTCTTTTGGAAACATCCATGAGATGGGTGTAGTCCTTAGACTACAATTTGCATGTTTGTTCTAAGTGGTTTATGAGACCAAGCCACATATAGACTTGGAACAAATGGCATGTATTGGTATTTAAAAGACTCGTAGTCGAGGATAAGTTTGGACCACTTGTATGGTAAGGCTATAACGTGACACTTTAGATGACTTGTCTTGGTTATGTGGATGGAGCTCCAAAAGTGTTGGGTTAGTGTGTTTAATAAGATTGACACACTGAGTTGGACCATGTGGATTAATTATTTCTAGACTACTATCGGAGATGAGTTATTCATATTGTATTATTTGAACAACGGCTCTAAATCCTGAGGGTATTTTGGACTTGTGCATGGAGCGTTAGTTACTTTTTGTACTATAAGTAAGGTCTAAACGAATGACTGAAATCCCATGTACACTGGGTAGCGTGTGAAATGTGACAAGGATCAGATATTTAATAGGGAATCTACAATCTCCTATGAGATACAGATGTCCCCTTAGTTGATTCGCAAATAATTGAATAGTTCAGAAACTTTGGCTAAAGTATTCCAAGTGTTTGAAATTTGGAATTTATACTGTGAATTGTTCAAGTATAAATAAAGTATTCAGTGAAGGACGAGTCGGTAACTAATGGAGAAGCTGTGAGAAGGATAACGGTAATGGTTATTTTTATCCTTTGTCATGGACATTTAGTGGAGGAGTTGTTATCATGGACACGAGTCGCACGCTGGGCTACCTAGAGGAAGAATCCACGTGCCACTGGTTGGACCAATAGGCTTGCGACACGTGGCAGGCGTTTTGAATTAAAAAATCACGCGATTTTGAACAGTGTTGAAACGCAGCATTTTTAGTTGTTTTCTAAATGAAACGATGCATTTTGTTTTAAACTGGGCAATCCCACATTGAAAAAATTAGATTTTTTTGCTCCGGTATACTCCTATAAATAGAGGTACTTATTCCGAGGTTTGGCATCCAGTTTTGAAGCAAGTTTTAGGGTTTCTGGAAATAGTTTTGGAGACCTAATTGGAGAGAAAAATGTTTGTTAAAATTTTTCTTTCCTCAATTTAATATTTTTTGGAGCCCACCCTCTGGACAGTTTGAGGTCATTGCGTAGAAGATCGCGGGGTCTTTATTTTCTTGGTATTCTTTATAATTGAAGCAATTCCAGGTATGTTCTTCTTTCCTTCTTCTTTTAGTTTTCGCATTTCTATTTATTTATAGTATCTGTAATTATGCCTGTTTTAGTTTAAGTATTGTTATAAATATATTAGAGTAAAATGCTTGTAGATCTAAATTAGGAATTTGGATATGTAGATTAAATCATGAATTTAAATATGTAGATTAAAATTAGGAATTTCAAATCAGCCTTAGGTTGAGAATTATGAATTTTAAACCCGTTCCGCTGCGTAAACTTTATACAGTTAAGGAGAATTTTGAAATTCATCCTAACAACCGGTATTAGGGCAAAGGGTTTATAAAAATAAACCTATTCCTGGGAACTCTCGCAAGTGAGGTATTACGAAGCGTGACTCTTCGACCGGGGACTTAGGTAGAGAGAAGAGTCTCCTACTCTAAGTGCTCTAATAGGTGCTTACTGTTGTGACCATAGTTGAGAACTGTGAACCCAATAGTTGGCATCAGAGTTTATTTTTTCCCCACAAACTTTATATCTTTTCCCAACAATGCATTGCAGAGTGTTACTTGTCTTTCTATTATGCTCACTGAAATTTAATATGTAATAGTACATGTGGAGCACTGGTAGATGCTTAGGATTCTGTAGTTTGTTGCTAGTATATCTACTAGTTGAAAATAAGCTTTAGAACATTAGATTAGACAAAAGAGTTAGTCAGTTGCAAGATTCAGACATTAGATGTTGAACGTTTTCTAGTATCAGACACTTGAAAATTGAATTATGCTAGAGATTATCAAATATTTGAAAGAAGTGTTTAATTAGAGAACTAGTAGCATGGGAACAGCTAATGAGAAAGATGATAGGGACACAATTGTATTAAGAAAGTTTAGTTCAAGAGCGCATCATATGATGATGGCTTATTTAATTAAACTGGAGTTATTGATGCAAAAATTGATAGCGAATCTCAATAGGATATGATTCTAACTTGTCTATCAAAGTCTTTCAATCGGTTTAGGCTGAATACATTGAATAATAGAGATTACTCATTGTTTGAACTGATGAAAGTAGAGTTTGAGAAAAAAAGGTGTCATGAGAATTAAGAGAAGAGTTCATTTATTGTAAACATTTCTATCAAAAATTAAAAGCCTCTTGAGGGTAAACTAAAACATAAATTAAAATAGTTTTGCCTTTAATAAAAGTTTTGGACATTAGTATTTAGAAGGAATTGCCTAAGCACTTAGATACCATTATTTCCAAGGCTAGAAATCCTATATGGCAAGGTATTTGATATCATGTCTCCTCTAGTTGTGACTAGTTGATAGTTCACTAGTGTTCTGATGAATGGGTGTTCAGTGCGGGCACCAAAAGATAGTAGTTTAAATGAAGTAATGTAGTTTTGCATTTGAGTAACTATCTTAATGTATTTTACAATTTTGATTTCTATTTGCTATTTGGTTCAACTCTTTCTGTTATTTTTTTGGGGGAAAAAAATTATGGTCAAGTAAATAGATTGTCTATTACAAAGGGTATATTGGTAGATAGTTGACTTATTTTGATCAAGACTATGTTAATGGCAATTTATTAGTCCAATACAAGCCAGGTTGGATAACCATATAGGAGAAGAATATCTTGAAGTCCATATAGCATTTGAATGACACTTGATCTTAAGTCATATTAATTTAATATGATTCAAAACTAGTTTTATTTTTCTTATGGGATCATTAAGTACTAAAATGATAACCGGCATGGAAATCATGTTTGAACTAATGATGACTAAAAGAGCTTTTAAGAGTAAAGGCAATAAAGCCACTAAGCTGCTAAAACGTGTTCATAAAATGTTTATAGATTGCTTCAAGTTCAAGTTAGAGGAAGCAGTGAGTATTTTATAAAATGTTTTTGAATGACTACTCAATTAGTTAATATAAGGAAACCTATGAGGACTAAAGTCTTGAATCCTAAAGTTCAAAGAATTAAAGACTAAAGTTAGGATCAGTTAGGTAATTATATCAAGTCACTTTAATTAGATCAAAGTGGATTTCAGGAGAATTATTATTTTTCCTTAATACAAAGTGTTCTAGAAATGATCAATAATATGTTATTAAATATGGTAAGATTCATGTAATGAGTCACAACTGCATATCCAAAAGTTTGTTATGTAAGAGGCTTTAGAAAGTGTTCTAAAAGTACGTCAAATAGCTTGTGTTGGATAGATTGACAGTATGAAATATTGTGTCTCTACAGCTTGATACAACTTATAGTGTAGATGATGTATTAGATATATCTTCAACCAGGTTATTGCCACACTAAGTACATGAGAGCTTTGGTATAGTTGGAGGGTCACCTGACGAATTCATGTCTTTAGTCTTAAAGGTTAGGTACAATGATGAATCTGATCCTTTAAACTACAATGAAACTCTTAAGTATAAAGATGTGGACCAAATGGTAAGGGACATAAAAATTAAGTTAAATTAATTGTTTACACCCTAATTTTTATAAGGCTAGGACGATGCTGTTTTTGGTAAATTGCACATGTTCATCACGTGAGGTCTTCCTTGATGGGAGTCGGGCTTTTAGATGTTGTGATAATGGCGTCTCGAGCCTAGTACTTAGGAAGCATTATTGCCCTTGACAAGGGTATCAACCACTCAAGGCTCGAGATGGCTAAAGGGTGAAGTAAGCTCGAGCTTAAGAAGCTACCAAGAAAGCTACAAGAATGGTAATTTCCAAGATCGAGGAAGTTACTTAGAGTGCAATTTCAGATTCTTAGACCTTAAGCTTAATTCAGGAAGACATGGAGCTTCTAGAGGGAACTTTTACTGAAAAGCTGGACGTGGACATTAAGGATTTCCCTTCAAAACCTCAAGACACGTAGGTGAAAAGTGAGCGTGTGCAAGTAGAGGTGGCTAGTGGATCGGCTCAGTCCGTAACCCAAAGCGGGCCGGGCCCTGAGCCTCCTCAAAATAGAGGAGGCCTAGACTCGGCTCGGTCCGGGGCCTTTGGGGCAACGTGACCCCAACCGCTCTTTGAGCCGTCGTGGGACACTTTTTAAGGGGAAAAAAAAATCAATTTTTTCCCCTATAAATACTAACCTCTTTTTATCATTTCACCACACAATAATCTCTCCAATTCTCTCCTCTCTACTTACTTACATACAATTATTTGCTCTAAATCTCTCAAGTTCGAAGTTTCAATTATGTTCTGCTCATAAAACCTTGTAGAAGTTCAAATCTCTGTACTAGTGCTACGATCATTTCCTCGCCTTCCATTTCTTCTTTCTTTACTAGCGTTTCCTCCTCAATCACCTCCTTCATTTCTTCAGCCACCAGGTTAGCCTCATTCACCACTCGAGGCGCCTTATCGGTCGAGGCCAACGTCAGGTTCGCCTCGCGATCTTCGATGAGTTTCATAAGTTTAGCCATGTATTTCTTTCCCGTCTTGTGAGCATTCAACACTTTCATAGAATGCGCACCAACATTATACATTTCAGACCAGAACTTCAACTTTGTGTAAGGTGTGTAGTGTTGAATGTGTAATGTTGACTTCAACATTACACAAAGTTAAAGTTTTGGTGTGAAATGTGTAATGTTGGTGTGCATTCCATGAAAGTGTTGAATGCTCACAAAAGGGGGAAAGAAACACATGGCTAAACTTCTGAAACTCATCGAAGATCGCCGGGCGAACCTGACATTGGCCTTGACTAATAAAGCGCCTTGAGTGGTGAATGAGGCTAACCCACTGAAGAAACAGAGGAGGTTATCGAGGACGAAACGGTCATAAAGAAAACAGAAACGGGGGTGAGGAAACAACCATAGCACTAGTGCAATAAGTCCTGCACTAACCGCTGCAAGTTTAGACTAAGTTATTTATATTTTTATAATTCTATTTTATATTACATATTTTATTTTATAAAATATATTTATAATTTTATGTAGTTGTATCATATTGTTATAGTTGTATTTTTTAACAATTTATGATACATTTTATTGTATTAAATACATTTATAATTTTTATAATATATACATATATATTATAAATTAAAAGGGGGGAAGGCGGGCCTGGCCCAGCTTTGGTGGGGTTCACAGGGCCTGGGGGAACCCCGGCCTAGCTCGGGCCTGGCCCTTGGCCACCTCTAGGCATAGCATAACATAGTTTTTTGTTGTACTTACCTCTGTAGTAATATAGTTCTCAGGCTTCATGTATAAGTTTCTAGTTTTAATCTGTTCCCACAAATCAACAATTTTAGATTTGAGGCTTTAGTTTAAGGCTTTGACGGCCGAGGCTATGTCCCATGATTACATTGGTCTTAACACTTCTATCACTACTTGATAAGTTAGGTTAACTTAGCTTTGAGCCATTGATTGGGGCTTTGACGGCAAAGGCTTGTCCCTTGATTGCATTGGTCCTAATCTAGTGACCAGAATATGGTTTGCTCCACCTTAATCTTGTTAGACCTAAACTTATTCGAATTATTATAAATCAAGGGGGTCAGGCTTAAAAACCTAATTGACTCGGGCTTTTAAGTGGACTGCTGAGCTCTTAGGTTTGTGTCCGCCCCAGTTCTTGACTTTTAAGTGTACGAGGAAGGGTGTTTGTGGGCCCTACTCTGTCATTGCAACTGTCACTTGAGTTAGGTCCATATATTTAATTTTGTCATAAAAAACACACAAAAGATCCATAAAATATTTAACAAAGTCTTCTTATTTGAAGCGTACACAGAAATTATGGTATAATCGAAGTCAGATACACCAACGCATCACAACATTTTTTTTGAATATGGTGAGTGGTTGAGACCAAAGACGTGCAGTTTATAATTAGGCTCACTCTAGTCACAGAGTGTCCCTTCTGTATGTTTGTTTTGTTTTCACATTTACGGCAACCACACATACATCACTTGAAATAATATATAGCAAACACGCCTTTTTGGCAACCAGAATGGGAGGCCTGAAACAAGACTTTGTAGTCTTTAGGCCATCGTGGATAACCAAATTGTAATTGTCGGCCATTGGCCAATGGTCAGAACTAGGAGATCTAGTGCCCTCAAGTATGAGGAACCAGAAGGCTTAGCCCTTATTAGATCCGTGCTCGAGCATCCTTTTGGGCAAAGTTCCATATTTCAAAGGAATGAACTGAGTCACAACCACGGCAACGAGAGTGGCGGTAACGATGACGTTACAGAAGATGAACGTATTGGGCTCGATGGCCATTCTCGCAGGAGTCTCATGGCTATGTTCAAACGTCATTTAAAGATTATGGACCAAAGACTCCAACAAATAACGAGAGAAGCCTTCGAGAGACAACATGCTAAAACAAAGTGCAATCTAGTGGCTCAGCATGAAAACTCTGCCACCATGAGAGCCATGATTAATGACGTTGGAACCTCTATGAGCAAAAGGCTCCATAAAGAGACTGATAGAGTCTTGGTGGAAATGAACTCTACCTTGTCTTCTACTTCTATCCTTATTGCTACGGATGTGGCTAGGCAGACAGTGGGTTGAGTCGAGCTTATCTTGGTTAGACAAGCTGAGACTTATAATGGCTGGGTCCAGACCATTAGGAAGGATATTAGGTAAATTAGGCCTGCACCTCCTCCATCAATCCTGGCTGGTTATCCTCACAAGACGCCCTTGAGCTCACGGTTACCAATTACTCAGGCTGACTGTACAGTCCCTGAGAGAACAGAAAACCCAACGGTGGCTAACCCAAGTGTTACACACTTGGAATCCAGCTATAGAAATGATAACATGCCTCTTGGAGTTGTTGGACCCTCTACTCAAAATTTCTCTCTGACCACTAGGGAACTGAAGCCCACTATGTCGTCGTTACCTGTCACCGAGACAGAGGGTCATACCTGTTCGTACCCTCCTCAAGTAGTACAGGCTGCCTCCAGACACACTCAAAGCCTAGAACTAGGAATGCAAGATCAGGTCCCTAGTTTTGGGAATTAGGCTTCATGTCATAGACCTTCTCATACTTATCATATGTTATGTTTTGTAGTTGTTTTGATGTAATAAGTTGTGTCCGTAGGTCATTGGTAATGTTTGAACTGTATTGTTTGTTAATTGGTGCCAAAGGGCCTTGATTGTTAGTTAAGTCGGTTGAAAGGGTCAAGTGTGGGTCAATTGTGGCGGCTAAAGATCTAGGGAGTTGGTTAAGCTTGTTCATTTACATTGTATCTAGATCTAATACAAGTAGCTTGCTCAAGTGTAATATTCATTCATTCAATCAAATATACAAATGTCTCTATGAGATATTTTCTCTACTTCTTGTCTCCTTCACTTCTCTTCTCATATATACTCTCTCTTTCACAAGGTTAGACTTCAAGTTCATCTAGAGGTTTAACAATTTGTATCAGAGCCCCGTTTTAGGCTATCAATTAAGTTGAATTCATTCAATGTGGTTGTATACGCTTGGATCAAGGTGATTGATAACAAATATCCTTTATAGCAATGGCAAGTGGAGTTACAACTAGATCAGGAGCTACAAAGGCTACTACGAATCCTTCTTATGCTGAGGTTGTTGGTGCTAGTGCTACAGCAGATTAGGAAGTTGTTACAATAAGTCAATTAAGCTTGAAAATGAAGGAAATGTTCATGCAGATGTAGTAGTCACAAAGTGAATTGGTGCGAGAACTGAATCACAAGTATGATGAACGATTTACTCAACATTCTTAGCAAGTTGAGGAAAAGATTGCTCATTGGATTAATCAGCAAGCTTAAGAGTTTGAAGAAAAGATTGCCAATCGTTTGAATCAACAAATGTAGAGGTTTGAAGAGAAATTTGCTGAATATGCAATCAATTCAGGGGACAGAATGTGTCTTCCATTCCGGAACCTTTACTTCCAGCCACTCAGTCGCTTATGCACCAACAGATGAGGTCTCAGGATGAAGTGAATCCTCAGGTGCAAAATGTTTCTGTTAGACCTTGAGATCGAACTCAAGTAGTTGAAGATAGACCTCAAGATTGAAATTTTGTGACTACCAGGGCATAATATCATTCACCTATTCATGTTCAGTCACCATTTACCAATGTGAATCTAGGACATCAAAATCATCCACCTGATCAGTGGCATCAGCAACACTCAGGAAGTAATGAAGTGTCATCTGGTAACAGAAGCAGTGGGTTTAGACAGCCAAGAGTTCATATTGAACCATTTGATGGAAAGCAACCACAATCATGGTTGAGGAGATGCGATAGGTATTTTCACTTCTATCATGTTGATGAGGCAGAAAAGCTTGAGATAGCAGCTGTATATCTTCATGGAGACCATGAGATATGGCTCTATAGTTTGCTTAAGAGTAATTCCACACTTTCTTCTTCTGAATTTGTGGAATAACTTTGTGAGAGATATAGTGATGAAAACTCTCTTGATATTGTTGATAATTTTAACAAAGTGATACAAGAAACATCTGTGAAGGATTATATGACAAGGTTTAAGAACCTTAGAGCAAGCATGATAGCTACATATCCTCAAACCACTGAGTCCTATTATGTCTTGAGTTTCATAAGTGGCTTAAAGCCTAAAATTAAGAATCTTGTGAAAGCAGTTGATCCTAAGACATTGTCCAAGGCTTATGCTAAGGCTAAGCTCTTTAAGGCAACGGTTCTTGCTTCAAATGATGGACTAAAGTATCCAGGAAGTGGCTCCGAGCAACAGTAGGGATCTGTTAATCCTTCAGGCTCTTGTTCAAAGGAGAATAAAGCTCAAAGGCTTTGTTTCAAGTGTAATCAGCCTTATCAGTTTGGGCATAAATGCAACCCAAAGTTCCTCATGGAAGCTAGGGGAAAGAGTGCTGGAGAGCAATCTGTAAGTGAAGAATCTGATTCCGAAAAGGATAGTTCAGATCAGGAGTCACAACAGGAACTTGTTGAGGATGGGGTTTGAATCTCCATGAAGGCGTTGACTGGGAATGGAGCTCATAACACAATAAGGATCAAAGGGAAGGCAGGAAAGAGATCAATAATTGTTTTGATCGACAATGGAAGCACCCATAGCTTCATTGATCCCAAAGTGGTAAAGAAAGTGGGGCATGAAGTGATCAAGACACATCCATTGGCAGTGACTGTTGCTGATGGTAATTCAATCCTAACTCAGAAAAAGTGCCAGGGGTTTTAGTGGTTTATGCAAGATTGCAGATATGATTATGACTTCAAAATCTTACCCTTGGGAGGTTGTGATATGGTCCATGGAGTTGATTGGATGAGATCTTTCAGCCCAGTACTCTTCGACTTTGCTAAGCTGACAGTATCATTTGAGATACAAGGATCCAAGGTTACCTTGCAAGGCATGGCAAATCAAGCTCAGCTGCGACTGATGAAGGGTAATAAGTTGGAAAGAGGATTCAGAAAGAGTGCATTTCAGTGGGTAGGACAATTGTTTGCGATATCACCTATTGAAGTGGATAATATTTCTCAACCTATGATGAGAGCTTTGATTAAGGAATTTAAAGACTTGTTTGAAAAACCTAAAGCATTACCTCCTAAGAGAATTCTGGATCAAGAAATTCCTTTTAAGTCTAACTCTGAGCTAGTGAAATTGAGGCCTTACAAGTATCCTCATGCTCAGAAAATAGAAATTGAAAGGCAGGTTAACGAATTGCTTAAGACAAGCTTCGTAAGGTAGAGCCATAGCCCTTTTGCCTCCCCTGTCATATTGGTTAAGAAAAAAGATGGCTCGACAAGGATGCGTATAGACTATAGACAGCTCAATGCAGTGACTGTGAAGGATAAGTTTCCCATTCCTGTCATAGATGACCTTCTAGACGAGCTATATGGTGTACAAGTCTTTTCCAAGCTGGATCTGAGGCAAGTTTATCACCAGATCAAAGTGTTGGAGCAAGATGTGTACAAGGCTGCTTACAGAACACATCATGGACACTTCGAATTTGTGGTTATGCCCTTTGGCTTGACCAATGCTCCAGCCACATTCTAGGCACTCATGAATGAAGTGTTTAAGTAATTTCTGAGGAGATTTGTATTGGTATTCTTTAATGACATTCTGATATATAGCTCTTTTTTTTAGGATCATCTAAAGCATTTAAGAGAGGTGTTCTTGGTTATGCGCAATCACAAGTTGTATGCAAAATTGGCTAAATGTTCTCTTACTCAGACTCAGTTAGAGTATTTGGGCCTTGTGATCTCTTGTAGAGGAGTCTCTACTAATCCTTCTAAGGTACAAGCAATGAAGGAATGGCCTGTACCAGTGACATTGAAGCAGTTAAGGGGTTTTTTAGGATTGATTGGATATTACCGCAAGCTTGTGGCTGGATATGGATCAATTACCAAGCCTCTAATTGATTTATTAAAGAAAGATACATTCTAATGGTCAGATAAAGCTCAAGAAGCATTTGAAGCTTTGAAGACTGCTATGTGTGAAGCACTAGTTCTGGCGATGCCAGATTTTGCTGTGGAATTTGTTTTGGAAACTGATGCATGTCGTAATGGCATTGGAGCAGTCTTATCTCAATAGCTTACCTCAGCCAAGCTTTAAGTCCTAAACATCAAGCATTGTCCACTTATGAGAAGGAGTACTTATAATTCTCTTAGTAGTGGATTAGTGGAGGCATTATTTGGATGGGCATCGATTTGTGATCAAAACAAATCACCAAAGTCTGAAACATTTGCTTGAGCAAAGGATTGTCACCAGAATTCAGAAGAAGGGATTGTTGAAGATGTTGAGACTTAACTATATGATTGAATACAAGAAAGGCAAGGATAAATTGGCTACTAATGCATTATCTCATAGATTGGAGGACTGTGAGCAAGGATCTTGTGGTGCAATCTCACTAATTCTTCCATCCTGGATTGAAGAGGTGTATAAGAACTATGAGAATGAAACTTTTGCACAGCAGTGTATAGCTGCTTTCAGCATTGGCAAGGTAAGTAATTTGGCTTCTGATGCAAATGTGACAGTGGTAAAGGGAGTCATCAGAATCCAAGGCAAGCTGTACATTAGGACCTCCACTGATCTAAGGCAACAGATTATCAGTGCCTCACATGATTCAGAATTGGGAGGTCATTCAAGTGTGGAAGGAACGTATCGGAGGCTCAAGACTCATTTCAGTTGGCTTCGTATGAAGAAAGTTGTGGCAGATTTGGTGCAAGCTTGTGAAGTTTGTCAACAGACCAAGCTTGGTGGGAAATCAGAGGCAGGGCTGGAAAACATTCCATCATTATCCTTATTGATAGTGGGAGTACTCATAGTTTCATTGATCCAAAGTTGATTAAGAAGGTTAAGCATGAGGTGACAAAAACTCATCCCTTGGCGGTAATGGTGGCTGATGGCAACTCCTTGACAACTCAAAACAAGTGCTTAGCATTCCCGTGGTCTATGCAAGATCATCAATTCACCTTTGATTTCAGAGTTCTTCCTTTGGAAGGTTGCGATATGGTGCTTGGGGTGGATTGGATAAGAACCTTCAACCCGGTTGTGTTTGATTTTGATAAGATGACCGTGGCATTTAAGGTTCATGGCACCAAAGTATCCTTGAAAGGCATATCAGAGGAAGCTCAACTCAAGTTGACTGATGGCAAACATGTGCAAGATGAAATCAAGAAGAAGGCAATACAATGGATTGGGCATTTGTTCATGTTATCCTCGGTAGAGTTGCAGCAGGACCTACAACCAGAGGTACAGTCCTTAGTCGATGAATTTGGGGACATTTTTGAGCAGCCTAAGAGTCTTCCTCCTCAAAGGAGTGTGGACCATGCCATTCCCTTGTGTGCAAATACTGATCCGGTGAAGATTAGGCCTTATCGGTATGCTCACGGCCAAAAGTCAGAGATAGAGAGGCAAGTTGAGGAACTTCTTCACATGAGGTTTATTAGACCAAGCCGTAGTCCTTTTGCTTTAACTGTGATCCTCGTGAAAAAGAAGGATGGTTTGGCCAGAATGTCTATAGATTACCGTCGGTTGAATGCTCTAACCGTGAAGGACAAGTTTCCCATTCCGGTCATAGATGATTTGCTTGACGAGCTACATGGAGCATGTTTCTTTTCAAAGCTTGATTTGAGGCAAGGGTATCATCAAATCAGGGTCCTCGAGCCAGATATCTACAAGACAGCTTTTCAGACCCATCATGGCCACTTTGAGTTTGTTGTTATGCCTTTCGGTTTAACAAATGCTCCGACCACTTTTCAAGCAGCCATGAATGACGTTTTCAAGCCTTTTTTGAGGAAGTCAGTGCTCGTTTTCTTTGATGACATACTGATTTACAGCTCAACATATGAAGCTCATCTCACTCACCTCAGAAAAGTCTTTGTAGTGATGCGGCAACACAAGTTCTTTGCAAAGTTGTCCAAATGTTCGTTTGTTCAAAATAAGCTTGAGTATTTGGGTCATGTCATCTCACAAGAGGGAGCTTCTACCGATCCTAATAAGATCCGTGCAATGCAAGATTGGCCAATTCTGATCACCTTGAAGCAATAGAGAGGTTTTTTGGGATTGATCGGGTATTATAGGAAATTCATTAAGGGTTATGGTTCTATTGCCAAACCTTTAACGGAACTCTTGAAGAAAGATGCTTTTGCATGGAATGAGAGATCTCAAGCTGCATTTGAAGCTCTTAAATCCGCAATGTGTGCTGCTCCGGTATTGGCAATGCCAAACTTCACCGAAAGCTTTGTTTTAGAGACTGATGCAAGTGGTACTGGTATTGGGGCTGTTCTTTCTCAATGTGAAAGGCCTATTGCTTACTTGAGTCAAGCTCTTAGTCCTAAGCATCAAGCCATGTCGACCTATGAGAAAGAGTATCTAGCAATTCTCTTAGCCGTGGAGAAATGGAGGCATTACTTGGAGGGTCACAAGTTCATCATTCGAACGGATCACCAAAGCCTCAAGCATCTCCTTGAGCAAAAGATTGTGTCAAGAATTCAAAAGAAAAGGTCTCATGAAGATGCTTGGCCTTGATTATGACATTGAGTCCCAAAGGGGCAAAGAAAATGCTGCAGCCGATGCTTTGTCTAGGAAGTTTGAAGGCACTGAAGCCGGGTACTGCATTGCTACTACCGTGGTGATTCCTTCATGGATGGAAGAGCTTTATAAGTCATATGAGGGTGATCCATTTTCTCAAGAAAGTGTTGCTGCTGTCCTTGTGAATGATGCAGAAAGGGATACATCAAAATCTAAAATTTCAGTGCAGAGGGGGCTGATTCGAGTTCACGGCAAGCTCTATGTGGGATCTGCTACTAATTTGAGAAATCAGATCATACATGCTTCTCATGATGCAGCTTGGGGAGGCCATGCCGGTGTAGAAGGCACTTATCAAAGAGTTAAGGCTTACTTTAGTTGGCCAAGCATGAAAAAAGATGTGAGTGAGTATGTGAAGGCGTGTGAAGTATGTCAACAAACAAAGTTGGGAGATCATCGTTACAAGGGTCTACTTCAACCACTTCCTATTCCGGATAGAGCTTGGATTAATATTAGCATGGATTTCATCGAGGGATTACCGAGGTCGGAAGGCAAGGAGGTTATATGGGTAGTGGTGGATCGTTTGACCAAGTATAGCCATTTCATTGCTCTTGCTCGACCCGTTACCGCTGAAAAATTGGCAAGAATCTTCCTCGACAACATTTACAAATTACATGGATTGCCTCAATCCATTGTGTCAGATCGAGACAAGATTTTCACAAGCACATTTTGGAGGGAGTTGTTCAAGTTGATGGGTACCACATTGGCACTTAGTTCCTCTTATCATCCTCAAACGGATGGCCAAACGGAACGAGTCAACCAATGTGTAGAACAGTACCTTCGGAGTATGGTTTTCTTAAGGCCCAAGGAGTGGAATCTTTGGCTTTCTTTGGCGGAGTTTTGGTTCAACACTCACTTCCACACATCACTTGGCACTTCACCTTTCCAAGCTTTGTATGGTTATTCTCCTCCTTCACCCATGCTGCTGCAACAACCGAGGTAGATTGATTCTATAGCAACAGATTTGGTGTAGCAGAGGAGACATTTTATGCAAGTGCTTAAGGATAATCTCCAACAAGCTCGGGCACGAATGAAATTTTATGCCGACAAAAAGAGGGTAGACAAAAACTATGAAGTTGGAGACATGGTCTACCTTAAATTACAACCGTATAGACAGTCTTCCTTGGCTGTCAGGCGTAATGTCAAGCTAAGTGCTCATTTCTTTGGCCCATACAAAATCTTGGAGAAAGTTGGCAATGTTGCTTATAAGTTTGACTTACCTTCGCATTCATACATTTATCCCGTGTTCCATGTGTCCCTACATAAAAAGCAGGTCAAGAGAGGTGCTGCAGCTGCTCGAGATCCACCTGTTGCTGAGTCTAATGGCTTGCTATTGCTGCAACTGGCTGCTCTTAAGGCTCGTAGGGTGCCGCAGACAGACAATGGTGCTGTGCGGGAGGCATTGGTGACTTGGAGCAACTTGAACAAGGGCATTATGACTTGGGAAAATTGCAATTTCTTGAACAGCCAATTCCCAAATTTCACTTCTTGAGGTCAAGAAGTTTCTCAAGAGGGAGGGAATGTTATGAATTGACAAATTTTAATTGTAATTTGTGGCTGTAATTGTTGATAAGAGTTTCATTGTTGAGTTGTTAGATTTTAAAAGTCGGTTGGGTAGCTTTTAGGCGCCAAAAGTGGTTAAGTGGTCAAACCGGGTCAAACTTGGGGGTTGTGCTGCCGAATTGGTGGGAAAAGCTGTTTGTTTGGTTAGTATGGGATTGTCTTGATGCAATGTATCCGATTGTGTATAAATAGGGTCCTAAGCTTGTAATTCAATCATTCAATGAATAAAAATCAGAATTCCTTTTGGAATTACTCTCTCTTTTTCTCATCTCATTCTCTATTTCTCATCCCCTTTCACTTCTTTTCTCACCTAAACTCTTCTTCTACAAGGTTAGACTTTCAATTCTTGATTGGAAGCTAACAACCTCCTTCTCTCTAGAACCCTGCCCAAAGTTATAAGCTCCCGTTACAAACTTTTAAACAAAAGACTCATAGCCAAAGAGGCAAGTCTGTGACAAAGAAGGAGGAGACAAAGGTTTCAGCTTCTGAAGAAACAAAAGAATCAAGGGGCAACTCTTCTCCCCCAGATGAAAGGCCTGTTAAGGCTACTATGCCCTCTAGAGCGATTCCTAGAAAGCTCTTAGGGAGAACAAAAGCTTTGTAACAGGTGTTCTAGCAGCAAGTTAGTGCTGTTACAATTGGAAAATCATACCTTAGAGCAATGGTTAAGAGTCAGATGGCCTCGTAGATGCCAAGATGCATCCATTTCTCACATAGGACATCATCAGATCATCTACCCATTCAGAGTATTGCTTGGACAAGAAAGTCCACCTTTTAAAGGGTGCCACTTCCATGCAAATGCATCAGCCTCCCCAAGAATGGCCTGAAGACACTGTAAGAAGAAGAGAAGACTCGTCAGTATCTAGAAACAATCCATCAAAACTTGGAACATCATGAGATAGAGCAAAGATTGGGCCTAGGGTGCAAGATGGCAAGTTCAAAGAGGGATCATTCTCTGACTGCCAAGAAAGATCATCTTCAATAATATTATGATCAGTTGGGCTCTGAAGAACATCAAAAATGACTGAAAGGTTAGATTGAAGAAATCGGGTCAATTGCTCAATAGGGCTATCCGCCTGAGGAGGGGGAGCAAAGATGGCGAATGAGAGTTGTGCCATTATCAAACTAAGTAGAAGGGTGGAGAGCAATTGGATTGAGGATTCAACAATTCAGAGTCAAAGGCAAGAGATTGCTAGTGCGTTTGATAACAGCAGAGAGAAAACAAAGCAGAAAGTGAAAACTTCAAGCCCTAACAGTCATACTTATCGACACATGGGAAAGAAGAGCAAGTGATGTACGTATTCTCTCAAGGGGACCCTTAAGCCATTAAGGGTCACATTCGTCAGATTTTACCCATTATAAATTTGAATTTACCAACGACTAAAAGGGGACATTTGCTGACACTTTAATTGTGATAGGGCTGGGATGATGCCATTTTTAGGTACAGTGCCATGTGGCCATCATGTGAGATCTTCCTTTAGATGCTGTGATAATGGCGTCTCGAGCCCAGGACTTAGGAAGCATTATTACACTTGACAAGAGTATCAACCACTCGAGGTTCGAGATGGCTAAAGGGTGAAGTGAGCTCGAGCTTGAGGAGCTGCCAGGAAAGCTACAATAAGGTAGTTTCCAAGCTTGCAGAAGTTACTTGGAGCGCAATTTTAGGTGTTTGGGCCTTAAGCTTAATTCGGGAAGACATGGGGTTTATAGAGGGAATTTTTACTAAAAATTCGAATGTGGGCATCAAAGATTCCCTCCAAAATGTAAGACACGTTAGCGAAGAGTGACGACATGGAAGAGAGGAGCTTAGTGGCTAGACGTGAGTGAAGTTGCCTGGAAATTAGAAGCAACCATTACTTTCTTTTACTATAAATAAAGGACTCCATGTTAGTCCAAAGTGGTACACATACACTTGTTAGGAATAGTGTGCTGGAATCCAACTTTACCCTCCAAATGTTATTTCATTAAAGAGTTAAATTGAAGTCCCAGTCTTTTCCCTTATAAATTTGTGTAAGTGAACATATATACTACATGTGATTTTCTTTTAGGTAATAGTCATGAGATGGGTGTAGTTCTCATAGTACAATTTACATGTTTGTTCTCAGTGTTTTATGAGTTTAACCCACAGATAGACTTGGAACAAATGGTATGGATTGTTGTTTGAAAATGTCGGCCAAAAGCCACTTATATTTTAATTTTGATAATAACAACCATTTAGTGAGTCATAGTATTTAAATTGTTCTAATCTTGTTCTAAGTGACTCATAAGAAAGCTAGGAAAATCAAGGCTATTCATGTTGATATGAAGCTTTGTAAGATGATGAATCAAGAGGAAAAGAGATCAGAGTTGAAGAAAAGATTCATCCAAAGTAAAGAGACCGAGATCCAAGTCCAAGGGCCTTAAAGTCATTTATTTTTATTTCCTGGAACTTAGGATCAAGATATATCAATTGAGTCAAAATCTCAATATTGATATGTGATACTCTAACAAAATGTTTTTGAAATTTGATTTTCAAATTTTATTTGAAAAATATTCAAGTCAAAATTTAAACCAATCATGTCAAAAGTTGCGAGACCGCAAAGGAAATTTGGGACAAACTAGAAGCAATATTTTGAAGAGAGTCCAATGAACAATCCCCTCAAACAATTGAAGAGGAGCAAGTGGATTCGTGTCACATGGCCATCGAATCTAAAGAAGAAGAAGAACTTGAAGAAGATGAGGTAAATGATTTATCTTATAATGAGCTCATGGATAGTTTTCATGAATTATATAGTGCATTTGAAAAATTGAGAAACAAATACTCTCCAAAGATAAATGAGCCACAAAAAGAGTCAAAACAATTTGTTTAAGCTTGAAAATGAATCTTTGAAAGCAAAAATAGAGTCATTAAATGATCAAGTTGAAACATTGATAAAGGCGAAGCAATTCTTAGAAGAAAGGCTCATTTCAAACGAAAGTGAAAATGAAGAATCTAAGGAAGATGAATTCTTGGTTAAAGAGAATGAGTCTTTGAAAGAATATGGGGAAGAACTCTCAAAAATTTCAAGTAAGTTTCTCAAGGGGGAAGAAAAACTTGAAAAAATACTCTCCTCTCAAAGACCCACTTATAATAAAGAGGGAATGAGCTATAACAAAATGCTCAAAAGAAAAATTTGAATACACTTTTTGTCAAAGCCTCCTCACCACCGATAAACTCTATAAGATGTCATTATTGTGGTGATCATAGACATATTGGGCATCAATGTCCATTTAAAAAGAATTTCAAAAAAATCAAGATGGTTTGGATTCCAAAGGGATCTCGACCTCCAAATGTCAAGACTAACAATGAATGACCCAAGAAAATTTGGGTACCAAAAATCCGTTAACTTGTATAGGTGTGCTTGAAGATTGACAATAAAAATCAAAAGTAGTGCTTTGGAAGTAGTTTCACAAGTCATATAACCGGAGATAAATGCAAGTCCATTTTTGTCAAACCAAGGAAAGAGAAAATCTCACTTTCAGTAAGAAGATTAGAAAAATTATCGATATTGGTAACATTGCTTCTAACTCTTCTTCTTGCATGGTTTACTTGTTGATGGTCTTTTGCATAATTTTCTTAACATTAGTCTACTATGTGAGAGAATTTATTGTGTGCGACCTTAAGTCTTTTAAATATATAGTGGCGCATGCTTAAATGAATGAATTATTATTTGATCAATTAGGATGTGATTGTGTCTATATGATTGATCTTGAATGTATGAACCTTGTGAAATTTTTTAGTGTCTCGGATGAAAATGACCACAGCATTTGAAACAGAAGATTTGAACATGCTAGTATGAATTTAATTTCAAAACCTTTGAAAAATTATATTATTTGATGACCCCCAAAGCTTAATTCGAAAAAGATCATATTCATGATGCACTTCAATATGAAAAACAAACAAGATCTTCATTTGAATACAATGATGTAGTTTCTATCACAATGCATCTTGAACTTTTGCATATAGACTTGTTTGATCATACTAGACATTTGAGCCATTGTGAAAAAGTATGGACTTGTAATTGTTGTTGATTACTCCCGTTTTACTTGGTGCTTATTCGCTTATCATAAAAGTAAAATCTTTGATAAATTTGAAAAAGTTTTGAAACATGTGCAAAATAAAGAATATTTGAAAAACATTTCAATTAGAAGTGATCGTGGAAGGGAATTTGAAAAAAGGCATTGCGAAAAATATTGTGATTAAATTAGAATCCAATATAATTTTTCGAATCCTAGAATTTCTCAAAAAAAATGGAGTGGTTGAATACACATATGTGTGTGTGTGTGTGTGTGTGTGTGTGTGTGTGTGTGTGTGTGTGTGTAGAACTCTTGAACAAATGACAAAAACCATGCTTTTTGAAAGTAATTTGCCAAATTCATTTTGGGCCGAAGTCACTAACACCGCTTGCTATATTTTAAATTAATTTTAATAAGGCCTATTTTGAAGAAAGCACCCTATGAACTTCATAAAGAAAGAAATCCAAATATTGCACATATCAAACCTTTTGGGTGTAAATGCTTCATTCATAAAAATGGTAAAACAAACATTAGTAAATTTGATCCACGAGTGAAGGTATTTTTATTGAATATTCTCTAACTAGCAAAGGTTATAGAGTATATAATAGAAAAACAAAGTTTGTAAAAGAGTCTATACCTGTGGTTTTTGATCAAATCAATGCCTTATCCTGTACAATTCCTTGTGGTGATGATGATATAGTAATGAAAACAACAACAACACGCTCTCATCAAAGGACCAAAAAAAGGCTCAACTCAAAGCTCCAATACATGAACGAAAAGGAAAAGTCAAAAATGTAGAATCAAAAGAGAAAGACATACTACATGTGATTTAAAATTCTGAAGGATCATCCGATAAGTTAAATCATTGGTGATCCCTCTCAACGTGGTAAGATACAAGGAAAGGCTAGTAGCTAAAAGATATAACCAAGAAGAATGTATAGACTATGAAGAGAACTTTGCACCCATTGTAAGATTAGAAGCTATTAGACTCTTATGCGTCTTTTCATTCAAAAACTTTGAACTTTTTCAAATGGATGTGAAAAGTGCATGTTTGACTAGTTTTGTTGAAAAAGAAGTTTATGTTGAACCACCACCTGGTTATGAAGATGACAAATTTTCCAATCATGTTTATAAACTCAAAAAATGCTATTTAAGGAACGAAGCAATCTTCTAGAGCTTGGCATGAAAAAATGGAGTTTATTTTTATTGCACCGTGGATTTTTAAGAGGGAAGGTTAACACCACACTTTTAGTCACTCTAGACATAATACTCTCATTGTGCAAATTCATGTTGATAATATAATGCTTGGTACTACTAACCCATCTTGTCGTAAAGAATTTGTAAATCTCAAGAGTAGGGAATTTGAAATAAACATGATGAGAGAAATCAACTACTTCCTTTGATTGCAAATGAAGCAAAGGAAGGAAGAAATTTTCATCAAAGAAGCCAAGTACATCAAGATGATACTTAAGAAGTTTGGCAGGGAAAATTTCAAAAGTGATTGCAAATCCAATAAGCATAACACTCAATTTATAAATGGATGAAAAAGGTAAAAAAGGTGAATCAAAAAGCTAAATAGAGGCATGATTGGATCCCTTGTTTACCATTCAACGAATCGACTTGATATCTTATTTAATGTATGCTTATGTGGTGTATTTCATACATATCTAAAAAGAATCGCAATAATGTTTAGTAAAAAGAATTATTTTCGATGCCTAATTAGTACTTAGACTTCTTCTATCCAAGTGTGATTTCCTAGATCTTGTTTAATCTAGTAATCTGAATTTTATATGTTTCAAAGTAGACTAGAAATTGAACTGTGGAACTTGTCAATTTATTAGTCATGCATTAGTGCCAAGGTTAAAATAACACTACCTCATCCTCTATAAAGGTTAAATACATTACTTATGCAAGTCCTTGTGCTAAAATATCTTGGTTAATGCATGAATTTCGTGATTAAGGCATTCATATTGATCATGCTCTTATTATGTGTGATAATGCTAGTACAATATGCTTAACCAAATCTCCAGCTCAACATTTTAGAACCATTCATATAGAGGTAGACATCATATCATTCGTGATCATGTGCTCAGAGGAGATGTCGTAAAATTTGCCACAAATGATCAACAACTAGATCTACTAGGTCTCTATGTGGAACTAACGGTTCTCCTTCCGCCTCCTCCATTCCACTAGATATTATTGAGGGTGATCAGTGGCGTTTCCCGCTGGATATTGATGAGCTACTTCCTATCTGGGATTTAGTTGACTTTAGGCCCCGGTCGGAGATAGCTGACAGTGTACGGTGGATGAGGGACCCATCTAGGGTTTTCACCACTAGATCGGCATGGGAGATGATTCGCAGTCAGAGGGAGGACTCCATCCATCACCTTCTTTGGTCTCAGCTTCACATCCCGAGGCATTCCTTCATTTTGTGGCTTGCCTCCTGTGAGCGACTATAAACATTTGATAGACAGCTGAGACACTGAGTGCAGGATGTACGGGCTACTTGCATGTTATGCAGATCAGATGCTACGTTGCATGACCATCTCTTCTCCACCTACAGCTACTCTGCTACTGTTTGGTCCAGGGTGTCTTCTCGCACCTCTTTTTCCTGGCCCACACTACCATGGCGCAAGCTGGTTCAGTGGGCTGCTACCAGGCTCCGTGGCAACGGGGTGAATTGGATCCTTGCCTGCCTTTATCTCTCCGCGATGGTTTACATCCTCTGGTATGAGCGTAACCTAAGGAATCATCACTCCTAGTCCAGGCCTTCTGCAGTTGTCACTGAGGAGATCATAGGATTGGTCCGTAGCCATCTTATTGCCGCTCCTACGCTTCGCAGTGCGCGTCGCCACTTGCAACTTCTGCAGGAGTGGGGGATTGAGCACTTGCTTTGTTTGGTTTGTTCCCTTTGTTTGGTCATGTTGACCGTTGATTTTTCTTGCTTTGTTTCTTTCTCTGCTTGATTCTTTGATATAGGCCTTTGGCCCTGACTTGGGGTATGCCCCTCGTAGACTTGTATATATATTTTTGATCATATATGGTATTTATCACTGATTTACCAAAAAAAAAATGTACATTAATTTCATATGCATGGTTATATTGAAAATGGCTCTCAAAGATTTAACACGATACCGTACAATTGTCCAAGTATTCTTATCCAATCTAATGGATATTAGTGCATGGAAACCGTTTCTTTAAAGGAAACATCAAAATAGAGTTACCTTTAATAACTCCAATGGTCGTTTAACTTAAATATTCTCTCACATTCTTGTTTATAATTTCAATCAAAGTTCTAAATATGTTATAAGAATTGCAAAACTTAAAGTTTAAAAATCTTCCTTTGTGAAAAATTTTTCATTTTACCTTATTGAGGCATATGGAAATATTTAAGAAAGAAAAAACATGTGAAACATTATATCACAAAAAAAAAAAAAAAAAGAGGTGAAATTGTCATTAATATATCGAGCTGTAGTGTGAAAACTACTTTGTACTTCAATGTATAAATCCCCTCTCTTATTGCTTTTTGTTGATGACAAAGGGGGAAAGAAACTGGTGTAGAGATTGGTGTTGTTTATGTCAGTTTGAGCATTGGACAAATCTTTCTTTTTCAAAATACGTGCTAGTCATGAACAAAGAGAAATATCAAATACATTACATTGAATTGATTTATTCTCTTTTTGCTGATGACAATGGTACAGAGAAATTGGCGTTTATTTGACTCATGTTATAAAATGATGCTGAGTGCAAGTTAATTGCACATCTAACCCCTAGAATGCATCTATCATGTCCTGTAGTTTGTGTTTGATTGTGAAATGTTAAACATGATGATGTTGTTAACATATTGAATATAATTTCTACAATATATCAACATAACATGTTGACTTGATATGAAGTGAGAATTTGCATGCTTTATATAGTCAATATTTTTATGGTGAATTCTGTACTTCAACTTTCATTTTTCCAAGGGAAGCACCAAATGTTTGTCATCATCAAAAAGGGGAAAATTGTTGGCATAAAGCCACTTATATTGTAATTTTGATGATAACAACCATTTAGTGAGTCATAGTGTTTAAATTGTTCTAATCTTGTCCTAAGTGACTCATATAAAAGCTAGGAAAATCAAGGCTATTCATGTTGATACGAAGCTTTCTAAGATGATGAATCAAGAGGACAAGAGATCAAAGTTGAAGAGAAGATTCATCCAAATTGAAAAGAACGAGATCCGAGTCCAAGTACCTTAAAGTCATTTATTTTTATTTTCTAGAATTAGGATCGGGATATATCAATTGAGTCAAAATCTCAATATTGATATGTTATGATTGAGATTAGAATCTCAATCCATAACTAAGATAGATGAGAGTTTATATGAGAAGAGAAGTAAATTTAGATGAGAATTAGAGAAAGTTAGATGTGAGGGTGGGTTTAATATCAAAAGATATTCTTTGTATTTGATTGAATCCCCTCTTATTACACTTCAACAAACTATTTATAAGAAAGCTAAGACATTGAACCTAGCACAAGCTAACCGACCTCCTAGAACAAAATATCTAATTCAACAAAATATCAAACTAACTGCAAGCCTTTATGCCAACATGGAAATTCACTTATTACTGCAGCCTAACTAAAACTAGGCATCTTACTTAAGCTAACAGCACCACAATGCAGCAATAATGCAGTAGCTAATGCAGCAACAAAAGTCCCCTTGATCCTCATCAAGCCTAGATCATAACATTCCCTTCCCCTTAAGAACATTCCTGTCCCCAAGAATTTCAAATAGTGCTCTGCCATGCTCGCAATGTAACTCTAGATCCTTTTCTTTCAAAAGACACAATTTGCTGAGCATAATCAAAGGACACCGGGTTGAAAGAGCTCATCCAATCCACTCTATGCACCATATCACATCAGCCCAAAGGAAGGATTCTGAAATCGTATGTGAACTGATGCTCCTGCATATACCACTGAAAAGCTCGGCATTTGTTCTGAGTAAGGATAGAGTTTCCATCAGCCACGGTCCAAGGGATGAGTCTTGATCACCTCGTGTCCCACTTTCTTCACTACTTTAGGATCAATTAAACTGTGAGTACTTCCACTATCAATTAGGACAACAATTGAAATCTTGCCAGCTTTCCCTTTGATTCTGAGTGTATTATGAGCTCCTTGTCCTGTCAATGCCTTCATGGAAATCTCAACTTCATCCTCAATAAAAACTTCTTGAAATTCCAGGTCAAAAATGTCAACATCAGCCTCTGAGTCATCACTTCCAGATTGCTTAACTCCTTTAACTGTCATGAGGAATTTAGGATTGCACTTATGGCCAAATTCATACTGCTGTTTACACTTAAAACAAAGCCTTTGAGGCTTCTTCTCAACAATTCGAGGAACTATGGATTCATCTGACCCTTTTTGGTGTTGTTGGGAACTCTCGCCTCTGTGCTTTGGCCCTTCATTAGATGCTAGAAATGTGGCTTCAAAGAGCTTAGCCTTTGCATAGGCTTTGGATAAGGAACTAGGATCAATTTCCTTTACAAAATTCTTGATTTTAGGCTTTAATCCACTGATGAAGCCTGAGACATAAATTGATTCAGGGGCTTAAGGATCGACAGTTATCATACTTGCTCTAAGGTTTTCAAACCTCGTCATATATTCCTTTACGATTGATACTTGATTCACTTTGTTGAAGTTATCAACTATGTCACCAGAATCTTCATCACCATAGGGTTCACAAAGCGCTACCATAAATTTAGCCCAAGCAAGCGTGTCAAAAGACTATAGAGCCATACTCCATGATCTCCTTGAAGGTACACAGCTACCAGTTCCACCTTTTTCTCCTCAGGAATATGATAGAAATGAAAACACCGTTCACATCTCCTTAGCCAAGATCGTGGCTGCTTTCCATCAAAATTCTCAATTTGAGTTCTAGGCTGTCTAAACCCATTGCCTCTACTACCATAAGTAGCTTCATAACTTCTTGTAGGCCCATCATTAGAAGATTTGTGTCCATATAAATGGGGCTGAACCTAATCTGGTGGCCTTACACATTGCTCCCTAAACAGGCAAGCAGGTCTCGTGTGCATTTGATCAAGTGGACAATCAAACTATCCTGTATCCATAGTTTTCAACCTGAATTGCACTGAGTGTTCCTGAGGGTGACCATTCTTTCCAAGCTCCCTGCTGGTAGATCGAATTTGCACCTGCTCAAGTGGATGTTCATGAGGTCTGGCAGTTAAATCAGCTTCTAAGGTTTGCCCTTAAGGTCAAACATCAACTAGTTGGAGATGAACTTGAGGCCTAACAGACACATTAACTACTTGAGGTATTTCTTGAGATTCAGCTGCAGCATCCGGTACTTAATGTTGTATCACATCAGAAGGTTGCCTTTGTTGACTTGCAGGCAACAAAATCCCAACACCTGACTGCCTATTAACCTGATCTTGCAACCCTATAACCCTTTCTTCAATCTGCTACAACTCCTGAGTTATTCTTCCTTCAAATAATTAATTACTCTCCAACTGCACCTGCCTCAGCCACTGAAGCATTTGTTCCTCCCTCTTCTGATCATTTTCCAGTTGCCTTTACTTAAGTTGATCAAACATTTCATTTCTTTTTTGATCGCTCTCTTGTCTAAATCGTTCAAACATTCCATCCATCTTCGAATTCAGCTGTTCATTAGTAACAAACTGTGCATCCTTTGTTGCACTTGCACCAACTAAAACAACATAAGAGAGGTTAGGATCAACAAGAGTGGCTGAATTCCCAGCTCCTGCACCAGATCGAGTTGTTACACCACCGGCCATAACTGAAGTGTGCTTCCTACATCTTGCCAGTTCCTACTGAACTTCACAATCTGAATTTGTCTTGATCAAGTTGATCAAATGGCAGCGATTGAGCTTAGATTAGCTAAAACTGAGCTAAACACAACTAGTCGAGCACCTTCTATGCTAAGTTCAGATCATTAAAATCACAACTCTTAACTAAACTTTCCTTGTTGAACTTCAATCTAACCAAGCAGCTTAATGGCAGCACAAACCAATCCGCAGCACAATTTCCAAATCTCTAACAGAATCGTCAATAAAATAGTACATGAACTGCTAATTTGAGTTGAATGTGATGCAGTTGTTCTTGCACTTCGATCGATTGGAATGAACTAAAATTCAGCACTAAAACCTGTTTTTGTTGATTAATTGCAGACAGCACTAAAGGCTTGACACAATACAAACTTAATTTAGTTGAAATTGCAGTTGATTCAACTAAATCAAATACAAAGCATCTAAAGTCTCTTGCACCCTAACAACAATCTAATTTTGAATCTTTCTTGGATAAGAGCTCGATTGAAAACCAAACCTAGCTCTGATACCAATTGTTATGATTGAGATTAGAATCTCAATCCATAACTAAGATAGATGAAGATAGATGAGAGTTTAGAGGAGAAGAGAAGTGAATTTAGATGAGAATTAGAGAAAGTTAGATGTGAGAGAGGGTTTAATATCAAAAGATACTCTTTGTATTTCATTGAATCCCCTCTTATTACACTTCAACAAACTATTTATAAGCAAGCTAAGACATTGAACCTAGCACAAGCCAACCGACCTCCTAGAACAAAATATCTAATTCAATAAAATATCAAACTAACTACAAGCCTTTTACGCCAACATGAGAAATTCACTTATTACCGCAGCCTAACTAAAACTAGGCATCTTACTTAAGCTAACAGCACCACAATGCAGCAACAAAAGCCCCCATGATCCTCGTCAAGCCCGGATCATAACATGATATGTGATGCTCTAACAAAAATATTTTTGAAATATTTTTGAAATTTGATTTCCAAATTTTATTTGAAAAATATTCAAGTCAAAATTTAAACTAATCTAAGTTGTTAATGAAATTTTTTTTTAAGATTGGTATTTTGAAAAGAATGATCAAATCAAACAAGATAAATTTTAAATGGTTGATAATTTGGCTTGATTCAATCAATCATCTATTCAAGATCAAAGCAAACTATAAAATTAATTCAAAAATTACGCTAACATGAAAATCAATTAGTCAATTAATTTATTTAGCTAATATGGTAAATCAATCCATCAATTATGCTAATTGATCTAAAACGTGCAAATCCACCCAAGCATGCTGAGTGTCGATACGCAGAAGAGATGTGTCAACACATAGACATATAGTAGCCAACCGAAGCAGCTGTGTGTTGACACACAGGTCTGTGTGTCGACATACAGACTTGCAACAGCTCTTATGGTTATATTTTAACTCTGATTTCTTTCCATTTTTTCAAAATTTTCCCAATAGCTCCTATGTCCTTTTGGCCTATAAATAGGGCTTAAATTCTTTGATAAAATCTTTCAATTCTTCAAGCTTTTATTCATCAAAAGTTCTTTTGTTCTACTTACGATTTAACGTTTTAGTCTTCTGTTTTCTTGAAGTTTTCTTGAGCATCACTAGTTCTCTTTATTGTTGATCATTGAGCTTAATTTCCATATCTTTAGCTTTGACTAAGCTTGATCTAGTGTCAATTCAATCTTAAAAGAGTGAAGAATTTGAGTGCTTTAATTACTTCATTGCTTTAATTCATTTCACTGTAAAAGGTTAGTCTTGAGCCTACGTATAAAAACACCAGTTGTAAAGGTTGGATCCTGAGTCTACGGTTACAAAAGGATCAGTTGTAAAAGGTTGGTCTTGAGCCTACGTATAAAAAGACCTATTGTAAAGATTAGATCCTGAGCCTGGTTTTAAAAAGGATCATCGAACTTAGTTAAAGGCTCAAGTGACGAAGAGTAGTCACGTGAGAAGTGGACCAGCTTCCGGTTTAGAAGTGAACCATTATAAAAACATTTGTGCATCTTTTTACTCTTGCTTTTATCTTTTTCATTTCAATTGATTGTCTAACTTTCAATATTAATTTTTGGTTCATAAAGTTTAATTTTTCAATTATCATGAAAGAACCCAATTCACCCCCCCCCCCCTCTTAGGTTGCTCTTTAGGCCTTCAATTGGTATCAAAGCTAGTACTCTTTGTTTTTTTGTCTAACAACCTTAGAGTGATCCTTATGGCAGCCTTTGCACCTATTTTGGTCGAGGGTCAATCAACCAAGAAGCCTCCACTTTTCAATGGTAAAAGCTTTTTTGATTGGAAAATAGGATGAGACTTTTAATTACTTCTCACTACAACAAAAAGGATCATTAGCGATGGTGATTTTCGTCATTAAAAGCTTAATTTACCGTCTTTATTACTGCTAACGATGGGAAAAACTTCCCGTCGTTCGCCGTCGTAATTGCTTTTGACGTTAATAATATATGGGATCAACAACCGGTAAATCAAGCCATCATTAAAAAGTATTTACGACGGCATACTTTGGTCGTCATTAAAAGTGAAATCAATAACCACGGCACAAGTTGTTGTTAAAAATAAAATCTATAACGTCAAACGGTGCCGTCGTTAAGGAATTGGTTAATAACAACAAAAATTGCCGTCAATATGAATATCTACCCACCATGCAGGAAAAGTTTTAACCGCGGCAAAAACTGTCGTTAAATTTTCTCCAACTATTAATAGAAAATAGTAACGAAAAAATAGATCATCAATGATTAGGAATAGCAAAAACAACTAACCATCGTTAGCGTTTCCCACCAATTAACGACAACAAAAGTTGTCAGTAAAAACACCTTTCCCCATCAAACACAATTAAAATGACAAAATTTATCAACCTTAATGACCTTTTACATTCATGTAGTATAATGTATATGTTCATAAATACCTGTACATTCATGTAATATAATGATAATTTTCTGATTGTTTACAAAGTCCATACATCCATGTAATATAACAACAACCTTCTAGTCATTTGTTGCACCTGAACATGAATGTAGTGCAACAACAATATTCATGTCAATTATAACACCTGTACAATAACATACTATAACCTTACTTTCATAAATAACACATACATACCTTCTAATGTAGCAACGAATTTCCATGAAAAAATAAAAATGTTATTGCAAATTAAATATCCAAGTACTAAAAAAATTCAATTTACATCTAAAAACACTAAAAGCATACATCGTACAATTTTTCAGCTAACAACTAGTAAAAACTACAAATCTAATGGAAGTTTGAAAAAAAAAAAAAGGGAATTTGAAGTCCAGCCTTCCAACACATGAAAAAAAATAAATACAGCACTCAAGTTAGAAATTTTTTTTGTCATCCGAGCATCAAATCACTAAACAAAATTAATTAACTAAAATTTCACTATCATTTTCCCAATAAGATCCCCTTGCCCCACAACAATAGTCATATGAGGGAACTATTACATAAACTCTAAGCACACTACTTGGGCTGCTTAAGGTTATGCCCGGCCTTGGGAGAGCTAAAACTATTCTATAAACTTTAAATACACTGCTTTCAATAATCAATAGCACAGTCACACGGACCAAGCAATAAAATAAAAAATACAATAGAGAAAAACTATATTAAAGCAATCAGCATAAAATTCACAATATTCTCAAACTCCACAATAATTTGAACCAACTTAACAATGTATTCTTAGTTAATACCATAGCAATCACAAACTCAATATCCACATTATAGAACTCAATCACAGAGTCATAAAATCCATAATACTTTCAAACTCCACATAGAAACCAATCACATAGTCCAAACTCCACAACAATTCCGAACAATTTAACAATGAATTCTTGATAATACCAAAATGAGTGCAAACTCAAACTCCATAACATAGAACTCAATCACAGAGTCCCAAATCCACAACAATCTCAAGCTAGACATAAAACTTAATAATAGAGTCAAAACTCATCAATAATTTCAAACAACTAGACAATGTATTATTAATGAATACCAAAATAATTACAAACTCAAACTCTACAATACAAAACTCAATCAGAGTCACAAATCCACAAGATTCTCACACTCTACATACAACTCAATCATAGAGTCCAACTCCACATTTTGATATGTTAAACTCACTTGATCCTGAACAAAATGCATCCATTGTTTCTTTTTTGGTGGATCTAGTCTTGTAAATCCTCTACATATTTCATGTTTAAAATCAGTTTTGTCATAGAGAAATGAAGTACCCCCTATTGAATTTGTCCATCCTTTTGGTTTATTGTACGTTTATCCCCTCAATATGTTCCTCTCACATATTAACTTTATTGATCTAAAACCCAAAATAAAATTCAATTCCATCCTAATTTCAATACCAATTCCATCTCGATCCTAATTGAAATTGAAATTGGAACAATTTAAATTTCATGTGCAAAATAAAGCCTTAGAGATATTGATAGAGAAAGCAAGTTGAAAATCTAGAGTTCTATTAAGTGTAAACATAGTACGTTTACATTTTCTAAAATACATAGTCAGGTTGATCTTATTATTAAGCCTATTCATTTCTACAAATAGTAGATGACTAGAACATATACAAACGACTGAATTAGGAAGTATTTAGAATGACCAACATGTACATTTATTGATTCAACCTAGCAAACTCCTACACCAATTAGAACTGAATTGCATATTCATCTTGCCTACAACTTTTCAAAGATGGCTCACTGATTTGACTCATTTTGGGCTTCCAAATTACTTCAATAGAAGCCTTCTCAGTATTCTCATTCTTCTTTGTTCTAGCTTTTGGTCCATAAACCACGACTAAGACTTTTGTATCCTCTACGTTCCAAACTAAAATTCTCCACATAAGGACCCTTCTTTCTAAGACATATGACTAGTACATTATCTTAAAGAAAGTGAAGCTAGGGGATATCAACCCATTATCTTTATCCTAGGCCTTTATCTTGATAATTTTATCACTAAACCATGGCCTCACCGACCACAACTACAGTGTTTCCTGCCATTGGTGGATCTAATGTTATGGGATTGGGGGTCGTTCCCCATGTGACTTTCAAATCAAGTAACGTGTAATACTGATTTTCATCAATGTTTTAGTAGAAAAAGGATTGCACCTAGTAATTTGTCTTTACATAAGGACCCTTCTTTCTAGAACAAAGGACAAGGGCATCATTTTTTCAAGAAGGAAAGGGAAGCCGGGGGATTTCCCATTATCTTATCCTAGACTTTTATCTTGATCGTTTTACACTAAATGAAGCCTCATTGGTTACAAATGAAGTATTTTGTGCCATTGACGGATCCGATTTTATGGCATTGGTGGTAGTTGCCCCTATTATTTTCGGATAATAAGTAAAGGGCGACACTGATTTTCACCACTTATCTTAGAAGAAAAAGGACATCACCTAGTAATTTGTCTCAATCTACCTAATCTCTACGTGTCTACTATGACATAAAGGACTGCACCAACCGATTACTCAATTTCATCTCACCTGTCATCCTTATTAGGTACCATATTCTTATAAGATATTCCAAGAATATACCTAAAAACATAGTTCAATTAATATAAGATATTTCAACGCAATTTTCAATTTCAATGACAACAATAAGAGCAATGGAAAAAACAATCTCAAAATTAATATCTCTATTAATACATGTAATACCTTGGAAAGTAAAGTAGTGAGATTGTGATGTAACTCTAAACAGTTACATCATCTATAAACTAGTAAACCCTAATATATAAGTAATCAGACACCTGAAAAGTAATGTCAAACATATTAGTGTTTGATTCAGTCATTTACCTTAAAAAGCAACTTAAACGACTAGATGGTTTCACTGAGTGATTGATTCAGTCCTACGTTGAGGGTTTTGCTAAGTGTTCACTTCAGTATTGTGTAGAGGGTTTTATTGAGTGTTTGATTCAATCCTGTGTTGAGGGCTTCGTTGCGGTTATGCGTGTAGGGTTTGGTGGGCAGAGCGCTTCGCAAGGATAGACAGAGGAGGCTTGAAGAAATAGACAGGGGTGGGGATTAAAAGAATGTCCAGATTAGGTTTCCAATTCATTTAATTTTTTTAATTATTTTATTGATTATCTTTTTTAATTAAATAATATAAATCATAGTTGAAAATATTAAATGAGTAATTATCGAGTACAATTAGAGTATAGTAAATGAGTCGAATGTCAAGTTGAGTATTGATTGGATTATTATTTGATACTCAAACTTGAATTACGTATGTATGGGTGAGAGACCAATTTTAAAATATAAGAGAATCAAAAAAAAATGACAACAATAAATTTCACAAAAAGGGTATCTAACTTTTACCAATTAAAGAATTTTAACTTTTTCAATCGAAATTTTATCACTTATTTGAGCCTATTAATGACGGTTTGTGGATAGAATTAACAACTTTATTTAGTTCCCGTCGTTATAAGCCCATCATATACCACCTTTTAACGACAGTGTTTTAATCTTGTCATAACTAGGCACTGCACAAACATTTTTAATGACCAAAAAAAATTCCGATCGCTATTTTTTGGGGTTTAAAGCCAACTTTTGTGTAGTGTATTGATTTTGATTTGTGAATAATCAAGAAAAATGGGGATTTTGGTCCTGCAATGGACAAAGGAGATGCAATTCTTGATGAATTTTAAAAATGACCTTATTCAACATGACAAAACAAAGCTTGAGTAAAATGCTAAAGCTCACTTCCAATTGTTATGTGCTATTACTTCCAATGTTTTTAATCATGTCAAAGTTACGAGACTGCAAAGGATATTTGGGACAAACTAGAAGCCATATTTGGAAGAGATTCCAATGAAGAATGCCCTTAAACAAGTGAAAAGGAGTAAGTGGATTCGTGTCTCATGGCCATCGAATTTGAAGAAGAAGAAGAAAATGAGCTAAATGATTTATCTTATAATGAGCTCATGGATAGATTTTATGCATTATACAGTGCATTTGAAAAATTAAGAAACAAATACTCTTTAAAGAAAAATGAACCGCAAAAAGAGTCAAAATAATGTTTAGTGTTTAAGCTTGAAAATGAATCTTTGAAAGAAAAAATACAGTCACTAAATGATCAAGTTGAAACATTGATAAATGAGAAGCAATTCTTGGAAGAAAGGTTCATTTCAAATGGAAGTAAAAATGAAGAATCTAAGGAAGATGAATTACTGGTTAAAGAGAATGAGTCTTTGAAAGAACAAGTGGAAGAACTCTCAAAAATTTCTAGTAAATTTCTCAAGCGGGAAGAAACACTTGAAAAGATACTCTCTTCTTAAAGATCCACTTCTAGTAAAGACAGAATCGACTATAATGCTCAAAAGAAAAAATTGACTACACTTTTTGTCAAAGCCTCCTCGCCACCGATAAACTCTATAAGATGTCATTATTGTGGTGATCATAGACACATTGTGCATTGATGTCCATTTAAAATGAATTTGAGAAAAATCAAGACGGTTTGGGCTGCAAAGGGATCTCGACCTCCAAATGTCAAGACTAACAATGAAGGACCCAAGAATATTTGGGTACTAAAAATTCGTTAATTTGTATTGGTGTGCTTGAAGATCAACAATAAAAATCAAAAGTAGTGCTTTGGTGGTATTTTCACAAGTCATATGACCCGAGATAAATGCAAGTCCACTTTTATCAAACCAAGGAAATGTAAAATCTCACTTTCAACAAGAAGCATAGAAAAATCATCGATATTGGTAACATTACTTCTAACTCTTCTCCTTGCATGGTTTAGTTGTTGATGGTCTTAAACATAATTTTCTTAACATTAGTCCACTATGTGAGAGAGTTTATTGTGTGCAATCTTGAGTCATTTAAATATGTAATGGCGCATGCTTAAATATGAACTATTACTTGATCAATTAGGATGTGATAGTGTCTATATGATTGATCTTGAATGTATGAATCTTGTGAAATGTTATAGTGTCTCGAATGAAAATGATCATTGGAATTGAAATAGAAGATTTGAACAAGCTAGTATGGAATTAATTTCAAAACCTTAGAAAATGATCTTATTAGATGACCACCAAAGCTTAATTCGAACAAGATCATATTTGTGATGCACTTCAATATGAAAAACAAACAAGAACTTCATTCAAACCCAATGATGTAGTTTCTATCATAAGGCATCTTGAACTTTTGCATATAGACTTGTTTGATCCTACTAGGTATTTGAGCCATTGTGAAAAGTATGGACTTGTAATTGTTGTTGATTACTCCTATTTTGTTTGATGCTTATTCACTTATCATAAGATGAAACCGATGATAAATTTAAAAAAGTTTTGAAAACAAGTGTAAAATAAAGAATATTTGAAAAATATTTCAGTTAGAAGTGATCGTGGAAGGGAATTTGAGAATAGGCAAATGTGAAAAATATTGGGATTAAATTGGAATCCAACATAATTTTTCGACTCCTAAAATTTCTCAAAAAAAAAAGAATGGTTGCATATATATATATATATATATAACACAATAATTCTTGAACAATTTTTTGAAAATAATTTGCCAAATTCATTTTGGGCGGAAGTCACTAACACCGCTTGCTACATTTTAAATTAATTTTAATAAGGCCTATTTTGAAGAAAACACCCTATGAACTTTATTAAGAAAGAAATCCAAATATTGCACATATCAAACCTTTTGGGTGTAAATGCTTCATTCACAAAAATGGTAAAACAAACATTAGTAAATTTGATCCACGAGTGGATGAAGGTAGTTTTATTGAATATTCTCTAACTAGCAAAGGTTATAGAGTATATAATAGAAAGATAAATGTTGTAGAAAAGTCTATACATGTGATTTTTGATAAAACCAATGCCCCATCTTCTACAATTCCTTGTGATGATGATGATCTAGTAATGAAATCAACAAACATCACGCTCTCATCCGAGAAGCAAGAAAAGGCTCAACTCAAATCTCCAATTGATGAACCAAAAGGAAATGTTGAAAATGTAGAATCAAAAGAGAAAGACATAGTACATGTTATTTAAAATTATTGAACGATCACCCAACAAGTCAAATCATTAGTGTTCCCTCTCAATGAGGTAAGATACAAGGAAAGGCTAGTAGCAAGAAGATATAACCAAGAAGAAGGTATAGACTATGAAGAGACATTTGCACCCAATGTTAGATTAGAAGCTATTAGACTCTTATGCATCTTTTCGTTCAAAAATTTTGAACTTTCAAATGGATGTGAAAAGTGCATGTTTGACTAGTTTTGTTCAAAAAGAAGTTTATGTTGAACCACCACTTGGTTAGGAACATGACAAATTTTCCAAGCATGTTTATAAACTCAAAAAATGCTCTTTAAGGATTGAAGCAATCTTTTAAAGCTTGGTATGAAAAATGGAGTTCATTTTTAATGCACTGTGGATTTTTAAAAGGGAAGGTTAACACCACACTTTTAGTCACTCTAGAAATGATACCCTTATTGTGCAAATTCTTGTTGATAATATAGTGCTTGGTGCTACTAACCCATCTTGTTGTGAAGAATTTGCAAATCTCATGAGTAGAGAATTTGAAATGATAAGAGAAATCAACTACTTCCTTGGATTGCAAATGAAACAAAGCAAGGAAGAAATTTTTATCAAACAAGCCAAGTACATCAAGAAGATACTTAAAAAGTTTGGCATGGAAAATTTCAAAAGCGATTGCAACTCAAGTGAGCACAGCACTCAATTTATATATGGATGAAAAAGGTTAAAAAAAAAAAAAGTGAATCAAAAAGCTAAATAGAGGTAAGATTCGATCCCTCGTTTACCATTCCATGAATAGACTTGGTATCTTGTTTAATATATGCTTATGTGGTTGATTTCATACATGTCTAAAAAGAATAGCAATAACGTTCCGTGAAAAGAATTCTTTCGATGCCTAGTTAGTACTTACACTTCTTCTATCCAAGTGTGATTTCCTAGATCTTGTTTGATCTAATAATGTGAATTTTACATGTTTCAAAGTGGACTAGAAATTGAACTGTGGAACTTTTTAATTTATTAGTCATGCGTTAGTGCCATGGTTAAAAGAACATTGCCTCATCCTCCATAAACATCAAATACATTACTTGTGCAAGTCCTTGTGCTAAAATATCTTGGTTAATGCATGAATTTCATGATTGAGGCATTCATATTGATCATGCTCTTATTATGTCTTATAATGCCAGTACAATATGCTTAACCAAATCTCCAACTCAACATTTTAGAACCATTCATATAGAGGTAGACGTCATATCATTCGTGATCATGTGCTTTAAAGAGATGTCGTAAATTTTGTGCCAACAAATGATCAACAACTAGATCTACTAGGCCTCTATGTGGAACTAACGAGTGGTATTAAAAGAAGCATTAACATGGTGAAATATATTACTTGTGTACATTAATTTCATATGTATGGTTATATTGAAAATGGCTTTCAAAGATTTAACATGGTGGCGTACAATTGTCCAAGTATCCTTATCCAATCTAATATATATTAGTGCATGGAAACCGTTTCTTTAAAGGAAACACCAAAATAGAGTTACCTTGAATAACTCCAATGGTTGTTTAGCTTTAATATCCTCTCACATTCTTGTTCATAATTTCAGTGTTTATTTACTAGGCACTAATGCACTGGATCTCGTTAGAATTCCGAAGTTAAGCGTGCTTGGACGAGAGTAGTACCAGGATGGGTGACCTCCTTGGGTCCTCGGAAACAGCCTCTCAGCAGGGTTACACCCTAAAAGGGTAAGGCCGGGTACATCCACCCCCCCAGAGCCCTCTTAGGCGGGAGCCCTTAAGGCAATAGGTCTGTTGTTGTTGTCATTGTTGTTGTATTCTTGTTCGTAATTTCGATCAAAGTTATAAATGTGTTATGAGAATTTCAAAACTTAAAGTTTAAAAATCTTCCTTTTGTAAAATTTTTCTTGTTAACCTTATTGAGGCTTATGGAAATGTTGAAGAAAGAAAAAGGGGGTGAAACATTATATCATAGAAAAAAGAGGTGAAACTATCATTAACATATCGAGTTGCATGTGTGAAAACCACTTTGTACTTCAATGTATAAATCCCCTTCCTTATTGCTTTTTGTTGATGACAAAAGGGGAAAATTTGGTGTAGAGATTAGTGTTGTTTATGTCGGTTTGAACATTGGACAAGTCTTTCTTTTTCAAAATACGTGCTAGTCATGAACAAAGAGAAATACCAAACACATTACATTGCATTGATTTATTCTCTTTTTGATGATGGCAATGGGGGAGAGAAATTGGTCTTTAGTTGACTCATATTATAAAAATGTTGCTTGGTGAAGTTAATTGAACATCTAATCCCTAGAATGCATCTATCATGGCATGAAGTTTTTGTTTGATAGTGAAATGTTAAACATGATGATGATGTTAAGATATTGAACATAATTTCTACAATGCATCAACAAAGGGAGAGACAATTGAGTTTTAACTCTTAACATGTTGACTTGATAAGTGAGAATTTGTATGATTTGAATCGTCAATATTTTTATGGTAAATTATGTACTTCAACTTTCATTTTTCTAAAAGAAAACACCAAATGTTTGACATCATCAAAAAGAGGGAGACTGTGTGTCTAAAGCCACTTATATTATAATTTTGATGATATCAACAATTTAGTGAGTCATAGTATTTAAATTGTTCTAATCTTGTTCTAAGTGACTCATAAAAAAGCTAGAAAAATCAAGGCTATTCATGTTAATACCAAGTTCTCGAAAATGATGAATCAAGAGGAAAAGAGATCAAAGTTGAAGGGAAGATTCATCCAAATTGAAGAGAATGAGATCCGAGTCCAAGTGCATTAAAGTTATTTATGTTTATTTTCTAGAACTTAGAATGGGGATATATCAATTGAGTCAAAATCTCAATATTGATATGTGATGCTCTAACAAAAATGATGAATCAAGAAGAAAAGAGATCAAAGTTGAAGGAAAGATTCATCCAAATTAAAAAGAATGAGATCCGAGTCCAAGCACCTTAAAGTTATTTATTTTTATTTTCTAGAACTTAGGATCGGGATATATCAATTGAGTCAAAACCTCAATATTGATATGTGATGCTCTAACAAAAATATTTTTGAAATATTTTTGAAATTTGATTTCCAAATTTTATTTGAAAAATATTTAAGTCAAAATTTAAACCAATCTACGTTGTCAATGAAAATGTTTATCAAGATGCGTATTTTGAAAAGCATGATCAAATCAAACAAGATAAATTTTAAATGGTTGATAATTTAGCTTAATTCAATCAATCATCTATTCATGATCAAAGCGAACTAGGAAATTCAAAAATTAAGCTAATATAGAAATCAATTAATCAGTTAATTAATCAATCAATTTATTTAGCTAATATGGTAAATCATCCATCAATCAATCTAATTGTTCCAAAATGTGCAAATCCACCCAAGCATGCTTAGTGTCGACACACTGAAGGGATGTGGCAACAAACAAAATTATAGTAGCAAACTGAAGCAGCTGCATGTCAACACACAGAGGTTGCACGTCGACACACAGAGGTTGCGCGTTGACACACAGACTTGCGACAACTCTTACAGCTCCATTTTCAACTCCGATTTCATTCCTTTTTTTTTATAAAGTTTCCCAACGGCTCCTATGTCCTTTTGGCCTATAAATAGGGCTTAAATTCTTTGATAAAAGCATTCAATTTTTCAAGCTTTTATTCATCAAAAGTTCTTTTATTCTTTAACATTTTAATCTCCTAGTTTTCTTGAGCATTACTAGTTCTCTTTATTGCTGATCATTGAGCTTAATTGGCATATCGTTAGCTTTGGGCTAAGCTTGATCTAGTGTCAATTCACTCTTGAAAAAGTAAAGAATTTGAGTGCTTTAATTCTTTCATTGCTTTAATTCATTTCACTGTAAAAGGTTGGTCTTGAGCCTACGTATAAAAAGATTAATTGTAAAGGTTGGATCCTGAGCCTACGGTTACAAAAGGATTGGTTGTAAAAGGTTAGTCTTGAGCCTACGAATAAAAAGACCGGTTGTAAAGGTTGGATCCTGAGCTTGTTTTTAAAAAGGATCGTCAAGCTTAGTTAAAGGCTCAAGTGACGAAGAGTAGTCACTTGAAAATTGGACTAGCTTCCGGTTTTGAACTGAACCACTATAAAAACCTTTGTGCATCGTTTTATTCTTGCCTCTATCTTTTTCATTTCTTATTAATTGTCTAACATTCAATATTAATTTTTGGTTCATAAAGTTTATTTTTTCAATTATCACACTAATTCACCCCCCCCCCCCTCTTGGGTTGTTCTTACGGCCTTCAGAAAACTCCTAATCAAAGACAAGTTTGGACCACTTGTATACTATGACTGCAACCTGACACTTTTGATGACTTGTCTTAGTCATTTGGATAGTGATCCAAAAGTGTTATGTTGGTGTGTTTAATAAGATTGATGCACTGAGTTGGACCATATGAGTTGCTTGTTTCTAGACTACTATTAGAGATGAGTGATTCATGTTGTACCATTTGAATGATGACTCTAAATCCTGAGAGTATTCTGGACTCGTGCATGGAACGTTAGTTTCTTTGGTGTATATAAGGAAGGTCTATACAAATGACTGAATTCCCACATACACTGGATAGAGGCATGAAGTGTGACAAGAATCAGGTATTCAATATAGAATCTATAGTGTCTTATGAGATACAGATGTCCCCTTAGTTAATTCACAAGTGTTTGAAAAATTCAGAATCTTTGGCTAAAGTATTCCAAATGTTTGATATTTGGAATTTATACTATGAATATGTTCAATTATTAATGAATTCATCAGTGAAGAACAAGTCGGTAGCTAATGGAGAAGCTGTGAGAATGATAATATTAGTAGTTATATTATTCTTTGTCATGGACATCTATTAGAGGGGTTGTTGTCATCAATACAGTCTAGTTGGAAGATATCGAATAAACGGTTTAAGTCTAGAGTGCAGTGGGATTTATTTAGTAGAGTTAAGTCCCATTAAATGGTAATTAAATTTTATCATGAGATGGTAATTGATTTAACTCATTTGCAGCAAGATTTAAATTGTCTCTAAGATCCCTACACAAGCCTCTGTTTTTATTGCCATCAATAAAATATTAAAGAATTCGTGAGATGAATTATTTGTTCATAAGATAAGTAAATTAAAACATGCCGAACATTATTCATGAGATGAATAAAAAATTAAAAATCATAAAATAAAATAATTTTTGAAAATTAAATTTCTTGAGATGAATTTTTACATGCGGGAAACAAAGCAAAAAAATAAAAAATAAAAATAAACGCAACACTGCCCGTAATCTGTGTGCGCATGAATGGTGTCGCGCACTGGGCATCCTAAGGGTGCAATCCTCGTGCTCTCCAGGTCTCGATTTTCTCGGGTTTCTCTGAGTTTATTATTCTATGATATTCTATATTATTGGAGCAAATCCGAGTATATCTTTCTTTCCTTCTCTTTTAAGTTTTCACTTTTCTATTTATTTACAGTCTTTCTTATTATGCTTGTTTTAAGTTCATGTTATTATTATGAATGTATTAGAGTAGAGGCTTATAGATTTAAATTAGAAAAATTTAAATATGTAGATTTAAAATTAAGAATTTTAAATCAATCTTAGGTTTAAAAATTAAGAATTTTAAACCCTCCACTATGTTAAATTTATCAAATTAGGAAAAAATTTTGAAATTCAACCCAATAATTGGTATAAGAGCCAGCCTCTGATTACATTCATAATATACATAAATAGGTATAATAAGATCGAAGAAAATGGACTTGCAATTTAATAAAGTATAGATTTTATTAAGAAGGAAAGATTGTTTAAAGTAACGATTTAAACTGTTTAAATCATTAATGAATTAATGGTTAATTAGATTGTTTGAGGTATGAATTAGTAGTTAATTCGGATCAGTCACTTTATTAATTTGCAATCATGTTGATCATATAATGAGATTGTGCGTTGTTATTCAAGATCTACGAAATCGATTAAATTGATCTAATGAAATAAGATTCACTTATTTTTTATTATTTTAATTTTAAATATTAATAAAAAGGAAAGAGACCCTAACACTAACGTCATCAATCAGCTATCAACAAGTCAATACTAACTAGGTGCTGATGTGGCGCTGACTGGGCATTGAATGGTCGCTGAAGTGTCACTGACTGGGCACTAATGTGTTGATGGCTGGCGCTAACATGGCTTTTTTATTATAAAAAGATAAATATGTTTTTGGACTTGCAGACTTCAGTACTACTTTACATAATAATTAACATTTAATTAATTAATAGTTAAATTTTTATTAATTAATTTAATTTTTTAGAATAAGACTCTAAAATAGATTATAAGATAATCTAAGTTTTAAATATGTATCATTTTAAATAAAAATTAATTTTTATTAATTATTTTAAATTTTGGAATGAGATTCTAAAGGAGATTATGAGATAATCTAAGCTGTAAATGCAAGTTAATTAAAAACCACTAGTTTATAAAAATTAAGTGGGAGCAAGGTTCAATTGTTGAAACCTCACGGTCTCCATTACCAGTCTAGCAGTATAGCAGATCAATAGACCTCCCTACAGAGGATGTTAGTTTACAGATTACAGGGATAGACTTCTATTAGGATAAACCAAAGTGCAAAGAAGCAATACGACCACGTTGCTGTGGAGTATTATGTGTATTTGTAAGGAGGTTTAGGTAATGGTTTACATTTGACTAGCATGGTGCATTAGCCTCCCCGAGGACTCTGTTGTGTCATGTTAGAGACTAAGGAAAAGTGGTGAGTTAATCATGTACAGTAAGAGTTACAATAAAACATGTTAATTGAGCATAGTTCTCACCCAGACTAATTTCGTACGACCCCGCTGCTGAGGAGTATGGTGTGGTGTATTTGGGTCATCATTGCATGCATGATACTATAGTTTAGTGGATACCTGACTTATTGTGTATGCTAAAATAAAAGAGTAGATGTCACTATATTATACATGACTCTTGTTAGACAGTTACTCAAATGTTTGCATTTATAGTGTTTCGAAATGGATACGTGTGGTGAACTTCATTCAACTCTAATGCATAATGTACTCAATGGACCAAATTACTTTGCCTGAAAGAACTAGTTGGACTTAGTTATTACTAACAAGGGACCTATTAGAAAAAAGGGAAAGGGCAAGGTTGCTAGTGTAGCAACGAAGTCCATAAAGAAATCAACAAAAGGAAAGTGTTTCTTTTGCAGGAAGACTAGCCACTAGACGAGGAACTGCACTAAGTACTTAGCATCTCTTCCTGCAAAGACAGCTAAGCCATCCAGTAAAGATATGTTGATATCTCACTTAGTTGAGTCATGCACAGTTAAGAGTCCTCTAGGTTCTTGGTGTGTGGACTCAGGTTCAACTGACCATATCTGTAATATCTGTAATATGTCACAGGAGGGTGCATGATGGTGAGTTGTACCTGACAGTTGGAGACTATATAAGAGTAGCGATCTTAGGAGTAGGAGATGTTAGCTTTGTATTTCGTGGTAGAGTTTTCATTGTAAAAGATTGTTTATTTGTACATGCACTGTGCAGGAATTTTATTTTTGTACCTCATTTAATGGATAATTGTTATTCAAATAATTTTCACTGTAAACCTGTTATTACAAGAAATAAATTGTTTATTTTCAAAAGTACATGCGTAAATGGTTTATTCATGTTATTTCCTGATCGAAATTTTGGTATTTGTTTAAATGAATCTAACATGAGAGCCTAGGTATAGTGGGAGGATTGTCAGGGCACCTGACAGGTTTATGGCAGGAGCCTTAATGGTTAACCGTGACATTGAATTTGATCCTCTCAGCTACAATGCGGCAAAGGATGCTGACTAGTGGGTCTTAGCAATGAAATATGTGATAGGATCTATATATTCTAATCAGGTCTGGTATCTTGTAGAGGTGCCTATTCGCATTAAGCCCATTGATTGTGAATGGATCCACAAGAGAAAAAGAGGAGTGGGCGGGAAGATAGAGACCTTCAAGGCAAGACTGGCTGCTAAGGGTTTTACCCAAAAGGAGGGAATCAATTATGATGAGACCTTTTTACCAATAACCATGCTAATGTCCATAAGGATACTCCTATCTATTACAGCTCATTATGAGATTTGGCAAACGGAAGTCAAAACGGCCTTTTTGAATTGTCGTCTTGAAGAAGACAACTATATGGTGCAACTAGACAATTTCATTGGTAAAAATCGGGAGCATATGGTATGCAAACTGAAGAAGTCCATATATGGACTGAAGCAAGCATCACGCTCATTGAATATTAGATTCAATGAAGCGATTAAGTCTTATTGTTTTGAGCAATTGGTTGACGAACCATGCATTTACAAATGACATCAAGGGAAAGTAGTGACTTTCTTAGTATTGTATGTCGACGATATACTACTCATTGGAACTGATGCAGGGGTGTCATCAACTGTAAAGATTTGGTTGTCAAGTCTGTTTGATATGAAGAACTAGAGATTATATGCTACTCTTTCAAAGTAACGAGTTAGTTCCAATTGGCTATACTGATTTTGACTTCCAGTCAAATAGAGATGCCAGATGTTCGATGTCTGGTTATGTGTTTACCCTTGGAGGAGGAGCCTTTAGTGGGAGGAGTGTCATGCAATTTGGTATTCTTGACTCCACCATGTAGGCCGAGTACGTTACAGCTTCAGAAGCTATAAAGAGGGCATATTGGTTCAGATATAATAATTGACTTAGTAGACCTTTAGATCATACATAAAAGCAATGGGTATAAAGTTTGTAATAAACTGGATTTAGAACAAGTGGGAGATTGTTAGAAATAGTGTTATAAAATCCAACTTTACCCTCCAAATGTTATTTCATTAAAGAATAAAATTGAAGTCTCGGTCATTCCCTTGATAAATTTGTGTAAGTGAGCATATATACTATATGTGATTTTTTTTGGGTAACATCCATAAGATGGGTGTAGTCCTTAGACTATGATTTACATGTTTGTTCTAAGTGGCCTATGAGATTAACCCACACATAGACTTGAAACAAATGGTATGGATTGTTGTTTGAAAAACTCATAGTCAAAGACCAATTTGGACCACTTGTATAATAAGACTATAACGTGACACTTTAGACGACTTGTCTTAGTCATGTGGATGGTGATCCAAAAGTGTTATGATGGTATGTTTAATAAGGTTGATGCACTGAGTTGGACCATGTGAGTTGCTTGTTTCTAGACTACTATTGGAGATGAGTGATTCATGTTGTACTGCTTGAACAATGACTCTAAATCATGAGAGTATTCTAGACTTGTGCATGGAATGTTAGTTACTTTGGTGTACTATAAGTAAGGTCTAGACAAATGACTAAATTCCCACGTACACTGGGTAACAACATGAAGTGTGACAAGGATTAGGTATTCAATATAGAATCTATAGTCTCTTATGATATACAAATGTCCCCTTAGTTTATTCGCAAGTGTTTGAATAATTCGGAATCTTTGGCCAAAGTATTCCAAATGTGTGACATTAGGAACTTATATTATAAATATGTTTAAGTATAAATAAATTATTCAATGAAGGGTGACTCAATAACTGATGGAGAAGCTGTTAGAATAATAATAATAGTAGTTATATTTACTCTTTGTACTGGACATCTAATGGAGGGGTTGTTGTCATCGATACAGTCTATTTGGGAGATATCGAATAAATGGTTTAAGCTTAAGAGTGCAGTGGGATTTATTTATTAGATTAAGCCCCATTAAATGGTAATTAAATTTTATCATGAGATGGTAATTAATTTAACCTATTTGGAGCTAAATTCAAATTTTCCCTGAGTTCCCTGCGCAAACCTCTATTTTTATTGCCATCGAAAAAATATTAACCAATTCATGAGATGAATTATTTATTTATTAGATGAGTAAATTTAAATTTTTCGAACATTATTCATGAGATGAATAAAAAATTAAAAATTATAAAACAAAATAATTTTTGAAAATTAAAATTCATGAGATTTTTACATATGGGAAACAAAGGAAAAAATGATGCAACACAACCCGCAATCCATGTGGGCACGATCAGACCAACCAGTGCGCGACACATGTCGTGTGCTAAGGTCCTAAGTGTACAATCTGTGTGAATAGGAGCGGGCCAATTGTAGCCCACCACGTGGCACGCTGGTTGAATATAAATAAACACTTTTTGAACTATGCGCTAAAACGAAATGTTGTGTTTTGTCTTTTTTCTACATGTCCCACATTGATTTCTTGGAATTTTTTGAAATTTTTTGATCCAGTATCATACTATAAATAAGATTACCAATTTTTTAGGTTTTCAAAGTGTTTCCAAGACCTACTTGGAGAGAAAATTTTCCCTTGAAATTTTTCTTTCTATAGTTAAATATTTTCCGGAGCCTACTCTCCAGGCATTTTGAGGTCATTGCTTAAAAGGTCGCCGGGTCTCTGTTTTCTCGGGTTTCTCTGAGTTTATTATTCTTCTAGTATTCTATATTGTTGGAGCAAATCTAGGTATGTCTTTCTTTCCTTCTCTTCTAAGTTTTCGCTTTTCGATTTATTTACAAACTTTCTTATTATGCCTGTTTTAATTCATGTTATTGTTAGGAATGTATTAGAGTAGAGGCATCTAGATTTAAATCAAGAATTTAAATCCATAGATTTAAAATTAAGAATTTTAAATCAACCTTTGGTTTAAAATTAAGAATTTTAAACCCCTGCACTTCGTTAAATTTATTAAATTAGGGAAAAAAAATTTTAAATTCGTCCCAACAACACTCAGTACAGAACTTCTTCAATTTTTTCTTTACAGCACACTTGTGCCCTTTCCTAGGAGTAGCGTAACTTAGCTAGGCATTGCTTAATGCAGATCTTTGTTGTAATTACCTCCATAGTAATACAGGTCTCGGGCTTTAGGTATGACTTTCCAGTTTTAATCTATTTCCACAAATTGACAAGTTGAGATTTGAGGCTTTAGTTTAAGGCTTTGATGGCCATGGCTTTGTCCCTTAATTGAGTTGGTCGTAACACTACTACCACTGCTAGATAAGTCAGGTGAACTTAGGTTCGCAATATTGATTAGGGCTTCGATAGCCAAGGCTTGTCCCTTAATTGCGTTGGTCCTAATCCAATGACCCACGGTTTGCTCCACCTTAATCTTGTTAGACCTAAACTCATTCGAGTTATTATAAATCAAGTGTGCCAGGCTTAAGAGCCTAATTGACTTAGGCTTATAAGTAGACTGCTGAGCTCTTAGTTTGTCTCCACCCTAGTTCTTGACTTTTAAGTGTACGAGAAAAGGTGTCTGTGGGCCCTGCTTTATCACTGTAACTGCCACTTGAGTTATGTCCATATCTTTAATTTTCTGTCATAAAAAACACATAAAAAATCCACAAAAATATTTAACAAATTCTTCTTAATTGAAGCATAAGCAGAACTCGCGATATAACAGAAGTGAGATACGCCAACACATCACAACCTTTCCTCTGGAAACGGTGAGTGATTGAGGTCAAAGGCATGTGGTTCATAATGAGGCTCATTCCTTAGTCGCAATGAGTCCCTTTTGCACATTTGTTTTGTATTCACATTTACAGTGACCACACATACATCACTTGAAACAAAATATAATTGTATTTTAACAAAGTATGGGAACTTGTAAAGGCATAAAGGCATTAAGCCCATTAGATTGGATTTGAATGAATCTACAAGTATATAGAGTTAAGTGGACTAGAAGGTAGAGACCTTCACGGCTAGATTGATGGCAGTGGGTTATACCCTATAGGAAGGAATCATCTTTGATGAAACCTTCCAGCCAGATGCTAAGCTTAAGTCCATATGGATGCTCTTATCTATTGTATCTCATTGTGAAAAGATATGAAAATGGAAGTCAAGATGACATTTTCTAAATGGTCATCTTGAAAAGATTATGTATATGATACAACTAGACAAGTTTGTTACCAAGAGTTAGGAGCATATAGTATGCAAATTGAGGAAGTCTATTTGTAAACTTAAATAAGCATCTTGTTCATAGAATAGTAGATTCGGTGATGGGTAATTAAGTCCTAGGGATTTGAATCAATGGTTAGAGAACCATCAATGTACGAGTGACATAATAAGAAAGTAGAGACTTTCTATGTGTTGTATATAGATAATGTTATACTCATTAAGAATGGTGTAGAATTATTATGAGCTGTTAAGGTTTAATTATCTAGTCAATTAAAAAGGGAAAGACCTAAGATGAGAACAGTATATTCTTAGGATCAAGCTTATTCAAGATTCAAAAGAAAGAATATGGATTTGTCATGGGTTGTTTGCTTTAAAAGGGAAGTTAGACGTCAGAGGTCTAAAATCCGTGTTTATGTTTTAGTGAGAGTCATTTTATGGTGAAGAGTGAAGCAGTCTTATATTGCTTACCTCATTATGGAAGTCGGGTCCCTGACAACTATGAAGTTGTTGAGTAGACTAGTTGACTAAGAAGGTTCCCAGTAGATCAAAGTTTGTGAGTAAAGGAATGAGACAATGAAATATCGGTATTGTTTAAAGCTTATAGTCAAAGAGTTGATAGATCCCTAGGTGATAGTTATGCAATGCAAGGCTAATTGGGTTCACAACAAGTGGGAGACTGTTGGAATAAGTGTCCCAAAAAAATCTGTTAGTTAGTTTTAAATGTTAAATAAATGAAATTATTTTATTTATTTATTATCTTATTATGTTTTATGAGTCAAATATGTGCGTGATTGTTTTTTAAAAACATTCCATGAGCTGGACATAGTCCAAGATGACATGTTAGGTTTGGTTTAAGTGCTCAATGAGATTGAACCACAGATTTACTTAGATCAAACTAGAGATATGTTGTCAAAGTATGTTCCTAATCGGTGATAAATTTGGACTTGTCTGATAAGACTTTAATATGATACTTTTGATGACTTGTTTTGGTCATGTGGATAGGGATTCAAGAGTATTATGTTGGTATTGTCAATAAGATTGGAACACCAAGTAGGACCACCTGAATTATTTGTTTCTTAACTGCTATCAAAAATAATTAATTATGTAAGACAACAACACTAAATCTAGGAAACAATCTGAACTTGTGCTTGCATTATTTGTTGCTTTAATGTGCTAAAAGGATTAGTCAAAGTATGTCGACTTAAATCTTATATGCGTTGGGTGACAGCATGAAGTGTAGTGGGAACCGTTGTTTTACATGAATCTATAGTCTTTAACACGATAAAGATGTTCCCTTGTTGATTCATAAGCATACGAATAGATTCTAAAATCTTTGGCCAAAGTATTCCATATTTTTGACATTTGGAATTAATATGGAAATTGTGTCTATATTATTGCATTGTTCGAATAGGGAGAGTCGGGATCTATGGTAAGATATGTGAGAAAAGTAACAATAGTACTTAAAGTTACTTTTGCTCACGGATATCTAATAGAGGGGTTAATTGTCGTAATAAAAGTTATTTGGTAAATTCTTAAGTAAATATATTTAATTTTAGAGTGCAGTAAAACTTATTTAGTGGAATTAAGTTTTGTTAAATGGTAATCAATTGTTACTATGAGATTATAATCAGATTTGACCAATTTGGAACAAGAGTTAGATTGTCCCTGGGGTCCTTTCGCAAGCCTCAACTCAAGCACAATTTGAAAATATTTAAATTGAATTCATATGATGAATTATTTATTCATACGATGAATAAATAAACTTTGCTAAACATAATGCATAGGATGAATTATTTATTCATACGTTGAATTATTTATTTATAAGATGAATAAATTAATTTTACCAAATAATATTCAAGAGATGGATTTTATACATGTGGAATTTAAAAAAAAACAAAACAAAACGAACAAAAAAATGAAAAAAGATAGAACTGGGCCTCATGCTCGGCCCAGTTACAGAAGCGCAGCTGGCACATGCAGCAGAAGAGCCAACCAAGCTACGGATATGCACCAATGGCGAGCAGCCAATAGGTTTGCAAGCGCCAGCATTGATGATCTTTGTGCTCGTGGCCTAACCAATTGTAAAGCATCACGTCGCAGTTTTTTTTTTTTATAAATAGGCACAGTGTGAGCCGTGAGATTTAATGGTTTTCAGGGTTTTGAAACCTAGTTCTATCCTAGAACAAAAATCCTAAAATTATTTTTGGGGTTTTCTAAATTATAGTTTAGCATAATTTTTGTGAAAAATTATTTTACGGAAAGATTGAAGGAAAAATTTTGTTATGGAGTTTTTCTTAAAGGTCCAATGAGCAACCTAAGAGGAGGTAAATTAGGTTCCTTAGTAATAAATGAAAAATTAAATTTAGGAACCTAAAATTAAATGAAAAGATAGACAATAAATATGAAATGCAAGAAGAAAAGAGACGCACAAAGATTTTTATAGTGGTTTACTTCCGAACCGAAAGCTAGTCCACTTCTCAAGTGACTACTCTTTGTCACTTGAGCCTTTAACTAAGCTTAATCATCATTTTTAAAATGAAAGGCTCAAGATCCAACCTTGGCAACCAATCTTTTTGTACAAAGGCTCAAGACCCAACTCTTACAATCAATCCTTTTGTAACCGTAGGGTCAGGATCCAACCTTTACAATGAGTAATAGAAATAAAGCAATGGAAGGATTAAAGTAATGAGGCTTTTCACTCTTTCAAGGGTGAATTGACAATTGATCAATCTCAGCCAAAGCTAAGGATATTCCAATTAAGCTCAATGATCAACAATAAAAAAACAAGTGATGCTCAAACAAAAACTTTAATCAAAACTTAAAATCAAACTGTTAAAGCGCAAGAATGTAAAAGAACTTTTTTATCAAAGAATGCTTAGAGAATGTTCAATGATTTGAACCAAAGATTTCAAGCCCTATTTATAAGCAAATGAGGGCCAAAGGGACGTTCAAAAAGTTGAGAAAGAGATTAGGAGAGAAATCAAGTCAAAAGTAGCCATTTTGAACTTTTTTGATCTGTGTATCGACACACAATAGCTCCTAGAGGTGGCCAGTGGGTTCTGGCCCGGCCCACCTTCCACCAGGTCCAGGCTCGGCCCGTTGGGGGGCCTGCCCCCTCAACTGCTAAAAGGGGGGAGCAACGGCCTCCCCCCTACAATATTAATATATATATATATATATATATAATTTTTTTCTATAAATACTCATCCAAATTTCTTATTTTAACACAACAATCTCTCCATCTAATTCTCTCTTCTCTACTAATCCAAAGTTCACTTGCTTCAAATTTCTGAAGTTCAAAGTTGCAACTTGTTCTGCTTGTAAAATCTCATACAAGTTCAAATTTTAGGTTTCGCTTCGGTAAAATTTAGGATCAAAAGAAATTTTATTTGTTTGTCATTTTTATTTATTGAACTTGCATTCTTAGTTGCATTTTTTAATTAATAATCAACAATACTACCATGGCACACAACTCTTCTTTATCTGGAACTGGTAAATCTAGTTCATGCTCTTCATGACTGCCTAAAATTCCTAGGATGGGTAGAGTTGTCGAACTTAATACCCACGAACGAACATTTTTAGAACCTAGTCCGTCTCCTCCCTACACAGACACTTTAAATTGGGAGGAGCAAGAACAATACTACCATGACCAGGATTTACTAAATCAGGGGATGCTCAAACTTCACAATTTCAAGAAGAACCCACACCCACCAGCACCAAGACTAAAACCCATGAGGACACCACCAGCAGTAGGCGTAGTACTAGTGAGGTGTGGAAGCACTTCACACTAGATCGAACAGTTAATAAAGCCTATTGTAAATTATGTGACCCCCCTAAAACTTTTAGTCATTCACATGGTGGTGGGACATGCACCTTAAAAAGACACCTGGAGAGATGCCACCATGAACTAAACCCAAATAGATCCCAACAACATTTAGTACAGCAAATGATCGGTGCACTTGCTAGCTTTAGGTTTTCACAATAAAACAATAGCCGAGGATTAGTAAAATATGTCATTGGGGCTGAAAAGCCATTTAACACCGGTGAAGACCCTAGATTTGTCCACTATTTCCAAAACGCGTTAAACCCGACCGCTGTAAAGGTTCCTCGGAACACTTCAAGCGGGACGCATTTAAAGAATTTTTTAGAATGAAAAATGAGCTTGCAGACATTTTTATGACAAACACGAGCATGTTCTCGTTGACGTCCGACACATGGAGGTCGAAACCCGGTGTGCCTTTCATGTGCATAACGGCACACTGGATTGATTCTTCTTTCATTATGCAAAAAAAGAATAATTCATTTTTGCCATTTAGATTATCCCCACACTACTGAGATAATCATAGGTGCCATTATGCAAGCATGCCACGAGTGGGGTATAGACCATAGAATTTTTAGCATTACTTTTGATAACGCTACAAGCAACTACGCATTCGTAAAGCAATTGATTAGGCACATGAGACCCATGTTAGATGGGAAATGTTTTCATTTACGTTGCATATGCCTTATTATGCATTTAATGTTAACGGATGGTTTAGACCTAATATAAGCTTCTCTTGAGTGTTTAAGAGGAGTTACTATAGCCATCAAATCATCCAGAACTAGGAGAAAAAGATTTAAAAATCTTTGTGACATGCATGGTATACACTATAAACAATTTAAATTCGATACACAACTAAGGTGGTCATCAACAGTAGATATATTAGAAAGAATATTACCATATAAAAATTTATTAATTGAATTTGTACAAGATAGTCGTTCAGATCTTAGGTCGTTTAATTTAGAAGCAGTAGATTGTAATGCAATTAGCGAAGTATGTAAATTTTTTAGTATGTTTAGAGACGTTACAAATTTTTTTTTTCTGGTTGTTATTATCCTACCATGCCACAAGAAATATCTAGATTGCTAAATATTGCTGCTTGGATGGTAGATAACTAATCCAACCCCTTGTTGGAGGCCTCCGTTGCCGCAATGAAAGTAAAATTTGTTAAATATTATTTTGAACTATCTCTTACATATTGTTTTGCCACCATTTTGGATCCCCGTTGTAAACTTACGGGTTTGTAATTATTTTCTAAATTTGCTTACGAAAAGTTAAATCCAATATTTGATAACGCAGCTTTTATTGTGAAAGTCGATCGAGATTTACATGAATTATTTTCCTCTTATTTTTGAAGATTATTGACTGATAATCCTCAAGTTTCTTCTACATTTTATGGTTCTTCCTCATATAGTAGTAGTTTCGAAGAAAAGTCATATGTGTGGGAGATGTTGGGCCGATTCAAGCCCAAACAAAATCTCACGTGATGTGACAAGTTAGATTATTACTTGCGGTCGCTAATGCTCCAGCTCTTCTCGACACCGGCGAGTCTGCGCTTTAACATTTTTCAATGATGGTGTTCCAACCAAACCCAATATCCCGTGCTTTCCACCATGGCATAGATATATTAGTGTGTGCGGTGTTTCGGTAGCATCGGAATGTGCTTTTAGTGCAAGTGGTAGGTTGCTTGGAATGAAAAGAGCAACGCTTTCATCGTCCAGCTTGCAAATGTCAGTGTTCTTGAAGGACTGGCTGCACGCAGCGGATAGGAAGCAAGACCAGCTGAAGTTAGGCTCATCAAGTGAGGATGAAGACAACCGTACTACGGATACGTCAAGTCTCGGCTTACCAACCCCTGCTAGCTTAGACTAAGTAATTCTCTTTTTTTTTATATCCCCCAAGGCGCATTGTAATTTTATATCTCTATAGTATATATTTTTATATAATATATTTGTAATTTTAAAAGGTGTAGTTGTATTTGCTAATAACTTATGGCACATTTTATTTTATTAGCTATATTTACCATTATTTATGATGGTGTTGTACTGTATTTATATATTATATTATTCATCAATGAATTATAATTATTTTACTACAAAACGAAAGTCTATTTTGTACTTTTACACGTATTTAAAGAAAAAAGAGGGGGGGGGGGGGGGGGGGGGGGGGACTACCTGGCCGACCTGTGGCCACCTCTAATAGCTCCCAGTGGCTACTGTAAGCCTGTGTGTTGACACATACCTTCTGTGTGTCGACACTCAGCCTGTCTGGGTGGATTTGTATGTTTTTGATTAATTAGCTTGATTGGTGGGATGATTTACCATAAATTGAATGATTGATTCATTTCCATATTAGCTTTATGTTTGAATTAATTTATTAGTTTGCCTTGATCTTGATTGATTAATTGAATCAATTTCCTAGTTCGCCTTGATCATGAATGATTGATTAAATAAAGCTAAATTATCACCTATTTAAATTTTACCTTAATTGATTTGATCATGCTTTTTTAAAATACCAATCTTAAAAAAAAAATATTTTGATTGATAAGCTAGATTGGTTTAATTTTGACTTGACTATTTTTCAAATAAAATTTGAAAATCAATTTTCAAAAATATTTTGAAAACATTTTTGTTAAAGCATCACATATCAATATTGAGACTTGGACTCAATTGATATATTCCGATCCTAAATCCTAAACAATAAAAATAAATAACTTTAAGGCTCTTGAACTCGGATCACGTTCTCTTCAATTTGGATGAATCTTTTCTTCAACTTTGATCTCTTTTCCTCGTGATTCATCATCTTAGAAAGCTTTATATCAACATGATTAACCTTAATTGTCCTAGCTTTCTTATAAGTTACTTAGAAACAAGATTAGAACAATTTAAACACTATAACTCACTAAATGATCATTAAAATTATAATATAAATGGCTTTAGAGCCAATAATCTCCCGCTTTTGATGATGACAAACATTTGATGTTTTCTCTTGGAAATGTGAAAGTTGAAATATAGAATTCACAATGAAAGTATTCACATGGCCATGAACTTATGGAGCAATTTATATAATGATTAAGGTTCAAGCTCAATTGCCCCCCCTAAGTTGATGCATTTTAGGAATCATACATTCGATATATTAACATCATCATCATTTTCAACGTTTCTCAATAAAACACATACTTCATGCTATGGTAGATGTATTCCTGGGGTTAGATGTTCAATTAACTTACACCTATCATCATCTTTATGGCATAACTAAGCATGAATGTTGTACACCAACACACCTATTTTTTTCCCCTTTGTCATCAACAAAAAGCATAAGATAGGGGATAAAGAAAGTGTCACTAAGAGCATATATGAACACAAGAAAACGGTACACAATATCAAGCAGTTATAACATGCATCACATTAAGTAGAATGCTGTACAATAATGAAAATGTAGATCCAAATTTTTGAAAGAAGAAAAGAAAATAAATCTAAGGAGTAGGGGGTCTTTGTCTACATGATAAAAAATGTAAAATCTTTCGGAGTGTAGATCGTTTCTTGTCAGAACTCCTCAAGGTTTGAGTTTAAGGTCGACACCTTTTCTTCCAAAGAAGTAAGTCGGTCACTTATAGCTCTTCTTTTCAAAGGTCCTTGTTGAGATACATCCTCATTAACCCCATCCCCTCCATCAAAATCTTCCTCTTCCTCGTCTCTAATTTCATCTATTTCTTCTATCCTCCTAACTTCTTTTTGTTTCTTTATCCATTCGTCATTTTTAAATTCAAAACCCATCTTTTTCAAAGATGTCTCAATAAAGTCATCTTGAAAAGGATTGGAGTTTGTAAAAGATGAGCTAGTTAAAATGCGTTGAAAAACAAGAGTAAGAAGCATGCCATAAGAGGGATTAGTCTTTGTAGAATGAATACGAAACATGAACTTTAAGACTAAATCCCCAAGATTAACTTTGTGACCGTTTAGGAGTCGAGACAATAGAAATAGATGCAAGTTTGAGATCGAGTCGAAGCCACCCGATCTTAGAGTGATATTCATACAAATCAATTTATGTGCTAACTTAAGAACCACTCATAAATCATTCGAGTTAGGCTTCTTTGGGTTAAAAAGTGCTATATCACCCCAAACTTGTGCAAGTAAGGAGTTACGGTGAGATTCAGGGAGTGGGAATTGGTGGAGGTCTTGGGGAAAAATAAAATCATCCTCTTCATCAAAAACAAAACCAAGCAAATTATTTATATAAGATGCATTAATTTTGATTTCTTGGCTTAAAAGAGTTGAGGATAATTCTGGAGCAGTAGTTCTAAAAATTTTAGGTTGAAGTAAAATTCACGTACTAGATCCGGGTATACCGGTTCCCTTATACAACAAATTGCAATCCAACCTACTCCTTCAAATAAGGTAAACAATTCCCCCAAGTTCTGTCTCCTAACCCAAGTCCAGTCAACAAATCTACCAAATAACACTTCCTTTTTGAGGAAGGGGAGGAATTTACTGAGCTAAGACCCCGAGAAGAAGAAGCACCTTCCATGTTTTCGAATCTCTTCTTGGAAGTGGTTTCCGACCTCTTTGTGCGGCCCATTTATGAAAGCTTGAAGAGATTTGGAGAAAGAGAGAAAAAAATTTGTGAGTATGGTTAGGGTTCAGTAGAAAGAGGTGAAATTTTGATATTTGTCTTAAAAGTGTTAAAGAGAATAAAATGTTAGTATAAATAGATGATTTGTGACTTAAAAAAGGCAAGAAAAGTGAAGAAAAATAAGAAATTTTTTGGTGGTTCACTATTTGGTCTAGGGTTTGTGAAAAAGATGAATTTTTGACAAAAATCTAAGGTTTTGATGTTAAAATGTTGATAGAAACTTGATTTCTAGTAAAAATTTGAAAGAAATTTGAATAAAATTGATGGTTTTGGTGGACTTTTAAGAGAAGGAGGATAGGGTTTGAGAGAGAGAGAGAGAGTTGAAAGAGCGAAAATGTGAAAATGAGGTGAAGATGTGAAGAAAGGGGGGAAAAGTAGGTATGTGCAGTGTTACTGCAAAACCCGTGAGGTCCTCCTGTGTTTCGACACATAGAAACAGAGCAGAGTTATTGTGTTATGATTCAAGATCGAACTTGAATCATAAACTTTAGATATAAGAGTATGAGATGAGAAAGAAGTGAAAGGGATGAGAATTAGAGAGAAATTAGGGTTGAAAGAGAGAATTAGATCAATTTCATTTCCATGAATCCCAAATACAAGATATTTTGCTTTTTTATCCTAAAGAAAATAGTCAACCAACACTAAAACATAAGAAACAAACTTAAATCCAAATACAACCATTTCCCGCCAAAAACAACACTTAGCCGCTAACTACCATTGCCTGTCTTTCCTGCCAGAACTACAATTTGAATCCAATTGAGAATTTCAGAGCTAAAATTAACTAAAAATGCACAAAATCTTTCACGGTCATGACAATACTTGCTCCTTAAAATCATTCTTGCCTCAAGAATGAAGAAGAAGGGAATTGACTGCGCATGAACTTCTCCCAGCTAGCCTGTGTAGGATCTAAATTGACCCACTGAATCAAAACTTCCTTCATTGTCTTGCCTTGCTGCTACACCAGACGAGATCCCAAAACTACTGCAGAAGCTTATTGCTTGTTGCTTCCAGAGGCATACTTGAACAATCTTTCCCTTCTACCTTGTGGGACGAACAAAAAAATTAGGGGGAAGCTCCAGCCTATAAGCCACATTTTCCAATTTTTCTAACACCTTGTAAAGGACCAAGGAAATGAACCCCCAACTTCACATTTTTGCACACTGCAACAGAAGTCTGCCTGTAAGGTTGAAGCTTAACATACACCAAGTCTCCAACTACAAAGGATCTGTCAGAACGCTTCTTATTAGCATAATGCTTCATTCTTGACTGAGCTAGCTGAAGATTGTCCTTTAATTGCTAAACCAATTGCCTCCTTTGTGATAGAAGATCATTGACCTCGGCCACATGAGAAGTTACACCTTGCAGCACCATTGGAAAAGGAGGGTCATATCCATATAAGGCCTTAAAAGGAGTGGTCCCTATGGCAGAATGAAAGTGAGTGTTATACTAGAAATCTGCCAAAGATAACCAATGAGACCAGTGCTTAGGATAGGTGAATGTTATGCTCCTTAAATACTGCTCAACACATTGGTTCACCCTCTCAGTTTGTCCATCTCATTAAGGATGGTAAGATGAACTGAGAGCAAGAGTAAAGCCCATCAATAAGAACAACTCTCGCCAAAATTGGCTAGTGAACATCCTATCCCAGTCAGACACAATGGATTGAGGCAATCCATGCAATTTGTAGATGTGATTGAGGAATATCCTGGCCAATTTCTCCGCAGAAATGGGATGACTCAAAGCAATGAAGTGGCTGAACTTTGTAAACCGATCCACAATAACCCATATCACCTCCTTGCCCTCAGATTTTGGCAATCCTTCCACAAAATCCATGCTTATGTGCTGCCAAGCTCTGTCAAGAATGGGCAGTGGTTACAGTAGACCTGGGTACTGAACATGATCAGACTTAGTCCTTTGGCAAACATCACATCCCTAAACATATTCTTCAACCCCTTCTTAGCTCCCACCCAACAAAAGTACTGCTTCAGCCTCTTGTAGGTGCCATCTGTGCCAGAGTGTCCACCCCAAGCAGAAGAGTGGAAGGCCTAGATTATCTATCTTCTTAAATCAGTGGAAGCTCCAACATACACCTTGCCTTTAATCCTCATAATTCAATTCAGGACAGTGACTTCAGCTTCTACCGTGGATGAATACCTCACACTGTAGTATGTAATACAATCTGTAGCAAACTTATCCCCTTCAAAAGACTTGTAGACTTCCTCCATTCACTATGGAAAGACACAGGAAATTGCTAAGCAGGAACCAGATTCACTTCCTTCCAACCTTTGAGAGAGGGCATTAGCAACAAGGTTCTTTCTTCCACTATGATACTCAAAAGAATAACTCAATCCCAACATCTTTATAAGTCCTTTTCTTTGCACTCTAGTGGTGGTCTTCTGCTCTAGAAGATATTTGAGATGCCGGTGTCAAATGATGTCCCTCAAGGTAGTGTCTTTACTTCGACACTGCTAACAAGATGGCCAAATACTCTTTTTCATAAATGGAGAGCTATTGATTTCTTGGACTAAGGCCCTGACTAAGGAAGGCCACTAGTCTCTCCTACTGAGAAAGTACTTCCCCAATTCCCATGCTGTTGGCATCAGTTTCCAATACAAAAGGCTTCCCAAAATCAAGCATAATTAGAACTGGTGCAGAACACATAGCTAGCTTAAGGCTTTCAAACGCTCCTTGAGCAACTTCAAACCATAGGAATGCATCCTTCTTCAAGAGATCAATCAAGGGTTTGGCCAACACTCCATATCCAGCAATGAACTTCCTATAGTATCCAATCAATCCAAGAAAACCTCTCAACTGCTTGAGGTTTTGAGGAACAGGCCACTCTTTCATCGCTTGTATCTTGCTAGGATATGTTGCAACACCTTCTTTGGAAACTATGTGTCCCAAGTATTCCACTTGAGTATGAGCAAACAAGCACTTGTTAAGCTTAGCATACAACTTATTCTTGCGTATAATCTAAAAGACTCATCTTAGATGCTTGATATGTGCTTCTATGGAAGGACTATAAACAATTATGTCCTCGAAGAACACCAAACCAATATGTCATCGAAGAACACCAACACAAACTTCTTCAGATGAGCTTTAAACACATGGTTCATCAATGCCTGAAAGGTAGCTGGAGCATTGGTTAAGCCAAAAGGCATAACGACAAATTCATAATGAATGTCCTCATCCAACACTCGAATCTAATGATATCCCTGCCTCAAGTCTAACTTGGAATAGTGCTGGGAACCATTTAGCTCATCAAGCAGATCGTCTATAACAGGAATTGGAAACTTATCCTTGATGGTGAGAGAGTTAAGATGCCTGTAATCCACACACATTGGAGATGAACCATCCTTCTTCTTAATAAGAATCACCGAAGAAGCACGAGAACTATGATTGTCAAATGAAGTTTGTCTTCAATAGTTCTTCAACTTGTCTTTCAATCTCACTTTTCTGTGAGTGAGGATACTTATAAGGTCTTAAATTCATGGGATTGAAATTAACCTTAAGAGGGATAGCATGATCCAGAACCCTCTTAGGAGGCAAGGTAGATGGCTGTGAAAAAACATCCTCATACTCATGTAGCAACTGTCCAATGGAGGGGTCTGAATTCTCCTAAGCTACATCAGAATTAGCAATGATGGAAAACAACTAACCAATCTACTGATACTTCCCTTTTTTGACCATCTTCTCAAGGCTTTTCCCTTTCATCATCTGGAATTGTTCCTTCTCCATAATTCCTTGTAAAACCACACTCTGTCCTCCCCTTTCAAAAGACACAGATAGCTGAGCAAAATCAAAGATTAAGGGGCTAATGGTTTTCATCTAGTCAGGACCATATCACAACCTCCCAACTTAAGTACTCTGAAGTCATACTCAAATTGATGTCCTTGTATCCTCCAATTCATCCGCGTGATCATGGAATTCCCATCAACCACTGTGACAGCTAAGGGGCTAGTCTTGATTGTTTCATGCCCAACCTGCTTCATAACCTTAGGATCCACAAAGCTATGTATACTGCCACTGTCAATTAAGATCAACATATGCTTGTGTCCCACCTCTCCTTTGATTCATATCTTGTTATGAGAACCATTTCCCGTGAAGGCTCTGACAGATATCTCCATTTCATCATTCTCATATTCCCCTTGATCCTCCTCTTCGTGCTCCTCAGAGATCTCCTTTACCTCCTGAACCTCAATGTCCTCACAGGCATCTGCTCCAGTGACAGTCATTAGCAACTTAGGATTACATTTTTGTCTAAAGAAATACTTCTGATTGCATTTAAAACACAGCCTCTGATTCTTATTCTCTTCCAAACTCAAAGTCTTCGAACCATTAATAGGAGTAGCCTGTTGCTAAGATGATGATTGTGGAGCCTTGGTCTTAGGTCCATCAGAACTAGCCAGGATCGTGGCCTCCATCAATTTAGCTTGGAAAAGGCCTGAGTCAAGGTTCTAGGATTCAATGCCTTAACCAAGTTTTTAATCCTTGGTTTAAGACCACTTATAAAGTTGGATATGTAATAAGACTCATTAGCTCCGAGATTAACTGTCAACATCCTAGCTCTCAAATTCTCAACACGGGTCATATATTCCCTCACAAATGAAGTTTAAGCCAGTTTATTGAAGGGATCAATCACCTCACGAGGATCCTCTTCTCCATACCTCTCACAGAGTTCATTCACAAACTCAGTCCATGTCAGGCATGGATTACTGTGAACCATACTATAATACCAAACTTCCTGATCTCCTTGGAGATATACCGTAGCTAACTGTACCTTTTCAGTTTCATCAATATGATAGAATCAAAAGTACCTTTCGCATCTCCTGATCCATGACTGAGGTTGTTTTCCATCAAATGTATCAATCTCTACACACGACTCTCTGAATCCTTGAGTCCTTCCACCAGTAGTTCCATTTTCACTGGATCCAGATGATTGAGGTTTTATAGTATCTGGAAGATGATCATGCTGACTGGCAAGAGATAACACTTTTGTTCCAGGAGGTTGATTCTGCCAAGTGATCTGCTGCTGCAATCCATTGAGCTTCGATTCAATTTGTTGAGAATGCTAATCTAACTTCTCAGCTAGCTTCTGATCCTGCGATTGCTGCATTCTTGTAAACATTTCCTCCATTTGAAGTCTCAATTGTTCAAATTAATTGACCTCCACACTAGCTCTAGCATTTGTACCACTGCTGCAGCAGAAGTTCGCAATAGCATTTGCTCAAGTAGTTACTCCACCAGCCATTGGTACTATCTTCTTACATCAATCGGTAGCAAACGCAAGCTCTGATACCGATTATTATGATTCAAGATCAAACTTGAATCATAAACTTGAGATATAAGAGTATGGGAAAGAAGTGAAAGAGATGAGAATTAGATCAATTTCATTTCCATGAATCCCAAATATAAGATATTTTGCTTATTTATACTAAAGAAAATACTCGGCTAAAACTAAAACATGAGAAATGAGCTTAAATCCAAATATAAGAATTTCTCGCTAAAAACAACACTTAGCCACTAACTACCATTGCCCGCCTTTCCCGCCAGAACTACAATTTGAATCCAATTGAGAAATTAACAGCTAAAATCAACTAAAAATGCATAAAATCCTTCATGGTCATGGCATACTGCTACTCTGTGTGCTGACACACAGATCCTGTGTGACGACACTCACAAGACAGAGAATGTCTCTATTTTTTCTATGTGTGTGGCCCTTTTTTGTTAAAAAAATAGTCCAAGTTCCTATATCCATGAGTTGGATAAGAATACTTGGTCCGTTGGAGCTCTTTTTTGTTGAGTATTAAAACTCAATGTTAAATGCAAGCAATCAAAGTCAAGTAGTTAAATTGTACATGCCAATTCTAGTTCTTATATCAAAAAAAAATTTCTTCACCTAGAGGTTTAGTAAAAATGTCTGCTAATTAGTGATTGGTGGGAACAAATTTCACAATAACATCTCCCTTAAGCACATGATCACGAATGAAGTGATATATAACCTCAATATGCTTTGTTCTAGAATGTTGAGCCAAATTTTTATTTAAGCATATAGCATTAGTATTATTGCACATTATAGAAGCATGGTCAATATTAATTCCATAGTTATTTAATTGATGCATTAATCACAATATTTGAGCACAATAACTTCCACATGCAACATATTCGGCCTCGGCGGTGGATAAAGCAACGGAATTTTGCTTTTTGCTAAACCATGACATCAAAGTGTGACCAAGAAATTGACAAGTACTACTAGTCAATTTTTGGTCCACTTTGTATCTAGCAAAATCCGCATTACTATATCCAACTAAATCAAAGAAATCACATTTAGGGTAAAATATGCCTAAGGTAGGAGTACCAAGTAGGCATCGAAATATTTTTTTCACGGCATACAAATGAGATTCCTTAGGACATACTTGAAATCTAGCACATAAACATACATTAAATAATATATCAGGCCTCCTAAAAGTAAAGTAAAGAAGGGATCCGATCATACCTTGATATAGCCTTTGGTAAGGGATCCGATCATACCTCGATGTAGCCTTTGGTCCATCTTTTTAGCTTTTTCATCCTGTTATGATTTTCCTGTTTTGAGTCTTGTAATCCATGTATTGAGTTGTTAGAGTCTTGTATTGCGTTAGAGATGTTGCCTAGTTCAAATGTTGGTTGTTCCCTTTGGCACCAAAATCGGTTATAGCTGATTTGTTGCTAGTTTTGGCAGTTTAGGCTTAGTTAGTGATAGTTTGGATTCAATGTATCTAGATTATCCTATAAGAAGATCAATTCTTGTAAGTTTTGTTCATTCAATGAAAATTACTTTGTTCTTGAGATATTTTTCTCTCTCTTCTCATCACTTCTCTAACTCTCATCTAATCTCACTTCTCTTCTCTTCTAAACTCTCTCTTCACAAGTCAACTTCGATTTCTCAAATTGAAGCTTAACATTTGGTATCAGAGCTGGTTCATGCTGTCAATTGATTGATTTGAGCTGGCGAAATCTAAAAAGAATAATTCTAGCATGGCAGGAGGTGTAACTACCCGATTGAGAGCAGAAGGAGCAGGAACAACAGGAGCTGGTCAATCTGTGGCTTTTGTTGATCCAAATGTTTCCTATGCTGCTGTTGCAAGTGCAAATGCAACAAAAGAAGTTCAGTTTGCGACAAATGATCAATTAAAGTCGCAATTGGATGATATGTTCAATCGATTTCAGGTTCTACAACAACAAGGAATTGATCGCTTAAAGCAAGATCAAGCTGAGAATGTGAAGAAGTATGAAGTTCTGATTACGCAGAAACTCCAAGGATTTGAGCGCAAGCTCTCTGATCTTCAAAATCAAGTAAATAAGCAGGATGAATCATCTGTTTTTGGAGTTCATCGACTTGCTAGTCAGCTATCTCCTCCGGCTAAAGTGATGCAATCACAAGTGCCGAACACAAGTGCAGCAGTCTTGAACAGGCCAGGCGATGTGCCTTCAATGATTCAAACGAATGCTAGACCTAGGGATCTTCAACAATCTATTGAGATCAGGCCACAAGGAGTTGAAGCAACTGTCAGATCACAAGATCATCCTATTGAGCAAGTGCAATCTCAAACTTTTGGCATGAACTCAAATCAAAATTTGAGGCATATGGATTCTGTTGTTCATACCATAACTTCTCCTAATAACATTTTGCATCTGGATAGGCCACCTGATCACTACAGGCAGCAAAGATCTAGTACTAATGATGCTTCTTCTGAGAATAAAAGCAATACATTCAGACAGCCAAGGGTGCAGATTAATCCATTTGATGGCAAGCAACCTCAGTCATGCTTAAGGAGATGTGATAGATACTTCCATTTCTATAACATCAAAGAATCTGAAAAGGTGAAATTGGCAGCAGTATATCTTCATGGTGATCATGAGGTATGGTTTTACAGTTTGTTAAAAAGCAATCCAGATCTTTCTTCGGCTGAATTTGTGGAGGAGTTGTGTGAAAGATATGGTGATGAGGACACTAGTGATGTAGTGGATAATTTCAATGAAGTCTTTCAAACCACAACTGTGAGAGCATATGACAATATTTGAGAACTTAAGAGCTAGTATGATAGCTGCTTATCCCTAAGCATCTGAGTCTTATTATGTCTCAAGATCTATTAGTGGATAGAAGCCACGGATTAAGAACATGGTGAAAGCTATTGGTCCTAAGACCTTAACAAAGTCTTATGCAAAAGCCAAATTGATTGAGGCCACTGTCATTTCTTCAAGTGATAAAGGAAAGTTCAAGGAAAATAGTTAAAAATCTCATCATAGAGATGTAATTGGGACCAAGGCCAGTAGGTCTGTTGTGAAGAGGCCTCAAAGGCTTTGTTACAAGCACAATCAGCCTTATCAGCCAGGACATAAGGGCAGCTCCAAGTTTTTGATGTCGGCTTATGGGGTTAATGCTGCATTACAGTCAAACAGTGATGAATGTGAACCTGATGAGGACAATTCTAATCATGAGTCCGATGATGAATTGGATGAGGATGAGATTGAGATTTCTATGAAGGCTCTAACTGGTAACGTAGCTCACAAGATGATAAGGATCAAAGGAAAAGCAGGAAAAAGGCACTTCACTATCTTAATAGATGGTGGTAGTACTCATAATTTTGTTGATCTAAAGGTTGAGAAAAAGGTTGGGCATGAAGTGATTAAAACCCATCCTTTGGCTGTAACTGTAGCAGATGGGAATCTATCCTTACACAAAACAAATGCCAAGACTTCCAATGGTCTATGCAAGAGCATCAATTCACCTATGATTTCAGAATTGTTCCCTTGGGAGGATGTGATATGATGTTTGGAGTGGATTGGATGAGATCATTAAGCCCTGTGGTTTTTGACTTTTCAAAGCTAACCGTTTCATTTGAAATTCAAGGGACAAATGTTACTTTGCAAGGCATTGAAGATCAAGCTCAATTGCAAATGATTAAAGGCAAGAGCTTACAAGGAGGTTTCAAGAAGAGTGCTTACAAATGGATTGGTCAGCTGTTTGCCATTGCTCCAACAGACTTGTGTTCAATACAGCAGCCTGAAGTTAAAGCATTGATAGAGGAGTTTGAGGATATTTTTGAGCAGCCTAAGTCTCTTCCTCCACAGAGCTTTCTTGATCATGCCATTCCTCTGAAATTTGATGCAGCACAATTCAAATTGAGGCCATATAAGTGTCCTCATACTCAGAAATCAAAAATTAAGAGACAAGTAGAGGAACTGCTCAAGACTTGTTTCTCAATTTCTGAGACAATGCACCATTTGTCAAAGAAACAAATATGAGACAATGGCACTAGCTGGTCTCCTCTAGCCTATCCCGGTTCCCACATCTGTGTGGAATAGCATATCCCTTGACTTCATTGAGGGCTTGCCACCATCAGAGGGACAATAGGTTACTTTGGTGGTGGTTGCCAAGTACGCTCATTTTATGTCCCTCGCCCATCCGTACACGGCTGTCAACTTTGCTCATATATCTTGGATTAGATCTACCGCCACCTACCTAAAACTATCATAAGTGATCGGGACCCGGTATTCAGTAGCATCTTTTGGCGAGAACTCTTTTCCCGTCTAGGAACCCACCTCAACCTCTCATCATCCTATCATTTACAGTCTGATGGGAAAACAGAGGTTCTCAACTGCTGTTTGGAGACTTACTTACGCTGCATGGTCAGTCAGCAAACCCGTTTATGGACTTATTGGCTTCCTTTGGCGGAATGGTGGTACAACACCACCTTCCAATCTTCCACCCATACCTCACCATTTGAGCTCCTCTATGGTCAGCCTCACCCAGTTCATCTCCCTTACTTACCGGGAGAGTCTTAGGTTGATGCTGTTGATCACAATTTAACAGCTCGTGAAGAGACTATTAGCCGCCTTCGCCATCATCTTTTCCGTGCTCAAAATCTCATGAAGCAGCTAGCTAACTACTATTGTGTTAAACGAGAGTTCCAGATATATGACTAAAGCTACAGCCCTACCGCCAATAGAGTGTGGAAACTAGGCACTTCCACAAACTGGTGCCACGTTCTTATGGTCCTTTCCACATTTTGGACCGAGTAGACACTGTTGCTTACCGGCTTGATCTACCTACCCACTCAGCAGTACACCACACGGTGCATGTTTCTCTTTTAAACCGATGCTTCTCTGTTCCCGCTACCAGTACTCCATTACCTGATATGTGGCCGCCAGTTGCTTCCGCCCCTCAACCTGTTGCTATTTTGGACTGTCGAATGGTCAAACGTCGCTATGTTGCTGCCACGCAAGTTTTAGTTCAGTGGGTTGGCCAAAGTGCTGCTGATGCTACTTAGGAGTTTTTACATGACTTCCAACTCCGTTTCCCTACTTTTTATCCTCGAGGACGAGGATCCTCTCATGAAGGTGGCATTAATACAAACTTAGTGCAGCTGCACCCGCCAAGTTCTCTACGTATGAGTACAGCCATGGCTTGTTCTCCACTATCGCCAGGATCTTAGCCTCCAACCTTCCCGCCAATACTGTCTGCCGCTCTCCCACTCGAATAAGGGGCCGTCTTCAGTCCGTCATCCTTACCACATCTCCATTCGATATTTTGCTACATATTTTAGGGTTATTTACATTTTATTACCTTGGCCTACCCTGACGTTTTGCAATTATTAAAAAGGACCCCGAGGTTTTATCGTATTAATAAAAAGGACCCTCTCCAACTATCTAACGTCATTTTGAAAGGTTTTTGGGCCATCTGGTTTATTTCAATTCGATCTAAATTTGTATGATAATTACCGTGAAGGTTTTTAGGCCACTAAGAATCATGATTTCCCCGTTTTGAAAGGGAAGTCATTTTCTCTTATTTGCTGGAGAGGGTCCTTTTTATTAATACGATAAAATCTCAGTCCTCTTTAATAATTCCAAAACGTCAGGGTTCTTTTCATAATTATTAAAAAGGTCAGGGTAGTAAAATGTAAATAACCCCATATTTTACGATATATTTTACTCTTTTCTTCTATAAATAAGTGAGCATTTGTTAGGGTTAGGCATGTGTGAAATGTGTGCCTTCTTCTTCTCCCCCAAATTCTCTCTCTATGTCTTCTCTCCTTTCTATATAAAATTCTCCATTGTTGGAGCTTCTACTTAAAGAAATATATACAAACATATACAATGGCCAGCCATTTACTGCCCCGTACCCCATATTTGCTGTGATCTCTATTGATTGAGCTAGATTTGATCTAAGTTCGTATCACACAATACACATTAAATTTTAAAAAATAGCCTCTTCAATTATGTTACCCAAATATAACTACACATCAAATTTAATGTTAAATTAAACACAATCCACTTTCTATCATCTAGTATAAAAAATAATAACCCTTAAACTTTATTATTTAAATCAAATCAAATCTACACATTGAATTTATGAAGTTACAGATATGTAAGGATTGAGTGGTGCTTAGTAACAAAGTTCTGATCAGTTGTGTGTAATAATAAAATTTATGGGACAATTTTATAAAATTGAAGGTGCAAGAAATATGTTGTGTTTAATTATAAATTTTAGATTAAGTTATATATTAGTACCCCAAGGTTTGATTTAATTTTTTAGTCCACAAACTTTGTGAATAATCTTTTAGTTCAAAAAGTTACATAAACATAATGAAATATTGCACATAGAGATGTGGAAGCATGCAAAATAAGCCCCGCTTTTATATTCTCATATCATTATTTGGACTATTTTATTAAATATACATAAATTTTTGGACTAAAAAATTATTTTACAACATTTGTACACTAAAAAATTGATACACTAAGTTTCAAGGTACTGCTATATATTTTACCCTCAATATATATATATAAAGACCTCCTGAACTTTACAACTAAACACAACACACCCCTTAAACTTTCAATTTTATAAAATAGGCCATGAACTTTATAATTAAACACAAAAATCCCCTGCACTTTAAATTTTATAAAATAGCCCTCTGAACTTTGTTATTACGCACAACACACCTTGTGACAATTAAATACAATACCCCTATATTTTCAATTTCAAAAACTAGCGCTTAAACTTTGTTGTTACACACAATTCACCCCTTGAACTTTGGTACAAAATACAACTCACCCCTTAGACATTAATAAATTTGAAATTTAAAACAATGGCAAAATTTAGAAAGACCCATGAACTTTACAATTAAACACAAAATACCCCCTACATTTTTAATTTCATAAAATAGCTCCTTGAACTTTACAATTAAACACAATACACCCCCTCCACTTTCAATTTCATACAATAGTCCTCTGAACTTTGCAATTAAATACAATACACCCCCTACACATTCAATTTAGCTCATGAAATTTATTATTACAAATAACTCACCCCCGAACTTTGTTATAAAACATAAAACACCCCTTAGACATTAATAAATTAGAAATTAAAAAAATTACAAAACTATGAAAAAATAAATTTTGCATTAACTTTGGTTTTTCAACTTTTTAAATTTTTTTTAATGTTTTTTAATTTTAAATTCATTAATCTAATTTTAAAATTTATATTTTTAGAAAAATTATTATATTTTATCTTATAGTATTTTTATGAAAAATTTTAAAATATATTTTATTATCTTCTAAATTAATAATGTTATTATTATAATTAATTAAAAAATTATTTTGTATAAACATTAGAAAATCTTCTTATGTTTTGCTTAGAAACATAAAGCTCCTATCTTTCGCTTAAAAATATAAAATCTCTATCTTTTGTATAAAAGTAGAAAATCCTTGATTTTTAATTTGATACATTTTTTATAATTTTAAATTTATTAATCTAAATTTTTTTTCAAAGTTAAAAAATATTATTATTTTCTAAATTTTTCTTTTTTTCATAATTTGTTTTAAATTTCAAATTTATTAATGTCTAAGACTAAAGTTCGGGGGGTGAATTGTGCATAATAACAAAGTTCAAGGGCTATTTTTTAAAATTAAAAGTGTAAGGGGTGTGTTGTATTTAATTGCAAAGTTTAAGGGCTATGTTATGGGTTCTAACAAAGCTCAAAGGGCTATTTTATAAAATTAAAAGTATACAAGGTGTTTTGTATAATTATAAAGTTCGTGTGACTATTTTATGAAATTAAAAGTTTTGAGATTGTGTTGTATTTAATTGTAAAATTCAATAAGTCTTTTTATATTTTGCTCTAAAACAAATTATGAAAAAAAAATTGAAAAATATAATAATATTTTTTTTAACTTTAAAAAAAATTTAGATTAATAATTTTATAATAAAAAAATATATCAAATTAAAAATCAAGAATTTTTTACTTTTATATAGAGGATATAGATTTTATAATTTTAGGCGAGAGAGAGGATTTTGTTGTTTCCAAGCAAAATATAAGAACATATTCTGTGCTAAAAAAACCATAAGAAGATATTCTAACATTTATCCAAAATAATTTTTTAATTAATTATAGTAGTAATATTTCAAATTTAGAAGGTAATAAATTATTTATTTAAACTTTTCATTAATAATACTATTAGATAAAATATAATAATTTCTTTGAAAATATAAATTTTAAAATTAGATTGATAAAAAAACAAAAGCAAGCAACATACCCAGTGCCCTAAGGGCTCACGCCTAAGCAGGGTTTGGGGGGGGCGGATATACGCAGTTTTCCCTCTTGAGGGTATTACCTTTGAAAAGAGGTTGTTTCCAAGTACCCCCAACCTGAAGGTGAGGACTTCCCAGGAAGTCACCCATCCTGGTACTACTCTCGCCCAAGCATGCTTAACTTCGGAGTTCCAATGGAATCCGGTGACAGCGTGTTGGTACTAATGTGTTTTAAAAGTGTATTTTAAAACCATCTACTCGCAAACATATGAGTTCGTTGCAGCTTCGTTGGATATACGGGTCGTGTCCACAGGGAATCGTTGTTATGTTAGAACTAACGCTTAATGAATGGTTGAAAATCAGTTGTTTTTGAGTTGGTTCAAGTTGTCAAGTAAACAAAAGCAATTAAACAGTGAAAGAGATGTCAATTCAATTAAGGATAGTTTAGGGAGTGAATTCAGGGTAGCTCTACACGTATCCCATTATTATATTTTACTTAGGGCGATAACTTGAAGGACTTAGGCTACAAGCTCTAAGCGTGGGTTAATATATAAATTAGGGGTTAGGGTAATGAACTAGTCTAAAGGCATAACCTACCTTATCACCTCAAGTGTAGCATAGGTTATCTCATTAGCACTACTTAATTCCTTTATTACTCCTAATTCAATATTAACTATATAAAATATTGTGCTTAGGGTTGGGTATAACCTCAATCCTAACCACGTGTGAAAACCTGTTATGTTATGGTCTAGGCTACAAGCACTAAATTAATTGTAGCAAAGTTGGAGATTTAGACATGGCTACAAGCACACATGCAGAAATACCAAACATTCACGAATAACTTTCCACAGGGGTGCGAATGTAACATAACTAAATTATCGTCTAGCAAAATACAAAATGGAGATACGGATGGCTACTTGTCCTTTATTCCTAAACTAAAGCGTCTACTCCATGAGAGTTTTACATATCATGTAATTCAAATAAAAGAAAAACAATGTGTAAAACAAACTAGAAGTGAAGACTCCCTCAATATTGTGATGACGTTGATCCCAGCCTGAATCCTCCCAGTACAACAACCACTTGTGGTTTGGCGTTTGAGAACACGTAGATCTAGTAGCAGCTTCGGGCTCGAGAGGAGGGGAAAAGGAGGGGAAGAGGAGCGGGAAAAGATGTTAAATTAGGTCTCCTCCTCTTAATTTATATCTGCAAATCACGCCGCAGAAACGGTGCCGACCGATCTTCAAGGTGGCCGATCGATCGGTACCTTTGCATTAAAAATTCCTGCTCCCCCTCCATGTTAACATGTGTGATATTATAACATAATATAATGTAGTATAATATATAATATTATATAATATATAATATATTAGCTATCTACGAGATTTATTTGAGTTACCGAATTATAACCCGATTGGTCCTTCTTATCCACACGTGATTGGGTTTCTCAGAGTATTCTTCAATTATGTCTCGATTACGCTTAATTCTGCCACTTTTCAACCTTTGTTTGCTCCGTTGTACTCTAAGCCAAAATATACCTAGATTACAACAAAACATGCATGTAAAAGTCGAATATATTGTAGGAATGAGAAATAAAATACGTAAATATGAGGCACATCAACATCCCCAAACCCACTCCTTGCTTGTCCTCAAGCAAGATTCAACTTAAACTAGCCAATGATGGAAAAATTTATCCAGGCATGTAATAGTAAGAATAACTTGTGAAAACTATTTTCTGATAATATTTGAAGGTATACCAAAGAGTAGAGAATCTTTATGTGATTTTATTATTATACTGGTTCTAACTTGGGTCTTGCGATTCAAGTCTTTTTACTAGTATGTGAGCTTAGAACTTCTCTCCCTTTTTTGTTATTTCAAATCCTCCAAATTTAAGACGAATAGAGAGAATAATAGAAGGAATCAACTATCCTAACTACTCACCGATAATCAATAGTAAAATCAAAAGACTTCTCTTTTATCTTTTGTTTTCCCTTTTTTTGCTTTTTTTTTCCTTTTTTTTTCACGGTCAGACGTGTCTCCCTCAAACCCATGTAGCAAGTTTTCGGCCAGCAGCTCCCGATCCAGTTGGCTTAAGATACTAGGTTTTAAGAGACCCCTACAGACCTAATGACTCGAGTCCAAGGAATTCACAGCCTAATCCATTAGCACATACTCTTTTTCTTTTTTCATTAGGTATTAGGGCTTATTATAGTGACCTAAAGGGTTGATTCTTTTTAAGCTTTCCCTATGGCCCATGTAGCAAGCTTTCGACAGGCAGCTCCCGATCAAGTTGGCTCAAGGTACCAGGTTTTAAGACACCCCTACGGGCTTACTTGCTCGAGACACAGGGGCTACAAGCACCTATGAGTCACTTTTCTTCTCCTTTTTTTTAAAGAAATACGCAAGATAAAGAGATAGCAAATCAATTCCAACATTGCTAGAAGTAGAATAGCGGATTCCAATTTCTAAACTTATTACCGCTATTGCAACCTAAAAAGAAGGATATGTCACAAGATTAATGGTGAAAAATAATAATCTCTCTAACGAGTTAAAAGATAAAATTATAGTTTCAAAAGTCAGCTCCAGAAATAATTTCATTACATAAATATTCTAATCATCATAGTACATCTCAAATTTGATCTTCAATAGAAATCACAAACAATTCTATATTCATGCCTGCCTAAATGTAGCTAATTTAAGCAAAATGAAGCTAACAGGACAAACAAAAGTTCACACCATACATGGCATCCCCAGACCCAAACCTTGCATTATCCTCAATGCAAATCGACAAAAATAAATACAAGCACAAGAAGGAAAGAGATGACCTGAGGTGTGGCATATTCAGCTATGCATGGTGAGCAAATCCAAAAAGGGAAGACAAAAGTAGCAGGATGCAATCAAACACATAGAAGACAGAATACTAAATAGACTTGTAAGTAGTGTTAGAAATAAGGATTGTACAAGTGTTTAGTTCCAGAGAAACAAAGTTAGCATGATAGGGATAACAAAAGGATCTGCAATTGAAAGAGAGTTCATGTTGAAAAACAAATTAAAGCAAAATTAAAAGTAAGTTGGATTTCCTCCCAAGAATGCTAAGTTTAACGTCTTCAGCCGGATGCCATTTAGAGCACAATGTCAACCAAAATCCGAGGCAGCGTCTGCCATAGAACTCAGGTTGACCCAATAGGGACAATCCCCAAACTCAACAGCATTTCGAGACCAGTGACTATTAAGGGGGAAACATTACCAGCATCGATGTCTCGAATCTCTATCCTACAAGGTGTAGGTGATGAAGCACAACTATCAACACAGACAGGGACACTATAACAATCAATACTTTTAGTAGAATCGGGATTATCCGACTCTACCAGAGGGTCAATATCGTCAACCCCATAGCACTCCAACTCATCCTTAGTCTCAAGGTGCCGAACAATGTTCGAGACCTTCAATTTGTCCTTGAGGTTTCCAAAAGAAACCTCCAACACTCACATCCTACAATGAATCACAGCGTCGGCCGTGGCTAAAAACGATCGACCTAGAATAATGGGAGGGTTGTGCTTTTGCCTAGGAGTAGGGTCTATATCTAAGACAAGAAAATCAACAAGGAAAACAAACTTGTCAACCTTAACAAGTACATCTTCCACTACCCCACAAGGTACCCACTATGTTCTATCAGCCAACTGAAGCATGACATTAATTGGCTTAAGGTCTCTTATACCCAATTCTAAGGGATGAGGTTTACACTCGCTCCTAGATTTAGCAAGGCTCTATTGGTATAGCGCTCTCCCAAGACGCATGGAACAGTAAATGCCCCGGGGTCTCGAAACTTGGTGGGGCGCCCGACACTAAAATGCTGCTCACCTTCTCGGTGAGCCGGACCTTCTTCGGGATATGCGCTTGCGCGCACTTCTTTTTGGTGCAAAGGTCATTGAGGAACTTGGCATACATAGAAATGTGTTTAATGGCTTCAATCAATGGTAAGTTGATCTTCATATCCTTAAACACATCCATGAGCTCGTCCCCATTTGGGTTGTCCTTCTTCTTCAGTCCTATAAGAGCCGAAGGAAAAAGGACAATGGGTTTAAAAACCCTTTCTCGTGATCCCTCCCTATCAACAGTGGGAGGGGGAGTCACATCTTTCTCAGTTTCAACTTCAACTTCCCTAATGTTCTCCTCTCCTGAAACCGACACAAATTGAGCCTGCCCATGATTGAGCAAGCTAGGGTTAGAACTAGCTGATCTTGTGTAATTTGTGAGTGGTTGGAAGGGTAACCTTCCATCCTCTATCCTATTCAGTGCATGGGTCAATTGTCCTATCTGGTTCTCTAATTTGGCGATATATTGCAAGTGAGACCGAAAAGGTTGTGTGGTGCCCTCCATAAGGTGGAGCATACGCTCCTCAAACTGTGACGTATATCCTGGAGGTGGAGGAGGAGGGTCATTATGAGCAACATTGGAGTGAGGTCGAACATCGTACCTATGCCCTTCGTGAAAAACGAGAGGGTGTGCGTTACTTACAAAGCCGGGATCTTGTTGCTTTGTGGGTTGATATTGATTGGCGTCCTGCTTCCACGAGAAGTTCGGATGATCGTGCCATCCGGAATTGTAGGTGTTTAAGAACGGGTCGTTATCCCGATTATCCTTGAGCTGCATAAACCTGTTCCTATACGTATTCGGGGAATTCTGATGCATATAAACAATTAAGCACATCATGGTCCTCGCCGAAACAAATGTCACACGGAGTATTACCACTTGATGACTCAACTGCATTGACCATGCGCACATTAGTAGGATTCACATGCAAGTTTATAATCTGATCCATCTTCCTACTAAGGGCGTCTAGTCTATGGTTGATGTCATCGTTGGGTGCTACGTTGTAAACACCATGTGTACGCCTTCTAATCACCCTCAAAGAAGAGGCTTGGTCGAGAGAGTGTTAATTGAGGCGCTCAAATAGCATCCGCGTCTCGTCCTCGTCTTGTTGGTTAAATGCTCCCCCACATGAAGCATTAACCATTTGTTTGTTAGATGCACTGAGACCATCATAAAAATTTTGCACTAAAGCCCACTTGGGAGACCCATGGTGGGGACAGCTTCTAAGAAGCTCCTTGAACCTGTCCCAACTCTTGTGAAATTGCTCTTGTCCTTTTGTTCAAAACTATTTATTGTGCGCCTAATAGCCATCATTCTGGCTTTAGGAAAAAATTTGACCAGAAAGCGTTGTTGGAGGTCATTCCAAGTGGTTATTTCACCCCTGGGTAAGGATTGAAACTACCTCTTAGCTACGTCTTTTATTGAAAATGGAAAAAAGACGTAGTCTAATAGCATTAGTCGAGACACCTTATGGTGACAAGTTTTGCAAATTTCTATAAACACATCAAGGTGCTCGTAAGGGCTCTCTATCGGGTCCCATAGACAATAGGAAGCATGTTGATGATCTCGGGCTTAATCTTGAAGCTTGCGTTACCCATGGCAGGTAGCGCAACTCGGGCGAGTGCGACGTACGTTTGGGGGATAAAGTGGTCTCTAATCGTACGCAGTACAAACTTAGTCATAATTGGGGGGGGGGGGGGATTAATTAAAATAAATAAATAAATAAATATAAACGAAAAAGAAAAATAAAACAGAAAAATAAGATAAAGAAAAATAAGTAAGGCTTTTTTTTTTAAACAAAGAAAATAAAAATGAAAAATAACTTGTTAATTTCTCAATCAATTTAACCTACTGATTCTCCAGCAACGGCGCCAAAAACTTGATGTGTTTTAAAAGTGTGTTTTAAAACCGTTGACTCGCAATCATACGAGTTCGTCGTAGCTTCATCGGGTATATGGTTGTCGTGTCCACAGGGAATCGTTGTTATGTTAGAACTAATGCTTAACGAATGGTTAAAAATCATTTGTTTTTCAGTTGGTTCATGTTATCAAGTAAACAAAAGCAATTAAACAATGAAAGGGATGTCAATTCAATTAAGGATAGTTGAGGGAGTGAATTCAGGGTAGCTCTATATGTATCCTGTTATTATATTTTACTTAGGGCGATAACTTGAAGGATTTAGGCAACAATCTCTAAGCCTGGGTTAATATATAAATTAGGGCTTAGGGTAATGAAGTAGTGTAAAGACATAACCTATCTTATCACCCTAAGTGTAGCATAGGTTATCTCATTAGTACTACTTAATTCCTTTGTTACTCCTAACTCAGTATTAACTATATAGAAGATTGTGCTTATAGTTGGGCACAACCTCAACCCTAACCACTCGTGAAAACTTGTTATGTTATGGTTTGGGTTACAAGCACTAGACTAATTGCTGCAAAGTTAGAGATATAGACATGGCTACAAGCATACATGCAGAAGTACCAAACAATCATGAATAACTCCCCACAATAACATAACTAAATTATCGTCTAGCAAAATACATCATGAAATTCAAATAAAAGAAAAACAATGCATAAAACAAACTAGAAGTGAAGACTCCCTCAATCTTGTGATGACGTCGATCCCGGCTTGAATCCTCCCAGCACTCTGACCACTTGCGCTTCGGCCTTTGAAGACACGTAGATCTCGTAGCGGCTTTGGGCTCGAGAGGAGGGGAAGAGGAGTGGCAAAAGATGTTAAATTAGGTTCCCCCCTCTTAATTTATATCTGCACATCACGTTGTAGAAACGGTGCCGACCGATCGTCAAGGTGGCCGATCGATCGGCACCTTTGCGTTAAAAATTCCTGCTCCCCCTCCATGTTAACATGTGTGATATTATAATATAATATAATGTAGTATAATATATAATATTATATAATATATAATATATTAGCTATCTACGAGATTTAGTTGAGTTACCGAATTATGACCAGATTGGTTCTTCTTTTCCATACGTGGTTGGGTTTGTCAAAGTAGTCTTCAATTATGTCTTGATTACGCTTAATTCTATCACTTTTTAACCTTTATTTGCTCCGTTTTATTCTAAGTCAAAATGTACTTAAATTATAGCAAAACACACATGTAAAAGTCAAACATATTGCAAGAATGAGAAAATAAATTACATAAATATGAGGCACATCAGGTACCCTCTTTGGTTTAAAATTAGATTAATAAATTTAAAATGAAAAATTAAGTAAGAAATTAGAAATTTGAAAATAAATTCTAAAAAAATATAAAAAGTTAAAAAATAAAAGGTAATGTCAAATTTATTTTTCATAGTTTTTTTAAAATTTTTTTAATTTTGTACTTTTTTTTAATTTTAAATTTATTAATATCTAAGGATTGTCTTATATTTTGCAAGAAAGTTCGGGGGTGAATTGTGTATAATAATAAAGTTTAAGGGCTAAATTAAAAATTCAGAGGGTGTATGTGTTTAATTATAAAGTTTGGGGCCTATTCTATGAAATTGAAAATACATAAGATGTATTATATTTAAGTATAGAATATAAAAAATTATTTTATAAAATTAAAAATATAAAAATATATTATATATTATATTTAATTATATAGTTTAGGAAGTGTTTTTACATTTTGCCTCTGCATTTCAACCTACAAACATAACGTCGTTTTTCTGTTCAAAAAACAAAAAAACCATAACGTCGTTTCTCTTTCTGTGAAAATGGAACCACCGCGCACCACCGCCATGGAAGATCCAAATGAAGGTGTACCGCCTTCGAGAACACCGACGCCGCCACCAACCACTGGAACCTGTTGCAAGTGCGGGGGCCCAACCACCTTCGCCCCTTCACCGCCACTCCCCCAGCAATCTTGGTCTCCCGATGACATCTCTTCGCCGCCTTCCACCTACCGCCCCATCCGCTACCCAGCCGTCAATATCCCTCCCGAAACCGTTGCCCGGTCCCAGCAGGCCATAATCCTTGCGCCGGTCCCCAAGGCGGAGCCCATCGCGACACTATCTCCTCCCTATCAATTCCTAACCCCTGTCAAGCGCATCACCACCGCTGCGGCCGCCCGCCGCTTTGTCGAATCGGACAGCGGTAAGAACTTCCTTGGGTTCATTGTCGCCCTCTCCGAGTCCATCCGTGGCCACAAGCTCTCCGATCCATGCCACGTGTCCCCCACTGTTTCTGCCATCATTGCTGTCCTCGATGCCATGACCCAGTGGATCGATGAGATCCCTCCGGTTGCTCAGTCCTCTCGCTATGGTAATCTCTCTTACCGGACCTGGCATGGTGGGATGACTGATAATGCTAATGATTTAATGCGCCAAATACTTCCCAAAGATAACATCGATGGAATTCATTCTGCTACTATTGAAATTACTCCTTATTTTACTGATAGTTTTGGGAATTCTAGTCGGATTGATTATGGAACTGGCCATGAGGCCAATTTCGCAGCATGGTTGTACTGCTTAGCTAGGCTAGGGTTGATCAAAGAGGAGGATTACCAGGCTGTTGTGTCTAGGGCTTTTGTCAGGTACCTTGAATTGATGAGGAAACTGCAGCTAACCTATTGCCTTGAGCCTGCTGGGTCTCATGGTGTGTGGGGGCTTGATGATTATCACTTCCTGCCATTCATTTTTGGGTCGTCCCAGTTGATTGATCACAAGTACATGAAGCCCAAATCCATACACAACGAGGATATTCTAGAAAATTTCTCAGCCGAGTATCTATATCTCTCTTGTATTGTGTTCACCAAGAAGGTGAAGAAGGGCGTGTTTGCAGAACACTCCCCCTTATTGGACGATATTAGTGGTGTGCCGAACTGGAACAAAGTTAATAGCGGCTTGCTTAAGATGTATAAGGCTGAGGTCCTCGAGAAGGTCCCTGTTGTGCAGCATTTCCTATTTGGATCGATCATTAAATGGTATGCTATTTCTTGCCTTCTGATTAATTCAGTGATTTATCCATGCTGTGGTTGATTTATATTTCATGCATTTTCGTTTCCCTGGTGTAAATCATGCAATTTGGGATTTTTGGGCCATATGGTGAAAGAAATTGATGTTCAGTAGATAACAAGGGAAGATGGGGCGTGGTCTGTGTGTGGAGCAGAGAAAGATAGGGCAGGATTGTCACTGTTTGCTTGCATGATCTGGGTTCACCTAAACAATACTTGTGGTATAGAATAAGACACCTTGAGCATATTTTGTGGACTTTGCATTTTTGGGGCTTCTGAATAGGATACGTAGGAGAAGCAGCTTAAGTGATGACATTCTTATTTGACACTCCTTGTTTACATGCATTAATCATGCAAGAAATTGGGTGTGGGTGGGTATAAGTTGACATACTACCAAATAGTTGGTTACAACTTCAAACGTCTCTGGTGAGTTTGTACATACCTGACTTGCAAGGTGGCATGGTTAGCTCGATGATTGTTAAGTTACTTAGCGATAATGAACTTCAACATGATCTTGTTGGTCCCTTGGGGGTTATAGGACAATCAATTAAGGGTTTATTTGGCATTGCTGTGAAAAAAATAGCTTTTTTCAGAAGCACTTTTGTAAAAGGTGCTGTTCCAAATAAGCAATTTCTGTTTAGCCCAGCCAGTGAGCCTATTGTGTACTACAAAATTTGTTCTGCATTGTTCTGCCTTATGATCTCTCCTCTCCTCTCCTCTCCTCTCCTCGCGCGATCTCTCTCTCTCTATAGTGAACACCCCCTGCTCACCAACCACAACCACCATGCCGGTGACCCCTACGACTGCGAAGCCCCATCGCCCGCAGTCGCGAGCTCCCACCACCACCTACCTAACCCTAACCTAGTGAACCCTAACCCTAATGCCTCACCCTAACCCATTAACTAGCCAACTCTAGCCCTAGCAACCCCAACCTTGACCCTCACCCAAATAGGAATGCAATTCAGACCAACTCCAAACAAAAATTTACAAAAAGATAAGAACAACAAGTCATAAGTATTTTGGTTTGTGGAAATATCCCTACAAATAGTAATAGGAGCAAAGTAAGTAAATTATCATCAATCTCTTGTATTCAGACTTCGTTTTTGCATCTCATGTGTTTTATTCATAATTCTACTTAAGTAGTTAAATTGCTTCTCAGGTTGGGAGTTCTCAGAAACAGCCTCCCTTTAGGGTAGCATCCTGAAGGGGTAAGACTGCATACATCCCCCCTCCCTCGTCCTCCTAAAAAAGACCCTGCATATGCGGGAGCCCTCAAGGCATTGGATCGGTTGTTGTTGTTGCTACTGTTGCTTTAGTTAAATTATTTGACAATATGATTAAGTTGTCATTTTTCTTGAAATCCTTGACGAAGTATGCTTTAAGTTCATATATGGATGTGTTTAAAGTGTAAAAATGTTATTTTAACAACTTGCATCAGATTTCAAAGTATCTACTCATGCTGATATGCTTCGTATGCTTCCTATGCTCCCATGCATGCATACATACGTACATATGTACATACTTACATGCTATATGCTTATTGAGTATTTGAACTATTTAAGTATCTACTCACATGCTTGCATGCATAGTTGCTTAGCATGACATCTATGCTATACATGCTTTACATGATCTTCATACAAACTCTTTATGAATATCAACTATCAAGTTGGGGGTCCTCGGAAACAGTCTCTCGTCAGGGTCTCACCCTGATGAGGTAAGGCTGCGTACATCCTATCCTTCCCAGACCCTGCGCAAGCGGGAGCCCTTGAGACACTGGGTCTGTTGTTGTTGTTATTGCATCATATTTCAAAGTAAAACTTTGTTGGGATAAGAGATTGAATCAATCCTAAATAAAAAATGAGTTTTTAAGCTTTGTTTAGATAAGATGGGCAAATTATCTATTGATGTAACCTAACACTAATTTCATGTGATTCTTCCCTAAATTTATAAAATAAAATGTTTTATATTGAAAGATGCTGGATTGACAAAATTGTGTGAGTTTTGAAAGTATGTTATTTAAACTTTGAAATAATGTTGGAAAAAACGATGAGTTTTACATCTGTTGAGTTGGAAGCATAAGAAAAATAACCATGGTGTGTTAAAAGTTGTTTTGGAATGGTAGTCCATGTTGTATACATGGGTGGAGAGGTTGACTACCTAACTTAAGCGTTAGGTGACGTGTTGCTGGGCACAGTGGTGTTAAATGTTTCGGAATAGTAATTTGGCCATGTATGTGGTGTGAAAGTCAACCGACTCGAAGGAAATTGCTACCTTCCCTCTAAATCATTTGACTGAGAGATTTTTCTTGTATAGAAGATAGAATGAGTTCTTACTTCTAACACCATTGTTAAATTGGTCTTTATGATTGATGATGATTTCCTTATTGAGCTTCTAGCTCATTCATTTTGTGTGTTTTTTTTTTTAAATGTTCCAGATACTACCTGAAGACAGATCATGGGGCGCTAGATAGACGTACACAAATTAAAGCATTTTGTGTTCAAGGAGACTTAGTTTCCCTTCCTTTTGTATAAAAACATATGTAGTTTTTTTTTTTTTTTTTTTTAAAGATTGTACTAGCTTGAAATAAAAGCACTATTTATGTAAAATTCATGATACGTCAATCAAGACTAAGTATTTCATTATTTCTTGTAAGTTTAAAAGCCTTGTAGGTTCCAAGCGTGCCTATGGTGCGTAACCCCCAATTTTAAATGACTTTGGATGTTACACATACACACTCTCTCTACCTTTCTCTATTTCGATTTGTATCTCAAAGTGATTATCCCTATGTTTTACCTTTGATGGGTCATACTGTTGATCTATTATGGATTGCAACTCTTTTACAATTTCGATTGAATCTAAATCTTTCCAAATAGAATTTGACGATCATCTCCTTTAAGTTGTAGAGGAGTAAGAATGCTTACCTCCTCCATTCTTTCAATAACCGCCTACTAATTGGCTATTAAAAGTTTGGGAGTGCTTCAAAGTAGCATGGGCAATCAATATGGGTTGGATACTTGATATTTTGTAGTTTGGTGAAGCACAACTCAAAGGCCAGATTTTTGTAAACATCTGAATTTAATGGAGGGCACAAGCTCCTAATTATTCATGTCAGGAATCTAGTTGGCATCAATTCTTCAAAAGTATTGTTGATAAGCTTCAATCATATAATTCGGATGTGGGTTCACTTAATTAGGGGATTCGTCAAATGGCGAGCTTCGGATTAAGGGTAATTTCCCGTTTGCCGAAACCATTTGGATGGTTTTTTTCCTGGATCCTTCACTGTGTTATTGCAATCATACATTTGGAGTTAGCTCTTGTGTGGCACCTATGCCGGCAATGAGGGTGAATAGGGTGGCGGAATCACAATTTACTGAAACAAGGGGAGATTCTAGCGACAATTTTTTAGGAAATGGTCGCTAGGTTAATTTAATTTCGAATAGGGGTACATGTGGGCCTTTCTAAAATCAGCCATGCCTAAGAAGATATAGGATGCCTGGCGGTGCTTACACATTGAGCGAAATGCATGACCCATCTACAACTCAAGTTGGAGTTTGGGTGAGGAAGGACAAGGCCCAGTTTCATGGCCCACGAACTCGGCCTTTCAGTAGATCCATTGGGGGAATGTCTTAGGCATGCTATGTGATTTTGTTGGAACCTTGACGAGCAGGAGATAACAGACAATCATCTCCGACAAGATTGGCGTCACGACCTTCTTGTATAGCTGTCACGGCGATATTGCCTCTAGACTCGACTCCTCATGCACTGCTTTTGTCATCAATTAGGGTCATCGCCAGACCTTTCTTTTGTTAATTACATACTGCCGTCTTTTAATAGCTTTGGGGTGCCAACCACCACTTTAACTTCTCCTACACCACCTTGATCAATGTTTTCTGCCATTCATATCTTGAACTATTGATCAAAACCTTCTTCTTTAGAACTACCACTAGGGCTCCCAACCCCTATGGCCCCTACTTCCGATGCTGTTCTTCCAGCCACTGCACTTTCTTAGTGAGTTCCTGGTTGCGAGGAAGTAATTGATTTAGTTTTGCATAATGGTGCGAGGGTCGTGGCTTTAGTCGCGGGTTTGATTCTTGTGGCATTAGCAGTCCTTGGAGGCTGAAGGCGATGTGGGCAATGACGAGGGGCTGAGCGAGGGGTAGGGGATTTCTAGCACTTTAAGCCGATCTTGCTTGTGGAGGATTGCTTGATTGATATGGGATAGGGGATGGTGTTGACATATATTGGATACACGCGTTTCAGGCAGATATGGTTGATTAACAAGCAATACAGGACACGGTCACTCAGTTAGACTCTCCTTATCATATTATTAAGGTCGACAAGTACATCTTCTGTTAATTGTGAGACCCCCCATCATGGCCTTGTTAATAAAGGTCATCTTGGCTTGCCTAGTTGGCCTTCTTTAACCTCTAATCTGATAATACAATTAATATCTTTAATTAAAGCACCTTACGGGAAACCCTTCCTTGGGGAGGGGGTCCGTTGGAGTGAACGGGAAGGCATCCTTCCCATTCCAATGGGTGTTGGAGCTAATCCTTTGTCACCGTTGTACCAAGGGACTAAGGGGCAATTGGTAAAATTTATGACCTCGGATCCATTAGGGAGTAAGAGGAAAAACCGAGACCCACAATTTGTAAGAATTTAAATTTTTAAGACATAAGTATTGCCCACACAAATTACCAATTTTTAGTTGAAATTTCTAGCCAAATTGTTCACTCATTTCATTCATTTAAAACCTCCCCATACTTGGACAAAATAAGCTCTGCATTTGATCAAAATTAAGCCTCCTTTTTTTTTTTTTTTTTAATAAGCATGCCCCTAAAATTTGATGAAGGAAGTTATTTTTTTAGTCAAGCCCCCACCCCCCTCTTTTGAACAATTGACAAGCCTCATTTGACCAAGGAAGTAGCTCTTGCTTTTTTGGACTAATCAAAGCTTCTTTTGAACATCTGACTAGCCCACCAACTTTGATTAAGAAATCAACCTTTGAACACCCTAAAACTCTTATAAATACCCCTCCTCTATCTCACCTTTTTTAAATCATCCAAATGTAGTAATTCTTCATTTTAAGTAACTAAGAATAAGAGTTGAGGGAGAAGAGTTTGTGTTGGGATTTAGGAAAGCTTTGTTTCTTCTAGTAAGTAACTTATTCGTTAACTCTTCCGCTCTGTTGCTAAAATCTCTATGTGATTTTGATATATTTGTTTGTATTAAAAGTTTCATGATTTTCTCCAAATTCTTTGAGAGACTCCCCTTACACACCACATGTTTACCCCTATACGTGTTTGAAATTAAAATGGGATCAAACATGTTTGACTAAGTTTGTGGAATATGGAATTTAACATTGGCTATGTTATATTGCTTTGAATTATGCAAATATGATTTGAATTATGTTCTATTATGTGCAAATATGCAAATACATTTCTTATGCTTTGTTTTGTAGGTTGTGCCCTACGATGACGAGGAAAAGACATCTTTGAGCCCTCGATAGGGGATTATACCATCTTTGTTAATAGTGCACTATTTGGAACGTTCCTTAGAGCCCGTAATTGGCCGGGACCCAAGTATGATAGCCAATTCTGAGCCCGGTTAGAGGGACTATATGCAGCCACAATCAAGAGGCTCAAGGCCCAAAAGTTTAGTGGATGTGTTATTAAGTTTTCACGGATAAATTTTTAATAAGCGACTTTAGATATGCTTTTGAAATATGTCCTATGTCTTTTAAATAATGCTTTATTCTTGTTTTGTTGACAGATTTGTTACTTGCTGAGCGTTATGCTCACCCTGTTGTCTAACAATTTTAGACAAGGCATAGTAAGTTGAATGGAGAAATTCAAGGGACTTGCTCGCTACATGGTTGAAGTTGTTGCAACCTTAGAAGTCTTTCTTACATTTTATGTGTTAGTAGTTCAATTATATAGGATTATATTTACTTCTTGGAAATCTTAGCATTTTAGTTTGAGTTTTGAACTTCAAGGGATTGTAAAGCACGTTCTCCATTATATTATAAAGCATATTTAGAATAAATATGTTTAGTATTCCTCTTACAATGACCATTGGTTCCCTTGTTGGCTTATAAGTCATTGGCCTATTTTTTGCTATATTTGCAGTCGTGACTCAATCTCTCGTTGTGATGTCGACTGTGACGTTAGGGACCATAGGGGACTACCTTTGAAACTAGTTGTTAGTCGATAGGTAGGTACTCTTAAGTCTCCCATGGAATCGGAGGTAAAGATGCTAGATTGTCCATGAGTTCCACTTATGGAGGGGAGACATAAAGGAAGAGGGGCTAGTTTTCCAAAATGAAAATCATGAGTTGGAATGTGCTGGGTATTGGTTCGTGGGATAAGCGACGTGTTGTTAGAAGTATGCTCCTTCAGTTGTCCCTATTTAGTTTTGTTACAAGCAACTAAATTAGAGTATATTGAGTAAAAGGGTTGTAGGAACCTGGGAACGAATTATGGTTTTTTCTTCCATCTGTTGGTTCTTCTGGGAGAGCTTGATCATATGGGATATCAGGTTCAATTCGTAATGTTGTGAATGGTGAGTTCTCTATGTCAAGTTGTCTTAATATATGGGGGACTTATGTGGCCCTAATCAGTCCAGTGGGAGAGTCGCTTTTGGGAAGAATTGGGTGTGATATGGCCTATGTTATTTAAATTGGCTCATAGGTGGGGATTTCAAATGTTACATGCTACTGCATCTACTCGTTACATGAGGAGGTTTGATGACTTTATTAGGTATAATACTGTAATCTTAGAGATCATCTCCTAAAGGACACCCACCTTACCTGATCTGTTTCGAGAAGTGGGATGATGGCTAGTCGCATTAGTCTTTTCTTGTGTACGATTGAGTGGGACGATTTCTTCCTTAAACTTTGAAAGGAAACTTAACCTAAACCCACTTCTGATCATTTCACGCTGGTTCTTAAGTCGAATTAGGTTTCCTGCGGCCCATCTCCTTTTCCATTTTGAGAATATGTGACCTTGCATATAATTTTGTTTATCGAGTAAAAGAATGGTGGAACGAATGCTTGGTTTACAATAGACCGATTTTGTTTTAATGGGAAAACTTAGGTTCTTAAAAGAGTGTGTGAAGGACTGGGATAAGTCCATATTTGGAGACACGAGGGCTAAGGTTAAGGAGTTACTCTAGGAGATTGATCTAATAGACAAGTCTGTATTCGAAGGCGGGAGGGGTAAGCTTGAGGAGTTACTCTAGGAGATTGATCTAATAGAGAAGTCACGTGGTGGAGGCTCTTTGCCTAACGATCTACTTCAAAAGAAAATGGACTTGCAAAAGGAGTATTTGGAGACTTTTGTAAGGGAGGATGTTAGGCGTGAGCAAAAGATGAAGTCTCAATGGGTCAAAGAAGGGATATAATTTAAGGTTTTTTTCACTTAGTGGCAACAATGAGGATAAGAAGCAATTTCATTTGGGAATTGGAATTGGAATTGGATTATGTGGAGGTTGTATCAAGTTCTATTGTTGTGGCTCGATAAATTACCTCGTTCTATCAAACCTTGTTGCTGAGAAAATTAACTTTAGACCTTTGATTGATGGTGCCTTATCTGTAAGAAGGTGAGGGCAGAGATGCCACTTGAAGAAGATGAAATGAAACAAGTTGTTTCTCTTAGTGATAAGGCTCCGGGTTGTGATGGTTTTGTTAGCACTTTCTAATATCATTGATGGGATGTTATTGAAGATGATATCATGAAGGTTTTCACATACTACTTTCGAATTTTAGGCCCTTCAGTCTTGTTACTAGTGTTTATAAGATTCTCATTAAAGTGTAGTCTATTAGGCTGAGCAAGGTTTTAAAGACTACAATTTCTAAATTCCAATTAACTCTTGTTGGGGGTATATAAATTTTGGACTCCTCTATAGTGGCCAATTGTAGATGATTTGGTCAAATAGGAGAGGAAGGAGATTTTGCTGAAGCTTGACTGCGAAAAGGCCAATGCTAGGTAAGTGAGGTTATGTTGGGTGCTTCCGGAAAAGGGTTGTGGAAATAGATGATTTAATCAGATTAAAGGATGTATTGATAATGCTTCTTATTTAATTATCTATGGAACCCAAAGGATAAGTTTTCTGCCTCTCGTGATCCTCTTTTCCCTTTTTCTCTTCACTACTTGTTAATCTCATGAGGCATATGTTATCTCAGGTTAGGAGCGTAATTTGTTTTGAGGGATCGAAGTGGATAGGGAGTCTGTGTCCCACTTGAAATTTGCAGATGATACTATTTTATTTTCGAATGATAATTTAGAGTGGTTTAAGGTAATCCTTCTTTTTTTTTTGAATAATTAAAAGATGGAGAGCCAAGAACGCTCAACCACATAAGTACACATCACAAACATACAAAGAAAAGATATACAAAAAGGAGAGATTCAAATATGAGATGCACCATAATCAAAGTCAGGCAATGAGACAATGTGATCTTGAAACACCTTACTTTGTAAAATGGTCAGCTACGAAGTTGGTTTCTCTTGGTGAATGACTAAATTGAACATTACTAAAGCCACTAACTAATTCAGAATTTTTTTGATCAAAAAGCTCCATTTCCATGGGCTTCATCTTGTATTTAGCATCCATGATTGCTGCTAAGGAATCAAATTCAATGAGTAGGTTGCTATGAGTTAGCCAATATTTGGAGTTAAAACACATCAAGTGCGAACCGATTGCAAAGAGTTCGGCATAGATTGAGTCCTGAGAACCAATTGGGCTTTGAGAAAACGGCCAAGAAGGCACAATTTGAATATCTAAGCACATCTGCAATTGTTGTTGGGCTAGGTTTGCTGTTTGAGGATCCATCAACATTTGATTTGAAAGTGCTTTCAGGTGGGACCAACCATGAGGCAAGAGTAGGCATAATTATCGAGGATGACCTAATTGAAAGTTCGAAGAGGTCTAATCGAGTGACCATGGGGCCGACTAGATTAGGCAATCTTGACAATCAACCAACAATTTGAAAAATTTGCAGGTCTTAAAATCAACTTGGCAAAGTCTAGCATCCTGGGATAAAACCGTAATTGCAATACTCTTGTTTGTTTGGTTACATGGTGCATCAATTGCCACTTAATTACCTAGATGTACCTTTAGTCGGTAATTCTACGTCTTCTAAACACTTATAATTTAGGAAAGCTGCCAAGAGATTGAATAGGTGGAGGTGTGCTTTCTTCCCCCCCTCTCTTTTGGGTGAGGTGTCTTACTCTTATCTAGTCCTTTCTTTTACAGTATTCTCATATATTAGATGTCTCTCTTTAAGATTATTGTGTTAATCACATTATGAGAGATTTTCTCTAATCAGGGTTAGAGGAGGATCATCGGGATCATTTGGTTAGCTTGGACAAAGTTTATGTAGGTTGCACATCCATGGGGGTTCGGTATTGGCAATTTGACCTCCAAGAACATGTTTCTTCTCAGTATATGTTTGTGGGGATTCCCTAGGAAATGTAACTCCCCTTGGCACATGGTGTCGAGGAGTAAGTACGGTTTCCAAGAAGAGTGGGTTGCAGGGTATCTCCACATGGAAGTTTATTTCACAACTTTATCATTCTTTCTTTCTTCACATCATCACATGATTGGGTCAGGTGACGTACTCAATTCCACTAACGCACATAGGTCGATGATAATGTTTTAGTTATTAGTACACTTCATGATGTCCTAATTACTTTCTTAACAATTCAGCAGGGTAACTCATTATCCTAGAACTAGCTCCTTAGTAGAAATCTTACCATAAGGGAACTACATGATTCACACGGTTAAGCCACACTATGGATCAAGCATGCTTATCTCCTCCGCTACCTGGTAAATCTTTTTTGCTACTAGATCTTTTTTTTCCTCAACATCTTACACTATATAGTCGTTCTTCAGTTTTCCCTTATCTTCTTATGTCTAGAGAGATAAGCCACCATTTAGAATCAAGGTCTTTATGTGGTCTATACTTCTACACAAGCTTAAATACTCAAGATTGAATGCAAAATGGAAAGCTTTTAAGGCTATACCCCTAGGGATCTATGTAACATGCTTCAAGAGTGGGGACTGATGATCATTTGTTGTAATGTGCAGTGGCTTGTGATTTATGATGCAAGCTATTTTCACCTTTTTTGCTAGATTTAGGTTAGCCTAAAGATCTGTTCAGAATATCCTTTTGCTTAAATTCCACCATATGAAAAGAGGAAGACGTCATAATTTTATTCTCTTAAAGCAAAGATTGGGATTCTCTGCTACATTTGGTTACAAAGGAATGCAAGGACTTTCAAAACCCAATATACTACCATGTATTTTTAATGAGAAAAGAATCTCTTTGGACAAAGTGCTTGGTGACTTCATTGACATAGTCTTGGCTGATTTGCGGAGACCTTGGAGGCTTTATGTTATTGATTCTTTATTATGTTGCATGGTTTTATATGTAGGGCATCTTGTCATTGATTCTTTGTATGTCCATTCTCTCTTAATAATATTTCTTTTCTTGATAAAAAAAATTTTAGACAAAAATGTCCCCATTCATAATTAAAAAAACTAATTATGAAAAAAGTAACCCTGAAAAAAGTAATTATTTTCATAGTATAGCTAAGCAGGCCCTTAGTAAACTAGGGTCATTGGCAGAGCCAAGCTTATGTCATTGGGGGCAAATACTCCTAGTGACTTTCCTATAAATACATAGTAGGTATGAGTATCACATATAGTTTATTTATTTGTATATAAAAGTTAAAATTACCCCACGTCATTTTAAAAAAAAATTATGTAATCTTTTTTCCTTATTCGTAAAATAATAGAAGTTCATTAATGTCATTGTTGATCATGCATAATTGGAGCATATAATAGCTTTAAAATGCATTACGTCATAAGCACATAGTCCTACCAGTATTCAGAACATTATATATATTTTGTGCATGATTCTAAACTCTTTTAGAATTGTTTTTAAAGTATGGTATGTGTAATGTTATTATATGTTATTTGTGAGAAATATTTTTTTAATATTGTCTATTATACACGATCGTCGTATAGACTTTCAAGAAGATACACATGATATATATTTGGTAAAAACACATAATAATAGTGTGTTCATAACTGAATGATATATTTGGAATTAAGTATTACAGCGAAGAAAAGTTTTAAATCCGCCACTGACTCGGGTTAAAGTAGTTCCCTAGGTGTATAGGTTTCTTGTGAAAATTGAAGGTTGGTAATACCATCTTGCGCAGTTTATGTGAATATGGTCGGGGTTTTCTATGGTGGTCTTGAAGCTTTCTACCTCCCCAACAAAACAAAGGTTGTGGATGAGAACGGTCACAAAATCTTAACTTGTAGTGGAGCAACAATTTATGTACTGCACTTAGTGACCACCTACTACTACAAGGGAAACCTAGTAGGGAATATCAATCAATGCATACTATTTTATTCTTATCTTTAAGATGCATTGCAATGCGTTGACTATTTGGCTAGAGAGAAATGCAAGGATTTGTAGAGATCAGTACACACCAGTAAACATCGTAAGGGGTAAATAGTGTTTCTAGGTATCTTTTGATAAAAAGCTTTAGGAGCTTCTCTAATACAACCTTAGTTGATTTGCTGCTAGCTTTTGGTTTTGTATTTTTCGGTTATTTTACTATTGAGGACACGCCTTTTCTCTCTTAATAATTTTCCTTTTTCTATAAAAAGGTGTTACTTAAGAAAAAGTGGTGTTTGGTTTTTTTGGCTGTCATACTTTAGAAGGTACTATATTAGCAAAGATGTACACGATTGGAAAAATACATGGAATGGAAATACAATTTCGAAAAGAGAAGTAAGAAGGGATGTTCACTTGACAAGCTTTATCTGCAAAGCAGGCTGGGAGATGCGGAAGCTAGCACGGTCATAAAGTAGGTCCACTGCGTTGGAAATCAAAAGCGTCATGTTAGTTTCACTTTTCCAACGTGCTAGTGTACTTGCAGCACCCTCTTCTTACATGTTCTTGCTTCAAAACATGTTGCTTCTTTCATTTAGTTATGAGTTTCTTTACATAATACCGTATATTTTGGCGTATGTTTCCTCTTGTTCGCTTATTTATTTCTTCTCGTTTTCTTATTCAAAACCCCCTCCGGCTTGCTTCAGACATCTGAACATGGCAAACTTGCTTTGCTTTTCATGTTTTCACAGGGAGTAGAGGGCTGCTATTGTGGAGTTGAGCTGTTTATTGGAGTGGAAAATGCTGCTTGCTTGCCATACTCCCAATCTGGAAAGTGCAGACAATGGACTGCGTAAGGTGAAGGGCAAAATAGAGAGATTTAGGGTGTTGCCGTATTATTCTACTTTTTTGGCCCGAACTTGCATTTTGCCAGTTGGCTATGTCAAAGCATCTTTAGTGTCTCTTCATTTATTTGGTTCAATATCTCACATGGGTTGATGTGTACCTGAGGTAATGCTTGTGTATTATAAAGTTATCATACAGCCTTGTTTTATGTGTCCTAGCCTGAACTAGCTGAGATTGAACCAACTTACGAGCTAGGATGAGCCTATTTGACCCTAAATGAGTCCGAATAGGTCATACTTGGCTTAAGCTTGGTGAGCTGGGTTTAATACTGAATTGACCGGAGCTCCATATTGCAAGCCACTTTTCCCACTACCAATTTGAGCCGCTTTAGTTGCTCGCACCGGCCAATACAGGAGTCAATTTACCTTCTGGCAACCTTGTTGTCAATTTGTCAATTTGCCTTGTTATCTTACTCATGTCACTTGCTAGCCCCCTGACCCATAACCTGCTATGACCCTTGTTAGACTTGTGTCCGATCCGTCTGAAGGGTTTGTGATGAGTCAAAACTGTGTTATGACCCTGGTGCGACCCATGTCTCTTTTGTATCCCTCAAAAAGTTGTCATGGTTTCTTTTTTTTAATAGAAGTTATGCGGTCATGTGTCCAAACGACATGGCAAGATTTAAAAAAAAAAAAAAAAAGGGTCTGTAGTACCATATATAACACCCTAAATCCACTAAAACTACAGGTTACATGTTGTAGGGACATTTAGAACTTACAAGGCTTTTGAAGTAATGAAATATTTAGTCTTGATTGAAGTATCATGCAATTTTACATATATAATAACTTTCATTACAAACTATTACAATATAAACAACAGAAAATACATATATTCTTATATGAAAGGAAGGGAATCTAGGTCTCCTTTAGTACAAAATTCCTAAAATTTGTGATAATCTATCTATTGCCCCATTATCTAGCTTCAAGTAATATTTGGAATATTTTAAGGAAAAAACAAAATGAGTGAGCTAAAAGCTCAATAAGCAAATCATCATTAAGCATAAAATTAATTTAACCATGGTATTACAAATAAAAATACATATCTTTTTGTCAAACAGTCTCTTAATCAAATGATTTAGATAAGGAGGGTAGTCATTTCTTTGAGTCAATTGACTTTCACACCATATATATGGCCAAATTTTTGTTCCAAAACATTTAACAACACTGTGCATGGCAACACTTTATCTGACAGTTAAGTTAGGTAGACAACCTCTCTACCAATGTATGCAACATGGACTACCATTCCAAAATATCTTTTAACACACCATGGTACATGGACTACCATTCCAAGACATCTTTGAACACACCATGGTTATTTTTCTTATGCTTCCAACTTACCAAATGTGAAACTCATCATTTTTTCAACATTGTTGTAAATTTCAAGTAACCTACTTTCAAAACTCACACAATTTTGTCTAAACCAACATCTTTCAACATAAAACATTTCATTTTATAGATTTAGTGAAAATTCATACGAAATTATTGTGATGTTACATCAAATAGGTAATTTGCTTATCTGATCTAAACAAAGCTCAAACCTCTTTTTTATTTAGTATTAATTCAATCTCTTGCCTAAGCAAAGTTGTACTTTCAAACCTAATGCAAATAATATTTTTACACTCTAACCACATTCATATATAAATTTAAAGCATACTTTATCAAGAATTTTCAACAAAAATGATAGTTTAATCATATTGTAAACAAACTAACTACTGAAGCAAAATTTTGAATAAAACACAATAGATGCAAAAACAAAGCTTAATTACAAGAGATTGATAATAATTTACTTACCGTATTACTATTACTCTTTGTTGGGATGTTTTTATATATCAAAATACTTATGACTTTTTCTTCTTCTTTTCTTATGAATTTTTGTTTGGAGGTTGTCTGAACTACAGACACTTGCACTCCTACTTAAAGTTAAGGAACAAATCCGATGGGAGGGGAGAAAGCTTGGGCTGCTGGGTTTTGTGCCACCTCATGCTTGGTGGCTGCCACCTTTTACTGGTGGTTAACACTTCCTACTTAGGTGTTGCCACCTTATACTTCGGGTGCCACCTCGTGCTTAGTTTACATGTATCATATGCCACCTCGTGCTTACGGGACCACCTCGTGCTGATTCACCTGCTTCGGGCGCGACCTTATGCTGATTCACTTGCTTCGAGTGCCAGCTCGTGCTTACGAAGCCACCTCGTGCTGATACACTTGTTTCGGGCGCCACCTCCTGCTGATTCACTTGTTTCGAGCGCCACCTCGTGCTTAAAACTTCCAACTCATGTTAATTCACTTGCTTCGCCGTCACCTCGTGCTTCTTTATCAAGACTAGATTATTCCTCCATGTTTTATTACCTAATTTCTAGGTATTTACATTTCTTTCCCATTAAAGTGTGTTTTGTCCATGAAACAAATGTAGTTGTGATTATAGAAGTATTTAACTAGGAATGCATGCAAATTTTGTATTATGAGTGTACATATTTACCTTCTTCAAAGAGGTGTGGGTACTGTTGTATTATGTCCTCCTCACGCTCCCAAGTTTCCTCTTGTTCCAAATGATGTGGCCATTGAACTTTTACCATTCATATTGTTCTATTTCTAAGCCTTTTCTTTTCTCTCTATATAATTCACCGAGGAAACTCTTGATAGGTCATATCTTGCTATATTGTAAGGAGGGGGGGGGGGGGGGGGGGGGGGGGGGGTGTTGTTCAATTATGTGCGAGGCATCATGAATATACTTCCGTAGCATAGAGACATGAAAAACATCATGAAGTTAAGGCAGTGAGGGAGGCAAAGCAATTCTAGAAGCCACGTCGCCAATTCTCTCTAATATTTTATATGGACCAATATATCTGGGGTTTAACTTATTACGTTTTCCAAATCTTATTACTCTATTTGTTGTAGAAACCTTTAGAAGTACATGGTCTCTGTCTTGGAATTTAATTGCTCTCTGTCTTTTATTAGCATAGTCCTTTGCCTGTTTTGTGCAGCATATAATCTTTCATGAATCATTTTCATCTTCTCAATAGTGAGCCATAAGATCTCTGGACAAACTTCTTCCTTCCCTTGCTTCCTTACATCAATGTCATTCTTGCATAACGGTAATCGACAATTTCTTCGGTAGAGAACTTCATAAAGCGCCATCTTGATACTAGATTGACAACTATTATTGTAAGAAAACTCTACCAGTGGAAGATCATCATTCCAGCTTCCTTTATGATCTAAAACACAAACTCTTAACATATCTTCAAGTACTTGGATCACTCTTTCACTTTGGCCATCGATTTGGGGATGATAAATGTGCTGAAATTCAACTGTCCCCAATACTTTCTGTAGTTACCTCCAAAATCTTAAGAGAAATCTAGGGTCCCGATATGATATAATAGAATACAACTCTCCATGTAACTTCACTATGTCCTTTATATATAATTTGAAAAGCTTTTCTAGGTTAAAAGTTATTTTAATTTGAAGAAAGTGTGCAGACTTTGTGAGTCTACTCAACAATTACCTTGCGGCATCGCTATCCTTAGAAGAACGAGGTAGTTTGGTAACAAAATCCATGGTGATGCGATCCCATTTCCATTCCAGTATTTCTAATGGTTGAAGAAGTCTGGCTAGTTTCTGATGTTCAATCTTCACTTGTTGACCTGTGAGGCATCTCGCAACGACTTGAGCTGTATCCCTTTTTATGTTCCTCCACCAAAAATGTTCAATCTTTGTTTCTCAGGGGTGAGCCGAATACGGAACTAAATGAGCTTCTTCTAGAATTTCCTTTTTTAGTACCTCATCAGCATCTGGGACACAAATCCTATTGCCGAACCACAAAGAACTGTCTTCACATAGTGGGAATTGTGTAGACTGCTCTTTTTCAATTTCGAGAACAATTTTTCGCAAATACTCATCTTGTTTTTGTGCATTTTTCATATGGTCTATAAATGTTGGACAGATGGTCATAGCCAACATGATAGCTTTATCTCCTTGTTGTCTTATCTTAGTTCCTGCTCTTCTCAAATCATCAAGGATATGAGATTGTGCAGTGATCATAGAAGCAAGATTTACAATAGACTTTCGACTCAACGCATTAGCAACTATATTCGCTTTGCCCAGATGATAATTTATATGTAAATCATAATCATGGAGCAATTCTAGCCACCTCCGTTGCCTCATATTTAGCTTCTTTTGAGTGTAGATATATTTCAAATTCTTATGATCTATATGCACCTCACAAGTCACTTCATACAAATAATGTCTTCAAATTTTCAATGCGAACACTATTGCAACGAGTTTGTGGTCATGAGTCGGGTAATTCTCTTTATACGACTTTAGTTGTCTAGTGGCATATGTGATTACCTGTCCGTGTTGCATAAAGATGCAACCGAGCCCCTTTTTAGATGCGTCACTATAGATAACATGTCCTTCTTCTCCTAATGGCACCGTAAGTATTGGGGCTGATATTAATCGAGCCTTTAGTTCAACAAAACTTTCTTCACAAATATTGTCCCATTCAAATTCTCTCTCTCTCCTCGTTAGTCTAGTAAGGGGCATGGCTAATTTGGCAAAGTCCTTAACGAATCTTCTATAATAACCTGCCAAACCCAGGAAACTTCTAGCTTTAGTTATAGTGGTTGGTTGGGGCCAGTTCACAATTGCTTCCACCTTTTTTAAGCCCACTGATATTCCTTCTCCCGATATCACATGTCCTAGGAAAGAAACCTTCGATAACCAAAAATCACACTTTTTCAGTTCACCATGTATTTGTTTTTTATGAAGTGTTTGTGACATAGCCCTCAAATGGTTCTCATGATCCTCCACATGTTTCAAGTGCACCAAAGTATTATTGATAAAGACAACCACAAATTGATCAAGGAAAGGCTTAAACACCCTATTCATTAAATCCATAAATACAGTTGGTGCATTCATCAATCCAAAAGGCATGACAAGAAATTCATAATGTCCATATCGAGTTCTAAATGTTGTTTTTGGTACATCCTCAGCTCTAACCCGCAATTGGTGTTACCCAGACCTCAAGTCAATTTTAGAAAACACAAATGCCCCTTGTAATTGATCAAACAACTCGTCAATCCTAGGCAAAGGGTATTTATTCGTAATAGTAACTTTGTTCAACTTTCCATAATCGATGCAAAACCTCAAGCTACCACCTTTCGTTTTCACACATAAAACCGATGCACCCCAAGGTGAGGTACTAGGCCTTATTTGTCCCTTTTCAAGCAATTCTTATAGTTGTACTTTTAGTTCTTTCAATTCAGCCGTTGACATCCTATAAGGTGTTTTGGAGATAGGTTTGGTCTCAGGAATAAGTTCAATATAAAATTGAACTTCTCGTTCAGGGGGCAATCCAGGAATATCATCAGGAAATTTATCAGGAAATTCTCTAACCATAGGAAATTTTTCTAGAGATGATTCACCATAATTTTCTTTAATTGTACTGCAAATGTAACTTTCACACCTTTTTCTCAACATTCTTTCAGCTTGCATAGCAGAAATTATTCTTAATGATGCAGTTAAAGCATTGCAATGAAATATTACTTCCTTCCCATCTAAGCTTTTTAATTTAATACACTTGGTCTAACACTCAATTTCTGCTCTGTGTTCAATTAACCAATCCAGCCCTAATATTACGTCGAAATCCTTCATATCTAATTGTATCAGGTTTGCCCTGAAACTTTTATTTCCTAATTTTAGCTCACAACCTATATATATTTGATCGATGTTGGTGGAAGCCCCAACAGGTAGGGCAATGATAAAGTTAGTTTTAAGCCTAGAGGAACCGCGTTTTAATTTTGAAGTAAAGGTAGTCGTGGATATGAAGGAATGGGTAGCACCGGATTCGAAAAGAACATAATACAAAGAATCTACAAGAATAGTACCTGACTTCGCCTCCTTTGTCGGCATCTTTCTTTGTCACTCGCCCTGCAGTCCTAGGTTGATTCTTTTCTCGTGCCCCTCCTTTTGGTTCAGTCCCACCATTCCCACTCTTACTAGCCTTACTATAATAAGAATATGCAACATGCCTTTGTTTTCCGCATTTGTAACAAGTTTTCTCTTTTTGAGGACAATTTGCCATAATATGCCCTTCTTTCCCACATGTGAAGCAATTCCCATTTGCTCTAAAGCAAGGCCTCCTCGAGTGATGACTTCTACAAAAGGTACAAGCCTCTCCCTTTTCCAGCTCTTGTTGATCTGACAATTGCTAATTGTTACCTGTTATCCCAAAACTCTCCTTTAACTATCTTCTCTTCATCTTCTCATTCATTTTCATTCCACCTCTTTTTCTTCCTTTAGGATTCTGTCAATTCTAATATCTTGGAAATTATCAATGGCTTGACCAGATAGTTGCTTCCTAATTACAATTCCGAACCCATCCTCAAATCTATGAATTCTATCCTTATCGACTTCTAGAAATCGTGAAGCATATCTAGACAATTCTGGGAATTTCTCTTGATATTGCATCACAGTCATATTTCCTTGTTTCAAACCGAAAAATTCTAGCCCTTTTTCTCTTTGTACACTTCTTGGAGAATATTTTTTCTTTAAAACAATCTTAAACTCATCCCAACTATATGTTTCCTCTTCTTTTCTAGGCCTAACAGTCTTCCATCAATGTTTAGCTTCCTTTGCAAATTTATATGTAGCAAGTTACACCTTCAAATTTTCTGGAACACTAGGTGTCCAAAGACTCTTCTCATTTCTTTCAACCCACTCTTCTATTTTAATTGGGTCAGATGATCCAACAAACTCGGGAGGATCAAACTTCAAAAATTTACACAATGCCGCCATATCCCTCACTTCCTCATCGTCATGTGCCCTACCCCATTTGCTTTCTCTCAGTAATTCAGCGACAAACGCACTCACCCCATGAATATCGGCTTTAAAGGACGCAATTTTTGGCTCCCTTGCATCGACAGAGCCGGCATCGTACATCCTGTCCCAACTGGTCCCTCATTGTGCCATTTTCCTATATATTAATTTTCTATAAGAACAAGTTAAACATAATATTATGGTTATAAAGAAAAGTAAATCCCCTCACTCCCTTCACATTCTAAGTCTTAAATTCGTAACCCAAAGCTCTGATACCACTAAATATAACACCCCAAATCCACTAAAATTGGAGGTTGCACGTTGTAGGTATGTTTAGAACCTACAAGGCTTTTAAACTGAGCTGAAGTAATGAAATATTTAGTCTTGATTGAAGTATCATGCAATTTTACATATATAATGACTTTCATTACAAACTGTTATAATCTAAACAAAAGAAACTACATATATTCTTATAAAAAAGGAAGGGAATCCAAGTCTCCTTTAGTACAAATTTCCTAAAATTTGTGATAGTCTATCTAGTGTCCCATGATCTGACTTCAAGTAGTATCTGGAATACTTTAAGAAAAACGCAAAACGAGTGAGCTAAAAGCTCCATAAGCAAATCATCATCAAGCATAAAACCAATTTAGCCATGGTATTACAAATAAAAACACATTCTATCTTTATGTACAAACAGTCTCTTAATCAAATGATTTAGAGAAGGAAGGTAGCCATTTCCTTTTAGTTGGTTGACTTTCACACCATATCCTTGGCCACATTTAGCACCACTGTGCGCGGAAACACCTCACCTAATGGTTAAGTTAGATAGTCAACCTCTCCACCAATATAGGCAACATAGACTACCATTCCGAAACATTTTTTAACACACCACAGTTATTTTTCTAATGCTTCCAACTCAACATATATAAAACTCCTCATTTTTCCAACATTGTTTTAAATTTCAAGTAACCTACTTTCAAAACTCACACAATTTTGCCTAAACCAACATCTTTCAACATAAGACATTTTATTTTATAAATTTAGCAAAAATTCATACGAAATTAGGTTTGATAGAGGAGGTGAGTATGACACTACCTTCCTTAAGAAATATTGTGATTAATTTGGAATAATTCATGAAGCATCAGCCTCATATACACCTTAATAGAATGGTATAGCCGAAAGAAAGAAAAGAACCCTTAAGGAGATGATGAATACTATGTTGATTAATGCCACCCTACCCTCGAGCTTGTGGGGGGAAGCCATGTTGTCTGCATTCCATGTGCTTAATAGGGTTCCACATAAAAAGCTAGTTAGAACAACTTATGAATTACGGAAGGGCTATGCGCCTAACCTTCAATACCTCAAAGTGTGGGGATATCTAGCTAAAGTTGGGTACCGGAATTTAGGAGAAGTAAAATAGGTCCGAAAACCATAGATGTTTTGTTTCTTGGTTATGCTATGAACAGTGCTGCATATAGATTCATGTTATTGAATAGCTCAAGCCCTAGGCTGGATAAGATCATGGAGTCTCGAGATGCTGAGTTCTTTGAGCATGTATTTCCCATGAAAGAATCTATGCATGTGTCATTGCCTGTTTCTTTTCTTGATGCATCTACTCCTTCATCTAGTTATTCACCACCTGAACTCGAGGTTCAGGAATTTAGGAGAGTAAGAGGGCTCGAACTGAGACTAGTTTTGGACCTGACTTCATTATTTCATTTCTATCTGAACACCTAGATTATGATGCGCACGTTGTTAATGCATTCATGTTAGAGGAAGATCCTAAGACCTATCATGAGGCCATGAGATCCATAGATGCTTCACTTTGGAGAGAGGCCATTAATAATGAGTGGACTCAATTATGAGTAATAACACTTAGGTGTTAGTGGACCATCCTTGGGGATGCAAACCCATAGGCTGTAAATGGGTGTTTAAAAGAAATTGAGGGCCGATGGGTCAATTGATAAATTTAAGGCCAGATTAGTGGCTAAGGAGTACACTCAAAAACAAGGTATAGACTTCTTTGATACCAATTCACCCGTGACTGAGATACCCATTGTGAGAGCTTTGATTGCTCTAGCCTCCGTATATAACCTTGTAGTACATCGAATGGACATCAAAATTGCTTTCTTGAATGGTGATCTTAAGGATGAAATTTACATGGAATAACATGAGGGGTTCGAGGTTCCAGGTATGGAGCATAAAGTTTGTAAACTAGTAAAGTCCTTGTGTGTGTTAGGTTCAAGATGAAAATCTTGAACTTAACCTAGGTGAGAGAGAGATTAGATGAGAAGAGAAGTGAAGGAGATGAGAAATTAGAAAGAACAAGAAATATTTTTCATTGAATTCCTCAAAACTTACAATCAACCCCTACTTATACTAATTACAAGAATAAACCACAAGCAACGATCTTGACCCACGGACTACTAACCAACCGACTTATTACATCAAAACAGCCTCCAGAATTGACTAAAGAAAACAAAGCAAGACTTAACAAGCAAAACTAACTTTACTGAGAAAAAACCATTTGAACTACTTCGCACTAATAGCAAGGTATTCAACCAAATGTAGCTAAATCGGCGTGATACTAGCTTAGAATCAGCTCTGATCATGACAATACCCTCCCCTCAAGCAAATTCTTTCCTCAAGAATGGAGGGAAGGAAATTGAAATGAAAGAAATCTCCAATTTTTCCAAGTAGCACATTCTGGTCCAAGATTTGCCCATTACACTAGCACTTGCTTCCCATCAATTCCCTGATTTTGCACTATACTGCTATCAAGAATGGCCACAGGTTCCTACACTAGCATGCCTTGGGAGGAAGCTTGCAGCACAGTAGGGACACCCTTAATCTCATCAGCCACATGCTTTTTAAGTAAGGAGACATGAATGACAGGGTGGACCAAGCTATCTACAAGAAGTTGTAACTTGTATGCCACTTTGCCAATCCTCTCAAGAATCTTATAAGGACCAAAGTACTGTGCAGATAACTTGATGTTTTTGCGTATAGCCACTGAACTTTGCCTATAGGGCTGTAGTTTGAGATAAACAAGATCGCCAATATCAAAATTCCTGTCAACCCTCTTCTTATCTGCAAAAAAACTTCATTCTGGCTTGACATAGCTGCAGATTATCCTTGAGCTACTGTGCTAACTGAGCTCACTGCAACAATAGCTCATTGACTCCTCCTATATGAGAATTCATCCCTGGATGCACCAAAGGAGATGGAGGTTCATACCCATATAAGGCCTTAATAGGGGTTGAACCCAAAAAGGAGTGAAAATGAGTATTGTAGCAATACTCAATAAGAGACAAGTACTTATGCCATTGTTTAGGATGTGTAAATGTCATCCCTCTTAAATACTTCTCGATGCACTGATTGACCCTTTCTATCTGGCCATCAGACTGGGGATGATACGAAGAACTCATAGCCAGAATGGTGCCAAGCAGTAAGAACAACTCACGCCAGAAGGAACTAGTGACCAACCTATCCCTGTCTAACATAATAGACTGAGGAAGTCCATGAAGTCTGTACACCTAATCCAAGAATAATCTAGCTAGTTTCTCTGCTATAATGGGATGATAAAATGCAACAAAGTGTCCAAACTTGGTAAAACGATCCACAATCACCCAGATAACTTCTCTTCCCTCTGACTTAGAAAGCCCTTCCATAAAATCCATGCTAATGTGAGTCCAAGCCCCATCTGGAATTGGAAGTGGCTGTAATAAGCCCTTGTAAGGAGTGTGCTCTACCTTTGTTTGCTGACAAACTTCACACTGCTGCACAAATTCTTGAACATCTTTTTTCATCCCCTTCCACTGAAAGTAGACCTTAATCCTTCGGTAGGTTCCCTCTATACCGGAGTGTCCTCCCCAAGGAGAGTCATGTGATGCCTTAATAACTTGTTTTCTCAATTCATGTCCTTCCCCAATGTATATTTCGCCTTTAACTCTTATAATTCCATTGCTCACTGTCACTTCTGTATCAGCATTGGTAGGAGTATATTTTATGCTATTAGGAACAATGTGTGCTTGAGAAAATGCATCATGCTCATAGGAACAGATTACTTCTATCATCCACAGGGAAACTACCTGAGTTATGGCTGCACAAGACCCCTCAATTTCCACATCTTCAAGCCTTTTGGATAGAGCATCAGCCACGACATTTTCAGCCCCTTTTTTGTACTAAATTGTATACTCCAGCCCCAGCATCTTCATAAACCCCTTCCTTTGAGCTCTTGTTGAAATTCTTTGCTCAAGTAAGTACTTGAGGCTTTGGTGATCTATCTTGATCAGAAATTGGTGTCCTTCAAGTTAATGCCGCCACTTTTGTATAGCAAGAAGTATGGCCATATACTCCTTCTCATAGATAGACAGCTTCTGATTCTTAGGACCTAAAGCTTGGCCGAGGAAGGCTAAAGGTCTGCCACTCTGAGATAGCATAGCCCCATTACTAGTACTACAAGCCCCAGTCTCCAACAAAAAGGGCCGGTTAAAATCAGGCATCACAAGCATAGGAGCCATAGACATAGCTTTCTTCAAACATTCAAAGGCTTCTGTTGTCTTGTCATCCCATCTGAACTTATCTTTCTTAAGCAAATTTGTCAAGGGTTTCGCAATAATGCCATAGCTTGTTATATATTACGGTAATATCCAGTTAAACCCAGAAAACCCCTTAGTTGCTTAAGGGATTAAGGCTGAGGCCAATCCTTCATTACTTAAACCTTACTGGGATCTGTTGCAGCACCCTTTCCAGAGATAATGTGCCCAAGATACTCAACTTCACTCTTGGCAAAGGTACATTTGGAAAGCTATTGCATAAAGCTTGTGCTGCCTCATGGCCTGGAACATCAACTCAAGATGAGAATAACGCCTTTGCAGGGTAGGGCTGTAGACCAAAATGTCATCAAAAAATACTAGCACAAACTTTCTCAAGTACTATTTAAACACCAGATTCATCAGTGCTTGAAATGTTGATGGTGCATTTGATAGTCCAAAGGGCATTACCACAAACTCATAATGCCCTTGATGAGTTCTAAATGCTATCTGAATGTCTTGCTCTTGCACTCTAATCTGGTAGTAACCTTGCCTCAAGTCCAACTTAGAGAAACACAAGGCTCCATGAAGTTCATCCAGCAAGTGGTCAATGATGGGGATTGGGAACTTATCCTAGACTGTGAGAGAGTTCAATTGATGATAATCAATACACATTCGAGAAGTCACATCCTTTTTCTTCACTAAAATCACCGGTGAAGCATATGGACTATGGCTATGCCTTATAAACCTTGTTCTCATCAACTCATCAATTTGCCTTTCAGTTTCATCCTTATGTGAGTGAGGGTATCTATAGGGCCGTAAATTCACAGGATTAGACCCTTCCTTCAAGGGAATTGCTTGATCAAGCTCTCTTTTTAGAGGTAAAGTATTCGGTGGCTCAAATAATTCTGCATATTCCTTCAACAAGGCTTTCAGATCATTACTGGATTCAGTGGACTCAACCTCTGATTCGACTGCAAGTGAGTAGAGTTGTCCTACCTAGTTGTAATTTCCCTTCTTGTGCACCTTTTGCAAGCCTTTAACCCTCATCAGTTGGAGCTGGCCATGCTCCAATATCCCTTGCAACTGGATTTGCTTCCCTTCTTTCTCACAAGATACAGTTAGCTGCGAGAAATCAAAGAGTATTGGGCTAAAGCTTTTCATCCAATCTACTCCCAAGACAATATCATAGCCTCCCAATCTCAAAATCCCGAAATCATATTCAAATTTGTGCCCTTGCATCTTCCAACAGAAGTTCTTGCACTTTGTATGAGTCAATATAGGATTCCCATCTGCAATTGTAACTACTAAAGGACTAGTCTGAATCTGTTCTTCCCCCACGGCTCTCACAACCTTTGGATCCATAAAACTATGAGTTGATCCACTGTCAATTAGTATAAGCAACTCTCTTTGTCTTGATACTCCCTCAATGCGTATATTATTATGTGAACCACTTCCTGTCAAAGCCTTAACAAATATCTCCACATCGTTCTCCTCATCAGTGTCAACTGTCACCTCTTCCACTGGTTCTTTGCAGTCTATCTCTTCATCCTCTCCAAGCTGTACTTTTTCTTCCCCAGATACAGCCATTAGAAACTTAGGATCACATTTGTGGCCAAAGAAATACCTTTGGTTACACTTGAAACAAAGCTTCTGAGGTCTCCTTTCATCACTGGTACCAGCCTTGTTAGTGTTTTGAGCAAACTTAGTGGAAGAAGTTCCATTGAAATTGCCTTTAGACCTTTGAGAATCTGAACTTGCGAACACTGAACTCTTAACCTTCTTAGCTTTGGAATATGCTTGAGTAAGGCTGCAAGGATCAAAGGCCTTCACTAAACTTTTGAATCTTGGTTCGAGACCACTTACAAAGCTTGACACATAGTATGACTCCGGAGTAGTAGGATACACAGACAACATCCTAGCTCTCAATCCTTCAAAACGTGTCATGTAGTCCTCTACTGAAGTAGTTTGAACAACCTAGTTAAAATTATCCACAATCTCACTAACATCCTCATCTCCATATCTATCACACAGCTCATTTGCAAACTCAGTCCAAGTAATGGTAGGTCTAGTACGCATCAATCCATAGTACCAGGTCTCCATCTCACCACACAAATGCACAGCTGCCAGTTCTACTTTTTCGTGTTCATCAATTTTGTAAAAACTAAAGTATCTTTCACATTTTCGTATCCAAGATTGAGGTAGGTTACCATCAAAGGCCTCCAAATCCACTCTTGTGTGTCTGAATCCTCTATTATGAGCACTTGAAGCACTATCATTACTGTCAGATGGAACAACTACAGGGTCAGGAGGTTGAGCTTCCTGACTTGCTACTAAGAGAACACTTCCACCAATTAGAGGTTGCTGCTTATCCATTCGTTGCCACAAACCAGTGAACTGCTGAGCAAATTGCTGAGATTGTGTCTCAATTTGTTGAGATCGTGTCTCAATTTGTTGAGATTGTGTCTCAATTCTATGATCCATACAATGCATATCCTGCATCAAGTTCTGCATCATCTGCATCATCTGATCCATGCGACCTCCCTGCATATTTGCACTATCTCCAGCCACAGCTGCAGCATAAGTAGTGGCACCAGCTGTTGTATTAGCAGCCACATCAGCTACATTGTTAGCAGCATTAGCTTGAGTTGTAGGTGCCATAACAGATTGCCATAACAACTTGCACAAATTCGAACCGAAACTACACAATTCAATCGGATTGAGCTGAATTTCAATCCAATTGAGTGGAATCTCAAGGCTCTGATAGCAATTGTTAGGTTCAAGATGAAAATCTTGAACTTAATCAGGTGAGAGAGAGGTTAGATGAGAAGAGAAGTGAAGGAGATGAGAGATTAGAAAGAATGAGAGATATTTTTCATTACATGCCTTAAAACTTACAATCAACCTACTTATACTAATTACAAGAATAAACCATAGGCAACAAATCTAGACCCATGGACTACTAACTAACCGACTTATTACATCAAAACAGCCACCGAAATTGACTAAAGAAAACAAAGCAAGACTTAACAAACAAAACTAACTTTGTCGCCAAAAAACCATTTGAACTACTTCTCGCTAACAGCAAGGAATTCGACCAAATTCAGCTAAATCAGCATGATACCAGCTTAGAATCAGCTCTGATCATGATAGTATGGTCTTAAGCAAGATCCTAAACATTGGCATCAAAAGTTTGATTGCACTTTGCTCACGAATGGTTTTGTTATGAATGGCGGTGATGCATGTGTGTACTCTAATCATGTTTATAATGATTGTGTGATTATCTGGCTAGTAGAAGGAACATAGGTGATAGTGTGTCACAAGCCAAATATGCTAAAAACTATTGGTAGCATGCTGTTTTTAATGAATTGCACTCGTCTTGATCTTGCCTATATCCATTCATAGATTAAGTCGTTATACCCATAGTCTAAGTGATGAGCGCTAGGTTGCTTTGGTTAGGCTTTTGAGATACATTCGATGTACCATGGACCGGGGTTTTTGTTATGAATGACTTCCTACTATTTTATAGGAATACTGTGATGCCAATTGGGTATCTAACAGTGATGAAATTAACTCTACTAGTGGCTATATTTTTATGCTTGCTAACAGTGTTGTGTCTTGGAAATCCTGTAGATAGACTTGCATTGCTAAATCAACCATGGAGTCTAAATTTATTGCTCTTGAAATGGTAGGTCTGGAAGCTGAATGGCTGAGGAATGTGCTAGGAGACATTCCACTATGGGGGAAGCCCACGCGGTCGGTCTCCATGCACAGTGACTCATAAGAAGCGATTGGAGTTGCTCAAAGTGATGTGTATAATGGCAAGTGCAGGCATATTCTCTTGAGGCATGGTGTAGTAAGGCACCTTATTGAGAATAATGTAATCTCACTCGAGTTTGTAAGGAGTGAGAAAATTTTGGCAGATCCCCTTATTTAAGGCCTTTTTAAGAAGGTGGTTTGTGATACAGCAGAGGGAATGGGGCTGAGGCCCACTTGTGTGTCTTGATCTTGGTGGATACTCCTCTCGAGAGTATTTTCTATGTTTAATTGGTAAAATGAAGCCAAGGTTGAACTATTTGTGATTAAGCCACGCTAGCCTCTTCCGAGTTAATGCTGTTGGTGGCTTGGATCTCTCAAATCTGCCATGACTTTTTAGGTTGAGCTCTACGCTCTTAATGTCATCCATAGCCCGTAGTGGTGGTGCGGGGCAGCACATTTGATGGACTCACTGACATGCCATGATGTTGAGGATGAGCTTGAGGCTCTTAATGTAGTCCATTACCTATGATGGTGGCGTGGGGCAGCACACTCAATGGACTCACCTAAGGGAATGTGGGGACGGTAAGACATCCTCTGTTGAGAGCAAGGGCTTACTTTCTAGAGCATTCCTGAGTACCCAGGTATCGGATCTATTTTGTTGAGAAGGACCTCATACGTCTAGATTGCGGAGTGCGTTCAACCCGAGAACCACATGAAGGGGATGTGTGTGCTCTTCACAATGACCGCTCATGGTTCAAGACTATGTTCACAATTGGTTGGTTGTGTGACATATATGTTCACTAGGTGCTGATTTAAGTCCAAAAGACATTGGTATTGTCAAGTGTGGGTTCATTGCTCAGTAACCTCTTTTCTTTCTTCCTTTTGTCAAAATTGAATCATGTGGGGGTATTGTTGGAATATTGGGGTAGTGTGCTTCAATTTTTGAATCTTGTGAATTTGCCTCAATCCCACATTGAAAATCTAGTGAAGGGAAGCCTAGTTTAAATATCTCTCTCTCCTTATACTTCGTAAAGTATTGTGGTGGGTTTGGTGAATGACACACGTGCGCGCCCACCTTGCCTTTTTGAGTCGCATGCGGTGCTGTTGGGTGTGAACTTTTTCTAACTTGGACTTTTATGTTTGAGCACTATGTATTAATTTATCGTTAGCGAACTCCAGGGGAGTTCTTGGACTGCGCTCAAGGTTCTTATGCTCGAGCTTGAGGATCCTCTTGTGTCTGACCTCGATGTTGTTTAGCTTGAGCTCAAGTCCATTAGTGCAGGTTCGAGCTTGAGATCTTTTAGCTTGAGCTCAAGTATGCGTTTTGACCGTGTAATTGCCCACTTCTTTCCATAACTGTTATTGCCTTGATTGTGCCCGGATTTTGTGCTCCTCCATATCTTCCATCTTCCTAATTGAGATTAGATTTCTTGTCCACAATTCTTAACTGATTTTTGCTTGCATGTTAAGTATTTTTATCTATAAGTACCATGCTTGGGGGGTTGTTCAAAACATGAAATGCACAGGGAAAAAAAAAATACAGAAATCATTCTCTTCTTCTTCACTCTAAAATCCTCTCGGTTCATACTCTGGTTACTGAGCAAGTTGGGAAGTATTCCAACCCATCACTCGAGAGTACACTCCTGTGTTGGGTGATGTGTTAACTTTGGGAGTCGAAGTGTCTTACGATCCTGTTTGTACCATACTGGGAGCATAAACGACTTAGAGCAGTGGTAAAATCCACGGCGCGGCGACTACCTTCGGTTCATTCTTCTTCTCCGAATCTTTTATATTCGTGACTATCTTCAGTTCATTCTTCTTCTCCGAATCTTTTATATTCGTGACTATCTTCAGTTCATTCTTCTTCTCTGAATCTTTTATATTTCATTTGCTTAATTATCTTGTCTAAAATCAAGTTGGTGTAATAAGAGGTTTACTGAGTTCATCTTTGTTATTATCTTGTTTAAGTTTTATTTGCCCCCATCTCGAGTTAGTTTTGGTGTCTTGAATTTGAGAATTTTGTTGCTCATTTACCTATTTTTCCCAACAATTACCAGTTCAGTTTCATGCAAAGGGGACCTTTGTGTATCTTAATAAATATATTAAAATATTAACATACTTAAGTAAAAAGTATTCAAAAGATAGCATACTTATATAATAAAGTTTCAAAATTTAAACTAATTATACAATAATACAGTAAAAATTCAAACTTTTAGGGTGGGCTTAATCTCATTCAAAGCATAATGTCAATCTTTTGCCACATGTATATAATAAATGAATTGTGGAATTTGAGGGTGGGTGTGTAGCTCCACCGTTGAATAAGGGAGGGAAAGGACATAGAGAGTGAAAATTTTGGTTTGATTCAATTTATGATTGATACTATTTCCTTTTTGTATTTAGCTAAGGAGAATATTGGGTATGTTACCTAAAAATTGCCTAATCGGCCATGATTCGACAAATAGTAACCAGTTTCCATTTGACCTTATTTTTTATGTTCGCCGCAAAGAGTAGATGAAGCTTGATTTCGGAAATAATGCTGATTCTTACCAGTTTGTCTTTCGTGTTGACTTTTTTAAGAAGGACCGACTAAGTTAGGAGATCAACTCTTGGATGTAATAACCTTTCCACTTCTGACCTGGGATGAATTATATTAGTCATCACTACTTTGCAAAACGAATTAACTGAGAATTGGCCTCTAATGTTGAATCTCCAACCCACCCCTATTCGACCTATACGGACATAAAAAGATCGATCCCACCACTAGCTTGAGGTCGCGCTTCATTTCTACCTCATATTGGAATATGTTCCTTCACTAAATGAAGTTGCATTTCCCTTCAAAGCCGTCCCAAACTCCCGTTTTGCTGTCACTGCTTCTTTTTGTTCGGATACCAAGTCACGGAAATATGGTTCGTATAGAAGATCGATCAACCCAATTATCATTCCAAAAGCTAGTTTTTTGTCCATTACCCACGATTACAGTCATCCCTTTGTCAATTACTCTAGCAATTTCCACACTCTCACTTCGTATACTGCATATCGCAGCACACGGCCCTACGTTCAGACCTACAAGGGCCATTCTACAAGAATTTGTGAATTATTAGTCCGTGAGGATATTATACAAATTGGCTATTACCTTCTTTGATAGTGCTTGAAAATTGTCAGAGAACCCCTACCATCATTTTAACAGAAACACATCATTCCTCTCAAGAATGTTGCCCACACCTAATCCCCCAAGATCTTTTGGTCTTTGAATAACATCCCATTCACTAGTGTCATGCCTCATATGCCCATCTTTCCCACTCCAAAAGAACTTTTTCTGAATGGAGATAGTTTTTTTTTTTTTTTTACAACCTTCTTTGGCATCTTAAAAAGACAACAACAATAACAACAGTCCCAGTGCCTCAAGGGCTCCTGCATAAGCAGGGTCAGGGGGGGGGGGGGTAGATGTACGCAGCCTTTCCCTGTTTGGGAGCTACCCTGAAGGGAGGCTGTTTCCGAGGACCTCCAACCTGAAAAGCTTGTCAGCAGCAACACGGTGGCCTGTCAGCAAGAGAGCAACACAGCAAATGAGCAGGGCAAAACAAAAGGCAAGCAAATACGAGCGAACTCAAAGCAAGCCAAACTCTAGGCAAATAGAGGCAGATAAAATACCAATTGCATATAAGAAGATAGCAAATAGCAAGTAGGCAAGTAGAAAATCAGAAGAGCAAATACGCACATAAGTGCGCCAAAGAGGAAGTCAAAGGCCTAACATTATTAAGCTGGGCCACCCTACCCTAAAACGCTACATCTGCTACCCCTATGCTAGCCCTCATCGAGTTCTATCTAAGGCCATCTCCTCTCGAAGGTTTAGGTGGGTGAGGTCTTGTCGGATCATCTCTAGCCATCTATTCTTTGGCCTGCCTCTCCCTCTCTGCCTAGCGTAGTATGGGGTTGTTCGCATCTCCTGACTGGAGCGGTGTTCGGTCTCTTCCTAACATGTCTGAACCACCTCAAACGTTGCTCCCTCAATTTATCATCAATAGAGGCCACACCTAATTGGCCTCTTATGACGTCGTTCCTGATCCTATCCTTCCTTGTGTGTCTGCACATCCACTGAAGTATTCGCATCTTCTCCACCTTCATCTTCTGTGTATGATGTTGTTTCATAGCCCTACACTCCATCCCATAAGACATGGCTGGCCTCACTACCGTCTTATAGTATCTTCCCTTTAGCTTTAAGGGAAACTTTCTATCGCAAAGTACCGCGGAGGCTATCCTCCATTTATGCCATTCTACTTTAATCCTATTGTCGACATCATCGTCAACTTGGACGTTGTGCTGTATCATGGACCCCAGGTATATGAAACTCTCCTTTTTCGGCATGGCCTCAGATCCAATCTTGACGTCTTCTCTGCTAGGCATGGTGGAGGGATCGAACTTGAGTTCCATGTACTCGATCTTTGATCTACTTAACTGTAAGCCCTTCGACTCCAACACCCTTCTCCATAGCTCTAGCTTCTCATTTACCTCTTCCTACGACTCCTCCACTAGCACTATATCATCTGCCAAAAGCATGCACCAAGGTACGCCTCCTTGGATGTGCCTAATGAGCTCGTCCATAACCAGAATGAACAAATAGGGGCTCAAGGCAGATCCTTGGTGTACCCTGACTGTTGTCGGGAAATCGTCTATTTCCCCATCCACTAAATGCACTCTAGTTTGTGCATCCTCATACATGTCTCTAATGACCTGAATATATGGCACGGGGATGCCTCTTCTATCCAAAACTCTCCATAGGATCTCCCTTGGTACTATATCATAAGCCTTCTCCAAATCGATGAAAACCATGTGAAGGTCCTTTTGTCTCTCCTTTTTGTGCTCTATCATCTGCCTTAGGATATGGATGGCTTCTATTGTTGATCTCATGGGTATAAATCCAAATTGGTTCTGACATGTTAAAGAGAGGTAGATAATAAATAGGTAAGTTATTGAGCATCACCTTAATCAAGATTAGTCTACCGACTATTAAGAGTGTTTTAGCCTTCCATCCTACTAGCCTATCTTCTAGTTGCTTAATCACTGGATTCCAAGTGTTTGATCTTCTTGAGTTAGCATCGAGCGGTAAGCCCAAGTACTTCAGCGACAAGGGCCTCATACCACAACCGAATTCGTTTGTAGTCGCAGCAGCCCATCTTTCATTCTTCACAAAGACCATCATAGAAGATTTATGATGATTTATGGATAGGCCTCATACTAAAGACAACACATAAGTAGCCGTCTCAGGTTTCTCAGCCCGTGCCCTTTTGCCTTATAAAATAGAATTGTGTCATTCGTGAACTACAAGTGATATATCTTTATCCCGTCCCTACCTATCGGAATACCTTTAAACAAGACCTCATCTTCTGCTTTCAAGAGCATTCTACTAAGGACCTTTGCCAAAATTATAAACAGAAAGGGGGAGAGCGGATCTCCCCGATGAAGACTCCTTTCCATTGTGAATGGTTCAACAGGGGAGCCATTAACAAAAACAGAGGTCAAAGCAGACCCCAAGCATGACCAAATCCATTTTCTCGAAGTCTCCCCAATGCCCATGGTCGTGGAGGACCATTTCCACCAAACCCTAATCCACTAAATCATATGCCTTGCGGAAGTTGAGCTTCAATAAAACTCCTTCTCTCTTTTGTCTCTTCAACAAGTGGACTATGTCATTTGCAAAGAGGGCCCATCCAGAATCTTCTCGTCTTTAACAATAGCCGGTTGGGTCTCAGCAATTAACTTTGGAAACACATTAGCTAGTCTTCTCTCCATTTTCTTTTAAATTATCTTGTACAGGCATCCCTCCATACTGACTGGTCTGAAGTCTTGTAGGTCAACTGCATTATCCTTCTTTGGGATTAAGGTAATCCACATAACCTTGAATTATCTTGAAAGCACTCTGGTCCTGAAGAAACCGTTAACAAAGTTACTAATACCTGCCCCGATTATTCCCCAAGCTCTTATGATAAATTTAAAATTAAACCAATCTGATCCCGATGATTTGCTCGGTTCACAAGCCCATACTACGTACTTTATTTCTTCATTTGTAACTTCACCTTCGAGAACTGCAGAATCTGAATCCAAAATGTAAGGGAGGTCGAGTCCTTCCAAACTAGTCGGGCATCGTCTCTACAGGTTTGTAAAGAAACTAACCATATGTTGCCTCACCATACTTGGCTCTTGAGCTAAATTCCCATCAACTAAAACACCCCCTATAAAATTTATCAAGAATCTCGCTTTGGTTAGAGCAAAAAATATTTTGTGTTCCGAGGAACCTTTTCACCAATTTACATCTCAATTTTTGCTTTCCAGAGTCTCTCCTTTCTCATGCGCCACACACCATAAATCACGGTTCAATGTTCTCTTCTTTTCAATCAACTCCATGTTTTGTGGTTGTTCTTCCATTCTTCTCCTGGTCACTTCAATCTCAACTTCTAATTCCTGTATATTTTTTTTTTCACATCCCCGAAGTCACATTGATTCCTTTCTTTCAGTCTTTTCTTGTGAATCTTCATTTTTATTCCTAATTCCCTATGGTTTTCACTCCATGCTTCATGGACTACTCCCGTGAAGTCTTTATGGTCAAGCCAACAGTCAAGAGTTCAAAAGGGTATTCGGCCTTAATTTGCCTTATCTGTTTCAATGAAAAGTGGCCAATGATCATATCAAGCCCCACATCTTTGTATCTAGAAAGGATTCAATCCACGCGTTGCTCACCAATACTCTATCAATTCGGCTCATCGAGGCAGCTCTGGACCAAGTAAATTTCTTACCTATAATCGAGAAGTCAATCAAGGAACAATCACTGACAAATTTTTGAAGTCTCTTATACCCCTAGACATAAGTACAGTCCCCTTCCTCTCTTCCAAATTTAATATCTCGTTAAATTCCCTCATGAGCAATAATGACTAGTTACAATTCACGACGGTGTCTCCTAGCTTAGACCACAATAGTCTGTTGGAAAATATTTCAAAAATAATTCTCAAAAATTGATCAAAACCACACAGTGGAAGAGAAAATTTGAATCTTTAATTTAAATCTAAGGTCTGATCTAATTAAACTATTTAATTAAATCACGATCTCTACTCTAAGATGTTCATAACAAAATATAGATCATCGAACAGAACAAACATAAACAAGGTATGTAGAAAAACGAAATAAAGGAAAATATTAAATCAATACATTAAATATACCTGAAGCGAGTATCAAATTTTTAATCTGAAGTCGAAGAATGAAGAAAGGACTCTCGACACCTTAAGGTCTTCTCCGCAATGACCTCCTTTGCACCAGAAATGTGGGCTCCAAAAATAATTGATCTAACTAAAACCTTTCCTTTAATTTTTCTGAAAAACATTTTTTCAAAACAAATTCAATTGCTAAACGTATTCAACTCATGTATATCTAAAATATGTTGAGTTCAGTATTTATATTACACATGCCGAGATACTGTATGGCCTAGCAAATCAAGGTTGGCCACGTTTCAGAATCCAATTCACCAAAAAACATACATCCGTGTGCGCAATAGCTGGGACAAGTACGGGCACGATGGGCAGCAATGCGGGCGCGCATCAAAACTAGTCAACCCTTGCCATATGTCGCCCTGTAATTGGTCGACGCCCAAAGGCACGGGTAGTCATCTTAGCTAGCTCCAACGCACAACACGTGTTGCCCGCTAGTAGGCCAACTACGCGAGATGTGGATCCTCTTTTTGCTAGTCAAGGCGTGACACGCATCTCATTAAGTAAAAAAAGAAAAACTATGCATTTCTAGAGGAGCAACACTTAATTTGTTAAGTATAAAAAGGAAAACTAAATAACAAATCAGTTCAGCGGGAAAGGAAAAAAGGGGAGAAGGGAAAAATGTATAAGTGCAACAACTGAGATTTTTTCAACACTATGGAAAACACTAGTAGTGTAAGGGGAAATTGGATAATGATGGGTTTTTGTAGCAAGGGATTGAGGTCGGGGGAGAATGTAAGATTGAATTGTTAGACAAATTTTAATAGTTATTTATTTAGTAGTGTATGTAAGATGGAAAGAATAAGGACGTCTCAATTTTAAGTTGAAAAAAAAGTTTGTATTCTAATAATAAATTTGTATTTCAAAAATGATAAAAAATATCAACAATAATATTGTTCGCTAAATATTAAATATTGATGTACATAGGCAGGTTACAATACATAATAGGTGTATTTTTGTTAAATTTATAGTCATTTTTGTATAGTATCCTTTCCCTTCCTTATCTTTCTAATCTATTATTTTTATGTTTCCAAAAAGGAAATATAATTTTCCATATATACAAATTTCAAATAATTTTATTTTCTATAGAAACATTTTTTTTTTTCTTTCAACATACATATGTAAAAAACATTGATATACATACACATATGTATATTGTTTTCATTTTTACATATTGTTTCAGGATTTTTTGGTCAGGCTCTAGATGAGAGCGGGACTCAACCCTCACTTGAGAAAGCAGTTGCTGATGCATTTAACCCGGGCGCCCCTGCAAAATAAAGAAAGCGGTTAGAGGGACCCACGGGTTTGCCCGCGGGAGACCCCTCCGATGCCTAAGTTAATAAAGGCATAGTAATAATAACATATAAAAAGTAAATAGCATAAAGTAAACAATAACAAATACTTATCGTATACGAAGGGGGTCCTTGGTAGCTGGTGGCCGGAATCCGTACCGGCGAGGTGGCCGGAATACGTACCATTGAGGTGGCCGGAACAGGGTGCCGAGGTTGAACGCGGACATGTGGGTGGCCCTTGGAGAAAGCAAGAAAAAGGAGAGAGAGACTCGGGTTCTCCCTGGTGGTGGCCAGAGTGTTACCAGCTGGGGTGAGACCGGCCACGAGGTGGCGGTGAAGTGGTTGGCGCCGCACCCGAGAAGACGATTGGAGCAGGCCGGCACCGGATGAGAGAGAAAAAGGAGAGAGAGTGGGTTGTTGGGTTGTTAGGAGAGAGAGAAGGGGCCTCTTGAATGAGGGGAATAGGTGAGAGGTGAAGGCGAATGGAGAGGTGAAGGCGAATGATTGGTTGGAAGGGAGTTGCTACAGTCTATATGGCGAATGGTTGAGAGGGGCGGTGATGCCGCCTGGGTGGTGACGGCTCTGGTGCTGCCCAGTTGGTACATGGGGTTAGGAGAACGGGTACCGAGGCCTGCAGGCAGTAGCAAAGCCAGGCGGTATTGTGGCCCTTAGGGCGGTAGTGGTACCTGGATCTGATATAGTCTGGGAGTGGTCAAGAGAGGGGCGGTAATGACCCCTGGGACCCGGTACCGCCTAGGAGTGGCCAGGAGTGGGGCACTAATGACCCCTGGGGCCCGGTACCGCCTAAGAGTGGCCAGGAGTGGGGCACTAATGACCCCTGGGACCCGGTACCGCCTTGGAGTGGCCAGGAGTGGGGCCAAGAGTGGGGTGGTAATGAACCCTGGGACCCGGTACCGCCTTGGAGTGGCCAGGAGTGGGGCGGTAATGAGCCCTGGGGCCCGGTACCGCCTGGGAGTGTTAAGGAAAGTGGGTGGTAGCAAGCTAGGCGGTAGCCAGGGTTGACGGCACCAAGGCCTACGGCAGGCGGTACCCTATGATGGAGGAAGCAGGCGGTACGGGGAGTCTAGGTGTGGGATAGAGATGAACGGTACCGAGTGCCGGGCACGTTATAGCTTGGCAGCACCATGGCTTATGGTAACTCAGGGAGGGGATGTTCCGCCAGGTCTGTTTACCGTGGTTGACTTATTGACCCAACTCATTTTTTGCTCATCACATATTTATGTGTGTGTCAAAAGGAAAAAAATAAATTACCATTTTCCTTTTAAAATATAAATACATATATACCAAAACAATTTTCCTTTTTCCCAATTATGTATATATACATACCTGAAAAATAATTTCTTTCATTGGCTTCCGTATATTATGTCAAAAGGAAAAAAAATTCAATTAAAATATATTCATATGTATATCGAAAAATATATTTTCCTCTGCTTTCATACATAAATGGGCTTATTTTTTGTGTGTGTGTGTGCATTTGATGTACTTCATATTTACGTATTTTATTTCTCATTCTTGCAACATATTCAGCTTTTACATGTGTATTTTGTTGTAATCGAGGTACATTTTGGCTAAGAGTGCAACGAAGCAAATAAAGATTGAGAAGTGGAAGAATCAAAGACTACTGTGAGAAACTCGATCATGTGTGGAAAAGAAGGACCCATCGGATCATAATTCAGTCAAAGAGGTCTCATAAAAAGTAAATATATTATATATTATATGATATCTAAAAATATATTTTCCTCTACTGTCATACATAAATGGACGTATTTTTCGTGTGTGTGTGTGTGAGTGTGTATTTAATGTACTTCATATTTACGTATTTTATTTCTCATTCCTACAACATATTTAGTTTTTACATGTGTATTTTGTTGTAATCTAGTTACATTTTAGCGTAGGGTGCAACGGAGCAAAAAATGGTTGAGAAGTGGCAGAATCAAGCGTAATCAAGGCATAATTGAAAACCATTGTGAGAAATTCGACCACGTGTGGAAAAAAAGGACCAATCGGATTATAATTCATTCAAATATGTCCCGTAAAAAGTTAATATATTATATATTATACAATATTATATATTATATTACATTATATATTATATTACATTATATGATATATTATATTATATTTTATACATACGTACATATATATATATATATATATATATATAGGGTACGATTCTTATGAGAGGGTGAGAGTGTGAGAGGATTAAATCTTGACCGTCCGTCACGATGGACAGTCAAGATTAAAAGACCTTAATGTGACCTCCCTTAAAAAATAAAAAAAATACCAACAATAGCCTTCGCCCTCTTTCTCCTCCTTCTCCCTCCAACCCTTCTCCATCTTCCTCCTCTCTCTCTCCTCCCCCTGCAGTCGCCACCCGCCGCCGACGCCCCACCACTAGCCGCCGCCACCAACTGCCACCTTCGGCCGCGCCCAACCCCCAAATGCAACATCCTTTCCCCTCTCTCTCCTTCTACCGAACACCCCCCACCTCTCTCCACCCTTCTCCCTACTGCCGCCACCCGGCGGCCCGTCGTTGGCTTTTGGCAGCGGGCCGGCGAGTGGCGGGAAACAAGGAGAGGGGAGCAAGGTGGGGGAGGGTGGAGGGGTGGAGGGAGGAGCAACAAGGGAAAGAGTGCTATATTTGGGGGTTGGGGTGGTCGGCGGTAGGAGGCGGCGGCTGGCGGTAGGTGGAGGGGAGAGAGAGGGGAGGGAAGTGGAGGAGGATTGGAGGGAGGTGGGGAGAGGGTTGGAAAAGAGGAGAAGGGGTGGGGGGGGGGGGGGGGGGGGGGGTTGTATTTGGGGGCTAGGGGCGGTTGGTGGCGGCCACTGGTGACCGATGGTGGGGGTCGGCAGTAGGTGGCGGCTTGTTATGATTCTCATAGTAGGGGCATATGAATTAGAGGATTAATGTAATAAGTAATGTATGTTAGTATATTGATGTCACGATGGTCTAACTAGTTAAGGTCGGTTATGTCGTTAGTCAAGGCTAGTCCATTGTGGCAGCTAGCTTAGGCATTAGTAGGATTAGATTGTCTTGATTCAAGGCATTAGCTCATAGCTAGCAAGTAGTATATAAATGTAATCTCATGATTGTAATCTCATAACTTTGATGCATGAAACTGATAATCTTAACATTTGGTATCAGAGCCTTGATTTACTTCCGAATCAAGCTCTAAATCAAAAAAAAAAAGAAGAAACAATTAAAAAATCTGATTGCGTAAAGGCTTTGGATGCTGGCAATTGATTTAGTTGAATCAATTTCAACTAAATCGAGTTATTTTGTGTCAAGCTTTGGTCACTGTTGCGATCAATCATCAACAAAATAGTTTGGTGCTGATTTAGTTCGGTTTTATGTGATCAAGAATTCAATTTTAAAATATGACTTGAAGAGCTTGTGTGTACTATAATTTGCACTCACATCATGCGCATTACCTGGGATTGGCTTCAAACAAGTTCAATTTGTTTGAGAAACATTGAAACAAAGTTCTGTGATTGATTTCTATTGATTACAATCAGCATAGTAGTGGTTACAATTCCAGTGAATTGATCAAGCTAGCTATTGAAGCAAGTTGTGGTGGTTGTACTGTTGGATCGTGTGTTCTTGATCAAAATCAGAGGAATCAGCTTAACAAAGCTTGCAATTCATGTAATTGTGGTGAAGGTAACAGATTCTGAATTTCTAAGTCATATTTGATCCGAATCCACTTCTTGTTGCTGAATTTTGGAGAAATTGTGTTGTTAGGCATAGCAATGTGTAAGAACTTAGCTAACTCTACTTGCTTGAAGTGGAATTGACAAAAACTCAGAAAAATCGCAGAAATCTGACGTTGTTCTTGAGGATTGTGGTTAGAAGTGTGTTAAAGTCAGTAATTGTAGCTAAGTTCGAGTTAATTCAGATTCATAGCCTGTATTACTCAAGTATTCACTGCGGTTAGGGTTTGGTTCAAGTTCTCTTCGATTCGCGAGTTCGATAGTTAGGGTTTTAACTCTGTTGTGATTATTGAGCAGAAATCAAGCGGTGGTTAGTTCGTATTAAGGAGTAGGTTGCAGTAAGCAATCAGTTGTTGTGGTGGTTCAAATCAAATCCCATGCTTCTGTGACTTCAAACTGGAATTTGCACAGCTACATATCGTTTAACATTTCAGTGCTTAGAAGTGGTGATACATCAGATTAGCAGTTCACAAGTGACATTGATATGTTGCTGTCGAAGAGTTGATTCCTTGTTGTAAAGAATCCTTGACTGCGATTGTTCATTACTGTTTTCAGTAAGCAAGGTTAGGGTTTGTACTCTGCAACACTACTTGAACCAAAAGAATTAGAGTTTGAACAAGAATATTTGTACAAATCTATAATGGAGGAATTCATTAAGTGGCTTGATCGCAAATTTGAAGAGCTCGATCACAAATTTGAAGAGATGAGGTTAACTCTACCCAAGGCTGACATTGAAAGAAAGAACTTCAGTGAATCTAGGCTCATGGTTACGATTCGCAATGTTCTTTATTTGATCAACGAAGATATTCTTCGCCAAGTTTTTAATCCTTTTGGATGTGTTGAAAGAATTGTAGTTGTTTCAATATCCAACTTAGAGGTTGCAGATCCAGTGACCTTCTCTACGAGAGCACAAGCTGCTTATGCCATCGAGCTAAGACAAGGAAGAAACATTTTTTTACCACTGTTGTGTTTTGGATATTCAGTTCCTCATTCCTTATGTGGAAATTGGAAAACTCGATGAAGTTCCTTATGCATGTGAGCCCTTAGATGGTATTGTGCATCCTGAGCGCAATGTTGATCAAGAAGAGGGGTTAAATGAAGAGTGTGTTGTATCAATGGAAGACGAAGACCCGAATTTGCTGAACATGTTGCACTCAGAAAAGATAGGAATGGAATCTAGTGTTGTTGATGTTGAATTAGAGCTCGAAAGTGTTAAAGTAGAAGATCACAAGTTCGGAGAAGTAGTGAATGACTCACTGTTATACATTACTAAGTTTGCTGCAGCAGGATTGTCTTCAAATCAGATTGAAATGGAACCTGCAGCAGTGAAGAGTGTTCCAGTGCAGCTTACTCAAGTGTTGTCACAAGATTCTGAAGATATGTCATGACCGTGGAGGATTCTTATATAGATTATAGTATGTTTTGTTGTATTGAGCTTATGTACTTAGTAGTGATACTTAAGAGTATAAATAGGGATACTTTGATTGCAATGGGCATCATTCAATACAAAATATACTCTCTACTTTCTCATCTCTACTTTCTTCTACTTCCTCATCTCCTTTCCCTTGTTTCTCATCCCAAATTCTATCTATCCCCTTAGTTATAATTCAGGTTTGATCCTGAATTATAACAATTGGTATCAGAGCTTTGATTTAATCCCAAATCAGGCTCTTAATCCAGAAAATTCAGAGCCGATCACACCTTACTGCTGCTACTGGAGCATCAGATCAAGTTTACTGCGGATTGAGGAGTCAGGTACTGCTTGATTGCTTAATTGTTTAAAATTAGTAAAGGCTGAGAAGGTTTTGGGCGATTGTGGCATATATTGAGTTAGGATATTGGAAGTTGAGACCAAAACAAATGCGATGATAGTTGTGAGTTAGTGATCTGGAACTCGATCCTTGAGTGATCGATCAATTGTTGAAGAGAGCAGAATCTACAGTAGATTGCATCTGATCATTTGAGCACCTTAGTGATCAACTTCAGGACATCAATTCGTTTGAAATTATACACGATTAATATAAAATTACATACAAGCAACTGTGCGATTAGTGTTGTTGCTGAATAATTTAAGGAGATTGTTGAGTACCTGAAATTGTTAGAAGTCACCTTGAATTAGAGGTTGTGTCCAAAATGGTACAATACGACATGCCGAAATGGCTCGATTCAGTTTCGGTTCAAGATAAATCTTCTAACCATGCTAGACTATTAGTTAAAGTCTTGAAGCGACTTTACCATATAGACGAGGATACTCTCTATCAAGTGTTTTGGCCGTATGGTCCTCTTGAAAGTATTGAGGTGGTCTCATCTTCCGCCATTGAGCTTACGGCTCATATTAGCTATTACACGAGAAGGAATGCAGACTCAGCCTTGGGGAAAAGGAGCTGGAGAAGGTAGAGCTAGATATTTGTCAAGCTCAGGAGTCAAATTCATTATCCCTTGATCAACCTTCTTCTGAGAAGAATGACATTTCGATAGTTGCAAATGTTAAGGAATCACAGGATGACGTACTAGAGGTATAGGAGCAAGAACTTGAGCAAAGGAGGGCTGATTGTACTGGAATGGTTGTGAAGTTGGGTTACTCAGCACCAATTGATGTTGATGAGGTAGAATCGTACTCCTTGGATCAGATTTATGGGGTGCCACAGCTTCAATCTAGTATAGTTGAGCAACGGGTGAAGGGGATATTGAAATCTCAAGAAGTGGAGGTAGTAGCATCAGTTGCTGCTGCAACAGCACAAGAGGAAGTAGCAATAAGTAATATAGCAGTAGAACAAGAGATTGATCAATCAAGGCCTCAAGAGGTGGGACTTACAGCTGCAGTGTCATCAAATACAAATTAGAGTATACTTAAATTCATTTTTGGGAGTGCTGTTGTGCTAACTCAGTGCCAGAACAGCTTTATCGTGGATGCTTTACAAGGTCTCTTGTGTTGGGTGAATGATTACAAACTTACAGCAGCTGAAGTGCACTGTCGGCAGGACGATCGGCAGAATCAGGATGATATATTTCCTTTTTCGAGTGGTGAAATGGTGTATTCAAATACACACTCTTATGACAAGTTACCTCCTGATCCGGGGGAAGATACTCAAGGCTTTGTAGCAGATCCAAGTAAAGTACAGGTTATGAGGGATTGGGCATAACCAAGATCTCTTAAGCAGCTAAGAGGATTTCTGGGAACAACGGGATACTATCGCAAATTTGTAGCAGAATATGGAATTATTGCCAAAGGCTTGATAGATTTGCTTAAAGAAAGAAGCTTTTATCTGGAGTGATTTGGCAAGGGAAGCATTTGAATGGTTGAAGAATGATAACTGCACCAGTATTGGTTACGCCAGATTTTAGCTTACCTTTTGTATTGGAGACAAATGCTTATAGCAATGGAATTGGAGCAGTACTATGTCAAAATGGAAGGCGCCCGGCTTATCTCAGTCGGGCTCTGGGGCTTAGAAATCATTGTTTGTTAATCTATGAGAAGGAGTACATGGCAATTTTGTTAGCAGTACATAAATGGAGGCATTATTTGGAGGATCGTCATTTCATAATCAAAACGGATCACCAAAGTCTCAAATATTTGTTAGAACAAAGGATTTCTATGAGAATTCAAAGGAAGAGGTTGATGAAGATGTTGGGTTTAGACTATACTATTGAATACAAAAAGGGATTTGACAACTCAGTGGCTGATGCTCTCTCAAGGAGACAAGATGTTACTTTTGCTGATAAAGAGGTTGCGATGCTTCTTGTGCTGCCATAGGTTATGCCACTGTGGATGATAGAAGTGATCAAGTCCTATGAAATTGATACTTCCGGTCAAGAATGTGTCAATCCCAACTACATACAGGCAACATCTGATCCAGGGTTCAGATACTACAGTCAACAATGGAATTATATGGATCAAGGGAAAGATTTGCATTGGAAAAAGTATAGAATTGAGGAAACAAGTAATTGTGGCTTCACACGACTCTCCTTGGGGAGGACATTTAGGAGTTGAAGGAACTTATCAAAGGATTAAGCAATATTTCCATTGGGTTGGAATGAAGAAGGAGGTGCAAGCGTTTATTCAGCAGTGTGAAGTTTGTCAAAGAACCAAGAGTGACCACATGCCTTACCAGGGTTTGTTACAGCACTTGCCGGTCCCTAATGGAGCTTGGACAAACATAGTATGGATTTTATTGAGGGATTGCCCAAATCTGAAGGTAGAGAAGTTATATGGGTGATGGTTGATCACTTCACTAAATTTAGCCATTTCATTGCTTTCCAACATCCAATCTTAGCTGAAAAATTAGCAAGGCTCTTCTTAGATCACATCTATAAGCTTCAAGGGCTTCCTTAATCAATCTTGTCAGATAGAGATAGGTTGTTCACTAGCAACTTTTGCCGTGAGCTGTTCCTACTGCTTGGCACAGTCTTAGCATTGAGTTCCTCTTATCATCCATAGTCAGATGGCCAATCAAAGAGGGTGAACCAATGTATTGAGCAGTATTTGCATCTGTCATCCTAAGAATTGACATAGATGGTTGTCTCTTGTAGAATTTTGGTACAATACTCATTCACATTCTTCCTTGGGCACAACTCCATTCAAGGCCTTGTATGGACATGATCCTCCTTCACCATTGATGTGCCATGGAGCAGTTTCCCATGTGGAGGAAGTTAACGATCTGCTCAGTCAAAGGAAGCAATTGGTTCAACAACTCAAGGACAATTTACAAGTTGCTCCCGCAAGGATGAAGTACTATGCAGATAGGAAGAGGTCTAATAGGAACTTCGCTGTGGGAGATCTTGTCTACCTTAAATTGCAACGTTACAGGCAAAGTTCAGTGGCCATACGCAGGAATATCAAATTATGTGCTCATTATTTTGGTCCCTACAAAATCTTGGAGAAAATTGGCAGGGTTGCTTATAGATTAGAACTGCCATCTGACTCTCCGGTGCATCCAGTCTTCCACGTATCCTTGCTTAAGAAACATGTTGCAACTGGAGCAAGTAGTTCAGCAGGGCAATTACAAGCTTCTATGCAGGGTATACTTGTGCAGAAACCAGAAAAGATCTTGGCAACGCACAAGGTGCAGCATCAGGGAGTGCAAGTCAATTAAGTGCTGGTGCAATGGTCGAATTTGGGCCACAAGAATGCTACTTGGGAGGAGTGGTCCTTCCTCAAATCTCAATTTCCTTCTCTCCATTCTTGAGGCAAGAATGTGCTTAAGAGGGGGTTATTGTCATGATCGGAGCTTAATTGAAGAGTATTTTCTCTATTGGGTCAATTCAAATTGATAAGGCAGGAAAGTTAGTTAGTTTAGTTCATGCTTGTATTGTCCTAAGTCAAGTTTTGCGGCTGGACTTACTGTTAAGTCAGTTGAGGTGGTTGAAGTGTAGTCTAGATTCATTGTTTTGCTCTTAATCTTGTATTAGTACAAATAGGGAGATCTCTTGTAAAGTTGGATTCACGAATTATAAAATTGATGATTTCTCTCTCTCATCTCTAAATCTCTCTTTACTTCTCATCTCCTTCACTTCTTTTCTCATCTAAACTCTCCCAAACCTAGGTTATGAATCAAGATTGATCTTGATTCATAACAACAAGGTTACTAGTGTAGCAACTAAGTCCATAAAGAAGCCAGCAAAAAGAAATTATTTCTTTTGCGGGAGGACTGGCCACTAGAAAAGGAATTTCACTAAGTACTTAGCTTCACTTCCTGCAAAAACTGCTAAGCTATCTGGTAAAGATATGATGATATGTCACTTTGTTGAGTCATGGGCAGTTGAGAGTCCACCATGTTCCTGGTGTGTGGACTTAGGTTCAACTAACCATGTCTATAATATGTTACAGGGGCTCAAGCAAACAAGGAGGCTATATGATGGGGAGTTGTACGTGATGGTTGGAGATGGTACAAGAGTAGCAGTCTTAGGAGTAAGAGATACTAGTCTAATATTTAGTGGTAGAGTTTTGTTTTTGAAGGATTGTTTATTTGTACCTGCATTGTGCAAAATTTTGATTTCTGTCTTTCGTTTGGCAGGTAATGGTTATTCATTAAATTTCAGTTCTGAACTCTTTGTTATGAGAAATAAATTTTTAATTTGCAAAGGTACAAGCATGGGCAGTCTATTCATGTTATTTCTTGATCAAAACTCTGATATTTGTTTAAATGAATCTAACACAAGATCACTTGTTCAATCTCCTAAGAGAAAACAACCTGAAAGGGATAGTGCCTACGCATGGCACTAGCGATTAGGTCACATTAATTCGAACAGGATCCAAAGACTGGTAAAAGATGGAGTGACAGAAACTTTGGAATTTGAAATCATTACCGGTCTACGAATCCTACATTAAAAGTAAGATGACCAAGTTTGTCTTTAAGAGTAAAGGCAATAGGGTTGGTGACTTACTAGAGCTGGTTTACACAGATGTATGTGGACCATTGAATGTTCAAGCAGGACGTGGGTATGAGTACTTCATCACATTCACTGATGATTACTCAAGGTATAGATATGTTTACCTAATGGGACATAGTCCGACTCTTTTGAAAAGTTCAAAGAGTACAAAGCTAAAGTCAAAAAGCAATTAGGTAAACAAGTTAAGTTACTTTGATCAGATCAAGGTGGTGAATATCTTTCGGACGAGTTTCTGGATTTCCTAACTGCAAATGGAATAAGATCTCAGCTTTCTGCTACGGGTACACCACAGCATAATGGTGTTGCAGAAAGAAGGAATAGGACATTGTTAGAAATGGTAAGGTCCATGATGATTCATGCTACTTTACCAATATCTTTTTAGGGTTATGCCTTCGAGACATCAGCATATCTTCTTAACTTAGTTCCATATAAGTCAGTTCCTAAAACACCTATGGAGTTATGGACTGGGCGCTAGCCTAGTCTAGAGTACCTTTGTGTTTGGGGTTGCCTAGCACGTGTCAAAAAATACTCTTGACAAGATGCAATCGACGACGGAGGTGCGCATGTTTGGTGGTTATCCCAAGCGAACAAGGGGTGGTATTTTCTATAGTCCTTCTGTCAAAAAGTTTTTGTAAGTGCAAATGTGAAATATTTATGGGAGGATTTTATAGTACACTACAAAAGCAAAAGCAGAGTTGTGTCAGAGGAATTAAATTTAAAATGACACTAATTCTGAACAGCTGGACTTAACTCAGGATACAGCGGATGCATTAGATGCACCTACTGTTAGGGTTGAGAATGTTCCTAGCACACAAGAGCCTTGGTTTAGTGGGAGGATTGTTAGGGCACCTGACAGGTTTATGGCGGGAGCCTCAATGGTTGACCATGATATTGAATCTGATCCTCTCAGCTATAAGTAGGCAATTAAAGGTAAGGATGTTGACCAATGGGTCTTAGCAATGAAACCTGAGGTAGGATCTATGTATTCTAATCAGGTTTGGTATCTTACAGAGGTGCCTATTAGCATTAAGCCCATTGATTGCGAATGGGTCTACAAGAGGAAAAGAGGAGTGGACAGGAAGGTAGAGACCTTCAAGGAAAGACTGGTTGCTAAGAGTTTTACCCAAAAGGAAGGAATCGATTATGATGAGACATTCTTACCAGTAACCATGCTAAAGTCCATAAAGACACTCCATTGCAGCTATTATGAGATTTGGCAAGTGGAAGTCAAAATAGCCTATTTTGAGTGGTCATCTTGAAGAAGAAATCTATACGGTGCAACTAGATAGTTTCTGGCAAAAATCAAGAGCATATGGTATGCAAACTAAAAATTCCATATATGGACTGAAGCAAGCATCACACTCATGGAATATTAGATTCTATGAAGCTATTAAGTCTTATGGTTTTGAGCAATTGGTTGACGAACCATGCATGCACAAACGACATCAAGAGAAAGTAGTGACTTTCTCAGTATTGTATGTTGATGATAGACTACTCATTGGGAATGATGTAGGGCTGTTATCAGCTGTACACATTTGGTTGTCAGATCAATTCGATATTAAAGACTTGGGAGAAGCCAGCTATATTCTTGGGATCAAGCTTTTGCAAGATCGTAAGAGTAGGATGTTGGGTCTTTCACAAGCCATTTATATTGACAAGATGTTGTCAAGGTATCGCATGGAGAACTCTAAGAAAGAGCTTTTACCTTTTAGGCACGGAGTTCCTCTTTCTTTAGAGCAGTGTCCTAAGACACCTCAAGAGAAGGAGCAGATGAGGAATGTTCCATATGCTTTGGCTATGGGAAGCCTCATGTATGTCATGTTGTGCACGAGACTAGACATCTGCTGTGTTATTGGTATGGTAAGCAAATATCAGTCTAATCCGGGTTCGATGCACTGGGTTGCAGTGAAGCATATTCTCAAGTACTTGAGAAGGACTAGAGATTATATGCTGATCTTTCAAAGTAATGTGCTAGTTCCAGTTGGCTATACTGATTCAGACTTCTAGTCAAATAGAGATTCCAGACGTTCGACGTCTAGATATATCTTTTCCCTTGGAGGGGGAGCTACACATTGCAGCTTCAGAAGTTACAAAAGAGGCATGTTGGCTCAGAAAGTTCCTGATAGATCTTGAGGTTGTTAGAGATAGTCTAAAACCAGTTACAATCTTTGTGATAACCCGGGTGCAGTGGCTAATTCTAAAGAGCCTAGAAGACACAAGACGTCCAAGCACATTGAACGGAAGTACCACCTCCTTAGAGACTACGTGGAGAAGGGTGAGTTGTCCATCTTGAAGATATACACGAGCCATAATCTTGCAAATCCTTTTACAAAGACGTTGACTCAGAAGATGTTTAAATCACACTTAAAGGGGATGGGTATGAAGTGTACAGAAAATTAGATCTAGGACAAGTGGGAGATTGTTAGGAACTGTGTCCTGAAATAAAATTTTAGTTTGTAATATTATTTTATTAACGATAAAATTGAAGTTCTAGTCGTTTTCTCATTAAATTTGTGTAAGTGAGCATATGTACTGCATGTGATTTTCTTCTAAGTATCATCCATGAGATGGACAGAGTCCTCAGATTACATTTTATACGTTTGTTCTAAGTGGATAATGAGATTAAGCCATGGATAGACTTGGAACAAATGGTATGAAGTTATTTGAATAACTCGTGGTCGATGATGAGCTTGGGCTACTTGGTTGTTAAGACCGTGACTTAACACTTTAGATGACTTGTCTTGGACATGTGGATGGTGATCCAAAAGTGTTAGGTTGGTGTGTTTAACAAGATTGAGACACTGAGCTGGACCATGTGAGTTGCTTGTTTCCAGACTACTATCAGAGATGAGTGATTCATATTGTACTATTTGAACGACAACTCTAAATCTTGAGAATATTCTGGACTTGTGCATGGAATGTTAGTTGCTTTAGTGTACTATAAGTAAGGTCTAAATGAATGACTGAATTCCCACGTACACTGAGTAGTGGCATGAAGTGTGACAAGGATCAGGTATTCAATATGGAATCCACAATCACTTATGACGTACAGATGTCCCCTTAGTTGATTTGCAAGTATTTGAATAGTTGGAATCTTTGGCCAAAGTATTCCAAGTATTTGATATTTGGAATTTATACTGTGAATATGTTCAAGTATAAATGAATTATTCTGTAAAGAGCAAGTCGATAATTAATGGAGAAGCTGTGACAAGGATAATGGTAGTAGTTATATTTATTCCTTGTCATGGACATCTAATGAGGGGTTGTTATCATCAATATAGTTTATTTGGGAAATATCGAATAAATAGTTTAAGTCTAGAATGTAGTAAGATTTATTTATTGGAAATAAGTCCCATTAAATGGTAATTAAATTTTATCATGAAATGGTAATTAATTTAACCCATTAAGAGCTAGATTTAAATTGTCCCTGAAGTCCCCGCCCAAGCCTCTGTATTTATTGCTATTAAATATTAAAGAATTATGAGATGAATTATTTATTCATGAGATCAGTAAATTAATTTGCCAAGCATTATTCATGAGATAAATAAAAGTTAAAACTTATAAAATAAAATAATTCTTCAAAATTAAAAATTCATAAGATGAATTTTTACACGTGGGAAATAAAGCAAAAACAAGGCAAAATCGCGCAACACAGGGGTTGATTCGTGTGCTTGCAGATGGACCAACTAGCGCGCGAGGTCCAAAAGTACAACACTCCTATTATTCTAGGCCGACCATTCCTGGCAATAGCTGAAGCTGTGATTCATTGTAGGATGGGAGTGTTGGAGGTTTTTTTTGGAAACCTCAAGGGCAAACTGAATGCCTCAAATATTGTTCGACACCCTGAGAGAGAGGACGAGCTAGAGTGCAATAGGGTTGATGGTATTGACCCATAAGTAGAACTAGGTGCACCCAATTCTATTAAAAATGCTGATTTGAATAATGTCCCTATCTGTGCCGATAAATGTGGGTCATCTCCTAAATGATATAGAATAGAAATTCGAGACCTCGATGCCTACCATGTTCTTCTCCTTGATAGTCCCAAGTCTAGAAACGCTGCTGGGTATGAGGATCGCCCCTACTAGATCAACCTAAGTTCTATGGAAGAAATTGCCTTGGATTTTGGTTGATTTCGTGCTCTAAATTATGTTCGGCTGAAGACGTTAAACTTAACGGTATTGGGAGGCAACCCAACCTACCTTTAATTTTGTTTTAAGTTGTTTTTCAGCATGAACTCCCTTTTAATTGCAGATCCTTTTTTTATCCCTCCCATGCGAACTTTGTTTCTCTTTTATTGTACACTTGTATGATCTTTATATCTAACACTACTAACAAGTCTGTTTAGTATTCTGTCTTCTATGTCTTCGATTGTAGCTTGCAACCTCTATCTTTTTTCTTTTGGATTTGCTCACCATGTGTCGCTGAATATGCCACACCTCAGGTTGTCTCTTTCCTTTCCTTGCTTGTACTTATTTTTGTTGACTTGCATTGATGACAATGCAAGGTTTGGGTTTGGGGATAGGATGAATGGTGAACTCTTAATTGTCCTTTTAGAATTGTTTTTGCTTAAATTAGCTACGTTTTGGCATGAATGAGCATAGAATTGTTTGTGACTTCTATTGAAGATCAAATTTGAGATGTACTATGATAATTAGAATATTTATGTAATGAAATTATTTCAGGAGCTGACTTTTGAATCAATATTTTTTGTATTTTAACTAGTTAGAGAGATTATTATTTTTCACCCTTCATCTTGTGACATATCCTACCTTTTAGTTTCAAATAGCAGAAATAATTTTAGGAATTTGAATTCACCAGTTTACCCCTAACAATGTTTAAATGAATTTTCTATCTCTTTACCTTGAGTGATTGCAAAAATAAAAAATTACGAAAGAAGTTTTTTGTGATTTTTCGATTCATGTAGCCCTGTGTCTCGAGCAAGTAAGCCCGTAAAAGTGTCTTAACACCTAGTACCTTGAGCCAACTAGGTTGGGAGCTGCCGGTCCAAAACTCGCTACATGTGCCACAGGGAAAGCTTAAGAAGGATCAATTAGCTCAGGTTATTGTAGTAAGCACTAATACCTAACAAAAGAAAGAAAAAAGAAAAAAAAAATTTATGTGCTAGTCACGGCTTAGGCTGTGAATTCCTTTGATTCAAGCCATTAGGTCCGAGGAGTGCTCTTCACTCGGTGCCTTAAGTCAACTGGATTGGGAGTCACTGGCCAAAAACTCTCTACTTGAGTCTAGAGAGACATGATTGACCATGGGGAAAAAAGCAAAAAAGGGGAAAACAAGAGAGAAAAGAGAGGCATTTTGATTTCACTATTGATTAGCAGTAAATAGTAGGATAGTGTTAAGGTTTCGGAGATTTCTCTTGAGCCTTAACCTTGGTTGGGATAAAGAGTGTATGAGATGAGAAAGAATTTAGAGTTTAGATGAGAAAGAAGGGAAAAGAGATGAGAGAATAGAGAAAGTAACCAAATGAGATCAATTCATTATCAAAGTTATTGATTACAAGCTAGGACCTCCTATTTATACTACTTACATGATATGAGCTAATACATTGTATCTAGCCACACAAGGACTAACCATCTTAGGAAACATCTAGAAATATCTAGAACTAAAGCTTAACTAACATTTAAATCCCATTTGGCGCCAAAACACCACTCCTAATAGTACTCATGCCTGAACTATCACTAACCGACACTTGCTACTACAGTGGCTTACATAGCTTGAACTAACAGCTGGTTATAATGCTATGCAACAACCAATATAGCTACTAAACACATGCATTATTGACTAACTAATCAAACTAACCAACAATTAACACTAATAACAACTAACAGCAGCAGTAACTGACAATAGCCCTCACAAATCTGCAGCAAAACCTTCAGCTTGGAAACCAAATCAGCATAGCAGCAGCAACTCAGCCTTGTAAAATTACACAACCCCAAACCTCGAATTCTCGGATCATAACTTTCCCTTCCCCTTGAAAACATTCTTGTGCTCAAGAATAAAAGTGAATGAGATTAGAAAATCACTTGTTGATGTTGAGGTAGGAGTTGAAGGTGGTGAACTTCTAGCTGAACTGCCACTGAAAGAAATTCTTCTGCTTGTAGTAACTTGTAGCTGGACCGGGAAATGTAGCTGAGGAGGCTTTGTTACTGCAGTACAACTTGGTGAACAACTCACAAATATCCTCCCAATAGCATAGCTTTATGGTAGAGACCCTATTGATCAAAACTCCATTCAAAAACAGAATTATATCATCCCGAACTTGCCGATCGGCATGCCGAAAGTGCATATTAGCTACTGGATCCTGATTCCTTGCTAAGTTAAGGTGCTCTGCCGCAGAGATGTCCAACTTATTCAGCTCACACAACCACCTACTAACCCAACTCATGACATGTTCAATAAATCCTAGATTGCTTCCCAATTCCACCAAACTACTGCAGAGTCCAGTAATCCAGCATTGTGAACTCAATGCAGATCATAATGATATATTGCAGCTCGATTTATGTCCATATGGAAGCTACTAGAAGTGAACAAGTTATTACACCTTCTAAAAGACGTAATAACACCATCCAAACTCAATCTGAACAGCTCATTCATAGCGGACAGTGAAGAAACTCTCCAAGATGTTTCTGCAACCTCCAAAACTTCCCTTGATGGAATATTGAGAGTAAACTTGCTAGATCTCAAAATTTTAGCCCCTTTTTCCCAAACTCTTGCATAGAACACACAAATTAGGAGCTCATAAACCATCGTTGAATGCCAAATGCACAATGTCATAACTTGATCATCCAAAACTTGCCCAACAACTCTGCTAATGCTGCAGTTCTCCCTTTGTGATCTGTACAGCCGACTTCTTGGGCTCCCAAACTTGTCCAGCCACCAAGTGTGCACCAAATAATCGAGCTTTGCTTTATTACCAACTAACACAAGCATAAGTAGCAAATATATCAAGTGGAGACACCAACCAAGCTCTTGAATAACTGAGGACTTCCTCAAACATTGAATTGTTCTGTCCAAGGCTACGGTGCTGATTTCCACTCTGATTTTAGCTAGAGTATTCCTTGATCTTGTGTTGATCGTTTCCACCAAAACATTAAGGACATATTGGAGCTTATGCATCTGATTTTTCCACTCTAAAACACCACTGCAGATCGCCCAAAGCGCAACCCGGTTCTGCACCCGAACAGCAGCTTTCATCTGCATTCTGTCCCGATTTTCAAACGCTATCATGGCTGGCTTTACTTGGTCTTGAGCATCAGTTGTGAGGTCATACTCGAGGCCCAATACCTCCTCTATCCATCCACAGCGCATCAAACCACAAGCAACAGCTACCAACCTTCCAAATAAATGCTTTTGTATGAACCGAAACAACACTAATTCCGGAACAATGGAAACTTCATTGTCACTTGCATTATACAGCTTGTAAAATGTATACTTCCCGTCATCAACACTTGCTTTGATGTTATATTCGCAATGACCCACGGCCTCAACCACTTTTACACTAATGCTTGCACTGTCAACGCCATTTTCAACACCAAACAGCAGCACCGGGTGTGTAGCTCCTCCAAATACTTGTAATTCATTCTTTCCCGGATCAACAAAGCTTCCAACACCCAACACATCTATTAAAACATCTACTGGACAGCTTCTGGATGGATCTGAAATCGGTTTTAGCATGTTACAGCAGTTATACTCATCTAGCAACTCAATTGCTTGTTCAACCACATTGCTTCTCCTTCGTTGGACTTTGAAATGCGCTCTCGCAGCTTGATTAGTTCTTTTGAACAGAGAATCAAACCTTTTCGGCTTCATATAAAATTGGAAATCTTCTCCCAGATCAGGAGTCAAGTCGTCGTATGAGTGTACATTTGAACACTCCATTTCTCTACTCCAAGACCCTTGCGATGTATCAATTACATCACTACCAACACCAAACAATTTCTGATTTTCCAAGTGCCTTTGCTGGAATCTCGAAACCCAGCGTTCCTCTGAGTCTACGATCAATTCCTTCACCTAATCAAGCATGACCAACTCCTTTGCACCAACCACAGCATCATAGGACACTTCTAGTTGAACGGCTGTAGCTACATTGCCTCCACCAGCTCCCAATCGAGTCTTAACTCCTTGTGTGCCATCTGCAGCTTGTGTACCAGCATATACCTCGGTAAGGCCAGCATCTCGAGTTATTTTTTGCTGATCATCAAGCAAGCCGTGCTGAAACACAACCACACGCTTCAATTTTGGCTTGGACAACTTCTTTTTACCCACAACATCTCCCAATGCTTCACTTAGACGATTTCTCTTCGACTTACTCTTTGCTTTCTTAATCATTCCTCGGACATGTGAATCATATTTCCAATCCGGATGCACATCATATTGTATCTCTACATCGTCAAGAGACTCTAACTCTCGCATAGAGTCTTCATAGGAATCATCTTGTTCAAACTCAGGTTCTTCTAACTCATGTTCATCAATTTCAGCACTATCGGGGACGAGTTCACCTCCAAGGGCAACAGATTGTACCTTCTCTTTTTGCTCAACAACGAACTCCTGCGGTAAATCCACTTCAGTAGGTGGAATAATCAGGCTATAAGGCTCAATTTGTTGCACCTGATCTTCCTTATTCGCATCCTTACCCAAAAGCTTCTTCAACATTTGCTGAATGCTGTCAAACTGGTGCTTACTCTCGATTCTTTGCTGTTCAAACTTAGCATTCCACTGTTCAAACTTGTCATTCAACTCCCGGTGGTGATCAATTGATGCATCAGTACCAGAACCTGTCACCGCAGCTGATACCTTTGCTCCTGATCGGGTTCTTACTCCATCAACCATTTTTGTAATGAACAACCATAACTTCGTTCGAAACTCGCAGAAGTGTGAAACTCGTTTCGCAACTCTTCCACAATCGATTACTTAATGAAGTTCTACTCCTTTATTCGCACAAACAATCACTTGCTAACGGTTCCACAATCGACACTGATTATAATTCCTAACTTGCAAAATTGCGAACAAACCCTAACTTCGAACAGGCTTCTAACAGTGATGCTTTCTTGAATAATTCGGACTAAGACTCTGAAATTGGTTTGATTTCTATCTATAGTGATGATTCAAACACACGAAACACAACAATCTTCAAGAACAATAGCGGAATACAACACCTTCGGTGTTAGGTTCGTTGTCAGAAATTCGCCTTCGCTGTCAGATTTTTCGCCTAAGCAATTCTCGACTCAACAACATATAATTCTCCAAAATCACCGCAGATTCCGATGAATTCTCACCACTTCTAAGCTTATCAACACAATTTCATCACAATTCAACAACAACCACAATTTCTCAACGAATTGCAACTTGAAGATCAGAAAACCATTACCTCAATCTCAACTTCTGAATTGTAAAATTTGTAATCACCTCAATTCAGATGATTTCTGATTTCTTGATGATGATCAAGTGTAATGTTGATCAATGAGCTCACCTTAACTTCTTTCCAACCGATCACATGAATGATTGATCAAGAACAATTCAGCTCAACTTCAACAACTAAAGCTTTGCTCAACACTCAATTAGCAGCTGAGCTTGATCGATCCTACTGAATTTCAATCTGAATCAGCTTGATGTTGAATGTACTCAACAAATACTGATCAATTGAACTTTCTTCAATGTAATTTGATCACGTAAATCCCAACCGAAAGCAACTCCTAGGCTGATGCAGAAAATTGATGCAATACGCGCCAAAACTACTTCAAAATTTCATATTTGAATTCTGATCCAAATCTGACTTAATGCAATATCAAACCTTATTTTGTTGATTAATTGCAACACAATTAATCAGATTTTATATTTTTTTTTTTCAGATATGAGCTTGATTCGGAAGTCAAATCAAGGCTCTGATACCAATTGTTAAGGTTTCGAAGATTTCTCTTGAGCCTTAACCTTGGTTGGGATAAAGAGTGTATGAGATGAGAAAGAATATAGAGTTTAGATGAGAAAGAAGGGAAAAGAGATGAGAGAATAGAGAAAGTAACCAAATGAGATCAATTCATTATCAAAGTTATTGATTACAAGCTAGGACCTCCTATTTATACTACTTACATGATATGAGCTAATACATTGTATCTAGCCACACAAAGACTAACCATCTTAGGAAACATCTAGAAATATCTAGAACTAAAGCTTAACTAACATTTAAATCCTATTTGGCGCCAAAACACCACTCCTAATAGCACTCATGCCTGAACTATCACTAACCGACACTTGCTACTGCAGTGACTTACATAGCTTGAACTAACAGCTTGTTACAATGCAATGCAACAACCAATATAGCTACTAAACACATGCATTATTGACTAACTAATCAAACTAACCAACAATTAACACCAATAACAACTAACAGCAGTAGTAACTAACAACAGGCCTCACAAATCTGCAGCAGAACCTTCAGCTCGGCAACCAAATCAGCATAGCAGCAGCAACTGAGCCTTGTAACATTACACAACCCCAAACCTCAAATTCTTGGATCATAACAGATAGTTGATTCCTTTTATTATTCTCTCTATTCGTCTTAAATTTGGAGGGTTTGAAATAAGGCAAAGGAGAGAGAAGTTCTAAGCTCACATATTGGTAAAAAAAACTCGAATCACGAGAACTTGAGTTAGAACTAGTATAATAATAACGATACATACACCTTCAAGCACGTTGTAATATTTTTCACAATTAATTCTTGCTATTACATGTTTGATCGAAATGTTTTCCATCTTTAACTAGTTTGAGTTGAATCTTGCTTGAAGACAAGCAAGGCATGGGTTTGAGGATGATGATGTGCCTTATATTTACATATTTTATTTTTCATTCCCGTAACATATTTGGCTTTTGCATGTGTTTTTTGGTCATAATTTAGGTACGTTTAGGCGTGGAGTGCAACGGAGCAAACAAAGGTTGAAAAGTGGAAGAATCAAGCGTAATCGAGGTATAACTGAAGAGTTACTTTTAGAAACCAACCATGTGTGCAAAAGAAGTACACATTAGTTCAAGATTCGGTCAAAAAGAGTACTTCCTTGGGTGCGTGGATCAATTGACCATGCATTTTGGCAATTGGTCAAATTTAAAACGAGCAAGAGGTTAAAAAAACTGTATTTATGACCCGATAGTCTACAACTCTACTAATGAAACCAATAGAATCATGTAGTTCTCTTTGAGAGGTTCGATTTGGTATATAATTTGGCATGTGACTTCTTACGGATCAAAAGTTATGCCCGTTTTAAATTAACTGTGCAAGCTGTCAAGGGGTTCCGATCGATCGGGGGAGGAAACTGGACGTACCATAAAGGTCGCCCCACCTATAAATAGGGAGGGGGAGACCTATTTTTCCATCTTTTTCCACGCCTCTCCTTCTCCTCTCCTTCCCGAAACTGCTACGAGATCCAAGGGGTTCTCAAAAGCTGAAGCACAGATGGTCTGAGTGCTAAGGGTTTCAAAGCAAGGATCAACGTCAAAGTCAATTGGGAGAGTCTTAAATTCTTAGTTTTCTTTCCATTGTTTCTTTCTTTTGAATTTAATAATGTGTAAAAATCCCATGGAGGAGTAGACTCATAGTCTATGGGTGAGGGTTGAGTAGTCGTCCGAATCCAGGATTTATACTTTATTGTAGATGATGATTTATGTTATGTTATTATCGTAACCCTGTGGGAAACTTATATTTGTGATTGGTTTTCTATGGAGGAGCTTGTAGCCATGTTTAGATTCCCAATTTATTTGCATCCCATCTACGTGCTTGTAGCCTAGACTTTAACATAACTGGTTTCCACGCTTGGTCATGGTTGAGGTTGTACCCAATCCTAAACACAATCTTTTATTCAAACTAATGTTTAATTAAGAGTGACAAAGGAATTTGTTAGTACTATTGAGATAATTCATGCTACACCTAGGGTGATACGATCACTTATGCCCTTAGACTAGTTCATTACCCTAAACCCTAACTTAAGTACTAATCCAGGTTTAACATGGAATTGGGAGCAAGAAAGGAATTAAGTAGTGCTATTAAGATAACTACGCTATACCTAGGTGATAAAATAGGCTATGCCCTTAGACTAGTTCATTACCTTAAGCCTTAATTTAAGTGTTAACCTAAGCTTAATGCTTGTAACCTAAGCCCTCTAAATCATTGTCATAATAAAGTATAATGATAGGATTCGTGTTCAGCTGCCCCGAACTCATTCCCTCAACTCATTAATTGATTTGACAACTTTAGTTTATAGTTAGTTTTGTTAATTTAGTTAACAAATTTAAACCAACAAAACCCAAATTCAATCGCTCATTAATAACCAAATTCGACTTAACTCCGATTCCCTGTGGATACGACCCGTATACCCAATTTAGCTGCGATGATACCATATGCTTGCGTGTACACAGTTTTAAAACAACCTATAAATCACATTAATTTTTTGGCGCCATTACCGGGGAATCAGTAGGCCCGGTTGATTTAAAAATTAACCAGCTTTTTTTTTTATTGATTTTGTTTCAAATAAAAAAAACAACTTACTTATTTTTCTTTAGTTTATTTTTCTATTTTCTTTTTCTTTTTTCGTTTATCTTTATTTATTTGTTTAGTTATTTTAATTATTTTTTTATGGCTAACTTTGTACCTCGTACTATTGGAGACCACTTTTTCACCCAAACGTACGTCACTCTCACTGAAGTTGCGTTACCCGCTGTAGGTAATGCAAACTTTGAAATTAAGCCAAGGATCATCAATATGCTTCCTGCCTTCTATGGGAAGCCGATTGAGAGTCCATACGAGCATCTCGATGCTTTTATTGAAATATGCAAAACTTGCCACTACCAAGATGTCTCAACTGATGCTGTTAGACTATGTCTTTTTTCTATTTTTGTTAAAATACGTAGCTAAAAGGTTGTTTGTGTCCCTTCTAAAGGGTGAAATCACCACTTGGGCTGACCTCCAACAAAAGTTCCTGATCAAGTTTTATCCTAAAGCCAAGACGATAGTTGTTAGGTGTGCAATCAACAGTTTTCAACAAAAAGATCAGGAATAATATCATGAAAGTTGGGACAGATTTAAAGAGCTCCTTAGAAGCTGTCCCCACCACAGGTCACCCAAGTGGGCTCTTGTGTAGAACTTCTATAATGGTCTCACGACTTCTAACAAGCAAATGGTTAATACTTTATGTGGGGGAGCATTTAACCAACTGGATGAGGACGAGGCATGAACGTTATTTGAGCGCCTCGGCAAACACTCTCTCGACTATGTCTCTTCTATTAGGGTGGTTATAGGGGGGCACACGTGGTGTCTACGAAGTGGCACCCAATGATGACATCAATCTTAGACTAGGCTCCCTTAGTAGGAAGATCGATCAGATTATGAACTTGCATGTGAATTCTACTATTGTGCGCCTGGTCAATGTAGCTACGTGATCAAGTGGTACTACTCCATGTGACATTTGTTTGGATGAGGACCATTCTAAGCTTAATTGTTTATATGAGTCGTCATTTCCCAAATTCGTGCAGGAACAGGTTTCATGTTGCTCAAGGGCATTTGGGAAATAGCAACCCGTTCTCCAGCACCTACAATCCCAGGTGATACAATCATCCAAACTTTTCATGGAAGTAGAATGCCAATCAAAATCAACCCACGAGACAATAAGATCTTGGCTTTGTAGGTAACGCGCACCCTTTTGTCTTTCAGGGAGGACACAAGTATGATGGTCGACCTCACTCCAATGTTGCTCATGATGACTCTCCTCCTCCACCCCCAAGATATTTTTCACAGTTCTAGGAGTGTATGCTCCACTTTATGAACAACACCACACAACTAGTTCGGTCTCACTTGCAATCTATCGCCAAATTAAAGAACCGGATAGGACTGTTGACCCACGCACTGAATAGGACAAAGGAAGGGATGTTACCCTCCCAACCACTCACAAATCCCACATGATCAACTAGTTCTAACCCTAGCTTGCTCATTCATGAGCAAGCTCTGGTTGTGTTGGTTTTAGAAGAGGAGAACCTTAGGGAAGTTGAGGTTGAAATCGAAAAGGATGTGACTCCCCCTCCCACTGCTGATAGGAAGGGATCATGAGAGAGGGTTTTTGAACCCGTTATCCCTTTTCCTTCGGCCCATATAAGACCAAAGAAGAAGGACGACTCAAAGTGCGCTGAGCTCATAGATGTGTTAAAGGATGTGAAGATCAACTTACTGTTGATCGAAGCCATTAAACACATTCTTATGTATGCCAAGTTCATCAAGGACCTTTGCACCAAAAAGAATCGTGTGCAAGGGCATATCCCGAAGAAGGTCCAGCTCACTAAGAAGGTAAGCAGCATTATAGCATCGGGCGCCCCACCCAAGTTTCGAGACCACAGGGCTTTTACAGTTCCATGTGTCTAAGAAGAGCGTTACACCAGTAGATCCTTGCTACATCTAGGAGCGAGTTTAAACCTCATCACTTGCACAGTTTTTCAAGAATTGTGTAAAGGAAACCTTAAGCCGACTAGTGTTATACTTCAGTTGGCTGATAGGACAGAGTGGGTACCTTGTGGGGTAGTGGAGAATGTACTTGTGAAAGTTCACAAGTTTGTCTTCCCGGTTGATTTCATTGTCTTACATATGGACCTTGTTCCTAGGAAAAAGAACAATACTCCTACTATTCTAGGCCGACCATGCCTGGCAATGGCAAACGGCGTGATTCATTGTAGGACGGGAGTGTCGGAGGTTTCTTTTGGAAACCTGAAGGGAAAATTGAATGTCTCGAACATTGTTCAACACCCTGATATAGAGGACCAGCTAGAGTGCTATAGGGTTGTTGGTATTGACCCTTCAGTAGAACTAGGTGCACCCGATTCTGTTAAAAATGCTGATTTGAATAATGTCCCTACCTGTGTCGATAAATGTGCGTCATCTCCTAAACATGATAGGATAGAGATTTAAGACCCCGATGCCAACCATGTTCTTCTTCTTGACAGTCCGAGGTCTGGAAACGCTGTTGGGTATGGGGATCATCCCTACTGGATCAACATGAGATCTATGGATGACATTGCCTCGGATTTCAGTTGATTTAGTGCTCTAAACTGCATCCGGCTGAAGAAGTTAAACTTCGCACTATTGGGAGGTAACCCAACCTACCTTTAATTTTGTATTAAGTTGTTTTTTAGCATGAATTCCCTTTTAATTACAAATCCTTTTGTTATCCCTCTCATGCTAACTTTGTTTCTCTTTTACTATACACTTGTATGATCTTTATTTCTAACGCTACTAACAAGTATGTTCAGTATTATGTCTTCTATGTATTCGATTGTAGCTTGCAACCTCTGTCTTTCTTCTTTTCGATTTGCTCACCACGTGTCACTGAATATGCCACACCTCAGGTCGTCTCTTTCCTTTTCTTGCTTGTATTTATTTTCGTTGACTTGCATCGAGGACAATTGAAGGTTTGGGTTTGGGGATGGCATGAATGGTGAACTCTTGATTGTCCTTTTCGCATTGCTTTTGCTTAAATTAGCTACATTTTGGCATGAATGAACATAGTATTGTTTGTGACTTTTATTGAAGATCAAATTTGAGATGTACTATGATGATTAGAATATTCATGTAATGAAATTATTTATGGAGATGACTTTTGAATCTGTATTTTTATCTTTTATCTTGTTAGAGAGATTATTATTTTTCACCCTTAATCTTAAGACATGTCCTACTTTTTAAGTTGGAAGCGTGGAAATAATTTTAGGAATTTGAATCCACCAGTTTACACCTAACAATGTTTAAATGAATTTCCTACCTCTTTATCTTGAGTGATTCCCAAAATAAAGATTAAAAAAAAAAGGAAGTTTCCTATAATTTGTTGATTCTTTCTTATAGCCCCTGTATCTCAAGCAAGTAAGCCCGTAGGGGTTTCTTAACACCTGGCACCTTGAACCAATAGGGTTGGGAGTTTTTTTTTTCCGTGACGAGGATTGGATTGCCCCAACCAACCCCGACCCATGAGAACAGCCCACAAGTGCTCATGAGCAGGTAAGTCATGAGTATATCTTCAGCAAGAATTGAACTCTTGACCCCTGGACGATGACCGCATGGATAGGAGATGCCACAAACTGAGTCACCCACATGATGGGCAATAGGGCAGGGAGTTGTCGGTCTAAAGCTCGCTATATGGGCCACAGGGAAAAGCTTAAGAAGGATCAACTAACTCAGGTTACTATAGTAAGCACTAATGCCTAAAAAAAGAAAAAAGAAAAAAAAGGCATGTGCTAGTCACGGCTTTGGCTATGAATTCCTTTGACTCGAGCCATTAGGTCCGACGAGTGCTCTTCACTCGGTGCCTTGAGCCAATTGGATCAGGTGTCACTGCCCGAAAACCCGCTACATGAGTCTGAGGGAGACACTCCTGACCATGAGGGGAAAAAAAAGCAAAAAAGGGGAGAACAAGAGAGACAAGTGAGGCCTTTTGATTTCACTATTGATTAGCAGTGAATGGTAGGATAGCTAATTCCTTTTATTGTTCTCTCTATTCATCTTAAATTTGGAGGGTTTGAAATAAGGCAAAGGGAAGAGAAGTTATAAGCTTACATACTAGTAAAAAGACTCGAATTACAAGAACTTGAGTTAGAACTAGTGTAATAATAACGATACACAAACATTCTCTATTCTCAGGTACAACCTTCAAGTATGTCTAAAATATTTATCAAAATTATTTCTTGCTATTACACGTTTGATCAAAATTTTTTTCCATCTTTAGCTAGTTTGAGCTGAATCTTACTTGAAGACAAGCAAGGAGTAGGTTTGAGGATGTCAATGTGCCCTATATTTACATATTTACTCTTCATTCCCACGACATATTTGGCTTTTACATGTGTGTTTTGGTTCTAATCTAGGTACATTTTGGCTTAGAGTGCAACGGAGCAAACAAAGGTTGAAAAGTGGTAGAATCAAGCATTATTGAGGGATAATGAAGACTACATAGAGAAACCCCACCATGTGTGCACAAGAAGTACCTATAGGGTCAAGAATCGGTCAAAAAGAGTATTTTCTCGGGTGCATGGATCAATTGACCACGCATTTGGCAATCGGTTAAGCTTAAAACAAGCAAGATGTTAAAAGAAGAGTACTTATGACCCAATAATTTTAAATTCCGCTAATGAAAGCAATGCGGTAATGTAGATCTCTTCTAGGGCTTTGATTTGGTATATAATTTGGCCCGTAATACCTTGTCGATCAAAAGTTACGCCCGTTTTAAGTTAGCTGTGCCAGCAGTCAGCGAGGTGGCCGATCGATCTGATGACTTGCCCGATTGATCGGGGGAGGCACTAGACGTACCGAAAAGGAATCCCCACCTATAAATAAAGAGGGGGAGACCTATTTTACCATCTTTTTCCATGCCTCTCCTTCTCCTCTCCTTCCCGAAGCCGCTACGAGATCCAAGGGGTTCTCAAACGCCAAAGCGCACATGGTCGTAGTGCTAAAGGTTTCAAAGCAAGGATCAACGTCAACGTCAATTAGGGGAGTCATTAATTCTTGGTTTTCTTTCCATTTTCTCTTTCTTTTGAAATTAAATGATGTGTAAAAATCTCTTGGGGGAGTAGACTCATAGTTTCGAGGTGAAGGACGGGTAATCGTCAGAATCCAAGATTTATACTTTGTTGTAGACAATGATTTATGTTATGTTATTATCGTACCCATGTGGGAACTTATATTTGTGATTGGCTTTTTATGGATGAGTTGTAGCGATGTTTAGATTCCCAATTTCTTTGCATCCCATCTACGTGCTTGTAGCCTAGATTTTAACAAAACAAGTTTTAACGCGTCATGGTTAAGGTTATACCCAATCCTGAACATAATCATTTATACAAACTAATGCTTAATTAGGAGTGACAAAGGAATTTGTTAGTACTATTGAGACAATCCATGCTACACCTAGGATGATACGATGGATTATGCCCTTAGACTAGTTCATTACCCTAAACCCTAACTTAAGTATTAATCCAGGTTTAACATGAAATTAGGAGATGGAAAGGAATTAAGTAGTGCTATTGAGATAACCTATGCTATACCTAGGGTATAAGATAGATTATGCCCTTAGACTAGTTCATTATCTTAAGCCTTAATTTAAATGTTAACCCAAGCTTAGTACTTGTAGCCTAAGCCCTCTACATCATTGTCATAATAAAGTATAATGATAGGATTCGAGTTAAGCTGCCCCGAACGCATTCCCTAAACTACCCTTAATTGATTTGACAACTTTAGTTTATAGTTAGTCTTATTAATTTAGTTAACAAATTCAAATCAACAAAACCAAAAATCCAACTGCTTATTAATAACTAAATCCGACTTAACTCGGATTCCCTGCAAATATGACCCATATACCCAATTTAGCTACGACGATCTCATACGCTTGCAAGTACATGGTTTTAAAGCAACCTTTAAAATCACATCAGAATCTCATTCTAAATTTTTATTTAACAATTATATAAAGTCCTAATCATATTCGGCTCTTTTAATTATCCAACCTATGTAATCTAATCTCATTAGATATATTTTGAGAATTTTCCTTTCAAATAATTCAACTTTTGAATTTCTAATCACATTACACCTATTTGAAAAATTCTCCCACTCAATGAAATAAAATACTTCACCAAGTTATACGGCTTTGAAACTTTATTATGTAAATGAAAAAAAATACTTCACCAAGTTATATGGCCTTGTAACTTTATTCACATTATACATAATATTTAACTCATTTAATCAATATCCAATACATGAACATAATTTAATAAGTACTCTGTTATCAAATAATTTGAATAACATCACATAAGACCAAAAAGGTTGGAACAATTAAATATTTTTCTAAACTCTTTTAGAAAAGATTATCACATAATCTTAATTAGGATATCATCCATATTAATTATTTATACATTCGAATTATTTAACTAATAAAATTTAATTTTTTAAATAAGTTTGATATGAATAATGTTATCGGGGGTCACGCCCGAATTAGTCTAGAGCCATCCCGATTGCCACATCGCCCGTGCCACATCAGCAATGCCACCTCAGCAGTGCTACATCATCAACCTAAACCCTAATTGATTAGAATAAATAAGGGGTCACTAGTACTAGAAATATCATGTTAAGTACTGTGATGTGTTGATTCCCCCCCCCCCCCCCCCCAAACAAAAAAAAAGCTTCTTCTATGTTTGCTCCCCCTTCTTCTATGTATTTCTCTCCTTTCTTATAATATCCTAATATAGTTTATATTTATGAGTTCAAGTGACATCAAATTCGCCTGATTTAATTATGTACCGTATCAATTGGTATCAAAGCTATCGTTCCTCAACACCAATAATGGAGGTTCCTAGAAGATAATTAATGGACGTTCCTAGAAGGTCATCAATGTAGGTTCCTAAAAAGTCATCAATGGGTTCTACACTTGAAAAACTAATTGTGGCTGAAATGGTGGATATATAAAAGAAATTGGAGAAAATGTTAAAAATGCTAGACAAATTTGGTGCTGGTTTAAAAGAAGGATGTGAAGAGTGGAAAGCTGAGTTGAGAAGCCTTAAGTCCACAACCAACCTTACTATCACCTCTGATATAGCCACCGACACCACCGTAGCACTGGAACCCCCCGCCCGAGACCAAGATAGAAGTAGAATTCAACGATTTCACACCAGATCTGAGTATAAAAGGTATGACAACTGAGGTGTTAGAGCAACCGATGCCAAGCGAGACCTCTGGCAGCGAAGACAACCATCAAGACAAAGAGGTCGAAGATACGCAGAATCTGGGAATCAAGCTACAAGCCAAAATTCGTCGCCTCTTTTGCCATCATGGTTTGCGCCGATGAGGGAACCGAAGCAACCGATTGTGGGGGTTACAAAGGCAAGAAGGCCAAGAACAAGCCTAATCGCCCTTACGAAGAAATCGAAGGAGTGAAGGCAATGGATACTGATGAGCTGCCGTCCACAGGGTGGATCGCCGTTGTACACACATAGAATGCTGCCACATGGTGGTCCTAGGGTTAGGGTTTGGCCTCTGAAGGTGAAAGCAAAACGACGCATAAAATATTCAAATCCTACTTTTTGGGCTGTTTACCATTTTACACTTAAAATTTCATATAATTACGAAATTGCTTATTTAGGTATTTTAAAAACTAAAAATATAATTTCTTGTATTAACTTTAGACAAAACAACTGGATCAAATTTGTAATTTTAGTATTTGATCCCGAATGGCTTACCAATTTGTATATCAATATCTTGACCTCAAGGACAAGGGTCATTTCATGGCAGGATACGAATAATATTATCAAGAGTCAAGTCCAAATTAGTCTTGAGGCATCCCAACGGCCACATCACCCGTGCTACATCAGTAACGTCACATCAGCAATGCCACATCAGCAACCAAAACCCTATTGATTAGTATAAATAAGGGATCATTAGTATTAAAAATGTCATGTTGAGTATTGTGATGTGTTTACTCCTCCACCCCCCCCCCCCCCCCCCCCCCCCACCCCCCCCCAAGCTTCTATGTTTTCTCCCCCTTCTTCTATGTATTTATCCCTTTTTCTTATAATATCCTAATATAGTTTATATTTACGAGTTCAAGTGATATCAAATTAGCCTGATCCAATTATGTATTGTATTGGTTGGTATCAGAGCTATCGATCCTCAGCGCCATTAATGGAGGCTCCTAGAAGACCATTAATGGAGGTTCCTAAAAGGCCATTATTGAAGGTCCCTAAAAGGTCATCAATGGAAGTTCCTAAAAAGTCATCAATGGAATCTACACTAGAACAAGTAATTCTGACTGAAATGGTGGATATACAAAAGAAATTGGAGAAAATGTCAAAAATGCTAGAAAGATTTGGTACTGGTTCGAGAGAAAGATGTGAAGAATGGAGAACAGAGTTGAGAGACCTCAGGTCTGCAACCACCCTTACTGCTGCCTCTAATTCAGCCACGGACACCACCGAAGCACCGGAACCCCCGCCCGAGACCAAGATCGAATTAGAGGCCATCGAATTAACACCAGATCTGAGCATAAAGAGTATGAAAACTGAGGCATTAGAGCAACCGATGCCAAGCGAGACCTCCAGTAGCGAAGAGAACCATCATGACAAAAAGGTCAAAGATATGGTGAACAGGGACACGCATAGTCCAGGAATCAAGCTAGAGGCCGTAAATCATCGCCTCTTCTGCCGTTTGTTAGGAACAGTGTCCTGAAATCTTGATTTATTCTGGATATATTATTTTAACTAATAAATAAGATGGAGATGGGTGTAGTCCTTCGACTACGATTTACATGTTTGTTCTAAGTAGTTTATGAGACTAAGCCACAGATAGACTTGGAACAAATGGTATGGATTGTTATTTGAAAGATTCGTAGTCGAAGACAAGTTTGGACCACTTGTATGTTAAGACTATAACGTGACAATTTATATGACTTGTCTTGGTCATATGGATGGAGATCCAAAAGTGTTAGGTTAGTGTGTTTAATAAGATTGACACACTGAGTTGAACCATGTGAATTACTTATTTCTAGACTACTATGGGAGATGAGTGATTCATATTGTACTGTTTGAACGACGACTCTAAATCCTGAGGGTATTCTGGACTGTGCATGGAGCGTTAGTTACTTTGGTGTACTATAAGTAAGGTCTAAACGAATGACTGAAATCCCACGTACACTGGGTAGCGGTGTGAAGTGTGACAATGATCAGGCATTTAATAGGGAATCTATAGTCTCTTATGGGATATAGATGTCCTCTTAGTTGATTCACAAATATTTAAATAGTTCGAAAACTTTGGTCAAAGTATTCCAAGTGTTTGACATTTGGAATTTATACTGTGAATATGTTCAAGTGTAAATTAATTATTCAGTGAAGGGCGAGTCGGTAACCAATGGAGAAACTGTGAGAAGGATAATGGTAGTGGTTATATTTATCTTTTGTCATGGACATCTAGTAGAGGGGTTGTTATCATCAACACATACTACTAGGGAGATATTGAATAAATAATTTAAGTATGGAGTGCAGTGGGATTTATTTAGTAGAGTAAAGTCTCATTAAATGATAATTAAATTATTTCAAGAGATGATTAATTTAATCCATTTGGAGCTAGATTTAAATTTTTCCTGACGTCCCTGCGCAAGCCTCTGTATTTTATTGCCATTGAAAAAATATTAAAGAATTCATGAGATGAATTATTTTTCCATGAGATGAGTAAATTAATTTTGCCAAACATTATTCATGAAATGAATTAAAGTTGAAAAATTATAAAATAAAATAATTTTAAAATATTAAAACTCATTAGATGAATTTTTACATGTGGAAAACAAAGAATAAAAAAATATATCGCGCACAGGTCACAATCCGTGTACTCACGGATGGGCCAATCAATGCCCGACTGGGGAAGATCCGCGTGCACGGGCCTTGGCCAATCAGGCTGCGACACGTGGCATTGGGTGACTGGGGTCCATGACGCGTGCACTGTGCACGGAACGCATCGTTTTAAATTATTTTTTGAACGAAGTGATGCGTTTTGCTTGTTAACTGCAAATCCCACGTCGAATTAATTGGATTCTTTCGCTTCGGTATACTCTTATAAATAGAGATACCTATTCTAAGGCTTGACATTCAATTCAAACAAATTATTTTTGGTTTCTGGAATTGTTTCGAAGATCCAATTGGAGAGAAAAATTTGCATTAAAATTTTTCTTCCCTAGTTTAATATTTTTCGGAGCCTGCCCTCCGGGCATTTCGAGGTTATTGGGTAGAAGATCACGGGGTCTCGATTTTCTTCGTATTTATTATAATTGGAGCAATTCCAGGTATGTTCTTCTTTCCTTCTTCTTTTATTTTTCACTTTTAATTTAGATCTATAGATTTAAATTATGAATTTAAATTTATAGATTTACCCAAGTCTAGAATTATGAATTCGCGAAGATTTGTGGAATAATCCCGGGTGGAGAAACCATCCAAATTTTTCGTGGAATAATCAAGGGATTCAAAAACAACCTTTTCAACCTCCAAAAAGAAAAACTGATCTCGAAGATTTGTTCGGAAGTTTTATGCAAGAAACACAAACAAATCTTCAAAATCAAGAAGCTTTAATTAGAAACCTCGAGACCCAAGTCAGGAAAATTTCAAAACAACTCTCTGAAGGTCTCAAGATTGCTTGCCTAGCAACACAATCACTAACCCACGTGAGCATGTCCAAGCAATTCAATTAAGAAGTGGGAAAACTCTGAATGAACCAACTCCGGTAACGAAGGCCACACAAATGAGCAACCTATAATTGACCTGTCCACAGATACTAATCAAGAAATTGAAAATGAGGAAGGGACAAAAATCAAAAATGAAGACGAACCAAAAAGGGCTGAACCTCAACCCTACAAACCAAAAGTCCCCTTCCTTCAATGTTTGAAAAAGACAAAAGCGGACGAACAATTTGCTAAATTTTTGAAAATTTTCAAAAAATTCCACATTGATGTCCCTTTTGCTGACATGTTAGAACATATGCCCAAATATGAAAAATTCATAAAAGAAATCCCGTCTAACAAAAGGAAGTTGGGAGAGTTCGAAACGGTAGCACTTACTGAAGAATGCAGTGCCATACTGCAAAAGAAGTTGCCTCCCAAGCTAAAAGATCCAGGGAGTTTCACGATACCTTGAACCATTGGCTCCAATAGTTTTGATAAGGTTTTGTGTGATTTAGGTGCAAGTATAAATTTAATGCCTCTCTCTGTTTTTAGGAAACTTGGGTTAGGAGAAGTCAAGCCTACCACTATATCTCTCCAACTTGCAAACAGATCAATCAAGTATCCTAGAGGTGTAATTGAAGACGTCCTTGTAAAGGTCAATAAATTCATCTTCCTGGCCGAATTCATAATGCTTGATATGGAAGAGGATCATGAGATACCACTTATTCTAGGCCAACCCTTCCTTGCTACAGGAAGAACCCTGATAGATGTCCAACAAGGAAAGCTAATCCTAAGGATACAAGATGAACAGGTAACCTTCAACGTCTTTAATGCCATTCAATTTCCCTCTAACATTGATTTTTGTTTTGAGATTGATATTGTAGATGAGTTGGTCACTAAGACATTCAGGGACACATTCCCCAAGTTACCCCTTGAAGCGTGTCTAACAAAGTCAAGGACCATAGACATGGAAGATGAGTTAATAAGGGAATGTACCCAATACCTGAAAAGTTTTGAACCTTTCGATTCGCACCGCAAAACAAGAGTGGAAGACATTCAAGCAATTGAAATTCAACAAAGAACGGAAGAAGAAGAGCCGCCGAACTTAGAGCTCAAGCCATTGCCACCACATCTCAAATATGCCTATCTCGGTAATTCTAACACTTATCCAGTTATTATTAATGCCCCATTAAGTATATTGAACAAGAAAGGTTGCTTAGGGTTCTTAGAGAGCATAGAACAACAATTGGATGAACCCTTTTAGATATCAAGGGAATTAGCCCTTCCATATGTATGCACAAAATTCTCATGGAGGATAGCTTCAAACCTTCTGTGCAACCTCAGCGGCGATTAAACCATGCCATGAAAGAGGTAGTAAGAAAAGAAGGTGTAAAATTATTATATGCCTGGATCATCTATCCCATATCTTATAGCCCATGAGTTAGCCCAGTGCAAGTAGTTCCAAAAAGAGGGGGATAACTATAGTAGAAAATGAGAACAATTAGCTTATCCCTACTAGGATTGTCACTAGGTAGAGGGTTTGCATAGATTATCGAAAACTTAATGATGCCACACAAAAGGACCACTTCCCCTTACATTCATTGGTCAAATGTTAGAAAAACTGGCGGGTCATTCGTATTACTGTTTTCTTGATGGATATTCAGGGTACAATCAAATTGCCATAGCCCCGGAAGATCAAGAAAAGACCACTTTCACTTGTCCTTATGGCACCTTTTCCTATAAGAGAATGCCTTTTGGGTTATGCAATGCCCCTACGACTTTTCAAAGATGTATAATGGCAATCTTTGGTGATATGGTGGAAAATTTTATAGAGGTGTTTATGGATGATTTTTCTGTCTTTGGAGCCTCATTTGATGATTGTTTAGCTAACCTCTCTATGGTTTTGCAAAGATGCACTAACACTAATCTTGTCTTGAATTGGGAGGAATGTCATTTTATGGTACAAGAAGGAATTGTGTTAGGGCATATGATTTCAAAAAGAGGAATTGAGGTTGATAGAGCAAAAAATGAAGTGATAGAGCGATTACCACTCCCTACTAATGTTAAAGGAATTCGGAGTTTCTTAGGACATGCAGGTTTCTACAGAAGGTTCATTGAGGACTTCTCCAATATATTAATGAAAGATTTCCCTTTTAACTTTGATAGTGACTGCATGCATGCCTTTGAAACCTTGAAGAAGAAACTAGTGTAAGCACCAATAATTGTAGCACTCGATTGGACCTTACACTTTGAAGTTATGTGCGACGCTAATGATTATGCTGTAGGGGCTATGCTAGGACAAAGAAGAAACAAAGATTTTCATGTAATTTACTATGCTAGTAAAACTTTGACAGATGCACAGATTAACTATGCTACTACCGAGAAAGAATTACCAGCTGTAGTGTTTGCATTTGATAAATTTCATTCCTACCTGCTCAATTCAAAGGTAATTGTTTACACTGACCATTCTGCTCTGAAATACCTTGTTTGCAAAACAGGATGCAAAACCGAGACTAATTAGATGGATTCTCTTGCTTCAGGAATTTGATTTAGAAATTCGGGATAAAAAGGGTACAAAAAATGTTGTGGCAGATCATCTGTCACGTCTCGAACGAGAGGACGAAGGTCCATCTATCAACGTAAAATTCCTGGATGAAGGTCTTATGATGGTAAGCGAGAATCCTAACTGTCCATGGTACGCTTACATTGTTAACTATATGGTTGCACAGGAACTGCCCAAGGACATGACCTATCAATAAAAGAAGGAGTTCTTTGCTGACTTAAAGCATTATTTCGGGGAAAAACCATTCTTGTATAAGCATTGTGCAGACCAGATTATCAGAAGATGTGTACCTCAAGAGAAAATGGAGAATATTCTGCACCACTGTCACTCTCTTGAAACTGGTGGCCATCATGGTAGGACAAAAACTGCAGCTAAGGTTTTACAATCTGGGTTTTATTAGCCTACACTCTTTAAAGATGCTTTTAAATTTGTTAGCAAATGTGATAGATGTCAAAGGACAAGTAACATCTCCAAAAAACATGAAATGCCCCTCAATAACATTTTGGTTGTTGAATTATTTGACGTTTGGGGGATTGATTTCATGGGTCCTTTCCCCTCATCATTTTCTAACAGATTTATTTTTGTCGCTGTAGATTATGTGTCAAAATGGGTCGAAGCAGTTGCTTTTCTGACCAATGATGCTAGAGTTGTAGTAAACTTTGTTAAAAAAAATATCTTTTCTCAGTTTGGAACTCCTAGAGCAATTATAAGTGATGGCAGAAAACATTTTCGTGACCACCAACTTAAAGCTTTATTAAAGTAAGTATGGAGTTACACACTATGTGGGTGCTCCATACCATCCTCAAACAAGTGGACAAGTGAAATTTTCAAACCAAGAATTGAAAGTTATTCTTGAAAAAACATTCAATGCCGCTAAAAAGGATTGGTCGAAAAAGTTAGATGACGCACTTTGGGCATAAAGAACAGCATTCAAAACACCTATTGAAATGTCTCCATATCGACTGGTCTATGGCAAGGCATGTCATTTACTAGTAGAATTGGAACACAAAGCATACTGGGCCATAAAAACCTTAAACTTCAATTTAGCAGCTGCAAGCGAAACGAGGTTGCTACAAATCAGTAAGATGGATGAGTTCAGAAATGAGGCTTATGAAAATGCTCAAATTTACAAAGACCGAACCAAAAGATACGACAAGCATATTCTGAACAAAGAGTTCGTAGTGGGACAAAAAGTTCTACTTTTTAACTCCCACTTACGACTTTTCACAGGAAAGCTGCGCTCTCGATAGTTAGGACCCTTTATTGTAACCCGTGTTTTCCATATGGCACGGTTGAGATTCAGGATGCAAAAAAGGGTACTTTTAAGGTCAATAGGCAAAGACTTAAACCTTACATTGATGTAGAGCTCGAGCCTCAGAAAACTTCCATTCATCTCAACAATGTCGAATAAGCCACTCAAAAAGTCAATCTAACAACTATAACTAAAGCGCTTCTTGAAAGGAAACCCAAGTGTTTCCATCCTTACTTATCTATTTTTTTCCTTTCATTATTTTTATTTGTCTCATGTTTATGTATATTTTATTTAAACCGGTATTTTACAGCAAGTTTGGGGGTAGCAAGATGTCAACATACACCATCAACAAGCACTCCTCAAACGTGGGAAGTATCTCTCGCCTCACTTAATATTTGTAGTTCTTTAAACATTAAGAACAATGTTAACTATAAGTTTGGGGGTGGGAAAATCAATTTTTAAAGTTTTGAAACAAAATTATTTCAAAACGTTTTCCTGTTTTATGCTTTAGAGTTGGCTTTAGTGCCTCCCAGAGTTTGGAGCCTTTGTATGGGGATGTAAATAGTGTCAGCCAACAAAAAGATTGTCGATTTTCTACAATTTTAATCATTAATCTTTCAAAATTTCACGAAAAAACAATAAAAATAAATAAATAAGAGAGAACTTATCATCATGCTTTTTAGGCAATTTTCCTACTCTTTTTAGCTCGTTTATTTTAATTAGATTTGAATTACCTGAGGATTAATTGTTTTTGTGTTCTAATTGCAAAATACAATCTAATCTAAGGCACTATCGCGATAAAATCATGGTATTTGACTTTACTAGTTAGCATGGCTGTTTTACTTTTCTTTATGATTAAAAGATGCTCAAATTTGAATAGATTGCACAAAGAGTATCATTTACATAATAGATTTTGAAAAGTTATGCCTAAGTCTAAATAAAAGAAAAATATAATAAAATAGAGGGAGTGAATCGCTAAGCACCGCTATCTTCATTTGGATATGTGCTATGGTGTGATGGTTTCATGCCTTGGTACCTCGAGCAAGTAGATCCGTAGGGGTGTTTCAACACTTGGTACCCTGGGCCAACTGAAACGGGAGTTGCAGCATTGAAAGCTCGCTACAAGAGGTACTTAAAAAGTTAACAAGGAACCAAGCACCAAAAAAAAAAAATGGCACAAAAATAATTAGTTTTGGGCACACTTGATAAGTCTTGTTATGAGTGATATGAATTTTGTCCTCTATTCAATTTGAATGTTTTGAGATTAAAAAGAACGGATATACTTAATTTGCTTAGCTAACTTTTGAATTAGATTAACTAGGTAATTGACATATTTTTCCTTCGAAAAGATGGTTTTTCCTTTAAAACGTAGAACTTTGAGCCTCAGTTATTCTTCTCTAATTTGGAGTATATCTGCTTTGAATTGTGGAAGAATTCTTAAAAAAGCATGAGATCCTGTGCTTCAAGATTTAGCCTTGCTCGAGGATGAGCAAGATTTAAGTTTGGGGGTATTTTGATAAGTCTAATTTAGTATATAATTATTTATATCATTTTAATATATTTTTAACATTTTTGCATCAAACTTCTATCACTTTTGCTCGGTTTTTCTCGTTTTGAACTATTTTACTATTTTCTTGTAAAAATACCCATTTTATGCTAAATCTTGCTAGGTTTTATCATTAATATCAACAACTAAATGCAAGATATATCAAATAAAAGCAATAAAATAGCAAAATCAATCCAAAATACAAGGTTCATACATGAACCTACATAAAATAACATTTTTTTTGCAAACAAGTTGCTTTGGGTAGCAATATTTTCAAAATTTTTAACTCAAATGCATTGTATACTACATCAACTACATCAAAATGATCATTTTTTGCAGGTTTTGGGCGGCGCAAAACTGAAAAGAACATAAAAAAAATGAAGAACAAGGCAATTGGGAAGCAACCGCAAGATATAGCAAATAAGATGCAAGTTTTATGCATTTTTTTTCATTTTTTTTATCCCATTTCAAACACTATAAATAAGAGTGTTATGGGAATGGTTTAAGCATCCTTCATTCAACAAAAAAACACATACAAAGTGTAGAGGAAGAAAGAAGAACACAGGTGAAGGAAAAGAAGAAGGAGGAGGAGAAAGTTTGGTTTGTAATTTTATATTTTTAAGTCTTTTTTAGCTTTTTCTTCTTCTAAGTTCATGAATTTTGTGTTAGTTATGCTTTATATTAAGTTTATCATGAACCAATTTTGATATTCCAAGGCTACGATGTGGCCTAAGTTGTAATATACGCTTATTTCTAATTCAACGTATTCAATGTTTTGTTATTGCGTTGTTGAAGTGCTTATCATTATTCTTCATGAGTTTTAAATGCTTGATCACCATTTAAGGCCTATAATGATTCATAATGAGTCCAAGAGGAGATTTATGATGATTGCTAAGGTGATAAGCACCAAAAATTTAGCGAATGCTCGAGAGAGATTAACGCAATTTGTGTGGTTTTTAAGTGAAAATCATAGAACTTTAAAAACTCTTTTCTTATTTAAATTCATGTACGAGAGTGATGGATTAATATGTAAAAGAGCATGCTAAATGTTGCTCGAGAGAGAATGTTTAGTAAATTAGGGTTTTCAACCATTAACACGTAATAACAACTTGAATACCGAGAATAGAAAGGCGTATTGATTCAACTAGGTGAAATCGGATGCCTTGGATGTTATTAAATCATAAAAATTTCATAAAATCAGTTTACATATTTTGTTTCTTTTTAGTTTATTTTATTTCATATAAACATCTCAGTTTTCGATTTTTTCAAATAGCATCAAGGCTATTAATTTTGGTACGAACTCAATAACAGTCCTTGTGGGATGATACTCTACTCATTTCTTTATTACTTGATACAACTAGTGCATTTGCTAACGCATACGCAAAGTAATCATCAACTCTCGCACGTGAGGTGTCACGAAGCGTGACTCTCCGACCGGGGGCTTAGGTAGAGAGAAGAGTTTTCTACTCTAAGTGCTCTAATAGGTGCCTATTGTTGTGACCATAGTTGAGAACTGTGAACCCAATAGTTGGCATTAGAGTTTATTTTTTTCATAAAATTTTATATCTTTTCCCAACAATTGGTATCAAAGCCAGCCTCTAATTACATTCATAATATACATGACTAGGTATAAGAGGATCGAAATAAATAGATTTGCAATTTAATAAAATAGAGACTTTAGTAAAGAAGGAAAAACTTGTTTGAGGTAGTGATTTAAATTATTTAAATCATTAATGTCAATAATTATTAATGAGATTGTTTTAAAGTAACTATTTAAATTGTTTAAATCATTAATGAATTATTAGTTAATCAGATTGCTTAAAGTAACGATTTAGATTGTTTAAGTCGTTAATAAATTAATTTTTAATTAAGACTGTATAAGGTAATGATCTGAATTATTTAAATCGTTAATTAATTAAAAGTTAATTTGATAGTTTGAAAGTAATGATTTAAATTGTTTAAATCGTTAATGAGTTAATCGTTAATTCGGAACAACACATAAATTTGCGATTATGTTGTTCGTATAATGAGATTGTACGTTCTCAGTCATGATTTAAGAAATCGAAAAAAATTAGTCTAATAAATTAGATTCAAATATTTTTAACAATAATGGATAAAATTGATCTAATAAGATTAGATTCAATTATTATTTTTAAAAAAAATTAATTATTTTAATTAACAAAAAAAATTTCTGACGCAGTTGTTAGTGTCAGGCTGACATCAGCACTGACGTCATACTAACGCAGCATCAGGTTTTTAGATAAAAAAATTTTTTATTTATTTACTGATTTACATAACAATTATTAATTAATTATTTTATTAATTAATTTTCTTTTACAATGAGATTCTAAATTAGATTATGAGATAATTTAAGTTATAAATCAGTGTTATTTTAAAAATAATTATTTTAGAATAAGATTCTAAAATAGACTATGAGATAGTCTAAGCTTGTCTTATTTTAGAATAAGATTCTAAAATAGACTATGAGATAGTCTAAAGTTTGTTTATTTTTTAGAATAAGATTCTAAAAATAGATAGTCTAAAGTTTGTTTATTTTTTTAGAATAAGATTCTAGAAATAGATAGTCTAAAGTTTGTTAATTTTTTTAGAATAAGATTCTAGAAATAGATAGTCTAAAGTTTGTTTTTTTTTTAGAATAAGATTCTAAAAATAGACTATGGAAAAATCTAAGCACAAAATCGCTATCGATTTTAAATGAAATTATTTTTAATTTAATTTTGAAATTAGATTTTGAAAAGTAAATTATGTGATAATCTAAATTAGATGTTGGTATTATTTTAATTAAAATTAATTAATTAATTTTATTGATTGGTTTTAGAATGAGATTCTAATGCAAGATTATGAGATAATCTATATTGTAAAATGATAGTATTTTTGAATAAATTAATTAATTAATTTTGGTTAATTTTAGAATGAGATTCTAAAGGGGATTATGAGATAATCCATGTTGTAAATTCAAGTTAATTAAAAACCACTGGTTATAAAAATCAAGTGGGAGCGAGGTTTCAATTGTTGTAACCACACGATCTCTATTACTGATCTAGCAGCATAGTAGATCGACAGACCTCCCTGCGGAGGATGTCGGTTTGCAGATTATAGGGTTAGACTTCTATTGGGATAAACCAAAGTGCAAGGAAACGATACGACCACACTGTCGTGGAGTATTTCGTGTATTTGTATGGAGGTTTAGATAATGGTTTACACTTGACTAGCGTGATGCATTAGCCTCCCCGAGGAGCTCTGTTGTGTCATGTTAGAGACTAAGGTAAAGTTGTGAGTTAATCATGTTTAGTAAGAGTTATAAGAAAACAAGTTAATTGAGAATAGTTCTCACCTGAACTAGCTTTGTGCGACCCCATTGCCGGGGAGTAGAGAGTGGTGTGTTTGGGTCATCATTGTATGCATGATAGTACAGTTTGGTGGATATCTAACTTATTATGTATGCTAAATTGAAAGAATATATATCACTGCATTATATATGACTCATATAAGGTAGTTACACAATTATTTGCATTTACAGTGTTTTTGATATGGATACAGCTGGGAAACTTCACTTGATTTGGAATAAATAATGTACTCACAGAACCAAATCACTTTGCCTTAAAAATAAGTTAGACTTACTCATTACGCACAAGGGACCTATTAGAAAGAAAAGAAAGGGCAAGGTTGCTATTGTAGCGACCAAGTCCATAAGGAAGTTAATAAAAGAAAAGTGTTTCTTTTACAACAAAATTAGGCCACTAGAGGAGGAACTACACTAAGTACGTGGCTACTTTTCCTGTAAAGACTGCTAAGCCATTCGATGAAGATATGTTGATATCTCACTTTGTTGAGTCATGTGCAGTTGAGAGTTCACCAGGTTCCTGGTGGGTGGACTCGGGTTCAACTCACCATGTTTGTAATATGTCACAGTGGCTCAAGCTAGGCAAAAAGGCTACATGATGGGTGTTGTACCTAATGGTCAGAGACAGTATAATAACAGTGGTCTTAAGTGTAGGAGATATTAACATAGACTTTAGTGATAGAGTTTTGTTTTAAAGGATTGTTTATTTAAACCTGCGTTGTACAGGAATTTGAATTTTTGTATTTCATTTAATGGATAATTGTTATTTAGTTGATTTTGATAATGAAGATTTTAATATAAGAAATAAATTGTTTATTTGCAAATGTACATGAATAAATTGTTTATTCATATTATTTCTGTTAGAAAAATCTGGAACAAACTTGATTTGCTTTGATACCAATTGTTAGGAAAATCTAACCTTAACAAATCTGGTATTCACGATACCAATTTGTAATATGTATCTGCTATTCACGATACCAATTTGTAATATGGATACTTAATGCGGAAGCGTTAACCTTAATCACTTAATTCGATTCAAATAATATGACTCATACAAACCAGAAGTAAACAAAATAGGTAAACGGAAGAACAAACAAAACAACAGACAATGATTTATGTGGAAACCACTCTTCAATCGAGAGGGGAGAAAACCACGGGTGGAGATGGAGATTCTTTATTGATACTTGAATGGAAGAATTACAAAACAACTTCCTCTGAACGAGATCTATGAAAGAATTATGAATCACTTTCTCTTAACTCTCATAATTGACTGAATAACTGAATTGGAGGAATTACTGAATCACCTCTCAATAAGGGAACAGCGCTCTCTTTAATTGGATTCTTAATTGGATCACCAAATACGTAAACCCTAGGCACTTATTTATACTGAACGGCAAAAACGACTCCCGATCGATCGAGCACGTCCCAATCGATCGGTACTAGACGATCGAGCAGCCCCCTTGAGGCTGCAAAACTTGAATTTTCTCCTTAAATCACCCGATCGATCGTACACCCCTCGGCAGCCCATAAATTCTAAATACATAAATTTGAGGCATATTCCTAACAAACCTCCTTGACTCAAATTTCAAAAAATAAAGAAAATTCTCCACCTTCTCTACAAAACACCCCACACACGGGGTTATCTAGACAAAACACAAAACCTAACCGAGTCTGATCGATGCATGAACTTTCTGCTAGGTAGCACTGAAGCGAACATATCTAAGAGGTTATCAGCAATGCCAATCCTCTTCTTCTCTTAATTGGCTCTTGACACATGTTCTAAAATGGCCACCTGCTGCTGAGCTGTGTTACTTAATTGAGACTAAACTCCCTCTGGCTTATTCACCTGACCTGAATCACAACTGATAGATGACATCTTCTGTGGAGATAGCAATGAAGACTCATCAAACGTGACATCTCAACTCGTCAGGAATTGCTTGAAGCGAAGACTCTTCTGCTTCCCATAAATGCCTTGTTCACAAGATATCAGTCCTATAGACTAACCACACAATGAGCCCCTTTTACTGTGCTCAGACAGACCCGTATCACCTTAATGATCCAATCTCAAGCTCCTTGACTTTTTGATCTCTAGTTCTATCAACAACGATGATGATGAAGATATCTTAACTGATCTGACAACTGTGGAACCGACAAGCTCATATAACGTTCCTACCCTTCTGCCTTTCATAACTGTAAAAGCACCATTAACGGCCTTCAAAACTCCACCTTAAGCTGTGTACCTATACCCTTTAGACTCAAGAGTACCAAAAGAGAAGAGACTTGTCTTTAAATTAGGAACAGGACAAACGTCGCTCAATGTCCTAATAATGCCATCGAACATCTTAATACAAATTGATCCTATCCCCAAAACTCTGCATACTGCATCGTTACCCATCTGAATAGTTCCACCCTGAATTGACACGTATGTGTTGAACCAGCCTCTATAGGGACAAGCATGATAGAAGCAACCCAAATCCAACATCCAACTTTTTCTAAAATTGGACTTAGGTTCAGACACTGACAGAATATCTCCATCCTCATATTCAACAACACTAGCTTCTGCGGATCTCTGGTCAGACCTGTTATCTGCTTCTAGTTTTCTCTTAAGCTTGTAACAGTCTCTCTTAATGTGCCCTTTCTTATGACAGTAATTATAGGTTAGGTCTAGATGTCTAGGCTTAAACTTATTTCCACTATGATCATATTCTTTAGACTTAGTTCTTTCTCTCACAAATAAACCACAACCTGAGTTCTGAATAGAGTCAGACTACTCCTTATCTACTCTTTCTTTACTCAGTAAGCTTCTCTTAACTTCATCAACTGTGATAGATTGCCTACCACTATAAATCATGCTTTCTACAAAGCCTTTATATGAAGTAGAGAGTGGACATAACAAAAGCATAGCTTGATCTTCATCCTTAGGAGAACCATCCAATTATTTCAATTCTTAAATAATTAAATTAAACTCATTAACATGATTCTTAAGTGATGTACCTTCTGATAGATGAAATGTGAACAATTGATGCTTAACTGCGAGTTTGTTGGAGACTAACTTGAAACAAAACATATCCTACAATTTCTTCCATAACTCCTTAGCGGTCTTCACTTCCAGAACTTCTGTCAAAACTTCATCGGCAAGACATATCTGAATAGCTGTGAGTGCCTTCTCATAAAACTTCTCCCATTATGCATCAGATAGACTCTCCGGTTTCTTCTCTTTTCCTTCTAGGGCTTTCTTCGAGCCACTCTGCGTCAGGAGACCCTTAACCTGGACTTGCCACAAACTAAAAATTCCTTGACCTCCTAACTGCTCAACTTTAGTCTTAATTGCAGATGCCATTATATCAAATCGAAATAGACAAGGCTCTGATACCAATTGTTAGAAAAATCTGGAACAAACTTGATATGCTTTGATAGCAATTGTTAGAAAAATCTAACCTTGAAAAATCTGGTATTCACGATACCAATTTGTAATATGGATACTTGATGCGGAAGCGTTAACCCTAATCACTTGATTCGATTCAAATTATATGACTCACACAAATGAGAAGTAAACAAAATAGGTAAACGGAAGAACAAACGAAACAACACACAATGATTTATATGGAAACCCCTCTTCAATCGAGAGGGGAGAAAACCACGGGCGAAGATGGAGATTCTTTATTGATACTTGAATGGAAGAATTACAATAGCACTTCCTCTGAACAAGATATATGAAAGAATTATGAATCGCTTTCTCTTAGCTCTCATAATTGATGAATAACTAAAATGGAGGAATTACTGAATCACCTCTCAATAAAGGGAATGGCGCTCTCTTTAATTGGATTCTTAATTGGATCACCAAATGCGTAAACCCTAGGTGCGTATTTATACTGAACGGGGAAAATGACTCCGGATCGATCGAGTACCGATCGATCGGCCCCCTTGAGGATGCAAAACTTGAATTTTCTCCTTAAATCACCCGATCGATCATACCCCCCCCCCCCCCCCCCCCGATCGATCGTACACCACTCGGTAGCCCATAAATCCTAAATACATAAATTTGAGGCATATTCCTAACAAACCTCCACCTTGACTCAAATTTCAAAAAATAAAGACAATTCTCCACCTTCTCTACAAAACACCCCACACACGGGGTTATCTAGACAAAACACAAAACCTAACCGAGTCTGATCGATGCTTGAACTTTCTGCTAGGTAGCACTGAAACGAACATATCTAAAAGGTTATCAGCAATGCCAATCTTCTTCTTCTCTTAATTGGCTCTTGACACATGTTCTAAAATGGCCACCTGCTGCCGAGCTGTGTTACTTAATTGAGATTAAACTCCCTCTGGCTTATTCACCTGACCTGAATCACAACTGACAGATGACATCTTCCGTGGAGATAGCAATGAAGACTCATCAAACGTGACATCTCAACTCGTCAGGAATTGCTTGAAGCAAAGACTCTTCTACTTCCCATAAATGCCTTGTTCACAAGATATCAGTCCTATAGACTAACCACACAATGAGCCCCTTTTACTGTGCTTAGACTGACCAGTATCACCTGAATGATCCAATCTCAAGCTCCTTGACTTTTTTATCTCTGGTTCTGTCAACAACGATGATGATGAAGATATCTTAACTGATCTGACAACTGTGGAATCGACAAGCTCATATAACGTTCCTACCCTTCTGCCTTTCATAAATGTAAAAGCACCATTAACGGCCTTCAAAACTCCACCTTAAGCTGTGTACCTATACCCTTTAGACTCAAGAGCACCAAAAGAGAAGAGACTTGTCTTTAAATTAGGAACAGGACAAACGTCGCTCAATGTCCTAATAATGCCATCGAACATCTTAATACAAATTGTTCCTATCCCCAAAACTCTGCATACTGCATCGTTACCCATCTGAACAGTTCCACCCTGAATTGACACGTATGTGTTGAACCAGCCTCTATAGGGACAAGCATGATAGAAGCAACCCAAATCCAACATCCAACTTTTTCTAAAACTGGGCTTAGGTTCAGAGACTTACAGAATATATCCATCCTCATATTCAACAACACTAGCTTCTGCGGATCTCTGGTCAGACCTATTATCTGCTTCTAGTTTTCTCTTAAGCTTGTAACAGTCTCTCTTAATGTGCCCTTTCTTATTACAGTAATTAGAGGTTAGGTCTTGATGTCTAGACTTAAACTTATTTCCACTATGATCATATTCTTTAGACTTAGTTCTTTCTCTCACAAATAAACCACAACCTGAGTTCTGAATGGAGTCAGACTACTCCTTATCTACTCTTTCTTTACTCAGTAAGCTTCCCTTAACTTCATCAACTGTGATAGATTGCCTACCGCTATAAATCATGCTTTCTACAAAGCCTTTATATGAAGTAGAGAGTGGACATAACAAAAGCATTGCTTGATCTTCATCCTTAGGAGAACCATCCAATTCTTTCAATTCTTAAATAATTAAATTAAACTCATTAACATGATTCTTAAGTGATGTACTTTCTGATATATGAAACGTGAACAATCGATGCTTAACTGCGAGTTTGTTGGAGACTAACTTGAAACAAAACATATCCTGCAATTTCTCCCATAACTCCTTAGCAGTCTTCACTTCCAGAACTTCTATCAAAACGTTATCGGTAAGACACATCTGAATAGCTGTGAGTGCCTTCTCATAAAACTTCTCCCATTATGCATCAAATAGACTCTCCGGTTTCTTCTCTTTTCCTTCTAGGGCTTTCTTCAAGCCACTCTGCGTCAAGAGACCCTTAACCTGGACTTGCCACAAACTAATTCTTCCTTGACCTCCGAACTTCTCAACTTTAGTCTTAATTGCGAACGCCATAATATCAAATCGAAATAGACAAGGCCTTGATACCAATTGGTAGAAAAATCTGGAACAAACTTGATATGCTGTGATACCAATTGTTAGGAAAATCTAACCTTGACAAATCTGGTATTCACGATACCAATTTGTAATATGGATACTTAATGCGGAAGCGTTAACCCTAATCACTTGATTCGATTCAAATTATATGACTCACACAAATGAGAAGTACAAAATAGGTAAACGGAAGAACAAACGAAACAACACACAATGATTTATATGGAAACCCCTCTTCAATCGAGAGGGGAGAAAACCACGGGCGAAGATGGAGATTCTTTATTGATACTTGAATGGAAGAATTACAATAGCACTTCCTCTGAAAGAGATGTATAAAAGAATTATGAATCGCTTTCTCTTAACTCTTGTAACTAAATAACTGAATTGGAGGAATTACTGAATCACCTCTCAATAAAGGGAACGATGCTTTCTTTAATTGGACTCTTAATTGGATCACCAAATACGTAAACCCTAGGCATGTATTTATACTGAACGGCAAAAAGGACTCCCGATCGATCAAGGAGGTCCTAATTGATCGGGGTCCCGATCAATCGGCCCCCATGCGGCTGCAAAACTTGAATTTTCTCCTTAAATCACCCAATCGATCAGACACCCCCCCGATCCATCGGTGACCCCTCGGCAGCCTGTAAATCCTAAATACATAAATTTGAGGCATATTCCTAACAATTTCCTTATCAAAACTCTGGTATTTGTTTAAATGAATTTAATGTAAATTCACTTGTTCAATCTTCTAAAAGAAAAACACCTTGAAAGTGATAATGCCTACACCTCCCACCAACGTTTAGGTCACACCAATTCGAACAGGATCCAAAGACTAGTAAAAGATGGACTGATAGAGGCTTTGGACTTGAGGTCATTACCAGTCTGTAAATCCTGCATAGAAAGAAAGATGACCGAGTCCGTCTTTAAGAGTAAAGGCAACAGGGTTGGTGGCTTGCTTAAGCTGGCTCACATCGATGTATGTGTACCAATACATGTTCAGGCAAGAGGTGGGCATGAGTATTCAATCACGTTTAGTGATGATTACTTTAGGCATGGATATGTTTACCTGATGAGATGTAAGTCGGATGCTTTTTGGAGAAATTCAAAGAGTAGAAAGTTGAATTTTAAAAGCTATTAGGTAAATAAGTTAAGTCATTTCGATCAGATCGAGTTGGTGGATATTTTTCGGCGGAGTTTTTTGTTTTTCCTAAGCAGGAGAATGGTGTTGCAGATAAAAGGAACAAGGACGATTTTTTTTCTACAATTTTTTTTATTTAAAAGGTCTTTCGTAAGTACAATGCAAAATACTTAGAGTTGCATTTTGCAAGTAAGCTACAAAAACAAAAACAAAATAGTACTAAAGGAAAATGACACTAATTCTAAACAGCTAGACACAACTCAAGACATAGTGGATGCATTAGATGCACCTACGGATAGGAATAAAAATGTTCTAGGTACACAAGAGCTTAGGTGTGGTGGGAGGATTGTCAGGATACCTGACAGGTTCATAGCGGGAGCCTTAGTAGTTGACCGTGGCATTAAATTTGATCCTTTTAGCCACAATGAAGCAATTAAGTCTTCTACTTTTCTGCAATCAGTTGCTCGAACCATGCGTGTACAAATGAAATTAAGAGAAAGTAGTAACTTTCTCAGTGTTATATGTCAATGATATACTACTCATTGAGAATGATGTAGGGGTGTTATTAGCTATAAAGGCTTGGTTGTCAAGAAAGCTCACTATGAAAGTCCTAGGAGAGGCCAGCTCTACTCTTAAGATTAAGCTTTTGCGAGGTCGTAAGAGTAGGATGTTGGGTCTTTCTCTAGCCACTTATATTGACAAAATGTTGTCAAGGTATTGCATGGAGGACTCTAAGAATGGTTTTTTACCTTTCAGGCATGGAGCCCCTTTTTCTCTTTAGAGCCGTGCTCTATGGCACCTCAAGAGAAGAAATAGTTGAGGAATATTCCATATGCTTTGCCAGTGGGAGCCTCATGTATGCCATGCTGTGCATGAGACCAGATATTTGCTATGCTGTGGTATAGTAAAGAGGTGTCAGTCTAACTCGGGTCCGATGCACTAGGTGGCAATGAAGCGTCTTCTCTAATACTTAAGAAGGACTAGAAGTTATATGCTGATCTTTAATAGTGACGAGCTGGTTCCAATTGGATATATTATTTTAAAACTTCTAGTCAAATATTTATGATAGACGTTCGACGTCTAAGCATGTGTTTACCCTTGGAGTGGGAGCCATTAGTGAGAGGAATGTCAAGTAGTATTGTATTGCTGACTTCACAATGGAATAATTGAGCTCACTAAGGGTTAGGCTCAGTAGACCTTTAGTTCAAACTTAAAAGGGGTGAGTATGGACCTTTTCATAAATTAGATTTAGGACAAGTGAGAGATTGTTAGGAACAGTGTCCTTAAATCCAGATTTATTCTGGGTATATTATTTCAATTAATGAATAAGATTGAAGTCCCAATTGTTTTCTATTTAAATTTGTGTAAGCGAGTATTTATACTGAATTTGATTTTCTTTTTGGAAACATCCATGGGATGGGTGTAGTCCTTAGACTATGATTTACATGTTTGTTGTAAGTGGTTTATGAGACTAAGCCACAAATAGACTTGGAACAAATGGTATGGATTGTTGTTTGAAAGACTCGTAGTCGAAGACAAGTTTGGACCACTTGTATGTTAAGACTATAACGTGACACTTTAGATGACTTGTCTTGGTCATGTGGATGGAGATCCAAAAGTGTTAGGTTAGTGTGTTTAATAAGATTGACACACTGAGTTGGACCATGTGCATTACTTATTTCTAGACTACTATCGGAGATGAGTGATTCATATTGTGCTGTTTGAACAACGACTCCAAATTCTAAGGGTACTCTAGACTTGTGCATGGAGCGTTAGTTACTTTGGTGTACTATAAGTAAGGTCTAAATGAATGAAGGAAATCCAACGTACAATGGGTAGCGGCATGAAGTGTGACAAGGATCAGGTATTCAATAGGGAATCTACAGTCTCTTATGAGATACAGATGTCCCCTTAGTTGATTTGCAAATATTTGAATAGTTCGGTAACTTTAGCCAAAGTGTTCCAAGTGTTTGACATTTAGAATTTATACTGTGAATATGTTTAAGTATAAATGAATTATTCAGTGAAGGCCAAGTCGGTAACTAATTGAGAAGTTGTGAGAAGGATAATGGTAGTGTTGTTATATTTATCCTTTGTCATGGACATCTAGTAGAGGAGTTGTTGTCATCAACACAGTCTATTAGGGAAATAAAAGGAACATACCCAGTGCCCCAAGGGCTCCCGCCTACGCAGGGTCGGGGGGGGGGGGGGGATGTACGCAGCCTTCACCCTTCAGGGTGTTAACTTGAAGAGAGGCTGTTTCCCAGTGCCCCCAACCTGAGGGTGAGGACTTCCCAGAAGGTCACCCATCCTGGTACCACTCTCACCCAAGCACGCTTAACTTCGGAGTTCTAATGGGATCTGGTGACAGCGTGTTGGTGCCCTCTTTGGTATATTCTATTAGAAAAATATCGAATAAATAATTTAAGTATGGAGTGCAGAGAGATTTATTTAGTGGAATTATGTCTCGTTAAATGGTAATTAAATTATTTCATGAGATGATTAATTTAACCCATTTGGAACTAGATTTAAATTGTCCTTGAGGTCCCTGTGCAAGCATCTATATTTTATTGCCGTTGGAAAAATATTAAAGAATTCATGAGATGAATTATTTATCCATGAGATGAGTAAATTAATTTTACCAAATATTATTCATGAGATAAATAAAAGTTAAAAAATTATAAAATAAAATAATTTAAAGAAATTACAATTCATTAGATGAATTTTTACATGTGGGAAACAAAGAAAAAAAAAATATATATATATATATATATCGCGCACAGGTCATGATCCGCATACTCGCGGATGGGCCAACGCCCTGAGCAGCTCTGGGGAGGATCCGCATTCACGGGCCTTGGCACGGAACGCATCATTTTGAATTGTCTTTTGGATGAAGTGATACGTTTTGATTGTTAACTGCGAATCCCACATCGAATTAATTGGATTTTTTCGCTTCGGTATACTCTTATAAATAGAGGTACGTATTCCAAGGGTTTGGCATTCAATTCAAACAAATTATTTTGGGTTTCTAGAATTGTTTCAGAGACCCAATTGGAGAGAAAAATTTTCGTTAAAATTTTTTTTCCTAGTTTAATATTTTTCGGAGCCCGCCCTCTGGCCAGTTCAAGGTCATTGCGTAGAAGATCATGGAGTCTCGATTTTTTTGATATTCTTTATAATTGGAGCAATTCCAGGTATGTTCTTCTTTCCTTCTTCTTTTAGTTTTCACTTTTCTATTTATTTACAGTAGTAAAAGGCCTATAGATCTAAATTAGGAATTTAGATCTATAGATTTAAATTATGAATTTAAATATATAGATTTAGAATTAGGAATTTTAAATCAACCCAGGTCTAGAATTATGAATTCTAAACCCCTTTCGCTGCGTAAACTTTAAGAAAATAGGGAGAATTTTTGAAGTTCGTCCCAACAACCGTTATTAGGGAAAGGGTTTGTAGAGATAAACCTATTCCCTGGAACTCTCGCACGTGAGGTGTCACGAAGCGTGACTCTCCGACCGGGGATTTAGGTAGAGAGAAGAGTCTCCTACTCGAAGTGCTCTAATAGGTGCCCATTGTTATGACCATAGTTGAGAACTGTGAACCCAATAGTCGGCATCAGAGTTTATTTTTCTCACAAAATTTTATATCTTTTCCCAACACTGTCCTGGTGAAGCAGCGATGAGGAAACCGAAGCAGCCGATTGTCGGGTTTGCAAAGGCGTAAAGGCCGAGAACAGGGCCAACCGCCCTTACGAAGCAGTCAAAGAAGAAGAGGAGGCAGCGGATAGTGATGCGCCACCGTTATCAGGGTGGACCGCCGCCGTACACGCATAGAACGATGCTGCCACATGGTGGTCCTAGGGTTAGGGTTTGGCCTCTGAAGGTGAAAGCAAAACGACGCATAAAATATTCAAATCTTACTTTTTGGGCTATTTACCATTTTACCCTTAAAACTTCATATGATTACAGAATTACTTATTTAGGTATTTTAAAAACTAAAAATATAATTTCTTATATTAACTTTAGACAAAACGATTGGATCAAATTTGTACTTTTAGTATTTGATCCTAGAGGGCTTACCAATTTGTATATCAATACCTTGATCATTGAAGACAAGGGTCATTTCATGGCGGGGTATTGATACAAATAATATTGTTACTGAATCCTATTTGGGATAGGGTTTTGAATAGAAATGAGGGAGAAGAAGAACAAGAAATTGAGGAAGATAGAGGATATTTGTTTTACTTTCATCATAATAGAAGATATTTGTATTACTTTCATCATAATCTATCCAATACAATCAAGTCTAGTATTTATATGCTTGAATTACAGCTCAGCTCACACATCACACTCCTCCACTTATTTATAACAAACTCGTCAGAAAAAGGGAAATGAAGGTAAATAAGAGAATGGAAACAAGTAGTAACTAACTTAACTAACTCTGCTTGCTCTCAGTGTGCCTGACCTTCACTAGGCTGCCATAGATCTGCTGTCATGTATCAATAGTCCTCCCTGAAGAGCACCCTTGACCTCAAGGGTGGAATTCAGGAAATTTGAGTTGCAAATCATATAAGAACTCCCATGTGGCCTCTTCACTAGGTAGTCCTTGCCATTTAATGAGAACTTCTGTAGCTGCACGATTGCCTCTCTTTACGATCTTCCTGTCCAATATCACTTCAGGCATTTTTCTTGGAAGGCTGTCCAAGTCTTTGGGTACTGCAATGGGATGAAGTGGCAATGGTCCATGATGTAATTTTAACTGAGACACATGAAAGACATCATGGATTCTTGTTACTGGAGGTAGAGACAGCTTATATGCAACCTTTCCAAGAGTATCAATGATTTGAAATGGCCCATAATACTTTGGTGAGAGCTTGTTGTTGTTGCGATGTGCCACATTTATCTATTTATATGGTAGAGTAGACCGAGTCTCCAATGCTAAAGCTTCTATCGGAATTCCTTCTATTAGCAGTATGAGCCATCCTATTCTAAGCACATTTAAAGTGCAACTTCAAGACTTGGATCATCTCTTCTCTCTGATTTAAGCTTCTATCTATAGCTTCAACACTGCTTTCTCCTGGTAAATAAGGTATATGTAAGGGTGTGGCTGTCCATACACTACTTCATAAGGGGTTTTGTGGGTAGAAGAGTGCCAAGTGGTGTTGTACCACCACTCTACTAGGGAAAGCCACCTAGCTCAATGTGAAGGGCTGGTGTTGCACATGCACCTCAAGTAAGTTTCTAGGCCTTTATTGACCACTTCAGTCTGCCCATCTGTCTGAGGATGATAGGATGTGGATAAATGCAGGTCAACCCCCTGGATTGAGAATAGTGCCTGCCAAAAATCACTCTAAAAAATTGCATCTCTGTCACTGACTATAGTGCTGGGAAGTCTATGGAGCTTGTCCACATTATCCATGTATGCTTGAGCCACGGTTAAAGCTGAATATGGATGAGTCAGAGCAACAAAAAGAGCTGCCTTGCTGAGTTTATCTACCACTACCAGAATCACATCCTTCCCCAAAGATCTCGAGAGACCCTCTATAAAGTCCATGTAGATATCTATCCATACTTTTTTAGGTATAGGGAGAGGCTGTTTCAACCCAGGATAAGCCATTGTATCATATTTGCAAGACTGACAAACAGTGCATTGCTTGATGTATTCTTGTACTACCTCGCTCATCCCCTTCCAGTAAAAGATGGACTTAACTCTTTGTAGAGTTGCATCCCTTCCAGAATGTCCTCCACTTGGTGATTCATGCAACCATTGGAGTATCTTTCTCCTTAAATCAGGGTCTTGACCTACAACAAGCTTGCCTTTGCTCTTCAGTTGGTCCTACTGCCAGGTCAAGTGAGGATGACTTTGAGTGTTGAGTTGCAATTGGCTTATGATCTGCAACAGCTAAGGGTCTGACTACCAAGACAATTATATCAGGTAGTACAGGTTGCTTTCCACTGCAGTGAGCATCATACAAACTACCTCTTGTCTTGGGACTCTAGATAAGGAATCTGCAACTACATTTTCTTTGCCTCTCTTGTAGTCAATAACATAATTGAAGCCTAAAAGCTTAGAGAGCCACAACTGCTAGAAATGGCTACTGATTTTCTACTCTAAAAAGAATTTTAAACTCCTCTGGTCAATTCTGATGACAAAGGTATTGTTAATCAAGTACTGATGCCACTTTTACACAGCATATTCCATTGATAACAATTCTTTCTCATACACAAAGCGGAGTTGCTACCTGGGACTGAGGTGCTTGCTGACGAAAGCCAAAGGGTGCTGCCCTTGTAACAAAACTGCTCTAATTCCAACACTGCTAGCATCTGTTTCAACAACAAACTACTTTGAAAAATCTGGTAAGGCTAAAACAGGAGTTGAACATATAGCCTCCTTTAGTGCTTCAAAGGTTGATTGAGCTTCTGTACTACACCCCCATTGATCCTTCTTGATGAGGTTTGGTAGAGGCCTAGCTAAGTTGCTATACCCCCTTATGAATCTTTTATAGTACCCTGTTAAGCCTAGAAATCCCCCTAGCTGTTTGATATTGCTAGGAGTAGGCCATTCAATGACTGCCATAACCTTTTTTGGATATGTAGTAACCCCTCTATATGAAATTATGTGGCCCAGGTATTCAATCTGAGGAGCAACAAAGGTGCACTTACTCTACTTGGTAAAGAGTTGGTGACGTTGAAGCAGTTTAAAGACTAGCTATAGATGCTTCACATGTTCCAACATTGAAGTACTATCGACCAATATATCATCAAAGAACACAAAGACAAACTTCCTGAGATAAGGAGAAAATATGGAGTTCATTACTGACTGAAATGTAGAGGGAGCATTGGTGAGCCCAAGTGGCATCACCCTAAACTCACAGTGTCCCACATGAGTCTTGAAGGTTGTCTCGGGAATATCATCTGGAAAGATTCTTATCTGGTAGTAACCAGATAGAAGATCCACCTTGGAGAACAACACTGACCCTCTTAACTCATCCAAGAGCTCCTCCACCAAGGGTATGGGAAACTTGTCTTTAATCGTGGCTTGATTAAGCTCCTTGTAATCACACACATTCTCCACCCACCATCCTTCTTTTTAACAAGGTCAACTGCTGAAGCGTAAGGATTAACACTATGCTAAATATACCCTTTAGAGAGTAGCTCTTGTGTCAATTCTTCTATGATGTCTTTCTAAATAGCAGGGTATCTGTATGGTCTTTTGTTAATTGGTTGTGTTCCTTCCATCAAGTATATTCTGTGGTCAAAATGAGGCCTGATAAGAGGTAGTTGTTGTGGCTCATTGAACAAGGTCTCATACTAATGCAGTAACCCCTGAATGGCAACTGGAACTAAAGTTTGAGGTGGTGCTGTAGGAAGGGTCTCAAGTGCCATTACTAATGGAATAGCTTGGTCACAATTTCTAGTGTCAAACTGGAATAAGGCTATAAATGTGTCATGATCGGGATTAGATTTAAGCACTAAGAAGTCATTGATTGTAATAAAGCAGTTTAAGTTCTTGGTATTAGTCTAACTAGTACTTGATTTAGGGGAAATTAGCCAATTAGTCTAATGAGTCCTCCTTAGTTCACTTGTATTAGTAAAGTGAAGATGTTTACAAGCAAGGTATGGTTCATATTCAAGATGTAGTATAAATAGGGTACTTAGCTTGTAATGAGGATTATCCAATGAAAATCAAACTTATTCTTCTTCTCTTATCTCAATTTCTTCTGTAATTCTCATCTCTTTCCCTTCTTCTCTCACCTAAACTCTATCATATCCTAGGTCATGACTCGAGTTTGATCTTGGCCATGACAATTGGTATTAGCGCCTTGATTATCAAGCTCTTAATCCAGAAAAATTCATAACTTATTTGTTGTTACTGCGCAAGGACTTTAGATGCTTTGCATTTGATTTAGTTGAATCTATTTCAACTAAATTGAGTTTGTATTGTGTCAAGCTTTGGTGCTAGTTGCAAGCAATCAACAAAAAAAAAAAGTGTTGGGGCTGAATTTAGCTCAGTTTTAACTGATCAAAGCTCAATTGCTGCTACCAGATCAACTTGATCAAGCTCAGTTCAGATCGTGTAGATTAGGTTCTGTTCTGGTGGTGTTTGATCAAGAATTGTGCTTAAACAGCTGGAATTTTAGTTCGTGCTGCATCTGAAGCTTGATATTGCTGCTCCGACTTGTGTTGCATTAAGATTTTGTGTAAACTGCCCAGGTTCTCAGACATTGCTGCAATGGTAACTGATTCTGATTGTTTGGTTTGGTTCGATCATGAATTTAGTTCAAAAAACCTTGTTGTGCTGCGGGATGTTTGATGAATCTGTTTGGTATTGCTGAAATTACAAGTGAACTAGGGTTCAAAACATCAAATTCTTGATAGTATTGCTATTCTTTGGTTCATATAAGCTGGAAATTGCATTTGTTAGAGCAAAATCCTAACCATTGACCTAGAATCGAGTTCGATAGTTAATTCTAGCTGTTGTTGCCCTGAGTTTAGCTGAATTGTGTTCGAATTTGGCATTCTGTTGGTTGAAGCCGTACCTAAAATTGTTAGAAGTCACCTTGAATCAGAGGTTGTGTCAAAATGTTACAATACGGCATGCCGAAATGGCTCGATTCAGTTTCGATTCAAGATAAATTTTCTAATGATGCTAGACTATTAGTTAAAGTCTTGAAGCCACTTTACCAATAGATGAGGATACTCTCTATCAAGTGTTTTGGCAGTATGGTCCTCTTGAAAGTATTGAGGTGGTCTCATCTTCCATCATTGAGGTTACAGCTCATATTATAGTACAAGAAGAAGTGCTGACTAAGCTTTGAACTCATTACATGGGAGAAACATATATGATGGATGTTGTGTTTTGGACATTAACTACTTCAAGAGAATGGAGCAAGAAATTGAGCACAAAGGAACTGGTAGTGTAGCACATCATATGAATAAGTTGCATTCATTAGATCAAGTTGAATTGGCACAGCAACAACTTGTCCTGAAATGTCAAGACGAGGTTGAGGAAGTAGTAGTGGTTGATGTTGCAGCAGATCAACTTGTGTTTGATCCTTCATCACTACAAGTAAATGATGTAACAGAGGGTGGTGAAAATGATGCAACAGAGATTGATTCGCAGCAAATTAAGAGGTTTGAGGTTGAAAAATCTGTTCAGGCAAGTGTTAATGATTTGGAATTTCATGTCAAGAGCACACAAGTACTTGGAAAGGAAAAAAAGTCAAGTGAACCCAAGGCCTTTTGATCCAAGGGAGGAGGAGTTTGATAGGGAATTAGAACCTAATCAACAATCACATCAGAAATGTGAGCTACACACATCTGGTGGGGTTCAAGTTAGCTTGAATATGGAAACTGCAGCAGCAAAATTAGCGCATCAGAATGTCCTGACTACAGTACACTTAAATTCTATTAAGGGCTGGTTAGTTACTGCTGCGGATCAACCTGTTCAGCTTAAGAATTTGTAAGACCAAGATGTGAGCAATCAAGGGAAACTTAAGCAAATGCAACAGAGGAAGGAGCAGAACTCAACTAACAGGGTTGAATTCGGTGGGAAATTGGGTGCTGCATCTGTAAAGCAAGAAGTTAACATCACACCATGCTTTGAGACTCATAATAAGCTTAGTAGGGCTGAATTTTAGAAGTTTCAGAAGCTCAACCCTACAATGGTAGCACCAATTCAGAATGAAAGTGAGCTATTGCAAGTGTTAGAGCCATTAAATGTTGCAGCCAAGGAATTACAAGTGTACGTTGAAGTCATGAGCATTAGGAAGTTGTGTTTGAAGTTTATATTGCAGCATGGAGCTGAGATCAAATTAGTAGTGCACTTAAATCACAAGAAGTGTTATTCAAGCAAGAGATTAAGTGCAAAGGAAAAGCCAATTTTGGTAAAGCCCTCCTGATTTTCTTCTTCTCAAGTCCAATAAGATGGTTCTTGACAAGCTCTTCATGCTCCAAAATTTAAGACTGAGGTAGCCTAAGATGGTGTTGTGGTCAATTGATAGATTGGGAGCATATTCTTGGATCAACAAGATGTTGAAGAAGGCAAGGAGAATGAAAAGCGTTCCCAGCCGTGTTGCAAGTTTAGATAGGAATCAGGATGATTCTGTTTCAATGCAACCAGATTCAATGAAGCAGCTGGTAGATACTGAATGTGGTTGTTGTGGTATTACAATGGTAGACCTCCTGATGAAATTCTTCAAGGCTACATCACTAGCACAAGCATTCAGCATCTCAACTTCTTCTGCCCAACATCAATAACAGCAGCAGGACTCCAACATGTAATAGCAAGTTTTCAAGCTGCAATTCAAATTCAGATCTATTATTCAGCTCCAATATCTACAACAATAAGGGTTCTTCAAGTCACAACTCTCTACTAAGATTCTTGAGGACAAGAATCTCTAAAGGGGGGAGTATTGTCATGACCGAGATTAGATTTAAGCATTAAGAAGTCATTGATTGTAATAAAGTAGTTTAAGTTCTTGGTATTAGTCTAATTAGTACTTCATTTAGGGGAAATTAGCCAATTAGTTTAATGAGTCCTCCTTAGTTCACTTGTATAAGTCAAGTGAAGATATTTACAAGCAAGGTATGGTTCATATTCAAGATGTAGTATAAATAGGGTACTTAGCTTGTAATGAGGATTATCCAATGAAAATCAAACTTATTCTTCTTCTCTTATCTCAATTTCTTCTATAATTCTCATCTCTTTCCCTTCTTCTCTCACCTAAACTCTATCATATCCTAGGTCATGACTCGAGTTTGATCTCGGCCATGACAATTGGTATTAGAGCCTTGATTATCAAGCTCTTAATCCAAAAAAATTCATAACTTATTTGTTGTTACTGCGCAAGGACTTTAGATGCTTTGCATTTGATTTAGTTGAATCTATTTCAAATAAATTGAGTTTGTATTGTGTCAAGCTTTGGTGCTAGTTGCAAGCAATCAACTAAGTCAGTAGTATAAGTGTGACCTTGCATCCATGAAGAGCCTTGGTCATAGCCTTTATTCCAATGACCCTGCATTTCATCGCATTATTACCCTTCAGAACTCTCTTCTTGTCTTCCATGAAGAATTCCATAGTGAGCCCTTAAAATTACGCTTTATGTCCCTAAGAGTTGACAACCACTTGACTCCTAACACCATATCACACCTTCCTAGGAGAATGAGCATAAAGTCAGTAGTATAAGTGTGACCTTGCATCCTCCATGAAAAATCTTTACATCTAGACTCACACACAAGACTACTACCATCAGCTACAAAAACGGCTTAAGGTCCCATGGATATCAATGTGCCACCCACCTTTGACGCTAGAGTAGCATCTATGAAGTTATGGTGGACCTTGAATCAATCAATATGTGCAAGGCTCTTTTTCCCCTATGTCCGGTGATTCTTAAGGTCTGAAAGTGCTAGTCCCCATATAGTGCATGAAGTGAAATCTGTGCAGATACTTCCTCTTCTATCTCAATTTATGCAGTGTCCTGTAACGCATCTGGGAGTTCTCCTTCCACTTCTTCTTCAGCCTCAATGATAAATAATTGTGGTATCTTAGCCTTGCATCTGTGACCTGGTTCAAAACGCTCATCACAAAAGTAGCATAACCCTTTTACGCTCTTCTCCTGGTGCTCAGCTTTGCTCATAGTTTTGTGTCCCTTTTCAGTAGCTGTGGGATTTGATATAGGAGGATCACTTCTCACAAAACCTCCCTTGTTGTTGCTTACTGCAAGCTTAGGAGTCATAGGTGTGGATAATAGGGGAACCTTAGAACATTTTAATTGCTTAGACAAGCCTTCCATCTTGGCTTCTGCTAGCTTGGCCAAACAAATAGCCTGCTGCAGATTAACAGGATTGCTTGCCCTGACATCCATTTCCAATTCATCTCTCAACCCCATCAACATACAGCTAAGTAATTATCGCTTGTTGAGATTAACCCTTACAGCAGTGGCATCAAACTTAGTTGAGTACTCACTAACAGTCCCCTCTTACCTCAGGTTCATTAGCTCAAATACTGAATCATCATAAGGATTCCCAAATCTGTTTTGCAAAGCCCTCACATACTCCTACCAACTAGGCATAAGGTCTGTATACCTACTTTTCATTAATCTTTGATGCCATTGTAATGCTATCCCTCTTAAATGAATTGATGCTAAATTTGACTTATCATTAGTAGGTGTATTGCCTATATCAAAAAATTGCTCACATAAGTATAGCCATCCATTCAAATCATCTCCAGTGAATAAAGGGAACTCCACTTTTCTCACCCTAGTTTAATACAAGTTGTTACCTACATTGTTCAACAGCTGACGATCGGTTGTTGTAGCATTAGGAGCCATCTGAACCTGATCTCCATTTGATGCAGAACCTCTGTCATTGACTCTACTCTACTAAAAAGCAATTCCAACCATCATCTCTCTCAACTCTTGGATTGAAGCCTTGAGTTCACTTGTCGATTGCTCCACCTTGTCGTTGGTTACTTTGAGCTATGCAAACAAGGTTTCCTCCACCCTTCTAATCTCTAATGTTGATCTTGTGTTTTCAGCCATCGATGAAGATCACCAACCACGGGTCAGAGGATATTGGCTCTGATACCAGTGTTACCGAATTCTTTTTAGGATAGGGTTTTGAATAGAAATGAGGCAGAAGAAGAAGAAGAAACTGAGGGAGATAGAAGATATTTGTATTACTTTCATCGCAATCCATCTAATACAATCAAGTCTAGTATTTATATGCTTGAATTACAGCTCAGCTCACACATCACACTCCCCCACTCACTTATAACAAACTTCTCAGAAAAAGGGAAAAAAAGGAAAATAAGAAGGAAACAAGTAGTAACTAACTTAACTAACTTTGCTTGCTCTCTGCGTGCCAAACCTTCACTAGGCTGCTATGGATCTGCTGTCATGTATCAAATATTATCAAGGGTCACGCTCGAATAAGTTTCAAGGCATCCTGACTGCCACATCAGCAGTGCCACATTATCAACCTAAACCCTAATTGATTAGTATAAATAAAGAGTCATTAGTATTAGAAATGTCATGTTGAGTATTGTGATCTATTTACTCGCCACCCCCCCCCCCCCCCCCCCCCCCCCTGCGCCCCGAAAAAGAAAAAAAAAAGCTTCTATGTATTTCTTCCATTTCCTACAATATCCTAATATTTTATATTTACGAATTCAACTGATATCGAATTGGCCTAATCTAATTATGTATCGTATCAGACACATCCAATTTTCAATTTTTTTTAAATTTTATTTACATTATTATTTAAATAAATAAATAATTAATTAAACTCGATCTTAACCTTATTAGATCATAAACTGAACATCCAATCTAGTTAGAAATTCTTTGTGACATTGTATATATCTAAATCATTCAACTATTTGAATATCTAATCTCGTTAGATTATTTAGAAATATATACCACAACTTTAATTATAATTCATCCAAATTTAAACAATTTAAACTTGAAGATTAACAATTTTGTTATTAAACGCTTTAATGACACAATTAGGTAATCTTAGTTTTGGATTACCATAAAATATTCAACAATTGAATATTTCATACCTAAGTTCAAAATCTAATCTAATTAGCCTAATAATCTAAATCGTTCAACTCTTAGAATATCTAATCTCAATAGATTGGATTTAGAATTGCACTTCTTGATTGAATTCCGACTAATCCAAAATTTTAGACAATTTAAGGGAAAGAAAAATGTGAGGAAAAAAAAAATTTAAGAGAAAGAAAGTAGGAGAAATTGATTCCCTTCCCCCCCCCCCCCGATTTGGAGGCCAAGGAAAATGAAGGAAAAAGCAAAGTAAGTTTCCACAATCAAAATTTTGTTCTGTTATTTGGTTTAGAGAAAATGAAACGGAAAAGATTTTGTTGTCTAATATAATAAGTTATAAATATAATTTAATCAGACATCTCATCCATAATAAGTTATTGTGTTTTCTAGTATTATTTAGGGCAAGATATAAAAAAACTCCCGACACTTTACAACTAAATACAATATACCCCATGCACTTTCAATTTTCTAAAATAGCCTCTGAACTTTATAATTAAACACAATACACTTCAGCACTTTTAATTTCATAGAATAGCCCCCTAAACTTTACAATTAAAAATAATACACCCCTACACTTTTAATTTAGCTCCTGAACTTTATTATTATACACAACTCATCTCTCAAACTTTGTCACTAAACAGAAAAAACCTCTTATATATTAATAAATCTAAAATTAAAAAAAAAAGTACGAAATTAAAAATTTTTAAACAAATGTATGAAAAAATATTTTTTAGGAAAAAGTTTGAAAAAATAGAGTAATATTTTTAACTTTGATTTTTCAACTTTTCAATATATTTTTGAGACTTTATTTTTAAATTTTAGTTTCTCACTCTTTTTAAATTTTAAATCTATTAATCTAATTTTAAAATTTATATTTTAAAAAATTATTATATTTTATCCTATAGTATCTTTTATGAAAATTTTAAAAACATTTTATTACCTTTGCAAATTTATAATGTTAATTCGATAATTAATTAAAAAATTATTTTGTGCAATATTAGAAAATCTTCTTATATTTTGCTTAGAAACATAAAACTTTCGCTTAAAATATAAAATCCCTATCTTTAATATAAAAGTAGAAAATTCTTGAATTTTAATTTGATACATTTTTTAATTTTAAATTTATTAATCAAAATTTTTTTTTTTTAAGTAGAAAATTATCTTATATTTTGCTCAGAAACGTAAAACTTTCACTTAAAATATAAAATCCCTATCTTTAATATAAAAGTAGAAAATTCTAAAGGGTGAGTTATGCTTAGTAACAAACTTCAGTAGGTGAATTGTGCGTAATAACAAAGTTCAATGGTTAATATTTTTGGAATTAAAAGTGTGGAGAGTGTATTGTGTTTAATTGCAAAGCTCAAGAGGTGTGTTGTACGTAATAACAAAGCTTGGGGAGCTATTTTATGGAATTAAAACAATAGGGTATGTGTTGTGTTTAATTATAAAGTTCAACGGGTTATTTTATGAAATTAAAAGTTCAATGGTGTCCTGCATTTTATTATAAATTTTAGGGGACCTTTTTATATTTACTGTATTATCTAACATAATAATTTATAAATTAAATTATACATTAAAGATTAGACTAATGAGCTGGCTCTAGAAAAAAAATTTTCCAACTTTTTTTTTTTTGATAAATATTGGCAAATTCGTAGTACAAATAGGCAACTCAAAAAGACGAGGCCTAAGCCACCTCGTAGATGGAAGTGGGAACAAAAAAGACACAAGAACAAATAATGAACAAACAGGCAATAAAAGCAAAATGCCCACACGCGACACAAAAGACACCAAGCACAGGCCAGACAAGGCGCGCAAGAACAAGCAAATACAGGAATTCCAAAAGAAGAAGAATCAGAAGAACAGTACGGGAAAGTAATTTTTTTCCAACTTTGCTGGCCATTTTGAGAGGAAAGCAATTTTCCTCAAAATATGTTATAAAGTTTTTTAACTTTCCATCTAATTTTTTTTCCCTTCACTTTTTTCTTGAATTCCAAATGCAAAAAATTATTTTTCTCCATATTTTTTCCCCTTCCTAGACTTTTCCAAGTTACAAACATACCCTTAATAAAATTCCTAATTTCATATTTTTTGTAAGTCTACATACCCCAATTTTATCAAACCAGATGTTTTAATGTCAGTTATGAACATATTCAGAGTTATCTCTGATACCAATTGTTAGGAACGTATTTCAAAAATTTTTTCTAAACGACTAGAGCGGGCGTAGCAAAAAACCAATTTCAAATTCTTAATTTTAAATCTAATGCCCTGATCTAATTAAACTATTTAATTAGGCATAAATCTTACTCTAATAGGCTCATAATATAATAATCAAAATAGCTAATAAAACAAGTATAAACATGGTACGTAGAATAAATAAAATAAAGAATAGAACAAATTAAATATCAAATACTTAATTTAAACATACTTAAAGCACAAATCCAAACTCCGAATTTGTAGATCTAAAATTGGAAAAAGAAAGCTGATTGATACCACGAGATCTTCTTCGCAATGACCTCTATTAACACCGGGTTTGGGCTCCCAAAATATTTAATTTAGGAAAACTTTTGGAGCAAAAATTTTCCTTTTAATCTTTTCAAAAAATAATTTCTCAGAAAAAATTATGTCTAACATTAATTTTTAAAAAATTTTAAAACAATTTCTAGTTTTTAGCGGTGGGAAAAAAACTAAGTTCCAAAACCTAAAACCAATAGTTTAAACGATAAAAACAAAAACGTAAAATTAAGCAAAAACCCACGCACATAACATATACATGTATGATGTGGGCCTAGCGTGGGGCCCACTTGAATTTGTATTTTCATTTTTTTTTTTCATTTTGTTTTGTTTGTTTAAATAACAATATAATTTATCGTATTAAATATTCATCTCATGAATATTTATTTAGCATACAAATTTATTCTTCCCATAAATAAATAAGTCATCCCCATGAATTTAATTTTAAATATTTTCAAAATAGTGCTTAGTTGAGACTTGCAGAGGGATCTAAGAGACAATCTAACTTTAGCTCGAAACGAGTCAAATCTGATTATTATCTCATGATAACAATTGACTCCCATTTAATAAAACTTAATTCTACTAAATAGGTTTGACTGCACTCTAGAATTAAATATATTCACTCAAAAATTTTTCAGATAATTTTATTGCAATAATTGACCCCTCTATTAGATATCCGTGAGCAAAAACAACCTTAACTACTATCATTATTTTTCTTACCTCTATCACCATAGTTTCCAACTCGCCCTTTTCGAACAATTCATAGTACAGAAACAATTTTTATATTAATTTCAAATATCAAATCTATGGAATGCTCTGGCCAAAGATTCTAGAATCTATTCGTATATTTGCGAATCAACTAGGGGGACATCTTACAGTTTAGATTCCTAGTCAAATATCCAGTCCCGCCACACTTCATGTAGTTGCCCAACAAAATAAGATCCAGGTTATTCAACTCTAACCTCTTCATTTTGGGTATCAAAGCAATTAACATTCCATGCATGAGTTCGGACTATTTTTTGGATTAAGAGTTATTGTCTTATAGCATTAATTATTTCTGATAGCAGTAAACAACTAATTCAGGTGGTCCTGTTCAGTGTTTAAATATTATTGAAAACACCAATAGAATACTCTTGGATCCCTATCCACATAACCAAGACAAGACATTAAGAGTATTATATTATAGTCTTATCAGACAAACTGTCCAAGTTTATCACCGACTACAAGTGTAATTTGATAACATGTCACTAGTTTGATCTAAGTCTTTCCGTGGTTCAACCTCATTAACCACTTAAACCAAACCTGACATGTCATCTTAGATAACGTCTATCTCATGGAATGTTTTTTATAAAAAAATCCCGCACATTAGACTTGTTAAACATAATCAAATAATAAATAAATAAAATAATTTTATTTATTTAATATTTAAAACTAACTAATCAGGTATTTTACGACACTTATTCCAACACAAAATACCCAAAATAATTATCAAAAAAACACATTAAAACACCGCGCGCTATTTTAATATGCCGCAAGGTGCCACGTAGCACCATGGCCATTGGTCCGCGCCTCGCGAGGTGGATCGCTCCCATATGAAGGCCCCAACATGCGACACGTGTCACGCGCTAGCTGGCCAAGGGGGCACCCAAATTGCCCCCTCGGCCAGTCGCACGCTGATTGGCCTGCGCATGTTTTTTCTGTTTTACCTTCCTTTTATTTTTCTTGTAAAAATTCATCCCATGAAGTTTTGGGTTTAATAAAAAACTTTTATTCAACTCTTGAATAAAATAATTCATCTCATGAATTCTCTTGATTTCTTTAGATGCATAGTTGACAGGCCTATGTAAGGACCTCAGGAACAATTTATTCCTAACTCCAAATGGATCAAATCTAATTATCATCTCATGATAACAATTGATTACCATTTAGTAAAACTTAATTCTACTAAATAAGTTTTACTGGACTCTAGTAATAAATATATTTACTTGTTAAATTTTCCTATAATAGTTTCCTCACAATTGACCCCTCTAATAAATGTCAATGAGAAAAATAACTTAAACCACTATTGTCATTCTTTTTCACTTTTTCTTCTTAGTTCCCAACTTGCCATTCATGAATAATTCACTAATATAGATAAATATTCCTAAGTCTCTGGAATGAATTCAAATACTTGCGAATTAACTAAGGTGATATTTTACATGGTAGGATTCTAGTATAATATCTGCTCCTACCATACTTCATGCAATTACCCAGCAAATGTAAGATTTCGGTTAGACGTAATAAGCTCACTCTTTTAGCACATGAAGGAATTAACATTCCATGTATGAGTTCGGACTATTTCCTTGATTAAGAGCCATTGTTGCCCACTTTTGATACTAGTACCAAAACGAGCAAAACGTGGTCCTGTTCGGTGCAACAATCTCATTGTAATACATCAACATAACATTATGGATCACTATCCACATAATCAAGACAAGTTATCTAAGTATCATGTTATAGTCTTAGCAAACAAGTAACCAAAACTCATCACTAACTACGATCTAATTATTAAGTAACATTCTTATTTGTTATTTAGTCCATCTGCGGCTTAATTTCATTATCCATTAAAAACAGATATCCCAAGTGTCACTTAAGGACTTCGTCCATCGCTTGGTACGTGATTTCAAAGAAAACAACATCACATGCATAAAGACACATAAATTAAATAGACGGTAATAAATAAGGTTTATTCACTAATAAAAATGTTCACAAAAATTGGGTTCCCTAGTACACCAGCTCTAACAATGATAGCCTGTTTCAACCTCGGTCAGAGCTGAATGTAAGGGAATCGCCTCTGGAATTATTGAGTCAAAGAAGATGGACCCTCAGTACTAACATCTAGACCGCTTCGTTGTTGCACACCCTATTTGCTTTATGATAGAAAATTAAAAGATAAGGACCTAACTCAACTGGAAGTTACAGTGATGGAGCAGGGCCAATAGACACCTTTCCGCATACACTTAAAAGTCAAGAACTAGAGTGGAGACAAACCCAAGAGCTCAACAATCCATTTACAAGCTTGAGTCAATCAGGTTTTTAAGCCTGGCACCCTTGACTTATAATAACTCAAATGAGTTTAAGTCTGACAAAATTAAGATGGACCAAACCGAATTTAGATCACTGGATTAGGATCAACGCAATCAAGGGACAAGCCTTGACCGTCAAAGCACTAATCAATGACGTGAACCTAAGTTCACCTAACTTATCAAGCAGTGATAGTAGTGTTAAGACCAACGCTATCAAGGGATAAGCCTTGGCCATCAAAGCCTTAAATTAGAGCCTCAAATCTTAACTTGTCCATTCGTAGGAATAGATTAAAACTGAAAAGTCATACCTGAAGCCCGCGAACTGTATTACTATGAAGGTAAGTACAGCAGAGATCTACGTTATGCTACACCTAGCTAAGTTACGCTACTCCTAAGGAAAAAGCATAAGTGTATTGTAAAAGAAAACTTGAAGAAGTTTTGTAATAAGTGTATGTGTACCACTTTGGACTGATGTAGAGTCCTTTATTATAGAAAACAAGAAATAACAGTTGTTCCTTCTTTCCCGGCAACTCCAACCACGTTTGGCCACCAAGCTCTCTCTTGCTCGCACAAATCTTCAATGAACGTGCCTTGAATATAGTATTGGAGGGAAATCCTAGGTGACTACATCTGAATTCTTAGCGGAAGTTCCCTCTAGAAGCCCCACGTTCTCTTGGATTAAGCTTAACCCCCAAGTAACTGAAATTGCGCTCCAAGTAAATTCCTCGAGCCTGGGAATCACCTATCTTGCAGCCTTCCTAATAGCCCCTCGAGCTTGAGCTCACTTTACCACTCAACCATCTCAAGCCTCGAGTGGCTAATCCCCTTGTCAAGAGTAATTACCCTCTCAGGATACTGGGCTTGAGACGCTGTTATCTTAGTACTCAAGGCCTGACTTCCCTTGAGAAGGCCCTCACGTGTTAACCACGTGGCACTTTATTCAAAATGGCGTTGTCCCACCCCCTTGAAATTAGGGTGTACACACACCCATCAAAGATTTGATTTGAACCGATAACTCTCTAAACATTTGTTAAATATTGTTATGATTCTAGATATAGGGCAAGCATTAATAAATCATTGGTTGTAATAGAGTTGTAGAGGTCCTTTCTATGAGTCATTTTAGTATTCTTTTAGTTCAACTAAGCTATGTGTAGCTTAGTACTTGTCTAGGTAGTTCATCTCAGTACTTGTTCTATGTTGGTTAGTTGGTGGTAAAGTTGTTTAAGCTGGTTAAGCATCTTGTCTAGGTTCATTGCATTTCGATCTGCTAGACTAAATTAAAATTCAGCACCATAACTTGTTTTTGTTGATCAACTGCAGCCAGCACCAAAAACTTGACACAATACAAACTCAATCTAGTTGAAGTAGATTCAACTAAATCAAATGCAAAGCATCTAAAGTCTTGCATAGCAACAAAAAATCAAAACTGAATTCTTTCTTCTTTTTTTTCCACACAATTTTCTTGATCAAAAGCTTGATTTGGAATCAAATCAAGGCTCTGATACCAATTGTTATGATCAAATCATAACCTAGGATATGATAGAGTTTAGATAAGAAGAGAAGGGAAGGAGATGAGAAATAGAGAGAGAGTTAGATGAGAGAGAGAAAAGATATCAAAAGATATTTTCATTTATCAAAGTTATCCCACTTACCAAACAAGACTCACTTACTTATACTAATGCCAAGTCTGTTAACAAGAGAAAGACAATAGAAAATATCTAAAGATGCAATGAACCTAGACAAGATGCTTAACCAACTTAACCACCAACTAACCAACATAGAACAAGTAGTAAGTTGAACTACCTAGACAAGTGCCAAGGTACACACGGCTTAGTTGAACTAAAAGAATGCTAAAATGACTCATATTAAAGACCTCTACAACCCTATTACAACTAATGATTTATTAATACTTGCACTATATCTAGAATCATAACAAATATCTTCCATTGACTTGGTTAAACATTCATCAATGGTCGAACAGCACTAATCGAGGGCTGTCAACATCTGATCCTCCATTTCCAGCATTGAAGTCTTAGATGTAGTGTTGTCTGCCATGCTAATGCAATCCGAGGAAAGCTTGCTCTGATACCAAATGATAGATTTCAATCAATTCAACAATTCAAATCCCCAAATCCAATCAACAATCAACAATCATTAACTAGCAAGATCAAATATGGATTTGTAAGTAGTGTAACATAGGTAATTACAGGAATATTTGAGGTATGAGTATAAGCTGTAGAGAATTGAAGAAGACGATTGGGGAGAAGAAGAAAGAGACAAAGAGAGTAGAGACTCAAAATATTTTCAACATAATCCCCAATTAACACACTAGGTCTTATTTATAGAGGAACATACCCAGTGCATCAAGGACTCTCGCCTATGCAGGGTCTGGGAGAGGCGGATGTACGCAGCCTTCTCCCTTCAGGGTGTTAATCTGAAGAGAGGCTGTTTCCTAGTGCCCCCAACCTGAGGGTGAGGAATTCCCAGGAGGTCACCCATTCTGGTACTACTCTCGCCCAAGCACGCTTAACTTCGAAGTTCTCAAGAGATCCAGTGACAGCGTGTTGGTACCCTCTTTGGTATTATTTATACAAGTAGTTAATTGGCCTATTAAGATATTAACTAAGCTGTCCCAAAATTAACACCTCACGTTCAGCTTAAGCGTGGGTCATATTTAAATATAATAGTTAATTAAAATTGGTCTTATTTATGGTGATAATGTCATCACGAGTTGTCATTTTGAGGTCACAAGCTGAAATATGTGCGTCACGTGCTAAAATAGTCTGGTCCTCAATTGTGTTTGTATCATATGGCATACCTGTTATGCTGAAATCGATTAGGATTGCATAAGAATTCTCCTTTACCTACACAAAAAACAATTTCAATAATACTAATAATTTTTTATCTATAATAATATGTTAATAATATATTTAAATATAATTATTAATTAAAAATCTTATCACATAAAAGAAATATCAGATTTTTCAAGAAAATTACACCTATGAAATATTATCTTTTAAAATTTTGATATGTGAGCGTATTTCGAAATTCTTTATAAATACATAAAAAGTATAAATATATTTTTCCATGCTATTTTCATAATTTTTATAATGTCTCTATAATTGTTATGTATATTAAAATATAAACAAAATTCATTTATCTTATATCTTTAATATGAATATCCACTTATTTTTCTAAAATATTGCAACTCTATTTTCAAAAAACCTATATTTGTTTATAATAAAACTCACTATCTAACTATTAGGTCCTATCTAGAGTTTGGAATTCGGGTTGAGACTAGAATTTGCACTCAAATTCCAATTCTGGTATTTGGTTCAGCTGCTACAATTTAAATTATAATTCCGCTGTCCAATTCTATGAAATTGAGTTTTAATTAAAAACCATACATTCTAATTCCTTGGGACATGGGTAATGAATTGTAATTCCATATTAACTCCACTGACTTGAAACCCAAAAGTGATCCCACTTGATTAACCTAAACCTAAGATGATTCAAAACCGAAAGATTTAGGCACAACTTAAAATTTGACTAGAGCTAATGATACAATCGTAACTGAGGTTAGTTTGGGTATTGATTAAAGTGGATGCCTTTCCATTAATCAAAACTCAAATAACACTAATTAATACAGCTTAGGACCATACGGGTAAAAATGAGGTCCTTAATATGTGAGGAGCTTAAGATTGGATTTGTTAGAAGCTCTCTCTCTTTCTCCTGAATTCTCTCTCGCCGCTCTCCCCCTCCCTTCTGTTAATTCTCCTTCTTCCCCAATCTTCTATACTTATAAATGCCACTATCCATACACTTATAGTGGAAAATACATACAATACCCTATTCTTGATACTTAGATTGATTGTGATAACAACAATAAAACAGCACCTGAACAAGAAAACGGAAGGTAATAAAGCACTCCGGGAGCGAAATGTAAATGTATCTTGGTACCGAGTTGCAACTCGCCCATGAATCAATGAGCGACAACTACCTGCCGCCATGGACAAGGAAGCAGCTACCCAAAATCTACAGTCATGGGCCCAGGAGACATCACGCCCCGAGTTAGGACAGCGCAAAATACATCCCCCCACTCGGCATAACAGAGAGACTCACCATTGTAAAACTATAAATACTGCCCAAAATCTTGAGAAAGGGGCAAGTCATTTTAACCATTCTTGTACTAAACTAAGACCCTCTTGTATCAAATTCATAAATGAATAAAAAAAAAATGTTTGAGATTAACCTTCCATTACAAGAACATGTATCCAAAATAGGTGGCGCCGTCTGTGGGAAATGGAAAACTTTCCCCATAACAAATCTATAGAGTTCCCCTCTTCGCCAAAGAAGTCGGGAGACCAATATGTCACTCAATGCCGACTCCACAAACTCCATACATTGATAATGCGACTCGCCGATCAAAATCCCCCAAACAAATCTCCGTCTCATTCCCCAAGGCCAAACCGGGACATGGTTGTCGAATCCTTCACCTCCGCCGAGCACGGGGTAAGAGGAGTGAACAACAGGCTGGAAAAGATGAGGCACGCTGATGCCTTTGGGAGCAGAAAGATGCGACGGGTAGGAACCCCCTCCCTTTCGAATCAGACACAAACACCAACCTCAAAGGAATGACGCACAAGGCTTTAGGGAGGATACCCGTCACCCACTCATCCTTCACGCCCCCGTATTGTCCACCCCATAGGGAAAGTGAAGGTGCCAAACTTGGAACTGTTCGACGGGACCTAAGACCAAGACAACCACATTTCAAGATTCGCGACACGAATGTATATTCAAGATGCACATAAAGACAGATGGTGCAAAGGTTTCCCAGCCACCCTGAAGGGTATGGCCCAAGCCTGGTTCGCCTCTCTCCCTAATGAATTGAGACGCGGCTTCTCAAAACTTTCAGAGAAATTTACTCCCCACTTCTTAAGTAAGAAAAGAGGAAGAAGATCGCCACCCAGTTAATCCGACTCTGACAAGCCGAAGATGAGTCCTTAAGGGGATTCGTTCAGAGATTCTCCAAAGCAATGATGAACATTCCAAACCTCGCAGACAAGACAGCCATCACAACTGTCATCAACAGACTCCGAAACGGCAATTTCAAGTTTGCCCTCTTGAAGGCCCTCCCCACGGCTATAGACGCTCTGTGGGAAAAAGCCAACAAATACATCATTGCTTAAGACGTGATGGCCAAAGCCGAACAACCGAGGCATGAGCATGGGAAGAACAAAATGTACGCCCGTAGCCCCAATCCAAAGACTGAGAGAATAGTAAGGAGCTCAAGAAGGATTCGTGATAAAGAAAACTAACCAAGTTACTCTTAGAGGTCAAGAAACCCGAGACAATAAGGGGCAAGGCCCATATGGACCCAAAAGCGTGAGTGGGCTAGAAGAAATGGTGTGAGTATCACGAAGCACCGGGACATGATACCAAGGATTATCAGGCACTCAGGTATTGAATGGATGAGTTAGAGAAAAAAGGTGACCTCGGGAAGTTCATAGACGTAAAGAAAATAAATCCTAGAACCTCAAGACTTACCCATGAGGATCACAAAGCCACAACCAGTGCCCGGAGACATGTGATTGCAGCGATGAAACAAAAACGGAAGAATACAAGCGATGAAATTCTGAGAAAGGGCGAAAACAAAATAAGAAAGTGCCAACCCCTAACCTTTACACATGACGACCTTGAGAACGTTAGGACCCCACATGATGACCCCATGGTTATCACCATGGGAATCAGCAACTTTACCATCTAAAGGATCTTAGTTGACCATGGGAGCTCAGTCAATGCCCTCTTTTTCCATTGCTTCGAACAAATGAATATCCTGCCAGAGAAATTGACCCCTATAGTCGGGTCTCTGGCAGGATTCTTCGAAGAAGTTGTTAACCCCCTGGTAAGTATAACTCTCTGCATCCTCTTAAGAGATAAAGAACGGGAAAGCTTAAAGCCGAATTCCAGGTTGTGGCAGCAAGTTTGGCATTCAATGCCATTTTAGGATGCCTGATGCTGAATTCGATAAAGGCAGTTGTGTCAACTTACCACTTAGTCATGAAATTTGAGACAGATGAAAGGAACATCTTGACCTCAGAAGATGTCAACAAAAAGTCCATAGTTGTTGTTACACACAAAATACCCCAGAACAGGAGAAAGGCAAAGGCAAGAAAGAAAAGAAACCGGGCTTAGAAGAGACCGAGGAGAACGAGCTCAAGCCCGGGAAAACAGTCTAAATTGGAGCATAATTGAGCCAAGATATTTGGGACCAAGTCCAGCCAGTAATACGTCAATACTGAGAAGTTTTTGCTTACTCAGGAGCGAAAATGCTGGGAATAGACAGCAAAATCATCAGCCATCATCTAAACTTCCAGGCCAAAAAAAGGCCGATATAGCAGAAGAAATGTAACTTTTGTGTGCAGCGAAATCGGATTATAAGCGAGGAAGTATGGAAGCTCCTGAACGAAAACTTTATACTGGAGGTCATGTACCCTAAATGGCTGGCAAGCGTAGTCCTAGTGAAGAAACAAAACGAAAATTGGCAGATGTGCATAGACTATACCGACTTGAACAAAGCTTGTCCTAAAGACTCATTTCCCCTTCCTAAGATACACCAGCTAGTTAACTCCACTACGGGAAACGCACTATTCAGCTTCCTAGATGCCCTCTCCGGATACCATCAAATCGCACTGGACCTGGAGGACGAGGAAAAGACATCCTTCATCACCCATGAAGGCACATATTGCTTCCGAGTCATGCCATTTGGATTAAAGAACGCAGGCGCTATGTACCAGAGGCTAGCAAACCACGCCTTCCGGTAGTAGATAGGGAAGAACTTGGAGGTATATGTCGACGATATGATAGTAAAACTCAAAGAGGCCATGGATCACATAGGCGACTTAAGGGAGACCCTAGAAATGCTCAGAGCACACGGAATGCGCTTGAACCTAAGAAAATGCGTATTCGCCGTTCCAAAGGGGAAGGTCTTAGGCTTTATCATAAATGCAAGAGGAATAGAAGCTAATCGCGCCAAGATAGAAGCGATACTTGGAGTGCAGGCTCCAAAAATGCCAAAGGACATCCAAAAGTTAGCGGAATGCTTAGCCTCCCTGAACAGATTCATTAGGCAATTAGCCGATAGAACCCTCCCCATCTTTAAGATCTTACATAGAAGAGAAGCTTTCAAAAGAGATGATTTTTGTGAACAAGCCTTCCGAGAGCTTAAAGAACATCAGGCAAGTGTCCCAATCATGTCTGAACTTATTCCGGCAGAAGAATTGGTCCTCTACATTTCGATATCCAACGATATGATAAGCGCCATGCTAATAACTGAGAAACAAAACCTTCAAACGCCAATTTACTTCGTCAGTTAAATACGGACATACGTTGAGACACGGTATCCCCACATTGAAAAGCTTGCCTATGCTGTCATTATGGCTAGTCAAAAACTCCAGCCCTACATCCAAGACCACATCTGGGTACAAACTGACCAGCCTCTACAAAAATTACTCCAACGATTGGAGTGCTCAGAAACGATGTTAGCCTGGGCAATCAAAATTTTTGAATATGATATCCACTTCGAATCATGAACCGCAATCAAGGAGCAAGCACTGGCCGACTTTATAGTCGAATGCTCATTCGCCAACAATGCTTCACCAAGCCCAAGGCCAACGGACGTTTCGAAAAAGTCATGGAAATTGTATGTTGAGGGGTCCTCCAACAATCAGGGAAGTGGGGCGGGATTCTGCTTATCTCGCTCGAGAAGCAACGCTTCCCGTACGTGATAAGGTTTAAATTAAGGGCTACCAACAACGAAGCACTCTTCCACGATTGAGAATAACACAAAAAGTAGGAGCACGGCAGATAGAAGTATTCAGTGACTCACAGCCAATCGTCAAGCAAGTCCAGGGGATTTACGGGGCGAGAAGCACCGTCGTGATAGAATATATGAAGGTATAAGCAAGGTCGCAAAAACAATTTCCTACTTTAGGATCCACCTCATACCTCGAACCGAGAATGTCAAAGCAAATGAGTTAAGTTGGATTGCTAGCTCGGAACTAGAAAAGAAATGCCTAGAACCCACCACCCTGATAGAAGAGGTCCAAATTTTGTGCCGAGATTCTTCCTTCCAGGAAAGGGTCATACAAATCCAAACCACCGACGATTGGCAACGCCCCCTCACCGAATTCACAAAAAATGGGATCCTCCTTGACAACCAGCTAGAAGCAAAGCAGATCCAAAAGCGGGCCCCTTGGTTCATATTGATTGACAAAGACCTATACAAAAGATCTTTCGTGCATCCATTTTTTGAAACACGTCAGCAAAAAAAGGGAAATATGTCCTGCGAGAAATTAATGAAGGCATCTGCGGGCAGCATCTCGAAAGCCGAGCGCTAATCGACAAGGCATTATGATCCGGATATTATTGGCCCACTATGAATAGAAATGTGAGAAATACTAGAAACACGCCCGCCTCCTTGCTTCAGCCCATACTCAACTCAATCCCTTTCCCGCAATGGGGGATAGACATCTTAGGACCATTTCCCAAAGCACTTGGACAAAGAAAGTACATCATCGTGGCTATAGACTACTTCAGCAAGTGGATAGAGGTCGAACCTGTGGACTAGATTATGAATCGCACTGCTCAACATTTCCTTTGGAAAGGGATCATAACCTGTTTCAGAATCCAACAAATATTGGTCACCGACAATGGCACCCAACTCAGCCGCAAAGATTCCATGACTATTATGGAAACTTGGAGATCAAAATAAACTATGCCTTGTTAGCACACCCGCAAACCAATGGCCAAGCGGAATCCGCCAACAAACACATCCTTTCAGGATTAAAGTGACGATTAGACCAAGCCTAGGAGAAATAGGCAGAAGAATTAGCCAGCGTACTATAGGCCTAGAGGACCATAGTACGAAATGCCACTAGTGAAACCCCGTATAATCTCGTATATGGCACAGAGGCCGTGCTGGCAGTAGAATTAAGAGAACCAAACCTTCGATTCTGAGACTGCCACCAAGGGTGCAATGAGGAAGTGACAGTCGTTAGATGAAATAGAAGAGATGAGCTAAAATGCATTAGTCAAAATGATCGCCCAAAAGCAGAGAATGACGAAATACTTTAACTCCAAAGTAAAGAAGCGAAGCTTCGAGGAGGGAGAATTGGTGCTAAGATGAACAGTGTCCTCGGGACACCACCACGATAAACTATCAGCTAACTGGGAGCGACCCATAGGGCCTCCTGCGCCACCCGAGAAAGAGCCTACCATTTGCTTAGCTTAATGGAACCCCGGTTTCAAGAACATGTAATATACTAAGCTTAAGAAAATACTATGTATAATGCCATATCAGGAACATGAATGCGTTCTCTATTTTCTTTTAAGAATATCTCGCATAACATCCCTCATAACAGGAAAAGTAGAAATACATTCGAGCCTTAAGCCCTTCTCGAGCAGGCGAAGTACATTCGAGCCGTATGCTCTTCTCAGGAGAGTGAAATACATTCGAGCCGTAAGCCCTTCTCAAGCAGGCGAAACATATTCTAGCCGGTGAAATATATTCAAGCCGTAATCCCTTCTCATGTGGGCAACCGTTATCAGGCAGGCGAACTATATTCGAGTCATAAGCCCTTCTCAAGCAGGAGAAATACATTCAAGCTGTAAGCCCTTCTCAAGACAGGCGGGCGAAATGTACTCAAGCCATAAGCCCTTCTCAGGCAGGGGAAATATACTCGAGCCCCAAGCCCTTCTCAGGCGGGCAAAATATATGCAACCCGTAAGCCCTCCCCAGGCAGGCGAAATACACTCAAGCCGTAAGCCCTTCTTAGGTGAACGAGACGCACTGAAGCCATAAGCCCTTCAGCGAAATACGTACAAGCCATAAGCACTCCTAAGGCAAGAAATATTCTAAACTATAAGCCCTTTTTAGGCACATGGTACAGATTCGAAACTTAAAGATGCTTCATGAAAGACAAAATGCGATCAAGCCAGAGGCTTTCCCAAGGGAGGCGAAATATGTCTAAGTCCATAAAATCATTACCCAAGACGCCATTTCGCAAACGAATTACGCAATATATATATATGTGTGTGTGTGTGTGTGTGTGTGTGTGGGTGTGTGTGTAATACATATATAACTGGTGGGGGGGGGGAGGAGTCACACAATCTAGTCCACACCAAGTATTCCTTCCGGCATAGACAAACCACAACTGAAAAACGGTGGAAAAGACACTTGATAACCAACACAAAAAGCTAGAAGATCCGCGTTCAAGCCTCCAAAAAACAAAAGGGAGGAGAAACAACATAAACAGAATAACCCACACTAATGCGGGGCAGGTATTGTAATGTCTGAAGAACTAGCTGCGCTAAATCTTCCCTCCTTCGCGTCCTAGAAAGACGAAGCAGCAAACTTCTTGAAAGAAAGGAACCCCAGGATTCGAATCTAAGTACTTCGCTTTCTTCATCGATAAACTAACCCCGATATCAAAACCCTTCCAGCATTGAGTGACTCCGTGATCTCTGAACTCTGTGCCTTCCCTAAAGTCAGAAATAGCGCGTGAAAGATGCTCTAGGAACTCCAAAGTATGGGCATCTTGCTCCGAAATACGGGCACTGCGCGCCGAAATACGAGTAATTTGCTCTGAAATGAGGCCTGCACTGATCTGGGAGAACGTCAAGACTCCCTCTGGGAAAAGGCAGGCATGAAGGGCGCTAATCATCAGGGATATGCACGGGAAAATCCTCGAAAAAAGATGGCAAAGACTTCATCAAATTCGAACCCAAGGAGCCCAAGGCCTTTGGGATGCCTACTGCCCCTTGATCAAAGGAGCCCAACGTAGTATTACGAATTCCAACTGGAATGGCAAACTCAAGAGAAGTTCAACCACTCCCTACAGTCTCGGGATGAGAAGAATGGCCACCAACAGTGTCGGGAGAGGACCCCCAAAGGCGGATGTGGAGGCGTTTTGTAGCTCTTTGTGAAGATGAGTCAGTTGGGGGTTTGAGGGCAGGAACGACTACAAAAACCCTCAAATATCGAGCTAAATCTTTCCGTACTCCGGCAGGGGATGCAATTACAATCAGAACATGCCGTGAGCGGTGTTCCTTGGAAGACTTCACCCGGGAGGACATATTGACAATATAGATGTCCGCCAATTCATCAGCTGGAAAATGAGAGAGAAAAAGGATCGGCAAAATCTGACAAATAAATAAATAAAACACACATAAAACACATGACAGCCAAGGAGGGACAAAAGCTAACAATGATTACCTGGGAAAGGCTTTTGAGAAAGCCCTACCTTAACGAGCACTATTTCCTGTTCAAGCAACTCCTTAGAGGCTGAAAACCTCTCACCTGCAAAATTTTTGTCGAAATAGCGGATAACCCATTTTTTCTGAGAGGTCAAAAGACTCCTCTTTACAGGACAGGGACGTTACATTGTACCCCATGACGTCAAAAATGGAGGAGGAGAAGGAGGCTTTATCCAGACAAACTTGTTTTCCCAATTTTTCACATTAGAGGGATTGTGTTTTATAAAAACAATACTGTCCCAATTCTTAAAAGCGACCATATGCTTAAAATATCTAATCTTGAAATGAATATCAAAACTTCTAAAAGAGGGAGCAAAGCTATTCAAATAACACATAATATACATTCCTAAATTCGTTAGGAGAAACTTGGCTAGGACAAACGTTACAACATTGGAGCAATTGCTCCACAAAAGGGAAGAGGGGAAAATGAACACCCGCCTCTAAAGAATCTATGGGGATAGAAAAACTTCCCTCCTTAGGTAGGAACAAAGGACAATCATCCAGTTGGGGTCCCCACACCTCATAATCATCTGGAAAGAAGTACTTCGAACGAATCATAGAAATGCCATCTTTGCCCAAAGTATTTGACACAAAATTCCTTAAGAGGCGAATCCGAGAAATCTCAAGAAACCTAATTGATAAGGAAGAGCTTTCATTTGGAGGACACTGATTTAATTGATTCGCGACAATACCCTCCACATTGGGAGACGATCTATCCTCACTCCGAACCTCGGAAGAAGAGGCCTCAACGTGGCTCTGCTTATATACCATTGAGAAGACAGGGAGAAAAACTGTGCAAAAAAGGGAGAAGAAAAGATAGTAAAATCAAAGAAACACTTGTACACAAGGCCCATTATTTACAGCAGTTACAGTAGAAGTTGTTATCGGAGAGGAGAGCCCGGCTCCAGAAATCCTCTCATCTTCCATGGTTACCGCAGTACCCTCTACCCACAAGAGGATTCCGTTGAGCATCTCCTCACTCAGCTCCCCCTCCGCGAGCACCGAAGAGGGAAGAGAACCGAACAGCACAGTAATGATAAGGAATTGAGTAAAACAAGGGGAAACGAGAAGAAATCAAATTCAGCCCAAAACCCACTGTCAAACTAAGAAAAACTTAAAGCCAAGGACTAAAGACTCACCTGGGAAGCATCGAGAAGTAATAGCAGCCGCTCTGAGAACACCTAATTCAAGGAAGGGAAAAAATGGGGCTCCTCTTCAAACTTTAAAAAAAAATGGGCGTTCAACGAACAGCCTGAATTGGCCCCGAAATCCACCACTAAACGGAAAAAATCCTGAAGGAAAAAAGCAAGGGTTCACCCACGAAATACAAGGGAGAAAAAGCCCTTCCAATTCGCACCACAAAAGGCCCAATTCAAAAAGAGAGAAATTAGGGTTCCGTAAAAAAACAGAGATAAAGAAGAAAACCCTAAATCAACTTGAATCTCGCCATAAAAGAAGAAAAACTCAAGGGAAAGAAGAAAGCACTCACCCGCGAAACACCGGGAAGCAATAGCTCCTTTGATTCGAAGTTGGGAAGGCCGAATTCAACAAAGAAAGCTCTGGGTGTTCTCACTACTTCGGACGGGACCAAAAAGAGAGAAGAAAAGAGAAAGGAGAAGGAAGAAGAAACTTAGAAAAGAAAATGAGAATCCAGCCGCAAACAAGAAGGTGGCGAGATCCCTTCCCAAACCGGTACCGAGAGAAAACGCAAGAGGGGGAAAACATGTCCCGAAGACCAACGAAAGAGAAAGAAGGAAACACTTAGAATAAACAACAATATGCGCACATATATATATATGGAAAGGAAAATACTCGACAAAAAGAAAAGGAAAATACTCGAAAATGTAAAGCACAACCTGAACTGAAATACAAAATGCCCAATTACTTTCGTTAAAAGCTATTCGTACATCTCGAATACACATACACATTCCGGAAAGGCGTGTTTGTTTAAACACCAAAAGCCAAAAAGCAACAACAAATAACAAAATTACAGAATAGGAAAGAACAACCAGAAGATTATCACATAATCCTAGAAAGGCGATATAGGACCCGGCAGGTCGAGGTAAAGCGTCCTCACGTAAGGATACAACAAAAGAAGACCCTGTAAGAGTATTGTCTCAGGCGCTCTAAGAACCCATGATCAGCCCCAGTTAGACAGCAAAGGTATATCCCACGTTCATAAGCAAAGATCAGACACCGGTCCAAAACCATGAAACCTGCAACGCATGAAGCGCCCTGCGCCCGGGGAACCGGGATCCAATAGTGGATGCTCCTGTAAAGAAACCAAGAGGAGAAGTCGTATCAATAACACAACAACCACACCCTGAAGAGCGAGCCACGCAGCAGAACCAGACACAAGAAAGTCCCCCTAACAGAGGAGCCATCCCACTAGAATAGGCCCGCAACATCACAATGGGCGATACTCTGATGAGTCCTTAATGGAAAAAATAAAAACTCCGCCGTGTTCTAGACGATGCTCCAGCGAACAACGTAAGTGCTGGAAAAGGGGGGGACTAATCCAAGATGTAGGGACCCCAATCTAACATAAGAAAGACTACATCGTCTATACAAGCGAGGACGTGAAACAGTAGGTTCCACCCTCCAGTATATAGCTCGCCCTTATAGGTCCAGCCATTTTCCCAAGCAAACACCTTGTGAGTATTGGGCCGCTCGCCCCCTTCTGACCCCGAGGCACGATCGTAAACTAACAAATGGACAAAGAAACCAAAGGGTGCAGCAGAATCTCGGCACCTAAGGATGGTTGTCATAGGGCACTATATAAATGGGGATAAAGCCCCCTCAGTCAAAGAGCCAGAGGAAGGTAGAAGCGGGTAGCTAGGTTAAAGATAGATAAACGGGAAGGGTCCACGGGTTGAACTCCCTACTTAAAATTAGCCCCCCATGGCAGCCCATATGACTAGAAAGGAGTTCCCCAGAAGAGCGGGGCAGAACTGTCATAGTAGTGGGGGTAACCAAGACAGACTGAGATATCATCCGGGTCAATGTAGCAACAAGATTGGACAAGAAGGCCATCAATGTATCGATCCAGAGAACGAGATGCCCAAGCATCTATGAAGTGACAGTTACTTATGAGGCAAGAATGGGATCGGGATAAGGTACGAAACCTTAAAAGACACTTTGCGGGGAGATAGGAGAAAATCTCAAAAGTTACATCTGCTGACTCAGCCATCAATGTATTACAACCAAAAGCTCTCAAAAGAAGAGGGGGGGGGGGGGGGGGGGGGGGGGGGGGGGGATTCAAAAATGAAAATCTCCCCCATCCATATTTATAGCCAAATCACAAAAAGGCCCACAAACAAAAATCATTTGCCAAATGACGGGGAACTAACTGATAACAACAATAAAACAGCACCCGAACAAGAAAATGGAAGGTAATAAAGCACTCTGGGAGCGAAATGTTAATGTATCTCGATAATGAGATGCAACTCGCTCGTGAACTAATGAGAGACAGTCACCCTCACCACGGACAAGGACACAGCTACCTAGAATCAACGGTCTCGTCTAGGGGACATCACGTCCCGAGTTAGGACTGGACGAAATACATTCCCGCCACTCGGCATAACAGAGGGACTCATCATTGTAAAACTATAAATGCTGCCCAAATTCTTGAGAAAGGGATGAGTCATTTATCAGACAACCGCTCTTGTACTATATTAAGACCTTCTTGTATCAAATTCATAAACTAATAAAAGAGGTTTGAGATTAACCTTTCTCAACTTAAGCTTCCATCGTTGAAAGTACTAGATCCCATGTAGTGATTAGAGAAATGGAAGAGGATCTGCAGACCATCCTATTAGTGCAACAAGTATAACTTCGTGTGGTTTTTACCTCTCAACAAGATGATCTCAACTCTAAGCCTAAACGAACTAATCAAAAGGTTTCCAACAATCAATTCAAGGGCTTTTGATTCTAATGGGATCAACTATGGGGTTCTTTAATAATCTACAATCAGTTTAAATGAGCAAAACGCTGCAACAGGGGATCGAAATTTAGATATCGTTTGTCAAATTATGGTCCATGATGATCGAACCGCTGATTGAATTGCTCGAAACCCAAGTTTTAATGATTGAACGTCTATTAATCGTGCAGCTGTCATGTACACCAAAGGCAAAACTGCACTATTTTTATAATATTAGGGGTAAAATTGTAAATTCAATAATAAGGGCAAAATTATAAATTTTCAAAATATGGAGCTCCTTCCTTCCGTGAACTCCCTTATATGAGTTCATTAGGTTTAAGGTATCTTTTCTATAAAACTTTACTTACATTGTAAAAGAGATATGATAATGAATTATAATTTCTTTCTGATTTTCTCTCTCTTCCTTCGAATTCTCTCTCCCTTTCTCTCCCCAAATTCTCTCTCTTTCTCACCCCTTTTTATCTTCCCTTTGTTCGAATTTTACTGTTTTAGTTACGAAATTGTTGATTTTGTTCAATAGGTTCGAATCAATTGCAATCAAGCCCTATTTTTGGGTCTTGACAGTTGGTATCAAAGCCCAAACTCCCTATTTTCATTGGTTTAGCAACCTGTGAAGTTATGGCTCCAAGAACATGTTCCGCAAGTGATACGCAAGAAGATGTTCCAGTAGATGACCAAATTGATGTTCAACTGGAAATCTTGATCTATAAGATGGATGCCATGGATAAAAAGCTTAATGATCAATAAGGCCAAACAGAGAAGACACTTGCACAACTACTAGAAAAGCAAGCAAAGACTAATGCGAGAATCGAGAAAATGCTCAATCAGATGTCAAGCATGTATGAAAGATTGAAACACTTTGGCTTAATCAGGTGAATCGCTTCCTTCTCTTATCCTAACCCTAATAGTGCATCTACTTCTCATGCAATGTCTTCTTCTAGTCAAAACAACGGTAGTGGAACACAAACTTTAAATCCACCACCTGTTGTTTTGCGAGGAGCAGATCCGCAACTTGTTAAAAATCAGGTCGTGCATCAACAACCTAGTTATGAAAGTCCCTATCCCAAATATGATTTTCCTAATTTTGATATATCTAATCCTAGGGGTTGGGCTAAAAGATGTGATAGATTTTTAGGATTTGTGGTGTCCCTAATATTGAAACAATGGATATTATTAGTATGCATTTGGAAGGGGAACCAGGGTCTTGGCTTAAAGGACACTTGGTTGGGAAGAAAAATGTTGATTGGGATGTCTTTGTTAAGGCCTTGCGTAAAAAATTTGGGGATAAAAAGTATAAAGAAGTAATTCAAAATTTTAACAAGCTTTTACAAGATTGTAGTGTGGCTAAATGTCAGTCCAAATATGAAGATTTAAGGTTTGACATGCTTAAATTGAACCCTAATCTTAAAGAAATATACTTTGTTTCAAGCTATCTAAGTGGTCTAAGGGAAGAATATAGGCTCTTAGTCCAATTACTGAACCCACTAACCTCAGAAGATGCTTTTGAAATGGCACAATTGTATGGAATGTCTTTACATTCCGCTCCTAAACTACATGGTATCCATATTAATGTACCAAAGTAGAGTATTTCTACTAACCAAAGTAATGGGCCAAATCCCAAATCAACTTCTACACTTGTTAGTTATCAAAGACTTAATACTACTTTTAAACCCAATAGTCAAAGGACCATTCAAGATTCCAAGAGGAATAACCCTCCTCTTTGCTACAAATGTAATGAAAGGTATTATCAAGGCCAAATATGTAAAACTAAGCAATTAAATGCGATTATGGCAGAAGAGGACAATGCCTTTGTTGAAGAGGATGATGAAACCCTTGGTGATGAAACTTTATATTATGAGGAAGTGATGATCCAAGTTTCGATGTTAAATTTCCACTTGTGCCGTAACTAGGAGTAACCAAGTCAACACCATTAGAGTCCCAGGAAAGGTCAATAAGAAAGACATTTTGGTTCCAATCAATAGCCAAAGTACCTATAGCTTTGGGGGCCCAAGATTAGCCAAAGCTGCTGGGTTTAAGTTGCCACCAGCTCCTATATTGGTTGTAACGGTCGCCAACAGGAACACAATGACAAGTCAAACAAAGTGTCTTGGGTTTTCTTAGCAAATGCAAGGTCATGAATTTAAGTATGACTTTAGAGTCCTGCGTCTTGGGGGTTGCGATGTGCTTTTGGGAATGGATTTGATGAGAACGTTCAACCCTCTTCTTTTTGATGTAGTGAACTTGAAAGTTTCTTTCAAGAAAGATGGTAAGCAAATTAAGTTGCAAGGTGTTGTAGAAGGGGGTTCCTCTAAAATGATCACTAGTGAAGGATTAGACAAACTAATAGCAAAGGGTTCTTTTTGTTGGATTGCGCATGTTCATCTTGTTGATGATTTACAGCAGCAACATCAAGTTGTTAATGCTGAAAATCTACATAAACATACTCTTGTTGCTACCCCTTCACTGTTACAATGTTATGACCCGAGAATCCGAGGCGTGAACTCATGGAGGCTGAGATGTTGTACTGCTGCTGAATTGTTGATATGCTGCTGAAATGCTGTTGCTGTGTTAATATGTTGCTGCAGTTTGATGATTTTAAGGCTCTTAGGGGTTGATTAGTTAAGTAAGTGATGTAATGGCTTGGTAGTCCTTTCCTTTACTACCTTGTGTTGTTAGTTGAGTTGTAATAAGCTGCATTGTGCTGGTAGTCCGTTACTGCAGCAGGCTGTTAGGTCCTTATCATGTAGCGGTTGGGCTGTTGGAATTGTTAGGCGCCCAAATGAGGTTTAATTGTTAGTTAAGCTTAGTCCTAGATATTTCTAGATAATTCCTAGTTTGAGTTAGTTGGACTTTGGGGTGGCTAGATGCAATGTATTAGGCTCATGTCATGTAAGTAGTATAAATAAGGGACATTAGCATGTAATCCATAACTTTTGATGAATGAATTGATACATCTGGTTCTTTCTCTATTTTCTCATCTCCTTTCCCTTCTTTCTCTCATCTAAACTCTATATTCTTTCTTATCTCATACTCTCACTATCCCAACCAAGGTTAAGGTTCAAGAGCCAATCTTCGAAACCTTAACATACAGCCTCTTTTAGAGGAATTTTCTAATATTTTTGCTATACCTAAGTAACTTCCACCACCTTCAAGCTTATGACAGTTCAATTCCCTTAAAATTAAATGCTCAACCTATAAATATTAGGCCTTATCGCTGCCCTTATAAGCATAAAACTGAAATTAAGAAGCATGTTGAAGAATTACTAGAAAGTTCTTTTATTAGACATTCATAAAGCCCATATGCTTCACCTATTATAATTTTGCTTAAAAAGGATGGTTCTACTGGAATGTATGTCGATTACCGAAAACTATATGATCAAACCATAAAAGATCAATTTCCAATACCATTAATCGATGATCTCTTGGACGAACTCCGTGGATCTTCAATTTATTCAAAAATAGACCTAAGACAAAGCTACCATAAAGAACGCATGGGGGATGAAGACATACCTAAAACAGCGTGTAGGACTCACCAAGGGCATTATGAGTTTAGGGTTATGCCGTTTGGCTTAACAAATGCGTCGGCCATATTTCAAGCCCTTATGAACTCAATCTTTAAGGAATACTTAAGAAAATTTGTTGTGTTCTTTGATGATGTTCTTGTCTATGGTTCTATCTTGGATGAACATGTTACACACTTGAGCAAGGTCTTCTCTATTTTGTGCTCATAAACTCTATGCAAAGATGAGCAAGTGTGTGTTTGGTACCAATTCCGTATAATATTTAGGCCACATTATATCTAAGGATGGTCTGAAAACCAATCCTTCAAAAATAAGGCTACTTAACAATGGCCTAAGCCTAAGAACCATAAGGAATTGTGTGGTTTTTTGGGTTTAGCCTGTTATTATCACAAATTTGTACCTGGATACGGAGTAATAGAGCTATTAATTGATTTACTTAAAAAAGATTCTTTCCTATGGACTAAAATAGCAACGAATGCGTTCGAGGGATTAAAAAGGCTATTACAATAGCCCCTGCACTTGCTCCTCCAAATTCTGAGCATCTATTTGTACTTGAAACTGATGCTTCATCGTGTGCAGTTGGGCCTGTTTTATCTCAAAATGAAAGGCCAACTGCATTTTTGAGTAAACCATTTTCACGTAGACAATTAGGTCTCTCTATTTATGAAAAAGAAAACTTAGCAATACTCATCACCATTTCCAAATGGCGACACTACCTCGAGGGACATGAATTTGTAATAAAAACGGATCACGAGAGCCTTAAGTTTTTGTTAGATCAAAATATTACAACTCCCTTACAAAGAAAAGGCGCTACTAAGCTTATGGGTTTGCATTACTCAATTCATTCTAGGAAAGGGAATACAAACCATGCTGCTGATACATTATCACGTGTTGCTTCTGGTTGTCTAAATGCTATATCTGTTCTAACTCCTTTGTGGATACAAGAAGTCATTGAGAGCTATGAGCAAGACCAAGAGTTGCTTGATATCATTGCTTCCCTTACTGTTAATACTAATGCCGCATCAAAGTTTCAGCTTCAACAGGGAGTATTGCAATATAAAAGGCGTATTTGTGTGTGAAGTGGCAAGGATTTAAGACGAAAAATCTTAGAAGATGTTCATAGCTCATCTATAGGTGGTCATTAAGGTATAAACACCACCTATAAGAGAGCAAAGTTATTGTTCTATTTGAAAGGGCTTAAGCGAAATGTTTAATCCTTTGTGCGTCAATGGGATGTTTGTCAAAGGAGTAAAACTGAGTAGCTTACCCTGGCTTACTTCAGCCCCTTCCAATCCCAATTCGACCTTGGACCGACATTTCACTTGATTTTTTGGAGGGCCTCCCAAAATGAAGTGGAAAAGATGTGGTGTTGGTAGTAATTGATAGATTTGCAAAATTTGCTCATTTTTTTACCGCTTTAACATCCTTTTACCGCTTCAACCATAGCTAATCAATTCTTAATTCATGTTTATAAACTTCATGGTATTCCTAAAGTATTCTTTCAAGATAGAGATAGCCTTTTTCTAAGTTTATTTTGGCAAGAGCTTTTCAAATTGTCTAAAACATCTCTTAATTTTAGCTCCGCATATCATCCCAAAAGTGAACAAACGGAAAGGCTAAATCAATGTTTGGAACAATATCTTAGGTTTATGACGTCCTCTTTTCCTACAAAGTGGATGGATTGGTTGTATCTCGCGGAATGGTGGTTTAACATCACTGACCATTCTTCATTACAGACCATTCCCTCCTAAGCTTTGTATGGATATGAACCTCCCTTATGCAATTACTTCAATGATTATGAAGCTAAGGTTGATATTGTTGATCTATTTTTTAGAGAAAGGGCTATTGTTGCTCGGAAGCTAAGGTGTTGCCATGAAGTTGCTCAAGCGCAAATGAAACGAAATGCTAATAAGAGGACATAAAGGGTGTTCGATGTTGGAGATTTTGTGTATCTTAAGCTCCAACAATATAAGCAAACTTCTCTTGCTTTAAGAAGTAATTTGAAGCTTTTTGCTAAGTATTATGAACCCTATAGAGTTGAAGCAAAGATCGGAAGTGTAGCCTACAAATTGGAGCTACCAAAGACAAACAAGATACACCCTGTTTTTCACGTATCTTTGATTAAGAACACATCTGTCCTGAGGTTCAACCACAAGAACACCCTCCAATAACTAATGTGGGATGTCAAATTTTCACTGAACCTATGGCAAACCTTGCTAGAAGAATGATTAAATGCAACAACGCTGCCGTAATTCAGATTTTGGTGCACTGGGCAAACTTGGATGAAGAGGATGCGACATGGCAGGATTATACCTTCATGGAGAAGCAATTCCCCTCTTCTATCCTTGATGACAAGGAAAATTTTCAAAGAAGGGGGGTAATGCCATGTATATCAAAGAAAAAACTATAATATTTTTATAATATCAGGGGGTAAATTTGTAAATTCAATAGCAGGGACAGAATTGTAAATTTAGAAATTTGGAGCTCCTTCCTTGCCGTGAACCCCCTTATATGAGTTCATTAGGTTTAGGGGCTTTTTTTTTTTTTTTTTTTTTTTTTTTTTTTTTTTACAAAACTTTACTTGCATTGTAATGGAGATATGATAATGAATTATAATTTTTTCTGATTTCTCTCTCAATTTTCTCTCTCTCCCTTTGAATTATCTCTTTCTCTCGCCAAATTCTCTCTCTTTCTCTCCCAATTTTCTCTTCCCTTTGTTCGAATTTTACTATTTTAGCTACGAAATTATTGATTTTGTTTGATAGGTTCGAATCAATTGTAATCAAGCCCTAATTTTGGTTCTTGACGGCCTTAAACAAGGCACCCAATCCTTCTCTCTCATCGCCGAACAAAGCATCCGATCCTTCTTTCTCCCTCAATGGACATGGGAAGGTAATTATCAATCCCCTACGCACTTAACAAAAATTGATTTTCTAGAATTTAGTGGAATTGATGTGAAAGGTTGGTTATATAAGTGTAAAAAGTACATTATACTTGACAGAATCCCTGACTTTGCTAAGGTTGTGTTAGCTAGTATTGCCTTAGGAGGAGAGGCATTAGGCTGGCATGATGCTTAAGAAGGGTCTTGCTAGCCGATGCGATGATAAAGTGGTCAGTTTATGTGGCTCCAATTTGACTCCGATTTTAGGATAGTGCGGAGGATCCTTTGGCTAACCTGAGTAAACATAAACAAATCGTTATGCTTAGTGAATTCCTAAATACTTTCAAGCTCATGATTAGCCATTGTGGTTTGAGCAAAATGTAGAAAGTGATATGTTCGTTGGGGGTTTAAGGGAAGATTTAGCAAGATGGATTAAGTTGTTTAAGCTCACTAATCTTCAAGAGGTGATTATTTTGGCTAAGCTATAGGATAAGAATTGTGCTCTAACTCATTCAGATATGATAGTTCGGCAAAGCTCCAATAAAATGCGCCCCACCATGCCGTGCCACACTACAACCCCACGACCCCATAGCCCAAACACATCCCAAGTCCAAATAAAAAACCTAATTCGGAGTCAATGAGCGTTGACCCTGCGAAAGAAGACGAACATCATGCCAAAAACCTTTATTCTTATTGTCAAGAAAAATTCACACCCAAACACAATTATGCAATGAGGAAAGGAGTCCAACTTTTCTAGGGGGAGGTCTAAGAGGACTTAGCAGAGGCAATGGGTTTAGTGTTAAACACTGATTGCCACTGCTCTTTAGGAGACGAACCCTTGGATAATTCTTCCCCTTTTGATAGAAAAATTGTCCCTTTTCAAGCTATCTTTTTAAGTACTTCCTGAAGATGGCGCAAGCTCTCTCGCATCTATGCCATCCTGGAAAGATGACATAGTTCTTTGTTGAATGGGTGAAAGAATCATGCCACTTACAATGAACCTTCCATCTCAAAATATTAGGATCAGGTTCTCATGTCTCCCTTTGATTTTAAGTTTATTGTTTGCCTCATAGCAATGGTCCACTTATTTAATCTTCCTCTCGTTAAAGGTATATCCAACATATACTTAAGGACGTCTGTTTAAGCAGCCACATATATGGTAAATGCTAAAAAGTAATGTCTCAGCTTTATAGATGCATGATAAAGAAATAAACACAATTTCTAAATGGCAGAATTTTTTTTTTTATTCATTTAAACAATGACTTAAATAGAACACAAACTGTTCATACCCCTGCTCATTATCTTGTACAAGCAGACTACCAATTGACTTATCTGAAGCAGAGACATAAATCTTCAATGGTTTTCCCTGCTTAGGTGGAATCAACATTGGTGTCCTGATCAAGAAATCCTTAATGGCCTAAAAAGCTGCTTGGTGTAGCTCCTCCCACTTGAAGTCCTTTTTAGACTTGAGCCTCAATAGCGGGGAGAAGACTTCAGTCTTTCCTGCGACATTTGAAATGAAACGTCTTAGAAAATTAACCTGTCCCAATAAATGTTGGAGCTCTTTTTTGCTCAAAGGCAATTTGGCCTCTTGAATGGCTTTAGTTTTATTTATATCAACCTCAATCCCCCTCTAGTACACCAAGAAGCCAAGAAAATTCTCGGCACGCACTCTAAGGATACATTTTAGTTGGTTCATCTTAAGGTTGTGGCTCCTTATTCGAAGGAACGCTCCTCTCAAGTCCTGCAAGTGTTCCACTTGGGACTTCGATTTCACCACAAAATCATCTATGTAGACTTCCCTGGTCTTCCCAATGAGATCATGAAAAATCATGTTTATGGCTCTTTGGTAACTAGCGCCAGCATTCTTTAGTCCAAATGGCATGGCCACCCATTCAAAGGTCCTTATTGACCCAGGACACCAAAATGCAATTTTGTGGGTATTCCTTGAAGTAATCATGACTTGGTAATACCCGAAATAGCCATCCATAAAAGACAATACCTCATGTGGAGAGGCTGAATCAATGAGAACATCAGCTATAGGCATAAGATATTCATCCTTCGAGGTGGCTGCATTTAGATCTCTAAAATCAATACAAACTCTAGTTTTACCGTCCTTTTTAATAACAGAAACAATATTTTCGAACCACTCAATGTACCTGGCTGTCATAATGAATTTGGCTTTTAGAAGACCCTCAATTTCCTCTTTGAACAAATCTATCACTTCTCAGGACATCTTCTCCGGGCCTGGATTACAGGCCTTGAGCCTGGCTTAATTGGAAGCCTATGCTCAACCACTCTTTTGTCTATGCCTGACATCTCGTGATGGTCTAAGCAAAGCAGTACTTAAACTCAAGAAGCAAGGTCATTTACTACTTCTTCTACTCTTTAGAAAGCATAGCACTCACATAAGTAGGCGCTGGGTCTTGTACTAAGCCCAAGTTAACCTCGAGGAGAGGGTCTTGAACTTTAGCCCTTAAGTCTTCCATTTTAGCTAGTGCTGCTCTTACGTCAAACAACTCCAACTCTTTTTCTTGTACTAGCTGGACTTTGAAGCCATTCTCAAATATTAATAGCTGCTCTGCCCATAATTGATCCTCAACAAGCCAACCCACCAGCTTTGGAATGGCTAAGAAAATGGCCCTTTAGGCCTTTAGTGGGAAGTCTTGGCTTCCCTCCATAAGGCTTCTTGTGCACCTTGAAGGTGCCCTTGTACAAGAAGGGCTCTCAAGCATCCCTAGAAGCCAAAGCCCTCTTACTTCACATCAGCTTGATCAACCTCAAGTTCAATGAGTGGGCTCTCAAGGATGGCTATCATTTCATCATGTTGAGTAATTTGAGGAGTAATCCTTTTCATAGATAATGGTCCTGTGTTGTCTTCGTAAAACTTTGCCTCAACGAAGTTGGAGCAGGCCATGAAGGCTTGTCATCTACCATAGCAACCTCATATTTATCATGGTTCTAAAAGATTAACAACTGGAGGAGTGAAGAAGGGATAAAATAGTTGGCATGTAGCCAATCTCTCCCAAGCAAGGCTTTATAGCTTGAGGTGGTATCCACTACAAAGAAGGCTATCAGCTTTCTTAAGTTGCCAATGGTTAACTCAATTAGGATAACCCCTTTAGACTTGGTAGGGGCCCCTGAAAAGCAATAGGTTGCCACATTTGAAATTATCAAGTCATCTCGAGAATTACCAATAACCCCCAACCGGTAAGAAAGCAAAACATTGACTGCGCCATTATCCACTAAGACCTATTCACCAAGATGCCATCAAATTTTGCTTTGTTGTATGGAGTCTTAATGTGTTTGTTAGCAGTGCTAGGACCATCAAACATCATCTTCATCACATCAGGAAGGTCATCAGTTGACTTGGATGTTGGGGTTGTAACTTTAAAAGACAAAGGATCAGAATTAACTTTAGGAGACTGTTACTTCAGCTACAAGCTCCACCTAGGGATCCTCTTCTGTTGCTACTACATCCCCTTCAGTGCTCCCCTATGCCTCTATTTCCATGAACTCTAAGGGAAGGAGCAAGGCAGTTCTGACATCATCTTATTCGGGGAGTGACCCAAACTGTACCTTGATCCCCTGGCTTGTCTCTTTTTTAGGATTTCCATCTATGTGCATTTCTGAGTCCAAAGGTTGATCTTTTGGTTCAAACTCAAGGGTTTGAGACTCCTCCATTGGTTTGGGGAAGTCTTCCACGTGGAGGTAATTCTCTGTGTCAGACAATATCGGATTGACATGACCTAGAGGTTCCATTAAGTTGATGCTAAGGAGACTATAATCCTCCTCATCGTAAGATATTCTTCAGGCCTGCGGATTCTTGGCAAGCTGGTCTCACAAAAATTATTTTCCTTCAGAAGATGAGAAACTAGCCTATCTCTCGATCTTCTTACATGGCTAACCTTTAGCATTAGTACCTAAAGTTCTTAATTCACCTTTTGGACCTTCATCATCCATGGGCTTAGTACCTTTGTACACGTCTGTCTTCATCATCAGAATCCTTGGCCAAATAAGTATAAAGTAGAGCTCTACGTTTTGCTGCCTTCTTTCAAAGTAACCTCCACTTTTGAGTTTGCGTAAGGTCAGGAGGACCATCATCTTCTTAATCAAGCTGGTTTCTTTTACCAAAGCAAACCCTTGAAGGTTGTTGTCTTGGTTGTCATGGTCCTTGACTGGTGTCCACTTCAATCAGGTGGTATTTTGGGTTTCTTTTTAGATGCCCAGTCCTCATGATTAGTTAAGCCTTTGAAGTGGGATCTTCAGTTGGCTATTACATGTGAGACTTCTCAAACAGCATTTCTACCTCCAAAAGTGGATCTGCATGGGAAATGTATTAAGGAAGGAGCATGAGTTTCCTTATTACGCCTTGTATCTTCCCACAATAGTCGTGGCATACTTTGTGGGATACTCTTTCCATGTCTTGAGATGTCCTCTCTCAGTTTGTTAAGTTTGAGGTTTGCCTAGGAACAATGCTGATTTCCATAGCTAATTCTTAGCCACTGACAACGAAATGGCTAATTTGTTATGGAGTTTAACCGGTAGGTTTATGAGGACTGAACATTTGTTGGTGGATGGAGCTCAATTATGTGCCAACGGCATATCTTTTAATCCAACGCATGCTCAGATGATGGGAATCTTAATGTTCCCTTAAGAACTAACCTATGTGGAACGGGCTTTTTGCAACCTTGCCTTCTATGTATCGTTTTAGACCATTATTCTCCTAAAAAAGGGCAACCAGTTAGTCTGAACAATAATTCAATTAATCCAGGTGAAGGTATCAATAACATTAATCCGAGAGAAGTTATCAATAACATTAACTTGAGGAGGACTAGGGAAAGGTCTTTATCAACCCCCATATGTCCTTCTCCAGGGAAGATTAATTCCCTTGCCTTAATGGCATCTTGAACCACGTTTCTAAAAATTATGAAGTTCTTCATTGAGTAAGTAAATGAATCATGCCATTTATAATATTCCTTCCCTTTTAGTGTATTAGGGTCAGGTTTCCTATGTTTTCCCCTAATCTTGAGCTTACTATTTGCCTCAAGCTAATCAAGGTCAATTGAGTACTTTCACAAGTCTTGGAATTGGTTTGACTTCCTGGCGTTAATATTCTTCTTTACTAAAGGATTACAAACCACAGGAGCTCCCTTGGCACATTCAGTGACGCCAATTTCATATGGGGGGTCTTCCTCCTCATTAATCAGATCTTGTATTTGGGTTCCATACACGCTATTTTCCTTGAGGCTTTCCTCCTTCAGGATAGCATCATACCTAGTGGCATATTTTGCTAGCTGAAGCAGAGTTGTGAAGTTGAGCCTTCAAACTTCTTTCTGAACTCAATATCCAAGCCATTTAAAGTTAGCTTGGCATATTCCACCTTAGGGAGAGCCACTGTGCATTTTAACATGGCTCTTTTGAACCGGTTGAAATAATCTTCTACATATTAACCTAGCTTTTGTCTCATTCAAGTCAAGTCTGACATAGAGATTCGTAGTTCTATTCTTGGGAATTAAGCTCGAAATGGTTCATCCATATCATCTCAACTATAAACGGAATCAAGTGGTAAGCTAATGTACCATTGAAAGACAGACCCTGTTAAAGAACTAGGGAACAACCTTAGTTTTAAGTATGGGTTGTCAGCCGCTTCCCCGCATTGGCAGTTGAATCTTGCCAAATGTTCGAGAGCAGACACGCTTCTTTCTCTTTAGAAACGGTGAACTCGGGGATTTTGTATTCTCGAGGGAAAGGGTAATCTTAATTAGGGTATGGTTGGCTTAACAAGGGTCTATTAAGCCTTCTGAGGCCTAGCCCATACATCTGTTCTATAACGGCTACCAATTAATCTTGGAGGGATAGATTTGGCTCATGGTTATGTGCCTGCCACTGCCTCCCAAGTGGTTGAAGATCTCAAGGGGAGATCTGCAAGATACTCCTGAGCTCCCACAATATTTAGCAAGATCTCGAGGGGGATCAGTAGGGTATTAACTCCCTTGATCGTTCTGACCATTTGGTTGATTAGCCATGAATATGTTCCAACAAATTCTTGGGTACATGGCATGCCTAAAGTTACACCTACATTAATAGGCTATTGGGACATGCTTGCCTAACCAGTCCCCAAGGTTTGATACACAAGAAGTTAGCTTACCCCCTAGTCTCATATCTGGAGAGAGGCTTAGAGGAGGACATTGGTCCCCGGTGTTGGGAACTTGCCCCTACATACCTACTCTAAGGCTCTGCTTAGGCCCTGAGATAGCCTCTCCAGCATGAAGAGGGTATAGAAAGCTATGCCCCCCGTCTCAAGGATGGGCATGACTTGCACATTGGTGTTAAGGTCCCTCAAAGCCAAAGTATATCCTTGGTTCAAAGGGCCAACAACTCTAAAGGTTTCACAATCACTCCTATGGCAAGATTTCAAGGTGTGTAGCACATGGTTAGCCATAGTTGGATTTCCCACTCTCTCAGTGACTGTGTTGTCAACCTAAGCCACTGGCCTTTGTGAGCTCGAGGAAACATCATGAGTGTATCCAGTGGGAATTAAGGGAGAAGGAATAGGCCTTAGTTTCCTGATGCCATCTCTAATGGCTTAAACTAAGCCGTTATGAGTCTCAGCCTACCTGATTAAGATAGGCTCAACTTCAACTACTGATTGTCTTGCCATATCCTTACTATAAGGGTAGTGGTAGAAAACAAGGTTGAGTTCATCTCAACCAAGACTTTGTCAGTCTCTTTATGAAGTCTTTCATTCATTGAGGTCCCAAAGTCATTGACAGTAGCTCTCATTATGGCAGAGTTTCAGGTTGAGCCACTAAAGCACATTTGTTTCAGCACGTTGCTTTTCATAAACCTCGTTCATAGCTTGTAAAATCCTTTAATCAACGAGTTCCATCCAACATTTGAGCATGACCATGAAATGCTTATGACAATAGCCATCGAGCCCAATAGGCTCGTCTTCTAGGATGTCTTCATCACCTCCACTTTTGTTACCGCGGTTGTGACTTGTTTCATCCCCTCATGACACGGGACTTTGCTCTAAGGGGTGCTCATGTAAAGACCTAACTAGAGCTAACCCATTGGGTTCCTCGGGCTCAAGAGCATTGGATCTCATTGTTCTGACCATTAGTGAATGGCCTGAGACTATAGTTTAATAATCCATGATGGGGTTAAAGAAAAATACGTCTTATGTCAAGCGTCCCATTGTGCTCACCAAAAACCTTGTTTGCTCTATTTGTTTGTTTAGTGTGTGAATGTGGCCGCCATAAATACAAATCAAACAAATATGCAAAAAAGGGACTAGTACCGATGTGGGAGCGAGCCTGAATTCTAGACAGCACATGTTTGACCCCAACTGCTCACCTTTTTGAGGAAAAGGGATGGTGCTTTTGGTGAATCTGACTTCAATTTACAATTAATTATGGATTCTGCTTATGCTCCACTTAAGGAGATTTTTATGTCTTTGTGGATTTTTTATATAAGTATGGCAAAAAATTAAAGGGATATGGACCTAAATCAAGTGGTAGTTATAGTGGTGGAGCAAAGCCGACAAACACCTTTTCTCGTACAGTTAAAAGCTAGGAACTGGGGTGGAGACCAACTCATGAGCTCAGCAGTTCACCTACAAGCCCGAGTCAATCTTATTTTAAGGCCAAGCACCCTTGACTTGTAATAACTCGCATGAGTTAAAGTTCGACAAAATTTAGATGCAGCAAACCATATTTGAGTTATTAGATGAGGACTAACACAATCAAAGTCAAGCCTTGGCCTTCAAAGCCCTTGAACAATAACGCAAACCTAAGTTCATCTGACTTATTAAGCAATGACACCAATGTCAAGGCCAATGCAATCAAGGTCAAGCCTTGGCTGTCAAAGCCTTAAAAAAAGCTACAATTCTCAGCCTGCCTGACTATATTAATGGAAATTTATTCGTCTAATACAAGTTAGGCTGTGTAACCATATAAAAGAATAATTTTTTGAAGCCCATATAGGTTTTTAAGTGGCACTTGATCTTAGATCACATTAATTTAATGTGATTCACAATGGTTTGATTTGTTTATAGGATCATTAAGTACTAAAATGATAATCAGTGTGCGAATCATGTTCAAATTAATGGTGACTGAAAGAATCTTTAAGAATAAAGGCAAAAGAGCCACTAAGCTACTAGAACTTGTTCATAAAATGTTCTTGGACTGCTAAACGTTCAAGTGAGCAGAAGCAAATAGTATTTCATAAAATATTTATAAATGACTACTCAATAAATTGATATATGGGTATTACCTATGAAGATTGAAATTTTTGAATCCTTTGAAAAGTTGAAAAAATTAAAGGCTAAAGTTGGGATTAGTTAGGTAATTATATCAAGACACTTTGATTAAATCAAAGTGGTGATTTCAGGAGAATTCTTAATTTTCCTTACTGGAAAGTGTTATTGAAAGGATCAATAATGTGTTATTTAATATGGTAAGATTCATATGATGAGTAACATATACATACCAAAATGTTTGTTATGTAAGATGTGTTTTAGAAAGTGTTGTAAAAGTACAGTAGATAGCTTGTTAGATAAATTGATAGTATAAGATACCATGTCTAAATATTGTGATACCACTTATAGTTTAGAAGCTACACTACACATATTTCAACAAGGTTAATGTCATATTAAATACATGAGAACTTTGGTATAGTGGGAGGATGGTCGGGGTCACCTGACGAATTCATGTCTTTAGTCTTAACGGTTAAGCATGATGATGAATCTGATCCTTTAGACTACAATGAAACTCTTGAGTTTAAAGATGTAGACCCATGGGTCAAGGCAATAAAAGTTAAGTTACAGTAATTGTATTTTACTAAGTCTAGGAACTTCTAGAGGCGTCGAAAGACATTAAGCCCATTAGATTGGATCTGAATGGATCTACAAGGATAAAAGAGTTGTACGGACGAGAAGGTTGAGACCTTCAAGGTTAGATTGATGGCAGAGGGTCATATACCGCAAAGGGTCTTTGATGAGACCTTCTAGCCATATGCTATACTTAAGTCCATAAGGATGCTCTTATCCATTGTATCTTATTGTGATGAGATATGGAAAATGGAAGTCAAGATGGCATTTTCTGAGTGATCATCTTGAAAAGGTTATGTATATGATACAACCAGACAAGTTTGTTGCCAAGAGTTAGGGGCATATACTATGCAAACTGAGGTAGGCTATTTGTAGACTTTGATAAGCATCTTGTTTCAATGAATAGTAGATTTAATGACGGCTATCAAGTCCTATGGATTTAAATCAATGGTTAGTGAATCATGATTGTTCGAGTGACAGGACTGGAAAATAGTGACTTTCTAAGTGTTGTATATAGATAACATTCTACTCATTAAGAATGGTGTAGAATTCTTATGAGTTGTTATGATTTAATTCCAGTTAGTTTAAAATGAAAGAAGCGGGATAAGCACGCTATGTTCTTAGGATCAAGCTTTGGCAAGATTCTAAGAAAGGATGTTAAGTTTATCACGGGTCATTTATTTTAAAAAGAAGTTTAGACATTTGATGTCAGAGATCCATGTTTACCCTCATAGTAGAAGTCATTAAATGGGGAAGAGTGAAGCAGTCTTATATTGCTCAGTTCACTATGGAAGTTGAGTACTTGACAGTTATGAAGTTGTTAAGTAGACTACTTGACTCAGAAGGGTCCTAGTAGATCAAAGCTTGTAAGCAAACAAAAAAGACAGCAACAAATTGGTATCGATAGAATTTACACTCAAAGAATTGACAGATCCTTAGAGGATAGTTATGCAATGCAAGGCTAATTGAGTTTAAGACAAGTGGGAGATCGTTGGAATTAATGTCTTGAAAAATCCAATTAGTTAGTTTTAAATATTAAATAAATAAAATTATTTTATTTATTTATGTTTTACGAGTCAAATATGCATACGATTGTTATGATTGTAAAGAGATATGCTGAGCAGTATTGAGTCTTAAATAATATTCTACAAGTATAAGTGAAATAAGTCATGTATTAGTGCTCTTGAGTTGGTTTAGTCAGGTAATAAGCTTGTATAGTTCGATATTCTTGTTAGTAAGCTGGAGGTGGTCAATGGCAATGGCAAGTGGTGAACCTTGGCGGCTGTGGGGTGTTAGGTCGGTGATGGTAGTGTCTAGGTGCAATGTATTAGCTCTAGCTTTTAGTTAGTATAAATATGTGATGATCTCTTGTAATCTACATTTGTTGAATAATGAATTGGACTTTCTCTCTCTTGGAGCTCAAAGCTCTCTACCTCTTAACTCTCTCTCTCAAATCTATTGATTTCTCTACTCAATTCTCTTTCAATCTCTTTAATCTCATCTTATTCCTCTTCTACTCATCTTAATTTCTAATCTTCTATTAAATTCACTTGATTACTCATCTCAAACTATCCTTTCTAGTATAATTCCTCTTAAACCCTAGATTATGATCCAAGTTTGGGCTTGAATCATAACAGAGATGTTTTTCTAAAACGTTCCACGAGATGGAACGTAGTCCAAGATGACATGTCAAGTTTGGTTTAAGTGGTTAATGACATTGAGCCACAAATAGACTTAAATCAAATTATTAATACGTTGTTAAAGTATGTTTGTAGTGGGTGATAAGTTTGGACAACTTGTCTAATAAGACTATAATATGACATTTTAGATGACTTGTCTTGGTCATGTGGATAGGGATCCAAGAGTATTATGTTGGTGTTGTCAATAAGTTTGGAACACTGAGCAAGACCATCAAAATTATTTGTTCTTAATTGGTATCAGAAATAATTAATTCTGTAAGACGATAAGTCAAAATCTAGGAAATAGTCTGAACTCATGCATTGATTGCCCGTTGCTTTGATGTGCTAAAAGGATTAGTCACAATGCGTTGACTTAAATCTTACTTCCATTGGGTAACAGTATGAAGTTTAGCAGGAACAGGTGTTTTACATGGAATCTATAGTCTCTTACAAGATCTCAAGCATAAGAACAAATTCTAGAATCTTTGACCAAAATTTTCATATGTTTGACATTTGGAATAAGTACAAAAATTATTTTCTGTATTATTGAATTGTTTGAGAAGGGTGAGTCGGGGAACTCCGGTAACAGATGTGAGAAAAATAACGATATTAGTTAAAGTTATTTTTACTCATGAATATCTAATAGAGGAATTGATTGGAATAATAAAAGTTATTTAGGAATTTTTTATTGAATATGTTTAATTCTAGAGTTCAACAACATTTATTTAGTAGAATAAGTGTTGTTAAATGGTAATTAATGTCATCAAGAGTTGATGATTAGATTTGACCCATTTAGAGTTAAAATTAGATTGTCCTTGAGGTCTCTTCGTAAGCCTCAACATACGCATCGTTTGAAAATATTTAAAGTGAATTCATGAGATGAATTATTTATTTATGAGATAAATAAATTTAATGCTAAACTAGATTCATGAGATGAGTTTATACACGTGAGAGTTTAAACACAAAATCAAAAAAGGGAATGAAAAGGAACCGGCAGCCACACAACCACGCGCGTGCAGCTGAAACAGTGGTGGCGCGGGCACCTGCCATGCACGTGCCTGGAGCCCCACTTGAGAGGATGACCCCTCGCTAATGTCATGATGACGTCAGCGGCGGAGGGATTAGTGTTATATACGCGTTTCATTCTGGCGTCATTGTGAAGTCAACAGCTGGGTTTATTTTCTTTTATATACGTGCGTTTTATGATAAAAATTATTAGGTTTTGATACTTTATTTTTCCCCGTAGTGAAAAGCCTAAAAATTATTTTTAGGACTTTTCTAAATTCGTAGTTATAGAATAAATTTCTGAAAATTGTTTTCAAAAAGATCGATAGGAAAATTTTTATTCTAAAATTTTTCCTGAATAAAATATTTTGGGAGCTCACACTTCCAATACTAGAAGAGGTCATTACGAAGAAGATATTAAGGTGTCAAAAAATCTTCTTCAAAGTCAGAATTGGGATTTACGCTCCAAGTATATTTTAATTAAATATTTTATATTTAATTTATTATTTTCTTTATTTCACTTATTCTATAAACCATGTTTATACTTATTTTAATCGATATTTTTCGTTTGTCATGTTATGAACCAATTAGAGTAAAATCGAGATTTAATTAAATAGTTTAATTAGATCAGGGCTTTAGATTTAAAATTAAGAACTTTAAATTTGTTTTCATTGTGCCAACTCTAGCCAATTTCAGTAATTTTCTTGAAATATTCCCAATAGGACTTATGGGCATCATAAAATCAAGAACTCTAAAACTATTTTAGAGCAAAACCGAGATGACACTTCCTCTTCAATTACCAATTGAAAAGGAAGCATGCAAATTTCATAACTTACTTTGCCAAACCTTAGTCTTACTTTTATATCCAAAGTATAAGAGTTAATAAAAATTAAAAAAAAAAATAAAATTAAGATTTTCGATAAGTTAAAATACCAAGAAATCTATCCAAAAAAGAAATAAAATGCGTACAAAGTTCCAACCGTTTCACCGCATCACAGGGCGCCACCTAGCACCACCGGATTGGCCAGCGTCGTAAGACGCGGATTACTGCTCAGCAGCGCCCCTAGAAGGGCAACACACTAATCATACCCTTGTGCTAGTCAGTGCGAGAACACGTGTTGCGTGATGATTGGCCCGCGGCAAATTTTTGCGTTTTCCTTTTTTATTTTATATTTTTTAGTTTAAATTCATCTCACAAATTTTAGGTTTAGCAAAAAGTAATTTATTCATCTCGTGAATTCTCTTGATTTTCTAACTATGCATATTATAGAGGCTTGCGTAGGGACCTCGAGGACAATTTAATTCTAGTTTCAAATGGGTCAAATCTTATTATCATCTTATAATAACAATTGATTACCATTTAGTAAAACTTAATTCCACTAAATAAGTTTTACTACATTTTAGAAATAAATATATTTACTCGTTAAATTCCCTATGATTGTTTACTCACAATTAACCCCTCTATTGAATGTCCATGAGAAAAATAATTTAAACTACTATTATTATTTTTTCTCATATCTTGCTCCTTAGTTCTTGATATTTCCCTTCTCGAATAATTTAAAAAAACAGAAAAATACTTTTGTACTAACTTCAAATGTCACGCATATGGAATGCCCCAGCAAAAGTCTCTACAATCAATTTGAATGCTTGCAGATCAACTAAAGGGACATCCTTATGTGAAAGATTCCTAGTAAAATATTTGTTCCCACTACACTTCATATAGTTAACCAATAGACGTAAGATTTCAGTTACGTGTTGTAACATAATTCTTTTAGCACATCAAAGCAACCAACGTTTCATGCATGAGTTCAGACTAGTTTTTGGATTTAGAGTTATTGTATAAACAAAACAAAATGAGTTGCTCGTTTTTTATAATAGTGCAGATATGAGCAAGTTGTGTGGTCCAAATCAGTATTCGAATCTTATAGACAATACCAATGTAGCACTTTTGGATTCCTATCCACATGACCAAGACAAGTCATTCGAAGCATCATAGTATAGTCTTATGTGACAAGTTGTCCAAACTTATCACCGATTACGAACATACTTTGATAACATATTACTAATTTGAGTTAAGTCTATATGTGGCCCAATCTCATTAACCACTTAGACCAAACTTGACATGTCATCTTGGACTACGTCCATCACATGGAGCGCTTTAGAAAACAATTACATGTATATTTGACTCGTAAAATATAATCAGACATTAAATAAAAAGATAATTTTATTTAATTAATCAAATAATTGAATTTTTCAGGACACCGATTCCAATAGTACAACTCACAGGAGTAGCTTGAAATAACAGACTTGATCAACCTTGGTTTGTGAAGAACACGTCAATTGACCTTTATTTTTAAAATGGATTTTTGCTTGGCTCTAATGCCAGCAAGAGTGTGAAAATAACGGGTGCTTTGTTCTGCTTGTTCGATTTCTTCACTTCTCGAAATTTGAACCCGATATCTTTCCTTCTTACGGTACCATGCCCATAGTTTTGAAGTCAAAACCGTCTTTCGAGTGGGACTAAGGCTGCTTTTGGTTCGGATTTTTAATAGCTTAAAGCTGTAAAAAAAAGCTTTAGTTGGCTGTAAAGCTTGCATTTTGCTGACATAAAAGATCTTTTTACATCTTTTTCATAACTTAAATAGAAAGATTAAAAAGGTGCTTTATAAATAAGCAGAAAAAAATGAAAAAATGGGTCTTTTAACAACTTATTTTAGAAAAATGCTTTAACAAGACTATTAACATTAAATCTTCACCATCATGGCTTACTTTTGTTTGTTATCAACACCCCCACCAACCACCATCCCTTTTACACCCATGGGTCGATACACTCAGCACTCTTCACTACATTGACCAACAATTATCATGATTCTCTGTTAAGGTTTCAAAGATCGCTCTTGAACCTCAACCTTGGTTGGATAGAAAGAGTAAGAGATGAGAAGAGAATATAGAATTGAGATGAGATAAGAAGGGAAAGGAGATGAGAAGTAGAGAGAAATATCAAAAGATATCAATTCATTCATCAAAGTTATATTCTGAGCCCTTTAAGAGAAGCTCTACATATTTATACTACTAATCCCCTAGGATGGCTCACTCAAAAATATCTAGAGATACAATGATCCTGGACACATGGACTAACCAACTTAACCGCCACCTAGACAATTAGCCGCCAACCTTGACCGGCTATTGACCTCCTAAGCAAGACCACACTTAAGCTCACTTATTACATGACTCAAACCATGCTAAGCCACTAATTACATCAAGACTTATTCTAGTTAAAATAACAACTAGCTAATACAACCCCGTCTACTAGATTCAACCACTTATTACATTTCTTAAGCTAACAAGCACACGCAACAGCAACCAACAGCAGCTAACAGGCCCAAACCAGACCAAAGCAACAGCTACGGTAGCAGGACGACATCTCAGCCACCATGAGTTCATGCCTCGGATTCTCGGATCATAACATTCCCTTCCCCTTGAAAACATTCTTGTCCTCAAGAATAGAAGAGAGTTGTAACAATGAAAAACCCAATTGCATATGAAGAGTTAGCTGTCGAGAGGAATTCTTGCTAAATCCGCAGCTGGGAGGACCTTTGAACACTTCAATCTGAACGTTCTGCAGAGCACATTGTATGTCATTTATCTCGATGCAATGTCTGCGTTTGAGTACATAATTCTCTCAAGCCAAACATCACAACCCCTCATGTAGTAGTTAACACAGCCCAAACTTCTAACTTGCTGCTGAGAACCACCAAATGCATCTGTAATTTCTGAAATTATGTTTGCAGAATGCTGCACAACAGATTTATATGTCATTAACCACACAAAAATGCATATGGAAGCCTTTAACCCCTTGGGAGGCCTTCCAAACTCAACCCAAGAGAACCAATTATCAAATTCGGCTTGAAGACTTTCCCAAACGCAGCTCCAACAATCACTTATCTTGATCATTGTAGCAACACACATACTGAACTCCTTCACCTTGGATCTTATCCAAAATTTGTATTGTTCAAACATCCACATATTAGACCAAATCATAACATGCTCAACAAATTCTAGATTGCTTTCCAATTGCACGTGATTTGCTGCAGAGTCCAGTAATTCAGCAGTGCAAACCTGATGCAACTCATAATGACATTTTGCAGCTCGGTTTATGTCCATATGGAAGCTACTTGAAGTGAACAAGTTATGACATCTTCCCATAAACATAATAGCACCATTCACATTCCATTTGAGCTTCTCATTTTCTGTTGTCAATGAAAAAATTGCAATTAGCCTCAGATTTTCAGCAGCCTCTGCATCTATCACTTGAAACTTGATTGGGAGCTTGTAAGATCTGAAATCTTCAGCCACTTCTTCCCAAACTCTTGTATAGTTCACACAAATTAGGAGTCCATAAACCATTGTTGAATGCCAAAGGTCTAACGTCATGGCCTGAGCTTCCAAAACACTCCAACCAACCTTACTAATGCTGCAGCTCACCCTTTGCAATATGTACTCAAGTCTTCCCTGGACCACCAGCTCGACCAGCCGCCAAATGCATCTCAAATGGTCAAGCTTTGCTCCCTTGATTACCAACTCAAGCATGAGTAACAAGTATAGCAAATGGAGACACCAGCCTAGCTCTTGATCAGCTGAAAACTTCTTCCAACATCGCGCAGTTTTGTCGCAAACTTCGTTGCTGATTTCTACTCTGATTTTAGCTAGAGTTTTCCTCAATCTTGCATTGATCTTTTCCACCCAAACATTAAGGATATATTGGAGCTTATGCATATGATTTTTCCATTCAAAACCACCACTGCAGATCACTCTAAACCCAATCAGATGCTGCACCAAATCAGCACCATCCAGTTGCAGTTTATCCCAATTTCCAAATGCCATAACCTCTATCTTTACTTGGCTTCGTGCGCCTATTGTGAGGTCATACCCGAGACTACACACTACCTCAAACCATCCACAGTTCTTCAAACCACTAACAACAATTATCATCTTTTCAAGTAAGTGCTTTTGTATGAACCGAAACAACACCAATTCCGGCACAATGGAAACTTCATTGTCACACGAATTATTGTAAAATGCATGATTCCTGTCTTCATAACTAGCTTTGACGTTAACTTCGCAATGACTCACAACCTCTACCATTTTTCCACCAATGTTTGTACTGACATTGCATTCGTCAACATCACACAGCATCATCAAATGCCTAGCTCCTCCAAACATATCAGTTAAAGCACCTGTTGTACTGCTTTTTGGCTACACAGAATTCTGTTTCAGCATGTTACAGCAGTTATACACATCTAACAACTCAATTGCTTGTTCAACCACATTGCTTCTCCTTCGTTGGACTTTGAAACACACTCTCGCAGCTTGATTAGTTCTTTTCAATGGAGAATCAAACCTTTTCGGCTTCATATAAACTTAAAAATATTCTCCCGGATTAGGAGGCAAGTCGTCGTATGAGTGTACATTTGAATACTCCATTTCTCTACTTTAAGAACCTTGCAATGTATCAATTGCATCACTACCAACACCCAACAATTGCTGATTTTCCAAGCGCATTTGCTGGAACCTCGAGAACCAGCGTTCCTCTGATTGTGCAATCAATTCCTTCATCTGATCAAGCGTGACATACTCCTTTGGAATGTTCGCACCAACCACAGCAGCATAGGACACTTCTGGTTGGACGGCTATAGCTACATTGCCTCCACCAGCTCCCGATCGTGTCTTAACTCCTTGTGTGCCATCTACAGCTTGTATACTAGCATATACTTTGGTAAGGTCAGCATCTCGAGTTAGTTTTTGCTGATCATCAAGCCTGCCATGTTGACACACAACCTCACGCTTCAACTTCGGCTTTGTCAACTTCTTTTTACCCCCAAATTCTTTCAACGCTTCACGTAGATGATTTCTCTTTGATTTACTCTTTGCTTCCTTAATCATTCTTTTGACATGTGAATCAGTTTCCCATTTCGGATGCATGTCATGCTGTGCCTCAATGTCATCAAGATACTCTAACTCTAGCAAAGAGTCTTCATAAGGATCATCTTGTTCAAACTCAGGTTCTTCTAGCTTGTATTCATCACTTCGGCATTATCGGAAACAAGTTCATCTACAACAACAACAGATCCACTCTTTCTTTTCGCTGCATCATTTCGTTCCATTCGTGTAACCTCTTCTGTGCAAATTCTTGTTGCTTTCTCTGCCAAAATTCCTCACGTTCTTGTCTCCATTCTTGCCTGAATTTCTCAGAAAACTCATCCAACTTTGATTGAAAAGAGCTCATATCAGCCATGTTGGCAATGAGCAACAACATCAATCTTGAACCAGTTCAATTCGCAGAATACAGTTCGAAAATCACAGAAATGTGAAACGTGTTTCGCAACTCTTCAACAATCGATTATTTTACGAAATTGTACACCTTCGTTCACACAAACAATCCGTTGCTATCGATTCGACAATCGTCACTGATCACAAACCTTAATACGCAGAGTCGCGAACAAACCCTAACTGCGAACGATTTCTGACAGAGACGCTATCTTGAATAATTCAGACTATGAATCTGAAATTGGTTCGATTTTTGCATGTAATGATGATTTAAACACACGATACACAACAATCTTCAAGAACAATAGCGGAATTCATCACCTTCGGTGCTAAGTTCGTTGTCAGAATTTCGCCTTCGTTGTCAGAATTTCGCCTACGCAAATCTCGACTCAATAACATATAATTCTTAAGAATCAAACACAGATTCTGATGAATCCTCACCACTTCTATGTTTATCAACAATTTCATCACAATCCAACAACAAACATGAATTCTCACCGAATTGCAACTTGAAGTTCAGAAAACCAATACCTCAACCTCAGATTCTGAATCGTAGAATCTGAATTAACCTCAATTTAGCTGGTTTCTGATCTTGTGATTATGATCAAGTGCAATGTGGATCAATTAGCTCACTTTTATCTTCTTCTCAACAGATCAAATGAATGATTGATCAAGAACAATTAAGCTCAACTTCAACTAATGCCTTGCTCAGCACTCAAACAGCAGCTGAAGCTTGATCAATCCTATTGAATGAAATCAACAGATTCTGATCAAAAAAACTTTCTCCAATGTAACTCAATCAATTATGTCCCAACCGAAACAATTCCCAGGCAATGCTGATCACAATTGCAGTAACCGCCACTTTTCAATTCAAAATGCAGAATTGAATTCCTCAATGCAAGAAAACTGAACTAAATCAATACCACAACTGTTTTTTATTGATTAATTGCAATACAATTAATCAGATTTTGTATTTTTTTGGGATATGAGCTTGATTCGGAAGCCAAATCAAGGCTCTGATACCAATTGTTAAGGTTTCAAAGATCGCTTTTGAACCTCAACCTTGGTTGGGATATAAAGAGTAAGAGATGAGAAAAGAATATAGAATTGAGATGAGATAAGAAAGGAAAGGAGATGAGAAGTAGAAAGAAATATCAAAAGATATCAATTCATTCATCAAAGTTATATTCTGAGCCCTTCAAGAGAAGCTCTACATATTTAAACTACTAATCCCCTAGGATGGCTCAAAACATCTAGAGATACAATGATCCTAGATACATGGACTAACCAACTTAACCGCCACCTAGACAATTAGCCGCCAACCTTGACCGGCCATTGACCTCCTAAGCAAGACCACACTTAAGCTCACTTATTACATGACTCAAACCATGCTAAGCCACTAATTACATCAAGACTTATTCTAGTTAAAATAACAACTAGCTAATACAACCCCCTCTACTAGATTCAACCACTTATTACATTTCTTAAGCTAACAAGCACACGCAACAGCAACCAACAGCAGCTAACAGGCCCAAACCAAACCAAAGCAACAGCTACGGCAGCAGGACAACATCTCAGCCACCATGAGTTCATGCCTCGGATTCTCGGACCATAACATTCTCTCTTCCCACGAATATTAATTGATTTATACTACTAAGTCATTTTTGTGATAACAATAGATAAGTTTCTTTTTAAACTTATATCTAAACACTTTATTATGTGTTTACATCCTAAATTTGAGGGAATTAGGACAATGCCATTTTGAGCAAAGTGCCACACGCTTAACACGTGCGGTCCTCCTCGAGGGGTAGGCCTTTAGGTGCTAAAGTAATGATGTCTTGAGCCTAATATCCTGAAAAGATTATCACCCTAACAAGGGTGTCAATCCCTTAAGGCTCGAGATATGTGAAGGATAAAGGGAGCTCGAGCTTAAGGGGTTGCCAAGAAGGCTGCAAGTGGTTTCCAAGCTCGAGATAGTTACATAGAGCGCAATTTCAGATACTTGGGCACTAAGCTTAATCTAAGAGAACGTGGGGCTTATAGAGGAGACTTTGCAACTAGAAATTCAAAAGTGGCTCCAAGGAATTCCCCCCAAAATTGAATCATGAACACGTTTATTGATCATTCATGTGTAAGAAGAAGCTTAGTAGTCTGACGTTAGGAGAAAAATACCTCAGAATTAGGAGGCAGCCGTTATTTAGTTTATCTATAAATAAAGGACTTTGTTGCAGTCAAAAACACACACTCAATACAAAACTTTTTCAAGTGTTCTTTACAGGTCAATTGTACTCTTTTCTTAGAAGTAGCGTAATTTAGCATAGCTTAGCTTAGCTTAGAACTTGTTGTTCTTACTTCTTCAGTAATACAATCTTTCGGGTTTCAAGTATGAACTTCCTATTTTCATCTATTCCCAAATTTCGACGAGTTGAGAATTGAGGCTTTAGTTTAGGACTTTAACGGCCAAGGCTTGTCCGTAATTGCGTTGGTCTTAACACTACTGTCACTGCTTGATAAGTCGGGTGAACTTAGGTTCGCGCTATTGATTAAGGCTTTGACGGCCAAGGCTTGACCTTGATTGCGTTGATCCTAATCCAGTGACCTGAATACGGTTTGCTCTATATTAATCTTGTCAGACCTAAACTCATTCGAGTTATTAAAAGTCAAGGGTGCTAAGCTTAAAAACCTGATTGACTCGGGCTTGTAAGTGGACTATTGTGCTCTTGGGTTTGTTTCCATCCTGGTTCCTGGCTTTTAAGTATGCATGGAAAGGTGTTTAAGGGCCGTCACTGTAACTGCCACTTGAGCTTCGTCCGTATCCCTTTATTTTTCTATCAATATATATAAAAAATTCACAAAAATATTTAACGAAGTCTTCTTAATTGAAGCATTAGTTGAACTCACGGTATAACTGAAGTTAGATACACTAAAATATGACACCCTTTTTCTTCAAAAACGTTGAGTGGTTGAGGTCAAAGACGTGCGGTTCAAATTTAGGCTCACTCCCTAATCGCAGTGAGTCCCTTTTGCATGTTTGTTTTGTCATCATTTTATAGCGAACACATCACACTTAATTACAAATAAAATAAAGCAGGCATTATGTAAAAAATATCCTTCTGCATTGTACAACCAAACACTTCACTGTAAAAAGATGCATATCTTAAATGGACAAATCTTATCAAAATAAATAAGCTAAAAAAAGATAAGTTGAAATAAGCTGAACCAAATGCATCATAAGGGCCCGTGGCATTCTATTAAAAAAAACTGTTTTTTTCAAAAGCATTTTTTGTAGAAACACTTTTTGTCAAAAGTACTATTTCAAATAAGTAGTTTGTATTTGGTCCAAAAGCGCTTATGGTATTATCGTGAGTGTTTGGTCATTATTTAAAAACTTCTTTTTTATAAAATTACAAGAAAGAACATTAATAGAAGTTTTTTATAGTTGTAAAAAATCCCAAAAATCATTTCAAATATTTATAATATTTTCTAAATGTAGAAAATATATTTAAATATTTCACTAATTTTTAATATTTTTTGATATTTTTAAAATATTTAATTTTTAAAAAAAATTAAAAATTTTCTCAATATTTTAAATATTTTGTAAATATTATAAATATATTATAAATTAAAAAATTATTTTTTGACATTTAATATATTTTTTAAAATGTATTAACTATTTTTTAAATATATAAGTTGTTTTTCAAACATATAAATTATTCTTTAAATATATTATTAAAGTTTTAATTACTTACAAAAATATATTAACAAACTTTAGGGTACCTGAACCAAATTTTCTCAATTGTTTAATTTTTGATTTTGTTTCTGCTAAAAAGCAGAATTACCAAAATTTTACTTCTTAAAAGAAAAAAAAAATAACTACTGCCTTTATTAAAAAAATAATTTTTCATAGTTGACAAATACAGTTCAAATTTCATTAAAAAAATGTTGACCAAAAAAAATTTTCATAAAATGTTTTTTTAAAAAAATATTTCTTTTCCAAAAAAGCACTACCAAACAGGCCCTAAACTATGGGTATTCATGGGTATGGGTAAACCTAAAATCCACGCAACCCACTTAATTTAGGTTGGGTTGGGCTAGGTTTATAATTTTTTTGATTCCTTGTGGGTCGAGTGAAATTTACCCATGGGTTTTATGGGTTTCTATGGGTTTCTATGGGTCGACCTATAAAACCCATTATGCTGAATCCAATATTAATGTAATCTCATTAAAGAAGAGTTATTTACATTATGGGTCTATTTACTTTGTTCATTGCAGTCCATGTACTTTAATATTGTCAATTTAGTTCTTGTACAAATATGGTGCTAATTTGATCCTTGAGTAAAATATATATTAATTTGGTGATGGAATTTTCAATGATGTAGTCAGAAATTGGTTTTAAGTGCATAAACGAGTGTGTTTGTAATGGGTCACTTGCTTCTAACATGACTAAGCCGTGTAAGTTCAGGTCATTAACTTAATTTTGTTTTGATTAAAAGATTAAATTAATACAATGAAAATTGTTATCAACTAAATTGACATAATTAAACATAAGGGAAACTATCACTTAGGTATCCTAACGTTTGATCATTTATCATACAGGTACCTTGCCGTTTCAAAATATACAATGGGGTACCTCGAGGTTTAAAAATTTTATCACTTAGATATTAATGTACCTTATATTTTACATATTTTATGCCTCATTCTTGTGATATATTTGGGTTTTACATGTGTGTTTTGTTGTAATCTAGGTACAGTTAGGCTAAGAGTGCAACGGAGCAAACAAAGATTAAAAAGGGACGAAATCAAGCATAATCGAGGTATATTTGAAGACTACTTTGAAAAACCTGACCACATGTGAGAAAGAAGTACCCATCGGGTAAAGATTCATTCCAAAAGACTTCCCGTGGGCACGTGGATTGATTGACCATGTATTTTGGCAATCGTGAAACTTAAAACAAGCAAAAGGTTAAAAGAAGAGTATTTATGACCCAATAATTTCCAAGTCCACTGATGAAGCCACTGAGATCACGTAGATCTCTTCAAGAGCTTCAATTTGGTAAATAATTTGGCCCATAAATCTTTAGGGATCAAAAGTTATGCGTGTTTTACATTAACTATGCAAACTGTCAACAAGGTGGCCGATCGATCGGCGTATTTGGCCAATCGATCGGGGGGCACCCGTTGCGTGCCCTAACCACGCCCCCCAATAAATAGAGAGGTGGATGCCTATTTTTGGATCTTTTTGGCCATGCCTCCTCTCCTTTTCTCCTTCCCGAAGCCGCTACGAGTTCCAAGGGGCTCTCAAAAGCCAAAGCGCAGGTGGTCGGAGTGCTGGGAGAATCAAAGCAAGGATCAGCGTTAACATCAATTGGGAGAATCCTCAATTCCTAGTTTTTATTCATTGTTTTCTCTTTTTAGATTTTAAAGATGTGTAAAACTCCCATGTAGGAGTAGACTTTTAGTTTAGGGATGAAGGGTGAATAGTCGTTCGTATCCCAAATTTATATTATGCTTATGACAATGGTTTTGTTATGTTATATACACATCCCTGCTGGGAATTAATGATTATTGTTTGGTTTTCTTTGTGTGTGCTTGTAGCCATGTTAAGATCTCCAAATTATTAGCGTTCGTCTACAAACTTGTAGCTTAGACCATAACATAACTGGTTTTCACACGTGGTTTTGTGCCCAACCCTGAACACAATCTTTTATACAAATTAATACTAAATCAGGAGCGACAAAGGAATTAAGTAGTGCTATTGAGATAATCCATGCTACACTTAGGGTGATTACATGAGTTATGTCCTTAGACTAGTTCATTACCCTAAACCCTAAGTTAAGTATTAATTTAGGTTTAGTACTGAATTAGGAGTAAGAAAAGAATTAAGTAGTACTAATAAAATAACCTATGATATACGTAGGGTGATATCATAGGTTACGCCTTTAGACTAGTTCATTACCCTAAGCCCTAGTTTAAATGTTAACCTAGACATAGTACTTGTAGCATAGGCCTCCTAAATTATTGTCATAGTAGAATATAATGATGGGATACGAGTAAAGCTACGCTAAATTCATTCCCTAAATTAACCTCATTTGAATTGACACCTTTAGTTTATCGTTAGTTTTGTTAATCCAGTAAACAAATCACTCAAAGTAACAAAATCCCACCACTCATTAATAACGAAATTTGACTTAACTCTGATTCCCTGTGGATACGACCCATATACCTGATTTACTACGGCGATCTCGTATGCTTGCGAGTAGACGGTTTTAAAACACATCAAGTGTTTGGCCCATTGCCGAAGATTTAGTAAGCTAAGTCAATTTAGGAATTAACGAGTTATTTTATTTTTATTTTTATTTTTATTTTTTGTTTAAAAAAAATCTTAATAAATAAAAAAACTTTTTTTTTTACTTTAATTCATTTTTACTTTATTTTTTTTCTTCTCGTTTATTTTTTATTTTTATTTATTTTTTAACTTTTTTTTTTCCTCGTTATGGCCAACTTTGTACCTCATACGATTGGGGACCACTTTGCCCCCAAATGTACATTGCTCTCATTGGAGTTGCGTTGCCTGCCGTGGGCAATGCAAGCTTTGAAATTAAGCTGGGGATCATCAACATGCTTCCCACCTTCTATGGGAAACCGATTGAAGTCCATATGAACACTTTGATGCTTTCATTGAAATGTGCGAAACTTGCCACCATCAAGATGTCTCGACTGATACAGTTAGACTGCTTCTTTTTTCGTTTTCGTTAAAAGACATAGCTAAAAGGTGGTTTTAGTCCCTTCCAAGGGGTGAAGGAACCACTTGGGATGACCTCCAGCAAAAGTTCCTGATCATGTTAGGCATGTGATCAACTGTTTTGAACAAAAGATCAGGAAAAACTTCATGAAAGTTGGGCCAAATTTAAGGAGCTAAAGTTCATTTGCAACTTCTAGAGAGAGAAACAAGAGAGAGAGGCTCTGAAGAGGCGATTTCCGGGAGGCGGCGAGTGGGGTACGGACGGCGGCGCGTGGTCGGCTCCCTTGTTTTCTACAGGGGGTTTTCTGGAGCGTGAGGGCTCGTCCGGCATCGTACAGGCGATATCTTTGCATCTCCGTGCTCCCTGAAGCCTGTAGAATCTCTTCAGCTACCCCAATCACGATTTTCGATCTTTTTTGAGGGCGTAAACACATGTGGGTGAGGGAGTCGAAGGTTTTGGATGATTCGCGTAGGACGCACGATCTTGCCATCAAGATCTCATCTATCCTCCTCTTGGGCTTCTGGTTTTGATCCTTGAAGTGGTGGTGGTGGTGGTGGTGGTGGTGCTTGTGGCTAGCGGTGTCAATTTCTCTCTCCGGGAACACATCTCGAAGGTCAATGCAATGAACTCCTCCATGGATGCAATTTTTGGGTAACTTCCTCTAATCATTAATTTGCTCCTAGTTAGTGCCAATTTACTGCTTTTGGTACTCGGTTCGTGTTTTGATCCGCTTTTGGGTAGGGGTGCAACTAAGCCCCTGTATTCGGGTTGTGCCCGGGTCCCCTTTGGCTCGGCTTGTGCTGCTTGTTTGTCGATCAAGATTTGCTAATTGATCAAGATTTGTTGTCCTTGGATCAACCACTGCTTATTTCTCTGATTTTTTGGAGTTTTGACTTCGGTTTTTCTTTCCGGGTTTTTGATTCGGTGTTCCCCTGTTTCTGCCGGGTTTGTGGCACCTGAAATTCGTTTTCTGCTGCGTGCTTTCCAGCCAAATTACTTGCATTTTGGTTGTTTTTTCCTTGGCGTGGTGTTGGGATTGTTTGGTGGAGGTTGGCATTCGGTTTTGGTGGTGGTTGTGGCTCGTTTTGGTGGTGGCGAGGCTGGGCACGAGTGGTGGAGGCTGCCTGGGGTGGCGCGTCTGCCGTGTGACTCCTGGTGGTGGTGGGCGTGTGGACGGTGGTGGGCTTCGTGTCTTGCATTGGTGGTCGGGGGTGGTTGTTAGGTGGTTTGGGTTGTTGGGTGGTTGGGGTGTTTGTTGAGGTGGTTAGAGATATTTTTTTTTCTCTCTCTTAGAATTGGTTATGGCTTCGGGGGCTGCGCCTCGGGATTGCATGTTACCGAATTAGTTGATGAATGATTTTTGGGATGAAAGTTCTGGAGAGTCGTTTGAGGATTGGCATGCTCGCCTTAATGTCCCTTCAACAAGAAACCTCTCGTATGTTCCTCCTAAATCTATCGATGACAAAGTCGTTGCAACTATATCTCGTAAGGATGTCGCCCCGAGTTTTGCCAAATGGAGTCGTTGCCTTACGGGTAGCTTTATTGGCGGCCGTGTTGCGTTATCGTGTTGTACCGCTATTGCCTTCTCTCTTTGGGGCTCTATGGGTCTTGAATGTGTTATTCCCTCCAAAACGGGCTATTTCTTTCGTTTCCGCTCCTATGACAATGCTCATAGAGTTCTTCAAGGTGGCCCTTGGCACTTTAGGGGCCGTTATCTAGCTCTGCATCATTGGTTTCTAGATGACGTCACACCTCGAGTTGAACCCTCGACCCTTCTGATTTGGGTCCAAATTCACGGGCTTCATCCCCCCTTATGGACAAGGAAGGCCTTGAGCTCGATTGCTAGTGGGGTGGGTCGACCTCTCTACGTGGACCAACCGACTCTTGATGGGACTTCCATCCAATATGCCCGTGTATGCGTGGAAATTGATGCTCGGAAGCCGCTTCCTAACGATATGGAGGTCCACTTTGAGGATCTTTCGAATCCCGATCACGTTCAAGTACGAAGGGTTGCCCCCCTATATGCACTAAGTGCTCGTCTTTTGGTCACTCTTGTCCGGACTCCTATCCTCGTCCCCCGGTCGAAATTGTTTATGGTGCTAAGCCACGTCATCGAGGTCAGCAACGCAAAACGAGGGCAGATCGTGGGCTCAGAAATAATATTGAGGTTGATGAGGTAGATTCTCTTGATATTGGGCTGGAAAAAATTACCCAAAATTTACAAAATGACATTGGGCCGGAACAAAATTTACAGCCCAATGGTGATGGGCCCTCGCCCCTTCAGCAAGCCCAGCGAGCTGCTGGGCCTGAGTTGCTTGTTGGGGACACACGGTCCCCAGCCCAAGTGGGCCCAGGAGGGCGAAATCCCTACGACAGGGGCCTCCCAGGCCCAAATCTGCTCCAGCAGGGGGCGTACGGCCCCCTGCTATTCGTCCACGCCTGGGTGGGGCTGGCCAACCCAGGGCTACTGTTGGGCTGGGAACCGTGGCGCTCCCGGTCCAACCGGCCTCTAGTTCTGCCCCCCGAGTCGTTGCTACTGTTCCGGGTTCGGTCCGAGGTCGTCTGGCATCTGAAAGTTCAGGTCCGCAGCCTTCGGCTCCCCTTAACTCGGATATAGATCGTTCTCGTGCTTTCGAGCATTTTGACTTGACCCCAGCCGATCTAGGGGGTGCTCACCAACTTGGATTTGGATGATGTCTCCTTTCTTGGGCTCTTGGACTCCCCGGCCTCCCGAGGGTCCCCTGCCGAGTCTGTTTCTGCTACTACTTCTGGTCGACATGGTCGTTTAGTCCCCCCTGGGCTCTCTGACTTTTGTGTGTCTTCGGTCTCTCCTGACTCGAGGCCTTTGACTATGCCCTTACTGTGTTCTCTGAACTGTGAGGCTAGTGTTCCGAGTGCTGCTCCTCCCCCTCGAGGCGCTGCTGTTGTTTCTTCGGACACCGGATGGACCACTGTCTCCTCTCGTCGTTCGAGGAAAGCTGAGAGTCGGATGACCCGTGCAGCTGCCAAGGCTGCCGCTATTGCTTCTTCTTTTGGGGACTGATCCCCTGTTTTTTTTCCTTTCTTGTTTATCTTTTTCTTTTCTTTTCTTTGTATTTTATTTGTAGGAGTTTTCTCCTTTCTCTTGGGTTTTTGCCCTGTTTGCCTTTCTTGGCTTGTCCCTGTGTGTTTTTTCCCGCTTTGTTGTCCCGCCTGTCATGTGGCCTATTGGACTTGTTAGGGGAATGCCCCTGTACTCTTGTACTTTGCTCTTTTTGGTAATAAAAAATAAAAACGCTGACTCGCCAAAAAAAAAAAAAAAAAAAAAACAAATTTAAGGAGCTCCTTATAAGCTATCCCCACCATGGGTCACCCAAGTAGGCTCTTGTGCAGCATTTTTATGATGGCCGTATAGCTTGTAACAAGCAGTTGGTTAATGCTTCATGCGGGGGAGCATTTAGCCAACAAGATGAGGACGAGGCGCGGACGCTATTTGAGCACCTCAGCGAACACTCTCTAGACCAAGCCTCTTCTATGAGGGTGGTCGAGGGGGCGCACGTGGTGTCTATGAAGTAACACCCAACGATGACGTCAACCTTAGACTGGACGCCCTTAGTAGGAAGATGGATTAGATTATGAACTGGCATGCAAATCTTACAAATGTGCGCCTAGTCAATGCAGTTGAGTCATCAGGTGGTACTACTTTGTGTGGCATTTGTTCGGGTGAGGACCATTATGTGCTCAATTGTTTATATAAGTCACAATTTCTCGAATACGTGCAGGAACAGGCTCGTGCAGGAACAGGCTCATGCAGCTCAAGGATATTCGATATATAACGATCTGTTCTCTAACACTAGAGGTGGCCACTGGGCCCGGGCCCAACGGCTCTATTAATAGAGTCGTTGGGGCTCTTACAAAAGAGCCGTTCAACCGCTCTTCTAAGTAGAGCCGTTGAACGGCTCTTTAATTTTAAAAAAACTTATATTTTTTTCCTATAAATACTTAAACCTCCCCAACCCATTTCCTTACCAAATCTTCAATCCTCTCTTCTCTCTCTATACATTCATCATCTCCCATCTTCTCTAACTTTGGTAATTGCAAAAATTGTGCTCTAAAGTTCGAAGTTTGTAAAGTATTTGGCTAAAGTTCGAATTTCACTGTTCTCTCGTTTCGGTAATTTTAGTATCACAATTTTATTTGATTCGCATTTTTAGTTATTTAATTTGCATTACTACTTGCATTTTATAAATACTAATCACTTATACTAATATGGCACAAAACTCTTCATCATCCTCTGGAGCCGATCGTGCTAGTTCTAACTCTTCTCGGCCACCCAGAATCCCTAAAAGGAGTAGAATTGTCTCACTTGATACTGAAGAACGAGCTTTTTTACAACTACACCCAATACCCCCATACACTGATGATAGCATAGATTATGACTTTTCGTAACAACAAGATTATCATGAGGCAGGTGGCGGTGGGGTTGGAGACTCACAAATTGATAAGGAACCCACCCCCACTACCGAAGCCCAGCCTGAAATTAGTACCGATGCTAATAGGCGTACAACTAGTGGGGTGTGGAAGCACTTTACCCTTAATAAGATAACTAATAAAGCAACTTGCAAATTATATGACCCACCTAAGGATTTTAGTCATCAACCTGGTAGTGGGACAGGCACATTAAATAGACATATACTTAGGTGCCACCCCGAGCATTACCCAGAAAAGAGCCAACAACGTCTAGTACAGCAAATGACCAGTGCACTTGCTAATTTCAGGTTCTCTCAAGAGAGCAACCTAAAGAGGCTAGCTAAATATATAATTTTGAGTGAAAGGCCTTTTAATACCGGCAAAGACCCAAATTTCGTCAACTACCTCCAACGAAATGTGAACCCCGCCATTGTGAGGATTCCTCAGAACACCGTAAAGCGGGACGCTTTTACGTTGTATCATGGGATGAAAGCTGGGGTCTTCACACATTTTGCGATGAACACGAGCATGTTCTCGTTGACGTCGGACGTATGGACGTCGAAACCCGGCCAATCTTATATGTGCATAACGGCATACTGGACCGATGAATCCTTCATCATCCAAAAGAGGATAATTCATTTTGGACTTTTAGATTGCCCCCACAATGCCGAGGTAATTACAGGTATGATTATGTCGGCAGTCCGCGACTGGGGCATAGAGCGACGTATCTTCAGTATTACGTTCGACAATACTACCAATAACACTGTAGCCGTTACGCATTTAATTAGGCAAATGAGACCCATGTTAAGTGAGAAGTATTTCCATATTCGTTGCATTTCACATTTTGCATTTAATGGTAATGGATGGTTTAGATCTTATAAAAGCATCCCTTACCACCTTAAGATCTGTAATAATATCTGTTAAATCATCCAGCACTAGAAAAAGAAAATTTAAAAATTTATGTAGGTTGCATAACATAGAATATAAACAATTCAAATTATACTCCCAAACTAGGTGGTCATCTACGGTAGAAATGTTAGAGCGCATTCTACCATAGAAAGACGTTCTAATCGAATTCGCCCAGGAAAATCGTACAGAATGGAGCGATTACAACCTGACCGGTATAAATTGGGAGACAATAGATAAAATTTGTAACTTTTTTAGCATGTTTAAAGAGGCAACGACATTTTTTTCGGGTTACTACTATCCGACCATGCCTCAAGCAATATCAAGATTGCTTGATATTGTCAATTGGATGGTGGGTAATGAATTCAACCCCGTTTTGTTCGCATCGATTTAGGCAATGAAAGAAAAGTTTGCCAAATATTATTTTGAACTACCTCTTACATACCGCTTGGCAACTATTTTAGACCCTCGTTGTAAATACGGGGGTTTCAACTTGTTTTGCCAACATTTTTTCAAGTATTTGCATCCTACTCTTAATATCGACAACAACTTTCATAGTTTATTTTCTCAATATTCCCGTCAATTAGTGTCTAATAATCCTAGTAATGCAGCAGTAGGATCTTCCACATCTAGTGGAAGTAGTTCACACACGTCATATTCATGGAAGCTGTTGGAGCAATTTACGCCCACAGTAGCCCCCACGTCATGTGACGAGCTAGATTATTATTTGCGGACACCGATGGTCCATATTTTCGGGCCGCCGGCCAACCCGCATTTTGACCTTTTACAATGGTGGAACACAAACCAAACCCAATATCCCATGCTTTTCACCATGGCACGTGATATACTAAGTTGTCTGGTGTCTTCAGTAGCATCGGAGTGTGCTTTCAGTCTTGGTGACAGGTTTCTTGGAACGAAGAGGGCGAAGCTATCGCCATCAAGCTTGGAGATGTCCGTGTGCTTGAAGGATTGGCTGCTAGCAGAGGCAAGAGATCAACAGAGAATGAAGTTGGATTCATCGAGCGATGAAGAAGACGACCGCACAACTGATACCTCAAATGATGGCCTAGATACCCCCCAAGGCAACTGATATCAACACTTTTGTATGTCAATTATTTACTTTTAAATATTTACGTTAAAAGACGACCGCACCCCCCATATGTCAAACTTTATGTTTTTTGATAAACAAATTTGTACTTTTAAATATTAGGCCCCAACTGCGTTGTATTTGTACTTGTATTTGTTACGTTATTTATGTACCATTATTTTTTTTGATAAGATATTTACCATTACTTATTGTATATTTCATTTTATTACATATATTTAATATTATTTTTTTAAACATGTATATTTAGCATTATTAGTGCTTGGAAAAAAAAGTATTTGTATCTCATATTATTTATCAATGAATTACAATAATTTTAGTACAAAACGACTTTGTATTATTTTAATTTTTTTTCTTTAAAAAGGCGGCCAGTTGGTCACCTCTATCTAACACCTACAATCCCTGGTGGCGCAATCATCTGAACTTTTCTTGGAAGCAGAACACTTATCATAATCAATCCACGAGACAACAAAATCCCAGCTTTGTAGGTAATGCACATCCTCCCACCTTTTCAGGAGGGCAGAGGTATATTTCTCAACCCGTCCACCCTGTTTTGCATGTTGAACCCCCTCCCCCGCCTCCAGGATATTCTTCTCAGTTAGAGGAACATATGCTCCGATTCATGGAGGACATCACACAATTGATCCGATCCCATTCTCAGTTTATTGTTAAAATAAGAGGACTGAATAGGATAATTGACCCAAGCACTTCATAGGAGAGAGGAAGGGATGTTACCCTCCCAACCTCTCATAATTACAACATGATCGACTAGTTCAAATGCTAACTTGCTTACTCACGAGAAAGTTAAGGTTGTGGCAATGATGGGAGAGGAGAACTTTAGAGATGTGGAGGTCGAGGTTGAGAAGGAGAGCACGGATCTCTCCCCCACTATTGATGGGGAGGCCCCACAAGGTAGGTCTTATGAACCTGCTGTCCCTTTACCTTCATCCCTTATAGGACCGAGAAAAAGGACGACCCAAAGAGTGATGAGCTCATAGATGAATTTAAGGACGTGAAGATCAGCTTGTTGATAGAAGCCATTAAGCACATTCCTGTGTACGCCAAGTTCCTCAAATACATTTGTGTGAAAAAGAAGCGCGCGCAAGTACATACTTTGATGAAGGTCCTGCTCCTCGCCCAAGTTTCAAGACCCTGGGGCTTTTACAATTCCATGTGTCTTAGGAGAACATTACATTAGCAGAGCCTTGCTAGATCTAGAAGCGAGTGTAAACCTCATCCCTTAGTTTTTTGGGAATTGGGAATAGGAGATCTTAAGCCAACTAATGTCACACTTCAGTTAGCTGATAGGATTGAGCACGTACCTTGTGGGGTGGTGGAGGATGTACTTGTAAAGGTTGACATGTTTGCCTTCCCAGTCGATTTTATTATGTTAGATATAGACCCTACTCCTAAGCAGAAGCACACCACTCCCATCATTCTAGGCCGACGTTCCTAGCAACGGCTGACACTGTGATTCACCGTAGAACGGGAGTGTTAGAGGTTTCTTTTGGAAACCTTAAACGAAATGTGAAGGTCTCAAACTTTGTTTGGCACCCTGAGATTGAGGACGAGTTAAAATACTATAGGGTTGATGATATTGACCCTTTGGTAGAGTCGGATGAGCCCAATTCTACTAAAAGTGCTGATTGTAATAATGTTCCTATCTGTGTCGATAGCTCTGTTTCATTTCCCGCACTTAGTAGGATAGAGAATTGAGATCCCGATGTTGATCGTGTGTTCTTCCTAGATAATTACAGGTCACGAAAAAATGCTACTAGGTTTAGGGATCATCCTTATAAGCTCAACCTGAATTTTATGGCAGACATTGCCTCGGATTTTGGTTGACATTGTGCTCTACACTGCATCTAGCTAAAGACGTTAAACTTAGCCCTCTTAGGAGGCAACCCAACCTACTTTTATGTTTGTTATGTGTTTTAGTTTGTTTTTCAGACTGAACCCTCGTTGTTTTACAGATCCTTTTATTATCTCTTCCGTGCTTACTTTGTTTCTCTTTACTAAACACTTGTACGGGCCATATTTCTAATGCTTCTAACAAGTTTGTTTAGTATTCTGTCTTGTATACCTTTTTTTATAGCTTGCTATTTCTATATTCCCTTTTTGGATTTGCTGGCATGCATAGCTGAATATTCCATACCTAAGGTTGTCTCTTTCCTTTCTTGTATTTACTTTCATTGTTTTGCATTGAGGACAATGCAAGGTTTGGGCTTGGGGGCATGATATGCTGTGAACTTTTGATTGTCCTTTTAGCATAGTTTTTGCTTAAATTAGCTGACTTTTTGCACAATGGCATGGATTAGCATAGAATTATGATGACTTACATTGAAGTTCAAATTTGAGATGTGCTATGACGATTCGAATATTTATGTAATGAGATTATTCATGGATCTAACTATTGAATCTATATTTTTGTCTTTTAGCTTTTTGGAGAGATTATTACTTTTCAAGCCTACTCTGGTGGCATACCCTACGTGTTAAGTTGTGATAGTGGAAATAATTTTAGGAATTTGAATCAACCATTTTACTTCGACCAATGTTGAAATCAATTTTTTCATCTATTTATCTGGAGTGATTCTAAAAAAAGGGTACCAATGCCTGTTTAATTAGGTAAGTGCCCGCGACTTGTTGGTTCTTGTAGCCCTTGTGTCTTGAGCAAGTAAGCCCACACAAGCCACGAGGAAAGCTTAAGAAGAATCAACTTCTTTAAGTCACTTTAATAAGCACCAGTGCCTAACCTGAAGGGGGGAAAAAAGAGGAAAACAAATTTAGGTATGTGCTAGTAACGGCTTAGGTTGTGAATTCCTTTGATTCGAGCCATTAGGTCCAAGGAGTGCTCTTCACTTGGTGCCTTGAGCCAACTGGATCGGGATTCACTGGCCGAAAACTCGCAACATGGGTCCTAGGGAGACACACCTAACTATGAGAGAGAGAGAGAGAGAGAGAGATAGAAGAAAGCACGAGAGAAAAGAGAAGCCTTGTGATTTCTTTATTGATTAGGGGTGATTTGTGAGGATAAAGAATTCCTTTAATTATCTTTTCTTTTCAGGTTTGTAATAAGAAAAAAGGGGAGAAAAGTTCCAAGCTCACTCACTAGTAAAAAGACTTGAATAACGAGAACTTGAGTTAGAACCAGTGTATTAATAACATTACATAAACAATCTCTACTCTCAAGTATGTGTACAATTATGCTCGAAAATATTTTTCACAAGTAATTCTTGCCATTACATGCTTGATTAAATTCTTCCATCTTTAGCTAGTTTGAGCTGAATCTTGCTTGAGGACAAGTAAGGTGTGGGTTTAGGGATGTAGATGTGCTTTATATTTACATATTTTATTCCTCATTCTTGTGACATATTCAGCTTTTACATGTGTGTTTTGTTAAAATCTAGGTACATTTAGGCTTGGAGTACAATGGAGCAAACAAAGGTTGAAAAGTAACAAAATCAAGCATAATCGATACATATTTGAAGACTACTTTGAGAAACCTGGCCACATGTGAGAAAGAAGTACCCATCAGGTCAAAATTCAGTCAAAAATAGTGTTCCCTTGGGCATGTGGATTAATTGACCATGTATTTTGGCAATTGGTGAAGCTTAAAACAAGTAAAAGGTTAAAAGAAAAATGTTTATGACCCAATAATTCCAATTCCGTTGATGAAACCACTGGGATCACGTAGATCTTTTCGAGAGCTTCGATTTGGTATATAATTTGGCCGCAACTCCTTATGGATCAAACGTTACGCACGTTTTAAGTCAACTGTGCAAACTCTCAAAGGGATGGTTGATCGATTGGCGTATTTGGCCGATCGATCGAGGGCACCCGAAGTGTGCCCTTACCACGCCCCTATAAATAGAAAGGGGGACACCTATTTTTGGAATTTTTTTTGCCATGCCTTCTCTCCTCTTCTCTTTTCAGAAGCCGCTATGAGATCCAAGGGGCTCTCAAGCACCGAAGCGCAGGTGCTCGGAGTGCTGGGAGAATCAAAGCAAGGATCAAAGTCAACATAAATTGAGGGAAGTCTTCAATTCCTAGTTTTTATTCATTGTTTTCTCTTTTTAGATTTTAATGATGTATAAAACTCTCATGGAGGAGTAGACTTTTAGTTTAGGGATGAAGGGTGAATAGCTATTCGTATCTATCACAATCCTAAGTTCCAGACCTCGATCTTGAAGTAGAATCGAGTAGAGAGAAAGAAATTGAATTAAGATGAGAAGGAGAGAAAGAGATTGAAGATGAAAGAGAAAATTAAAGATTGGAAAGAGAGATTTGATCAATTTCTTGGATAATCCTCTCAATGCTTGCAAGCTCCTATTCATAATCTAATTACAAGTAATATTCAAAATAATGGAAAATTAGAATTACTTGAAAAAGAGCAGGAAATAACTGTTTCCTCAGGAAAAGCGGGAAAATTAGTTAAAGGGAAGCTTCTAGAATCTATCCAACTTGGTTTGCGCGTTTGGGCTTAGGGATGCTACCGGTTGTGACAAAAGAAGCTGAATGACACGGACCCAGCTGACTACAGTGAACCTTGACACCCGAGTGATGGCTTGCACATGACATTGGCTCCCCCTTTAGTGAATCTTTGTCTTCAAGGATTGAAATCAAGAAACTGTCTTTTGATGAATGTCCAGTCCTCCCAAGTAGCTGAGTCCCTAGGCAAGTTCACCCACTGTACCAGAACCCGTGCAATCTTCTTCCCGTTGTGCGTTACGGTGCGCTTCTTGATGATAGCCTGCGGTGTCACCTCTGGCAAGGCCTCATGGTTACAGTGCTGCAGATCGGTGCTACAGTTTGTATTCTCTCCCAGTTTCTTCTCGAGACGTGAGATGTAAAAAACAGGGTGTACTTTGGATCCTTCAGGCAACTCAAGTATGTAAGCTACCTCACTAATTCAAGCCAGGACCCGGTATGGCCCAGAGTACCGTGCTACCAATTTTAGGTTCCTCCTCACAGTTTTTGAAGTTTGTCGGTATGGTTGTAACTTAAGATAGACCCAGTCCCTACCTCCAACTTTCTCTTGGTCCTCCACATGTCTGCTTGCTGTTTACTACAGTGCTGAGCCTCCTTAAGGTTGTCCTCTAGCAGATTAATCATGATCTGGCATTCATTAGTAAAATCCTCCATAGCCGCGGATGAAGAGGTGCAAGGAAAGTCTATTGCTAGCAGGCGCGGCTCGTACCCATAAAGCGCATGGAAGGGAGTAGTTTTAAGTGTTGAGTGATAGTTGGTGTCGTACCAGAATTCAGCCACAGGAAGCCACTGAGACCAGAGCTTGGGTTTGTGAAGTGCCATTGCGCGTAAATAATTTTTCAGGCACTGATTCACTCGTTCGATTTGCCCATCGGACTGTGGATGAGAGGCGCCGCTCATGTTCAATTTGATCCCTGCCAAGCGCATCAGCTCTGTCCAAAACAGACTTGGAAGAACCCATCTCTATATGAAATGATGTTCCTCAGTAGCCCATGCAGCCGATACACATTGTCAAGGAATATCTGTGCTACCTCGGTGGCGGTGTATGGGTGTGTCAATGTCATGAAATACGCGTACTTTGTGAGTCTGTCCACTACCACCAAAATCCTGTCCTTGTCTAGTGACCTTAGAAGCCCTTAAATGAAATCAAGACTAATGCTCTCCCATGCTTGGTTCAGCATGGGTAGCGGCTTAACCCCAGGTATGCCACGTTTTCCCCCTTAGTGCACTGGTAGATCTCACAATTCCCTACCCATTCTCGAACATTGTTCTTCAGTTGTGGCCAGTAGAACAAGAGTTTGGCACACATAAGTGTGCCATGAACTCCCGAATGTCCCCCCAAAAGAGATTCGTGTTAGGCTTGTAGGATCCTACCCCTCATCTCAATGTCATTCCCCACAAAGATCCTCCCTTTGTAGCGCAGAATGCCTCCTTCATAAGAATAAGGGCTATGTCCTGTTGGTCAATCACTAGCTGCGTAATAAGCTTGGAGGCTTGCGCGTCGTATTCATAACTCTCCGCCACCTTGTGCACCCATTGTGGGACCACTGCGGACATCAGCACACATACTACGCCTACCCCATCTTCATCGCGCCTTGAGAGCGCATCAACTACTTTGTTCTCCACGTGCTATCGGTACAAGATGCGGTCGCTCAATCTCATGAGCCTGGACAACCCTTTCTGCTGCAGCTGAGTGGTCACACGCTATTCTAGTAAAAAAGACAAGCTGGCATGATTCGTCTTTATGATAAAGTGGTTCTATATCAAATAGTGTCTCCATTTCTCCACTGCCATCAGCACTGCCATGAGTTCTTTCTCGTAGACTGAGAGGCCTAGGTGGCGTGGACTGAGAGCTTTACTTAGGTAGGCTAGGGGCCTACCTTCTTGAGACAATACAGCACCGATTCCCACTCCATAGGCATCGATCTCTAACATAAAAGGCTTGCTGAAGTCTGGCAGGGCCAACACGGGGGCGGACATCATTGCTTCCTTCAGTGCTTAAAATGTGCATTGCGCTTCTCCGCTCCAACGAAATTCTCCCTTTTTAAGGAGATTCGTCAAAGGCTTACTCACTACTCCATAACCTCTTAGAATACCCAGTGAGACCGAGGCACTCGCGAAGGCCCTTCACATTCTTAGGAACGGGCCAGTCTCTCATTGCTTCTATCTTGCCTGCATCCGTAGCTCTTCCTTCTTGTGAAATCACATGGCCCAAGTATGATCTTGGCCAAACGCACACTTGCTACACTTAGCTTACAGATGGTGCGCGAAGTGTTTCCAAGACTACGCTCAAGTGCGTGAAGTGCGCATGCATACTGGGGCTCCACCAAGATATCGTCAAAAAACACCCAGACAAACTTGCATACAAATAGGGCAAAGACTTCATTCGTCAGGGCCTGAAATGTAGAGGGTGCATTCGTCAACCCGAATGGCATGACAAGGAATTTATAGTGTCCTTGATGCGTTCAGAAAGATGTCTTGTGACAGTCCTCTTCCCGGACAAGGATCCGGTGATACCCCGCTCTTAGGTTAATCTTGGAAAACACCGCAGCTCCTCTCAGCTCATCCATTAAGTCATCTATTACTGGAATTGGAAAATTGTCCTTCACTGTTATGCTGTTCAGTTAGTTGTAATCCATATAGAACCTATATGTTCCATGTTTCTTTTGGACCAACAGAACCGGAGAGGACTTCTACTCGGCTGAATGATGCATTCAGCTATCATTTCCTTGGCTTGTTTCTCAATTTCATTCTTCTGTCTATGAGGAGGTCAAATGTTGACTGGCTTTGCACCCAGCAATGTTATGGTCATGAATGCGCGCTGGTAGAAGGGCGTTGGGGATGTCAAAGACATCGCGGTACTGGCGCAGTATTCGCGCTATCTCAGGATGGACTTGCGCCATCTCAGGATGGACTTGCGCCTTAGAATTCTCAATGGCCATGGCCATGAATAGGTGGCCCATGATGCATCCTGTCTTCTTTCTCAAAAACCTCTTGATCCCCTTCTCCAAGATGGATTGCAAAGAGGCTTGCTTTCCCGTGCCTTGGAGATGTATTGCCTTCCCTTCCTTAAAACAAAAAAAACTTCAAGTTGGTGAAGTCTATTGTCACCGGCCCTTAATGTTGCAGCCAATCCACTCCTAGCATCATATCATTGCCACGAAGCTCCAAAACCCTCAGATCATCAGCAAAAACAGTGCCCTGCACTTTCCACTTGACCTTTAAGCACTTTTGATAACTCATCAAACTCTCACCATTCGCCATGGTGACTGTCGTGACCATAGTAGGCACTGTCTCGAGCTTAAGTTATTGGACCACGTTTGCATCCAAGAAACTATTGGTGCTTCCACTGTCTATCAAGATGGTCACGGCTCTCTTCTTAATGGATCCTTTCAACCACAACGTGTTGTGTGTAATCCGTACGGACAATGCATTCAACGAAATCTCCATAACTCCGTTCTCTTCCTCCTTAGGCTCTTCCTTCGTAACCTCTTCTGGTCTCTTCTTCTTCCTCACATCCTTCCATACTTTGTAATTATTTACTCTTGCAAAAATGGCCCGGAATGTAGCGCTTGTGGCATTTGTAGTACTGTCCAGGCTCACACTTAGGTGTGTAGGATCCGGTGGACACATTGGACCCTATCTTGGCTCCTCCCGGCTTGGAAATTGACCCTTAGGACTACGATCCGCTCTGGAATGACACTGAAGGTCCAGATTTGTAACTAGATCCTGGCTTGGACCTGTAGCTCTGCTTGCCGAGAACTGGCTTGCTTTCCATGATGCACCTGATTTCAACAGCTGCAATTTCTTGTATTTTGGCTTACTCGAATGCCAAACTGAAGTATATAGGATGGCTAGCTTTAACTGATGCTCGTATGGCAGGCTTGAGCCCACTGATAAAGCTCGAAAGAAGAAGGCCTTGCTCAGTGTGGGGTGATATATCAGCATCCAGTTCTTCAAATCCTTGAAGCAAATCTCATACTCCTCCACTGATCCGGCTTGAGTCATTTTGTTGAACTCTTCAACCACATCCTGAAGAGATCGGTCACCAAATCTCTTACAGAGCTTGTCTATAAAAAACTGCCAAGTCATGTTTGGGTGCATTAACTCCAAAGCATGACAGCACGTATCCCCGTAGTCGTGTAAGTAATTCGAGGCTAGCTCCACCCATTCTTCAGCCGGAACTTGATACCACCTGAAATACTTGAGGCATTTCCTAATCCTTGCTCTCAGATTCAATCCATCAAACCTCTGGAGATCCGACTTTGTATTCGAATGGATCGACCGCGATCGTGTGCTTCCATCATGCTGGCTGTGCTCACCTTCCTCGAGAGTGCGTGTCTGGCCTCTGGTGCCTCTCTGCTTACGCAGCAGTGGTGGCAGAATTTCCTGACCACCCAATCTCAAATAATTTCTAGATCCTCCAGCCTCCCCTTGGTTCACAACCTCCGAAATTACTTTAGGACACAATTTAGGCCTCTTCTCCTGATTCCGCATCATTCAATTGATGGATTTAGGTAGCGAATCTATAGAGGACTTCAAATCTTTGCTGATCTTGGCCTGATCGCGCATCACAACATCCAAATTTTCCAATCTCCTCTTGATAGCGAGGATAAGTTCCTGAGATCCAGATGTTTCCTCGGATGATAACATATTAGCAGCGGATCGATTGCTCCTTGTAATAGCTAGTTTATCTGATTGAAAGATGGCTCTGATACTACTTTGTCACGATCCTAAGTTCGTGACCTCGATCTTGGAGTAGGATCGAGTTGAGAGAAAGAGAGAAATTGAGTTAAGATGAGAAAGAAAGAAAGAGGTTGAAGATGAAAGAGAAAATTAGAGACGGGAAAGAGAAAAAGTGTTTGATTAATTTCTTGGATAATCCTCTCAATGCTTACAAGCTCCTATTTATAATCTAATTACAAGTAATATTCAAAATAATGGAAAATCAGAACTATTACAAGTAATAATTATTTACATGACAATATCCCAGATTTATATTATGCTTTTGACAATGGTTTTGTTATGTTATATACACACCCCTGCAGAGAATTAATTGTTATTGTTTGGTTTTCTTTATGTGTGCTTGTAGCCATGTTAAAATTTCCAAATTATTAGAGTTTGTCCACGAGTTTGTAGCTTAGACCATAATATAACTAGTTTTCACGTGTGGTCAAGGTTGAGGTTGTACCCAACCTTGAACACAATCATTTATGCAAATTAATACTAAATTATGAGTGACAAAGAAATTAGTAGTGCTATTGAGATAATCCATGCTACGCCTAAGGTGATAAGATGGGTTATGTCCTTAGACTAGTTTATTACCCTAAACCCTAACTTAAGTATTAATTCATGTTTAATATTGAATTAGGAGTAAGAAAGGAGTTAAGTAGTGCTAATGAGATGACCTATGATATACGTATGATGATATGATATGTTATGCCTTTATACTAATTCATTATCCTAAGCCCTAGTTTAAATATTAACCAAGACTTAGTGTTTGTAGCCTAAGCCTCCTAAATCATTATCATAGTAGAATATAATGTCGGGATATGAGTAACGCTACCTTGAATTCATTACCTAAATTAACCTCAATTGAATTGACACATTTAGTTTATCATTAGTTTTGTTAATTTAGTAAACAAATAAAGCAAACCAACAAAATCCCATCACTTGCTAATAACAAAATCTAACTTGACTCTGATTTCCTATGGATACGACCCGTATACCCGATTTAGCTACGACGATCTTGTATGCTTGCAAGTAGACAGTTTTAAAACACTTTTTAATACACATCAGATACCCTAAAGTTTTAAATCAATTCGGTACCGTTTTCCAAATTTTGATAGATTTTTGTTGAAAAATGCTAAAATAAAACATGATTCTTGCAATATATAAGTATTTCATTAGGATCTAAATTTTTTTTAACAAAAACAGGTGATATGAGGCATGATTTTAACAATGTATAAATAGTTTGCACCCAATTTTATTGCATTTTTTTATTGTAATTTGTTAAATTTTTATTGAAAATATTGACATGATTTATATATATTATGCACTATATAAGCATTTGTTTACTATGCTTCTATGTCTCTATGATTCCATGCAATTCCATGCGTACATGCCTACTTACCTACCTACTTACTTGTTTATTTGTTTACTTGCTTACGTGCTTACATGCTTACATGCATACATGCTTACTTGTTTAGTATGATCTCTATATTCTACATACCCTTCATGCTGTTCACATGCTATTCATAACTATCAGCTATAACTATCAACTATCAAATATCAGGTTGGGGATCCTAGGAAATAGTCTCTCGTTAGGGTTTCACCCTGATGGGGTAAGGCTACGTACATCCTACCCCTCCCAGACCCTATGAAAGCGGAGCCATCGAGGCACTGGGATTGTGATTGTGACTAGCATTTGTTATATAACATTGATGTGACTCGAACAAAAATTCATCAAATTTCAACACGGGTATCTAAGTGAAAAAATACTATCCATTTATATATCAAACGTTAGGGTACCTAATGATAAATGATCAAATCTTATTATACCTAAGCAATAATACAAAAAACAAAAATAAAAGGGGCTAAATTGACACAGCGGACAAAGTAAATAGATCTTTATTGTGAATAATACGAAAAACAAATTGGTGGTCAATCGAAACAAGTGGGTCTTAAAGGAACTAAATTTTAAAGTATTTTGGGTCGCCATGGGTTACCCATGACCCATCGAAATCAAAAATAGAACCATATTTTAAAAACTTTTTCTATGGGTATGGGTGGGTCTTGGATATAAAACTAGTAGGTTTTAATAGATTAGCCCCCAATCCAACCCAACCCAACTCAACCCACCCATTGAACACCTCTATCCTAAACTATTACATGGGACAATGGAAGCATAGATTAGAAAAAATAGATAATGCCAAGTTGGTGCATGCATGCAACATGCAACATCTAACATTCTCAGTATCTCAAGGGCTCCCACTTAAGTAGGATCTGGGGGGATAGATGTACGCAGCCTTCCCCTTTAAGAGTGCTACTCTAAAAAGAGGCTGTTTTCGAGAATTTCCAACCTAAGGGGTGCAACATGAGAACTTTCGAGGAGGTTATCTATTTTGGTACTACTTTCATACAAGTACGCTTAACTTTGGAGTTCTAATAGGATCCGATGCTTGCGTGTTGGTATTAAGTTAGTGTTTACATAAATACAATGGTCTATATGAACGTCAAGTTTGTGTTAACATGAAAACCATGGCCAATGTGAACACTATTGCACCATCATTGCTTTTTCTTTTTCTTTTCTTTTTTTTTTTTTTTTTTTTTTTGGCGGACAAACGTCATTGCTTTTTCTGAACTCTATTTTTAATATTATTTTATTGTTTGAACATTATGGTAGTAAAATGACCGGAGAAAAACTCAAAATTCAAACAAGTTAGCGAGGAATTGACCTAGTAATATTCTAGGCTTGATCTGGAGCCAAACAGGAACACCTATTTGATTTCTGCGAAAGGAGTGGAGGTAAGGGAGGGAGAATCATCAGAGTAAGAGAAAGGGAGAGACCAGCAAAAGCTGCTCACTCCAAACGTTGACGCCGTGAATTTCCTCCGTTGTACATCCACTCTCTCTCTCTCACGCACCCCCACCCACCCTCTCGCTTCTCTCAGGGAGCCCTTGAAGCTTCAATTTTCCACTTCGACGCGATCTGGTTAACTTTTTCTCTGTACTAGGTTCATTGCTCCTTGAACCCCATTCCTGGATTTTTCAAGCATACTGTTTGAAATTGCAAGAATCGGTTGAGAATTGCAGGGTTTTTTTTTTTTTTTTGGTTTTTTTCCGTTTCTCTGTTCTTGAGAACTTTCCACTGTTGAAAACTAAAATTGCCATTTTTTTAGGGCTTATCGTCGCCGTTTCTTTGGAGTTTCTTGTTGTGGATTTCCAAGGCCAAAATCTGATTAATTACAAATTTATTTTTGAATATTAAGGTAAATAGGGAAGTGATTTTTGTGGAATCTGCTTCACAAGTGAAAAATTTGAAGTTAATATGGGAAGGGTATTCGTATTTTACTGCCGTTGCTGCTGATGTACGTCTGATCTATCAAGTGATCTGGGCGGGGAAGGTGGAATTGAGTATCCATTGTTCAATTTTGCATATAGAATTTTTTATTAGCTCATGTGTGGCTTGTCAAAATGGGGACTGAAGGTGGGAGGGCACTAAGACTTGGTTTCTTTTCCTAAATTATAGTGGCTGCCGTTTGTGGGAGGTGACCTGATTAGTGATCAAGTGGGTCCTTTTTGCTAAAGTTTGATAACTGGGTTGTCCTTGTAGTTGAGAAAAGGCAGGCTCTTTTTTGGGTATTATTGGACCTTTTGAGTTCTATCACATGGCGTCTGCTGGGACTAATATATCTGGATCACGGAACTCTTCTGGGAAAACACTGCCCCCTTTCAAATCTATCAGATCATTGCCCATTGAATATAGGCTCATGGAGCCACAGACTTTCCAGTCATCTGAACAAGTAAGCCATTCAAGTGGAGCCGTCTCTGAGAATGGTAAGTTGGAGGGGGATGAAGCGGATCCGGTTAATGATGATTCGCCCTATGGAAGTGCGGCCATGGAAGTCTGGGATGAGGACAGCGCTATTGCTGCTGCTCCCTCGGCATTGATTCCATCTTCCCTTGCTGAATCCAAATGGAATGACACTGCTTCGTTTGCGAAGAAGAAGGTATTTGATGCGTCCTGTCTAGCTTAACTGTTGAGGAGGTGATTTGTCTATTTGGCTAGTATGATCTGGCTTGAGCTTCCCAGATTCCATACCTGCCATTCCAATTCCTTTCCTTCATTCTTTCTTGATTTGCTTTCTTTTTCCTTTTTTTTTCCTCGTCCTTCCTCTCATCTATTTCATGCATATGCATTCTGTGTTTGTCTATTTTTGGTGATATGTGCTTTCACGACTTTGGCAGACTATGTTAAGAATGCATATTTAATGGACAATGTATCTCGAGTTTCTCTTTGTAACTATAGTAAGAGTAAATGAGCTTTAGAAATGAAAAGCGACTTTTTGCTTTTATGTTTTAGTTTCACCCGTTTAGATGAAGTCGATTTCATTCGTGAAATTCTTCTTGCCGTGCTTCTTTCTCAGCTTTGCTATTTCTTCTTGGTGGCTATGGCTCTTTGTTGATTGTATACCACTAGACAACAACAAGAACAACCCAGTGCCTTAGTGAGGCGAGGATCTGGGAAGGGTAAGACGTATGTAGCTTTACCCCTACAGGGTGCTACGTTATAGATATGTTATTTCTGAAAGGCCCCTAACCCTAAAAGAAAAGAAGTAACAATATTTTATAAAATCTAAGTCAAGTAAAGTAATAACAAACATGAAAGCAACAATAAAGCAACCACAAGACCAGACAATCAAGCTTAACTAGCATCAGTGTGCTCCTCTCACCTAAGAGCTATGTCGACCACATGTATTTCTAACTGTCACTCAGCTCTATGGAGATCTCTTTAGTAAGGTTTAGGAGGATGAGGTCAAGTCTAATCTTCTCCATCCAATTTTTCTTTGGCTTGGCACTTGTTTGTACACCACAAGACGTCCAGTGAAATGTTGGAGGGGTGCTTCTTGCATTATTCAACTAAAGAAGTCTTAGACAACCACATGTTCGTCTGAATCCTCTGCATCTTGTTTGAGCTTTTTGTTGCGTTTATTGGGGGAAGCTATACAACACCATGTCCACTTATATCTTCATATTCACACCCATTCCCAAAAATAATTCAATTTTCATAAGGCCTTCTTCAACCCTTCTATCATGCTAAACGGTATAGACGGCTTCTCTTATTGAGGTGCATATTGATCCATATCAGCAACTCCTGGCTAGTTTAGATTTCTGTCTTTTTTTTTTTTTTTTTTTTTGTACATTGTCAAGCTATGTTTAAAAAAAAGTATGTTTGGAGGTAGTCCCTGTTTTTTGTTCTTCAACTGAAAATTGTTGCACAAGTGAATTCCTTGCCTCACTACAGCCCCAATCTACATTAGCATGCAATCAGAACCCAACTATTGTGCATAGTAATTTTGATGCGATGTTCAGTTGTCTGATTTGACCTTATCTACTCAAAAGTTCTAAGAGATATTTTGCTGAAAATGTTCAGAGCTTTTTTTTTGTTCGAACTTTCAAATACTATTTAAATCTAAAAGCATTGGGAAAGTTTGATGTTTGACTTTGTTGAACGCATATATATTTTTAACAACGAACATCAACAGATAATTTTCTTTGCATTGGTTACATGTGAAATGAAATAAATCAGAAGTTGTCTTCAATTGTGAGATCTTGCAAACTTTAAGGGAATGGTAAGTATGTGTCGAAAAACAAAACAGGTATAGTGAACAAGGTCTTATTTAGTTGCATGACGGCCATACTTTATATTTCTGCGAATGAGATGTAATTGTGGCACAACATGGATATACACAATAATATCCCCTTGGTGTACAGACTCAAAATATATGCACCGTTGTAGTATAAATGTATTGTAGTGTCACTATACATACCTCATTGAAACATTTCACTACAGCACGGAAATTCTACTTCTTTTCCCTTGGTGATATGACTATGTACTGGAAGCATAGTGATACATGCAATTATGGACGTAACAAACATCTGAACTATAGTTTATGGGTTGATGATGAGTGATAAGGATGATCTTGGAAGACCTTATTCTCTTGGGGAGGGAGAGTCGTTTGCAAGTGATAGCGTTAAAGGGAAAAAAGGTTGGTGATATATCATCTGAAACTATGTTGTATGTAGAGCTTTGGAGGAATACTGGAATCACCTAAAGCTTGTTGCAGCCGCTGGCTTAAACTGTTGTTCTGGTTATTGGCTGATGAGCGTTAGACTACATCAAACTGCAATGATAATATGGATACAGGGTAATCTGCTCTTGTGGCTTGTCAATGAATTATACAGATACCTTTGCAGTATCGACTGAACACAGCGTTATAGCTTTGTTTACGCATGCTTGAGGCTGATTCCTGTTTTTTTTCCCCTTACGTGTTGGTGAACCTAAAGAAGTTTTTCACCATGATCAATCAAACAAAGGACAAATTTGATAATAGGGACATGACGAGGCTTTAAGGTTGTGTATGCTTCTAGGATCATATTTGTTGTTAGCTATGTCTGAGGGTTTTTGAGATAGACGCACAACTCATTTTTAAAGACACATCTATTTTTCAATCCGGAAATGCAAAGTGTCAGTTTTTCCATTCAATGTACTTGTTATTTACAGCTGCTGTTGAGATAGAGTTATAATTTGTGATGGTTTTCTTTTTTTCTTTACTGACTTTACTTATTTTACCTCCTTAGTGGAGTGGCATTTTGTTTATTTGCAAGAAAGTCATTTTTCTCGGCCCACAATGGTCTCCATCGATGTTGTTATTGAGTGTGTACGCTGGTGTATTTCAAGAAATGAAAATTCTTTGTCTTGTATAAATTCCAATCAGTAAATTGATCGCATTTTGTATTGCTCTCCTTGAATTTGTTTTGATGATGAGACGTCTTTTTGATGATTGGCAAGTCAAGATGGCTATGACATCTTTTGCAGTAATGTTTAATTAGCTATGCTTTTGGCATGAAAGTTCCGTATTGCATACTTTTTGGTGCTCGCTTGGCTTACTGCTAAATTTGCTCTCTCAGAACCTCCGATCTTGGTACCAGCTTCCAGATGGGAAGTGGGAACTTGGAAAGATTCTGTCACCATCAGGGACAGACAATTTGATATCCCTTCCTGATGGAAAGGTAATTGATCTACTATTAAGTAAAGTATTTATGTAATATGCTTCTGTTGGGTCGATCGATTTTTTCCATCTCTTGATTCTAGGTAATGAAGGTACAAGCTGATTGTTTATCACCAGCAAACCCTGATATCCTTGATGGAGTGGACGATCTCATGCAACTTAGTTATCTAAATGAGCCATCTGTTCTCTACAATCTGCAATATAGATATGACAGGGATATGATTTATGTAAGTGCTTCTTATGATGCCTAAAATTTATGAAGAAATGTTCCTATGTTGTGCCTTCTTGTGGTTGCCGGTTACTTATTATTATTATTATTATTTTTTGGATTTTAGACTAAAGCAGGCCCAGTATTGGTTGCTATAAATCCTTTCAAGAAAGTTCCTTTATATGGAAATGATTATATTGAGTCATACAAGCGTAAATCCATTGAGAGTCCACATGTATATGCTATTGCAGATATGGCTCTCCAGGAAATGAGACGAGGTGATTTAGAATTTTTCTGGAAAATATATATTTATTTGGTTTCCCTACTGTGTTGGACAAATGATATATTCATCAAAATACTTTTGCTCACTTTGTTTCCCATTTGTTTTTACAGATGAAGTGAACCAGTCGATTATAATAAGGTTGGTGAATTGTTGCCTTCTCCAACTTATTTGTTTTCAGCCAGTGTTATTCTTGCTCTAATGACACCGGAAACATAGTTTGAGTTTTGGCTTGTCTTATGTCCATTCTGAAGTAGCATATCTTTATGCATAATTATGCATGTCTTTTAGTTTTCTGAGAAGAACTTGTAACTGTCATTTAGACCTCCATTTGTAACCAAACTGACATCCCTTTGTCAGGCTACATGAAAAGTTGCTGATGTTTAGCAGTTCTCTGGGGCATTCATAACAGAGCACAGCTCAGTTGTCTATTTGCTCTTTTTGCAGATCGTGAGAGTTTATGTAATCATGGGCATTCCTAGTTTAATAATTCCAATATATAATCATGGATAATTTTGATGAGCAGACTTGAGTGTCTAAAGAGTTGTTTAGTGCAATATAGTCATGGGTAACTTTGATGTTTAGTCTACAATCTAAGGAATTGGTTAGGACCAAGACCTTGCTCTTCATGTTTATCCGTGGCTTGTGGACATCATAAGTCATAACATGAACTTTGCTTTTATAAACATGCAACAAGATGAAGATTTAGAATAATTAAATAAGACATTATAAGGACAGCTCTGTGGTCATGGAATTAAATCCTGGCTGATTGTTGCGTAGCAATCGTGGATGCTGTGTCATGTAAGCAGGTATTGCAGACACTATGTAACTGGTTGAAGTGATCTCTTTGGATTTTTAAGAAATCTAAGTTGCTTTGAGCCATATGCTTGAAAAATTCTCTCTGATCATTACCTTTTAAAAACTTTTTATATTATATATAAATGTGTTTAATAAATAAAATACAAAATGGAAAGTATTTTATTGACTGATCATGTAACTATTAGCTCAAAATCTATGACAAAGTGGCCATAACGTGAAGGCCTGTATTTGGTTTCATGCTTGTGGTTGATGATGTGGTGTGTCTTCACTTTGTATCCAGTGGTGAAAGTGGAGCAGGGAAAACAGAAACTGCCAAGATAGCGATGCAATATTTGGCTGCTCTTGGAGGTGGTAGTGGCATTGAATATGAGATTCTGAAAACTAATCCAATTTTGGAAGCTTTTGGTAATGCAAAAACATCAAGAAATGACAACTCAAGTCGCTTCGTAAGTGCTCTTTTTTTTTTTTTTCATTTGAATACCTTGTTTTCCATCCGGGGAATCATATAAGATACATTGCACTGTATGTAGGGAAAGCTGATTGAAATTCACTTCAGTGAAACTGGAAAAATATCTGGTGCCAAGATTCAAACTTGTAAGATCAAATGACATCTTATGATTTTGCTGTAAATTATTATATGCATTCAGTTTATATATGGTAATCTTATGCTGACCAAACTGGACATGCACCCTTTTCTTTTACATGGAATGGCTATGCTGGCAGTCTTACTTGAAAAGGTTGGTTTATCATCTTCCTGTTCTCGTGGTGTTCCTTTGGTTTTCATCTTTTTGATATGCCGCTCGTTACTGATCTCATATAATTTTTGAACAGTCAAGAGTGGTCCAATGTGCACAGGGTGAACGGTCATACCATATATTTTATCAGCTCTGTGCTGGAGCTCCACCCGCTCTTAGAGGTATTTTTTGCCCATCTTTTTTGTAGTGAGATTTTTGTTGAGCTATTCTATTGTTTTCTAAATATTGTTAGCTAGCTGTTATGTTAGGTAAGCCCTTATTTGAATCACGGTAATGACTTGAGCATAGCCAGTGGAAGAGTGGTAACTTCAGCATAGGAACTAGATGAATAATATCCACTGGCCATGAGACACTCTGGAAAATACTAGTGTTTCAATCTAGTACTGCTTCTGGAAAATGTTGAACCATATTTTCTGTAGTGCCATCTAAACAATATTTGGTTGACGTGTATGTTTCCTGATGTTAAGAGAGGAAGAAAAAGCTGTTATTCCTGATACTGCCTCCGAATTGTTTACACATTGCCTATGATGCTTAATTGAGTTTGTTTGTTGGATTAGCACTTAGTTTTCATTATCCTTCTTCTGTTTCCGATGGTTGCTTGTGTTGTGGTACTGAATTTTGGTATTTCTTTAAAACGTAGAGAAACTGAATTTAAAAGGTGTGGAGGATTACAAATACTTGAGGCAGAGCAGCTGCTTTTCCATTAATGGTGTTGATGATGCTGAACAATATCGCAATGTCATGGTATTTCCTTTGTCCTTTGTTAAAAGAAAGAAACTTTGCAGGGCATTTTTCAAGATTTTGGTTTCCCACCTCTCCAATTCAACATGCTGGTTTTGGATTCATGAAATAAATAATTGCTGTTTATTTTTGTAGGAAGCTCTGGACATTGTTCATGTTAGCAAAGATGGACAACAAAGCGCCTTAGCAATGCTTGCTGCAGTTTTATGGTTAGGGAACTTGTCATTTGCTGTCATTGATAATGAAAACCATGTAGAGCCAGTAGAGGATGAAGGTAGGAAATTACTTTCAATGTTATATTTCAGATATCTTGCTCCTTTAGACAGTTGCTTTATTTGGATATGCTATGCATTGGTGTGGTGTCAGAGTAGACTAAATTCAGGGTGAAATGAATTCAACCCAACTTCTTGCAATTGGTTTTGTACTATGTTTTATCTGTCATTTCTTTTTCTTTTTAGTTCCTCTTTTTAAAAGGTATTCGGCATTAGGAGTGGGGGGATTCGAACCTATGACCTCTAGTCCTAAAGCATTCACCTTGGTACTGTTCTAGCACTAGATCAATGTCTTGTTGGTTTCATTTGGTTCTATGCATTTCCAATTGGATACTCTTAACAGAGATCAAGGATAAAGAATCAAGATTTAGATCTATGATATTATTGAGAATTTGAGTTGTTGTCAAGTCTTATCTTTTAGGATATTAAGATATACTTTTGTTTGATCGGAAAAAGAAATATATTAAGAGATCAAGAATGTACAAAGAGTTAGAGACAAGATATCTTCAAAATTAAGATATATTAACATATATTATTGGCTAGGATTACTTTAGGATTAGCGTTTGACCTTTATTAACTTTAATATTATCAAATTAGAAGTTTACTATGATTTGTTTAGGAGTTTATCCCTAGTTTCTTGACTATGAATACTAATTTAGTTAGAGCCTAAAGGAAGATCATTGGACAATTTCAATAAAATCTACTTTTTATGTTTTAAACATAAAGCTGCTTAGAGCTAAGTACATGGATATTTAGTTGGTTGAGGACATGGTTGTTCAACTGTCCTTCGAGGCACAGGATTTTCTGGAACCCCTTGATTACGCACTAGGATGTTTAATCTCAATTAAATTCGTATCGGAGCAAATTGTGATCCACCATTCTGTTGCCACCACCGCCATCATCATCGTTTATTATCAACACCGCCTACCACCATAATCTTTTTCTAAAAAATTCCACTTTCATACATGTGGAACCTTTCTTTTCCGTCAAAAAAGAACGATCCACCCCAGAAGCTCGTTGAAGCCCTAGCCTTGGCACAACCACCGTTCCCTCAGCGACCGTTGTCGACAAGCCGAGCCCACCGCCAGCCTAAACCCTAGTGAGACCTGCACCCAAACTCACAAATCTACCTATTGAACCCATAGTTTAAAAATTGACCCTCAAACGCACAAGAACCTTCGCCATAGCTCTAGCCCAAACCTCTGCAAGCTACCATCCCCAAACCCTGAGCTGACCCTAGTTGACTGCTCGAACCCGCCGCTGGCCTAAGCCCACGTTATAGCCATAGCTGAAACACCCACAAACCTCTCCAAATACCCTTATCTTTGTCAACCCATAGTCAAAACCCTAACTCCCAAGTCGCTGTTATTGTTCGCATCGGCCTTTGCTCGATGCTGCTGCCATTGTCACTCTCCGCCTCTACTAACTTTGTTGTGACCTATGCTCAAGGCTGCCATTGTTGACCCTCATTGTCTCCCTTTGCCGTTAATGGTGGTCGTGCTCCTAGCAAGTACACAGCCTAATTTGGGTTATGTTGGGTTCAGAGGTTGCTCTTCATGGCTTTTGTGGATTTTACTGCTCATTCAAAATAAAAAGGGGGTTTTTTAGTTGAGTTAGTAGAAAGAATGATAAATAGGCCCGAGAGATATCTTGAGACTAGGGATGGCAATGGGGCGGGTAAAACCCGTTACCCGCGGGTATCCGCCCCGTTTGGGGCGCGTAAGGGTATAGATGAGGCAGGTAACGGGTACGAGTAGGGTACACATGTCAATACCCGTCACAGGTATGGGGCGGGTACGGGTTTTGGCTTATACCCGCCCCGCCTCGCCCCATACCCACATGTACCCGCACCGTCCCACCTCGTACCTGCATATACCCTCCTCATAATCACATATTGGAGTTACCCATTGTGTTATTTTAAATAAAATATTTCTTATGCAATTTATAAGTATGAATTCATTGTTATTATTGAAGGGAAGAAGAAAAGAATTTATGGGTAATAAATTGGACATGGATAGGTAACAAGGCGGGTACGAAGCGGGTAAGGGCGATAGGGGCGGGCAGGGGTGGGTAATGGGTACCCGTGGGTAATGGGTACCCGTGGGTACGGGTATGGGTTTGTACGCGCCGGGGTACCCACTTCATACCCGTGGCGAGTAATGAGGCGGGTAAGGGTATAGGATTTGGGTGGCGGGTACGGGTATGGAGGAGGCGCCCCCCGTACCTACCCCGCCCCATCCCATTGCCATCCCTACTTGAGACCAACAAAAATCGACTTCTCACTGGACCTCTAAATTCTAATAATGAGCACATTTTGTTGATACAAACACTTCTCACCAGAGTGGAACTGTCATCTTCAATTAATGAGTGATTCGCTTTCTCCGTTAATGAGAGCATTAGTGACTGATCAACTATTAAAACGTCCAAATCTTGGTATAAAAGTTTCAGCCGTTGCCTGCATCAATTAAGTTATAAGGATTGCAACTCTAGATGCACCTTATGATGATGGTCAAATGAAAGAGATATTTCATTTGATCATATCATTTCTTGAGAAGTTTTTTGACATGTCTAATAGATCCCACAACAAGAGAATCATGACTCTTGAAGTTATGATACTCTCTAGATCTTGTTTAGTGACATTAGATCGTAAATGTGACGCTTTGATTCTTGAGATGTTGCAGCACTTCTCCTAATTAATAAGTTATTTTCACAATGACATTGTACTTTCTTTCATGGAGATGGTTAGGATATTAATCTTACGTAAAAGCAATAAAGTGTCACATGAGTAGTTGCTATGCATATTCCAAGTTATTAAGAAAGGAAATAAAGAATTCTTGTCTATTACTTAAAGGTTTGCAAAGAGGGTAATTAAAACAATCACCAAACAAGTCAAGCCACTATTTGGTGAAATTTCATGGAATTTCATTGGATGATTATAGTAAGGTTGTTTTTGATCTATATCCAGTGGTGTCTACTTCACTTGAACTCTTAGAAGGGTAAGATGTTGAAGAAGTTTCGTGTGATCGTAAGGAACTAGCCAATGCAAATGATGAGTCTAAGCAACGAATTCTTCAAGAGGAACATAAGATATTGCGACCAATGGTGGAAGATGACATCAATGAGATAGCTCGAGCCAGACATGAGATGATTGTGAATGAGGTTGAGCACATTGACTTCATTATTCCTGCAAAATTTTGACACTTATTTTGATCGAGAGACTTATTCCCTTATCATTATGTTATATCAATGGGAGAAGATTGTGATTGGTCGATTCGTTTTCTTGTGTCTTGCCTTGAAACCACTCTTTGGGTACTTTTTTCAAATCATCTTACCCCATGATCAAACTCAAGGTGGACCTTTGGTTTTTTTTTTTTTTTTTTGGGAAAAAGAAATAATATTGAGAGAGAAAAATTTACAAATGGTTAAGGACAAGCAGCAGCAACAACAACAAAAACTAGAAACCCCGTGCTTGGAAGGCTTTCGCCAAGGTAGGGTCTGGGGAGGGTGAAATTTATGCATCCTTACCCCTATTGGGTGCTATGTTGAAGGGAGGCTGTTTTCGGAGGGGCCCCAACCCTAAAAAAGCAAAAACTAGAACAATATTTATATAATCGCGTCAAAGTCAAGTCAAATAAAGCAGTAACAAACATGCAAGCAACAATAAAACGACAACAATAGCGAACATGGAAGCCTAGGGGCAATGAACTGGCGTTGCAGTGCTACTCTTTCCTGACAATTATGTCGGCCACATTTATTTTTGACCGCCACTTAGCTCTTTTTAAGGCCATCTCCTCATTAAGGTTTAAGTGGGTAAGGTCATGTCTAATCGTCTCTATCCAACTTTTCTTTGGCCTGCCTCTACCTCTCCTCCTGTGTGTAATATGAAGTTATTCATATTTCCTAACAGGAACAGTAGTCGGTCTCCTCCTAACATGCCCAAACCACTGCAGGCGTTGCTCCCTCAACTTGTTCTCAATTGGAGCCATGCCTAATTTGCTTCTTGAACATCATTTCTAATCATGTTCTTCTTAGCATGTCCATACATCCATAGCAACATCCTCATCTCCACCACCTTCAACTTTTGTGTATGGTTTCGTTTAACTGGCAAAATTCAGCATCGTATGATGTAGTCGGTCTCATTACCGTCTTATAGTATTTTCCCATATACTTGAGAGGAACTTTTTGTCACATAGTATTGCTAAAGCCATCTTCCACTTATGCCTTCCCACTTTAATTTGGTTGTTGACATCCTCGTCAACTTCGCCGTCTTGCTGCATCATGTAGCCCAAATATATGGAACATGCCTTTTTCGGTATGCATTCTGGTCCACTCGCCACGTCCTCTATGCTTGGGTTGGTTATGGTACAAAATTTAAATTTCATATACTCGGTTTTGATCTACTGAGCCGTAAGCCTTACGGTTCCAAGGCACTTTTCCAAAGTTCTAGCTTCTCATTCACCCCTTGTCTTGACTTGCTCATCAGGACTATATCTTTTGCAAATAGCATACACCACACTAGGGCACCGCCCCTTGAATGTGCCTAGTGAGCTCGTCATAACCAGGATAAACAGGAAAGGGTTCAACGCTGATCCTTGATGCAATCCACTGTAATTGGGAAAGCATAGGTCTCCCTTTCTACTGTACGCACATTGCTAAGGACAAGATTTCCTCAAAATTACAAAAATGAAACAATAAATGTCCTGGTGGTAATAATATAAAACCCTCCAATCCCTCTAGGAATCAACTCAGGCTTTATTAGTAATGCCCCAAAAGCTCTTTATCTAAAGAGCTCTGAAAGTGATCACCTCTTCCCATAAAAAATAACTTGCATATTTTAATTTTTTAAAATCCTAGCACTCCTTTCAAGCCAAATACAATTGAGGATTGCGATGTTGGTTGTGGAGAACAACATATAAAATGTCTTTTCTTTTTCCTATGCCATAAAACTTCATTAAAAGGATACCCTTAATCGATCTTGGGCTAACCCACTTTTGTTAAAATAACCCATTTTTGTTAAAAGTTGACAACAACTTGCACCATAAATCCCAAGCCATAACATAATGTAAAATAAATGGTTATATGCGTCTCCCCACTCTGAAAGCACATAAAATAAAATCCATGGAGACAATGGTGTAAAAGGTCTTCGTTTCTACAAGCAATTTTGAGTATTAATCTTGTTAAGAACTAAAGTCCATGTAAAGACCTTGATTCTAAAAGGTACCCTAGCTTTCCAAATGTAAGAACATAAGGGGAAAGCTAGAAAAAGGATTACGCGAAGTATGACGTTGAAAAAATATTAGTAGTAAACGTGCCAGACTCGTCCAGCACCCAACCCCTTTTATCAAACAATGCAGACAAGCGTACTTGATCTAGAATATGGCTTAACTGTTTGAATTCATGTAGTTCCTTTATAGTAAAATCCTTGCCAAGATGCATGTTCTAAGAAAGTGAACCACCCAGCTGCGATGTAAAGAAAATAACCGGGCCATCATGTATAATTGATAATCTATATAAAAGTGGAAATTGATGAGCAAAAACTATGTCTTCAATCCAATTGGCTTTCAGAATCGAATACGGTCACTCAATCCAATCATGTGGCAAATATGGGGAGGGAAAGAGGGTAAAGCTGTGAGATATATTTTCGAGGAGAGGAACAATTCATCGCATTCACCAACTCTACATCCCATTCATTCTCTTGGATATGCTTATTCTTAATCACCTTGTGCTAAACGAAGTTAGGTCCCCTAGGGAATCGCCACAACCATTTACCTGGAAGGGATATGTTCTTGGACACCAAATTACCAACACCTAGCCCTCCTAGCTGTGTTGCCTATAGACTCTATCTCAACTGACCAATTGATCTCGACGGTTCTGTTCTACCCTTGACCAAAGAAAATCTCTCATAATTTGCTCAATATGCTTCACAACTAGCACATGAATTCTAAAGAGAGACATGTAATATATGGGAATACTATTGAGACATGATTGGACTATGAGTAAGATGTCTCCTTAAAGAAAAGAAAACACGTTTACATCACATCCAACCTTCTTGCAACTTTCCTAATTGCAGGGTTCTAAAAGTTAGAAGACCTAGGATTACCGCCAAGGGAACCTCGATGACGTAAGCTAAAAATGATGTACCAGACAACCAGATAAGGAAGAGTACACAATTTAGGTCGAGGTAGCTAAATTATGGATGGTAGACTTTGACAAGTTAATTTTAAGATATGAGAATTGTTCAAACAACTGGATGATTGTCAAAACAACCTTAAAACCCACTAAAATTATCCTCCAAGAAAATAATGTGTTATAAACCGAGAATCCGAGGCATGGGTTTAAGATGGCTGAAGTAGAGGGAAAGGCTGTTAGCTGTTGAAATTCAGTTTCTGACCTGTCAAATGCTGCTGTTGCATGTGTGCTGCTGTTACTTCTATATTGTTGCTGTTATTTTTCTGTTTTTGGCGCCAATAATAGGATTTAAATGTTAGTTAGCTTAAATTCTAGACGCTTCTAAGTTGGTTAGTGGAATAAGTCTAGGTTCATGTATTAGATTGCTATAAATAAGTGAAGAAGTGTAATGATTCAGATCATTGAAGAAATATCAAACACAAATCTCAATTTGAGATTAATTCTCTCTCTATTCTCTCATCCCCAATTCTCTATTTCTCATCTAATTTCCCTTCTTTCTCATCTCAAATTCTCAATCTATCCCTATTTTACTTAGTTTACGCTTGTGGTTCAATCCCGAGCGTAACAATTAGTATCAGAGCCTCGTTTGGCTTCCGATCAAGAAAAAAAAAATCACAGTGAAGATCAAGTGTGAAGACACGGCAGCATTGATCCAAGACCTGCAGAAAATTGGTCCAGATTTTGTACATTCAGATCATCAGCTCGAATACAATTTGCTCAAGATCAATCCAGACTTGATTCATACATTGACCTTGAAAAAAATTTTCAGAAACCTTTCGATCACATCTGGAAGCTGAGCTGCTGTTAATTCGAGCCAAGGAAGTGAGTTCAGCATTGTTCAGGAGCAACTTCTGTGCTGAATTTTTAGCTCAGCTAATCCGATCATTGCAAGGTCACAACGATCGACTCTGATTGTAAAGATCAAGAAAGAGTGATGGCTGGTGGTGTGACAACCAGATCAGGTTCGGCCAAAGCAGCTGCCGGATCTACTTATGCGGATGTGGTTAGTGAAAATGTAGAGAAAGAGCCGCAAGCCGTGACTCGAGATGTGTTGAATGCTGAGCTTAAGGCTGTGATGATTCAGCTCAAAATGGATCAGCAGGAGCGAGACCAGAGAGCTAAACAAGAGCAGCTGGAGAACTTGCACAAGATGGAGGAACGATTGTATAAGTTGTTGCAAGATCAGAACCAAAAGTTGGATGAACGTTTGGGCTTGCAAATTCAGAGTTTGGAGGAGAAAATGGGTGATCAATTCATTCAACATAAGCATCAGATTGAGGAGGCAATGGCTGAGCGAATGATTGAACAAGCAAAAGAGATTGATGGAAAGATTGATGCTCATTTAAACCATCAATGGCAAAATTTTGAAGTAAGGTTTGTTGAAATCAACAAACAAGCAATCGATGTTCGAGTCAATGACCAATTGCAAGGAATTGAGGAAAGAGTGGATAGTTGTTTAGCTATGTTGCAAAATCAAGCACAAAAACAGAATGTCGTTGCAAATGGTGGAGGTTTGTTGCCTTTAAGTCAGATTTTGAGAGCCTCGAATTTGCCTCAAACAGAAACACCAAGTGTTGGAGTTCATCAACAAGTTGGACCTCAGGGAATTAGTGCAAGTACTGAACCTCAAATTCCTCTTCAAACAGATGATAACCGAACACAAAATCAGGTTGCAGATGCTGTTAACGTTGACAGTCCTCAAAAGCAAGCTACTGATCAGAGGCAAAACCGAGCTGAAAGCATGAATTTTGGACAAAAAAATCACCCTCCAGATCCACCTAATCGACCTCCAGATCCTGCTGTATTGATCAGATCCAGGTCTGAAAATTCAGGACATTTTGATACAATACACATGCAGCCGGTCGGTTCGAATGCTGGGCACTTTGTTCAGCCTGCATTCTCGGTTCAACAGCATCATCATGGGCAATATGCAGCTGACATTGTTCCTAACCTCAGCAACGAAGTCACGTATGGCAGTAGAAAAAATGGATTTAGACAACCGAGAGTTCAACTCGAAAATTTTGATGGGAAGCATCCACACTCATGGTTAAGACGTTGTGAACGTTATTTCCATTTTTATTCCATCCCGGATGAACAAAAGGTGGAACTAGCCGCGGTATACCTCCAAGGAGACCACGAAGTTTGGTTCTATAGTCTATTAAAGAGTAATTCCGCACTTACGTGGGCTGAGTTTACGGTCGAATTTTGTGAACGCTATGGTGATGACGACTTGAGTGATATAGTTGATAATTTCAACAAGTTGACTCAAGTTACCACCGTGAAGGAGTATATGACAAAGTTTGAGAACCTCCGAGCTAGTATGATAACTGTTACCCCTCAAGCTCCGGAGTCCGTTTATGTCTCGAGCTTCATCAGTGGATTAAAACCTAAAATCAAGAATATGGTGAAGGCACTTGATCCTACCTCCTTGTCTCAAGCCTATGCAAAGGCAAGGTTGTTTGAAGCTACGTTCCTACCGACCAATGAAGGGCCTAAACATTGGGATGAAGGTTCGCAACAACATCTAAGGGAGAGAGATGAAACCAAAATGCCTCGACCCTTAGACAAAAATGCTCTTCAGAAGAGGCCTCAAAGACTTTGCTTCAAGTGTCGTCAACCTTATGAGATAGGCCATAAATGCAACCCTAAATTCCTCATGGCGGTAAGTGGGGTTGATACTGAAGGGCAGTCCGATGTTGAATATGCGGATTCCGACCAAGAAATCTTCATTGAGGATGAAATGGAGATTTCATTGACATCATTGACAGGGCAAGGAATGCATAAGACGATCAGAATTAAAGGGAAAGCTGGCACGAGATCGATTGTCATTTTAATAGCTAGTGGGAGCACCCACAGTTTTGTTGATCCGAAATTGGTGAAGAAAGTAGGACATGAGGTGATAAAGACTAACCCTTTGGCAGTGACCGTGGCAGACGGGAATTCGATCCTTACTCAAGACAAATGCCGAGCCTTCCAGTGGTCCATGCACGAACATCAGTTTGCATATGATTTTAGAGTCCTTCCTTTGGGTGGATGTGACATGGTGCTTGGTGTTGATTGGATGCTTGGTTACAACCCAATATCTTTTGATTATGTTAAGCACGCGGTGTCATTCGAATGTCACGGGTCTAGAGTTACTTTGCAAGGAATAGTTGACTGCTAATTCCCATTCTTGGGGACAAGAATGTTTTCAAGGGGAAGGGAATGTTATAAACCGAGAATCCGAGGCATGGGTTTAAGATGGCTGAAGTAGAGGGAAAGGCTGTTAGCTGTTGAAATTCAGTTTCTGACCTGTCAAATGCTGCTGTTGCGTGTGTGCCGCTGTTACTTCTATATTGTTGCTATTATTTTTTTGTTTTTGGCGCCAATAATAGGATTTAAATGTTAGCTTAAATTCTAGACGCTTCTAAGTTGGTTAGTGGAATAAGTCTAGGTTCATGTATTAGATTGCTATAAATAAGTGAAGAAGTGTAATAATTCAGATCATTGAAGAAATATCAAACACAAGTCTCAATTTGAGATTAATTCTCTCTCTATTCTCTCATCCCCAATTCTCTATTTCTCATCAAATTTCCCTTCTTTCTCATCTCAAATTCTCAATCTATCCCTATTTTACTTAGTTTACGCTTGTGGTTCAATCCCGAGCGTAACATAATGGTGTGATGCACAAATTGCAAGTGGGACACAAGCACCAACTCCCTACCCACCTGGATTCAAAACAGATTATGATTATGACCTTGAGGAAGCATATGACTCAAAACATCAATAACAAGAGTAAAGAGATAAGGGGAAATAGGATCATCTTGCCACGAGAACCGGAAAAAAAATCCTTCAGATTCCCATTAATGTTAACTAAAGAAAAGACATTGTGAAAACATCCTTTAATCTAGTTGCTCCATCTGTCTCTAAAGCCCTTTTCCCCAAGAACCCAATGCAAAAATCCCTAGCTTACGCTATCATAGGCCTTCTCAAAGCCGAGCTTTGATAAAAATTCCCTCCTTCCCTGACCTAACCGAATCATCCACAAATTGGTCAGTACAGAGGAGTCTAAAATTTGCTTGCTTCCTAAAAAAACTAATTGGAATTTGGAGATTGTAGTTTCCTAAACTCCACTTAGCCTAGAAGACAACACCTTAGTGAGATTCTTACAAAAATCAGTAACGACGCTAATGGGTCTAAAATTTCTCACTTTAATAGAATCATACTTTTTTTGCTCAAAGAAAAGGGGATACAAAAAATTCCCTAGGAGAACTCAGGTCATCAGAGGAGCACTGGAACTATTGTTACTACAGGAGCATTAGACTTGAGGAAGTTAGGGATGCTTTAAAGAAGATGGGTAGGGACAAAGCAATTAGACCAGATGGAATACCTATTGAGGCATGGAGATGCATTGAAGGGAAAGGCATAAGTTGGTTGACTAAACTAGTAAACCACATTCTTAATGGTGAGATGATGCTTGATGAGTGGAGGAAGAGCACTCTAATACTGAATCTATAAGAATAAAGGCAACATTCAGAGTTGGTGCCAAGTATAGGGTATCAAACTCAAAGCCATACTATGAAGCTGTGGGAGCAGGTCATAAAAAGAAGGCTACGACAACAAACATGTGTCTCAGAGAATCAATTTGGATTTATATTGAGTAGATCTGTGATGGAAGCAATCCATCTCCCAAGGCATACTATAGAATACTACAGAGATAAATAAAATGATCTACACATGGTTTTCATTGATTTGGAGAAGGCGTATGATACAGTACCTAGAGAGGTGCTATGAAGTGTTTTGGAGAAGAAAGACATTCCCATGTCATAAATTCGAGTCATTAAAAGATATGTATGAAGCCACATCGTGCGTACAACGGAAGGGAGACCAATGCTTTCCCGATTACAGTTGGATTACTTCAAGGTTCAGCCTTGAGCCCTTCTCATTTTATTCTGGTCATGGAGAAGCTCACTATGCACATTCAGGGGTAGGTGCCTTCGTGTATGCTTTTTGCGAATTATGTAGTTCTAGCGAGCGAGTTAAGACAAGGGGTGAATGAGAAGCTGAAACTTTGGAGAAGTGCCTTGGAATTGAAATGCTTATGGCCTAGTAGATCAAAAACCGAGTTTACGAAATTTACATTCTGTATCACAACCAACCCAATCATAGAGGAAGTGAAGATTGGATCAGAATGCATACCGAAAAAAGAATATTTCAGATATTTGGGCTCCATGGTGCAACAAGATGGCGGAGTTGGCTAGGATATTGACAACCGGATTAAAGTGGGATGACATAAGTGGAAGATGGCTTTAGCAATACTACGATAGAAAGTTTCCTTTCAAGTTGAAAAGACTATAAGGCAGTAGTGAGCATGGGCAGATCCACTGTTGTATCACCTATCCCCCCAGTGGCCCATGGACTGAATCTTAAGTATTCGTAGTGGCTTATTATAATTTTTAAATATATATGAAGGACTGATGTCCCCTATCACGTTGTACACTCTAGCTTAATGGTTGATGTCATGATCACTATTTCCCATATCAAGGGTTCAAGGCCACTAAGCATCAATTTTTTGAACGTCTTAATTCATTTTCAAGCACTATAAAATCCTATATAATATACTAATACCTATAGATTTATAATCTTTCACTAAGTTATGATTTTTTTTAGAAAACATTAGGTTATGATTTTATTTAACTTATATGAAATTTTTTTTGGTTGTATTAGTATAATTATTTTATAAAAGTTCATATATATATATATTCTCAATTTTTAATAAATTATTTGTATATTCTATTTACTTTTTTATGGGTTGTTTTAGTATAATTATTTTATAAAAGTTCACATATATATATATATATATATTCTCAATTTTTAATAAATTATTTGTATATTCTATTTACTTTTTTTATTTTTAATTTGTTTTGAATATGAACCTAATATATTGAAATTCTATACTAAATTCAATTTCTAGTATATAAATTGTTTCATTTTTTATTTCGTTGATACTGACTGCAAGGAACCTGAGGAAGAGATGACAGTTGATACTGACAAAGAAAAGGATGTTGAGATCTCTGTTAAGGCTTTGATAGGGAGTGGTTCACACAATACTATACCCATTAAGGGATAGCAGGGCAACGAGAATTGCTGATACTTAATGACAGTGGATCTACTCACAGTTTTGTGGATCCAGAGGTTATGAGAGCTGTGGGACAAGAACTGATTCAGACCAATCCCTTAGCAGTTACAGTTGCTGATGGGAATTCGATATTGACACACACAAAGTGTAAGAACTTCTGTTGGAAGATGCAAGGGCACAAATTTGAATATGATTTCAGGGTTTTGGGATTGGGAGGCTGTGATATAGTATTGGGAGTGGACTGGATGAAAAGCTTGAGCCCAATACTCTTTGACTTCTCGTAGCTAACTGTGTCTTTTGAGAAAGATGAAAAGAAGATCCAGTTGCAGGGAATAGTGGAGCATGGCCAACTCCAATTGATGAGGGGTAAAAGCTTGCAAAAGGTGCTCAAGAAGGGTGATTACAGCTAGGGAGGACAACTCTACTCACTCACAGCTGATTCAGAAGCTGAGTCCACTGATTCCAATGATGAATTGAATTCCTTGCTTAAAGAGTATGAAGAATTGTTTGAGCAGCCAGATACTTTACCTCCAAAGAGGGACTTGATCATGCAATTCCCTTGAAGGAGGGGTCTAATCCTGTGAATCTGCGCCCCTATAGATATCCTCATTCATAGAAGGATGAAATTGAAAGACAAATTGATGAGCTATTGAAGACAAAGTTCATACGACACAGTCACAGTCCTTTTGCCACTCATTTGATTTTAGTGAAGAAAAAGGATGGGACTTCTAAAATGTGCGTTGATTACCGTCACTTGAACTCTCTCATAGTCAAGGGTAAGTTCCCAATTCCTATCATTGATGACTTGTTGGATGAATTGCATGGAGCCTGATATTTCTCTAAGCTGGACTTGAGGCAGGGCTATTACCAGATTAGAGTTCAAGAGCAAGACATTCACAAGATAGCTTTTAGAACTCATCAAGGGCATTATGAGTTTGTTGTGATGCTCTTTGGGCTGTCTAATGCACCATTAACATTTCAAGCGTTGATGAATCTTGTGTTTAAGCCTTACTTGAGGAAGTTTGTGCTAGTATTTTTCAGTTACATTTTGGTCTACAGTCCTACCCTACAGAAGCATTATTCTCATCTTGAGCTGGTGTTCCAGACCATGAAGCAGCACAAGCTTTATGCAAAGCTTTCCAAGTGTACCTTTGCCAGGACACAAGTTGAGTATCTTGGACATATTATCTCAGGGGAGGGTGTTGCAATAGATCCAAAGCAAAGTTCAAGCACTGAAAGATTGGCCTTAGCCTAAATCCCTCAAGCAGCTAAGGGGTTTCTTGGGTCTAACTGGATATTACCGCAAGTACATAGCTGGTTATGGTATTATTGCGAAGCCTTTGACAGACCTGCTTAAGAAAGATGGGTTCTTGTGTAATGATAAAGCAAGAGAAGCTTTTGAAGGTTTGAAGCAAGCTATGACTATGGCTCCTGTGCTTGTGATACCTGATTTCAGCTTGCCTTTCTTGTTGGTGACTGATGCTTGCAGTACTGGTATTAGAGCTGTGCTCTCTCAGAATGGAAGACCCTTGGCTTTCCTCAGTCAAGCCTTAGGTCCTAAGAATCAGAAGCTGTCTATTTACGAGAAAGATTATATGGCTATACTTCTTGCAGTTTAGAAGTGGCGGCATTATCTTGAAGGGCACCAATTTGTGATCAAGACAGCTCACCAAAGTCTCAAGTATCTACTTGAGCAAAGAATTTCAACAAGAGTTCAAAGGAAAGGTTTAATGAAGATGTTGGGGTTGGAGTATACAATTTAGTACAGGAAGGGAGCTGAAAATGTTGTTGCTGATGCTCTGTCCAGAAGACTTGAGGTTTTAGAAGCTGAGGGGTCTTGTGCAGCCATGAAGCAAGTAGTTCTCTTGTGGATGACAAAGGTGATCAGTTCCTATGAGCATGTTGCATTTGCTCAGACATACATTGTTCCTGATAGCATACAAGCTACTCCTGCCAAAGCTGATGCAGAAGTGACAGTGAACAATGGGATTATTCGAGTTAAGGGCAAGATTTACATTGGTGAAGGTCATGAATTGAGGAAACAAGTCATTAGAGCTTCACATGACTCTCCTTAGGGAGGACACTCCGGTATAGAGGGAACTTACCGAAGAATTAAGCTCTACTTCCAGTGGAAAGGGATGAAGAAAGATGTTCAAGAATTGTGCAACAATGTAAAGTTTGTCAGTAGACCAAAGTTAAGCACACTCCCTATAAGGGTTTGTTATAGCCACTTCCGATTCCAGATGGGGCTTGGACTCATATTAGCATGGATTTTGTTGAGGGTCTGCCCAAGTCTGAGGGAAGAGAATTCATTTGGGTGATTGTGGATCGCTTCACTAAGTTTGGACACTTTGTTGCCCTCTATCATCCCATTACAGCAGAGAAATTGGCCAGGTTGTTCTTGGAACAGGTGTATGGGCTTCATGGACTCCCTTAGTCCATTTTTTCAGACAGGGACAGGTTGTTCACTAGTTCATTATGGCGTGAGTTGTTCTTATTGCTTAGCACCACTTTCGCTATGAGTTCTTTGTATCATCCTCAGTCTGATGGCCAGACAGAGAGGGTCAATCAGTGCATCGAGCAGTATTTGAGAGGGATGACATTCACTCATCCTGAGCAGTGGTATAAGTATTTGCCTCTTGCTGAGTATTGGTACATTACTCATTTTCACTCTTCTTTGGGTTCAACCCCTTTCAAGGCTTTATATGGGTATGAACCTCCATCTCCTTTGGTGCAACAAGGAATCGTTTCTCATGTTGGTCTTGTTTATCTCAAGCTACAGCCGTATAGACAGAGTTCAGTGGCTGTCCGCAAGAACATCAAGCTATCTGCAAGGTATTTTGGCCCTTACAAGGTTCTTGAGAGGATTGGCAAGGTGGCATACAAGTTAGATCTTCCAGAGGATAGCTTGGTGCACCCTGTCTTCCATGTCGCTTTGCTTAAGAAGCATGTGCCAGACAAGGTCAAGGGAGTGTTTGTTGTTCTGCAAGCTTCCTCCCACAGCCTGCTGATACAGGAACCTGCAGCAATTCTTGATAGCAGGATGGTGCAAGATCAAGGGGTTGACAGCAAGTAGGTGTTGATCCAATGGGCCAACCTTGGTCCTGAATGTGCTACATGGGAAAATTGGAGGTTTCTCACGTCTCAATTCCCTTCCTTCCATTCTTGAGGCAAGAATGTGCTTGAGGGGAGGGTATTGTCATGATCAGAGCTGATTTTATCGATTCGTTTAGTTGATGGCGGGAAAACAGTTCAAATGGTTTTGGCGGCGAAGTTGGTTTTGTTAGTTTAAGTCTTGTTTAGTTGTTTTGAGTCTTTGGCGGTGGTCTTAAAGTCAAATGTGGCGGCTAATTCAGATGTAATAAGTCGGTTAGTAGTTGTCTTTGAGTCTAGATTCATTGTTTGTGGTTTAATCTTGTAATTAGTATAAGTAAGGGTTTGATTGTCAGATTTGATTCATTGAATGAAATAATATCTTGATTTGCTCTTCTCATCTAACCCTCTCTATCTTTCTCATCTCTTTCACCTTCTTTTCTCATCTTACCTCTCTCTCTCTCCTAGGTTAAGGTCAAGATTCATCTTGATCCTTAACAAGAACTGTGGTCCCGAAATACTTTTGTGAAACCCGTCATGAGATCATCTTTAACATCCCAACAATAGTGATAAAAATCCATAGAAAAACCACAAGGATCTGGAGGCTCTCTAACTTCTCCTCTAAGAATTAGAAACATGGCACCACTCAATTCTATCAAAGATCTAGAGTTAATTTCCTCAGTAAACAAACACTAATAGAATGCTGTAATTTCACTAGCTCTAAGACTAGGGTTCATGACAACTTCTCCATCCTCCAATTCCAACTCTCTAATGACATTTCTCCTTATCCTCCATGACAGCACATAGTGAAGAAAACCTTGAATTAGCATGTCCTTTCTTATTCTGCTGAGATTTCATCTTCTTTCGACATCTAACCTCTTCCCTCATAGAAGTTTCTAGGTACTCCTTTTGCAAGTCCATTTTCTTTATAAGATCTTGTACCGGGGGAGAATGATGGAGATCAAGGATAAAGAATCAAAATTTAGATCTAGGATATTTATTAAGAATTATATTGTTGTAAAGTCTATATTTTAGAATAATATTATTAGCTAGGATTACTTTATGATTAGAGTTTGACTCTTACTAGCTTTGATATTTGTATATTAGGAGTTTGCTTTAGGAGTTTATTTTAACTTGGGACTCTATTTTCTTTTCTATAAATACTAATGTAACGCGCTTAAAGGAAGGTCATTAGTACACTATAAGTAAAATCAGTTTATTTCCAAGTCTTAAGCACATCACTGCTTAAAACTAAGTATAATAATATATAGTTGGTTGGACATGGGGTTGTTCAACCAGCCTCCTATGCATAGGAATGCCTAAAAGCCCCTCGATTAAGCACAAGGATGCTTAATCTCTACCATACCCATTCATGGAGTCACCTCAATCTACTAGCCAAAAGAGCAGGGTAAAAAGAAAAGAGAAAAACAAGGAACATTCTTCTTCCTATTTATGAAACAGAGTTTTAGAAGTTGCTTATGCGGCTGTGAATATTTCCATTAATTGCCGGTATTCATTTTCAGCATTATTAACTGTCTCAAAATTAATTGGCTGCGATGTTGGGGAGTTAAAGCTAGCACTGTCCATCAAGAAAATGAAGGTTGGGAATGACAATATTGTTCAGAGACTAACTCTGTCTCAGGTATGTATGCTTCAAATAACTTGTCCAGTAAATTCTATATAGAAGATTACTGATATTTAAGGTCATTGGTGCTTGGAACTTAGGTATTGTGTTACCAAATATTTTTGGTAGGTAATTGGGGTTTGGGGACTTCTACCTAAGACGTCTTGTCTTAGTAGGTATCTTTACCATTGGATAAGTTCTCATTGGTGTATTACCTAATTTCTGCAGTTTTTAGTCTAGACTTCTGGTATGTTCTTTTTCATTGCAAGAGTGCATTTAAGGTCTCTGTAAGTACATCTTGAAGGCCTGGAAACAGTGCTTTGGTGGTTGAAGGAAATTGACCTAGTTTAAAGATAAATTTTTCAGGAATGATCCGGAACGGGACAAATATAACAGTGATCATGTGAGAAGATTCTGTATGATTGAAAGAGCTCATCAAAGGGGAAAAAAAAGGAAACTTCGTATAATCGTTTTGACGGGTAGTTAAAGGCATGATAAAATCTTTTAGACCATGATCACATTGCTAGAGTTGTTCGTGTTTCGGACGTTACAAATGGGTCCCGATGATCACATTGGGCCTAGAATATGTTACTTTTGGTGTTTATGTTCCCAAAACATGTATGAGTATGGATACAATTATTAGTTCTACTACACCTTTCATAGTGTAATATGTAAAGCATTTGACATGCGTTTTAATACTTTTTACTATGCTTTTTAACATGCATTTACCAATATGTTTTTTTGATCAAAAAATGAATTTCATTAAGAGAGAAAATGTATAAAGAGTCAAGGACAAAATGTTCTCAGTCATAAAAAACCAAATGCTAATAAATAAAAATAAATGAAAATATGAAGCAATATTCATTTTGTTTTCTATTGTAAAAGTAATTCCAATAAGCTAGTTTGAAATTTGTTGCATAATGGCCATTAAGCTATGTAACTGCCTTTATTTGATTCCAAGGCTTCAGTGTGGCTGCTAAGTGACCATAACAAATGATATCATTAACTCCAGGATTCAGTTTGTAGCAAGTCTTGCCTTGTAGTGTGAAGGTGAATGTAATTACGTGTCCTAGTTTTGTTCCTACTTGTTTTAGGACCCCATTATGCATATTCTCTTCCACCAAATTACCAAGCTGTCTCCATTGTCTCTCATGAATCTTGTTTTCTGTTGTGGAAATCAGAGTTCTTGAAGAAACTTTTTCTCATAGGAACAATTAGAAGCCAATTTATAAATTCAATATATTTGGGATTAAAATATAACTTATGACATAGAAATATAGCTCAATAGAAACACGACGTGGCACCGAAAGGGAAAGACAGATATTTAAGCACTCTTTTACCATGTTTCATATTTTTTTTAAAATATTTAGACACACAACGTGGCTGACAATTGCAAGCTCATCCTTAATTGGACGTTTTGAAAAAGATTTCTAGGTCCCTTCCTAATCCTTTGTGACATAAGAACATATAAGAAAATTGAGAGATTGCCGATGGTGGCGATTCAGGAATCTCACTACGGCAAAGCCCATTTTACTACCTTAGTAGGTTAGGTAAAGGATACGGGACAACTCTCAATCATAGAGAGAAATAATAGAGGTACTCAATTTTATTCATAATTTTCAACTGAATAAATGATTGAATTACGTGGCTCCTCCCAAGGGGTATTTATTGTTAAAGATCCTAATAAACCCTAATTGGTAACATAATTATAAACTGAACCCTTATGATAAACATAAAGATAAACCCTTCCAATTTTAGATCTCTAAAATAAAATATGAAAAGCTTCAAGAAACTGGGTTAATAAAACTAGGCTAATGAATCAGGGTCAACTATGTAATTAAAATCCAGGCTACACTTCATGGACGCTCTGTGTTAGTTTGACGTGTCCTGCCGTGGTTATAATTGACCAGTATTTTTAAAATGGCTTTTGGTTGACTTTAGTCTACGCTGTCTTTCAGGCTATCGATACTAGAGATGCATTAGCAAAGTCTATATACTCTTGCCTTTTTGATTGGCTTTTGGAGCAAATCAACAAGTCACTTGCTGTAGGTAAACGGCGCACTGGAAGGTCTATCAGCATTCTTGATATTTATGGATTTGAATCATTTGATGTATGTATTTTCTAGTACTCTCTCTCTCTCTCTCTCATACACACTCTATTTGCAATCTTTTTGTTTTCTGTTTCAGTTTTGTTTATGTTTTCTCGTTATCTTTATATTCTACTTGAAACATTCTGCAGAGGAACAGTTTTGAGCAGTTCTGTATTAACTATGCAAATGAGAGATTACAGCAGCACTTCAATCGTCACTTGTTCAAGCTGGAGCAGGAGGTAACATAATTTTTTGGTCCTTCGGTTGTTCTATCACCAAGGTGGGAGGTGATACAACATGAAATCTTACATTTCTTTTGGAAATTTTGAGTGTTGTTTATCCGTGTTGCGAGTTTTAATTGAGGTTGGATGCTGTCGTCAGAGAAGATTGAAGATATTATTATGACCATGGAATCAAAAGAAGGCTGTTCCGTAATAACAACCGTTAATGCATAATGTATTATACTTTATTTATTAAAACATACTTATAAATGTATTTACATGTTAAGGTGTAAAATCAATTATTGTATGCCTTCTCATTAAAATTTTTGCAGTTAAAAAATACTTAATAGTAATTTGTGTTCTCATAGCGATCACCGCGATTGGTTTTATAATGTCCGTGCTGCTCTAATTCTGTGACGTCTTATGACCGCAAACCTTAATTTGATTCCATGCACAAAACCACGTTTTCCTTTTTGAGAAAATTGAACAATAATTAATAAGGTGCCATAACTATAAAAAATGTTTTCCTTTTTGAGCTTTGACTAATTTATCTCATGTATTTAACTGCACTTTGCGGGTTTATATTTCTGTTAATTACAATGCACACCTTGATAATGATGATGCTCAAGCTAACTGATCATCTTTTTTTTTTTTTTTCTTGGGTATGCTTATTTGCTTTGGATAAATGGTTTTGTATCTGAGAACTTTTGACTTGTGTTTAGGAATATATCCAGGATGGAATTGATTGGGCAAAAGTTGACTTTGAAGACAACCAGCATTGTCTTAATCTTTTTGAAAAGGTAAGGGTGTAATAGTCACAGGCGAATTATTTGTTTGTTTTCTAAGTGATAAGGGTTTAAAATTAAATTTTATTGTAGGATAGTTTCGTTTCTTGGTGTGCCGAATAGCTGACATTTGTTTGAATCTACTGTAAAAATTTTAAGTTTTAATATATTTTTCTTGTTAAAAATAAATATTTGCCTATGATTTGCTTCAAAGAAAAAGCTTCAGTTCTCTAAGCAAAAGAAAAAAATAATAGTATTTTGTCATCGCTTAAAAGCAATTTTATATGTTGTTCAAACACTTGCAAATGTTTAATAAAGTATTTTTTCAGTTAAAAACGTTTTGCTTCTATATGCCAATTGACACTTAGGTCATGTTTGGAGCATGAAATTGGGGCCCAAAAATCCTATTTTGTTGTTTGGTTCACCTGCTGGAATTGGAATTACTCTTCCACTATGGAATTGGATTTTAAATGAAAATCACACTTTCCAATTCCCTGGAGTGGGGGTACGGAATTGCAATTCCATATTAACTCCATTGGCCTGAAACCCAAAATGACGCTACTTGATTGACCAAATCTAAGATGACTCAAAATAGAAACTTAGATACAACCTGTACTTTGAAATTACCCAACTCGAATAACTTGAACTTGAATGACCGAAATCAACTTAACACAAAGTCCAAGTGATCCAACCTGATTGACCCGAAACTCGAGATGACTCAAATTCAAAAAATGAAACTACTTGACTTGAATGTGATGTAAACAAGGTGAGTCGAAGTGGAAATGGCCTGACTAATTGACCCAAAACTTAATACGACCCAAATCCAAAATAAACTGACCTATCTTAAACTCAGCCTAAGATGACTCGAAATTTGAAATGATACAACCCTTTTGTACCAAAACTAAGATGACACGATCTTTTTTGGCCTGAATCCCGAAAAGACCTTCCACGATTAGCTAAAAAGGCGAAATAACTTGAACACCTATTCGAGGCGATATTCTACCTAATCTAACTCAAAACTCGAAAAAATCGAACTCAAAGTGAATCGCTCCAACCATAACAACTCGAACACAATGTGAATCGCTCCGACTAAAATCGTATTGTAGCTGATTTAATACTTGAAATACTGCAACTCGATTGACTAAAAACCCGTGATAACTTGAATTATTATGGAATTATATTCTCACCTCCGATTTCTTTGATGAAGCAAACAACGGAATTCCAATTCCATCAGAATTCCAATTTTGCTAGAATTGGAATTGGAAATGTAATTCCACTATCCATTTCCAATTACATGTGCCAAACAGTGCCTTAGTTTATCATAGATTCTCTATTCATGTTTGGCATAGACTGGTTCAATGCAAGTCATGCGATTCAGTTTGATAAAAACTTGACCTGATTTTGTATTTATTCTCTGCTTTATCCCCCCAAATGGAAGACCCATTTATGAAAAGGTTTGGATTGCCTTGAACTCTCTGTTTGCTATAACACCTTTTATGATGAACTTGTTTGTACACGGAGGCGATCGGTTGAGCTGGCTATGATCACTTTGTTTATATGATTAGGAATATACCCAGTGTCTCAAGGGCTCCCGCCTACGTAGGGTCTGGGGGGGCGGATGTACGCAGCCTTCCCCCTTCAGGGTGTTAACCTGAAGAGAGACTGACTTTGTTTATATGATTATTTTTCCTATTATGATAGAGGTTCAAAGTTTCTCTTCTGAGACCAAAATCCTTATGAGGAGTACCTTGGCCGTTTTGTCAGTGTTAGTATGACCTTATATTTTGACAGAAACATCCGTGCTTGCAGTTTATATTATGGCAGTACACTAAAGAGATTTAGTTGGCTGCATTGGAACGGTTTCCTGGGTCAACAGAAGAGCAAAGTTGCAACATCAATTAATGGATTCACGATTATATTGTTGTTAGGGTCTTAAAACTTATTGAGCAATTATGCAATTATTACATAATCCTCTCTCTGCAGAAACCACTGGGATTATTGTCTCTATTGGATGAAGAATCTACTTTTCCAAATGGCACGGACTTGACTTTTGCCAACAAGCTGAAGCAGCATCTGAAGTCTAACCCATGTTTCAGAGGGGAGCGAGACAAGGCTTTCAGAGTTTGCCACTATGCGGGAGAGGTAATGCACTGATTCATCTTTCACAGGTTGTGTTTTGTATGCATGGAGAAGGGGGATTCCTTGATTTGCTCTCTTACCTCAAAGTTGCATTAGTGTGATTTTCGCGGTAGAAACTGAGACCATTCTTCCCTCTCCTCCACAATTCATTTATCATTCGTCATAGTGAAATCCACTTTAATCCCAAGGAGGTGGCTCAAATGATAAGTTGCTTGGACAATGGGCCTCATGAAGCCTTAGGTCTAAGATTTGAGTCCTACCATTGAGTGCAAAAAATTCCTTGAGGCCACCCATTGGTTCTTTGCCTTGTTGCACATAGGAGGCCCTCCGAGTAGGTAATGCATGCAACTTGAGAATTAGTTGAGGTGTGGGCTTCACGTAGTCTTCCTAGTTACCAGAAAAGGTCCATTGTTCTTGAGAGCATTAAATAACATAACAAGCCATTATGCAGTTGGTTGTTATATACTTGTACTTTTATTGTGGTCTTTGTGATGCATATATATTGAATTTTATTTGTTAATTCATATTTATAGATATTTTTACATGTTGAAAACTATCAAAGTAATATAAAAATTATTGATTGCATGATTATTCATTCAAATTTTCGCCAATGTAGAGCCCAAAAGTAACATATTTTCCCCTAAAATCACGATGCACAAGGCATGGAACGCTAATTAACATTTGCAACCCTAACTACAAAGATATAAAATTAATAATTGTATGACTATTGATTCAAATTTTCATTATATACAAATTAATAATTGTGTGACTATTGATTCAATTTTCATCAATGTAAAGCTTGAAAGTAACATATGGGCCCTTAAATCACGATGGGAAAGTGATGCAGCACTGAAAGTGTGTTTAAAACGTGTACTCGCAAGCGTACGAAATCGTTGTAGCTAAATCAGGTATATGGGTCGTATCAACAGGGAATTGGTGTTAAGTCGGACTTAGCGAGGTTTGAATGGGTTTTTGTTGGTTGATTTGAGTGATTAACTAAACTAGAACAATTAAAACAATAAATATGGTGTCAATTCAATTGAGATTAGCTTAGGGCATGAATTCAGGGTAGCTTAACTTGTATTCCTCCATTATATTTTACCTAGGACAATGATTTAAAGGGGCTTAGGCTACAAGCTCTAAGCCTCAGTTAATATTTATATTAGGGTTTAGGGTAATGAACTAGTTTAAAGGCAGTAACCTATCATATCATCCTATGTGTAGCATAGGTTATCTTATTAGCACTACTTAATTCCTTTTTTACTTCTAATTCAATATTAAACCTGAATTAATACTTAAGTTAGAGTTTAGGGTAATGAATTGGTCTAAGGGCATAACCTATCTTATCACTCTAGGTGTATGATGGTTTATCTTAATAGTACTAATAAATTTCTCTGTCACTTCTAAATCAGTATTAATTTATATAACATATTGTGTTCAAAGTTGGGTATAACCTCAACCCTGATCATGCGTGAAAAGCTAGTTATGTTATGGTCTAGGCTACAAGCACGTAGACCTGGACGCAAATAAATTGGGAATTTAAACATGGCTACAAGCTCATCCATAGAAAGCCATTCACAATAATAAATTCCCCATAGGGGTGCAATTATAACATAACATAAATCATCGTCGAAGTAAAATACAACTATGAGATATGGATGGGTACCCATCCTTCACCCCTAAACTAAAAACACCTACCCCTCCATAGGAGTTCTTCACATCATTAAATTCTAAAGACAGAAATAATGAAATAAATCTAGGAAAAAGTAGACTCCCCCAATTTTTGTTGATGTTGATCAGAGCTTTAATTTTCCCAGCACTCCGACCACCTGCTTTTGAGAATCCCTTGAATCTCATAGCGACTTCGAGGGGAGAGGAGGAGAGGAGAGGAGACGAGCAAAAGATACCCTAAATTAGGTCTCGCCCTCTTTATTTATACCTGGGGCGTGATCGGCTGTAGGTGTAAATTGGGGTTGATTGATTGGCAATGGGCCGATCGATTGGGCCCTCAATCAATCGGTTGGGCTACTGTTTCGGGCCGATCAAACGGCCCGCTTTCCTGATTGATCGGTAGCTCTACTATGAATCTCACCCTACTGCGGGCCGCTTTGTGTCGATTGATGGGTTACCAAAATACGACCCGATTGGTCCTTTTTTTGCACAAGTGGTCGGGTTTTGCAAAATAGCCCTCCAATACGCCTCGATTATGCTTGATTTTGTCACTTTTCAACCTTTGTTTGCTCCGTTGCACTCCAAGCCTAAACGTACCTTGATTACAACAAAACATGCATGTAAAAGTCGAATATGTTGCATGAATGAAGAATAAATAATGTAAATATAAGGCACATCAAGCATGGAAGACAGGATGCTCGATTATAGAAGATGTAATATTTTAGTAGATTTCGATAGATTAATTGATAGGATTAGATTAGAACGTATCTTTTTAGCTAATAGGATATTTTTGTTATTATTGGTTGTTTTTGTTTAGAGTAGTAGTTTCTTATACAATTTCATATTTATCTCTTTGATTAGGATTTAGCTTTTCTATAAATATAGCTATGTAATTCATTAGTTTGAAGTTTCCGATTAATTAAAATTGAGTTGAGTTTTCGAGTAGCAAGTTGTGTTACATCAATTTGGTATCAGAGCTCTAGTTCTGGACCGCCGCTGCTTTTGCGCGATACTATCGCTGAGTAGTATCTTTTCCCACCACTATCACGGTGTAGTGGTACCTATCACTAATTACTAAAACTAGCCCCTTCACCCAAAAAAAACCCCGACCACCAAAAAAAGAACTTTGAAACCCTAGCCGCTAGAGAAACCACCAGGCCGTGCCACCACCGAACCTCCACCACCACCGTCGAAGTAATCATTCGACCCCACCCAACGAAACCCTAACTCAAAGAAGCCCAACCTATTGCAACCTAGCCCCATCGAAACGCAATTCCTCAACCACCACCAAACTTCCTCTACCCTCACCAAACTCCCTCAACCACCCTTCCACAAACGCGACCAGCCGCCACTAACCCACCGTCGTAGTTGCCGCTCATCCTCGTCCCCTCTTGAAGCCCTAATCCAATTTGAAGCTTTGAACTTCGAACCAAAAAGCCCTAATTCGAACACCCTAACCAAGTTTGCAAACTCTAATCGACCCCAAATCAAACCTTACCCCATCCGCAAACCCAAATTGGAAACCCTTAAAGCCCTACGTAATCCCCAAATTGGTAGACCCTAAAACCCTAATTCGACCCTTTGACACTTATAGTTTCACAAACCTAGTTCGATTTGATTTTCTGTCACGTTATTTTCGTATGTCTACTATATCCACTATTAGGCTTGTATCCAATTACTTTTCAACCTCATAATTGGATTATCTCGAGTTAAATAAGCATGAACCGTATAGTACGGGTGACTCTTCGCATCCCTATCATTAATGGGAATTTGTTTGGCATCCAGTTTTTTTCAAGATGTATCTTATGCCGTAGGGCTTATCTTGATACAACTGCCCCAACTTCCTTCCTTGTACCCATTTATGAGCTTCCTTACGATCCAGATACAAAATATTATCGTCTTCATGTGTTACCATCATCCAAGGAAGTTAAAGGAAAAACAAGTAAAACCGAAGATAAAGAAGGGGAAGATGAAGCCAAAGAAGAAAAGGAAGAGGAGGAGAGCAAAGCAAAAGAAGAAGAGGATGAGGTGAAAGATAAAGCAAAAGAAGAAGGACATTGCAAAAAGTCACAACTTATCCAATTGCCCAAAAATGTGGATGATGTTGTGTTCTGAAAGTTTTATTGATTTCATCATTCATAAAGAGCTTGTTAAGTCAACATTCTCAAAAGCATAAGTTTTGTACTTCATCTAGGACTAGCCTTGCATGCAGAGGGATGTTTGCTACAACTTATTTTTCCTACATTTGTGTAAAACTAGTGGTCCAATTTTTTGTGAACAAAGGGGGAATCGATGTAGTATGGAAGACGATGATTACTGATTATAGAAGATTTGTAGATTAATTGATAGGATTAGATCATAATATATCTTTTTAGCCAATAGGATATTTGAGTTATTATTGGTTTTTATTAGAGAAGTAGTTTCTCATATAATTTCATATTTATCTCTTTGATTATCTAATAGGGTTTAGCTTTTCTATAAATATAGCTTTATAATTCATTAGTATGAAGTTTTTGATGAAATAAAATTGAGTTGAGTTTTTGAGAAGCAATTTATGCTACATCAAAGAGCCACATCTTCTAATTAACATCCGCAACTTGACCTCAAACTGTGAATTTTCCATGGTTGACAGGAATGGGTGATGCATCACTTAAGTGTATTCCGGATGAACAATGTCTCATGGCATCGACAATTAATGTGTTACTTGTATACTATTCTTTCGTTGTACCTAGTGATTCAGGTTCCATTTTCTTCGAGGAAAGATACAAGATTTTTTCAATTGATGACATTTTATCTTTAGGGGGTAGCACCCTGAAGGGGTAAAATTGCATATATCTCACCCCCCTCGGACCTTGCATTGGCGGGATCCCTTATGGTACTAGGCTTCTCGTTGTTGTTGATAACATTTTATCTCCCCAAAACTTTGTCTAGTTAAATAATTTCATTGCATAGGTTTGTATGAGGTTAGGGTTTAGTTAGTTTGAGGTTCGACTCAGATGTGTAGAGCAGGCTCTAGGCATGTCAGTTGTAATGGTACGAAGGGAAATGTCTTCCTCTCTCTTTGACAGGGGGTCAATGTCTCCCATATTGATTCCTCTTCAAAATAGTTTTGTTACTCATTCATGTAACCAGCTGATAACGATTGGGCGGAGAAGGGCTCTCTTCAGATTATTTCTCTTGTGGTTTGGCAGCTTAATATGTGTGCTATCATGTCAGGTTACATATGATACATCTAGGTTTTTTGAGAAGAACAGGGACTTACTGCACTTGGATTCCATTCAACTTTTGTCTTCTTGCACAAGTTCACTCCGTCAGGCTTTTGCGTCTAGCATGCTTACACAATCAGAGAAGCCTATAGTTGGTCCCTTGTACACTATTCTTTCGTTGTACCTAGTGATTCAGGCTTCATTGTCTTTGAGGAAAGATACAAGATTTTTTCAATTGATGACATTTTATCTTTAGGGTATCACCCTGAAGGGGTAAGGTTGCGTACATCTCACCTCCCTCGGACCCTGCATTGGCGGGAGCCCCTGTGGTACTAGGCTTCTTGTTGTTGATGACATTTTATCTCCCTAAAACTTTGTCTAGTTAAATAATTTCATTGCATAGGTTTGTATGAAGTTAGGCTTTAGTTAGTTTGAGGTTCGACTCAGATGTGTAGAGCAGGCTCTAGGCATGTCAGTTGTAGCGGTACGAAGGGAAATGTCTGCCTCTCTCTTTGACAGGGGGTCAATTACTCCCATACTGATTCCTCTTCAAATAGTTTTGTTACTCAATTCATGTAACCAGCTGATAACGATTAGGTGAAGGAGGGCTCTCTTCAAATTATTTCTCTTGTGGTTTGGCAGCATAATATGTGTGCTATCCTGTCAGGTTACATATGATACATCTGGGTTTCTGGAGAAGAACAGGGACTTACTGCACTTGGATTCTATTCAACTTTTGTCTTCGTGCACAAGTTCACTCCCGCAGGCTTTTGCATCTAGCATGCTTACACAATCAGAGAAGCCTATAGTTGGTCCCTTGTACAAGTCAGGAGGAGCAGACTCACAGAAGCTGAGCGTTGCAACAAAATTTAAGGTATGTTTTCCTATTGGCATAATTACAAGTTAAATTTCTCTTGACCCAGAAAATTGTCTCTATAAAATTCAGCACAATTACTTGGATGGAGGTTTGGTAAATATTCGAGTCACTACCATGGAATTCAAACTGCTGGGCCTCCTCCCCCAAAAAAAGGAAAATCAAAATAAGCAGGTTGATGTAGGAATACTTTGAAAATTTAAGTTATGGGAATGGAATCAAATATAGACCGTTATATAATGTAAATGATGTTTGGCAAAAGGTACTTTTTGTGATGGCCTCCATAATACCTATACTGTCTTCCCAATTTATTGAAACATACTTACAAATCTATTTACATGTGAAAATTATATCAAATGGACACAAATTAATGATTGTATATATTTTGCAAAACCAAGGTTTAAAGCGTCTATTTGCTTTTGAAAATCACGACATGAATGCCACAACATGTTATGATTTTTGCAACATCCTGCCTCTGATCTGATTCCATAGTTAGAGTTTGTTTTATTCTGCGACTGCCTGCCTGAATCATTTTGGTTTCTTGAATGGTTTTCAGGGTCAACTCTTTCAGCTAATGCAGCGGCTGGAGAACACAACACCGCATTTCATCCGCTGTATCAAGCCCAACAATCTTCAGTTACCTGGAATATATGAGCAAGAGCTCGTATTACAGCAGCTTAGATGCTGTGGAGTCCTAGAAGTGGTGAGAATTTCAAGATCTGGATTCCCCACCAGGATGACACATCAGAAATTTGCCCGACGGTAAGGATGGGGTTCATTTATTCATCTTTGTTCATATTGATTGGGAATTTCATCACTTCGATACCTTGATGTTTAAACATTTATCTTCTGGTATTTTGATATTTCTAATACATCCAATGAAGTATCATGAGATTTCAAAGTTCATCACCCAAATATCCTGCACTAGAATAAATCGTCTGCTGCTTTGTCATCTCTGTCAAAAGTTCATCGGATTTTGGTGGAGAGTATTTAGGTGATAATATTTTAAGATCTCAGGATACCACATTACATCACAGTATCTAGGTAATAAAAAGGCCAAACTTTATTGAACATAAGTGACATTCCCTGTGCGAGTAATAGATCTTATTGATTTCATTATTTCAGGTATGGATTCCTTCTCCTGGAGACTGTTGCATCGCGAGATCCATTGAGCGTTTCCGTTGCCATTCTCCATCAGTTCAATATTCTTCTAGACATGTATCAAGTTGGTTACACAAAATTGTTCTTCCGAACTGGACAGGCAAGATTTTCCTTTTGCTCCAGTTTTTCCATTCATTTGTGAATTTTCAATTATGTTTCTGCCTTCGCTCCACTACTTGGCCATTATAGACAGTGACTATGACATGCGGCAAATATCTTCAAACTACGGTTTTGTATGGCAGAGTTTGAATTGGGTTGTGCAATTCAGATTTCTATTATGATCCAATCGTAGTTAGGATGACATGGAAATTCCGTTGCTTGGATAATCGAAGGACATAAAAGTTGTAATTGTAATTCCACTACTATTTAAGTTGTCTCGGGTTTTGGGTCAATGAAGTTGGATCACTGTGGGTTTTTGGTCAACTAGTGTCGCGTTTTCATCGAGTTGTATCATTTTAATTTAATTCATTTCAAGATTTGGGTCAAATTGTAATTCTATTCCCTAGCCAAGAAATTTGATTGTAGAACTTTCAGTTAAAAACTCAGTTCCATGGAATTGGGTTGTAGAATTGTAATTCGAGTTCCAATAGGTCAATCAAACAATATAATTAAAATTCTGAATCACAATTTCAATTTTAACCTTAATTGCAGGCTCTACTTTTTTATGCGCTGAACAGGGCACACAAGTAATGCCCTTCCTACCACTGCCGATGTCTAAAGATCATGACATAGACGACTGTGCTTTCATTAACTTTCCTTTGTTTGGTCCATAGACACGTTTGCTGGCGAGTGCTAATGTTTTCGATCTGATGATAGTAATACTCTGATCCAAATAAAATTTCCTGCGCCTTGTATTTTCTATGAATTTTTTTGGTTTTTCCCCCCATGTGGTTTTGGTTTTTTTTTTTGGGGGGTTTAGGGGGGGATGATTTTGGCATGAGATCAGTGAGGTACTCATAGTCTCAGGTCAAATCCAAAAAATGAAATGGTTAAACTCCTAGGTCCTTGATTCTAGTCTCCTCCCCTTCCCTTTTACCCCACGTAATCACCAGGAAAAGAATAGGGATTTGGCGTAACAGTAGGTGGAGCACAAGGTTTTCTTTTGGAAAATCATTTTAACTAAGGGGCAAGTTACACATTTGTCTTGATGGTTGCAGCTAAAGTGTATTCTATGGACCCATTCTAGTGAATTTACAGTGTTTAGATATAGTTTGCTGAGACTCTGCTTGATACATGAAATTGGAATTGAATTGTGAAATTCCAATTCCAATTCCAATTCAAATTCACTAGAATTGGAAATCCATTATTTGAAGAATCAAAGGAATTGGAAGTTGGAATTGTGATACTATAACTAATCATCTTGAGTTTTGGGCCAATCGAGTTAAAGCATTATGGATTTTGGGTCAATTAGGGCTAGGTTTGGATTGGTTCGGATTAGTTCGAATTTGAGTCATGTTTAGTTTTGGATCAACTTGGGTAGGTTTATTTGGGTCAGATCATATCGTGCTTAAATCGTGTTGGATGCTTAAGTTATAGTGGATTTTGATTAATTTGGTGGGTTCATTTTTGGTATTTGTTTAAGCATGGGTCAGGTTTGGTTTGGGCAGGGTGTTTCGGGCTCAACCTGCCTTGATTCAGGTTAATCAAGCTGCACCATTTCCATTTTGGGTTGCTAGGGTCGGATCAAATTTAGGTTAGATTGAGTCGGGCTTGTTCCTTTTCAATTTTACTCATCTCAAGGTTATCAATTAGATTGGATTATCTTGGGTTTTGGATCAATTCAGTTGTGTCACATTCAATTTAGGTCAGGGTCAAGTAAGGTAGTTTTAAGTTTGTCATCTCAAATTTCGGGTATATTGGATTGGGCCATTCCTAACTTTGAGTTAAAAGGGGTCACGTTCAAGTCGGGTTAGAACAATTTGGGTTTTAGTCATTCAAGTTGGATCATTTTGAGTTTTAGGTCAAATTTAGGTCCAATTTGGTGTTTTGGCTTCCAACCATCTTAGGTTCCGGGTTAATGGAGTTGGATCATTTTTGATCTCATGTCAATAGAGTTAATATGCAGTTATAATTCTTTTCCCTTCACCCCCAAAGAAGTGAAATGTATAATTTTTAGTTAAAATCCAATTCCAAGGAATTGAACAATGAAATTGTAATTCCAATTTCAGCAAGTGAACCAAACATTAGAATTGAAGTTTTGGGCCCCAATTTCAGTTTTAACCTCAATTCCATGCTTTAATTCTATGTGCTAATCATGATCGAGTTAATTGTTTCCAAATTAAGGATGATAAAAGAACAACAATATGTTTCCTCCCATATTTTTACAGAAAATTGAAAGTTTGAAATAAAAGAGAAGTTTGATTTTGGTATTCATAGTGTTAATGCACCATGTTATTAAGGGGCAATTTATTGGAACCAGAACTTAGAATAGGGTGCCCACAAACATTTGAAAGATTTTCAGACGAGCAAGAGAAATGGGCCATGGATGTGGCCAGGGATATAAAGGAGCTTAGTAAGCTCACTATCCCTCCCAAGCCAGTTTGTTATAGAGCTCAAAAGTCTTGATTTGATTCAAACTCGAGATAAGTTGAGTTGGCATATTTAGCGAGATGTGGTAAGCCCGAGCTTGAGCCTGAGCCTTAAGTCTGGATCATGTAAAGCTTGAGTTCAAATGCTCGTGAACCCGAAGAGTATAAATGAGCAATTCTGAAAATAAATGCGAGCCTAAATATTCATTTGTGCTAAATATGAGCCTAGACGAGTCGTGCGTAAGCCTAACAAGCTTGGACTGGACTTAAATAAGCAAAAACCAAGGGAACTTAGCTTGGAGCATGCCAAGCTAGTGGTGAGCTCAATTGAGTTGAGTCGAGCTCAAGCTCAAAATCTCCAAGCTTGGCAAGCTTTGAGCCCAAGCAGAGCAATAATGTTGATGAGCCAAGCCTCGAGACTAACAGGCTTGGGTTTGTTTGGCTCATTTGCAGCCCTAGCCACAACCAAGAATTCTCACTGTAGCTTTTGACTTGTGTAAATAGTCCTGTAGAAATAATCCTTGATTTAAAATTTTTCTTGTTGTGGAGTAAAATTGTGGTGAAAAATACCATCCTCTTTGATTGATTTTTCTCTTTAAACTTCACTTCTCATAATTTGAAAGTCTCGCATATCAACTTCATGCATTAGCTTGGCTAGTTACTAATTGTTGTGTTTTTTGGGGAATTTTTCCGTGTTAGCTTCTAACTAGCATGTATGTACAATTATTCAGATTGTTAGCTTCTAACTAGCATGTATGTACAATTATTCAGATTGGGGTGCTTGAGGACACAAGAAACCGTACCCTTCATGGCATTTTACGCGTCCAAAGCTGCTTCAGAGGTCATAAAGCTCGGAGTCATGTAAAGGCAATGCGGATGGGAATTTCTGCCCTCCAGTCATGTAAAGCTCTCTCTCTACCAATAACCAGGATTTGGATTGAACCAGTCACGTAATGGTCATGGTCGAAGTGTTGTGGAAGTAGGATCTTGCGAACATTATGCGAGGGGGTCGCGATGATCATGTTTTCGTTTTTCAGGCGAATATAAGTTGCTTGTAAGCCTTGTGAAAATTTTAAATGAGTAGTAATGCAATTATTAATTTTTACACCCATTTGATTAGAAACTAACATGTGAATACATTTATAAATTTGTTTTAACAAAAGAAGTATAATATATTGTATTATGGAGATCATTATTGAAGTAACTATTAACCTAAGAGGGTACCAACACGCAAGCACCGGATCCTATTAGAACTCCGAAATTAAGCGTGCTTGGGCGAGTAGTACCAAGATGGGTGACCTCCTGGGAAATCCTCGTGTTGCACCCCTCAGGTTGGGGGTTCTTGGAAGCAGCCTCTCTTTAGGATAGCACCCGCCCTCCCTCTCTGCAGGACCCTACTTAGGCGGAGCCTTTGGGGCACTGGAAATGTATTACTAAAGTAACTGTTACGTAATGGACATTGCTTAAAAAATAGTTAACACTGCTCTCTTTTATTTAATCATATGGTTCACATGCATCTCACAATTAAATTTGGGAAGCCAATCAACCAGATCAAGAGTATAATGCTTGAGTGTTTAAAATATGGAAGTGTGTTCATGTTTACTCCGACTCTTTTCTTCCTTTGAATACCCATGTGCTTGAGGGTATTAGACACTAAATTAATGCTTGGACACCTAGGTCAAAATCATTTAAAAACAAAATCTAGAAAATAGTTGAGTCTGATGTCTGGACACTTACATGTATCTGATAGGCATACCCAAGTTGGATTAACATAGTGTGTTTGCTTACCTTATTCAAAGAACCTGATTAAAATGGTTATGTGAATTATTTTGCCAGTCATACGTGCTGAGAAGACAAGAAAGGAATATTCAGTCTTGCTGCAGAGACATAGAGCTGCAGTGGTCATACAGAAGCATATAAAGGCCAATCTTACGCATAAAAGATTCTGGGATGTTATTGAAGCATCAACAGTCATACAATCAGGTAATTTATACTTTCCACGCATATTAGATATTTCCTTTTGTTTCTAATTCTTACAAGTTTACAATACATAAATCTATTTAGAGATTCTATTACTTAACCTCGTCTTTATTCTTGACCAAGCCTAACCTCATCTTTATTCTTAACCAAGCCTGAGGCGAGCTTCCTCCAAAAAGGATGCTTTCTTTTATATCCATTGTGGTAGATTTGTGAAGATTGATTGTTTGCTGAGATGCATAGTGATTTTTTGGGTTTGACTTGCCTTTTCTGTACTTTTTAATTCTGAGATAATAACAGCAAACTGTTACTGGTTCTGTTCTGGATCTAAACTTTCTGACAGAAAGAAAATGATATGAAGGAAACCCCTTCTTTTGTTTCAATTAACAGGAAAATAAGGTGGAAAATGAATAGAAGAAAACTTCGATGAAAAAACAGAATGAAAATATGATATAGGAGATCTATTCAAGTTGATTCATTTAATACTGGGAGTGATGTGCATACTTTTCCATACTTTGTCAAAAAAACTGTTGATGTCCTTGATTGTCATAACTCTGGCGGGTCTGCTTTTTGCAGTAATTCGTGGTTGGTTGGTCAGAAATTGCTCTGGAAATATTGGCTTACTGAATTTGGGAGTGAAAAAGGTAACTACCGCCTTTACTTTTACCTTCTTTCTTCTTAGTGTTGATAGCGTTATTTGCTGTTATGGACAGTGTTACATGCTTCCCTCGGCTACCTTGCCCCTTCTTTTCTCGTGCGAGCGTTTTTTTTTTTTTTTTGGGGGGGGGTTTTTGGGGGGGGGTTGCTTTGTTGAATCTTATATATATTGACGATGGGACCAGCTGGTAAGTCAAGGGGTAAGAGATGCATCATACTATACCACCAATTCCGAAAATGGAGGCTATGCTCTGAGATTTCAATGAGGAGAGAGAATCTGTAAATGTGTGAGCTCTGTTGGTGATCTAAGGTTAAGTGTATGATTTGGCTGCTGGCATTTTAAGGGAAAAATAGCCTAAGGAACAGCATCGTGTCAACTCATAAGTCAACTTTTTCTTTGTCAGGTCCAGTCCCCGAGTCAGGTTGGACCTCCCTGGAGTCAGGTTGATTAACATCCCCACAAGGGATGGCTGTAACGAAACCTTGAAAGAATGGCTAAATGCTAAAAATAGTAGTGGGCTTAAAATATTACGAGAATAGCCTCAAATATTATAGAAGGGTGGTTTGATTGATTATTTTATTTAAGACCTATGGAAACTAATATTGTTCAGACCTAGGTCAGATATGGTCAGGTTAGAGGTCACCCATATCGGAGCCAACCCATTACGTTATGTTTAGGGGTGCAAAGGATTTGAGTTGAGCCGAACACTCTCTTGTTTGAACTCGAGCTCGATAAGTCTTTAGTGTATTCGATACTTGGTTTGGGTTGGCTAGTTAGCCTAATCGAGCCGATTCAAGCTTTTCATCAAGCTGAGCCAAGTTCGTTCTCGAGCCGAATCGAGTTTATAACGGACCGAAGCTTGCTATCGATTCGAACACCTACTGAGCTAAGCTATTCGAGTTACGATTGAGCCATTATCGGATAATTTTTGAGCTAATATTGACTATTGACAAGTTCTTACCAAGCTCTTAATGAGCTTTTAACGAGTTCTTATCCATATTGTGGTTTTAGAAGAGTGTAAAACTTTGTACTCGCAAGCGTACAAGCAAGTCGTAACTATAACGGGTATACGAGTATCGTATCTATAAGGAATCAGCATAAAAGTCAGATTCAGTAACTGTTGAGCGGTCGAAATATGGTTTTGTTGGGGAATTTGAGTAGTCAACTACATCGACGGAAGCAAACGGTAAATTTAAGTTGTCAAATGGATCCAGGCAGTTTAGGGAATGAATTCAAGTTAGCCTTTCTCAGACCCGAATATTACATATATAATGGCCTTGGGAATTTAGACTACAAGCTCTAAGTACTAATTAACATTTAGTTAGGATTTAGGGTAATGAACTAGTTTAATGCCATTACCCCATCCAACTACTCTAGAATTATCTCAATGGCACTACTTACTTCCTTTGTCATGCCTAATTCAATATAAATTTACTTTAAAAAATTGTGTTCAGGATTGGGTACAACCTTGACTGCTCGTGAAAACTTGTTACGCTTTAGTCTGGGTTGCAAGCACAAGACGACACGCAAATAAATTGGAAATTGAAATCACAGCTACAAGCATATGAAAGAAAAACTGATCTAAGAATTCGAACTCCGCACAGGGATGCATAAAAATTACGACATAAGTCATTATCGAAATAAAAACATAATTTGGGATCCGGACGACTCTTTATCCCTAAACTAATGGTCTACTCCTCCGTTAGACGTTTACAAATCAAAAACTCAAAAGATAGAGGAGAAAACTCATGAACGAAGACTCCTTTGATGATGTTGACACGACTCTCGCACAATTCTCCCAATACTTCGACCACTTGGACTTCAACCTTTGTGAGAATCTGGTCTCTCGGGTCGACTTGTGGAAAGAGGAAGGTGGAAAATAAAGCAAAAGTTGAAAAAACTAAGGGCCTGTTTAGTAACAGAGAATTTTTCCCTGTTTAGCAGTCCAATTTTCTAATTCTAGAAGCTGGAAAACAATTTTCTAGTTTTCCCTATTCCTTCACAAATTTGGAAAACAGTTTTAAACTGTTAATCAAATTTTCTTCACAAAATAGGGACCTTGTTTTCCAATTTTTCCCCAACCTCCCCTTTCATATTTTCATACTATTCACCCATTTTATAATATTTTTTATATTCCCCCATCGCTTCCTCCTTTTATGTAAATGATTTTGGAGTACTTAAGACTACATTCCCAATTTTGAAAGCAATAAATAATTTTCAAGGCAGAGAACAAATAAGAGGATCATGCGAGTTAATTAAATACTCATCTTTGCAAAATGTGATAGAGCGTGCTTTAGGGATACCTAAGGCTAGGTTCCGTTTTGTAAACGCGATACTGAAGTATCCGCTAAGATAGGAGTGTAAACGAAATGATTGTTCGGTGAACTACTTACGTTCGAAATCGATTAGGGCTCGTTCAAGTTCATTATGAGGGCTGATAGCTTATCGAGCCGAGTTTGAGCAGGCTTGATAAGCTTAACGAGCCGACTTCGAGTAGGGGGCGCTCGGTTCGTTAACACTCGCAAACACTTTGATAAGAGCTTATTAAAGGCTTATTAAAAGCTCCTTAAGAGTTCGTTAATAGTTGATATGGGTTCGAAACTTGTTTGATAATGGCTCGATAGTAATTTGAAAAGCGTTGATAGCGAGCTCGACTCATTAGCAAATTTCTCTCGGTTTTAAAGCTTGATTGGGCTCGATAATGAGCTCGACATTGCTCGATAACAAGCTTGACTCAACTCGATAAGCCTAATGAGCCGTGCCGAGTATTGGACATACTAAAATCTTATCGAATCAAGTTCGAGCAGGGCTTGGAAAAGCTCGATAAGAGCTTGACTTTAACTTGAGCTCGATAAGCCTTATCAAGCTCGAGTTCGAACAAGGGGGTTCTCGGGTCGACTCGTCTCATATGCACCTCTATATTAAGGCGACAAAAGTTGATTCCTATATCGCGTTTTACATTATTTATGTATCATTCTCAATTTTCAGAAAATTGGAAAACTGGGATAACTTAAACATATTTTTTGGTTTTCTAACTGGAAAAGGAAAATTGGAGATGAAAAGGAAAATTGAAAATGGAAAAGGAAAACAGTTTTCTGTTACTAAACATGCCCTAAGCCTCCCCCTTCATTTTATACCTATAGCGCGCCCTAGGGGGCCCTCGTGGGGACAACCAATCGATCAGCGGTTTTGGCTGATCAATTAGATCTTGAGAGAACCCGCTTCTGTAGTGATCCGATCAATTGGCCAGTACTAGAGGCCAAAAATACACGATTTGAGGTGCTGAATTTTAACCTGATGGGTCCTTTTTCCACGTGGTCGGGTTTCTCAATATTGTTTTGAGTTTAAATATATATAGATTGCATAAAATTATGCATGTCATCATTGAAAATGTCATGATAATGGGGAATAAAACATATAGAAATATAAATATCAAGCCCTTATCAAAATGTTCTCGAACGCTAGTGAGCCAAGCATCCCCACGTTCGAACTCGGCTCAATAAGCTATGATGCTTCCACAGAGAACACTGACGAGCTATAATCGATTTCAAATACGAGTACATCAAACATTTTGTTCGTTTATACTCGTAGTTATGTTACACCCACCAATTACGACTGTGATCAATAAATCCATGGCCTCCTGCTTTTGTAATCTCACGGTTACTTCTGTGAGCGCGAATTAAAACCATGCCATTCATAGTACTTGTAAGCCTATGCTCTTTATTGTCATCTTGGCCATGCTTCTAAAATACCTAGTTTCTTAAGCAGAGTGATGAGACGGATGACATAGTGGTGAAGTCATCATATCTAGCAGAGTTGCAGCGTCGGGTTCTGAAGGCCGAGGCAGCTCTGAGAGAGAAAGAAGAAGAAAACGAGATTCTCCATCAAAGGGTACGACAGTACGAGGTCCGTTGGTCTGAGTACGAGCTCAAGATGAAGTCCATGGAAGAAGTCTGGCAAAAGCAGATGAGATCTCTGCAGTCGAGTCTTTCCATCGCGAAGAAGAGCCTGGCTGTTGATGACTCGGCTAGGAACTCTGATGCATCGGTCAATGCGAGCGACGAACGAGACTTCACTGGTGAAACCGGCACCCATATGAGCAATGGTGGTACCAGAACGCTGAGTGCGGGCCTAAGTGTGATAAGCCGGTTGGCTGAGGAGTTCGAGCAGCGGAAGCAAGTGTTTGGCGATGATGCCAAATTCCTGGTGGAGGTGAAATCCGGTCAGGTTGAGGCCTCGTTGGATCCGGACCATGAACTCCGGAGACTGAAACAGATGTTCGAAGCCTGGAAAAAGGATTACGGGGCAAGATTGCGGGAAACGAAACTGATTCTGAGCAAGCTTGACAGCGAAGAGAGAGTTGGTGATAAGGCAAGAAGGAAATGGTGGAGTAGGAGGAACAGTTCAAGGATTAATTGAGTATATTTTGACTCAGGCTGTTTTTTTATGCCTTAATATTATTGGCTTTGCTTGTTTGGAAAATTATTTTGATGGTGGTGGGAACTGTTGCCATATGCTTGTGAAATGAAATTAGGTTTGGTTCACATTTACTGGAGAAGCTTTAGAGACAACAAATGTGTGTATATCTTCTCTTTTGCATTAGTTTTGCTTGGATATCCTGGGTTGTCTTCTATGACTTAGATGTTATGACATCTTAATATATACAATGAGGTAGTTTAACACTTAGAAATTTTATCATGTATGTACCCTGATAAATAGAAGACATTGTTTGGTTGACATAAAGCTAAGTTTCTACATAAAATTACAGTTTCTGAGACTTTTTTTTTTCTATGTCAATTTCCTCTCTTTATATTCCTAGAGCTTCCTGTGTTTGGCATCATTTGGTTTGGTTTTAGAAAAATACTTATCCTGGAGGCTATATGTTTGTAACAAAGAAAATTTAAGAGGAAGAGAAGAAAAGAGAAAATTTTGGTTCCGGTATTTTGAAAGTTGGTAATATATTGTTTTTAGGTACTCAAGGTTTTGTAATGATTTTGAGGTACTTTGAAAATTTTTTTTTTTTTTTTTAAGGTATCATTTGCTTAACTTTATTAGGTTTTGTTAGTTTTTGCTAATGTGATACTTGAAAAAAATACCTAAAAAATTTGGTTTCTACATTCAAATTATTTTAAACATTCAAAAATGTTTCATATATTTTGAAAATATATCAAATATTAAGAAAGTGAAGTTATTCGAAACAAATAGGTGTGACTGCCATTGAGGATACATTGCGGGAGTGATGTTTGCAATGATTAGGACATGTTAGGAGGAGATGGGCTACCACCTCTATTAGGAAATATGAACGGCTATATATTACAAAATGGAAGATAAATAGAGTTAGAATAAAGAATAGGTGGTTGGAGACAATTAGATGGAACCTTACCCATCAAAATTTTACTGAAAAGATGACCTTATATAGAGCTGAGTGGCGGTTAAAAATTACATGTGGGTGACCCAACTATTAGGAGATAAGAGGAGCCCGCTAATATTAATCCACACTGCCTATAGGCTTTCATATATGTTATTATTGCTCCTTTATTGGACTTGAATAATGCATGTTTGCCTGTTTTCATTAAACATGCATATTTTTAATTTGACTTAAGTAGGGTTCTTTTAAGGTCATGGTCCTTCAAAAATAGCCTTTTTACAGGGTAGCCCCCTTTAGGGGAAGGTTGCATATATATTATCCTCCCAGATCTCGCTTTGGCGCCAATCTTTTTGAGGCACTGAGTTGTATTAAATATTCAAAAGATTATTAAATATTTAAAAAATTATCTAACATATTCTAAAATTACTTTAAATATTAAATAATTTCCAAATTGTGCCATGAGATGGACGTACTTCAAGATTGACATATCAATATTTGGTTTAAGTGATAAATGAGATTGAACGTGATAAACTTAAATCAAAGTTGTGATATGCTGTCAAAATATGTTTGTAGTTGATGATAAGTTTGGAGAACTTGTTTGATAACGCTATAATGAATTATACTTTAGATGACTTGTCTTGGTTATGCGGATAAGGATTCAGAAGTATCATATTGGTTTTTGTTAATAAGATTGTAACACTGAGATGCATCACCAAAATCGTTTATTTCCTAACTACTATAAGAGATAAATAGTTCAATTTGTTAAAGTGATGACTCTAATTTTTGAGATTATCTTGGACTCATGCATGTAGTGTTCACGTTGATGTAGTTAGAACTAAGGTCTCATCAAGTGGGCTGAATCATTTGTACGTTGGGTAATAGCATGAAGCCTTGTGGGAACAAAACATTCAATAGGGAATCTATAGTCAATTTTGAGATAGAGATATCCTCGTGATAAAGATTTGCAAGTGTTGGAAAACTCAGAATCTTTGGTCAAAGTGCAGTTGAGTCCTCTTTTGGTTACCAAAGTGGACAATAATGGATAATTAGTTCACCCAAGTCGAAATTTGGAAAATTTAGTTACCCAACTCAAGTCTCTTTTAGTCACTGAAATGGTTTAAATTGGACAAGTTGGTCACCCAAGTCAAATTTTAGAAGACTTAGTGACCCAACTCTTAATATAAGTCCCTTTTTATCATCCAATTTAAATAAAAAATCATTTTGATCACTAAAGTGATTTAAAAATTATAAAATTCACCATCCAAATAAAAATAAACAAATTTAATTAGGAAGAATAATGAAAATGATACAAATACTCCCGATTTCCACGTCATGAACTAACACTTGGCCCTCTTATTTGCCACATTGCTTGCCATGGTAGCCCTCTTATTTGCCACGTAATTGATACTAGTTATCTCTGTAGTATAAATAGGGGTAGAAGGGTTAGGGCATGATTATGATTGAATTGGTCTAGTCATGTCTTGCTCTCTTCTATTAGCTGCACATTTGCCCCTAAACATCTAAATGTTGTCTATTTATGAATGCGGGTTATTAGCAGTTGTTTTTGCTGGGGATAAGTGGCAGTAATACTTGACTGGACACCACTTCGTTATCAGAACCGATCACCAAAGTCTTAAGTTTTTGCTTGAACATAAATTATCTACATCATTCCAACACTTTTGGCTTTTGCGTCTCATATGGTGTGAATATGACATCATCTATAAGAAGGAAACTAAGAATCGGGTTGCCCATGCTCTCTCTCGATATTCAGGGTGTGAGGTTTTGTGTATGGAGTTATCTTCCATCTATTCTAAGTTCCACACCATGTTATAACAATCATGGAATCAAGACTTGACTTTGGTGAATATAATCGAGGTTAAACTGAACGAACCCCTCTCACATCCGCGGTATACCAGAAAGCACGGGCAACTCCACCATAGGGGTCAGTTGGTGATTGGTTGGGATGCTAACTTATGTAAGTCTATCTTCATTTGTGACTCGGCCCAAGGGGATCATTCTGAAGTCAACGCCACCTACCACTGCATACAAATATGGTTTTACTGGAAGGGCCTCAGGCATGATGTCTGGGACTGTATCCGAAATTGTCCTACTTGCCAACGAAATAAATATGACATGACTACACTATTCGGTCTTCTACAATCGTTATCGGTTTCCTCGTCAGTATGGAGCAATATTTCTCTTAATCTCATAGAGCGACTATCATTTAGGGATCATTTGTCAAGTTTAGAGAGAGAAAGTAGAAAGAGAGGCTTTGGAATAGAGGGTGGTGCGTGGGGTAGGGCTGGTGGCGCATGTCGTCCCCCATCTTCTGGCGCACATGAGAACGCGTGCGTGCTCGTATAGCCGTGCTCTTCACGTTTTTGTGATCCTCGTCTTCTCCCCTTGGAAATTGATCTTCTTGCCATTTTGATCATGATTTGAGGGTGAAACACATGTGAGAAAGGGTGTTTGAGGGTGGTGCAGGTGTTTTGCGTAGGACGTGGTTCTGGTGCTTTCTTCGCAAGATTTCAACCATGCATCATTTAGTGGCTCCTCTTCTTGCTCCATGTGATCTCTCTCATTGTGGAGGCATGACTGGTGGTGGCTGGGTTGAGGTGTCAGTTTTGTATTGGTGATGGTAGGGGGTGTATTGTGGTGGCTAGCAACTTGCATATAGGTGGAGGGAGTGACGGTGGTGGTTTGGGAATTATGCTAGGCTATTGGTTGGTGGTTTGTTAGATGGTTGGGTATTGTGACAAGTTTGTTACAAGTTATTGGGAAGCTAAAAAGTTAGTTTACTAGATTGTTTCTTGTTTCTTGTGTTTTGTATCTCGATTTCTTTTTGGATTTCGTTTTTCCTTTGTCTCGTATTCCACGGCTGAGGACTTTGTAAACCCAAATGAAGAGTTGGTTGCGGGTTCATTGATTGATGAGTTCTGGGATACGCGTTGGGGAGAATATTTAGGGTCTTGGTTTGATCATATTCGTGCCCCTTCGGATGAGAAGCTCTCCTATGTTCCTTCTAGACTTGTTAATGGCTCCCCCATTGCCTCCATATCCCATGAGGATGACACCCTAGGTTTTGAGAAATGGAGTCGTTCCCTCATTGGTCTTTTCATTGGTGGTCGTGCGGCTCATTCCCGATGCTTTGCCCTTGCTTGCTCTCTTTGGAGCTTAATAGGTCTTGAGTGGGTCATCCCTTGTGAGGAGGGTTACTCTTTTCATTTGGGGTCCTATGATGATGCAGATAGTGTGCTTTGGGGTGGTCCATGGTTCTTCAAGTGCCATTACCTTGGGACTTTACTCACCTCAGTCCTCATACTTCACCCTCTTGGCTCTCGATATCGATTAAAATTCATGGTGTTAAGGTGCCTCTATGGATGACAAAGGCCCTTAGCTCAATTTCTAGTGGGGTAGAGAAACCCCTATACTTGGATCAATCGACTCTTGAGGGGACCATTCGGGTTTATGTTGAAATTGATGCTTAGAAACCTCTACCTTGTAGCTTGGAGGTTGAATTTGATGGTGTCAGCTTTCCAGTTTCTATCAAGTATGAAGGGTTACCTAAATTTTGGTAAAAAAATCGGTTTTTGGTCGTTCTTGTCATACCCCGGATTCCACTTCTTCTTCCCCTCTTGATATCATCACTGTTGGTGTCAAAAACTGTCTGTGAAGTCACCAGCGCAAGGTGGCGGCGGGCGGTGGGCTGGTAGTGGACGTTGGCACTGGTGCTGGGGCTATTGGGTCAGTAGTGGGCTAGTTGGGGTGCAAGAGGGTCAACGCCCATCTATTGGGTCAAATCTATCAAGGCCTAACATGAATGGTGAGGCTGGGCTTGCGGTTGACCGGAGGTTATTTCATATGATGGGCCTAGGTTTGGGCCTAGTATTGAATGTAGAACTAGGGGGGGAGGTTGAGCCTGCGAATGGGCCAAATTTGTGCTCTTTTGGGCTTGTTTTTAATTCTGGGGGAACTAATTACACCTGATCCCACTTCTGTTGGACCTAATGAAATTGTTGGGGTTGCTATTAGGCCTGCCTTTAGGACCATGAGGCCTACCACTATTGTGGCCTCCCATTTTATACCGAGCGGCGGGGCCTAGTGCCAGCCCACGCCCAGCCTTCACACCGGGGGCACTGAGCCACCTGTTCCTGGCCCAAGGGCTTCTCCTTGAACAGCTCAGATTGATGAAGCTAATTCTTCTTAGGGTTCAGCTAGGGGGAGTTTGGACCCTTTAGTCTATCTGATTTTTATATTTTCGCTGATTCTACTCCTCAGGTTAGGGAGGACTCATCTTCTGTCCCTGTTGAGATTGTTGCGGCTCAAGCTTCTATAGCTGGGATTGTTGAGCTGGTGCTTTGTACTCTGAACCGTGAGGCTAGTGTTTCGAATATTGTTCCGTTGAGTCGGTCTTCCTCTTCTAGCTCCTTTGCTTGCTCTCATATTGAGACTCATATTGTTCTTGTTGGTATTGTCGAGCCTGTGTTGTGTGCTCCGGCCTCGAAGTCTATTGCTGCGCCTTCTTTTCGCCATTCACATCGTATTGAGCGTTGGATGACTAGAGCAGCTGCTAAAGTAACCACTGCAGGGGGTTGATGCTTCGTAGACCCCCTTCTCTTGTTTTTTTTTTTTTTTTTTTTCATATTTCTATTTTCTTATAGGAGTGGGATTTGTTGTAACTTTTCTTTCTCCGTTTGTCTTAGTTTTGCCTTGTTGGGCTAGCATTTTTTTTCGCATTGTTTGGTTTCAGTTTTTTAGTTGCTTTTGCTTTTGCATTGTTTGGTGCGGCCATAGTTGTAGGCTTTAAACTTGTCTTGGGGTATGCCCCATCTCTTCTTGTATTTTCTTTTTTGGTAAAAGTAAAAACTTGCTGACTTACTAAAAAGGGGGTTACCATCTTCCTTTGGTCACAGTGTCATCTTTGTGGTCGTGGATAGGTTGAGCAAATACGATCATTTTCTTGTGCTCGTGCATCCTTCCACGGCTGCCATCATGGCCCCACTATTCCTGGGCTATATTTATCGTCTCCACAGCATCCCTAACAACATTATTAGTGACTGTGACCCAATGTTCATCATTACATTGTGGCGGAACTCTTTGGGCATCTAGGGATGTAGCTAAATTTATCTTCCTCATATCATGCCCAGTCTAATGGATTAACTGTAGTTCTCAACCGGTCCCTGGAGACGTATCTTCGATGTATGGCCTGCAGGTGCCCCAGGGATAAGAGCAAGTGGTTACCTCTTGCAGAATGGTGGTACAACACCTCGTTCAACCGGACCTCCAATTCTACCCATGCAAGATCCTTTATCGACAACCTCCATTGCTTCACTTACTTGCCCGGACAGTCCAACATTGATGTCTTTGAACTTAGCCTCACTGCAAGGGAAGCCATCATGGCTTGGTTGAAGCATCATCTCCAACATATTCAGAATTGGAGAATTCAACATCAATGTCGTTACCAGGTGCTTGTCCAATGGCTTGGTCAACTGCGTGAAGATGCTATATGGGAATTCCTTAACAATTTCTAGCTTCGTTTCTCTAATTTTAAGGTCAAGTAGTGGAGGCGGTATTGATATGAATGCTTCCGATTTCCATGCCACGAACTAGCACCGGGCCTTCTTATTTGCCACAGTGCTTGCCACGTCGCTAATACTAGTTATCTCTTTAGTATAAATAAGGGTAGAAGGGTTAGGATATGATTATGATTGAATTGGTCTAGTCTTCTCTTCTTCTCTTAATCTTCTTGTCAATCCTCCTCTCGCCTTCTCTTCTCAAGTACTACCTATATACTTAGTATATTTATACATACTATACTATACAAGCAAACATTATAATATACAATACAAAGAGTGATTTTCATTATTTTGCAGCTAAATTGTTGATTCGTATGCTCAATCGGATGTTGATTGTTGTTTGATTGTCGTTTTGAGTATTGGATCAGTATAGAAAAAACACTAAACTCGCCCTATATGAATTTTTTTAGCACTGTACTTGTAAAGTTAAAAAGAAAGGCATTACACTAGCCAAAATGAATATTCTAGCACTGAACTAGATATAGCTAAGGTTTTTTAACAATATGTGATGGAGTTTGAAATTCACTTGCCACCATATAAGTGAAAAATTTTTAGGTCATTTTACTAAATAAAAAAATGACTAATGAAATACCAAATTATCCCTATGTCAAGTTTTTAGCAGTATATACTTACAAGAGTAGAAAAAAAGGTATTGTACTAACTAAATGAATAAATAACATAGAATTGGACATGAACTAATTGTTTTTAACTCTGTATGGTGTCTAGCACTTGTTGACATGCTTACAAACCTTAGATAACTATGAGTTTTACGCAATGGATGCTTCCTTTTTGGTTCCGGTTGTAAATTGTTATGGTGACATGATGTTTTTATGTTTTCCACTAGTTCTTTACTGTGCAACTGGATTTTGCAAAAAAAAAAAAAAAAAGCAATCATGTTTATGTGTATCTTTTTCCATAATCCAATGTACTTATGCCCAAAAATGCTAATATGGAATATGATTTTCGCAATATATGGTACACTTCACTCTTATTAGGTTGATGTTTATTGAATTTAGCAAATTTTCTTACCGAGGTGCTAACATGGCAAATCTATATTACAATAATCTATGCTACAAAACAATTTCCATCTAAAATTCATTAAATTTAAAAAAAAAAGTTGATTAAATTAGAGGGTAGGTACCTAGATAGTAAAATAATGAATGCCCAAAGGAAATACATGTCAATTGCGTAGAAGTCACAGTCATCTCAGGCTTGTAAACATATTGGCAAGTAATAAACACCATACAGTGCTTACAACATTAGTTCATGTCTAGTTGGAACATGCCCAGTGTCTCAAGGGCTCCCGCCTACGCAGGGTCGGGGGCGGGGGGGGGGGGGGGGGGGGGGCGGATGTACGCAGCCTTCCCCCTTCAGGGTGTTAACCTGAAGAGAGGCTATTTCCCAGTGCCCCCAATCCTGAGGGTGAGGACTTCCCAGGAAGTCACCCATCCTGGTACTACTCTTGCCCAAGCGCGCTTAAGTTCGGAGTTCTAATGGGATCCGGTGACAGCGTGTTGGTGCCCTCTTTGGTTCCTGTATTTAATGTACTGTATCAATTTAATCATTAATTTTCTATTTGTGCCAACCGAGTGTTGACAATTTATAATGGATCAATTATAGTATAAATTACATAGGAGTTAAATTGATATAATTAAAAATACAACTATATTGATAATTGATAAAATACAAGGCTTTTTAACATAATTTAACGTAATGTATATGATGGATAAAAGTCAAAAAATAAGAAAAGAATGGAATCCCACCTTGGTGGGCTAGTAGAGGAAATAACTATTAATATACCTAAGGAGCTAACCTCTTTTGGCATGTAACAATGATATCAGAGACGTCGATCATTGAAGTGATTCCAAAGAGCTTGGTTTGGTGAGGGACCCTACTTGGATCGATGGCCATACTTGACAAGCCACATGTGATGGGCCCTAGTTTCTGAGGGCTACCAAAGAAAAAGCTACCCAAAGTAAAGTGAAACCGTCCACGAGAGAAAAGGGCTACCTACTTAGAGTGAAGCTACCTAGAGATAAGCCGAGGACGGCGGTTGTGGAGCATGGTGGTTTGATAAAAGTCAAAAAATAAGAGAAGAAGGGAATTTGATATTGGTAGGTTGAAGAGAAAATACTAATTTCTATACTTAAGAAACTACTCCGCCCATTGCTAATTGGTTGGGGATGAAACCTTCCTTGGTATGTAACAATAATTAATTAAATTTAAAAATCTGAGATATGAGTAGTAGTAGTAGTAGTAGTAGTAATAATAATAATAATAATAATAAAATAAAGTTATTTATTAATTAAAAGAGTAGAGAGATGTCTATTTTACTAATTGTGAGGAAGGAGTAAGGGATCAATTGCAAATTCAAAGGTTGAGAAAAAGAGTTGGAGAAATGCTGTACCCATAATTTGAACTAGCGACCTAATAGTAGGGAGCAAAGCGTGCCAACCACGAGAGCAGTGTGCTATTTTTGATGCAGTGTCATAGCTGTATAAATATATCCATCATTAAAATATTCTATATGCATAGTGTAGTCATTTGAAGGTCGGGTGGTGAAGTTGTGGTGTATATGCATCCCTGTCCTCTATACATAGTCCACCACTAGTGGTAGGATGGGTGACTTGTGACAGCAGGCAATAATGGGTGTTGGTGGGTGATGTGCCAACGACGGATCGTGGGCGGTGGGTGGAGTGGTTGGGACTTGGAGATTTTTATTTATTTTTCTTTTTTTGTTTAGAGTCAACAATATTTTTGGGAAGGGTATTTTGGTCATTTTGTAAGGCAGTTGGGCTAAAATATTATTTCAGTAAAACTTGCGGACTAAAAAAATATTTCACTAAACCTCAGAGTACTAATATGTAATTTGTTGGGAATATTTCAAAAATATTTCCTAAATCGGATAGGGCGTCCACAGCAAAAAAACTAATTTAAAATTTCTTAATTTCAAATCTAAAAGCTAGATCTAATTACACAGTTTAATTAAATCTAGATCTTATTCTTATAGGTTCATAATATGACAAACGAAGAACATTGAAAAATAAGTATAAACATGGTATGTAGAATAAACAAAATAAATAAAAATAAATTAAATATCAAATAGTTAAATAAACATACTTGAAGTGTGAATCCCAACTCTAACTTGAAGATCTAAATTAGAAGAAGATTTTTTGATATCTCAAGGTCTTCTTCACAATGACCTTTTCTAGCACCGGTAGTGTGTGTTCAGAAAATATTTAACTTAGGAAAAACTTTAGAACAAAATTTTCACTTTCAATCTTTCCAAAAAAAAAATTTTTAGATTAATTATGCTAAATAATAAATTTAAAAAGCTCCTAAAAATAGTTTTTAGGGTTTTCGTCATGGGAGGAAAACAAGTACCAAAACCATTAATTAATTTCACGATAAAACACGCATATATATAAGGAAAAAGAAGAATAAATTACCAAAGTGGCATACTTTGAAAAAAAAATTACCAAAATGGCATAGTTGAAAAAATATTTACCAAAATGGCACACTTTACTTTAGCATCAATAGGAAATGCCGTTTCAAACGGCGTTCATTGATCGGTCGGAGACGGTACATGTCAGACGCCGTCAGAAACGGCGTCCGTCGGACGTTACTTGAGGGATGCCGCTTCTAACGGCATCCCATTTACGTCTTTAAGGGATGCCGTTTCTAATGGCGTCCCATAGCCGTCTCTGACGGCGTCCGACAGGCCTTTGTATAAAAGTAAAGTAGAAACGGCGAACAATCCTCCTAACTTAATTAACAATAAAATGATAAAATAAAGTAGAAAAAAAATTTAGTAGAGTTACATTATTTAATGTATAAAGTAATAAAAAAGGAAAAAATGCACTGTAATAATAGATTACAAAAAATAAATAACGTAAGTTATGGTACAAAACGTGAAGTCGATCTACGACGAGGTTCACCACGATACTGTGAGGGTGAACCTTCCATATGAACTGAAAAACTATGTCGAGGACGTTCATGTCTACTTCCTTCTGGAGGTTCACCACGATGCTGTGAGGTGAACCTTCCATATGAACTGGAAAACTATGTCGCGGACGTTCACGTCTACTTCCTTCTGGAGGTTCACCACGATGCTGTGAGGGTGAACCTTCCATATGAACTGGAAAACTATGTCGCGGACGTTCACGTCTACTTCCTTTTGGAGGTTCACCAAGATGCTGTGAGGGTGGAGCGCCAAATGAACGATAGTCAAACTCTTCTTCTTGCATAGCCTGTTCAAATTGAAGTCGTTCACCGGCAACATCTATTGCGGTACTGCAAGTAGTTAGCCATTCTGTAGAGACAGACTCTACAGTGTGGCCAACAGTATGACGTATCCTTTGAACTGCCATTTTAGCATGCTTTTTAAGAATATCGACCTAGAAAATAGTACATTCAAATGTTAACGAAACATATTGTGGAATAAATAAGGAGACAAATGTTGTAAAAGTGCTTACCACACGTTGAATGTGGTTGCCACTTGGATCATAACGAAGCCGGGATGGACGCTGAACATGCACTTCACGCCGTACTATATAACGCCTAGTGATAGAGTTGTACCAACACATGTAATCTATAGGCGATGTAGGAGGGTGACGTACGTTGGCGATATAATCCATTCGTGTGTTCCAGACCTCGATCCAGTTCGAATGGTAGACCTCCCAATTCTCGTCCCACCGGCCCAAACGAGATGTATTGTGCAAGGAGTCAAGGGTGTCGATGTGATCCGGGATATGTTGCGTTAATCCAAACTGACGCAACACTCTATCAGGGCAATGCAGCTCTACAATGCCAAAGCATATCATTGGTCCCTGATATCGCCAGATATGACGACCCTCGACACAAATTGCTGGCAAGGTGCTTAACCGAGATTGCCTGTAAGGCGTCCATTGAGCCTAAGTGCAGGTAAAATAACTTAGTTATTGCATTAAATATTAACAATATATAATTGTGTCTGTTTTTATGTGTATACCTGATGTGGCTCTTGGATATCAAGTTGGTCCCTATAGAAGGATTGGCATTGCCTTGGATTCTCGCGGAATGTCAAGGGCGCAACCCAGCTGATCAAGTACAAAATAAATTATTTTAATACATACATAATATTGCATATTCATTAAATCAAGATGTACAAAATATTTTCCCTTACTGAGATCCCAAAGGCGGCAACAGATCATTGACTGCAGGTGGAAGTGGACGGGGCGCGGATATAAACGGTCGACCAATATGTAAATGTTCCCATGACCACAACTATACATGCAATGGCACATACGAATTAGGGATTTAATACATTAAAGAATTAAACATTAATATAAGTGACCGTCCATACCTTGAGCAATAAAACACACCCGCCGATTTGGGCGCGGCCTGCCATGCAACACTGGCACATTTGTCTGTATAGATTGGCAAGAACAGCTGACCCCCAGCTGTACTCACTACACCCCTCCATCGTCTCAAGCAATGGAAGATAGACCATTGATGTCCAACTACCAGTGCTGTTGGTGAACAACAGGGAGCCGAACAAATTAAGGATGTAGCGTCTGGCGTGTTGTAACAATACTTGCTCATCGGCGTAAGGTGGGGGGGCTTGTGCACAAAGTTGCGCCAACCATGTACTTCTTACTAGGCTGCCCTTTAATGCTGATTCTGGGGGGGCTGCACCCAATAAATAATTACAGAGGTCCTGCCAATTGTAGGTAGTGCTACCGGTGACTGCTCGACCGTCTATACGTTGACCTAGTAAAACGGCAACATCCTGCAGTGTTGGTGTCATCTCACCAACACGTAGGTGGAATGTATGGGTCTCCTGCCTCCACCTCTCTAATAAAGCCCCAACCAATGCGTTATCAATCTGGATGTGACCTACTTGGGCCACTCCAATGAATCCAGCTTGTACGACATAAGGTCGTATTTGTGGGCGAAGGGTTGATGGATGGTGAATCCTCACCCTGATCTCATCATTGCCCTGTAACACAAAGACATTAAATATATTAATCAACTATTTGAATAATTATAACTCAAAATTATATGACAAATATCGATTAACAGCATACCCTTTCATTCCAAACATCCTCCGATCGATGACGCTCCTGAAGACGCAACACAGACCTGTCATCTGGACCTGGATTTTGCTCACCATACCGAGCAGTCGAGGTCGAAGTCGAAGCATGTCCTCCTAGTGTTCTTACCATATCTCTAAAAAAACTGAAAATAGTAACCAAGGGGCTAACACTAAAATTACACATATTACAGCATTCTTATCAAGCACAACACAAGAAAGAAATTATATTTATTATTATTATGTAATTACAGTAAATAATACATCAAATGCAAGTATGAACCTAACTACAACATTATTGCTGTCTATTAGGACATGTTTTTTTATTATGCCCCCTTTCACTACATATGCTACATTTATTTTTGGACAAGCCCGCCCTTGCATCCATTTCGTTATGTTGTCGGGTTGAGCGTGGCCGTCCTCTACCATGCCTCCACCTTGTGTGATCTGCAACCATTATAGGTCCAATGTACTCCGGCCATAGAGACTGATCGGGAAGGGGGTGGAACAATGGAGCATACGCACTTGCATACATGGCAAGGCTTAAAAATGGATCAACATATTGTCCGAACTCGAGCCGAGAAGCGGTACAACATGCCATCACATGTGAGCATGGACGATGAAACAGTTGCCATGTACCACAAGTGCAACTCCATTCGTTCAGCGTTACAGTATGGCGAGTCTCCCTTCTGTATCCTGATTCAGTCTGCCTACTAGGAGTTGTTACCTGGAACTCCATAGTGTTTCGATCAAACAACGTCACTGTATGTCTTCTTGATTTCAAGGTGGCAAATTCTATTTCAGCGAAGACTTTCGGCGGCCATAAAAGACCCTGTGAAAAATATGCCCCAGCCACATCCCTGCGATTGACAAAATATTTATTGCATCGATAAAATGTCATCTCCACAAGGGCAGTTACTGGGAGGGCTCGCCCCACTTTCAAAACGCTATTAAACACTTCAGATATATTAGTGGTCATGTTGCCATAGCGATAACCACCATCATACGAAAGTGCCCAACGTTCTTTAGGCTCCCGTTCAATCCACTCTCTGATCTCATTACTGGCGTGTATAAAATGGTAATACAAAGCATCGAACTTCCTCCTGGAAGGTTCCCTCGCCATCTCACTCAACTTCTTCTTCATTGTAGCGTTTTTAAATCTGTGATTGAAGTTACTAACAAGGTGGCGAGTGCAGTAACGATGCTGCCCTTCAGGCTCAGGCCAAATGATTGACATCCCATTCTTGATGCCAACATGTCGATCAGATATAATACATATCGGCTGGCGATCGCCAGTCACATATATACGTAGACAAAATAGGAACCAACCCCAACTCCATGCATCCTCTTGGTCTACAAGAGCAAAACACAATGGGTATATACCATTGTTAGCGTCAAATGCGACAGCTACCAGCAGCTTCCCCATATATTTCCCATATAAATGGGTACCATCGATACTAATAAGTGGACGGCAACTCTTGAATCCCTCAATAGATGCAACAAAAGCCCAAAAAACTCCACGAAAGATTGCCTCATCTCCCACCACGCTTTTATATTGCCAATCGACAATAGTGCCTGGATTTGACTATTGCAATGCAGTGAGTAGCTTAGGTAGCATCGGAAACGTATCCTCATGGGAGCCAAACAACCGCTCAATCACTTCCTGTTTTGCTATCCATGCCTTCCGATACGAAATGTTGTATCCATGTTGTTGTTGTATTGTTGCTCGAATTGCTGCAATATTCATTTTAAGATCAGCAGTCACAATAGGAGACACCATAGTTGCAACAAAATTTGATGTCAAGGCACGGTGATCTTCTGCCAATACAGTGGTAGAATATGTATGTGGCCCCCTCAAAACCGAAATCTCAAATGGCTCTAGTCTTTGTTTGAGCGCCCCACTTAGATACTGGTTGCATTGTGGTGCTTGAACGCACCTTAGGGCTGCGTAAGTAGGCTTCGACCGGTGCACTATATATTCAAGCTTGTTTTTTATGTGCCACTCCTTAACTGCATTGACTAATTCTCCCTTCGTTTGGAACACTTGTCCCTCCTCCAAGATAGTTCCCGTTGACCGAATTCTTCTACTTTCCTCCCAGTCAGAATATACTGCCTGGTCTGCCCAAGAGACATCTTCGAATTCAGGAACAAGAGCTTGGGCAAATGAAGGCCCGGCACCATCGTCATTAGCATGTAGTTCATCCTCGTCATCGTCCAACCCCAGATCTGCATCTTCATCGGATGCCTCGGAATCATTGTTGGCATAAGCCCTATCAAACATGGTTGTGCTTTCGTTTGCATCCATTCCAGCAACCAGTGAAACGCCCACCATTGGACCTCTAGATGCCTCAACTACAGTATGCGACACACGATGTTGAGCTCTTCCCGCAACATTCACAGCAGTTACATACAATTCTATGTATGTTGCCCTATTTTCTAAAGCCATTTCGAACATAGACCTCAATGCCGTTAGACAAACGATCTCAATAGGTGTGTATCGCATAGGATTATGAGATAACAAAATTCTCTATGTAATCGCAATATCAATTGTGTTATGATCACAGCCAGTAAATTCATGCATCATTTCCTTCAAATCTGGAAGAGAACTTCCAGACTGCACCCTAAGTATAAACTGCCTTCCACCCATGTAATCAACACCATCAACAGTTTGCACTGCATCTCCATCATAATGACACAATAATGTGACTATGTTGCACGCCATAATTTGTAGACTGAGTCTCAATTAAAAACATACAATGTAATATTAATAACATTACAGAGTATCTAACAATATTATATCAAACTAAGAAATGCAATATATTAACTCTGTATTATTCGTATAATATAAAACATACAATGTCCCTTATTTTTCTATCAAAATTACCGTTTTCTAATTATTTTTAATTCTACTTATAATCATTCTATTCTCACACATTTTTTCATAATAACAAATAAATTATTACAGCAACCTCTTATTCAATTTTATATTAAAAATAAATTGCAGGTCTAAATTGTATTTATAGTATAAAAATTTTATATTATATGAATAATATAATAGTTTTTCTAAAAATTCTTAATGTCTTACAAATTCGAATAATTTTAAAATAATCGTATTACATATAAAAAATAAAATTACATCCCTAAATTGCTCAAAATATAGAATTTAAACATTTACAAAATTTGTAATATATATAACATTCTAATAATCATGTACTCAATAATAAGTGAGTATTAATTGTGTTCTATTACATTGAAATAAAATATAAATTTTATGATATACTATTATATATAATATATTCTAGCAACCTCTTATTTAATATTATATTCATAAATAAATTTTATAATATACCATTATATATATTGTAATTATTACATTAATATTACTAAACAAACCTAATAAAATGTATTCTATATTATTAGACAAAAATTTAATATTTTACATTTTTAGCAAAAAAAAATTAAGAAAATTTTTGATATTAATAAAAATATAATTATTTTTAAATTTTAAGAAAAAAATATAATGAGATAAAACATAATTTGGGGGCAAAGTGAAAAAAATTTCAAAAGTTATTTGAGAGGGGGGTTTTCTATTTTTGAAGTGAAGGTTAATGAAATTTTCTGTAATTTACCTTATATTCTATAATCATATCAGATAATATTTTTTCTGACAATTCTGATAATATTTACATCTCTAAATTGCTCAAAATATAGTTAAAATATAGTCAAAATATAGAATTTAAAAATCTATAGAATATTTTAAATACATAAAGGTATCACAAAGAGTTAAAATTGCCATATAATAAAGTTTAACACTGAAAAATAATATAAGCTACAAAAAATTACGAATATATTGAAATATAACATAAAATATACAATTAATAATTTTTTCAGTTTATTAACTTTACTAATCAATCTAATAATATTACTATAATAACAAATTCCTACAAAATAATATGACATTATAATATAAAAGTATTAACAAATTTAAAAATGACAATAATAACGACTTACATAAATGTGAAAATGAAGTGGAGATTGGAAGTTTTGTTTGAGAGGATAATAAGTTGAAAGATGTATTTAAGTAATTGAGTGTTGTGAAAAATATTGAAGAAATTGGTGGTATTTATAGAGGTAAAAGTGAAGATGAGGGGATAAAGAAGATGTTGTGAAAAATATCGAAGAAATTGGTGGTATTTATAGAGGTAAAAGTGAAGATTAAGGGGATGAAGAAGATGAAAATGGAGGAAAAAGAGTAGGTTGAAGAAGAAGATGAAAATGGAGGGAAAAAAAAGCAGGTCACGGAGTGCCTACTGTGCTCGTACGGACAAAAGTCAGAGACGGTTGATGGACGCCGTTTCTGACGGCGTCCGACATGTACCGTCTCCGACCGATCAACGAACGCCGTTTGAAATGGCGTTTCCTATTGATGCTACAGTAAAGTGTGCCATTTTGGTAAATATTTTTTCAACTATGCCATTTTGGTAATTTTTTTTGCAAAGTATGCCACTTTGGTAATTTATTCCATATACACGCATATGCTTTTTTATTTTATTTATTTATTTTTTTTGTTTGTTTGTTTCAATCACTATGTAATTTTTCGTATTACATATTCATTTTATGAATATTTATTTAGCATAAAAATTTATTTATCTCATGAATTTACTTTTTAAATATTTTTCATACAGTGCTCATGTTAAACCTTGCGGAGTGACTTCAGGGACAATCTATCCCTAGCTCTAAGTAGGTCAAATTTAATTATCGTCTCATGATAACAATTGATTACCATTTAGTAAAACTTAATTGCACTAAATAAGTTTTGCTGCTCTCTAGCATTAAATATATTCACTCAAAAATTTCGTAAATAACTATTATTTCAACAATTAACCCCTATAGTAGATATCCATGAGCAAAAATAACTTTAACTGCTATCATTACTTTTCTCACATCTCTCACCATGGTTCCCTACTTGCTCTTCTCGAATAATTCAATAATACAGAAACAATTTTCGTATTAATTCCAAATTTCAAACATATGGAATACTCTGGCCAAATATTCTTGAATCTATTTGTATATTGTCAAATCAATTAGGGGGACATCATTATCTCATTAGAGAATATAGATTCCACGTAAAACAATTGTTCCCACCACACTTCATGCCGTCACCCAACATACGTAAAATTCAAGATAACACACTTTGACTAATCCTTTTGGTATATCAAAGCAACGATTAATCCATGCACGACTGTTTCCTAAATTTGGAGTTATTATCTTACAGAACTAATTATTCCTAATAGCACTTAAAAAAACAACTAATTTAGATGGTCCTGCTCAGTGTTTCAATCTTATTGACAGCACTAATAGATACTCTTGGATCCCTATCTACATGACCAAGACAAGTCATCAAAATTATCATATTATAGTCTTATCAGACAAGCTGTCCAAACTTATCACCAATTATGAACATATTTTGGCAACATGGCATTAGTTTGATCTAAGTCTTTCTGTGATTTAATCTAATGGACCACTTAAAACCAAATCTGACATGTCACCCTGGACAACGTCTATCTCATGGGACATTTGTGAAAAACAATCACACACATGTTTGTCTCGTAAAATATAATCAGACAATAAATAAATAAATTAATTTTATTTTTTAATATTTAAAACTAACTAATTGGGTTTTCCAAGACACCAATTCCAAGACAAACATTGTCTTCATTATGTCAAGTGTATCATCAGGCGATTTGTATGTTGGGGTAGTTATTTTAAATGTAAAAGGTCAGTGTTACCTTTGGTAGTTGCTACTTTTGCCACAAGCTCCACCTAGGGATCTTTGTCCAATGTTGTCACATCTCCCTCGTGGCCCTCTTGAGTATTAGTTTCCTTTTAAGGTTGCCATCCATTGGCGCATCTTAATCTTGCTTTCTAGAACTGCCATCAGTTAGCAAACCCTGGTCTAGAGGTTAGTTTTTCAAATCAACCCCTAGAGTTTGAGACTCTTCTATAGGTTGGGGGAAGTACTCCTCAGAGAAGTCATTGTCAATGTTAAACCATATCAGGTTAATGTGGTCGAGATGTTCCACTATAATGATGCAGAGAGGAGAATACTCCCCTTCACAATCAAATGACCTCCGAACTAGTGACTTATTGGAAAGCTAGTCCCACTAAGATTCCTATCCTTCAGAAGCTGAGAGATTAGTCCATCTCTCAAGCTTCTTGTGTGGTTTCCCTTTAACAACAGTGGTAAAAGGTCTAGGCTCAATTGTTGGATTTTCAAGATCCACTGGATCAATTTGCTTGCCCTTTGGGTGTTGGGAAAAAGTAACTTTTGTTGGAAAAATAAACTCTGATACCAATCATTAGGTTCACAGTTCTGAACTATGGTCATAACAAAAGACACCTATTAGAGTACTTAGAGTATGAGACTCCTCTCTTTACCTAAGCCCCAAGTAGGAGAATCATGCTTCGTGACACCTCACATGCGAGAGTTCCCGGGAATAGTGTTATCTCTATAAATTCTTTTGCTCTAATACCGGCTGCTGGGACGAATTTCAAAAATTCGTCCTAATTTTATAAAGTTTACGTAGCGGAACGGGTTTAAAATTTATAATTCTAAACCTAGGGTTGATTTAAAATTTCTAATTTTAAATCTACAGATTTAAATTATAATTTAAACCTACAGATCTAAATTCTTTATTTAGATCTATAGGACTTTTACTCTAATACATTTATAACAATACATAAACTTAAACATGCATACTAACGAATACTATAAATAATAGAAAAGCGAAAACTAAAAGTGAAGGAAAGAAAGCATACATGGATTTGCTCCATATAAAGAAAACCAAAAATTAATAATAATCTGCAAAATCGAGACCCCGCAATCTTCTACGCAATTACATCGAGCTGCTCGGAGGGTGGGCTCTGAAAAATATTAAATTAAGGAAAGAAAAATTTCAATGGAAAATTTTCTCTCCAATTAGGTCTCTGAAACAATTTTCAGAAACCCAAAATAATTTGTTTGATTGAATACCAAACACTTGGAATATGTACCTCTATTTATAGTAAGCTACCAGAGTGAAAACAAGCTGAAATTTCAATGTGGGATTCGTAGGTTTAAATCAAAACGCGACGTTTTAACATAAAAAACTAGCAAAATGCATCGTTTCAATGTTCACCTCATGCGTGCTCTAGCTTGTCATCGCGTGGCATGTGGCGGCACGAGATTAGTTCGCTCCCAAAGGAGCAGATCGTGCCCTGGCAACCTAGCGCACGACACGCATCGTACGCTGGTTGACCGATACGCGTAGACATGGATTCTCAGACTTGTGCGTGGTAATTGTTTTTATTTTGCTTTGTTTCCCATGTGTAAAAATTCATCTTATAAATTATAATTTTCTAAAATCATTTTATTTTATAATGTTCAAATTTTATTTATCACATGAATAATATTTGGCGAAATTAAATTTACTAATCTCATGAATAAATTAATTAATCTCATGAATTCTTCAATATTTTTCCAATAGCAATAATTATAGAGGCTTGTGAAGGGACCTCAAGGACAATTTAAATCTAGCTCCAAATGGATTAAATTAATCATCTCATGAAATAACTTAATTACCATTTTATGAGATTTAATTCCACTAACTAAATCTCACTACACTCCAAACTTAAACCATTTATTTGACATCTCCCTAATAGACTGTATCGATGACAACAACCCCTCTACTAGATGTCCATGATGAAGAATAAGTATGACTACTACCATTCTCCTTCTCATAGCTTCTCCATTAGTTACCGACTCTCCCTTCACTGAATAATTCATTTATACTTGAACATATTCATAGTATCAATTCTAAATATTAAACACTTGGAATACTTTGGCCAAAGTTTTCGAACTATTCAAATACTTGCGAATCAACTAAGGAGACATCTGTATCTCATAAGAGACTGTAGATTCCCTATTGAATACGTGATCTTTGTCACACTTTACGCCGCTATCTAGTATACCTGGGAATTCAATCGTGCATTTAGACCTTACTTATAGTACACCAAACTAACTAACGCTCCATACACAAGTCCAAAATACTCTCAGGATTTAGAGTCATCGTTCAAATAGTGCAATATAAATCACTCATCTTGGATAGTAGTCTAGAAACAACTAATCCACATGGTCCAACTCAGTGTGTCAATCTTATTAAACACACCATCATAACACTTTTGGATCACTATCCACATGACCTAGACAAGTTATCTAAAGTGTAACGTTATAGTCTGAGCATACAAGTGGTCCAAACTTGGCTTTGACTACGAGTTTTTCAAACAACAATCCATACCATTTGTTCCAAGTCTATCTGTGGTTTAATCTCATAAACGACTTAGAACAAACATGTAAATTGTAGTTTGAGGACTCCACCCATCTCATGGATATTTCCAAAAAGAAAATCACATTCAGTATAAATGCTCGCTTATACAAATTTGACAAGGAAACAACTGGAACTTCAATTTTATCCTTTAATAAAATAATATTAACATAATAAATCTGGATTTTAGGACAATATTTCTAACATGAGGACCCTGGCTTCTTCGTCAGAGAGCCTAGTTAAGCAAGTATCTAGCAAAGGTCTTTGTTAAGTTGCTTTCTTTTGTAGCTACCTCCTCTTTTGAGCTCGAGCAAGACTAAAGGAACTAGAATCCTCTTAATTGAGGTCGTTTCTCCTGCAGACATTACCGAAATGAACACTAAAAGGTTGGCTCCTTGGCTGTCGTGGCCCCTGGCTAGCATCCACGTCTAGTAGGCGGTATTTCAGATTTCTCCTTGGATGCTCAGTCCTCATGATGATTTGGCCTTTTGAAGGAGGGTCCTCAGTTGGATCATATCCATGGGACTTCTCATGTGGCATCTTTAGTTCCAAGAGAGGGTCAGTAGAGGAAATGTATTGTGGAAGCAGTCTGAGTTTCCTCATTGATACTTGTATTTTCCCACAACATTGTGTTATGATTCAAGCTGCGTTTAAGTATTAAATATCATCAAAACTCAGCGTTTTGTCGGGTTGTTAGCCGTAAAGGTTTAATTAATAGTTTGGCACCATATTTTGATTGTTAGTTAATAACCTGGTTAAAGCTTGTGTCTAGATGCATTGAATTTCTAGATATTTTTCTCTCCTTGTACCGGTTGGTTCCAAATGTGTATAAACAGTGAGCTCTATTGTAATTGGGATTCATCAAATAGAAAATTGATCTCTTTCCTCTCTCAGCCCGAATTTCTCTCTAACTCTCTTCTCCTTCACTTCTCTTCTCATCCCATACTCTCTTATCCTTAGGTTATGATTCAAGCTTGATCTTGAATCATAACAATTGGTATCAGATGTTGCCGATTGATTGTTGATCGATTGATTGTAGCTGGCTAGACGCAAGAAAAGTGTACCAATGGCTGGTGGAGTTACAATTAGAGTAAGTTCTAATGCTAATGTGTCGTGACTAAGATCAAACTCAAGTCATGGCTTAGGGATAGTAGAATTTGATATGAGGAAGAAGTGAAAGAGATGAGAAGTAGAAGAATATCTAGAGAGATTCTAGATCAAAAGGAGAATAGAATTAGTTTAATTTTCATTGATAATCCCTTATTACATGCTAGGTACCCAATTTATACTAATTGAGGCACAGGTAAGCAACCAAAGAACAAATACAATACTTGTGCAATTTTCCACTAAAAACATCAAGAGCAACAAACAAAACAGCTAAACAAACCTTATTTGAACTTTAATATGAAAATATATAAAACTTAGCTATTATCTATATAAGAATCCTCCACGGACATGATAGTTCTTCCCCCTTTAAAGATTCTTGTCCTCAAGAATCTAAGAAGAGAGTTGAAACTTTGAAGAGTACTTATTGTTGTCGAAAGGAAAGTTGAAAGTGATGAACTCTTGCTGAAGTCTACAGTTGAAAAACTTGCAGCACTTGTTGCTTGATCAAGAGTTGCTGAGTAGTCTCCATCTTCCACTTAAAAACCTCCACACTTGCTGCACCCATGCCTAGCTTGTTAGTGGATTGATCAACTTCACAAGCTTCCAAAATTGGATCTGTTCTAGGCTTTTGATTAACACTACCAACAGCACAACCAGTCACCACATCAAGTTCTAGAACAATAAAATTTGTGGATTGAAGCTCTTGAAATTGTCTCCACCAAGATAAGCTCTCAATTGTCATGGTTAGACTCCAATGAAACATTGTCGCAATTTGCATTCTCCAAGAAGCCCAAATGATTGTTCTCTGCCTACAGCTCACACCTGTTGTCTGAATCACCCCTAACCTTCTGCGCCCAAGAGGTTCTCTGTAGCTAACTTGATGTGAATCAACAATATCTGATCCCTCAGACATGAACACAAGTGAGGATGCAAAATAATCCAGCCCATACAACCAATAGAACCCAAGAACAGCTGTGAATGTCTTATGAGCAAGGGCTGGTCTGTGCTTGGTTTCTCTGCTGTTATGTATGCCAACTCTAGCTAGAACGAACCTTAATCTTTCATAGACAAGCTGAACTACTGCCTCAACTTGTATGTAACCTCGGATTATACTCAATTGACAACACTTCACAGCATCCTTTTGCATTTGTGAAGCAGGTCTCAAGAATTCTGCATCTTCACTGTTGATTTCTGCATTATTAGGCTCAATTTCATCAGCTTGTTCCCTCTTTTCTGCTTGCTTTGAATAATGAGTAACTTGCTATAGAGTTGAACCCATGTTAATGAGTGTTTGGATTCCATCATTTTGCTCATCTTGTTGTTGCAATCAAGCAGGCAAGCCCACAAACAGATGCTGTAGCAGTAAATCACACTTTTTATTGACTATGGACTTCACCACCATGATGTTCCTTCGAATCAAGACCACTTGGTACTTTAATTCAAATTGATCAATAAGCACTCCAACCCTCTTGTACACTACCCATAGTTCAGTTATTTGCTCTACATTCTCAAGTTTGAGTTGTAGTTCCCACTGAATTTCAGAACCCACAGAAACTAGGTTCTTCTTCTGCTGAAATTTGGAATGAACCTTAGCAGCTTGTACCATATCTTCCTCTAATGTGTCCATCTGCTTCATCTTCTTAGGGTTATGAAATCCTTTTCCGGGATCGGGAGGAAGCCTGTCTCAAGGGCTTGCACTTGGATGAGTCATATTTTAACTCGAAGAAGGAAATAGATCAACATGATCCTACCATTCATTCAGCTAGCAGTGTTCTCTAGCTAGCTTAAGTTCATAATAACCTTCTCCTGATTCACGAGGAGGTCTTTCCCCAGTGTTTGTGCTTGGATAAGCCTTCTCCCCACACCAAGAACCTTGCACAGCGTCCAAGGTAATGCTTCTTACATGCTTCAGGTTCTGAGTTGGCACAACTGCAAGTTCAGAAGAGTTCAATAGCATATTTTGGTCTGTATTTGATGATACCACAGCAGCAACATGTGGTTTTCCCATTGAACTCAGTGGTTCTGCAGTAAAAGCTTCATACATGCACATGGATGGAGTGTTTCTATCATAATCTTGTGTCAACACTTGAGTAAGCTGTCCAGGAACATATTCCATTGTTGCAGATTCCACCCGTTGCTATTCCGCTTGCTGAATTTGTGAAGGTGCTATTTCGACTCTAGCAATGGTCTTCGCCATTACACCTTTATCAGAACTTAAGCTTAAGATCCCTTCTGGTGCCTTTGCACTCGCATCAATGTCCCTACATATCACTTTCTCTAGAGGATTTGCTTCACCTTGGGTAAGTTGATTATCAAACTGTTCATGTAGGCCATCAAGCTTCAGTTGCATTTGTTAGAAACGCTGATCCAACTTCTGTTCCCATTCACACCATCTCGGGTCCCATCTCTTAAGTAAAGAGCGAAGTATTTCCTTAAAACTCTCCTTCACCTGATTCATTTCGAGTTTTAGTGTTGAAGTTGTCACTAAATCCGAAGCATGCGTTTGAGCACAACTATTAGTAACACCAACGCCGGGCTGAGCAGCTACGGGTTCCGCCTTCAAGGGCTTTGTAGCAGAGCATGTGCCTTGTTTGCTAAACTTGTCCCTTTTCTTGGCCCTCTTGATACTTCTTTAGACCCAAGAGATTGCTCCAAGCCTATCAATGGATATTAACAACACCTTAGGCTGCTTCCTTCCTAACTTCATGCACTCATATAGCTTCCTAAGGACTTCTACCTTTGCTTTAAGTTGTAAGAAGTCTGGTGCAACTCCTTGAAAGGCCAGGATTGGCTTCTCCAAAGCCCTTATCCTCTTGCTAGAGTAGTAATTCTTACAATTTAAATGAGTGATCAAACTGATGTTCTTGTTCTGCTGATTTTTGACATTAACCCGTAGCTTTCTGTTGCTTAGAACCTCAATTCGAACCTCTGGGTGAATCACTTCTAAATTTGAAGGGATTGCACTCAGATCAGGTTACAATGCTTCCATTTCTATCATTGCTCAATGTAACTCAAGTAAATCGAATTCAAGACACTTAACTGGATGATTACAAACACATCCAACAATTTTTGATGCAAATCGCAACAGGCCAGACAATCAAGATCTCCTCAACTTCAGCTATTAACTTTGAACTCGCAACCAACAGAATTGGGAGTCTAGAATCAACACAATATCAGCTAATGGTTGCTAAACCACAGCCCACTCACTTTACTTGCACGAATCTCACTTGATTTCTGCTCAACAATTGTAACAGAACACAAACCCTAATTGTCGAACTTCGAATTAGAGAGAACTCGAACCAAAAACCCTAACCGCAGTGATTTCTTGAGCAATCCAGACTATGAATCTGAATTAGACTCGAACATCACTCCAATTACTGACTTCAACACACTACTATCTACAATCCTTAAGAACAATGTCAGATTCCTGCGATTTTGTTCTGAGTTCTTGTTAATTCCACTTCGAGCAAGTAGAATCAGCTAAGTTCCTCTTCACCGCTATGCTTAACAGCATAAATCCTCCAAAACTCAGCAACACTAGATCAACAACACAATTCAGAATCGAGGGAGTGGATTCTGATCAAATGTAACTTAGAAATTCAGAATCTTTTACCTTCACCTCAACAAATGAATTTCAAAACCAAAAGTAACCTCAATTCAGCTTTAGATCAACTAAATCACAACTTTAAACTAGATTTTCCTTATTAACTTCCATCTAAATTAACAAATTTAATCACAGCAGATGCCTAACTATAGCATATCTTGCTAATTTTAGCAGAAAGTCAATCAAACAATACCTGAACTACCATATTTGAGCTGAATTTGATCAGATTGATCTTGTAGAAGTTCTTGCACTTTGATCAGCTAGATGAAATTGAAATGCAGCAACTGAACTTGTTTTTGGTGATCGATTGCAGCTAGCGCCCAACTTGACACAATATAAACTCAATGTAGTTGAAAAATATTCAACTAAATCAAATGCAAAGCATCTAAAGTCCCTTGCGCAGCCACAACAATCAGATTTTGAATTTTCTTGATTAAAAGCTTGATTTGGGATCAAATCAAAGCTCTGATACCAATGGTCATGACCAAGATTAAACTTAAGTCATCACTTAGGGATAGTAGAATTTGAGATGAGGAAGAAGTGAAAGAAATGAGAAGTAGAAGAATATCTAAAGAGATTCTAGATCAAAGGGAGAATAGAATTAGTTCAATATTCATTGATAAACCCTCATTACGTGCTAAGTATCCAATTTATACTAATTGCGGCACAGCTAAGCAACCAAAGAATAAATACAATACTTCTGCAATTTCCCACTAAAAACATCAAGAGCAGCTAACAAAACTCCTAAACAAACCTTATTTGAATTTTAATATGAAAATATATAAAACTTAGCTATTATCTATATAAGAATCCTCCACGGACATGACATAATGCTACGTGTGCTACTGTTACTGGTGTAAATGCTGGAGCTAATGTTGAAGTTAATCAATTTGAGCAGTTAAGACTTCAAATGGAAGAGATGTTTGTTAAAATGCAGCAATCGTAGGATCAGAAGTTAGCTGAAAGATTAGATCAGCATTCTGAGCAAATTGAAGTGAAGATCTATGGCTTACAGTAGCAGAATACTAGACATAATTTTCCTACTAGAGCTGGAGCATTGTCAGGTGCTAGTCAACATGATTGTCCGCCAGATACTAGACAACCTCAGGCATTAGGATCTAGTGAAAATGGAATAGTTGGCGACAGAACCAATGGATTCAGACAATCTTGAGTTGAAATTGAACCGTTTGATGGCAAGAAACCTCAGTCTTAGACAAGAAGATGCGAGTGACACTTCCATTTCTACCATATAGATGAGGCAGAGAAGGTGGAATTAGTGGATGTTTTTACCTCCATGGAGATCAGGAGGTGTGGTTTTATAGCCTCATTTGTAGCAATCCTTCATTATCTTGGCCTAAATTTATGGAGGAGCTGTGTTAGAGATACGGTGATGAAGATCCAAGTGACATTGTGGGTAACTTCAATAAAGTGGTGCAAAATACAACAGGGAGGGAGTGAATGACAAGGTTTGAGAACTTGAGAGCAAGGACGACGTCTGTCAATCCTAGTGCTAGTGAAGCTTATTATGTTTCGAGTTTTGTCAGTGGTCTTAAGCTAAAAATTAAGAATCTTGTCAAAGCCTTGAGTCTTGGAACATTATCTAAAGCTTATGCAAAAGCTAAATTGTCTAAAGCCACAGTCTTGGCAACCACTAATGACCCAAGGAATAGAAGTAGCCAAGTTCCTAGTCAGGAATAGAATGCTTCGCTTAAGTATAAGACTATGAGTTTGGAGGAAAAGAAAGCCCAAAGATTGTGTTTTAAATGTAATGAGCGATACTTCTTTGGACATAAGTGTAATCCCAAGCTCCTTATATCAGCAACTGGATGAGCAAGAAGAGGAGTTGCAAGAAGATTTTGTGGATGATGAAATGGAGATCTTTGTTAAGGCTTTAACTAGGAATGGATCTCATAACACTATAAGGATCAAGGGAGAGGCAGGATGCAGACCAATTCTGATTTTGATAGACAGTGTGAGTACGCACAGCTTTGTGGATCCCAGATTTGTGAGGAAAGTGGGGCATGAAGTGATTAAGACAATTTCTCTAGTTGTGACTGTGGTAGATTGGAATTCGATATTCACTCAAACCAAATGCCAAGGATTCAGTTGGCAAATGCAAAATCATCAGTTTGTGCATGACTTCAAGATTCTGCAATTGGGAGATTGTGACATGGTTCTTGGGGTTGATTGGATGAAGATATTCAGCACGCTAATATTTGATTTCTCTCAATTAATAGTTTCTTTTGAGATGCAAGGGATTACTGTTAGGCTGCAAGGAATTGTGGAGCAAGCTTAGTTGCAAGTGATGACAACAAAGAGGCTGGAAAGTGTGGTCAAGAAGGGAAACTATCAGTGGATCAAGCAGCTATTCTCTATGACACATTCTGAGGCTTGGGCGCATTCTCATCCTTCAATTGGCAAACTAATTGATGAATACATGGAATTATTTGAGCAACCAGTATCCTTACCTCCCAAGAGGACTCTAAATCATGCAATACCTTTGAAGTCAAATTCAGATTTAGTGAATTTGAGACCATATAAATATCCTCACTAGCAAAAGGCTAAGATAGAAAAGCAATTTGAGGAGCAACTGAAGACCAGTTTTATTCAGCAAAGTCGCGGCCCTTTTGTCTCACCAGTTATATTAGTCAAGAAGAAGGATGGAACTACTAGAATGTGCATTGATTACAGACAGCTCAATTCGCTTACAATTAAGAACAAGTTTCCCATTCCAATTATTGATGATCTTCTGGATGAACTTTATGGTTCACATTACTTCTCTAAGTTGGATCTGCGACAAGGATATTATTAAATTAGAATCTTAGAGCAGGACATATATAAAGCTTCCATTTAGAACTCGTCATGGACACAACAAATTTGTGGTGATGCCATTTGGTTTGACAAATGCTCCAACTACATTTCAGGCTTTGATGAACAATGTGTTCAAGGCATTCTTGAGAAAATTTGTACTAGTTTTCTTTGATGACATTCTAATTTATAGTGCAACGTTTGAGGATCATATGGCTCATTTGAGGCAGATGTTTAGTATTATGCACAGTCATAAGCTTTATGCTAAGCTTTCCAAGTGCTCTTTTGCTCAGTCTCAAGTGGAGTATCTAGGCCATATCATCTCTAATGAAGGAGTATCCACAGATCCTTCAAAAGTTCAAGCTATGAAGGATTGGCCAACACCTGTTGCATTGAAGAAGTTGAGGGGATTCTTAGGCTTAACTGGATATTATAGGAAATTTGTAGCTAGTTATGGTGTAATTGCTAAACCATTAACTAACCTCTTGAAAAAGGATGCTTTTCTGTGGTCAAAAGTAGCTCAAGATTCATTTGAAGCTTTGAAGGCATCAATGTGTTCAGTTGGCTATGCCAAACTTTAGCGAGGACTTTGTTCTGGAGATTGATGCTTGTGGTAAGGAAATTGGATTAGTTTTAGCTCAGAAATGAAGACCGGTGGCCTATCTCAGCTAAGCCCTCAGTCGAACACATTTGGAGTTGTCTATATATGAGAAAGAGTATCTAGCTATCATCTAGGCAGTTAAGAAATGGAGACATTATCTAGAAGGTCACCATTTTATCATCAAAACGGATCAACAAAGTCTCATATATTTGTTGGTGCAAAAGATTGCAACAAGAGTTCAGCACAAAGGCTTGATGAAGATGCTTGGACTAGACAATTCTATTGAATACTTGAGGGGAAAGGAGAATCTTGCTGTAGATGCACTATCTCGCAGGATGGAAGAGACTGAATTTGGGTTTTATGGGGCTGTGTTAGTTGTATTACTAGCTTGGATGGAAGAAGTATATAAATCATGTGAAGAAGACAGCTTTGCTCAAGAATGTGTGACAGCCTTTAGCATCAACAAGGCCTCCTCTGCTACAATAGAAGTTGATATTTCTGTAATAAAGGGGTTCATCAGAGTGAAGGAGAAGTTGTATATAGGATCAGCAATAGACTTGAAGTGACAGATCATTGAGGCTTCTCATGACTCCGCTTAGGGAGGGCATTCTGGCATAGAAGGGACTTATCAAAGACTCAGGAATTATTTCAGCTGGATTGGTATGAGAAGAGATGTAATGCAATTTGTTCAAGCATGTGAAGTATGTCAATAGACAAAATCAGATGGTAAGTAGTATTAAGGTTTGCTCCAGCCCCTTCTAATTTTTGATTATGCGTGGTAGTATATAAGCATGAATTTTATTGAAGGCTTGCCTAAATTTGAGGGGAAGGAAGTCATTTGGGTGGTTGTGGATCATTTCACCAAATTCAGCCACTTTATTGCTTTGGCCCCAATCTCAGCTGAAAAACTGGCCAAGGCTTTCTTGGACAACATTTGCAAGCTTCATGGTTTACCGCACTCTATTATTTCTGATCGTGACAGATTATTTACCAGCCACTTTTGGTGTGAATTGTTTCTTCTCTTGGCGCTTCCTTGGCTCGGAGTTCGTCTTATCATCCCCAAACATGGACAAAGGGTTAATCAGTGCATTAAGCAATATCTGAGGAGCATGACTTTCTGCCATCCTAAGGAATGGTGTAGGTGGTTGTCCTTGGCAGAATTCTGGTACAATACACATGCCTATTCGTCTCTAGGCACCACTCCCTTTAAGGCACTTTATGGATATGATCCTCCTTCTCTTATGGTACTACAAAAGATCACTACTTCAGTTCCTGAAGTATCTGATTTACTGCTTCAGAGAAGACAGCTAGAATAACTTCTTAAGGATAATCTGCATATGGCTCAGTCAAGAATGAAATACTATACTTATAAGAAGCATTTAGACAAAGCTTTTAAAGTTGGATATTTGGTTTATTTGAAGCTACAACCTTATAGATAATCCACGGTGGCAGTACGCAAGAATGTAAAACACAGTGCACGATAGTTTGGTCCTTACAGAGTGCCTGAGAAGCTGGGAAAGGCTGCTTATAAGTTGAAGTTACCTCCTGATTCATATGTTCATTCGGTGTTCTATGTTTCCCTTTTGAAGAAATATGTAGAAAAAGGGAAGTTTTGTTCTTCTAACCACCCAGAAGCTGGTTCTAGTGGAGCTCTTTTGCAGGTGCCTACTGCAATATTGGACTCTCGGGTGATTCAGCATTCAGGAAGGCAAATTGAAGAGGTTCTGGTGCAGTGGAGCAATTTGGCTGAAGAAGATTTTACTTGGGAAGAGCCGAAGTTCATTCAAAGTCAGCTTTCTTCCTTCCATTCTTAAGATAAGAATGTTTTTAAGAGGGAAGCATTGTTAGGATTCAAGCTGCATTTGAGTATTAAAGATCATTAGAACTCTGTGTTTTGTTTTATTGTTAGCCGTAGAGTTTTAATTATTAGTTTGGCTCCATATTTCGATTGTTAGTCAATAAGTCGGTTAAAGCTTGTGTCTGGATGCATTGAATTTCTAGATATTTGCTCTCCTTGCACTGGCTGGATCCAAATGTGTATAAGGAGTGAGCTCTCTTGTAATTGGGATTCACTAAATAGAAAATTGTTCTCTATCCTCTCTCAACCCTATTTTATCTCTAATTCTCATTTCCTTCACTTTTCTTTTCATCCCATACTCTCTTATCCTTAGGTTATGATTCAAGTTTGATCTTGAATCATAACACATTGATGGCATGCTCTATAGGATACCCTTTTAAGATCTCAAGATATTCTCTCTTGGTTTGTAAGGACTTGAGTGGGCCCATGGTTGCTGTTGATTTCCATAACTATCTCCTCGGTCACCGTTAGCTTAATGGCCAAGTTGTTGCAGTGTTTCATCAGCAAGTTTTTGCAAATTGGACATCCGTTAGTGGGATGGAGTTTAGTAATATCCTAGCCGCAAATTCAATCATCCCATGTGTGCATAAGTCTTGGGAAGCCTAGTTTTCCCTTAATGAGCAACCGTTCAAATAAGTGGTTTACCACCCTTGCCTTCTAAATGTCATTCAGGACCATTTTTGTCCTACAAAGGGAAAGGGCTAGTCCGGACACTACAAAGATTATCTTCAGCAATAGTGTCAATAAAATTGACTTGAAGAGGACTAGGAAAAGGTCTTTGTTGATGCCCATTTGTCCTTCTCCTGTGAAGGGCAATTGTCTTGCCTCTATGGTATCCTGAACCACCTTTCTAAAGATCATGTAGTTCTTCGTTGGATGGGTAAACAAATCGTGCCATTTACAATATACCTCCTCCTTAGGGGAATTTGGGTCAGGCTTTCTATGTTTATCTCTAATCTTGAGTTTGATATTTGCCTCAAAAATTGAATATTACTTTAGCTCTTAAGAGGTCAAACTAGTATTTTCTCAAGTCTTGGGACTAATAAGACTTCTTGGCTTTGATGTCCTTGACCAAAGGATTGCAAACCATAGGAGGACCCTTGATGTATTCAACGACGTTAACCGAATAAGGAGGATCCTCATCCTCTTTGATTAAATCGTGTACATAAATCCCATACATGGTTTTTTTTTTTGTTTTTTTTGAGGCTTTCTTCTTTTAAGAGATCCTCACAACTAGTAGCACATTCTTCCAACTGAAGGAGCGTCATGAAGTTAGAGCCTTCAAACTTCTTCTTAAATTCAATGTCCAAGCCATTCAATGCTAGCTTGGGGTACTCAATCTCAGGAAGGGCTACGATGCACTTCAACTTGGCTCTTTTGAATTGGTTAATGTAATCTTCTGCTGATTCACCTGGTTTTTGTTTCATCTGTCCCAAGTTAGACATGGAAGTTCCTAGTTCCATTCTTAGGAACTGAGCTTGGAAATGCCTAGCCATGTCGTCCCAACAGTAAATGGAATTAGGAGGTAGGCTAATGTACCACTAAAAAGCTGCTCCTGTTAAGGACTAGGAAGTAGCCTAAGTTTAAGGTATTAATTGTCAGCTGCTTATTTACACTGGCAATTGAACCTTGCCAAGTAGTTGAAGGTAAATATAGTTCCTTCTCCTGAGAAAAGGGTAAACTCGAGGATTTTGTATCCTTGAGGAAAAGGCTAATCCCTACCCATGTAGTCAAGGTAAGGTTTACTATACAGTGGTCTATTGACCCTCACAAGGCCTAGCCTATACATATGTTCGATAAGGGCGGCAATTGGTTCAAAAGGGGAAGGTTTGGCACATGATAATGTGCCTGCCACTACCCCCTAAGTGGGCAAGGATCTCTAAGGGGATCTGCAGGATACCCTTGAGCATCCATCACAATCGGGTGAGGGAATGGCGGTTAACCCCCAAACCCGGGTTAACACCCTTAATCATTTTGTCAATGTGTTTGTTTGGCCAGGAAGCATGTTCTAGTAGAACATGGGTTATATGGTATGCTTAAGAGCACACCAATATTAGTAGGCTGTTGGTTAATCCTTAGCTAATCAATCCCCAAGTTATGATCTTGAGGACGTGGGTGGTTACCTTACCCCCCTCAATGTGATAAGCATGAAGAGGTCTAGGAAGGAAGGTTTGGTCCCCAGTAGCAGGTACCTATCCTTGCACTCTTATTTCAAGGCCTTGAGTGCGCCTCGAGGAAACCCTTCCTAATTGAGGTGGGTATGAACGGTCATGTCCCCGAGTCTCAGGGACAGGTGACACCGGCTATTTAAACCCCAAATTCGAGGGAACTGGGATAACACCGTTTTGAGCAAAGTACCACATGCTTGATACATGATGTCCTCCTCGAGGAGAATTAGGCCCTTATGTGATGAAGTGACAGTGTCTCGAGCTCAACATCATGATAAGATTATCACCCTAACAAGGGTATCAACAACTCGAGGCTTTAGATGGTTGATAGGTCAAGGGAGCTCGAACTCTTCGGGCTGCCAAGAAGGCTACAAGACAAGTGGGTTCCAAGCTTAAGACAATTACTTGGAGCATAATTTAAGATACTTGGGCACTAAGCTCAATACAAGAGAATGTGGAGTTTCTAGAGTGGACTTCAACTAGAAATTCAGACGTGGGCTCTAAGAAATTCCCTCCAAAACTAAATCATCGACATGTCCATTGATCATTCACGTGCAAGAAGAAGCTTAGCGGCCTGACGTGGAGATAAAATGTCACGGAATCAAAGGCAGCCGTTATTTAGTTTATCTATAAATAAAGGACTCTATTGTAGTCCAAAGCACACACTTAATATAAAACTTTTTCAAGTTTCCTTCGCAGCACACTTGTGCTCTTTTCTTAGGAGTAGCATAATTAAGACTAGCTTAGCTTAACATAGAACTTGTCGTACTTGCTTCTTTACTAATACAGTCTTTTGGGTTTTAGGTATGAACTTCTTGTTTTGATATGTTCCCAAGTTTTGACGAGTTGAGAATTAAGGCTCTAGTTTAAGGTTTTGATGATCTAAGGCTTAACCTTGATTTCGTTGGTCTTAACACTATCGTCACTGCTTGATAAATCAGGTGAACTTAGGTTCTCACCATTGATTAAGGATTTGACGGCCAATGTTTGACCTTGATTGTGTTGGTCCTAGTCTAGTGGCCTTAATATGCTTTGCTCCATCTTTATAAGTTAAGGGTGCCGAGCTTAAAAACCTGATTTGTCTTCACCCCCATTCCTAACTTTTAAGTGCAAGAGGAAAGGTGTCTATGGGCCTCACTCCATCATTGTAATTACAAATTGAGTTAGGTCCATATCCTTTTATATATATATATATAATCCACAAAAATATTTAAACAATTCTTCTTAGTTGAAGCATAAGCTAAATTCACGGTATAATTGAAGTTAGATGCACCAAAATGTCATAACCTTTTCTCCGAAAATGGTGAGTGGTTGAGGCCAAAGACGCGTGGTTCAAATTCAGGCTCACTCCGTAATCACGGTGAGTCCCTTTTGCACGTTTGTTTTATTATCATTTTATGGTGACCACTTAATTACAAAAAAAATAAAGAAAACTTGCCTTTCGGCAACCATAGTGGGCGGCTTAAAATGAGACTTCATCGTGTTTAGCCTATCGCGGATTATCAAGATGTAATTTCAGACCATTCACTAATGGTTAGAACTAAGAGGTTTAGTGCTCTCGAGCATGAGGAGCCAGAGGGCTTAGCCCTAATAGGATCCCCGCTTGAGCGTCCTCTTGAACAAATCCCTATAACACGAAGGGATGAACCGAGTCATAGCCACGGCAGTGAGAGTGGTGGTGATGGCGACATCCCACAAGATGAATGTATTGGGGTGGATGGCCATTCTCACAAGAGTTTGATCGCGATGCTTAAATGCTGTTTAGAAATCATGGACAAAGAGTCAAACAAACACTGAGAGAAGCCTTTGAGAGACAATGTGCTTCATCAAAGTGCAATCTAGCAGCCCAATGTGAAAACTCCACCGTCATGAGAGCCGTGATAAATACGTTGGAACCTCAATGAATGATAGGCTTCATAAAGAGACTAATAGAGTCTGAGTTGAAATGAACTCAACCTTGACTTCTACTACTTCCGATATTGCTAAGGATGTGGCAAGACAGACACTAGTTGAGGTTGAGCCTGTCTTGGATAGATGGGTTGAGGCTCACAAGGGCTTGTTTTAAGCCATTAGAGAGGATATTAGTAAAATTAGGCCTACACCTCTTCCATTAGCACTAATTGGGTATCCTCGTGAGGCTCCTTTGAGCTCATGATTACCAGTGACTCAAATTGACTATATTATCCTTGAGAGAATGAAAAACCAACTTATGGCTAACCCAAGTTTTTTTTTGTTTTTTGTTTTGGTAAGTTAGTGAAATATATAGATGAAAGAAAAATAGTACAACTACAAGGGGCATACCCCAGGACACGACCGAAGCCTACAAAGATGAAACAACGTCAAAACATAGTCCAGACAAAGTCCATACAATAAGCAACCAAAGTACAACTAAGGAACCAAGAAGACCCTAAAGCTCAAAACCCCATTTCCAAAGCAAGGAGGCATGGTAGTGAGCTCCTCTAAACGAAGGAGCAGGCAGCAAGCGGGTCCTGACCAAACCCGCAATCTCCTCTCGTATGGCCACAACTATTCTGGACTGAGAACGCTGAACCCGAAGGTTGCACTCGTAGGAGAGAGTATACACAGTTGCTGAGAGGCAAAGTCGCGCTGTGATACTGCCAATCTCTCCCCCCTTGAGGTGATGAGCAGCCCAAGTGACGAGATCATCCTAAGGAAGGGTAGGCCAAGCAATAGATGTACTCAGAATGATGGAGCTCCAGACCGAGGCAGAAAAAGCACAGGCAAAGAAAAGGTGCTCATGAGTCTCATTAGTAGAACTGCAGAGAACACAAGCACTCTGAAATTCCAGTGCTCTGAAGGGCATAAGTCGGTCTCGAGTCCAAAGCCGCTTTCGAGAAGCGAGCCATAGAAGGAAGGAGTGCCTCGGAATATGCATCTGAAACCACAGAAGGTGATGAATAGTGTCCTCCTCTTTCCTGCTCTGTAGCATCTCTTAAGCGGACTTGGTAGTGAATTTCTCCGAAGGGTCACCTAACCATCGGATGGAATCCGCCACACCAGCTCGGGGGCTGAAAATGATCATGTCCCAGATGGGTCAGAGATCCAAATAACCCTGTGGAAATCTCTACTGACCATCCTCAATAATGGATGAAACCCGAGAATCCCACAGAAACCACAAAGAGGTGAGCAGTCGAGCAGGGAAGAGCTCCGAGAGACGACCACACGGCAGCCAATAATCAGTCCAAAGAGTAGTGTCAAGGCCATCGCCTATAGCATCATAGATCGCACTAGAGCAGAGGCGACGGATCCTGACGCCAGCATCACGAAGCCAATCTCGTCTCCCGAATCATCTAGACGCTCCTCCCTCGAAGCCGATTCAAATGAACCTAGCGTGGCCAATGCGAGGAAGGGCCAGAAAGAAGGTACTAGATATGCTTCATAATCGTAGCCTGGTTTCGCTCAGCATGACAACAAAGTCCTAGACCTCCCTCCCTCCAAGGGTAACACAACTACGTCCAAGCAACCTTCGCTCCCCCCCGGGGTTAGCAAAGAGCCCCGCCAAAGAAATGTCGCTAGAGTAGACTTGATCTTCTTGATCATCATCTTTTGGAGCAAGAATACCGATGACCAGTAGACCTGAATATGAAAAAATAAACCAGATAAGCTGTAATCAGCCAGCATATGATAGAGAATGAGAGGTCAAAAGCCTTATACGTAAGAGGATATGATCCAAAAGCGGCTAGCAGTCTACATACTATAGCCGAGAAGTAAAAAGTAGCACTCTAAGATACCGAACCGGGCACTACCCAAGACTAAATCCCAGAATACCAAGAATGTCCCACTGAGTCATAGAATCAACTCATGCTAGAAAAATAGAACTCTTTGCTACATTCGAGTAGAGCCCCGAGAGTATAAGAAAGCAATCCAAAGCCTCACAAACAAATGTAACACTACCAAAATCACCCTGACAGAAGATCATCAGGTCATCAGCGAAGCACAAGTGTGTCAACCCAGTGCTACGGCAGCAAGGATGATAATGAAACCATGGGTCATTAATAGCACGGCGAAGTAGACCTCGGAGACCCTCCATAGCGATAACAAATGGAAAAGTAGAGAGTGGATCACCCTGACACACACGTCGACTAGAGTAGAAGAAACCCTCAAGTTCGCCATTGATGGCGATAGAAAAACGGGCTGTAGAAAGGCACTCTCGGACCCAACCAACCATGACCACGGGAATCCCCATACTCATCATACCGGCTAGAATAAAATCCCAATGGACAGTGTCAAAAGCCTTGTGGATTTCAGTGCACAACGAGGCGAGACCTGAAGGTGATAATCGCGTATTAACTCCTGCGCCAATAGGATGCTATCAGAAATCTGACAGCCCGGGACAAAAGCTGTTTGAGCATCATCAATCAGCCTGGGAAGAACAACCTTCAACCTATTTGCAATGATCTTAGTGATACACGTATAGATCACATTATAACAGGAGATAGGGTGGAAATCACCAAAAGTAGAGGGAGTCGCCACTTTAGGCACTAGACATATCCTGGTGGTGTTGAAGGCACCCAGCATGCGCCCTGAGACAAAGAAAGGCTTCACGACCCTAATCACTGCTCCACCTACCACCTCCCAAGCCCTCTTAAAGAAGAGGGAAGTGCAACCATCAGGCCCCGGGGCCCTATCGTCACCAATGGAAAAGAGAGCATCACGAATCTAGACAGCAGAGATCGGGGAAATAAGCGGGCGAGCCTGATCCTCAGAAATGCGAGCCTCAAACACGTCGGAAACATCCTTAGTCTGCAAACCACCAGGCTCAGTCAACAGCTCCTGGAAGAAAGTAACCCCGGTCCCAAAGATCAACTGCAGATCATATGTACCCACACCATCCAGGCCAACAATCGACGAAACCAGTCCGGGCCTGTCGATGGAGAACAGATTAATGGAAGAACCGAGTGCTCTGATCCTCGAGCAAAACCCACTGAATACGCGACTTCTGACAACAGAACACCTCCTCATCCCGACACAAGTGGGAATACTCACAAAAAATACGACACTCCTCTAAGCGAAGGGTAGGACCCTAAGGGTCCTCATCCAACGCCCTCTGGCCCATGGCCCACGCATCACAGGCCACCTCGACTTTGGCTGAAATGTGGCTAAAATGGCGGGTATTGAGGGCCTGTAACTCACTCTTCTGCAACTTCAGCTTCTGAGTGAGCTGATACATCGGAGTACCCTCAACACAAGTGTCCCACACTCGTCTAACGGTGGGGAGGAAGTCCTCGTAATCGGTCCAAATGTTAAAGAACATGAAAGGAAGTCGCCTAGCACGATGTTTCCCAAGCCCTTGCACAACAATAGCACTATGATTCAAGACAAGCTGTTAAGCAAGGATCTCAGCAGATGCAACAGGAAAGTCTCGAAGCCAACCCTCACTGACAAGGCACTAGTCAAGCCGCTTGAGGATTAAATGATCATCCTCAGCCTTATTGGACCATGTAAAATGAAGTCCCGAAGAAGGGATGGGCGTAAGCTCAGCCTCAGTGACACATTCCTGAAAATCATCCATATGCCCCGACCATCGCTCCACCGCATCTATCAGAGATACTAAGGATGGCATTGAAATCCCCGAGAAGGATCTAAGGCTCACCCAAAAGACTAGAGTTAGTGCTCGTAATATAGTCCAATAAAGCCCAACGAGGCCCCGACTCATTAAGGCCATAAATAAAGGTAGCAAGAAAGCTCATAACTCTAGAAAGATTGGAGATATGACAAGTAAGGAACTGATCCTCTCCCCGAATGAGCACAGCTCTATATACACCCGGGTCCCAAGAAAATATGATGTGACACCCAGAGGGGCAAACTCCACTGAAAAGAAAGCTTCATCCATCGGCACATCGAGTAATCACCATCTCAACATCAGAAGGTTTGGTATTAGTCTCAACCAAACCAATAACAGACAAATGATTGAAAGATATCCAATTGCGAATAGCACGAGAAGAGTCGGGGTTATTTAGCCCCCTAATTTCCAACCACCATGACGAAACAATCAAGAGAGAACATGGCTCGCACACTTGGTCGCACGCTTAAGCGGCCTGCTCGAGGCCTCCACGGTAACCTCAGCACAAGGGGAAGAGGAGGTGTCCGACAAACTCTCAAACCGGTTCGATACATCAAGGCTTAGCACACTAGCCAACCGGTTCAAAGTACAACAAATAGGGGTTGTAACCCCGATAATGGTATCCTGAGCCTCTTCTAACTCAGGAGGAATATCATCGGCATCTGAGACCCAAGCACTAGACAGGGGAGAGGAAAGGGGAACAAAGTCAGCAAAGATCCTCGGGGGTAGAACGACCAAGCCCGAAGCAGAAAGGACAGTACGTGAGCCTAGGGAAATAGCCTCCTCCTGACCATGCATAACCTCCTCCATCCTAGTCCCAACATCCTCTGTCTCACCTAGCCCTGGCCCACCCACTATAATCCCACTTCCAAACACCAAGCATGCCCCGATATCCTTAGAGGGAAGCCCCTCCATACTGGGCCTATTCCCTCTAGTATGGGAAGTAGGTAGCTCACTAGAAAAAAGTCCCTCCAAAACGACCCCATTTCCTCTGGAGGTAACGAGAGATGGAGTACTAGTGCGAAGCCCCTCCAAAATAGGCCCATCCCGTTAAAGAGTAGAAAAAGATGAGTTAAGAAAGGAAAGCCCCTCCAAAACGGGCCCATTTCCCCTAGTAGTAGCAAAAGATGAGTCCCTAGAGGAAAGGCCCTCTAAAACGGGCCCATTTCCCCTAGTACTAGGCATAGGTAGCTCAAAACTAGCAGGGCAAGAGAGGCCCAACTCCCTTGGCCCAAAAAAATCAAGGCGCAGCCCCATATAATGTCCAACAAATCATGGCCCAACGGATGATTCCCGTAGCCCAGCTAAAGTCGGACGTGCCCATGAAGTAAGCCAAGAAGGGAGTAGCCCAGCAACACGTGGCTCATTGGGCTCCCGTGCCCTCCTTGACCCAGCACCATCATCCATTTAACCATGCACAAGCCCAACATCATTCCTCCCAAGCCCAACTCCTCCAATACTCCCCCCACCTCAACCAACAGCCCATTATGCAGCCCAGATAACATGGGCTTGTAATGCAACCCCTCACCAACATTAGCAACCGCTGCCTCTCCTCTATTCGGGCAACGGTTTCACCGGCGGTGATGATTTTTGGCAACCCCTATCGGATTTTCAGTTGCAGCAGTATTAATGGTATTCGGGGTATGACACGAGTGCCCAAAAACCTGACATTTTCGACATACCTTTGGCATCCCCTCAAATTTAACCATGACTGGAATGAGCTGTTCTTTGTATTCGATCGTAAACCATTTTGGGAGTTCAACCAAGCGTCAATTTGGACACAAACACGGGCGCAACTCACTATAAAGCCCTCAAGGTTCGGTTGGTCCATAAAAAGGGGTCAACCTACCCCACTAGCAATCGAGCTTAGAGAATTCTCGACCATAAAGAGGCCGGGAGGCCATGTAATTGGACCTAAATAGAGAACAGGTCCAAGTCATGAGAAGGAGCAAAATCGTGCCGCCAACATTCGAGAGAGATATAGTGCCCATTTAGAGTCCAAGGGCCTCCCCAAAGGACAAGATCCGACTCAACGATTGACCTGAATCTGAAGTAATAAACTTCTTTATCGGCAATGACACACTCAAGACATTTTGATCCCCAACGAAATTTGGCAAGAGCAACACATCGAAAGTAAGCAACAGGACTGCCAATAATCCAGCCTACAAGGCAACACCCCCATTTTTCTGGACTCGGGGCTACATCTTCATCTGTGATGGTAGTGAAGACTTCACCATTAACAAGCTGAGGTGGGATAAACTGAAGTGATCCTCCCAAAGGTGTTGTGGCAGCGACATTGGCCAAAGAACAAGGGCCCGAGCCATCTAAACTTGAGCCACCCAGAACTCGGGGTGTAGACACGGGCACCGCAAGCATGGTGCACACAAATCAAGAAAGACCCAACTAATAAAATAAAGAGCTAACAAACAAAGGAATCTAGGTGTAACAAACTTGTAACAAGTAAGAACAAAATCATCCCGTACACATCACCACTTCACACCACCCAACTTCATCATCACCACCTCCTAAGAAACCACCATCACCACCACCCAAACAGAGGCACAAGCAATAATGGTTGAAAACAAACACCCCAAACCCAGCACAACACCAAGCAAAGAAAATTAAACATGCATTGAACAAGAGCTGCGTGCGTGCTCTGTTTTGCAGCAAAAACAGGGGCTAACGCATCCAATGCAAACAACTACCAAAAATCAACACAAAGAACCATGGCAGCAACAATGAAGCAAGAAAAAGTAGGGAGGATGAGATTCATACCAAGAATTGCTCCATGAGAAGAGAAAACCAGATAATATTCTAAGAGAGAAAAGAACCCGAGGAGAGAAAAACCGGCCACCACAGCAATCACCAACCCAAGAATAAAGAAAAACAATGATAAATGAAGCCTCTAAGACAATGAAAGATGGAATCAGGAGACATTGGGCCTGGAAGAGGTGTCCTACGCCACCATTAACATCAAACTTGATCGCCCTCGCTCAGATGTGTTTCACCCTCAAACCAGTGATTGGATTGATGCCCTGATCATCCCGCAGAATAGAGGAGATCACGAGGAGTCCAAAACTGGGTTCAGCATTGCCGTACGATTCGCCATGCACCCTCAGGCACCAGAAAACACCCCTGCGCAATAGGGTCACTTTGCTCACGTGCACCCTCACTCCCCACATGCCATTGCTAGATATCATAGGAAATCGCCAAGTGTCACACACTTGGAATACAACCATAGGAACAACCAGCCCCTTCGCATTGCTGACCCATCAAATGCAAGGTTTTTCCCTGGCCCCGAGGGATGTTAATGCTAATGTGCCAGTGTCACTTATCTCTGAGACAACAGGGCAAAACTGTTCATACCCTGCGCAGGTAGTAGAGGTTTCCTCGAGGTCCACTCAAGGCCTTGAAGTAGGAATACAAGGACAAGTACCCCCTTTTCGAAGCCAGCCTCTGCTTCTTGGACCTCTTCATGCTTATCACATTAGGTGGCAAGTTAACCACCCATTTCCTCAAGATCATGACTTGGGGACTGATTAAGCAAGGGTGAACCAACAACTTGCTAACATGGGTGTGCTCCTTGACATGCCGTATAACCCAGGTTCTATTGGGGCATACTTCGTGGCCAACCAAGTGCATCGCCAAATTGATAAGGGGAAACACTCCAGGTTTGAGGGCAACAACTGTTCCCACATCTGATTGTGATGGGTGCTCAGGGGTATCCTACATATCCCCTTTGACATCTTCACCCACTTTGAGGGCAATGGCAGGTGCATTACCATGTGCCTAACTTAGCCCTCCAGGACCAATTGGCTCTTCTCATCGAGCGGATGTATAGGCTAGGCCGGAGAAGGGTCAATAGACCCTTGTACAGTAAACCTTACCCTAATTACATAGACAGGACTATCCTTTTCCTCAAGGATACAAAATTCTCGAGTTCACTCTCTTCTCTAGAGAAGGGACTGTGTCTGCCCTTAAGCACCTAGCAAGGTTCAATTGCCAGTGTGGAGAGGTAGCTGATAATCAGTATCTCAATTTGAGATTGTTCCCCAGTTCCTTAACTTGGACCACTTTTTAGTGATATTTAGTCGGCCGCCTAATTCCATCAATTGTTGGAGTGACATGGCCAGGCAATTCCAAGCTCAGTTCCCAAGAATAGAACTAAGAACTTCCATGTCTGACTTGGCTTGAATGAGACAAAAGCCAAGTGAATCGGCGAGAATTACATTAACCGGTTCAAGAGAGCCAGGATAAATTGTATTATATCCCTTCCACAAGTTGAATATGACAAGTTGGCCTTGAATGGCTTGGATATTGAATTTAAGAAGAAATTCAAAGGCTCCAACTTCATGATGCTACTATAGCTGGTAGAATGTTGTTACTCTCGGGCTCGAACCTCGAACGTAAACTAATATAAAATGCGGAATAGGTTGAGAATTTGAGATGAGAAAGAATGTGAAATTGAGATGAGAAGATAGAGTTTACAATTAGATGAGAGAAAGAAGGGAAAAGGAGATGAGAGAGTAGAGTTTTGATCTCAAATGAGATTAAGTTTCAGATTTCATTCATTGAATTGAATTACAGCTCAAGCATCTACTTATAACAAAACAAACCAAGCTAAGAACAATCTAGAAATATCAAGAATATACTACCTAACATGCAAATGGCATTTTGGCCCCAATTATAAGGAATAACAGCAACTACAGCCAGCAGCAACAGCACGTGACTAGCAGACCAACTAACAGCAACTACAGCCAGCAGCAACAGCACGTGACCAGCAGACCAACTAACAGCTTATTACAACCCTTACAATGCTCAACTAATGTATTATAATGCAACAATACCAAGCCCATACCAATTAGTAAACTGATAACAACTAACAGCAACACAATGCATTAGTATATCAGCACCTAACAGAACATATCAGCACAGCAGCATATCAGTAGAACTCAGCCTAGCAGCATATCGATAGCAGAGCAACATCAACATAGTCCAAACATCGATTTCTCGGATCATAACATTCCCTTCCCCTTGAAAATATTCTTGTCCTCAAGAATGAAAGAGAGTTATTACAATGAAGAACTCTAATTGCATATGAAAATACAGCTGAAGTGTTGAAGTGTTGCCGAAATCTGCAGAGTCCCTTTTATATTGTTTACCTCGATGCAATGTCTGCGTTTGAGTACATAATACTCTTCAGGAGGTCTGCACTGATCAAACCAAACAACAACAATACATCCACAACTCCTTTTGATGCCGTTAACACAAATCAAAGGCCAGTCTTGCTGCTGAGAATCCAAACACGCAGCAGCAATTCTGTAATTTAGGTTGTAAAATGATGCACAACAAAGCTTGATTGTCATTAAATCCTCAAGAATGCATATGATGTCTTTTAACACCTCCGGAGGCCTTGCAAACTCAAACCAAGAGAACCACACATCAAAATCAGCTTGTAAACATTCCCCATTGCAGTTCGAACAACTCCAAAACAGAATTATTTCAACCCGAACTTGCCAAAAGAGCATTACAGCTACTGGAATTGGATCTTGAAGGCTAGCACCAGTTGTTTAAGGTTGATCTTGAGGATTAGCCAACACATTAACAAATTGAGGTCCATCTTGAGATCTTCCATCAGCTACTACAGGACTCATAGCCACAAAAGGGACACAAGATTGCAACTCTGCAGCAGCAACATGAATTTTCTCCACTGGAATCTACGATTCTGCAGCAGCTTCTTGCGTGCATTTGCTTGGAGTGATGCTATCTTCATCTTGCGTCAACACTTGAGTGATCAGCAAAGGAACATCCTTCTTAGCTACAGATTGCACTTGCTCCTGAATTCCCTGCAATTGTTGATTAATTTGATCATCAATTTCGACATTGTCGTGGTCGAATTTATCCTCAACAACAATCGTTTCTATTACAGCTTCCTCCCGGTGCTCAATCAATGATTCTCCTTGCTTGATAATCGGATCCTGCAAATTCACAATCTTATCTTCAGTTTGTTGTAACCAATCTTCCACCTTTGCATCTCTTACATCTTTTCCCAACAACATTGATAGAATTCGATCCATCTTTTGACCAATGCTTTTCTGTAATTCTCGAAGATCTTCTTTAGTAGCATTTTGAGGTCCGATTGTAGCATTTGCACCAACTTCCGATCTAGTTCTCACTTCATCAGCCATTTGCAGAGTACAAGTTAAAAAATCGCAGGAGTGTAAAATTTGTTTCGCAACTCTTCAACACCGATTGCTTTATGAAGCTCTAATCCTTCGTTCGCACAAACAATCCGTTGTTATCGGTTCGACAATCGTCACTGATTCCAAACCCTAGCTTGCAGAATTTAGCGCACAACCACTTCGACAAACCCTAACTTCAATCGAGTTCTGACAATGATGTTTTCTTGATTAATTCGGACTAAGAATCCGAAATAGGTTCGATTTCTATCTATAGTGATGATTTAAACACACGGAACACCACAATCTTCAAGAACAATATCGGATTTCAACACCTGAGTTCGCTTGTCAAAATTCACCACCTTGTCAGATGTCAGAAATCGCCTTTGCTGACAAAAATATCGATTGAACTTGAAATTTGCACTTTGATCAACACAATCTGATTGTTTGAAATCTTCACAATCTGAGCGACAGTAATTTGATTTCTGAAATTTTTTTTTATTTTTGATTACGCACTCGATTGGATCGAGGCTCTGATACCAATTGTTACGCTCGGGCTCGAACCTCGAACGTAAACTAATATAAAATCAGAATAGGTTGAGAATTTGAGATGAGAAAGAATGTGAAATTGAGATGAGAAGATAGAGTTTAGAGTTAGATGAGAGAAAGAAGGGAAAAGGAGATGAGAGAGTAGAGTTTTGATCTCAAATGAGATTAAGTTTTAGATTTCATTCATTGAATTGAATTATAGCTCAAGCATCTACTTATAACAAAACAAACCAAGCTAAGAACAATCTAGAAATATCAAGAATATACTACCTAACATGCAAATGGCATTTTGGCGCCAATTATAAGGAATAATAGCAACTACAGCCAGCAGCAACAACACGTGACCAGCAGACCAATTAACAGCTTATTACAACCCTTACAATGCTCAACTAATGCATTACAATGCAACAATACCAAGCCCATACCAATTACTAAACTGATAACAACTAACAGCAACACAATGCAGCAGTATATCAGAACCTAACAGAACATATCAGCACAGCAGCATATCAGTAGAACTCAGCCTAGCAGCATATCGATAGCAGAGCAACATCAACATAGCCCAAACCTTGATTTCTTGGATCATAACAAATGTGCCACGAGATATGAAGCCATTTAAAAGAAGAAATCCTGAAGCAAAATAGGGTGTACGGGGCTTACGTACACCACCTAGTCGAAGAGGTTGAAGATCCTTCGTACGAGATTGATGTTGCTGAATTTGTAAAGGGACCTCCTATGGTTTGCAATCCTTTGGTTATAAAGGATATCAAAGGCAAGAAGTTTTATCAATCCCAAGACTTAAGGAAATACTTGTTTGACCTCTCAAGAGCCAACGTAATATTCAATTGGCTTGAGCTAAATAAGAAACTCTTGATTAGGGGAAAACATAGAAAGTTTGACCCAAATGCTACTAAGGGGATGGTATACTATAAATGACACAATTGGTTGGCCCATTCGAAAAAGAACTGCGTCATCTTTAGAAACGTCGTTTAAGATGCCATAAAAGTAAGGGAATTGATCTTCCCTTGGGAAGGATAGATATGCTTTTATAAAGACCCGTTCTCTAGTATTCTTCAAGTCATTGTTATTGACACTGTTTCCCAAACCAATCCTGCTGTGTCCAAAGTAACCCTTTCAATGACATTCAGAAAGCAAAGGTGGCAAATCACCTATTTGAATGGTTGGTCATTGATGGGATATTGGGCTTCCTGAGACTTGCGCTCACAATTGGTAATGCAATCTACCAATCGTATATTACAAAACTCCATCCCTCAAACAATTATGTCGTTTATAAGAAATTGATCAGTGACTCTACCATTATGTTGACAATGGCTGAGGAGTTAACTATGGATATCAACAGTAGTCAAGGGCCCATTCTAGCCAACAAATCAAGAGAGAATGTTACGAGACTTAGAGAGGGTCTCCTGTAATGCATGCCGGCAACGTTGTGGGAAAATAAAAGCAGTGATGAGAAAACTCAGACTGCTTCCTCAATATATTTCCCTTGCTAAACCCCTCTTGGAATTAAAGACGCCATCGGAGAAGTCCTGTAGATATGAGCTGGCTAAAGGTCCTCTTTCAAAAGGCCAAATCATCATTAGAGCTGGGCATCCAAGGAGAAATAGAAAATACCACCTACTAGACATGGACACAAATCAAGGATAATGACAGTCAGGACACCAGTCATCTCGGGTTTGATTTGGTAATGTTTGGAGGAGGAGTTACCTCGTCAAGAGGAGGTTAGTCCCTCTAGTCTTACTCGAAACCTAAAGAGGAGGCAACTATAGAAAAAAGGCAGCTCAGCGAAGGACTCTACTCGATACTTGCTTAACTAGGCCCTCTCAAGAGGAAGCCAAAGTCTGCAAGGGCAAGCAAACTGAGCCTATGGATCTTGAAGGCCCAATAACTAAGTCCAAACCTATTGCTACTGCTTAAAAAGGGCAACCACACAAGAAGCTTGAGAGATGGACCGGTCTCTCATCTTTTGAAGAACAAGAATCATTGTGGGACTAGCTTGTCAAGAGTTCACTACCTCAAAAATTAGTTGATGATGAAGAGGAGTATTCCCATCTCAGTAACAACACACTAGAACCTCTAGGCCGTGTTAACCCAACATTGTCTGATATCAAGAATGCCTTCCATAAGGAGGACTTCCCCCAACCTACGAAGGAGTCTCAAGCTCCAGTAGTTAACCCAGAAGACTAATATCTAGCATAGGACATGTTAATTGATGGCAACCCTAAAAAGCATGATCAAGACACGCCCATGGATGGCATCCCTGAAAAGAAAATAGACCAAGGGGTTTGGATACAATTCGTGATGCTCCCTTAAAAGGTCGATGTTAGAACCTCCTTGCTCCTTCCTTTGGAGTTCATGGCACCTAACACTCAAGAAGACCTTGAGGGGGATGTTGTCGCAGTGGATGAGGATCCCCAAGTGGAACTTATGTTGGATGGTGTAGCCACCAAAGGTAACTCCAATCCTTTGTCCTTTAAAGTTAATACCCCCAATGATTAAATCACCTGATGATTCATCTAACATAATGAAGATGACGTTTGATGGGCTTAATTCCTCCAATAAACACATTAAACCCCTAAATTCAAGGTAACATTTGATGGCATTCTAGTGAATAGGATCTTGCTAGATAATGGCGCAACCTTCAATGTTTTTCCTTCTTATATGTTGGGGGTCATTGGTGAATCTCGAGATGACCTGGTTACTTAAGATGTTGCAATCTGTGGTTTTTTAGGAGCTATTGCTAAGTTTGAAGGGGTCATCCTAATTAAGTTAACTATTGGCAACTTAAGCAAGCTAACAGCTTTCTTTATAGTAGATACTTCATCGAGCTACAACGCTTTGCTTAGGAGAGATTGGTTACACATGAATTATTGTTTCGTGTCTTCATTGCAGTAGCAATCTTTGGAAACCATGACAAGTATGAGATTGTTATGGCAGATAGTAGGCCATTCATGGCTTCATTCAACCATGTTGAGGAAAAATTCTATAAAGATGGCATGGGCCCGCTGACTTTAAAAGGACCACTCCATAGTCTACCCAACAACAAGACAAAATAGCCATCCTTAGCTACCCACTCAGTAAAGCAAAGGATGCATGAGGGCCCTTCTTGAAGCAAGAGATCTCCAATGCACGCCAGAACAGTTATGCGAGGGAGCCAAGACCACCCATTGTTGGCCCGAGAGGCCATTTTCTTAGCGCTAGCAACACTCATGCATTAGCATTCTGAGGATCAACTTTGGGTTGAATAGCCATTCAATGGCTTTGAGCACCAGATGACGCAAGAAAAAGAGCTGGAACTCCTAAACTTAAGAGCAGCACCAGCCAAGATGGAGGATTTAAGGGCTAAAGTTTGGAACCCCCTCCTCGAGGTGAACTTGGGCTCAACTGAAGACCTAAGAGCTACCTATCTGAGTGTTCTACTTTCAAAAGAGCAGAGAGCAATATTTAACCTTGCCTCGTCAATTCAAAGACTACTTTGTTTCGGACCATCATGAGATGCCTAGACAGAAATGTGGTTGAGCATAAGCTTCCTATCATGCTAGGCTTGAGGCCCATCATTCTGGCCTCGAGGAGAATGTTCCAACAAGTTATTGATTTGGTCATGGAGGAGATCAAAAGACTTTCAAAGGGAAAATTTATTAGGACTGCCAGGTATGTTTAATGGTTGGGAAACATTGTTTCTGTCCTTAAGAAAATGGTAAAATTAGGGTCCATATTGACTTCAGATATCTGAATGCAGCCACCGCAAAAGATGAATACCCAATGCCAATTGCTGACATGCACATTAACTCTGCCTCGAGGCATGAGGTCTTGTCTTTTATGGATGGCTACTGTGGGTACTATCAAGTTATGAATTCTTCAAAGCATACCCATAAGATAGCATTTAGGTGTCCTGGGTCAATAAGTACCTTGGAGTGGGTGGCTATGCCATTTGGTTTGAAAAATGTTGACGCCACCTACCAAAGAGCCATGAACATGATCTTTCATGACCTCATTGGCAAGACCATGGAAGTCTACATTAACGATATCATGGTTAAATCAAAGTCCCAAGTCAAAGACTTTGAAGACTTGAGAGGAGAGAGAAGGGGGGGGGGGGGGTGCGTTCCTTAGAACGAAGACCCACAACCTCAAGATGAATTTGTTAAAATATGCCTTTGGCATACATACAGGAAACTTTCTTATTTTTTAGTACATTACAGGGGCATTGAGGTGGACATTAATGAGACTAAGGCCATTAAACAGGTCAACCACCTCTAACAAAAAAGGAGCGCTAATGCTTCTTTGGGTAAGTTATTTTCCTAAGACATTTCATGTCAAATGTCTCAAGAAAAAAAAAAAAGTCTTCTATCCACTGTTGAGGCTCAAAACTGAGAAAGACTTCAAGTGGGAAGAGCCACATCAAGTAGCTTTTGAGGCCATTAAGGAGTACTTGATCAGACCGCCAGTTCTCATTCCGCCAAGGGCAAACCTTTGAAAATTTATGTATCTACTTATGAGGAATCTATTGGCTACTTGCTTGTATAATACAACGAGTAAGGGTTTGAACATGCTGTTTTCTACCTTAGTCATTGAATGAATGAATGGGAAAAAAAAAAAAAATTCCTCAATTGAGAAATTGTGTCTATCTTTGTTCTATGCATTCGTAAAATTTAGGAATTATTTTCTGATGTTTACCATATACATGGTTGCTAAGATAGATGTCCTTAAATATATGCAAGATAGGCCCTTGATAAGGGGGAGATTGAACAAGTGGAGTGTTGCTCTACTTAAGTTTGAGTTGATCGAGGTGTCACAAAAGTCAGTCAGGGTTCAAGCCTTAGCAGACTTTTTAGCTAACCACCCAAACATTCATACTGGCTTAAACAATGAGCCACACTAGCTCCTAGTAGTGGAAATGATCCCTTGGAAACTCTACTTTGATGGATCAAGGACCAGTTCAAGTCCTGGAGTTGGAATTGTGATAGAGTCCCCCATCATGATCATCACTAAATTAGCAATTATTTTAGTTGGCAAATGCTCCAACAACATGGCAGTGCATGAGGCACTAATAATAGGGCTACACACTCTCTTGGAAATGCGAGTCCTCAATGTCGTTATTAAAGGGGATTCCTAGTTGGTTAATTTGCCAAGTAAAAGGGGAGTTTAAATGTTTGAGAAACACCTCAAACATACACTTTTCAACAGTGCAAAAGCTTTTGAGTAAGTTTGAGCATACTCCTAGAGACCAAAACAAAAAAGGCAATGACTTGGTTCAATTAGCTTTAAGGTACAAGTTGGCCAGGACTTGGTGCAAAGAGACCATGGTTATCAAGACTAAGGTTTAGGACCATGACGTTAAATTCGCTAAGTCTTCCAGTTTTGAGAGTGAAGCCATGCCAAGTGAACACTTGGATTGCTTTGAAACCCATTAAACTGTCCTAAGTTGGCATAAGGACTGGGGGAAGCCTTTAATTGATTAATTCAAGAACCCTCAAGATTACATTGAGCACAGAAATATGAAAATGAGAGCTTATATATTCCATCTTGACAATGAATCTGGGGAGTTATATAAAAGGGATGCTAGTGGAGTGCTTTTCATGTGCTTGACTTGGACGAAGCAATGCTAGTAATGGTTGGAGCCCATGAAGGTATTCATGGATCCCATCTAGCTGGTAAAAATATGCTTTAACTCATCAGACGATATGGCTGTTATTGGCCATGAATGATGGATGATTGCATAAAGTATGCCAAGGGGTGCAGAGCAAGCCAAAGACATGGACATGTATCGAGCATCGTTGCAGCTAAGATGCATGCTATTGTCAAACCGTGGCCCTTTAGAGGTTGGGCACTGGACGTCATCGGAGAAATTAACAACCCCCCCCCCCCCCCCCCCCCCCCCCCCCCCCCCCCCCCCCCCCCCCCTCTCCTCTTCTAGCAAGCAACACTCTTACATGCATGTGGCCACAAACTAGTTCACAAAATGGGTGGAGACCAAACCATATAGGAATATCAAATAGCAAGACGTGATTGATTTTATCAAAGAATACATCCTATGTAGATTTGGTATCCTTGAAACCACAACTCTGGACCAAGTTAAAGTGTTCAATTAGGGATGAGGTTAAGGAGTTCACTAAGAGTTTAATATAGAAATCTTGAATTCAACCCGTTACAATGCTTAAGCCAATGGCCTAGCAAAGTCAACAAACAAGATTTTGAAGGCCAATATTGAATAGATGAGCGAGGACAATTCCAGGAAGTGGCATGAATTGCTATTGGATGCTCTTTGGGCTTACAGAACGTCCAAACATGATGCAATGGGGACAACTCCCTTCCAATTAATGTATGGCCATGATGCTGTGCTCTCAGTGGTAGTAGTAGTTTAGTTTATTGGTTGGCTCATTAAGGAAAGTTTTTTGAAATTGAATATGAGTAGGCTATGGTTATGAACTAACTAACTTGGACCAAGTTAGGCTTGACGCCCTTGGCAAGTTAGAGAAGCAAAAGAAGAGGGCGGCCGAAGCATAGAGCAAAAAGGTCAAACCTAGGTCGTTTGACTTAGGAGATATAGCTTGGAAAGTGGTTTTGCCCATTGGCCAAAAAGACTGTGTCTTTAGGAAATGGGCACCAAACTGGTAGGGCCTATTTAGAGTCATTAAGGTATTTTGAGGCAGTGCTTACTTATTTCAAGACCTAGATGGAAGAACTCACCCCAGGGCTATTAATGAAAGGTTCCTAAAGAAATATGTGCCATCAATTTGGGATTCTAATAAGGAAGTCCTTAAGTATAGATTCCCTAAATTATGGGCTTAATTTCAATATCAATGTCTTGAGGATCAACACTATGATCCTTAGGCTACAATAATAAAGAATAGAGGAACCACCAAACTGAGATACATGTTTGCAAAAATACGTATTTCACTAATATTATTGGAGAGTATATGACTTATATACAAAGCAATACAAGTAACTTATATGGCCAAAATCTCTTTATAAAAGCAAAAACTAAAAGAGTTGAGTCCTAATCCTCACTAAGGATTCCTCTATAAAAGATAGCTGGTTGGTTACATTGCTCAGCTCGTGATCCGAGGAAAGGGCTTCTTCTTCAAGAACTTAGTTACTTCTTTGGGCCTCGCTGGTTGCTTCCTCGAGCCTTCCCACCATAGAGCCTTGAGAGGCATGTTGTTGTCTTAAGGAAAGTAGTTCTCCCTTAAGATGACCCAATCTCTCCTCCATGAGATGAGTTTCATCCTTGACGCCTCTAATTTCTTGAACTTGTTGAATCTAGTTTTTCTTGGTCGCTTGGAGTTCTGTACATAAAAGCTGCGGGCCATTAAGGTTAGCTGAATGCCCTAAGTCCCTTACAGCGTCTTGGCAACACTGCTTCTAGTCAAGGAGGGTTAGGATCTCATGGTTCACCTCCACAAGCACTTCTCCTAAGACTTTGAATTCTCTAGGAATGGCAGGAGCCACCCTAATGTCCTACTTTAAGGCCTTCACCATGGACATGGCTTCTAGGAAGGTGGACCTAGGGAGGTGTGCAAGTTCTCTTAGTCTCTGGAATCTCGAGGATACGTGGTCTAGGTTCTAAAAGGGCAATATGCTACCTGCTCCTTGCATCTTTAAAGGAACGGTCATCCCTCCTAGCAGTGGGGAAGGAATGACTCTTGGAGGTGTGACCTGTAAAAGGGTTCACATCAAAAGGAGTTAGATTAAATCTTAACTTTGGAAGACAACCAGGGTTAGAGGAACTATCATTACTTGTGAACCTTAGCTTCAGGCAAAGAAGGAACTTTTGCTGACATTCTTGCCATTCAAACTTCTGCTGGCTCTTCAACAGCAAGACTGTCTCCTTTGAGGGGAGCCTCTGGGGAATAATGCTAGCATGTTCGAACCAAGTGCGGTTTGAAACATCAAGAGTTGGGAGGCCAGATGACAGAATCTTACCTTCAAAAATTTCTTCGATGGAGATTGAGTATCATAAAAGGAGCAATAAAACCTACACAAGGCTTTGGTTTAGAGTAACTGGGAAGCAAACCTCTTTAAGGGATAGCTTGCAACTGGCTCCACAATAGATGTAGCCATGTCACCTCCTTCTTCAGCACTCGAGCTTAAAGGTTCAGTACCCTAACTGAGTTATGGTGCAATGTCTTGAGGTGGAGAATTTGGTATCTCCAAAATAACTGGAGCTGGCTCTTCCTGTGGCTGCAAAAGGCCAAGTTAGGAGCCGCTTTGACAGAGATGAAGGAGACACCAATTAAGAAAATCCAATACCTCTGGTTCAGGTAGCTTGGCTCTTCTTTTCCTCACTAATTGTGAGATGAGTACCTCTTCAGCTTCTTCCTCCTCTGTAGTTTGAATGGCTCTTGTGAGGAGAGTTGGGGCAACATCCTTCTTCTTCCTCTTCCTTGAGCCACCAACTTCGAGGGCTGGTAGAGAACGCCAAGTGGGGATTCCATTAACAACATCTTGGTAAAACTCCTTGTTCTAGTACTCATAGGAGTCCCCTAAACAGTTGCTACTACAAAAAGAAAGGATGAAGGTAAGTCTTTGTTCATAACCACCCAAAAAATAGAAATGAAGTGTACTTCAGGGGTGGCTATTTACCTGATTGTGCCTTCTGTGGAGTTTTTCAAATGCTAACTAGCTAGCTTCCTCTTGAACTAGGACTTGCAAGCTCAAAGGAAGTTACAAAATACCACTTGGTGCCTCTAGCCTTGAAAGAGGACTAATAGGCTTGGAACCAAGCTACAAAACGAGGTGTGGCACATAGAATGTACCTGCAGACAAAAGGGTACCCATAAGAGGATTTGATTTCTTGATTCGACTCATGAAGCTCTTTATATGAAGGCCCACAAAATGTTTTTGGTCCTTATACTGGAAAAGGGAATATCTTGGACCATTACAAACTGTCGGGCAAACAACCTAGGCCTATAAGTTTCTACACCAGGATGAATCTGGTGGTAGAAAAGCTGATCTTAGAGGCACAGGATTGCCTGCCAGATCTATGAATTAATGTCCACAAAGACATTATAGTGAGGGTCCCGTTTTTTGAACCAACATGAACCAAGATTTCTCTCCTTGAAGGCAGTCCATTAAGTCCCTTTCTTACCTTGAGGAAACGTTAATCTCTCAAAGCATTAGTCAAAGGACCATCACGGGGCTAAGAGGACTTCACAAGAGCAAACTGCTCCCCAAAGCAGGGGACCCCCATGCTTATCATAGTGACCTCTATGGCAAAGCTTGGGGAAGTAGGCATGGGTCTAAAGCTGGACCAGCCATAAGGGTCCTCTTGTTTGGATAGCATAGTTCTTAACTATGATGTCCCTCAGGCATCCACACACTTGGGACAAAAATAATGGTCCCAAGGACAATGGGCTAGCACTAAAGACTAGGTTGACTACCATGGTCTTGGGAAATTAAAGAACTGAGTTAGAGGAATTAGCAAAGAAAAACTTATTTAACCATAACAGGTAAAAGTATGCCTCTTCTTTTCTAGAACCCTGTCCAAAGTTTAAACAAACATCTTAACAAAGGACTCATAACCATGGAGTGAATTCCTTACCGAGAAAAAAGAGGCAAAGATTTCATCCTCTAAAGAAATAAAAGAATCAAGAGGCAATTCTTCTCCTCCTGGTGAAAGACCCATCAAGGCTGCTATGTCCTTTAAAGTTATATCAAGAAAACCCTCAGGGAGGACAAAAGTGTTATAATAGGTGTTCCAATTGCAGGCCAGCATCGTCATGATGGGATGATCATACCTGAGGGCAATGGTGGAAAGCTTAATGGCTTAGTATATGCAGAGGTTCTTCCATTTTTCTCCGAGGGTCAACATCAATTTGTTAACCCATTCAGCGCACAACTTTGTTAAAAATGTCCGTCCTTTAAAAGGTGCTGCGTCTTTACCGATGTGTCTTCCTCCTTAAGATTGACTTGCAAAGGCTGTATAGCAAAGGAGACTCATCAATGACTGGAAATATGCCCTGAAGACTAGGGACAATGTGAGATGAGTCAAAGATGGGTTCTAGGGCATATGACGCAAAAGAAGATGAAGGGTCACTCTTTGGTAACCAAGAAAGATCCTCCTTAATGATGTTGGGATGAGTTGGACTCTAAATCACATTCCTAGACCAAGTGTTAGATTGGAGAAAACGCATCAATTGCTCAATAGGGCTATGAGCCTGGAGAAGGGAGTAGAAACAACAAAAGAGATTTGGGCCATCATCATACTGGTTTAAAAAAGATGCAAAGGGATGGAAGCAGATTGAATCAAGAATTGATGATTCAAGAGCAACGAAAAGCAAGTGCTTTAAGAGCACTTGATTACAGTAAAGAAACAAAGCACATAGTAGAAAAGTAGGGATTTCAAGCTCAAATTATTATATATATAGACACATGGGAAGGAAAAGCAAATGATAAACAGTGTTACTCTCAAGCTTCCTATAGTCGTTGAGGATCAAATCATGTAGATTGTTTAACCATTGTAAATTTGAATTTACCAACGGCTCAAAAGGGAGCATTTGTTTACGTCCTAAATTCGAGGGAACTCGGATGATGTCATTTTGAGGAAAGTGCCATCTACTTAATGCTAGAGCTCCTCCTTGGGGAGAATTAGGCCTTTAGGGGATAAAGTAACAGCGTCTCGAGCCCAGCATCCTGAGAAGATAATCACCCTAACAAGGGTATCAACCACTCGAGGTTCAAGATGGTTGAAGGGCAAAGGGAGCTCGAGCTTAAGAGGCACCTAAGAAGGCTGCAAGACAGGTGGTTTCCAAGCTCGAGACAGTTACTTGGAGCATAATTTCATATACTTTCGAACTAAGTTAATCTAAGAGAACATGGGGACTTCAACTAGAATTTTAGACATAGGATCCAAGGAATTCCCACCAAAATAGAATCATTGACACATTCATTGATCATTCAAGTGCAAGAAGAAACTTATTGGCCTAACGTTGGGAGAAAATGTTGCGGAAGCAGGGGCTGCCATGATTTAGTTGATCTATAAATAAAAGACTCTGTTGTAGTCCAAAACACATACTCAATACAAAACTTCTTGAAGTTTTTTTTTTGCACCACACTTGTGCTCTTTTCTTAAAAGTATCATAACTTAGCATCACTTATCTTAGCATAGAACCCTTTGTACTTGCTTCTTTAGTAATACGATCTTTCAAGTTTTAGGCATGAACTTCCTATTTTGGTTTGTTCCCAAATTTCAAGGAGTAGAGAATTAAGGCTCTAATTTAAGGCTTCGATGGCCATGGCCTTGATTGCACTGGTCTTAACACTATTATCACTGCTTGTTAAGTCATGCGAACTTAGGTTCAAAAACCTAATTGACTTGGGGCTTATGGATTGTTTAGCTCTTGGGTTTGTCTCCATCCCAATTCCTAACTTTTAAGTGTACGAGGTATGGTGTTTGTGGTCCTTGCTCCGTCACTATAACTGCCACTTGAGTTAGGTTCATATCCCTTTATTTTTCTATCGTTATATATATAATCCACAAAAATATTTAACTTATATATATAATCCACAAAAATATTTAACCAAGTCTTATTAATTAAAGCATAAGCTGAACTTACGGTATAATCAAAGCCAGATACACCAAAATATCACAACCTTTTCTCCGAAAATGATGAGTGGTTATGGTCAAAGAGATGCGGTTCGAATATTAGGCTTACTCCCTTGTTGCAATGAGTCCCTTTTGCACATCTATTTTGTTATCATTTTACAATGATCACATCACACTTAATTACAAATAAAATAAAGCAAACACTAGCACAATGGCATTGAGATCCCTTAAAGCCAGTTGGAACCCTTAATTCAAAGGCATAGCAACCCCAAGGGGCACATGGTCATTCATATGATTGGGTTGCAAGTGTGTTACACTTGGGTTAGCCATAATTGGGTTTTCCGTTCTCTAAGGGACATTGTAGTCAACCTAAGCAACTAGTAATCATGAGCACGAAGGAGCATCACGAGGATATTCAGTTGGGACTGATGAAGAAGGTACAAGCCTAAGTTGCCTGATGGCTCTCTAACTGTTTGAACCAAGCCATTATGAGTCTCAGCCTATCTAACCAAGATATGCTAGACCTCAACTACTGTTTATCATGCCACGTCTTTAACAATAATGGTACCAGTAGAGGACAAGGTTGGTTTCATTTTAGCTAAAGACTATATCAATATCTTTATGAAGCCTTTCATTCATTGAGGTTCCAACGTCATTTATCACAGCTCTCATGGAGACAAAGTTTTCACGCTGGGTTGCTGGAGTGCACTCTGTTTCTGCATGTTGTCTCTCAAAGGCCTCTCACATTGTTTTTTGGACCCTTTGATCCACAATTTTTGAATGATGTTCGAGCATTGCCATGAAACCCTTAAGAAAATGGCCATGTAGCTCAATGTGATCGTCGTCTGGGATGTCATCACCGCCACCCGCTTTCACTACCATGGCTATGACTTTGTTCATCCCTTCATGTTAATGGGCTTTGTTCAAGAGTATGCTCAAGTGGGGATCCAATCCGGGTTAAGCCTTCTTTTTTCTCATGCTAAAGAGCAGTGGACCTCATAGTTCTGACCATAGTCGAATCGCCTAAAATTAGGTTTTCGTAATCCACGATGTGCTATAGACAATGAAGTCTTGCTTTACGCTACCCATGGTGGTCGCTAGAAGGACATGTTTGCTCTATTTGTTTTCAATTAAGTGTGATGTGGTCACCGTAAAAATTTAAACAAAACAAACATGCAAAAAAGGCTCACTGTGACTAGGGACTGAGCCTAAATTCATACCGCTTGTCTTTGACCTCAAGCCACTCACCATTTTCAGAGAAAAGGTTGTGATGTTTTTGTATATTTGATTTCAATTATACCATGATTTTAGCTTATGCTTCAATTAGAAGACTTGATTAATTATTTTTGTGGTTTTTCTTATATATTTGTTGAAAGAAAACTAAATGGATATGGCCCTAACTCAAGTGGTAGTTATAGTGATAGAGCAGGGCCCACAGACACCTTTCGTATACTTATATCGTATACTTAAAAGTTAGGAACTAGGGTGGAAACAAACCTAAGAGCTCAGCAGTCCACTTACAAGCCCGAGTAAATCCAGTTTTCAAGCCTGGCATCCTTAACTTAAAATAACAGGAATGATTTAGGTATGACAAGTTTAAGGTGGAGAAAACCATATTCAGGTCACTGGACTAGGACCAATGCAATCAAGATCAAAGCCCTAATCAACAGTGCGAACCTAAGTTCACTTGACTTATTAAGTAGTGATAGTAGTGTTAAGACCAATGCAATCAAGGTCAAGCCTTGGCCTTTAAACCCTCAAACTAAAGCCTCAATTCTTAACTTGTCCAAATTTGGCACTAGATTAAAGCCGAGTTTCATACCTGAAGCCCGAATGACTATATTATTGAAGGAGCAAGTACAGCAAGATTTTCGCTAAGCTAAGCTACGTTAAGTTGTGCTACTCCTAGGAAAGTAGCACAAGTGTGCTTTAAAGAAAACTTGAAGAATTTTTATAGTGAGTGTAAGTACTACTTCAGACTCTTACAGAGTCTCTTATTTTTTAAAAAAACCAAATAACGACTATCCCCCTAATTTTGCGGCATTTTCTCCCCAAGTCAGGTCTCTAAGCTTCTTTTTGCACGTGAATGATCAATGAACATGCCCCCTGATTTGATGCTTGAGGGAATTTCTTAGAGCCCGCATTTGCATTTTCGGCTAAAGTCTCCTCTAGAAGCCCCACTTTCCCTAGGTCGAGCTTAGTACCCAAGTATCTGAGTTTACACTCCAAGTAACTGTCTCAAGCTTGGAAACCACCTTCCTTGCAGCCTTCTTGGAAATCCCTTGAACTCGAGCCCCCTTCACCCTTCAACCATCTCAAGCCTCGAGTGGCTGGTACCCATGTTATGGTAACAAACTTCTTAGAATGCTAAACTTGAGACATCACTATCTTACCACTTAAAGGTCTGATTCCTCTTGAGGATGACCTCACATGGTAAGCACGTGGCACTTTACTCAAAACGGCATCATCTCAGCTCCCTCGAAATGAGGGTGTAAATAGAGGGAAGCCAAGTCTTCCTAGCGAAGGCCTATAGGCTATTTTCTTAGCCATTTCAAAATTCCCGGGTTAACATACTGAGGATCAGCTATGGACTGATTACCTTTGAAAATGGCTTTGAAGTTCAATTGCTGCATGAGAAAGAGCAAGAGTTGTCAGACTTGAGAGCGACCCCAGCCAAAATGGAGGACATGAGAGCTGAGGTACAAGTCATTGAAATCATCTTAGGTTCAATAGAAAATGCAAGACGCATTTAAGTGAGTGCTGTAGTTTCTAAATAACAGAGGAAGTAGTATGTAGCACTTACTCCTTGAGTATAACGGCTACTTTTCCTAGGATCACCATGAGATGCCTTGCCTTGAGAGAAAGGTGGTTGAGCATAGACTTCCCATTAAGCCAGGCTCAAGGCCCATTATCCCAACCTAAGGAAAGATGCCCTAGGAAGTCATAAGTTTGGTTAAAGAAGAAATTGAGAGACTCTTGAATGTCAAGTTCATCAGGACCGCTAGGTATGTGTAGAGGCTATCTAACATTGTTCCTGTTATTAAAAAGAATGGAAAACTCAGAGTTTGTATTGACTTCAGAGATCTGAATGCAGCCACACCAAGGAATGAATATCTCATGCCCATCACTGATGTTCTCATTGATTCAGCCTCGAGGCATGAGGTGTTGTTATGGATGGCTATTGTGGGTATTACCAAGTTATGATAGATTTGAAGGAGACCCACAAGACAACACTTAGACGTCCAGGGTCAATAAGGACCTTCGAATGGGTGGCCATGCAATTTGGCTTAAAGAATGCTAGTGCCACCTATCAAAGAGCCATGGACATGATTTTTCATGATCTCATTATCAAGACCATGGAAGTCTATATAGACGACATCGTGGTCAAATCAAAGATCCAAGTTGAGCACTTGGATTAAGAAATGTGTTCTTACGAATAAGGAACCTCAATCTCAAGCTGAACCCTTTGAAGTGTGCTTTTGGGGCTCGAGTTGGAAATTTCCAAGGCTTCCCTGTGCACTAGAGGAGGATTGAGGTTGACATAGATAAGGCTAAAGCCATTCAAGAAGCTAAACTGTCATCAAGCATGAAGAAACTTCAACATTCCTTGGGGCTAGTCGATTGTTGGCCTTAAAGGCCATTTACATATTAATTTCGATGATAACAATTATTTAGTGAGTTATTATGCGTTATTGTTCTAACCATGCTGAAAATAACTCATGTGAAAGCAAGAAACATCAAGAATGATCATGTCGATACAAGGAATTTGAAGATGATGGATCAAGAGGGAAACAATCAAAGTCAAATAGAAGGTTAATTCAAAATCAAGAGAACACGATCGAAGTCCAAGCACTTCAAGATGTTTATTTTTTACTTTTTAGGACACAGAATCGGGATATATCAATTGATTCAAATCTCAATATGCATATGTGATGCTCTAAAAAAAATATTTTTGAAATTTGGTTTCGATATCTTACTTGAACAACACTTAATTCAAATCCGAGCCAATTAAATTTTTCAATAAAAATATTTGGTAATTGGCATTATGGAATCATGCCCAAAATAACAAGATCAAGAAAATTTTTGTAGCGTGGTACTTTCGCTTGATTAGAAAATTATTCATTCAAAAAATAAGCGAAATATGGCAATCGATTCAAGCTAATTGTCGAAATGTTCAAAAACCACACGGGCATTGCTGAGTGTCACCACATAGGCCTACGGTAGCCAAAGCAGGCTATTGTGTGTCGACACACAGAGGATGTGCGTCGACACACAACCCCTATGCCTCAACACACAACCCTGGGATTAGTTCAAATGGCTACTTTTGAATTTGATTTCTTTCCTAATTTCTCCTAAATCGTTTAAACATCTTTCAAGCCCTCATTTGCCTATAAATAGGGCATGAGTGCTTTGGTTTTAATCATCTAATTCTCTCTAAGCATTCTTGATTAGAAAGTTCTTGTGCTCTTATTGTGCTTTAACGTTTTAATTTCGTGTTTTTCTTAATGTTTTGTTGAGCATCACTAAATTGGCATATTCTTAACTTTAGTTAAACTTGATTTGTTGTCAGTTCACTCTTAAAAGAGTGATAATCTCATTGCTTTAGTTAATTTTCTTATAATGGTTGGATCCTGAGCCTGCTATTACAAAAAGGGTCAATTGTAAAAGTTGGGGTCTTTTGCCTACGTACAAAAAGACCTCTTGCAAAGGTTGGATCTTGAGTCTAGGTTTCTAAAAAAGGATTGTCAAGCTTAGTGAAAGTTTCAAGTGACAGAGCAGCTACTTGAGGAGTGGACTAGCCTTTAGGTTGAAAGTGAACCACTATAGAATCATTGTGCATTATTTTCTTCTTGCCTTTAGTTTTATATTTTTGCATTCATCGTTCCTCTTTCAATTCAATTTTTTGTTCTTAAATTTTTTTTTTTAATTGTGAAAGAACCTAATTCACCCACCTCTTAGGTTGCTCTTTGGGCCTTCAATTAGTGTCAAAGCTAATACTCTTTTGTTTTGGTCTTAAAACTTTATAGTAATCCAATGCAAAAATTCGATCATATCTTGGCCGAAGATCAATCGACCAACAAACCTCCTCTTTTTGATGGGGAAAATTTTCCTGATTGGAAACTTAGAATGAGACTTTACATTACATCAATTGATTTTGATTTATGACTTATAATGAAAAATGGTGACTATGTACCTTTAAGAAAAAAGAGCGAAAACTATTAAAAAAGTGGAAAATGAGCTTATGCATGATGATAAAGAAAAACTTGTGAAAAATACAGAACATCATTACCTACTATTCCGTGCTATTGCCCCAAATGCTTTTAATCATGTTTCAGGTTGTCAATCGGTAAAGAAAATTTGGGACAAGCTAGAAATCACCTATGAAGGCACAGATCAAGTGAAGTCGATGTAAATCAACAAGTTGGTAAGATCATCCAAGCTTTTCAAAATGAAACCGGAGGAATCCATAAAAGAAATGTATACTAGATTCTTCGACATTACTAACAGACTCCAAGCTCTTAGAAAAAAGTATTCAAATGAGGAGCAAGTTAATAAAATTCTTAGATGTCTTCCTATTTCATGGCAAGGAAAAGTTATCAGTATTCGAGAAGCACATAACCTCTCCACCTATAAACTTGATCGACTAGTTGGCAGTCTCATCATGACCCATGAGATTGACGTGGAAAAATTTAAGGAAGAAGAAATACAAAAGATTCTAAAAAAGGTTATCTTCCTCCAAAGACGAACCAACTTGTTATAAGTGTGAAGAATTCGAACATCTTAATAGAGTTTGTCCCAAGCCTAAATACAAGAAGTTCTTCAATAAATTCAAAAAGAAGGACAAAAAGGAAGAACAGAAGAAAGCATTTGCGGCTGGGGGAGATAGCGATGATGACTCCGATGAAGAAAGTGAAGATGAAATGGCCAACTTTTGTCTCATGGTCATTGATGAGAGAGCATTGAAGAAGATGAGGTCGCCCACCTATCATATGATGAACTTGTTAGCAGAATTCGTGAATTATATGACAAATATAAAAATTAAAAATGCGATATAATGGTTTCATAACGGGTCTAGAAAAGGAGTGAAATCAACATTTATTGTTTGAACTTCAAAAAGAATCAATTAAGAAAAAGACTGAATCTTTGAATGATCCAATCATAAAACTAACTAATGAAAACCTATCTTTCGAAGAAAACTTCGGTCATACAAAAATGAACAAGGAAAATCCAAGGAAGATGAATCACTATTGAAAAAAATTAAGTCTTTGAAAGAAAGAGTTGAAGAACTCAAAAAAATCTCAAACAAAGTTTTCAAACTGTAAGAAACACTTGGCAAGATACTCTCCTCTCAAAACCGGTTTACAACTAACAAATAATTTGTTATAATGGAAATGTCCAAAAGAAAATTTTGAATGTACTTTTTGTCAAAGCCTCCTCATCTCCGACGAACTCTATAAGATGTAGCTATTGTGGTGACCATGGTCATATGTACCAATTTCCTTTTAAAAGGAATTTGAAAAAGATAAAAATGGCTTGGGGTCCTAAAAGGAACCTGGCCACCAAATGTCAAGGCTAATAACAAAGGACCCAAGAAATTTGGGGTACCTAAAAGCATTTGAATTATGATAGGTATGTACGAAGATTAAGAATAAAAATCGAAAGTGGTGCTTGGATAGTAGTTTCACAAGTCATATAACAGGAGATAAATCCAAGTCTACTTCTATCAAACCAAGCAAAGGAAATCTCACTTTCAACAAGTAAGAAAGAAAGAAGTTTCTTGGTATCACTGTGGTTACTCCTAACTCTTCCCCGTGCATAGATGATAGTTTACTTGTTGATGGTCTCATGCGTACTCTTCTAAATATTAGTCAACTAATATGATAAAGGTTATTGTTTGCATTTAAGATTCTTCTAACTATAAAGTGATGCATGCTTAGATGAATGAAGTATTACTGGATCTTAAATGTATTAACTCCGTGAAATGTTATAGTTTCTTGAATGATAATGATCCTTGGATTGACATAGAAGATTTGAACATGCTAGTATGGACTTAATTTCAAAAGCTTTTAAAAATGAGATTGTTTGATGACTACTAAAGCTTAATTAAAATATCATATTTGTGATACATTTCAGTATGGGAAACAAACAAGATCATCATTCGAACCCAAGAATGCGGTTTCTATCTCAAGGCTTCTTGAATGCTGGCATATAGACTTGTTTGATCCTACTTAACATTTGAACCTTGGTAAGAACGTATGGACTTGTAATTATTGATGATTACTCCCATTTTTGCTTAGTGCATATTCCTTTCAGCAGAGAGTGAAGCCTCTAACAAATTTGTAAAGTTTCGTAAACAAGTGCAAAATGAAAAAAGATTTGAAAATCATTTCAATTAGAAGTGATCATGGAAGGGAATCTGAAAAAAATGATATTTTGATTAGTTTTGAATCCACCAAAATTTTTTGGCTCCTAGAATTCCTCAAAAAAAAAACGGAGTGGTTGAAAAAAAAATATTTTTTAAACAAATGGAAAAAACTATGCTTTGTGAAAACAATTTGCCAAATTCTTTTTGAGTCAAAGGCATTAACATCGCTTGCTACATCCTAAATACGGCTTGAATAAGGTCTATTTTAAAGAAAACACCCTACAAACTTTAAAAAGGAAGAAAACCAAATGTTGCATACTTCAAAATATTTAGGTGTAAATGTAATTCACAACAATGCTAAAACAAACCTTGGTAAATTCGATCCACAAGTGGATGAAGGTATGTTTATTGGCTACTCTCTTACTAGCAAAGCATATAGGATCTAAAATAAAGGACAAAGGTTATAGTAAAGTCTATACATTTAGTATTTGATGAAACTATTAATTTGTACTCTAGAATTTCCTGTGATGATGATGATATAGTGATCGAACCATAAGACATCATACCCTCATCTGAGAAGTAAGAAAAGGATAAACTTAAAGCTCCAATAGATGAATCAAAAGGAAATGAAAAAAATTGTAGAATCCACAGGAAGAGTTACGACAAGATTGGATATTCTTAAAGGATCACCTAACAAGTCAAACCATTGGTGATCCCACCTAAGGTGTAAGAACAAGGCATGCATTGATCAAATATTGTCATCTAGCCACATTCATCTTCCGTGATGAATCCAAGAATGTAGAAGTTCTCAATGAGGCAAATAGGATTATGGCAAATGTTACATGCATTTCTTTCATGCTTTATGTGCTCATCTTACATGCCCTTCTTTCTTTCTTTTTTTTTTCTTTCAGGCTCTTAATAACTATCGAACTCCAAAGACCAAGTTAAGGGTCCTTGGAAACAGCCTCTTGTCAGGGTCTCACTCTGACGAGTTAAGGCTGCGTACATCCTACCCCCCTAGACCTTGCGCAAGCGGGAGCCCCTGTGGCATTGGGACTGTTGTTGTTGTTGCAATGCAAGAAGAGTTAAATCAATTCAAGAGAAATGTAGTGTTGGGACTTGTAGATAGACCCTATGATCATCAAGTCTTTGGTTCTACTGCAACAAGAAAGATGAGGAAGGTAATGTAGTAAGAAACAAGGCAAGGTTAGCAGCTAAAGGCTATAACGAAGAGGAAGGTATAGCTATGAAGAAACCTTCGCCCCCGTTGCTAGATTAGAAACTATTAGAGTCTTGTGTGCATTTCCCTCATTTAAAAGTTTAAAACTATTTCAAATGGATGTAAAAAGTGCTTTTTTAAATGTTTTTAGAGAAGAAGAAGATTATGTTAAACAACCACCCTAATTTGAGGATGACAAATTTCTCAATCAAGTTTTTGAATTCAAAAAGGCTCTTTATGAATTAAAACAAGCTCCTAGAGCTTGGTATGAAAGATTGAGTTCTTTTTTAATGCAAAATGGATTTAGAGAGGAAAGATTGACACCGCACTTTTTATCAAACACTCTAGAAGTGATATTTTTATTATGCAAATTTATGTTAATGATATAGTATTTGCTACTACTAATCCATCACTTTGGGAAGAATTTGCAAATCTAATGTGTAGGGAAATCGAAATGAGCATGATGGGAGAGCTCAACTACTCCTTGTATTGCAAATCAAGCAAAGTATGGAAAAAATTTTCATCAACCAAGTAATGGGCATCAAGGAAATGCTTAAGAAGTTTGGTACAGAAAATTTTAAAAGCAATTGCAACTGCAACGAGCTCACCACTATCGTTAAACATGGAGGAAAAAAGATAAAAAGGTGGATAAAAAAGCTAAATAGAGGTATATGATTGGATCCCTTCTTTACCACACTACTAGTGGATCGAATATCTTGTTTACTGTGTGCTTCTGTGGTTGATTTTTAAGTATGTCCAAAAGAATCGCATTTATGTGCCCTAAAAAGAAATTTTGTTTTTTTGATACCAAGTTGGTACTTAGGCTTGTTCTGTCCCAAGTGTGAATTCCTTGATCTAGTTGGAAACAATAATGTGGATCTTGCCGAGTACAAAGAGAACTAGAAATCAACTTGTGGAACATGTCAATCTCTTGTCATGCTTTAGTGCCATGGTTTATCCAAAAAAAAAAAATAAAATAAAATTTGGTCACCTTATACTCCTTAGAAGTTGAATATATTGCTTGTTAAAGTCATTATGCTCAAATATCTTGGTCAATGCATGAATTAGATGATTATGACATTCATATTGATCATGCTCCAATTATGTATGATTATTCTAGTACAATATGCTCAACCAATTAAAGCTCAACATTTTGGAATCAATCATATAGAGGGAGATATCATATCATTCGTGATCATGTGCTTAAAGGAGATGTAGAAAAATTTGTGCCCACAAACACTCAACAACTAGAAAATTTTACTAAGCCTCTATGTGAAACTATTTTGTGACATTTGAAGTAGGATTGATATAGGAAAATATAATTATTTGATCATAATTATTTGTGTGCATCGATTTGATATGCAGAGTGATATTAAAATGAGTCTCAAAACCAATATAATGGTGCTTAATTGATCGAATATTATTATCCAAATTTAATAAGACTTTTGTGTTTAGAATGGTCTTCTTGTAATCTTCAAAAGTATACTCACCTTCAATCTTTATTTTGAGAAAAATCTCTCAAACGTCCATTTAACATGAATATTCTCTCACAATCTTGATCATGAATTCTTCCTATCGATCAAAGTTTAAATGCCTTATGAGAAATACATAACTTCACTAAAGTTTAAAACTCCAACTTTATGAAAAGTTATTCATGTTCACCTCATTGAGGCATACAAAGATATTAAGAATAAAAGAGGTAAAACCATCCTTTAACATATTGAGCTAGGTTTGCAAAGCTAGTTTTACATTTTGGCATTTAATGTATGAATTGCTCCATTTCCAATATGGTCTAACGAAAGGAGGAGAAAATGCCAATTTTATTCCCCTCACTTATTCCTTTTATAAATTTGCATTATCAAAATCATGCCCAAAATAATGATATCAAGAAATTTTATTAGGGTGATATTTTAGCTCAATTAGAAATTATTTATTCAAAAAATAATCCAAATATGGCAACCAAATCAAGCTAACAGTCAAAATGTTCAAAAACTACTCGGGCATGCTGAGTGTCCACAAGCAGAAAGGATGTGTTCACACACACACATATAGTAGCCAAATCAAGCTACTGTGTGTCGAGACATAGCCCTGCAATTGGTTCAAACGGCTACTTTTGAATTTGATTTCTTTCCTAATTTCTCTTAAATCATTCAAACGTCTCTCATGCCCTCACTTGCCTATAAATAGGGCTTGAATGCTTTGGTTTTAAGCATCTTATTCTCTCTAAGCATTCTTGATTAAAAAGTCCTTGTGCTTTTATTGTGCTTCATTGTTCTTCAATATTATAATTTCGTGTTTTCTTTAAAGTTTTCTTAAGCATCACTAGTTCTCTTTATTGTTGGTCATTTAAGCTTAATTGCATATCCTTAGCTTAGGCGACGCTTGATTTATTGTCAATTAACTCTTGAAAGAGTGATAATTTCATTGCTCTAATTCATTTTGTTGTAAAGGTTGGATCCTGAGCCAACTGTTACAAAAAGTTCAATCATAAAAGCTTCGATCTTGAGCCTATGTACAAAAAGACCGATTGTAAAGGTTGAATCTTGATCCTAGGCTTTTAAAAATGGATCATCAAGCTTAGTTAAAGGCTCAAGTGACAAAGAGTTGTTACTTGACGAGGGGCTGTGAACCACTTCAAAAACCATTGTGCATCGTTTTTTTCTTTCATTTACTTTTTGCATTTTCGCCATCATCATTTATCTTTCAATTTAATTTTGGTTCTTAAATTTTGAAATTTAATTTTATCGCGAAAGAACCTGTTTCACCCCCCCCGCCCTCCTAGGTTACTCCTTGGGCATTCAATTTCCTAAGGTGTTTTATTTCAAATGTTGCAGGAAAGACCAACATTTTCTCACCATTGCTAATACTCAAGTCTAAGAACGACTTTAAATTGGAGAAGCCACACCAAGCAGCCATCGAGGCCATCAAAGATTATTTGATCAGGCCACCACTATTGATTCAACCTAAACAAGAGAAGCCACTGAAGATTTACGTCTCTGCCTTATAGGTTGTTTGCTCGTACAAGACAATGAGCAAGGGCTTGAACACGTTGTGTTCTACCTGACCCGTTTCCTAAATGAGTGTGAAATAAAATATACTTCCATTGAGAAATTGTGTCTATCATTATACTTTGCGTTTGTAAACTTGAGCCATTACTTTCTTGCATTCATTATTTATGTGGTTGCTCAAATAGATTTTCTCAAGTATATGTACCTTTTTTGATGAGAGGATGGTTAAATAAATGGGGTGTTACTCAGCTCTAGTTTGAATTTATTTATGTGTTACCAAAGTCATTAAAAGGCCAGGCCTTGGTAGACTTCCTAGTTGACCATCCAATATTCAATCAGAATCTACCCACAAGCAAGGGGAGCTTTTGATGGTGGAGCTAGTTTCTTGGAAACTATACTCTATTGGATCAAGGACCAAATCCAATACTGGAGGGGGGTTGTTATTAAATCTCCTTCTAGGGTTATCACCAAGCTCGTTGTTAACCTTATGGGTAAATGCTCCTACAATGGGGCTAAGTATGAGGCATTGATTATTGGCCTAGAAACTGTCTTGGAGATTCAAGTCCCTAGCATAACTATAAGAGGGGACTCACAATTGGTGATCTCCCAAGTCAAGGGAAATTACAACTTTTGAGTGATACCTCGAAAAAATACATTTCAATATTGCAGGAGTTGTTGATGAAGTTTGATGAGGTTGTATTCGAGTTTATACCTCGAGAGCAGAATAAGGTAGCCAATGACTTGGCCCAACTATCCTTTAGGTACAAATTACCTAGAACATGGTGTAAAGAGTCCATGGCCATCAAGATCACTTCTGGACCATGATCTAGAGATCATTGAGTCCTTTAGCATTTACAGCAAAGTGGTTGCTAATGATAACTTAGACTAGTTTGAGGCATGTCAACCTATCATAGATCAAGGTGGGGATTAGAGGAAGCCTTTAGTGGAATACTTCAAAAAGCCTTGTGATTTCATTAAATATAAAAGGATGAAAATGAGAGCTCATGAGTATCACCTAGATGAGGAATCAGGAGAGTTACACAAAAATGATGCTAGTGGAGTTCTTCTAAATTGCCTAGACTTAGATAAAGCTATGCTAGTAATGGTATGGGCACGTGAAGGAATTTGTGAATCCCATTTGGCTGGAAACAAGACACATTAGCTCATAAGATGTTATGGCTATTACTAGCCATCAATAATGGATGATTATATCAAGTCTACTAGAGGGTGCGAAGCATGCCAGAGATATGAGCATGACTATAGGGTTCTTACTGCTAAAATGCATGCTACATTTAACCCATGGCCCTTTCATGGATGGTCAATGGGTATCATAGGGGAGATTGAACCTCCTTGTAGCAAGCAGCAACAACAACAACAACAACAGTCCCATTGCCATAGGGGCTCCTGCACGAAGCACGGTCTGGGGGGGGGGGGGGGGGGGGGGGATGTACACAACATTTCCCTACCCCCATCCTGAAGATCGAGTCATCATGAGAACATTGTAACCTGGAGACTAAGGAAGCCACAAAGCATCAGCTTAGGACACCGCGTTAAACTAGCAGTAAACAATATACCCCACAGAAGGCAACTATAAGGCACATAGTAAAGTAAATAGTACATGACCAAAAATTGGCAAATAAATCGGGAAGCAACTAAACAATAGATAAGTACACTACCTGGGGTTATGACTGCCTAGAAATCTTAAACTACCAATCACTTGGCGCACTACTCTACGCTACCACCTCCGCTACCCCTATGCTAGCCCTCCATCGTGCTCTATCTAAAGCCATCTCCTCCCTTAGGTTTAGGTGGGTTAGGTCGTGTCGGATCATCTCCAGCCAACTCTTCTTTGGCCTGCCCCTCCCTCTTCTGCCTAGTGTAGTATGTAGCTATTTACACTTCCTGACTGGAGCTGTGGTTGGTCTCCTGCTAACATGTCTAAACCATCTCAACCGGTGCGCTCTCAATTTATCATCGATCGAGGCCACACCTAATTTACCTCTGATTACATCATTCCCGATCCTATCCTTCCTTATGTCGCCATACATCGAGCGCAACATCCTCATCTCTGCCACCTTCATCCGCTGTGTTTGATGTAGTTTCATTGGGCGACACTCTGCCCCATACAACATAGCTGGTCTCACTGCTGTCCTGTAGTATTTTCCCTTTAGCATTAGCAGGAATTTTCTATCACGAAGCACCCCGGAGGCCATCCTCCACTTCTGCTAGCCTACGTTAATCCTGTTGTTGACATCCTCATCAACCTCCTCATTCTGCTGTATCATGGAGCCCAAGTATCTGAAACTCTCCTTCCTCGGTGCGGTCTCCCATTCTATCTTGACATCCTCTGTATTAGTCGCGGTGGAATGGCCGAATTTGAATTCCAAGTACTTGGTCTTAGATCTGCTAATCTGTAATCACTTCGCCTCCAAAGCTCTTCTCCACAATTCTAACTTCTCATTTATGTCCGCTCTAGAGTCCCCCACTAAACTATGTCATCTGCAAAAAGCATACACCAAGGCACCTCCCCTTAGATTTGTCTAGTGAGCTCATCCATGACTAGAATGAATAGAAAGGGACTCAAGGCAGAACCTTGGTGTACCCCAACTGTAATAGGGAAAGTGTCTGTCTCCCCTTCCCCTGTGTGCACATTAGTATGCGCCTCCTCATACATATCTTGAATGGCCTGGATATATGGCATGGGGATGCCTCTCCTACCCAAAACCCTCCATAGTACCTCTCTTGGCACTCTATCATATGCCTTCTCCAAATCAATTAAAACCATGTGGAGATCCTTTTGTCTCTCCCTATACTGCTCCTTGCTGCACCTTAAAAGGTGGATGGCTTCTATTGTTGATCTCCCAGGTACAAACCTGAACTGGATCTCAGTCACCTCCGTTTGTTACCGTAGCCTCCTTTTTATGACTCGCTCCCACAGCTTGAGAGTGTGGCACAATAGTTTGATCCCACAGCATTTGTACATCCTTTTGGTGACTTATTACTTCACAAAGTGGGATGAGGCCAAACAACCTAGGAACGTTAATCAATAAGATTGATTGATTTTATCCAAGAACACATCCTATGTAGGTTTGGGATCTAAGAGACCATAATTGTGGACCAAGCTAAGGTGTTTAATGGGTCTAAGGTTAAGAAGTTCACAAAAAGTTTCAATATTAAGATCTTGAACTCAACTCCTTATTACGCCCAAGCAAATTTCCAGACTGAGTCAACTAATAAGATTTTAAAGGCTAATATTGAGAAAATGATGGAAGATAATCCAAGATAGTGGCATGAGGTTCTACTTGATGGTTTATGGGTTTATAGAACGTACAAAACAAATGATACTAGGACAACTCCCTTCCATTTAATGTATGGCCATGACACAATACTTCCAATAGAAGTGAACATTTAATCCATAAGGCTAGCTCATTAAGGGAAATTTTTTGAACTTGAGTACAAGCCAGGTATGATGGATGAATTAACTATCTTAGGCAAGGATAGGGTTGATGCTCTTCATAAGCTAGAAAAGAAAAAGAAGACAGTAGGACCCACACATTTAAGGTCAAGCCTTGGACCTTCAAAGCCCTTAAATGATGACTCAAATCTAAATTCACTTGACTTATCAAGTAGTGACAGCAATGTTAAGACCTGCGCAAATTAAGCTCGGTGCTTAGCCATTAAAGACTTAAACTAATGACTCAGTTCTTAGCTCTTTGATTTGTGGAACAGATTAAAAGTAAGAGTTCATATATAAAACCCAAAGTTTGTATTTCCTTGAAGAATGGAAAAGAAGTACAAGCTATGCTATGCTAGGCTGGGCTAAGTTACGCTACTCCTAGGATAAAAGCATAAGTACGTTATAAAGAAAACTTGAAGAATTTTTATATGTGGTGATGGACACATTTACAATGACAATAGTGCCTCTCATTTGTAAAAATACTAAATAATTGTTACATCCTAAAATCTTGGCATATCTGCTCCACATCTGTCTCAACTCTTCTTTCTTGCGAAGAGTGGGCGTTGATCATGCTCTCAAAATATGTGATCGAGCTTCTTATAGATGCTCCATGTCCGTCTATTTCACCTGAGAATCTTCTAGATGCCCCCACGTCTAGTTGCATATGCTTGAGGCCCACATTTATTGATATGCACTCCAAGCAATTGCCTCGATCCTGGGAACTACCTTTCTTTTGTCCCTTTGGAATGTCCATAGAGCTTGAGTCCCTTTTACCCCATCAGCTGCCTTGAGAGGTTGTTATCCTTCTAAAAGTTTTTAATTAAGAAGGCAACTGGGCTTGAGATACTATTATCTTAATTTCTCACTCTTTGGCCTCTAGCTGCCTGATGCTATTTCTCCCACATAAATTCGTTTTTAGGCTTGAGCCTCATCAATGATGAGAAGATTTTGGTCTTTCTTATAACATTTGAAATTAAACGTCTAAAGAAATTCACCTACCCAAGAAACATTGAAGTTATTTCTTATTTGAGGGCAGCTTAGCATTCTGAATGGCCTTACCATTATTCATGCCAACCTCAATCCCGCTTTAGTGCACAAGGAAGCCTAGGAAATTTCCAGCTCATACCTTGAAGGCACACTTCAGTGGGTTCATCTTGAGATTGTGGTTCCGCATTCGTAAGAACACACGGTTCAAGCCCTTTAAGTGCTTAATTTAAGCTTTTGATTTGACCGTATTGTCATCTATATAGACTTCCACAGTCTTGCTAATGAGGTCACGAAAAATCATGTTCATGGCTCTTTGGTGGGTGACAACAGAGTTCTCCAATCCAAATGGCATGGCTACCCATTCGAAGGTCCCTATTGACCCTGGACATTTAAACATTGTCTACTAGGTATATTTCGAAGTTATCATGACCTAGTAATATCTACAATATCCACCAATAAAAGGCAACACCTCATGCCTTAAGGCTAAATCAATAAGAATATCGGCAATGGGTATGAGATATTCATCCTTTTGTGTGGCTACATTTAAGTACTTGAAGTCAATATAAACTATGATTTTTCCCTTCTTTTTGATAACATGAACTGTGTTAGCTAGCCATTTAACAAATCTAGCTGTCCTGATGAACTTGGCTCTCATGAGTTTCTCCATTTTTGCTTTAACCAAATTTTTTACTTCATGGGAGATCCTTCTGTAGATTTGAATGATGGACCTTGAGCCTGGCTTAATGGGCAGTTTATGCTTAACCACCTTTTTATCCAAGCCAGGCATCTCATGATGTTCCTAGGCAAAGCAGCCCTTAAATTGAAGAAGCAAGCAAACATATTGCTCCTTCTATTCTTCAGAAAGCATAGCAATAACATACATGGGTCTTGGGTTCTCCTTTGAGCCTAAGTTGACATCAAAGAGAGGGTGGTCGACCTTTGCTCCAAGTTCTCCATTTTGGCTAATCCTGCTCTCAAATCTGACATCTCTTTCTCATGTAGCATTTGGACCTCGAAGCAATTTCCCAAGATGGATAGCTTTTCATCCAGTGGTGGATACTCGGCATGCCAAGCCACTAGTTGTGCAATGGCTGAGGAAACAACCCATTATGCTTTTAACGGGATGACTTGGCTTCTCTTCGTAAGGCATCACATGCACCTTATATGCCCCTCTTATCAAGGAGGGCTCTCATACATCCCCAAAAGTCTGAGCCTTCTAACTCCACCTCAGGTTGATCTGTTTCAACCTCAGTGAATGGCTCTCGATGATGGCTATCGTATCTTCTTTTTAGGCTTCATGAGAACTAGTCCTTCTCACTTTTAGTGGTCCCACTCCGTCCTCATATATTTTTGCCACAACAAAGTTGGAGCAAGCCATAAATTGCCTATCATTTTCCATAATCTCATACTTGTCATGGTTCTAGAAAATCAATAGCTGTTGTAGTCAAGATGGAATACAATAGTTGGCATGCAGAAAATCTCTCCCAAGTAACGCATTATAACTTGAGGTAGTATCCACCCCCAACAAGGTCATTAGCTTACTTAGATTTCCAACAGTTAACTTAATCGCGATGACTCCCAAACTTGGTGGTGGACCTAGAAAAGCCACAAATTGCCAGGTTAGAAGTTATCAAGTTATCTCGAGACTTGCCAATGACCCCTAACATATCCCTAACATGTACAAAGGCAAGATGTTGATGGCCACGCCTTTATCTACCAAGACCCTATTCACCAAAATGGCCTTCATGTATAAGAGATTAATGTGTTTGTTGGCTATAGTAGATCCATCAAACATCATCTTCACTATGACAAGATGGTCATCAGTTAATTTTGATATTGGAGACTTAACTTTAAAAGATAAAGGGTTCTCATTTGCCACCACCACATCTCCCTCGAGACTATTCTTGGTCTCTCTTGCTATGAACTCCAAGGAAAGACGCAAAACGGTTCTAACTTCAACTTATTGTGGCAGTGATCCAAACTTAATGCGGAACTTCATATCAGTCTCTTTCTCAAGACTCTTATCAATTTGCATGTCTCGATCTTAAGGTTAGTCATTACGTTCAGCCTCTTGAACTTTAGACTCCTAAACTGGTTTGGGGTAGTCTTCTTCTTGGAAACCATTTTTTTATATCTGACCAAGTTGGGTAGACCCAGTTAAGAGGTTTCACTAAATTGATGCTTAGACAACTATAGTCCTCTTCATCATCAAGAAACTTATGAGCCCACGATCCCTTGGCTAGTTGCTCCCTTTAAGACTCATTACCTTCCAAAGATGAGGGGCTAGCCCATCTCCCGAGCTTCCTACGTGTCTCATTCTTGACGTTCATGGCCCCAGTCCTTGCTTGTCCTTTTGCATCCTTGAGATCGATAGGCACTGGGCCACAAGTTTCTACACTTTTGTGCTTAGAATTCTTTCCAGCAGGATCTTTGACAGCCAAGAGTCAAGCTGATCTCTCTTCTTTGCTTCCTTCTTGTGTTGCAATGCCTTCTTGTGTTGCAAATTTCTCTTCTGAGTTCTTATAAGGCTTGAAGATCCAATGTTCTCTTATCTAACCTGGTTCTTCCAACACATATTACTAAAACAAACCCCTGAGGGTTGTTGGCCTGGTTGTCATGGATCATAGTTAGTTTCCACTTCAATTAAGTGGTATTTTGGATTTCTTTAAGGATGCCTCCTTCTCATTATCAAGTGAGCTTTTTAGGAAGGGGCCTTGGTTTGATCGAAGAAATGAGACTTCACAAATAGCATTTTTATTTGCAGAAGAGGATCCATGAGTGAGATGTAGTCTGGTAGGAGCTGCAGTTTTCTCGTTACTCTTTGTATTTCCTCACAGCCACTGTGACATACCTCACAAGAGACTCTTTCTAAGTCTCAAAATACCTTCTCTTGACCTTGTAATCCCCTAGCTTCTCCTAAGGTGTAGAAAATTTCCATAGCCAGCACTTCAGTCATTGAAAGTGAAACGGCCAATTTACTCCAGAGACTCATTAGCAGGTTTCCAAAAATTGTACACTTGTTAGTGGTATCATGCTCTATGATATGCCAATGACACATCTCACCTGTTGGAATTGGTGTCTTGAAAAACCCAATTATCTTATTTTAAATATTAGATAGATGAAATTATTTTATTTATTTATGGTTTGATAATTTTTTACGAGTCAAAATGCATGTGATTGTTTTCTAAAACATTCTATGAGATGGACGTAGTCCAATATAACATGTCAGGCTTGGTTAAAGTGGTAAATGAGATTGAACCACATATAGACTTAGATCAAACTACTAATATATTCTCAAAGTATATGCTTGTAGCAGGTTGATGAGTTTGGATAACTTATCTGATGAGACTATAATACGATACTTTAGATGGCTTGTCTTAGCCATGTAGATAGGGATCCAAAGCTATTACGTTAGTGTTGTCTAGAAGATTAGAACACTAAGCAGGACCACCTGAATTAGTTGTTTCTTTAGATGCTATCATAAATAGTCGACTCACAAAGACGATAACTCTAAATCCAAAAAACAATCTGAACTCGTGCATGGATTGTTCAATGCTTTAAAGTGCTAAAAGGATTAGTCACATCGCGTTGGCTTAAATCTTTTGTGCATTGGGTAACTGCATGAAACGTAGAGGGAACATTTGTTTTATGTGGAACCTATATTCTCTAACGATATAAATATGGCCCCCCTTAGTTGATTCGCAAGCATATGAATGGATTCTATAATCCTTGGCCAAAGTATTCCATGTATTTGACATTTGGAATTAATACGGGAATTGTTTCTATATTATAGAATTGTTAGAGAAGGGCGAGTTGGGAATTATGGTGAACGATGTGAAAAAAGTAACGATAGTAGTTAAAATTACTTTAACTCGTGGATATCTAATAGAGGGTGGATTGTCACAATAAAATTTATTTGGGAAATTCTAGTGTGAATATATTTAATTTTAGAGTGCAGCAAAACTTATTTAGTGGAATTAAGTTTTACTAAATGGTAATCGATTGTCATAATGAGATGATAATCAGATTTAACACATTTGGAGTTCGAGTGAGATTGTCCCTAAGGTCCCATCGCAAGCCTCAACTTAAGCACTAATTGAAAATATTTAAAAATGAATTCATGGGTTGAATTATTTATTTATGAGATAAATAAATTTTTATGCTAAATAATATTCACGAGATGAATATATAATACAATAAATATCACCAACAACAACAACAGTCCCAGTGCCTTGCGGCTCCCCCAGAACGCAGGGTCTGGGGGGGTGATGTACGCAGACTTACCCCTTCCGGCAGGAAAGGAGACTGTTTCCGGGGACCCCCAACCTGAAGTAGTTGAGAATACAATAAATATCATGTTTTAATTTTAAAACATGATAATACAATAAATATCATGTTTTAAAATTAAAAAAATAATAATAATAAAAGAAGATGAAAAGATCAGCAACACAATTTTAACACGAGTATGGAAGGTTATATGCTGAAGTCACTGTTTTTGTTTTATATATATATACGTATATTGATCATGAGAAATTATGATTTTGAAGGGTTTTGGAACTTGATTTTCTCCCATGGAAAAAGCCTAAAAATTGTTTTTAGGGGTTTTCTAAATTTGTTGTTTAGCATAATTTTTCTAAAAAATTATTTATCAAAAAGATTGAAAGGAAAACTTTTATTCTGAAATTATTTTCTAAAATAAATATTTCTAGGAGCCCACACTCCCGGTGCTAGCAGAGGACATAGCGTAGAAGACCTTGAGATGTCAAGAAGTCTTCTTATAATTTTAGATCTTCAAGTCGAAATCAGGACTCACGCTTCTAGTATGTTCTAATTTCATATTTGATATTTAATTTATTTTCCTTTATTTCATTTATACTACATACCATGATTGTAATTGCCTTACGTTGGAATAGGTGTCCTAGAAAAACCCAATGAGTTAGTTTTAAATATTAAATAAATAAAATTATTTTATTTATTTATTGTTTGATTATATTTTACTAGTCAAACATGCGTGTGATTGTTGTTTCTAAAACGTTCCATAAGATGGATGTTGTCCAAGATGACATGTCAGGTTTGGTTTAAGTGGTCAATAAGATTGAACCAAGGAAAGACTTAGATCAAAGTAGTGGCATGCTGTCAAAATACGTTCGTAGTTGGTGATAAGTTTAGACAAGTCATCAAAAAGGCTATAATATGACACTTTTTGATGACTTGTCTTGGTCATGTGGATAAGGATTCATGAGTTTGATGCTAGTATTTTTTTCATAAGATTAGAACACTGAGCAGGACCACTCGAATTAGTTGCTTTTTTAACTGTTATCAAATAATTAATTATGTTAGACGATAACTATAAATCTAAAAAATAGTTCGGACTCGTACATAGAATTTTATTCACTTTGGTGCATTAAAATGCTGAGGTCATGAAGAGTACAACTACGATCTTACATCATTGGGCAATTGCATGAACTGTGGTGGTAACGGATATTTTACTAGGAATCTACAATGTAACCCCTCAGTTGTTTCACAAATATATGAACATATTTTTGAATCTTTGGCGAGAATATTTCATATGTTTGACATTTGGAATTAATGCTAAAATTGTTTCTTTATTTTGAACTCTTGGAGAAGGGTAAGTCGGGACCTACGGTGATAGATGTGAGAAAAATAACGATAGTAGTTAAAGTTGTTTTTGCTTCTAGACATGTAATACAAGGGTTAATTGTCACAATAAATGTTTTATTGGAAATTCTTAAATGAATACATTTATTTCTAGTGTGTATCAAAACCTATTTAGTGGAATTATGTTTTACTCAATGGTAATCAATTGTTATAATGAGATGATAATCAGATTTGACCCATTTAAAGCTACAGTAAAATTGTCCCAAAGGTCCCTTCGCAAGCCTCAATCTAAGCATCATTTTGAAAATATTTAAAAATGAATTAATTAGATGAATTATGTATTTATGATATAAATAAATTAATTTTGCTAAACATAATTAATGAGATGAATTATTTATTTATAAAATGAATACATTTATTTTTACCAAATAATATTTATAAGATGAATTTATACAATGTTGGAAATGAAAAAATAAGAACAAATATATATATATATATATATATATATATATATATATATATATATATATATATATATATATATATATAAAGCTGGGTCGCGAGTGCCAGGGCAGGAGAGGAATACGCAACAAAGCTGCCCGCCCCCAGTAGGATTTCAACACTTATCGATGATGGCAATCTGTTGTTTTTGCTAGTCACCAACAAGTGGCACTGATCTGCAATTATATATGTTTATAAATAGTGCTTTTCACCAAGATAATTTTAAGGTTTTTAGTTTTTGTTTTTTGGGTTTGGAACCTAGTTTTTTCCCACGACAAAAATTCTAAAAATTGTTTCAGGTTTTCTAAGTTATTGTTTAGCATAATTTTTCTGAAAATTTATTTTTTTGGAAAGATTAAAAGGTTACCTAAAATAAATATTTTGGGGGCCCATACTCCGGTATTAAAAGAGATCATTTTGAAGAAGACCTTGAGGTGTCAAGATATTCTTCTTCTAATTTCAGGTCTTCAAGTTAGAGTTTGTATTTGCGCTTCATGTACATTTAAATTAAGTATTTGATATTTAATTTGTTTTCTTTTATTTCGTTTATTCTACATGCCATATTTATATTTGTTTTATTTGATATTTTTCGATTGTCATATTATGAACTTATTAGAGTAAAATCTTGGTCTAGTTAAATATTTTAATTAGATCAGGGCATTAGATTTAAAAGTAAGAATTTTAAATAGGTTTTCCTCTATGCCCACTCTAATCGTTTAGGAAATTTTTTTTGAAATACGTTCCCAACACTTTATTTGATGTTTTTCATTTGTCATATTATGAATCTATAGAGTGAGATCTAGATCTAAGTAAATATTTTAATTAGATTAGGGCTTTGGATTTCAAATTAATAATTCCAAATTAGTTTTCCGCTACGCCCGCTCTAGGAAATATTTTTGAAATATTCCCAACATCATTGCACATCCGAGGTCTGAGAATCTTATTGTCCCATCTGTGACTAGCCTATCAAATAGGTAGTTCGCAACCATCACTTTCAGGATGTTGTTCAAGACCATTGTTTTCCTATTACAACGCAAGTGGTTAGCAGGAGTACGGTTTTGATCCTTTCGGACAATGATGTCAACTATGTTAACCTAAAAAGGACATGAGAATGGGTCTTTATAAACCTCCAATGGCCCTTCTTCAAGAAAATAAGTTCCCTTTCCACAATAGTGTCCTAGACTACATTTTCAAACATAACGTAGTTGTTGTCGAGTGGGTGATGTTGGAATCGTTGTCCTGAAAATCCCAATGAATTAGTCTTAAATGTTAATTAAATAAAATTGTTTCCAATGAATTAGTCTTAAATGCTGATTGAATAAAATTGTAATAGTTATTTATTGCTTGATTGTGCTTTACGAGTCAAATATACTTGTGTTGTTTTCTAAAACGTTCCATGAGACAGATGCAGTCCGAGATAACATGTTGAGTTTGGTTTAAGTGTTCATTGTGATGGACTCACAAATAGACTGAAATCAAATTAATGATATGTTGTCAAAGTATGTTCATAGTCGATGATGAGTTTGGACAACTTGTATGATAAAAGTATAATACGATACTTTAGCTGACTTGTCATGTAGATAGGGATGTAAAAGAGTTATATTAGTATTGTCGATAAGATTGGAACGCTGAGCTGGACCACCTGAATTATTTATTTCTTAACTATTATCAAGAATCACTAATTCATTCTAGGAAGATGATAACTCTAAATCCAGAAAATAGTCTGAATTTGTGCATGGAACGTTTGTTGCTGTGCTAAAAGGATTAGGTCACATCATGTGAGTAAAATTTTACGTGCCTTAGGTAATAGCATGAAATGTAGTGGGAAATATTTTACTAGGAATCTATAGTATCTTACGAAATAAAGAGGTCCCCTAAGTTGATTCGCATAAATATGAATAGATTCAAGAATCTTTGGCCAAAGCACTCCATTTGTTTGACATTTGGAATTAGTATAGAAATTGTTTTATGTATTAATGAATTGTTTGAGAAGGACCAATTGGGAACTAAGAAAGTTATTTTTCTCATGAACATAAAATAGAAAGGTTAATTGTCATAATAAAAAGTTATTTGAAAATTTTTGAGTGAATATATGAAATCCTAGAGTGCAACAACATTTAGTGGAATTAAGTGTTGTTAACTGGTAATCAATGTCATCAAGAGTTGATGATTAGATTTGACCCATTTAGAGCTAGAAGTAAATTGTTCATAAGGTCCTTCGCAAGCCTCAACTTAAGCACTGTTTGAAAATATATAGAATGAATTAATGAGATGAATTACTTATTTATGAGATAAATAAATTTTATGCTAAACAAAATTTATGAGATGAATGAATTTATTTTTCCCATATAAAATTCATAAGGTGAATTTATAAACATTGAGAAACCCCAAAAAGAAAAAAGAAAAGGGGCTGGTGTTTTATAGCCTAGCGCAAAAGAAACAGAGATTCTATTTTTTTAATTTTTGCAGCACTGACCAAGTATCCAGCTAATAGGACGGTGGCACTTGTCTCACTACCCATTTTGACTCTGTCAAATATATATGCACTATTTCATATGGAAACTTGGGCAGTGACACGTCATTCACCAACTTTTTTAGTGATAACAGTTTTGATTTTCCCTATATATATATATTTGATTTTAGTCGCCCAATAAAACCAAAAAAAAGCATGATTATGAAAGAAATCCTAAAATTGCTTAGGAGTTTTCTAAATTGAAGTTTAGCATAATTTTTCTGGTAAATTGTGTTTTAGAAAAATTAGAGAAAATTTTTGTTTTGAATTTTTCTCTTAAATTAAGTGATTTGGGAGCCCACACTCTTGGTGTTGTGAGGTCATTACGGAGAAGACTTTAAGGTCTTGAGAGGTTTCTTCACATATTTCGTATCCTCAAATTCAGAATGCAATTCACGCTTAAGGTATATTTTAATTGAATGTTTGATATTTAATTTGTTTGTCCTTTAATTCGTTTCTCGACATGCCATGTTTATATCGATTTTTAATATAATTATTTTCATGTCGATATGAACCTATTAGAGTGAGATTTAGGTTTAATTAAACAATTTAATTCGATAAGGCTTTTAGATTTGAATTTCTCTTTCCTTTTGCAGTTCTAATCAATTTTTCTTGAATTATTTTAGAAATATTCCCAACAAGTGAAAGAATCTGTTATGATTCAAGATCAAACTTGAATCATAAACTTGAGATAAGAGAGTATGAGATGAGAAAGAAGTGAAAAAGATGAGATTTAGAGAGAAATTAGGGTTGAGAGGGAGAAAGAGATTAATTTTCTATTGCATAAATCCCCAATTAAAAGATATTTTGCTTATTTATACTAATGAAGAAAGAGGGAAAAACTAAAGCATGAAAAACAAGCTTAAACTGAAATACAAGCATTTCCCGCCAAAACGGCAATTACCCATTAACTACCACTACCAACCTTTCCCACCAGAATTATAATTGAATCCAATTAAGAATTTCATAGCTAAAATCAACTAATGCATAAAACCTTTCATGGTCTTGACAATACCCGATCCTCAAAATCATTGCCCCAAGAATAAAGAAGAAGGGAATTGACTGTGTATGAACTTCAAATTCTCCCGGCTAGCATGTGTAGGATCCAAATTGACCCATTGAATCAGAACTTCCTTCACTGCCTTGCCATCCTGTTGCACCAAACGAGATCCCAACAGTGCTGTAGGAGCTTGTATCAGTGTTCCATTGCTTGTTGCTTCCGGAGGCTTAATTGAACAATCTTTCCCTTTTGCCCTGTGCCTTTTCAAAAGAGAAACATGACATACGGGTGAACAAAAGAGCCGGGGGGAGCTCTAACCTATAAGCCACGTTTCCCAATCCCTCTAACACCTTGTGAGGACTAAAGAAATGAGCCCCCAGCTTCACATTTTTGCGCACTGCTACTGAAGTCTGTTTGTAAGGTTGAAGCTTGAGATACACCAAGTCTCCAACTGCAAAGGACTTTTCAGAACGCTTCTTATCAGCATAATGCTTCATTCTTGACTGGGCTAGCTGATGATTGTCCTTTAATTGCTTAACCAATTAGCTTCTTTGTGACAAAAGATCATTGACCTCAGCAACTAGAGAAGATACACCCTGAAGCACCATTAGTGAAGGAGGATCGTACCCATATAAAGCCTTAAAGGGAGTGGTCCCTATGGAAAAATGAAAGTGAGTGTTATACCAGAACTTTGCTAAAGATAACCAATGAGACCAGTGCTTAGAATAGGTGAATGTCAGGCTCCTTAGATACTGCTCCACACATTGGTTCACCCTCTCAGTGTTTCCATTTGACTAAAGGTGGTATGATGAACTGAAAGCAAGGGTGGAGCCTAGCAACAAGAACAACTCTCACCAAAATTAACTAGTGAACATCCTATCCCCATTTGAAACAATGGATTGAGGCAATCCATGCAACTCATAGATATGATCAAGGAACATTCTGGCCAACTTTTCTGCAGAAATTGGGTGACTCAAAGCAATGACGTGACTTAACTTTGTAAACCAATCCACAATAACCCATATCACTTCCTTGCCCTCAACCTTTGGCAATCCTTCCATAAAATCCAAGCTTATGTGCTACCAGGCTTTGTAAAGAATGGAAAATGGCTGCAATAATCCTGGATACTGAACATGATCAAACTTGGTCCTTTGGCAGACACCACATCCTTGAACATACTCTTCAACTCCCTTCTTAGCCCCAACCCAACAAAAGTACTGCTTCAGCCTCTTGTAGGTGCCATCTACACAGGAGTGTCCACCCCAAGGAGAAGAGTGAAAGGCATTGATTGTCTATCTTCTCAAATCAGTAGCAGCTCCTACATACACCTTACCTTTAATCCTCACAATTCCAATCAAGACAGTGACTTCAGCTTCTGTCATGGATAATTACTCACACTGTATGCTGTGACACAATCAGTAGTAAACTTATTCCCTTTATAGGACTTATACACTTCTTCCATCCAATCTAGAAAAACACAATGGCTGAGCATAAGCTAGATTCACTTCCTTCTAATCTTCTGGAGAGGGCGTCAGCAACAAGGTTCTCTTTACCATTGCGATACTCAATTGAATAACTCAATCCCAACATCTTCATAAGTCCCTTTCTTTGCACTCTAGTGGTGATCTTCTGCTCCAGAAGATATTTGACTCTAGTGGTCAGTTCTAATGACAAAATGATGTCCCTCAAGGTAGTGCCTCCACTTCTGCACTGCCAAAAGGATAACCAAATATTCCTTTTCATAAATTGAGAACTATTGATTTCTTGGATTAAGTCCCTAACTAAGGAAAGCCACTACTCTCTATTTTTGAGAAAGAAATGCTCCAATTCCCACACTGCAAGCATCAGTTTCCAATACAAAAGGCTCCTCAAAATCAGGCATGATTAAGACAGATGTAGAACACATAGCTAGCTTGAGGCTTTCAAATGCTTCTTGAGCAACTTCAAACTAGAAGAATACATCCTTCCTTAAGAGATCAATCAATGGTTTAGCCAACACTCCATATCCAGCTATGAACTTCCAGTAGTATCCAGTCAATCCAAGAAATCCCCTCAGCTGCTTTAGGTTTTGAGGAATAGGCCACTCTTTCATCACTTGTATCTTGCTTGGATCTGTTGCCACACCTTCTTTGGAAACTATGTGTCCCAAGTATTCCACTTGAGTCTGAGCAATTGAACACTTGGCAAGTTTAGCATACAACTTGTTCTTATGCATAATCTAAAAGACCTGTCTCAGATGCTTGACATGTGCTTTTATGGAAGGACTATAAACCAGTATGTCGTAGAAAAACACCAACCCAAACTTCCTCAGATGAGCTTTAAACACCTGATTCATCAACACCTAAAAAGTAGTTGAAGCATTAGTTTCGCCAAAAGGCATAACCACAAATTCATAATGCCCGTGATGTGTCCTGAAGGCAGCCTTGTGAGTTTCTTTATCTAGCACTCAAATCTGGTGATAGCCCTGCCTCAAGTCCAACTTGGAATAATAGTGAGATCCATTTAGCTCATCTGACAAATCGTCTATAACAGGAATTGGAAACTTGTCATTGTTTGTGAGAGAGTTGAGATGCCTGTAATCCACACACATTCGAGATGGACCATCCTTTTTCTTAATAAGGATCATCAGAGAAGTAAAAGCACTATGACTGTGCCGAATGAAATTTGTCTTCAAAAGCTCTTTAACCTGTCTTTCAATCTCGCTTTTCTGTGAGTGAGGGTACTTATAAGGTCTCAAATTCACAAGACTAGAATTAACCTTAAGAGGGATAGCATGGTCAAGAACCCTCTTAAGAGGCAAGGTCAAGGGCTGAACAAACACATCTTCATACTCATGTAACAATTTTCCAATAGAAGGGTCTGAATTCACCTGAGCCGTATCTGGACTAGCAGTGATGGAGAACAACTATCCAATCCACTAATCTTCCTTTCGTTTACCATCTTTTCTAGACTTTTCCCTTTCATCATCTATAATTGTCCCTTCTCCATGATTCCTTACAAAACCATACTCTGACCTTCCCTTTCAAAAGACACAGACAGCTAAGCAAAATCAAAGATTAAAGGGCCAATGGTTTTCATCTAGTCAACTCCAAGGACCATATCACAACCTCCCAACTTAAGTACTCTGAAGTCATGCTCAAATTGGTGTCCTTGCATCCTCTAGCAGAACCCTTTACATTTCATCTATGTGATCATGGAATTTCTATCAGCTACTGTGACAGCTTGGGGACTGGTCTTGATCATTTAATGCCCAACCTGCTTCACCACCTTAAGATTCACAAAACTATGTGTACTGCCACTGTCAATCAGGATCAACATATGCTTATGTCCCACCTCTCATTTAAATCTTATCGTATTATGAGAACCATATCTAGTTAGAGCTCTTACAGATATCTCCATCTCATCATTCTCAGCTTCCTCTTGATCTTCCTGGTCTTGCTTCTCAGCCATCTCTTCAACCTCTTGAACCTCAATGTTCTCACATGCCTCAGCTCCCATGATAGTCAAAGAAATACTTATGATTACATTTAAAACATAGCCTCTTGTTCTTCTTCTCCTCCAAGTTAATGTCTTTGTGCCACTAACAAGAGTAGCCTGATGAAGGGAGGATGATTGAGGAGCCTTTGTCCTAGGTCCATCAACACTAGCCAAGATAGTGGCTTCCATCAATTTTGGTTTAAGAAAAGCCTGAGTCAATGTTCCAGGATTCAATACCTTAACCAGATTTTTAATTCTTGGCTTAAGGCCGCTTATGAAGCTGGATATGTAATAAGACTCACAAGCTCTAGGATTAACTGTCAACATTCTAGCTCTCAAATTCTCAAAATGAGTCATATATTCCCTCATAGATGATGTTTGAGCCAATTTATTGAAATGATCGATCACCTCACCGAGATCCTCTTCTCCATACCTCTCACAAAGTTCATTCACAATATCAGTCCAGACAAGGATGGATTGCTGCGAATCAGGCTATAGTACTAGACTTTCTGATCTCCTTGAAGGTATACCGCAGCTAATTTCACCTTCTCTATTTCATCAATATGATAAAATTGAAAGTACCTCTCGCACCTCCTAATCGATGATTGAGGTTGCTTTCCATCAAATGTATCTATTTCAACACGAGGTTGTCTGAATCCCTGAGTTCTTCCACCAGTAAAATCCATTCTCACTGGATCCAGATGATTGAGGTTGCATAATATCTGGAGGAGGATCATGCTGACTAGCAGTCAATAATACACCAGCTCCTATAGGTTGATTCTATCGTGTGAGCTGATGCTGCAATCCATTGAGCTTCGATTCAATGTGTTGAGAATGTTGATTGATGCATACTTTGCATATGTGTTAGCAAGTGCACTACTCGTATCAAGTAATAAAGTAGTAAGTAGAGTATCGTTCCCACGAGGATTGTTATTGAGCGAGTACCGAAATTAGTAGCTTTAATGCTATTTGAAAGATTGAAAATTTAGATGTAGATATGAAATAAAATAAAATAAAAAGAAATAAAATAAAATAAAAAGAAATAAAATATGTTAACTGATTTTTAAGTAAGGCTTACTAATTTTTATGAAGTTTTTATGATTTAATAATAACCAAGGCATCTGATTTCACCCAGTTGCATCAATACGCCTTTCTACTCTCGTTATTCAAGTTGTTATTGCGTGTTGATGGTTGAAAATTCTAATTTACTAAATATTCTCTCTCGAGCAACATTTAACATACTCTTTTACATATTAACCCATCATTCTCGTGCATGAATTTAAATAAGAAAAGACTTTTTAAAGCTCTATGATTTTCACTTAAAAACCACACAAATCGTGTTAACCTCTCTCGAGCATTCGCCAAATTTGTGGTGCTTAGCACCTTAGCAATCATCATAAATCTCCTCTGGGACTCATAATGAATCCGTATAGGTCTTAAATGGTGATCAAGCATTTAAAATTCATGAAGAACAATGATAAACACTTCAACAACGCAATAATAAAACATTGAATACATTGAATTAGAAATAAGCGTATATTACAACTTAGGCTATATTGTAGCCTTGGAATAACAAAATTAGTTCATAATAAACTTAATAAGATATATTTAACATAAAATTCATGAACTTAATGAAGAGAAGGATAGAAAAGAACTTGAAAACACAAAATTTCAAACCAAACTTCTTCTTTTCTCCTCCTTTCTTCCTACGAATTTCTACCCTATTTCTGTACTTTGTATTTGGTTTTTCTGGATTAAATGATGCTAAAACACCTCCTAAGCATCCCTATTTATAGTACATAAGGTTGGAATTAAAAAAAAAAAATTCAAAAAATTGCAAGCTTAAAGCTCATTGCACCTCCATTCTTTCAACAAGTTGCTGATTTTTTTTTAATTTTTTCTTGCTTTGCACTGCCCAAAATCAGTCTTGACATCATCTTGGACATGTTAATGAATTTTTTAAGTCATTCTTGCATTTTATTTGTTCATTTTGTCACCCAAAGCTGCAAGTTGAAGTGAATTATGCAGGCTTATATTCATTTTCTGCAACTTCTATTCTTTGCTGTTTTTCTTCAATGTTTTCCAGCTTTGGCCTCCCAATATCAGTCTTAACATCAACTTTCACATGTTATTGAAGTGTACATGAAGTTCTTTCACTTGATTCGTCCATTTTGCCTCCCAAAATTGCAAGTTGAAGTGAATTGTGAAAGCTACTTTTCATTCTCTTCATTGTTGTTGTTCTTGCTGTTCTTCTTCAGATTTTTGAGCTTAGCACCACCTAAATTCAGAGTTTACATCAACTTGGACATGTTAATGTATTGTTTAATCAGCCCTTGCTCTTAATTTGTGCATTTTGCTGCCCATTTTTGCAAGTTGAATTGAATTGTGCATGAACTTGCTGATTTCTTGCTAAAACTAGCATTTTGATTGATTTAGCTCATTTTTATGCTTTTGTTTGATGTATATTGCATTCAAACATTGATGTTGATGATAAAACCTAGCAAGATTTAGCATAAAATAAGTGTTTTTGCAAGAAAATGGCAATATGAGCAAAAAAGAGCAAAACCGAGCAAAAGCGATAAAAATTTGATGTAAAATAGTTAAAAAATTAATCAAAATAATAAAAATAATTTTATACTAAATTAGATTTATCATTGATCTAACTTCTCAGCTAGCTTCTGATACTACAATTACTGCATTCTTACAAACAATTCCTCCATTTGATGTCCCAATGGCTCAAATCGATTGACCTCCACATTAGCTCCAGCATTTGCACCCACAGCGGCAGCATAAGTTGCATTTGTGGCAGCATATGCTCGAGTTGTTACTCCACCAGCCATTGGTACTATCTTCTTGCATCTAGCCAGCACTAATCAATCGATCAAGCAATCAATTGGCAGCAAACACCAGCTCTGATACCAATTGTTATGATTCAAGATCAAACTTGAATCATAAACTTGAGATAAGAGAGTTTGAGATGAGAAAGAAGTGAAAGAGATGAGATTTAGAGAGAAATTAGGGTTGAGAGGGAGAAAGAGATTAATTTTCTATTGCATAAATCCCCAATTACAAGATATTTTGCTTATTTATACTAATGAAGAAAGACGGCTAAACTAAAGCATGAAAAACAAGCTTAAACCGAAATACAAGCATTTCCCGCCAAAACAGCAATTACACACTAACTACCACTACCAACCTTTACAATTGAGAATTTCACAGCAAAAATCAACTAAGAATGCATAAAATCCTTCATGGTAATGACAAAATCATGCACTTACAGTATACCTTCCCTCTCAATGAATTATAATGAGGTTTCCTATGTTTCCCTTTGACTTTGCGTTTGTTGTTTGCTCGAGCCAATTGAATATTATGTCAAATCCTAAGAGGTCAAATGAATAGTTTCTCAAGTCTTGGGATTGATTAGACTTCCTAGCCTTGAATCAATTTATGTAGTCTTTTATGGATTCCCTGCCGTTTGTCTCATTCGAGCCAAGTCTAACATGGAAGTTCCCAGTTCCATCCTCGGGAATTAGTTTTGAAATTCTCTCGTCCTATTAGAGAATTTTAAATGGAATTAGATGGCAAACCAATGTACAATTGAAACGTAGTCCTTGTCAAAGAACTAGTGAACAACCTAAGTTTCACGAAATGTACAATTGAAACGTAGTCCTTGTCAAAGAACTAGTGAACAACCTAAGTTTCAGACATGGATTATCAACCAACTCCCTGCATTGGTAGTAAAACCTATCCAAGTGCTCAAGAGCAGACATGTTTTGCTCTCCTAGGTGGAGAGTAAAATCGGGGATCTTGTATCCATAAGGGAATGGATTATCCCTGTCTATGTAGTCAGGGGATAGTTTATACTAAAGGAGTCTGTTGACCCTTTTAAGACCTATTCCATACATTTGTTCAATGAGGAGGGAAATCGGTCTTGGAGGGTTAGGTTTTGTGCTTGATTATGCACTTGCCACTGCCCCCCAAGGGGTTGAGCATCCATGGGAGGATCAACAGAGTACACCTGAGCTCTCATGGCCATCGAATGATGGAAAGGGTGTTAGCTTGCATAAGCAGGGTCATACCCCCCTAAATATGGCAACTTGGTTGATTATCCACTACATATGGACCAACAAAACCTTGGGTTGGATGCATGCCTAGGGGCAACCCCAACTTCACTAGTTGTTGGGCCACTCTAAATTGATGAATCCCCAAAGCATAATCATGGGGACATAGTGAATCCAACTACTCCCCAATATCATACATGGTAAGAGGCCTAAGAGGACATTGGTCCCCAATGTTGGGCACCTGCCCTTTTTCACTTACTCTGAGGCTCTAATCAGGCCTCGAGATGGCCTCTCCTACACGTGGAGGATATTTGTGGCTTTACACCCCCCTCCCCCGGGCCCAATTTCAAGTGTAAGCATAGCTAGAATATTGGTGTTGAGGTCCCTTGAGATCAAGGGTTACCATTGATTCGAGGGTCCAGCAACTCCATATTTCACGCTTTTAATTCCTACGGCTTGATCCTTGCGGTGACACCAGGACTAGCCATAATGTGGTTTCTATCCTCTCTAGGGTAGTATTTATACCCTAATTCACTACTAACCATGAGCTTGAAGGAACCTCACGGGGTTATCTAGTGGGAATTGAGGAAGGAGGGATAAGCCTTAGTTGCTTAAGGTCCTCCCAAATGGCTTGGACTAAGCCATTATGAGTTAAGCCCACCTTTCTAAGATAGGCTCGACCTTAACTACCATTTACCTTGCCACATCTCCGACTATAAGGCTAGCAATAGAGGATATGGTTGCGTTCATCTGAACCAAGACCTTGTCGGTTTCTTCATGAAGTCTTTCATTAATTGAAGTCCCAAGTTCATTAACTATGGTCCTTAAAGGGGCTGCCTTTTCATGCTGGCCTGTTAGAGTACGCTCAGTCTCAACGTGTTGTTTTTCTTGAGCCTCGTATAGAGCTTGCTCAAGCCTTTGAGTTCCAATCAATGATTGAGCATGGCCATAAAGCTCTTTCAAGAATATACATCAAGCCTAGTACACTCGTCTTTTGGGATGTCCGTATAGCCTCCGCTTTCATTATCGAGGTTATGATTAGTTTTATCCCCTCGTGATACAGGACTTTATTCTGAGAGGTGCTCGAGTGGTGGCCCAATTAAGGCCAACCCTTCGGGTTCCTTAAACTCGAGAGCATTGGCTCTCCTAATTCTGAGTATTGGTGATGGGCCCAAGACTATGTTGTGATAATCCACAATGGGGTTAAAGACTCTAAAGCTTGTCTAGTGTCTCCCACTATGGTCGCCAAAGGTGTGTTTGCTCCTTTTGCCTGTTTAGTGTGTGTGTGGTCGCTGTGAATACAAAATTAAACAAACACATACAAATGGGACTTTTAGTGACTTGGTAGTGAGCCTAATTTAGAAATTGCATATGTTTTACCTCAATCATTTACCTTTGAAGAGGGTTGATGCTTTCAGTGAATATGCCTTCAGTTCCCAATAATTATGTGGATTCCATACTTGCTTTAGTTAAAGAGGCTTCATTTTTATATATATTTTTTGGGGTGATTTTTAAGTTTTAATGTTCATTGAGAAAGTAAATTAAAATTCCCTTGGTTCAAGTAGCAATCAGGGTAATGGAGCTGAGCCCATAGACACCTTACCTCATATACATAAAACTAGGAACTGGGGTGGTGGCAAACTCAAGAGCTCAGCAGTCCACTTATATACTAAGTCAATCCCCCTTGACTTGTAATAACTCGAATGAGTTAGAGTTTGACAAGCTTTAGTGGAGCAAACCTTATTTACGTCACTAAACTAGGACGAACACAATCAAGGTCAAGCCTTGGAAATCAAAGCCCTTAAATAATGACTTAAACCTAAATTCACCTTACTTATCAAGCAGTGACATCAGTGTTAAGATCAATACAAATCAAGCTAAAAGCTTGGCCATTCAAGCTTTAAACCAATGACTAAAATCTCAACTCGTTAATTTTGGGAGCATATTAAAACGAGAGTTAATGCAGTAAACCCAAAAAAAGGGGGATCCCCTTTCGCACGTGAAATCCTTTTATGCCCACCCGCCTAATAAGTGCTAAAGTGGCTCATGATGATAGTTTTATGATCAGACTATTAATAAAGATTTTGAACCCCCAACCAACTATGGAAATTTTCGGGGACTAGCCCGCTTCCCATTACTCAATAGGGCAATTCCTCGCACATAATTAAGGGAGCCATTGAAAGGTGACTAAAACACCAGAAACGGCGACTACCCGAGCTAATGATAGAGGCAAGAACACTTATTGTATTTCCTTGAAGAAAGAAAAACAAGGACAAGCTATGCTATGCTAGGCTAAGCTAAGTAACACTACTCGTAAGATAAAAGTAAAAGTGTGTTGTAAAGAAAACTTGAAGAAGTCTTGTGTGGTGGTGCTGGATACTTAACAATGACCATTGTTTGGTCTTCTTGTTTGTTAAGTGTATGAATGTGGTCTCTATAAATACAAATCAAACAAACATGCAAAAGGGACACGTAGAGATGTGGGACTGAGCCTGAATTTCAAACCACACGTGTTTGACCTCAACCACTCACCTTTTCGAGGAAAAGGGATGGTGCTTTTGGTGAATCCAACTTCTATTTCCAATTAACATGTGGATTCTGCTTATGCTCCAATTAAGGTGACTTTGCGTTTTTTTATGGATTTCTTATATATGTTTGATAGAAAAGTAAAAGGATATTGACCTAACTCAAATGGCAATTATAGTGATGGAACAAAGCCCAAAGACACCTTTCCTCATACACTTAAAAGTTAAGAATTGGGGTGGAGACAAACTCAAGAGCTCAGCAATTGCCTTGTAAGCTCAAGCCCATCAAATGTTTAGGACTGGGACCCTTGACTTGTAATAACTCAAATGAGTTAGAGTCTGACAAGATTAAAGTGAAGCAAACTATATCTAGGTTAATGAATGAGGACCAACGCAATCAAGGTCAGCCCTTGACCTCCAATGCCGTTAAACAATAATGCATAACTAAGTTCACCTAACTTATTAAGCAGTGACAACAGTGCTAAGACCAACACAATCAAGGTCAAGCCTTGGTCGTCAAAGTCTTAAACTAACACCTCAAGTCTTAACTTGTCGATTATGGGAACAAAATAAAACAGAGGGTTCATACCTGAAACCCAAAGAACTGTATTACTCTGATGAAAGCAAGTACATCAAAGATCTACCTATGCTAAGCTAAGGTATGCTACTCCTAGGTAAAAAGCACAAGTGTTCTATAAAGAAACTTGAAGAAGTTTATATAAGTGGTGCTAGACACTTTACAACTACAATAATGTCTTTTTTTAATAGAAATTGGAAATAAATGTTGCATTCTAATTCCCCGGCATTTCATTTCCACTACTGCCTCAAAAATCTCTTCGCACATCGATTTGCAGTGAACATTCCCTGAATTTGTGTACTCGAGCATCTTTCTTGAAGCCTTACTTTCGCATATCTTGCTGGAGTTCCTTCTAAATGCCCCACATTATGTTGGCCAGGCTTGAGGCTTACGTATCTAGAATTATGCTCCAAGTAACTGCCTTGAGCTTTATAACAACATGACCTACAGCCTTCTGGGAATGTTCTTGAGCTCAAGCCTCTTTTACCCCTTTAAACACCTCGAGTGGATGATACCCTTAAAAGGGTTTAAAATCCTGAAGCAACTAGGCTCAAGATGCCGTTATCTTAACATCAAATGACCTTATATCCCTCAAGGATGGCCTCACGTGATAAGCGCGTGACACTTTGCTTTCAAACTGCATCCTCCCAACTCCCTCAAGTTTGGGGTATATATAAATGTGCCCGTTTTAGCAGTTGGTAGTTTTAGATTATCAATAGGTAAGAGATTTAATTAATTTAACCTCCAACGGCTACAAGGAGCTTGAGAGAGCTATGTTTGACATTTCACCTTTGTTTGTCTACCCATGTCTATAAATATGACAGTGAGGGCTTCAAAAATTTACTTTTCGCTCTATGATCTCTTTCCATTCCAATCAAGCGCTCTGAAAACTTGCTCTCGGCTTTTAATACTTCATTCTACATTGATGATTTGTCTTTAGAACCCTAAGATTCTATCAAACCATTGAACATGGCTCAAATCTCTGCTGCTATTTTCACTCCATCCCTCAGATTGATAGCCTATGAAGCAGTTGACACATCTGGTTCAATCAAATGTTTCAACGGTATTTGATAGACTTCAAAGCCTTATTGACCTTAATACCATCGAGGAGGATCTTTCTTTGATGTCTGAGAATGATCCCTCTTCAATCCAAGAACCATGTGCTGTATGGCCCATCTTTGACCCTTCTTCCAATGTCCCCAACTTAGACGGCGTATTCCCAGATACAAATAGATCTTCTTTTCTTTGTTTAGTTTCTACAGGTCATTCTTGGGGAGGAAGATACATCTACAAAGAAGCTCCCTCCCCCCCCCCCCCCCCCCAACCCGGGGATGGATGTTCTTGACAAAGCGATAGGCTGAATGGGTTAATCGCTTGACTCTCATTTACTAAGCAAAATCGAAGAATCTTCATATCTACACAACCATCAAGCTCTCAAAAATTGCCCTAAGTTATGACAATCCCATCATGACAGCTCTCACCTGCTACTAGAACAACTATTATAATGATTTTGTCCTTTCTGAGGGCTTCCCAGGGATCACTTTGAAAGACATAGCGGCCTTAACAAGTCTTTCTTAAGGGAGAGATTTACTGCTTCTTGATTTTTTATTTCTAAAGAGGCTGAAGCCTTTACCTCTTCTTTCCCTATGACCAACTTAGCCACCAATCATGAAAATTTTGTTAAATTATTTATCATAGAGAGTTATAACTATGGACAAGGGTCCAAGGAAGAAGAGGTTTCCTTTTATTTGTTTTGGATACACAACTTCTATTTGCTTTATTTTGTTTGCAATTAAATGTGACGTGGTCGTTGTAAAGTGATAAACAAAACAAACGTGCAAAAGAGACTCACCGTAACAAGGGAGTGAGTCTAAATATGAACCGCACATCTTTGACCTCAACCACTCATCGTTTTCGAAGAAACAATTGTGGTATTTTGGTGTATCGGACTTCGGTAATACCATGAGTTCAGCTTATGCTTCAATTAAGAAGACTTTTGTTAAGTATTTCTATGAGTTATATATATATATATATATATATGGCACAGTTCCTATGAAGTGGGTGAGAAGTGTGAGAGGGGAGAATCTTGACCGTACATTGCTATCTTGGAGGAATTTTTTATTATACATGCATGCAACTTGACCCTTTGGGTCACGTCATCATTTTTTATTATTATTTTTGTAAATAATAATTAATTAATTAAAATGAGATTCTTATAAAAATTATGCAGATAACCTATTCTAAGAGATTTAGAAGTACTTTTAATTAATCCAATCTTTATAGGCCTTAAGTAATGTTATTCAAAATATTTGATAACAGGATACTTATTAAATTTTATTCACATGTTTAATTTTATTTAAAGAGTTAAATATTTTGTATGATGTGAGTAAAATTATAAGGTTATGTAACTTCATGAAATATTTAATTTCATGTAGTGGGAGAATTTTTTCAAATTAGTCTAATTCGATTAGAAAGTTCAATATGTGAATTATTTCAAAGAAACATTCTCATACTGTATGTAATGAGATTAGATTACATAGGTTAGATAATTGAAGAAACCTAATATGACTGTGATTTTACTCAAAATTTAAATAAAATTGAGAATATGATTCTAATGTTGATTATGAGATAATCAAATTTAAAAGAAAGATCCACTATTTAAAATTTCAAGTAGGCGCGAGATACAGAAGTTGATTCCTCATGGTCTCCATTGCCGATCTAATAGTGCAGTGGATAGGCAATACTCCCCGAGGAGGGTGTTTCTTTGCAGAATACGAGGTTCGACTTCTTTAGGATAGATGGAGATACGGAAAAAAGATGTGACCACATAGCCATGGAGTATGTTGTTGACGTGTACAAGTCTCTAGGCAATGGTATACACTTGACTAGGATAGTATGTCATTCTCCTGGGGAGCATTCCAATACCGTCTTAGAGGCCAAGGTAGAAACGGTACGTTATTTATGTTTAGGAAACATTTTAATTGAGAATAATTATCAATAATACTGATAACTCATCACGCCTTACTCCCAGGGAGTAATGGAAAGATTGGTTAGCTCATCATTGCGCACACACAGAGAATGGTTAGGTGCACCCCATGCTTTGTTTGTTTGCTAAAATTATTTAAAGGGGTCAAAAGACTTAAACTATCAAGTGAGAGCGAGCTTCTAAATGAATGCTCATGGCCTCCGTTACCGGACTAGTAGTACAGTAGGTGGGCGCTACTCCCTAGGGAGGGCGTTCATTTGCAGAGTACAAGGTTAGTCCTCTTAGAGATAGATTGAAGTTCAAAAAAAACGGGTGCGACCACGCTGGCGTGGAGTACGTCGTGGACTTGTATGGATATCGAGGTTGTGATGTACACTTAACTGAGGTGCTACATTAGCTTCCCTAAGAAACTTTATTGTATGACCTTGGAGGCTGAGGAAAGTGTGATGTGTTATATATGTTTAGTAAGAGCTTGCAAGAAAACATATTTTTAAGAAGAGTTCTCAGTCTTCTGATATCTCAATTAGGCCTCACCGATGGGGAGAGTTTTGGATAGTCCAGTTGGGTCACCATGGCATACATGTAAGTATGCGATTGTGAACTCCATACTTTGACTGTTTTCTAAAAGTAAGAAAGGTAATCCTATATGTTATACAACTTGTTTTACAATTGTGATTTCAGACTATTTGTTATATTTTGCATTGCAATTAATACTAATTTATGTTGGTTGTCTATTCTATAATGCTCATTGTGATATAATATGTCTCAGTACATATAGGCTAGATGCTCAGAGTTCTCTAGTTTGCAACCAGTGTCTCTACTAGGTTGAAAAGAACGTTAGGAATAGTAAACTAGACTAATGAGTTAGTTAGATCCAACATTTGGACATTAGATGTCGAATGTGTTCTAGTATAAGATACTGGACTTCTTTACTATAGTAGAGATTATCAGATATTTGAAAGAAGTGTTTGATTAGAGAATTAGAGCATGAGAACTGCTAATGAGAAAGATGATAGACACTAGATTGTGATAAGAAAATTCAATTTAAGAGCGTGTCATTTGATGATGACTTATTTAATTGAACTAGAATTCTTGATGCAAATACTGATGGCCAATCTCAATAGGATATGATTCTAACTTGCCTATTAAGATCTTTCAGTTGGTTTACAATGGATTCGTTGAGTAATGGAGATTGCTTATTGTCTGAATGGATGAAAGTACATTTTGAGAAAATGGTGTCATGAGAACTAAAAGAAGAGATGCTTAGTATAAACATCTATCTTAGGAATTAGGAGCTCAAAGAAGGTAAAGCAAAGCATGAGTCAAAGTAGTTTGTCTATTTTATAAACACACTAGACATTTATATTTTGAAGGAATTGCCTAGGTACTTAGATACTGTTGTTGCCAAGACTGGAAAGCAAACATGATAAGGTATTCGATATCATGTCTCCTCTAGTTGTGATGAGTAGGCTGTTCACTAATGTTGTGGTGAATGGGCTTTCAGTAAAGAGCACCAAGAGATAGTAGTTTAAGTTAAGGAATGTAGTTTTGACGATGAGTAACTATTTTAATATACCAGTTTCTTTAAAAACTTGATTTCTATATATACTATTTGTTTCAAAATAGTTTTTTCAGTTAATTTTAAGAAAAACAGACTGATAATCAAGCAAATAAAATGTATATTTAAAAGGTGCATTGTTAGATAGTTTAACTATATATATATTTTTTTAATTAGAACTATGTTAATGGTAATTTATTCGTCTAATACAAGCTAGGCTATGTAACCATATAAAAGATGAATTTCATGAATACCATGTGGCGTTTAAGTGACATTTGATCTAACGTGACATTAATTTAGCATGATTCAAAACTTGTTTGACTTGTTTTGTGGGATTATTAAGTACTAAAATGATAACTGGTATGCGAATTATTTTTTAATTAATGATGACTGAAAGAGCCCTTAAGAGTAAAGGTGACAGAGCCACTAAGCTACTAGAACTTGTTCATAAAACATTTATGGATTGCTAAACGTTCAAGTGAGCAAAAGCCAATAGTATTTCCTAAGATATTTATGAATGACTACTCAATAAGTTGATATATGGATATACCTATGAAGACTGAAATTTTTTTTTTTTTAACCCATTGAAAAGTTCAAAGAATTAAAGATAAAGTTGGGATCAATTGGGTAGTTATTTCAAGTCTCTTTGATTAGATCAAAGTAGCGATTTCAGGAGAATTCTTATCTTTTCTTGACTACAAACAGTTGTAGAAAGGATCAACTGTTGGGAACATATTTCAAAAATACTTCCTAAATTGGGTGTAATGGAAAAATGAATTTAAAATTCATCAAATTTTAGATCTAATTCCTGACCTAATTAAATTATTCAATTAGAACTAGATCTTACTCTAATAGGTTCACAATACGACAAACAAAAATATTGAATAAAACAAGCATAAACATAGTATGTAGAACATATTAAATAAAGAAAAAATAAATTAAATATCAAATACTTAATTTAAATATACATGAATTGCAAATCTCAACTCTGATTTGAAGATCGGAAATTAGAAGAAGAATTCTCAACATCAAGACCTCTTCTAACACTGAAAGTGTGGGCTTTTAAAAATATTTACTATGAGAAATTTCAAAAAGAAATTCCTCCTTTTTAATTTTTCAAAAAATCATATTTTGCAGATAATTATTCAATTGCTAAACTGAGTCTCCGAGACACCTATTTATAATTGGCCTTGGTTAGGGGAAAAAAACTTTGAAAATTGATGTGGGATTGTAAAAAAGAAATCTTAAGCACACTTAAAAAAAAAAAAAAAAAAAAAAAAAAAAAAAAAAAAAAAAAAAACAAAACCAACGTTGCACACGAAAAAATGCTTTCCTTGTTTTTTTATTTATAAACGAGTGCCACATGTCAGCGCCATTGGATGCCAGGGAAAGGCATGGATCGTGCTCCTGCTACACAAGTGGTTTTCCAATTTTATTTATTTTTGATTTGTTTTGTTTTGTTTAAAGTCCCACATGTTTCAAATCCATCTCATGAATATCATTCAGTAAAATTAATTTATTCATCTTATGAATTAATATTTCATCTCATGAATTATATTTAGTAAAATTAATTTATTCATCTTATGAATAAACAATTCATCCATGAATTCAATTTGAATATTTTCAACTAGCGCTTAAGTTTTGGCTTGCAAAGGGACCTAAGTGACAATCTAAGTCAAGCTCCAAATGAGTCAAATATGATTATCATCTCAAAATAACAATTGATTACCATTTATTAAAACTAAATTCCACCAAATAAGTTTTACTACACTCTAAAATTAAATATATTCACTAAAGAATTTCCCAAATAACTTTTATTACGATAATTAACCCCTCTATTAGATATTTGTGACCAAAAGTAACTTTAATTATTATCGTTACTTTTCTCATATCTCTCGCTGCTTTTCTCGAGTCGGCCTTCTCGAATGATTCAATAATACAAAATAATCTTCGTACAAATTCCAAATGTCAAACATATAGAATACTTTAGCCAAAAATTCTAGAATATGTTTGTATATTTACAAATCAACTAAGGGGATATCTTTATCTCATTAGAGAGTATAGGTTCCATGTAAAACAACTGTTTGCACTACACTTCATGCCTTGACCCGATGCACTTAAGATTCAAGTCAACGCACTTTAATTAATCCTTTTGGCACATCAAAGCAACAAACAATCCACGCCCGGTTCAGACTATTTCTTTGATTTAGAGTTATCATCTTATATAATTATTTATCTTTAATAGCAGTTAAAGAAACAGCTAATTCAGCTGGTGCTGCTCAGTGTTCCAATCTTATTGACAACACCAACATAATACTCTTGGATCCCTATCCAAATGACCAAGACAAGTCATTACAAGTATCATACTATAGTCTTATCAGATAAGTTGGCCAAACTTATCACCAACTACGAACATACTTTGACAACATATTACTAGTTTGATCTAAGTCTATCTATGGTTAAATCTCATTGACCACTTAAACCAAACCTGACATGTCATCAAGGACTACGTCCATCTCATTGAATGTTTTAGAAAACAATCACATGTATGTTAGACTCAAAAAATACAATCAGACAATAAATATTTAAGACAATTTTATTTATTTAATATTTAAAACTAACTAATTGGGTTTTCCTACACCAATTCCAACAATCTCCCAATTGTCCTAAACCCAATTAGCCCTGCATTGCATAACTATCTCCTAGAGATTTGTCAACTCTTTGACCATAAACATTAACCAATAATGATCTTTCATTGTTCCATTATTTTGCTCATATGCTTTCATCATTAAGGAACCTTTTTGAGTAAAGTAGTCTGCTTAACAACTTCATAGCTGTCAACTACCTAACTTCCATAATGAAGTAAGCAATACAAGACGACTTTGCTCTTCACCATCTAATGATTCCCACTAAAAGGTAAACACGAATTTTAGACCTCTAACGTCTAAACTCCCTTTTAAAACAAACGACCCATGACAAATTGACATTCCTTCTTTTGAATCTCGTATAAGCTTGATCCTCATAATATACTGTGCCCATCTTAAGTCTTTCACTTTTTAACTAACTGAACAATTAAACCTTAACAGCTCATTACAATTCTACACCATTCTCAATGAGTAGAATCCTATCTATATACAACATTTAGAAAGTCACTACTTTCTTGTCATGTCACTTGCACACTCATAGTTTCACTAACCATTGATTCAAACCCCTAGGACTTTATTAGCCGTCATTGAATTAACTATTCAATAAACAAGATGCTTATCTAAGTCTGCAAATAGACTTCCTCAGTTTGCATACTAAATGCTTCTGACTCGTGGTAACAAAATTGTCTGGTTGTATCTGTTAACTTCCAATCCAAGAATTGATGTTAACCTTGTAGAAGAAAGAGTTAAGATGAGAAAAGAAGTGAAGGGGATGAGCAATAGAGAGAGAATTTCCAAAGGAAAAATCTGAATTTTATTGATTGAATGCTGAATTTACGTGATTTGAGCTTATTTATACTAGATCTAGTTACATTGAATTAAGACCCACACTATAACCGACCTAAACCAATTCTGGCACCAAAATCTTGAGCTAGCCACCACAATTGACTTAGTTTGACTCCCTAACCGACATTGGTTCCTAAAGGACCTGCCAACAAACATTTGAATACAACACCCATAAACTCTAAAACAACACACGCATTACAAGACCAATTACAACCAACAAGACCAATTACAACTAACTAAAACCCTCCCCCTTGAGAAGCTCCTTGTCCTCAAGGAGAAAAGCATGGAAATTGACTCTTCAAAAATGCAATGTTCTCCCATGTAGCAAAATTCTTGTCCAAGTTGCGCCATTGAACCAAAACTTTGGATTCAGCCTTGTCAGCAACTTTCATTCTTCTGTTTGCTTTAATAGCTACTGAATGCAGCAACAATGCTCCATTAGCTCCAACTTCTGGTGCTTCCCGTGTGCTATTAGCTCCTTTCTTCACCTGCTTTTTAAGTAATGATGCATGGAACACTGGGTGAATGTATGAATTAGGAGGTAAGTCAAGTTTGTATGCCACTTTGCCAATCTTTTCCAAAATCTTGTATGGGCCAAAGAAACGAGCACTTAGCTTGACATTCTTCCTGACAGCTAAAGAAGATTGTCTATAAGGTTGTAATTTGAGGTAGACCATGTCTCCAACTTCATAATTTTTGTCTACCCTCTTTTTATCAGCATAGAATTTCATTCTTGCTTGTGCTTGGAGAAGATTGTCCTTGAGGATTTGCATCATGTGCCTCGTCTGCTGCATAAGTTCAGCTACTGTAGACTCAGATGAAATAGGTTACTGCAGCATAAATGGAGTTAGAGGAGCATATCCATATAGAGCTTGGAAGGGAGAAGTGCCAATAGATGCATGTACATGAGTGTTGAACCAATATTCAGCTAAAGAAAGCCATCAGTTCCACTCTCTAGGCTGTGAGAAAACCATGCTCCATAGGTATTGCTCAATACATTGGTTAACACGCTTGGTTTGTCCATTTGTTTGGGGATGGTAAGATGAACTAAGTGCCAATGTGGCACCCAGTAACTTGAACTATTCCCTCCAAAAATTGCTTGTAAAGATCTTGTCCAGATCAAATACAATGGATTGAGGCAATCCATGTAACTTATATATATTGTCAAGGAAGCTTTTGGGCAACCTCTCTATTGTAACAGGCCTTATGAGTGAAATGAAGTGGCTATATTTGGTGAAACGATCCACTACAACCCATATGACCTCCCTGCTGTCAGACTTAGGCAAACCCTCTATGAAATCCATGCTAATATTGATCCAAGCTCCATCAGGAATGGGAAGAGGCTGAAGAAGTCCCTTGTACCTATGATCTCCCAACTTGGTTTGTTGACAAACTTCACAAGCTCTAACATACTCAGTCACTATCTTCTTCATGCTTGGCCAGCTGAAATAAGCTTTAACTCTTTGATAAATACCCTCTACACCAGCGTGTCCTCCCCAAGCTGAATCATGTGAGGCCCTGACAATTTGATCACTCAAATCTGTTGGAAAACCAATGTAAAAGCTTATTCTTCAATCTGATGATGCCTTTCTGTACTGATAGGTCAGCACTACTGTCATCCTTTTCTGCATTTTTTAGCAAGCTTGCAGTCACACACTCCTGAGCAAATGAATCACCCTCATAGGACTTATAAACTTCATCCATCTATGATGGTAAAACAATGGACATTGCACAGCACAAGCCTTGTTCAACATCTTCAAATCTTCTTGACAATGCGTATGCAGCTGCATTTTCTTTTCCTCTTCTGTATTCAATAGCATAATCAAGGCCTAGAATCTTCATTAATCCCTTCTTTTGAATTCTAGTCACAATATTTTGTTCTAGGAGGTGCTTAAGGCTTTGATGATCAGTTCGAATAACGAATCTATGACCATCCAAGTAATGCCTCCATTTCTCAACTGCTAGAAGAATAGCCAAGTATTCCTTCTCATAAGTAGACATGGCTTGATGCTTGGGACTAAGTGCTTGACTCAAATAAGCAATAGGCCTCCCTTGTTGAGAGAGAATAGCTCCAATACCTGACCCACTCGCATCTGTCTCCAGAATGAAGATTTCAGTAAAATTGGGCATGGCTATGACTGGGGCTGCACACATGGCTGACTTGAGAGCTTCAAAGGCTACTTGGGCATTTTTGTCCACTTGAAGGCATCCTTTTTTAGGAGCTCGGTTAAAGGCTTTGCAATGGATCCATACCCTTCAATGAACTTCCTATAATACCCGGTCAATCCCAAGAATCCCCTCAATTGCTTCAAGGTCATGGGAGTAGGCCAATCTTGCATTGCTTGAACCTTAGAAGGATCGGTGGAGACTCCTTCACGAGAAATTACATGGCCCAAATACTCAAGCTTGGTCTGAGCAAACGAGCATTTAGACAACTTGGCAAAGAATCTGTGCTGCCGCATCACAATAAATACCTCTCTAAGGTGAATGAGATGATCCTCATAAGAAGAGCTATATATCAATATGTCATCAAAGAAGGCCAACACTGATCTCCTCAAATAAGGCTTAAAGATGTTGTTCACAGCAGCTTGAAAGGTGGCTGGAGCATTTGTTAGGCCAAATGGCATAACAACAAACTCGAAATGCCCATGGTGAGTCTAAAAAGTAGTTTTATATATATCTGGCTCAAGGACTCTGATTTGATAATATCCGTGCCTCAAATCAAGCTTAGTGAAGAAGTGTGCTCCATATAAGTCATCAAGCAAGTCATCTATAACAGGAATAGGGAACTTATCTTTTATTGTTAAGGAATTCAACTGACGATAATCAATGCACATCCTTACTGTCCCATCCTTCTTCTTCACCAAAATCACAGGGAGGCAAAAGGACTGTGGCTTGGTCTAATGAAGCTCATCTGAAGCAACTCATCAACTTGCTTCTCAATTTCTGACTTCTGAGCATGATCATACCGGTATGGCCTGATCTTCACTGGATCAGAATTAGCTCGAAGTGGTATGGCATGATCTACACTCCTTTGAGGAGGAAGGCTCTTTGGCTACTCAAAAATGTCTTCAAACTCTTCAATCAAAGCTTGAACCTCAGGCTGAATTACTGGCTGAAGTTCTGCAGGTGAGATGACAAACAATTACCCAAGCCACTGAATTGCATTCTTCTTGAATCCACCATGTAAACTCTTGCCATTGATCAACTGCAGCTGGGCTTGAACAGAAATACCCTGCAGTGCGACCTTAGTGCCATGTACTTCAAAAGCAACTGCCATTTTATCAAAATCAAACACCACCGGATTGAATGATCTCATCCAATCTACCCCGAGCACCATATAACAACCTCCCAAAGGAAGAACTCTGAAATCAAAAGTGAATTGATGATCTTGCATAGACCATTGTAATGCTTGGCACTTATTTTGAGTAGTAATGGAGTTTCCATCAACCACCATCACAGCCAAAGGATGGGTCTTAGTCACCTCATGTTTCGCTTTCTTTACCAATTTAGGGTCTACAAAGCTGTGAGTGCTTCCACTATCAATAAGAATGGTAATGGAAGCCTTACCAACCTTCCCCTTGATGCGAATGGTATTGTGAGCTCCATTCCCTGTCAAGGCTTTCATAGAGATCTCAATTTCATCCTCCATCAACTCATCTTGTGAAGAATGCTCAGAACTGTCATCATTAGCTTCTGAATTCTCACTGTCTGAATAAACTTCTACTCATGATCCTCTTGCAGACATCAAAAATTTGGAATTGCATCTATGTCCAGGTTGGTAAGGCTGGTTGCATCTGTAACATAACCGCACAGATCTCTTGTCAACAGCACGACCAGATTTAGAGCCTGATGCATCTTCGTGATGAGATTTGAAGTTACTGCCTTTATGTTTACTCTTATCACCAGAAGTTACAATCGTGGTTTCAATCAACTTAGCCTTATTGTAAGCATTAGACAAGGTCCTAGGACCAATGGCCTTCACCATGTTCTTGATCCTTGGCTTCAAACCACTAATGAAACTAGAGACATAATATGCCTCTGAAGCTTGTGGAGTGATGGATATCATACTAGCTCGTAGGTTCTCAAACCTTGTCATGTATTCTTTCACGGTAGTCATTTGATACACCTTGTTAAAACTGTCAACTACAGCACTTGTCTCCTCTTCTCCATAACGCTCACACAATTCTTCTACGAATTGGGCCCAAGAAAGGTTCGGTTTGCTTTTCAACACACTATAGAACCACACCTCATGATCTCCATGTAGGTGCACTGCTGCCAGCTCAACTTTTTCAGCTTCACTTATGTTATAGAAATGGAAATACTGCTCACACCTCCTCAACCATGACTCCTGCTGTTTTCCTTCAAAAGGCTCAATTTGCACTCTCGGTTGCCTGTGAGCATTGCTCCTGCCACCAAAAGTAACATCATTACTCACTGATCTTTGCTGATGATGCTGATCAGGTGGCCTATCCTGATGTTCGAAGTCATCGAATGAGTTTCTGTGGTGATCAATTGAATCAGGTGGTCTAGAATTCAGACCTGAATTCTAGCCAGACAAAAGGGATTGAGCTTGATCTGTGGTTCGATTCTGAGCTCTTGCAGCAACCTCAACCTCTGGAGGTCGATCATCAACTGATCTGATTTGAACTAAAGGTCCAACCTCTGTTTGAATCATAGGAGATTTATCGCGATTCCTTTCTAAATTCTCAGGTCTGCTTGTGTGAACTTGCGGTTGAACCACTTCAGCTAGAGGAATGATCTGACTAGCAGGTTTAAGAATTGCATTAACTGATGGTTCACCTTGCTTCTTAATTTGTCCCTACAAATTCATCAGCTTAGCCTCAAATTGCAGCAATCGATCTTCATTTCTCTGGTCACTATCCATCTGCAACTGCTGCACCTTAAGAAGCAAATGATCTTCAGCTTGTTCTATTACTTGCTTTGGAGAATTGTTAATGTGATCATATAAGTCCTTTTGTGAATTGCTAATGTGATCTATAGATCCTTAAGGTGATCAGTAGTAAGATACTGAACTTCCTTTGTAGCCTTTGCGCCTGCAACATCAGCATATGACAAATCAGGACTAACTGCTGTAGCTATGCTTGCACCACCAGCTCCCGATCGAGTTCTCACCCCATCAGCCATAATTTGTTTATTTTTCTTTTGTTTTTCCAGCTCCAATCAATCAATTGATTGCTTGAACCGGCTCTGATACCAATTGTTAACTTCCAATCCAAGAATTGAAGTTAACCTTGTAGAAGAAAGAGTTAAGATGAGAAGAGAAGTGAAGGGGATAAGAAATAGAGAAAGGAATGAGAAATAGAGAGAGAATTTCAAAAGGAAAAATCTGAATTTTATTGATTGAATGCTGAATTTACATGATTTGAGCTTATTTATACTAGATATAGTTACATTGAACCAAGTCCCACACTATAACCGACTTAAACCAATTCTGGCGCCAAAATCTTGAACTAGCCACCACAATTGACTTAGTGTGACTCCCTAACCGACATTGGCGCCTAAAAGACCTGCCAACAAACATTTGAATACAGCAACCATACAACTTTAAAACAACACACGCATTACAAGACCAATTACGACCAACAAGACCAATTACAACCAACTAAAACTTAAGGATTCATAACAGTATCATATACATAACCTTTCCAATATGACCATTTAGAAAAGGTCGTCATGACTTCCACTTCCCGTATCTTATCATATGAAAAACAATGGATGAGAGTACCCTTGTGGATTTAAGTGTGGCATCTGGCCAGAAGGTTTCATCAAAGGCAATTCCTTCTTTTAGGGTATAACCCACTGCCATCAATCTGAACTTGAAGATCTGTACATTCTCGTCCACTCGACTTATTATACTTGTAGATCCACTCAGATCCAATCTAATGGACTTATTGTCTTTCGACGCCTCTACAAGTTCCCAGACATAGTTAAAACACAATTATTCTAACTTAACTTTTATTGCCCTAACCCACTGGGCTGCATCTTTATACTTAAGAGTTTCATTGTAGTATAAAGAATCAGATTCACCATCATGCTTAACCATTAGGACTGAAGACATGAATTTTTCAAGTGACCTTGACCATCCTCCTACTACACCAAAGTTCTCATATACTTAGTGTGTCAATAACTCGGTTGAAGATATATCTGATACATCATCTACACTATAAGTTGTATCATGTTGTTAAGACACAGTATCTCTATTATAATTCACGATCAATCTTGGTTCATAACCTAGGAGAGAGAGTATGAGATGAGAAAGAATTAAGATAAAGATGAGAACTAGAGAGAATTGGGAGAAAGAAGAAGATATTTTCTATTTCATAAATGAGGAATACAAAGCAAGAACCAACTACTTATACTAAAAGCAAAATATCTAACAACAAAATATCTAGCTTACTAACTAACTATAACCGACTTACTAACTACTAACCAATACTACCAATACAAGAATAGAGCTAATACACTAATACACCTAACACACGGCTAATAGAACTAATGAATTATCTAACTGACCAATACTAATGAATTGACTACTTAATCCAACATATCACAATCATGACAATATGCCCCCCTTTAGAGATACTTGTCCTCAAGAATCTTATCAAGAAATTTGTAGCTTGAAGAATCTTATTGTTGCTGCATTTGCCTTTTTGTTGTACAGCATAAGAATTTCACCCAGGTAGCTATTTGAAGACCATCTAACATTTCAAATCACCAGCTCCTACGTCTGTCTTGTGTCCATTTCTGTAGCAATATGTGCGTAAAGCTTGCAAATCTCTTCCCATTTGTAAAGTTTCACTACGAAGTCCCTATTGCTCTTAACCGAAACAAGAATACTCTTGGTGCCTTGACAAATCTCACTGGCTTGATCTTCTGACCAATCTTTAACAGCACCCTTCTTTCCTTCCTTATTACCCAATTCAATTGAATCAATGAATACTAACTTCTTCATAAGCCTTTGGTACTGCTTCCTGGTTGTAGATGTCTTTAGCAACATGTAAACCTTGGCTTCAAAATACACACTGCCATTACTGCAAATAGCCTCAGTTGCAATAAACTCAACTAGATGCTTTCTTATGCTCAAAGCCTGGCTGTCCTTTTGATTAATTTGACCCTTGGCATCAGATTTGTAAACTTTATTCCACCAAAAAGGCAAAACAATCATAATAGCTGAATTCGAGACTAAATTTTCCTCCTCTTAGCTTCTAGATAGAACACTCCTTAACAATACCCTTCCTATGCTATATGTCAAGTAACATTTAGCTGTCTTCACTCTTTCAAAAACCTCATGAATTGAATTGGTCCAAACTAAAACATCTCTCTTAGCTTCCAGCAGTTCATCATTGATAAAGAATGGTTGCCCAATCTTCTAAAAATCCCCTAACTTAAGTACCTCTTGCAGCCTCCTACAAGTTATGAATTTCATGTTTTCCTACGCAGCTTCATCAAACCCACTTGGTACCCCCTCAATTTGAACATAGCGTTCTGTTATCCCACCTAACAATTCTTGATTACACTGATTATACTTTAAGCTCAATATCTTCTTGATCTTAGACTTAATGATCATCCTTCTCCTCTTTAGATGCTTAACAGAAGCATTTGGGCCTTCAATCTCAAATTGGTCTCCTACCATCCCAAGCCTCTTACTGACTGCCATTACAACTTCGTGCTTGGACCTTTCACATATGTCTCTTATAATTTCTTGCCAAGATCTATTGGAGCTACTCAAATTCAACATGTGAAATCCAAGTTTTTTATCACGGATGAATAAATGACTACCCATTTCACCTTTTACGAATCAAGATTGCCATAGAAACACATGTACTTATCACCTCTTTGAATCCAAGGTTGTGTTCGAAGTGTATCAATTGCCTTGCTCTTTATCTTGGGCTCTCTCAATCTCGTATTCTTGCCAATGCACAATCCTTCTTCTTCATATGTCTTAAGGACTAGAGAATCAAGTGGCCTTCCGCTACAACCCATAACTAGCATTGTTCTTGCTCCAATTATCTTGCTGGTGTAATCCTTGTTGCGACTACTGCAGTACCTCAGTTTGATCACCACTATTGGTTGCTTTTCGTGCTTTTCCATGACTTGCTGATGTATCACTATGTTATTGACACTGCGTTGTAATGTTGTGACACTCAAATTTAATCGCTTAATGCACTGCTCTCCTGTATGAAACTTCAATTTTATTGCTTTCACATTCGATTGCCCCCACAAGGAATCATGAACAACAGTTGGTCATGCTGCAACATTACCCTGAATAAATGCTAAATTTGCTGTAATATCAACCTCCCTTTTCCCTAGATCGGGAGGCCACAATTGAGCCTGATTCACTACTGTAATATCTTCCTGATTGTACTTGAACTGATCTTTCATATCAGCCTTTGATTTCCCTATTGCAAAATTCGATTGCACTAACATGGAATCATATGCAACAGATTAAAATGCCACTTGATCAATCTTATCTTGAATTTTCAAGACTTGCTGCTGAATCGATATCAATTCCATTGCTGTAATATTCGTTTGCATCAATTCATCTTGAACAGGTTGTAATGCTGCAACATTAACCTAAACCGGTGCTGCAACATTCTGCTTATGGAATTAATCTTGCATTCCTGCAGGCTACACATTAGATCATCTCTTGTGAATGCTACATACTCTTCAATGTCTCAATTGTGTCCTGAGCTAGTTGTAGTGCCTTAGACCACGGATCCGACTAAATCATCCCATGGAATGAATCTCCAGCCATAGCTATCTTTGGTTGTTTGAACACGTGAAAGAATGCATTACCCAAGCTCTAATACCCATTGTTATGATTCAAGATCGATCTTGGATCATAACCTATGACAGAGAGTATGAGATGAGAAAGAATTGATATAAAGATGAGAAGTAGAGAAAATAGAGATGAGAAGTAGAGAGAATTGGGAGAAAGAAGAAGATATTTTCTATTTCATGAATGAGGGTTACAAAGCAAGAACCAACTACTTGTACTAAAAGCAAAATATCTAGCTTGCTAACTAACTATAACTGACTTACTAACTATTAACCAATACTAACTACCTAACCAATACTACCTCCCAATACAAGAATAGAATTAATACACTAATACACCTAACACATGGCTAATACAACCAAAGAAGTACTAATACTAATGAATTATCTAATTGACTAATACTAATGAATTGACTACTTAATCCAACGTATCACAATCATGACAATCTCATACTGTTAATCTATCCAACACAACCTATTTGTAATACTTTTAGGACACTTTCTAAAACCTCGGACATAGCAAACCTTTTGATATGCAAATTTTAGTATTTAATTCTTTGAATATTTCAAGGGATTCAAGACTTCGATCTTTAAAGGTATATCCATATATCAAATAAATTGAGTAGTTATTCATAAACATTTTATGAAAAAGTTCTAGTAACTTAGTGGCTCTACTGCTTTTAATCTTAAAGGCTCTTTCAGTCATCATTTCGTACATGATTCCCATACTGGTTATCATTTTAATGCTTAATGATCCCATAAGACAAATCAAACCAGTTTTGAATCATATTTGATTAATTTGACCTAAGATCAAATGCTGCTTAAAAGCTATATGTTTTTCAGGAAGTTTTTTTTTTTTTTTTTTTATGGTTACTCAGCTCAGCTTATACTAGACTAATAAACTACCATTAACATAGTTTTTATTAAAAATAAATCAACTATCTACAAATGTACCATTTAAATAAACATTTTATTTATATAATAAGTCTATTTTTCTGAAAAATAACTAAAAAGCTATTTGAAAACAAATAGTGGATAGAAATCAAATTTCTAATTACATTAAGATAGCTATTCAAATACAAAATTACATTCCTTGACTTAAACTACTACCTTTTGATGCCTGTACTAAAAACTCATTCACTGGAATACTAGTGAGCTACCTACTAGTCACAACTATAGGAAACATGATATCACATACCCTGCCATGTTGGCTTTCCGTCTTGGCAACAATATTATCTAAGTACCTCAGCAATTTCATTTAAATACTAATGTCTAGAACTTTTATAAAAGAGACAAAACTATTTTGATGCATGTTTTATTTTAGCTTCTTGAGGTTCCTAATTCTTGAGATACATGCTTACACTAAGTGGACTCTTTTCTTAGTTCTCGTGACACCTTTTCTCAAATTATACTTCCATCAGTTTAGACAATAAGTAATCTCTATTACTCAAGATATCCGGGCTAAACTGATTGAAAGACGTTGATAGGCAAGTCGGGATCATATCCTGCTGAGATTGGCTATTAATATTTGTATCAAATTCCAGTTCAATTAAATACGCCATCATCATATGGCATGCTCTTGAATTGAATTTTCTTAACACAAACTAGTGTCGGTCATCTTTTTTATAAGATGTTCTCATGCTGCCAGTTCTCTGATCAAGCACTTCTTTCAAATTTTTGATAATCTCTACTACAGTTGAATTTTCAAGTATCTTATACTAGAAAACAGTCGACATCTAATGTCCAAATCTTGCAACTCGCTAACTCTTTAGTCTAGTCTAACATTTTAAACGTTCTTTTCACCTTAGTAGATCTACTAGCAGTAGACTAGAGAATTCTAAGCATTTCCTAGTGTTCCACATGTATTAAGACATATCATATCATACCAAGCATAACAGAATAGGCAAGTAACATACATACTAGTATTGATCGCAATTCATAAGATAATAATCAGTCTAAAATCAAAAATTGTAAACAAGTCATATAACAGACATGGTTACTTATTTTTACTTTTAGCAAACAATCAAATTTCGAAGTTCAAAATTCGACACTTACATTTATGTAGTGGCAACCCAACTGAACAACCCAAAACTCCTCGTCGACGAGGCCGAATTGAGATATCAGAAGAGTGAGAGTATTTCTCAATAAATATATTTTCTTGTAAATTCTTTACTAAACATAATTAATGTACCACTTTTCCCTCAACCTCTAAGGTCATACAACAAAGCTCCTCGGGAAGGCCAATGTATACCCTAGTCATGTGTACACCGCTACCTCGACATCCATACAAGTTCACGAAGTACTCCATGTTGGCGTGACCGCACCCATTTTTCCTGCACTTCAGTTTATCATTAAGAAGTCTAACCCTATATTGCGCAAGCCAATGCCCTCCTCAGGGAATAGCACCTATCCACTATACTATTAGACTCGCAATAGAGACCGTGAGCAATCAACTCATGAACCTCACCCCCACTCGAAATTTTAAACGATGGATCTTTCTTTTAAGTTTGATTACCCCATAATCAACATTAGAATCACATTCTAAATTTTATTTAACAATTAAATAAAACCATAATCCAATTATATTCCTTTAATTATCCAACCTATATAATCTGATATCATTAGATACATCATGAGAATTTTCCTTTCAAATAATTCAACTATTGAATTATCTAGTCACATTAAACCTATTTGAAAAAAAAAAAAATTTCTCCCACTCTATGAAATATAATATTTCACTAAATTGCATATTTACATGGCCATCTAACTTTATTCACATTATACATTATACACAATATTTAACTCATTTAAATAATATCAAATATGTGAATAAAATTTTATAAGTATCATGTTATCATACAATTTGAATAACAACACTAAAGGCCTAAAGGTTGGAGTATTTAAAGATTTTTTCTAAACTCTCTTAAGAATGATTATCGCATAATCTTAATTAGAATATCATTCTAATTATTTATTTATTTATACAAATTAGTTTAAATAAAATTAATTTTTTTAATTATAAAAGGGGCGCAGTGCCCGACACCACCCCTTTTATTTATTTATTTTTTAATTTTAATTAAAACAAATAGATTTAGATCTTAATCTCATTGGATCATAAACCGAACATCTAACCATATTAGATTTCTTTCTTTTAGATTATCATAAAATATTCAACAATTGAATATTTCACACCTCGGTTCAAAATCTAATCAGAATGGATTTAATAATCTAAATCATTCAACTTTTTGAACATCTAATCTCATTATACTTGATTTAGAAATATGCCCCTTGACTGAATCAAGACTTATCTAAAATTTTAACCAATTTAAAACTACAATGAACCGTCAATCTTGTTATTAAACACTTTAACAATAATCTCCAGGATTGTCTTTTTCTTTTAATGAAATTTTCAATTTCATATTTTCGTAATTCTACATACTACAATTTTATCAAACCTGATATTTTTAATGTCAATCATGAACGGATATAGGTTTAGCTTTGATACCAATTGTTGGGAACATATTTCAAAAGATATTCCCTAAATTATGTGTAAAGGAAAAAAATAATTTAAAATTCATCAAATTTTAAATCTAAAGCACTCACCTCATTAAACTATTTAATTAGATCTCAAACTTACTCTAATCAGATCATAATATTAAAAAAAAAAAATTGAGTAAAACAAGTATAGCCATAATATGCAGAACAAATGAAATAAATGAAAAACAAACTAAATTTCAAATACTTAATTTAGACATACCTGAAATGCGAATCGCAATTCTAACCTGAAGATCTGAAATTAGAAGAAGAATTCTCGAGACTTCAAAGTCTTTTTTGCAATGACCTCTTCTAGCACCGGGAGAGTGAGCTCCCAAAAATATTTACTAGAAGAAATTTCAAAGAGAAATTCCTCCTTTTAATTTTCCAAAAAAATCATATTTTTCAAGTAATTATTCAATTGCCAAACTGAGCCCCAAAAACCCTATTTATAATAGGACTTGGGTAGAGACAATACTTCAAAAACCAACATGGGATTGTAAAAAGAAATCTTAGGCATGCTTAAAATAAATTAAAAAATGACCTCGCATTTGGAAAAAAAAACGCATTTCTTATTTGTAAATGAGTGCCATGTGTCAGCACATAACTAGCCGAATCAATTTGACATGGATTGGCAACAGTAAGCAGCCCAGCCTGTCACGGGGCACCAGGTCGCGCCTTGTTATTGGTTGCAAGGGAAAGGTGTGGATGTTGCTCTTGCTACTCACATCATTTTTCGATTTTCTTTATTTTTGTTTGATTTAATTTAAATTACCACACGTATAAATTCATCTCATAAATATTATTCGAGAAAATTAATTTATTCATCTTACGAATAATTAATTCATCAAATGAATATTATTCGACAAAATTAATTTATTCATCCTATGAATATTTAATTCATCCTATTTGTTAGGTGCTATTATTCAATACTTTCAAAAAATAACTTCAGATAAAATGATTATACAAGACACTCTAAGTAAACAAACTATAATAACTTCCAAGACCTCGGATCTTGCCCCAACAGAACCAACTTATACTAAATCAGGACTGATTACAACACAAATCACTCAACAAACCTAGAATACAACACTAGATTCAAGAAAACAAACGAATCATGCTAGGTTAGAAGTATACCTCCTCTTGTGAACTTAAAACTCACTAAGATTTGCAAGTATGAGACTCAAAACATCCAGTAAGGCTCTGGAATCTGCAAGAACAACAACGATCGGACCCCACCAACCACGAACCAAGCAACACCAGCCACGAACAGACCTCCACCAGCGCGATCGAAGCACCACAACCCCGAAATCACTTCGAACCAAGACTCACGAGGCTAGAACCTTTGATTATTTTGGCTTAGAGGTTCGTATTTAGGGTTAGGGATGCTATGAGAGCCTTTGAGAGACAAAATCGCCAGAGAGAGAGGAGAGAGTAGGAGGATGATCAGTTCTCTACCTCACCAACCCTAAATCTCGGCATTTATAGCCCTCCAATCTATAATCCAGGTGAACCCTAAACCTCATCACTGCCGTTGATTTAGAATCGATCTAACGGACATGATTTACCCACATTAAGCACAACGTGAGCCACGGATCTGGTGACACGCATCGAAGTACGAACGGCTGAGATCGGGAGGGCGAAGCTTCTTGAAGAAGCCTCTCAGAGAAAACCCTAACGGGTCTTTCATTGGGAAGAAGGATAAATAGTGCCAGGATGTAAAACTCAGCCTTTTAACCCTCCTTTTACATGTTAACGGGCATCATAGTACAAAGTGGGCAGGGGAGTACAAAAGCGGGCAGCTGAAACAATTCTCGGACAGCGATAGTACATGGAATGAAAGGTAATTAATACTACAAGTAAGGGGCAATTTGGACATTGCTCCAATATACCTAAATTCAAAAAATATCTCAAAGGCAAAACACAGCGTTTTGCATAACTCCCAAACATTAAGTGACACATTTTATATTTAATTTTTCAGCTTGTTTTAACTCAATTTAGAAAACTAATATTAAGACTGACCTAAGTCATATATTTACCAAACACAACACTATTAATTCAATTTAAATATTTTCAAACAGTGCTTAAATTGAGGGTTGCGAAGGGACCTCTGAGACAATCTTGCTCTAGCTCCAAATGGGTCAAATTTGATTATCATCTTATGATAACAGTTGATAACAATTTAGTAAGACTTAATTTCACTAAATAAGTTTTATCATACTCTATAATTAAATATATTAACCAAAGAATTTCCCGAATAATTTTTATTATGACAATTTACCCCTCTATTAGATATCCATGAGCAAAAGTAATTTTGACTGCTATCGTTACTTTTCGTACATCTCTCGCCACCGTTCCCGACTCACTCTTCTTGAATAATTCAATACTACAGAAACAATTTCTATACTAATCCCAAATGTCAAACATATATAATACATTGGCCAAAAACTCTAGAATCTGTTCGTATATTTTCGAATCAACTAAGGGAACATCTTTATCTCGTTAGAGACTATAAAGTCCACGTAAAGCAACTGTTCCCTTTGCACTTCATGCCATTAACCAATGCACATAAGATTCAAGTTAATGCACCTTTGACTAATCCCTTTGAAACATCAACCCAACGAACAATCGATATGCGATACAAAATTAAGTATCTTAAATAGCAGTTAAAAAAACAACTAATTCAAGTGGTCCTTCTCAGTGTTCAAATCTTATTGACAACACCAACATAATACTTTTAGATCCATGTCTGCATGACTAAGACAAGTGATCAAAAGTATTATATTATAGTCTTATCAAATAAGTTTTCCAAACTTATCACTGACTATGAACATTGTCACGGGATGAGCGCAGATCACCCGTGCAGCGCCCAGGCCCCTGAGGCTAGGGCCGGGCCAACCTACCCCCCATGGTCAACAAGCAGCAATATGCACCTTCAAGAGACGAAATACACGGCATACCACGGACATACCTGAACACAATCAATTCGCATTAGTATCGGACAGGCTACAGAGACCCCATATGGCATATGTCTGTTTATTGAGTACCGGGGACAGTGTCAGCCAAAGGCGTCCCGTGACATTCTCCCCCACCTAATTCCGCAAATGTCCTCATTGCTGGTGCCTGCCCATCGTCGCATCCCTACATCTCAGGCGGCCTGATTTGTCACGGGATGACAACATCGTCATCCCCCCGGCATGACACCTCTGACATGCCATTGACACTCGCCCGACGATAAGCAGCGTGCCCAAAAAGCAACCTACCAGCTCCATGCACCATAGTGCACCACGTACACGTCTCGCTCCACGATGCTTGTTGACTCTTCACCTTGTGAACTTCGCACTAAACGCCAAGGATTAGCCCAATCTCCACGCAATAAGCCAGCCATACGGTCAGCACGCCTGACGGGCACCCAACACGGTGTGCCTTCCGCCACAATCGGAACCGCGAGCCACTCAACTTCACTCCGAAAGTTCCTCGTTAGAGTGCCCCTCCCACACAAGGAGTGTCCATACCCATGGACAAACCCACTCGATGCACCTAGGACACAAGCAACTCCCATTCCCCAGGAGTGTCCACCACCACAGACAAGCTCGGTCCCACCACAGCTGCTTACTCGCGTATCATGAGCCTCACTCTGATACCAATTGTTGTGAATTCGAGCCCTAAATCAGACCCGGACTCCTCTGAAAAGAAGGCCCGTGGAGTAGGAACTCACTGAGGTGCTGAAACCACGTATATTGCATGTTCTTCGTTGTTTTCATTATTTCTGGTTTAATTTCTGCATTATTTCATTTGTGGATTTTTTGTTGCTTAGTGCTCGGACAAGATCCTGTTTTTGAGTTGAGTTCGGGTCTGATTTAGGGCCCGAATTCACAACAAACATACTTCGAGAATATATTATTAGTTTGATCTAAGTTCATTAGTGGTTCAATCTCATTGACCACATAAATCAAGCCTGACATGTCATCTTGAATTACGTCCATCTCATGGAACGTTTTAGAAAAAAACCACACGCATTTTAGACTCGTGAAACACAATCAAATAAGAAATAAATAAAATAATTTTATTTATTTAATATTTAAAACTAACTAATTTGGCTTTCCATGATACAAATTCCAACATCAATAATGTGTTATTGAATGAATCACATCTACATATCAAAAAGGTTTGTTATGTAAGAGATACTAGAAAGTGTTCTAAAAGTAAAACCGATAGCTTGTGTTAGATAAATTGACAGTATGAGATACTATGTCTCAATAGCTTGATACATCCTATACTTTAGATGATATACAACATCAACATCAACAAATCCAGTGCCTCCAAGGGCTCCCGCAAAAGCAGGTATACTTTAGATGATATATTAGATATATTTTCAACTAGGTTAATTTTACATTAAATACATGGGAGCTTTGGTATAGTAGGAGGATGGTCAGGATCACCTGACATATTCAAGTCTTTAATCTTAACGGTTAAGCATGATGATGACTCTGATCCTCTAGACTACATTGAAACTTTTAATTATAAAGAAGCAGACCAATAGGTCAGGGTGATAAAAAGTAAGTTAAAGTAATTCTATTTTAACTAAGTCTTGGAATTTGTGGAGTTGTTGAAAGGTATCAAGTCCATTAGATTGGATCTGAATGGATCTACAAGTATAAAGAGTTCATTGGGCGAGAAGGCTGAGACCTTCCAGACCAGATTGATGGTAGTAGGTCAATCGTCCTTCATGATGCCTTCTAGCCAAATGATGTGCTTAAGTCCATAAGGATGCTTTTGTCCATTGTATCTCATTGTGATGAGGTATGAAAAATTGAAGTCAAGAGTACATTCTTTGAATGGTCATCATGAAAAGATCATATATATGATACAACCAGATAAGTTTGTTGCCAAGAGTTAGGAGCATATAGTATGCAAATTGAAAAAATCTATTTGTAGACTTAAATATGCATCTTGTTCATTGAATAGTAGATTCAATGACGAATAATTCAGTCATAGGGATTTGAATTGGTTAGTGAACCACAAGTGTACAAGTGACATGACAAGAAAGTAGTGACTTTCTAACTGTCTTATATAGAAGGTGATGCAATTCTTTACTAGCAAGTGCACTAGTCACTTCAAGTAATATAGAGTGAGTAGAGTATCGTCCCACGAGGATTGCCAAGTGATTACTAAAATTAGTAGCTTTAATACTATTTAAAAAATCAAAAAATTAAGGATTTTGATATGAAATAAAGTAAAATAAAATAAAAAATAAATAAAAGTTAAAACTACACTAGATTGAGCCGATTTAAGCAGTTTTTTTATCAGTTAATAAAGTCTAACGCATCCGATTTCACCTTAGTTGCGTCAATACGCCTTTTCTATTCTCGATATTCAAGTTGTTACTGTGCGTTGATGGTTGAAAATCCTAATTTACGAAACATTCTCTCTCGAGCAACATTTAGCGTACTCTTTAACATATTAACCCATCACTTTCGTTCATGAATTTAAATAAGAAAAGAGTTATAAAAGCTCCATGATTTTCTTTTAAAAATCACACAAATCGCGTTAATCTCTCTCGAGCATTCGTCCAATTTGGGGTGCTTATCACCTCAGCAATCATCATAGATCTCCTCTCGGACTCATTATGAATCATTATAGGCCAAGCATGTTAAAACTCATGAAGAACAATGATAAACACCTCAACAATGTAATAACATAAACATTGAATACTTTGAATTAGAAATGAGTGTATTTTACAACTTAGGCTACATCGTAGCCTTAGATTAACAAAATTAGTTCATGTTAAACTAATATTAAACATTACAAACATCAAAATACATGAACTAATGAAGAAAAATGATAAAACTAACAAAGATAACAAGAAAAAAAATACCAAGAACAGGTCTGCTTCAAACTGCACAAACCCGCCTGGTTCCCACCCCTTTCTCACTGGATTTTTTTGTGATTTTTGATATGAAAACTTGATGATCCAACTGCTTGCATCCTCCCCTATTTATACTAGTAGGATTGGGATAAAAAAATTTGAAAACATCATCAAAAATGCTTCTCATTTTCTGGTTTTTGGCGGCAGCTGCAACTTGCTCTTTTCTTCATTATTTTATGCACTTTTCCTGCTTATGCACAGCCCAAACCTGCAAAAGATGAGCTAGGATAAGTTAAAATGTGTTTATACAATGAATTTAGGCAAAGAGCATTATGTTTTTGCAGCCGAAATGCAAGTTGTAGCTGAAAAAATGATATTTTATGCAAAAAATCTGTTATTTATGTGAAATTCTGCATTAACCGTGTAAATGAAGTGTTTTTGTTAATTTTTTGTGTTTATTTGATGTATCTTGCTTCTACTTGTTGATGTTAATAATAAAAACTAGCATGATTAAGTACAAAAATGGTGTTTTTGCAAGAAAATGTGTGAAATAGTCAAAACCGAGCAAAAACGAGCGAAAGTGATAAACATTAGAAGTAAAATGGTTAAAAATGTATTAAAATGATATAGATAAATATATACTAATTTAAGGTTATCAAATACCCCCAAACTTAAATCTTGCTCGTCCCTGAGCAAGGCTGAATATTTCTGCACCATATCTCAAGTTTTTCGACAATTTTTCTACTGTTTAAAGCAAGTGCACTCTACTTCAGAAATGAATAACCGAAAATCAATGTTTAAGGCTCTAAAGGCAAAATCATCTTTTCTAAGGAAAAACCTGTCAATCACCTAGGTAGCTGAGATTCAGATGTTAGGATAGCAAATTAAGTTTATCCTTTCTTTCAAATCTCAAGACATTCAAACAGAATAGAGGACAAAAGTTCATACTACTCATAACAAATCTTATCGAGTATGCCCAAAACTAAATTATATATATATTATCAGAGGAACTTATTTTCTCAAGTCACTCTCGGCTCATGAGTTTATCTTTAGCGAGAATCAAGTCTCCGACTCCTGGGCGATGACCCATAAGTAAGAGAAGCCACCACTGAGATGCCCCCAATATTACCAAGTGAGTATATCTTCAGCGAGAATCAAGTCTCCAACTCCTGGGCGATGACGCATAAGTAAGAGAAGCCACCACCGAGATTCCTTCTTTATGACTCCCTTGAGTTTATCAACAGTGATAATCAAATCCCCGACTCCTAGGTGATGACCCATAAGTAAGAGAAGCCACCATTGCGATACCCTCAATATTGGATAGCACATATCTTTATTTATGCGAGATAGTGGTGATAGAGATACAATTTTATTTACTTACATTTTTATTTTTATTTTTTTATTTATTTATTTTTTTAATTTTTTTTTAGATTCAGGCATAACTCATCAAAGCTCATTATAAGATGATAATCCTTAATGCAATCCATTCAAATTTGAGCATCTTTTAATAAGAAAGAAAAGTAAAACAGCCATGCTAACTATTGAACTCAAATACCATGGTTCTATCAAGATAATGCCTTAGATTAGATCTTGTTTCGCAATTAGAACACAAAAACAATTAATTCTAAGGTTATTCAAATTAAATTAAAGTAAACAAACTTAAGAACAAGTAGAAAAATTGCACAAAAAGCATGAAGATAAGTTTTCAAAATACAAGGGGTCACTTTAAAATAATTTTTTTTTTTAAGGCTAATGATTAAGATTGTAGAAAATATTCTTTTTGTTGGCCGACACTATTTACATCCCCATACAAAGACTCCGAGCTCTGGAAGGCACTTAAGCCGACTCTTAAAATGACAAAATAGAAAATTTTGAAAGCAATTTTGTTAAAAATTTGTTTCTCCCGCCCTCAAGCTTAAAAATTAACATTGTTTTTAAAAGAAATATAAAGAACAAGTGGGAGAGAAGTACTTCCTCGGTTTGAGGATTGCTCTTTAATGTGGACATTGTACCACCCCCAAACTTCTTGTGAAATACCTGTTTAAACGAAAATATATAAAGAAACATGAGAAAAAATAAAAATAATTAAAGGAAAATAAAACTAGATAGATAAAAATAAAAACACTTGGGTTGCCTCCCAAGAAGCGGTTTTGGTTATAGTCGTTAGCTCGACTCCCTGAGTGGATCATTCGACATTGTTGAGATGAATGGAAGTTTTCAGTGGTTCAAGATCTCCATCAATGTAAGGTTGCAGTCTTTGCCCATTGAATTTGAAAGTGCACTTTTTCTCATCCTAAATCTCAACCGTGCCATATGGAAAAACACGGGTCACAATAAAGGGTCCTGACCATCGAGAGCACAACTTTCCTAGGAAAAGTCATAAGCGGGAGTTAGATAGTAAAACTTTTTGTCCCACTATGAATTCTTTGTTCAAAATGTGCTTGTCATGCCATCTTTTGGTTCGGTCTTTGTAAATTCGAGCATTTTCATAAGCTTCATTTCTAAACTTGTCCATCTCATTTATCTGCGGCAACCTTTTCTCTCCTGCAGCTTGTGAGTCAAAATTCATGGTTTTCATGGCCCAATAAGCTTTATGTTCCAACTCTACTAGTAAATGGCAAGCTTTGCCATAAACCAATCGATATGGAGACATTCCAATTAGTGTTTTAAATGCTGTTCTATATGCCCAAAGTGCGTCGTTCAACTTTTTCGACCAATCTTTTCTAGAGACGCTAACTGTTTTTTTCTAGAATAGTTTTCAGCTCTCGATTTGAAACTTCTACTTGTCCGCATATTTGAGGATGGTATGGAGCACCCACATAGTGTGTAACTCCGTACTTACTCAATAGTGCTTTTAATTGGCGGTCACGAAAATGTTTTCCGCCGTCACTTATAATCGCTCTAGGAGTTCCAAATCGAGAAAAGATATTCTTTCTCACAAAGTTTACTACAATTCTAGCATCATTGGTTGGAAAAGCAGTTGCTTCAACCCACTTCGACACATAGTCTACAGCAACCAAAATAAATCTGTTAGAAAATGATGAAGGGAAAGGACCCATGAAATCAATCCCCCAAACGTCAAATAATTCAACAACTAAAATGTTGTTGAGGGGCATTTCATGTTTCTTAGAAATATTTCCTGTCCTTTGACATCTATAGCATTTACTAACAAATTTAAAAGCATCTTTAAAAAGTGTTAGCCAATAAAATCTAAATTGTAAAACCTTAGCTGCAGTTCTGGTTCCTCCATAATGACCTCCGGTTTCAAGGGAGTGACAGTGGCACAGAATGTCCTCTATTTCCTCCTCTGATACACATCTTTTGATAATTTGGTCTGCACAATGCCTGTACAAGAAAGGCTCTTCCCAAAAATAGTACTTTAAGTCAGCAAAGAACTTCTTCTTTTATTGGTAAGTCATATCCTTAGGTAGTTCATGTGCAACCAAATAGTCAACAATGTTAGCGTACCATGGACAATTAGGATTTTTGCTTACCATCATAAGACTTTCATCTGGGAATTTTTCGTTGATAGAGGGACTTTCGTCCTCCCGTTCAAGACCCGACAGATGATCTGCCACAACATTTTCTGTTCCCTTTTTATCCCAAATTTCTAAGTCAAATTCCTGAAGCAATAAAATCCATCTAATCAGCCTTGGTTTTGCATCCTATATCGCAAAAAGATATTTCAGAGTAGCATGGTCAGTGTAAACAACTACCTTGGAGTTAAGCAAGTAGGAACGAAATTTGTCAAACGCAAAAACAACAACTAGTGGCTCCTTTTTGGTGGTAGCATAGTTAACTTGCGCTTCATTCAAAGTTCTACTAGCATAGTAAATGGCATGAAAAATTTGTTCCTTCTTTGTCCTGAGACAGCCCCTACAACATAGTCGCTAGCGTCGCACATAAGCTCGAAGTGTAAGGTCCAATCAGGTGCTATGATTACAGGTGCTGACACTAATTTTCTCTTCAGGGTTTCAAAAGCATTCATGCAGTCGCTATCAAAGTTAAAAGGGACATCTTTCATCAACAGATTGCAAAGAGGCTTAACGATCTTAGAAAAGTCCTTAATAAACCTTCTATAGAAACCAGCATGTCCTAAGAAACTCTGAATGCCTTTAACATTAGTAGGGGGTGGTAACCTCTCAATCACTTCATTTTTTGCTCTATTAACCTCAATTCCTCTTTTTGAAACCATATGTCCTAACACAATTCCTTCTTGTACCATAAAATGACATTTCCCCCAATTCAAAACAAGATTTGTGTCAGTACACCTTTTCAAGACCATAGAAAGATTAGCTAAACATTCATCAAATGAAACTTTCCACCATATCACTAAAGATTGCCCTCATACATCGTTGAAAAATCGCAGGAGCATTACATAACCCAAAAGGCATTCTCCTATAGGCAAAAGTGCCATAAGGGCAAGTGAAAGTGGTCTTTTCTTGATCCTCAGGTGCTATGGCAATTTGATTGTACCCTGAATATCCGTCAAGAAAATAGTAATAAGAATGGCCCGCCAATTTTTCCAACATTTGGTCAATGAATGGTAAGGGGAAATGGTCCTTTCAAGTGGGGATGAGCTCATTGTTTCCATTTTCTATTACAATTATTCCCCCTTTTTCGGAACTACATGTACTGGACTAACCCATGGGCAATCAGATATAGGATAAATTATCCCGACATCTAACAGTTTGACAACTTCTTTTCTCACTACTTCTTTCATGGCAGGGTTTAACCGCCTTTGAGGTTGAATAGTCGGTTTGAAGCTATCCTCCATGAGAATTTTGTGCATGCAAATGGAAGGGCTAATTCCCTTGATATCAGAAAGGGTCCATTCTATTGCTGATTTATGGTCTCTTAAAACTCTAAGTAACCTTTTCTGTTCTATGTTGCTCAATGAGGCATTAATAATAATAGAATAAGAGTTAAAGTTACCAAGATAGGCATATTTGAGAGGTGGTGGCAGTGGCTTAAGCTCAAGATTTGGAGATTCATCTTCTTCCATTCCTTGCTGAATTTCAATTGCTTGAATGTCTTCCACCCTAATTTCGCAGTGGGAATCAAGAGGTTCGCAGCCTTCCAGGTGTTGGGCACATTCCCTTATCAACCCATCTTCCATGTCTATGGTCCCAGATTTTGTTAGACACACTTCAAGGGGCAACTTGGAAAATGTGTCCCTGAATGTCTTAGTGACCAACTCATCTATAATATCAACCTCAAAACAAGAATCCATGTTGAGGGAAATTAAATGGCATTAAAGACGTTAAAGGTTACCTATTCATCTTGTACCCTTAGGATCAGCTTTCCTTGTTGTACGTCTATCAGGGTCCTTCCTGTAGCAAGGAAGGGTCGGCCTAAAATAAGAGGTATCTCATGATCCTCTTCCATGTCAAGTATTATGAAGTCAGCCGGGAGGATGAATTTATCGACCTTCACAAGGACATCTTCAATCACACCTCTAGGATACTTGATTGATCTGTCCGCAAGTTGGAGAGATAAGGTGGTAGGCTTCACTTCCCCTAATCCAAGCTTCCTGAAAACAGAGAGAGGCATTAAATTTATACTTGCACCTAAATCACATGAAACTTTATCAAAACTAATGGAACCAATGGTGCAAGGTATTGTAAAACTCCCTTGGTCTTTTAGCTTGGGAGGCAACTTCTTTTGTAATATGGCACTACATTCTTCAGTAAGCACTACCGTTTCGAATTCTCCCAACTTTCTTTTGTTAGATAGAATTTCTTTCATGAATTTTACATATTTGGGCATCTGTTCTAACATGTCAGCAAAAGGGACATTGATGTGTAACTTTTGAAAATTTCCAAAAATTTGGCAAATTGTTCATTCGCTTTTGTATTTTTCAAGCGTTGAGGGAATGGGACTTTTGGTTTGTAGGGTTGAGGTTCAGCCCTTTTTTGGTTCATTTTCATTCTGGGTTTTTGTCCCTTCCTCATTTTCTATTTCCTGATTTGTTTCAGTGGATAGGTCAATTATGGGTTGCTCAGCTGGCATGGGTTGGTCTTCCTGAGTTGGTTCTTTCAAGACTTTCCCACTTAGTAATTCTATTGCTTTTACTTGCTCTCGTGGGTTAGTGATGGTATTACTGGGTAAGGAACCTTGAGATCTTTCAGAAAGGAGATTTGAAATTTTCCTAATTTGGGTCTCATGGTTACTAATCGTCGCTTCTTGATTTCGAAGAATTATTTCAGTGTTTTGCAAGAAACTTCTAGTATCTTGCATAAACTTATTCAGCAATTCCTCGAGATCAGTCTTTCTTTCAGGGGGATGAAAAAGTTGTTTTTGAATCCCTTGGTTATTCCATGAAAATTTTGGATGGTTTCTCCACCCACGATTATACGTGTTGGAATAGGGATTATTTTTTTCAAAATTTAAAATAAAATTGGTGTGCTCATGGGTTGATGGGGCGAAAGGATTTCCTGTTTGGCACTCTATGCTGGAATGATTCCCTGCGCAAAACTCACATGTTAGTACAAGAGAATTTATAGCATTTACGTTCATGTTAGTTACCTATTTCTTAAGCATTGCAATCTCAGCATTTAACTTTTTTATTGTATCCAGCTCGTATATCCCCACAGGTTTCTTCTGCTCAGTTGCTCTTGCATAATTATTGCTAGCCATTACTTCTAGCAACTCATATGCATCTTTTGGAGTTTTGAGGTTTAGCGATCCTCCAGCCGCCGCGTCTACCATTGTTTGGTTATTAGGTGCCAACTCATTATAAAATGTTTGGACTTGCATCCAAATAGGCAAACCGTGATGTGGGCACCTACGCAAAAGTTCTTTAAAATGCTCCCATGCTTCATACAATGATTCAGAGTCATATTGCACAAATGAGGTGATGTCACTCATCATTTTAGCAGATTTGGCTGGTGGAAAGTATTTTGCAAGAAATCTTTGAGCCAAATCATCCCAAGTAGTGATAGTTCCAGGAGGTAATGACATCAACCAAGCTTTGGCTTTGTCTCACAGTGAAAAAAGAAACAACCTTAAGCGCACAGCGTCATCACTGACACCATTATGCTTAAAGGTATCACAGATCTCTAAGAAGTTAGAGATATGTAGGTTTGGGTCTTCACTGGGTAGACCACCAAATTGAACTATTTGTTGAATCATTTGTATAATAGCAGGTTTTATTTCAAAATTATTGGCATGTATAAGTGGACGTCGGATACTGGAGGTGTATCCCCCAACAGTAGGTACAGCAAAGTCCTTCAAAGTCCTTTCGTCTTCATTTCCAGTATTAGTAGCCATGTTTTCAGCCCTTTTTTCTTTCCTAATTAATCGAAGTGTTTTTTCAGGGTCAAAATGGGTTATTTCTTTTTCAATTAAATGTTGCATACAAAGTAAAAATAAACAACTACAAAGTTAAAGGAAAAAGATGACAACAAAGAAAAAAAAATATGACACAAAATTTAACGAAGCTAAATTCTAAAGAAAAAATAGGCAGTACTAAAGGTTTTGAAAACTTAGGAATACCAACCCTAACTTTGAAAAACCTATGTAGATGGTAAAATAAAATAAAAAGAAAGTTAAAATTAACCAAAAAATATAAAAATACAATAATTTAAAATAAAAGTTAAGAAAACACAAATTTTATTAAAAGAGAGGGTTAGCAACCCTAATGTTTGAAAAAAGATCTAATCTAACTTTTGAAATTCTAACAAAGTAAACTTAAATCAAAATAAAGATGAACTTAAAGACAGCATATAAGAAAAATAATAAAATAACACAAAACAAAAAAAAAAATTTCTTTTTTTTTATTATGCCAATTTTTATTTTAAAAAAAATTTTTTTTTTTTTTTTTTTTTTTGAGAATTACCTTTACAAGTAAAATGAATGAGTGAAAAGAGATTTATATTTCAAACTTAACAAATTTTACAAATTATTAACAATTTTAAATTAGTATAAAAACTAGTTGGTATTGATATCAATTAAATATAGACAATACCCGGCAACGGCGCCAAAAAACTTGATGCAATTCTTTACTAGCAAGTGCACTAGTCGCTTCAAGTAATATAGAGTGAGTAGAGTATCGTCCCACAAGGATTGCTAAGTGGTTACCAGCTTTAATACTATTTGAAAAATAAAAAAATTAGGAATTTTGATATGAAATAAAGTAAAATAAATTAAAAATAAATAAAAGTTAAAACTAGACTAGAATGAGCCGATTTAAGTTGTTTTTCTTAATCAGTTAATAAAGTCTAAGGCATCCGATTTCACCTTAGTTGCGTCAATACGCCTTTTCTATTCTCGATATTCAAGTTGTTACTGTGTGTTGATGGTTGAAAATCCTAATTTACGAAACATACTCTCTTGAGCAGCATTTAACGTACTCTTTAACATATTAACCCATCACTTTCGTGCATTAATTTAAATAAGAAAAGAGTTATAAAAGCTCTATGATTTTCTTTTAAAAACCACACAAATCGCGTTAATCTCTCTCGAGCATTCGTCCAATTTGTGGTGCTTATCACCTCCGCAATCATTATAAATCTCCTCTCGGACTCATTATGAATCATTATAGGCCAAGCATGTTAAAACTCATGAAGAACAATGATAAACACTTTAACAACGCAATAACATAAACATTGAATACTTTGAATTAGAAATGAGCGTATTTTACAACTTATGCTACATCGTAGCCTTAGATTAACAAAATTAGTTCATGTTAAACTTAACATTAAACATTACAAACATCAAAATACTTGAACTAATGAAGAAAAATGATAAAACTAACAAAGATAACAAGAAAAAATACCAAGAACAGGTCTGCTTCAAACTGCACAGACCCGCCTGGTTCCCACCCCTTTCTCACTCAATTTTTTTTGTGATTTTTGATCTGAAAACTTGATGATCCAACTCCTTGCATCCTCCCCTATTTATACTAGTAGGACTGGGGTAAAAAATTTGGAAAAAATCATCGAAAATGCTTCTCATTTGCTGGTTTTTGGCGGCAGCTGCAACTTGCTCTTTTCTTCATTATTTTATGCACTTTTCCTGCTTATGCACCGCCTAAACCTGCAAACGATGAGCTAGGATAAGTTAAAATGTGTTTATACAAAGAATTTAGGCAAAAAGCATTATGTTTTTGCAGCCCAAATGCAAGTTGTAGCTGAAAAAATGATATTTTATGCAAAAAAATCTGTTATTTTATGTGAAATTCTGCATTAACCGTGTAAATGAAGTGGTGTTGTTAATTTTTTGTGTTTATTTGATGTATCTTGCTTTTACTTGTTGATTTTAATGATAAAACCTGGCAAGATTAAGTACAAAATGGTGTTTTTGCAAGAAAATGGGTAAAATAGTCAAAACCGAGCAAAAGTGATAAAAATTAGAAGTAAAATGGTTAAAAATGTATTAAAATGATATAGATAAATATATACTAATTTAAGGTTATCAGAAGGGATTCTACTCATTCAGAATGGTGTTGAATTGTTATGAGTTGTTAAGATTTACGAGATTCAAAGATAGGATGTTGAGTTTTTCATGGGTCATTTGTTTTTAAAAAGGAGTTTAGATGTGTGACATCAGAAATCCATGTTACCCTTAGTGGGAGTCATTGGATGGTGGCGAAGCAGTCATGTATTGCTTACTTCACTGTGGAAGTTGGGTACTTGAAATTGTTTATAATGCTAGCCCGGTATTTAAAATATTACCAAAGAGGGCACCAACACGTCGTCACCGGATCGCATTAGAACTACGAAGTTAAGCGTGCTTGGGCGAGAGTAGTAACAGGATGGGTGACCTCCGGGGAAGTCCTCACCCTCAGGTTAGGGACACTGGAAAACAGCCTCTCTTCAGGTTAACACCCTGAAGGGGGAAGACTGCGTACATCCGCTCCCCCAGACCCTGCGTAGGTGGGAGCCCTTGAGGCACTGGGTATGTTTCTTTACCCAGGTATCCTATATGTCTATAATACCAGTGTAGTATTTACTAGCCCAGACACAGCTGGGACTTAGATATTACTGCCTGATAATGGGACTTAGATATTATTGCCTAGTAATGGGACTTAGATATTAAGCTTGGTAATGGGGCTTATATATTACCGCCTCATAATGGGGCTTAGATATTACTGCCAGGTAATGGGACTTAGATATTACTTCCTGGTAATGGGACTTAGCTATTACGACCTCCCTTGGACCAGTTGACTAGCATTGACCACCCGTTGACCAGCGTTGGCCGCCGTTTGACCAGTGTTGCCAACTCTATAAAAGGTGGGGCTCTCCCATATTTTGAAGGGACCTTTTCCCACACACTTCCTGGGAGGCACTCTTTAACTCTTTCACTCTCCGCTACCAACATCTCTCCAGGTAAGGCAAGGCTCGTCCAAAGTGGGCCTCCCCACGCCTCAACCTCTCATCGTCTTTTACGGTCATCTCTCTGGAGCAATAACTACTCTAACCTTCTACCCTTCTCAGGCTAAGTCTTTTATATTTTTATTATGTATTTATTGCCTACTTTTATTATTATTTTATTAGATAAATATTGACTTGAGGGTCGAAGGGATCCTCCCGCAGGCCCCTCTAACCGTTTGTTTGAATTTTGCTGGAAACACTAGACTGGCGTGCAGCTAGAGCTTGAGTCCAGCTTATCCTTACGAACCCCACCTCATACCGGGCTCCCATACGGCGAATAAGCTCACTGGCCAAATTCGTCAAAAACATAACTGGCACCATCTGTGGGAAGGATTCCAAGCTCATGCATGGCTTGATATTTCTTGCAAGGCTCAAATGTTTTACGGGTCAAGCAAGCAACTGAACCAATAGCTTATTCGAGCTTAAGCTTTTCAACTTTTTGAAATCTTTTGTCCAATTTTGGTTTCAGGTAATTTTTATGAGCTTTTGTTTGTTCATTTTTTGTTTTCGTTTAGTATTTCGTGTTCAATTTGTTAGCTTGTTCTACTCCAAGGTTTCTACTAGTTGCTGTAATAAACTAATGTGAATTATCCTTTTTTTGTGGTTATGGAATTTTCCTTTATGTTAATCAAGTGTCGAGGAGCTAATTATTCAAAAATATTAACATATGTGCCTAGAGCTCCTCAAGAGCTTCATTTTGATATAAAATTCGATCCGTAACTCTTCACAGATTAAAAGTTATGTCCGTTTGAAGTTGTAAGGGAAGTTATATGCCGTACCTGCGTTTAGATCGCCCAAAGCCTTTTTCTGGTGCTTTCTGCCACCAAATGTTCAAAACTATATACAGACTTAAAGCTCCTCAAGAGCTTTTTTTTGATATAAAATTTGATCTATAACTCTTCACAGATTGAAAGTTATATCCATTTTAAATTGTGAGGTAAGTTATATGCCTTACCAGCGTCTAGTTCACCCAAGTCACTTTTCATGTACTTCTTTTCTTCAAAAGTTCAAAACTTTTATATGAGTGCATAAGGCACTTCAAGAGCTTCGTTTTGACATAAAATTTGATCCATAACTCTTCGTAGATAAGAAGTTACACCTATTTTAACTTGTATGGTAAGTTACTTAATCACAACGCGCAATCTGTTAACTCGATTCACCTTTCTATGCGCTCTTTGATCCAAAAGCTTGATAAATCATGGTAGTTATATACAAATTTTCAAGAGTTTCTTTTTGATAGGTGATCTTACTCGCAGCTCCTTGGGGATTAAGAGCTATGTTTGTTTAAGTCTCAAGGTTAACTTATGTAAACCACCGATCACTACAATACTGAGTAAATGCCATCCACGTCTTTGCTATATTTGCTTTAAAATATAAGAAATTACACCGGTTACATAGAGTAGTTCGGCAGCTTCGTTTTGATATGCAATTTGTACTCTAACTCCTAACGAGTTAAAAGTTAGACACGTTTAAAGTTACAACATACTTAACAAAAAAATAGAAAGGAAATGAAAGTAACATAAACAAATAAGGGAAATCGTACCATTTAGACCCCCCCCCAGCCCCAGTTTAATCTTTTATAGACCCCTATAACCCTAAATAGACCATTTTGGACAAAAATTCCCTCCCACTTGACCCCCCCCCCCCCCCCCCACCCGTCCTCTTTCTCTCTCCTCATTTAATGTTTACAGCAGCCCACCCGTTTACTTTACCCCCTCCCCCCTCCATTTTTTCTCTCCTCATTTAATGCAAAAGGACATATTTTTAATTTATGTCATGTAATTTGCTTCTCATTCTCTCCCTTCCTTCTCACTTCCCGCCCATTTTACTCACCTTACTTCTCATTCTCCCTTCTTTGTTCTTTTTCTCTCATTCTAAATTCCCCAAGCTCCATTTTTTTCGTCCTCTGTGTGTCGTTCTGCTACATTGGGCCCTCAAAAAAAGAAGAAGAAGGCCTGGTAAAATCGTGTTTGAAGCTTTGTGGCATTGCTGTAGGTTCAAGGTTGAGTCGTTATATACATTTCACGGTTTTCAAATCAGACATTGAAGGTAAAATGATCATTTGTTGACAGCGTCGTTAATGTATCCATGTCTTATGAGGTTGGTGTGTTACAAGTCATTTATGGTGTATGATTGGTGTAAATGGTGTATTATAATTTTCTTTTAGTGTGTTTCAACTCATTAATGGTGTATGATTAATCATACACCGTGTATGCTTTGTTTAACTGGTGTATTATCATGTTGTGTTGGGGTTCTTCAAGTCGGTAATGGTGTATGATCAATCATACACCGTCTATGATAGGTTTAAATGGTGTGAAATCAACTTGTTTAGGCGTGTTTCAAGTAATTAGGGGTGTATGATCAATCATACACCGTGTATGATAGGTTTTAATGGTGTGAAATCAACTTGTTTAGGTGTGTTTGAAGTAATTAGTGGTGTATGATTAATCATACACGGTGTATGATAGATTACAATAGTGTAAAAGCAACTTATGTAGGTATGTTTCAAGTAATTAGTAGTGTATGACTTATTATACACGGCGTATGAGAGGTTTTAATGGTATAACATCAACTTTTGAAGGTATTTTCAAAAAATTATTGGTATAATGGTGTAAAATCAACTTGTATAGGTATGTTTCAAGTAATTAGTGGTGTATGATCAATCATAGACAGTGTATGATGGATTATAATAGTTTAAAATAAACTTATGTAGGTATGTTTCAAGTAAATAGTGGTATATGACTTATCATACACAATGTATGATAGATTTTAATGGTATAACATCAACTTTTGCAGGTTTTTTCAAGTAATTACTGGTATAATGGTGTAAAATAAACTTGTATATATATGTTTCAAGTAATTAGTGGTGTATGATCAATCATACACGGTGTATGATAGATTATAATAGTGTAAAATCAACTTATGTAGGTATGCTTCAAGTAATTAGGGGTGTATGACTTTTCATACACGGTGCATGATAGATTTTAATGATATAACATCAACTTTTGCAGGTTTTTTCAAGTAATTACTGGTATAATGGTGTAAAATCAACTTGTATATGTATGTTTCAAGTAATTAGTGGTGTATGATGTATCATACACGGTGTATGAGGGCCCATAATAGTGTAAAATCAACTTATGTAGGTATGTTTCAAGTAATTAGTGGTGTATGACTTATCAAACACGGTGCATAATAGGTTTTAATGGTATAACATCAACAATCAACTTATATAGGTATGTTTCAAGTAATTAGTGTTGTTTGATCAATCATACATGGTGTATGATGGATTATAATAGTGTAAAATCAACTTATGTAGGTATATTTCAAGTAATTAGTGGTGTCTGACTTATCATACACGGTGGTTGATAGGTTTTAATGGTATAACATCAACTTTTGCAGGTATTTTCAAGTAATTACTGGTATAATGGTGTAAAATCAACTTGTATATGTATGTTTCAAGTCATTAGTGGTGTATGATGTATCATACACAGTGTATGATGCATTATAATAGTGTAAAATCAACTTATGTAGGTATGTTTCAAGTAAATAGTGGTGTATGACTTATCATACACGGTGCATGATAGGTTTTAATGGTATAACATCAACTTTTGCTGGTTTTTTCAAGTAATTACCAGTATAATGGTGTAAAATGAACTTGTGTATGTATGTTTCAAGTAATTAGTTGAGTATGATGTATCATACACGGTGTATGATGGATAATAATAGTGTAAAATCAACTTTTGTAGGTATGTTTCAAGTAATTAGTGGTGTATGACTTATCATACACGGTGCATGACTTATCATACACGGTGCATGATAGGTTTTAATGGTATAACATCAAGTTTTGCAGGTTTTTTCAAGTAATTACTAGTATAATGGTATAAAATCAACTTGTATAGGTATGTTTCAAGTAATTAGTGGTGTATGATCATTCATACACGGTGTATAATAGATTATAATAGTGTAAAATCAACTTATGTAGGTATGTTTCAAGTAAATAGTGGTGTATGACTTATCATACATGGTGTATGATAGGTTTTAATGGTATAACATCAACCTTTCTAGGTTTTTTCAAGTAATTACTAGTATAATGGTAGTGTATGATTAATCATACACCGTGTATTAATGCTTTAAATGTTGTTATTTCATTTTATCTTGGTGTGTCGCATGTAATTAGTGGTGTAATATCATGTTACTTTCGTGTTCACAGTAATGGCAGATGTTGCTATTGCTCGGTACGATGGACACTTTAACGAGAGGGCAGAGTATTTTGGTGGGAAGTTGGAGTTTGTTTTTTTGGATGATAAGATGGACTTTGCGGGCTTGCAAAGGACTTTGGTGGAGTTGATGGGTGTTCAGGTGGATACAAGTCCGAAGATGCAATTGCAACTTCGTACCGGCAAACGGGACATCCCATTATATGATGTCAATAATGATAGATCAGTAATGGTTTTGAAGGCATTGGCAAAAAAAAGATATGGCTAAGCATGCCTTGTACATCACTGTTGAGTCCACGGTTGATAGGACTCCTTACTTTGGAGATCAACGGAGTCTTAATCAAACACTACTAGATGGTGACGAGAACAATGGTGGTTTGGACCCTGTGATGCCTGATAGTTTTGGTGGATGTATTAAAGCGGGGATGGAAGAAGTAGCCCGTGGAGATGCATCTGAATTGGAGTTTGACATACCCACGGCGACAGCGACAGCGATCGGTGAAGATTGGAAAAATTCCAATCAAAGTCCGTGCGATCAATTGGATAATATAAATTTATCCCATGTGCAACCGATGCATCACCTCCACATGGGCACATTTCTGCCCAGCAGAATATTTGTCCTGAAGTTGGTACATCACCTCCTACTGTCGAACCTGCGGTGGAACCGAATGTCCAACCCGACGTCCAAGCTACTGTTGATCCTCACTATGACGATGATGTTGGTTCCGGTGATGAGAGTAGCCGAAATGACGGGGTATATGGGCAGAGTGTGATGGTTGATATAATCAAGGTGCATCAAGTATTTAAATTGAAGAAGGATTTGTTGACTAAATTGGCAGTAATTGCCATGAGGGAAAAATTTGAATTCAAGAGCTTCAAGTCTAACAAATCCTTAACGGTTGTTCGTTGTATGCAAGAGGGTTGCACATGGAGGGTTCGGGCCATGTGTCTAGCAAATGGTGGCAATTGGATGGTTACAAAAGTTAAAAATAATCATACCCACCTCATCAATCTCACCACTGTTAGACACAGGCAGGCAACCAGTTGGGTCATCGGGGAATGCGTCCGCAAGAAACTTGTCAACCCTGGAAGAGTGTTCAAGCCACGGGATGTCATAGATGACATCTACAGTAGCTACGGTGTCGATATCAGCTACAGTGTTGCATGGAGGGTGAGAGAGTTTGCATATGACAATGTTAGATTGGGTACCGCCGAAGAGTCATATGCATTCTTGCCTGCTTATCTGCAAGTTCTCCAACATACTAACCCCGGTACCACATTTTATTTACAGACAGATGATGAGAGCATGTTGCAGTACCTCTTCATTGCGTTTGATGCTTCACTGAAAGGGTACCGGTTTTGCCTGCCAGTTGTGAGCATTGACGCAACACGCCTGAAGGGAAAATACCAGGGTGTTCTATTCATTGCCGTTTGTCAGGATGCCAACTAGGAAATTTTTTCGATTGCTGTTGGTATCGATGATTCAGAGAATGATGCATCATGGCATTGGTTCCTCAGTAGGTTGAAGGAAGTCATTGGGGAGCCTATTGGTCATGTCATTGTATCTGATAGACACCGAAGCATCCAACGCGCGGTGAAAGAAGTTTTCCGCAACACATTTCACAGGCTGTGCATGTACCACGTGCTTAACAACTTGAAGGCCAAATTCAAGAGCAAAACGAAGCAGTTAGATCAGTACTACTACAAAACAGCTAAAGCATACAACATTGAAGAGTTCCATAGTTTGTTTTTTAGTTTATGTTGTGCCATACCCGGGGCTAAAGATTACTTGGAAGATGTGGGACTGGACAAGTGGGCTCGTTCCCAATCCCCTTGTCATCGGTACAACATAATGACGACAAACATTTCGAAATCCATGAATGCTGTATTGGTCAAGGTGCGTGACTATCCAATTACTGCCCTCATTAATGAGTTTAGGCTACTGTTGCAGAAGTGGTTTCGTGACAGAAGAGCCAAGGCTGAAGCTTGCACCAGTGCAATGTCCCCCGACGTCGAAAAAAAATTACAAGACAGATTCAAATTATCAAGAACGATGACAGTAAGCTCCGTACATTTTGTCATGTTTAATCCCTACTACAAAAGGTACTTAGGGGTGTAAGGCAGGTTTTAATGGTATGCAATGTACGATTGCTTAACATGGTGTGAAATCTACCTGTGTTGGCATGTTACAAGTTTGAAACAGTGTGAAATCCGCTAATTTTGGTAGGCTTCAGGTGTTTCATGGCGTATGTTTAACCATACCCCGTGAATGATATGTTTTAGGGGTGTAAAATCAACTCGTTGCTGTGTGAATCAAATTATCCTTGGGACGTTTATTGGTGATACGTGCATGTTTTATTGGTTTTTTATTTAATTTGTTTTTTATTATTTTAATTTTTTTTGCACCATGGTTGTTTGACGCGCTTCTCTATTCTTTTGGTAATGCAGATTTTGCGAGCTGATGATCATACTTTCGACATCATCGATGGGGAGAAGAATTTTTGCGTAGATATATCGCTCTAGACATGTACCTGCCACAGGTTTCAGCTTGAGCAGCTTCCTTATGAGCGTGCGTTAGCCGTCGTACGGCACAGTCCTTATGGTCTGTATGACTTATGCTCGCCGTACTACAGTAGAGAAAATTGGTGCAAGTCGTACAGAGATGTCGTCTACCCGACGCCGCACATAAGTGACTGGCGTATCCCGCGTGATGTAGCTTACATGAATCTTCTTCCACGTGACGTGCGAAACCTCTTCTGGGAGGAGGTGGAAGAAGAGGACTCCTTCTATAAGCGAGGAGCGTGTTTATCAAAGGTGCAGTCGGTGCAAAGAACACGGGCATAACCGATCCACGTGAAAGAATCCAATTGCTATGCGTCCTAGTGCCGAAGGCACCTCATCCAACTCCGGCGGTCCTTCTTCTCAAGTTCCTCCTCCAAATTAAGTTACATTCTTCATACACCACTAGATGAAAATGTATACAAGTGAATAAAATTACTTGAAACATGTATGTGTTATTGTATATTACCATAGAATTTACACTGTAATCATTGTACTAAAAATTGTAGAAAGGTTGTGCTGCGTATGTAATATTGTATATTTTCATATTGTTGTATATTCCTATTGATGTATTTTCAAATTGTGTAATAAAAATTGTGAATGATGTGTTTTTAAGTTGGTCCCAATTGTGTGTTCTAAGTGTTTGATGTGTTTTTGAAGTGTGTTATGATGTGTGTCGACACACATTATTACAGAACAGGGATGCAGAGGTGTGTGTCGACACACAGGGATTACTTGAAACACACTTATAAAGGTTGATTTTACATCATTATACCACATAACTTGAAAAAAACATGCAGAAGTTGATTTTACACCAATATAACCCATCATACACCATGTATGATTCATTATACACCACTATTTATTTGAATCACACCTATATAACCCATCGTATGTCATGATTCAACTGTAAGCCCGATCAAGTGATGAGGGACAAAAGAAAAGGTCCTCATTCTTTTGGTATATCTCAAACAGTTGTAAGTAACATTGCATAGCGAGTTTTCTGCAGTCGTCAAGACCTCTTTCGTCATATTGCTTTAACTCAGCAACTGACTTCTTCAGTTTTCTGTTCGGATCTCCAGCTATGAGGAATTGAGCCAAAGCAATGCCCCTGAACCAAGTATGTATTTGAATGGTAAGATTAAACTAAACAAGATGTAATTGTAAACTGAGCATCATCATTGGAATGAAATATGAGGCAATAGTTATATTGAATTTCTAATAACACAAAGAATGAATGCGTATGATACATCCTTTCAGTCTGATTTCAAGTGTTCGAGTGTTATATTTATAATATGCCCAGGCATCCAAGTAACAACCATAAGTATCCCAAACTACATAACAAATTTGAAACGCACTTTTAATAATCACTTTAATTTAGGTGAAAATGGAACTCTGTTGGCCATACTTGAAAGCATCACAATCTCTGAATCCTCTGTAACCTGAGATTAAGAGTATATCCCCCTCGTCCCTCTGCATATGTTGTTTGTAAAGTGCACACACGGCATGCATACAAAGTTCAAGATCCTTATCATGTGGATGCACTTCGCACCATTAAAACTCATCATACACCATACACCATGTATGATTGATCATAAACCACTATTTACTTGAAACACCCTTGAGGAATCATGATCTGTATAAGTGCCTGCAACTCTCCCTGCCTCTCAGCTATCACTGGCCCACCACCGCCACTGCTAGAACCACTTACATTAGCAATTTCAACGGCTAGATGTAGCACAAAATTGAGGAACCGTGGATGCTTGGCTTCCTGTCCACCTCCTCCAATTATAGGCAAAAGCATACAAGGTACAAATACATGGGGAGAACCGTGGGAGAGGGGTAGGATAAAGTAGGTGGTAGTTGAGGCTATTAATTGTCTTGCTTGGGTGTCAATTATGACGATAGAACATTCAATGTTCAACCCCCAACTTCCCCAACCGGTCAACCTCTTCCATTTAAAACAAGGGCATTTATAATACACAACCACACACTAGTCAAGTGCTATGGCTAATACAAAACTGTTGAAAATAATGCACGTATATTGATAGTACACAATTTCTTTGATATTAATAGCAATTACATTGTAATAAAAACATTTATTGGTATATGATCAATCATACATGATAGGTTTTAATGGTGTGAAATCATATTGTTTTAGTGTGGTTCAAGTAATTAGTGGTGTATGACTTATCATACACTGTGTATAATATGTATTAATTGTGTAAAATCAACTTGTACAAATGTGGTTCAAGTAATTAGTGGTGTGTGACTGATCATACACCGTGTATGATAAGTTGTAATTGTGTAAAATCAACTTGTACAAGTGTGTTTCAAGTAATTAGTAGTATATGACTTATCATACACCGTGTATGATAAGTTTTAATTGTGTAAGATCAACTTATACAAGTGTGATTCAAGTAATTAGTGGCGTATGACTTATCAAACACCCTGTATGATAAGTATTAATTGTGTAAAATCAACTTGTACAAGTGTGGTTCAAGTAATTAGTGGTGTATGACTTATCATACACCGTGTATGATAAGTTTTAATTGTATAAAATCAACTTGTACAAGTGTGTTTCAAGTAATTATTGGTGTATGACGTATCATACACGGTGTATGATAAGTTTTAATTGTGTAAAATCAACTTGTACAAGTGTGGTTCAAGTAATTAGTGGTGTATGACTTATCATACACAGTGTATGATAAGTTTTAATTGTGTAAAATCAACTTATACAAGTTTGTTTCAAGTAATTAGTGGTGTATGACTTGTTAATTGTGTAAGATCAACTTGTATAAGTGTGATTCAAGTAATTAGTGGTGTATGACTTATCATACACCCTGTATGATAAGTATTAATTGTGTAAAATTAACTTGTACAAGTGTGGTTTAAGTAATTAGTGGTGTATGACTTATCATACACGGTGTATGATAAGTTTTAATTGTGTAAAATCAACGTGCATTATTTTCAACAATTTTGTATTATCCATATCACATTAACTGGTGTGAGGTTGTGTATTATCAAATGCCCTTGTTGTTTTAAATGGAGGAGACTGATCGGTTGGAATAGTTGGAGGTTGAACATTGAATGTTCACGGGTTATAATTGACACCCAAGCAAGACATTTAATAACCTCAACTACCACCTACTTTATTCTACCCCTCTCCCATGGTTCTCCTCATGTATTTGTACCTTGCATGCTTTTGCCTATAAATGGAGGAGTTGGACAGGAAGCCAAACATCCACGTTTCCTCAATATACATATAGCCGTTGAAGTTGCTAATGTAAGTGGTTCCTCAATTTGAAGATTCCCCTTATGTTCCCTTCGGATCAACGAATGGATTTCACTATTTTGACAGCCACGACGGGTCAATTTTGGTATCGGTTGAAAAACAACGACATCTGGCTTACTAATCAGGGAGGTGCGAGCACTTCCACAGATCAAGGAGAATGTCAAGGATGTGATATTTTACTGCTGAATATAATCGGTTCCTCAGCCATTTTACTGATGAGTGGAGACTTGCTAATTACCTATGATCAGCTTCACCGGCTGATCATGATTCGTTAAGGGTTTTGCTTAAACGTGTTTTAAAGGAATTATGTGATTAAGCAAAACCCTTTATGATTCATCACCATGTGTAGGTGTGTTTGAAGTATGTCCTTCAAATTATCTGCAGGGTAATTTAAAGTTACATGCAGGCTAATATCAGTACCCTATGTCCCTAGCTAATAAACCATTAAATTATGTATAGCGTCAAGAAATGTATAAAGAATTTCCTGCAACTGTTCAATATACACGGTGTATGATAGTTTTAAATGGTGTGGAATCAACTTGTTGTAATGTGGTTCAAGTAATTAGTGGGGTATGATGAATCATACACGGTGTATGATGAGTTGTAATGGGTAAAATCGACTTTTGCATGTAATTTTCAAGTTTTGCTGGTGTAATGGTGTAAACTCAACCTTTATAAGTGTTTTTCAATTAATAATTGGTGTATGATGGGTTATATTGGTGTAAAATCAACATATATAGGTGTGTTTGTAGTAAATAGCAGTGTATGATCAATCATACACGGTATATGATGAGTTTTATGGGTGTAAAATCAACTTTTGCATGTAATTTTCAAGTTCTGCTGGTGTAATGGAGTAAACTCAACCTTTATAAGTGTTTTTCAATTAATAATTGGTGTATGATGAATCATACACGGTATATGATGGGTTATATTTGTGTAAAATCAACTTATATAGGTGTGTTTGAAGTAAATAGTTGTGTATGATCAATCATACACGGTGTATGATGGGTTTTATGGGTGTAAAATCAACTTTTGCATGTAATTTTCAAGTTCTGCTGGTGTAATAGTGTAAACTCAACTTTTATAAGTGTTTTTCAATTAATGATTGGTATATGATGAATCATACACAATGTATGATGGGTTATATTGGTGTAAAATCAACTTATATAGGTGTGTTTGAAGTAAATAGTGGTGTTTGATGAATCATACACGGTGTATGATGAGTTTTATGGGTGTAAAATAAACTTTTGCATGCATTTTTCAAGTTTTGCTTGTGTAATGGTGTAAACTCAACCTTTATAAGTGTCTTTCAATTAATAATCGGTGTAGGATGGGTTATATTGGGTCAATATGAACTTATATAGATGTAAAATGAACTTATATAAGTGTTTTTCAATTAATAATTGGTGTAGGATGGGTTATATTGGGTTAATATGAACTTATATCACTATTCTGTAAGAATGTGTGTCGACACACCATCCATGTGTGTCGACACACAACTCTGCATCCCTGTTCTGTAAGAATGTGTGTCAACACACCATCCCCGTGTGTCGACACACAACTCTGCATCCCTGTTCTATGAGAATGTGTGTCGACACACTATCCCTGTGTGTTGACACACACCTCTGCATCCCTGTTCTGTAAGAATGTGTGTCAACACACCATCCCTGTGTGTCGACACACACCATAACACACTTCAAAAACACATCAAACACTTAGAACACACAATTGGGACCAACTTCAAAACACTTCATTCACAATTCTCATTACACAATTTGAAAATACGTCAACAGGAATATATAACAATATGAAAATATGCACTATTACATACACATCACAACCTTTCTACAAGTTTTAGTACAATGATTACAATGTAAATCCTATGGTAATATACAATAACACATACACATCACAGAATTTTATTTACTAGTATACATTTTCATCTGTTTCTTTCTTCCATGCCTGTACAAGTATACGCAAGTATTCATCCGCAACTTCCCCATCTGCCCTTGCGTGCATTGGGAGATGCTGAGTCCATTTGTAAGCAAAAATTCAATAAACTTTAGCACAAATATGCCACAATCTGACCTGCAGTTCATAATAATACAGATGACAAAATAAGAAATTACGCATCATTGTAAGTAATGACTATTTTCATCCCCTTAATAACCAAAAAAAATAAACATAGTAAAACAGCAATGGAAGTAGATGTCATACCCCATCTGTTGTGGACATGAATCCCCGTCGTAAGTGATCATGAAAGGTTTGCCTCTGAGATGTATGAGGTCCTTTCTTAGGTCCCAAAAATTAACCATATCTAGAGCATATAGAAGCAATTTTGCAATTGGCTGCACATGTCCTAATCTTGATTCCTTGGATGCGGCGGAGTACAAAGAATCAATTACCTCTATCCGCCAATCTTTAAAATTGATGGCACCAAGGAGCCAATGTTGATTAGGTTGATTGATGGGCATGTGTATCCGATCCGCATTGTGGCAGCGGACCCCATATTTAACATCCCTAGCAAGAAACTTGGTGATCAACAAATCAAAATCGTCAAAAGCTGATTCGATGGGGATTTCTCTGTTTTGAGTGTGTTTCAATAGGGGTCCAAATAGAATAGAAACCAATGTATTTGCTCATGTTGCCCTCTGGTCGAAATGCTCTGGCCACTTATGTTTCTTCTGCATGATGTAGTGCAGAACGACATCCATTTCCTATAATATAAGACAAATTACTTCAAACACAACACACACCACTAATCACTTGGAACATAGCAACACAAAAACATAAGTCGATTTACACCATTAAACCATATCGTACACGGTGTATAATTGATCATACACCACTAATTACTTGAAACATAACTATATAACTTGATTTTACACAATTCAAACTCATCATACACTGTGTATGATAAGTCATACACCACTAATTACTTGAAACACACTTATACAAGTTGATTTTACACATTTAAAACCTATCATACACGGTGTATGATAGATCATACACCACTTATTACTTGAAACATAACTATATAAGTTGATTTTGCACATTTAAAACGTATCATACACCGTGTATGATAAGTCAACACCACTAAATACTTGAAACATTACTATATAAGTTGATTTTACACAATTGAAACTTAACATACACAGTGTATGATAAGTCATACACCACTAATTACTTAAAACACACTTATACAAGTTGATTTTACACATTTAAAACCTATCATACATGGTGTATGATAGATCATATACCACTTATTACTTGAAACACACCTGTACAAGTTGATTGCACACCCTTAACACCTATCATACACCGTGTATTATTCATCATACACCACTAATTAGTTGACACACCAACAAAAAATAATGGGATCCACTTACAGTAATCACACGCCAAATGGATCATGACGGGGAACATACCTCATCCGTAAGCCAGGCGTCGTCGTTTTTCAACCGATACCAAAACTGACCCGTACGGGCAGTCAAAACAAAGAAATCCATTCGTTGATCCTCAGTTAACTCGAACGGAGTCTTCAAATTTCTGTAATATACAATAAGAAGTATGATATATAAGCATCCCATAAGAAAATTACAATCTGGAAACATTTTCATACTGATAATAAAAAAGCATAGTGTAAAATCACACTTACTTCTTAACCTTTGTGTGGAAACTTTTGTAGAAATCTTCGAACTCTTTTTTATCTTCCTTGGAGGGGGGTTGGAATGGATCGAAGAGCAGAACCACTTCCGGTCCAGGATGGGTCATTCTTGCCCATTTGCTCTTACCCTCTGCGGTCCAGTCTTCACCTTTGTACTTGGGATTTGGCTTGGGGTCCCTCCTCTCTTGCCCCAATCTCAAAACTGTCTCGGACAATGTCATCAAGTTTTCAACGCCATCCACATGCGTTGACGATGGTTCCTTGTAGACATTTTTCTGGTCCCTGGTTGGCAGAGTAAATACCAAAGTCAATAAACCTCAACATGCATGAAAACATACCAAATTGGGACAATAACAAGGATCCGTAGTGTCTTACCTAGTACGTGGAGGAGAAATAATAATTGCTTGCTCAATTGGGGATGGATGAGCAGAAGTAGATGGATAGATATGTGGGGATGTGGCATGCGGTGGACAGTCTGAGAGCTCCTTAATCATTGCCTCCTGAGCCTCAAACCGTTGTTCGTACATTTGCATCTGAAGCTGCTGCTCTTCAAGTCTGCTTTCGAAGTCCATCCGCATGATTTGCATATCTTTCTCCATCGCTTTGAGTCTCTCCATAACCTGCAATATGTCCTTCAAATTGTCATAAACATGAATTTGAATAATATGGTACTTACAAGGATAAAAATACAATTAAATAAACACAAAACGAAATGTCAATACCGATTGATACACTAAATTGGTTGACGTAGTAGATGGTTCCTCCTGGGATGTCGGCAAGGTGTGTTGAGTTGCCAATGGTTCTGGATCATCACTTGGATCTGCTGGCATTGCCTCAACAGGAGATTAAACCCCCTCCTCACCATCCTCAGCAAAGGCAATGCCTTGTAGATTAGGCTGATTGGCTTTTGCACTCGTCAGTCTAATTGGTTCGGCATTCAATTGCTGATCAAAGGAAGATACATCATATGAACATTAGCAAAATTACAAATCATAATTCTAACCCAAAAGATATGAAACAACTAGCAGTAAATTAGTAACAACATAATGTATTACTACCTGATCAAATACAGTTGAGAGTAGAAAGGTGTACAAAACCTTAACACATATCTTCCAGTTAAGGATCCGCCCAAGAGGCTGATTGCCAACCCTCACCACCCCAACCTTGGCAAGTTCTAGAAGGGTTTCCATGGCAAATATGGAAACCACATCATAGAATCCGTGGACGGAGTAGCTCCTTTCTAAACCATGTTGCATTTTTGCCACGAAATCCTTGAGCTTCCGCACCAAGAATTTCCAGCTCAAGGATCCCCAAGCAACACTGTTAAAAGAGTCCATGTCGTCCATGAGGGCCAGGATGTTCGGGTCAATGGCTGTTCTCTTGTGTTTGGCAAATAGTAGACCCTCAACCAAGTAGGCAACAACAAGCTTAACCTGGTCCTTCATAATGGAGCAGGTTCTGCATGCTTTAAGCAGTTGTTGCCTACTCATCCTCCCCCTCATGCCGTACTTGGCAATCAGCCTGTTGGAACCACCGCGTACATCTTCCACGTCGGCATATCTCAAGCCGGTTAGAATGCAAAATTCCCTCCTCCCGAGGTGCACTAACTTCCCACCAAATGAGAATGATAACTCCTCGAGATTTGAGTTGGCCACCTGGTGGAGAAGGACAACGTGAATTAGACTATGCCAGAAGCCGACATTAGTCTCATGTAGCTCAAGCAGATGCCCGACATTGTATTGTAAAACAAGGGTAAGCTGCAATGCAAAACACTTTTAGTTAATAAGGGATCATAAATGTTATAGTAAAAAGTCAACATAATTCATATGGATACTGTGTCAAACCTTGGCTTCGTCGTCCTTCAAGATTTCCCTAATCTCCGTCACAGCTTTGGTTGATACTCCCATCTGGTTAACTTGCAGGAATTTCCAGCAACTCCTTGGGAAAATGTAATCAACCTCCACTTCTGATCGGCTCTTCTTGCGTGTGTAAAATGCCATCTGAAATAAAAGAAAAACATCACAAAACCAAAGATTAAACCCATGATACACCATTAAAACAAACCATGCAAGGTGTATGATTAAGCATACACCACTAATGACTTGAAACACACCCGGACAAGTTGATTTCACACCATTAAAACCTACCATTCACGGTGTATGATTGATCAAACACAGTTAATTGCAGTAAATAGTTGATTTTACACCATTAAAACCTATCATACATGGTGCATGGTTAAACATACACCACTAATCGGTAGAAACACACATAAACTAGTTGGTTTTACACCATTAAAAGTAATCATACACCACAGTTTTACTTAACACAAACTAACATACAATGATTTTATATAATTAAAACCAATCATAGACAATGTATGGTTAAACATACACAACGAATCACAAGAAACACACATAAACAAGTTGATTTTATACCATTTAAACCTATCATACACAGTGTATGATTGATCATACACCACTAATTACTTAACACACACAAACAAAAGTTGATTTTACACCATTAAAACCAATCATACACCGTGTATGATTGATCATACACCACTAATTACTTAAAAAACATCTACACAAGTTAATTTTACACCAATCAAACATATCATACACAGTGTATGATTGATCATACACCACTAATTACTTAAAAAACGACTACCCAAGTTGATTTCACACCATTAAAACTAATCATATACTGTGTATGATTGATCATAAACCACTAATTACTTAAAAAACGTCTACACAAGTTGATTTTACACCATTAAAACCAATCATACACCGTGTATGACTGATTATACACCATTAATTACTTAAACAAAAACATCCATACAAGTTGATTTCACACCCTTAAATCCAATTATACACCGTGTATGATTGATCATACACCACTAAGACTTGAAAGATATTAAAACAAGTTGATTTTACACCATTAAAGCCAATCATACACGTCGTATGATCAATCATACACCACTATTTACTTAACACACACAAACACAAGTTGGTAATACACCATTAAAACCAATCATACACAGTGTATGATTGATCATAAACCACTAATTACTTAAAAAAACGTCTACCCCAGTTGGTTTTACACCATTAAAACCAATCATACACCTTATATGACTGATCATACACCCCTAATTACTTAAAAAACATCTATACAAGTTGATTTCACAGCCTCAAATCCAATCATACACCGTGTACGATTGATCATACACTACTAATGACTTAAAAGACATTAAAACAAGTTGATTTTACACCATTAAAACCAATCATACACGGTGTATGATTAATCATACGCCACTGTTTGCTTAACACACACGAACACAAGTTGATTTTAAACCATTAAAACCAATCAAATACTGTGTATGATTGATCATAAACCACTAATTACTTAACAACGTCTACACAAGTTGATTTTACACCATTAAAACCAATCATACACCGTGTATGATTGATTATACACCATTAATTACTTGAACAAAAACATCTATACAAGTTGATTTCACAGCCTTAAATCAAGTCATACACCGTGTATGATTAATCATACACCACTAATGACTTGAAAGACATTTAAACAAGTTGATTTTACAGCATTAAAACCAATCATACACTGTTTACTTAACACACACAAACACAAGTTGGTAATACACCATTAAAACCAATCATACACCGCGTATGATTGATCATAAACCACTAATTACTTAAAAAACGTCTACCCAAGTTGGTTTTACACCATCAAAACCAATCATACACCTTGTATGGTTGATCATACACCACTAATTGCTTAAAAAATGATTGGCGTATGTAATATTGTATATATTGTTGTATATTCCTATTGATGTATTTTCAAATTGTGCAATGAAGATTGTGAATGAAGTGTTTTGAAGTTGGTCCCAATTGTGTGTTCTAAGTGTTTGATGTGTTTTTGGAGTGTGTTATGATGTGTGTCGACACACATTATTACAGAACAGGGATGCAGAGGTGTGTGTCGACAGACAAGGATTACTTGAAACTCACTTATAAAGGTTGATTTACATCATTATACCACAAAACTTGAAAAAAAAAAAAATGCAGAAGTTGATTTTACACCAATAAAACACACTAACCCTTACTCACAAAGCCACTAACAGCAAAACCCTAAAGCCTAAATAAAACACTAACCAATACTATGCCCATGCAACACTCGAAATAAACGCATATTATACTTTTCCCTAAAAAATAACTTCAAAAATCGGTGCTCACCTTCGGAAATGGTGATTAAACCCTAGATTGACAAAGAGAGCAAGGATGAAGTGAGCAAACACACGATATCACCGGACGAATGCGTCTCGCAGATGAAGTTAGAGGAGAAAGAGGATGAACGGGTGAGAGAAAGAGGTGAGAGAGAATGAACGGGTGAAAGAAAGAGGAGAGAGAGTATGGCTTGCAAAACACGTTTGCTTTGGAGGAGAGAGAAGATGGGAAGGGGGAGGGGGTAAATTCAAATTTTTACAGCTGTATAAGTAAATGCGAGGAGAGAGAAGGGGAGAAGGATGGGATGAGGGCTGCTATAAACATTAAATGAGGAGAGAGAAAGAGGACGGGTTGGGGGGGTGAAGTGGGAGGGCAGTTTTGTCCAAAATGGTCTATTTAGGGTTATAGGGGTCTATAAAAGATTAAACGGGGGCTGGGGGGTCTAAATGGTACGATTTCCCAACAAATAATATGAGGCTTTGACCGCCCCTCTGAATTTGACCGTCACCTTCTTCAGAACCCTTCTGTATTGTCCCATCCTCCACAACTACACCAAAATTTGCTCATTCAAAGCCTGGCTCGCCTTACCTAGCTCACCGGTTCTAGCTCGTTGGTTCCAGCTCGTCGTTCCTAGCTTGCCGGTTCTAGCTCACCGTTCCTAGCTCGCCGTTCCCAACTCACCGATTATAGCTCGCCGCTCCTAGCCCGCCGGTCATAGCTTGCCCGAAATCTGGCTCGCCTTGGTCTGTAGCTCGTCCTAACCCATTGTTCGCCGCGCTCCGGCGACCGCCGTGTTCCAGTGACCACCATTCTCACCTAACCTCACCCTACCTTCAACATCTATGATACTCCACCCACCACAAGAACATCATCGGGCTCGCCCTGGCTACTGCCGGCCTTGGCCACCACCAGGTAAGTCATCACCATGACTCTTCTTATTTCGCCGACCTTGTGACGTTTCACCTGCCAGCATGGAAGTATGACCTTAGGCACTCAACATCGCTGGTGTCATTTCCCCTTTCACGCGACCATCACCGACATTCCAATGCTTTAATCGTCACGACACGTTGCCTGCAACCCATACCAGGCATCATTGCTGGTAGTTTTCTTCCTCTCTCCAATTCAATCGCAATTGTGTCAATTTTCATCACAATTTTTTTTTTAATTCAACCCTAAAAGGGTCAATTTTCGTTACAATCTTTGTTTAATTCAACCCCAATTTTCGTTACGATCTGTATTTAATACAATCCTAAAAGGTCAATTTTCGTTATGATCTTTGTTTAATTCAACCCTAAAATGGTCAATTTTCATTACAATCTTTATTTAATTCAATCCTAAATGGTCAATTTTCATTACAATCTTTGTTTAATTCAACCCTAAAAGGTCAATTTCTATTATAATCTTCGCTTAATTCAACCCTAAAAGGGCTCGATTTTTATTATAATCTTTGTTTAATTTAATCCTAAAGGGATCAATTTTCATTACAATCTCCCTTCAATTTAACTCTAAAGGAGTCGATTTTTATTATAGTTTTCATTTAATTCATCCCTAAAAGGGTTGTTTTATGTTACGGCTTTGGTTTAATTTAACCCTCGAAGGATCAATTTTCTATTACAATCTTAAGTTTAACCTAAACCTAAAGGGTTAATTCTCATTACAATCACTATTCCATCGGACCCTAACTTGGATCAATTTTTACTACAACATTAATCTAATACAGCTCCAAAAGGATTAATTTTCGTCATAATATCAATTTAGCTCAACCTTGACTGAGCAAATTTTCATAGCAATTTCTATTCAATTTGACTTTATTGGGTTCGATTTATGTTATAACCTTAATTTTATTGGTTAATTTTCGTCAACTCTGACTGAACCCATACTTGTTACAATCTTAATTTTCGTCAACTCTGATTGAACCCATACTTGCTACTATCTTAACTTTTGTCAGCACTAATTAAATAAATTCACATTACAATCCCAGTTTAATCCAGCTCTGGATGGACTAATTTTCCTTATAATCTCCACTCCCTTCAGCTATAAAAGATTAGTTTCGTTGCATTTCTTACTCATCTTAACTCTAAATGGGTTAACTTTTGTCAACCCTACTCCTATTCAATTCAACCCTTAGTGGATCAATTTTTGTTATGATTTTGATTTAGTTCAACTCGATTTAAATTAATTTTTACTACAATCTTAACTCTAAATGGGTTAACTTTTGTCAGCACTAATTTTCGTTGCATTTCATTGATTTGGAGAAGGCATATGATAGAGTGCCAAGAGAGGTACTATGGAGGGTTTTGGGTAGGAGAGGCATCCCCATGCCATATATCCGGGCCATTCAAGATATGTACAAGGAGGCACATACTAATGTGCGCACAGGGGAAAGGGAGACAGACACTTTTCCTATTACAGTTGGGGTATACCAAGGTTCTGCCTTGAGTCCTTTTCTATTCATTCTAGTCATGGATGAGCTCACTAGACACATCCAAGGGGAGGTGCCTTGGTGTATGCTTTTTACAGATGACATAATTTTAGTGGGGGACTCCAGAGCAGACATAAATGAGAAGTTGGAATTGCGAAGAAGCACTTTGGAATCGAAGGGATTACGAATTAGCAGATCTAAGACTGAGTACTTAGAATTCAAATTTGGCCATTCCACCACGACTAGTACAAAGGATGTCAAGATAGAATCGGAGACCGTACCGAGGAAGGAGAGTTTCAGATACTTGGGCTCCATGATACAGCAGAACAGGGTGGTTGACAAGGATGTCAACAACAAGATTAATGTAGGCTGGCAGAAGTGGAGGATGGCCTCCGGGGTGCTTTGTGATAGAAAAGTCCCGCTAAAGCTAATGGGAAAATACTACAGGATGGTAGTGAGACCTGCTATGTTGTATGGGGCAGAGTGCCCCCCAATGAAACTACATCAAACACAATGGATAAAGGTGGCAGAGATGAGGATGTTGCGCTGGATGTGTAGCCACACAAGGAAGGATAGGACCAGGAACGAGGTAATCGGAGGTAAATTAGGTGTAGCCTCGAACAATGATAAGTTGAGAGAGCACCGCTTGAGATGGTTTGGACATGTTAGCAGGAGACCAACCACAGCTCTAGTCAGGAGGTGTGAACAGCTACATACTACGCTAGGCAGAAGAGGGAGGGGCAGACCAAAGAAGAGTTGGCCGGAGACGATCCGACACGACCTAAACCTAAGGGAGGAGATGGCCTTAGATAGAGCACGATGAAGGGCTAGCACAGGGGTAGTAGTGAGGCGAGTGACTGGTAATTTAAGATTTCTAGGCAGTCATAACCCGAGGTAGTGCACTTATTTGTTATTTAGTTGCTTCCCGATTTATTCGCCAATTATTGGCCATGTACTATTTGCTTTACTATGTGCCTTGTAGTTGCCTTCTGTGGGGTATATTATATACTACTAGTTTAATGCGGTGTCCTAAGCTGATGCTTTGTGGCTTCCTTGGTCTCCAGGTTACAATGTTCTCATGACAACTCGATCTTCAGAATGGGGGTCCTCGAAAACAACCTCTCTTCCACCCGGAAGGGGGAAGGCTGTGTACATCCACTCCCCCCCTCCCTCCCCCGACCCTGCTTCATGCGGGAGCCCCTGTGGCACTGGGACTGTTGTTGTTGTTGTTGTTATACAATCTCAACTTAATTCAACCTTGTCTGAGCAAATTTTTGTTGTAGCATTTGCTCAAATCAACCCTTTTAGAACTAATCCTTGTTAAATCTTAGTTTAACTCAATCTTCATTGAGAAATTCCCGTTGTAACATTTGTTTAAGTCTACCCTATTTGGACGGATTCCTACTACCATCTCATTTCAGTTCAATCCTGCTTGAACTATTCGTAACAATTTTAGTTTAATTCTACCCTTGTTAAATTGATTTCGTTTTAATTTTGGTAAATTTTAGCTACAATCCCATGTTAAGTAAATCTCAACTTGGTCAGTCTTCATTTCCATCCTAAGATCTACTTAGGTCACAATATCAATTCAACTAAATCTTGTTTCGATTCAGTTTTCCTTATAACTCATGTTGAATCAATCCTCATTCGACTAAATTATAGTTGAGTATATTCTTCTTACACGTCATTCCTATCCAATAAAATTCGAGTTAAATCTACTTTCACCCATTTGCTCATATAGCAATCGAAGTCACTCATCACATATGTCATCCTAGGTTTGAGTATGGTTTGCTCTAATCTCTTATATTCTTGATAATCGCATTCGAATCTCTCTCGTATTCTCATTGAAATTAAGGTTATTTCAACTGTTATTTCATAACATAGCTCTAATAAATAGTCCATCCTATTGGTATACTTAGCTATTATATAAAGTTAAAAGTTACTCGCTTTTTATTCTAAGAGTCTCAATTAGACAGTTTTCTCTCAGTCAGTAGCGAGGAATTAAATTTCTCTGAACACTCCACTAAAAATGAATAAAGTAATAATTTCCTTCTATTAATCACTTACAAATTAAAAGTTCATCGGGTGATACCTTCTATTGGAAACTACGACTTCTTTCTATATGTATCATCTCTGTTATCCATTTCTGTTAAGTGCTAAAAATCACACACTAATTATGTGTGGAACTTGTTGTGAAAGTATTCTTATTCCCTGCCGCTCATAAATATCACACATATCTAAACTCCATTTGTTTTAGATCGACTGATAGAACTATAACGTATCAACTTAAATTATTATAACCTCAATTAAATTAATATTTGTCCTATAGCTGACTTAACCAACCTTTGCGCCAACTCCATTTCAAATCAAACCCTAAAGAGTTAATCTTTGTCATAATTCCATTCTAATAGGTTCTTGTTTGAGCCAACTCTCACTGCAATTCCATTCTAATCAAACTCTACCTAAACAACCACTACCCTAAACAAATGAATTGAAAGTTACAATTTCCAGTGCATAAGGTCTAATTGGCCAACGGCAAAGTCATACCTCATTCTAAAGTAAACAATTACGAAGTTACCTAGTCCAAGATGAATTAGCTTTAATTATCAAATTGATTCATATTAATTTGGTCAAGGTTAGGGGATCTCAGTTTACAAATATAATTAAAGTTACCGGCCATGCCTAAGGTATGACACCATCCTTGTAATACACTAAGAAAGCTTGTTCTCGTTTATTGATTACCATACTGAATGGATAACGAACCCCTCCATGGTGTACCTCTTGTACGAAGAAACCAATACACTTTCTAATTATGCCGCTTGTATATCGTAGCACTTGCACCTAACAATGGTAGTGCCGAATTATTGATGCCAAGAAGACCATACTGATGACATAAAAATGTTTTTTTTTTTTTTTTTCATCTTTCATAGTTTGACGAGCAATAGCATAAAATATTATAAGACTCAAACAACTTGTACTCCCTATAGGAACCATAACACAGATTTCGTAGCCTATCCCATACCATATAGGCATGCCCACCAGCATGCGACAAGCTATAACTAATTTCATTAATCTAGCCAGTAAGGGATGTAGGCAGGCCTTAAGATGATACTAGACTAAATTATACACTTTCAAATAAGTACAATAATCCTCAGGCGTGCAATCATGTACTCTGCGTTATCTCGTAAATCATTGATAGTAATCGTTGCCCATTTGTAATATTCAGACACAATTTAATAGCAGCACTTCAACCCATTTCCCATTGTTAGTTTTCTCTGCTCAAAATAAAGTGGCAAGGTGTTCAACACCAGCCAAACGAAAAATAAGCATACGTTGATACCTTCAGCACAAGAAATGAGGTTCCCTTAAATGGAACCCCGAATAATGTGCTTGAGTGAGTCACAGGGCACTTGCTAATTGCGGAGTTAACTCATGCACTTTCTAAAGCTTCTGTTGGTTGATAAGCTTGACTAGAAGCGGGCTTTGATGAATAAAGGGAGAGACCAGCAGGTGCAGGAGAGTGCATATACTTCAAACTAGGATTATTAATAGTAGTGGAACTTGTACTTGTCAATTTAACTCAACACTATTCAAATTAACTCTCGTTACAAGCTCGATTTAACTCAATCCTCGTTGAACCAATTTTCATTACAATTTTAACCAATATTTGCTACAATGTCTACTCAACTGAATTCTAATGAGGTCAGTTCTCATCTCAATCCTAAACTACTCTGATCCTAGTATTCGAACAAATTGTGTTCTTTAACTAGCACGAAAGCCTGTCTATACTTGTTGGCCACTGTATCAAATGACCAAGTTTGCTATAATCCTTCGCATAGGGAACCACACTTTACCAAATCCTTTCCCGTGAATTGTCAAGTTAGCAATTGAGTACAACGATTTAAGGAGCAAAGTCATCAAATTCACCTCTTAGGTTAAGGCTCTAGGGTGCACAACGAACACAATCCTACACCAGAACACAAGTGTAAATCAAAAGGTACATATGAGCACCACATTCAAAAGCGATGAAAGCTCTTGTGACGAAATGGCAAAAGTATATGATCCACTAGAGAAACTTTGCTTGAGCACGTAAGAGACCCCATAACTACCTTAGAACTCGCAAGGCATGTCTATTCTCTCTTTCCATCTACGACTAACCCAATTATTCCATGAATTTCTCATGGGCATATGTTATACACCTACAAAAAAATCCCTACACGAACAATTCCTCCAATAGGAACTCAATGTGCTGCTTACCACATGCTAACATGGCAATTGTACACCTACAAAGCACTAGCAAGGATTATCTAGTCAAGAAGATAAAATTCCACCACACTTGACTTACTTCATAAATGGCGTGATGTCAACATCTCTCGAAACCAAATGCAGCGGTATGATGAGTACCTTTTGGGAGATACCATTCAGCCTCTCTAAATCAAGCAAAATCAAAAATCAAAAATACACCCAAGTCAGGAATTATTTCATAAATAAGGGGAGCTGGAAGACTTTGCTTTCATTCGTGATTCCCTATCAATGGCAGCACAAATCATTTTAAGGTTGGGGAACTTCATCCCCATTCACAGCACGAGTTTCATTTCAATGGTGGTACAAATCATTTCAAGACGGGGGAACTTCGCCTCAGTCATTTCCATAGTGGCAGTGCAAATCATTTTTAGAACTAGGAGACTTCGCCTCAATCGTTTCCTTATTCTGGTGACAAATTATTTTAAGACTAGGGGACTTCGCCTCAGTCATTTCCATAGTGGCGGTGCAAATCATTTTTAGAACTGGGGGACTTCTCCTCAATTGTTTCCTTATTCCGTGACAAATTATTTTAAGACTGGGGGACTTCGCCTCAGTCATTTCTATAGTGGTGGTGCAAATCATTTTTAGAACTGGGGGGCTTCGCCTCAATGGTTTCCTTATTCTAGTAACAAATTATTTTAAGACTGGGAGACTTCGCCTCAGTCATTTCCATAGTGGCAATGCAAATCATTTTTAGATCTGGGGGACTTCGCCTCAAGCGTTTCCTTATTCTGGTGATAAATTATTTTAGGACTGGGGGATTTCGCCTCAATCATTTCCTTATTCTGGTGATAAATTATTCTAGGACTGGGGAACTTCACCTCAGTCATTTCCTTATTTGAGGGGCAAATCATTTTTGGGACTGCCGATTTACAACTTCGACTTCTTTATCTCGATAGCAGAAATCACTTTTGATGACTATGGGAATTTACCTCCGAAGCACAAGCTAGATATTACCTCCATCACAAAGGCTAAACCACTCCAAAATCAAGACTCTTTACAATTAGCAACGGTTCAAAATATATTATTTTCATGCGACGTAAAGCAGGTAAAAACAATTCCAAGTCGAGAACCACCCATCAATAAGAGGCAATCCCTTTCAAAACCAAGGAATTTCGTCCTCAATTGCGCAACTTCATGGCATATCCAAAGGGCTTCATTACCTGTCAAAAAGCAAATTATAATCGTCAAACTTGGTTGCTTATTGCAACTTGACAAAATATTTCTAGTAAGAGAGTCCGAAACTGTATTTGAGTAACTCATAATCCAATCAATCTTCCGCTAAGTTATTTAGTACCACAACTGGTCAACAACTTGGCAAGAGCATACCAGGTATTATCTGCTTAGCCTTATAATCTCATACCTATAGTGGGGGCATATAGTCGGTAATTCCAAACCATGGAAGCAATTTCTTGACAAACATGCTCACTTAATAGTAAAAATCGCTTCACAGAATAACAATCTAAATAGGAGAAAAAATAGTCCGATACCCGCAATAATCTATTTCAAGGTTGTCTTGTACTTTCTTTCTAATGATCTCAAAACTCCTCTCACAGCCTATTTGGTCCAGCAATAATCATTGACAAATGATCTCAAAACTCCTCTCACATCCTATTCAGTCGAGCAATAATCACTGTCAACAAGGTAACACACAGTAAAGGATCACCGAGTCTTCGAAATAGTCTGCGACCCTAAGCCTAGAGTAACAAGGTTGATATGTACAAAACAATGTGTAGGCCATATCAATGGTAGACTCGAAGGTCTTTTATTATTAACATCCTATAAACTCACTATACAAAGTGTTTTTATATTCAACGCAAACATAAGCGACATACTACAAGCTCTCAAAAACTCGTCATTAGTAAGTCACACATTGCATATAAATGCTTGTCACCCTAACATCAGTAAGAGTTCATGTGTTTTGCTTATAACCCCTCAACATGAGCCATGCCAAGCTCATCAATTCATAAAAAACTTCTAGGACAAGCGAACATTGGCCATGGACATCCTTTGAGGATGGTATAACTTAACAGGTAATGGCCTTAACAGTGTGTTATTTCTAGCAACATTGTATTTATTTTAATACTTATTGCCTGCATATCCGGTGTTATACTGACCTGTTGGGCTTAATTTGCTAGCTTGAGTGTGCCTGATTTTATCCAGGTATTCTGTACGTGGCGCCTGACAGTCATCCACATACATCCTCACCACCATGGTCCGCCCTGGTGCTAACACTCGCAACGGGTGCAATACTTATCACCATGGTCCACCCTGATGCAAACACCCGCAACTGCAATACTCACCACTTATATACCAAATGAGTATAGTAAATCATCCACCTAGAACTCCAACCAAATATCGAAAGGCATCATACTCACCACTTCACGGATATTACAAACTAAATACGCATATAACTAAGGGCTAGTCATGATAGCAATATCTTCATATGCTTATCACATAAAACTTATAACACAGCAAGTGCTTGTGAGATTAAATGAACAAAATACTACAAATATTCTATGATTTAAAAGTCCCTTGAAACTCATATTCATTTAAATATTTTGAAAACTACCCATTCGGACAAGCAAAAAGGTAAAATATTCCTTTAAATTCCCCAACAGGCTAAATGCCCTGATAGGGCAAACAGTATGTTAAACACTCTATTAAAATCAACAATTTGGCTGAAAGCCTTGCAAAGGCTCATGATGAGCTCTTAGCCTAGTTACGAGCCGAAACGACTTAAACATTCTGTTAACTATCAAAAAACCTTGATAAACAGGTCCTAAGCCCTGTTAATACGCATGAATAGCAATTACAAAAACCTAAAACATTATATTCATCAGCACACATTTTTTAAGGTTATGCGTCCTACACACGAGTGGCAATTACGAAGAGCCAGGGCATAATATTTGAAATCCCTATCATAAGGGCAAACATTGTATGCTAGCAAGTCATGCTAAGAATTGACATGTGATCCATTCCATGCCCAAACTTGGAGTGACCGAAGTTCGCCCATGGAGTTTTGGGGGGGGGGGGGGAGGAGCTATATGTTTATAATGCTAGCCCGGTATTTTAAAATATTACCTTGGTATTCTATGTGTTTATAATACTAGCCCGGTATTTACTAGCCCAGACATGGCTGGGACTTAGATACTACTTCCTGGTAATGGGGCTTAGATATTACTGCTTGGTAATAAGGCTTAGATATTACTGCCTAGTAATGGGGCTTATATATTACTGCCTGCTAATGGGACTTAGCTATTACCGCCCCGTAATGGGATTTAGCTATTACCCAGACACTTGCAAGCACATAGACTAGGCATACACCAGCATTGACCAGCATTGACCGCCATTGACCAGTGTTGACCGCCCTTTGACCAATTAACTAGCGTTGACCGCCGTTTAACTAGTTGACCAGTGTTGATCGCCGTTTGACTAGTTGACCAGCGTTGACCCCCCCTAGCCAACTCCATAAATGGGGGCCTCTCCCATACTTTGAAGGGACCTTTTCCCACACACTTCCTAGGCGGCACTTTTTCACTCTCTCGCTACCACCGTCTCTTCTTTTGAAGGCAAGGCAAGGCAAGGCTCGGCTCGTCCAAGGTGGGCCTCTCCACGCCTCAACCTCCCATCGTCCTTTACGGTCATCTCTCTGGAGCAATAGCTACTCTAACCTTCTACTTTTCTCAGGCTAAGTCTTTTATATTTTTAATATGTATTACCTGCTTTTATTATTATTTTATTAGATAAATACTGACTTGAGCGTCGCGGGCCCCTCTAACCATTTGTTTGAATCTTGTAGGAAACACCAGACGGGCATGCAGCTAAAGCTTGAGTCGAGCTCCTCCTTACGATCCCCGCCTCATACCGGGCTCTCATACACCGAATAAGCTTACTTGCCAAATTCGTCGAAAACAGAAGCCTATGAAGTTGATGAGTGAACTAGTTGACTCAGAAGGTTCTTAAAAGATGAAAGCATGTGAGCAAAAGAAAGGGACAATGAAAGGTCGGTATTGATAAAAGTTTATAGTCAAAGAGTTGACAGATCTCGAGGGAATAGTAATGCAATGCATGGCTAATTAGGTTTAGAAAAAGTGGGAGATTGTTGGAATTGGTATCCTGAAAAACCCAATTTGTTAGTTATAAATATTAAATGAATGAAATTATTTTTTTTTTTTTAATTGTTTGATTATGTTTTATGAGTCTAATGTACGTGTGATTGTTTTCTAAAACGTTCCTTGAGATGAACACAGTCCAAGATGACAAGTCAGGTTCGGTTTAAGTGGTCAATAAAATTGAGCCACAGATAGACTTAAATTAAATTAGTGATATGTTATTGAAGTATGTTAGTAGTCAGTGATAAGTTTGGAAAACTTATCTGATAAGGCTATAATATGATACTTTAAATGACTTATTTTGGTCATATGGATAGAGATCTAAAAGTGTTATATTGGTGTTGTCAGTAAGATTTGAACACTGACCTAGACCATCTGAATTAGTTGTTTCTTTACTGCTATCAAAAATAATTAATTCTGTGAAGATGACAACTCTAGATCCCGAAAATAGTCTAAATGCATGAACAGACTGTTCATTGCTTTGATCGGCTAAAAGGATTAGTCACAACATGTTGACTTAAATCTTACCAAAGAGGGCACCAACACACCGTCACCGGATCCCATTAGAGCTCCGAAGTTAAGCGTGCTTGGGTGAGAGTAGTACAAGGATGGGTGACCTCCTGGGAAGTCCTCACCCTTAAGTTGAGGGCACTGGAAAACAGCCTCTCTTCAGGTTAACACCCTGAAGGGAGAAGGCTGCGTACATCCCCCCCCCCCCAAGACCCTGCGTAGGCGGGAGCCCTTGAGGCACTGGGTATGTTCCTTTTATGTTGACTTAAATCTTATGTGCGTTGGGTAACTTCATAAAGTGTAGCGAGGACATGTATTTTACATGAAATCTATAATCTCTTATAAGATAAATATGTCCCCTTTGTTGATTTGCAAGCATAAGAACATATTCGATAATCTTTGGCCAAAGTATTTCAAATGTTTGACATTTGAAATTAGTACATAAATTATTTTATGCATTATTGAATTATTCGAGAAGGGCAAGTTAGTAACTATGGTCAAAGATGTGAGAAAATTAGTGATAGCAGTTAAAACTACTTTTCCTCATGGATATCTAATAGATGGGTTGATTGTCACAATAAAAGTAATTTGGAAATTATTAAATAAAAATATTTAATTCTAGAGTGCAGTAATATTTATTTAGTGGAATTAAGTATTACTAAATGGCAATCAATGTTATCAAGTGTTGATAATTATATTTGACACATTTGGAGCAAGAATTAAGTTGTCCCTGAGGTCTCTCTGCAAGCTTTTAGAAGTACAGTGGTTGAAAATATCCGAAATGAATTTATGAGATAAATTATTTGTTCGTGAGATGAATAAATTAATTTTGTTAAACATAATTCATGAGATGAATTATTTATTCATAAGATAAATAAATTAGTTTTACCAAATAATATTCATGAGGAATTTTATACATGCGAGAATTTAAAATTAGAAAAGGAAATGAAACGATTTAAATAAAAAAGGTTAAAGAAAACAAGGTCGCATCACGTGGCCCAGCATAGAATTAACCCAGCATGTGCAATGCAAGTGCCGGGGTCTGTTAAATCTACGGCAATAGCCTCCATTAAATACAAGAGTGACATGTGTTGTGACTGGTGGCAATTCCTGTTGTTTACTCCCTAAGAGCTGGAACGATGCCATTTTGGGCAAAGTACCATATGTTAAAAAAGTGAGGTCCACCTCAAGGCAAGTCTTGCCTTTAGGTGCGAAAATAACAATTTCTGGAGCCCAGCATTCTGAAGAGATGATCACCCTAACAAAGGTATCAACCACTGAAGGACTCAAGATGGTTGAAGGGTAAAATGAGCTCGAGTTCAAGGGGTTGCTAAGAAGGCTGCAACGCTGGTGGTTTGCAGGCTCGAAATGGTTACTTAAAGCAAAATCTCATATTCTTGGGCACTAAACTTAATCCAAGAGGACGTGGGGCTTCTAAAAGGGACTTTCGCTAAGATTACGGACATGGGCACCAAGGAGTTCTCTCCAATACTGGATTAAGGACACGTTCATTGATATTTTGCGTAAGATGAAGCTTAGTGGCCTGACGTGGGAAAAGTTGCCACAGAATAAGGAGTAGTATTTAGTTTCTATTTATTCTAAATAAAGGACTCTGCGTCAATTCAAACAAAAACAACACAAAAATTCATCAAGTTTTCTTTACAGCACGCTTGTGCTCTTTTCTTGCTGTACTTGCTTAACATAGAATTTGTTGTACTAGCTCAGCTTAACATACAATTTGTTGTACTTACTTTATTAGTAATACAGTTTCTCGAGCTTCAAATCCACCAAAAAGTCAAGCTAACGATTATAACTTAAACGCTTTTTGGGTGGCAACCCAAGTTTTCCGTTCTTGACTTCCTTCCTTTATTAGTAACACGTTTAAGGGTAACCTCATGATAACATTCACCATCTAAAAGCTATCCTCAACCTTAGGAAGTATCTCTCACTTACTGCTTTGTTCCTTATGTATTTTTTTTTAACATTGAGGGTAATGTTAACTTTAAATTTGGGGGTGAGAGAGATATTTTGGTACATTTTTTACAATTTTGAACAAATTTTTTCAAAAAGTTTTCTAGTCTGGTCCTATTTTATCTTTTAGAGTTGGCTTTAGTGCTTTCCAAAGTTCAGAGCCTTTGTATGGGGATGTAGATAGTGTCAGCTAACAAAAAGGTTTTCTATTTTCTATAGTTTAGATCATTACTCTTGTTAGATTTTATTTTGAACCAATTTAAAATCATAAAAAAAAAAAAAAAACCGGATCTTATCATCATGCTTTTTAGCCAATTTTTCTACTCTTTTTAGCTCGTTTACTTTAATTAGACTTGAATAACTTGAGAATCAATTGTTTTTGTGTTCTAACTACAAAACATGATCTATTCTAAAGGCACTATCTTGATAAAACCGTGGTGTTTGGGTTCACTAGTTAACATGTTTGTTTTACCTTTCTTCTGATTAAAAGATGCTCAAATTTGAATGGATTGCGTTAATATTATCGTTCGCATAATAGACTTTGAAGAGTTATGCCTAAGTTTAAGTAAAAGCAAAATATGAGGGCGTCTCAGTGGTGGTGTCTCTTACCCATGCTGTCATCGCCTAGAGATCAGGAGTTCTATTCTCGCTTTAGATATACTCACTATAAATTACAACAAATTTTGTGCTTAAGCCTATCATGAGGACATCTCAGTTAGTGGCGTCTCTTAGCCATGCGGTCATCGCCCAGGGGTCAGGAGTTCAATTCTCACTGAAGATATACTCATGCGGTCATCTTGAAGACATCTTAGTTGGTGGCATCTCTTATCCATGCGGTCATCGCCTAGGGCTCAGGAGTTCAATTATGGCTGAAGATACACTCATGGGTCGGGGTTGGATGAGGCAAACCAATTCCTCATTGCAAAAAGATATGAAAAAAAAGTGGAAGTGAATATTTTGTGAATAATTTTTAATCTTGGGCACACCTGAAAAGTCTTGTTGTGAGTGGCATAATTTGTGTCATCTATTCGGTTTGAATGTCTTGAGATTAGAAAAAACAGATAAACTTAGTTTTCTTAGCCAGCTTTTGAATTCATTAACCTAGGTGATTGACGGATTTTTTCCTTAGATTGTTTTTCCTTTATAACCTTAAATTTTGAGCCTTTGTGATTCTTTTTTTAATAGAAGTAGTCCTGCTTTGAATTGTGATAAATTTTTAAAAAGCATGAGGCTCTGCGCTTTAATGTTTAGAATTCGCAGCCCAGTAAAGCGCGGCCTAGCAGCAGAACCCCCACCCCTCCTTGGCCCAACAACCACCTCCTTCCTTAGCCCAACACCCTCAGTCCGTCCAAGCCCAACAACGCCCACAACAGAACCCTCCTCATCACCTAGCCCAATGTGTGGCCCATTAGGAGTGGGCTCAGTCCGTGGCCCATTACCCATAACACCATCCTCCCTTCACCCACCTTGCGTTGTCTTTGCCGCCGCCAGGATGTTTTCCCCGTCACCACCTCCGGTTGCTCGGGGGGATAGTAACAGTATTTGGGGTGCGACACGAATGGCCAAGAACACGACATTTACGACACACTTTTGGCATACCTTCCAATTTAACAATCACCGGTATAATTCGACAATTATAATCAACCGAAAGTCTCTTTGGAGGGTCGGTCCAAGCGTTAAGTTGAACTCAAACACGAGCGTAGCTAACCATAGTGCCATCTAATGTCGGTTGGTCCATGAAAAGAGGGTGTCTTATGCCACTAGCTATTGAACTCAAGGATGGCTCCAACCATAAGGAGGCCAGGTGGCTATGTAATTGGATCCAAATAGAGATCCAGGGAAGGTCATGCGACGGAGCAAAGTCAGGCTTCCAACGCTCAGGGGAAAAATAGTGCCCGTTAAGGGTCCAAGGTTCATCTTGTAAAATCTGATCTGACTTAGCCGCCAACTCGAATCGGAAGTAGTAAACCTCTTTAAACTTGTATGCTTCTATATTTTGTACGGATTATACAAGTTATATATATAAAATACTACTGTCTTTGAGTATGATTGTTTGATTGATTGAGTGGTTCGATCTTGGATGGAATATGAATCATACCGCATATCAAATATGCATGATTTATTATTACATACCTCAGTCAGTTAAATATTCGTGCTGATAATGTGTTATAAAATAAACATAAAATATAAAAGATAAGAAATAAAAATTTTCCCTTTACTGCTTTTCTGTATTACACCAATTACATATACTAGAGTATATATAACCAAATAAATTGTAAAGAAAACGGTAAATTACGAAAAATCAAGACTTTTGGGTCTCCTCTCACTGTTCGGGGTGGGAGTCAACCATATGACTGATAAAAAATTGGGAGTCGGTTCCGAAAATAATGATAAAAAAAATAATGCTGAAAAAAAAATATTTCCATATCTACTGTTGAACCGCTTTTTTTAAAAACAGTTTAGTTCACATTAAACCGCGTTCAGCAAACGCGGTTTATCGAGTTAAACCGCGTTCAACCGCGTTCCATAAACGTGGTTCACAGTCAGCGAGCCCCCTTTAAATTTAATTTATAGTCATATTAATTACAAGGTTTAAGCACTAATGTCCTGCTAGCCCAATGGTCACGGTCATTAAATGGCAAATGCCTGACGTGGGTTCGATTCCCACTTAATGCAATATTTTTTAATTTTGGGAGAAATTTTCTAAGTTTTTTCTTAAATGTAATAGTTAAAAACTAAATATACAATTTTAAAATTATTTTTAAACTCTTACGAGTCACAAATTTGGATTTACCTTTTAAAATTATCTTCTTTTATTACATGGATAAATAAAAGTATAATATATGTGGGAGTCTTTATACAAATATTATAAATGTGGGAGTCTAATTAAAATTTAAATTTCTATAGTACTTTTCTAGTTTGAGTAGATGTGCTTTATCAATTTTTTTGAGTTGTGAAATGATTAAAAAAACGTCGATTGTGAATTTTTTAATAATTTTTATTATTAAGTTATTATTTTTTTTATTCAAGCTCCCCTTACTCTAAAATTCTGGATCCGCCACTGCCCCCACTTACAGTTACCACTATGCGTGATGATCATCACATTGATCCCATGTCCCTCTCAACAAAGCTCCAACATCATAAGTGGAGGTGGTACGAAATCAGGCAAAGTTATAAAAAAAAATGCTACTAATTCAGTAGTGATCAAATAACTCTAACAATAGTACTTGAAAGATCTCCGGCATATAAAGCAGAAGAAGAGAGGCAGCATACGACGTGACCTGCGGTGGGTTAACAAGAAAGAGGCAGAGAGACGGTGAGAGCCGGGGCGAGGGGTACGCGTGAGTGAATGGGTCGGGGTTGTAGATCCTCAGTAAACCGCGTCCTAACCGCGTCTAATGGATGCGGTTTATCTAAGTATAAACCGCTTCTAAAAAACGCAGGTTTATTGTATAACTGCGTCTATAAGACGCGGTTTAGACGTAAAACAAACGCATTAATTTGACGCGGTTTGTTATAGCTGCATTTTGTAAATGCGGTTCAATAGTAGATATGAAAATATATTTTTTTCAGCATTATTTTTTATATTTTTTTATTTTTCAGTATTATTTTCGGAATTGACTCAAAAATTGAAGGGAAGACTTCAGCTGAGGTCAACTCGTGCCTCTATGTATGTAATCATATGAACGTCGAATTCGAATTCGCGTGGCTGATCGTGGAGGCATCGTTCTTGGAGATTCGCTATCCTTTTCACGGTAAGCAAAGCCCTCTTATGATCAAAAAAAAAAAAAAAAGGCAAGCCCTACAATTTCGCTCGTGTTGCAGTTCTTGATGATGATGCTGAATATACATGATGATTCTATGATTATCAGAATTTGTTGTCGTTCTACGATGTTCTGTGGATTTTCCTTCTTGCTTTTCAAGTTGACGTTGTAGTTGAAGATTTTCGAGGTTTTTTTTTTTTTTTTTTTTTTGTTTTTTTGTTTTGAGAGCTGGGGTTGATGAGTTGTTTTGTTTGTTTAATTTTGCTGTAGACTCACCAGTAGCTTTCAATTTTTAAGATTAGAGGTTGAATTGCGATCTGTAGAGGACATAGCAGTTGCACTAACCCTGATAGAAAATAGGGATGATACTAGAGAGAAGATAAGTAAGAGGCAACCTTGAATAACTAGGTTGACCTTGGTGTATATGTACAAATATTCTTTTTGTTGTTGGAGGCCTAGCGTCGCTTTTGGTTAGTATCTTGTAAGGGTAAGATTGCGTACGTCTTACCCCCCAGCCCCAATAATTTGTCTTGGCGGGAGCCTTTTTTATGCATTGGGCTGTTGTTGTTGTTGTAAGTACAAATACATGGATGAGAATACAAAACATGATCCCTTGATCATAGGCATATTACATGACATGTGATCCTATATATTGGCACATGTTTGTTGTGCTAATAAACCCTGGGGAAAGGAGAAAGGCTATAGAAAAATGCTACAAATCCAAGACTAGAGCTCCAAAAGTGTAAATAAAATAGAGCTCTAAATTCTTCAAAGATGAGCTTCTTCCCTTCTTTTATGGAAATAATGAAATTTTGTATAATTAAGTACCCCAGGGCGTGTCTTAAGTAGGGGTTAAATGTGCCAGGCCAAGGCTTGAGTTTCAGGTGAAGCTCACGTAGTTTGAAGACTTCGAGCTCCATCCTGGTTTAACTCAAGCGATCTCAATGAGCTTACGTCTGAGTTAAACTCATGTAGGATTATTGAAGCTTGATTTGGACTTCTTTAGGCTTATTTTTTCTCGAGGTAGCTCATTGAAGCTCGAATTTCGCTCATCTGGTAATATTTAGTCTCATAATTCCCTTTCGAGAATGGCTTAATTGAGCTCGCTTAGATTCTTACATTATCAGGATTGGCTTGCTTAGCTAAATGAGCCAACTCGGTTGTGCTCAACTTGAAACATGCTAGCTTGGGAGAGCTGGCTTAGCTAGAGATACACACTATGGAGCTAAAGTAGAGTAGCCCTAGGTGAGAAAGCTGTCATTCATATTGATAACTGTGAGTTACATATAGCTAGAGTCGTCACGGATTTTGCTTCCTATTTTGTCCGTGAATTGCCTTCTACATCGTGTAAGTCTGCATACAACTTAGTTTTTCTTAAGTGCTATGTACGTTGTGAAAATGTTTTGTTGTTTTTTTTGGATTGAATACATTGTCAGAGTGTTGTTACTTATATCTGAATGAAATTCTACTTGACACCAGTGGAGCAGATTCCCATGCCACTACCATTAGTTTGGTGTTCATTTGGACTGTTTAAGTGATAGAGGAATCTATAATTTCACGAAAGGCGTAACGTTCTATTTATGAACCGTGTTGTTGGATATTATTACTTCAAAATTAACACGGGTAGAAATGAAATCAATGATGAGAATAAGAAGACAAGAAATCAATGAGATTTTGTCACCAAAAGTTTGAAATTAAATTTGAATTTTGAAACATATTGCATAAGGGATATTTAAACCTCCATGATGATAACCATAATATAGGGAGGAAAATTAGGTAACCAATGCGCATTAGTTCTATATAAGCATTTTGTTATGTTTGTAATTCTTTCAAGTTGTAATAAGGCGCGTGAGTCTTGTAATGTTTGAATTAGAGTTTGGCGCCAAGAGTCGGTTAGGCGGTTGGGTTGCTGGACAGCTTCGGTTAAGCTAGAGAGTTCAGTGCATTGTATCTAGATTCTTATAAGTAGGTGATCTTGTGTATTTGCTATTCATTCAATGAAAATATCAAATCAATCTCTTTGAGATTAAGCCTTCTTTCTTCATCTAACTCTCTCTATTTTCTCATCTCCTTCACTTCTTTCTCGTCCCATACTCTCTTTATCTTAGTTTACGATCAAGATTTAATCTCGATCTTAACAATTGGTATCAGAACCTCGTTTGGCTTCCAAATCAAATGGATTCGAATGAAATTGCACTGATTGGTGGTGTTACCACTAGATCAGCAGCTGCTAAGTCTTCATACGCTGATGTTGTTGGCAGCAGTGATGCAGCAAGTCGGGATGTGGTTACGAATGCTCAATTGGACAGTCAGTTGAAGTCAATGCTTGATCAAATCAAGCAAGCAAATATAGAAACAATGCTGCAGATGAATCAACAAATCGATGAGAAGGTTGATCAGCGAGCTCAGCAGTTGGAGGTTAAGATCTCTGATCAGGTCGCGCTTCAATCACAAGAATTGGAGGAGAGGTTTAACCTGCGGTTTGATCAGCAAATGCAACAGCTGGAAGAGAAATTAGCAGAGATTCGAGAGCAATTTAGGAGGCCAAATCCTCCTGTTGTTCCGGATCCATTATTGCCTGCTAGTGTATTACAAGCTAATCAACCTGTGAATCATCAGATGCAAAGTGAAGCTGTCAGACACAATGAACACACTCCAGTGGTTAATACTGATGTTGATGCTAGAGTTCAAGATCGAGTTCAGGAAGTTGAGATAACTGATAGGCAAGGTCGCAGTGAGCAGGTGCAGTCATGACCTTCAAACTGGAATGCAGGACCTGATGTTCGAGCCCCTGAGATTGCAGACACTCACATAACAGTTGGATTGAATGTGGAGCAATTGGATAGACCACCTGATCAGTGGAATCAGCAACATTCCGGTAGTAATGAGGAATCGTCTAATAGCAGAAGCAGTGGTCATAGACAGCCTCGGATGCAGATTGATGCTTTTGATGGGAAGCAACCTCATTCATGGCCTAGAAGGTGTGATCGTTATTTCCACTTCTACCATATCGAGGAATCAGAAAAGGTACAAATCGCTGCTGTATATCTTTTAGGAGATCATGAAGTGTGGTTTTATAGTTTGATGAAAAGCAATCCTTCCCTCACATGGACTGAATTTGCCAAAGAATTGTGTGGCCGGTATAGTGATGAGGATGATAGTGACATTGTGGATAAATTCAATAAGGTGAAGCAGGAGACATCAGCGAGAGATTATATGACCAGGTTTGAAAACCTCCGAGCAAGCATCATAACTGAAATTCAAGCCTCAGAGTCGTATTATGTTTTAGCCTTTATAAGTGGATTGAAGCCAAGGGTGAAGAACTTAGTTAAAGCCATTGATCCTCCAACCTTGTCTATGGCTTATGCTAAAGCCAAGCTTTATGAATCAACAATGTTGCCTTCAAGTGATGTTTCCAGACCTCGTGGAGGCAGCTCCAAACCACAGCAAGGATCTGTTAGGTCCAGGACCAACAGATCAAAGGATAAGCAGCTGCAGAGGATGTGTTACCGATGTAATCAACCTTACCAATTTGGCCACAAGTGCAACCCAAAGTTTCTTATGTCTGCTGAAGGGGTTAGTGCTAGAAAACTCTCTGATGGAGAGGAGATTGAAGATGATGGAGATGATTTAGATCAGGACATCGAGGAGAACTTGGATGATGCTGAAGTGGAAATCTCAATGAAAGCCTTGACTGGAAGTGGGACTCATAGCAGAATCCGAATCAAAGGGAAGGCTGGAAAAAGGTCTATCATTATCCTCAATGATAGTGGCAGCACCCATAGCTTTGTTGATCCTAAAGTGGTCAAGAAAGTGGGTCATGAAGTGATAAAAACTCATCCTCTTGCTGTTACCGTGGCTAATGGGAAATCTATGATGACTCAAAACAAATGCCAAGGGTTCTATTGGTATATGCAGGACCGCAAGTTCAGTTATGATTTTAGAATCCTTCCTTTGGGAGGGTGTGATATGGTGCTTGGGGTCGATTGGGTGAGATCTTACAACCCAGTGTTGTTTGATTTTGCTAATCTCACGGTTTCCTTTGAAGCACAAGGCTCTAAAGTTACATTGCAAGGGATGGCTGAGCAAGCTCATTTGCAAGTAATGAAGGGAAGTAAGTTGAAGAAGGGAATTAAGAAAGGTGCATTCCAATGGGTAGGGCAGCTGTTTGCTATAACTCCTACTGAAATGGTGAGCATTACCGAACCTGAAGTGCAAGCAGTGATCAATGAATTTGAGGATCTATTTGAGGTGCCCAAGTCCTTACCTCCCAAGGGGAGTTTAGACCATGTTATTCCTCTCAAAAGTAATGCAGAACCCGTGAGACTTAGGCCGTACAGATATCCACATGCTCAGAGGTCGGAAATAGAGAAGCAAGTGGATGATTTACTCAAGACCAACTTCATACGGCAAAGTCACAGCCCCTTTGTCTCTCCGGTTATTCTTGTCAAGAAAAAGGATGGTACGGCTAGAATGTGTATTGATTATAGGCAGCTCAACTCTATGACAGTAAAGGACATGTTTCCTATACCAGTTATAGATGATCTGCTTGATGAGTTGTGTGGAGCTCAAGTCTTTTCCAAGCTGGATCTACGACAAGGCTATCATCAAATTAGAGTGGAAGAGCAAGATGTGTACAAGACAGCATTCCGGACACACCATGGACACTTTGAGTTTGTAGTCATGCCTTTTGGCTTGACAAATGTCCCAGCCACATTCCAAGCTCTTATGAACGATGTCTTCAAGCAATTTCTTAGGAAATTTGTGTTAGTCTTCTTTGATGACATCCTGGTTTACAGTGCATCTTTTGAGGAGCATTTGCGGCATTTGAGGGAGGTGTTCTTGGTTATGCGTGAGCACAAGTTGTATGTTAAATTGGCCAAATGTTCTTTTGCTCAAACTCATTTGGAATACCTTGGCCATGTGATTTCTTGTGAGGGGGTTTCCACTGATCCCTCAAAGGTCCAAGCCATGAGGGAATGGCTTGTTCCGGTAACCTTGAAGCAATTGAGGGGATTTTTGGGATTAACTGGGTATTACTGCAAGTTTGTAGTAGGGTATGGAGCTTTAGCCAAGCCACTCACAGACTTGTTGAAGAAAGATGCTTTCAAATGGTCGGATGAAGCCTAGATTGCTTTTGACGCTCTTAAGGCAGCTATGTGCAGAGCACCTGTTTTGGCCATGCCCGATTTCACTTCAAGCTTTGTATTGGAGACTGATGCTTGTGGAAGTGGTGTTGGGGCAATGTTGTCACAAGGAGGAACGCCTATAGCTTATCTCAGCTAGGCATTGAGTGCAAAACATCAAGCACTCTCCACATATGAGAAAGAGTACCTCGCGATTCTGCTTGCTGTGGAAAAATGGAGGCATTACTTGGATGGGCATCATTTTATCATCAAGACTGATCACCAAAGTCTTAAGCATCTATTAGAGCAGAAGATTGTCACAAGAATACAAAGAAAAGGGCTGATGAAGATGTTGGGGCTTGATTATGACATTGAGTATAAGAAAGGAAAGGAAAGGAAAGGAAAGGAAAATATTGCAGCTGATGCACTGACGAGCAGGTTTGAAGATTATGAGCAAGGCTCTCTTGGGGCCGTTTCAGTGATCTCTCCTGCTTGGATGGAAGAAGTACATCAATCCTATGAGAACGATCCATTCGCACAAGAATGTATAGCAGCTGTCAGTGTGGGTAAGGCAAGTAAGTTGGCTGCTGGTGCTGATGTTTCTGTAACAAGAGGAATTATCAGAATTCAGGGGAAGTTGTATATTGGCATTTCTACTGATCTCAGGCTTCAGGTCATCAGTGCTGCTCATGATTCTTCATGGGGAGGTCACTCAGGAATGGAGAGAACGTACCAAAGGCTGAAAATGCACTTCAGCTGGCCGGGAATGAGGACAGCAGTGACTAATTTTGTGCAAAGTTGTGAGATTTTTCAACAAACTAAGCTTGGTGATCATAGGTATCAAGGACTTCTCCAGCCTTGACCTGTTCCGGAGGGAATATGGCAGAATATAAGCATGGATTTCATTGAGGGATTGCCTAAATCAGAAGGGAAAGAGGTGATCTGGGTAGTAGTTGATCGATTCACCAAATTTAGTCATTTCATTGCGTTAGCCCGTCCTGTGACTGCTGATAAATTGGCTCGTGTGTTCCTTGATAACATCTACAAGCTTCATGGGTTGCATCAATCCATAATCTGTGATAGAGACAAGATCTTTACAAGTCGCTTTTGGAAGGAGTTGTTTGGTCTTTTGGGAACGACTTTGGCCCTTAGCTCGTCTTATCATCCTCAAACCGACGGTCAGGCTGAGAGGGTCAATCAATGCATCGAGCAATACCTGAGAAGCATGGTGTTTACCCATCCTAAGGTGTGGGGGAGGTGGCTCTCATTGGCGGAATTTTGGTATAACACCCATTTCCATGCTTCTCTTGGAACTACACCTTTCAAAGCATTGTATGGGTGTGATCCACCCACTCCATTGATGTTGCAAGGAGTTGAGTCCCAGGTTGCTGAGGTTACTGAGTTGGTGCAACAAAGGAAGCATCTTATGCAGCTGTTGAAGAATAATCTCAGTTAGTCACAAGCCCGAATGAAATGGTATGCAGATCGCAAGAGAGCAGATAGAAACTTTGAAGTGGGTGATATGGTGTACTTGAAACTTCAGCCCTATAGGCAATCCACAGCAGCTGTAAGGAAGAATGTCAAGCTTTGCGCACGATTCTTTAGGCCTTACAAGGTTTTGGAGAAAATTGGCAAGGTGGCATACAAGCTGGAGCTTCCACCCGATTCATATATTCACCCTATTTTTCATGTTTCACTTCTTAAAAAGCAGGTTAAACAAGGCCAAGGTTCTTCTCCAGATCCTCCGGAGGTCGGTTCCAGTGGCTCTCTGATCCCACAGCCAGCTGCAATAGTAGAAGTTAAGCAAGGAAGTGCAACCAGTTCCAACAGGCAAGAAGTTCGAGTGAATTGGTGCAATTTGGATGAGTCCTTCACCACTTGGGAAGAGAAACGATTTTTGTTAAGCCAATTTCCTTCTTTTCATTCTTGAGGGCAAGAATGTTATAAGGGGAGGGGATTGTTATGTTTGTAATTCTTTCGAGTTGTAATAAGGCGCATGAGTCTTGTAATGTTTGAATTAGAGTTTGGCGCCAAGAGTCGGTTAGGCGGTTGGGGTTGCTGGTCAGCTTCGGTTAAGCTAGAGAGTTTAGTGCATTGTATCTAGATTCTTATAAGTGGGTGATCTTGTGTATTTGCCATTCATTCAATGAAAATATCAAATCAATCTCTTTGAGGTTAAGCCTTCTTTCTCTCATCTAATTCTCTCTATTTTCTCATCTCCTTCACTTCTTTCTCATCCCATACTCTCTTTATCTTAGGTTAAAATCAAGATTTAATCTCGATCTTAACACATTTGCTAGTGGCTAGCTGTAAACGGCCATGGAGAGGAGGCATATGCACGCAGTGAATTTGTAAGGGCTGCCCTGGGTTGCCCAAGTAAGAGAGAGGGAAATGATGTCGAGTGTTATGTTCAAGTTTTTGGTTGACCTAAGACTGGCATGAAGAGAGTAATATTCAAATGACTTGATTGAGGGTTTGCAATTTTTACGTTCGAAAGTTGCATGTGGGAGGGTTTATAACTTTGTCCATGCAAGGTTTACATATGAGTTTTGGTGAGTGCGAGAGTGGGGCTTTTGGGGTTACTCGTAGAGATTTTGATTCCAAAATTTGGAAGTGGTTAGGCGCCTAATTAGGTGTCGTGGTTTTCCCATTACTTAAGTTTGTTATATTTTGTGCTTTTTTTACTTCCATTGTGCTTTTATGCTATTTTGTCCAACACGTGTTATGTCTTGCCTTTGGCTAACCCTGACATCTCCTAGGATTTACCACAGTACAATAACAAATCTGATTAACAGGCCTTTAGGTAATCTATCTTGTGAACTGCCTGTGTTGTCCTTTAATATGCAAAGATAGATTATGACCCAGCACATGTACTAGACAAACAATATTTTTTATTATTAATAATTACTTTAGAAGTCCAGTTAACTCGCTAAGATCCGTATAATTATCTTTCTAGAATGTTGATCCTTTCTTGCTAACGCATTATTTCTCCTAGGGAAAATGGTGGACGCAGTCGTCACTGTCTTTTTGGAAAGACTCTTCGATGCTCTTGTGGATCAGAGCCATGTACTGAGCAGTCATAGAGAACAGTTTGAGAAGTTACAAATTGAGCTCCAATTGATGCAAAGCTTCCTTAAGGATGCAGAGAGGCTCAAACGAAAGAACGAGTTCCTAAAATCAATCATGCGCAACCTCTGGGAGTTGATTTATGAAGCTGAAGATATACTCGCAGATTGCCAGGGGCAGTCTACTAGCAGCACTGACAAGTTTCTCAATGGTTATTCTACGTGTTATCAACCAAATAAAGTCACCCAAAAGTACCAAACAGGAAAGAGGCTTAGAGAAATCAATGAAAGAATCACGAGCATAAAAGCGCAGATGTCGTCTTTCCCGGTACTGCAGCTTATTTTTCAGCAAGGGATGACTAAGTTTGATGAAGATGCACTACCCAGATGGAGCTCCCCCGTGTATGATCATACCCAGGTTGTTGGACTTGAAGATGACACAAGAAAAATCAAAGACTGGTTATCCCAAGCGAGTCGTGGCATACTTGCAGTTGGAATAGTTGGTATGGGTGGACTTGGAAAAACAACTCTTGCTCAGAAAGTTTTTAATCATAAAGAAACCGAGCTTTGCTTTGAGAAGAAAATATGGGTTTCCGTATCTCAGGCGTTCACCGAAGGACAAATCATGAGATGCATTTTGAGAAACCTCGGAGACACAAGCACAGGAGACAATGGGGGTGAATTATTGAAGAAAATAAACCTGTATCTGCAGGGAAAGAGGTTTTTGATTGTGATGGATGATGTCTGGAGCAAAGACAATACTTGGTGGCTCAGAATCCTCGATGGGTTGCCCAAAGGAAATGGAAGTTGTGTCATTGTTACCACAAGAATCGAGGAAGTTGCCCGAAAGATGGGAGTACAAACTGAAAGAATCCATCGTCCAAAATTTCTCAGTAAAGACGATGCATGGTTGTTATTCTGCAACATCGCCTTTGCAGCTCATGAATCCCGCTGTGTGTACTCTGAGCTCGAGAACATTGGAAGGGAAATTATTGATAAATGCGGTGGCCTGCCACTAGCAATCAAAGCAGTTGGAGGAATGATGCTCTGCAAGCCGCCACAGTACCATGAATGGAAACGGATTTCAGATCATTTCCGGGACGAGTTAGCTGAGGATGATGACTTTGTTATGGCTTCATTGCGGTTGAGTTATGATGAGCTCCCCTCTTACTTGAAGTCATGTTTCCTTTCTCTATCTATCTATCCCGAGGACTACATCATAAGCAAAGATCAGTTGATCCATTGGTGGATTGGTGAGCGTTTTGTGCCTCTGAGGAGCGGTAGATTATCAACTGAAGCCAGTGAAGATTGCTTGTCGGGTTTGACAAACCGATGCTTGGTTGAAGTTGTAGACAGGGATTATAACGGAAGGATTTGCACCTGTAAAGTGCATGATATGGTGAGAGACTTGGTGATCAAGATTGCGGCAGATTATTCTTTTTCTGGGGATACTAAAATTGTTATCTCCCGTCATCTTGGACTGAAATCCGATACTGATGAAACCCAGCTCACCAGAAGCTGCAAGTTGCGGGCCCTGATCTCGACCGTGAAAACTGGTGAAGTGAACAAGATTTGTTCGACCGTTGCAAGGAAATTTTGTGAGTTTCGATACTTGCAGGTATTGGATCTTTCAAAATCTATCTTTCAAGAGCCTCTGGCCATCCTCCTTGATAAGATTTCCAGCCTTAAACACTTGACATGCCTCAATCTGAGTAACACCCATCCACTTATTCAAGTTCCTTCTTCAGCGGAAAGACTCCGCAACCTGCAGATATTTGATGTTAGCTACTGCCAAAATCTGAAATCCTTACCACCTTTCATAATGACATTCAAGAAGCTCACCATGTTAGACGTGAGCCATTGTGGGTCCCTCGAGTTTCTACCGAAAGGGCTAGGATTGCTATTGAATCTTGAAGTATTGTTGGGCTTTAGGCCCGCTAGGATGCACCAATTTGAAGGTTCTCGGATCAGAGAGCTGAGAAGCTTGACACGACTTAGAATGCTCGGGTTGCAAATCACATGTGCAGATGAGATTGATGACTTTGAGCTCGACACATTAGCTGGGCTTAGAAGTCTGCAAATTTTGACATTAAGTTGCTTTAATAGCCTTGGCAATGACCATATGTATAAGCTAGAAAAACTGATTCCTCCTTCGCAGCTTTATGAACTTTCCCTCAAATTTTACACTGGAAAGACAAGTCCGAAATGGCTCAACCCGATATCTCTTCCTATGCTTCGGTTTCTTTGCATCTCAGCAGGAAACCTCGCAAAGATGGACCAAAGCTTTTGGGGGGATGATCAGTTTGCCTGGAAAATTGAGGGTTTGAAGTTGGAATCGTTATCAGATTTGAGTGAGAGTTGGTCGATGGTTCACCAAGTGATGCCGTCCTTAAGAACGGTTTACGCTTGCTGGTGCCCTGAGTTGAGGTCTTTCCCTATAGAAAATGTTGGTTTTCGAGGGGGTATGTGGAAGAAGGAAGAGAGCTAAAGTGTTGGTGTAGTTGTTCTCTCAACTTTCAATAAAGAAGTCTTAAATTCAGAGTTCATCATCCTCCTTTTATAAGTATTGGCTTTCTCTTTCGGGAAAGTTGTACTCCTTGCCAAAGTAGAAGAAAACTATTGAAGAAGGAAGAGCAAAGAAGCTAATGCCCTTAGTGGGAGAAAGATATTTTTTCAGTAAAGTTTTCTTCTTGAGATATATAAATATGTATGATACCAGTTTTGGGTTTGGGTTATTTGAAGATGAGGTGAGACTTGAAGTTGTGGGGTCGGGATTGAAAAAGGTTCTCATTCGTGGAAGTAAACGTCTTGTATAATTGTATTCCTTCAGAGGAATTCAACTTTCACGTCTTGGTGGAAGATGTCTTTTCATTTGGACGTTGTTGATAGTCATTTATGTAACGAAATTGCGAAGGTTGAGAACATTGTTCTGAAAGCTTAGTAAGTAATTTATTATATTCATTAATAAGTTATTTTATCTATTTATTTGTTATTTTATTGAATTTTATGAGTTATATATGTATTTGATTATTTTTTAAAATGTGTCGTGAGATGGAACCTAGAGTAGGATGACATATCAACATTTAAATTAAGTGGCCAATGAAATTGAGTCCCTAGTGATTCTCAATAAATGACTGAGTTTGTTTTTGAGTAATTGGTAGTAATTTCGAGTTATTGGCTAATATAAAGTATGTGGTTGTTTTGAGTCAATGGGTGCTTTTGCCAAGGGACATAATTTTAAGAAATTGGTGACCAATTTCAAGCATTTTTGACAACTAGATCAAAAACCAGAGAGGGCACTAACACGCCGTCACTGGATCCCATTAGAATTTCAAAATTATGCGTGCTTGGGCGAGAGTAGTACCAGGATGGGTGACCTTCTGGGAAGTCCTCACCCTCAAGTTGGGGGCACTGGGAAACAGCCTCTCTTCAGGTTAACACCCTGAAGGGGGAAGACTGCGTACATCCGCACCCCCAAACCCTGCGTAGCGGGAGCCCTTGAGGCATTGGGTATGTTCGAAAAAAAAAAAAAAAATCAAAAAACATTACCTATCTGTAGCAATCACCGATGTATTTGAAGCCAAAATCTGAACTCTATCACAAATAATGTCAGATGTGTATGATTACTGAAATTGTAGCCTCCACCACTTTCGTTTGTTTTCCTCTTACATGTATAAATATTTTGTAGCAATTATCAAATAATGATACTAATAATAACAAAAATACATAATACGATAAATAATATATTATCAATTAACAACAAAATATAAATAGATTCTTGTTAGAATAGGTGTTATAGAAAACCCAATTAGTTAGTTTTTAAATATTAAATAAATAAAATTATTTTATTTATTTATTATCTGATTATGTTTTACGAGTTAAACATACATGATTATTTTTCTAAAACGTTCTATGCGATGGACATTGTCCAAAATGATGTATCAGGTTTAGTTTAAGTAGTCACTAAGATTGAGCCACGGAAAGACTTAGATCAAGCTAGTGACATGTTAAAGTATGTTCCTAGTCGGTGATAAGTTTGGACAACTTGTCTGATAAGACTATAATAGGATACTTTTGATGACATGTCTTGGTCATGTGCATTGGGATCCAAGAGTATTATGTTGGCGTTTTCAATAAGATTGAAACACTGAGCAGGACTACCTGAATTAGTTATTTCTTTACTGCTATCAGAAATAATTAATTCTGTAAGATGATAACTCTAAATGCAGGAAATAGTCCGAACTTGTGCATGGAATATTAATTGCTTTGATGCCCAAAATGATAAGGTTAAAATTGAATAACCAGGATCTTATGTTGTTGGGCAATTGCATAAAGTGTGGCGGGAGTGGATATTTTTCTAGGAATCTACAATGTAGGATATACCCCTAGTTGATTTGTAAATATATGAATAGATTCTAGAATCATTGGCCAGAGTATTCCACATGTTTGATATTTGGAATTAATACGAAAATTATTTATGTATTATAAATTGTCCGAGAAGGGCAAGTCGGAAACTACGATGATAGAGGTGAGAAAAATAACGATGGTAGTTGGGGTTGTTTTTGCTCACGGATATCTAATAGAGGGGTTAATTATCACAATAATAATAATAAAATTATTTGAGAAATTCTTGAGCGAATATATTTAACTCTAGAATGCAGTAAAACTTATTTAGTGAAATTAAGTTTTATTAAATGGTTGTCAATTGTTATCATGAGATGATAGTCAGATTTTACCCATTTGGAGCTAGAGTTAGATTGTCTTTGAGGTCCCTCCGCAAGCTTCAACTTAAGCACGGCTTGAAAATATTAAAATTGAATTTATGAGATGAATTATTTGTTCATAAGACGAATAAATTAATTTTGCTAAACATAATTCATGAGATTAATTATTTATTCATAAGATGAATAAATTTATTTTACAAAATAATATTAACGGGATGAATTTATATATGTGGAAATTTAAACAAATAAATTTTAAAAAATAGAAATAATAAAGGTAAAGCAAATTGGAACCTAGTTTTCTCCCATAACGAAAAACTTAAAATTGTTTAGGGTTTTTCTAAATTAATATTTAGCGTAATTTTTTTGAAAAATTGTTTTTAGGAAAGATTAAAAAGAAAAATTTTGTTCTGAAATTTTTTCTAAATTGAATATTTTGGCAGCCCACACTCTGGTGCTAATAGAGGTCATTGCGAAGAAGATCTCGAGGTGTCAAAAAGTTGCCATGAACTTACATAATGGGCAAAGAGTTAGAATTCATATGAGAATGAAAGATAGAAGAATTGGAGATGAGAAGAGAATTAGAGTACGAGATGAGAAAGAATTAGAAGAATTTAGGAAGAGAAAGTAGAGATGTGAGAGAGAGAGAGAGAGAGATTAGGAAAAGATGAAGATACTATTTTATTAATTTTGAATAATTCCTAATTATAATTCTAATCCCTTTTATAGCTAAACACAAATGTAATGTAACAATCATAATATCTCTAACTAATTATTATTTATTCTAACAACCAATTAATACTTCTAACTATATATAACTATTACATTAGGCTATTCTATTACAAGTATAATACCAATCATGACATTATTCCTCCCTTATGAAATCCTTGTCCTCAAGGATTAGCCATAAAAGTTGGAAATGAAAGCTTGAATGCAATAAGATCTTCCCAGCAACTTCACTTTCATCTAGGTTGCACCATTTGATCAGCATTAAGCAAAAACAACCGGCTCCCAAAGTATTGATTCTGGTTCGAGGAAGGCATTCCCATGTTCTAGTATTCTTTGCATTCTTATTGATTCATCATAGTAGTGCATCACCACCAACAACACAAGCACAAAAATTATTAAACCAAATCTTCATTAGCTACAATTTGGGTGACATAAAACCCAATTGATGTGATATCATGGTCAAGAAAATTGTTGCAAGGCCAAGGCGCATGCCTCTTCTTCGCATTGTTTTAACACTTCTTGATGGAAGCTTGCCCAATCTTTGGAATTTTTGATTTAAAGTTTCCACTCAACAATTTTTTAATGTTGGTCTTTTTTCTTTGTTTATTACACGACTTTGTGCTCTGATTCGACATGGGCTTTGATTTTAGAGGTTTTAAATGCGAAATTGCACTCTTGATTGAGTAAAGAAAAAAGAATCTAAGACATATTCTAACTTGACTTCTAGGTTTACTCCACTAAAATTGAAAAAAATCAATTTTAGGTTTTGGTAGGGAGCCATTAACTCTATAAGGGACACAAGTTTGACTACTTTCACCATTTTCAGGATATGACCCCAAGATTGGCGGCTTACCCACATTAATTTGCCCAACATTTGCCTTGGACTCATGCAATCTCGCTTCTGCTTCTTAGCTTCTAACCGACATAGAAGGCTGGGACAAATTGAGCATTAATTGCTACATAAGTGCGAGCATTTGCGTCTGATCCTTCTGTATCACTTCCATTAATTAGTGTGGCGCAACCTTGGAGCTTCCTCAGCTGATTGTTGTGTCTCTATCAGCTTTTGTACTAGTCCTTGGATCGGGTTTGTGATTTTCTGCCATGGTTGCACGCGTTTTACCTTTAGCCAATGGAGAATCAACAACTGACACATGGATTGAAAAAAAAAAAAAAAAATTCAACTCAAGATCGAGCTCTGATACCAATTGTTATGAACCTACATGACGGGGAAAGAGTTAGAATTGAGATGAAAGATAGAAGAATTGGAGATGAGAAGAGAATTAGAGTATGAGATGAGAAAGAATTAGAAGAATTTACGAAGAGAAAGTAGAGATGAGAAAGAGAGAGAAAGATTAGGAAAAGATAATATACTATTTCATTAATTTTAGATAATTCCCAATTACAGCTCTAATTCCTTTTATAGCTAAACTCAAATCCAATGTAACAATCATAATATCTCCAACAATTAATCTAAAAGTAACCCAATTATATGTCAATATACCAAAAAATAATATCTAACCAAAAAATAATCCAACTCTAACTTTTCTACTAAAAAATAACCCAACACTAATTTTTCTACCAAAAAATAACCAAACTCTCAAATTAATCTAAAAATAACCCAACTTTAAAAATTTAATTTAACAAATACTAAATTGTGATGCTTCGGCCGTATATTTTTCTTCTACGTATTTTTGGTTTGGCTTGTTTTCTGTAGGCGGTCTCATTTAGTAAACAAGCTGAGTGAGCACAAATATGCAGCTTGGTTAAATAAATGATACCAATATCGAGCTGGTCTCATTTAGTTTACGAGCTAAGAGCTGATCAACCTGTGGTTCGGCTCGGCTCATTTGCAACCCTAGTTCTCTAGTTGTATTCCTCGGATGTTTTGCTTATTTTTTGCCCCGAGATGTTGCCTTTTTGTGGGATTGTATTCAATTATCGGAAAAAAGTATTTTTTAGTTTGGTTAGGTGAGAAAAAAAATCAAGCCAAACCAAAATTACATAGAAGAAAAATATAATGTTGGAGCACCATACCACACGCCATGCTTAGCAATCAATTCAATATTTTTTAAAATTAATTTTGGAGTTTGGTTATTTTTTGGTAGAAAAGTTATAGTTGGGTTATTTTTTGATAGAAAAGTTAGAGTTAGGTTATTTCTTGGTTAGAAAATAGAGTTGAGTTATTTTTTGGTAGAAAAGTTAGAGTCGGGTTTTTTTTTTTTAGTGAGAAAATAGAGTTGGATTTTTTTTGGTATATTGACTTATAGTTGGGTTATTTTTAGATTAATTTTTGTAATATCTCTCACCAATCCTTGCAATTATAATATCTTTAACTAACTATTATTTATTCTAACAACCAATTAATACTTCTAACTACATGTAAATATTATATTTAGCTATTCTATTACAAGTGTAATACCAATCAGGACGGAAGTATTTTTTTTTTTTCCAATTTCAGATCTACAAATTTTGCGCTTCAGGTATGTCTAAATTAAGTATTTGATATTTAATTTGTTCTTTCCTTTATTCTGCATACCATTTATATACTTGTTTTATTCGATGTTTTGATTGTTATATTATGTGCCTATTAGAGTAAGATCTAGGTCTAACTAAATATTTTAATTAGATTAGGGAATTAAATTTAAAATTAAGAATTTAAAATTAGTTTTTCATTGCACCCGCTGTAGTCATTAAGGGAAGAATTTTTTGAAATACGTTCCCAATAATTGGTATCATAGCAAAGGGATATATAGACATAGCCCTATTCCCTGGAACTCTCACACGTGAGGTGTCACAAAGCATGACTCTCCGCCCGAGGGCTTAGGTAGTGAGAAGAGTCTCCTATACTGAGGGCTTTGATAGGTGCTCTTTATTGTGACCATAGTTGAAGAACTATGAACCCAACAATTGGTTTCAGAGCCAACTCCATGTACGTTCATAATTGACATTAAAACACTAGGTTTGATAAAAGTGGAGTATGTAGAATTACGTAAAATATGAAATTGGGAATTTCTTTAAAGGGAAAAGACTATCCTGGATATTGTTATTAAAAGAGTTTAATAACAAGACTGAAAGTTCAATGTAGTTTTAAATTGTTTAAAATTTTTGAAATCACGATTCAATTTAGGAGCGTAAGTCTAAATCGGATCTAATTAGATTAGATATTTAAAGAGTTGAATGATTTAGATTATTTGTCTAATGCGATTAGATTATGAATCTAGGTATGAAATATTCAACTGTTGAATATTTTATGATAATCCAAAATAAAGAAAAACTTGATTGTGTTATTAAAGAGTTTAATAACAAGACTGCAATTCATCAAACTTAAGTTGTTTAAATTCGGATGACTTATAATTAAGTAGCCGTTGTAGTTTCTAAATAATCTAACGAGATTAGATGTTCAAGTAGTTGATTTATATATATACAACATTAGAAGGAATATCTAAATGGATTAGATATTCAGTTTTTAGATCAATTAAGATTAGGATCAGATTAAATTAATTAATTATTTAATAAAAAATAAAAATAAAAATACAAGTGAGGGGGTGCCCAGTGCAGGGCACGCCCCTCACCAGTAAAAAAAATTAAATTTTTTATTTAATTTTTATTATTTAAATATTTTGCATAAATAAATAATTGATTAGGGTAAGATCCTAATTAAAGATTATGTGATAATCATTTTTAAAATAGTTTAAAAAAAATCTTTAATTGCTCCAACTTTTAGGCCTTAAGTAATGTTATTCAAATTATTTGATAACAGGATACTTATTAAATTTAGTTCATGTATCCAATATTATTTAAAGGAGTTAAATATTATGTATGATATGAAAAAAAGTATAAGGCCATATAAGTTGGTGGAATATTTGATTTCATCGAGTGGAAAAATTTATTCATATAGATTTAATATGATTAGATAATTAAATAGTTGAATTATTTGAAAAGAAAAATTTTCATAATATGTCTAATGAGATTAGATTACATAGGTTGGATACATAAAGAAACCTAATATGATTAAAAATTCATTTAATTGTTAAATAAAAATTTAGAATGTGATTCTAATATTGGTTATGTGATAATCAAATTTTAAAAAAGAAATATCCTCCATTGTAAAATTTCAAGTGGGAGCAAGGATCAGAAGTTGATTCCTTACGGTCTCCATTGCCAGTTTGATAGTATAGTAGACAGGTGCTACTCCCCAAGGAGGGCTTTTGTTTGCAGGATACATGATTAGACTTCTTAATGATATATAGAGGTATGGGGAAAACGAGTGCGGCCACGATGGCATGTTTATCCTGTTTACTTAAACTAATGTCTAGGTAATGGTATACACTTGATTAGGATAATATGATAGTCTTCTAGAGAGCATTATGATACCGTCTTAGAGACCAAGGGAGAAACAATGAGTTAATATGTTTAGGAAACATATTATTTGAGAATAGTTCTCATTTGACTAATTACTTGTTAACGCCTCTCCCATAGTAACAAGTAGATTGGTTAGCTCATCGTTGAATACACACAAGAAATGGTTAGGTGGATCCATACTTTGTTTGTTTCCTAAAATTATTTAAAAATTCACAATACTCAAAATATCAAGTGGGAGCGAGCTTCTAAATGAATGCTTATGGCCTTCATTACCGGTCTAGCAGTATAGTAGGTGGGCGTGGCTCCCTGAAGAGAGCATTCATTTGTGAAATATAAGATTAGTCCTCTAAGAGATGAACTAAGTCAAAGTAATCGAGTACGGCCACGCCGATGTGGAGTATATCGAGACCTTGTATGAGTGTTCAGGTAATGGTCTACACTTGACTAGGGTCTACATTAGCCTCCCGGAGGAGCTCTGTTGTAGGACCTTAGAGGCTGAAGAAAATTGGTGTGTTAAACGTGTTTTAGTCAAGAGCTTACAAGAAAACGTATTTTATTGATAAATGTTCTCACCCTTCTAATGTCTCAATTCGGCCTTGCTGACGGGAAATTTTGGGCGGTTCAATTAGGTCTCCAAGGCATACATGTAAGTGATGGATGATGAACTCCGAACTTTGATTGTTTGCTAAAAACTAAGAAAAGTAATCCTATGTGTTACATGACTTATTTTACGGTTTCTATTTTTAGACAGGTTGTTCGATTATACATTGCAATCAATACTGGTACGTCTTGTGTGTTCTATTTTGTTTATTATAATATGATATGTTTTAGTAGATGTTGAGCGCTAGAAAATGCTCAGAGTTCTCTAGGTTGCTACTAGTAGATCAACTAAGTTGAAAAAAACATTTGGAATGTTAGATTAGACTAAAGAGTTAGTCAAATGCAATATTCGGACATTAGATGTTGAATTTGTTCTAGTATTAGATACTTGAATTGCCAATTATAGTAGAGATGATCAAATACTTGAAAAAAGTGTTTGGTTAGAGAACTAATAGCATGAGAACAGTTTATGAGAAATGGTGTCATAAAACTAAGGGAAGAGTCCACTTAGTGTGGCATATATCTCAGGAATTAAGAACCTTAAAAGGATAAAATAAAACATGAGTCAAAATAGTTTTGTCTCTTTTATAATTGTGTTAGACAATATTATAAAAGGAATTACTTAAGTACTTAGATACTATTGTTGCTAAAACTGAAAGCCAACATGACAATGTATATGATATCTTGTCACCTCTAGTTGTGACAAGTAGGAAGTTCACTAGTGTACTAGTGAATATGGTTTTCAACAGGGGCATCAAAAGATGTAGTAGTATAAGTCAAAGAGTATAGTTTTGTATTTGAGTAACTATCTTGATTTACTTAAAAGATTTGATTTCTATCAACTATTTATTTTGAAATAGACTTTCGGTTATTTTTCATAAAATAAACTAATAGTTATATAAATAAAGTGTTTATTTAAAAAGTACACTTGTAGATAGTTGACTTATTTTAAATAAAACTACATTAATGGCAATTTATTAGCCTAATACAAGCTAGGCTGTGCAATCATATAAGAGAAGAAATTCCGGAAACTATATAGCTTTTTAGTGGTACTTAATCTTAGGCCACATTAATCCAATATGATTCGAAACTGGTTTGATTTGTGTTATGGATCAATAAGTACTTGAATGATAATATGTATGGAAATCATGTTCGAATTAATAGTGATTAAAAGAGCTTTTAAGTATATAGATACTAGAACCACTCAGCTGCTACGACTTGTTCATAAGGTGTTTATGGACTGCTAAAAGTTCAAGCGAGTGGAAGCGATGAATATTTAATAAAATGTTTATGAATGACTACTCGATGAGTTGATGTATGGATATACCTATGAAGACTGGAGTCTTGAATTCTTTGAAAGTTTGAAAGAATTGAAGACTTAAGCTGGAATTAGTTAGGCAATTGTATCAAGTCACTTTGATTGGCTCAAATTGGAGGTTTCAAAGAATTGCTTTTCTCCTTATTACAAAGTGTTGTAGAGAGGATCAATAATGCGTTATTGAATATGGTACGATTCATGTGATGAATCAGGTTTACAAATCACAAAAGTTTACTATGTAAAATATTTTAGAGAGTGTTCTAAAAGTACAACAGATAGCTTGTATTGGTCAAATTGACAGTATGAGATACTGTGTCTCAACAGTATGGTATGATTTTTAGTGTAGATGATGTATTAGATATATATTCAACTAGGTTATTGTCACACAAGGTACATGAGAGCTTTGGTGTAGTGAAAGGATTGTCAGGGTCACCAGACGAATTCATGTCTTCAGCCTTAATAGTTAAGAATTATGATAAATATAATCCTGAGACTACAATGAAATTCTTAAGTATAAAGATGCAATCCGATTGGTTAGGGCAATAAAAGTTAAGTTAAAGTAGTCATATTTTAACTAAATCTAGAGCTTGTAGAGGCGTCAAAAGACATTAAGTCCATTGTATTGGATCTAAGTGGATCTACAAGTATAAAGAGTTTATTGGACAAGAAGGTAGAGACCTTCAACGCTAGATTGATAGAATTGGGTTAATGTCCTTTTGAAAGGAACCACATTTGATGGGACCTTCGAGCCAAATGTTATACTTAAGTCCATAAGGCTGCTCTTTTCCATTGCGTTTCATATGATGAGATACAAGAAAGTGGAAATCAAAACGACGTTCTCCAATTGGTCATCTTGAAAGAGTTATGTATATGATACAATCAGACAAATTTGTTGCCAAAAATCAAGACCATGTAGTATGCAAACTGATGAAGCCTATTTGTAGACTTAAATGAGCGTCTTGTTCATTGAATGGTAGATTCGATAACAGTTAATCAAGTCCGACGGATTTGAGTCAATGGTTAGCGAACCATTAATGTACAAGTGATATAACAAGAAAGTAGAGACTTTCTAAGTATTGTATGCATATGACATTCCTTTAATTGAGAATTGTGTAGAATTGTGTAGAATTGTTACGAGTTGTTATGTTTTTATTGTCCAATCAATTAATTAAAAGCGAAAGACCCAAGATGAACCAACTATGTTTATGATCAAGCTTTGGCAAGATTCAAAAGAAAGGATGTTGGGTTTATCGTGGATCATTTGTTTTAGAAGGAGTTTAGACATTTGATATTAGAATTCCTATTTACCCTTATATTGGGAGTCATTCGATGATGAACAGTAAAACAATCTTGTATTGCTTACTTCATTGTGAAAGTCGAGTACTTGATAGCTACGAAGTTGTTTAGTAGACTAGTTGGCTTATAAGGTTTCTAGCAGGTGAAAGCATGTGAACAAAAGAATGAGATGGTGACAGATCAGTATTGGTCAAAGTTTATAGTCAAAGTGTCAACATATCCCTAATGGCTAGTTATACAATGCAGACTATTTGGGTTTTAGGACAAGCAGAAGATTGTTAGAATAGGTGTCCTAGAAAAACCTAATTACTTAGTTTTTAAACATTAAATAAATAAAATTATTTTATTTATTTATTGTCTGATTATGTATTACAAGTCAAGCATGCGTGATTTTTTTTCCTAAAACGTTCTATGTGATGGATGTTGTCCAAATGACGTGTCAGGTTTGGTTTAAGTGGTCAATAAGATTGAGCCACAGAAAGATTTAGATCAAGCCAGTGGCATGTTATTAAAGTATGCTTGTAGTCAGTGATAAGTTTGGACAACTTGTCCGATAAAACTATAATATGATATTTTTGATGACTTTTCTTTGTCATGTGGATTGGGATCTAGGAGTATTATGTTGGTGTTTTCAATAAGATTGGAACACTGAGCAAGACTACCTGAATTAGTGGTTTCTTTATTGCTACTGAAAATAATTAATTCTGTAAGATGATAATTCCAAATCCGGGAAGTAGTTCGAACTCGTGCATGGAATGTTAATTGCTTTGATGTCCAAAATGATGAGGTCAAAATTGAATAACCAGGATCTTATGTCGTCGAGCAATTGCATGAAGTGTGGCGGGAATCGATATTTTACTAGGAATCTATAATGTAAGATATCCCCCTAGTTAATTCACAAATATACGAGCATATTCTAGAATTTTTGGCCAGAGTATTCTACATATTTGACATTTGAAATTAATACAAAAATTGTGTCTATATTATGAATTGTTCGAGAAGGGCGAGTCAGGAACTACACGATAGAGGTGAGAAAAATAACGATAGTAGTTGGGGTTGTTTTTGCTCATGAATATCTAATAGAGGGGTTAATTCTCGGAATAATAATAATAAAATTATTTGAAAAATTCTTGAGTGAATATATTTAATTTTAAAGTGCAGTAAAACTTATCTAGTGAAATCAAGTTTTATTAAATGGATGTTAATTGTTATCATGAAATGATAGTCAGATTTGACCTGTTTCAAGTTGGAGTTAGATTGTCTCTGAAATCCCTCCACAAGCCTCAACTTAAGCACTGCTTGAAAATATTTAAATTGAATTCATGAGATGAATTATTTGTTCATAAGATGAATAAATTAATTTTGCTAAACATAATTCATGAAATGAATTATTTATTCATAAGATGAATAAATTATTTTACAAAATAATATTTATTGGATTAATTCATATATGTGGGAATTTAAACAAATAAATTAAAAAATAGTAATAATAAAGGTAAAGCAAACTGGGTCGCGTAGATATTCACCCGACACTTCCAGGACAAGGGATTGATTCGCGGCAAAAGCCATGGACCAATCCAAACATGACATGTGGCAGTGCCAGATGCCTATCCGTGTGCCTTGTATTGGGCGAATGACTTTTTGAGACGTGGCATGTGGTTTGCCCATATATACGCGCATTTGGCCATGGATAGTCTAAGGGCGCAATTTTTTTTTTTTTAAGGTTTTAGGTTTTGGAATCTAATTTTCTCCCATAACGAAAAAACCTAAAATTGTTTAGGATTTTTCTAAATTAAAGTTTAGTATAATTTTTCTGAAAAATTATTTTTTGGAAAGATTAAAAGGAAAATTTTGTTCCGAAATTTTTTCTAAATTAAACATTTTGGGACCCCACACTCCGGTGCTGATAAAGGTCATTTCGAAGAAAATCTCAACGTGTCAAGAAGTATTTTCTTCCAATTTTAGATTTACAAATTTGGAGTTTGGATTCGCACTTTGGGTATGTCTAAATTAAGTATTTGATATTTAATTTGTTCTTTCCTTTATTTCGTTTATTTTACGTACCATGTTTATACTTGTTTTATTTGATGTTTTGATTGTTATATTATGTGCCTATTAGAGTATGATCTAGGTCTAATTAAATAGTTTAATTAGATTAAGACACTAGATTTAAAATTAAGAATTTTAAATTGGTTTTCCGCTGCGCTCACTCTTGTCGTTTAAAGAAGAATTTTTTGAAATATGTTCCCAACAATTCTATTATAAAAAAAAAAAAAATATTTGAATAACAATAGAAACAAAAAATGTAATATAAAATCAGTAAAAGTTTTAGTAAAGTCTGTGTCAGGTTGAGGCATGCAAATCATGCTCCTTTAGAAAGGAAAGACCAGTGTAAGAATGTGCTCCTTTTTTAGGATTGAACAACTCCTTAGTCCTTTTTTTTTTTTTTTCATGTTATGTATTTTTTCCTTAATGAGGAAGAGTGTGTTAGCTTCATTAGGGATGAGTTGGTTACTCACTAGGAGGCAAAGGAAGCTAAGGAATCTTTGAGTGGAACCTGAACCACTAGTTTGGTCAACAGAACTTCTTCCGAGGAAGTGGTGAGCATAATTGCCTTGAAAAATAAGGCTTGTCTGAGGCAGACTCTAATTATTCGGACATTCCCTCTAGGTTTGAGCTGTCTTTCCTATCTCCCGGCCATGACCAACCTTCTCATTTGGTTCGGCAGATGGATATTCAAAATGAACAAGAGTAGGTTTTTGAGAATAGAAAAGAGAAAGAGAAGGCTTAATATTGATCGCGAGTCCAATCCAAAACCTCTAGAAGCTCCAATGCCCCAAGATATGAGTGATCCCTCTTCTGATTCAGAGCTAGACCCATAATCCATTACTGAGCAAACCTAGAAATTCGGGCAGGTGCGTGGGCTTCTATTTGATGGCTATGATGAATTCATTAGGTTTCACCAAGACTTGATCAAGGGAGGAAAAAATCAAGGGATTTTGGGGAGATTGTTAGCACAAGGTGGAGGCAGTAGGGCTATCATAGCTCTTGATTAAGTGTTTTACATTGGAGTTTGAAATGTTGGTAGTCTACTTCCTTTTGAATTGGTGTTTTTTCTTTTTCTTTTTTTTTCCTTGTTGTGGTGTGTTTTTAGTTGCCCTTTTCCGTTTCTGGCTTGCTCTATTTTGTGAAAGTGGTGGATTTATCCTTTTTTTTTTTTTTTTTTTTTTTTTCTTGTTAACCTTTGGGCCCTTCCCTATACTTTTGTATTGTTTGGGACTTATATTCCAATTATAAAAATGTATATATTTTCCCTAATGTCTATGTGCTTATTGGGAGTTTTTGAGTAAATGGGTGATAATACTTTTGTAATTGGCCATAGATTTTTAGGAAGTGGATGATTTCAAGTTGTTTATAATGCTAGCTCGGTATTTTAAATATATCAACCATATATTTTAAATGCTTATAATACTAGCATGATATCCACTCACCCAAATACCCACAACACGAAACGAGCACCCTAAGGGTGCCCAAAAAGGTGGCCGACTAACTGGTCACCCAAGGAATTGGCGAGCGACCAGGTTGCCCAAGACCCAAGAGATCAGGTCACCCAAGCAATGGGCGACCACCCGTCCACCCAAGGCCATGGGCGACCACTTGGTCGCACATGCCGCTGGAGCTCACTGGGCCCCCATACATTGGGATCCCAGATAGGTTGCGAGCCCTATATAAATTAGGGGTGGGGCCACATTCTCAGGGGCCCCGTTCTCTCTCTCGACTCCCTCTCTATCTCTTACACACTTTCTAGCTCCCCCAAAGAATTTTCCGGGTACTTTCTATCATCAAAAGTTCAAAACATTTATATGGGTAATAGAGCTCCTCAAGGGCTACATTTTGATATAAAATGCATTCCGTAACTCTTCACGAGTTGAAAGTTATGTCCGTTTTAAGTTGTAAGGTAAGTTGTACGCCTAGTACGCATCTAGCTTGCCCAAAGCCTTTTTCCGGTACTTTATGTCATTAAACATTCAAAAAATTTATATGGGTACCTAGAGCTCCTCAAGAGCTTCAGTTTGATATAAATTTTGGCCCGTAACTCTTCACAGATTGAATGTTACACCTATTTTAAATTATAAGAAAAGTTATATGCCTTACTGGCGTCTGGCTCACCCAAGTGACTTTTCACGTACTTATTTTCTTCAAAAGTTCAAAACTTTTCTATGGGTGCATAGAGAAAGAGCTTCGTTTTGACATAAAATTTGATCCATAACTCTCCATAGATTGAAAGGTACACCTGTTTTAAGTTGTACAATAAGTTGCCTAACCACAACAGGCGATATGCTAAACCGATTCACCTTTTATATGCTTTTTTTGATCCAAAAGCCCTAAAAATTATTACAGTTGTCTACAAATATTCAAGAGCTTCATTTTGATGAATACTTTGGCTCATAGCTCCTCAGGGATTAATAATTATGTTTATTTAAGTCTCAGGGTTAACTTATGTAAGCCACCAATCACTACTAGGTTGGATGAATGCCAACCACGTCATTGGTATTTTTCTGTAAAATACACGAAATTGTGTCGGTTGCATAGAGCTCTTCGAGAGCTTCTTTTTGATATGCAACTCGCACTTTAACTCCCGACGAGTTAAAAGTTGTGCCCGTTTAAAGTTACATGATACTTAATAAAAGAAAAAGAAATAGAAGTAGGATAAGCCAGGAAAACTAAAGTTTTGACCGCCTATGTTTGACAGCCCATGTTTGACCTTCCAGGTTTGACCTACCATGTTTGATCGACCACTTTTGACCGACTATGTTTGACCGACTATGTTTGACCGACCACGTTTGACAGTGCATGTTTGACCGACTACGTTTGACCGATCATGTTTGACCGACCATGTTTGACCGACCATGTTTGACTGACCATGTTTGACCATTTTTGTTTGCCTTCTTGGAGTTTGGTTTGACTGGCTATAATTCGTTGACCAAACCATTGGCTTTGACCGCTATTTTGGTTTAGTTTGGTTTGACCAACCCATTTAGGTATTGACAGACAGTTTCCTCCCTTCACCAATTTATGCTGTTGACCACCCATTTAGGCATTGATCGCCACTTTCCTCTCTTCACCAATTTGTACTGTTGACCACCCATTTAGGCATTGACCGCCACTTTCCTCTCTTCACCAATTTATGCTGTTGACCACTCATTTACGCGTTGACCACCACTTTCCTCTCTTCACCAATTTATGTTGTTGACCACCCATTTGGGAGTTGGCTGCCATTTTCTTCTCTTCATCACCATCAGCTACACACCCACCACTAAAAGCATGCCACCAGCTAGATCGCTATGCTCTTGAGCTCGTCATGAATCATGGCACGCCTTATAACCTTGCATGAGGATGAACTAGTTCTTGCTATAATATAAGCTTTCTACAGCCACTTCCCGTTACAATATCCGCTTAATTCAACCCTAATTTGGGTCAATTTCTACTACAGTATTAATCTAATTCAACTTTAAAAGGATTGATTTTTGTCATAACATTAACTTAGCTCAACCTTATTGAGCAAATTTTCAATAGCAATATCTATTCAATTTGACTTTAATGAGGTCGATTTGCATTATAACCTCAATTTGATTCAATTGTAAATGGATTAAATTTCATGAACTCTAGTTCAACCAATATTTGCGACAATCTCAATTTTTGTTAATTCTGATTGAATCCATACTTTCTACAATCTTAATTTTCGTCAACACTAATTGAATAAATTCACATCACAATCCTAGTTTAATCCAGCTCTAGATGGACTAATTTTCCTTATAATCTCCACGCCCTTTCGCTATAAAAGATTAACTCCGTTGCATTTCTTACTCATCTTGATTCCGAATGGATTAATTTTCATCAACTCGGCCCAAGTCAATTCAACCCTTGGTGGGTCAATTATGATTTTCGTTTAGTTCAACTCGAATTAAATCAATTTTTGCTACAATCTCAACTTAGTTCTACCTCGTCTGAACAAATTCTTTTTATAGCATTGTTCAATTCAACCCTTTCAGAATTAATCCTTGTTATAATCTTAGTTTAACTCAACCTTTATGGAAAAATTCTCATTGTAACATCCGTTTAATTCTACCCTGTTAGGGCTAATTCCTTCTACCATCTCATTTTAGTTCAACCCTACTTGAACTAACTATTCATAACAATTTTAGTTTAATTCTATCCTTGTTCAACCGATTTTGTCTTGGTTTCGATAGATTTTAGTTACAGTCCCATGTTAAGTCAATCTCGACCTGGTCAGTTTTCATTTCCTTCCTAAGATCGACTCGGGGCATAATCTCGATGCAACTAAATCTTGTTTGAATTCAGTTTTCATTATAACTCATGTTGAACCAATTCTCAGTTATAATTGAGTATATTCTTCTTACATCTTATTCCTATCCAATCAAATTCAGATTAAATCAGCTTTTGCCCATTTGTTCATATAGCAGCCAAAGACACTCATCACATATGTGGTCTTAGCTTCGAGTATGGTTTGCTATAATTTCTTATATCATTGATAATCACATTCGAAGCTCTCTCGTGTTCTTATTGAAATTCGGGCTCTTTCAACTGTTATTTCATAATACAGCTCTAATAGATAGTCTATCCTAGTGGTATACTAAGCTATTATATAAAGTTAAAAGCCACTCGCTTTTTATTTTGAGAGTGTTAATTACATTTCTCTTAGTTAGTCACAATCTGAACACTCCACCGAAAATGAACAAAATAATACTTTTTTTTTCTATTAATCAGTTACAAATTAAAAGTTCATTGGATGATACCTTCTACTAGAAACTATAGCTTCCTTTTATATATATCATCTCTGCTATTCACTTCCGTTAAGTACTAAAAATCACACATAAATTACGTGTGGAACTTGTCGCGAAAGTATTCATATCACTTGCCTCTCATAAATATCACACATATCTAAACTTCTCTTGTTATAGATTGGCTGACAGAACTATAATGCATCGACTTAAATTATTGTAACCTCAATTGAATTAATAATTGTCCAATAACCAACTTTTGCTGCAATTCCATTTTAATCAAACTCTACCTGAACAACCACCGCCATAAACAAGCGAATTGAAAGTTACAATTTCCAGTACATAAGGTCTGATTGGTTAATGGCAAAATTAACTCTTGCACTTTTTAAGGTTTCTGTTGGTTGATAAATTTGACTAGAAGCAGACTTTGATGAATTAAAGGAAAGAGCAGCAGATGCAAGAGAATGCATGTACTTCAAACTAGGATTATTAACAATAGAAGAACTTGTGTTTGTCAGTTTAGTTAAGCACTACTCGAACTAATTCTCGTGACATTCTCAATTTAGTTTAACCCCTACTTGAACTAATTCTTAATACAAACTCAGTTTAGGTCAACCTTTGTTGAACCAATTTTTGTTATAATCTCAAACAAGCCCTAATTGGATCATTTTCATTATGATCTTAGCTTAATTCAACCCTGATTGAACCCATCATTGTTACAATTTCTATTCAGCTGAATCCTAATTGGGTCAGTTTTTGTCACCATCCTAGACTACTCTGACCCTGATCATCGGACAAATTATTTTCATTAGCCAGTTAGTAGGAAAGCTTGTCTATGCCTATCGACCACTATCTCGAGCAATCAATTTCACTATAATACATCTTTCATATCAGAAGCCTTACTTCGTTATAACTATACTTGCAAATTGTCTAATTAATAGCCAAATGCAACAATTCTAAATTAGGAGTATTAAAGAAATGAAGTCATTAATCATACCTTTTATAAATCCTAGAATACAAAGCATACATGGTCCAACTCTGAGACGCAAGTGCAAATCAAAAGATACATACAAGCCCCGAGTTCAGAAGTGTCAAAAGCGCCAACAACAAGAAAACAAAGTTATATGATTCACCCTAAAAACTTTGTTGGGACAAGCAAGAAACCTCATAACCCTCTTGGGAATTACAAAACAAGCTTGTTATCTCTTTCTATCACCAACTAATCCAATTACTCTATTAATTTCTCATCCACATATTTTATTCACCCACAAAATAACTCCAAAGCATACAATTCATTAAATGAGAATACATGACATAGTTGTCACCCATAAAAATTGAGCTACCCGCCATATGTGATCATGCTCGTTATTCGCCTGCAAGGCATTAACAAGTGACATCTAATCAAAGAAACAAAATCTCACCATACTAAAGCCACTTGGTATGTTGTACGATATCGCCGACTCTCGAAATTAAATGCTATTGGAAGCTAAGCACCTTCAAGAGATATTGAATCCATAATACATTCAAAACAAAAATAGCCTCGCAAATGGTAAGGGCTGGAAAAGTTTGTCTTTGTCCATAATCTCCTTCCCATAGAGGAGTTCATCTCAGTTATTTCCTTATTGCAAGAGAAAATCTTTTTAGGACTGGGGGACTTCGCCTCAGTCATTTCCATATTTTGGTGGCAAATTATTTTAAGAATGGGGGACTTTGCCTCATTCGTTTCCTCATTCTTGTGGCAAATTATTTTAGGATTGGGGGACTTTGCTTCAGTGGTTTCCTTATTCTGGTGGCAATTTGGGACTGGGGGACTTCGCCTCAGTCGTTCCCCTATTCTGGTGGCAAATTATTTTAGGACTGGGGGACTTTGCCTCAGTCGTTTCCTCATTTTGGTGGAAAATTATTTTAGGACTGGGGGACTTTGTCCTAATTCATAATGTAGACTTCCTTATCCTAGCAGCGTAAATTATTTCTAGGACCGGGGGACTTCGTCTCGATACACAAACTTCCACTTCTTTGTCTTGATGACACAAATCGTTTTTCACGACTATGGGACTTCACCCTCGGATTACAGGCTAGATGTCATTTTTGTCACAAAGGGTAAACCATTCCAAAATTGAGAGAATTCACAATCATCAATGAGTTAGAGTACATTTCTTTCGCATGATGCAAATCATGTTAGAACAACTATAGGCCGGGAACCACTCATCCCTGAAATATAATCCCTTTCAAAGCTAAGTGAGCTTCACTTCAATCATGTCGCTTAACATGACATAGCGACATGCTTAAGAGATTTCGTCTTTCATTGCAAGTTAAAGATCGAGTTGTAATTAAGTAACTTAACCTCTTATCTTGACCCAATAAAACATTTCTAAACTGAAAAGTCCTACATGGACCACACATACTACTGTATCTAAACAATTTATACTTTGACCAACTTCTTGATAAGTTATTTAGAACCACTGCCAGTCAACAACTTAGTAAGAGCAGTGTAAGATATCGTTCTCATCTGCTTAGCGCCACCTTCGTGATCGCATACATTCTGTAGTAGCACGTAATCGATACTTCTAAACCACAAAAACAACTTCTTGACGATCATAAAAACTCCATAGTAAAAATATCTTCAGAGGATAACCATCTAAATAAGTAACAATAAGGAAAAAATAGTCCAATACACACTATAGTCTATTTTAAGGTTGTATTTAACTTTCTTACAAATAATCTAGAACTCCTCTCACAGCCTGTTCGATCTAACAATGATCACTATTGATAGGGGAACACCCCATAAGGGATCACTGAGTCCTTAGAGATAACTCGTGATCCTAAGGCTAGGATAACAAGATTGATATGTACAAAGGAATGTGTATCCCATATCAATGGCATCTTTAAAGATCTTTTGTCATTAACATCTTATAAACTTGCCTTATAGAGTTTTTTATACCAACAAGAACGACATACCACAAGCTATCAAAATAAACTCATCATTGATAAATCACACATTGTGCATAAATGTCTATCGTATCAATAATAGTAAAGGTTCAAGTGATTTACTCAACATGAGCCGTGCCAAGCTCATTAGTTCATAAATAAACATCTAAGACAAACAAACGTTAGCCGTTGATGTTCAATAAGAATAATATACCATAAGTTTGTCATTTAAAAGGTAATGACCTTAGAAATGTGTTATTTCTTACAACTTGCCTTTGCTTTGGTATTCATTATTTGACAAGTGTGTCATACTGATGCGCTTGGTTTAGTCTGCTGCCTTGAAGGTGCCTAACTTTATCCAGGTATTCTACATGTAACACCTGATGATTATACACGTACGTACCAACCACCTTTGGTTTGCGTTGGTGCAACCACCCGCAACAGTTGTAATGCATATCACCATGGCCCGCCCTAGTGCAACCACCCGCAATGGGTGCAATAATCATCGTCATGGTCCGTCCTGGTGCAATCAACAGTAACAAATACAGTACGAGACACCACGACTCGCTGGAGGGTTATTTAAAGATCATAAATTAAGTATCATTATTTACTTTTCATTCAACATATATGGGATGTAGTTTATCACATTAAAATTACTGGTTTAAAAGATACAGTAAATGAACGCAGAACACTAAACACCCTAACCTCATCTAGGTGTGTCATATATATATGTCACCTATGTCTTAAATGGATATATTAAGTTAACAACTACGGAACTTCAATCAGATATACCTTGCTTGTCACGATAACTTGATCAAAATGCATCATGCCCACCACTTTATGGATATTACAAGCTAAATACGCATATGACCAGTGGCTAATCATGATAGCGATATCCTCATATGCTTATCACCTAAAACTCATAACACAGAAAGCCTTATGAGTATAAAGGAACAAAATGCTGCAAATACTCTATAAGTCAAAAGTCCCTAGAAACTTATATTCTTGTAAAACGCTTTGAAGACTGTCCATGCAGACAAATAAAAAGATAAAATGTTCCTTTGAAGTCTCTAAAAAACTAGACGCCATGATAGAGCAAACAATATGTTAAACACTTGGTTAAGATCCACGATTAGGCTAAAAGCCTTACTAAGGCTCATGATGGGCCCTGCTCCCCGTTACAAGCCGAACAAATTAAACATTTGGCTCAAAGCCAAAACATTGATACCCAGCTTACTTAGGCCCTACGCTTAGATCCTATGGCCTGTTAATGCGCATGAATAACAATTACAAAAAACCAAAACATAATGCTAAATGCCCTCATCTCTTGGACAAACATTGTGCACTAGCAAACCATGGTTAAGCACTGACATGTACTCCACTCCATGGCAAAACTTGGAATGACCGAAGTTCGCCCATTGATTGGGGTGACTATATGTTTATAATGCTAGCTCGGTATTTTAAATATATCAGCCAAATATTTTAAATGCTTATAATACTAGCCTGATATCCACTCGCCCAAATACTCGTACCACGAAACGAGTGCCCTAAGGGCGACCAAAAGGGTAGGTGACCAACTGGTCCCCCAAGGAGTTGGTGGGCGACCAGTGGTTGCCCAGGGCAGGACAAGCAGGTTGCCTAAGGTGCGGGAGACCACCGGTCACCCTTGCCGCCCGCGCCCACCTAGATAGGTCACGAGCCCTATATAAATTAGGGGTGGGGGCACATTCTCGGGTCCCCCATTCTCTCTCTTAACTCCCTCTCTATCTCTTACACTCTGTCTCTTCCCTAAGGTCAGCCTTCTCTAAGGTCGGCCATCCCACGCCTCAACCTCCCATCGTCCTTCACGTTCATCTCTCTGGAGAAATAACTACCCCAACCTTCTAGTCTTCTTAGGCTAAGCCTTTTATATCTTTTATACATATTTATTACTTGCTTTTAATATTATTTCATAAGATAAATATTGATTTAAGCATCGGAGGGGTCTCCCGTGGGTTACCTTGCAGGAAATACAAGGCCTGGTGTATAGCTAGAGCTTGAGTTCAGCTCGTCCTTAGAATCCCCATCTCATATTGAACTCCTATTCGATGAATGAGCTCACTGACCAAATTCATCGAAAACAAAAGTAATGGGTGATTTTGAGTAAGTGGATTGTATTTTGAGTAATTTGCATGTGATTATAATTGGGTTGCTTTGTGTATATGTGATTTTGAGTAATTGGGTAGCTATTTTGAGTAAAATAGTTATTTGAGTAGCTAGGCAATAATTTTTAGTAGTTCGGTGATTTTTGAGCAATCGGATTGTTATTTTAATTTTTAGGCAATTGGGTAATCTTGAGTAATTGGGTGATGATATTTTGCATCAGCAAATCTTATTTAAGGGGTAGGTGATTTTGAATAATTGGTTGATTTTAAGTGGGTGACCATTTTGAGCAAGTGGGTGGTGATTTCGAGTACTTAGCTAGCGATTTTAAGTATTTCGGCATTTGAGTAACTGGATAGAAATTTTGAGTAATGGCTAGTGAGTTGGAGTGATCAAGTCCTCTTGAGTACATGTCTATTGTCTTTTGAGTAATTGGCTAGCAATTTATAGGAATTGTATTATTTGGAATAAGTGGGTGACAATTTGAGCAATTGGTTGATTTGGATAGTTAGGCAGCGGTTTGAGTAATTAACTACTGATTTTGGGTAAGCGGTTTTTAATGTAGGTAAGGCTAGGGGAGGAGGAATCAAACTCAGGTAACTTCTATTTTGAGTAAGTATATTTTGACTAATTGAGCAGTGACTTCCAGTAATTTGGACTTTTCGAGTAACTAGCTGATGATTTTTGACTTACTTTCTAATACTTTTTATAGTTGGGTGATTTTGAGAAATTGGCTAATCTTTATGTGTCATTAGGAGAACTTAAGAGGTTGGTGATTTTGAGTAAATCGATGTTGGATTTTGAGCAATTGCCTAGAGGTTTTGAGTAAGTGGTTGATGATTGATGTGGTTTTAGAGGAGTGTTAAAACTGTACAACCTCAAGTGTACAAGCAAGTCGTAGCCGTGATGGGTACACAAGTGTTGTATCCACAGCGAATTAGTATAAAGTCAGATTTGGTGACTACTGAGTGGTTAAAAACAGGACTTCGTTGGAGGTTGTATATTAAACTAAAGGAAATAAATTAAATTACAAATTAATGTCGCCAATCATTCAAGGATAATTTGGGGTATGAGTTCAGGTTTGCCTAACTTGAATCCTTTCATAATATTTCATCACAATGATGACTTTGAAGGTTTAGGATACAAGATGTAAGCCTAGAATAACATTACATAAGAGTTTAGAGTAATGAACTAGTCTAAGGATATATCTCATCTTATCACTTAAGGTGTAGCACGAATTATCGCAATTACACTACTAAATTTTTTTTTTTCTTTTTGTCACACTTAATTTCATGTTTAACCTAGATCAATATTTAAGTTAGGGTTTAGCGTAATGAACTAGTCTAACAACATAACCTATCTAATCATTCTAGTTTAAGATTGGGTACAACCTTAACCCTGACCACTCATTACGAACCTATCATGCTAGTCTAGGATATAAGAACAAGACAATACGCGAATAAATTTGTACATGAAATCATGGCTACAAGCACATAAAAGGAAACCTAATCTAAAATATAGAGTTCCCCATAGGGGTGCAGAAAATAGTATAGCAAAATTCATTACTGAAAATAAAATATAAAATCGGGATCCGAAAGGCTACCCGTCCTTTACCCTTGAATTATAAGTCTACTGCACCATAAAAGTTTTACAAATCAGAGTTTCAAAAGAAAAGATAAAGGAAAAGTCATGGATTTATAACTTTTGTTACACTCATGATTGAAACACAAGCATAAGCTAAGTGAAATTAGGATAGATTGAGAGTATGAGATGAGAAAGAAGTGAATTGAGATGAGAAATTAGAGAATTAGAGATGAGAAATAGAGAGAGTTAGATGAGAGAGAGAATTTGATCTCAAATTGAGATTGTTGCATTGAATTTGATTGAATTCATGCCTTATTACACTTGATCACAGCTTTTTATAGGCAATCTAATACAAGCTAAAACATTGAACCTAGACAAACTAACTAACCGACTCAAAGAAAATATCTAACAAACTAAAATATCTACTAACTAACAATGGCACCAAGAACAACCAACTAAGCTGCTGAGTTACTGTAGCTTATAACAATGCAGATGCCAATTGCAGGTTATTACATTCTAACAAGGGAAATACGCTACTCCTAAGCTAAACTAACAGCACATAACAGCAGCTAAATTAGCAACATCGCAGCACCCAACATCAACAACATACACAGCACTTAACCCTCTCCTACCTTAGATTCTCGGGTCATAACATTCCCTTTCCCTTGAAAACATTCTTGTCCTCAAGAATGGAAGAGAGTTGAGACTTTGAAAAATCACTTGTTGCTATAGAAGAAAGCTTGAAGGTGCTGAATGCCTTGCAAATTCTTGCACTTGCTTATTTCATGTTGGAGTCCTTTAGACTTTGAGGTACACTTAAGTATGTCTCTTGCTTCACTGCATCTGACTGTAATGTCCACTTCAGGAGGGTTGCACAGAACAAACTAGATCAGCCACACTCTAAAGAGTCTTGTTTTACAACACATACAGCCCAACGTTTGTATTTGGCAGCTGAGATTCCAGTTCTTTAACGCACTGCCGCCGTTTAAGCAATGGTGAAAGAGTTTGCATATCTCCTCCCATTTGAGTGGTGTCCCTTTGAAATATTGAAAGTTCTTGAAGACTACTTGTAGTATCTTGAAGCCTTAGAAGAAGATTTGAGACAATTGCAGTACAAATTCCCAGTTTGTATACTCCAAGTTCTTGCTAACTACTTGTTGTCTTACTGAATTTGAGTGACCTGCAGCCACGACTTCCAACTGATTTTCCCACTGCTTAACTGGCTCTTGAAGCAGCTCTCCAAGGTATTCGGGAGGTCTAACATTAGCTTGTACTTGGAAAAATGTCCTTTGCTCTCAACTTGACCCATACAAGCTTCTAACTTGTCCAATTCATTGTTGAACTCCTCTTTGTTGAACTGAACAGCTAACTCCAATGCTAACTTGTCCAATTCTTTTTGGTCAAGGGACCAATTGTTAGTGTTCTTAGTTGTATAAACCTCCACTTCACTAATTTGATCTTGCTCTTTGATCGATTTGTGCAACTCTCCAAACTGAGATGACTTGATTGCCTGCATTTGTATCAAGTTATGTTGCCAGGCTGTAAATCAGCAACCAGACCTTGAACCAAAGCTGTTACATTCAATTTGGGAAGTTGATCTTGTACTTTTGAAGGTTCTAATGCTTCCTTATACTGCCATGTGATCAGATTTTGCAAAGTTTCTGGTTGATCATGGATTTTCCCCACTGGAATCTGCACTTCTGCAGCAAGAACTTTATACGTGCACATTGTTTGAGTGCTCCTAATGTGATATTGTGTTAATACTTGAATAGGCTGCACCTGAACACTCTCCTCTGCTGCTATATTTTGTGAAGGTAACACTTCATCGCTAGCATCAGCCTTCTCCAACCCACTTGCATCAATGTCAGTACATATTTCTTTCTCTTGAGGGTTTTGCAGTTGTTGGTAAAGCTGATCTGACTTTTGATTCCATTCACGCCATCTACGTTCCCTTTTCTCATCTAGAGAGCGAAACATTGCTGCAAACCCCTCACGCAACTCAGTCATTATTAGTTCTAGTTGTGCCTTTATAATGAAATTCGAAGCAGGGCCTGCCATTGATGATTGCTTGTTTCTTGTGTCTTTGCTGTAGCTAAACTAAACTTCACAATCTCAACTGAATTTGATCAAACTAATCCAATGACAACACTTGAGCTTAGATCAGCTAGAATTGAGCTAAATCACAAATACTCGAACACCTTCTATGCTAACCTTCAGATCAACTAATCCTAACTCTATGCGAAGTTGTTCCTTGTTCAACATCAAGTACTTTACCACTTCAGATGCAACAATCGCCAAATTTGCCTCAGATGCTTGCTAATTCAGCAGTAAAATAATCAAATAGTACCTGATATTAACAATGCTTAACTGTACTTGTTTAAGTTAATCCGGTAGCAACAATTGAACTTTAATCGGTTTAAAATTGAACTAAATTCAGCACTGAATTTGAAATTTTTTTTTAATTTTCTTTTGATTACGCACTCGATTGGAAGCCAAACGAGGCTCTGATACCAATTGTTACACATGTGATTGAAACACAAGCATAAGCTAAGTAAAATTAGGATAGATTGAGAGTATGAGATGAGAAAGAAGTGAATTGAGATGAGAAATTAGAGAATTAGGGATGAGAAATAGAGAGAGTTAGATGAGAGAGAGAATTTGATCTCAAATTGAGATTGTTGCATTGAATTTGGTTGAATTCATGACTTATTTCACTTGATCGCAGCTTTTTATAGGCAATCTAATACAAGCTAAAATATTGAACCTAGACAAACTAACTAACCGACTCAAAGAAAATATCTAACTAGCTAAAATATCTACTAACTAACAATGGCACCAAGAACAACCAACTAAGCTGCTAAGCTACTGTAGCTTATAACAATGCAGAAGCCAATTACAGGTTATTACATTCCAACAAGGGAAATACGCATAAGGACATATACTAATGTCAACCACAAAACCCCACACTTCAACTAAAGACTAATACATCACTCCTAAGCTAAACTAACAGCACATAACAGCAGCTAAATCAGCAACATCACAGCACCCAGCATCAACAACATACGCGGTTAACCTTAGATTCTCGGGTCATAACAACTTGCTTGATTGATGTTGACTTGATTCTTGCTCTGATTCCCTAGTATTCTGACCACTTGCGCTTTGCGATTCATGAGAATCCAGTTGCTCTGATTCCCTAGTACTCAGACCACTTGCGCTTTGGCATTCATGAGAATCCAGATCTCTGTTGGTAGCTCGGGGAGAGGGGAGATGTGAAAATAGGCAAAAAGTCCCAAAAAAAGTCACCACCTCTTTATTTACAGGGCATGTTGTATATATATATATATAGAGAGAGAGAGAGAGAGAGAGAGAGAGAGAGGGGCGAATCATGCTCGTCCATTGCAGTGGACGGTCAAGAATGGGCCTTTTTATGGGGGTTCCCAAAAAAAAATTCTTCCCGCCTGCCCCTTCCCCAACCCTTCCTTTCTCTCTCTCATCCACCACCTGCTGTAGCCGATCAACACCATCGCTGCCCATCCGCCTACCCGCTGCTCCTTTTTTCTCTCCTTTTCAATATCCCTTTCTCTCTCCTCCATATTCCCTTGCCCCTGCCACCCTCTGCCACCACCCCTCCTTTTCTTTGTCTTCCAATACCTCTTTCTCCCTCCCCATATACCTTCACCCTTTTCCACCTGTTGCCGCTGCTCCTTTTCTTTCTCTTCCAATACCCCTTTAACCCTCCCCCATATCCTTTCACTCCCCGCTACCAGTCTGTCGCCCCTCCTTTTCTGTCTCTTCTAATATCCCTTTCTCTCTCCCCCATATCTCTCCCCTTGTCCCCAATCTATTGCTGTGGCGGGTGGCAAGGGGTGAAGGGATATGTGGTAGAGAGAAAGGGGTACTAGAAAAGAGAGAAAAGGAGGGGCATTGTACAGGTGGCGGTGGGGGAGTGAAGGGATATGGTGGAGGGAGAAAGGGACATTGGATGAGAGAAAAAAGAAGAGGTGGCGGGTGAGCAGGCAGCAGCAGACGGGCGTCTGTAGTAGGTGGCGAGATGAGAGAGAAGGAGAAAAGAAGGGTTGCGGGGAGGGAGGGGGGTGGGGAGAAAATTAATTTATTTTGTGACTCCCACAAAAAAAGGGTCAAGCTTTCGTAGGGGAGGGAAGAAAATTAAATTTTTTTTGTGACTCCCATGAAAAAGAGGTCAATCTGGATAGTCCACTGTAATGGACGGTTAAGATTCGCCCCTCTCACCCTTTTATAAGAATTGTGCGAAAATGGACAGTCAATCTTGACTCTTTTTTTATGGGGTGTCCCAAATTTTTTTTTTCTCTCTTCACCCCACCTCCCTCACACTCCTCCACCTCCCAATCCTTCCTTTTCTCTCTCCCTCTCTCTCACGGCTGCCCCTTTGTTTTCTCTTCCAATGCCCGTTTCTTCCTCCCCCAAATCCCTTCACTCCAGCCGCCCTCCACTGCTGCCCGTCCACTACCCCTTTTTCTCTCTTTCTTCTAATACCCCTTTCTCTCTCTCTAATGTCTCTTCACCTTGTCACCTGTTGTGATAGGGGTGAAGGAATATGGGGGAGTGAGAAAGGAGCATTGGAAGAGTGACAAAAATAAAGAGCAGCGGAAGGGCAGCATCTGCTAGTTGGGGGGGGGGGGGGGGGGGTTAGGCTTGAAGGGTTATGGAGGAGAGAAAGGGGGTATTGGAAGAAAGAAAAAAAGAAGGGGCGGTGAACGGGCGAGCAGAGATGGCGACGGGTGGTGGATGAGAGAGAAAGAGGGAGAAAGGAAGTGTTGAGGGAGGGTGGTGGGTAGAAAATTAAATATTTTTTTGGGACCACTCATGAAAAGGGCTAATCTTGACGGTCCATTACAATAGGCGGCCAAAATTCGCTGCTTTCACCCTTTCATAAGAATTGTACTATATATACATACATATATGTATACCCGTGATACAAATTACTTGTTTTAAATATTAATACTGAATTTCTCTGATGGGTTCCTTTTTTTTTCACACGTGATTGTGTTTCTTATTGTAGCCTTTGAATTCGTCCATTTCAGCCCATTTTCACGCACTTTTCAAATTGTCCTTGTTCCAACACTTAACATGCCTAAATATAAAAAGACTATGTTATAACACATATGTAGTAGTCAAAAATATCATATGAATGGGGTATATAAAATATACTACACATCAATGATTTTTATTAATTCGACGATTTTGAATAATTTGGTGGTGATCTTTAGTAGTTGGGTAATTTTTTCTACATGGCTAGTGATTTTAAGTGATTAGATGATTTTAAGTAAGATTATGGTGATTGTTGTCCTTTGATTTTACTTCTTTTATTTTCTTTTCTTTTTACATTGACAATGAGTACAACATCTTACCTAAGAGGGAAATCAACACTGATAATGGTGTGATGAGCTTTGAATCAAAGACTTCATACTTGGGGAATTGAGTTAGAAACCACTATATCAATAACTCTAGCTCTTGTATTTCTTTGATTAGAACAAAAGGTTCCCTGCTTATAAGAAACGTATGACGTGGTCATGATTTATATTTATATCTTTTACGCTTTTTCCAATGATATTATCGACTCTTACATGTGTGTTATGGTATAATCTTTATATATTTAGGCTTGGGTATGTGATGGAGCAAGCATAACTTGAAAAGTGGTGAAAAATGGGCATAAAAGGACAAATTCAAAGACATTGAGAAACCTGACCATATGTGAGAAAAAGACCGAGAAAGTCAAAATTCGGCCAAGAAATTTCTTCCCTTGGATCGCACGGATCAATTTACCATGCATTTTGGCAATTGTTCTAGCTTAAAACGAGCAAAAGGTCGAAAAAAAAGCATTCATGGCCCAATAAAATTCAATCCCACTTACGGTACCTATTGGATAACGTAGATCTTTTCAATAGCTTTGTTGATATAAACTTTGACCCATAACTCTTTATGGATCAAACATCATGCACATTTTAAATTAATTGGGTAAGCTGCCGATTTAGGCTCTGTAGAGCACTAATCGATCGGCACCGACGGGACATGCCTCTGGGAAACATTGCCTTTATACGAAGGGGAAAAGGACCTAATTTTTCCCTCTCTTAGTTTTCCATTCACTTCTCCTCCTCCCCCGATCCATTGAGACTTGATTGTCATGAAGGCCGAAGTACAAATGGTCAGAGTATGGGGGAATTGAAGCAAGAGTCAAGTCAACACCGATCAAGAGAGTTTATCAACTCATGAGTTTTTTTTTTTTTTCCCCCCCATTTCCTCTTTTGAATTAGTGATTCGTAAAACTTTTATGGAGGAGTAGGCCATAGTTTAGGGTGAAGGACGGGTAGCCATCCGGATCTTGGATTTATATTTTATTTGCAATATCGACTTTTGTTATATTACTTCCGCACTAATGTGGGATTCTTTTATCTTTTAATACTGGTTTTCTTATTATGTGCTCGTAGCCATGCCTTGATTTACAATTTTATTCACTTGTTATCTTGTGTTTGTAGCCTAGATTGTAGCATAAAATGTTCTTCATGAGTGGCTAAGTTGAGGTCGTACCCAATCCTGTACACAATCTTTATACAAATTAATACAAAATTAAGAGTGACTAAGGAATTTTATTAGTGCTATTAAGATGATTCATGCCACACCTATGATGATAAGATGTGTTATGCCCTTACACTAGTTCATTACCCTTATCCCTAACTTAAGTAATTATCCAGGTTTAACATGAAACTAGGTGTGAAAAAGGAATTTCATAATGCTATTGGGATAATCCAGGCTACATCTAGAATATAAGACGATGTTTGTTTTATTCTGTTTGTAATTAAGTGTAATGTGGTCGTTGTAAAATGGAAACAAAACAGACGTACAAAAGGGGCTCACTAGGGAGAGAGCCTAACTTCGAAAATTATGTTTTTGACCTCAACCACTCATCATTTTTGGAAAAAAGGTAGTGATATTTTGGTATATCTTACTTCGTTCACACTGTGAGTTCACTTATGCTTCAATTAAGAAGACATGGTTAAATATTTTTTGAAGATTTGTGACATGTTTTTCTACGTCTATCAAAATTCAATATTTAACCATAATCCCTAAACACATCTAAGTTGAAGTGCGGGGTGAGAAGGTGTTAAACCACAGGAACTAAGAGTACGTGAAATTATTCTATGACCTAATATGATTTGAATAAAATTGAGGTTTTTGTGTTAATTCATCTATAAAATGGCAATTAAACTAAAATAATCTACTTCTATTCGAAAAAGTGGATTAAATTGGAACCTAGGGTTTTGAATCCATCATTAGCCAATTATTCTTGCATTAACTTTTAAATTGAAATTATTGATTGTCACATGGGTAGTGGTTTAGGCTACAAGCTTCAACCTACTAAGAAGATGTTGTTAGTATCGCGTATTGACCCTAACTAACTAAAGCGTAAGGAAAATAGAGTCTACCTAACGTATTGTTAATTATTACGTATTGACCCTATCTAACTAAAGTATAGGGAAGATAGGCTTTAATTAACAATTCGGTTAATACTATTGCTTGATTAATTAATCCTAAGGCTACAAGTATAAAGAATTAATTTATAAATATCAATTTCAACAATTAAAGGTTACAAACTCAATAATCATATCAATTGAATAAACAATTAAAGCACAATACTTTATAGTATTTCTCACAATCAAGCAATTCATATAACAAACAATTATCCTGAAATTAAAAGTAATATAAAAATAAAAAGGCTAAGACTTCATCTAACCTCATAGAGCAAGTTAGCTCTCCATCAAGAATGAATCAGTGAAGAAGGAGATGAACGAACTCATGTCAGTCTTCAAGCTAATTTCGCCCCCGTCTCAATTTAACAAAAAAAAAGGAAAATTAAATTGAGAGGAGAGAGACAGAGCTCAGCTGTCAAAAATCCAGAGAATAATCCCCTACAAAAACAGAGCCCCATATCCAGATTTATACTAACATTTAACAACCCTAATTGAGTTGCGTGTTGTCATAAGTTGAGGTCGTGGGCTGGACTAAGTTGTGTTGGTGGTTGGGCGCGCGTGACGGTGGCTGTGGGCTTGCTGGAGTTGTGGAGTAGAGGTTGGTGCTGGTTGTGACAGTGAAGCTGGGCTTGGGCTCATCTTGGTGTGATGATGGGCTTGCGGTGGTGACGTTGGACGCAGGACTAGTGTCGATGGTGGTCTTGGGATGTTAGGCTCAGCTGTTGGTGGGCTTGAACTAAAGATGATGGGCCTAAGACGCTAGGTTGGTGCAGAGGTGGGTCAATGTGGAGGCGGGTCAAGCGTGACTCATACGATATCGTCCTGATCTCCAATTGACTTGATTTAATGGCCTTTGCATCCAATTTGTATTATTTGCACCCAATTGACAATTTTCAGAACTTTGATCTTTAAACCTATAAAACACAAAAATTGCTAAAATGAGTATATGACTATAATTAAATAGGTGCAAAAATAACTAAAATAGCAATTAAAAGATGTGTAAATATGAGACGCATCAACACCCTCACACCGAACCTTTGCTAATCCTCGAGCAAAGGATAGGATAAAGTCAAATGATCAAGCAAACAACTATCCCTACCCTCACCAAGTTTTCAGAGATTAACATATACATTACAATTCAAGATAAGATTAAGTCGTCTAGAGCATTCTTCAATTTCATGAATTCAGATGATTAAACTTCAAAACTATTCATTGAATTTCGTTGACCTTGTATCAACTAATAGAAACTCCTCAAGCAATTTAAGCGCACAAGTGAAAGTGAATGGAATCTCATGCCATAGAATCTCCTCAAATTCTTGCTTCCAATCAAATGTAACAAGGTTTCGTACACCCACACTATTGAATCACCTCAACACATGCCCATACATTAAGAATTTTAAGTGGCATATGAGTGACCACTTTTCAACATTTTGACCACTTTACATCTTCATCATGAATGCACATCAATTTTCACTTTCTTCCTTTTCTTTTGCTCTCTTCTTTTTTTCGGAGGAAACTTTTTTTCCATTTTTTTTTTCATTTTCTCTATTTTTTTTTTGTTTCCTCTTCTTTTTCTGTCCATTTTTTTTGGATTTTCACCTAACAAGTACCTCAACATTATAATCGACATTGATCACGAGTACTTTACATCGCATTAAGAGACAAGGATTAGGATATGCCAATAGAGCAAGCCTGCAAAACTCAAGACATATAGGATTGTTTACTCAAAATTTCAGATTTTCCACGACATGAAAGTCGTGTGCATAGTGAATATATGAGTCGCATGAGGACAACCCATTAATATCAACAATGATAGACAATACTTACTAACAAGTATGGAGTAGAATCATTTAATTTCATAGAATTAAGAGAACGAAATAAACAGCTAATCCTACTATCATCCTAACATACGCATCAATCAAGGAATACTTGGCTAAATGGTTATAATGCACACTCAAAATGCACAAAAGATGTTCAAAATTTAACAATTTTACCCAAAAAACAAAAAAAATGAGCACATGCAAATAAGCCTCACCCCCTCACCTAAATCATGCATCGTCTTCAATACGACAACATTAATCATTAAAGCACAAGAAATAGGTGAGATGGAGTGATATATCCTCACAAGGTGCCGTGAACATTTATATATGACTCCTTCAACATGGGACAAGAACCTGAAAAGAGAGAAAGCAAGCCTCCAAGCAACTAATTAGTTCAAAAACTAGATTAAAAACAAGAATTAACAAACCTTGGCTGCCTCCTAGTAGCGCTAAGTTTTACGCCTTCAGCCGGGCATAATAGATCTAGCAAAGATCAAGTAATGACGTCAATCAAGGAAACAATTTCGCTAAGCTCACCTAAGACAGCACCTAAAGAAAAATCAGAAGTGTCGCACATGATTTCAAGAGGGAGAGAGTAGTCGGGTGGATGTCTAATGGAGGCAGCAACAAGTGTAGATCGAAGCTTATGAAAAGCTTTTAACCAAGACTCATTGAGCTCAATTGATATGTCCTTAGATATCAAACTAGTCCATGGCCTGGCTAACTTCCCACGGTCCTTAAGAAATCCCTTATAGAAACTCACATGATCTAGAAAGGCTCTAACTTGCTTCACATTTGAGGGAGGGGGCGAGTTAACATTCAAATCTATCTGAGCCTTATCAACCTCAATGCCCTCCTCAGACAACCTACGACCTAGTACAATTCCTTCTCGAACTATAACATGATTCTTCTCCCAATCCAAAACTTTTTTCATGTCGAGGTTCAACTTTTGTTGCATCTCTTTAGAAGGTTTTGCAATATCATCCATGGGGTCACTAACTAGGATAGAGGGGGGTGTTTGGTCCACCAAATCATCGACAACATCCACACAATAACACTCCAACTTATCCTCACTAGTGGGTGACACATAAGGCTTAAAAATGTTCAACATAAGTGTTCAAAAAAAAAAAAAAAGTTCAACATAATAGTCATGTTTATAAAACTAACATCCATTACCCCAGATTTACAGTTAATGGTGGCATTGGCCGTGGCTAAGAAAGGCCGGGATATTGTTTTTCGATTGACTAGAAGGTTCCATATCAAGCACAAGGAAATCAGTAGGAAAAAGGACTTTGTCTACCTTCACTATTATGTCAGTAAGCTCACAACGAGGGACTCTAGTTGATCTATTCACTAACTGCAAGGTCACCGTGGTGGGTTGCAACTCTCCTAGGCCTAACTTCTCATAAACCGCGTAAGGAATAATATTGACACTCGCTCCTAAGTCTTGTAAAGCTTTATTGATTGGGTAGTCTCCAAGTGAACAAGAAATGGTGGGGACACCAGGGTCTTTGTACTTAATGGGAGTGTCACACTTCAGAATGGAGCTCACTTGCTCGGCTAAAAACACTTTTTTTGGCCGTTGTGCTCTAGAACGCCTCTTTTGGTTCAGTAAGTCCTTAATGAACTTCGCATAGGCTGGGATCTGTTTAATCACATCAAGAAGGGAAATGTTTATCTTTACTTGCCTAAATGTCTCCAGAATATCTTCCCACTTCTTGTTCTTCCCATTTGGATGTGGTGCAACTAAGGCTTGGGGGAAGGGCACACTAGGTACATATGAGGAAGGAAGATCAGAGGTCTTAGGAGCAGAATAAGGGTGCATGATCTCATCATTCTCCTTCTCTCTTTCATTGCTCTTCTCTTCTCCCTCACCACTTATGAGTTCTTTAATCTCAACACTTACCCCATTGTCAACCTCCTTCCCACTTCTTAAAGCTATAATGGAATTCACTTGTTCTCGATGGGGAGGATAGTTTTCTTGCCTCACATAGTTCTTAGGGTTCTCTATAGTTTGGCTAGAGAGTCTTCCCTCATCTCGCCTACTCAAAGTGTTAGCTAGTTGACCTATTTGGGTTTCTCGCTTTGAGTTCGATTGTGTATGGGAGTGGAGGAGTTGGGAATTAGCTTCTAAATCTTTCAGTGCACTCAAGACCTTCCCTTGAAAATTTGAATTAGAGCTCAAATTAGAAGGTTGAGAGTAGTTACAAGCCTACCCTTACAGTTAAAAACCGAGAGATAGTGTCATGCCAGATGGTTGAGGTCGTGGAGGCGGTTGTTGTGGCACGAATCCTCCTTCTCCTCCTTGCCTCTAGGAGAAGTTTGGATGGTTTCTCCAGCCCAGATTGTATGTGTTCGAGTACGGATCGTTTCTCGAGAATCCTTAGGCTACATTAACCTGTTCCGCCGACCACTCAACAAAAGGTGAAGCAAAGGGGCAATCTTGTGTAGAATGAGAGTCACTAGAGCATGAAGATTAGACACTGTGCATGTTTTGACCATTAGACACATTAGGCATAGTAAAGGGAGTCAATGCCATCTAAAATCAAAAAGTAAGCTGCTCCACAGAAGAGACAAGAGAGTCTACTCTTTTTTATCTAAGATGCAAGTGTGAGCAATTTCATGGATTTCTCCTCTATTTAGCCTAGTAGCATTTAAACGTGCTTGTGCGGCATTCTGTTGTGAGTTCTCATTCAAATGTTCAAACAATTCCCACGTCTCATCCTCATTCTTCCTAAGGAATTGACCACCACAAAAGGCATCAACAATTTGTTGACCCTTTTCATTCAACCCACAACAAAAGTTTTCGACCAGTTGCCATTTAGGGATAGCATGATGTGGACAGGCTCTCAGTAGTTCCCTAAACCTATCCCAACTCTCATGAAACTCTTCACTCGGAAGTTGAGCAAATGTGCTGATGGCTCTTCTAGCAGTGTTGGTCTTACTAATGGGATAAAATTTCTTAAGAAATTCTTGTTGCACTTGAGTCCAAGTACTGATCGTCCTTCTAGGTAAGGTACCTAACAAATACTTAGCCTTGTCCTTCAAAGAGAAAGGAAAAAGCCGAAGTAAGATGGTGTCATCACTAATGTTAGGAAGCCTGAAGGTTGAGCAAACCTCCATGAAACTGTCCAAGTGTATGTACGGGTTCTCATTACCTAAGCAGTGGAATGAAGGAAGCATTTGTATGGTATATGGCTTAAGCTCGAACTGAGGGGCTAAAGGTGGCAACCTAATGCAAGAAGGTGAGGTGTATGTGGTGGGAGTAAAATAATCCACAAGTGGACGTGGTTGTTGTTTGTTAGCCATTGCAGTTTGTGCTCGGTGTTGGGCTCTAAGATTCGTAAGATCTTTTCAATTTCAGGGGTGAATCTAGTAAGGTCAAGAGACAAAGAACAACGACCATGTATGAACAAACGACCACAAGAAATAATTAAACTAAAAACTAAAGCTAAAGCTAACAAAACAAAATAAAAATAAACAAGACAAAATAAAACACTTCAAAAGAAAAATAACTAATAAACTATCCTAAAATTTACCTATGCATGAAAATCACAAGACAAATAGTACTAAGAAAAAGAAAATAAAATATTTTTTTTATTTTTTCTAGAAAAGAGGCAATAACAATAAAAAAATAATTAAAAATCCTAAATTTAAAATCAATGAAAATCACAAAAATGAAATCATGAAAGTTACCTAGTCCCCGACAATGGCGCCAAAATCTTGATGTGTTTTTCTATGTCTATCAAAATTCAATATTTAACCCTAATCACTAAACACATCTAAATTGAAGTGCGGGGCGAGTGGGTATCGAACCACAAGGACTAGGAGTACGTGAAATTATTCTATGATCTAAATTAATTTGAATAAAATTGAGATTTTTGTGTTAATTAATCTAGAAAACGGCAATTAAACTACACTAATCTACTTCTATTCAGAAAAGTGTATTAAACTGGAACCTAGGGTTTCGAATCCATCATTACCCAATTATTCTTGCGTTAACTTTTAAATTGGAATTATTGATTGTCATACGGGTAGTGGTTTAGGCTATAAGCTTCAACCTACTAAGGAGATAATTTTTAGTATCATGTATTGACCCTATCTAACTAAAGCATAAGGAAAATAAACTCTAGCTAACGTATTGTTAATTATTACGCATTGACCCTATCTAACTACAGCATAGGAAAGATAGGCTTTAATTAACAATTCGATTAATACTATAGCTTGATTAATTAATCTTAGGGCTACAAGCATAAATAATTAATTTATAAATATCAATCTCAATAATTAAAGGTTAAAAACTCAATTATCATATTAATTGAACAAACAATTAAAGCACAATACTTTGTAGTATTTCTCATAATCAAGTAATTCATGTAACAAACAAATTATCCTTAAATTAAAAGTAATAAAAAAAATAAAATGGCTAAGATTTCATCTAACCCCAAAGAGCAAGTTAGCTCTCCATCAAGAATGAACAGGTGAAGAAGGAGATGAACGAACTCATGTCCATTTTCACGCTAATTTTGCCTTCGTCCCAATTTTACTTAAAAAGGGAAAATTAAATTGAGAGGAGAGAGAAAAAGCTTGGCCGTAAAAAAGCTAGAGGAAAAACAGAGCCCCAAATCCAGATTTTTACTGACATTTAAAAACACTAAGCGAGCTGGGCTATGCGTGGTGTCATGGGTTAAGGTCATGGGCCGGACTGAGTTGGGCTTGCTGGTGGTTGGGCACGAGTGACAGTGGTTGTAGGCTTGCTGGAGTTATTGGCTAGAGGTTGGTGCTGGTTGTGACGGTGAAGCTAGGCTTGGGCTCAGATCGGTGTGATGATGGGCTTGCGGCGGTGACGTTGGACGCAGGTCTAGTGGCGATGGTGTTCTAAGGCTATTGGTCTCCGCTATTGGTGGGCTTGAACTGAAGATGATGGGTCTGAGATGCTAGGTTGGTGTGGAGGTGGGTCAATGCGGAGATGGGTCAAGCGTGACTCATACGATATCGTCCTGATCTCCAATTGACTTGATTGAATTGCATACGCATCCAATTTGTCTTATTTGCACCCAATTGGAACTTTGATCTTCGAACCTATAAAACATAAAAATTGCTGAAATGAGTTATAACTATAATTAAATAGGCGCAAAAATAACTAAAATAGCAATCAAAAAATGCGCAAATACGTGATTTATCAATTTGTTAATATATACATTGACAGAAAAAATAAAGGGATATGGACCTAACTCAAGTGGCAGTTATAGTGATGGAGCAGGGCACACAGACACCTTTCCTCGTACACTGAAAGTCAAGAATTGGGGTGGAGACAAACCTAAGAGCTCAGTAGTCCCGTTTCAAGCCCAAGTCAATCTAGTTTATAAGCTTGGCACCCTTGACTTATAGTAACTCGAATGAGTTTAGGCCTGACAAGATTAAGGTGGAGCAAACTGTATTTAGGTCACTAGATTAGGATCAACGTAATCAAGGTAATTCCTTGGCTGTTAAAGCCTTAATCAATGGCGTGAACCTAAGTTCACCTAACTTATGAAGCAGTGGCAGTAGTGTAGAAACCAATGCAATCATGGTCAAGCCTTAGCCATCAAACTAAAGCCTTAATTCTTAACTCATCGAAATTTGGAAACAGATTAAAATAGAAAGTTCAGACCTGAAGCACGAAAGACTGTATTACTGTAGAAGCAAGTACAACAAGTTCTATGCTAAGTTAAGCTACGTTAAGTTACGCTACTCCTAAAAAGAGCACAAGTGTGCTGTAAAGAAAAATTGATTAAGTTTTGTATTGAGTGTATATACTACTTTGGACTATCACACAGTCTCTTATTTATAGAAAACTAAATAATTACTGCTTCCTAATTCTACGGCAACTTGTCCCCACATCAAGCCACTAAGCTCTTCTTTCACGCGTAAAAGATCAATGAACATGTTCATGATTTAGTATTGGAGGGAATTACTTGGAGTTCATGTCCAAATTTCTAGCTAAAGTCCCCTCTAGAAGCCCCACATTCCCTTCGATTAAGTTTAGTACCCAAGTATCTGAGATTGTGCTCCAATTAATTGTCTTGAGCTTGGAAATCATCTGTCTTGCATCCTTCTTGGCAGTTCCTCGAGCTCCCTTTACCCTTCAACCATCTCAAGTCTCGAGTGATTGATACCCTTGTTAGGGTGACAAGCTTCTCAGGATGCAGGGCTCGAGACATTGTTATTTCTGTATCTAAAGGCCTAATTCTCCTGGAGGAGGATCTCACATATTAAGCAAGTGGCACTTTGCTCAAAATTGTGTTGTCCTAGCTCCCTTAAATTTAGGGTATAAACAGGTGGGTTATGCTTTTAGGCTATTTCATTACCCTAAGTCCTAATTTAATGTTAATCTTGTTTAGAATTTTTAGCCTAAACCCTTAAACTCATTATTCTGATGGAATATAATGAAAGGCTTTGAGTTTGGATAACATAAATTGCTCTAAATTGACTTTGATAGATTTACAACTTTAATTTATCGTTTAATTTTGTTAACTTATTTACAAACCCATTCTTCCAACAAAAATCCATTTTTAACCGCTTGATATTCACCGAATCAAACTTTATTCCGACTTCCTATGGATACGACACCCATATACCCTCCACAGCTGCGATTTGCTCATACTCTTGCAAGTACACGACACTTTTTAAAAGAACATCAAGTTTTTGGCACTGAATAAGTGATCGTCAAGGATTTTTTTTTTTTTTTTTTTTGGTTATTTCCAAAGTCAATCTTTTGTTCTTGACTTATTTTTATTTTTATTTTTTTTTGAAGAAATTATTTTATCTAAAAGTTTTTAACTTTTATAATTTATTTATTAAATAATTATATTTTTTTGTTTTTACAATTTATTAATCTATTTGTTAAATAATTTTGCCACTAGGCTGGGAACACTATTGGATTAGGGGATTGTTCTCATGATCTTAATAATATTTGGAGGATATTGCCTTTGATTTTTGTTGATTAATTTCTATACACCACATCTAGCTTAAGACGTTACTTAGTGCTCCTGGGGGGCAACATAGCTTGTTTTAGTTTATAGTTCTGTTAAATTTTTTGATTGACCGCCCCGTGTTTCTGATGGCTCGTTTTTTTCCCATCCATTGATTACTTTATTTCTCTACTATACTAAGAACTTGGAGTAGGAATTTAATTTTTGCTAATGCTTTTTAAGAAGTTTCTTGGTAAGTCGTCTTTGTTTGTGTATTATTTAGCTATGTTTACTTGGAGTTCCTTTTTTTCTTGAATTTCCTTAGCTTCACCATGCATAGGCTACTATTTATTATCAACTTACCTCGCTACTCAGGTTGTCTCTTACCTTTTCCTTTCCTTTGTTTATTTTTGTATAGTTTGGACAAAGTTTGGATTTGAGGATGGCATGAGTAGTTTGATTTTTTATGTTTTTCTTATCTATTTAGCATGGTTTACTTTAAATTAGCCGGATTTTTAAATTGAGTGGTTAATTATGAGTTAATGTGATTCATATTTAGTTTAAATTTGAAAAGTTTCAAGAATTAAAAATTTTATGTAATAATGTTATTTCTAGATTTTACTATTGAACTCACTATTTTGTCTTTAAACTTGTTTGAGGGTTTACTTCATTCACTCCCAATCTTTTGACAGACCCCACATTAAAATGTTTTAGTAGGAATCATTCTAGTAATTAGAACTTGAACACTTTACTTCTTTTAATTGTGAAAAACGACGATAAAAGGAAGTTCGAAGACTACTTTGAGAAACATGACCACATGTGAGAAAAAGACAGGCAGGATAAAATTCGGCCAAGAAAAGTCTTCCCTTGGATGCATGGATTGATTTGCTATGCATTTTGGTAATTGGTCAAGTTTAAAACAAGCAAAAGATTGAAAGAAGAGCATTTATGAGCCAATAATATCCAATCCCACTTATGATACCATTTGGATAATGTAGATCTCTTCGATAGTTTTGTTTTTGATATAAACTTTGACCCATAACTCTTTGTGGTTGAAACGTTACACACATGTTAAATTAGTTGGCAGGCTACTGATTTGGGCTCTAAAGAGGACCAGTTGATCAACACTGGTGCCACATGCCTCTTGGGCATGCTGCCTTTATATAAACGAGAGAAGGACCTAATGTTTCCCTCTCTTTGTTTGCCATTCACTTCTCCTCCTTCCCCAATCCACCAAAAGAAACCTGATTCTCACAAAGGCCGAAGTGCAAGTGGTTAGCGTATGGTACAATTGAAGCTTGAGTCACTACTGATCAAGGGAGCTCAACAATTCATGAATTTCTTTTCCTTTTTCTCTTATGAACTAGTGATTTGTAAAACTCTTATGCATGAGTAGACTGTATTTTGGGGGTGAAAGTTAGGTAGCCATCTAGATCCCATATTTATATTTTATTTGTAATGCCGACTTTTGTTATACTCTTTCCACACCCATGTGGGATTTTTTATCTTTTAATATTGGTTTTCTTATTATGTGCTTGTAGCCATGCTTTGATTTCTATTTTATTCACATGTTATCTAGTACTTGTAGTCAAGATTGTAGTATAGCATGTTTTTCATGAGTGGCCTAGTTTAGTTTGTACCTAACCCTGTACACAATTTTAAAAACTAATACTAAATTAGGAGTGACTAAGGAATTTGTTAGTGCTATTGAGATAATCCATGCTACACCTAGAGTGATAAGTTGTGTTATGCCCTTACACTACTTCATTGCTCTAACTGTTAGGAACAGTGTCCTAAAATTTAAATTTGTTTTGTAATATTATTTTACTAATGAATAAAATTGAAGTTCCGGTTATTTTTTCATTAAATTTGTGTAAGTGAGCATATATACTGCATATTATTTTTCTTTTAAGTATCATCCTTGAGATGGACAGAGTCCTCAGATTATATTTTACATGTTTGATTTGAGTGGATAATGAGATTAATCCACAGATAGGCTTGGAACAAATGGTATGGAATGTTATTTGAATAACTCGTGGTTGATGATGAGCTTGGGCTACTTGTCTACTAAGACCATGACTTAACACTTTAAATGACATGTTTTGGTCATATGTGAATGGTGATCCAAAATCATTAGGCTGGTGCATTTAAAAAAATTGACACACCGAGTTAAACCATGTGAGTTGCTTATTTCTAGACTACTATTGGAGATGAGTGATTCCTTTTGTACTAGTTGAATGACGAATCTAAATCCTTAAAGTATTCTGGACTTGAGCATGGAATGTTAGTTGCTTCGGTGTACTATAGGTAGGGTCTAAATGTATGATTGAATTCCCACGTACACTGGGTAGCGTCATGAAGTGTGACAAGGATCAGGTATTCAACATAGAATCTACATTCTCTTATGAGGTACATATGTCCCTTCAGTTGATTCACAAGTATATGAATATGTTCACATACATTGATTTTTTGGTTATTTTTCACTCCGGTAGCCTACTATAAATATGAGTACCTATTTCAAGGTTTGGCAATCCAATTTAATAAATTAAAGGTTTTTGAAAGCGTTGACTTTCGGAGACCTAGTGGGAGAGAAAATTGTTCTTTTGAAAATTTTCTTTCTTCAAGTTTAATATTTTTTGGAGCCCACTCTCTAGGCAGTTTGAGGTTATTGCATAGAAGGCCACTGGGTCTCGGTGTTCTCTTGGTTTTCTCGGCTTTCTTTGAGATAATTATTATTCTTTCAGTATTCTTTATTTTTGGAGCAATTCTATGTATTCTTCTTTCCTTCTCTTTTAAGTTTTCGTTTTTCAATTTATTTATAGTTTGTCTTATTATGCATGTTTTAAGTTCATGTCATTGTTATGAATATATTAGAGTTGAGTTCTATAAATGAATGTATTAGAGTTGTGGTCTGTAGATTTAAATTAGGAATTTAAATCTATAGATTTAAAATTAGAAATTTTAAATCAACCATCGGTTTAAAGTTAAGAATTTAAACCCTTCTGCTACGTCAAAATTTATCAAATTAAGGAAACTTTTTGAAATTTGACCCAGCAATTAGTCTTAGAGCTTAGGGCCGGGTTTTGATTACATCCATAATATACATGTAAAGGTATAATAAGATCAAAATAAATAGACTTGCGATTTAATAAAATAAAGATTTTATTAATAAGGAAAGATTGTTTAAAGTAACGATTCAAATTGTTTAAATGATTAATGAATCAATAGTTGATTATATTGTTAAAAGTAATGAATTAAATTGTTTAACTAGTTAATGAATTAATAGTTAATTCGAATTTGTTAATTCATGAAATTACATTCATATTATTCCCATGATGAGATTTTGCATATTTAATCATGATTTATGAAATCGGATAAAATTGATCTCATGATATTAGATTCAACTATTTTTTTAAATAAAAATTAAAAAACAATTCTGACACTGACTTCAGCAATAACTGTAGCAATTAAAATAAAATTATTTAAAAAAAATAAGTTTTTTGGGACATGTAGACGTCAGTACTGGTTTACATAATAATTAAAAAAATTAATTTTTTGCTAAATAATTTAGTTTTTTTGAATGAGATCCTAAAATAGATTATGAGATAATCTAAGATGCAACTCGAAATTGTGTTTTAAATTAAAAAAATTAATCACTTAATTTTATTAGTTAAATTAAATTTTGGAATGAGATTCTAAAGGGGATTATGAGATAATCCAAGTTGTAAATGCAAGATAATTAAAAACCACTAGTTGATAACAGTCAAGTGGGAGCAAGGTTCAATTGTTGAAACCTCATGGTCTCCATTACCTGTCTTGCAGTACGGTAGAACGATAGACCTCCTTATGGAGGATGTCAATTTGCAGCTTACAGGGTTAGACTTCCATTAGGATAAATCAAAGTTCAAAGACATGATGCGACCAATGCTACCATTAAGTATTACGTGTATTTGTATGGAGGTTTAGCTAATGGTTTACACTTGGCTAGCGTGATATATTAGCCACCCCAAGGAGCTCTGTTTGTTATGTTAGAGACTAAGGTAAAGTGGTGAGTTAATCATTTTTAGTAAGAGTTACAAAAAAAAAAAAATGTTAATTGAGAATAGTTCTCACCGAAACTAGCTTTGTGTGACCCCGCTACAAGGGAGTAAAGAGTGGCGTGTTTGGGCCATCATTACATGCATGATAGTTCAGTTTAGTGGATACTTGACTTATTGGGTATGCTAAAATAAAAGAATAGACATCATTGCATTACACATGACTCTTGTTAGATAGTTACACAATTTTTTGCATCTACAGTGTTTTGAAATGGCTGCGATTGATGCACTTCATTTAATTCTGAAAGATAATGTAATAAATGGACCAAATTACTTTGCCGGGAAAACAAGTTGGAGTTAGTTATTACTAACAAGGGACTTACTAGCAAGAAAGGAAAGGGCAAGGTTGATAGTGTAGCAACTAAGCCCATAAAGAAGCCAGTAAAGGAAAAGTGTTTCTTGTGCGAGAAGACTCGCCACTCGAAAAGGAACTGCACTAAGTACTTAGCTTCTCTTCCTGCAAAGACTACTAAGCCATCTGGTGAAGATATGTTGATATATTACTTAGATGAGTCATGGGCAGTTGAGAGTCCACCAGGTTCCTGGTGTATGTACTCAGGTTCAACTGACCATGTCTGTAATATGTTACAGGGACTCAGGCTAACCAGGAGGCTATGTGATGGAGCATTGTACATGACAGTAGGAGATGGTACAAGAGTAGCAGTCTTAGGAGTAGAAGATGTTAGCCTTGTCTTTAGTGGTAGAGTTCTGTTTTTGAAGGACTGTTTATTTGTGCCTGCATAAATTTGATTTCTGTCTCTTGTTTGGTGGATAATGGTTATTCATTAAATTTCAATTCTGGACTATTTGTTATGCGAAATAAATTATTTATTTGCAAAGGTACAAGCGTGGAAGGTCTATTCATGTTATTTTCTGATCGAAACTATGAGATTTGTTTAAATGAATCTAACACAAGCTTTGTTCAATCTCCCAAGAGATATTGCCTACACATGGCACCAACGATTAGGACACATTAAATCGAACATGATCCAAAGATTTGTAAAAAATGGACTGATAGAATCTTTGGACTTGAAGTTATTACTAGTCTGCGAATCCTGCATAGAAGGTAAGATGACCAAGTCTGTCTTTAAGTGTAAAGGAAATAGGATTGGTGACTTCCTAGAGCTGGTTCACACAGTTGTATGTGAAGCAAAGAATGTTCAAGTAAGAGGTGGGTATGAGTACTTCATCACATTCACCGATGATTACTCAAGGTATGGATATGTCTACCTAATGAGACATAAGCCAGTCTCTTTTGAAAAGTTCAAAGAGTACAAAGCTAAAGTTGAAAAGCAATTAGGTAAACAGGTTAATTCACTTCGATTAGATCGATGCGATGAATATATTTCGGGTGAGTTTTTGGCTTTTCTAACTGCAAATGGGTAAGATCTCAGCTTTCTGTTTCGGGTACACAGCAGCAGAATGGTGTTGCAAAAAGAAGGAATAGGACATTTCAAGAGATGGTAAGTGTCATGACTCAAGAATGTCGGAATACAAGGCTATTAAGTCTTTAGCAATAAGCAATTCAATTGTATTAGTCTTAAGTGACTTTAGTTGATTGATCTTATACTAGGGAGTCTAGTTGTTAGTTTAGATTGGCGGTTAAGGAGGGAAGGTTAGTTGAGATTAGTTAAAGAAATGTCTAGGTGAGGTGTATGGGGAAAAGATAGTGGAAGTATGAGTCTAGGTGGAATGTCTTGTTCATATTTTCTACTTAGCCTACTTAGCTTATTAATGTATAAATAAGCCTCTCATCTTGTACTTTGGATTCATTGAATATAAAATTGATCACTTTTCTCTCTCAACCCTAAATTCTCTCTATTTCTCATCTATTTCACTTCTTATCTCATCTCATACTCTTTTATCCCTAGGTTATGATCAAGATTTGTTTTGAATAATAATAGTAAGGTCCATGATGAGTCATACCACTTTACCAATCTCTTTTTGGGGTTGTGCCTTGGAGACAGCAGCATATCTTCTTAACTTAGTTCCATCTAAGTTAATTCTTAAAACACCTGTGGAGTTATGGACTGGATGAAAGCCAAGTCTAGGGTACCTTCGTATTTGGGGGTGCCCAACATATGTGTTGAAAAAGAATCCTAACAAGTTGGAATCAAGGATGGAGGTGTGTATATTTGTTGGTTATCCCAAGTGAACAAGGGGTGGTCTTTTCTACAGTTGTTCTGATCACAACGTTTTTGTAAGTGCAAATGTGAAATATTTAGAGGAGGATTTTATAGTAGACTACAAAAGCAAAAGCAAAGTAGTGCTAGAGGAATTAAAAGAAAGCGACACTCATTCTGAACAGCTAGATACATCTCAGGACATGGTGGATGCATTAGATGCACCTACTGATAGGGTCAAGACTATTCCAGGTACATGAGGGCCTAGACTTAGTAGGAGAATTTTCAGGGCACCTGATAAGTTCATGGAGGGGACCTTAATGGTTGACTGTGACATTGAATTTGATCCGCTCAGCTACAATGAGGCACTTAAAGACAAGGATACTGACTAATAGGTCTTAGCAATTAAATTTTAAGATAGGGTCTATATATTCTAATCCGGTGTAGGATCTTGTGGAGGCGATTGTTGGTATTAAGCCCATTGGTTGTAAATGGGTCTATAAGAGGAAAAGAGAAGTGGACAGGAAGGTGGAGACCTTCAAGGCAAGATTGGTTGCTAAGAGTTTTCCCCAGAAGGAATGGATCGATTATGAAGAGACATTCTCACCAGTAGCCATGCTAAAGTCCATAAGGATACTCCTATCCATGGTAGCTGATTATGAGATTTGGCAAATGGATATAAATGGCCTTTCTGAAAGGTCGTCTTGAAGAAAACATCCATATGGTGCAACTAGATGGTTTCATTGGTAAGAATCAGAAGCATACAGTATGCAAACTATAGAAGTCCATTATATGGACTAAAACAAGCATCACGCTCATGGAATATTAGATTCAATAAAGAGATTAAATCTTATGGTTTTAAGCAATAGGTTGACGAACCATGCGTGTACAAACGACCTCAAGAGAATGAAGTGACTTTCTTAGTATTGTATGTTGATAATATACTACTTATTAGGAATGGTGTAGGAGTGTTAGGCCACTCTCAATGGCGCCCCAAATTATTGGGGCACCCAAAATATTTAAAAAATTGGGGTTCCAATGGAGCCCCATTTATATATTTTTTTATAATTTTTTAATTAAATTTATATTTTTTTGAATTATTTTTAGTTAATAAAATATATTAAATTTTATTTTAATATATATTTTAAATATTAATAAATTTTTATATATTGAATTTGAGTATTTTTTTTTTAATTTACTTATTCATATTACATTATTTTTTATCAATATAAATCTTAATTTTCGTAATTTTAATTTTTTTTTCAATATAGTTAATTATTTTTTATATTATATTTGTTTCTAGTGTATTTTTATATTTTATCTTGAAATAATTAAAATATTATACATGATATTAACTATTAAAATAATCAAAAAATTTAAAAGCTGGTGTAAAAAAATGGGGCACGAGTGGAGAGGAGTAGCCCCATTTTTGTATGAAGCACCATTTTTGAAAAATGGGGCTTCAAAAATAGGGCACGATTGCAACCAGCCTTATCAGCTATAAAGATTTGGTTGTCAGGTCAGCTCGATATGGAAGACTTAGGAGAACCAGCTATATTCTTGGGATAAAGCTTTTGCTAGATCATAGGAGTAGGATGTTGGTTCTTCCTCAGTCCACTTATATTTACAAGATGTTGTTAAGGTATGGCATGGAGAACTCTAAGAAAGGGCTTTAACTTTTCAGGCACAGAGTCCCTCTTTCTCTAGAGGAGTGTCCAAAGACACCTCAAGAGGAGGAGCAAACGAGGAATGTTCCATATGCTTCGGCTGTGGGAAGCCTCATGTCTGCCATGTTGCACACGAAACCAAATATCTGCTATGATGTTAGTATGGTAAGTAGATATCAGTCTAATCCGGGTTTGACGCACTGAGTGGCAGTGAAGCATATTCTCAAATACTTAAGAAGGCCTAGAGATTGTATGCTGATCTTTCAAAGTGACGAGCTGGTTCCAGTTGGATATACTGATCCAGACTTCCAATAAGATAAAGATGCCAGACGTTCGACATATGGATGTCTTTACCCTTGGAGGGGGAGCCATCAGTCAGAGGAGTGTTAAGCAGTCTTGTATTGCTAACTCCACCATGGAAGCCGAGTACGTTATAGCTTCAGAAGCTGCAAAGGAGGCATGCTGGCTCAAAAAGTTCCTGATAGATCTTGAGGTTGTTAGAGATGGTTTAACACTAGTTTTAGTCTTTTGTGAGAACTCGGGTGCGATGGCTAATTCTAAAGAGCCTAGAAGACACAAGACATCCAAGCACATTGAAAGGAAGTACCACCACATTAGAGACTATGTGGAGAAGGGTGAGCTGGCCATCTTGAAGATAGACACGAGCAATAATCTTGTAGATCCTTTTACAAAGACTTTGATTCAAAAGATCTTTGAATCACACTTAGAGGAGATGGGCATGAAGTGTATAGTAAATTGGATTTAGTTGATTCGCAAATATTTGAATAGTTTGAAATCTTTGGCCAAAGTGTTCTAGGTATTTGACATTTGGAATTTATACTATGAATATGTTCAAGTATAAATGAATTATTCAGTGAAGGGTGAGTCAGTAACTAATGGAGAAGTTGTGAGAAGGATAATGGTAGTAGTTATATTTATTCTTTGTCATGGACATCTAGTTGAGGGGTTATTGTCATATATACAGTCTATTTGGAAGATATCGAATAAGTGGTTTAAGACTTGAGAGTAGTGGGATTTATTTAGTGGAATTAAGTCTCATCAAACGGTGTCTAAATTTTATCATGAGATGGTAATTAATTTAACCCCTTTGGAGCTAGATTTAAATTATCCCTGAAGTCCCTGCGCGAGCCTCTATATTTATTGCCATCAAAAAAAATATATTAAAGGATTCATGAGATGAATTATTTATTAATGAGTGAGTAAATTTAGTCTTGCAAAACATTATTTATGAGATGAATAAAAGTTTAAAATCATAAAATAAAATATCTTTTGAAAATTAAAATCCATAAGATGAATTTTTATATGTGGAAAATAAAGCAAAAAAAAAAAAAAAAAGGAAAGAAAGAAAAATTGAATTTACACATATCATAATCCGTGTCAATGTGTTTGGACCAACCAGAGAGCGAACAGTTATGGGGCTATGGGCGTGCTTGCGTGCGGGCCAATCACAGCCCTCCACATGGCACGCAGTATAAGCAAAACAAGTGGGCTATCTTGGGTTTGAAACGTGTTGTTTTCATTTGTTTTTGTTAAGAAATGCTGCGTTTTGCTTTGAGGCGGCTAATCCCACATCGATTTTTTGGTTATTTTTGCTTCGGTAGCCTTTTATAAACATTGTGACCTATTTTAAGGTTTGGCAATCTAATTTAATAAATTAAAAGTTTCTGAAAGTATTGACTTTCTATGACCTAGTGGGAGAGAAAAAAATTCTTTTGAAATGTTTCTTTCCTGAAATTTAATATTTTTCAAAGCCCAGCCTCCTGGCAGTTTGAGGTCATTTCGTAGAAGGCGCGCTGGGTCTCAGTGTTCTCTTGGTTTTCTTAGAGATATATCTTCCGACATTCTTTATTTTTGGAGAAATTCCAGGTATTTCTCTTTCCTTCTTCTTTAAGTTTTGCTTTTCTATTTATTTGCAGTTTTTCTTATTATGCCTTTTTTAAGTACATGCCATTGTTATGAATGTATTAGAGCAGAGTGTCACGGGATGACTGTTTAGACCTTAGTCACCAGGTGCGCCACCTGTTAAGGTTTCGAAGATTGCTCTTAATCCTTAACCTTGGTTGGGATAGTGAGAATATGAGATAAGAAGAGAGTTTAGAGTTTAGATGAGAAAGAAGGGAAATGAGATGAGAAAGTACAGAGAGATATCAAGATATCAAATTCATTCATCAAAGTTGTTGTCAAGATTACAAGCTAAGCCACCTACTTATACTACTTACATGATATGATCCAATACATTGAATCTAGCCAACCCAAAGACTAACCGACTCTTAAGTGAGCCGCCACACTTGACTCAACTAACCAACGGCCTTGACCACCACAGCCTAACAACTCTAGACTTCACTTATTACATGAAAGCTTAAGCTACTAATTACATCAAGACTTAATCTAGCTACAATATCAGCTAGCTAATACAATTCAATCAACTAGACAACCTCCAACATGCAGCAGCACCAATTTTACAGCAGCAGCAGCACCACAGCTAACAGCAGCGAGACAGCCATAACAGACCAATGCAGCAGCTACGGTAGCCCCCTAGACTTCATCGAGCTTGGATCATAACATTCCCTCCCCCTTAAAAACATTCTTGTCCTCAAGAATGGAAGAGAGTTGAAACAATGAAGGACACTTATTGCTTATGAAAAGATAACTGAAGTGCTGAATTTCTTGCTGAATTTTCTACAGCTGGTAGGACATCTGAAATAACTCCTTATGAAATGCAGCAGAACATATTAATACAATGCTTGTTTTGCACAAGGCCTTCGTGTGGATGGATTGTACCCCTTCTGGTGGTCTACACTGATCAAACCAGATCAGCCAAACCTCAACAACTAGCCCATGGCACAACTTAATGCAGTTAATATAGCTCAAAGCACTATCTTGCTGCAGAGAACCCAAAAACGTCTCAGTACTTCTGAATTTCTGCTTGTAGTAAGCTACATAACAGAATGTAAATGTCATTAAACCCATAAGACTGCATATGAAGTCTTTAAGCATCTCGGGAGGCCTTCTAACCTCAAACCAAGAGATCCAAGCATCAAATTCTGCTTGTAAACATTCCCTATTACAGCTGACACAGCCCCATATTTTAATCATGGTGTCAAAACACATTGGGATTCCATAAGAATACAGCTGCAACTCTTTCATCTTGGATCTTATCCAAAATTTGTATTGCTTAAACATCCACTTACTAAACCACCTCAGATCATGCTCAACAAACTCTTGATTGCTTCCCAATTCCACATGATATGCTGCAGAACTCAAAATTTCAGCAATGTTTAACCCAAACAACTCATTGCTGCGGTTATTACACATTTCACCTCGATTCTTGTCCAGATGGAAGCTCATTGACGCGAACAAGTTATCACATCTTCACAAAGCCATGATAGCACCAACCACACTCAAGCTGAACAACTCATTTACTGCTAACAGTGAAGGGATTGTATTTCTCAAAAAATTTTCAGCAGCCACGAATTTTTCTATTGCTTGAATCTTGATTATGAGCTTGTAAGATCTGAAAGTACCAGCCTTTTCTTCTCAAACTCTTGCATAGACCACACCAACTAAGAGTTCATAAACCAATGTAGAATGCCAAATGCACAATGTCGTAACTTGAACACCCAAAACATTCCAATCGACACTGTCAATGCTGCGGCTCACACCTTCCAGCCTGTTCTCAAGTCTTTCCTGAATCCAAAGCTCATCCAGCCACCAAATATACCTCAAATGATCAAGCTTTGCTTTCTTGTCAACCATCTCAAGCATGAGTAACAAATATACCACAAGAACTCTCGAACAGTTGAAAACTTCTTCAAATCCAGAGCTGATCTATTCCAAACTACCTTACTATTATTCACTCTCATTTCAGCTGGAGTTATCCTTGATGTTGCACTAACCATTTCCTTCCAAACCTTAAGAGAATATTGAAGCTTGTGCATATTTTTCCATTCAGAACCACCATAACAGATCACCCCAAACCTGTTCAGGTTCTGAATCTGATCAGCACTTTTCAGTTGCTGTTCGTTCCAATTTCCAAGTGCTATCGTCATCGTCTTAACTTGGCTTTGCTTACTATCTTTAGTTGCAAACAAGAAGCTCATAACACCATCAAATCCTCCCTGAGCTGCGTCTACTTCTGCAACAAAACAACTTGAGAGATCTTGGTTGAATGGCTCAAGTTTAGCCACTGCATTTGTTCTAATCCACAAGTACTGCACTTCCACATTAAATTTAGGAGGCCTCACATTTAGTTGCACAATTGGAGCATGTTCTTTGTCCATAGCTTGATTAACACCTAGCCTTAGTTTGGAACTCAATACATTTGCCAACTTGTTACCCAACACTGTCAGTCCAGACCCAAAACAGAAGCCAAACTCCACAAAAACCTCAAGGGATCTTCCAACTTCAAACATATTAGTTATAGCACCTGTTGTACTGATTTTGGTCTGATCAGAAATCGGCTCCAGCACGTTACTAAATTTATACATCTCCAACAACTCAATTGCTTGTATAGACACAATGCTTCTCCTTTGTTGAACCTTGAAACGCACTCTCGCAGTTGGATTACTTCTCTTCAGCAGAAAATTGACTCTTTTCGGCTTCATATAAACTTGAGAATCTTCTTCCGGATCAGGAGGCAACTCGTCATAAGAAAGTGTACTTGAATACAACTTTTCTCCACTCAAAAGACGACCTTGTTCTGCACCAGGTAGTACCACAGTAGCAACAACGGATTTCTCAACAGAATGTGATAGATCAGCAGTGAAGATGCTTCGATTCTGCATACCAGCTTGCCATGGAGTAACACTTAACAGATTTGACGATGTATCCATTGGTATTACAGCAGTAGCATCGAATTTTTTAGCAGAATACTTCGGTTCTGCATAGCTCTATGCGTGATTGCTTGCAAGGACTTCATAGTGATCCACTTGTAGTATCGAATCATCCTTAGAAGACCATGACTCAATCATTGACTGGTCATGCTTCAATTTCTACTTAGTAAACTTCTTTTTCCCCCAAAAATCCTTCAATGTGTCATTAAGATGATTCCTCTTCACTTTACTCTTTGCATTCCTTATCATTCCCATGACATGAAAATCGTATTCCCATTCTGGAAGCATGTCATGCTGAAGCTCATCATCTTCAAAATGCTCTAACTCTAGCAAAGAGTCTTCATAATGATCATCTTGCTCAAACTCAGGATCCTCTGACTTGTGTTCATCAACTTCGGCATTGTCGTGGTCGAATTCATCTTCAACAACAAATGTTTCTACTACAACTTCCTCTTTATGCTCAACCATGAACTTTTGTTGTCTAACGCTTTCCACTAGCTCCGGAAACTCATTTGCATCAAGAACACCAACATAATCTCGATTGTTGTTTGCAAACTGACGATCCTTAATTTCCTACCGCCATTCTTCCAATACCTGTTTCATTATCTCATTGCTTTTCCTTCAATTCTCCTCGAGATAAGCTTGCTCTAATCTCTTCAATTGATCACTCAACACAGATTGACAAGAGCTGTCATCAACCATATTTGCAATATTAAGCAGTGTTAAGGTTTCGAAAAGAGCCAAACTCTGTTCGCAGAGGTAAGAACCAACTCGGTTCGCAAAGGAACAAATTCGATTCGATCCACTTCACCAGATGTTTGCTTAAAGGAATTATACTCCTACGCTTGCAGAAACAATCACTTGCTAACCGCTCTTCAATTGTCACTGAGTACAAACCCTAATACGCAAATGTTCGCACCATAGAATTTCGCACAAACCCTAACCACAATGCTTTCTTGAATAATTCGGACTAAGAATCTGAAATCGGTTCGATTCCAGCCTGTAGTGATGATTTAAACACACGATTCACCACAACCTTCAAGAATGAAGTCGGATTTCAACACTTTCGGTGCTCAGTTCAATGTCAGATTTTCGCCTTCACTCCTCAATTGAATGTCAGAACTAGAAACTACTTTAATCAACTGTTTTCCTAATCTTCTGATTATGATAAATTTTAATGTTGATCAATGGCTCACTTAACTTCTTCTCCAACTGATCAATTGAATAATTGATCAAGAACAATTGAGCTCAGCATTCCACTTCAACAACTACTGCTTTGCTTCAACACTCAACTTCAGTAGCTAATGCTTGATCAGATTCAATCTGAATCAGCTTGATAATGAACGTAATCAACAATTACTGATCAATTGAACTTTCTTCAATGTATTTCAATCAAATTGATCCCAACTGAAGCAATTCCCAGGCACTTGCTGATCACTAAGGCAGTACACCAGCTCTTCAAGATCAGAATTCAGAATTGAATTCTTGATCTTATAAAACTGAACAAATCAGTATCAAAACTATTTTTGTTGATTAATTGCAACGCAATCAATCAAATTTTGCAAATTTTTTTTGATTTAGAGCTTGATTCGGAAGCCAAATCAAGGCTCTGATACCAATTGTTAAGGTTTCGAAGATTGCTCTTGATCCTTAACCTTGGTTGGGATAGTGAGAATATGAGATGAGAAGAGAATTTAGACTTTAGATGAGAAAGAAGGGAAATGAGATGAGAAAGTAGAGAGAGATATCAAGATATCAAATTCATTCATCAAAGTTGTTATCAAGATTACAAGCTAAGCCACCTACTTATACTACTTACATGATATGATCTAATACATTGAATCTAGCCAACCTAAAGACCAACCGACTCTTAAGTGAGCCGCCACACTTGACTCAACTAACCAACGGCCTTGACCACCATAGCCTAATAACTCTAGACTTCACTTATTACATGACTCAACCAAAGCTTAAGCTACTAATTACATCAAGACTTAATCTAGCTACAATATCAGCTAGTTAATACAATTCAATCAACTAGACAACCTCGAACACGCAGCAGCACCAACTTTACAGCAGCAGCACCACAGCTAACAGCAGCGAGACAGCCATAATAGACCAATGCAGCAACTATGGCAGCCCCCTAGACTTCGTCGAGCTTGGATCATAACACCACCAAGTGACACCTCCGCTTATGACACTGAGTCAGGCTACCGACACACCTAAGGCACGAGACCTTAGTATGCAGTAGAAGATTGAAGTAAGAGACTTGGAGAGATGTGAGAAAATAAGAAGATATGAATATATTACACAAGGAATGAGTAGTTACAAGTATGGTTGGCTTTGGAGCTTGGTTGGTGGATGTCCCAAATGAGAGCCCTCCACCCCTATTTATACTAGTGACCCCCTCTCCTTCCCTTGGTTGGTTGGAAGGTTCTAGGTCCTCCGAGGAATCTTACCCTTCTAACTTGCCCTAGAAGCTTCCTTCCCTCTTAGGGTTCCTTAGCCATGTGAATATAAGAAGCTTCTAGAGATCTCTATATAACTCTAGTATATACAAGAATATACAAGAACGTTCCGGAATGTTTCGGACAACTCTAGAACATTCTATACATATCTAGAACACTTTGGAAACGAATTTTCCTATACATTTAGTGACTCGTGACATCCTCTCCCGCCTAAACTATTGAAGTCCTCGTCAATGTTGCGTGGTCTTGAATGCCTCGACCACCTCCCAAAACTACCATAATTCATCCTCCTTCTCCCATGTAGCTTCGGCATCTGGATGGTTCTTCCATTGGATCAAGTAATCTTTATACCTCAGCACCCCTCTACTTCCCACAACCCGTTATGCTAGGATCTCTTCAACCTCCTTGTCGAAAGATGTTACCACGGGTGTAGGAGCTCTTTGTGACTCGTTTTGGCTTGGATCTTCACTGTCTTTATGGTACGGCTTTAGGAAGCTCATATGGAACACCGAGTGAATCTTTAGTCTCGGAGGAAGCTCTACTCGGTACGATACGGTCCCGACTTTGCCTATTACAGGGAACGGTCCCTCATACCTGCGTACCAACCCTTTATGTACCTTTCTTAGGGTCTTGAACTGCTGTGGCAAAAGCTTTATCATCACTAAGTCTCCCACTTGAAACTGCAAGTCTCCTCTCTTCTTGTCTGCCGATGTCTTCATCTTTCGACTTGCCTTCTCAAGGTAGGCCTTAGCAATGTCGAGATTTTCATTCCATCCCTTCGCCACTTGGTACGTTGCGGGGCTACTCCCGGTGTAGCCTGTGGTAACTGCTTGAGGAGTCAATGGCTGCTGTCCCATAATGATTTCGAATGGACTATGCCTGGTGGGCTCGCTCTTTTGCAAGTTATATGAGAACTGGGCTACATTTATCAGCTTAGCCCAATCCTTCTGATTAGCTCCCACAAAATGCCTCAGATACAGTTCCAACAAGGCATTGACCCTCTCTGTCTGTCCATATGTTTGAGGGTGGAAGCTTGTGGATTAATGTAAGTCTGACCCCATCAATCGAAAAAGCTCAGCCCAAAACTTTCCTGCAAACCTGGGATCCCGGTCACTGATAATGATCCGCGGTAGTCCCCAATACTTGACCACATGCTTGAAGAACAAGCGTGCGGCTTCCGTGGCTGTACAGTCTCCAGAGCTGGGATGAACGTACCGTATTTGGAGAATCGGTCCACCACCATCAGGATGGAACCAAATCCTTCTGAGGTAGGCAAGGCCGAAATGAAGTCCATCGAGACGCTCTCCCAAGGCTGATCTGGAATGGGTAGAGGCTCTAACAGTCCAGTAGGCTGTCTCTGCTCCACCTTATCCTGCTGACAAACCAGGCACGTACATACATAGGCCTCAATGTCGTCCTTCATCCGAGTCCAATAATACCCATTCTCTTCCAGTGCCACTGTGCGCTCTATGCCGGGACGTCCTGCCCATCTTGAATCATGGAACTTGCGCATCAGCTCTTGTCTCAGACTTCCCCATTTCGGTATGAAGAGGTGACTGCCAATAGTGTAGAATAAACCGTTAGAAACCCAGAACTTCCTTATCTTGCCTTCTGCAACTAACTGCATTAAGCTCTTGGCCAACGGATCTTGGGTTATGCCTGCTCGAATCTTGTCCAAGAGATCCCCTTGGACACTACTTATGCTTGCCAATTCTGCCTTCTGAATCAATGCATCAGCTACCACGTTAGCCCTCCCCGGCTTGTACTCCATTACATAGTCAAATTCTGCCAGGAAGTCTTGCCATCAGGCCTGTTTAGGAGACAACTTCTTCTGATTCTGGAAGTAACTAGTCGCCACATTATCTGTCTTGATCACGAACTTACTTCCAAGCAAATAGTGTCTCCATACTCGTAGGCAATGAATGATGGCGGGCATCTCTTTGTCGTGCGTAGCGTACCGCCGTTCTGTGTCATTCAATTTCTGAGACTCATAGGCAATGGGGTGTCTGTCCTGCATCAGCACCCCACCGATAGCAAACTCTGATGCATCGGTATGTACTTCGAATGGCTTGGAGAAATCGGGCAGACACAATACTGGCTCTTCATTCGTAGCCTTCTTCAAGTCCTCAAATGCTGCTTGGTAAGCGTCATCCCAGTCCCAAGCAACCCCCTTCTTTGAAAGATTTGTCAAGGGTGTGGCCCTTGTCGAATATCCTCGAATGAACCGTCGATAGTAATTTACAAGCCCCAAGAAGGATCTCAGCTCACTAACCCCCTTGGGTGGCTCCCACTCATCAATAGCTTGGACCTTCTCTCGGTCCATGCTAATCTTCCCATCACTGATGCGATGCCCCAAGAACATCACTTTCTTTTGGGCAAACGAGCATTTCTCCTCCTTGACATATAGCTCATTCTCCCTTAGGACCTGGAAGACCTTCCTCAAATGCTTGACATGGTCCTGCAGTGTCTCACTATAGACCACGATATCATCCAAATACATGACAATTCACTTATCCAGAAACAGCTTACTGATGTTGTTCATGAGAGTGCAGAACGTTGCCGGTGCATTTGTTAAACCAAAGGGAATCACAAGGCACTCATAAGAGCCATACCTTGTAACACATGTCGTCTTTGGCTTGTCTCCCTTGGCGATCCGGACTTGCCAGTACCCTGACCTCAAGTGCAACTTGGAGAAGTACCTTGCTTTCCCTAATCGGTTGAACAAGTCTGCAACAAGTGGTATGGGGTACTTATTCTTCATGGTAATCTTGTTTAGCTCCCGGTAGTCAATGCACATCCTCAATGATCCGTCATGCTTCTTTTGAAAAAGCACCGGGGCACCGAACGGGGCCTTAGATGGCCTTATGAACCCAACCTCTAATAACTCCTTGAGCTACTTCCTCAGCTCTTCTAGCTCTGGAGGGGCCATGCAGTAGGGACCCGTGGCGGGAGGTCTAGTGCCTGGCTCTAGCTCGATCTCATGATCTACCTCCCGTCTTGGCAGTAACTTCTTGGGCAACTCCGTTGGCATCACGTCTTGGTAGGAGTCAAGAACCTCTCGCACCTCCTTGGGTATATCGAAAGGGGTCGGTGCCTCCTGCTCGACTAAGGATGCAAGGTAGGTTACCGCACCCTTCCAAAAACCCTTCTTAAGCTACATGGCCGAGAGCTCCCTTAGTAATGGTACAGTGAAGGTCTCCCGGCCCTTCGAAAAGTGCAGTACATTCTCCTCTGATAATGACAAGGGCTTGACCCGATCCCAGAAATCCATCCCTAGTGCCACCTGGAAGTCATCCATCGTTACCACCATCACGTCCACGGTGCCTCTCCAACTCCCTAACTGTAGTGGCACCTTATGAGCTACCCCATGAATCGGTTTGGATGAAGAGTTGACGGCCTTCATCCATCCCGGCTCACGGGCGTATCTCAATCCCAACCGCTTGGCTTCCTTCTTGGATATGAAATTATGCGAGGCCCTCGTGTCCACTAGCGCCTTAGTCTCAACCCCATTGATTGTAGCGCCGATGAACATCAACCCACCAGCGGGACGCGCCTTCTGTCTAGTTGTTGGCACATCCTTCCGCACGTCACCTGTGTGCCCTATGCGGGCCTCCTTAGTTACGGAACCAAGGACACGCATCGAACCCATATGCGTCTCCTCGGTCTTGGACTGATCATGTGTAGCAATGATGGCATTAAGTGCCTTCCTCTGTGGGAACTCCCGTGCATAGTGTGGTCCTCCACATAGGAAGCAAGTCCTACTCCCTATCCTCGGTTCCTTCCCACCATCATGCCGTCTCTCCTTCTCTTTTCCTTTGGGTGGTTTGTGGGGCCTTTCTCCCCCACATTTCTACTTGCCACCCCTCTTCTACCTTCTGGTAAAGTCCTGTTTGAACTCTACCAAACTCTCGGCTTCGGCAATGGCATGTGCCAAGTCTTGCACACCCCGACGCCTCAGCTCTAGCTCAGCCCAGGACTGTAGACTGTCTATGGAGTAAAAGAGCCTGTTCACCTCCGTCATGTCCGGGATCTCTAGCATCAAGGACTGAAACTCCGCAACATAGTCCTTAATGGACCCTGTATGCTTCAACCCCCGGAGCTTCTTCATGGAAATCCCTTCGGCATTCTCCGAAAAGAACTTCTTCTTGAGCTCCTTCTTGAATTCCTCCCCTGTGTCCATGGTGCACGGCCCCCGGCTAATGTCACCATGATGTCTCCTCCATCATAGTGCAGTGTCATCATGTAAATACATCGTTACTTTATTGATCTTGGATGCATTATCGTCAAGGTGCATCACCTCAAAGAACCTTTCTAGGCACCAAATGAAATTATCAACTTCTTTAGCAATGCGTTTTCCCCCATATCTTGGCGGGTTAGGTACCTTGACACGCTGCACCTCTCGGGCACCCGCACCTCCTGCTACTGCAGCTTTGCATAAGGTGCAATCAGCCTTTACACTGTTCAGCTCCTCTCGGAGCCCGAGCACTGAGGCACTCAACTTGTGAAGCTGCTCTTCCAGTGCAGCCTTGACAGCATTGACAGCACCCAGCACCTTGTCATCTAACCCTGTGACACTTTCCTCCAAAGCCACGACATCGTCCAACTGCTCATGTACATCACCCATGGCTAACTCGAGCTTCGCAACCCGAGCATCTAGGCTGGACAAGGCATCCCTGGAGACCGAGGGATCCTTGCCCTTAGTCTTCTTTGTGCGCGTCTCCGCCCTACCCAATTTCTGCTCTGGGTTCAAGGTCACCGCACTCACGTTCACATCCTCCATATTCACACTAGCCATGCGCTACCCCTACGCACTCAAGAGCAAGCCACACACACCACAGTGTTAACAATGCACCACTTCAGGAGCCACAAGCGCACCAACGCTCACCTCGACAACACTGCTTTGCACAAATCGTGCGTTAATGCACCACAAGCGCACCCCTGCGCAAACTTGTGCAACCTCACGCAGCGCTTGAGCACTACTTGACCCCAACGCACCCCAAGTGTGTTCCTTGGCACAACCCTAGAGTGATAAGACGGTATATGCCCCTAGAGTAGTTCACTACCCTATGTCCTTGTTTAATATTAATGTAGGTTTAGAGTTACTAGCCTAAACCCTTAAAGTCATTATTGTGATGGAATATAATGAAAGGATTTTAGCTAGGCTAACCTAAATTCATTGTCTAATTTTGTTAATTTATTTACAAACCCGTCTTTCATCACTCGGTTGTCACCGAATCAACCTTTATTCTGATTCTTGTGGATATGACACCCGTCTATCTGCCATAGCTACGACTTGCTTGTGTGTTTGCAAGTACACAATTTTATACACTCTTTAATAGCACATTAAATTTTTGGCACCATTGCCAGGGAATTGTAGCTAAGTTTGATTAAGTGATTCTCGATGTTTCTTTTTTTTTATATTTTATTGTCAATCCATTATTCTTAAGTGACTTTTATATTTTATTTATTTTTCTAAAAAATTATTTTATCTTATTATACTTTCTTAACTTTTATAATTTATTTATTTATTTATTAAATAATTAGATTTTTTTTATTTTTATAATTTATTTATTTATTTATTAAATATTTTGCCATTGAGCTGGGAGCGCTATTGGATTAGGGGATCATCCTCAAGAGTTTTATAATTCATTTGGAGGACATTTCCTTTGATTTTTATGATTAGTAGCTCTATACCGCGTCTAGCTTAAAATGTTAAACTTAGTGCTCTTGAGAAGCAACGTAGCTTTTTTTAGTTTTATAGTTTGCTAAATTTTTCGATTGACCCCCCTGTGTTTCTCATGACTCTTTTTTTCCCACCTATTGATTACTTTGTTTCTCTTCTATACTAAGCACTTGGAGTATGAATTTAATTTTTGCTAATGATTTTTAAGAAGTTTCTTGGTCAGTTGTCTTTGTATATCTGCTATTTAGCTAAATTTCTTCGGGTGCCATTTTTCTCAAACTTCCTCAGCTTTACCATGCGTAGCCGACTATGTTTGATCAACATACCTTACTACTCAGATTCCCTCTTTCCTTTCCATGCCTTTGTTTATTTTTGCATAGTTTGCATTGAGGATAATGTAAGGTTTCGGTTTGGAGATGACATGAGTTGTATGATTTTTTATGTTTTTCTTGTCTTTTTAGTATGATATGCTTTGAATTAGCTGAGGTTTTAGTTATAAGTTAATGTGATTCATATTTAATTCAAATTTGCAAAGTTTCCAGAATTAAATTTTTTATGTAATAATGTTATAATTGGATTTTACTAGTGAACTCACTATTTTATCTTCAAACTAGTTTGAGGGTTTACTTCATTCAGTCTCAATCTTTCAACAGACCCTACACATTAAGATGTTATGTGGGAATAATTCTAGCAATTAGAACTTGAACACTTCAACTTCTTTTACTTTTGAAATCACCAATATATTTCCTTTTCTAAATGCATTGTTGAGGACATACAAAAAAGGTACCAATGCTTGTAATGATCAGGTAATTACTCGTGACTAGTTGGTTCTTATAGCCCTTTTTTCTCGAGTAAGTAAACCTGTAGGGGTGTTTTAGTGACCTGAGCCAACCGGATTGAGTGCTCCCGCTTGAAAGCTCACTACACAAGACATAGGAAAAGCTTAAGAAGAGCCAACTTCTATAATCACCTTGATAAGCACCAATGCCTAATATGAGTGACATATTGTTTTAAGGTATGTGCTAGCAATGGCTTAGGTTGTCAAGTTCTGGGACTCGAGTTATTAGGTCCGAGGGGTTCCCTTTATTTGGTGCCTTAAGCCAACTGGATAGGGAGTCACTGATGGAAAGCTCGCTACCTAGGTCCAAGGAAAACACAACTAACCATGATTACTTTGAAAATACCTTGATATAAAAGAAATAAAAGGGTGAAATTGATGTCATGTGGTAAAAAAGAAGGAAGGAAAGGATTTGATATTTCCAATGTTTAGGAGTAATTTGCAAGTGTTACTTATTCCGTCAATTATTCACGCTAATCTTTTTAGATGTGAAAGGTCCAGTGTAAGACGGGGAGGAGAAATTTGTAAACCTATTTACTAGTAGATAGATTTCAATAATGAAACATCTAGCTAGGACCAGTGAGCTAATAGCATTACATGCTACTTTTTTTATTTATCAGATGTGTTCATAAATATTTTTCACAACCAATTCACATAACCACATGACTGATTAAATCCTTTTACTACCAGCTATTTTGAAATGAATTTTGCTTAAGGTCAAGCAAATTTTGGTTTGGCGATGTGATGTATAATATATTTTATATCTATTGTACTACAATCCTATGATAGTTTTGGCTATTATATATGTGTTATGGTATAATATTTGTATATTTAGGCTTGGTATGTGATGGAGGAAGGACAACTTGAAAATCGGTAAAAAATGGACATAAAAGGACAAATTTGAAGACTATGTTGAGAAGCCCAATGACGTATAAAAACAAGACTAAGTGGGAGAAAATTTAGCAAAGAAAAGTCTTCCATTGGGTGTGTGGATTGATCAACCATGCATTTTGGCAATTAGTCTAGCTTAAAACGAGCAAAAGGTTGAAAGAAGAGCATTCATGACCAAATAACATCCAATCTCGCTTACAATACCACTTGGATCATGTAGATCTGTTTGAGAGCTTCATTTTGATATAACCTTTGACCCATAAATTCTTATAGATCATGTAGATCTGCATAAGCTGCTGATTGCGTTGATAGATCAGCAATGACATGACAAGCCTCTAGGGTATGCCGCCTCTATATAAAGGGGAGGAGGACCTAACCCACTATTTGTTCCCCATTCACTTCTCCTCCCCCAAGCCACCAAGAGAGACCTGATTCTTACGAAGGCCGAAGTGCAAGTAGTTGAAGTACTAGGGAATCAAAGCAAGAATCAAGTCAACACCAATCAAGGAGTTCATCAATTCATGAGTTTTCTTACCCTTTTCTCTTTTGAATTAGTGATTTGTAAAACTCTTATGGAAGAGTAGACTAGTTGTTTAGGGTTGAAGAATGGGTTGTCCAAATGCTAGATTTATATTTTATGTTCAATAATGACCGTTGTTATGCTACGTTTGCACCCCTGTGGTGAGTTTTATCTTTTGATATTGGATTTCTTATTATCTGCTTGTAGCCATGCTTTGAGTTCTAATTTTCTTCATATGTTGTCGTGTGCTTGCAGCCTAGATTGTAGTATAACATGTTTTCCATCGGCATTCAAGGTTGAGGTTGTACCCTATCCTATTGACAATCTTTGTATAAATTAAAGTGACAAAAGAAATTTGTTAGTGCTATTGAGATAATCCATGCTACCCCTAGAGTGATAAGATATGTTATGCCCTCAGACAAGTTCATTTCCCTAAGCCCTTAGTTAAGTATTAATCCAAGTTCAACATGAAATTAGGTGTGATAGAAGAATTTAGTAATGCTATTGAGATAATGCATGCTACACCTAGAATGATAAGATGGGTTATGCCAGTAGACTCGTTCATTACCCTAAGGTTTAGAGCTTGTAGCTTAAACCCTTAAAGTCATTATTGTGATGAAATATAATGAAGGGATCCGATTTAGGCTAATCTAACATCACACCCTAAACTAACTTTGATCGATTGCCAACTTTAATTTATTGTTTATTTTTGTGAATTTGTTTACAAACCCATTCTTCCAACAAAAATGAATTTTTAACTGCTCGATAGTCACCGAATCAAACTTTATATTGATTCTCTATGGATATGACGACTGTATACTTACCACAACTACGACTTGCTCATACGCTTGCCAGTACATGGTTTTGTACACTTTCAATAACCTCATCAAGTCATTTTGAGTAATTGGATGGTTATTTTGAATAAACAGGTGGGGGTTTTTTAAATTGGCTGGTGACTTGAGGAATTCGATGATGATGTTAAGTAATTGGAAATTGTTTTTGGGGATTGCTAGTATGTAGTTGCTATTTTGAGTTATCGGCTAAAGGTTCCTAGTAATAGGGTGATTTGGAGTAAGTTGGTTGGGATTTGGAGTAATTTGCTTGTCATTTAAGGAGCAAGTGCATTGTTTATTTTAGGTAATTGACTACTGATTTTTGAGTTGTTAGATGACGTTGAGTAGTGGATAGTGATTTTGAGTAAGTGGTTGATGTTTTTGTTAATTTGAGCAATTTCGGTAGTGTAATTGTGTAAATGGATGAATTTTAATTATTAGGGTGGAGATCTTGAGTATGTAAGTGGGCTATGATTTTTGATGGGGCAAGTGATTTTGAATGATTGGTTGTTTGAGTAAGTGGGCTATGATTCAAATAATTCTCTAGTGAATTATGTTTGAAAACTAACTGTATTGACCACCAAATTCGACTTAGAGACAAACAAAAGATTAACTCGAGATGGAATATTTAAAATCGAATGATTAAAGACCCTTCATACAAAAACACCTTGTACTGAAATGATTAGAACTCGAAGTGGGTAGGCTTGGGTCCTGACGGAAGGACTTCAAGTATGACCATAGAGAACAGAAAAAAGAAAAAAAAGAACAAATGATGTAGGAAGTAGAAAGGAGAGAACAAACCAAAGAATTATGAAGAACTCCAATTTTCCTAAGTCTTTTATGCCCCCACACCAATACAACTTGGGCCAATTGCACTCTGATTATCTCAAGATGGTACATTCAAAACTGAAGGATTATCTCATACCATTTGAACAGAAACAACTTGAACTAAAGTGCTTGGAACTCAAGGTAGGTATTCTCGATTTCTGATGAAAGGACCTCAAATATGACCACAAAGAACAACAAAATGTAACAAATGTTATGAAGAAGAAAATAGAGACGAAATCAAAGAGCTGTGGAGTAATGGACAGCTCTTTTGCCTCAAGCAATTTATGCCCTCGCACTGATATAAGAAGAAGAAAAAAGAGACCAATGAAATGTCGACTCCCGGGGTTATCACGGCACCTACCTCGATAGTATACTCCAGAGATGCACTAAAGTAAGCTTTAACTAGCTTAGTAATGGAGAGGAGAAACTATCTTTTAGAGAGAAAGTATGAAGGCGGAGAGGCGTTTCTTAGTAGTTTCTTATGTTAAACAATCTACCAAACTGCTCTACTTATGGTCAAAGTTCTCTTGTTGAAGGAATCATTAATGTCGGAACATCCGGCCTCAAAATGAAAGGAGTTGGTGGACATGAAAGGAGCAAAGAGTCCAAGTCAATCATAGAATGCGTGGACATGGAAGGAGTGGGCATTGAATCAGTCAAAAGGCATATCACGTGGTTGAATAGGTCATAAGGTGTATCTGGACTCGAGTTCGAACTTCAAGCAATGGCTAAAGATCAATACCCTAAGCTTGAGCTTGCAGAGCTCGACTAAGATGAGAACTGCTTTGAATTCAATTTTGTCACAACTATTATGAAAGCAATGGGCATAAAAATAAAACTTCTGACTGGAAAACGTGCATACCACACCACACCCGCTGGGCTTTAGCAAGTCAGGGAATGCGCGCGTGATCCACCAAGCCCACTGTAGGTCCACTAGACTTTACTTGGTCCAAGGAAAATAGGGCATATAAAGGGCTTTCCTACTTTCAAATATTCTATGTGAGATTAGAGACTTTGAATAAGTTGCAAAGAATTAAAGCACCGATACCCCTAGTTAGTTTAAGTTGATCATGATTTCAATACTTGGGCATTGGGTGGTGGGGTTTTCCTAACGGGTTAGTGATTTTGAGGAATTATGCGGTGATTTTGAGTAATTAGATAGTGATTTTGATGAATTTTGAGGTGATTTTAGTAATCGGCTAGTGAGTTTGAGTAATTGGCTGGTGATTTGGAGTGTTGGGCTAGTGATTTTAATTGGTCATTTTGAGTGATTGGCTAGTTAGTTTAAGTTGGTGATGATTTTGAGTAATTTGCTAGTGATTTTTAATGATTAGGTGATTTTTAGTACATAGACGGTGATTTTTAACGTTTGGGTGGTGATTTCAAATTTGGGTTTTTTTTTTTATTGAAAACCACCTAAATTTTAGTTGAGATATTAGAAAATCACCTAACTATTCTAATTTTTTAAAGTCACACCGAAACTTTTCAGTGTCACATATAATGTTTACATAGTTAAATTTCTATTAGAATAAATACAAAATTATCAAACTACCCTCAATAAAAATTATTTTATCAATTAATTATAAATAAGTTTATAAATAAAAAAAACTGTTATCATTTAAGGTGAATCTGGAATCATAACATAAGAATAAGAGAGTATGAGATGAGAAGAGAAATGAAATAGATGAGAGATTAGAGAGAAATTAGAGTTGAGAGAGGAAAGATATCGATTTCTATTCAATGAACCAAGAATACAAGATATTTTGCTTATTTATGCACAAGATAAAAGACGGCTAAAACATTGCACCAAGACAACACTTAAACCAACTTAACTAAACTAGGCGCCAAAACCAACTTCACACGCTAACCAACTAAACCAATTTTCCAGCCAAAAAGATATTTAAGTGAACAAATGCAAATTCACAGCAAAACAACTAAGATAGCATTTGCAGATGAAGAAAATGCTTCACTGTCATGACCATACCCCCTCCTTAAGAACATTCTTGGCCCAAAAATGAAGAAGGGAATTGGCTTCGAATGAACTTCAAATCTTGATGTAGACTTTGTGTATGCATTTGCAAGTGTACTAGTTGTATCAAGTAATATAGAAATAAGTAGAGTATCGTCCCACGAGGATTGTTATTGAATGAGCACTAAGATTAGTAGCTTTGATGCTATTTGAACAACCGAAAGATTGAGATGTTGATATGAATTAAGATAAACTAAAAAGAAACAAATATGTTAACTGGTTTTATGAAGTTTTTATGATTTAATAATATCCAAGGCATCCGATTTCACCCAGTTGCATTAATACACCTTTCTATTCTCGTTATTCAAGTTGTTATTACGTGTTGATGGTTGAAAACCCTGATTTACTAAATATTCTCTCTCGAGCAACATTTAGCATGCTCTTTTACATATTAACCCATCACTCTCGTGCATGAATTAAAATAAGAAAATATTTTTAAAGCTCTATGATTTTCTCTTAAAAATCACACAAATCGCGTTAATCTTTCTCGAGTATTCGCTCCATTTGTGGTGCTTATCACCTTAGCACTCATCATAAATCTCCTCTCGGACTTATTATGAATCATTATAGGCCTTAAATAGTGATCAAGTATTTAAAACTTATGAACAACAATGATAAACACTTCAGCAACGCAATGACAAAACAATGAATACGTTGAATTAGAAATAAGCGTATATTACAACTTAGGCTACATCGTAGCCTTGGAATAACAAAATTAGTTCATGATAAACTTAATATAAAGCATAACTAACACAAAATTCATGAACTTAGAAGAAGAAAAGGCTAAAAAGGACTTAAAAATATAAGATTACAAACCAAACTTTCTTCCTTCTCCTTCTTCTTCCTTCACCCGGTTTTCTACTTCTTTTTCCTACACTTTGTATGAGTTTTTGTTTGAATGAAGGATGATTGCCAACATGACACAACACCCCTTTATATAGTGTTTGAGCTAGGATAAAAAAGATTGGAAAAAATCATCAAAAATGCTTCTTATTTGATGGAAGTTGCGGCAGCTGCTACTTGCTTGTTTCTTCATTATTTTATGTGAATTGTTTGCTCAAGCACCGCCCAAAACCTGCAAAACTGAGCTAGAAAATGTTCAAGTATGTTTATACAATGAATTTAGGCAAAAAACATTGTGTTTTTGCAGCCCAAATGCAAGTTGTAGCTGAAAAGTTGATATTTTATGTAAAATTCTGCATTTAGGCGTGAGAATGATTATTTTTGTTAATTTTTTGTATTTATTTGATGTATCTTGCTTTTACTTGTTAATGTTAATGATAAAACCTATAAAGATTTAACATAAAATGAGTGTTTTTACAAGAAAATAGAAAAATAGTTCAAAATGAGCAAAACCGAGCAAAATTGATAGAAGTTTGATGCAAAAATGGTTAAAATTATATTAAAATGATATAAATAAATATATACTAAATTAGACTTATCAAAATACCCCCAAACTTAAATCTTGCTCGTCCTCGAGCAAGGCTAAATATTAAGGCTCAAGATTTCATGCTTTTTAAGAATTTTACCACAAGTCAAAGCAGGTATACTCCAAATTAGAGAAGAATAACTGAGACTCAAAGTTCAGGGTTCTAAAGGCAAAACCACCTTTCTCAAGGAAAAATCTATCAATTACCTAGGTAATCGAATTCAAAATTTAGCTAAGCAAATTAAGTTTTATCCGTTCTTTCTAATCTTAAGATATTCAAACGTAATAGAGGACAAAAATTATACCACTCATAACAAGACTTATCAAGTATGTCCAAAACTAACTATTTTCGCACCATTTTTCTTTTTTTTTGGAGAAATTTATTTACTCAAGTCAATATAAGCATATCTGCAGCAAGAATCAAGCTCCAACTCCTGGGCGATGACCCATAAGTAAGAGAAGCCACCACTGAGATACCTGTATTATGACATCCTGAGTATATCTTCAGTGAGAATCAATCTCCGACTCCTGGGCGATGACCCATAAGTATGAGAAGCCACCACTGAGACGCCCTCTTAACGGGTAGCACATATCTTATTTATGTGGGATAGCGGTGCTAGAGAAGTTCCCCCCCCCCCCCCCCCCCCCCCCCCCAACCAAAACCCACTTTTTTTCGGTGCTTGGTTCCTAATTAGCTTTCTAAGTACCCCTTGTAGCGATCTTTCAATGCGGCAACTCCCGTTCTAGTTGGCCCAAGGTACCAGGTGTTGAAACACCCCTACGGATCTACTTGCTTGAGGTACCAAGGCACGAAACTATCACACCATAGCACATATCTAGAAGATAGCGGTGCTTAGTAATTCACTCTCTCTATCATATTTTTTCTTTTATTTAGATTTAGACATAACTCTTCAAAATCTATTACGTAAATGATACTCTTTATACAATCTATTCAAATTTAAGCATCTTTAATCAGAAAGAAAAGTAAAACAACCGTGCTAACTAGTGATGTCAACTACCATGGTTTTATCAAGATAGTGCCTTAGATTAGACCGTGTTTTGCAATTAGAACACAAAAACAATTGATTATCCAGTTATTCAAATCTAATTAAAGTAAATGAGCTAAAAAGAGTAGAAAAAATGCCTAAAAAGCATGATGATAAGTTCTTTCTTTCTTTCTTTCTTTTTTATATAAAATTTTTTTGAAAGATTAATGATAAAAACTGTAGAAAACTGACAATATTTTTGTTGGCCGACACTATTTACATCCTCATACAAAGGCTCCGAACTGTGGGAGGCACTGAAGCCGACTCTAAAGCATAAAACAGGAAAACTTTTTCGAAATAATTTTGTTTCAAAACTTTAAAAATTGCTTTTCCCACCCCCAAACTTTATTTTGAAAAAGAACTAAAAAGATAAATTGGGTGAGAGATACTTATCCGGTTTGAGGATTGCTCTTTTAATAGTGCATGTGGACATCTTGCTACCCCCAAACTTGTTTCAAAATACCTGTTAAAAAAAAAAAACCACAAACATGAGTCGAATAAAAATAATGAAAGGGAAAGAAAATAGGCAAGTAAGGATAGAAACAATTGGATTTCCTCCCAAGAAGCGCTTTTAGTTATAGTCATTAGCTTGACTTTCTGAGTGGCTTATTTGACATTGTTGAGATGAATGGAAGTTTTCTGAGGCTCGAGCTCTCCATCAATGTAAGGTTTTAGTCTTTTCCCATTGACCTTAAAAGTACCCTTTTTCTCATCCTGAATCTCAACCGTGCCATATGGAAAAACACAGGTTACAATAAAGGGTCCTGACCATCGAGAGCGCAGCTTTCCTGGGAAAAGTCGTAAGCGAGAGTTAAATAGTAGAACTTTTTGCCCCACTACAAACTCTTTGTTTAGAATGTGCTTGTCGTGCCATCTTTTGGTTCGGTCTTTGTAAATTCAAGCATTTTCATAAGCCTCATTTAGCCTCATTTCTGAACTCATCCATCTCGTTGATTTGTAGCAACCTCTTTTCGCCTGCAACTGCTAAATTGAAGTTTAAGGTTTTTAAGGCCTAATATGCTTTGTGTTCCAATTCTACTGGTAAATGACATGCTTTTCCATAAGCCAGTCGATATAGAGACATTCCAGTAGGTGTTTTGAATGTTGTTCTGTATGCCCAAAGTGCGTCATCTAACTTTTTCGATCAATCCTTTCTAGAGGCACTAACTGTTTTTTCAAGAATAACTTTCAATTCTTAGTTTGAAATTTCCTCTTGTCCACTCGTTTGAGGATGGTATGGAGCACCCATATAGTGTGCAACTCTATACTTACTCAATAAAGTTTTAAGTTGGCGGTCACGAAAATGTTTTCCGTCATCACTTGTAATTGCTCTAGGAGTTCCAAACCGAGAAAAGATGTTTTTTCTTACAAAGTTTACTACAACTCTAGCATCATTGGCCGGAAAAGCAGCTGCTTCGGCCCATTTTGACATATAATCTACAGCAACCAAAATAAATCTGTTAGAAAATGATGAGGGGAAAGGACCCATGAAATCACTCCCCCAAACATCAAATAATTCAACAACCAAAATGTTATTTAGGGGCATTTCATGTTTCTTGGAGATGTTACCTGTCCTTTGACATCTATCACATTTATTAACAAATTTAAAATAATCTTTAAAGAGTGTAGGCCAATAAAATCCAGATTGTAAAACCTTAGCTGCGGTTTTTGTCCCACCATGATGGCTACCAGTTTCAGAAGAATGACAGTGGCATAGAATGTTCTCCATTTCCTCCTCAGGTACACATCTTCTGATAATCTAGTCTGCACAATGCTTATACAAGAATGGTTCTTCCTAGAAATAGTGCTTTAAGTCAGCGAAGAACTTCTTCTTTTGTTGATAAGTCATGTCCTTGGGCAGTTCCTGTGTAACCAGATAGTTAACAATGTCAGCGTACCATGGACAATTAGGATTCTCGCTTATCCCCATAAGATCTTCATCCGGGAATATTTCGTTGATAGAGGGACCTTTGTCCTCTCGTTCGAGACGTGACAGATGATCTGCCACAACATTTTCTGCTCCCCTTTTATCCCGAATTTTAAATCAAATTCTTTAAGCAAGAGAAACCATCTAATTAGTCTTGACTTTGCATCCTGCTTTGCAAAAAGGTATTTCAGAGCAGAATGGTCAGTGTAAACAATTACCTTTGAATTGAGCAGGTAGGAACCAAATTTATCAAATGCAAATACTACAGCTAGTAACTCTTTCTTGGTAGTAGCATAGTTAATCTGTGCATCTGTCAAAGTTTTACTAGCATAGTAAGTTACATGAAAATTTTTGTTCCTTCTTTGTCATAGCACAGCCCCTACAGCATAATCACTAGCGTCGCACATAAGTTCGAAGTGTAAAGTCCAGTCAGGTGCTACAATTATTGGTGCTGACACTAGTTTCTCCTTCAAGGTTTCAAAGGCATGCATGCAGTCACTATCAAAGTAAAAAGGGACATCTTTCATCAATAAATTACAAAGGGGCTTAGCGATCTTAGAGAAGTGCTTAATGAACCTTCTGTAGAAACCTGCATGTCCTAAGAAACTTCGAATGCCCTTGACATTGGTAGGGGGTGGTAATCGTTCTATCACTTCAGTTTTTGCTCTATCAACCTCAATTCCTCTTTTTGAAATTATATGCCCTAACACTATTCCTTCTTGTACCATAAAATGACATTTCTCCCACTACAAGACACGATTAGTGTCAGTGCATCTTTGCAAAACTATAGAGAGGTTAGCTAAACAATCATCAAACGAGGTTCCAAAGGCTGAAAATCATCCATAAACACCTCTATGAAATTTTCCACCATATCACTAAAGATTGCCATCATACATCTTTGAAAGTCGCAGGGGCATTGCATAACCCAAAAGGCATTCTCCTATAGGCAAAGGTACCATAAGGACAAGTGAAAGTGGTCTTTTCCTGATCTTCTGAGGCTATGGCAATTTGATTGTACCCTGAATATCCATCCATAAAACAGTGATACGAATGACTGGCCAGTTTTTCTAACATTTGATCAATGAATGGTAAAGGGAAGTGGTCCTTTCGGGCGGCATCATTCAGTTTCTGATAATCTATGCAAACCCTCCACCCGGTGACAGTCCTAGTAGGGATGAGCTCATTGTTCTCATTTTCTACGACAGTTATCCCCCCCCCCCCCCCCTCCCTATCAGATATGGGATAGATGATCCCGGCATCTAATAATTTGACAACTTCTTTTCTTACTACCTCTTTCATGGCAGGGTTTAACCGCCGCTGAGATTGCACAGAAGGTTTGAAGTTATCCTCCATGAGGATTTTGTGCATGCATATGGAAGGGCTAATTCCCTTGATATCCGAAAGGGTCCATCCGATTGCTATTCTATGCTCTCTAAGAACCCTAAGCAAACTTTCCTGTTCAATATTACTCAATGAGGCATTAATAATAAAAGGATAAGTGTTAGAATTACCAAGATAGGCATATTTGAGATGTGGTGGCAATGGCTTCAGCTCTAAGTTCAGTGGTTCTTCTTCTTCCGTTCTTTGTTGAATTTAAATTGCTTGAATGTCTTCCACTCGTATTTCACGGTGCGAATCAAAAGGTTCGTAGCTTTCCAGGTGTTGGGCACATTCCCTTATCAACTCATCTTCCGTGTCTATGGTCCTAGATTTTGTTAGACACGCTTCAAGGGGCAACTTCGGGAATGTGTCCCTGAATGTCTCAGTAACCAACTCATCTACAATATCAACCTCAAAACAAGAATCCATGTTAGATGGAAATTGAATGGCATTAAAGACATTGAAGGTTACCTGTTCATCTTGTACCCTTAGGATCAGCTTTCCTTGTTGGACGTCTATTAGGGTTCTTCCTGCAGCAAGGAAAGGTTGGCCCAGAATACGAGGTATCTCACGATCCTCTTCCATATCAAGCACTATAAAGTCGGCCGGGAAGATGAATTTGTCGACCTGTACAAGGACGTCTTCAATTACACCTCTAGGATACTTGATTGATCTGTTGGAGAGATACAGTTGTAGGCTTCACTTCTCCTAACTCAAGCTTCCTAAAAACAGAGAGACGCATTAAATTTATACTTGCACCTAAATCACACAAAACCTTATCAAAACTAATGGAGCCAACGGTGCAAGGTATCGTGAAACTCCCTGGATCTTTTAGCTTGGGAGGCAACTTCTTTTGCAGTATGGCACTGCATTCTTCAGTAAGTGCTACCATTTCAAACTCTCCCAACTTCCTTTTGTTAGACAGGATTTCTTTCATAAATTTGGCATATTTGGGCATATGTTCTAACATGTCAGGAAAAGGGACATTAATGTGTAACTTTTTGAAAATTTTCAAAAATTTAGCAAATTGTTCGTCCGCTTTTTTCTTTCTCAAAGCGTTGAGGTTCAACCCTTTTTGATTCATTTTCTTCTTGGACTTTTGTCCCTTCCTCATTTTCCAATTCCTCATTTGCATTAGTGGACAGGTCAATTATGGGTTGTTTAATTGGTATGGTTTGGTCTATCTGAGTTGGTTCTTTCAAAATTTTTCCACTTCGTAATTCTATTGCTTTTACTTGCTCTCGTGGGTTAATGACAGTGTTACTCGGTAAAGAACCTTGAGATCTTTCAGAAAGGTAATTTGAAATTTGCCCAATTTAGGTCTCAAGGTTTCTAATGGTTGCTTCCTTATTGCGAATCAAGGTTTCTTGATTTCGAAGAGTTGCTTCAGTATTTTGCATGAAACTTCTAGTATCTTGCATAAACTTACTAAACAATTCCTCAAGATCATTCTTTCTTTCAGGGGGTTGAAAAGGTTGTTTTTGTATCCCTTGATATTTCCATGAAAAATTTGGATGGTTTCTCCACCTGGGATTATATATGTTGGAATAGGGATTATTTTTTTGAAAATTTGAAACAAAATTGGCTTGTTCATGGGTTAATGGGGCGAAAGGATTTCCTGTTTGGCATTCTATGCTAGGATGATTCCCTGCACAAAATTCACACGTTAGTACAGGAGAATTTATGGCATTTACGTTCATGTTCATCTATTTTTGAAGCATTGAAACGTGGGCAGTTAACTTTGTTATTGCATCCAGCTCGTATATTCTTGCAGGTTTCTTTTGTTCAGTTGCCCTTGCATAGTTATTGTTAGACATTACTTCTAGCAATTCATACACTTCATCTGGGGTTTTGTGATTTAGGGATCCTCCCGCAGCTGCGTCTACCATTGTTTGAGTATTAGGTGCCAACCCATTGTTAAAAGTTTGGACTTGCATTCAAGCTGGCAAACCATGATGTGGGCACCTTCTGAAAAGTTCTTTGTAACATTCCCACGCCTCATACAAAGATTCTAAATCATATTGTACAAACAAGGTAATGTTATTCCTCACCTTAGCTGATTTGGCTGGTGGAAAATATTTAGCAAAATATTTTTGAGCCAAATCATCCCAAGTGGTAATAGTTGCTGGTGGTAGTGATATTAACCGCGCTTTGGCTTTGTCCCTTAGTGAGAAAGGAAACAGCCTTAAGCGAATGGCACATCACTGACGCCATTATTCTTAAATGTATCGCATATGTCCAAGAAGTTAGTGATATGCAGGTTTGGGTCCTCACTAGGTAGACCGCCAAATTGGATAGTTTGTTGAATCATTTGTTTAATAGCAAGTTTAATTTCGAAATTGTTTGCTTGTATTGGTGGACGTTGAATGCTGGAAGTGAACCCCACAATAGTAGGTACATCGTAATCTTTTAAGGTCCTTTCAACCTCATTTCCAAAATTATTAGCCATGGTTTCAGTCCTTTTTATTTTCCTGATTAGTCAAAGAGTTTTTTCAATTTTAGGGTTAAAAGGAGTGATTTCTTTCGAAATTAAATTTTGCATACAAAGGAAAAATAAGCAACTAAAAAGTTAAAGGTAAGGATAAAAAAAAAAAAAGAAAGATACAAAAATATAACACAAAAAGTTTTAACATAACACAATTTTTGAAGAAAAAGAGGAGGGTAGTAACCTAATGTTTTTGAAGACCTAATATTATCAAATTTAACTTTTAAAAACCTAACAATGTGAACTTAATAGCAACATAAAGATAAAATTAAAGACAAAATATAAGAAAAATTATCAAAATAACACAAAACTAAGAGGAATTTATCTTTACAAATGAATCAAATGAAAAATTTCTTAAACTTAAATAAAATTTACAAATTATTAACAATTTCAAACTAGCACATATCACTCAAATAGAGACAATCCCCGGCAATGATGCCAAAAACTTGATGTAGACTTTGCGTATGCGTTAGCAAGTGTACTAGTCATATTAAGTAATATAGAAATGTGTAGAGTATCATTCCACGAGGATTTTTATTGAATGAGTACCAAGATTAGTAGCTTTGATGCTATTTGAACAACCAAAAGATTGAGATATTGATATGAAATAAGATAAACTAAAAAGAAACAAATATGTTAACTGATTTTATGAAGTTTTTATGATTTAATAATATCCAAGGCATCCGATTTTACCTAGTTGCATTAATACACCTTTCTATTCTCGTTATTCAAGTTGTTATTACGTGTTGATGGTTGAAAACCCTAATTTACTAAGTATTCTCTCTCGAGAAAAATTTAGCATGCTCTTTTACATATTAACCCATCACTCTCGAGCATGAATTTAAATAAGAAAAAAGTTTTTAAAGCTCTATGATTTTCTTTTAAAAACCACACAAATCGCATTAATCTCTCTCGAGCATTCGCTCAATTTGTGGTGCTTATCACCCTAGCACTCAGCATAAATCTCCTCTCGGACTCATTATGAATCATTATAGGCCTTAAATGGTGATCAAGCATTTAAAACTTATGAAGAACAATGATAAACACTTCAACAACGCAATGACAAAATAATGAATACGTTGAATTAGAAATAAGCGTATATTATAACTTAGGCTATATCGTAGCCTTGGAATAACAAAATTAGTTCATGATAAACTTAATATAAAGAATAACTAACACAAAATTCATGAACTTGGAAGAAGAAAAGGCTAAAAAGAACTTAAAAATATAAAATTACAAACCAAACTTTCTTCCTTCTTCTTCTTCTTCCTTCACCCGGTTTTCTACTTCTTTTTCCAGCACTTTGTATGAGTTTTTGTTTGAATGAAGGATGAATTTCAACACTACACAACACCCCTTTATATAGTGTTTGAGCTAGGATAAAAAAAATTGGAAAAAATCATCAAAAATGCTTCTTATTTGATGGAAGTTGCGGCAGCTTCTACTTGCTTGTTTCTTCATTATTTTATGTGAATTTTTTGCTCAAGCACCACCCAAAACCTGCAAAACCGATCTAGTAAATGTTAAAGTATGTTTATACAATGAATTTAGGCAAATAGCATTGTGTTTTTGCAGTCCAAATGCAAGTTGTAGTTGATATTTTATGTAAAATTCTGCATTTAGGCGTGAGAATGAGTATTTTTGTTAATTTTTTGTATTTGTTTGATGTATCTTTCTTTTACTTGTTAATGTTAATGATAAAACCTACCAAGATTTAACATAAAATGAGTGTTTTTACAAGAAAATATTAAAATAGTTCAAAATGAGCAAAACTGGGCAAAATTGATAGAAGTTTGATGCAAAAATGGTTAAAATTATATTAAAATGATAAAAATATCTATATACTAAATTAGACTTATCAAATCTTTTCAACTTGCATATGTTGGATCCAAATTGGCCTATTATATCAAGATCTCTTCCACTGATTTGCCACTCTACTGCACCAGACGAGATCCCAGTATTGCTGCTGGAGCTTGCACTAGATCTCCACTACTGGTTGCCTCAGGAGGACTAGCTGAGCACCCTTTTCCCTGCCCTATGTCTTTTTAAAGGAGAAACATGAAACACGGGGTGAACAAACGAATCAGGGGGAAGCTCTAACCTGTAAGCCACACTTCCCAACTTTTCTAACACATTATAAGGCCCAAAGTAACGAGCACACAGCTTGACATTCTTGCGCATGACCATTGGGACTATCGGTAAGGCTGAAGCTTTAGATACATCAAATCTCCCATAGCAAAGAACTTGTCAATACACTTTCTATCAGCAAAGTATTTCATTCTTGATTGAGCTAATTGCAAAGTGTCTTTTAACTACCAAACTAATTGCCTTCTTTGTGAGAACAGATCATTGACCTCAGTAACATGAGAAGTTACACTCTGAAGTACCATTGGTGAGGGAGGATTGTATCCATATAATGACTTAAAGGAGTAATCCCTATAGCAGAATGAAAGTGGGTGTTATACTAGAATTCTGCCAAGGATGACCACCGATACCAATGCTTAAGATAGGTGAATGTCATGCTTTGCAAATACTGCTCAACACATTGATTTACCCTCTCAGTCTGTCCATCTGTCTGAGGGTGATATGATGAGCTGAGAGCAAGTGTAGAACCTAAGAATAGGAACAATTCTCGACAGAATTCACTAGTAAACATCCTATCCCGATCTAAAACAATTGATTGAGGTAAACCGTGCAACTTGTAGACTTTGTCAAGCAACACCTTGGCCAACTTTTCTGTAGAAATTGGATGATTTAAAGCAATGAAGTAGCTAAATTTTGTGAACCGATCCACTATGACCCATATCTCTTCCTTGCCATTAGCTTTAGGTAATCCTTCCACAAAATCCATGCTAATATGTTGCCAAGCCCTGTTAGGAATTAGAAAAGACTGCAGTAAACCTGGATACTGGACATGATCGGACTTGGTCCTCTGGCAAACATCACACCCTTGAACAAACTCTTCAACCGCTCTTAGCTCCAGTCCAATAGAAGTATTGCTTAAGCCTTTTGTAAGTACCATTAATTCCAAAGTGTCCACACCAAGTAGAGGAATGAAAGCCTTGGATAATCTGTCTTCTCAATTCAGTAAATGCTCCTACATACACCTTCCCCTTTACTCGCGCATTTCCATTTATAATAGTGATTTCTATTCCTAAATATGAAGAATTATTCTCATTGTAGACTGTAATGTAGTCATTAGCAAAGCTGTCTTCTTTATAGGACTTGTACACTTCTGCCATCCAATCAGGCAAAGCAAATGAAATGGCCAAGTAGGAACCGGATTCCCTTCCTTCTAATCTTCATGAAGAGCATCTGCTACTAGATTTTCTGTGCATCTCGATATCCTTGAATAACTCAAGCGCAACATCAAGCCCAACATCTTCATAAGCCCTTTTCGTTGCACTCTAGTGGCGATTTTCCATTCAAGTAGATACTTGAGGCTTTGATGAATAGTCCTAATAATAAAATGATGACCCTCAATATAATGTCTCCATTTCTGTAGTGCCATACATATAGCCAAATATACCTTTTCGTAAATGGAGAGCTGCTAATTCTTTGGACTGAGAGGCTGACTAAGAAATGCCACTGGTCTTCCTTTTTGAGACAATACTGCTACTATTCCAAAACTGCTAGCATCAGTCTCCAAAATGAAGGACTCATCAAAATCTAGCATGATCAAGACTGATGTTGAACACATTGCCAGCTTAAGATCCTCAAATGCTTCTTGAGCAGCTTCAGACCATAAGAATGCATCTTTTTTAAGAAGATCAGTTAAAGGCTTGGCCAATACTTAATACCCAGCTATTAACTTGTTGTAGTATCCAGTCAGTCCAAGAAATCCTCTTAGCTACTTGAGAGTCAGGGGAATAGGCCACTGGTTCATAGCTTGTTTCTTGGTTGGATCTATTGCCACTTCCTCACATAAAACTATATGTCCTAAGTATTCCACTTGAGTTTGCGCAAACAAGCATTTGGAAAGCTTAGCATACAACTTGTTCTTGTGCATAGTCTGGAAAATTTGCCTAAGATGCTTGAAATGTAAATACAATGAAGGGTTGTAAACTAGTATGTCGTCAAAGAATACCAGCACAAACTATCCATCAATGCCTGAAAGTTAGCTGGAGCATTGGTTAAACCAAAAGGCATAACAACAAATTCATAATGCCTATGATGTGTTTTGAAGGCAGTATTATGGATGTCCTTGTCAACACTCTAATCTGACGATATCCCTACCTTAGATCCAACTTTGAATAATATTGAGATCCATTAAGCTCATCTAATAGATCATCAATGACTGGAATTGGAAATTTTTCTTTTTCTATGAGGGAATTGAGATGCCTATAATTAATACACATTCAAGAAGATCCATCCTTCTTCTTAACAAGGATCACTGGAGAGGCAAAGTAACTATGGCTGTGTCTATTGAAATTTGTCTTCAGAAGCTCCTCAACCTACCTCTCAATCTCACTTTTCTGAGAGTGAGGATACTTATAGGGCCTTAGATTAACTGGATTGGAGTTAACCTTGAGAGGGATAACATGATCCAAGACTCTCTTAGGGGGCAAAGGAGTTGGCTGCATGAACAAATCTTCGTATTCATGTAACAATCTACCAATAGAAGGATCAAATTTTACCTAAGCTATCTCAGGAACATCACTGATGGAAAATAGTTGCCCAATCCACTGATATTTGCCCTTCCTGACCACCTCTACCAACTTCTTCCCTTTCATCAATTGTAATTGTCCACGCTCCATAATTCCTTGCAATGTCACATTATGGCCTCCTCTTTCAAACGAAACAGACAATTGAACGAAATCAAAGACCAAGGGATTGATGGTTTTCATCCAATCTACCCCTAGGACCATGTCATAGCCTCCGAACTTAAGCACTCTGAAGTCATACTCAAAATGGTGTCCTTGCATCTTCCAGCAGAAGCCCTTACATTTCATCTGTGTTACCATGGAATTACCATCAGCAACTATAACAACTAAAGGGTTGGTCTTGATCATCTCATGCCTCACCATCTTCACTACTTTTGGATCCATGAAACTATGTGTGCTCCCACTGTCTATCAATATCAGTATGTACTTGTTGCCAACCTCTCCTTTGATTCTTATTGTGTTATGGGAATCGGATCCAGTTATGATATCTCCATTTGATCATCCTCAGGGTCCTCTTGCACTTCTTCCCCCAGATCATCAACAATTTCCTCACATTCTTAAATCTCATGGTCACCATCAACTTCGGCTCCAGTGACTGTCATTAGAAGCTTTGGATTACACTTATGGCCAAAGAAATACTTCTGATTAAACTTAAAACATAATCTTTAGTTCCACTTTTCCTCCAAACTTAAGGTTCTTGGGCCACTAGCAGGTACTGTCTATTGAGCAGAGGATGATTGAGGAGCCTTGGTCCTTTGTCCCTCAAAACTAGACAAAAACGTAGCTTCCATCAACTTTGCGCTGGAGAAGGCCTGAGTCATTGTCTCTTGATTTAATGCCTTTACCGGATTCTTAATTCTTGGCTTTAGGCCACTAATGAAGCTTGATACATAGTAGGATTCCTCGACTCCAGGGTTAACTGTCATCATCCTAGCCCTCAAATTCTCAAAGCGAGTCATTTATTCCCTCACTAAAGTCGTTTGAGCCAATTTATTGAAGTGATCTATCACATCACCAGGATCCTCTTCTCCATATCTTTCATAAAGTTCATCCACAAACACAGTCCAAGTCTAAAATGGATTGCTGCATATCAAACTATAGTACCAAACCTCCTGATCTCCATGTAGATATACCGTAGGTAGCTCTACCTTTTCTGCTTCATCTATATGATACAATCGAAAATATCTTTCACACCTGCTAATCCAAGACTGAGGTTACTCAACATCAAACAGTTGAATTTCAACTTGAGGATGTCTGAATCTATTGCTTCTACCACTAGCTATTCCACTTTTATTGGCTCCTAATGCTTGAGGTTGCAGAAAATTTCGAGGATGACCTTTGTGACTGGCAGCTGATAGTACTCCAGCTCTCGTAGGCAAATTCTACCTAGTAATTTGCTGCTGTAGTCTATTGATCTTCAATTCAATTTGTTGTGCTAACCTTTGATCCTGTGATTGCTGCATTTTTGCAAACATCTCTTCCATTTGAAGCCTCAATTGCACAAATTGATTGACTTCTACACTAGCTCCAACATTTGCACCGACAACAACATATGTAGCATTTGCAGCTGCATTTGCTCTAGTTTGTAACTCCACCAGTCATTGGTACACTCTTCTTGTGTCTAGCCAGCTCCAATCAATCAATTCACGATCAATCAACAAAAAACACAAGCTCTAATACCAATTGTCATGATTCAAGGTGAATCTTCAATCGTAACCTAAGGATAAGAGAGTATGACATGAGAAGAGAAGTGAAGTAGTTGAGAGACTAGAGAGAAATTAGGGTTGAGAGAGGAAAGAGATCAATTTCTATTCAATGAATCAAGAATACAAGATTTTTTTTTTTCTTATTTGTACACATGATAAAAGACGGCTAAAACATTTCACCAAGACAACACTTAAATCGACTTAAATAAACTAGGCGCTAAAACCAGCTTCACCCGCTAACCAACTAATCCAATTTTTCCGCCAAAAAGATATTTGAATGAACAAATGTAAATTCACAAAAAAAAAAATGACTAAGATAGCAGCTGCAAATGAAGAAAATGCTCCACGGTCATGACAAAAACACTTCTAAATTCTTTTTGTGGCAAAAGCCTATAGTAGCTCGTCGAACCCTTAACAATTTACAATTCAAGGTGAAGGTAATTTCTTCACTTCCAAAATACATTACTTAATATAATATAATTAAATTAAGTTAAACTTGGTGTTTTGTTGCATTTATACCCTAAAATGCGGCGTTTCATTTGATAGAAAGTTAACAGTTTCAGTATTATGTGTGACGTTGAAAAATTTTTAAACATTTAGGCATGACTTTGAAAAATTAGAAAATTTAGGTGTTTTATTATACCTCACCTAAAATGTTGGTGAATTCTAGTAAAAATTAGCTAGTGATTTTGATTGAATTGGTCATTTTAAAGTGGATGGTTGTTTTCAGTATTTAGGTGTTGATTTTGAGTAATTGGTAACGATTTTGACTAATTGTAAATGAGTTGTGATTTTGAGTAATTGGCTTTTTGGTTTTAAGCAATTGGTCATTTGAGTTATTGGGTGGTGACCTTGAGTAATTAACTATTATTTTCAAGTAATATGGTGTTTGAGTAAATTTGTTATGATTTTGAGTAATTGGCTAGTGAACTTAACTACTTGGATGATTTTTGTAAAGCAAAATTTATAGTAAGTTTTTAATAAAGTTTTTAATATGGTTGGGCTGTTGGTTGAGCTAAATGAAGTAATTGTGTGGATTTATTATGGGTTACTTACATCTAATATATTGTACCGTTAACAATTACACCATTAACTTAACTAAATTTGAGTAAAGGAATAAACTGACACAATATTAATTATAAATGGGCTAAGTTGACATAATTAAAAATAAAAGAACTAAATTGACATAATAAAAAAAGTATAGGAAAAAAAAGTATAGGAATTATCAATGTGAATAACCTTTTTTTTTTATGATTAAATAAGAACTTCATTCATTTAAAGGTTAGGTTAGAAGTATAGGAGAACAGAAGTCCCTGACGAACACCTAACACCTTGACATACAAAAACTCCTCCCATTTTCACCCTCAACAGAACACATTCAGAGCCACATATGATACAACTAGAGGGCTTGTTCTATGTACGTTATTTTTCGCTGGAGTACTAGGATGCTGGTTTGCTTTCCTCCTAGTAAAAACAAAAGAGATTGAGTGGCAACCCCTCTAAAGAAAATAATTCTATGAAAACAAAAATACCCATTTTTCTTGGTCTTGCTAGGTAAGATCATTTGCAAACTGTGATTGAATAATTAAGCCCATTTCATGCAATTGTATTCTTACTAAGGTCAAAGACTGATGGTATCCCGAAATCAACAATTCATGACTTGATTTATTGGTGCCCAATGATAGTGACTCTTGGGCTATTGGGAGTTATGATGATAGAGGCCTATAAATAGGAGTTCTTGGGCTATGGTTTTGGTAGGGGTTGAAAAGCAAGGGGTGAAAATGCAATCCAAATACTGGGAGGTAAAGTATAAGTGTAAGACTCTGTTGTAACACCTTTGTTCTATACTGAAATTATGTAGCTCTCCCGCATCACGTAAATTTTAGTGTCTTAAAGTATTCCCTCATTCTTGTTATTTATAATTCCTATTTTGTTTTTATGATTCAATAATTCATGGGTGGTCCTAACAATTGATTTTGGAGAAGATATTAGTTGTTGTGAAATTCCTAACAACTGATAACAGAGCCCCAAGTGTAACCTAAGTAAGAGAAACGACTATGAAATTGGGAGGAAAGAACAGGTGGCCGGTGATACTATTTCGGCGAGAAACAAATATACAAATAATGCATGGTGTCATGCTAGTGAAGCGTGGATGTGCGTGGCGATGTTTTGACAGTGTGGTGGTGAACGAAGGAAGAGAGAGACTAGATTGACATACGTGGGTGGTAGATTGCTGCGAGATCTTCATTGACCGTGTGAATTAAGGCCAGAAACCAGAGACAGTGGCAGGTTACAGTGGTGTTATTCACGGCGGAGGAGGCTCGGGGAAATGAAGTGGTTCTCAAAATAAAACTTTCTTTGTAGTGTTGGCTGCTCGTGAATGGACGGAAAATCCGACAAGATGTCGGTGGAGGTTTGGTGGTTTTGGGCTCAGTGATAGATCCTCGGGCTGATTGTCGTCGGAAAGCCAATCTCGGCGTTGCTGGCAAGGAAATCTGATGCAGAGAATGATGTTTGCTGGTGAAAAAGGCATAGAAATCGAGTTAAAGTGATGCAGAGAACATGGGGTAAGTGCTGGTTTTGGCGGGAAAATTGGGTGGAGTTTAAAAAGTAGTTAGGGGACATGGTAGCATGTGCTGGGCACGTGATCAGCAAGAGAATTGGGATTTTAAGTATAATTTTGTTTAGCATTTCCAATTCAGCTTTTGCTTTGCATTTTTATTTAATTTGGTTATTACTACCTATAAATAGATAAGGATGTATTAGAATTAGGATTATGAGATGAATGAATCCTTAATCTTTCCCTAGTATCTCTCTTTCTTCTCTCCCTTCAAACTCTAATTCCTTTCTCTTCTCCCTTAAACCTTTTGTTTGTGTTTGAAATTGGCAATTTGAGTGATTAATTTCACTCAGTTTAATCCTCTGTATCACTGGTATCAGAGCATCGATCCTTTTGACTGTGGATTGAGCTCGTTATGGCTGACAATACTAGGTCTGTAGCTGAAATGAGAAGAATCGAAGAAGCTTTGTCTACTCATTTCAGAGCTAACACTGAGCACATGGAGCGTATGATCAGATTTGGCAATGAGAGAATGGAACGATCAATTAAAATTGGCACTGAGTCCCAGCAGAGGATGGAGTAGTTGCTGACAGACATTAAAGAACTTATGTCTGGATTGGTGATGCGTCTTGATAGATCTGATGGCCGAGGAGGAGTGATCGAAGATGGTTCTTCCTCAACAGCTGTTCTAGTTCCAGTTCCAGCTCCCAGGGGTCGTCAATAACCATCTCTGTTGGGGAACCCGGCACTAGCAGCTCATGGGAGTAATGCTTTTTACTCTGCTTGATTAAGCAAGGTAGAATTTCCTTTGTTCGAGGGAGAGGACATTAATAGCTGGATATTTACTTGCGATCAGTTTTTCCTTGTTGATCAAACACCTAAGTTGGATCGAGTTAGATTAGCATCTGTGCATATGAGAGGCCTTGCCCTCCAGTGGTATAGAAAGTTCATAAGGACTAGGGGTAACTTAGCTATGCCCAGATGGGTGGAATTTTGTAATGCCATTAGGATGAGGTTTGGTAATGCTTTTGAGAACCTAATTTTTGAATTAGTGAATTTAAAACAATAAGGGCTGGTTAAGGACTACATGGCAAAATTCGATGTTGCAGCAGTTGGGACTGATCTGTTTGAGACAAAGCTCCTTAGCTGTTTCCTGGCAAGGCTTAGAGAAGATATTGCTCTGGAGGTTCGAACAACTCATCCTACAACACTACATTAAGTAGTTTGTTTAGCAAATCTAGCAGAAGCTAAGATTGAAGCCTTAGCCAAGCAGCTAAAGTACTCAAGAGTTCCTTTGCTTCCCACTCCTAATACACAGAAATCCACCGTGAATCCTTACAGAAACCCACTTGCACGACCCAACTTTCAGCCATCTGCTAATACACAGCGTAATAGAGTCCAAAGGACACTGTCCAGAGCCGAATTACCGGAGAAGCGTGCCAAAGGACTCTGCTATTTTTGCGATGATAAGTTTGCGATGGGGCATAAATGTAAAAATAAGGGTCCTCAACTCTTTGTTATTGAGGTCGATGATGAGGAGCATATAGAATAGAAAGAGGAGAATGAAATCCCTGTAGTTGAAGAATCTGAGGAGCAACCTGCACAGATATCCCTTCACGCATTATCTGGCACATCCACCTTCCAAACTTTGAGGGTAACAAGATCCCTCAAGAGCAAACCTATTCACATCCTGGTGGACTCAGGTTCCACCCATAATTTTATCGATCTGTCCTTGGCCTAGAAATTGCAATGCCATCAGATACAAGTCCCTTCATTCTCAGTATCAGTGGCTGGTGGTAGTAGCTTGAGCTACAGTTATCAGTGTGGAGAGCTCTCCCAGAAGATGCAAGGGGTAGTTTACTGCTCTAACTTCCTTCTCATTCCCCTGGGAGGGTGTGATATGGTGCTCGAAATAGAGTGGCTTTCAACTTTGGGAGATATTAGGTGCAATTTTGAAAACTTGACCATGTCTTACACATCTGAAGGAGCAACTCGAGAGCTGAAGGGTAATAAGGCAGCAGTGTGGATGACAGTTGGAGCCAAGGCCCTTTTCCAAGGCCTTATTTGATGCTTCTCTTATTGCTGTACTGCAAATTCTACCAGAAGAATCGCATGACAGAGGGATAGGTATACATATGATGAAGGTCGCTACTGATTTAAACTAGCAGGATCTTGAGACAAGGGAAGTTACGACCCTGCTAGCTCAGTATGAGGAATTGTTTGCAGAACCAAAGCACTTGCCCCCTTCAAGAGGAACCTTTTACCATAGGATCCACTTACAAGAGGGAGCACAGCCAGTTAACAGAAGACCCTACCGTTATCCCGCCCTTCAGAAGGATGTCATGGAAGGAATGATCCATGAATTGCTTCAGAAAGGATACATACAGAACAACTGCAGTCCATTTGCTTCAGCTATGGTCATGGTGAGGAAGAAAGATGGAGGATGGAGGATGTGTATCGACTATAGGGACCTAAATAATGCCACCATCAAAGATAAGTTTCCTATACCCTTGGTAGAAGAACTTTTTGATGAATTGGGTTCAGCTAACCTTTTCACCAAGTTGGATTTAAGATCTGGATACTATTAGATCAGGATGCATCAAGATGATGTACAGAAGACAACCTTTAGAACCCATTTTGGCCACTTTGAATTTTTAGTGGTGCAATTTGGTTTAACCAATGCTCCCTCCACATTTCAAGCATTAATGAATAAGATATTTGCTCTCAGAAAATTTGTTCTAGTTTTTTTTTTTTTTTTTTTTTTTTTTGATGATATCCTTATGTATAGTGCTCACTTGGAAGATCATCTAGCTCACCTAGAAATTGTGTTCAAGTTACTACTGCACCACTAGCTATTCCTCAAGAGGAGAAAATGCTCCTTTGCTGCAACCCAGGTTGAGTATCCGGGTCACATTATTGCTGAAGGAAAGGTGGCTACTAATCCTCACAAGGTAGCTGTAGTGCAAAATTGGCCCGTGCCATCTACATTGAAGCAACTCAGAGGTTTCTTAGGCCTTGCTGGTTATTACAAACATTTTATTCAACAATAAGGAGTACTTGCTAGGCCACTCGCAGAGTCAACAGGAAGGGATAGGCTGGTTTGGAATGACAAGGCCCAACAAGCTTTCATCACACTTAAGTAAGCCCTTAGTAGTGCTCTAGTTCAGGCCTTGCCAAACTTCTCACTTCCCTTTGAGATAGAATCTTATGCAAGTAACACGGAAATAGGAGCTGTGTGGGGCCAATTAGGGCCTCTTCTATCTTTCTTTAGTAGAGCTTTGAGCCCCAGGTAGCAATTACTTTCAGTTTATGAACAAGAGCTACTTGCCATAGTTACAGCAGTATAAAAACGGCGTCAATACTTGATGAACAACACCTTCATAATCAGGACTGATCAGAAGAGCCTGAAATACCTTTGGGAACAGAAAGTTCACACCCATTTTCAGCAGCTTTGGCTAGCCAAGTTGATTGGCTTTAGCCACATCATAGAATACATAAAGGGTCGTGACAACATAGCAGCAGATGCCCTCTCTAGGGTCTCCAGCCAACAGACCACCTGTATGCTCCTGACTTCAATAGACATCAACTTATATGACTTGATTTAATTGAGCTAGCAGACAAATCCATTGCTAAAACAACTCATTTAAGATCTTGTCTCTAATTCACGATAGCACAATCACTATGTTAACTACCAAAACCTAGATTGATAGCTAACCTTGTGAAAGAGAGAGATAAGAAGAGAAGAGAATTGAAAGTAGATGAGAAGTAGAGAAATAGATGAGAATTAGAGAGGATTTTCCAAAAGGAAATCAGGTTATTATTCACTGAATGAAGATGTTACAAGCATTAGATCTATTTATAATAGATCTTGGTACAATGCATCAAAACACACACAATACTAACCGCTAAAACTAACTTGGCGCCTAAATCAAGCTAGCCACCTCATTTGACCGTTATTGACTTAACCACCTGATTTTGGCGCCAACCGACTAGCAACTAACAATCAAAATACAACTTCAATAGCCCCCAACACATTACAAACAATTAAAGATCAATTGCAATAGAAAGATTAAATGAATTATAACATTCCCTCCCTCTTGAGAAGCCCCTTGTCCTTAAGGAGAAAAGCTCAGAAATTGGCTCCTCAAGAGCGTAGAATTCTCCCATGTGACGACATTTTTATCCAAGTTTAACCATCTCACCAAAATCTGCTGTGAAGTTCCAGTTCCAGCTACAATTATACCCGGCTTCTTGACAGCTACTGGCCCAAGCAGCAAGCCTCCGTTTGTTCCTATTTCTGGTGGTGATTGAGAGCATTTAACTCCCCTCTTGACCTGCTTATTCAGTAAAGAAACACGGAACACCGAGTGAATGCACGATTGTGGCGGTAAATCAAGTTTGTAAGCAACATTGCCGATCTTTTCTAAAATTTTATATGGGCCAAAGTAACGTGCACTTAGCTTGACATTTCTTCTGACAGCCAATGAGGACTGTCTATAGGGTTGTAATTTTAGGTAGACCGTGTCTCCAACTTCAAAGGCTTTGTCTACCCTTTTTTTGTCAGCATAAAATTTCATTCGAGCACGAGCTTGTTGCAAATTATCCTTGAGGAGCTGAACCATCTGTCCTCGCTGCAGTACTAGGTCCCCTGCTGCAGTACCAGATTGGCTTGGCTGTTGTAACAACATTGGAGATGGAGGTGCATACCCATACAATGCTTGAAAGGGAGAAGTGCTAAGGGAAGCATGAAAGTGAGTATTGAACCAGTACTCTGCTAAAGAAAGCCATTGATTCCACTCTCGAGGCTCGTGAAAAAACCATACTTCGAAGATACTGCTCAACACACTGATTGACTCGCTCTGTTTGATCATCCGATTGGGGATGGTATGATGAACTGAGTGCCAAGGTTGTGCCCAACAATCAGAACAGTTCTCGCCAAAAGTTGCTCTTAAAGATCTTGTCCCTATCAGAGACAATGGATTGGGGCAATCCATGCAACTTATATATGTTGTCTAAGAAGCTCTTAGCCAACCTTTCAGCTGTAACAGGTCGAATCAATGCAATAAAATGGCTATATTTGGTGAAACGATCCACCACGACCCAAATTACTTCCCTACCATCGGACTTGGGAAGTCCCTCTATAAAATCCATACTTATGTTGATCCAAGCACCCTCCGGAATGGGAAGTGGCTGCAAGAGTCCTTGGTACTGATGACCCCCCCAACTTGGTTTGTTGGCACACCTCACAAGAGTTCACAAATTCTGTGACAGATTTCTTCAAACCGGGCCAACTAAAATATGCCTTAACTCTTTGATAAGTACCTTCAACCCCGGAATGACCACCCCAAGCTGAATCATGAGAATCCTTCAATATCTGATCCCTCAAATCAGTCGAGGACCCAATGTAAATTTTGTTCTGCACACGGATAATGCCACTCTGCACATTCACACTAGCTTCACTGTCAATTCTGGTGCTATTTTTGATCGCTGCTGCATCCACGCTTTCCTGAGCAAATGTGTCCCCTTCGTAAGATTTGTAGACTTCATCCATCCAAGAAGGTAAAATAATGGATAATGCTCCACAAAAACCTCGATCCTGGTCCTCAAACTTCCTGTATAATGTGTCAGCAGCCAGGTTCTCTTTCCCTCTTTTATACTCGATAGCATACTTAAGACCAAGCAACTTCGTCAACCCCTTCTTTTGGATTCGTGTCACTAACCTTTGCTCCCAAAGATACTTGAGACTTTGATGATCCGTTCGAATGATGAACCTATGACCATCCAAGTAATGCCTCCATTTCTCAATTGCAAGGAGGATTGCCAAATACTCTTTCTCATAAGTGGACAAGGTTTGATGTTTAGGACTAAGGGCTTGACTCAAATAAGCAATTGGTCTTCCCTTTGGTGAGAGAACAACCCCACACCCAGTTCCACTAGCATCGGTCTCCAAAATGAAGTCCTCCGTAAAATTTGGCATAGCTAATACCGGGGCCTTACACATAGCAGACTTGAGGGCATCAAAAGCTTCTTGTGCCTTATCACTCCACTTGAATGCATCCTTCTTAAGAAGCTCGGTTAAGGGCTTTGCAATGGACCCATAACCATTTATGAGCTTTCTATAGTAACCGGTCAATCCCAAGAACCCTGTCAATTGCTTCAATGTCATGGGAGTTGACCAATCTTGCATCGCTTGCACCTTAGAAGGATCGGTAGAGAGACCTTCGTGAGAGATTATATGGCCCAAATATTAAAGCTTGGACTGAGCAAAAGTGCACTTCAATAGCTTGGCATAAGACCTGTTTTGCCGCATCACAATGAACACTTCTTTGAGGTGATTAAGGTGATCTTCATAGGATGAACTATAGACCAATATATCAATGAAGAAAAACAGCACCAATCTCCTCAAATAAGGCTTGAAAATGTCGTTCATAGCTGATTCGAAAGTAGCTGGAGCATTAGTTAAACCGAAAGGCATCACAACGAACTTAAAATGCCCATGGTGAGTCTGAAAAGCGGTCTTGTATATGTCCAGCTCGAGAACTCTAATTTGATGATATCCCTATGTTAAGTCAAGCTTAGAGAAAAATCGAGCTCCATATAATTCATCAAGCAAGTCGTCAATCACAGGGATAGGAAATTTATCCTTCATTGTCAAAGAATTCAGTTGACGATAGTCAATGCACATTCGAGCCGTGCCATCCTTCTTCTTGACAAGAATCACGGGTGAAGCAAAAGGGCTATGGCTTGGACAAATGAAGCTAATCTGCAGCAGCTCATCAACCTATTTTTCAATCTCTGATTTTTTGGCATGTGCGTAACGATAGGGCCTGATTTTCACCGGATCCGAGTTAGCTCGAAGTGGTATGGCATGATCAACAATTCTTTGGGGAGGAAGACTTATAGGTACCTCAAAAATGTCCTCAAATTCCTCGATCAAAACTTGAACTTCAGGCTGTAAATCTTGCTGCAGATCTGCAGGTGCGATCATGAACAATTGTCCCAACCATTGTATTGCATTCTTCTTGAAGCTACAATGTAGGCGTTTGCCATTGATCAATTTTAGTTGTGCCTGGTCTGAAATCCCATGTAATGTGACTCTCTTACCATGAACTTCGAAGGACACTGTCATCTTATCAAAATCAAATAGCACCGGGTTAAAGGTCCTCATCCAATCGACACCAAGTACCATATCACACCCTCCCAAGGGAGAACTCTAAATCAAAAGTGAATTTATGGTCTTGCATAGACCAATGGAATGATTGGCACTTATTTTGAATCGTAATTGAATTTCCATCAGCTACCATTACGGCCAAAGGATGAGTTTTGATGATTTCATGCTTCATCTTCTTCACCAACTTGGGATCAACAAAGCTATGTGTGCTCCCACTATCCACAAGAATGGTAATGGAAGTTTTCCCGGCTTTGCCACCAATGCGTATGGTTTTATGAGCTCCACTCCCAGTAAGATCCTTCATGGAAATCTCTACCTCGTCCTCATACAGCTCATTATGTGATTCAGCCCCGGAATTGTCCTCTGCAGAACCTGAGCTCTCGGTATCTGATGCAATCACCACATGAGAACCCCTTGCATACATCAAGAACTTCGGATTGCACCTATGACCAAGCTAATATGGCTGATTGCATCTATAACATAGTCGTGTAGATCTCCTGTCCACAGATCGGCCAGATTTGATGCTTGATGAGTCCTTTGGATGAGTCTTGTAATTGCTACTCTTGAATTTGCTTTTATCACTTGAAGACACAAGCGTGGCCTCAATCAACTTAGCCTTGTTATGGGCTTTGGAGAGAGTCTTTGGTTCAATGGCCTTAACGAAGCTTTTAATTCTTGGCTTCAATCCACTAATAAAGCTTGAAATATAATAAGCTTTGGTGGAATGTGGATTAATGGCTATCATATTAGCACGCAAATTCTCAAATCTGGTCATATACTTCTTCACCGTAGATGTTTGATAAACTTTATTAAAGCTATCAACAACATCGCTTGAATCCTCTTCACCATACCTCTCACAAAGCTCTTCCACGAATTTGTCCCAAGAAAGACAAGGATTACTCTTCAAGACACTATAAAACCACACCTCGTGGTCTCCATGAAGATGCACATCAGCTAGCTTAACTTTTTCCGCCTCATTGATGTTATAAAAGAAAATACCTTTCACACCCCCTCAACTAAGATTCAGGTTGTTTTCCCTCAAACGGCTCTATTTGTACCCTTGGCTGTCTATGAGCATGACTTCTAGCACCAGATGTAGCATCATAACTCACGGATCTCTACTGTTGATACAGATCAGGAGGTCTATTTCGTTGTTCTAGATCATCGGATGAAGTCCTTTGGTGATCATTCACGTCAGGTGGCCTGGAATGCAATCCGGTGCTCTGGCCAAAACATCTGAACTATCCTGGTCCTGCATTTCGATCAAATGTACCTACAGCAACCTCAGCTACTGAAGGTCGATCATCTGTTGATCAGATCTGAACTGAGGGACCGGCTTCTAGCTGTATCACAGGTGATTTGCCACGCATTCTATCCAGATTCTCATTTCTATTCAAATGCATCTGCGGTTGAGCCACATTAGTAGGAGGAACGAGCTGACTTGCAGGCTTAAGGATTGCATTGACGGATGATTCTCCTTGTTTCTTGACCTGATCTTGCAGATTCTCCATCCTTTCCTCCAATTTGGACAACCGATCATCACTTCTTTGCTGAATTGATAACTGCATTTGCTTATTTTCCAGGTTTATTTACTCAAACCTTGAGAACCAGCGTTCCTCTGATTGTAATTGTGAATGATTGATCAATTCCTTCATCTGATCAAGCATGACATAATCCTTTGAAATGTTCGCACCAGACTCAGCAACATTGGACACCTCTGTTTGAACCGCAGGAGCAACATTGCCTCCACCAGCACCCGATCGTGTCCGAACTCCTTCATCCATTCCTTGATCGTGCTTCTTTGACTTTGCCAGCTCAATTCAAGCAATAGACCACTTGAACCAGCTCTGATACCAATTGTTAACTACCAAAACCTAGATTGATAGCTAACCTTGTGAAAGAGAGAGATAAGATGAGAAGAGAATTGAAAGAAGATGAGAAGAAGAGAAAGAGATGAGAATTAGAGAGGATTTTCCAAAAAGAAATCAGGTTATTATTCAGTGAATGAAGATATTACAAGCATTAGATCTATTTATAATAAATCTTGGTACAATGCATCAAAACACACACAATACTAACCGCTAAAACTAACTTTGGCGCCTAAATCAAGCTAGCCACCTCATTTGACTGTTATTGACTTAACTACATGATTTTGGCACTAACCGACCAGCACCTAACAATCAACATACAACTTCAACAGCCCCTAACACATTACAAACAATTAAAGATCAATTGCAATAGAAAGACTAAATGAATTATAACACACTACAGCTGGCAATCAGATCGTCTAAGAAGAAAGGACAAGCTAGTCACTGGCCAAGATCCAGTACTTAAGGATAAGATCTTGCAATGGCTTCACTCCTCATCCAGTGGGGGACATTCTGGTAGAGATGCCACCTTGCAAAGAATCAAGGCCATCTTCGCCTGTAAAGGAATGTCAAGAGATGTACCTACCTTCATCAAAAACTATCTGGTGAGCCAAGCTTGCAAGTCTAAGTCAGTTGCTTCTCCTCCAACCCCTTCATATCTCTCAATCCATAAGGACTGATTTCTCAATGGACTGATTTCTCAATGGATTTCATTGAAGGACATCCTAGGTCCTATGGGAAGGATGTCATATTTGTGGTGGTAGACAGACTAAGCAAGGCTGACATTTTCTATCCCTTACTCATCCTTACACTGCTTCTGAAGTAGCTCAACTGTACTTGAATCACATATACAAGCTACATGGTCTACCTCATTCCATTGTCAGTGATAGGGATGCAGTGTTCCGAAGTGATTTTTGGCAAGCTTGCTCTTTATCCAAGAAGTTGAGCTGCACATGTCTACGGCCTACCATCCTCAGTCCGATGGCCAGTCTGAAGAGGTTAACAGAGGCTTGGAAACCTATATCAGATGTATGTGGAGCACCCATCCTTCGCAATGGTCCAAGTGGCTTGCCATAGTTGAGTGGTGGTACAATACCACTGGCACACTTCCACCCACTAGACACCCTATGAGGTTGTATATGGACAACCTCCTCCACCTCACATCAAATATCTCCAGCTGAGACTCAGATAGCTGCAGTTGACAAGCATTTGCAGCAAAGGGAGGAGATCATTACTAGCATCAAGTACCATCTGGCCAGAGCACAAAATAGGTTGAAGCAGCTTACTGACAAAAGCAGGACAGATAGAGCTTTCAAGGCAGGGGATTGGGTTTATCTAAAATTCCATCCATACAGGCAGATTTCAGTAGCCCACAGAAGCTCTCACAAGCTCTCTCCTAGGTACTTTGGTCCCTTTATGATTCTATTAGCTATAGGAAAAGTAGCTTATTGTTTAGAGCTCCCTTCCACTGCTAGAATTCATAATGTGTTCCATGTATCTCAACTCAAAGCACATCATGGCCCTATACCAGCTGAAATGATCCCTCTCCTAGATAACATTGAAGTAGCACCTCTCAAAGAGCCAGAGCTCATTTTGGATCGCAAAATGGTCAAGTACAACAATAGAGCAGCTACAAAGGTGTTAGTGAAATGGAAGGGCACGCCAAAGGAGGAAGCATCTTGGGAATTCATGTATGATTTACAGTTGAAATATCCAAATTTCCACCCTTGAGGACAAGGGTGGTTTCAGGGGGGGAAGTACTAACGCAGAGAATGATGTTTGCTAGTGAAAAAGGCACAGAAATCGAGTTGAAGTGATGTAGAGAAATGGAGGGAAGTGCTGGTTTTGGCGGTAAAATCGGGTGGAGTTTAAAAAGTAGTTAGGGGACCCGGTAGCATGTGCTGGGCATGTGAGCAGCGAGAGAATTTGGATTTTAAGTATAATTTTGTTTAGCATTTCCAATTCAGCATTTGTTTTGCATTTTTATTTAATTTGGTTATTACTACCTATAAATAGATAAGGATGTATTAGAATTAGGGTTATGTGATGAATGAATCCTTAATCTTTCCCTAATATCTCTCTTTCTTCTCTCCCTTCAAACTCTAATTCCTTTCTCTTCTCCCTTAAACCTTTTGTTTGTGTTTGAAATTGGCAATTTGAGTGATTAATTTCACTTAGTTTGATCCCATGTATCAAAATTGTAGAGAACGACGGTGGTTTTCAGCATGGGGCTTTGAGCATAGTGGTGTTATGCGTCTCGGGGTGGCCTGATAGCTAGACGGTGACTTCGGTGTTGGCTGCAAGGTCGACGAAGATAATTGATTGCTGTGAGGTGTTAGTGACAGGTCTAGAGATGATGTTCATTGAAAGAGAGAGAAAGTCCAAGGCTTGGAGAGAGAGAAAGCCCCAATTGTGCTTTGTGGTGGTCGACAGCAAGAGTAGAGTCGATGTTGGTGAAGATGATGGCATTGAAGGAGCCGAAATCACATGGTGGTTAGTGGAGAGAGAAGTCGGAGGTTGTTCTTGAAGTCTGGCAAGTTTCGTCAGCGATGGCTGTGTAGAAGAAGCCAAAGTGACTTTAGTTTTTGTGACTGTTTGAGCAGTGAAGATGAAGAGTCACTTGGAATCGAGAGAGACTTACAGCTACATAGAAGAGAGACAAGGACAGAGGAAAGAGAAAATGTGGGGACATTTTTCTAGGTTTAGGGTTTTCGTTTTGCGTCTTGGGTCATGGGTCAAAGTTGGGTTGACGAAAATATAAAATTGAAGACCAAAATTTAAAACTGAGGTTTTCTCCTGTTGATTATCTATCTTCGATCTCGATTTATTTTTCTTGGGGTCCTGCAGTTAATAGGTTTAAGTTAACTGGCTATTGAAGAGGAACATTTGGACCGGGTTAGGAATTAAAATCAGAGTTAGCGCATATTAATTGTGTGTGAGTGGGTAGCATGGGGACTACTAAAAAATGTTGTTTGTGATTCTTATCGGTCTCTAAGTGGGAGATTGCTAAGATTGCAGATTGATGGCATCTTGAAACAAACAATTGATGACTTGATTTATTGGTGCCAATAATGGTGACTCTTAGGCTACCGGGAGTTATGATGATAGGGGTCTATAAATAGGACTTCTTGTGCTATGGTTTGGGTAGAAAATTGAAGAGCAAGGGGTGAAAATGTAATCCAAACAGTGGGAGGTAGAGCGTGAGTGTGAGACTCTGTTGTAATACTTCTGTTCTATAGTGAAATTATGTTGCTCCCCCTCCATGGATTCAAGTGTCTTAAATTATTCCCTCATTCCTGTTATTTGTATTTGCTATTTTGATTTATGGTTCAGTGATTCGTGGGTGGTCCTAACAATTGATATTGGAGAAGGTATTAATTGTTGTGAAATTCCTAACAATTCTTTCTCTCGATATTTCTAAGGCATGGCAAATAGATTCTATCTTGACTTGAGTTGAATCCTTTGGCCAATTGGTATTAAGAAGGCCCAAAGAAATTTTCCCTAATCATCCCAAAAAACTCCACAAATACCCATAGGAACCCTTTTTTCCAAAGATGCTCCATTTACATTCTAATTATTGTACCAAGTGGCAGCTTCTTCCATTCCTGCTTTGGTCAATTGAATTGCTTATTTGACCACAACGAAAATGAATCCATGTTAAATGCACTCTAATGTATTGAATGGGGGAAGTCCTTGAAGCAGGAAGACATTTAGAGTCCTAATCTAATCTTTACTAAGTGAAAGTCATTCTCACAGGAAGAGATCACTTTTTCCCTGAACATACCATCACTACTAAGAGGGCCCTTCTTCATCTTCTTCAATTCAAGGAGTTATGTGAGACCGATGTAGCCATTAGGCAAGCCTATTGTGATCCAGCCCCTCAGAGGCATGCACCACATGAAACCTTGCATTTTACTACCAGGTACCAAGTGTAATGGTCATCTCTGAGGCTAGGGACACTAAACATTGTTTACTTCTTTAGGTGAGAGTGCCTGTACTAGGACTAAAAGGGCTTAAGAAGCAAGGATCTAAAGTGCCCCCGTGAGGCTAGGTCTTCTAGGCAAAACCCCTTTTTTTTAAGGAACATCATGCTTTTGAAACTCAAAATGCTTGATTCATTTTGAAGTGTTTTGCTTTGATACATATATTGTTCTAGCCCTGCGTCCCAAAGATAGACTTCAAAAACCCTCGAGCTACTAAGAGTTTTACAATTACAAGATTATTTCTAGGAGAAGAATCCTTAGAGGCAAGGGTGAATTAAACCTCCCAATGCTAGCAGCGGGAGGATGTGGAAAAGGCAATCATGACTTGTCCCTCAAGTGGCCCCTCTACCCTCAAAAAAGGTGTTAGAAACAGAAGAAAAAGAAGAAGTCCCAATCCCCAATTGCTTGTGAGAGAATGAAGGAGAGGTGACCAACAAGAGGCACTTGATTCCCATCTAACTTCTGCTCAATTTCATTTTTCCCAATGCACTTCTAACTCCCCCTCCTTGATATAGGCTATAACCCCTATTTAGAGAACCTTAATGGTCACACCTAACTCTCCATCAATGAGTCAAGTTCTAGGCTCATCAACATGTGTAGAGTGTTTTGATGTCACCAGGGGGAAACAAAAGGCTATATCTCCACTATCCTTGAGGTGGTGACAAGTGATGCACTGGCTGGGGCTCCTATCTTAACTTTCCTTAGACAAGGTTTAGTCCAGGCTCCATTCCTTCTTCCATGGGAGCCTTCATTTGTCCTTGAAGAAGTTCTTAAAGGTAAGGGTACTCTGTCTTTTTTTTTTTTTTAGTTGGTTTTTTGGCTAAGCCAATAATTGGTTCTAACTCACTTATTTTGAAAGAAGTACCATTTGAAGTAGCCACTCCAGTTTTAAAGGAGCAGCATGCTAGAAGCTTTGGGCCATCGATTGTCCCAGCTTCAGTAGAGATTCTGAGTGTATGGGACATTTCCTCTTTTTTGTTATTTATTTCATTTGGAGTGGCTACACATACACTCAATACAAAGCTAGAAGTTTTTCTTTGCATCAAACTTATACTCTTTTCCTTGGAGTAGCATAACTTAGGTCGGCGTAGCATAACATAGATCGTTACTGTACTTACTTCCGTTGTAATACAGTTCTCAGGCTTTAGGTATAACTTTCCAAGTTTAATCTATTCCCATGAATCGACAAGTTGAGATTTGAGGCTTTAGTTTAAGGCTTTGATGGCCAAGGCTTGTCCCTTGATTGCGTTGGTCTTGATCGAATGACCTAAAATGGTTTGCTCCACCTTAATCTTGTCAGACTTTAACTCATTCCAGTTATTATAAGTCAACGTTTCCAGTCTTAAAAACTTGATTGACTTGGACTTGTAAGTGGACTTTTGAGCTCTTGGGTTTGTCTCTACCCCAATCCTGACTTTTAAGTGTACAAGGAAAGGTCTTTCTAGGCCCTGCTCCATCACTGTAACTGCCACTTGAGTTAGGTTCATATCCTTTAATTTTTAGTCATAAACCTATATAAAATGTCCACAAAAATATTTAACAAAGTCTTCTTAATTGAAGCATAAGCAGAACTCACAGTACAATCAAATTCAGATGCCCCGACATATCTCAACCATTTCTCCAAAAATGGTGAGTGGTTGAGGTCAAAGACGTGCAATTCGTAATGGGGATCACTCCCTAGTCAAGGCGAGTCCCTTTTGCACGTTTGTTTTTTTTTCATATCGACCACCACACAAACATCCCTTGAAGCAAAATAGAGCAAACATGCCTATTGGTGACCACAGTGGGAGGCTTGAAACAAGACATCATTGTCTTTAGCCCGTCGTGGATTACCAAAATGTAATTTCCGATCATTCGCCAATGGTAAAAACTAGGAGGTCTTGTGCCCTCTATTACGAGGAACCTGAAGGAGTAGCCCTTATTGCATGCCCACTCAAACATCCTCTTGAGTAAAGTCCCATATCTCGAAGGGATGAGCCAAGTCACTGCTATGGTAGTGAAAGTGGCTGTCGCGATGATATCCCAGAAGATGAACATATAGTGCTTGATGGCCATTCTCGCAAGAGTTTCATGGCTATGCTCAAAAGTCGTTTAGAAATTGTGGACCAAAGAGTTCAACAGACAATGAGAGAAGCTTTCGAGAGGCACATGCTAAAATAGAACGCAATCTAGTGGCTCAACGTGAAAACTTTGCGGCCATGAGAGTCGTAATTAATGGCGCTGGAACCTATGTGAACAAAAGGCTTCACAAAGAGACTGATAGTCTTGGTAGAAATGAACTCAACCTTGTCTTCCACTGCTACCCTTATTGCTATGGATGTGGCTAGGCAAACAGTGGTTAACGTTGACCCTATTTTGGTTAGACAAGATGAGGCTCATAATGGCTTGGTCCAAGCCATTAGGGAGGATATCAGGTAACTTAGGCCTTTACCCCCACCATCAATGCCCACCGGTTATCCTCGTGATACTCCTTCGAGCTCCTGGTTAAAAGTTGTACAAGTTGACCATACGGTCCCTAAAAGAATGGAAAACCCAACTGTGGCTACTCCAGGTGTTATACACTTGGAGACCAGCCATAGAAATGATAATGTGCCTCTAGGAGTTGCTAACCGTTCTAACCAAAGTTTCTTTCTGACTTCAAGGGACCTCAACCCTACTGCACCATCGTTCTTTGTCCTCGAGACGGGGGACATAGTTGTTCCTCAAATCATAGAGATGACCCTCGAGGCCCACTCAAGGCTTGGAACTAAGAATGCAAAGGTCAGGTCCCTACTTCAGGGAACCAGGTTTCTCAACCAAGGATGAACCAACAGCCTGCTATTGTTGGCATGTTTTCAAGCATGCCATGCAACCTAGGTCTTGCAGGTCATACTTCATGGCCAACTAAGCACATGGCCTCTATGATCAAGGGGTTTACTTAGGGTTTAAGGGGCAACAACTATTCCCACACCAAATTGTGATGGGTGCCTAGGTGTATCTTGCAGATCCCCCTCGAGATCCTCATTCGCTTGGCGAGTAATGGCAGGCACATAATCATGTGCCCACCCTTCCCCTTCAAGATCAATTGGCCACCATCATTGAGCAAATGTATGGGCTGGGCCATGCAAGGGTCAACAAACCCTTGTATAGAAAACCTTATCTTGACTACATAGACAAGGATTACCCTTTTCCTTGAAGATACAAAATCCCCAAGTTTACCCTCTTTTCAGGGGAAGGAACAATTTCTGCTCTTGAGCACCTGGCAAGATTTAATTGCCAATATAGAGAGGCAACAGCTAACTAATATTTCAAGCTAAGGATGTTCCTTAGCTCACTGACTGGGATCGCTTTCCAGTCGTATATCAACCTTCTCCCTAATTCTATCTACTATTGGGATGGTATGGCCAGACAATTCAAGACCCAATTCCTAAGAATGGAATTGGGAACTTCCATGTCAGACTTGGCTTTTATGAGACAAAAGCCAGGCGAGTAGTCCTAAAAGAAGAACGCCTTAAGAAAAACAACGTGTGTGGCACCTAGGTACACGACTTGATAGAGGAGGACGATGATCCTTTATATGAAATTGACGTGGTTGAATACGTCAAGGGGCCTCCTATGGTTTGCAATCCTTTGATCAATAAGAATGTCAAAGCCAAGAAGTCCTACCAGTCCCAAGACTTGAGAAAATATGCATTTGACCATTCTAGAACCGACGTAATATTCGATTGGCTTGAAGTAAATAATAAACTCAAAGTTAGTGGTAAACACAAAAAACCAGATCCTAACTCAAGTAAGGAGAAGGTATATTGTAAGTGGCACGATTCATTGACTCATTCAATGAAGAACTGCATAATCTTTACAAATATGGTTCAAGATGCCATAGAACCAAGGGAATTAATCTTCCCAGAACAAGGACATATGGGTGTTGATAAAGACCCCTATCCTAGTCTTGCCCAGGTTAACACAGTTAAGATAGGAAAGCCTTACCATCCCCATAATAGCCAAACTAATGGCGGATCATTGCGCTAGATGGATACAGGCAAAGAAGAAATGGCTGTGGCAAACCTTTGTTTGATAGGATGCTCATGTGAGGGACTTTGAGGTTCCTCGGAACCATGTTGAGATTGCCAGAAGGTCATTGTAAATGGCATATCATGGTTGAACACTCTACTTATGATTGTGGAATGTTCAGAAGGTTCATAAGGAAGCAATTATATGAGGGCTCTATACTATGCTCTAGGGAAGAAGTGTTAGCCATGGTGGTTCTCATAGATGACCATTAGCAGACAGTCATTACCTCTAAGAAGCAGGCCTCAAGAGAACTCTTGTGCCTCACTCATGACCTCTGTGGAGGGGGTGGCCATAAGCTAGTGTCCGAAATGAAGAAGCTAAACCTTTTCCCAAAGAAAAGGAGAGATCCTCCCACAGGAATGTCATCATCAGGGCTTTCTCAAGTTTCTTTGCCGAAGACTCGGATCATTGTGAGGATAGGGCACCCTAAGAGGAACACAACAATGAGGGTACTAGCTATTGGACGCCAGATTTGGTAATGTTTGGAAGAGGAATCACCTCGATTAGGAGGTAGTTGGTCCTTCCAACCTTACATAAAATCATAAAAAAAAACAGCTACGATAAAAGGTAGCTCAACGACTAATTGCGCTTGAATTTTACCTGATCAAACTCTCTTAAGAAGAAGCCAAGGTCCATAAGGGTAAGCAAGTTGAGCATATGGATCTTGAAGACCTAGTTACTGAGTCTAGGCCTTTTATTGCTGGCAGAGGGCTAACTCAAAAGGAACTTAAACGATGGGCTAGTCTCTCATCTTCGAAAGGGAGAGAATCTTGGTGGGGTCACCTTGTCAAGGACTCCCTAGTACTAAAATCAGCTAAGAACAAGGAGGAGTACCCCCCTCTCAGCATCAACTTGGTGGAACCAATTGATTGTATCAATCCAACTTGGTCTAACATCGAAAACTATTTCCATGAAGAAGATTTTCTCTAGCCATTGGAGGAATCTCGAACCTCGGAGGATGATCTCAAGAACCAGCCTCAAGAGTAGGACATGCTAACTAAAATCAGTCCTCAATAGTAAGATTAGAATACTACCATTATTAACAGCCCTAAAAAGGAGGATAGACTAAGGAATCCAGATACTACTTGGAATGCTGCCTGAAAAGGTTGCCGTCAGAACTGCCCTACTCCTCCCCTTAGAATCTTTGGTAGCTAATGCTCAAGAAGGTCTCGAGGGTGATGTGATAGCATTGGATGAGGAGCCTCAATTGACGCCCGTGGCAAAAGTAGTAGCCACTAAAGTGACACTCAACCCTTGTCTTTTATGGTTAATGCTACAACACCCATATTGACTAGTGATCTAAGTAACATAACGAAGATCGCGTTTGATGGGCCTAATATTGCCAATAAACACATCAAATATCAAGGCCAAATTCGATGAAATTTTGGTAAATATGGTATTAGTGGATAATGATGCAGCCATCAACGTATTGCCTTCATATATGTTGGGTGTCATTGGTAAGTCTTGAGAGGACTTGATCACTTCGGATGTTGTAATTTGTGGCTTCTCAGGAGCTACCACCAAATATAAAGGAATCATTCTAATTAACTTAACAGTTGGCGTCTTAAGAAAGTTGATAGCTTTTTTGTGGTGAAAACGACCTCAAGCTATAATGCTTTGCTTGGTAGAGATTGGCTGCATGCCAATTATTATATTCCATCTTCACTGCACCAGCTGCTAATCTTCTGGAACCATGACAATAATGAGGTTTTAATACAAATGACAAGCCATTAATGGCTTACTCTAACTATGTTGAGGCAAAATTCTATGAAGATGGCATGGGACCCTTAGATGTCAAGAGGACCGCTCCACAACATGCCCAATAATAAGACACTATAGCCATCTTGGACAACCCACTAACAAAAGCAGAGGTTGGTCAAGCGCACGTCTATTATGAGGATTCTAACTTTTGGGGATACATGAGGACCCTTTTCGATGAAGGGGACTTCTAGGGCACTATAGAATCATAATGCGAAGGCACTAAGATCTCCCAGTAATGGCCCAAGAGGCCATTTCCTTAGCATTAGCAAAGCTCGTGGCCTGGCGTGCTGAGGATCAGCTCTGGACTGAACTGTCATTTCATGGTTTTTAAGTCCATACAGCACACAAAAAGGAGTTAGAGCTCGCTGATTTAAGAGCAGCACCAACCAAAATTAAGGATCTAAGAGTGGATGTCCAAGACCCCCTCCTTAAGGTTAATTTGGGCTCAATAGAAAACCCAAGGCCTACCTATCTGAGCGCTTTACTTTCTGAGGAGTAGAGACAACAGTACTTGTCTTTGCTTCAAGAATTCAAGGATTGGTTTGCTTGGTACCACCATGAGATGCCTGGCCTAGACAGAAAAGTGGTTGAGCATAGGCTTCCTATCAAGCCAAGCACGAAGCCCATCATTCAGGGCTGGAGTAGAATGTCCTAAGAAGTAACTAGCTTGATCAAGGCAGAAATTGAAAGGCTTCTAAAAGCCAAATTCATCAAAACTACTAGGTAGTTGCATGTCTGGCTAATATTCTCCCTGCCATGAAAAAGAATGGAAAAATTAGGGTATGTATTGATTTCAGAGATCTGATTGCAACCACCCCAAAGGACGAGTACCTAATGCCTATTACTGATCTGCTCATTGACTCATCCTCGAGGCATGATGTTTTGTTTTTCATGGATGACTACTTCGGGGGTATTACCATGTTATGATAGCTTCAGACGATACCCACAAGATAGCATTCAAATGTCCTAGGTCAATAGGGACGTTTGAATGGGTGGCCATGCCTTTTGGTTTGAAGAATGCTAGCACCACCTATCAAAGAGCCAAGAACATGATTTTTCATGACTTCAATGGCAAGGCCATGGAAGTCTATATAAATGACATTGTGGTCAAATCAAATCCCAAGTTAAACACTTGGATGACTTAAGGGGTGCGTTTCTTAGGATAGAGCCCACAACCTTAAGATGAATCCATTAAACTGTGCTTTAGTGTACGAGCTTGAAACTTTCTTGGCTTTCTATTACACCAAAGGGGCATTGAGGTGGATATCAATAAGACCAAGGCCATCTAGGTGGCCAAGCAGCCTTCAAATAAAAAGGAGCTTCAACGCTTCTTGATGCAGGTTAATTTCCTCAGACATTTCATCTCAAATGTCATCGAAAAAACCAAAGTCTCCTCCCCACTATTGAGACTCAAGTTTGAGAAGGACTTCAAGTAGAAGGAGCCATATCAAGCATCTTTCAAGGCCATCAAAGAATACTTGGTTAGTCTGCTAGTACTTACTCCACCAAAGTAGGGCAAGCCTCTAAAGATCTATGTCTCTGCTTCTAAGGAATCTATTGGTTGTTTACTTGTACAGGACAATAAGCAAGGTTTTAAACAAGTTGTGTTCTACCTTAGCTGTTTTTTAAATGAGTGTGAAATAAAATATTCTTCAAATGAAAAATTATGTCTATCTTTGTACAGGGTAAGCCTCTGAAGATCTATGTATTATTTCTTGGTGTTCACTATATGCGTGGTTTCCCAAATAGATGTCCTTAAGTATATGCTAGATAGGCCATTTTTGAGAGGAAGATTGAACATGTGGAGCTTAGCTCTGCTTTAATTTGAGTTGGTTTATATCTCACAAAAGACAGTAAAGGGGAAAGCCCTAGTAGACTTTGTAGCAAACCATCTAGACATTCCAACAGGCTTAGATAATGAGCCTGAACAACTCCTAACAATGGAACTAGTGCCTTGGTAACTGTTCTTTGACTGATGGAGGACCAACTCTAGAGTTGGAATAAGAATTGTGATAGAATCCCCAGAAGGAATCATCATAAAATTGGCTGTTGGTGGGCAGATGCTCTAATATCATGGCTGAATACGAGGGTCGCATAATTGGCCTTGAAAGTCTCTTAGAAAGCAAGTCCACAAAGTTCTTGTCAAGGGAGATTCACAACTGGTGATTTTCCAAGTGAATGGAGAGTTTCAATGTTTGAGAGATACCTCGCATCGATATCTGTCAGTAGTTCATAAGCTATTGAGTAAATTTTACAAGGTACAATTCGAGCACATCCCCAGAGAGCAAAACAAGGTAGCCATTGACTTGGCTTAGTTAGCTTTAGGGTACAAGTTACCTTGAACTTGGTGTGAAGACACTTCGGTCATTAAGACTATGGTCTTAGATCCTGAGGTCAAGTGCGCAGAGTCCTTCGATGGTGCACCAAGTGGATATTTGGAGCCCTATAAAGCACATCAGACTATCTTGAGTCAGCAAGTGGACTGGAGGAAGCCTTTAATGGATTACTTCAATAACCCTCAAGATGCTAAGGACAGGAAAATAAAAATGAGAGCTCATAGGTTTCATCTAGATGGTGAATATGGTGAAATATACAAAAGGGAAGCTAATGGAGTGCTTACCAAGTGCCTTGACTTAGATGAAGCGATGTTAGTAATGGTTGGAGCCCATAAAGGTATTTATGGATGCCATCTGGTTGGTAATAAGACTCATTAGCTCAATAGGTGTTATGGCTATTATTGGCCATCAATGATGGATGATTGCATAAAGTATGCCAAAGGATGCAGAGCATGCCAAAGAAATGGGCATGTACCCTAAAGTACCTACTACTGAGATGCATGCCATTGTTAAACCATGGCCATTTAGAGGCTGGGCAATGGACCTTATAGGAGAAATTAACCCTCCTTCTAACAAGCAACATTCTTATATTATGGTGGCCACTAAATACTTCATCAAATGGGTAGAGGCTAAACCATATAGGAGCATCAATTAGCATGATGTGATTGATTTTATCAAAGAATATATATCATGTGTAGGTTCGGTATTTCAGAGATTATCAAAGTGGACCAAGTTGAAGTATTTAACGGATCTGAGGTCATGGGGTTTACTAGGAGTTTCAATTTAGAAATCTTGATCTCAACACCTTATTATGCTCAGGCTAATGGCCAGGCAGAATCAACTAATAAGATTCTAAAAGCCAACATTAAAAAGTTGATTAAGGACAATCCCAGAAGGTGGCATGATTTGCTATTAGATGTCCTTTTGGGCTTATAGAACTTCTCAAAGGGATGCCACTGGGACAACTCCTTTTCATTTCGACAGATGGCCATGACGCAATACTCCCTGTGGAGGTAACAGTTCAACCTATTAGACTTGCTCATCAAGGGAAGTTTTCTAAACTTAAATATGACCAATCCATGATTGATGAGGTTGCCAATTTAGACCAAGTGAGGCTTGATGCTCTGCACAAATTGGAAACTCAAAAGAAAAGAGTTGCCAAAGCCTACGACAAAAGGGTCAAACCTAGGTCTTTTGACTTAGGAGATCTAGTCAGGAAAGTGGTTTTGCCCATTGTCCGGATAAGATTTGTCAAAAAGTGCAAGAGCGCCAAGATAACAGCAAGAAGAAACCATAGCAAAAGTGAAAACTCCTAGCCCTAATGGTCATACTTATAGACGCGAGAAGGAAGAGCAAAAGACATGTTCTCTCGAGGAGACCCCCCGTAGCCATTGAGGGTCACATCAGTCATATTTGACCCATTGTAAATTTAAATTTACTAACTATGGAAAAGGAGGGCATTCATTTACTCCCAAAATTTGTTATGGCTGAGACGACACCATTTTTGGAAAAAATGCTACTTGGTCATCACGTGAGGTCCTCCTCGATGGGAGTTTGAGCTTTGGGTATTGTGATAATGGTGTCTCAAGCCCAGTACTTGAGAACATCATTACCCTAAAAAAGGGTTCCAACAACTCAAGGCTTGAGATGGCTCAAGGGTGAGATAAGCTCGAGCTCAAGGGGCTGCTAAGAGGGCTGGAAGAAAGGTGGTTTCACTGCTCGAGGTAGTTACTTAGGCACAATTTCAGCTACTTAGGCCTTAAGCTTAATTTAGGAGAATGTGGGGCTTTTAAAGGGAACTTCTACAAAAAAATCTAGATGTGCGCATTAAGGATTTCCCTTCAAAACTCAGGACATGTTGGTGAAGAATGAACGCATGTAAAACAGGATCTTAGTGGTAAGACATTGGTGGAGTTGCCTCGAAAATAAAAGTAGCCATTATTTTTTGTTTCTATAAACAAAGGACTCTACGTCCATCCAAAGTAGTACACATACAAGCACACTTGTGCTCTTTTCCTAGGAGTAGCATAATGTAGCTGGCTGTAGTGTAACGCAGATCGTTGCTGTACTTACTTGCATTGTAATACAGTTCTCAGGCTCTAAGTATGACTTTCCAGTTTTAATATGTTAGGAACAGTGTTCTAAAATCTATATTTATTTTGGATATATTATTTTAATTAATAAATAAATTAAAATTTCAGTTGTTTCCTAGTTAAATTTGTGTAAGCAAGCATTTATACTGCATGTGATTTTCTTTTTGGAAACATCCATGACATGGGTGTAGACCTCAAACTACAATTTACATGTTTGTTTGAAGTGGTTTATAAAATTAACCCACAAATAGACTTGGAACAAATGGTATAGATTGTTGTTTGAAAGATTCGTAGTCGAAGACAAATTTTGACCACTTGTATGCCAGGACTATAGCATGACACTTTAAATAACCTGTCTTGGTCATGTGGATGGTGAACCAAAAGTGTTATGTTGGTGTGTTTAATAAGATTGGCACACTAAGATGGACCACATGAGTTGCTTGTTTCTAAACTACTATCAGAGATGAGTGATTTATGTTGTATAGTTTGAACGTCGACTCTAAATCCTAAGAGTATTATGGACTTATGCATGGAGCGTTAGTTACTTTAGTGTACTATAAGTAAGATCTAAATGCATGACTGAATTCCCACGTACACTGGGTAGCGGCGTGAAGTGTGACAAGGATCAGGTATTCAATAGGGAATCTACAGTCTCTTATGGGATACAGATGTCCCTTTAGTTGATTCGCAAATATTTGAATAGTTCAGAAACTTTGGCCAAAGTATTCGAAGTGTTTGACATTTGGAATTTATACTATGAATATGTTCAAGTATAAATGATTTATTTAGTAAAGGGCGAGGCGGTAGCTAATGGAGAAGCTGTGAGAAGGATAAGGGTAGTAGTTATACTTATTCTTTGTCATGGACATCTGGTAGAGGGATTGTTGTCATCAATACAATCTATTAGAAAAATATTGAATAAATGGGATACGTCTGGAGTGCAGTAAGATTTATTTAGTGGAATTAATTCTCATTAAATGGTAATCAAATTATTTCATGAGATAACTAATTTAACCCATTTGGAGCTAGATTTAAATTATCCCTGAGGTCCCTGCGCAAGCCTCTGTATTTATTGTCATATGAAAAATATTAAAAAATTCATGAGATGAATTATTTATCTATAAGATGGGTAAATTTAATCTTGTCAAGTATTATTAATGAGATGAATGAAATTAAAAATTATAAAATAAAAAAATTGTGGAAAATTAAAATTCACAAGATGAATTTTTACATGTGGAAACAAAGCAAAACAAAAAAGGGACAAAAATGTATCAGGGTATCCGCGTGCTCATGATCCTGCCAATCACAGGCTGACACGTGGCACGCGAAAATAATTGAATAACACTTTTTTTTTTTTTGCTATGTTCAAACGCGTTGTTTCGCTTGATTTTGACACTAAATGCTACGTTTTATTTTTGATACCTGAGCATCCCACATCTAGAATTATTTATTTTTTCGCTCTGGTTGCCTACTATAAATAGAGGTACCTATTCCAAGGGTTTGGTATTCAATTGAAACAAATTTTTTAGGGTTTCTGAAATTATTTCAGTGACCTAATTGGAGAGAAAATTTTCTTTAAAATTTTTCTTCCTAGTTTAATATTTTTCGGGACCCACTCTCCCGACAGTTCGAGGTCATTGCATTGAAGATCGCGGGGTCTCGATTTTAAAGATTATTATTTCGTTTTGGTATTCTATTGTTAAAGCAATTCCACGAATGTTCTTCTTTCCTTCTTCTTTTAGTTTTCGCTTTTCTATTTATTTACAACATTCGTTATTATGTCTGTTTAAGCTTGTGCATTGTTATGAATGTATTAGAGTAAAAAGCTTATAGATCTAAATTAAGAATTTAGATTTGTAGATCTAATTATGAATTTAGATCTGTAGATTTGAAATTATGAATTTTAAATCAACCCAATGTTCATAATTATGAATTTTAAACCCTTCAGCTGTGTAAACTTTATAAAATTAGGGAGAAATTTTGAAATTCGTCCCAACAACTAGTATTAGGGCAAAGGGTTTATAGAGATATACTTATTCTTGGGAACTCTCGCACGTGAGGTGTCACGAAGCGTGACTCTTGGACCGGGGCCTTCGGTAGAGAGAAGAGTCTCCTACTTTAAGTGCTCTAATAGGTACCCCTTGTTGTGACCACAGTTGAAAAATTGTGAACCCAATTATCGGTATCAGAGTTTATTTCCAAACAAAAGTTATATTTTCCCATCATAATATGTTCCCACACAAATTGAAATTTAAGGCTTTTACTTTAAGGCTTTGATGGCCAAGGCTTTGTCCCTTGATTGCGTTGGTCTTAACACTGCTGTCACGGCTTAATACGTCAGGTGCACTTAGGTTCCCACCATTGATTAGGGCTTTGAAGGCCAAGGGTTGTTCTTTAATTGTGTTAGTCCTAATCCAGTGACCTAAATACAATTTGTTCCACCTTAATCTTCTCAGACCTGAACTTATTCAAGTTATTATAAGTCAAGGGTGCTAACCATAAAAACCTTATTGACTCGGGCTTGTAAGTGGAGAGCTGTGCTCTTGGATTTGTCTCCACCCCAGTTTCTGACTTTTAAGTGTACGAGGAAAGATGTCTGTGGACCCTGCTCTGTCACTTTAACTACCACTTTGGTTAAGTCCATATCCTTTTAATTTTATGTCATAAGCATACATAAAAAAATCCAGAAAAATATTTAACGAGGTCTTCTTAAATAAAACATGGGCTAAACTTAAGGTATAACTGAAGTTAGTTACACTAGCATATCACAACCTTTTCTTTGAAAACGTTGAGTGGTTGAGGTCAAAGGCATGCGGTTCATAACTAAGCTCACTCCCTAGTCCCGCTGAGTCACTTTTTCCTATTTGTTTTCTTTTCATATTATATGTCGACCACACATACGTCACTTTAAACAAAATAGAGCAAACAAAGTGATGGTTATTGACCCTCAATTGTTTACTTCAGGAACCATTTGCATCACTTATTTACATCCCCAGCTTGAGGGAGTTGAAATGCCCTCATTAATGGATAAAGAACACATGCTTAACATGTGGAACTATGCTCGAGACATATAAGTTTTTAGAAGTGGAAACAACATCGTATAGATTACAACTACCTCATGGATGTGATTTTAAAATGTGTTTTAAAACCATCAACTTGCAAGTATCGTCATAACTTAGTCTGGTATACTGGTGTCAGAGGAATTGGTGCTAAGGCAAATTCAATTATTAATGAGTGGGTTAATTTTAAGTTTTATTGGTGAAGTGAGCAATTGGCAAGAATAATGCAATTAAAACAACAAAAACGGTTGTCAACTTTTTAGGAGGCTTAACTTGTATTCCTTCATTGTATTTTATGTATGACAACGTTTTAGGAGGCTTAAGCTACAAGCACTAAGCCCGGGTTAACATTTAAATTAGGGCTTAGAGTAATGAACTAGTCTAAAGGTATAACATAACTTATCACCCTAAGTGTAGCATAAATTATCTCGTTAGTACTACTTAACTCCTTTCGTGCTCCTAATTCAACATTAACTTATATTAAAGATTGTGTTCAGGGTTGGGTACAACCTCAATCCTGACCATGCATGAAAACCTATTGTGCTATGGTCTAGGTTACAAACTCGTGGACAAACTCTAATAATTTAGAAATCTTAACATGGCTACAAGCATACATAAAGAAAGCCAAACAATAGTGAATAATTCCCCATAGTGGCTTGAAAATAACATAACACAGTCATTGTCAAAGATATAAATCAAATCTAGGATACGGACGGTTATCCTTCTTCATCCCTAAACTAAAAGAGTCTACTCCTCCATAGGAATTTTAAACATCATGAAATCTAAAAGGAGAAAAAAATGAATATAGTAGGGCATTACCTACAAATCTAGGCACTGATTGCCTCGTGGCTTGATTGAGATTGATGTTCTGCTTCCATGAGAAGTTCAGATGATTACGCCAGCCAAGAATGTAGGCGTTGGAGAATGGGTCGTGATTTCTGGAATACCTTTGTGCTGTGAAAACCTTGTCCTGCATGTATTTAGGGAATTGAGAAGCATTTAATCAATCAAAAACAGAGTGGTCCTCACCCGAACAAAAGCCACACGGAGTAGTACCAATGGATGACTTAGCTGTAGTGACTAGGCGCCCATTGGTAAGGTTCGCATGCAAATTCATTATCTGGTCAATCTTTCTACTAAGGGCGTTTAGTCTAAGGTTATCATTGGGCGCTACTTCATAGACAACACGTGTGCTTCCTCTAACCACCCTCACAGAAGAGGCTTGGTCGAGGGAGTGTTCACTGAGGTGCTCAAATAAAGTCCATGCCTCTTTCTTGTCTTGCTTGTTAAATGCTCCCCCCACACAAAGCATTAACCATCTATTTATTAGAAGCCGTAAGTGCATCATAAAAATTCTGCGCAAGAGCCCACTTGGGTGACCCATGGTGGGGATAGCTTCTAAGAAGCTCCTTAAATCTATCCCAGCTTTCATGAAATTGCTCCTGATCACTTGGTTTGAAACTATTGATTGCATGCCTAACAACCATAGTTCTTGCCTTAGGATAAAACGTGATCAAAAAGCATTGTTGGAGGTCATTCCAAGTGGTGATTTCATCCCTTGGTAGGGATTAAAACCACCTTTTAGGTATGTGTTTTAACGAAAACGAAAAAAGGCATAGTCTAACTACATCAGTGGAGACACCTTGATAGTAGCATGTTTCACAAATTTCAATAAATGCATCAAGGTGCTCGTATGGGCTCTCTATCGGCATCCAATAAAAAGTGGGAAGCATGTTGATGATCCCAGGCTTAATTTCGAAGTTGTCGTTACACATGGTGGGTAACGCAACATTGGCGGGTGCGACGTACGTTTGAGGAATAAAGCGGTCCTCAATCGTTCATGATGCGTCGTTGGCCAAGGTTAGAGGTTGATTGACACTTGCTCACAAGGTAGATAAAGCCAACTCAATTTGCACTCAATTTTCGAAACGTAAAGTAACAATTCCTGGTTGAGTGAGCATATAGCGAGCATGAATACGGAAAGTAAGTTGAATTCACTTTGACCATTACCCTAAAGAGAAACAAAAGAAATAAGTAACAAGGAAACAAAAAGAACTCGCTAATCCCTAAATCTAACTTAGCCTACCGATCCCCTGGCAATAGCGCCAAAAACTTGATGTGATTTTAGAATGTGTTTTAAAACTGTTAACTCACAAGCGTATGAGATTGTTGTAGCTTAATCGGGTATACGGGTGTCATATCCATGAGGAATTAGTGTTAAGTTAAATTCAATTATTAATCAGTGGGTTGATTTTAAGTTTTGATGGTGGTGTGAGCAATTAGCAACAATAACATGATTAAAATAGTAAAAAAAGGTTGTCAATCAATTGAGGATAATTTAGGGATTGAGTTCAGTGTAGCTTAACTTGTATCCCGTCATCGTCTTTACGTATGAAAATGATTTAGGAGGCTCAAGCTGCAAGCACTAAGCATGGGTTAACATTTAAGTTAAGGCTTAGGGTGATGAACTAGGATAAAAGCATAACCTGTGTTATCGCCCCAAGTGTCGCATAGGTTATCGTATTTGTACTAATTAATTCCTTTCGTGCTTCTAATTCAAAAATAACTTATATTAAAGATTGTGTCCAAGTTGGATACAACCTCAACCCTGACCACAAGTGAAAACCTGTTTTGCTATGGTCTAGCTTACAAGCTCGTAGAAAAACGCTAATAATTTGGAAATAACACAGAAAATCAAACAACAATGAATAATTCCCCACAGGGTGCAAAAATAACATAACACAATCATTGTCAAAAATACAATACAAATCTAGGATACGGATTACTATCCATCCTTCATCCCTAAACTAAAAGAGTCTACTCATCAATGGGAGTTTAAAACATTATGAAATCTTGAAAGATAAATAGTGAATAAAACCTAGAAGTCAAGACACCCTGTTAAGTTCGAGATTAAAATTTGAACTCAACTTAAGAAATTAAGAGAATTAGGGATGAGAAAGAAGGGAAAAGAGATGAGATTATAGAGAATTTAAGATGAGATAAGGAAGTTTAATCTCAAGGACTAAAGTATATTTCATTGGATAAATCTGAATTACAGCTGAACACTACTTATTGGCAAGATAAGCCAACTAATACAATGAATCAAGACACATAACCAACCATCTTATGAGAAGGAATATCTAGGAAATATCTAGAAGCTACCTAACTAACTTTTAAACCCCAATATTGGGGCCAAAACAGCAACACCCGCAGCATAGTAGCAGCACCAACATGACCGCGGTAAGCCCCAGCAGCCAGGACACCAACAGCCCACGCCTCGGATTCTCGCATTCATAACAATCCCTTCCCCTTGAAAACATTCTTGTCCTCAAGAATGGAAGAGAGTTGTAACAATGTAGATCACTTAGCTTATGAAAAGATAGCTAAACTTCTTGTTTATGAAGTGTTGAAGTTCTTGCTGAAAACCTACAGCTGAGTATGTCTCTTGTTGCTACAAAATGCTTGTGCTTGAATGTGTAATCCTCCTCAGGAGGTTTGCACTGATCAAACCCAACATTCACAACCCATCTAAGACACTTCCAGATGCAAATAATACAGCTCAAGGCTTGACATTGCTGCAGAGCAGCAACAACTCGATAATTCTGCTTGACAGATGCTGCATAACCTAATCTGAATGTCTTAAAACCCATTAAACTGCATATTAAGTCCTTATCTCATGAGGCCTTCCCAACTCAAACCAAGAGATCCAAGGATCAATATCAACTTGAAGAAGTGTCCAATTACAGCCCAAACGACCCCATATCATGACCTTAGTGGCAACACAAGTTGAAATCCCATAAAATTGCAACTGGAACTCCTTCATCTTGGATCTTATCCAAAATTTCTATTGCTTAAACATCCACTTACTAAACCATCTTAGACCAAGCTCAACCAACTCTTGATTGCTTTCCAAATCCACATGGTATGCTGCAGATCCCAGAAATTCAGCAGTATCTATCCCAAGCCACTCATAGCCGCAGAAATCATAAATTTCAATTCGATTCTTGGCCATGTGGAAGCTCCTTGATCTTGCATAGACCACACAAACTAAGAGTTCACAAACCATTGTTGAATGCCAATTGCACAATGTCATAATTTGAACACCCAAAGCATTCCAATCGACACTGTCTTTGCTGCTGTTCACACATTCCAACCTGTTCTCAAGTCTGTCCTTGCTGATTTTCACTCCCATTTCAGCTAAAGTTGGCCTTGATGTTGCACTAATCTTCTCTCTCCCAACACTAAGGAAATATTGAAGCTTGTGCATATAATTTTTCCATTCAGAACACCCATAGCAGATCACCCCACACACCTGCAGAATCTGCATCTCGGCAACAGGTTGTTTCTTCCAATCTTCAAGTGCTACCATCATCGTCTTGACTTGGCTTTTGCACACCAGCTGTGTGGTCATACCAGCAGTCCAGTATATCTTCAAACCACCAACTAACAACAACTACCATCCCTTCAAGGAGATGCTTGTGTTTGAACCGAAACCACACCAATTTTGGAACAATTGAGACTTCAATGTCACAATCTGAATTTTGTAGCCTGTAACATGTATAATCCTTTCCTTCAAAGCTTACTTTGATGTTAACCTCATCATGATCCACAGCCTCAACCTTTTTTCCACTAACTCTTGCACTGACACCGAACTTTTCATCATCACACAGCAGCACCTGTTGCCAAGCTGCTCCAATCACTTGTGATTCATCCCCTCCCGATTCGAAGGACTTGCTATCCTCAACCATATCATTTAAATCACCATGGTATAAATGTGCATCTGATCAGAGATCTGTCTTCCCACACTACAATCTTGGTACACAACCTTCAGCTCAATTGCTTGCAAAGGGACCCAGCCTTGTTTGTTGTGGACCTTGAGGCGCACTCTTGCAGCTCGAGTGCATCTTTTCAGCAAAAATTCAACTCCTCTCAGCTTAGTATAGTCTTGAGAGACGTCTCCCGGATCAGGGGGCAACTTATCATAAGAACTTGCACTTGGATAAGTCACAACTCTACTCAAATGAAGAAATAGATCATTCCGAACTTGCCGATCGGCATGCCGATAGTGCATTACAGCCAAAACACATTCGTAATCATTTACCCAACACAACGGACCTTGCAAAGCATCCAAGATGATGTTATTCTGATCCTGAATTAACACTCCAGCACGCCCAAAAGTAAACTTATGCATACCCTGATCTGTAATCGATGATACTACAGCAGCATAATTGATTTCCCCATCAGAATAACCATGCTCAGCAGTGAAAGTGCTTCTGGTCTGCATATAAGCCTGCCGTGGAATCATACTTAACAGGTTCGGAGATGTTTTCAATGATATCTCAGCAGTGGCATCAAGTTTTTTAGTTGGAATCACATATTCTGTTGCAACCAATCCATGTATACCAACATACATATCTGAATCTTGTATACCAGCATATACATCAGTAAGAGCAGCATCTTGAGTTAGTTCTTGTTGATCATCAAACCTCCTAGGCTAAAACACAACCTTACGCTTCAATTTCTTCTTCGAAATTTTCTTTGCTTCCCAAAAATCGTTCAATGCGTCATTGAGTTGGTTTCTCTTAGCTTGACTCCTTGCTTTCTTTAACATTCCCTTGACATGAAATTCACATTCCCATTCCGAAAATATGTCATGTTGTAACTCATCATCTTCAATATATTCTTGGTCCAATTCATCTTCAACTACATTAAGTGGCTCCACATTGTGCACTTCAGCTACTGCGGGAGAGTTTGGCCTTCTAAATTGTTCTCGAATCTTAGCTAATTTCACTTCAAGTTGCTCCATATGCTGATCAAAATGCATGTTAGACCCTTCCTCCAATTCTTGTGATTGAAGAACGGCCAGATCAGATCTGTCTACTTCAATCGGTTGAACTTGCTGATCAACCCTACCATTGATTTGTCCATTCATCTTTCGATCATGTTCTTGCAATCCTTCACACAATTGTACCTCAGATCTTTGCTCCCTTTCCAGCTGATCTTGTGATTTCTCCACTAAACTCTGCGGTTCAGCAGCAAGAACTACTCACGTGCATCTGGTTGGAGTGCTTACACCCTCATCTTGCATCAGACTTTGAGTAGACTACAGAGGAACACCACTCTTAGCCACAGATACCCCTTCTCTAAGCATTTGCCTAAACTGCATCATAAATTCTTTTAACTTAATGTCCAATTGATCACATGTAAGAAACTCCTGTTCTGCTGTAAAGCTCATACCAGATGTCATGCTTGATTCCTTGAATCAACAATCTACAAATTCTGATTTTGCTACAGCACTGGCCGCAGATTCCCAAACCCTAACTGACGAACTTCGAACAGAGGGAACTCGAGCAAACCCTAACCACAATGTTAGTCGAGTAATTTGACTTACACCTCTGAATTTAGCTTGACTCCAACTCGCAATCAAGTCCTCAACACAATACTCAAAGCGAACTTCACGAACGAAATCGAATTTTTCAACACTTTCGTTTTCACTGTTCACTATCAGATTTTCGCTTTGCTGATAGATTTTCTCCTAAGCAACTCTCCACTCAATAACCTATAATTCTCAAGAATCAAACGTCGATACTAATGATTCTCACCATTTCTATACTTATCAACACAACTACATCACAAACCAGCAACAACACAAATTCTCATCGAAATGCAGCTTGAAATTCAAAAAATCATTACCTCCACCTCAGATACTGAATTATAGAGTCTGAATTCACCTCAATGCAGCTTGTTTCTGATATTTTGATTATGATCAAGTATAATATTGATCAAATTGCCTCACTTCAGCTTACTGAATTCAATCAAGAACAATGCAGCAACAGAAGTTGATACTCAACTGATTGTGACCAAAGTATGGCAGTTAACTCTCAATGCGATCAAACTGAACTTGCTTCTTCAACCACTGAATTTTGTTGTTTAACTGTCAACAATGTGACCAACAATTTAACCTCTTTTTATGTGTTTTTTCAGGCAACTTTTCTCTGCAATTTGCAATAGAATTCAGAACTGAATTCTCAAGCAAATTGCAATGCAATCAAAGGATATTTGATATCAAATCACGTTTGATTTGGAAGCCAAACGAGGCTCTGATACCAATTGTTAAGTTCGAGATCAAAACTTGAACTCAACTTAAGAAATTAAGAGAATTAGGGATGAGAAAGAAGGGAAAAGAGATGAGATTATGGAGAATTTAAGATGAGATAAGGAAGTTTAATCTCAAGGATTAAAGTATATTTCATTGGATAAATCTGAATTACAGCTAAACACTACTTATAGGCAAGATAAGCCAACTAATACAATGAATCAAGACACATAACCAACCATCTTATGAGAAGGAATATCTAGGAAATATCTAGAAGCTACCTAACTAACTTTTAAACCACAATATTGGCGCCAAAACAGCAACACCCGCAACATAGCAGCAGCACCAACATGACCGCAGTAAGCTCCAGCAGCCAGGACACCAACAACCCACGCCACGGATTCTCGCATTCATAACACACCCTTAATTGATGTGAGCATTGATCCTTGCTTTGATTCCCTCAGCACTCTGACCACATGCGCTTCAGTATTCGAGCAAGCTTAGATCTCGTAGCGTCTTCTGGAAGGAGAGGAGGAGAGGAGACGAGGCACCATAATCTAAAAAGGGCTCTCCCCCTCTGTATTTATATCCGCGGCATGACCTTGGGTCCGCTACAAGTATTTGGCCAATTGATCGGCACTATTGGCATATTGATTAGCAGTCCCACTATAGGATCCATCCCAGCATGGGCTACTGATCGATCAGCATTTCTTCCCGAATGGTCTTTTAGTACTCGAAACCCTATGAGATCTATTTGGGTTATCGAATTACAACCCGATGGAGCCTTCTACCCATGTGGTCAGGTTTCTAAGAGTAGTCTTCAAGGATGCCTAAATTACGCTTAATTTCATCACTTTTCAACCTTTGTTTGCTTCGATGCACTCCAAGGCTAAATGTCCTTATATTAAAAATAAAACACACATATAAAAAACCAAATTCGTTACATGAATGAAGTATAAAATATATAAAAATAAGGCACACCACTTATCAACTACAATCCCCAAATGATAGCAGATCGAGGTTGCTAATTGCACTTACAAGCTCAAGCTTGAAGGCATTACTAGGAGCGCTAATACTAGAGCTCAAGACTGCTATTTGAAGCACATATTAGAAATGTAGTCCTCTAGGACATTCAAGCAATATGGGCAAATGTGGGGAAGACCATCTAACCTCAAGCATGTGCATCAAGGCAGTTTTAATCCCTGCCCAAGGTGGCGGGGTTGTGGAGGCGAAACATGGGATAGATGTGCCATTATTCAAGGGCGCATCAGTTGGAAATTTAGTATATAAATAAAGGGGTCTTGTTTCGTTGTAAAGGGTCCCAGAACTAATACACCAACTTCTATAGGTTCGTGTCTTTACATCACACTTCTGCTCTACCATTTTGTCTTTCATTAGGATTAGACGTACTTATGGCTTCTATTGAATCTTTAGTAATACAACTGGGTGTTCAGTTACAGTGTACATGAGTTATTCCTTTTCTGTCAAAGTTTCGATCCCCAACCTTTTTGACAAGTTAAGTTAGTGCGATTAACCTAAGGCTTTGATGACAATATCCAAAGCTTGATTACATTGGTATTAGGCTGGTGACACAGCTTAATGTGTTAGGTGAATTCAGGTTTGAACTATTGTTTCATGGCTTTGACGACCAAGGCCTTGCATTTGATTGCATTGGTCCTAATTTGATGTCCCATATACTGTTCGCTCAACCTTAATCTTATCAAGTTTAAACTCATTCGAGTTGTCTCAAGTCAACGAAGCCATGCTCAAAGACCTGACTAGGTATAGCTTGAGAGTGGACCACTGAGCTAATAGTTATGTGGAAATCAAAGTTAGATTCACCAAAAAGCATCAACCCTCTTTTCGAGGAGATTGATTGAGATTAAACACGGGCGAGGGGGGGTGGGTCGAAATTTAAGACTTACATGCAAATCGAAGTTAGTCCCTTTGAGTGTGTTTGTTTGATTATTCTATTATGACAACCATAAATAGTGAATAATAAACAAAAAGAGAAACATAGATTTTGGCACTATAGTGGGAGGCTCTAATAGCATTGATCCGTATGTGTCACAGGGCAACAATATGAGTTTGACTCATTTTCTAAGGATTAGAACTTGAAGTGTTACCACTCTAAAGGGTGAGGAGAATTAAGGCTTGGCCTTAATTAGGACATAACTCAAGCCTCCTTCATAACAAAGCCCCACTCCATAGGAGGGCAACACTAATCAAGAATGCATTTTTGAAAGCGGAGGCAATGAAAACAACCCTAAGGATGAACACATCAATCTTGATGGCTCAAAAGTGTTTCATGGCCATGCTCAAGAGAAGGATGCAAATTGCTGAACAAAGCCTATAACAAACTTTTAGGGACCTCTTTGAGAGGCAACTTATTGGAACTAATCGTACTCTAATATGAAAACACAACCCTTTGAGCAACGTCTCCATCAGCGTTGGAACCTCCCTAAATGAGAGAGTACATAAGGAAACAGACAGGCTCATGGTCAAGATGAGTGTGTCCATGTCATCAAATGCTAACCTCCAAGCCAGAGATGTGGAAAGACGAACATCTTTCAAAGTAAAGCCCGTCTTGTTGAGGCCATTTGAGACCCATAATGGCCTTGTTCAAGCAGTCAAGGAAGCCCTTAGATGAATGAGGTTAGGTGCTCTTATTTCAACAGCTGTTGGTTATCCTTGTGATGCCCTGTTAGGCACAAGGGCCAATTAATGACAAGATTAATGTCGCCTCCGAAAATATAGTCATTCATTACCAGCTAGGCTAGGAAACATAAGTTTGGATTCCAATCCAAAGACTGAGGCGTTGGCGCATCGTTGCTTAAGCGCTACTTACCAAGGATAGCTCCTTGTCTCGAGGATTCTAAATAGTGACCCTTGAGCAGCAACGCGTATTTGCTCTACAAGTGGCTTTCACAGTCTCAAGACCCGTCCTAGCTCATTGATTAGTGCCCAAGGTCTAGGTTTCCTTTGCGGGAAACCCACACCCTGTTCATAGGGCTAAAACCAGCATGTGAGATTATGGTGGTACGTGAATGTCACCTGGCCCCAAAGCCTTACATAGGGGACAGATAACCTACGGGCTTCTATATGGCACTTGAGCTCTGGGATGCCTCTAGGAGTAGCCTAAGTTCAGGTCTCGTTAGGATCCTACATAGTGCCAACCAATTATGGGGGAACTTGCTCTTGTCCATATGGAAGCACGAGCCTACCAAGGAGACATTTTTGCTTATGCAAGTTAATCCCCATTTCCTAACCTATTGGTCATAGGAACCCAATCATGTTCTTCTGACCATGTAAGAAACTTCCAAGGGTATCCTGCAATTGCCAATACCCAACTAGGTATTAAACATTCCCCTCCAAGATCCTCTGGGCACCCTCGGTTAAAAGATGTAGGGGTCCGGCCTCCAAAGGGTCAATGAACCTAACCATAGTAAACACCTTTTGATTACACGGATGGGGATTATCCTTTTCCACGAGGGTATACGACACCCCAGTTCGCCTTTTCTCTAGAGAAGGGAAGATGTCAACTCTCGAGAACTTGGCAAGCTTTAATTGCCATTACAGAGAGGCAGCTGATAGCTGATACCTAAAATTAAGGGTTTTTCCTAGTTTATTGATTGGAAGGACCTTTTAGTGGTATATGATGCTCCCACGTAATTCTTTTTATACTTGGGATGATAATGGCTAGACAATTTCAGGCTTAATTCCCAAGAATGGAGTTAAATACTTCCATGTCTGACTTGGCTCATCTAAAGAGTCAATGTATGACTATATTAACTAGTTCAAGAGAGTTAGATTGTGATGCACCGTAGCACTACCTGAAGTTGAATGTGCCAAACTAGCTTTAACGATTTCTATATTGAATACAATAAGAAGTTTGGTGGTTTGAACTTCACAAGCGTGCTCTAGGTTTTAGATTGTGCTTCTAAGTATTAGGTGATCTTAGAAGAAGACAACATTAAAAAGAATAGCATATATGGGATCAAGATACAAGAATTTATAGAAAAGGATGAGATACCTCCCTATGAGATAGACTGTATTAGGTACATTAAAGGTCCTTTGATGGTCTGTAATCCTTTAGTAAAGAAGGATGTTAAGGCCAAAAAGTCGAACAAATCCCAAGAGTTAAGGAAATACTCTATTGATTTGTCAAGATTTGAATTAATACTTGCTTGGCTTGAGCCCTTAAAAAAAACTCAAAATAAAAGGAAAACATAAGAAACTAATGCAGGAACTATGAAGGAAAAGGTTTATTGTAAGTGGCATGACTCATTTACTCATTCAATTAAGAACTATGTCATCTTAAGAAATGTTGTCAATGGCTCCATCAAAGCTAGAAGATAGGTTTTTCCTGAGGGAGACTATATTGGTGTTGATAAAAGCCCATTCTTAAGTTCCATATAACATGGTTGAGATTGTTAACCTACCAAATCATAACCACATTCCTACTAATGATGTACATCGCAAATGAATACGATGGTTTTGAACGAAATTCAGCAAAGTTCTAGTGTCTTATTCTCGAGGCTGATTTAAGAAGGATCACTTAAATTTCTATTCCAGGGAAGGGAACTACAGATGAGATATGCTGATGGCATAGTGCTACATCCCAGCTATTAGTGGTCTATCTTTAGGAATTTATTACTAAATGTCCGGGAAAAGGCAGTTGTGGCTCTCTCCTATAACTGACGAATTAGCTATGAGATTGAAATAAGTACTGGTAGGCTTGCTAGATTGCAAGGCAAGGGTAAGATATCCTAGGATTTGGAAAGGGTATCTTATAATAGCTACCAAAACTGCGCTAGCTGGTTATGATGCATGATGCAGGGTCTTAAGCTTCCTCAAGGATCCTTCGCCATTTGAGCCAATAATAGCAATAAGGATACCGTCCACGCCTTTCCATAAGAATATTTTATTTTTTGAGCAAGAAAAGAAAGATTTTCCAAAGGCTTAATTTACTATGAGGACGGGATTAGGTTTCAGCCTAGTCATGAGCTCTTGCTTGCAGGAAACCATCTCATTGTTGTCTGCATAGGCAATGTTTGGAGGAGGGTGTAGTCAATTCAAGGACCCAGTAGTAGGGCAATAACTAAGTTAAACTAGACTCAAAAGAGAAAGTTTCTATGTAAGAAAACAACAGAAAGGCGAGCTGAACTTGAGCATGTATTAGCCAAGCATACCTCCGAGAAAAGAAGTGATCAAAGGGATGCCAAAGTGGGTCACTTGTGCTCCATGGATTTGGATAATCAAAACAAGAGGGTCACTCCCTCGGTTAGACAAGCCAAGAAGAAACCATGTAATCTCATCATCCAATAAGGAGGAGTCTTTGCGGGACCAATTTGCTAGGGATTCATTATTGGAATTAGTGTCTTAAGAACCCAATTATTTTGTTTTAATAATTAATAAATAAAAATTATTTAATTTATTTAAATTTTAGTTATGTTTTACGAGTCAACTATATATGCAATTTTTTTTAAAACGTTCCATGAGATGGACGTAGCCCGAGATGACATGTAGAAGTTTGATTACGTGGTTAATGGGATTGAGCCATGAGTAGACTTAAATCAAAATTGTGATATGTTGTTAAAATATGTTCATAGTCACTGATAAGTTTGGATAGCTTGTCTGATCAAACTATAATATGGTACTTTTAATGACTTGTCTTGGTCATGTGGTTCCAAAAGTGTTATGTTGGTGTTTATAATTAGATTGATACATTGAAATTGACCAGCTGAATTATATTTAGAATGCTATCAAAAATAAGTTATTCATCATCTTGTATTGTTTAAATGGTAACTCTAAATCATAACACTCTAAATCATGAAACGTTATGAACTTGTGCATGGAACGTTAGTTATCTTGGTGTACTCAAAACTTAGGTCTCTGAAAGTGACTAAAGTCTTACATACATTGGGTAACAATATAAACTGTGGTAGGAATAGATGTTCAACATGGAATCTATAGTCCTTTACGAGATATTAATATCCCCTTAGTTGATTTGTAAGTGTTTGAACAAATTCAAAGAACGTTTGCCAATGTGTTCCACGTGTTTGACATTTGCAATTAACACAATAAATATGTCTTCTATATTATGAATTATTCGAAATTAGTGAGTTAGGAACTAAAAGAAAAGCTATGAGAAACATAATGATAGTAACTCAGAATTATTTTTTTCTCATGGATATCTCACAGGAGGGGTAAATTGTTAATGCAAAGCCATTTGGGAATTATCAAATAAATATTTTTATTCTAGCGTGCGGTAGGACTTATTTAGTGGAATTAAGTTCTACTAAATGACGATAAAATATTATCATGATATGATAATTAGATTTGACCTGGTGGGAGAATCTAAGAAGGAGGTGAATGAGAAACTTAACTTTGGAGGATGGCCTTAGAATCGAAAGGTCTGAGACTCGGTAGATTTAAGACTGAGTCTATGGAACTCAAATTCTACACCTCTGCCATGCCAAGCACAGAAGTCGTCAAGACTGGATTAGGGTGCATACCATAGAAAGCATGTTTTAAATACTTGGGTTCCATGGTTCAACAAGACCGCAAAGTGGACACAAATGTCAACAATAGGATTAAAGTGGGGTGGCATAAATAGAGGATGGTCTCTGCAATACTGTGCGATAGGAAGTTCTCGTTAAAACTAAAGGGTAAATATTATAAGACAGTACTGTGACCGGCTATGTCCTATAGGGCAGAGTGCTAGCCAGTTAAGTGTCATCACACGCAGAAGCTGAAAGCGACCAAGATGAGGATGTTGAGATAGATGTGTGGACACACAAGGAAGGACATGATAAAAAATGACATTATAAGAAGAAATTAGGCATTGCCCCAATAGCGGATAAGTTGATGGGGCAACATTTGCAGTGGTTTGGGCATGTTAAGAGGAGACCCATTGCTGCCCCTACTAGAAGATGTGAACAACTCCATATTACAGATGGGAAAAGAGAGAGGCCGGCCAAAGAAGAGTTGAGCGAAGACGATTCGACAGGACCTCCCCTTTCTCAACCTAAATGAAGAGATGGCCCCTAAATAGGGCTCAGTGGAGGATTAGGATAGGTGTAACTGATATAGCGGTGTAGGAGCATCGAACAATCGTTTCGACGTCTGTCGGTCGCTTAGTGCTCCCAGGGTTGGATGGAGAAAATTCAACAGATGAGTAGAAAAGAAGAGGCCGGCCGAAGAAGAATTCAATGGAGACCCACCACTGCCCCTGTAAGGAGATGTGAGCAACTCCATATTATAGACAAGAAGAGAGAAAGTGGCCGGCCAATGAAGAGCTAGACGAAGACAATTCAACAGGATCTTTCCTATCTCAAACTAAATGAAGAGATGGCCCTAGATAGAGCTTAGTCGAGGATTAGTATAGGGGTAGTATAAAGGTAACCGATTTACTGGTATAGAAGCATCGAGCAGAAAACAACTTAGAGGGATATTTGCTGCTGATACGTTTTATACCCTGCCTCTCCCTCTCTCTACTTTATCTCTCTCTCTCTATCTCCCTCTCTCTCTTTTTTGGTAAATCAGTGATAAATACTATATATAATCAAAATATATGTACAAGTCTATGAGGGACATACCCCAAGCCAAGGCCAGAACGCCGACATCAAAGAATCAATCAAACAAAGAATCAAAGCAAGATGTATCAACGATCCACATGATCAAACAGAGAGAACAAACAAATGAAGGCAAACATGCTAATGCTCAATCCCCCACTTCTGCAGAAGCTGCGAGTGGCGATGAGCATCGTGAAGTGTAGGGGCAGCAATCAGATGACTGCGGACCAATCCTGTGATCTCCTCAGTGATGACTACAGAAGGCCTGGACTGGGACCGATGAATCCTCAGGTTACGCTCATACCAGAGGATGTAAACCATAGCGGAGAAACAAAGGCGGGCAAGAATCCTATCCACCCCGCGGCCACAAAGCCTGGTAGCAGCTCACTGAACCAGCTCGTGCCATGGAAGCGTGGGCCAGCCAAAAGAGGTGCGAGAGGACACTCTGGACCAAACAGTAGCAGAGCAGCTGCAGGTAAAGAAATGATGGTCATGCGACTCAACATCTGACCCGCACAACATGCAAGTAGCCCGAACATCCTGCACTCGATGTCTCAGCAATCTGTCAAATGTCTGTAGACACTAACAGGAGGCAAGCCACAAAATGAAGGAGTGCCTAGGAATGTGAAGTTGGGACCAAAGGAGATGATGGATGGAGTCCTCCTCCCTCCGACTGCGAATCGTCTCCCATGCCGATCTAGTGGTGAAAACCCCAAATGGGTCCCTCATCCATCGTACACTGTCAGCTACCCCTGGTCGGGGCCTGAAGTCAACAGAATCCCAGATATGAAGCAGCTCCTCAATATCCCGTGGGAAATGCCGCTGATCACCCTCTATAATATCTGAAACTCGAGATCCCAAACGATGACCAGTTGAATGGAGGAGGCGGAAAGTGAACCGCCCCTCCAGACGTCCACACGGCAGCCAGTAATCAGACCACAAAGCAGTGTCCTGGCCATCACCAATGATATGCCGAAAAGCCCCAGCACAAAGCGATCAAACACCAAGAATGCTCCTCCAAGACCATGAAATCGAACCACTCGGCTGAATATGCCAGAAGGACTTCTCCTTGAGTCAGTTGGCATGAATCCACCGAGGCTAGAGAGAGTCATGATCGGTGAGTAGAACCCAAATATGCTTCATGAGAGAAGCCTGGTTCCACTCATGCAGACACGAACCCCGAGATCGCCCTCCTTGCGAGGGTAACAAAGATGCTCCCAGGAGACCTTAGCCCCACCCGGGCCCAGAGAAGCGCCCTTCCAGAGAAAGACTGCAAGAGTCGACTCAATCTTCTTGATCATCAGCTTCGGGAGAATGAAGACAGATGACTAGAAGACCAGAATAGAGAACAGGACCGATCTGATAAGCTGCAAGCATCTGGCATAAGATAAAACACGAGATGTCAAAAGCTGGATGCGAGCAAGGATGGGGTCTAAAAGAGGCTTACAATCGATGAACTGAAGCCTCGTCATGATGAGAGGCACCCCCAAATACCTAACCGGGCACTGACCTAACCGGAAACCCAAAATATCAAGGAGTGTCTGCTGAAGCTCAGAGTCAACCCCAGTAATGAAGACGGTGCTCTTTGCTGCATTCGGGGATAATCCTGACAATGCAAAAAAATGATCTAAAGTCTCACAAATAACTGAAAAACTGCCCTCATCAGCCTCACTAAAAATCATAAGGTCATCAGCAAAGCATAAGTGAGTAAGGCTGGTACTCTACCAACGGGGATGAAAGCGAAACCTCGTATCAGAAGATGCACGGTGAAGCAAACCACGTAAGCCCTCCATGGCAATAACAAAGAGGTAGGGCGAGAGAGGATCCCCCTGCCTGATGCCCCTGCTAGTGCCGAAAAAGTCATGAAGCTCGCCGTTAATGGTGACTGAAAATCTGGATGTGGAAAGACACTCCCGCACCCATCAAATCATAACCTCAGGTATACCCATACAACACATAGCGATAAGAATGCACTCCCAACACACCGTGTCAAAAGCCTTGTGAAGATCAACCTTCAGAGCACATCGAGGCGAAGGCGTCTGAAGGTGATAGTCGCATAGAAGCTCCTGAGCCAACATAATACAATCAGACATCCTCCGCCCAGGAACAAAAGCAGACTGCGAGTCATCAATGATGTAAGGAAGAACCCCCTTCAGTCTATTTGCAATGATCTTAGTGATGCACTTATAGATCACATTGCAACAGGAGATCGGGCGAAAGTCGGCGAAAGTGGAGGGATTCTCCACCTTCCGGATCAAGCTGATACGAGTGGAGTTCAAGGCGCCAAGCATGCGCCCTGACTGAAAGAAAGACCGGATAGCCCGAACAACATCACGCCCCACCACGTCCCAAGCCCTCTTAAAAAAAAGGGAGGTATAACCGTCAGGGCTAGGCACCCTATCATCACCAGTGGAGAACAGTGCATCTCTCACCTCAACATCAATAACCGGAACAAATAGCAGACGAGCCTGATCCCCAGAAAGATGGGTCTGAAAGAGCTCCAAAATATCCTCACGAAGCGGCCCACTCGGCTCTGTCAATAAGTCTCGAAAGTAGGAGACTCCTGCCTCAGAAATCTCACTATCATCATACGTCCTCCTGCCATCAGCACGAATGATAGAAGAGATCCGGCTCCTAGCCTGCCTATGCATGACAGACTTACGGAAAAACTGGGTGCCCTGATCTCCCAAAGAAAGCCACTGGATGCGAGACTTCTGACGATAGAAAGCCTCCTCATTCCTACACAACCGCGAGTACTCCCGAGATAAACGACACTCCTCCTCACGAAGTAACAAACTCTCGGGTCCATCATCTAAAGCCAGCTGAGCCTCCATCCAGGCATCCCTCACCGCCACAACCTGAGCAGATATGTGGCTATAATGTCTGGCATTGAGGATCTTCAACTCACCCTTTAGCCTTTTCAGCTTCTGAGTAAGCTGAAACATAGGCGTGCCCTCAATGCTAGTCTCCCAAACCCTCCTCACAGTAGGTAGAAACTCGTCATGGTCTACCCAAAAGTTAAAGAACTTGAAAGGGAGCCGCGATGTGCGGCGCTCTCCAAGGCCTCTAACTACAAAGGGACAATGGTCTGAACATTACTCCCGTGGAAGGAACTCAGCAGATGAGGAAGAATAAGTGCGAAGCCAGCCCTCGCTCACCATGCACCAGTCGAGATGCTTTAGAATGAGAGTGTCCCCATCTAACCCATTGGACCACGTGTAACGTAGCCCACAGAATGGCAGAACTGTGAGCTCATAATCATGAACACAGTCCCTCAAGTCATCCATGTGGCCAGGCCAAAAGTCCTGACCACCTGTCTTGTCACTCGGACTGAGGATAGCATTAAAGTCCCCAAGGAGAATCCAAGGCTCCCCCTGAAGACCCACCCTGGCTCCTCGAATATACCTCCATAGCTCCTGATGCTGCCCCGGCTCGTTAAAGCCGGAGACAAATGTAACAGTGAAGTCCACATCACCTCGGATATCAGAAACTCGGCAGGTGAGATACTGATCTCCACCCTGTACTTTCACTACATGGGAGAAAGTCGGATCCCATAAAACGATGATGCGAAACCCACAGGGTCGCACCCCACTGATCAGAAACTGCCACCCCTCAGCACAGCGGGTAACAGCGGACCCAACAAAAGCAGGGTTGGTCTTGGTCTCAACCAAGCCAACTAGACTCAAACGACTGGAAGAGATCCAGCGATGCACAACACTGATAGTATGCATCCTATCATGGGGAACTGGAGAACTATCGCAAACCCCCGCGACCTTTACAGCCACCACGAGTATCCTGAGCAACCTAAGTGCCCCGAGTAGCCTGAACACCCTAAGCAACGAGAGCTGCAGTAGAGCGCGTAAGATGAACATCTGGAGCAGGGTTGGGAGGAGCATCTGACGTGGACACCTCCCCAGACTGTTGTTCAGCTAGAGGAGCGAACCGGTTCGGAGACATGATACTAGGAACTATCTCCATGGGCCGGCTCTCAACATAGGCAAGAGGCTCATCAATCCCCTAAAGGGCACCCTGAGCCTCCTCAACCTCCATAGGAACAAGAGCTCGACTCAGATCCTCCATCGAGCTAGCTCCCTCACCATCAGCGGACGAATCAGCAGCAGAATGAGAAGAGTGGGCCGGTGCAGGGCCCAGCACAGGCCTGATAGTACCCAACCCCAAACTGGGCTCAGTGTGAACCGCAGGCTGGTCAGGACCACCACCAACAGGCGGGCCACTCTCTCTCTCCCTACCAACAACTCTCTACTCCTTCACTAGTCTGGCGGCAATAGCTACGCCACCAGCTCTGCCCCCATCAACCACCGTGACACCCACTGGCACCGATTCCAGCATCGGCGTCGGCACCGGCACCATGAGGCCACCCGAAGTCTCAGCACCATTTTTATTTTTAGATTTTTTCTTCTTTCTACGCCCTGGCACTGGAACGGCGTTACTAGGAGTCTCCTGAGTAGTAGGAGGTGAACAGTCATGCCCGAACACCATACAAGTCGAACAACGCTTCGGCATTCCTTCACACGTGATACCAAGGCGGACCCGAGCACCATGCACCTCAATGAGGGTCTCCCGCGGCACAGGAGCCGTGGCCCTCACCTCAACACATACCCGAATGTATCCCAAATGAGTACCCTCAGCCGTGACTTCGTCCATGAACAAAGGCCTGCCAACGGTACTACCAGCATAGCTAATCCCCACGGGCTTCCAAAGAGGTAAAAGAAGACCCGATATCCGGACCCAAACAGGAGTAGTTTGGCTATCCCTACGCACAGTCAGTCCCTCCTTCCACAGCTAGAGGGACATGAAAATACCCTTGAAGAACCAAGGACCACCTAACAACACGGTCTCGGCTTGTGGCCTAGTGTGAAACCGAAAGTAACAAACCTCTCCATCAGATAGGACACATTCGAGGCCCTTATTCCCCCAGAGAAAGTTAGCAATCTTTTGGACACGAGAATAAGCCAACCCCATGCCAATAATCCTACCCACCAAACAACGGTTCCATAGATCATTGGCGAAGTCAAGGACCTCATCAGGGACAACCCCTAAAGGCTTGTCGTCAACAAGTATGGGTTCAAAGTATTGCAAGGTGTTCAAATCAGTGAAGCGAACCCGGTCAGCCAAAGTGGTGGCACCCGCACCACCACCCGCCTGACCTGAACCCCCACCCACAGCATCACATACCCCAGACATGGTACGCAAATCAATGCAGTAAAGAACAAGGAGAGAAACCCTAAAAGATTAGGGTTCCAAAGCAACCACCAGCGCCGGCCAACCACACCGGCCAAACAACCGGTCAGAAACTGGCCACCAACGCCCAGCAAATACAACCAGCAAAGGAACCAAGAGGACTTATGTGTGTTTGCTCCAGATCGTGAGAGAACGCCCGTGAGGAGAGAGAGAATGCAAACGCGGCCACCACCCCCCACCAGCACCAGGGACCACCGGACAACCACCAGAAGGACGAGCAGAGAAAGGTGAGCCACCAAGGATGAGACGCCGGCGATGGGCTTGCCGGAACAAGGCCCCCACGGCCTATGTAAATCACCAGCCACCATCAAAACCCCAGCACCCTCTCTCTCGATTTTCACCCTCCTACGGTCACCGAAATCACGAGCGGGCACCACCACCAGGAAGTGGAGGCACTGACGAATGCAGCGCCACCGGCCCCACCCTCATACCGCATCGCACTCACCCACACGCTGGTACCCTAGTGCCTGGCGAAAATCGCCCAATCTCACGTTTGAAAATTGTCTTTGTCACACGCCTGCCGTAAATACTCTCTCCCTCTCTCTACTATCTCTCTCTTTCTCTCTCCCTCTCTCCCTATACGCTCTAGACGATCCACTCTCTCTAAATGTTTGCATCATGTCTCATGTATGATCTTTCCCATACACGCTTCTTTACTTTTACCTTTTGCTCTGGCTACTATGCTCCCATGCATACATGCATACACACTTACATGCTTATTTGGTTGATTACATGCTTAAATGCATACAGTTTTTGCATGATCTCTATGCTCTTCATACAGGCTCTTCATGACTATCATAACTGTCATCTATCAAGTTGGGGGTCCTCGGAAACAGTCTCTCGTCAGGGTCTTACCTTGATGGGGTAAGGCTGCGTACGTCCTACCCCTCCCATTAAACAGAAAAAAGAAGAAGCGCATGAATAACCGAATAGAAGCATGCCTTTCATGTACTGCAAATCACGGTGCGATATGTGATGCATAGTGACAGACTAAGGCACGATCGACCCCAAAAAGAATGGGCCACATGTCGTGAACTTAGGGGCTCTTAAGTTAGCGATCTGCATTGTTTGACGTCAACCAATCCGAGATTAACACTTGGCATTCAACTGGGTCACTGGTGTTTACACCCCAAACTCAAGGGAGTTGGGGCGAAACTATTTAAAGAAAAAATGATGTGTGTTCGCCACTATGGGGCCATGCTCGAGGTATACTTGGGCTAGAAGAACAGAGAAAATGGTGTCTCGAGCCCAGCTGTGTTATGAGTTAAATAACCTTACAAGATATCAGCCTCTCAAGATGGTTAAATGGGGTAAGAGGGGCTCAAGCTCAAGGGACTTCAGAAAGGACTGCAAGAAAGGAGATTCCCAGGCTTGATGTAGATATTTGGAGCACATCTCAAGGAACATGGGTCTTAGGCATATCCAAAGGGATGTGGAGTACCTAGAAGAGTATCAAGAAAAACAAATGGATGTGGGTGAGACGAAGCTCGAGCATTTATTTCAAAGCACATTTAACATCCTTTTAGCGCGGGAAAAGAATATAGAGGCAAACGTGGACCAGATGTGCCATGTTTTCGTGAGGCAATAGTTATTTTTTAGTTCTATAAAGAAGAGACACTATTGTCATTGTAAAGGCTCCAACACCAATATAAAACTTCAAGGTATTATTTGTAACACACTTGAGTAGCGTATAGCTTGTAATTTATTCTGATTTCTCCAACACAATACAATCTTTGGGTTTCAGGTATGAACTCATTGTTTTAATCTTTCCCCAAATCAATGAGTTAGGATTTGAATGATAAGCGTAAGGCTTTTATGGGAAAGCTCCGAGCTTGATTTGCATTGGTCTTAACACTTGTGTCATTGCTTGATAAGTAAGGTGAATTTAGGTTTGAGTCATAGTTTTAGGGCTTCGACGACCAAGGCATGACCTTGATTGTGTTGGTCCAAATCTAGGGATGCAAATACGTTTCGCTCCACCTAAATGTTGTCAAACTATAACTAATTCAAGTTATTACAAGTAAAGGGTGCTAGGCTTAAAAACTCGATTGAGTTTGGCTTGGAAGTAGACTATTGTGCTCTTAGGTTTGTCTCCATCCCATTTCCTAGCTTTAAGTGTACGAGGTCAGACGTATGTAGGCTCACCTCCATCACCCCATCTGCTATTTCAGTCGGGTCCATATCCACCTAATATTTTGTCAAGCATTAAATCCTAAAAGCACTAAAAACATATAATTAAAGTCTCCTTAATTGGAACAAGTGTAGAATCCACATTATTACGGCAAACCGAAGTCAGATTCAACAAAAGAATCAACCCTAACCAGAGGTGATTGATAAGGTCTAACATGTACACCTCGTAAATTGGCCTCACTCTTAAGTTGTTGCGAGTCCCATTTGTGCACTTTGTTTGATTTTGTACTTACGATGACCACATACACACTAAACATACAAAAGGAGAAAACACACCATTTGGAGACCATAGTGGGAGACACTACACAAAGCTTTATAGTCATTGACGCCAATCATGGATTATCATAGTATATTCTCAGACCATTCACCAATGGTCAGAACTAGGAGAGCTAGTGCTCTTGAGTTTGAGAAACCCGAAGGGTTGGCCTTAATTGGGCCACCACTTGAGCACCTCTCAGAATAGAGTCCTATAATTTAAGGGAATGAAATTAGTCACAACTGCAATAATGAAAGTGCAAGTGATGAGGACATCCCGTAAGACAAATGTATTGGGCTTAATGGCAATTATTAAATGAGTATTATGGCCATGCTCAAACGTCTGATGGAACCCATTGATCAAAGGCTTGAGCAAGCTCTAAGAGCGGCTAAGAAATAAGTGTGCGGAGATAGAGTGTACTCTAACACCCCATTTGAGGAGCGTTGTCAATGATGTTGGGACTTCAACGAATGAAAGGCTTCATAAAAAAATGGATAGGGTCTTGGTTGAAATGCTTCGACCTTATCTTCCTCTACTAGCCTCATAGCCAGAGATGTCCCAAGACAAACGGTAGTTGAAGTTAAACCTATCTTAGTAGGACACATTAAGTCCCACAAAGGCTTAGTCCAGGCCACTAGGGATGATCTTATACAGCTAAGGCCTACACTTCTTTCCTCAACTTGCACTGGTTACTCTCGTGATGTTCCTTTGATCTCATGGTTACCAATGAATCAGGGTACAAATGCTACCCCTCAGAGGTTAAGAAACAACATTATGGCTACGCCAGGTGTCATATTCCTGGAATCAAGCCTTAAGAATGACAACAAGACATATTGAGTATCTGGACCCTCAAATCAAGGACGGACCTCAACACCAATGTCCGGCCACGCATGCTCTTAAAACTAGGGGCAAGCCACATTTACCCTCCTCATATAAGAGAGGTCATCTCAAGGCCAGACCAATGCCTTGGGGTCAATGGATAGGGGCAAGCACCCATGGCTTGGGACCAATGTCCCCCTCCTAAGCCTCCTCTAATTTATGATATTGGGGAGCACCTGAATGCGTCATGTTCCTAGGATCACCTCATGGGGCAGACCATTTTAGGGTTACCTAACAACCGTCAAACATGGGGTTTCCTGTAGGCATTACATAATGGCTAACCAACTAGTTGGCCAATTAGATCAAGGAGGGTATAATCCTGTCTACGCAGGCTAATAGCCATTCTCTCATCAGATGGTCATGGAAGCTCAAGGATATCCTGTACATCCTCCGCAAGACACTACTCAACCACTTGGGGCACAATGGCGAGTGCATAATCAAGCATTAAACCTACTCCTCCAAGACCGAATGGCCACCCTAATTGAATAAATGTATGGTCAAGGGCTCAAAGGGGTCAACAGGCCCCTCTACTCTAAACCGTACCCTAGGTACATAGACAAGGACTATCAATTCCCTAGCGGGTACAAGATACCCAAGTTCACTCTCTTCTCAGGAGAGGGCAATGTGTCTGCTCTCGAGATGACTGGTCCTTACATGAAACTTAGGCTATTCCCTAGTTCATTAATAGCGACCATTCTTCTGTGTTACGTAGGTCTACCACTTAATTTCATTTACAGTTGGGATGATATGACCAGGCCCAATTCCCAAGAATGGAACTAGGCACCTTCATGTCAGACATAGCTCGAATGAGACAAAAGCCAGTAGAATCCATGCAGGATTATATTAATTGGTTTAAGAGAGCCAAGCTTAAGTGCACAGTGGCTCTCTCCAAGGTCATGTTGTGAACATATTTGAAAAATATTTCCTATAGTGGCCATAGTGCAAAATCAATTTAAAATTGTTACTTTTAAATCTAAAGGCTCCATCTAATTAAAATATTTAATTAGATCTAGATCTTATTCTAGTAGATTCATAATAAGAAAAACAAAAAACATTTTGAATAAAACAAAATAAGAACGGCATATAGAATAAATGAAATGAAGGAAATACAAATTAAATATCACAAACTTAAGTAGAAATACTTGAAGTGCAAATCCCTACTCTAACTTGAAGATGATAAGTCTAATTTAATACATAATTATTCATCTCATTTAGGTTCAATTTCTAACCATTTTATATGAAATTTGTATCGCTTTTGCTCGCCTTTGCCCTTTTTCGCTCCTATTGTAATTTCATTGCAAAAACACTCATTTTATGCTAATTCTTGCTAGATTTTATCATCAACATCAACAAGTGAATGCATGATACATTAAACTAAAGCAAAAAAATGCACAAAACACATCAAAACTACACGGTAATTAAAGGAGATAACTGTGCAAATTGTAATTTTTGGGCAGCCAAATGAACAAATCAAATGCAAAGACTACTTAAACAATTCATATATACACAAAACCTGCAAGAAAGGCTGATTTTGGGCAGAAAAAGTAAAGAGAAATGAAGAAAAGTGCAAGTTGTTATAAGTTGTGAAGGTGGGCGGCAAGAAGAACAAATGAGCATGAAGTTGTGTAATTTTTATTTCATGTACTCCCAACCCTACATAGTATAAATAGGGATGTTTGGGGAGTCGTTTAGCATCAATTCATTCAGGAAAAAAAAAAAAAAACCAAATACAAAGTAAAGAAAGCTTAGGGAAACCATTAGAGAGGAAAGGACCGAAGGAAGAAAGTTTAGTTTGTAATTTTGCATTTTTAAGTTCTTTCTATCCTTTTCTTCTTTAAGTTAATGAATTTTTTTGTAGTTTTTCTTTATATTATGTATAACATGAACTAATTTTGTCTTTCCAAGGCCATGATCTAGCTTAAGTTGTAATATACGCTCTTTTTTTATTCAAAGTTTGTTTATTGCACTGTTTGAGTGTTTATCATTGTTCTTCACGAGTTTTGAATACTTGATCACCATTCAAAGCCTATAATGATTCATAATGAGTCCAAGCAAAGATTTATTATGAATGCTAAAGTTATAAACACCACAAATTGAGCGAATGCTAGAGATAGATTAATGCGATTTGTGTGATCTTAAGTAAAAACCATATATCTTCAAAACTCTTTTCATATTTAAATTAATGCAAGATATTGATGAGTTAATATGCAAAAGAGCATGCTAAATGTTGCTCGAGATAGAATATTTGGTAAATTAGGGTTTTCAACCATCAACATGTAATAGCAACTTGAATATTGAAAATAGAATGGCATATTGATGCAACTAGGTGAAATCGGATGCCTTGGATCTTATCGAATCATAAAAACATCTAAAATCAGAACACCTTTCATAAAAATTAGTTAACATTATTGTTCTTTTTCTTTTCATTTTTTTTTTTTTTTTTTTTGTTTCATGTCAAAAACTAGAAATTTCAGTCTTTCAAATAATGCTGAAACCACTAATTTCCGTACTTATTCAATAACAATTCTCATGGGACGATACTCCACTCATTTCTATATTACTTGATATGACTTAGTGTACTTGCTAAGCAAACATTAAGCATCAAGTTTTTTACGCCGACACCAGAGATTGTTTTTATTTGAGTGATATTGATACCACCTAGTTTTAGTATTAATTTGAAGTTGTTTTTTGAAAATTTGTAAATATTGTTTACGCTTGAAGAAGATATTTCTTTTCTTTCATTTATTTCATTCGCTTGATTTTATTTGTAAGGTTATTTTTACCTGAAAAATTCGTATCGCACCCACCAAGTTGTGTTTTTGTTAAGTTTCGTTAAGTTTGTGTTAGTTTGTTGTTTTTCTTCTATTTTCTCTTTATTTTCATCTTTCTTTTACTTATAATTTCACTTTCATAAAATTTTGAAAGGCTAAAATTTTTATTTGTAAGATTTTTGAAATATTAGTATTACTACCCCCCCCCCCGCCCCCCTCTGTTTAAAATTTGGTTTCTTTTATGTTTTTGTATTAGATTGTTGTATTTTTAAGTTTTCTTATTAATTTATCTTTTTTTTAACTTTTTAATTCACTTAGATAATTTTTTCAATGTTAAATTTGTGTTTTTAAGTTTTTCAAAACATTAGTATTACAACCCCCCAAACCCCAAATTTGGTTTTTTGTTAAGTTTTGTGTTATACTGTCGTATTTTTATACTTTCTCAGTATTTTTATCTTTTTATAACTTTTAAGTTTATTTTTTTACATTACTTCCTCATATCTAAAAATCGAACACATAATGTTGCTAGAGGTGACGGCTAGCAACAACTATAAGAGACCTCAATATCAAGTTGTGCCAAGAACACCACTACGAATTTATGAAATTAATGCGTTATCTGCTCAACTCTCACTAATTCAAAAACAACTCTATAACATAAGTGTCATAGTTTTTTGTACTCTTAGATGTGAATTTTGTGCAGGTAACCATGCTAGTACAGGGTGCCAAGTGGGCAATAGTTTTCCTCATTAGGTTTTGAACAGGATAACTAAATTTCAAATTATCAACAATCCCAATACAATCCTTACTCTAGCTCCTACAGTGAAGGATGGATGAACCCTTCTAACCCTTCTTGGAGCGATCACGAAGCACCTTGGTCACCCATTCATCCATCTCAAGAGAAGAAATATAACTTAAAAGAGATGTTAAGGGATTTCATGGATGAAACTACAAATATTACTCAAGAAACCAGGGCTATTTTTAGAAATCCAGAAGCCTCCATCCGAAATTTAGAAACTCAAATAGGGACTATATTAGAGCAACTTTCTAAGAGGTCCAAAGATTTATTGCCTAGCAATACCATCAGCAACCCAGGGAAACAAACTAACGCCATAACATTGAGGGATGGGGACACATTAGAAGAACCACCTCAATGTGACATAACCGTTTGATCGTTTCATCCCCACAAATGACCAAACTTATCTTGACTGACCCACCACCACCACTGATCAAAATAGAGTGTCGAACTTGTCGAACAAAGTTAGAGGTTTTCGGAGCCAAGGATGACTTAGTAAAAAAATACAAGAAAGATCGGAAAAGGAAATTCAAGTCGTGGCACATTAAGCTCAAGAATCCCATCATTACAGAAGGCGGAGGTGGTCGTGTAAAGAGGGGTACAAAGAAGATCCATGTTAGAAAATGGTCATTGAGGGTGCATAAAAGGAACTCCATTCTCTTTCAGGATATGGGATAGATCATTGTCAAAAAAGTCAAGCCAATGACTATAACTTAAGCACTTTTTGGGAGGCAACCCAAGTTTCCTTTCTTGACTTCTTATCTTTTAATTTCCTTTAATTTTTATTGTTTTCTAATATTTTTGTGCATCTTGTTCAACAGTTTTTTGAAACAAGTTTAGGGGTAACCTGATGACAACATTCACCATCTAAAAGCAATAATCAAACCTGAGAAGTATCTCTCACCTACTACTTCGTCGCTTGTATTTCTTTTAACATTAAGGACAACATTAACTCTAAGTTTAGGGGGTGGGAGAAACATTTTATAACATTTTTTTTTAAAAAATTTGAAAAAAATGTTTTGAAAAGCTTTCTTGTCTAGTCCTATTTTATCTTTTAGAGTCGGCTTTAGAGCCTCCCAGAGTTCGGAGCCTCTGTATGGGGATGCAGATAGTGTCGGCTAACAAAAATATTTTGGATTTTCTATAGTTTAGATCATTAGTCTTTTAAATTTTATTTTGAACCGATTTAAAATCATAAAAAAAAAAAAAAGATCTTATCATCATGTTTTTTAGGCAATTTTTTACTCTTTTTAGCTCATTTACTTGACTTGGACTTGAGTAACTTTATAATTAATTATTTTTGTATTCTAATTGCAAAATAGGATATTTTCTAAAGGCACTATCTTGATGGAACCATGGTATTTGAGTTCGCTAGTTAGCATGGTTGTTTTACCTTACTTTCTGATTAAGAGATGCTCAAATTTAAATGGGTTGCTTTAAGATTATCATTTGTATAATAGATGTTGAAGAGTTATGCCTAAGTCTAAAGAAAAATATGAAGAAAATGAGGGAAACATCCCTAACACCGCTATTTCATATAAATATTTCAAGATATGTGCTGCCCAACATGACGACATCTCAATGATGGCGTCTCTTACCCATGCGGTCATTGCTCAGAGGTTAGGAATTCGATTCTCGCTAAAGATACACTCACACGGTCATAATGAGGGCATCTCAGTGGTGGCGTCTTATACCCATGCGGTTATCGCCCAGAGGTCAAGAGTTCGATTTTCGCTGGAGATATAATCATGGGCCAGGGTTGGCTAGGACAAATCAATCCCTTATAATAATAATAAAAAAAGAGGAATATAAAATTTGTGAATAATTTTTGTCTTGGGTATACTTGAGAAATCTTGTCGCAAGTGGTATGATTTTTGTCATCTATTCGGTTTGAATATTTTAAGATTAGAAAGAAAGGATAAACTTAATTTGCTTAGCCAACTTTTGAATTCACTAGCCTAGGTGATTGATAGGTTTTTCTTCAGAAAAGATTGTTTTGTCTTTAGAACCTTAAGCTAATGATCCTCGGTCATTCTTTTCTAATAGAAATATTCTTGATTTGAATTGCGACAAATTCTTAAAAAGTATGAGATTCGGTGCTTTCATATTTAGCCTTGCTCAAGGACAAGCAAGATTTAAGTTTGGGGGTATTTTGATAAGTCTAATTTAGTATATAATTATTCATATCACTTAGGTTCATTTTCTTTACATCAAATTTACATTAATTATTTTTTTTTTTTTTTTGCTCCCATTGTTAGTTCATTGTAAAAACACTCATTTTATGCTAATTCTTACTAGGCTTTATCATCAACATCAACAACTGAATGCAAGACAAATTAAAAAAAAGCGCAAAAAAATGGACAAAACACATCAAAACTACATGATAATGCAAGGAAACAACAAGAACACGTGCAATTTGTGCAAATTGCAATTTTTGGACGGCCAAATGAACAAATCAAATGCAAATATTACTTAAACAATTCATATATACACAAAACCTGCAAGAAAGGCTGATTTTGGGTGGCAAAAGTGAAGATAAATGAAAGAAAAGTGCAAGTTGTTACAAGTTTTGAAGGTGGGCGGAAAGAAGAACAAATGAGCATGAAGTTGTGTAATTGTTTTACTTCATGTACTCCCAACCTTATGTACTATAAATAGGGATGTTTGGGAAGTTGTTTATCATCAATTGATTCAGAAAAATCAAACCAAATACAAAGTTAAGAAAGCTTAGGGAAACCATGAGAGAGGAAAGGAGTAAAGGAAGAAAGTTTTGTTTGTAATTTTGCATTTTTAAGTTCTGTCTATCCTTTTCTTCTTTAAGTTCATGGATTTTATTTATTTTTGCTTTATATTATATAGATCATGAACTAATTTTGACTTTCTATAGCTATGATGTAACCTAAGTTGTAATATATACTCCTTTCTAATTCAACATATTGAAAGTTTGTTTATTGAGCTGTTTGAGTGTTTATTGTTGCTCTTCACGAGTTTTGAATGCTTAATCACCATTCAAAGTCTATACTAATTAATAATAAGTCTGAGAGGAGATTCGTGATGAATGCAAAAGTGATGAACACCACAAATTGAGTGAATGCTAGAGATAGATTAATGCGATTTGTATGGTCTTAAATGAAAACCATGGATCTTCAAAACCATTTTCTTATTTAAATTCGTGCAAGAGATTGATGAGTTAATGTGTAAAAGAACATGTTAAATGTTGTTCGAGAGAGAATATTTAGTAAATTAGGGTTTTCGACCATCAACATATAATAACAACTTGAATATCCAGAATAGAAAGGCGTATTGATGCAACTATGTGACATTGGATGCCTTGGATCTTATCAAATCATAAAAATTATCTAAAATCGGAACCTTTTCATAAAAATTAGTAACCAATTTTTTTTTTTTTTTTTGTTTTTTTCATTTTTTTTTCGTTTCATATCAAAAACTACAAATTTCGGTCTTCCAAATAGATCTGAAACTACTAATTTCGGTACTCATTCAATAATAATCCTCGAGGGACGATACTCTACTCATTTTTATATTACTTGATACAACTTAGTGCACTTTATAAGCAAACATTAAGCATCAAAAGATATGAAATTAGAAGAAGAATTCTAAAAATTTCAAGGTCGTCTTTGCAATGACTTCTTCTAGCACCGGGAGTGTAGACTCCAAAAGATATTTAACTTCGGAAAACTTTTGGAACAAAATTTTTCCTTTAATCTTTCTGCAAAATAATTTTTCAGAAACATTATGTTAAACAATAATTCGAAAAACCCCTAAAACAGTTTTAGGTTTTTCGTCATGGGAGAAAACCGATTCCAAAACCTTTTTACCTATTTATTTTTCTCTCGGCAAAAACGTGTATATTTATAGGCAAAAGGAATTGCTGAGTCGTGTCACATGTCATCCATGCATTGGTCAAAATAGAAGCACACGGATAGACATACACTTGGGCCCAGCTTCTTAGCGCGTGTGGCACTTGCCTGTATATTATTGGCTCTCACTGAATGTCGCGAATCTGGGGCTGTTTTTCTTGCGATTTTTTTTTTTTTAAATCCCACATGCATAAAATCATCTTATGAATTTTATTTAGCATAAAATCTATTTATCTCATAAATTCTCTTATAAATATTTTCAAACGATGCTTAAGTTTAGGCTTGCAAAGGGACCTTAGGGACGATCGAACTCTAGCACCAAATGGGTCAAATATGATTATCATATCATGATAACTATTGATTACCATATAGAAAAGCTTAATTCCACTAAATACGTTTTACTGTACTCTAGAATTAAATATATTCACTTAAAACTTTCCAAATAACTTTTATTGTGACAATTAATCCCTCTATTAGATATCTGTGAGCAAAAGGAAATTTAACCATTATCCTTACTTTTCTTGCATCTTTTGTCATAGTTCTCAATACTCCCTTCTTGAACAATTCAATAATATAGAAATAGTTTCCGTACTAATTCCAAATGTCAAACATATGGAATACTTTGGCCAAAGATACTAGAATCCGTTTGTATGCTTGCGAATCAACAAAGGGGGTATTTTTATCTCATTAGAGACTATAGATTCCAAGTAAAACGTTTGTTCTCGCTACACATCTTGCCGTTACCCAATGCACATAAAATTTTGGTCAATGCACTATAACTTATTCTTTTGGGACATTAAAGTAATGAACAATCCATGAATAAGTTTAGACTTTCCTAGATTCAGAGTTATCATCTTACATAATTAATTATTTTTTTATAGCAATTAAGAAACAAATAATTTAGATGGTCCAGCTGAGTGTTCCAATCTTATTGACAACACCAACATAATACAAGTTATTTAAAGTATTATATAATAGTCTTATCAGACAAGTTGTCCAAACGTATCACCGACTATGAACACACTTTGAAAACATGTAACCAGTTTGATCTAAGTCTATCCATGGCTCAATCTCATCAGCCACTTAAACCTAACATGTCATCTTGGACTACATCCATCTCATGGAACATTTTAGAAAAACAATAACACATATTTTGACTCGTAAAACATATTCGAACTATAAATAACTAAAATAATCCTATTTATTTAATATTTAGAACTAACTAATTGGGTTTTTTCAAGGCACCAATTCCAATAATCCCCCACTTGTCCTAAACCCAATTAGTGCTACATTGTATAACTATCCCCTAGATATCTATCATCTCTTTGACTACAAACTCTAACCAATAACCATCTATCACTATCTCATTCCTTTGCTCACAAATGTTGATCTACTAAGAACCTTCTGAGTCAAATAGTCCACTTAACAACTTCATAGCTGTCAAGCACCCAACTTCCATAGTGGAATAAGCAAGACAATACTGCTTTACTCTTCACTGTCTAATGATTCCCACTATGAAGGTAAACATGGATCTCTGACATCAAACATCTAAACTTCCTTTTAAAACAAATGAACCATGATAAATGCAACATCCTTTCTTTGATCCTCATAAAATAGTTGGCTCATCTAAGGTCTTTCACTTTTAAACTAACCGGACAATTAAATATTAATAGCTCATGACATTTCTACACCATTCTTAATGAGTAGAATGTCATCTCTACTTACAACACAATGAAAGTCACTATTTTGTAGCCCTGTCAGACGTGCTCTCATGGCTCACTAACCATTGATTCAAATTCCAAGGACTTGACAGTCATCAATGAATCTACTATTCAATGAACAAAATGCTTAATTAAGTCTACAAATTGACTATGCTAGGTCTAATCTAATATATAATTATTTTTATCATTTTGATTTATTTTTAACCATTTTACAGCAAATTTTTATCGCTTTTGCTCGGTTTTGCTCTTTTTCTCTCATATTGCCATTTTCTTGCAAAAAAACACTTATTTTATGCTAAATCTTGCTAGGTTTTATCATCAACATCAATATTTTAATGCAAGATACATAAAAAAAATGCATTAAAATGAGCTAAATCAATCAAAATACTAGTTTTAGCAAGAAATCACCAAGTTCGTGCACAATTTAATTCAACTTGCAAAAAGGGTTGGCCAAATGCATAAATCAGGTGCAAGGATGGACTAAATAATGCATTAACATGTCCAAGTTGATGTAAACTCTGAATTTAAGTGGTGCAAAGCTCAAAAATCTGAAGAAAAACAGCTAAGAGCAGCAAAGTGTAGAGAATGAATAATAGGCTTGTACAATTCACTTCAACTTGCAATTTTGTGTGGCAAAATGAACAAACCAAGTGCAAGGATGGTTTGTACACTTCAAGTACATGATAATAATGATGTCAAGGCTCAGTTATGGGTGGCAAAAGCAAAAAAGAAGAAGAAGAAGAAGAGAAATAAGCAAGAACAGCAGCTGCAGACAATGTACAACAACCATGAACAATTTACTTCAACTTGCAAATTTGGATGGCAAAATGGACAAATAAGAACTGGGTAGTAAGGAGCAGAATGGAGGTGCAATGAGCTTTAAGCTTGCAATTTTTTGTATTTTTTTTTAATTCCAACCTTATGTACTATAAATAGGGATGCTTAGGAGGTGTTTTAGCATCATTCAATCCAGAAAAATCAAATCCAAAGTAGAGAAATAAGATAAAAATTGGTAGGAAGAAAGAAGGAGGAGAAAAGAAGAAGTTTGATTTGAAATTTTGTATTTTCATGTTCTTTTCTATCCTTTTCTTCATTAAGTTCATGAATTTTGTGTTAAATATGTCTTACATTAAGTTTATCATGAACTAATTTTGTTATTCCAAGGCTACAATGTAGACTAAGTTGTAACATACGCTCATTTCTAATTCAACGTATTCAATGTTTTGTTATTGCATTGTTGAAGTGTTTATCACTGTTCTTTATGTGTTTTAAATGCTTGATCACCATTTAAGGCCTATAATGAATCATAATGAGTCTGAGAGGAGATTTATGTTGATTTCTAAGGTGATAAGCACCACAAATTGAGTGAATGCTCGAGAGAGATTAACGCGATTTGTGTGGTTTTTAAGTGAAAATCATAGAGCTTTAAAAACTCTTTTCTTATTTAAATTCATGCACAAGAGTGATGGGTTAATATGCAAAAGAGCATGCTAAATGTTGTTCGAGAGAGAATATTTAGTAAATTGAGATTTTCAGCCATCGACACGCAATAACAACTTGAATAATTAGAATAGAAAGGTGTATTGATGCAACAAGGTAAAATCGGATGCCTTCGATTTTATTAAATCATAAAAACCACAAAACATTAGCAAAATTTAGATAAAATTCAGTAAACAAATTTCGTTTCCTTTTCTTTTAATTTATTTTATATCACTGACCTTAATTTTCGGTTAGTGTTAAAGCAACTAATTTTGGTACTCGCTCAATAACAATCCTCGTAAGAACGATACTTTACTCACACTTTATTACTTGATACGACAAGTGCACTTGCTAAAGCATATACTCCAAGTAAAGCATCAAGTTTTTGGCGCGTTGCCTGGGATTGTCTCTGTTTGAGTAATATCACTACCAACTAGTTTTGGGGCTAATTTAAAATTGTTAATAATTTGTATATTTTGTTTAAAGTAAATCTCTTTTCATTCATTTATTTTATTTGTAAAGATAATTCTTACAAATTAATAGATAAATAAATAAATTCGTGTACACTCCACTAAAAAAACTTTGTTAGTTTTGTGTTATTTTGTTATTTTTCTTATATTTTGTCTTTAATTTTATTTTTATTTTGCTTATAAATTCACTTTGTTAGGGCTCTAAATGTTAAATTTGATATTTTAAAGTTTTCGATAATATTAGGGTTACCAACCCCCCCCCCCCCCCCCCCCCCCCCCCCCCCCCCCCCCCCCCCCCCCCCCTCTTTTTAAATTTGTGTTCTCTTACTTTTATTTTAGATTGTTGTATTTTTAGGTTTTTTGATTAATTTTAACTTTATTGTAATCTTTTTTTAGTTATCTAGATAGTTTTTTCAAAGCTAGGTTTGTTATCCTAAAGTTTTTCAAAACCTTTAGTATTACTAATACCCCTTTCTTAAAACTCGGTTTTTAAGGGTTGTTGTTGTCTTAATCTTTCTCACTATTTTTTTTTTCCTCTAACAATTAAGTTTATTTATTTATTATTTATTCATAAAAAAAAAGTGCTAAAAGTGATGGCTTGCTACAACTTTATAAGACCTCAATACCAAGCTGTATTTAATGCATTATCTGCTCAACTTTCACTAATTCAAGACATGATTACTGCTAGTACTCCTACATGTGAATTGTGTGCAAGTAACCATGCTAGTATGGAATGTCAAATGGGTAATAGCTTTTCTTCATCAGGTTTTGAGCAATATACCTTTATGAGACGTCAATATCAAGCTGTACCGAGAAAAAAAACTGAGCATTCATGAAATTAGTGCATTATTTGCCCAACTTCCACAAATTCAAGAACAATTAAAAGACATAACTGCTACTAGTACTCCTAGATGTGAATTTTGGGCAGATAACCATGCTAGTATAAAATGTCAATTAGGTAATAGCTTTTTCTCATGGGATTTTGAACAAGGTAATTACATGTCAAATTTTAACCAACCCCAGTATAATCCCTACTCTAGCACTTATAGTCAAGAATGGATGGATCCTTCTTGGAATCATCACGAAACATCTTGGTCGCCCATTTATCCGTCTCAAGAAAAGAACAATTACTTATAAGAGACATTTAGGGAATTCATGAAACCTGTGAGTGACCTAAAAAGCTAAAGAACCTCCATCCAAAATCCTGAACCTCAAGTGGGGACTGTAATAGAGGAACAGTCGGAGAGGTTTGAAGAATACTTGCCTAGCAATACCATCATCATTCTAGGGGAGGAAACTAACACCATAGCATTGAGGGATAAAGACACATTAAAAGAACCACCTCAATATGACATAATCCCCTTAATCGACTCATTGCCACCAAGGACCAAACCTATCTTTACCGACCCACCACCACCAGTCATTGAAATAGAATGTCAAGCTTATTTGACATGGTCAAAGATTTTCAAAACTATGGATGCCTCTGAGAGGAATTGTAGAAAAGATTTGGAAAGAAAATCCAGGTTATGGCAAATTAGGCTCAAGGATCTCAAGATTAAAGAAGGCGGAGGTGGTCGTGTAAAGAAGGGAAAAAGGAAGATCCATGGAAGAAAATGGTCATTGTGGGTGGATGGTGGAAACTATATTCTCCTTCAAGACATGGGATAGATCCACTTAAAGAGTCGTGCTAACAACTATAACCAAAAGCGCTTCTCGGGAGGAAACCCAAGTGCTCTTTTCCTTACTTCTTTTATTTTAGTTTCCTTTTATTTTTATTATTTTCTCATGTTTCTATACATTTTTGTTCAAACAGGTATTTTGAAACAAGTTTAGGGGTAACCAGATCACAACATTCGACATCAAATGAACAATCTTCAAACCTGGGAAGTATCTCTCACCCACTGCTTCGTTCCTTATATTTCTTTTAACATTTAAGAAAATGTTAAATTTAATTTTGGGGGTGGGAGAGACAAAGTTTTAAATTTTTGAAACAAAATTTTTAAAATTTTGAAACAAATTTTTTTCAAAAAGTTTCCCTATTTTATATTTTAGGGTCAGCTTTAGTGGGTCTTAGAGTTCGAATCCTTTGTATGGGGATGTAAATAGTGTAGGCCAACAAAAAATTGTCTATTTTCTACAGTTTTCATCATTAGTCTTTTAAAAATTTCATTAAAAAAAAAAAAGAGTAAGTACTTATCATCATATTTTTTAGGTAACTTCTCTACTCTCTTTAGCTCATTTATTTTAATTAGATTTGAATAACCTGATAATCAATTATTTTTGTGCTCTAACTGTAAAACACGATTTAATCTAAGGCGCTATCTTGATAAAACCATGGTATTTGACTTCACTAATTAGCATGGATATTTTACTTTTCTTTCTGATTAAAAAATGCTCAAATTCGAATGGGTTACATTAATATTATCATTTACATAATAGACTTTGGAGAGTTATGCCTAAATCTAAGGGAAAATATGAAAAAAAAAAAAAAAAAAAAAAAGGAAAGCATCTCTAGCACCACTATCCCACATAAACAATTTTAAGATATGTGCTACCCATTAAGAGGGCGTCTCAGTGGTGGCTTCTCTTACTTATGGGTCATCGCCCAGGAGTCGGAGCTTGATTCTCACTGAAGATATACTCAGAAAGCCATAATGAAGGCATCTCAGGGGTGGCTTCTCTTATTTATGGGTCATCACCTAGGAGTCGGAGCTTAATTCTCACTGAAGATATACTCACATGGTAAGATTGGGGGTATCTTAATGGTGGCTTCTCTTACTTATGAGTTATCGCCCAGGAGTCGGAGCTTGATTCTCGTTGAAGATATACTCATGAGCCGAAATTGACTCGAGCAAATAAATTCCTCTGGAAAAAAAAGGAGAGAAAAAAATGGCGCAAATACTTAGTTTTGGGCATACTTGATAAGTATTATTATGAGTGGTATGATTTTTGTCCTCTATTCGGTTTGAATATCTAGAGGTTAGAAATGATGGATAAACTTAATTTGCTTAACTAATGTTTGAATTGAGTTACCGAGGTAACTAACAGATTTTTCCTTGGAAATATGGTTTTGCCTTTAGAACCTTGAACTTTGAGCCCCAGTTATTCTTCTCTAATTTGGAGTGCACCTACTTTGAATTGTGGAAAAATTACTAAAAGGCATGAGATCCTGTACTTCAAGATTTAGCCTTGCTCGAGGACGAGTAAGATTTACGTTTGGGGGTATTTTGATAGGTCTAATTTAGTATATAATTATTTTTATCATTTTGATTCATTTTTAACTATTTTACATCAAATTTTTATCGCTTTTGCTCGGTTTCGCTCTTTTTCGTTCATATTGCCATTTTCTCACAAAAACACTAATTTTATGCTAAATCTTGCTAGGTTTCATGATCAACATCAATATTTAAATGCAAGATACATCAAATAAAAGCATAAAAATAAGCTCAATCAATCAAAATACTAGTTTTAGCAAGAAATCTCCAAGTTCATGCACAATTCAATTCAACTTGCAAAAAGGTGTGGCCAAATGCACAAATTAGGTGCAATGATGGATTAAACAATGCATTAACATGTCCAAGTTGATGTAAACTATGAATTTAAGTGGTGCAAAGCCCAAAAATTTGAAGAAAAACAGCTAAGAACAGCAAAGTGCTGAGAATGAACAATAAGCCTATACAATTCACTTCAACTTGCAATTTTGGGTGGCAAAATGAACAAATCAAGTGCAAGGATGCTTTGTACACTTCAAGTCCATGTTAATAATGATGTCAAGGCTCAGTTTTGGGTGGCAAAAGCAGGAAAAAAAAATGAAGAAAAATAAGCAAGAACAGCAACTGCAGAGATTGTACAACAACTACGAACAATTTACTTCAACTTGCAAATTTAGGTGGCAAAATGGACAAATAAGAACTAGGCATTAAGGAGCAGAATGGAGGCGCAATGAGCTTTAAGCTTGCAATTTTTTATATTTTTTTAAATTCCAACCTTATTTACTATAAATAGGGATGCTTAGGAGGTGTTTTAGCATCATTCAATCCAGAAAAATCAAATACGAAGTAGAGAAATAAGGTAGAAATTCGTAGGAAGAAAGAGGGAGGAGAAAAGAAGAAGTTTGGTTTGAAATTTTGCATTTTCAAGTTCTTTTCTATCCTTCTCTTCATTAAGTTCATGAATTTTGTGTTAAATATGTCTTATATTAAGTTTATCATGAACTAATTTTGTTATTCCAAGGCTACAATGTAGCCTAAGTTGTAATATACACTCATTTCTAATTCAACGTATTCAATGTTTTGTTATTGCGTTGTTGAAATGTTTATCATTGTTCTCCATAAGTTTTAAACGCTTGATCACCACTTAAGGCCTATGATGATTCATAATGAGTCCGAGAGGAGATTTATGATGATTTCTAAGGTGATAAGCACCACAGATTGAGCGAATGCTCGAGAGAGATTAACGCAATTTGTATGGTTTTTAAGTGAAAATCATAGAGCTCTAAAAACTCTTTTTTTATTTAGATTCATGCACGAGAGTGATGGGTTAATATGTAAAAGAGCATGCTAAATGTTGCTCGAAGAGAATATTAGTAAATTGGGATCTTCAACCATCAACATGTAATAACAACTTGAATAACGAGAATAGAAAGGCATATTGATGCAACTAGGTAAAATCGGATGCCTTGGATTTTATTAAATCATAAAAACCACCAAAAATCAGTAAACTTTATATGAAATTCAGTAAACAAATTTTGTTTCCTTTTTTTAATTTATTTTATATCAAAAACCCCAATTTTTAGACTTTCAGATAGTGTTAAAGCTACTAATTTCTTCCTCAATAAAAATCCTCATGGGAACGATACTTTACTCACAGTTTATTACTTGATATGACTAGTGCACTTGCTAACGCATACACAACGTACGCATCAACTACCTTAGTTTGCATACTCTATGCTCTTAACTCTTAGCAACAAACTTGTGTGGTTGTATCATATATGTAACCTTTATTAAGATGACCATTGAGAAAATGCCATCTTAACTTCCATTTCCCATATCTAATCACAATGAGATTCAATGGATGAGAGCATCCTTTTGGACTTCAACACAGCATCTGGCTAGAAGGACTCTTCAAAGACGATTCCTTCCTTTAGGGTTCTACTGCCATCAGTCTAGCCTGGAAGGTCTCAACCTTCTTGTCCAATTAACTCTTTATACTTGTAGATGCATTCGGATCCAATCTAATGGACGCCTTTTAATGCCTCTACAAGTGCCCAGACTTAGTTAAAATACAATTATTCTTACTTAGCTTTTATTGCCTTGACCCGTTGGTTTCCATCTTTATGCTTAAGAGATTTATTGTAATATAAAGGATCAGATTCACCATCATGCTTAATTGTTAAGACTGAAGACATGAATCCCTCAAGTGACCCTAACCATCTTCCCCCTACGCCAAAGCTCATGTACATAGTGTGACAATAACCTGGTTGAAGATGTACCTAAGACATCATCTACACTATAAGTTGTATCAAGTTGAAGAGACACATGTTAGAGTTGGTGTCCTAGGAAACACAATTTATGCAAACATTTTTATTAGTGAATAAAAGTTGTTTACTATCATCTGTTTAATTTACTATTCTTTACGCATGTGACGTTGTTTTCTTTCAAAGCACGTACTATGAGATGGACGAAGTCCTTAAATGACATTTAGGAGATTTATTTTCAATGGATAATGAGATTAAGCCACAAATGGACTAAATAACAAATAAGAATGTTATTTAATAATTAGTTTGTAGTCAGTATGAGTTTGGGCTGCTTGTTTGTTGAGAGTACAATATAACATTTAGATAACTTGCCTTAGTTATGTGGATAGTGATCCAGAATGTTATGTTGATGCATTACAATGAGACTGTTAGACTGAACTGGACCATATGATTTGCTCATTTCTGTACTACTAACAGAAGTGCGCAACTCATGTATTTTGTTTATACAATGATTCTTAATCTAGGAAATAGTTTGAACTCATGCATAGAATGTTAATTGCTTTGATGTGATAAAGGAATGAGGTTATTATGTACAACCAAAATCATACATTCGTTCAACAATTACATGAAGTGTGATGCGAACAGATATTTTCCAAGGAATCTACCATGTAACTGAATTAATTCTAGAGACTTTGGCTAGAGCATTCCTTATATTGGACATTTTAAATTAATACATAAGTATTTTTCAGTATAAGTGAATTATTCGAGAAGGATGGTTTGGGAACTAAGAAGGAAAAGTGAGAAAGAATGACAATAATAGTTTAAGTTATTTTTCTCATGGACATTTATTAGGAGGGTCAATTGTTAATAAACTATTGCTGGGAAATTTAACAAGTTAATATATTTATTTCAAGAGTGCAGTAAAACTTATTTAGTAGAATTAAGTTTTACTAATTGGTCATCAATTTTTATCATAAGATGGTAATTAGATTTGATGCATTTGGAGCTAGAAATAAATTATCCCTGAAGTCTCTGTGTAAGCCTCTAAATTATGCACCCAAAGAAGTCAAGAGAATTTATTAGATAAATTATTTTACTCAAGAGTTGAATAAAATTATTTTTTGTTAAACCTAAAAATTCATGGGATGTATTCTTATAAAAAAGGTAAAATGGAAAATAACGTGCATGCGCGTTGATTCGCCAAAAGTGGGCTGATCCGCATTGGCCCCCTAGCCAACCAGTTAGTAATACGTGTCTCGTGCTGCGGCCATCACCCCAGGGTGATCCACACCCAGAGGTGTGGGCCAATGGCAGGGTGCCATGTGGCACCTTGCAGCAAAAATTAAAAAGGATGCGCATTTTGATGTATTTTGCATAATTATTTTAGGTGTTTTATCCTAACTAATATACAATTTTACCTTTTGTTTTACATTTCAAATTGAATTAATCAGGTTTTAAGACTTATATAAATAGGGGTGCCTTGCTCATTCGGGTTTAATTCAATTTGCTCAGTTTCCCCTCAATTAATTAGAAAATTAAAAAGGAGAAAACCTTCTTTCGAATTAATTCTCAGAAACGTTTTAAGAATTGCAATATTTCACGACACCCACTCATTCAGTGCTAAAAGAGGAATTGTGGAGAAGATCTTAGAGGGATGGCTGGAGCATCTTTATAGTTGTGGTCTACAATGAAGTATGAGAATTTCTTGACTTGTACTTTTCAATTATTATTTCATTATTTTTCATAGGTATGTCATCTATGATGTGCATGGTTATATCTAATTAAAGTAAAAGTCTTGTATGTATTTAAAAGGGAATTTTAAATTAGGATTCCACTACGCCAGATACAATCTTTTTATGTAATTTTAGTTTACAGAATAAAAATTGCCCACCTAACAACATAGTATCTCATACTGTCAATATGTCAAACACAAGTTATTTGCCGTACTTTTAGAACACTTTCTAAAACACTTTATAGTAAGGAAAAATAGGAATTCTCCTAAAATCACCACTTTGATCTAACCAAAGTGACTTGATATAATAACATAACTAATCCCAACTTTAGTCTTTAATTCTTTAAACCTTTCAAATGATTCAAGACTTCAGTCTTCATAAGTATATCCATTTGAGTAGTTATTCATAAACATTTTATGGAATAGTATTCGTTTCCGCTCACTTGAACGTTTAGTGGTCTATATACATTTTATGAACAAGTTCTAGCAGTTTAGTGGCTCTATTGCCTTTACTCTTAAAGGCTCTTCAGTCATAATTAATTCAAACATGACTTCTATACTAGTTATCATTTTAGTAATTAATGATCCCATAAGACAAATCAAACAGTTTTCTATCATACTAGATTAATGTGATCTAAGATCAAGTACCACTTAAAAGCTATATAGTCTTCAGGAAATTCTTTTTTATACGGTTACACAGCCTAGCTTTATTAGACTAATAAATTGCAAATAACATAGTTTTGATTAAAACAAGTCAACTATCTACCAATATACCTTTTAAATAAACCCTTTATTTAATGAACTACCAATTCATTTTTCAGAAAAAATAATGGAAAAACTATTTTCAAACAAGTAGTATATAAAAATTAAATTTCTAAAGAAACTAGTACATTTAAATAGCTATTAAAATCAAAACTTACATTCCTTAAACTACTATCTCTTGATGCCCTCACTAAAAACCCATTCACCAGAACACTAGTAAACTACCTACTAATCACAGCTAGAGGAGATGCGATATCGAATACCTTGTCATGTTAGCTTTCCGTCTTGGCAACAATAGTATTTAAGTACGTAGGAAATTCCTTGTAAAAACCTAGCGTCCATTGCTCTTATAATGGAGGTAAGACTATTTTGACTCATATTGTATTTTACCCTCTAGAGGTTCCTAATTCCTGAGATAGATGATTACACTAAGTGAACTCTTCCCTTAGTTCTCAAGACACCTTTTCCCTCAAGCTGTACTTTCATCAGTTCAAACAATGTGCAATCTCTATTACTTAACTTATCCAGCCTAAACCGATTGAAAGACTTTGATAGGCAAGTCAGGATCATATCCTATTGAGATTGGTTATCAGTATTTGCATCAAGAATTCCAGTTCAATTAAATAAGCCATCATAATATGACACGCTCTTGAATTGAACTTTATTAACGCAATCTAGTGTCCCTCATCTTTCTCATAAGTTGTTCTCATGCTACTAGTTCTTTAATCAAACACTTAGTTCAAGTATTTAATGTGCTTCGTGTATGCTTTGCTTAGCAAGTGCACTAAGTCATATCAAGTAATAGAGAATGAGTAGAGTATTGTCTCTTGACCAACCTTCAGCATGCTCTTTTAAAAATTAACTCATCAATTTCTTGCATGAATTAAAATAATAAAATAGTTCTAAAGATCCATGGTTTTCACTTAAGACCACACAAATCGGGTAAATCTATCTCTAGCATTCGCTCAATTTGTAGTGTTTATCACTTTAGCAATCGTCATAAATCTCCTCTCATACTCATTATGAATCATTATAGGCTTTGATTGGGGATCAAGCATTCAAAATTCATGAAGAATAATGATAAACACTGAAAAAATGCAATAAACAAACTTTGAATACGTTGAATTAGAAAAGAACGTATATTACAACTTAGGCTACATCGTAGCCTTGGAAAGACAAAATTAGCTCTTGGTAAACATAATATAAATCAATACTAAGACAAAATCCATAAACTTAAAGAAGGAAAGGATAGAAAAGAACTTGAAATTGAAAATTTACAAGCCATACTCTTTCTTTTCACGCCCTTCCTCTTCTATCCAAATGTCTACCTATGTTTCTACTTTGTTTTTTGGTTTTTTTTTTTTTTTTAGACGAATTCATCATAAAAAACTTCAATAACATGCCTATCTATATTATTTTAGGTTAGAATTACATGAAATAAAAATTACATGAGCTTCATTCTTATTTGTTCATCTTGCCACCTGTTGCCGCCCATGTTCAGCTTTTGCATCAAGTTGCTATTTTTTCTCAGTTTTTTCTTCTTTCCACCCCCCAAACTTCAGTCTTCACATCAAGTTGTATGTGTTATGAAGTTCTTGAACTTGATTTGCTACTTTTTCCGCCCATAATTGCAAGTTGAAGTGAACTGTACAAGAACTTGGTTTTTCCTTGGTTAGCAATGTGAAATTAATGTGTTTTGCCCCTTTTTTTTTTCTTTTGTTTGATGTATCTTGCATTCACTTGTTGATGTTGATGAAAAAACTTGCAAGATTTTGCATAAAATGAGTGTTTTTGCAAAGAAATAGCAATAGGAGTGAAAAAGAGCTAAAGCGATTACAAGTGATAAAAATTTGATATACAATGGTTAGAAAATGAACCTAAATGATATAAATAATTATATACTGAATTAGACTTATCAAAATACCCCCAAACTTAAGTCGAGCAAGGCAAATCATGAAGGCGCAAGATCTCATGCTTTTAAGAATTTATCACAATTCAAAGCAAGACTACTTCTATTAAAAAAGAATGACCGAGGCTCAAAGTGTAAGGTTCTAAAGGCAGAACAATCTTTCTAAGGAAAACCCATCAATCACTTAGGTAACCGAATTCAAAAGTTGGCTAAGCAAATTAAGTTTATCCATTCTTTCTAATCTCTAGACATTCAAACCGAATAGATGACAAAAATCATGCCACTCATAACAAGACTTCTCAGGTATGCCCACCAAAATTATTCACAATATTTTCTCCCCTTTTTTTAATATTATTTGTGAGGGACTGATTTGCCCTAGTCGATCCGGATCCATGCGCATATCTCCAGCAAGAATCAAACTCCTAACCCTTAGGTGATGACCGCATGGGTAAGAGAAGCCACCACTGAGACGCACTCAATATGGCCGCGTGAATATATCTTCAGTGAGAATCAAACTTCTAACCCCTGGGCGATGACCCGCATGGGTAAGGTAAGCCACCACTGAGATGCCCTTATTATGACTTCACGAGTATATCTTCAGCGAGAATCGAACTCCTGACCCCTGGGCAATGATCGCATGGTTAAAATACGCCTCCACTAAGACACCCTCATGATAAGCAGCACGTAGCTTAAAAAATGTTTATATGGGATAGTAGTGCTAGAGATGCTTCCCGCATTTTCTCACTTTTTTCTTTTTTTTTATATTTTTCTTTAGACTTAGGCATTACTCTTCAAAGTCTATTATACAAATGATAATCTCAATGTAATCCATCCAAATTTGTGCATCTTTTAATAAAAAAGAAAGGTAAAATAGCCATACTAACTAGTAAACTCAAATACCATGGTTCTACAAGATAATGCCTTTAGAATAGATCATGTTTTGCAATTAGAACACAAAAATAATTGATTATCAGGTTATTCAAATCTAATTAAAGTATGAGCTAAAAAGAGCAAAAAAATTGCCTAAAAAATATGACAATAAAATCTTTAAAAAAATTATGATTTTACCTTAGTTTAAAATAAAATTTAAAATGACTAATGATCTATACTATTGAAAATAAAAAAATCTTTTTGTTAGCCAATAGTATCTACATCCCCATACAAAGGCTTTGAACTCTAGGAGGCACTAAAACCGACTCTAAAATATAAAATAGGACTAGACACGAATATGTTTTGAAAAATTTTGTTCAAAATTTACAAAAAAAATGTGACAAAATGTCTTTCCCACCCCCAAACTTAAAATTAACATTGTCCTTAATGTTAAAAGAAATACAAGGAACAAAGCAGTAGGTGAGAGATACTTCTCAGGTTTGAGGATTTCTTTTAGATGGTGAATATTGTCATCGGGTTACCCCCAAACTTGTTTCAAAAAACCTGTCGAACAAAATATACAAAAAACATAAGAGTAATAAAATTGAAGGGAGGCTAAAAAGAAAAGTAGGGAAAGGAAAACTTGGATTGCCTCCCGAGAAGCCCTTAAGTTATAATCATTAGCTAGAATTTTTGACGATGACCTATCTTGTAGCCTGAAGGAGAATGAAGTTTCCTCCATCCATCGTCAATCATCATTTTCTTCTGTGGATCTTTTTTGTACCCTTCTTTACATTACCACCTTCGCCATCTCTAATGATGGGATCCTTGAGCTTAATGTGCCCCAACTTGAATTTTCTTTTCCTATCTTTTCTACATTTTTTCATAAAGTCATCCTTGGCTTCGAAAACCTCTGACTTCGTTAAACAAGCTCGACACTCTATTTCGATAACTGGTGGTGGTGGGTCGGTCAAGATGGATTTGATCATTGGTGGCAACGAGTCAATCAAGGGGGTTAAGTCACATTGAGGTGGTTCTTCTAATGTCTCCCCATCCCTCAATATCATGGCGTTAGTTTGTTCCCCTGGGTTGGTGGCAGTATTATTAGGTAAAGAATCTTTGAACCTCTCAGAAAATTCCTCCAATTTAGTCTCTACTTTATTTCTAAATTTCGGATGGAGGCTTCTTGCTTTTTGAAGATAACCCTAGTTTCTTGAGCAAAATTCATGAACTCCCTAAACATTTCTTCTAAGTCATATTCGTTTTCTTGAGATGGATGAATGGGTGACCAAGGTGCTTCATAATGGTTCCAAGAAAAGTTAGAAGAGTTCATCCATCCATGATTGTAGGTGTTAGAGTAGGGGTTGTATTGGGTTTGTTGATAATTTGACATGTAGTTATCCTGTTCCAAAACCCAATAAGGAAAAATTGTTGCCCCCTTAGCACTACGTACTAGCATGGTTACTTGCACAAAAATCACATCTAGGAGTACGAACAACTTTGACACTTATAATGTTATCTAGCTGTTTTGAATTACTTAGAGTTGAGCAGATAATGCATTAATTTCATGAATTTCCAGCGGTGTTCTTGGCATAGCCTGATATTGAGGTCTTGTATAGTTGTTGCTAGCCATCACCTCTAGCAACATTCTGTGTCAAACTTGAGGTTTTTTTGTTTTTTTTTAATTTCAATCTTAACATACAAAACATTAAAAATAAACTTAAAATTTAGAATAAAAATAAAAATAATGAGAAAGTACCAAAATACAATATAATACAGATCTTAACAAAAAGCTTTTTTTTTTTGGGTGAGGGGAAGTAATATTAATGTTTTGAAAATCTTAAAAATAATGATTTTAACTTTCAAAATTCTAACCAAATTAACTTATAAGTAAAAGAAAGATGAAAATAAAGATAAAATACAAGAAAAACAACAAAATAATACAAGCTTAACAAAACTTGACAGAAACACAATTGAGAGGGGAGGTGCTATACAAATTTAACAAGTAAATATAACTCTACAAATAAAATCAAGTGAATAAAATAATTGAAAGAAAATAAATTTTTTCTTTAAGTTTAAATAAAATTTACAAGTTTTAACAAAACAACTTCAAATTAGTACCAAAACTTGTTAGTATCGATATCACTCAAATAAGAACAATCCCCAGCAACGGTGCCAAAAACTTAATGTGCTTGGTGTATGCTTTGCTTAGCAAGTGCACTAAGTTATATCAAGTAATATAGAATGAGTAGAGTATTGTCCCACAAGGATTGTGATTGAATGAGTACCAAAATTAGTAATTCCAGCACTATTTGAAAGATTGAAATTTTTGTTTTTGAAATAAAACAAACAAAATGAAAAGATCTTAAATTGGGTTACTGATTTTCAGAAACTTCTCTAATTCTTCTGATTTAATAAGATCCAAGGCATCTGATTTCACGTATTTGCATCAATATGCCTTTCTATTCTCGATATTCAAGTTGTTTTTACGTGTTGATGATCGAAAATCCTAAGTTACTAAATACTCTCTTTCGAGCAACATTTAGCATGCACTTTTACATATTAACTCATCAATCTCTTGCATGAATTAAAATAAGAAAAGAGTGTTGAAGATCCATGGTTTTTACTTAAGACCACACATATCGCGTTAATCTATATCTAGCATTCGCTCAATTTGTGATGTTTATCACTTTAGCAATAATCATAAATCTCCTCTCAGACTTGTTATAAATCCTTATAGGCTTTGAATGGTGATCAAGCATTCAAAAATTATGACGAACAATAATAAATCTCACATCCTAATTATTTAATAAACCACTCTTCCCTCAACATCTAATTTCGTGCAATCAAGCTCCTCGGGGAGGCTAATATACACCCTAGTCAAGTGTACACCGCTACCTCAACATCACTACAAGTCTACGAAGTACTCCACGTTGGGGTGGCTGCACCCATTTTTCTGCACTTCAGTCTGTCATAAGAGATCTAACCTTGTATTATGCAAATGAAGGCCCTCCTCAAGGAGTCATGCCCCCCTACAATACTACTAGACTGGTCACAAAGGCAATGAGCACTCATTTAGAAGCTCGCTCCCACTTGATATTTTGAGTCACGTGAAACTTTTAATAGTTTTGGCAAACAGAAAGAGCATGGAATCCACCCAACCATTCTCTGTGTGTGTGCATGAATGAGCTAACCAATCTATTCATTACTCCATGGGAGAGCGGCATAACAAGTTATCGGTAAATTGAAAAATATACTCAATTAATATGTTTCCTAAACATAACTAAGTCACCGTTTCTAGCTTGGCATCTAAGACAGTATCACAAAGATCCCGAGGAGACTACCATACTATCCTACTCAAGTGTATACTATTGCCGATACATCATTACAAGTAAAGAAGATACTCCACGGATACGTGGTCACATCCGTTTTCTCATACCTCTATCTATCCTAAAAAAAGTCTAACCCTATACTCTGCGAACAAATGTCCTCCTCAGGAAGTCGCGCCTATCCACTATACTATTAGACTAGCAATGAAGACCATGAGGAATCAACTCCTGAACCTAGTTCCCACTTGAAATTTTATATGGCGGACCTTTCTTTTAAGTTTATTATCTCATAATCAATATTAGAATCGTATTCTAAATTTTATTTAACCATTGAATAAATCCCTAATCACATTAGGCTTCTTTAATTATCCAACCTATGTAGTTTAATCTCATTGGATACATATGACGATTCTCCTTTCAAATAATTAAACTATTGAATTATCTAATCACATTAGACCTTTTTGAAAAAATTCTCAACAAAATCAAATATTTCATCAAGTTATATAAATAAATGGCCTTCTAACATTATTCACATTGTATATAATATTTAATTCATTTAAATAATATCAAAGATGTGAACAAAATATAATAAGTGTCATGTCATCAAATGTTTTGAATAACATTGCTCAAGGCCTAATGAGGTTGAAGTAATTAAATATCTTTCTAAAACATTATTGAAAAGATTATCGTATAAATTTAATTAGAATCTTAATAATAACAAAATGGGGTACAACAATTTGCCCAGTGCTACATTCTTTTTTTTTAAATTGTTTTTAATTTAAATAAATAAATTATTACTCTAGATCTTAATCTCGTTACATCATAAAACCCCACGTCTAATCCTATTAGATATTCTTTATTTTGGATTATCATAAAATATTCAACAATTTGAATATTTCACACCTTGGCTCAAAATCTAATGTTATTAGATAGATAATCTAAATTGTTTAACTCTTTGAATATCTAATCTCATTAGACTTGACTAAGAATTTCGCTCCTTGATTGAATCATGACTCATCTAAAGTCTTAAATGATTTAAAAGTTTAATTAACATCCTATCTTGTTATTAAACTCATTAACAATAATATTCAAGATTGGCTTTTTCCTTTGGTGAAATTCTCAACTTCATATTTTCAAAATTCTACATTCTCCTATTTCAGAACTAATATTTTTAATGTCAATCATGAATGTATTTAGAGTTGAAAAAAAATTTTAAAACTATTTCATAGAACGGGAGCATTGGAAAACCAATTTAAAATTATTAATTTTAAATCTAAAGCACCGATCTAATTAAACTATTTAATTTGATCTAAATCTTACTCATATAGGTTAATAATATGAGAAACAAAAGACTTCGAATAAAACAAATATAAGCATGATATGTGGAAAAAAAAAATGAAATACAGGAAAAATAAATTAAATATCAATATTTAATTAAACATACCTAAAGCGCGAATCTCAACTCTAACTTGAAGATCTGAAATTAGAAGAAGAATTCTCGAAACTTCAAGGTCTTCTTCGCAATGACCTCTTCTAGCACCAGAAATGTAAAAATATTTAACTTAGGAAATTCCATCTTTCAAAAAATAATTTTTGAGAAAAATTATGCTAAACAATAATTTAGAAAACCCCTAAAACACTTTTAGGGTTTTCTTCGTGGGAGAAAACAAGTTCCAAAACCTTTTTTTTTTTTTCCTTCTTATTTTTAACTCATGAAAAACATGTATATTTATAGGCAAAAGTAATTGCAGAGTATGTCATCCCTGCATTGGCCAAAACAAAAGCACACAGATGGACACATCTCTACGTTAGGTTTCTTAACGCACGTGGCACGTGTCTGCATATTATTGGCTCCAATCGAATGTCGCGGATCGGAGGCTGTTTTTTCCCCGATTTAGTTTTTTATTTTTTGGTTTAAAATCTCACATGTATTAAGTTATGTTATAAAATTTATTTAGCATTAAATTTATTTCTCTTATAGATGAATAATTTATCTCATCAATTCCCTTTTAAATATTTTCAAATGATGCTTAAGTTGAGGCTTGTGAAGGGACATCGGGGACAATCTAACTTGAGCTCCAAATTAGTCACATCTGATTATCATCTCATGATAACAGTTAATTACCATTTAGTAAAACTTAGTTCCAATAAATAAGTTATTGTACTCTAAAATTAAATATATTCACTTAAGAATTTTCCAAATAACTTTAATTGGAGACGACCCCGCTATTAGATATCCTTGAGCAGATTAACTTTAACGACTATCCTTACTTTTCTCACATCTTTTGTCATAGTTTCCAACTCGCCCTTCTGGAATAATTCAATAATATAGAAACAATTTTCGTACTAATTCTTAATGTCAAACATATGGAATACTTTGGCCAATAATTCTACAATCTGTTTGTATGCTTGCGAATCAACTAAGTGGACATCTTTATCTCATTAGAGACTATAGATTCCACGTAAAACATTTGTTCCCATTACACAACATGTCGTTACCCAACGCACATAAAATTTAAGTCAACACACTGTAACTAATCCTTTTGGAATATCAAAGCAACGAACAATTCGTGCACGAGTTCAGACTATTTCTTGGATTCAGAGTTATTATCCTACATAATTAGATATTTCTGATAGTAGTTAAGAAAAAAATACATCAGCTGGTCCTGCTTAGTGTTCCAATCTTATTGACAATAACATAATACTCTTATTCACATCACCAAGACAAGTCATCCAAAGCATCATATTATAGTCTTATCAAACAAGTTGTCCAAACTTAGCACCGACTACAAACATACTTTGACAACATATCACTAGTTTGATTTAAGTCTATCCATTGCTCAATCTCATTGGCCACTTAAACCTGATATGTCATCTCAGACTACGTCCATCTCATAAAACATTCTAGGAAAACAATTACACATACATTTTGACTCGTAAAACATATTCTGACAATAAATAAAGAAAATAATTTCATTTATTTAATATTTAAACTAACTAATTAGGTTTTTGAGGACACCAATTCCAACACAGCATGCCAAGCTGGTGTTAAATGGCTTGGACATTGAATTTATGATGAAATTGAAGAGATCAAATTTCACCAGTCTTTTTCAGCTAGCAGAATGTGCCACTATATACGATATTGTCTTGAAAGAAGACAGCCTCAAGAAGAACATGTATACAACCTACATGCACAAAGTGATAGACGAGGGGGAGATCCCTCCTTATGAAATTGATGTTGCTGAATAAGTAAGAAGGCCTCTTATTATCTGTAATCCTTTAGTAAAATAGGATATGAAGGTTAGGAAGTCAATCAATCACAGTACTTGAGAAAGTACTCATTTGACCTCTCAAGATCTGATATATTATTTGATTGGCTCAAGGAAAATATCAAACTCAAAGTCAAAGTGAAGCACAAGAAACCTGATCCTACTCCTTAAGAGGGAAGATGTATAATAAATGACATGATTGGTTCACCCACTCAACAAATAACTGCTTCATTATTGGAAACATATTCCAGGATACCATTGAGGCAAGGTAACTTATTTTTCTTGAAGAAGGGCTAATAGATGTTGATAAAAATTCATTCCCATGTCTTGTTTAAGTAAACGTATTTGAAACCGTTGCTCGAAAGAATCAAAACCATGCCCCTACTAACGATTTGCGTTATAACATGAAAGTAATGGTATTGAACAATATCTAGGAGCTAAGGGTTGCGAACCAACTATTTGACAGGCTGGTTATGGATGAGATTATCAGTTTCCTTGATCTCAAGTGCCCATTGTAGATGAGATATGTCATTGGTATATTACAGAGCTTCATCCTACCAACAAGTGTACAATTTTCCCAAACCTTCAAGTGAGTTAACGTAGTAAATCAGCCATTTCACTATCAGTTGCTAAAGCATTGGCTATGGAAATTGGTTACGCCTCAGGAAAAGCTGTGGGCTTACAAGGCTGAGAGAGGATATCATAAGACTTAAAAAGGTTCTATGGTAAGGTATGTCATAACTGCTGCGGAAGATACAAAGAGTGATGAGAAATCTAAGGCTCGTCCATGACTAATTTTGCCTACGGATCCTCTCATGGAAATAGAAATCCCATCAAGGAAGTACCCATTCTTTGAACAACCAAGGATTCTTTCCAAAAAACTCAAATAATCGTGAGGACTAGGCATCCCTAGTGGAATCCAAAATACACCTGATTGGAGTGGAAACTAACCAAGATCCACCACAACCTGGCCAACAGCCCTCAACAGTTTGCTTGGGTAACATTTAGAGGATAAACCAGCCTGAATAGCAGAACAATGGATCTTCCAAACTTAGAGCCCATAAAAGAAAGCTGTTGTAGAAGAAGGCGATAAAGAGGAGAGCTCAGTTTGACTTGGCTGGTCTAGGATCTTATTAGCAAGGAGTCTGACCATGAGAATATAAAATCCGATTGCCCAAACCCTATGTATCTTGAGGATCCAAAAGGTAAAACAAGCATGGGACCACGAAGGCTAAAAAGAGTCACACAGAAGGTCGAGAGGTAGCCCCTTGGAGGTCCAGCTTCTCAGGCTAGGGGTCCAAGAGACAGCCTCTCTTCAGGGTAGCCCCCTGGAAGGGGAAGGCTGCGTACATATGCCCCCCTCCCCCCCCCCGACCCTGCTTTTGCGGGAGCCCTTGGAGGCACTGGGTTTGTTGTTGTTGTTGTACGGAAGTTCGAAAGGTGCGCTAATCTCTCAGCTTCATGAGGTGATGAGTCTTGGTGGAAACAATTTGTCAAGGACTCTTACCCTTGTAAGATATCTGACGATGATAAGGACTACAACCCTCTTAGTGTCAACTTCATGAAAACTCTTGACCAGGTTAATCAGACGTGGTTAAACATAGAAAATGATTTCCACAAAGCGAAGTACCCCAAGCCAGTGGAGGAGTGTAATCCTCAAGAGGCTAAATGCAAGGACTAGCCTCATGATTAGGTGAATGAGGTCTCGAGAAAGCGACTAATCAAAAGCTTCACATCCAGTTTGGATCACTACCCAAACAAGAGGAAGTTGCTACCATATTGCTTCTTCCCTTGGAGTTTATGGAAAGAGGGGCCTAGGATAGGCTCGAGGGAGATGTGGTAGAAGCAGATGAAGTATCCCAAGTGGAGCTGGTGGCTGAAGTAGCAGTCCCTGAAGGTAATTCAAGATTTTTATCTTTTAAAGTGAAGTTCACAACATCTAAATTATCTATTGACCATCATAACGCGACGAAGATGATTTTTGATGGGCCTAATCTAGATAAAAACACGTTAAGCCCTTATAAATCAAAGCCAAATTTGATGGCATTATGGTGAATGAGATCTTAGTGAATAATGGAGCGACCATCAACATTTTACCTTCATACATGTTAGGGATCACTAGCAAGTCTCAAGATGACGTGATAGCTTCCGAAGTGGGAATTTGTGGCTTTTCTAGGGCAATACCAAGTCTAAAGGGGTCACCCTAAGTGAGTCAACTGTTAGCATCCTATGTGAGTCGACTGTTGGCATCCTAAGTGAGTCGACTGTTGGCAATCTTAGAAAGCTAACAACCTTCTTCATGGTGGATACTACCTTCAGTTGCAATGTGTTACTCGGGAGAGATTGCCTACATGCCAAATATTGTATTTCATCTTCACTTCAACATTATCTGATTTTCTAAAACCATGAAAACTATGAGGTTGTTATGGAAGATGACAAGCCATTTATAGCTTGCTCCAAGTTCATTGAGGCAAAATGTACAAGAACATCGTGGGACCACTAATAGTGACAGAGACAAGTCCTCACGAAGCCTAATACGAAGATATGACAACCATCCTTGTGAGCCCACTCTCTAAGGCTGAAATAGACCAAGCTGAGGTGAAGTAAGAAGGCTTTTACTTCTAAGGGTATATGAGAGTCCTCCTAGATGAGGGAAACCTACAAAGCGCATATGATGCCTTATGCAAGGAAGCTAAGCCTTCCCAGTAAGGGCCCAAATGGCCTTTTCCTCAGCCATTGAAAAGCAAGTGGCTTGGCATGCTGAGGATCAACTATGAGCTAAACAACCATTTACATTAGAAAATGGCTTTGAGGTCCAAATGCTACAAGAGAAAGATTTGGAGTTGTTAGACTTCAAAGCAGCACCATCCAAAATGGAGGAGTTGAGAGCAAAGGTCTAAGATCCTATCTTTGAAGTCAACTTGGGCTCTGAAGGGATCCTAAGACCCACATATGTGAGTGCTCTGCTTTCTAGAGAATAGAAGAAGCCTTATGTAAGCTTGCTCCTTGAGTTCAAGTGGCTTGGAAAGAAAGGTGGTTGAGCATAAGTGGCACATTAAGCTAGGCTTAAGGCTTATCATTCAGGCCTAGAGAAAGATGTCCCGGGAAGTTATAAATTTGGTTAAAGAAGAAATTGAGGGACTCTTAATTGCCAAATTCATCACATTAGCTAAGTATGTTGAATGGCTAGCTAACATTGTTCTTGTTATAAAAGAGAATGGCAATATGAGAGTCCACATTGACATTAAAGATTTAAATGCAGCTCTGCCAATGCATGAATTTCCTATGCCCATTTTTGATGTTCTAATTGATTCAGCCTTAACGCATGAGGTGTTGTCTTTTATATATGGCTATTTTTGGTATAACAAAGTCATGATAGCTTCAAAGGACACCCATGAACTACATTTTGATGTCTAGGGTCTAGTGGGACCTTCGTATGGGTGGCCATGACATTTCGTCTAAAGAATGCTACTGCCACCTACAAAGAGCCATGAACATAATTTTGCATGACCTTATTAGCAAGACCATGGAATTCTATAGATGACATCATGCTCAAATTAAAAATCCAATTTGAGCAGTTTAAAAAGTGCATTCTTACGAAGGAGGAGCCATAGTCTCATAATGAACCACCTATGAAATGTGCTTTCGGTGTATGAACTGGGAATTTCCTAGGCTTCCTGGTAAACCAAGGGGGTTTGAGGTTGACATGAATAAGGTTTAGGCCATTTGGAACGCTAAACTGCCCTCAAAAAAGAAGGAACTTCAACATTTCTTGGGCCAAGTCGATTTCATATGGTGTTGCAGTTCAAATGTTGAAGAAACAAACCAAAGTGTTCTCACCATTACTGAGTGTCAAGTATAAAAAGGAGATAATATGGGAGAAGCAACATCAAGTTGCCTTCAAGACTATTTGATTAGGCCAGAGATGTTAATTCCACCCAAGTAGGGCAAACCTTTAAAGAATTTTGTTTCTTGCTCTACTAAATCAATAGGTCGTTTCCTTATACAAGACAATGAGAAAGGGTTTGACCAATCTGTGTTCTACCTGAGCCATTTCTAAAATGAGTGTGAAATAAAATATATTACCATTTAGAAATTGTGCCTATCGGTGTACTATGCATCTTTAAAGTTAAGGCATTACTTTCTTATATTCACTATTTATGTGTTGCTCAAATAGATATTCTCAAGTATATGTGAGATAGACATTTAATGAGAGGAAGATTAAATAAGTGGAGCGTTGCTTTGCTTCAATATGAATTGGTATATGTGCCACAAAAGTCAGTAAAAGGCCAAGCACTGGCAGACTTTTTGGCCGCCCATTCTTATATTCAAACAGAGTCAACCAATAGATAAGGGATGATTTTGGTGGGGGGCATAGTCCCTTGGGGACCACACTTTGATGGATCAAAGACCAAGATGAGTGCTGGAGTGGGGATTGTTATTGAATTTACCTCTAGATTCATCTCCAAGCTTGCTGCCACCCTTGTGAGTAAATGCTCTAATAATGAGTCTCAGTATGAGGCATTGAACATTGGCCTCGAGACTCTCCTAGAAATGGGAGTCCCTATCACAATTGTATGAGGGGATTCATATTTGGTAATCTACCAAGTGAAGGGAGAGCTCCAATGTTTGAGTGATAGCTAAAACAAGCACATTTCAATAGTACAAGAACTGTTGATGAAGTATGATGAGGTTACATTTGAGTATTTGCCTCAAGAATATAACAAGGCAACCAATGACTTGGCTCAGCTAGCTCTTAGGTATAAACTATCTAGAAAAAGGTGTGAAGAATCCTGGTCATCAAGTCCAGGGTTCTACACCATGATCTTAAGATCACTGAATCCTTCATCTCTTAAATCAAAGTGGTTACAAATGTTACCTTTGACTGCTTTGAAGCATGTCAGCTTAGCACTGAGCAAGGTGAGGACAAAAGGAACCCTTAGTGGAGTACATCAAAAATCCCCATCAGTTCATCAAAAAAAAAAGATGAAATTGAGGGCTCACAGCTATCACCTAGATGACGAGTCGGGGGAGTTATACAAAAGGATGCCACTAGAGTGCTTCTTAAGTACCTGGACATAGATAAGCCATGCTAGTCATGGTTGCGGCACTAAGGGGATTTGTGAATTTAATTTGAAGGAAATAAAATGCATTGGTTACTTAGACATTATGGCGATTACTTGCCATAAATGACGAATGACTATATCAAGTGTGCAAAAGGATGTAGAGCTTTCCAGAGATATGGGCATGTCCCTAAAGTTCCTGCTTCTTAAATGCATATCCAATAGTTAAGCTATGTCCCTTTCATGGATGGGTAATGGATATTATTGGAGAAATTAATTCTCCCTCTGGCAAGGAACACTCATATATCCTCATGGCCATAGATTACTTCACAATGTGGGTTTTGAAGCTAAACCATATAGGACCATCAATCGACAAGATGTGATTGATTTCATCAAAGAATATATCGTATGTCGGTTTGGCATCCGTGAAACCATAAGTGTGGACCATCTAAGGTATTTTATGGGTCTGAGGTTATGGACTTCACTAAGGCTCTATTTGGCATATGGAATTAAAATTGGACTATGGAATTGTAATTCCAATTCCAATTCTGGTGGAATTAGAATTCTGATGGAATCAAAATTCCGTTGTTTGGTTCATCAAATGAATTGGATGTTAGAATTATAATTACATAATGATTTGAATCATCAAGGATTTTCAGTCAATTGAGTTGGACGATTTTGAGCTCTAAATCAACAATGATCGGATTTTGGTCAGAGCAGTTCACATTGCATTCGAGTTATTATGGTTGAAGTAATTTACTTTGAGTTTGCGTTATTCGAGGCTCGAGTCAAATCAGGTCAAGTATCACGTTGGGTCATTAGTGTTCATGTTATCTTTGATTTTCAGTTAATCAGGTTAGGTTTTTCAGGATTCAAGCTAGAATCAATCAGGTTGGTTGATTTAGGTCGTTTCAAACTCGAGTCATCTTAGTACTGGGACAAACAAGTTGTTTTAAATTTTGAGTCATCTTAGGTAAGTTTGAGATGGGTTGAGTCATTTTAGGTTTGAGTCGTATTAAGGTTTGGGTCAATTTGGTGGGGTCATTTCCACTTCGGCTCATCTTGTTTATCACATTCAAGTCGAGTAGTTTCAATTTTAGATTCGAGTCATCTCAAGTTTTGGGTCAATCGGGTTGGTGGGTCACTTGGGACTTTGAGCTAAGGTGATTTTGGTTATTTCAAGTTCAAGTCATTCAAGTTGGGTTAGGGGTGTAATCGAGTCGAGCCGAGCCAAGTATCTTAGTACATGAACTCGAACTCGATTAACTACTCGGGTACTCGAACTCGTACTCGAACTCGGTTCCATTAGTTAATTTTGCTCTAACTCTAGCTCGATTAACTATTCGAGTACTCAACTTGACTTGAGTACTCATTTATTGTGCATATGAATGTTCAACAAATTAGCTCATTTATAATATTATTCCACATAGTCGAACATTAGTTACACTCAATTTATACACTCAATTATTGTATGTACCATATTTTAATACATACAACCATAAATCACCAATATATTAATTGCATATATGACCTAAGTTTCAAAAAATACAAGCAAACCAAATACAGGTTCTTTCACTCCACCACAAATGTAACATGTCATCTTTACAAGGAATTCAATCTCCCTTCTTTCATTCTACTATTAATGTCACAAGCCATCCATTTCAAAAGAAAATAATACACAAGAACTATTTCATACAAGTCGAGTATCGAGTCGAGTATTTAATCGAGTATCTAGTCAAGTATTTAATCGAGTATCAAGTCAAGTATTTAATCGAGTATCGAGACTAGTATTTAACCGAGTATCGAGCTGAGTAGTGCACTACTCGACTCGTACTCATTTATTAATCAAATATCTTTTGATACTGGAACTCAAACTCGGATAACTCGAGTTTGAGTTGAGTTTTAATCTAGCTACTCACGAGCAACTCGGACTGTTTACATCCCTAAGTTGGGTGATTTTGAGGTTCAAGTCAAATTTTAGGTTGTGTCTAAGTCTTTAAATTTTGAGTCATCTTGGTTTTGGGTCAATCAAGTAGGTCATTTTGGATTTCAAGTCAGTGATATTATTATGAAATTGCAATTCCTTACCCCCACCCTAATGAATTGGAAAGTTTGATTTTCAGTTAAAATCCAATTCCTTGGAATTAGGCAGTAGAATTGTAATTCCAAATCCAACAGGTGAATCAAACAATAGAATTTGAATTCTGGACCCCAATTCCAGGCTCCAAATCCATGCTTCAAACACAACCTAAGAGTTTTGACATTGAGATCTTAAACTCAACTCCTTATTTTGCCCAAGCAAATGGCCAAGCATAGTCAACTAATAAGATTCTTAAGGCCATTGAGAAAATAATTGAGGATAATCTTAGAAGGTGACACAAATTACTACTTGATGCTCTATGGGCTTATAAAACATCCAACAAGGATGCAACTAGGACAACTCTCTTTGATTTGAAGTATAGCCTTAACATTGTACTACCAATGGAAGTGACAATTTAGTCCATAAGGCTAGCTCATCAAGGGAACTTTGTTCACTTGAATATGAACAAGCAATGATGGATGAATTAACTAATTTAGACCAAGATAGGCTAGCTGCTTTTCATAAGCTTCAAAAAATAAAAGGAAGAGAGTAGCCAAAGCTTATAACAAATGGTCAAACCAAGGTCGTTTTTACTTGGGGGAAGTGTTTCTACCCATTGGCCTTCAAGGCTGTGTCTTTGGTAAATGGTTCCTAAATTGGAGGGCACTTCGGAGTTATTAATGTATTTGGGGGTAATGCCTCTTTGCATTAAGATCCAGATGTAAGGACCCATCCTAGGGCTATTAATGGGAGGTTTGTAAAGAAGTATGTGCCTTCAATTTGGGATTATGACACAAAAGTTCTTAAGTTTATTTCCTCAATTATGGAATCAATTTCAGTATCAGTGTCTTAAGGATCAAACTAATGATCCTTGAGTTATAAACAATATATATATATGTGTGTGTGTGTGTGTGTGTGTGTGTGTGTGTGTGTGTGTGTGTGTGTGTTATTTCATTCATTGATACGAAGATTTACGTGGCATTAACATAAAACATCACAAGATACAACTTGTATAGCCTATTACATATTTGTATCTTTAGAAGAGATGAGTCATAATCTTAGCAAGGGACTCCTCTATGGTTGCTAAATGATTGGTTGTCTAAGTTAGCTAATCATCCACAGGGACAACTTCCTCTTACAGTGCTTATTGTTGCCCTTGAGCTTCCAAAGCTGCATTATCGAGCTCTTGAACTTGGGAATCTTGGAGAGAACATTGTTGCTTAAGGGTTAAAAGCCTGTCCTAGAGCTGACTAAGTTATTGCTCTAGATGAAGCACTTGGTCTTCTAAACTCTTGATACCTTGGGCTTGCTGGCTTTGGATCTCCTAGCTGCTTGAAGTTCTTCAAACATGAGGTGCAAGCCTCTAAGATCTGCTAAACAACTAAGGTTCTTAATAGCAATATGGAATTGGTTCTTCTGTGGAAGTGGAGGACCTTCTTAGGAAATCTTAATGATGACTCCTTCCTATATCTCGAGTTCTCAGGTAATTGAGAGTGCCATCTTTCATAAAAGAGATTGCTTCCTAATTTTTGGTTTCTACAGCCTAAGATTGAAGAGCAGGTCGAGTAAGTACACCAAACCTGCAGAATCTAGAAGACACTTCTTAGTCCAGCTCCTTGAAGGCTAACCTCCCACTGGCCCTCAATCTTTGTAAGGGAGAAAAGATCCTTGGTAAAAAAAAAAGGTGGCGGGGAACCCTAGATTAAGAAAGGAGCATTAGGAGTGAACCATGACTTTGGAATAAGAACCAAAGTTTGAAAAGCCAAGACTTACCTCGAGGGCTGTAACTGAAATTGAATGGGAGGTTGCTGCTAGTTCCTCTGGTATTGGAGCATTTGATTCAGAGATAGCTTCTTCAAAAAGGCGCTTGTGGGTTAGAACCAATCCATGGTTCATAAAACAAAACTCATGAGACAAAGTTGAGGTGCTTAGACCTTCATGGATTTCCTTAATTATGATTGGTGAGGAAGGGAGCCTAGATCAGTTCCTTCCTTGAGGGTACTGAGGGAGATACCTTCTAGTATGTCGCTTAAGAGAGCCTCCAAAATGGAAGTAATGAAACCATCTACATCATCAATAGCTGAGCCAAATGACTCTGTCTCTTGAGGAGATTCTAGAGCCTGACTTTTTAAGAAAGAAATCAAAACTTCCACCATTATTGGGGCGGCAGTAACCGACATAATAAAGATTTGGGACAACTTCAAGGAAGGATGAATAAGAAAAGAAGCCAATGGAACAAAGCCAATACCTCATTGTGATAGAATGTAGCTCTCCTCTTTCTCTCTAATTGAGAAATTGGAATCCTTCTTCAACTTCTTCCACGACCTTGAGTAGCCTTGAACCACTTGCTTCTTGGGCTGAAGTGATAGCTTCAGGGAGAGACTCCTCTCGGAGTAGCCTAGTGAAGCTTGTAGTGGCCCTAGGAGACTCATTTGTGCTCCGTACAGCTGTAGAAGCTGCAAAAAGGCAATATTGAATAGTATAATAGTTAACTTAGGCTGTGGAAGCGTCTCAAGTGACTGAGATAAATAGTTTATAGTGGAGCTTTCTTGACTTGTGTCTACTTCACTATTGTTTACACCTCGAACTTGAGAGAGCTAATGCCATTTGGAGACTAAGGCACATGTCTACCACGTGCAAATATCCTCAAGGGGTGTTTGGCATTCCAAATTATAAGATAATGATGTCTCAAGCCTAGTTGCCCAAATGAGTGAATCCCTTAGGGAATAGCAACCTTTCAAGATGATTGATGGAATAAAGAAGGCACGAGCCAGAGGGACATCCTAGAAGGCTATAAGAAAGGTGGTTTTGAAGATCGAGGCAGTTATTTTGAGCGCATATCAAAGCGGCGTGAGCCTCAAGTATATCCAAACAAACATAAGGCTTGAAGAAGAGTATTCGACGAATTAAATGGACGTGGGACTTCTAGAAAGAGGCTCAAGCACACGTTTTCAACGCACTATCAATGTCCATTCAGTGCGCCAATGAATAGTTGGGACCGAAATGGGGAAGATATGCCAAGATCAGAGCATGTAGCAATTATTTCGTTTTTCCATAAATAAGAGACACTGATGTAGTTGTAAAGTGTCCATCACCACCACACAAAACTATCTCAAGCTTTCTCTACAGCACACTTGGGATTTTTACCTATGAGTAGAGTAAGTTAGCCTAGTTTAGCATAGCGTAGCATACATTGTACTTGTTTTCTATCAAGGCAATACAGAATTTTGGTTTTAAGAAGAACTCTTCATTTTAATCGTTTCCCAACAATCGATGATTTAAGATTAGAGGCATTAGTTTAAGGCTTTGATGGCTAAGGATTGACCACTACATTTGCCTTTACACTTGTGTCCCCACTTGATAAGTTAGGAATTTACGTTTGAGTCATTGTTTAAGAGCTCTGACGGCCAAGGCTTGACCTTGATGGCGTTAGTCCTTATCCGGTGACCCAAATATGATTTGCTTCACTTAAATTTTGTCAGACTCTAACTCATTCGAGTTATTACAAGTCAAGAGTGCCAGGCTTGAAAACCTTATTTACTCTAGCTTTTAAGTGGACGTCTAAGCTCTTGAAATGTCTCCACCCCACTTCCAACCTCTTAAGTGTTCGACGAAAGGTGTATGTGGGCTCAACTTCGTTGCCCTAATTGCTGCTTCAGTAGGGTCCATATCCCTTTAAATTTCTCTCAGAATATTACACCCAAAATCCAAAAAATATATATATAAAAAGTCTCCTTGATTGGGGCATATGCAGAATCCACATTAATATTACAAACCGAAGTCGGATTCACCAAAAGCACCAACCCTTGTAAGAGGTGATTGATTAAGGTCAAACATGTGTAGGCCAAAATTTAGGCTTGCTCCCAAGTCACTGCGAGCCCTATTGTGCATTGTGTTTATGGTGGCCACATGCACACTAAATAGATAAAAGGAGCAAACATACCTTTTGGCAAACATAATGTGAGGAACTACACATGGAGTTATTATCTTTAACCCGAATCATGGATTATCAAAACATAGTCTCAGACCATGCACCAGTGGTCAAAACTTGGAGAGCCAGTGCTCTTGAGCATGAGGAACCCGAAGGGTTGCCCTGGGTAAGGCCACCATTCATGCAACTCCAAACAAAGTCCTATATCACAAAGGGATGAAACAAGTCACAACCGCTGTTATGAAAGTGAAGGTGATGAAGACATCACAAAAGACGAGTGTATTGGGCTCAATGGCTATTCTCAAAAGCGTTTTATGGCCATGATCAAATGCTAGATGGAACTCATTAATCAAAAGCTTGAGCATGTTTTGAAAGAAGTCTAAGAGAAACAACGTGCTGAGACAGAGCGTACTCCAGTGGCACAACATGAAAATGCAGCTGCCTTGAGGACCGTAGTCAACAACCTTTGGACTTTAATGAATGAAAGACTTCATAAAGAAACGGATAGATTCTCGGTTTAAATGAATCCAAACTTATCTTCCACAGCTAGCCTCATAGTCAAGGACATGGAAAGGCAAATAGTAGCTGAAGTAAAGCCTATCTTGGTAAGGTAGGCTGAGACTTACAATTGCTTAGTTTAGGCCATTAGAGAAGACATTAGGCAATTAAGGCATGTTCCTCCTCCCAGGGTTCCCATAGGGTACCCTCATGTTTGTGTTCATAGATGCCAGTGGTCTAAGGTGCTAACACTATCTATGAAAGAACATGGAATCCAATTTTGGCCAATCCAGGTTTTATTCACATGGATTCAAGCCATAGAAATAATAACACAACACAACTTATGGAGTTGCTGGCCCTTTCGACTAAGGGCATACCATGACCTCAAGGGACCTCAAAACCAACGTTCGGGGCTGTGCCTAACCCTGAGATTAGGGGGCAAGGTCACACATACCCTCCTCATATAAGAGAGGCCATTTTAAGGCCAAATCAGAGCCTCAGAGTAGGTGTATAAGCACAAGTTCCTAATGTAGGGGATCAATGTCCTCCTCCTATGTGTCCTACCATGTATAGGACTAAGGGGCAATCTAATTTCCTACGTCCTCAAGATTGTACTTTGGGGAATTATTAGGTTAGGATGGCCCAACAACCAGTTAAGATGGGTTGACCCTCAAGCATACCCTAGACCTAAGGGTTTGCTTGTCCATATGTTGTGGCTAATCAACCAATTGGCCACATTGACTAAGGGGGATACAATCCTATGTATGTTGTTCCCCATCCAATTGTCATGGAAGCTTAAGGGTATCTTGTTGATCTCCCCTCGAGATGCTCAACCCCTTAAAGGGTAATGGTAGGTGCATAACCAAGTACATAACCTACCCTTCCAGGATCATTTGGCTGCCCTTGTTTACATTATTTATTCGTTAGTAGTGTGATATAGTCACCATAAATAGAAATATAAACAAACGTGCAATAGAGACTCACTGGGACTAGGCAGTGAGCCTAAATTCGAGTCGCACGTCTTTGACCTTAACAACTCAACCTTTCAAAAAAAAGGAGGTGATATTTTGGTGTATCCAAATTTGTTTGTTTAACACATGGATTCTTTTTATGCTCCAATTTAATAGACTCTTATATTTTTTTTTTATGGAGTTTCTATATAAATTGATAGTAAACTAAAGGGATTTGGACTTAACTTAAGTGGCAGTTAAAGTGATGGAGCAAGGCCCACGGACCATACATTTGGAATTTTGGGTCGGGATCATTTGTCAATTCTATAGATTGACAAGAGAGAGAAGGTCTGGAATTCCGGGTAGGCACATAAGCGTTTGGTGGCGCATGTGGTTTTCCACATCTTTCTTCCTGTAGTGCGTGACAGCACGTGCAACATCCACTAGTGGCCATCTTCATGGTTTCAGACTCCTCGTATTCTCCTCTATCTTAGGGAATGTTTGGGACATCAATCTAATCACCAGTTTGAGGGTGAAAACACATGTGAGAGATGGAGTTTAGGTGGTGGTGTTGTTCTGCGTGGGACACGTTTTGGTGTTTCTTTCACTAGTGCTCAACGATTATCTCCTTGAGGATTCACTTTTTTGTCTGTTGTGTCCCTTCAAGCTTGGTTGGTTGTGGTGGTGGTAGTTTTATCCATCCTGCTGGGTTACTCTCTCTTGAATTTACTTCTAATCCCTCCCTCGTTTGGAGCAATTCTTGGTAAAGATTCCTATCCTTACTAATAGCTCTTGCTCCTTTTTGCTTTCATTATCGGTCTTAGTCAACTCTTGGACAGCATTTTCTTGCAGGAGCACCCCCTGTTTCAACTAAAACAGGAGTAGCAGGTTTTATGCTGGTTGTGGTTTTCTACTACTTCATTGATGGTGGTTCTCTTGGGTTAGCTTTTATCTATTGGAAGTTGGTTTTGGATTGACTTTGGTTTTCGATAGTCGTAATTCTCAACCTCCATCTAACCTTCCCCTCTTGCTCTATTTTTTGATTGTGGTTATTGATAAGTCCAATTTAGTATATAATTATTCATACCATTTAGGTCCATGTACTAGCCATTTTTCACCAAGTCCAATTTAGTATATAATTATTCATACCATTTAGGTCCATGTACTAGCCATTTTTCACCAAGTTCTTACCGCTATTGCTCACTTTTGCTCTTTTTCACTCTTATTGTTATTTCCTTAAAAATACACTCATTTTATGCTAATTCTTGCTAGGTTTTATAATCAACATTAAAAAGTGAATGCAAGATAAATCAAAAAAAAAAAAAAGAAAAAAAAAGGGAAAAACACATCAAAACTACACGATAATGCAGGGATTAAATAACAACTTGTACAACTTGTTGCAATTTGCAAATTTGGGTGGCAAAACTAGCAAATCAAGAGCAAGAACTTCTTCAACACTTCCTGAACAAGCTCCACTTGATGCAAAAACTAATCTTTGGGCAGTGGAAGAAGAAAAAAATGAAGAAAATAGCAAAGTTGTAGCAAGTTGCAAGGTGGGCAACAATATAAGAAAATAATGATGAAATTGATGTACTTTTTTATTTTCTGAATTTGCAACTTGAAATTCTATAAATAGGGGATGAAAGCAAGAGTTTTAGGCATCACTCAATCAGCAAAATAAAGTTCAAAACAAAAAAAGAATAGAGAGAAACCGTGAGGAAGAGGAAGAGGAAGGAAGAGAAAAGAGAGAGCTTGATTTGTAATTTTTGGATTTCAAGTCTTTTCTATCCTTTTCTTCTTTAAGTTCATTAATTTTGTCTTATTTTTTCTTTATATTATGTCTACCATGAACTAATTTTGTTTTTCTAAGGCTATGATGTAGCCTAAGTCGTAATATACGCTCTTTTCTAATTCGACATATTCAAAAGTCAGTTTATTGCGTTGTTTGAGTATTTATTATTGTTCTTCATGAGTTTTGAATGATTGATTACCATTCAAAGCCTGTAATGATTTATAATGAGTCTGAGAGGAGATCTATTATAATTGCTAAAGTGATAAACACCACAAATTGAGCGAATGCTAGAGATAGATTAACTCCATTTGTGTGGTCTTAAGTGAAAACCATGAATTTTCATAACTCTTTTCTTATTTTAATTCATACAAGATATTGATGAGTTAATATGTAAAAGAGCATGCTAAATGTTTCTCGGGAGAGAATATGTAGTAAATTAGGATTTTCAACCATCAACATAAAATAAAAACTTGAATACCGAGAATAGAAAGGTGTATTGATGTTTAGAGAAATAGGATGCCTTGGATCTCATAAAATTAGAGAACTTTTCAAAAAAAATAGTACACTTTTCTTTAAAAAATTAGTAAACATTTGAAGCTCTTTTCATTTTATTTGTTTCATATAAAAAAACTACAAATTTTGGTCTTTCAAATAGTGCTAAAACTACTAATTTCAATACTCATTCAAAAAACAATCCTCGTGAGATGATACTCGACTCGCTTCTGTATTACTTGATACGACTTAGTACACTTGCTAAGCATATATATTAAGCATCATGTTTTTGGCGCCGTGGCTGGAATTGTTTTTATTTCAGTGATATTGATACCACCCGGTTTAGCTCTAATTTAAAGTTGTTTGTTAAAACTTTAAAGTTATTTAAAGAAGATATCTCTTTTCTTTTGTTTATTTCATTCACTTGATTTTATTTGTAAAGTTATTTTTATTTGAAAAATTCGTATAGCACCCTCCCCCTCTAAAATGGTGTTTTTGTTAAGTTTTGTTAAATAAGTGTTATTTTCATCTTTCTTTTACTTATAACTTCACTTTGATAAAATTTTCAAAGCTAAAGTTGTTATTTTAAATTTTCTTAAAAACATTAGTGTTACTACCCCCTCCCCCTCCTAAAATTTGGTTTTTGTTTAGTTTTTTATTATATTATTATATTTTGGTGCTTTCTCATTATTTTTATCGTTCTTTCAACTTTTGAGGGTTTTTTCTTACTTTGTAAGACAAATCAACTAGAAAACAAAATAATCCGTTTAGATCCTGAAATCCAAAAAGCATTCTACAAATCAGGAAAACCAAATGAATAAAAACAATCGCTGATGAAATCATGGATAATGATGGAGCTTTAAAAGATTATGTTTCCCCAACTGTTGGTGGATGCACTTCTAGCATCTGACGTCCACCTATAAGAGTGAACAAGTTTCAATTAAAACTGTGATAATACAAATAATCCAATAGACTATTCAGTTTGGCGGTCTACCTAGTGAGGACCCAAACTTGCATATCACTAACTTTTTAGAGATATGTGACACATTTAAGCATAATGGTGTAAGTGATGATGGCATTCGCTTAAGACTGTTTCCATTTTCACTAAGAGATAAGGCCAAGCATGGTTAATGTCATTGCCACCAGTTAAAATAAGGAATGGCATTCTTCTTTTACGCAATACGATATGGAATCATTAAATGAAGCATGGGAATGATATAAAGAGCTTTTAAGAAGGTGTCTACACCATGGTTTACCAGTTTGGATGCAAGTCCAAACATTTTATAATGGTTTGGCACCTAATACCCAAACAATGGCAGACACGGCTGCTGGAGGAGCCTTAAACAACAAGACATCAAACGAAACGTATGAGTTGCTAGAGGTAATGGCTAGAAACAACTGTGTATGAATAGCTAATCAAACAATGAAAAAGAAACTTGTAGGTATTAATGAAGTGGACGCATTCACCACTTTATCCGCTCAAATTTTGATGATTCAGAAACCATTAGGAAACATAGGTGTTAATGCCATTCATTCTCCTATGCTAACATATGATTTTTGTGTAGGAAATCATGCGAGTATGGAATGTCAAACAGTGAAATCTTTTGCTTCCTCAAATCATGAGCAAGTCAATTTTGTTTCAAATTTTTAAAAATCACAACACAGTCCCTGCTCCAACACTTACAATCTTGCATGGAGAAACCACATAATTTTTTTATGGAGTAACCCAGAGATTCAAAAAAGCCCATGCACCCACCACTGGAAAGAATCTCGAAGATATGTTCAATAGGTTTATGCAAGAAACCAGAAGTTTTATGCAAGAAACACAAAGAAATCTTTGAAATGAAGAATCTTTTATTAGAACCTCAAGACCCAAATCGGACAAATTTTAAACCAATTCTCTGAAAGATCTCAAGGTTCCTTGCCTATTACCATAGTAACTAACCCTGGAGAGCACCTAAATGCTATTACTTTTGAAAAAGCACCTAGAGAGGACAGCCCAAACAAACCTGCCAGGACCACATAACACCTTGACCCTGAACGAGTAGATGAGTCCAAAAACCAAGACGAAAGAGTATTAAATAGCGCTGAGCCTAAGTGCTACAAACCAAAAATTCCATTTCCTAAACGCTTGAAAACGCAAAATGTGGATAACTAATTTATGGAAACTTTCAAGAAATTACCTATTAATGTCCCTTTTACTCATTATGTTAGAGAAGATGCCTAAAAATGCAAAATTCCAGAAAGAAATCCTATCTAACAAGAGAAGACTGGAAGAGTTTGAGACCGTGGCACTGAACAAAGAATGCAGCAAAATACTACAAAAGATGCTTCCTCCTAAACTCAAACATCTAAGGAGTTTTTCAATACCTAGCACCATTAGCACGAGTACGTTTAATAACATCTTTTGTGATTTTGGTGCAAGTATAAATTTGATGTGTCTCTCTGTTTTCAGGAAACTTGGTCTAGGGGAAGTAAAAACCACCACAGTATCACTCAAATTGGCGGACAGGTCCATCAAATATCCACGAGGAGCGGTAGAGGATGTCTTGGTGAAAATAGACATGTTCATCTTTCCAACTGATTTTGTAGTGCTTGACAAAGAAGAGAATAAAGAAATAAATCTTATTCTAGGCCGACGCTTCCTTGCGACAAGAAGGGCCTTGATAGATGTGTAGTAAGGGAAACTGATCTTAATGGTAGAAGATAAGCAAGTGACCTTCAATGTTTTCAAACCCATAAAACTTTCATCAGAGAAGGACACTTGTTTTCAAATTGAAGATCAAATTTGCTTTAAGAGCCAAAGATGATTCAGTAAAGAGAGGTGCCAAAATTATAAGAAGAAAACTCAAGGAGTGTCGCATTAAAATTAAGGATCTCATAGCTGGAGAAGGTGGAGGTGGTCGTGCAATGAAAGGCACGAAAAAGGTCCATGGAAGAAAATTGTCACTAAAAGTGGATGGGGAAGTTCCATTCTTTTAAAAGATCCAGTATTGAACATCGTTGAAAGTCAAGCTAACGACTCTAACTTAAGCGCTTCTTGAGAGGCGACCCAAGTTTTCATTTCCTTGCTTCTTTTCTTTTAATTTGCTTTCATTTCATTATTCTCTTATGTTTCTGTATATTTTGTTCAAACAGATTTTTGAAACAAGTTTGGGGGATTAAACATGATGCCAACATTCATCATCAAAAAGCAATCCTCAAACCTAGGAAGTATCTCTCACCTACTGCTTCGTTCTTCATATTTCTTTTAACATTGAGGACAATGTTAACTTTATGTTTTGGGGCTGGGACAGACATTTTTTCACCTTTTTTTAAATTTTGAACAAAAACTTTTTTCGAAACATTTTCTTGTCTAGTCCTATTTTATCTTTTATTGCCAGCTTTAGTACCTCCCAGAGTCCGGAGCCTTTTTATGGGGATGTAAATAGTCTCGGCCAACAAAAAGATTTTCTATTTTCTATAGTTTATATCATTAGTCATTTTTAAAATTTCATTTACATTTCGAACCAATTTAAAAAAATTTTTGAGAACTTATCATCATTTTTAAAGGCAATTTTTCTACTTTTCTTAGCTTGTTTACTTTGATTAAGTCTGACCTGAGAATCAATTATTTTTGTGTTCTAATTGCAAAACTTGATCTATTCTAAGGCACTATCTTGATAAAGCCATAGTATTTGAGCTGACTAGTTAGCAGGGCTATTTTACCTTTATTTCTGACTAAAAGATGCTTAAATTTGAATGGATTGAATTAAAATTATTATTTCATAATAGATTTTGAAGAGTTATGCCTAAGTCTAAAGAAAAATATGAAAAAAAAAGAAAGGACAGGAAAGCATATCTAATCACCGCTATCCTGTATAAATGTTTATCTTATAAGATACGTGCTGCCCATCATTAGGGCGTCTCATTGATGGCATCTCCTACCCATGCAATCACCGCTCAGGGGTCAGGAGTTCGATTCTCGTTGAAAATATACTCATGGGCCGAGATTGACTGGGGCAAACCAATTCCTTGCTACAAAATAAAAATGAGGAAGAGAAAATTTTATGAATGATTTTTAGTCTTGGGCATACCTGAAAAGTCATGTTATGAATGGCATGATTTTTTCTCATCTATTTGGGTTAAATGTCTTGAGATTAGACTAAACGGATAAACTGAATTTGCTTAGCCAACTTTTGAGTTCATTAACCTAAGTGATTGATAGGTTTTTTCTTAGAAAGATTGTTTTGCCTTTAGAACCTTAACCTAATGATCCTCGGCCATTCTTTTTTAATAGAAGTATTCTTGCTTTGAATTGTGTTAAAAATCATAAAAAGCATGAGATCTCGCGCTTTCATGTTTAGCCTTGCTCGAGGATCAGCAAGATTTAAGTTTGGGGGTATTTTGATAAGTCTAATTTAATATATAATTATTAGAATCATTTATGTCCATTTACTAACCATTTTTCACCAAATTTTTATGGCTGTTGCTCGCTTTTGCTCCTATTATTATTTCCTTACAAAAACACTCATTTTTGCGGTAATTCTTGCTAGGTCATCAACAATAACAAGTGAATGCAAGATACATCTAACAAATGCAAAAAAATGGGAAAAACACATCAAAACTACAAAGTAATTCAAGGATTAAACACCAACCTTTAAAACTTGTTGCAATTTGCAAATTTGGGCGGCAAAATCAAGAGCAACAAATTCTTCAACACTTTGTGAACAAGTTGCACTTGATGCAAAATCTGATCTTTGGGCGGTGGAAGAAAGAAAAAAATGTAAAATAGCAAAGTTGAAGCAAGTTGCAAGGTGGGCGGCAATAAGCAAATAAGGATGAAGTTGATGTCATTTTTTATTTTTTTGAATTTGCAACTTGAAATGCTATAAATAAGGGATGAAACCAATAGTTTTAGGCATCAATCAATCAACAAAACAAAGTTCAAAACAAACAAAAAAAGCCCAAAAATAGAGAGAAACCGTGAGGAAGAGGAAGAAAAAGAAAAGTGAGAGTTCGTTTTATAATTTTTCAATTTCAAGTCTTTTCTAATCTTTTCTTCTTTAAGTTCATGGATTTTGTCTTAGTTTTGCTTTATATTATGTCTACCATGACCTAATTTTATTTTTCCAAGGCTACGATGTAGTCTAAGTTGTAATATACGTTCTTTTCTAATTCAACGTGTTCAAAAGTTTGTTTATCGTGTTGTTTGAGTGTTTATCATTGTTCTTCATGATTTTTGAATGCTTGATCACCATGCAAAGCCTATAATGATTCATAATAATCCTGGAGGAGATTTATGATGATTGCTAAAGTAATAAACACCATAAATTGAGCGAATGCTGCCGATAGATTAACGCGATTTGTATGGTCTTAAGTGAAAATCATAGATCTTCAAAACTCTATTCTTATTTACATTCTTACAAGAGATTGAAGAATTAATATGTAAAAGAGCATGCTAAATATTTCTCAAGAGAGAATATGTAGTAAATTAGGATTTTCGACCATCAACATGTAATAACAACTTGAGTATCGAGAATAAAAAGGTGTATTGAGGCAACTAGGTGAAATTGGATGCCTTGGATCTCATAAAATCAGAAAACTTTTCAAAACACAGTACACTTTTCTTTAAAATATCAGTAAACATTTGTATCTTTTTTCATTTTATTTGTTTCATATTAAAAACTACAAAGTTTGGTTTTTCAAATAATGCTGAAACTACTAATTTTGGTACTCGTTCAAGAAATAATCCACGTGGGGATAATACTGTACTCACTTCTATATTACTTAATGCCACTTATGCCCTTACTCAGCATACACATTAAGCATCAATTATCATTAGACCACCTCGTAAGAGGGTGTTGGTGTTTGAGGTTATTATGCTGATCTTCTAATTGGTCTTTTCCTTGCTGGTTTTACTATGCTTTGAACTCAACTGCTCCACCTCTCTCTCTCTCTCTTTCTCTGTGTGTCTGTGTGTGTGTGTGTGTGTGTGTGTGTGTGTGTGTGGGTGGGTGTGCCATGGTGGTTGGTGGTTGTTGGTTGTGATTTGGTGGTTGCTAATTGGATAGTGGTTGCGACTTTGTTAGAATTGGTGTCCTGAAAAAACCAATTAACTAGTTTTAAATATTAAATAAATAAAATTGTTTTATTTATTTATTATCTGATTATGTTTTACCAGTTAAATATGCGTGTGATTGTTAAAATGTTTCATGAGACGGACGTAGTCCAAGATGACATGCCAGGTTTGGTTGAAATAGTCAATGAGATTGAACCACGGATAAACTTAGATCAAACTAGTGATATGTTGTCAAAGTCGATAATAAGTTGTGAAATTTTGTTTGATAAGACTGTAATCTGATCCAAAACTATTATATTGGTGCTGTCAATAAGATTAAAACATTGAGTAGGGCCACCTAAATTAGTTATTTCTTCAATACTATTAGAAATAAATAATTATGTAAGACGATAACTCCAAATTAAGGAAATAGTCTAAACTCGTGCATAGATTGTTCAGGTGGTTTGATGTGCCAAGACGATTAGACAAAGTGCGTTTACTTATATCTTACGTGCTTTGGGTAACAGGCATGAAGTTTAGCTTGAATAGTTGTTTTACATGGAATCTATAGTCTTTAATGAGATAAAGATGTCCCCTTAGTTGATTCGCAAGCTTACGATCAGATTCTAGAATCTTTGGTCAAAGTATTCTATATATTCGACATTTGGAATCATACAAAAATTGTTTCTGTACTATTGAATTGTTCGAAAAGGCTAGTCGGGAATTACGATGATAGATGTGAGAAATACAATGATAGTAGCTAAAGTTGTTTTTGTTGAAGGATATCTAATGGTGGGGTTGATCATAATACTAAAAGTTATTTGGAAAAAATTCTTAAGTGAATATACTTAATTTTAGAGTGCAATAAAATTTATTTACCGGAATTAAGTTTTACTAAATGGTAATCAATTGTTATCATAAGATGATTACCAAATTCGATCCACTTGGAACTAGAGTTAGATTGTCACTAAGGTTTCTTTGCAAGCCTGAACTTGAGTATCGTTTAAAAATTTCTAAAAAGAATTCACGAGACAAATTATTTATTTATATGATAAATATATTTTTATGCTAAACAAATATTAATAAGATGAATATGCAATACGATAAATATTTGTTTTAAATAAAATAAAATAATTGAAATTGCAATTGCCAGCACAAGCCCAATTCAAAACTTAAAAAAAATAAATAAATAAATAAAAGTTGTCGTAGATGTCAGCACGATGTCAGCGATTGTAGGTCTACAACGCGTTATATACGCGTGCATAGGCTGTGATTTATGTTTATAAATAAGATATTTTTTATGAAAAATTATGAATTAAATTTTGGAATTTTGTTTTCTTCCATGATAAAAATCCTAAAATTGTTTTAGGGGTTTCTAAATTAGTGTTTAGCACAATTTATCTAAAAAGTTATTCTTAGGAAAGACTAAACAAAAATTTTTGTTCTAAAATTTTTTCTAAGTTAAATATTTTGGGTGCCCACACTCACGATACTAGAAGAGGTCATTGCGAAGAATACCTTGAGGTGTCAAGAAATCTTCTTTCAATTTCAAATCTTCAAGTCGGAATCGGCATTCCTACGTTAGGTATGTTTAATTAAATATTTGATATTTAATTTGTTTTTCTCTTTATTTTGTTTATTCTACATATCATGTTTATATTATTTTATTCGATGCTTTTTTATTATCATATTTTGAATCTATTAAAGTAAGATCTTGATCTAAATAAATAGATTAATTAGATCAAGTTTTTAGATTTAAATTAAGAATTTTAAATTTTTCACTATGCCTACTCTAGGAAAATATTTTATTTGTGAAATACGCTTCCCACAATCGATACAAGAGCCAACTCTGTATACGTTCATGATTGACATTAAAAATATCATGTTTGATAAAATAGGTGTATGCAGAACTAAGAAAGTACGAAATCGGGAATTTCATTAAAGGAAAAAGGCAATCCTGAACATTGTTGTTAAAGAATTTAATAACAAGATTGAATGATCATTAAAGTTTTAAATTGTTTAAATTTCAGATGAGTCACGATTAATTCAAGGAGCATATTTCTAAATCGAGTCTAATAGGATTAGATATTCAAATAGTTAAATATTTAGATCATTAAATCTAATGAAATTAGATTTTGGACATAGGTGTGAAATATTTAATTGTTGAATATTTTCTGATAATCTAAAACGAAGAATATCTAATAGGATTAGATATTCATTATATGATCTAATGAGATTAAGATTGAATTTAATTATTTATTTATTTATATATATTTTTAAAAAGGGTCATATCTCCCATATCTTATTTATTAGTATTTTTTAATTTTAATTTAAATAATTTAAATAAATAAATAAATAGGATGAGATCCTAATTAAGATCATGCGATAATATTTTCTAAAAGTGTTTTAGAAAAATCTTTAGTTACTCCAATCTTGTTATGCCTTAAGTAATGTTATTCAAAAGGTTCCCTAAAAAGATACTTATTAAATTTTGTTCATATGTTTGATATTATTTGTATAAGTTAAATATTATGTATAATGTGAATAAAGTTAGAAGGTCATTCAAATATACAAATTGATCACATATTTGATTTCGAGTGGGAGAATTTTTTTCAAATAGATCTAATGAGATTAGGTAATTCAAAAGTTGAATTATTTGAATGAAAAATTCTCATAATATACTTAATGAGATTAGATTACTAGGTTGGATAATTAAAGGAACCTAATTGATTAGGGTTTCATTTATTTGTTAAATAAAATTTGGAATGTGACTCTAATATTGATCATGAGATCATCAAACTCAAAAGAAAGATCCACTGTTTAAAATTTCAAGTGCAAGCGAGGCTTAGGAGTTGATTCCTTGTGGTCTCCATTGGTAGTCTAATAGCATAAAGGACAGGCGCAGTTCCCCGAGGAAGGCTTTTGTTTGTGGAATACAGGGGTAAGACTTATTAAGCATAGACAGAGGTATAGGAATTTAGATGTGACCACGTATCCGTGGTGTATCTTGTTTACTTGTACTAACATCTAGTTATGGTATATACTTAACTGGGATAGTATAGTCTCCTAAGGAGCATTCAGATACTGTCTTAAAGACCAAGGTAGAAACAGTGAGTTAATTATGTTTAGGAAACATATAAATTGACAATTGTTCTCACCTTAATGATAATTTGTTATGCCCCTCTCCCATGGAGTAACAGGTAGATTAGTTAAGTCATTGTTGCACACATATAGAGAATGGTTAGGTGGATTCCATATTTTTTATGGTTTCCTAAAATTATTAAAAGGTTCACAAGACTCAAAATATCAAGTGGGAGTAAGCTTCTAAATGAATGCTCATGGGCTCTGTTATCGATCTAGCAGAGTAGTAGGTTGGCGCGACCCCTCAAGGAGGTTGTTCATTTGCAGAACACAAGGTTAGATCTTTTATGATAGACCAAAGTACTGGAAAAATGGGTGCGGCAACCCCGACGTGGAATACTTTGTGGACTTTTATGGATGTCGAAGTAGCGACATAAACGTGATAAGGGTCTACATAGTCTCCCCTAGGAGCTCTGTTGTATGACCTTAGAGACTGAGGGAAGAGTGGTGTGTTAAATATGTTTTGTAAAGGGTTTACAAGAAAACATATTTATTAAGAAATGGTCTCACCTTTTGATATCTCAATTTGGCCTCGCTGACAGGGAGTTTTAGGAAGTTAAGTTCAATCGCCATGGCATACATGTAAGTGCCGGACTATGATCTCTGAACTTTTATTGTTTGCTAAAAGTAAGAAAAGTAATCGTATATGTTATATGACCTGTTTATAGTCTTGATTTTAGGCTGGTTGTTATCTTATGCATTTTCCATGCTCTCCATGCTATTCATGATCTTCATGCTTATCAGGTTGGGGGTCCTCAAAAACAGCCTCTGGTTAGGGTATTACCCTAAAGGAGTAAGGCTACATACATCCTACCCCTCCCAGACCCTGCTTACTGTGGGAGCCCTTAAGGCACTGGGATTGTTGTTGTTGTTGTCATCTTATGCGTTGCAATCAATACTGGTATTTGTTACTTGTCTGTTCTATTATGCTCGCTGTGATGTAATATGTCTTAGTACATATGCAACACTAGTAAATGCTCAGGGTTCTCTAGTTTGCCACCAGTATTGCGGACGTTAAACTAGACTAATGAGTTAGTTGGATGCAACATTCAGACATTAGATGTCGAATGTGTTCTAGTATGAGATACTTGACATATTGACTATAGTAGAGATGATCATTTATTTGAAAGGAAGTGTTTGATTAGAGAATTGGTAGCATGAGAACATCTTATGAGAAATAGGATAGAGACATGATTGTGTTAAGAAAGTTCAGTTCAAGAGTGTGTCATATGATGATGTCTTATTTAATTGAATTAGAATTTTTTATGCAAAAATTCATAGGCAATCTCAATAGGACATGATCTAGATTTTCCTATCATGGTCTTTCAATCGATTTAGGCTAGACACATAGAATAATGGAGAATGCCCATTGCCTAATGAAAGTACAGTTTGAGAGAAAAAGTGTTCAGTTTGAGAGAAAAAGTGTTATGAGAACTAAGGAAAGAGTTCACTTAGTCTAAATAACTATCTTAGGAATTAAGAACCTCTGGAGGGTAAAATAAAACGTGATTCAAAATAGTTTTGTCTCTTTTATAATAGTACAGGACTTTTTTTTTTTTTTTAAATGAATTGCCTAGGCACTTAGTTACTATTGTTGTCAAGACTGGAAAGCCAACACGAAAAGATATTCGATATCATGTCACCTCTAGTTATGACTAGTAAGCAATCTACTAGTGTTCTCGTGAGTGGGCTTTTAATAAGGGAACCAGGAGATAGTAGTTTAAGTTAATGATTCTAGTTTTGGTACTAAGTAACTATCTTAATGTTCCACCTTCTTTAGAAATTTGATTTCTATATACTATTTTTTTTGAAATAGTGCTTTAGTTTATTTTTTGAAATATAGAATAATAGTTAAGTAAAGAAAATGTTTATTGCAAATGGAATAGTGGTAGATCGTTGACTTATGTTAATCAAAATTATGTTCATGGCAGTTTATTCACCTAATACAAGCTAGGCCAGCTAACCATATAAAAGAAGAATTTTCCAAAGGCCATATATCCTTTAAATAGCACTTGATCTTAGGTTTCATTAATTTAAAATGATTCTAAACTAGTTTGATATCTCTTATGGGATCATTAAACACTAAAATAATAAGTAGTGTGTGAATCATATTTGAACCAATGATGACTGAAAGAGCCTTTAAGAGTAAAGGTAGAAGAGCCACTAAGCTGCTAGAACTTGTTCATAAAATGTTTATGGATTGTTAAAAGTTTAAGTGAGCGGAAATGAATAGTATTTCATAAAATGTTTATGAATAACTAATCAACCAGTTGATATATGGACATATCTATGAAGACTGAAGTCTTCAATTTTTTGAAAGGGTCAAAGAATTAATAACTAAAGTTGGGATCCATTAGACAATTATATCAAGCCACTTTGATTAGATTAAAGTGGTGATTTTAGGAGAATTGTTAATTTTTTCGCTTACTGTAAGGAGTTGTAGAAAGATCAATAATGTGTTACTGAATATAGTAAGATTTATATGATGAGTCACATCTACATATCAAAGGGTTTATTCTATAAGAGGTTTTAGAAAGTGTTCTAGAAGAACAGTAGATAACTTGTGTTAGATAAATTGACACTATGAGATATTGTATCTTAATGGCATGATACAACTTATAGTGTCAATGATGTATTAGATACATCTTCAACAGGTTATTGTCACATTTAGTACATGAAAGCTTTGGTGTAGTGGGAGGATGGTCAGGGTCACTGACGGATTCATGTCTTCAGTCTTAATGGTTAAGCATGATGGTGAATCTAATCCTCTAGACTATAATGAGACTATTAAGTATAAGGATGCAAACCAATAGGTCAGAGCGATGAAACCTAAGTAAGAATACATGTATTTTAAATATGCCTGTGAACTTGTAAAGGCATCGAAAGGCATTAACTTCATTAGATTAGATCTGAATGGATCTACAAGTATAAAGAGTTTACTGTGACATAAAGGATAAGACCTTCAAGGCTAGATTGATGGTGTTATGATTCAAGAACGACCTTGAATCATAACCCAGGTCAAAAGAGTATAAGATGAGAAAAAAGTGAGGGGAGATGAGAAAATAGATAGAATTAGAGATGAGAGAGAGAAATCATAAATCTCGATCATTCAATGAATCAAAATACAAGCAAAGCTCCTTATTTATACTAAGATCTAATAAGCTATAAATACATTGAATTGAGACTCTTAAGCCACCGACTAAATTCCAATCAGCCGCCAAACTTGACCCTCCTTGACCAGCTACAACCGAACTTAAACGCCTGGACAGACTTTGCGCACCAAAACTTATTTGAACTGTAATGAACTACAATATTAACACTGTTGTAATTAACCGATTAAAGCATACTATCTTTAGGTTAGGATATATCATGAATCATAACAATACTACCCTCTCAAGAACATTCTTGCCCCAAGAATGTATGGGGGGAGAATTGGCTTTGAATAAAGTCCAATTCTTCCCAAGTATAATCATTTTGGTCCCAATTAGTCCATTGGACTAGGACCTCTTTTACCTTCCGATTATGATGCTGCACTATCCGGGAGTCAAGAATAGCTACGGGAGCTTGAACAATCTAACCACCATGACTTGCTTCAGGAGGAACAGATGGACTTGATTTCCCCTTGGCCACTTACTTCTTCAATAGAGATATATGAAATACAGGATGAATATATGAGTCCGGAGGTAGCTCCACCCTGTAAGCAACCTTCCCAACTTTCTCCAACACTTTATAAGGTCTAAAATAACGAACACTTAACTTGACATTTTTCCTCAGTGCAGCCGTAGACTGCCAATAAGTTTGGAGTGTTAAGTAAACCATATCCCCAACCTCAAAGGATTTGTCTGAACGTCTTCTATCAGCAAAAAACTTCATTCGTGCTTGGGCCAATTGCAAGTTATCCTTGAGTTGTTGCATGAATTGACTCCGCTGAAGAAGCAAGTCATTGACCTCGGTTACTGAAGAAGTAACTCCCTGAAGCATTAAAGGGGATAGAGGATCGTATCCGTATAGGGCCTTGAAGGGAGAAGTTTGCAAGGCAGCATGAGCATGAGTATTGTGCCAACACTCGGCTTGGGACAACCACTGACTTCAATGCTTGGGATGATTAAAACACATACTTTGCAAATACTGCTCTATGCACTGATTCACTCTCTCAGTCTGCCCATCCGTCTGAGGATGATAAGATGAGCTCAAGCAAGAGATGATCCCAAGAGTAAGAACAATTCCTGCCAGAAACAATTGGTGAATATCTTATCTCGGTCAGAAATAATGGAATTGGGCATCTGTAAATATTGTCCAAGAAAATATTTGCTAACTTCTCGGCTATAAAAGGATGACTTATTGCCACAAAATGTCCAAACTTTGAGAATCGATCCACAACCACCCATATTACTTCCTTCCCCTCTGACTTTGGCAATCCCTCGATAAAATCCACACTTATATGTTGCCACGCATGATCTGGTATTGGAATAGGTTAGAGGAGACCTCGATAGGGCGTGTGATTAGACTTAATCCTTTAACAAACATCACAAGCTTGAACATACTCTTCTACATCCTTCTTTATCCTCAGCCACTGGAAATAATTATTAACTCGTTGATAAGTTCCCTCTATTCTCGAGTGTCCTCCACATGCTGAGTCATGAGAAGCAATAATAATTTGTCTTCTTAATTATGTTGCAGAGCCTATATAAACCCTTCCCTTGATTCTAATAATCCCGTGAGCTACCTGTATATATGCTTTTGCTGCTGCTGTAGGGTGAAGAGTCAGCATTGTCATGGCCTACTAGAATGTCAGATGTGGCTGCTGCAATTAAGGGACTCGTAATACTAAAGGCTGTAACATACTCTTGGGCAAGATGATCTCCTTCATACAACTTGTGGACCACCTCCATCCAAGCAGGGAAGACCACGGACATAGCATTACAAGCACCAGATTCGGTTTCATCTTCTTTCTTGCGTGACAGTGCATCAGCTGCGGTATTGTCATTCCCTTTAATATATTCGATTGAGTAATTCAACCCAAGCATTTTCATCAATCCTTTGTACTGTAATCTTGTTGTGATACATTATTCTAGAAGATACTTGAGACTCTGGTGATCCGTCCTGATAATAAAATGATCACCATCTAAATAGTGTCTCAATTTCTTGACTGCCATCAAAATTGCAAATACTCTTTCTCATAGAAGGAAGGTTCTTGGTGTCGTGGGCTAAGAGCTTGGCTAAGATAGGCCACGAGTCTATCCCCCAGGATAAGATAGCCCCAACTCCCTTTCCACACGCATCTTTCACAAGAACGAAAGATTTACTGAAATCAGGCATTGCTAGTACCGGGGTCGAGCACATAGTTGTTTTCAATGCTTCAAAGGCCTCTTGAGATGAAGGATTCCATAAAAAAGCATCCTTTTTGAGAAGTTCGGTTAAAGGCTTAGTTATGACTCCATATCCTGCCACAAACTTCCTGTAATAACCTGTCAATCTAAGAAACCCATGCAATTGCTTCAAATTGGTAGGAGTAGGCCATTCTTGCATTGCCTCGACCTTAGATGGATCCGCAGAGACTCCGTGATATGAAATAATATGTCCCAGATACTTTCTTGATGTTGGCCAAATGAACACTTGGAAAGCTTGGCAAAAAGCTTACGTTGGTGCATAGTACTAAACACCTGCTATAAATGGCCGAATGATCATCAAATGATGAGATATATACCAAAATATCATCGAAAAAGACCAAGACAAACTTCCCCAAGAACTCCTTGAATACTTCGCTCATCAAAGCTTGAAACGTGGCCGGAGCATTTGTTAATCCAAAAGGCATCGCCACAAACTCATAATGGCCATGCTGAGTGCAAAAAGCTGTCTTGTATATGTCTTACTCCATCACTCGTATCTGATAATAGCCTTGTCTTAGATAAGCTTAGAGAAGAAGTGTGAACCATGTAATTCATCCAAAAGATCGTCAATGATTGGAATAGGAAACTTCTCTTTAACGATAACAGAATTGAGCAGCCTATAATCGATGCACATTCTTGAAGTCCCATCCTTCTTCTTAACCAAAATCACCGATGAAGCAAAAGGACTACGGTTGTTGTTGGGAAAAGCATTAAAATTTTGTTCAAAAATAAACTCTGATGCCGACTATTGGGTTCACAGTTCTCAACTATGGTCACAACAATAGGCACCTATTAGAGCACTTAGAGTATGAGACTCTTCTCTTTACCTAAGCCCTTGTCGGAGAGTCACGCTTCGTGACACCTCACATGCGAGAGTTCCCGGGAATAAATTTATCTCTATAAACCGTTTGCCCTAATACCGGTTGTTGGAAAGAATTTCATAAATTCTCTCTAAAGATTATGCAGCGGAACAGGTTTAGAATTCATAACTCTAAACCTAGGGTTGATTTAAAATTCCTAATTTTAAATCTAATGACTTAAATTCATAATTTAAATCATCAGATCTAAATTCTTAATTTAGATCTACATGCCTTTTACTCTAATACATTCATAATAATACATAAACTTAAACACGTATAATAACTAATATTGTAAATAAATAGAAAAGTGAAACTAAAGAAGAAGGAAAGAAAAAACATACCTGAAATTGCTCCAATAAAAAGAAAACCAGTAAGATAATAATATTCTTCAAAATCGAAACCCTGAGACCTTCTACGCAATAACCTCAAACTGCCCGAAGTGTGGGCTCCAAAAAATATTAAACTGGATCTCCGAAACAATTTCAGAAACCCTAAAGAAATATTTTGACTCCAATGCCAAACCTCGGAATAAGCCCCTCTATTTTTAGAAATATTCCGGAGTGAAAAAATAACGAAAATTCGATGTGGGATGCGTATAAAATAAACGCAGTTTTAATACAAAACGCAATGTTTCATTCATAAAGAGAATCAAAACCCCGCGTTTCAACCATGGTCAAAGTCGCTTTTTTTTTTAATTCAAAATCCTGTGCCACGTGTCGAGCGCCTATTGGTCCACATCGTGGCACGCGGATAACCACCCTCGACACCCCAGCGTGCAACACGTGTCGCGTTCTGATTGGCTGCCAGCGGAGTGCGCCGATAATGAGCTGTTTAAACTCGATTTTGTTTCTTTTTTTTAAAATGTTTTCCACATATAAAAATTCATCTTATGAATTTTAATTTTCAAAAAATTATTTTATTTTATAGATTTTAATATTTATTCATCTCACGAATAATGTTTAGCAAAATTAATTTACCCATCGTATGGATAAATAATTCATCTCATGAATTCTTTAATATTTTTCAATGGTAATAAAATAAAGAGGCTTGCGTAGGGACCCCGGGGACAATTTAAATCTAGCTCCAAAAGGGTTAAATTAAATCATCTCATGATATTAATTTAATTACCATTTAATGAGACTTAATTCCACTAAATAAATCTCACTGCACTCCAGACTTAAATTATTTATTCGATATTTTTCTAATATACTGTATTGATGATAACAACCCCTCCACGAGATGTCTATGACAAAGGATAAATATAACCACTACCATTATCCTTCTCACAGCTTCTCCATTAATTACCGACTCGCCCTTCATTGAATAATTCATTTATACTTGAACATATTCACATTATAAATTCCAAATAACAAACACTTGGAATACTTTGGCCAAAGTTTCCGAACTATTCAAATATTTGCGAATCAACTAAGGGGACATCTGTATCTTATAAAAGACTGTAGGTTCCCTATTGAATACCTGATCCTTGTTACACTTCACCCTGCTATCCAATGTACGTGGGATTTCAGTCATTCATTTTAGACCTTACTTCTAGTACACCAAAATAACTAACGTTCCATGCACAAGTCCAGAATACCCTCGGGATTTAGAGTCGTCGTTCATACAGTACAATGCGAATCACTCATCCCCGATAGTAGTCTAGAAATAAGTAACCCACATGGTCCAACTCAGTGTGTCAAACACACTAACTTAACACTTTTGGATCTCCATCCACATGACCAAGACAAGCCATCTAAAGTGTCACGTTATGGTCTTAACATATAAGTGGTCCAGACTTGTCTTCGACTACAAGTCTTTCAAACAACAATCCATATCATTTGTTCCAAGTCTATCTGTGGCTTAGTCTCATAAACCACTAAGAACAAACATGTAAATTGTGGTCTGAGGACTACACCCATCTCATGGATGCCTCTCGAAAGAAAATCACATGTAGTATAAATGCTCAAATACACAAATTTAACTAGGAAACGACTGGAACTTCAATTTTATTTATTAATTAAAATAATATATCCAGAATAAATCTGGATTTCAGGACACTATTCCTAACAATCTCCCACTTGTCCTAAATCTAATTTTTGACAAAGTCCATACTCACCCCTTTTAAGTTTGAACCAGAAATCTACTGAGCCTAACCCTTAGTGAGCACAATTACTCTATTGTGAAGTCAGCAATATAATACTGCTTGACATTCCCCACTAATGGCTCCCACTCCAAGGGTAAAGACATACTTTGACGTCGAACGTCTCTCATATTAATCTGACTGGAAGTTTTAAATTAGTATAACCAACTGGAGCCAGCTCATCACGTTGAAAGATTAACATAGGATCCCTAGTTCTTCTCAAGAACTAGAGAAAACATTTCACTGCCACCTAGTCCATTGGACCCAGATTAGACTAACACCTGCATACTATCGCATAGCATGGCAGACATCAAGTCTCGTGCACAACATGGCATACCTGAGGCTCCCACTGCTAAAGCATATGGAATATTCCTCAATTGCTCCTCCTATTGAGGTGTTCTAGAACACTACTCAAAAGAGGTAGGGACTCCATGCTATACCTTGAGAACATCTTGTCAATATTAGTGGCTAAAGAAAGACCCAACATCCTACTCTTACGACCTCGCAGAAGCTTAATCCTAAGAGTAGAGCTGGCTTCTCCTATGTCTTTCATATTGAGCTATCATGACAACCAAGTCTTTACAGCTAACGACACCCCTACATTATTCTCAATGAGTTGTATATTGTTGACATACAATACCAAGAAAGTCAGTACTTTCTCTTAATGCCGGTTGTACACGCGTGATTTGAGCAACCGATTACACAAAACTAGAATACTTTATTGCTTCATTGTGGCTAAAAGGATCAGATTCAATGCCACGATCAACTACTAAAGCTCCCGCTATGAATCTGTCAAGTGTCCTGACAATCCTCCCACTACACCTAAGCTTTCGTGTACTTGGAACATACTTGTTCCTATTAGTAGGTGCATCTAATGCTCCCACTATTACTTATGCTGCGTGTAGCTGTTCAGAATTATTGTCATTTTTTTTTTAAACTATTTTATTTTCGTTTTGTAGCTTACTTGCAAAATCCTTCTCTAAGTATTTTGCATTGTATTTACAAAAGACCCTTTAAATCAAAAACTATAGAAAAAACCGTCCTTGTTCCTTTTATTTGTAACACCATTCTGCTGCGGTGTAACCGGAGCAGAAAAGCTGATATCTCATCTCATTTTGCAGTTTGTAAATCCAAAAACTCACCTAAAACATATTCACCACTTCAATCTGAAAGAAGTGACTTAATTTGTTTACCTAATTGTTTTTCAACTTTAGCTTTGTACTCTTTGAACTTTTCAAAAGAGTCCGATTAATGTCTAACTAGGTCAACATATCCATGCCTTGAGTAATCATTACTAAACATGAATAAGTACTCATACCCACCTCCTGCCTGAATATGTGTTGGTCCACATACATCTATGTGAACCAGCTCAAGCAAGCCACCAACCTTGTTGCCTTTTCTCTTAAAGACAGAATTGGTCACCTTTCATTCTATGCAGAATTCGCAAACTAGTAATGATCTCAAGTCCAAAAACTCTATTAGTCCATCTTTCACTAGCCTTTGGATCCTGTTCGAATTAGTGTGACCTAAACATTGGTGCCATGTGTAGGCAATATCACATTCAGGGTGTTTTCTTTTACAAGATTGGACAAGTGAACTTACGTTAAATTCACTTAAACAATTGCCATAGTTTTGATAAGGAAATATCATGAATAAACAATTTATTCAAGTACATGTGTATATAAACAACTTATTTCTCATTTTAAAATTTTTATTATCAAAATCAATTGAATAACAATTATTCATAAAACAAGACATAGAAATCAAATTCCTGTATAGAGAAGGTTTAAATAATCAATCCTTTAAAACAAAACTTTATCACTAAAGTCTAAGCTAACATCTCCTACACTTAAGACCACCATTATTATATTATCCCCGACCATCAGGTACAACACTCATCGTTTAACCTTTAGCCCAGCTTGAGTTCCTGTAACATATTACAGATATGGTTAGTTGAACCTGAGTCCACCCACCAGAAAATTGGTAGACTCTTAACTACGCATAACTCAACTAAGTGAGATATCATTATACCTTTACCAGATGGCTTAGCAGTCTTTGTGGGAAGAGTAGCTATGTACTTAGTGTAGTTTCTTTTCCAGTGCCTAGTTTTCTTGCAAAAGAAACACTTTTCTTTTGTTGACTTCCTTATGGACTTGATTGCTACAATAACAACCTTGCCCTTTCCTTTCTTTCTAGTAGGTCCCTTGTGAGTAATAATCAAGTCTAACTTGTTTTTCAAGGCAAAGTAATTTGGTTCAGTGAGTACATTATCTATTTAAAAAAAAACAAGCAAAGTTCGCCAGCCCTATCCATATAAAATATTGTAAATGCAAACATATGGGTAATTACCATATATGAGTCACGTATAATGCAGTAATATATATAGTCTTTCAATTTAGCATACACAATAAGTCAGATATCCACCAAACTGTACTATAATGCATACAATGATGACCCAAACACACCACTCTTTACTCCCCGGTAGCGGGGTCGCACGAAGCTAGTTCAGGTGAGAACTATTCTCAATTAATCTGTTTTTCTTGTAACTCTTACAAAACATGATTAACTCACCACTTTACCTTAGTCTCTAACATGACACAACAGAGCTCCTCGGGGAGACTAATGCATCACGCTAGTCAAGTGTAAACCATTACCTAAACCTCCATACAAATACACGAAATACTCCACGGCAGCGTGGTCGCATCGCTTCTTTGCACTTCGGTTTATCCTAAAGAAGTCTAACCCTGTAATCTGCAAACCGACATCCTCCGCGGGGAGGTCTATCGATCTACTATACTGCTAGACCGGTAATGGAGACCGTGAGGTTACAACAATTGAAAACTCGCTCCCACTTGATTTTTACAACTAGTGATTTTTAATTAACTTGCATTTAGAACCTGGATTATCTCATAATCCCCTTTAGAATCTCATTCTAAGATTAACCAAAATTAATTAATTAATTTAATCAAAATATTACTGTTTTACAATATAGATTATCTCATAATCTAACATTAGAATCTCATTCCAAAATTCAATCAATAAAATTAATTAATTAATTTTACTTAAACAATACCAACATTTAATTTAGATTATTACATAATCTACTTTTCAAAATCTAATTCTAAAATTAAATTAAAATGATTTTATTTAAAAACAGTAGCGATTTGTGCTTAGACTATTCCATAGTCTATTTCAGAATCCTATTCCAAAATTAAATAAGCTTAGACATCCAATTGTCTAGTTTAGAATCTTATTCTAAAATTTAATTAACAAAATTTAACTTTTATTTTAAAAAATAAAGTTTAACTTAGACTATCTTATAGTCTATTTTAGAATCTCATTCTAAAATAAAATCAAATAACTTTTATTTAAAACACACTGATTTACAACTTAAATTATCTTATAATTTAATTTAGAATCTCATTCTAAAAGAAAATTAATTAATAAAATAATTAACTTAATCATTATGTAAATCAGTATTGACGTCTTTACGTCCCAAACTAAAAAAAAAAAAAATTTTAAATATTGGACGCTGACGTCAGCATCCGCCTGACAAACGCGTCAGTTTTTTTTTTAATTTTAAAATAAATTGAATTTAATCTCATTAAATCAATTTTATCCGATTTCGTATGCAATAATTAAATCTAATCTCATTAGATCAACATTATTCAAATTTATAAAATATTTGAATCTAATCCTATTAGATCAAATTTATCCGATTTCGTAAATCATGACTGAAAACGTACAATCTCATTATACGAACAATACAATCGCAAATTTATAGGTTATTTCGAATTAACGATTTAAACAATTTAAATCATCCCCATAAACTATCTAGTTAACTATTAACTCTTTTAACATATTTAAACAATTTAAATCGATACTTTAAAATAATCTAATTAACAATTAGTTATTTTAATGATTCAAACAATTTAAATCACAAATACAAATAATAATATGAATTAATCACTAATTTATTATCAATTTAAACAATTTAAATCAATACGTCAAATTAAGATAACTTTCCTCCTTAATAAAATCTCTATTTTATTAAATCGTAAATCTATTTATTTCGATCTTATTATACCTAGTCATGTATATTATGAATGTAATCAGAGGCTGGCTCTGATACCAATTGTTGGGAAATACATAAAATTTTTTGTTGAAAAATAAACTCCGATGCCGACTATTGGGTTCACAGTTCTCAACTATGGTCACAATAATAGGCACCTATTAGAGCACTTAGAGTAGGAGACTCTTCTCTTTACCTCAGCCTCGGTCGGAGAGTCACGCTTTGTGACACCTCACGTGCGAGAGTTCCCGAAAATAGATTTATCTCTATAAACCGTTTGCCCTAATACCGGTTGTTGGGATGAATTTCATAAATTCTCCCTCAAGATCACTCAGCGGAACAGGTTTAGAATTCATAACTCTAAACCTATGGTTGATTTAAAATTCCTAATTTTAAATCTACTTTCTTAAATTCATAATTTAAATCATCAGATCTAAATTCTTAATTTAGATCTACAGGCCTTTTACTCTAATACATTCATAACAATACATAAACTTAAACAGGAATAATAACTAATATTGTAAATAAATAGAAAAGCAAAACTAAAAAAGAAGGAAAGAAAAAACATACCTGGAATTGTTCCAATAAAAAGAAAACCAGAAAGATAATAATATTCTTCAAAATCGAGACCCTGAGACCTTCTACGTAATAACCTCAAACTGACCGGAGGGTGGGCTCCGAAACATATTAAACTGGATCTCCGAAACAATTTCAGAAACCCTAAAGAAATATTTTGACTTCAATGCCAAACCTCGGAATAAGCCCTTCTATTTAGAAAAATATTCCAGAGCGAAAAAAAAATGAAAATTCGATGTGGGAGGCGTACAAAACAATTGCAGTTTTAATACAAAACGCAGCGTTTCATTCATAAAGAGAATCAAAATGCCGCGTTTCAACCATGGTCAAAGTCGCGTTTTTTTAATTCAAAATCCCGTGCCACTTGTCGAGCGCCTATTGGTCCACATCGTGGCATGCAGATAACCACCCTGGGCAGCCCAGCGTGCGACACGTGTCGCGTTTTGATTGGCTGCCAGCGAAGTGCGCCGATAATGAGCTGTTTAAACTCGATTTTGTTTCTTTTTTTTTAAATGTTTTCCACATATAAAAATTCATCTTATGAATTTTAATTTTCAAAAAATTATTTTATTTTATAGATTTTAATATTTATTCATCTCACGAATAATGTTTAGCAAAATTAATTTACCCATCGTATGGATAAATAATTCATCTCATGAATTCTTTAATATTTTTCAATGGCAATAAAATAAAGAGGCTTGCGTAGGGACCCCGGGGACAATTTAAATCTAGCTCCAAAAGGGTTAAATTAAATCATCTCATGATATTAATTTAATTACCATTTATGAGACTTAATTCCACTAAATAAATCTCACTGCACTCCAGACTTAAATCATTTATTCGATTTTTTTCTAATATACTGTATTGATGATAACAACCCCTCCACGAGATGTCTATGACAAAGGATAAATATAACCACTACCATTATCCTTCTCACAGCTTCTCCATTAGTTACCGACTCGCCCTTCATTGAATAATTCATTTATACTTGAACATATTCACATTATAAATTCCAAATGACAAACACTTGAAATACTTTGGCCAAAGTTTCCGAACTATTCAAATATTTGCGAATCAACTAAGGGGACATCTGTATCTTATAAAAGACTGTAGGTTTCCTATTGAATACCTGATCCTTGTTACACTTCACCCTGCTATCCAATGTACGTGGGATTTCAGTCATTCATTTTAGACCTTACTTCTAGTACACCAAAATAACTAACGTTCCATGCACAAGTCCAGAATACCCTCGGGATTTAGAGTCGTCGTTCATACAGTACAATGCGAATCACTCATCCCCGATAGTAGTCTAGAAATAAGTAACCCACATGGTCTAACTCAGTGTGTCAAAAACACTAACTTAACGCTTTTGGATCTTCATCCACATGACCAAGACAAGCCATCTAAAGTGTCTCGTCATAGCCTTAACATACAAGTGGTCCAAACTTGTCTTCGACTATGAGTCTTTCAAACAACAATCCATATCATTTGTTCCAAGTCTATCTGTGGCTTAGTCTCATAAACCACTTAGAACAAACATGTAAATTGTGGTCTGAGGACTACACTCATCTCATGGATGCCTCTCGAAAGAAAATCACATGTAGTATGAATGCTCAAATACACAAATTTAACAAGGAAACGACTGAAACTTTAATTTTATTTATTAATTAAAATAATAGATCCAGAATAAATTTGGATTTCAGGACACTGTTCCTAACAGTTGTGCCTTATGAAATCAGTCTTTAGGAGCTCATCTACTTGTCTTTCAATTTCACTCTTTTGTGAGTGAGGATAATTGCATGGTCTCAAGTTAACCGGATCCGAATGGGATTTCAATGGTATAGCATGATCCAATGATCTCTTAGGAGGCAGTGCGGTTGACTGCTCAACCAAATCCTTGTAATCCTGAATTAGCTTGTCAATATGAGGATTCAACTTTCTAATAGGCTCTGCAGTAGCAAAAGTAATCAAATACAACTAGCCAACCTATTTGATTGCTCCCTTTTTAACCATTCCTTCAATACGTTTACCACTAATCATTTGCAATTGAGCTTGCTCTTGAGTACAATGTAATTTCACTGTCCTACCATTCATCTCAAATGAAATAGTGAGCTGTGAATAATCAAATATCAAGGGACTCACGATCTTCATCCAATCCACCCCGAGGACCATGTCACGTCCCCCAAGCTTTAAGATTCTGAAATCATATGTAAACTAGACTCCTTGCATCACCCAGCTAAACCCTCTGCACTTTGTTTGGTTGAGCATTGAGCTTCCATCAGCCACCGTAACAGCTAAAGGATTAGTCTTAGTGACTTCATGTCCCACACGCTTGACAATTTTTCGATCAAGGAAACTATGTGTGCTTCCACTATCTACTAACACCAATAAAGTGTTACAAATTAATAAAAATTTACTTGTAATTCATTTAATTTTTAGTATTACTTACAAGTTTTAGTCCTTATATTGTAATAGGCAGATTAATGCATTTGGACAACATATCTGGCGCCCAAAATATCAGATTCTGCACAGCTTATTAGGCGTGTGGGAATCTGTTAGTTGCAAAAGGGCGGGAAATGCAGTTATGCAAGGTTTGAGCGGTAAAATGCTTCAGCCCAGCTGGGCACTTATCCTTTGGATTAAAATTGTATAAATTCAATGCTTATGAATGTAATTGATCATCCAATGAAATTAATACAATTCTCTTATGGAAAAATTCTGATTTTCTCATCCCTTTCTCTATACTTCTCATCCCCTTCAATTCTTTTCTCATCTCAAATTCTCTTCTACATTGTTAAGTTCCCAAATTAATTATCCATTGGATTAAAATTGTATAAATTCAATGCTTATGAATGTAATTGATCATCCAATGAAATTAATACAATTCCTTTGTGGAAAAATTCTGATTTTCTCATCCCTTTCTCTATACTTCTCATCCCCTTCAATTCTTTTCTCATCTCAAATTCTCTTCTACAAGGTTAGGTTTCCAAATTAATTTTAGGAACTTAAAAATTGGTATCAGAGCTGGTTTTATCAATCAAAAGCATTGATTAAGCTAACAAAAAAAAAAAAAATGCAAGGCAATATGGCTGATGGTGTTCGCACCCGATCAGGAGCTGGGGGTGTTGGTTCGATTGTAGATGCTTCCAATGACAAGCATCAAGAGCTGCGTGATCAAATAAAAAGCATGGAGGCTAAATTTGATCGAGAATTTGCTGAACTTAAACAGCAAAGTACTAAAAGTCGAAACCAAACTGAGGGAATTCATCAAATCCTGAAGATGCTGGTGGAAAGAGATGAAAAAAATGAGGATCGGCTGCAACAATTGGAGAAACGACTTGAAAATTTGCAAGGTCAGATGAATAAGCAAGGAGAATCAAGTGTTGATGCCATTTTGAAGCCGGCTAGTCAGATCTTTTCTCAACCACGATCTGATCAGCAACATTCTGTTGCAAGATAGGAGACAGCTCCTGCGCAGAACCGAGAAAAAGCACCAGAAATTCAGACCGACGTAGGGCCATCTACCCACATCAGATCAGCTGAATCTCAACCTTTGCAACGTGATCTTGATGTGGAAAGTCCAGATCGAGTCTCAAACTTTGAGAAAAACGGATCTACAGCAGCACAAAAACCCCCTGACAGTCAGCCTCGACTGTCAAATACTCACCCGGATGCAACAGCTGATGAAATCGAACCGGTTGTGAGACCACCAGAACGATGTTATCAGCAAAGAACTGAGTCCAATGACAACACCTTGAGTGGCAAAAGCAGCTCGTACCGACAGCCAAGGGTGGAGATCGACCCTTTCGATGGGAAGCAACCGGAATCGTGGTTAAGGAGATGTCATCGGTTTCTTCTTATACTACAATGTACCGAAGGAGGAGAAGCTCCAACTCGCAGCAGTACACTTACATGGAGATCACGAGGTTTGGTATTACAGTTTGTTGAAATCCAAACCAAATCTGTCTTGGGGCCAATTCGTAGAAGAGATGTGTGAGCAGTATGGAGAAGGAGAATCTACCGATGTTGTGGATAGCTTTAATAAGCTGGCCCAAACATCAACTGTGAGAGAGTATATGCTCCGATTCGAGAATTTGAGAGCAAATTTGATGTCCGTTTTGACCATTGCTCCCGAGGATGCCGAGTCTTATTATGTGTCGTGTTTTGTAAGTGGACTTAAGCCTAGGATCAAAAACATGGTGAAAGCCATTGGTCCTAAGTCTTTGTCCAACGCATACAACAAGGCAAAATTGATAGAAGCAACTCAAGTCCCTTCTTATGACAAAGGGAAGCACTCGGTCAGCAGCAAACCGAGACCCACCCTGCAGCAAAACAAGGCTTACAGCAGCAAAAGCAGTGACAGGTTATCAGCTAGACTTTGTTTTCGATGCAACCAACCGTATCAACCCGGGCATAGGTGCAAATCACAAGCACTTATGTATGTCAAAGGGAGCCGGGCACCTGCAGAAAATGAGGCTGACAGTGGAGAATCAGATGCTGAACCAGAAGATACCGAATGCATTTCACAAGGCTGCTCAAGTGATGATGAGGTCGAAATTTCCATGAAGGCTCTAACCGGAAGCGGAGCTCATAACACGATAAAAATCAAAGGACGGGCTGGGAAACACTCCATTATTGTCCTCATTGATAGTGGAAGCACTCACAGTTTCGTTGATCCGAAGTTAATTAAGAAGGTCAAGCACGAAGTGACGAAAACTCATCCGTTGGTGGTTATGGTAGCGGATGGGAATTCTTTGACAACACAAAACAAATGCATAGCCTTCCCTTGGTCTATGCAAAGCCATCATTTCACCTTTGATTTCCGAGTGATTCCGTTGGGTGGTTGTGACATGGTTCTCGGAGTAGATTGGATGAGGACCTTCAAGCCGGTTGTCTTCGACTTCGATAAAATGACTGTGGCTTTTGAGGTTCATGGCACCAAGGTATCTTTGCAAGGCATGTCCAAGGAAGCTCAGCTCAAGTTGATCGAGGCAAAGGATGTGCAAGGTGGAATTAAAAAGAAGGCGATACAATGGATCGGGCAATTATTCATGGTGAGCTCGGTTATGCAGCAACCGATTCACCCTCCTGCTGTTCAGATTTTAATTGACGAGTTTGGGGACATCTTTGAAGAACCTAAGAGCCTCCCCCCTCAAAGAAGTGTGGATCACGCCATACCTTTGCGAGGAAATGCCGATCCGTTCAAAATTAGGCCATATCGGTACCCCCATGGCCAACAGACTGAGATCGAGAGACAAGTGGAGGAATTACTTCGGTTGAGCTTCATTAGACCAAGCCGAAGCCCTTTCGCTTCACCCGTGATCCTTGTCAAGAAGAAGGATGGGACAGCCCGTATGTGCATCGATTACCGCCGTTTGAATACTTTAACCGTGAAAGACAAATTTCCGATACCGGTCACAGATGACTTGCTTGATGAGCTTCATGGGGCGTGCTTCTTTTCCAAGCTGGACATACGGCAAGGGTATCATCAGATCCGAGTTCTCGAATCAGATATATACAAGACCGCTTTCCAAACTCATCATGGCCATTTCGAGTTTGTTGTTATTCCATTCTGTTTAACAAACGCCCCGGCCACCTTCCAAGCGGCTATGAATGATATTTTCAAACCTTATTTGAGGAAGTCGGTGCTGGTATTCTTCGACGACATACTGATTTACAGTCCGACTTATGAAGCTCACCTCACACACCTTCGACAAGTATTCATCTTAATGCGACAACACCGGTTTTTTGCAAAATTGTCCAAATGCTCTTTTGCTCAAGAGAAGCTTGAATATCTGGATCATATCATCTCATCAGAGGGCGTAGCTACTGATCCTAACAAGATCCGAGCAATGCAAGAATGGTCAACCCCGATCACCTTGAAGCAATTGTGAGGGTTCTTGGGATTGACCGGATATTATCGAAAATTCATTAAAGGTTATGGTTCCATTGCCAAACCCTTAACGGAGCTCTTGAAGAAGGATGCTTTTTGGTGGAACGAGAAGGCCCAGGCCACTTTCGAAGCTCTCAAAATCGCCATGTGTGCAGCACCGGTTTTGACCATGCCAAATTTCGCAGAAGGCTTCGTTTTAGAGACCGATGCAAGTGGTACGGGTGTTGGGGCTGTCCTCTCTCAAAGAGGAAGGCCCATTGCATATCTAAGTCAAGCTCTAAGCCTCAAACATCAGGCAATGTCGACCTATGAAAAGGAGTACCTCACAATTCTCTTAGCCGTGGAGAAATGGAGGCACTATTTGGAAGGTCATAAATTCACCATACGGACGGACCACCAAAGCTTAAAATATCTCCTCGAGTAGAAGATTGTGTCAAGAATTCAAAACAAAGGCTTGATGAAAATGTTAGGCCTTGATTACGACATCGAGTATAGAAGTGGCAAAGAAAACGCAGCTGCAGATGCACTGTCAAGGCGTTTTGAGGACACTGTTTCAGGCACATGCTCAGCCATTCGGGTGGTACTTTCCTTCTTGGTTTGAAGAGCTATAAGAGTCCTACGAGGGGGATACATTTGCTTTGGAAAAGGTAGCTGCTGCCACGCTCTAGACCGACACGAAAATGGCTGCAGAAAATAGAGAAGTGACAGTGCAGAATGGCTTACTGCGTGTTCGGGGTAAGCTGTACATTGGTGCTGCTACCGACTTGAGAAAACAGATCATTCGAGCCTCACACGACGCTGCTTGGGGAGGTCACAAGGGTGTGGAAGGCACCTATCAACGAATTAAAGCTTATTTCACGTGGCCGAGCATGAAAAAGGATGTAAGCAACTATGTGAAGTCTTGTGAAGTTTGCCAACAAACAAAATTGGAAGATCCGTGATACAAAGGACTTCTTCAACCTCTTCCCATTCCGGACGGTGCTTGGGCTCACATTAGTATGGATTTCATTGAGGGGCTACCGAAATCCGAAGGCAAGGAGGTCATATGGGTCGTGGTGGATCGCTTCACCAAATACATCATTTCCTTGCTCTTACTCGACCCATTACTGCGGAGAAATTGGCAAAGCTCTTCCTCAACAACATCTACAAGTTACATGGATTGCCCCAATCCATCGTGTCGGACCGGGATGAAATATTCACCAGCAAATTTTGGAGGGAATTGTTCAAGCTCATGGGAACCACGTTGGCTCTTAGCTCTTCCTACCATCCCCAAACGGATGGACAAACCGAAAGAGTCAATCAATGTTTGGAGCAATATCTCCGAAGCATGGTCTTCTCGAAGCCCAAGGAGTGGAACCGTTGGCTTTCCTTAGCCGAATTTTGGTTCAACACACACTTCCACACAACCATTGGCACTACACCCTTCCGAGCATTGTATGGATATTCCCCACGTTCTCCTATGCTGATCCAACAGCCCAGGATAACCGGTTCAGCAGCAACGCAGCTTGTACAGCAGAGGAGATAGATTTTGCAAGCGCTCAAAGACAATCTCCAACAATCTCGGGCCCGAATGAAGTATTATGCGGATAAGAAGAGGGTAGAAAAGAACTATGACGTTGGGGACATAGTCTACCTCAAATTACAGCCTTATAGACAATCAACTGTGGCTGTTCGACGCAACGTCAAGTTGTGTGCTCGTTACTTCGGTCCTTACAAAATTCTGGAGAAAATTGGCAATGTGGCGTATAAACTCAACTTACCCTCACATTCTTACGTTCACCCTGTGTTTCATGTGTCTCTCCTCAAAAAACAGGTTAAGAGAAATGCTGATACGACGCAAAAGCCGCCTATAGCTGAAGCAAATGGCGTCTTACTGCAGCAACCAAAATCTGTCAAAGCTGAAAGAAAGTTGCTGCTGAACAACACGAAAATCCACCAAGTCCAAGTCACTTGGAGCAACTTAAACGAGCACTTTACAACATGGGAGGACTACAACTTCTTGAAGAGTCTATTCCCTAGCTTTACTTCTTGAGGACAAGAAGATTCTCAAGAGGGAGGGAATGTTACAAATTAATAAAAATTTACTTGTAATTCATTTAATTTTTAGTATTACTTACAAGTTTTAGTCCTTATATTGTAATAGGCAGATTAATGCATTTGGACAGCATATCTGGCGCCCAAAATATCAGATTCTGCACAGCTCATTAGGCGTGTGGGAATCTGTTAGTTGCAAAAGGGCGGGAAATGTAGTTATGCAAGGTTTGAGCGGTAAGATGCTTCACTAGGCACTTATCCTTTGGATTAAAATTGTATAAATTCAATGCTTATGAGTGTAATTGATCATCCAATGAAATTAATACAATTCCTTTATGGAAAAATTCTGATTTTCTCATCCCTTTCTCTATACTTCTCATCCCCTTCAATTCTTTTCTCATCTCAAATTCTCTTCTACAAGGTTAGGTTTCCAAATTAATTTTGGGAACTTAACATAGAGATCTTTGGCCTACTTCCCCTTTGATTTTTATGGTACTGTGGGATCCATTTCCTGTCAAAGCTTTGATAGATATTCCCACTTCGTCCTCCTCTACTTCTTCCACTAACTCTTGTTCTTGGTCACTGCTATCAAATTTTGTTTCTTCTTCATTAGGTACCTCATTAGCTTGAGCTCCAAAGCAGACATCAATAGCATGGGAATGCACTTGTGCCCGAAAAAGTACATTCGGTTAAACTTGAAACACAACCTCCGAGCCCTCTTTTCCTCTTGACTTAGGGACTTAGGATCCCTTTCACTCCCTCCAGGTAATGCAGAACTTGCTTGTACACTTCGCCTCTTGGATTCATCATTGCTTGCAAGCATCATAGCTTAAGGACAAGGGCCCAATGGCCTTAACTAAGTTTTTGATTTTAGGCTTAAGACCAATAATGAAACACTGGATATAGAAGTCTTCACAAGCACCAGGATGAACTGCCATCATTCGAGCTCTTAAGTTCTCAAAGCGCTTCATATACTCCTTCGTAGTAGTTGTTTGCATCACTTTATTTAAATGGTCCACCACATCTCTAGAATCCTCATCACCATATCTATCACAAAATTCCTCAACAAACTTATTACAAGTGATGTCTGGATGGCTACGGATCAAACTATAAAAACAAACTTCATGGTCTCCGTGCAAGTGAACAGCTGCATATTTCACCATTTCAGCCTCCTTAATTTGATAAAAATGGAAGTACCTTTCACACCTCCTAGTCCACGACTGTGGCTAAGATCCATCAAATGTACCTATCTCCACTTTTGGCTGTCGAAATCCATTGTTCTTGACCATCGTTCCACCCTCATTCTCCCCTTGTTTAGCTGGAATGTCCTGTGAACTGTCATTCCTGTTAAGTTAACTGGCAGGTAACAAAACACCAGCTCTAAAAGGAGTGTGTGGTCTAGTAGCTCGAGCATTCATCCCATTAATCAATTCCTGCTGTTGTTGAAGCACCATTCCCATTTGCAAGGTAATATTCTCCAAGGTTTGAGATACTTTGTCCAATATATGTCCTAAACCTTGGCCATCTGCGTGGCATTATCCTCTTGAGTAGGATGTACTCCTGCAGCCACACTAGCATATGCGTTAGCTGTGGTTCCAGCATTATTCCCTACATTGACTGCAGCTATTGCTGCTGCAGCTCCAGCACGAGTGGTAAGTCCTCTTGCCATGATCTCAATTACTTGCTTAAACTTGATGCAACAATCAGTCTAAGATCACTCACTCTATGTTAAACCTGCAGTGCTGCTAACAACTTCAACTAGATCATTAGTTCTCTCTATGTGAGTCAGTGATCAACTAATAAAACTTGATTAGATGCAATCTGATTTGAATCTATGTTTCCTAAAGTGAATTCAACTCAATTGCAATCAGCTGAGGTTAAGCAGTAACAATTAAATGGAAATTTAGCTATTCTTACTGCAACTTCACATAACTCAGTCGATTCCAACCAATTCTTGTTCAGATGAACTCAATTCAGTTCAATTACAATTCGAACAGTATTGATATCAATTGAAGCTTGATTTGGAAGCAAATCAAGTCTCTGATACTAATTGTTATGATTCAAGAATGACCTTGAATCATAACCTAGGTCAAAAGAGTATGAGATGAGAAAGAAGTGAGGGAAGATGAGAAAATAGAGAGAATTAGAGATAAGAGAGAGAAATCATTTATCTTGATCATTCAATGAATCAAAATACAAGCAAAGCTCCTTATTTATACGAAGATCTAATGAGCTAGAAATACATTGAATTGAGACTCTTAAGCCACCGACTAAATTCCAATCAGCTGCCAAACTTGAACCTCCTTGACCAGCTGCAACAGAACTTAACGACTGGACAGACTTCGTGCGCCAAAATAGTTATTTGAACTGCAATGAATTGCAATATTAACACTACTGCAATTAACCAATTAAAGCATACTACCTTAAGGTTAGGATATATCATGAATCATAACAGATGGCAATGGGTTATACCCAAAAAGAAGGAATTGTCTTTGATGTGACCTTCTAACTAGATGCTATACTTAAGTACATAAGAATGCTCTTATCCATTGTATCTCATTGAGATGAGATATGGAACTGGAAATCAAGATGATGTTCTCTAAGTGGTCATCTTGAAAGGGTTATGTATATGATACAATCAGACAAGTCTGTTTCCAAGAGTTAGGAGCATATAGTATGCAAACTAAGTCAGTCTATTTGTAGATTTAAATAAGCATCTTTTTCATTGAATAGTAGATTTGATGAGGGTTGTCATGTCCTAGTGATTTGAATCAATGGTTAGTGAACCATTAGAGTGCCAATGACATGACCAGAAAGTAGAGACTTTCTATGTGTCATGTATAGATGGGATTCTACTCATTGAGAATAATGTAGAATTGTTAAGAGTTGTTAAGGTTTAATTGTCCAATTAGTTTAAAGTGAAAGACCTAAGATGAGCCAACTATGTTCTGAGGATCAAGCTTTAGTGAAATTCAAAAAAGGATGTTAAGTTTACCATGGGTCATTTGTTTTAAAAGGGCATGTAGGCATTTGACGTCAGAAATCCAATTTTACCCTTATAGTGGGAGTAATTAAATGGTGAAGAGTGAAGTAGTCTTGTACTGCTTATTTCACTATAGAAATCGGGTATTTGACAGCTGTGAAGTTATAGAGTAGACTAGTTAACTCATAAGGTTCCTAGTGGATCAATGTTTGTGAGAAAAGTGAAGAGACAGTGCTATATCGATATTGATAAAGTTTATAGCCAAAGAGTTGACAGATTCTTAGGGGATAGTTATGCAATACAGGGCTAATTGGTTTTAGGACAACTGGGAGATTATTGGAATTGGTGTCTAAGAAAAACCAATTAGTTAGTTTCAAATATTAAATAAATAAAATTATTTTATTTATTTATTATCTGATTATATTTTATGAGTCAAATATGCATGTAATTGTTTTCTAAAATGTTCCATGAGATGGACGTAGTCCAAGATGACATGCCATGGTTTAAGTGGTCAATGACATTGAACCACAAATAAGCTTAGATCAAACTAGTGATATGTTGTCCAAATATGTTTGTAGTAGGTAATAAGTTTGGATAATTTGTCTGATACGACTATAAGGTGATACTTTTGATAACTTGTCTTTGTCATGTGGAAGGGATCCAGAAGTGTTATATTAGTGTTGTCAATAACATTGGAACACTAAGCAGAACAATCAGAATCGGTTGTTTCTTTATTGCTATCAAAAATTATTAATTCTGTAAGACGATAACTCTAAATCCAGGAAATAGTCTAAACTCGAGCATGGATTGTTCATTGCTTTGATGTGCCAAAAGGATTAGTCATAGTGCGTCGGCTTAAATCTTACGTGCGTTAGGTAACAGTATGAAGTATAGCAAGAATAGTTGTTTTAAGTGGAATCTATAGTCTCTAACGACATAAAGATGTCCCCTTAGTTGATTTACAAGCATACAATCAGATTTCAGAATCTTTGGCCAAAGTATTCTATATGTTTGAAATTTAGAATTAATGCAAAAATTATTTCAGTATTATTGAATTGTTCAAAAAGGACGAGCAGGGAACTACGGTGATAGCTGTGAGAAAACCAGCGATAGTAACTAAAGTTGTTTTTGCACACAGATATTTAATAGTGAGGTTGATCATAATAATAAAGGTTATTTGGAAAATTTTTGAGTGAATATATTTAATTCTAGAGTGCAGTAAAACTTATTTAGTTGAATTAAGTTTTACAAAATGGGAATCAACTGTTATCATGAGATGATGATCAGATTTGACCCATTTAGAGCTAGAGTTAGATTGTCCCTTAGGTGCCTTCACAAACCTCAACTTAATACTGTTTGAAAATATTTAAAAATAATTATGAGATAAATTATTTTTTTATAAAATAAATAAATTTTTATGCTAAACGAGTATTCATGAGATGAATATATAATACAATAAATATCATGTTTTAAAATAAAATAAAAAAAATTAATTTACAATTGTCAACCGGGCCCAGTTCAAAACTTAAAAAAATAAAATAAAATAAAAGCTATCACTGATGTTAGCATGACGCCAGAGACAGAAGTTCTATAATGCATTATATACGCTCCTGAGCTAGGATTCCTGTTATAAATATGATATTTATCGTGAAAAATCATAAATTAAGTTTTTGAACTTAGTTTTCTCCCACGACAAAAACTCTATTATTGTTTTAAGGGTTTCTAAATTATTGTTTAGCCTAATTTTTTTGAAAAATTATTTTTGAAAAATAGTGAAGGAAATTTTTTTTGTTGAAACTCTACCTAAGTTAAATATTTTGGGAGCCCACACTATCGATTCTATAAGAAGACATTGCAAATAAGACCTTGAGGTATCAAGAAATCTTGTTTCAATTTTAGATCTTCAAGTCGGAATTGGAATTCCTACTTAAGGTATGTTTAATTAGATATGTTATATTTATTTATTTTTCTTTATATCATGTTTATACTCCTTTTATTCGATTTTTTCGATTGTCATACTACGAACCTAATAGAGTAATATCTTGATCTAATTAAATAGTTTAATTAAATCACGGCTTTAGATTTAAATTGAAGATTTTAAATTGATTTTTTGCTATGCCCGCTCTAAGGAATTATTTTATTTTTGAAATATGTTCCCAACAACTTGGTGGTGGTTGGAAGCTGTGACTTGGTGGTGGTGGTGGTGGTCGACTAGGTGGAGGTTGGTGGTTGTGACTTATTGATTGTTTTTGGGTGGTGGTTGTAAGTTGTTTGTGGTTGGTGGTTTTGACTTGGTGGTTGCTAATTGGATGGTGGTTGTGACTTTGTATTGGTTTGGTGGTTCTGACTAGGTGGAGATTGGTGGTTGTGACTTAGTTGTCGCTTTTGTGTGATGGTTGTGGTTGGGGGTTGTGACTTGGTGGCTGCTAATTGGATAGGGGTTGTGACTTGGTGGGGGGTGGTGGGTGGTGGTTGGTGGTGGGGTAGGTGGACATAGGTGGTTGAGACTTGGTGGTTGCTTTTTTATTAGTGGTCATTACTTGGTGGTGGTTACCAAAGAGGGCACCAACACGCCGTCACAGGATCCCATTAGAACTCCAAAGTTAAGCATGCTTGGGCAAGAGCAGTACCAAGATGGGTGACCTCTTGGGAAGTCCTCACCCTCAGGTTGGGTGCACTTAGAAACAGCCTCTTTTCAGGGGTAATACCCTGCATACATCTCCCCCCCCCCCCCCCCCCCCCCCAAACCCTGCTTAGACAGGAGCCCTTGGGGCACTGGGTATGTTGCTTTTTACTTGGTAGTGGTTGGTGGTTCTGACTCAGTGGAGGTGGTGGTTGTGACTTCGTGGTGGAGGTGGTTATGACTGGTGGTTGCGGGTGGTGGTGGTTTGAAGTTTGGTAATGTGAGGTTGTTAGGTGGTTGGGTGATTCTTGAATTTTACGAAAAGTTTGTTAAAGAAGTAGCAAGTTGTTGTTAATTTGTTACTTGTTCTCCCTTGGCTCTTGAGCTCGGGTCTCGGTTTTTCTCTTATCGTGTGCATCTCTCCGGGGCAAATGTAGGTACAGATGAAGCATCGCCCTCAAGTAGATCCCTATTTTTGGTTCCTCCGAGAATCAACAATGGTGAATTTATTAACTTTATTTCTCGTGAAGATATTGCCTCGAGTTTTAAGAGATGGATTCGTTAAATTGTTGGTCAGTTTCTAGGTGGGCATGTAGCCTTCCCTTGTTGTATCACTTTTGCCAAAAGAACTCGAATGTGTTATTCTTTATAGAGACATCTTCTACTTTCGTTTCAAGCCTTTTAATGTGTCGGAAAGGGTGCGTATTGGTGGTCCTTGGTAGTTTAAGGACCGTTATCTCTCTCTCTCGAGCATTGGAGGCTTAACTTTTTTCCTGGTGTTCTTGCCCCTTAATCAAAGTATGTGCTCCTCTCAATTCATGTTCTTGCCCAAGAAGTTCAGGGAGTCTTACATTAGCTTGGACTTTAGGAGGATGCCCCATACTATTAACTTGAAGAACATAAGCATCTAGCTCTTCTTTGCTGCAGACTCTTTCCATGCTGAACTGTTGCACAACTTTATCAGTTTGGAATGCTCTATATCTCATACTTAGCTCCATACCATGAACATCTAATTGCCTGTACGAGGTCTGATCAGTAACTGTAGCCCTTACACCCTCCAGAACTTCAGCCGGCATTGGAGTGATCACAACTTGAGTCTTTAAAGAGTTTGTTGATACCAGATCTGTATCAACCATTTTTTTCTGCTATATTTGAGGGTACTGCAGTGAGGTTTCCCAGATTTCTTGATGGATTTACATCTTTTCTGAGTGTATCCTTCTGTCTAGGATCAAAAGGCCTCAATAGAACCTGCCATTGGACCTGATTTTGCAATTCTCCCAGCTGTACAGGTTGTCTTATAGGAGTAATAACCTGATACCCCACTGAATTTGGTTTCTCTGCAGTAAGACCAACCGGATCCCTTGCTAAAAACTTCATTCTCTTTGCCTTCTTTAACATCTTATTGATCCAAGAACATGCACCCAATCTATCAATTGACCCCAACACCAACTTGGGCTGTCTCAATTTCAAGTTCTTGAGCATGAAAAGCTTGTCAAAAACCATCTTATGGGACTTGAGAAAATAAAATCAGGGGGCCTTCCATAGTAGACCAAAATTGGCTTTTCCTTTACACTTAATCTCTTGCTTGAATAACAATTTTTGTGATTTAAGCGCACTACCAATTTGATCTTAACTCCTTGCTGCAATATAAATTTCACACACAACTTCCTAATGCTCATGACTTTAATGTACACTTGTAATTCCTTGGCTGTAACATTTAATGGCTCTAATATTTGAAATAACTCACTTTCATTCTGAATTGGTGCTGCCATTGTAGGGTTGAGCTTCTAAAACTTCTGAAATTTAGCCATACCAAGCTTATTCTAAGTCCCAAAGCATGGTGTGATGTTAACTGCTTGCCTTACAGCTGCTGCACCCAATTCCCAATGGAATCTAACAGTGTCAGTTGAATTCTGCTCCTTCCTCTTTGGCATTTGCTTAAGTTTCCCTTGGTTGCTCATAGCTTGGCCTTGCAAGTTCTCTAGCCTCTTAATCTACTACGAATTAATCTCTGTTGCACCATTTTCACCACCCTCTGTGACATCATTTACTTGTAGTGATGAAGGATCAAACACGAGTGGTTCTGCTGCCACATCAAACACTAATGCTTCCTCCGCCTTGTCTTGACATTCCAGGACAAGTTGCTGCTATACCAATTTAACTTGATCCCATGAATGCAATGTTGCCTTATTCATTTGATGTGCTGTACTACCAGTTCCTTTGTGCTCAATTTCTTGCTCCATTCTCTTGAAGTTGTTAATGTCCAAAACACAACATCCATCATATATGTTTCTCCCCTGTGATGCGTTCAAAGCTGAGTCAGCACTCCTTCTCGTATAATAGCTAATATGAGTCGTAACCTCAATGATGGAAGATGAGACCACCTCAATACTTTCAAGAGGACCATACGGTCAAAACACTTGATAGAGAGTATCCTCGTCTATATGGTAAAGCGGCTTCAAGACTTTAACTAATAGTCTAGCATCATTAGAAGATTAATCTTAAACTAAAACTGAATCGAGCCATTTGGCATGTCATATTGTAACATTTTGGACACAACCTCTGATTCAAGGTAACTTCTAGCAATTTCAGGTATCGCTTCAGCCAACAGAATGCCAAATTCACACACAATTTAGCTAAACTCAGGGCAACAACAGCTAGAATGAACTACCGAACTCGATTCCAGGTTAATGGTTAGGGTTTCGCTCTAACAAATGCAATTTTCAGCTTATACGAACCAAAGAATAGCAATACTATCAAGAATTCGATGTTTTAAACTTTAGTTCACTTGTAATTTTAGTAATACCAAACAGATTCAGCAAACAACCCCGTAGCACCACAAGGTTTTTTTTTAACTAAATTCACGATCGAACAAAACCTGATAATCAGAATCAGTTACCTTTGCAGCAATGTCTTAGAATCTGGGCAATTTACACAAAATCTTGATCCAACACAAGTCGGAGCAACAATATCAAGCTTCTGATGCAGCAGGAACTGAAATTCCAGTTGTTTAAGCACAATTCTTGATCAAACACCACTAGAACATAACCTGATCTGCACGATCTGAACTGAGCTTGATCAAGTTGATCCAGTAGTAACAATGGAGCTTTGATCAGTTAAAACTGAGCTAAATTCAGCACTAACACTTTTTTTTTTTTATGATTGTTTGCAACCGGTACCAAAGCTTGACACAATACAAACTCAATTTAGTTGAAATAGATTCAACTAAATCAAATGCAAAGCATCTAAAGTCCTCACACAGTAACAACAAATCAGTTCTAAATTATTTTCTGGATTAAGAGCTTGATAATCAAGGCTCTGATACCAATTGTTATGATCGAGATCAACTCAAGTCATAACTAGGGGATAATAGAATTTGAGATGAGGAAGAAGGGAAGGGGATGAGAATTAGAAGAATATCTGGAGAGGTTCTAAAGGAAAGGGAGAAAAGGATTAGTTTGATTTCATTCATTTATGATCCTCATTACAAGCTAAGTACCATATTTATACTAAATGAGCATAGCTAAAACAATCAAAGAGCAAATACACTACTTATGTGTTTTCCCGCCAAAAACCAACTAACATAACCACTAGACCCACCAAAACCCTTATTTGAATTACAATATGAAAATTACATCAAGGTTCACTATGATCTATATAAGAATCCACCACGGTCATGACATAAAATCGTGGATTCAAACAATCTAGCCTTTGAGTATGCCCTAGTTTATCCCTTCGAGAATCCATAGCCTTGGTCCGTTCTTGTAATTGAAGATATAAGTAGACTTAGTTTATCCCTTCGAGATATTGTTTTCAGGGAACGACGGATTCTGATTCTGAAATTGCTGTTACTAGTGGCATAATAAGGATTAAAGGGAAGATTTATGTGGGAGAAGGTTAAGACTTAAGGAAACAGATAGTGTTGGCCTCTCACAGTTCAGCTAAGGGTGGGCATTCTGGAATTGAAGGCACTTATCAAAGGCTGAAGCAATACTTTCACTGGACTGGTATGAAGAAGGAAGTTCATGGACTAATTCAGCAATGTGAGGTTTGTTTGAGAACAAAAAGTGAGCATGTTCCATAATAAGGCTTGCTTGAACCCTTGCCAGTTTCAGAAAGAGCATGGCAACATATCAGTATGGATTTTATTGAAGGCCTACATGGGTCTAAGGGAAAGGAAGTTATTTGGGTGGTGGTTGATCGTTTCACGAAATTTAGTCATTTTATGGCCCTTAATCATCCCATTACTGTTGAAAGATTGACTAGACTCTTCCTAGATCAGATTTATAAGCTCCATGCATTGCCCCAATCCATTGTTTCAGATAGGGATAAGTTGTTCATCAGCAACTTTTGGCGTGAATTGTTTGCATTGCTTGGATCTACATTGGCTTTAAGTTCATCGTACCATCCACAATCAGATGGACAAACAGAGAGTAAACCAATGCCTTGAGCAATATTTGAATAGTATGACGTTTACTCATACAAAGAACTGGAATAGATGGTTGTCCCTTGCAGAATTCAGGTATAACACCCACTTCCATTCAGCATTAAAAGCTACATCATTCAAGGCCCTGTATGGATACGATCCAGCAGCACCATTAATGCTACAAGGAGCAATTTCGCATGTGGTTGAAGTCAATGAGCTGCTGGATCAAAGGAAACAATTAAAGCAGCAACTCAAGGATAACTTACAAGTTGCTCAGTCAAGGATGAAGCATTTCGCTGATAGGAAAAGAACTGACAGAACTTTTGGAATTGGTGATTATTTTTTCTTGAAATTACAACCTTACAGGCAATCTTTCATTGCGGTGCGCAAGAATATCAAGCTATGTGCTCGATTCTTTGGGCCTTACAAGGTGTTGGAGCGGGTTGGAAAGGTTGCATACAAGCTGGAGTTGCCTCTTGAATCTATAGTTCACCATGTGTTTCATGTTTTGTTGCACAAGAAATATGTTACAGCTGGTTCAAGTACACCTGCAATTTAGCCACAGGCTACATTGCAAGGACTTCTTGTATAACAGCCGCAAGCAATTTTGGATTCAAAGACAGTGTAGCTGAATGGAAGGCAGGTCAAGGAGGTACTGGTACAATGGAGTAATTTGAGCTTTGAGAATGCAACATGGGAAGATTGGAATTTCTTAAGATCTCAATTTCCTTCATTCCATTCTTAAGGCAAGAATGTTTTTGGGGAGGGGGGGCATTGTTATGTTTTGGCCTTAGCAGCTGGTACGGATGGTGTTGCAGCAAGAGAAGAGCATATTTTAGTTCATTTTAGTTCTTTTGCTTTTTAATGTGTTTTTGCCGGGAAAGTCGGTTGTGGAGGTTTAAGTGGTTTGTTTGCCTTAATCTTCTTAAGTCAGTATTGTAGTCAATTTTGGTGGCTAAGCTTGTAAGAGTCGGTTATTTGGGAAGTCCAGATGCAATGTATTTCTTTTAATCTGGGTTTAGTATAAATAGTTCAATCTCTTGTAAGAATCATTCATGAATGAAAATATCTTTGGATTCTCCCTCTCATCTCTAGTTCTCTCTCTAATTCTCATCTCCTTTCACTTTTCTCATCTAAGCTCTATAAACCTAGGTTATGAATCAAGATTGATCTTGATTCATAACATAATGGCCAAGGAAACGATGCTCTAAGCCTTCACTGGGGAGACTTGGCTTCCCTCCAAAAGGCTTCCTACATGCCTTAAAGGTCCCCCTCATCAAGAAGAGCTCTCATGCATCTCCAGAAATCAAAGTCATCTGACTCCACCTCAGCCTGATCAATCTAAGCTTCAATGAGTGGGCTCTCAAGGATGACTATCACATCTTCGTGCCAGGCAGCTCGAGGAGTTGTCCGTCGTATAACCAATGGTCCCACACCGTCCCTTTAGAACTTTGCCTCAATAAAGTTGGAGGAAGCCATGAATGGCTTGTCATCTTCCATAACAACCTCATTCTTGTAATGTTTCCAGAAGATTAACAACTGATGAAGTGAAGATGGGATACAATAGTTAGGATGTAGCCATCTCTTCCAAGCAACACATTGTAGCTTGAGGTTGTATTCACTACAAAGAAAGTTGTTAACTTGCTTAGATTGGCAACAATTAACTTAAACGAGATGACTCCTTTAGACTTGTTAGTGACCTGATAAGTCTAAATTAGTATATAATTATTTATATTATTTTGATATATTTTTAACCATTTTACATCGAACTTCTATCGCTTTTGCTCAATTTTGCTCAATTTTGCTCATTTTCAACTATATTGCTATTTTCTTACAAAAACACTCATTTTAGGTTAAATCTTGCTAGGTTTTATCATTAACATCAACAAGTAAAAGTAAGATATATCAAATAAAAGAAAAAAATAGCAAAAACACCCAAAGTTACACAATTCAAAGCAAGAACCACATAAAATAACAAATTTTTCACACAACTTGCATTGGGCGGCAGCCATATATACATAAAATAACATATGGTAAATGCATATTACATCAACCTTGCTCTGATTCAGCAGGTTTGGGTAGTGGATGAAGTGAAAATATGCATAAAATAAGGCAAGATTGCAAGTTGAAGAAGGGGTGGTAAGATTGGCAAATGAGGATGAAGATTGAAGATAAATTTTCACATTCTTTATTCACCCATCAAACACTATAAATAGAAGTGTTTCGGAATGAGTTCAGCATTCCTCACTTGAACAAAAACTACATACAAAGTAAGAAATAACAACAATAATCCCAGTGCCTCAAAGGCTCCCGCAAAAGCGGGGTCTAGGGGGGATTGATGTACGCAGCCTTCCCCCTTTAGGGTGTTAACCTGAAAAGAGGCTATTTCCGAAGACCCCCCAACCTGAAGTAAGAAAAGCAGGAGAAAACTAGGTGTAAGGAGAGAAAAAAAGGAAGGAAGAAAGTTTGGTTTGTAATTTTATATTTTTAAGCTCTTTCTACCCTATTCTTCATTAAGTTCATGAATTTTGTGTTATTTATATCTTATATTAAGTTTATCATGAACTAATTTTGTTATTCCAAGGCTACGATGTAGCCTAAGTTGTAATATACGCTCATTTCTAATTCAACGCATTCAATGTTTTGTTATTGCATTGTTGAAGTGTTTATCATTGTTCTTCATGAGTTTTAAATGCTTGATCACCATTTAAGCCCCATAATGATTCATAATGAGTCTAAGAGGAGATTTATGATGATTGCTAAGGTGATAAGCACCACAAATTGAGCGAATGCTCGAGAAATATTAACGTGATTTGTGTGGTTTTTAAGTGAAAATCATAGAGCTTTAGAAACTCTTTTCTTATTTAAATTCATGCACTAGAGTGATGGATTAATATGTAAAAGAGCATGCTAAATGTTGCTCAAGAGAGAATATTTAGTAAATTAGGATTTTAAACCATCGACACGCAATAACAACTTCAATAACGAGAATAGAAAGGCATATTGATGCAATTAGGTGAAATCGGATGCCTTGGATTCTATTAAATCATAAAAACCACAAAAAAAATTAGTAAACTTTAGATAAAAATCAGTAAACAAATTTTGTTTCCTTTTATTTAATTTATTTTATATCAAAAACCTCAATTTTCGGTCTTTCAAATAGTGTTAAAGCTACTAATTTCGGTACTTGCTTAATAACAATCCTCGTGGGAACGATACTCTACTCACTACACTATTACTTGATATGACTAGTGCACTTGCTAACGCATACGCAAAGTAAGCATCAAGTTTTTGGCGCTGGGGATTGTTTATATTTGAGTGATATGATACCAACTAATTTTGGTGATAATTTGAAATTGTTAATAATTTGTAAATTTTATTTAAGTTTAAGAAATTTTTCACTTGATTCATTTGTAAAGATAATTCTTAAAAATAAATTAATTAATTAATTAATTAAATTCGTATATACCCCCTTAAAAAAAAATAAAATAAATTTTTTTTTAGTTTTGTAGTATTTTGTTATTTTTCTTATATTTTGTCTTTATTTTCATCTTTATTTTGTTTAAAAGTTCACTTTGTTAGGGTTTTAAAAGTTAAATTTGTTATTTTAAAGCCTTTAGTAGTACCTATTTTTTCCTTAAAATTTGGCTTTATTAAATTTTGTGTTATATTTTTGTAACTTTTAAAGATTTCTCTTTATTTGTATCCTTGCTTTTAACTTTATAGTGGTTTATTTTTACTTTGTATGCAAAATTTAATTGAAAAACAAATAACTCATTTTGACCCAGAAATTGAAAGAGCTCTTTGACTAATCAGGAAAACAAAAAGAACTAAAACCATGGCTAATAACACCAAAAATGATGACGAAAGGACTCTAAAAGATTATGCTATATCTACTGTTGGAGGGTGCACTTCCAGCATTCGATGTCCACCAATACAAGCAAACAATTTTGAAATTAAACCCGTTATTATACAAATAATTCAACAAACTGCCCAATTTGGCGGTCTACCTAGTGAGGACCCAAACGTGCATATCGCTAACTTCTTGGAGATATGCGATACATTTAAGCATAATGGTGTCAGCGATGATGCCATTCGTTTAAGGCCATTTCCGTTCTCACTGAGAGATAAAGCCAAAGTATGGTTAATGTCATTACCACCAAGAACCATCACCACTTGTGGTGATTTGGCTCAAAAATTTCTTGCTAAATATTTCCCACCAGCCAAATCCGCTAAGATGAGGAATGACATTACCTCGTTTGTACAGTACGATATAGAATCTTTGTATGAAGTATGGGAACGTTACAAAGAACTTTTGAGAAGGTGCCCACATCATGGTTTGCCAGTTTGGATGCAAGTCCAAACTTTTTACAATGGGTTGGCATCTAATACTCAAACGATGGTAGACGCGGCTGCGGGAGGATCCCTAAATCACAAAACCCCAGATGAAGCATATGAATTGCTAGAAGTAATGTCTAGCAATAACTATGCAAGGGCAACTGAGCAAAAGAAACCTGTGGGAATGTACGAGTTGAATGCAATAACAAAGTTAACCGCCCAGGTTTCAATGCTTCAAAAACAACTAGGTAACATGAATGTAAATGCCATTAATTCTCTTGTGCTAACGCGTGAATTTTGTGCAGGGAATCATCCTAGTGTAGAGTGCCAAACGGGGAATCCTTTCGCCCATCTAGCCATGAACAAGCCAATTTTGTTTCAAATTTTCAAAAACAACAAAATAATCCCTATTCCAACACTTATAATCCTGGGTGGAGAAACCATCCAAATTTTTCGTGGAATATCAAATGATTTAAAAACAACCTTTTTAGCCCCCCAAAACAAAAACTGATCTCGAGGAATTGTTCAGTAAGTTTATACAAGACACTAGAAGTTCCATGCAAAACACTAAAACAAATCTTCAAAATCAAGAAACCTTAATTCGAAATCAAGAGGCTATGGTTAGAAACCTTTAGACCCAAATCGGACAAATTTCAAACCAACTTTCTGCAAGACCTCAAGGTTCTCTACCTAGTATCACAGTCACTAACCCTAGAGAGCATGTAAATGCAATTTCTTTTGAAAGAACACCTAGGGAGGACAACACAAACAAAATCGCCATGACCACATCACACCTAGAACTTCAATGAGTAAATGAGTCTAAAAACCAAGACGAGATCAAATCAAAGAGGGCTTAGCCTAAGCCCTACCAAAAATTCCATTTCCTCAATGCTTGAAAACGCAAAACGTGGATAACCAGTTTATGGAAACTTTCAAGAAATTACCCATTAATGTCCCTTTTACTCACATGTTGGAGAAAATGTCTTGAAAGAAATCCTATCTAACAGGAGAAGACTGGAAGTATTTGAGACCATGGCACTGAACGAAGAATGTAGTGCAATACTACAAAAGAAGCTTCCTCCTAAACTCAAAGATCTAGGGAGTTTTTCAATACCATGCACCATTAGCACTAGTACTTTTAATAACGTCTTATGGGATTTTGGTGCTAGTATAAATTTGATGCCACTCTCTGTTTTTAGGAAACTTGGTTTAGGGGAAGTAAAGCTCACCACAGTATCACTCAAATTGGCAGACAAGTCCATCAAATATCCACGAGGAGTGGTAGAGGATGTCTTGGTGAAAATAGACAAATTCATCTTCCCAGCTGATTTTATAATGCTTGACATAGAGAAGGATAAAGAAATACCTTTTATTTTAGGTCGACCCTTCCTTGCTACAGGAAGGGCCTTGATAGATGTGCAGCAAGAAAAATTGATCTTTGGGGTAGAAGATGAACAAGTGACCTTCAATGTTTTTAAACCCATAAAACTTTCGTCGGAGAAGGACACTTATTTTCAAATTGAAGATCAAGTTTCTCCAACTAAGTCGGAGGCTTTGAGAGCCAAGGATGATTTAGTAAAGAAAGGTGCCAAAATTACAAAACTCAAGGAGTGGCGCATCAAAATTAAGGATCTCATAGCTGGAGAAGGTGGAGGTGGTCATGCAAAGAAGGGCACGAAAAAGGTCCATGGAAGAAAATTGTCACTAGAGGTGGATGGGGGAAGTTCCATTCTTTTAAAGGAGCTGGGATAGAACATTACCGAAAGTCAAGCTAAACGACTATAACTTAAGCGCTTCCTAGGAGGCAACCCAAGTATTTTTTTTTTTTTCCTTACGTCTTTTATTTCATTCTCCTTTTATTTTCATTTTCTTATGTTTCTGTACATTTTTTTCAAACAGGTATTTTGAAACAAGTTTGGGGGTAACCTGATCACAACATTCGCCATCAAATAAGCAATCCTCAAACCTGAGAAGTATCTCTTATCTACAACTTCATTCCTTATATTTCTTTTAACATTGTGGACAATGTTAACTTTAAGTTTGGGGGTGAGAGAGACAATTTTTAAAAAAAATTTAAACAAAAATTTTCTTTTTTTAAAAAAAAAGTTTTCCTGTTCTATCTTTTGGAGTCAGTTTTAGTGCCTCCCAGAGTTCGAAGCCTTTGTATGGGGATGTATATAGTGTCAACTAACAAAGAAATTGTCTATTTTTTACAGTTCTGATCATTAGTATTTTTAAAATTTCAAAAAAAAAAAAAGAGAAATAAAAAAAAGAAGAAGAAGAACTTTTCATTATGCATTTTAGGCAATTTTTCTACTCTTTTTAGCTCATTTACGTTAATTAGATTTGAATAACCTGATAATCAATTGTTTTGTATTCTAATTGTAAAACATGATTTAATCGAAGGAATTATCTTGACAAAACCATGGTATTTGAGTTCACTAGTTAGCATGGTTGTTTTACTTTTTTTTCTGATTAAAAGATGCTCAAATTTGAATGGATTGCATTAAGATTATCATTTATATAATAGACTTTGAAGAGTTATGCCTAAATCTAAAGAAAAATATGGAAAAAAAAAAGAGGAAAGCATCTCTAGCACCACTATCCCACATAAACGATTTTAAGATATGTGCTACCCGTTAAGAGAGCTTCTCGGTGGTGGCTTCTCTTACTTATGGGTCATTGCCTGGGAGACGGAGCTTGATTCTCACTAAAGATATACTCGAGAAGTCATAATGAAGGCATCTCAGTGGTGGCTTCTCTTACTTATGGGTCAACGCCCAGGAGTCGAAGCTTGATTCTCGCTAAAGATGTACTCACACGGCAATATTGGGAGTGTCTCAGTGGTGACTTCTCTTACTTATGGGTCATCGCCCAGGAGTCGGGGCTCAATTTTCTTGCTGCAGATATACTTATGAGCCGATATTGACTTGAGTAAATAAACTCCCCCAAAGAAAAAAAAAATGGCGCAAAAATAATTAGTTTTGGGCATACTTGATAAGTCTTGTTATGAGTGGTATGATTTTTGTCCTCTATTTGGTTTGAATATCTTAAGATTAGAAAGAACGAATAAACTTAATTTGCTTAGCTAACTTTTGAATTCGATTACCTAGGTAATTGACAAATTTTTCCTTGGAAAGAAGGTTTTGCCTTTAGAACCTTGAACTTTGAGCTTCAGTTATTCTTCTCTAATTTAAAGTGCACTTGCTTTGACTTGTGGAAAATATTTTTAAAAAGCACGAGATCCTATGCTTCAAGATTTAGCCATGCTCGAGGATGAGCAAGATTTAAGTTTGGGGATACTTTGATAAGTCTAAATAAACATATAATTATTTATATTATTTTGATATATTTATAACTATTTTACAACAAACTTCTATCGCTTTTGCTCGATTTTGCTTATTTTCAAGTATATTGCTATTTTCTTACGAAAACACTCATTTTAGGTTAAATCTTGCTAGGTTTTATCATTAACATCAACAAGTAAACGCAAGATACATCAAATAAAAGGAAAAAAATAGCAAAAACACACAAAGTTACACAGTTCAAAGCAAGAACCGCATAAAATAACAAATTTTTCGCACAACTTGCATTGGGCGGCAGCCATATATACATAAAATAACATATGCTCAATGCATACTACATCAACCTTGCTCTGATTCAACAAGTTTGGGCAGTGGATGAAGTGAAAAAATGCATAAAATAAGGCAAGTTTTGCAAGTTAAAGAAGGGGTGGCAAGGTTGGGAAATGAGGATGGAGATTGAAGATAAATTTTCACATTCTTTATTCACCCATCAAACACTATAAATAGAAGTGTTTTGGAATGAGTTGAGCATTCCTCACTTGAACAAAAACTACATACAAAGTAAGAAAAGTAGGAGAAAACCGGGTGTAAGGAGAGAAAGAAAGAAAGGAAGAAAGTTTGGTTTGTAATTTTGTATTTTTAAGTTCATTCTATCCTATTCTTCATTAAGTTCATGAATTTTGTGTTATTTATGTCTTATATTAAGTTTATCATAAACTAATTTTGTTATTCCAAGGCTACGATGTAGCCTAAGTTGTCATATACGCTCATTTCTAATTCAATGTGTTGTTATTGCGTTGTTGAAGCGTTTATCATTGTTCTTCATGAGTTTTAAATGCTTGATCACCATTTAAGGCCTATAATAATTCATAATGAGTCCGACAGGAGATTTATGATGATTGCTAAGGTGATAAGCACCAAAGAGGGTACCAACACGACGTCATCGGATTCCATTAGAACTTCGAAGTTAAGCGTGCTTGGGCGAGAGTAGTACCAGGATGGGTGACCTCCTGGGAAGTCCTCACCCTCAGATTGGGGGCACTGGGAAACAGCCTCTCTTCAGGATAATACCCTGAAGAGGGAAGGCTGCGTACATCTGCCCCCTCCCCCCCGACCCTGCGTATGCGGGAGCGCTTAAGGCACTAGTTATGTTCCTTTTTTTGCCAAGGTGATAATCACCACAAATTAAGCGAATGCTCAAGAGAGATTAACGCATTTGTGTGGTTTTTAAGTGAAAATCATAGAGCTTTAAAAACTCTTTTCTTAGTTAAATTCACACACGAGAGTGATGGGTTAAAATGTAAAAAAGCATGCCAAATGTTGCTCAAGAGGGGATAGTTAGTAAATTGGGATTTTCAACCATCGACACGTAATAACAACTTGAATAACAAGAATAGAAAGGCGTATTGATGCAATTAGGTGAAATTGGATGCCTTGGATTTTATTAAATCATAAAAACCACAAAAAGAAATCAGTAAACTTTAGATAAAATTCAGTAAACAAATTTTGTTTCCCTTTATTTTAATTTATTTTATATCAAAAACCTCAATTTTACATCTTTCAAATAGTGTTAAAGCTACTAATTTCGGTACCTGCTCAATAACAATCCTCTTGGGAATGATACTCTACTCACTACCGTATTACTGTAGCGGGCCGGGCCCAGCCCGGGCCCAGTAGCCTTTGCTCCAATGGCTCTTTTGGAGGGGGAGAGAGCCGTTGCTACCCCTCCTCCTAATTAAAAAAAAATTATATTTTTTTTCCTATAAATACCTAATCCTTCCCAACCCATTTCCTCACCAAATCTTCAATCCTCTCTTCTCTCTCTATACATTCATCATCTTCATCATCTCCATCTTCTTCAACTTTGCTAATTGCAACATTGTGCTCTAAAGTTCGAAGTTCATAAAGTGTTTGCCTGAAGTTTGAATTTCATTATTCTCTCATTTCGGTAATTTTATTATTGCAATTTTATTTGGTTCGCATTTTTAGCTATTTAATTTGCATTACTACTTACATTTTATAAATACTAATCACTTATACTAATATGGCACACAACTCTTCATCATCCTCTGGAGCAGGTCGTGCTAGTTCTGACTCTTCTCGACCACCCAGAATCCCTAAAAGGAGTAGAACTGTCGAACTTAATACAGAAGAACAAGCTTTTATACAACCAGGCCCATCACCCCCATACACTAATGATAGCATAAATTGGGAACTTGAACAACAACAATATTATCATGAGTCGGGTGGTGGGGGTGGAGACTCGCAAATTGATGAGGAACCCACGCCTACCACTGAAGCCCAGCATGAAAGTAGTACTAGTACTAGTAGGAGTACAACTAGTGGGGTATGGAATCACTTTATCCTTCATAAGACAACTAATAAAGCAACTTGTAAATTATGCAACCCACCTCAGTCCTTTAGCCATCAACTTGGCAGTGGGACAGGCACATTAAGTAGACATATTCTTAGGTGCCACCCCGAGCAATGCCTAGATAAGAGCCAACAACATCTCGTATAGCAAGTGACCAGTGCACTTGCTAATTTTAGGTTCTCTCAAGAGGGCAACCGAAAGGGACTAGCTAAATATATAATTTTGGGTGAAAGGCCTTTCAATGCCGACGAAGACCAATATTTCGTCGACTACCTCCAAAAATGGGTGAACCCCGCCATTGTGAGGGTTCCTTGGAACACCATAAACCGGGATGCTTTTACAGAGTACCACAGGATGAAAGCTGAGATCTTAACACTTTTTGCGACGAACGCGAGCATGTTCTCGTTGACATCGGACACATGGAAGTTGAAACCCGGTGTGCCTTATATATGCATAACGGTACACTGGATCGATGACTCCTACATCCTCCAAAAGAGAATAATTCATTTTGGTTATTTAGATTACCCCCACACCGCCGAGATAATTACGGGTGCGATTATATTGGCAGTCCACGACTAGGGCATAGAGCGACGTATTTTCAGTATTACGATCGACAATGCTACCAGTAACACTGCATCCATTACACATTTAATTAGGCACATGAGACCCATGTTAGGTGGGAAGTGTTTCCATCTTCGTTTTATTTGTCACATTTTGCATTTAATGGTAATGGATAGTTTAGAGCTAGTAAACGCATCCCTTAACACCTTAAGATCTGTAATAATATCTATTAAATCATCCGGCACTTAAAAAATAAGATTTAGAAATTTTTGTAGGTTGCATGGCATAGAATATAAACAATCCAAACTAGACTCCCAAACTAGGTGGTCATCCATGGTAGAAATGTTTGAGCGCATTCTACCATATAAACACTTTCTGATGGAATTCGCACTGGACAATCGTTCAGAATGGAGCGATTACAACCTGAATGATATATAATGGGAGACAATCGATGAAATTTGTAAATTTTTTTGCATGTTTAAAGAGGCCACGACATTTTTTTCGGGTTCCTACTATCCGACTATGCCTCAAGCAATATCAAGATTGCTTGATACTGTAAATTGGATGGCGGGTAATGAATTCAACCCGTTCGAATCGATTAAGGCAATGAAAGAAAAGTTTGCTAAATATTATTCTGAACTACCCCTTACATACTGCTTAGCAACTATTTTAGATCCTCGTTGTAAACGCGGGGGTTTAAACTTGTTTTGCCAACATTTTTTCAAATATTTGTATCCTAGTCTCAATATCGACACTTTCATTGCCAAAGTCGATAATGACACTTTCACAGTTTATTTTCCCACTATTCCTAAAAATTAGCGTCCAATAATCCACATCCTAGTCCTACTGCAGTAGGATCTTCCACATCTAGTGGAAGTAGTTCACACGCGTCATATTCGTGGAAGCTGTTGGAGCAATTTACGCCCACAATAGGCCCCACGTCATGTGACGAGCTAGATTATTATTTGCGGACACCGTTGCTTCGTATTTTCGCGATGCCGGCCAACCCGCATGTTGACCTTTTACAATGGTGGAACACAAACTAAGCCCAGTATCCCGTGCTTTCCACCATGGCACGTGATATACTAAGTTGTCCAGTGTCTTCAGTAGCATCGGAGTGTGCTTTCAGTCTTGGCAGCAAGTTGCTTGGAATGAAGAGGGCAAAGCTATCACCGTCAAGCTTGGAGATGTCCGTGTGCTTGAAATATTGGCTGCTAGCTGAGGCAAGGAATCAACAGAAAATGAGGCTGGATTCATCGAGCGATGAAGAAGATGACAGCAACCCCCCCATGCGACTGATATCAACACTTTTGTATGTCAATTATTTACTTTGTATTTTTGGATAAACATTTTTGTACTTTTAAATATTAGGCTCCAACTGCGTTGTATTTGTACTTGTTATGTTATTTATTTACCATTATTTACTATTACTTATTGTAAATTTTTTTTATTACATATATTTAGCATTATTAGTGCTTGGGATAAAATGTATTTGTATCTTATATTATTTTATCAATGCATTATAATAATTTTAATACAAAACGACTTTGTATTATTTAAATTTTGCATTTTTTTAAAGCTGACGAAAAATGGGCCAACCCGGGCCCACCCGACCCGGCCCTTACTGTAGCAGCCCGAGCCGGGTCCAGCCCGGGAGCTCTCCAGGCCCGGCCCGGCCCACCCCGCTATAATGCCGGGCCGGACGAGCCCTAGCCCAGGCTCAGCCCGTGGCCACCTCTAGCCCTAGAGAAGCCACATATTACCACGTTAGAAGTTATCAAGTCATCTCGAGATTTTCTAATAACTCCCAACATGTAAGAAGGCATGATGTTGATGGCTATGCCAATCTCCACTAAAACCCTATTCACCGAAATGCATTAACTCTAGCCTTGATGTACACTGGCTTAATGTGTTTTTTGGCTGCAATAGGCCCATCAAACATTATCTTTCTTATGCCAGGTAAGTCATCAGTTGACTTGGATGTTGGAAACTTAACTTTAAAAGACAAAGGATAAAAAAAATACCGTTAGGGTGCCACTTCAACCACGAGCTCCACCTGGGGATCTTTGCCTGGAACTATTACATCTCCTTTCGAGGCCTCCCTACACCTCGGTTGCCATGAACTTTAAAGGGAGAAGTAAGGTTGTCCTGACATCAGCTTGCTCAAGGAGGGATCCAAAATGGATGTGGATCCCTTGGTCTATCTCCTTCCCAGGACTATAATCAATCTGCATGTCTTGGTCTTGAGGTTGATCTATGGGTTCAACCTCGAGAGTTTTAGACTCCTCCATTAGCTTGGGGGAAGTCTTCCTCATTGAAGTCATTCTCTATATTAGACCATGTTGGATTGATATGGCCTAGAGATTGTACAAAATTGATGCTTGAAGGGACTATAATCCTTCTTATCATCAAATGCTATTCGAACCACGAGTTCTTAGCGAGCTGATCCCACCAAGATTCTCTTCCTTTTCCTTCTAAATACATGCAACTGACCCATTATTCTAGCTTCATAACTGGTTCGTTATAAGCCTTGGTGGCTACGGACTTTACTCTTCCTTTTGGATCCTCAAGACCCGTCTGTTTAGCGCTCTTATGCTAGTGGCATGCATCTTCCTCAGCGGGCTCTTTAGCCAAACAAGTTGAGCTCTTCTCTTTGCTGCTTTCTTGTGAAATAGCTTCCACTTTTGAGTTCGGACAGTTTGAAGGAGCCAGAATTTTCCTGCTCAAGGTGGTTTTTCTTCCAAACATTACCAAACGAACAACAAAGGTCCCATTTTTATCACCAAAGCGACCAAAAATAGACGAATTAGTCACCCAACTCAAAATTTCAAAAATTTAGCCACCCAACTCTAAAAAAATGGTCCATTTAGTCACCCAAGTCATTTAAAATTGGACAAGTTAGCCACCCAACTCAAATTTTAGAAGATCTTGTCACTCAACTCTTAATTAAAATTTCATTTAGTCACCAAAGTAGTTTAAAATGGACAATTGGTCACCCAAATCAAATTTTGGAAAACTCCATTATTTAACTTTATAAAATCTATTTTGATCACTTACGTGATTTTAAAATGATAAAATTCATCGCTCAAATATAAAAATACCAAATTTAATACTTATAAAAGTTTTAATGACTTATATATTTTTAAAATGAAAAAATTTATTACCAAAATGCGAAAATATAAAATATTTTTAATTTGAGCACTAAAATTTATAAGATAAAATAAATTACAAATATATGAATTTTTTTGAGCAATTATGGCTATTTTAAATAATTTTTCAACAATATACATCTATAATCTTTCGATAATTATATTTTTTTCGTGTGAAGGGCATAAATACCCACATTTTTAATAATATAAAAATATCAAAAAAAGATGAACTATAAACTATTAAACAATATCAATAAAAATTGCTTTAACTAATTAAAATTTTTTAAATGAAATGGTTCCTTTTTTACAATAAAAAAAAGGTACATAGTACCAAAAGATTTATGTGTGAAAGAGATTATGAAATTCGGAATTTGCAGAAAAAAAAGATTTTGGGAGGGAGGAGGTTTCATTCAAAAAAGGTTTTTGTGGGAAATTGATTTTTTGATTAGTTTGAGGGGAAGTTTTAATAAAGTACTTAATTTAAATATATATTTTAATTTTTTTAGTTTTTTAATTATTATAAGTATATTTAAATTATTTTATTTTTTGTTTAAAATAATTTTTATATTTTATTCTATACAACAACAACAAACCCAATACCTCAAGGGCTCCTGCAAAAGCGAGTCTGGGGGTGTTGATGTACGCAGCCTTCCCCCTTCAGGGTATGAAGCTGAAGAGAGGCTGTTTCCGAGAACCCCCAACCTGAGAGTTTATATTTAGTTCTATGATAAAATTAATTATTTATTAAATTTTACCCAATATTAATGATGAAATAAGAACTAATTTGATTACAAAATAAAAGATGAACGACTATTTTGAAGAAAAAATGATGGATAAACTTCAATAAATTTACAAAATTAGACACCAATGAAATAAGTAATTTGAAAAATATGATTTTAATTTGTTATTTTTTACTTAAGCAATGAATTTAATTAATTTTAAATCACTTGGGTAACTAAATATGATTTTTATTAGGAGCTGGGTGACCAAATTTTCTAAAATTTGAGTTAGGTGACTAATTTATCCAATTTTAAATGACTTGGGTGATCAAATGGAATATTTTTTAAGAGTTGGGTGACTAACTTATCCAATTTTAAATTACTTGGGTGACCAAATGAAACATTTTTTAAAAGTTGGGTGACTAAATCTTTCAAATTTTGAGTTGGGTGACTAAGTTGTCTATTTTTTGTCACTTTGGTGACCAAAATTGGACTTTAGTCCCAAAACAAACCCCTGAGGATTGTTGTCCTAGTTGTCAAGGTCCCTAATTGGTGTCCACTTCAATAAGGTGGTATTTTGGGTTTCTTTTAGGATGCCTAGTCCTCATGATCAACTAAGCCTTTGAAGGAGGAACTTTAGTGGGCTCATACATAAAGGACTTCTCGAATGGCATCTTAACCTCCAAGAGAGGGTATATGGGAGAGACATAATCAAGAAGGAGCTTGAGCTTCCTCATCACCCCTAATATCTTTCCACAGCAGTCATGACAGACTTTATAGGATACTCTCTCTAGATCTCAGGATATCCTCTCTCCGTGCGTTAAGCTTGTGGATTGTCCAGAGGAGCAACTGATTTTTACAGCTAATTCTTTAGCCACTAACAATGAGATGGTTGATTTATATGGAGGTTTATCAGCAGGTTTTTGAAAATTGAGCACTTGTCAGTGGTATGGAGTTTCGTAATATGCCAGCAGCATATCTCATCATCCAACGCATACCCTGGTGCTAGGAATCTTAGGACTCCATCAAGAAGTAACCCGTGGAATAGGTTGTTCATTATCCTAGCTTGTTGGATGTTGTTCAAGACCATTACTCCTCTATAACAACACAGGTGGTTAGTTTGAGTAAAGCTTTAATCATTCCAGGTGATAGTATTAATAACATTTACTTGAATAGGATTTGGGAATAGGTCTTCGTAAACACCCATTTGCCCTTCTTCGGGGAAGATAAGTTCCCTTGCCTCGATGGCGTCCTAGACTACATTTCTAAAGATTATGCAATTCTTTGTTGAGTGGCTGAATGAATCATGCCACCTATAATACACCTTTCCCTTTTAATGAATTGGGGTTAGGTTTCCTGTGTTTCCCCCTAACCTTAAGTTTATTATTTGCTTCAAGTCAATCAAATATAATGTTGGCTCTTAAAAGGGCAAATGAGTATCTTCTCTAGCCTTGGGATTGGTTCAACCTCCGCCTTAGTATCCGTCTTTACCAAAGGATTATGAACCATAGGAGGCCCTTTAGCGTACTCAGTAAATCAATTTCATAACAAGGAATTTCTTCCTCATCAATCAGCTTGTGTATGTAGGTTCCATACACGCTATTTTTCTTAAGGCTTTCCTCTTTCAGAACTATGTCATACCTAGCAGCACACTTCTCCAACTAAAGGAGAGTGGTGAAGTTTGAACCTTCAAACTTCTTCATGAACTCAATATCCAAGTCATTCAAAGCCAACTTGGCATATTTAACTTTAGGGAGAGCCACTATACATTTTAACTTGGCTCTCTTGAACCGGTTAATATAATCCTCTATGGATTCACCTGCCTTTTGTCTCATTTAAGCCAAATCAGACATAGAGGTTCCTAGTTCCATCCTTGGGAGTTGGGCCTCAAATTATCTAGCCATATCATCCCAACTATAAATGGCGTTGGGTGGTAAACTTATGTATCACTAGAAGGCAGTCCCTGTCAAAGAGCTAGGGAACAACTTAAGCTTTAGATCACCCGCCCCTCTGCATTGGCAGTTGAACCTTGTCAAATGCTCGAGAGGGGACACGGTCCCCTTTCCTTGAAAGAGAATAAATTTGGGGATCTTATATCCTCGAGGGAACGGGTAATCCCTATCAATATAGTCAAGTTACAGTTTACTATAAAGGGGTCTATTGACCATTCTAAGGCCTGGCCCATACATTTGCTTAATAAGGCGGCTAATTGGTCTGGGAAGGGTAGGTTTGATGCTTGATTATGCACTTGCCATTGCCCCCAAGGGGTTGAGCATCTTAAGGGGGATCGGTAAGATATCATTGGGCTACCATGATAATTGGATGGAGAAACAAATGTTGTCCCACGTATACAGGATGGTATCATCCTTGATCACTATGGCCAATTGATTGATTAGCCATAACATATGGGCCAATAGATCCTTGGGTCTGTGGCATGCTTGTGGGCACACCTACATTAATAGGCTGTTGGGCCATTTTAGTCTAATCAATCCTCGAGGTATTCTCTTGAGGACGTAGGAAAGTTAGGTTGCCCCCCAGTCTCATATGAAGGAGGCCTAGGAGGACATTGATCCCAAGTAATGGGAAGTTATCCTTGCATACCTACTTCAAGGGTCTGATAAGGCCTTGAAATTACTTCTCCAACATGAGGAGGGTATGCATGGCCCCGAATCTCAGGGGTAGGTATGCCTTGAAAGTTGGTGTTCAGGTCCCTTGAGGTCAAGGTATACCCTTGATTGAAAGGCCAACAACCCCATAGGTTGTATTATCACTCCCATGGCTTGAGTCCAAGTGGATGGCACTTGGGCTAGCCATAGTTGGATTACATGTTCTCCCAAGAATGATGTTAGTACCCTGAATCACCAACATTAGCTGCCTCGAAGGAATGTCACAAGGATATCCGGTGGGAACTGCAGGGGGAGGAATAGGCCTTAATTGTCTAATGTCCTCTCTAACAGCTTGAACTAAGCGATTCTGAGTCTTAACCTGCCTTGCCAAGATAGGCTCGACTTCAACTACTGTCTATTTTGCCACATCCTTAGCTTTAAGGCTAGCGGTGGAACACAATGTTGAATTTATTTCAACCAAGACTATCAGTTTCCTAGTGAAGTCGCTCATTCATTGAGGTCCTAACTCATTGACAAATGGTTCTCATGCCTGATGCATTTTCACGCTGAGCCACTAGAGTAGGCTCTGTCTCAACACATTGCGTTTCTTGGACTTCCTTTGAAGCCTATTCAAGTCTTTGGTCAACGAGTCCCATTCGGCGTTTGAGCATGGCCATGAAACTCTTTCAAGAATAGCCATCGAGCCCAATACGCTCGTCTTTTAGGTTGTCTTCATCACCTATACTTTTGTTACCGAGATTGTGACTCGTTTCTACCTCTTATGATACAATGCTTTGTTCTGAGAGGTGCTTGAGTGATGGCCTTGTCAAGACCAACCCTTTAGGTTCCTCATTCTCAAGAGAACTGGCTCTCCTTATCCTAACTATTGGTGAATGATCTGAGATTATGTTTTCATAATCCATAATGGGGTTAAAGATAATTAGATCTTGCATAAACAGATCCCACGGTGGTCGCTGAAAGGTGTGTTTGCTCCTTTTGTTTGCTTAGCGTGCAGGTGATCGCCCTAAATACAAAATCAAACAAAATGCAAAATGGGAGTCGCAGCAATGTGGGAGCAAGCTTAAATTTTGGACCACACGTGTTTGACCTCAGCCAATCACCTTTTTGGGTAAGGGATGGTGCTTTTGGTGAATCCAACTTTAGTTTACAACTTAATGTGGATTCTGCTTTCGCTCCAATTAAGGCGACTTTTTAACGTATTTTTGTGAATTTGTTTAATAATAATTGACAGAAAATTAAAAGGGGTATGGACCCGACTCAAGTGATAGTTAGGGTGACTGAGCTAAGCCCACAAACACTTTTACTCAAACACTTAAAAGTTGGGAACTGGGGTGGAGACAAACTGAAGAGCTCAATAGTCCACTTACAAGCCCAAGTTAATCAAACTTTTAGGCCTGGCGCCCTGACTTGTAATAACTAGGATGAGTTAGAGTTTGACAAGATTAAGATGGAGCAAACCGTATTTGGGTTATGGAATGAGGACCAACGCATCAAAGTTAAGCTTGGCCGTCAAAGCCCTTACACAATAAACTCAAACTCAGTTCACCTAACTTATCAAGCAGTGACATCGGTGTTAAGACCAATGTAATCAAGGTCAAGCCTTAATCGTTAAAGCCTTGAACTAATGCCTCATTTCTTAACTTGTCGATTGTAGGAACATATTAAAACAAAGAGTTCATACTTGAAATCTGAAATGCTTTATTGCCTTAGATGAAAGCAAGTACAAAGTATTCTATGAGATGTTAAGCTAAGCTAAGTGACTCTACTACTAGGTAAAAAGAACAAGTGTGCTATAAAGAAATATGAAGAAGTTTGTATGGTGGTGCTGGACACTTTACAACTATAATAGTGTCTTTTATTTATAGAAAAAAGAACAAAAACTGCATCCTATTATCCCGGTATTTCTTTCCCATGTCTGTCTTAATGCTTCTTTGGCACGCTAAATGGGCATTGCTTATACTCTTAAAACGTGTGCTTAAGCATCTTTTTGGAAGCCACATGTTCAAATAAATCACCGGAGTCCCTTCTAAATGCCCCACGTCCCTTTGGATATACTTGAGGCCAACACACCTGGAATTACGCTTCAACTAACTGTCTTGAGCCTTAGAACCACCTGTCTTGTAGCCTTCTGGGAAGTCCCTTGATCTTGAGCCTTTGACCTCATCAACCATCTTGAGTGGTTGAAGTTCCATAAGGGATTTAACTCTTCAACCAACTGGCCTCGACACCGTTATCTCAGTATTTAAAGCCCACCCTCGAGGATGTCCCCACATGATAAACACGTGACCCTTAGTCTCAAAACCGCGTCATCCCAACTCCCTCAAGTTTGGGGTGTAAACAACACCTAATGCTAAAGTCGTTAACCTTCCATCAAATGAAACGCCATGTTTTGGGATACAAATGCATCGAAACACGAAATCTTAAATTAATTAAATTATATAAACTAATGTATTTTGCAAATAATGAAATTACTCTTCATCTCTGAATTGTAAAATTGTTAGAGGTTTGGCACACTGCTACAGCCTTTTCCACAAAAAAAATAAAAAGAATTTAAAAGTATTTTTTATTTGTAAAAAATTGCTTATAATTCATTAAAAAAATTGCAATTATTACACGAAAGTTTCTTAAAATTGAAGGGGAAAAGTGAAAAAAATTTAATGAAAGAGTTGAAAAAATAATTACAAATTTTAAGGTTAGCTTGAGTCATGGGAAAACCCCAATTATTTCAAATAGACATTACTTAATAATTTGAGCATAGGAAAAAAAGTAAAAGAAAAATATATAAATAGTTGAAAAAGTAGTTTAAAATAGTAAGATTGGCTATAAAATCCCGGAGCCCAATTATTTAAAAAAATATTTAAATTATTTGAGCAAAAAGAAAAAAGAGAAAAAACTACAAAAGATTTGAGGGTAATTAGTAATTTTTATTTTATTTTAATGAAAAGTTAAAGGTGTTAGTATTAGGTATGACATTGAAAAATTTTCAAAAATTTAGGTATGACTTTGAAAAATTAGAAAAGTTAGCTATTTTTTGAAACTACACCTAAATTTAGATGGCTTTCAATAAAAAAAAAATCCAATAAATAATAAAAAAAAGGGGTATTGATAATGCTAGGACGCTTATTATTATTGCCATGGCTACAATATCGTTTAACTGCTATTGGACAAAAATGCCTTTTGTCCTTTTTTTGTAAGAAGAAAACACTAGGCTGCCTACACACATTTAGTATGGTCTAGTGACCCAAAAGAAATCTGCCCAGATACAACGTAAGAATGACATCAGCCTCTACCGAAGAGAGACCCAAAGCTGCAACCATGTCTACCACTTCATTACCTTCCCGATAGACATGAGAGATTCTCATCTCCACAAAATGAGCCAACAAATCCCAAATATCTTCAACCAAAGTCCAAATTCTCCAAGTGCACTGATATGTCTTCTCAATGGTATGAATAACTATGAGATTGTCTCCTTCTATATGCAAGTGGGAAATCTTGATTTCTAGACATCTCTTAATACCTTCTCTAGCTGCCTAGGCTTCTGCTATGAGAATAGGGGCATTTCCAATATGTCCAAAGTTCGCTCCGGCGAATTCACCTATGCGTTGGGTTTCTTAAAATGCCCTTTGTCCTTACTTTTTAAAAATTTTAACTTTCTTTTACACGTTTTAACCCATTACAAACTCATATAATTACTTAGATATTATTTTTATATGTTAATGTTCTTGTGTAATTAATATTAAATATATAATTACATACATACTATTTTTATATATTAATATTTCACATTATATTATTTGGTTTGTAAATTCAGACATATATGAATAAAATATTGCCATTCTACTTAGGGGTAGCAGGCTTAGGTTTGGCTCATTTTCATTAAGCTCAGCTCGGGAGCTCAGAAAGTTAAAGCTCGAGCTGGGGCTCGACTCGACTTGATCTAAACTCGGAGAGCTCGAATTAACCTTGCAATATTTTAGCTCATTTAAACTTAATCAAGGTTCGTTTAAACTCATGCTCGGCTTATTTAGGCTCAAATTTGGCTTCATTGGTTGTATCTAATCACATCTATAATACTAAGAAAAGCTCCTTTAGGCTTGCAAGCTTATGAGCTCGAGTTTCACTAGACTCGAACTCGGCTCGATAAGCTAAATGAGCCAGCTATGCTCGGCGAGAGCTTAAAGCGAGCCGAGTTTTTCGAGCTTTATAATGAACTAGCTCGCAAAGTGATATTATAGATGTCAAATTATATACCTAATATAAATGATAAAAATGTTGTTATCTTAAAAAAGTTAACCATTGTATATGATAATGATATGTAGTATATTTTTGGTTTTATAAATTAATTACATAAATTAACTACGTAAAAATTTTCCTTGAATGATATTCCGCTGCATTTCTCTTCGTTCAATTTGTCTTTTACTTCATCTTTCCACTTTGCAAATTTTTGTTTTTCAACAACTTCTTTGTATTAATTATCAGAGCACCAGTCTATTACATATTAAGTAATTAGTTTATAAAACTAAAAATATAGTACATATCATTATCAAATATGATGGTTAAATTTTATAAGATAATTACCTTTTTATCATTTGTATTACCGGATCCCATTAAAACTCTGAAATTAAGCGTGCTTGAGCGAGAGTAGTACCAGGATGGGTGACCTCCTGGGAAGTCCTCACTCTGAGGTTGGGGGCATTCAAAAATAGCCTCTTTTTAGGGGTAATACCCTGAATGGGGAAGACTGCATACATCCGTCCTGCAGACCCTGCTTAGGCGGGAGCCCTTGGGGCACTGGGGATGTTGCTTCTTCTTACTTCTACATATTTTGACATGTGTAATATCACTCATTCTTTGTAGTAGAAAGGCAATACCATATACATATATGTCTAAATTTATAAACAAAATAATACGATACAAAATAATTAATATATAAAAAATAATATTTAAGTAATTATATATTTAGTATTAATTACTCAAAAACATGAATATATAAAAATAATATCTAAATAATTATATAAGTTTGCAATTGATTAAAATAAATAAAAGAGAGTTAATATTTTTTAAAAATAAGGACAAAGCACATTTTTGTCTAATAAAAGCCAAAGGATATTATAGCACTAACAATAATAAGTGTCATAGTATTATCAATATCTTTCCAAAAAATAAAAACTTGTTATAAAATTAGGCACATAGTATAATAAACAAGAAGAGAATAAAAATATAAACTCAATCATAATTAGAGAGAACTAGCAAGTATTTCATTTCAAAACTAAGGAACTAATTAATGTTTTTAGTTGTCTCAAATATCTCAACTCATTCTTCAATTCATACTTCCCCTGAGATAATCTCCAACAACACATATGTATGCCCATGAAATACTGATGCGTGGCAAGTTTAGTATTGAGAATATGCCACTTATCAAATATATGTGTCACTTGTGACATATGTAAATATCTGCATATATGTATATGTATGTATTTTACACAATTTCTAATTTTCTAAGAGATTTGATAATATCTAATGTTAACCATAAAAATTATACTTGAAAAATATCTAATATTAATAACACCCCCCTTTAGATATTCCCCTTAAAATATTTGCAGGACAAACACTCTTGAAAGAATATATTATCCGAGTTATATACGCTTTCTGAACTGTCTCGTGAAAATCCTTGTCAGGAAAAAAAAAAAAGTGGGAAAAACCATAGTGAAGGGAAAAAAACGGCGCACATTAACCAAGAATGTCTCGGAGTTGGCAAATGCCAATCTTGTGTCGATTTCTTGAAAGTTTGTTGTAGATGCTTCTTAGATAACTCTTCTAAGTTCTTGGGCAAATTTTTAAAACATATATTTTATATTTAGTATTAATTACTCAAAACTATTGGTATATAAAAATAATATCTAAATAATTATATAAGTTTGCAATGGATTAAAATAAATAAAAGAGAGTTAATATTAATAAAAAATAAGGACAAAGCACATTTTTGTCTAATAAAAGCTCAAGGATATTATAGCACTAACAATAATAATAAGTGTCATAGTATTATCAATATCTTTCCAAAAAACAAAAACTTGTCATAAAATTAGGCACATGTCATACTCAACAAAAAGAGAATAAAAATACAAACTCAAAGATAATTAGAGAGAACTAGCAAGTATTTCATTCAAGAACTCGGGAACTAATTAATGTTTTAGTTGTCTCAAATATCTCAACTCATTCTTCAATTCATACTTCCCCTGAGATAATCTCCAACAACACATATATACGCCCGTGAAATACTGATGTGTGGCAAGTTTAGTATTGAGAATATGCCACTTACCAAATATATGAGTCACTTGGTGACATATGTAAATATTTGCATATATGTATATGTATATGTATGTATAAAGATATTTTACATAATTTCTAGTTTTCTAGGACATTTGATAATATCTAATATTAACCATAAAAATTATACCTAAAGAATATCCAATATTTATAACACTCACTTTTCATATATTCTCCTTAAAATATTTGCGGGACAAACACTCTTGAAAGAGTATAGCGTACGCTTTCTGAACTACCTCGTGAAAAACCTTGCCAGGAAAAAAAAAACTAGTGGGAAAAACCATAACAAAGGGAAAAGAAGTACAGTGCGTATTTAACACCACCTCATGGGCGCACATTAACCGGGAATGTCTCAAAGTTGGCAAATGCCAATCTTGTGCCGATTTCTCGAAAGTTTGCTGTAGATGCTCTCATAAATAACTCTTCTAAGTTCTTGGGCGAATTTTTACGACATATACTTTACCCTTTTTTAGAAGCTCGAGAGTGAAAAGAACTTTGTTAAAATGTACTAGATTCCATCAACTTTCTTTAACTTGAATAATGCGTGCATACTTGTCTTCATATGTTACTATATGACTCCTCTTGATCATTGATAGCTTACAAAATATGTTGTACCAAGAGCCTTAATGATACCCATTTCTCTATTTTCTCATATAGCGCAAGTGTCTCGACGGTAGCTGCAATTGTCAATAGATAGCCAAAACATAACAGTATAGATATCTAACGAAATAGCATTTTTATCACTTACCATATTTCGATCAACTAAATAACCAGTACTCACATACAAAATTAATTGCAAGTTTGACATATAACAAACTAACGCTATCTTGGTTGTTCCATTAGGATAAAAATTTAACCACATTCTCATATTTTCATATTGGTGCCATACTATATATCGGTGACAAGTTAATCAAAGAGGCCATACTTGGTTATATGATAACTCTATTAATGCATCACTTAAACCAAGATATGGTACTTTAGGATCTAGAATTTATTCATTACCTCATTGAGGACCAAAGGAGATCTTTATCTATTTCAAGGAATTAAACAAAAATTGAAGCATTCAACATATTTAAACACTTAAGTACCGTACTCGTATAAGTTGACCAACAGAGTAATACTCTATCATATTAGTTCTCAATCTACAAGTTGAGACAAAATCTTTTCTTTCCCCAGATCCTTAATCTCAAACTCTTAGTTTAGGTGTGTAACAACTTATTCAAACTCTTCAGAAGTAATGATGTTATTAACATATCCCTCTTTTAGTAGATATGTACGCTGGTTTTGAACTATATATTTCTGACATCTTTGGTCCTTCAAGGATTTTCATATAAGCACCATATCAAATAATACACACACACACACAAATAAAGCTATTACCACATCCATAAGACGCATACAAAGACCGCCCTATCCATTTCTGGTCTTTATGATGAATCTTAGGCTACAAATTGTGTTCTCCATTAAACCACCCCATTCTCTTTGCACCAATACTTAAAAAGTAGCCTACGGGTTTGCTCTTTAGGCATTTGGACTACAAGTCCAAATACTAAACATTATTAATTCTTCATGAGTTGCGTCTTTCTATTCAGTTAATCATTTCTTTGTTGGCATTCTTGAACAAACCCCTGTTCAAGACTTTCAATTTCTTTGATTAGATCAGCAGCTACTATATATACAAACATTTGTTCAATTTTCATTTCTTTTTGGTTCCATCATATCCCTTAATTCATAAAGATCTCTTTATCATTAGAATTTCAATAGTTTCAATAGTCTTAAGGTACTTGATAATCTTAAGGAATTTTATTTACACACACTATTATCTCTGCAGAGTTTTTCTCTTCAAGAGTTTTATAATAGAGGGACCAATCTTTTTCTATTGCTTCTTTTTCTTTCTCGAATTCAAATATTTGGAACCAATATATCTATCATGCTTTTAGTATGCAATGGATGCATTTTTTAATATATTAGAGTATCGCTCAATTGGGATATTACTTAGTGGGGACATATTATTTGGTCACCCTCTTTACATATGTTGCTGATCTTATTGGCTTGTAACATTTTACAAGTGAACGATTTTTGAAACTTAAGGTCGATGATGCATTTCACATAAATTTTTATTTTTCAACTTTCGATTTTCTGCCCCTGATTATAGAAATCCTATTTTGTCAAATTTATAAAATGCTGTAAAATATTTCTAGTTAATATCTCCAGATATTTATCATTGACATAAATTTGGAGTCCCCTATTTAGACCCATCTTTTTGCATTGAGATGGAATAATTGGGACATATGTTATTTAACCAAAATCTACAGATGGTATAGATATCCGGTTCTTGTCAGAGACAAGTTATACCGAGGAGATCCATATTAACCAATTGTTCTAATACAAATTAGTGCTACAACATATATTTTAGCATGTACCCATATAAAAGTAAGCAATCGTAGTGGTCTAGCCACTCGCTACAGGCGTTTAATTAAAATGTAAGAACATTTCTATATGTGGGATACATGATAGTCAACTGTCATCCAATACAATAATCATTAAATTTTAGTACGTGTATTCTCCTACATTATCACCACATAATCCACGATTTAAGCTCATAGCTGGATCATTTATGCAAGGAGTCTCACAAATACCACATCACAAGTGGATTATTCTCTTACATGCAACTAATGGGTAGAGTCCTTTATTAATATCATAAAATACCGAATTGATCAACATATATCTCATGTGTATTTCTTCAAATATATGAGACTCAAACTCAATTTTAATTGAATATGACAAAGTAATCACTTTGCCTTGATCATAAGCAACACATGAAGTTTCGTCTTATGTAAGAATCTTTATATTCTTCAATTGGCGTGATAATTTTCAATGATTCTCTTAATCATCTTTACACCCTGATAACCCAAATAGTCATGCCATAAAACAAAAGTCTTCGGGCATGTTAACTTCTGGTTAATCATCGCAATGAGTATCTCGAAATATATAGTCTTACTTATGAAAAATATTATTTCTTCAGGAAACATGATATATGCTCTTTTGAAGTCTTTAGTTAAGTTTCAAACACCCATTGCTGTTATACTGTCAGTGTGAAATTAATCTCCACCATTCATATTCAAACATACATATAAACAACTAATGAAAATATAAGAGTCATATCACAAAACATCTTAAATAATCATATTATGATAATGTGTTTTATAGTCTTCATAAATGGAGGCTTTAACTTTACATATATTAAAAGAGTCATATCTTTGCTCAAAATTTTGAAAAAATTATTCAAGTTTCACAGTTAAATTAATGTTTGAACTAACAAATAATAGTGGATTTAGATTATAGTTGAATTTGTTCATTCTTGATAATAAGACATATTAAAAAATAATTCACACATATAACTAACTATATGTCATATAAAATATTAGATAGATGATACCACTCTAGTTGTTACATAATAGGGCAACATTATCAAATATGGTTTAGTACAAAAGATAAGACACCAAAACACAAACGTTAGTCAATTTGAACAATTTCGTCATCTATCAGATAATTAATTCTCCCACTAGGATTTTCCACAAAATCAGAAACATCTAAATTTGTGTCATCAAATAGAAAATGATCTTCAGCAAAATTGTACTCTAGGAGTTTTTCTTTCCCTTTTAACGATGCTCGATAAAGGTCCACCAGGTGTTGGGCTGTACGACATGTACGCATCCATTGATCTTTCATACTGCATTGATAGCTATATGTTTCTAGATCATTTGGCAAATTTTGTCCATGAGATTTCTCTTTTCTATTTTTCTCTCCGTCAGTTGTGGATTTCTTTAATTTTGGTCTATTCTGGGTACTATAATGTCAGTTATCATGACTGCGACTATAACTCATCCACCACCACGACCATGACCACGTTTATGACCTCGATCACGTCCTTGATGGTCGTACATCGAAGCATTCACTTTAGGGAATAGTTCGGACCCAGTTGGTCGTGACTGATGATTTTTCATCACTAGCTCATTGTTTTGTTCTTAGTATTTTTTTAAATCCTTGTTCTCGAAATTGCTACTGCAGGAGCACATTCGAGACATAAAAAGTAAATAATATTTTCTGTAACATATCCTCATCAGTAATATTTTCCTCGTATAATTTCAATTGGGAGATAATATTAAATACTGCAGAGTTATACTCGCTTGTAGTTTTAAAATCATGCAACCGTATGTGAATCCATTCATAGCAAACTTTAGGTAAGATCATAGATTTTTGATGATCAAACCTCTCCTTTTAATTCAACCAAAGGATATGCTGGTCATTTACAGTAATATACTTAGCTTTTAATCCTACGGGGATATGATGCCTGAGAAATATTATTGCTTTATCACGATCCTTTAGGAATGCGCTATTTTTCCTTTTAATTGTATCTCTGAGATTCATAGTACCAAGGTGAATCTTAGTATCAAGGGTCCATGTCAAATAATTTTTGCTAGATATATCAAGAGTACTAAATTGAAGCTTAATAAGATTAGACATTATAAAATCACAAATATTAGGGGATGAAAACTTACCTTAAGTATATGATGATCCTTCAGCTTGTTAGAAACTCATGCTGATAACGTGTTATAAAACTATGCATATATTATGCTCAATAGGAAGAGAATAAAAATACAAACTCAAATATAATTATAGAGAAATAATAAGTATTTTATTACATAACTCAGGAACTAATTAATGTTTTTAGTTGTCTTGTCTCAAATATCTCAACTCATTCTTCAATTAATACTTCCCTTGAGATAATCTCCAACAACACACACACAGAGATATGTATATATATATATATATATATATGCCCATGAGATACTGATGCGTGACAAGTTTAGTATTAAGAATATGCCACATATCAAATATATGTGTCACTTTGTGACATATGTAAATATAAAGATATTTTACATAATAATATCTAACATCAATCATAAAAATTATATCCGAAGAATATTTAATATTAGCCATGCCTCCCGACAAAAGTCCCATTTTGGTCACCAAAGTGACCAAAAATGGACAAGTTGGTCACCCAACTCAAAATTTGAAAATTTTAGTCACCCAACTCTTAAAAAATGTTCCATTTGGTCACTAAAGTCATTTAAAATTGGACAAATTAGTCACCCAACTCAAATTTTAGATAATTTGGTCACTCAACTCCTAATTAAAATCTCATTTAGTCACCCAAGTGATTTAAAATTGATTAAATTCACTGTGAGATCATATTTTGAAAGATTCGATCACATAACTTCTAATAAAAATTTATTTAGTCACCCAAGTAGTTTGAAATGGACAAGTTGGTCATCCAAATCAAATTTGGAAAACTCTATTTTCCAACTTTAAAAGAATATATTTTGATCACTTACGTGATTTTAAAGTGATAAAATTCATAGCTCAAATATAAAAATAACGAATTTAATATATGTCTAAAAAGAAAAATTGTATTTGAAGATTGTCAATGAACACAATGATAAAGCAGCAGTAACACATTATTCATATAGATTACGAAGAAGCATTATAAATGATTACAAGCATTAGTAGCAAAATTGCAACTAGAACTATTTATAATGAAATTTTAATTTAGAATACTACAAATAATTTTGAGATTAGCTAGAAGAAATATTTGGTGATCTTTCTCAAGCACTAAAAATTCTAAACCCTACTTCTAAATAAAACACTAATTTAGACTAATAAGAGATATTTTAATATCAAAATAGAGAAAATACCTGGCTAATCTTGTTATAGCCCCAAAAGATTTATGTGTGAAAGAAATTGTAAAATTTGTGAAACAATTTGCAGGGGGTGATTTCGCAGATGTGGTTTGGGAGGGAAGGGTTGTGCAGTGAAAATGGTTTTGGGGGGAAAAATATGATTTTTTTAATTAATTGGGGGGTAATTTTAGTAAAGTGTTTAACTTAGACAAATATTTTAATTTTTTTATAATTATAAGTATATTTAAATTATTACATTTTTATTCAAAATAATTTTTATATTTTATTTTATGATAAAATTAATTATTTATCTTTTAACTTTTTTCCAATGTTAACGATCAAATAAAAACTAATTTGATTGCAAATAAAATATAATCGACTATTTAAAAAAAAATGATAGATAAATTTCAACAAAATTATAAAATTAGAGATCAATGAAAAATAATTTGAAAAATATGATTAAATTTATTTTTTTATTTAAGCAGTGAATTTAATCAATTTTAAATTACTTGGGTGACTAAATGAGATTTTAATTAGGAGTTGAGTGACCAAATTATCTAAAATTTGAGTTGGGTGACTAATTTATCCAATTTTAAATGACTTTAGTGACCAAATGAAATATTTTTTAAGAGTTGGGTGACTAAAATTTTTAAATTTTAAGTTAAATGACCAATTTATCTATTTTTGATCACTTTGATAACCAAAATAGGACTTTTGTCCATGCCTCCCCTTTTTTATCCCTCCCCTCCCCAACCCCCCAAGAACTCGGTGAGAAGAAAACAAATCTCTCCCTTTAAAACCCTAATCCGCCCAAAATTCCCCTAAATTAACGGTTAAATTTCAACTTTAGCACTTTGTTGTTCGTCAGGCATGTCAAATTTTCGTTAGATGGAAAAGAAGGGGAAAATCGAAGCAATTCCCTGCGTCCGCCATTTTACCTTTCAATTTCGATATGTTAAGCCCTAGCCACGGAAGCAGATGGTTAAATAATGAGAGTAAATTGCCGTATTGGTGTTGTTGATGATGATGATGTCTCAATCCCAACCAGATAATCAACTTTCGCCCCTCTCTCTTTCTCCGTTCTCTTACCACCATGCGGAGGTGCCCTCGCCGACGCTGGGGAAGGTGAGGCTGTCGGACATAGTCCCGTATGACGGGGCGCCTACGGGGTCTTACGTGAAGGCAGTGGAGGCGCTGGTGGGGTCGCTGACAAGGCATAATGCCGCCGTGATCGAGCTTGGGCCTGATGACACTGCTGTTATACGCTGCGGATTGGAGGCGGCGAGGTTGTACTTTAGAAGTAGGACACAGGGTGGCAGCGGCGGCAGCAGTAGCGCTGGTAATGGTGGTGGGGGTGTGAAGGGAAGCAGAGGTGTTTACGTGTATAGGGCTGGAAGGTAATTGCTCTTAACGATTTTTCTATTCAGTGTTACACTTGTTATGGTATTTTATGATTTGGTTTTTCGCATAAACCATGTTGAAAGTTGTCATACATTTTTTAGAAAACCACCTCCAAAAGTCTAAAATTTTTCAATTTACCGCTTTGAATCATATTATTAGCTATTCATTATATGATGTGATTTCCATGTCAATTTTGTCGTACCTTTTTTATTCTTGGAGTACGCATGAAACACGAGTTGAGACTAATCAAGCTGGAAATGCATTCGTGTGTCCCCTCCTGCAACTAGGCTTGATCACAAAGGGGGTATAAAGAGGCAGGATTCGAAAGTTGGTGGCGGAGGGTTGGAAAATGCTTTGCCACCTCATATACTTTAGGTCATTCTTAATGAGCACTCTGAAGTCGATATAAAAGTCACTAGTAGGTAACAAAAAAATATCGGTGTGATTTAAGGTGGTTGATTGAAAACTTTTAGACTTTTGGAGGTGGGTTTTTTTTTTGAAAACTTAAAAAGTTGTGACGGCGAGTTAAAAATGCCAACTTTTTTTCAAGCGGGTTTTTGTAAAAATCCTATGATTTTTCTTGTTTGATCCTGCTAGACTAACCCAGATTTGGTCAAAAAGATAGAATAGCTTGCACCATAGATCCTAAGCCACTATACGATGTAAAAATGAATGGGTGTTTCTCCACTTTGAAAGCCCATTACATAGATCCTGGGAGACAAAAACTTAAAAGGTCTTTGTTTCAGTAAGCAATATTGAGTATTAAGCTTGTTAAGAAGTGAGGAGGACAAGAAAACCTTGATTCTATAGGGCACCTTAGCTTTCCAAACGTAAGAACATAAGGGAAAAATAGGGAAATGATTTTGATGCGCAAGATATTGGAAGAAATATTTAGAAATAAAGTTACTAGTCCCATCCAACACTCAAACCCTCTTATTGGGAAATTAAGACAAATGCATTTGATCTAGAATATGGCTTGGCTATGTGCATTCATTAATTTTCTAATAGGAAGTTCCTGTGAAGGTGTAGGTTCTAAGATAATGAGTCACATTGTTGAGTTGTAGAGAAAGCAATTAGGGCAACATGAACGGTGGATAATCTATATAAAAGTAGAAATTGATTGGTCAACCCATGTGTCTTCCCAAAATCGAATGCAGTCACTTGACCCAATAAGGAGAAGAGTGGGGGGAAGGAAAGAAGGATAAAGCTGTGAGATGAACTTCCATGCGGAGGAACAACTCATTACATCCACCAACCTTGCATCCCATCCGTTATCTTGAAAATCTATACTTACTCTTAATCACCATATGCCAAAGGAAACCACATTCCCTAGGGAACCTCCATAACCATTTACCTAAAAGGGACATGTTCTTGGACACTAACTTGCCAATACCCAGCACCCATGGCCGTGCCGCTTATAGGTTCTCCTCTGCAAAATATCTCATAATTCGCTCATTACGTTTTTCAACTAACGTGAGAGTAAAAAAACATGTTTCCACTCATCCAACTCTTAGCAACTTTCCTAGTCACAGGCTTCCAAAAAACTAGAGGACCTAGGATTACCACCTAAGGGAACACCTGAATAGGTAAGTGGCAACTGATGCACTATATAACTACACAAAGATGAGTATGCAGTTAAGGTCAAGTCATCTAAATTTACCCCCAGGATACTAGACTTAGGCAAGTTGACTTTAAAACCTGAAACATGTTTGAACATTTGGATGATTATCAAGACAAACTTAAAAAACCCTATAAATTATCCACCAAGAATAGAATAGTATCACCCGTAAATTGCACGTTGGACACAGACACAGACTTGCTACCCACTTCAATCCCTTAGAACAAATTACGCTCCTGACCTTGAGACAACACAGGACTCATAACATCAGCAACAAGAGTGAAGATAAATGGAGAAAGAGGATCATATTGCTTTAAGCCACGTGAGGTAGAAAACCAATCCTTTGGGTTCTTTTTAATGATAGCCGAATACGAGACATTATCAAAACATCCGTTAATCAAGTTACACCATATATCTCCAAAAAGCACCTAATGCCAAAAACCCTAACTTATTAAGGCTTCCTAAAGTCAAGCTTTAGTAAAATCCCCTTCCTTCATGACCTAATGAAATTGTCCCCAGCCTCATTGGCCACTAAATAGGAAATTTGTCCCCCCCCCCTCCGTCAGAATTTAGAAATTGTAGCACCTAGGAGCTTGCTAAGCTTAACAAACAACATATTAGTTAGTGATGATCATATAAACACTAGTAATGAGGCCAAGATGCCTAAAATCTCTACCTTAATAGAATGATCTTTTTTGGGAACAACTATAACGAAATTAGAGTTGATGCTCTACAGAAAACAACAGTCCCAAGATAGTTCATGAAAACTTTCATGAGATCATCCTTAACATCCTAACAATGGTGATAGATGGCCATAGAGAAACCATCAGTTCTTGGAGCCTTATCACTGGCATAAGAAAAATAGCACCTAAGAGGGTACCACCACGCAAGCATCGGATCCCATTAGAACTCCGAAGTTAAGCGTGCTTGGGCGAGAGTAGTACTAAGATTGGGGACCTCTTGGGAAGTCCTCGTGTTGCACCCCTCAGGTTGAGGGTTCTTAGAAACAGCCTTTCTTGAGGATAGCACCCTGAAGGGAAAAGGTTGCGTACATCCATCCCCTAGACCCTGCTTAGGCGGGAGCCCTTAGGGCACTGGGAATGTTACGTTGCTTTATAAGAAAAATAGCATTTTTTGTGCTTTAAGGAGAGAGAATCAATGGTGGCTAAGGGAGAGGGGCCGGGATTGGGATTGATCTGGGTACAACATACACTTGTGTGGGTGTGTGGCAACATGATAAAGTTGAGATCATTGCGAATGATCAAGGGAACAAAACGATGTCGTCTTATGTTGCGTTCACTGATACGAAGAGGCTCATTGGTGATGCGGCAAAGAATCAGGTTGCAATGAACCCCATGAACACTGTGTTTGATGCAAAGAGGTTGATGGGCCGGAGATTTAGTGATGCTTCTGTTCAGAGTAACATCAAATTGTGGCCTTTCAAGGTCATCCCTGGACTCGGTGATCAACCTATGATTGTGGTCACCTCTAAGGGAGAGGAGAAGCAATTTGCAATTGAGGAGATCTCTTCCATGGTTCTCATGAAGATGAAGGAGATCGTTGAGGCCTACCTTGGTACCACTATCAAGAATGCCGTGATCACCGTTCTGACATACTTCAACGACTCTCAGCGTCAAGCCACCATGGACGCTGGCGTCATTGGTGGGCTTAATGTCATGTGTATCATCAATGAGCCCACCGCTAGTGCCGTTGCTTACGGTCTTGACAAGAAGGCCACTAGTGTTGGTGAAAAGAACGTCCTGGTCTTTGATCTTGGTGCTGGTACTTTCGATGTCTCTCATCTTACCATTAAAGAGGGTATCTTCGAGATGAAGGCTACTGCCGGAGACACGCACCTTGGTGGTGAAGACTTCGACAGCAGAATGGTGAACCACTTTATCCAGGAGTTAAATAGGAAGCACAAGAAGGACATTAGTGGCAACTCGAGAGCTCTTAGGTGGTTGAGGACAGCCTGTGAGAGGGCGAAGAGAACTCTCTCATCCATTCGTTAGACCACCATCGAGATTGACTTTTACTCTCCCATCACCCGAGCCCGTTTTGAGGAGCTCAACATGGATCTCTTCAGCAAGTGTACGGAGCTGGTGGAGAAGTGTCTGAGGGATGCCAAGATGGACAAGAGCTCTGTCCATGATGTCGTTCTTGTTGGTGGCTCCAGCAGAATTCCCAAAATGGCAAGGAGCTCTGCAAGAGCATCAACTCGAATGAAGCTGTTGCTTATGGTGCTGCAGTACAAGCCGCTATCTTGAGCGGCGAGGGTAACGAGAAAGTACAAGACGTCTTGCTCTCGGATGTCACCCCTCTCTCTTGGTCTTGAAACTGCTCATAACCGTCGTGATCCCAAGAAACTCCACGATCCCCACCAAGAAGGATTAGGTTTTCTCAACCTACTTCGGCATCCAACCTAGTGCCTCATCCGGGTATACGAAGGAGAGAGAAGAAGAACCCATCACAATAACTTGCTCGGTAAATTTGAGCCTTTGGCATTCCCCCCCCCCTCCCCCGTACCTAGGGGTCTTCCTCAGATCACTGTTTGCTTTGGCATCCTAAACGTGTCTGCGGAGGACAAAACCACTGGCCAGAAGAACAAGATCACCATCACCAATGGAAGGCTCTCCAAGGAGGAGATTGAGGAGATGGCGTAAGTAGCAGAAAAGTACAAATCTTAGGACGCGGAGCACAAGAAGAAAGTCGAGGCCAAGAATGCGCTGGAGAACTACGCTTACAACATGAGAAACATCATCAAGGATGAGAAGATCGAGGGCGAGTTAGCACCAGCTGACAAGAAGAAGATCAAGTATGCCTTTGATCAGGCCATCCAGTGGCTAGACAGGAGCCAGCTTGCAGAGGTAGACGAGTTAGAGGACAAGATGAAGGAGCTCGAGAGCATTTGCAACCTAATCAATTGCCAAGATGTACCAGGGTGTTGGCGGTGACATGGGTGGTGTTGCCATAGATGGTGACACTCCCTCTACTGGTGGCAGCCCTTCTGGGCCAAAGATCGAGGAAGTCAACTAAGCTAGTCCCTTTGCCTTTTGACATCAAATTCTGATGGGCTCTGCATTTTGGTTTTTGTTGGGCAGTTGTTTTGTCCTAGTGGGTTCAGATTCTTACTCAAGCAGCTCTTAAGAACATTATTCCAAGTGTTTTGTTTTAGTTTAACTAGTTTTGGATTTGCATTAGATTATTATTGTTGAACCAATCAATTGTGTTTTGTTGGACATGTTTTACTGAAAGTTCTGGTTTTTGTTATAAAAAGAAAGAAAAAAAAGAAAAATAGCTTTTTCACTTCCTCCTCTTTAGACGACCTCTCTAAACTCACCCTTCGAGATTTAGAGATTAAGCACCACTCAACTCCAACAATCAATGGTGTAGCGTGGATTTCCTCAGCAAACAAATTCTAATAGAACGAGGTAATTTCTCGAGCCCTAAGCTTAGGTCTTGTGACAACTTTCCCGTCTTCCTATTCTAGTTCCCTAATAAAATTTCTTCTCATCCTTGTAGTCACTATTCAATGGAAAGACCTCGAGTTACTGTCCTCTTTCTTGATCCATTGAGACTTCATCCTTTGCTGACATCGAACCTCCTTCCTTGCAAAAATTTGTAAGCATTCCTTCTCTGAGTCCATTTCTTTCGGAGAATCTTTAGGCAAAGGGCCCCCTCACTATTCTAATTTTAAGCATGTAAGGACATTTATACGCGTGTTTTAATGAATAATACACCATATATGCATTATAGAAGCTGTTGTTAATGTACCGTTGTGCAACAATTAATAGCATAATGGCTATTGGCATGGCAAATATAGAGCTTAGGTTATGTTCCGTTCTAGAGTAAAGATCATTAGTGATTACAATGTTAATCCTTGAACCCCTTTAATCCTATTTGGTTTCACCCTAAATTTCAACCTGTAAAAAGTTTTATCCTAGTGTAAGGTTAAAAATGTTGCATTTTCAGGGGTAGTGCAATACCCATAATGTAAAAGATTTGAAAATCTTTTTTTTTTCCTCCCCCCCCCCCCCCCCCCCCCCAATATTGGTAGTGATTACCCTATTAAATGTTATACTATGAACGCCTAACCTTATAATTTTAACCCTAGACCAAACATTCCTTAAGCCACTTTGATTCCCTAGAAAAACCCAACGCCATCGCCCCTACCAGTTACATAATATCTGCGACACTGTAATACAACTTGAAACTGTAATTTGATTCTATGGAACCATTCATAGGTAACATTTTATCTCACTCAACATCTGTAGCGTGACAATAGTTAAGTAATAATGTAAGGTCCCGTATGGGAATTGGAGCCTCGAATTGAGGCTGAAGCTAGAATTGGGGTCCAGAACATCAGTTCTACTGTTTGGTTGACTTGTTAGAATTGGAATCACTATTCTATTGCCCAATTCCATGGAATTGAATTTTAACAAAATCCATATATTCCCATTTTTGGAGCGAGGGAAAGGAATTACAATTCCATAATAACTCTATTGATTTGGAACCCAAAATGACCCTACTTATTAATTCAAAACCTAAGATGACTTGAAAGCTAAAGACTTAACATGAACTCAATTTGACTATAAACTCGAAATTACCTAACTCGAATGACTTGAGCCTAAAATGATCCGAGCGACTAACCCAGCCTAATCTACCACAAAGTCTAAACTGACCCAACCTGTTAAACCCAAAGCCAGATATGACTCAAATCAAAAAATGAACCGACTCGACTTGAACGTGATCCAACCAAGCTAATCCAAAAGTGAAAATGACTTGCTCTGATTGACCTATAACCTAAGATTTGAATAAAAAATAACCCGACCTACCTCACACCCGATCTAAATTTAAGGTGATTCAATGCGATTGACTACAAAACCTAGATGGCTCAAGCTCGAAGTGACCTGAATCAACGCAAACCGGCATTGTACTAGCCAAAACCCTGAAATGGCCCAACCTAATTAACCGAAAATCCGAGACGATGCAAATGTCAAGTGATTTGTCTCAACTGTAGCTTTGTCTAAGTTGACTCGAACCTTGTGATAACTTGAACTCAGAGTGATTTAATCTAGTCGAAACCCGACCCTTGCTAGCCTGAAACTCAAAATGGTCCTGCCAATTGATTCAGAACCCTTGATGACTTGTATTATTATGGAATTTCAATTGTACTCTCTGATTCCTTTAATTAACCCAGCGATAGAATTTCAATTCTCTCCTAATTCCAATTCCAATTCTATTCTAACGTCAATTTTATTCCAATTCCAATTCTAGATGCCATGCAGAGCCCAATGGATTAATTCTATGGATAACTCCTGAATTGCTTCAACTTCCTCCTGGACTGTCCCGTCCTCACCCCCACCCCCCAGTTAAGAATGTAGGAAGTCATATTTTGAAACTAAAAATTAAAAGAGAAATAAATGTTATGATTACATTATGAACTAAATAAAGTGATATATATTTAATACAAAAATAGGCATTCTTGTTCATGTTATATCTTAACCTATCACCATGTTGATTGTGCCAAGCTATAATGAACCTGTGCAACTTTTCTTCCAAAATTTTTTGTGGAAAGTAATGGCTACCAAGTTGGAAAAGACTCTTAACAAGTATATCATTCTTACTTTATTTCATGTATTGAGATAATCATCTGAAATTCTTTTCTTTACCAATTTATGAATTAACTTAAATTTACAAATGAGGATTATAAGTTATAACCACCTCTACTTGTTCTCTCTTGAAATTGAGATGAACATAGAAATAATGTAGCCTTTCGTGAAAAAATCTCTTTATATGGCAATTGATCCTAGATATCTATTATTTTAGTTTTTCGGGAAAAAAAAAAATCTAAGTTTTTTATTTAATGCATAAACGTGTAACCAAAAAAAAAAAAAAAAACCAATAAAATACTATATTATTGAAGTCAACCAAAACTAATGAATTCTATTAAACTATAGGTCGTTCTGAACCTCAAAGAATGCACTGGAAAACAAGCAGGAGGAAAAAGAACAAATAATAGAGTGCGAAATTCCTACTCGTTAACTACGTTTTCCTAAAATATTTCTAAGGTTTAGGCCCTAGTTCAAAATCATTTATCTTAACCCCATCGCAAAATGCTACATTTTCTTGAACTTTAACATTCAACATCTTTTCATCTTGTTTTTCCTTGATTCTAAACATAGAAAAACATTTATCTTTAGGTTATGTTTGGAGTATGGAATTGGAGCATGGAATTGGGGCTGAGGTTGGAGTTGGAGCCTAGAATTCGAGTTCTGATATTTGGTTCACTTGCTGGAATTAGAATTCCAATTCCACTGCCCAATTCCATGGAATTGAGTTTAACTGAAAACCATATATTCTCATTCCTTGGGGTAGGGGTAAGGAATTATAATTCCACTGAAAATCATTCAACTCAAATGATTGAACCTGAAATGTACCGAATCAACTTCACTCGAAGTCCTAAGCAACTCAACCCGATTGACCGAAAACCCAAGGTGACTCAAATCCAAAAAATGAAACTACTTGACTTGAATGTGACTTAATGAGCTTGAGCCCAAACTCAACTGACCAAATTCACCCAAATGCTAATATGACCCGAACCCAAAATGATCCAACCCATCTCACTCTTAGCCTCAATTTGACCTGAAATTTGAAATTTGCAACACTTTGACCCAAAACCAAGATGACTCGAGCTCGGAATGGCCTAAATTAATGACTCGAACGCGTAGTGATCCAACACAACTAAAACTTCCAACACAACTAAAACTTGACCTGAATTGACTCAAAACTCAAATAATTTGAACTCAAAGTGCTTCGATCTAACCAAAAAGTGACCCTAGCTGATTCAAAACTCGCAATGCTGCAACTTGATTAACCGAAAACCTGTAATGACTAGAATCATTATGGAATTATAATTCTAATATCCACTTCCTTTGATGAACCAAACAGTGGAATTTCAATTCCATCATAATTGGAATTGGAATTGCAATTTCATGAACCACTAATCATTCTTTACTGCATGGAGCTCTTTTAAGTCTCTACCCCTCAAATTGCCTCTTGGATATAGCCACCTTATTCCTATCTTGGTGAATCTTATGACATCAATGTTGCTCGCCAAATATTGCCATGGATGGCTTTTTTGACAATGGAGACAAATCTCATCTCTCTGTTTTCCTTCAGGGAAGTTGGAGGCCATGAGTGTGAACCGTAGTTTAAAACTTCTTGTACTTTTTTCTCCAGTTTTGATGTAGAAGGTCTCTATACTTGTGCTTCTGTCATCTTTGCGGTTACCAAGTGTTATTAAATTTGGCTTTTTCCCCCCTCTTTCACACCTTGTAAAAGCATTAAATTTTCTCTTGGCATCATTGATGTCTTCCTTGGTTCTACATACACCCCTTTTATCAGCCCAAACTTCTATCTTTGATGTTGTGAGGTCTCTGCCTACACATGTATATCCGTCTTTGGTTGAGTCCTTAATACTTACTATGATCCATATTCTAAATCCTTGCCCTTATGATTGACTTTATGTAGACGCAAAGTGGATGGATGGAAATAGGTGACGAGAGAAGGGTTTTCTGTTCAGTGTTGGAAAGTACTTCTCACTCTACATGTGCATTACGTGCCTGTTTGGCTACCTAAGGAAGCACCATGTTTGGCTGACATAGAAAATTGCTTTTAGATTACAACTTCTCTTCTTTTTTTTTTTTTTTTTTCTTTTAACTTCTTGAGAGAAGTCGAGAAATGGTGTTTTCACTATGAAGCCAAATAGAAGCAGCAACGACAACAACAACAACAACAACAACAACAAACCCAGTGCCTCCAAGGGCTCCCGCGTAAGTAGGGTCTAGATGAAGCCAAATAGAAGCAAAGATTAAAAATTTTGTAGTCAATGTCTTTCTTTATAGCAATGCTTTTTTTTAAAAAGTTGACTTCTAAAAGGTGATTTTAAAGTAACTAGTAAATTTCACAACATGTCCAAATGGGCTCTAAGTTCTCTCAATGATCATGTTGAAGTACCTAGCAGTTGAAGTTCATGAGGGACTGTTTTGTTGGTGGCCTTCATAACCTTCTCTTGATGTGCATTCACAAGAGAGTGGTGTGAGAATTTCTTTCTTGTTTGCCATCTTATTTAACCACTAAGTGCAGAGTTGCGTCTGGGGAGTACAATTTTTCCTGAGTTTGGTTTTTGAATATCTTTCAATGGATATAATGCTTTTGAGTCCCACATGCTAAATGCCATTGTTAAATGAGAATAGCAAGGCACAAACAATTTGTGCAAGTGTGCATTGATAATTTTAAATTGAAGCTTCATAATTCAACAGTATGTTAATGCTTTTGTCCTGTTTCTACTGAAACAATTTTAAAACTCAAGATTGTCTGAGGAAGCATCGACCTGTTAAGGCTTTATCACCATGATTTATATTACATGCTTCCAAAGTGGGAAATCACATGATCATGTATTTCCGCTATATCTGATGCTTTGTGATTTATTGTGCACATTACTATCACTTTTGTGCCAGATGTAAGTGTATCCAAAGTATGTGGAAAGTGTCCTGCTCAAATTTCGTCAATTGTAAAGAGAACAGATGTTATAATGTTATTCTCTGTTGCTAAGATTGCTGTTATCTGGCGTGCTTGACTCTGGAATGATGTAGTTTTTAACCTCAATGTGGACCAGTGAATCTCAACCTCCATCTGATGATAGCGAATGGGGGAAGCTAACAAGAATTAACACCCTAAGGGGAGAAAAGTGTTAGAAATATTCAATGTATTAAATTTCAAGATGTCCCTTCAAAATACAACCCATCCCTTTTTGTAGGCACATAAAGGAACCAAGTTCTAGGATTATCTACAACTTGCAGCTATTAACTGGCTAAAATCTAGTTGCAGCTTGCAGCTAGCAAATTACATTAATTCTTGCTGGAAATATCAAAAAGCTTGCTGGAGATTTTGATATTCTGGCTGAGAGTCAAGTTTTGTCAAAAGAACCCTAAGGTCATGTTTGGAGCATGGAATTGGAGCCTGGAATTGGGGTTGAGACTGGAAATGGAGCCTGAATTCCAATTCTGTTGTTTGGTTCACCTGTTGGAATTGGAATTACAATTCCAATGCCCAATTCCACAGAATTGGATTTTAATTGAAAATCTTCCAATTCCTTGGGGTGGGGGGTAAGGAATTGCAATTCCATATTACCTTCATTGCTCTGAGACCCAAAATGACCCCATTGATTAATTCAAACCTAAGATGACTTAAAATCGAAAGACTTAGACATAACCTAAAATTTGATTTGAATCTTGAAATCGCCCAATTGGAATGACTTGAACTTGAAATGACCAAAATTAACTTAACTCAAAGTTTGGAGTGACCCAACCTGATTGACCTGGAACTCGAGATGACTCAAATCAAACTACTTGACTTGAATGTGATGTAAGAAAGCTAAGCTGAAGTGGAAATGACCCGACCAAATTGACCCAAAACGTATGACAACCAAAAATGACTCGGTCAATCTTAAACTTAGCATGAGATGACTCGAAATTCGAAATAACACAACCCGTTTGTCCCAAAACTAATATGAATCGAGCTCGAAATTACCTAAATCAACTCAAACTTGATGGATTCTAGCCTGATTTCAGAAAAGACTTGACGCTATTGACTGAAAATCTGGGATAATTTTAACACTAAATTATCCTACGTGATACTCGACCTGAGTTGACTTGAAACTTGAGTAAAATTGTACTCAAAGTGATTCGGTTTGACCAAAATAACTCGAACGCAATGTGAATCGCTCCAACCAAAATCTGATCATAGCTGATTTAAAACTCGAAATACTCAAATTCGATTAGAACCCATGATGACTTGAATTATTATGGAATTATAATTCTGATCGCCAATTCCTTTAATGAACCAAACAATGGAATTTCAATTCTACAAATTTCTAATTCCAATTGGAATTGGAATTACGAGGTAAACTGGGTGTAGCCTCGATCGAGGATAAATTGAGGGAGCACCGCCTAAGATGGTTTGGACATGTCAGCAGAAGACCGACCTCAGCCCCAGTCAGGAGGTGTGAACAGCTCAACACAGCGATAAGCAGAAGAGGGAGGGGCAGACCAAAGAAGAGTTGGCTGGAGACGATTCGTCAAGACCTAACCCACCTAAACCTAAGAGAGGAGATGGCCTCGGATAGGACACGTTGGAGGGCTAGCATTAGGGTAGCGGAGATGGCAAGAGTAGAGTAGTGCGGGGAGTGGCTGGTTGTCTAAGATTCTTAGGCAAGCATAACCTCTAGTATAGCACTTTTAGGCTACCTTAGTCCCTAATCATGCCCATTCTCCTTTTCCTTCTTCTTCTTCCTCTCCTTCTCCTTTTTCTCTCCTTCTTCTACTTTTGCCTCTATATACATGTTATTGATTGGTGGTTTATCTGCAGGCACTCAGCTACTTCAGGTTGGGGGTCCCCGGAAACAGTCTCCTTTCCTGCCGGAAGGGGTAAGGTTGCGTACATCACCCCCCCCCCCCCCCCCAGACCCTGCGTTCTGCGGGAGCCGCAAGGCACTGGGACTGTTGTTGTTGTAATTGGAATTGGAATTGCATTTCCACAGTCCAATTCTAATTCCATGTGCCAAACAGAGTCGAACTTACAACTAATATGCTATTAAAATAAAGAAGAAAATAGAAAGATTTCAAGCTTAAAATATTAATCCTACGTGGGTATGTCAGTATGCATGCGTACCCATCTACTACGTCTATGAGAATTACCTTTGTGAAAGATGGTCTTTCTAGGATTTCTAAGCTTTTGATTTGTTGACATAGCCATGCTTGATTTGTAGAGAGTTACAGGGCTTAAGTAGTTAGTTTTTGGATCTTGGTCTTTTATTTGCTTTGGATGTTATGGTGCACTCGTTTTCTCTTAATAACAATATTTTCAGATAAGAGATACATGTGTCGTTCTCTTTTTGAGAACTTGAGCAATGGAGTCATACCTGAAGTTATCAGTTGCTGCAAGCAGCAATGAAGAATTAACTGCTGCCAACATTCTTCAGTGTGTATATTTCTGTCATGGATAGGAGATTGGAGTTTAAGATAAGTGACTGTCCAATGTGGGGATGCCTTTTGGCTACTAGTTATTGCAGGCACTTCCATTTATTTGATGTATATGAGTGTTATTTACACTGTTGCCCTAAAGCCCTTAAGTTTCTTCAAATTAGTCCCTTTTTCTTTGTTCAAACTAGTTCCTAATGTTGTAAGTCTGTTTAAATTGGTCTCTCGTCTTCCTTTTTGTTTAAAATGGTCCTTCATATTTTATTTGTGACAAAATTGGTGTTTTATTTTCTTAACTCTATACATTGTTTCTCTCTTAACATACATTTTTTTTTTTTTGATAAAATAGTTGGACCAGCTTTGAATTTTTTATCTAGTGCTGGTCATCAAATAGACAATGAATTGCCATGAAATAAAACATGAGGAACTATTTTGAATAGAAAAAAGATGGGGGACCAATTTGAACAAATTTAGAAATATTAGTGATTATTTTGAACAAAGAAAAAGATGAAAGACCAATAAACATTAGGAACTAATGGAGTGAATAACTCATGTATATAACATGTTGGATGGTCTCATCATCATTGCTTCAGATTCATTTGATTTATTTAGATGAGCGACTGATAGGATGCAACTGCATCAAAGATGAAAGGATGACATCAAGTTGTTACTTTGTTATGAAGATTGCAGTCTTCTGGTATATCTAGTTGGAGAGAATGTTAGGATTTTCAAAGATTAGTATGCATTAAAAGGTGGCATTTTTGAGATCTTTTGGATATAAAAGTTCTGGAGCTTTGCTGATAACCTTGGCTGATTAGTAGACGGCCTATAGGGCCTTCTGTTAGTAGTTTCTGGATTTTGTCTTGTGTTTGCGTTGTTTGTTCTTTTAAGAGGAAATCTTATCCTTAATACTTTGTGTATTCTTTACTCCCTTAATAACAAAGTTATCGCCATTATGGTTGATAGTGTGTTTATAATTGAAGGGTCAGTAGTGGGCATGCTAAGATGCTGGTTGAAATGAGTTTATGTGCACGATGCTGGTACCATGGGCAATGTTGTGGCTTATTTGGATCTATGTCTGTTTGATACGGAGTGTCGGGATGATTGGCCTGAATTTAATTGGTCAATTTTAGTTGAGCCGAATTTAATTAGTCTTATTTTTATCCTTAGGGTTATTTACGCTTTAGCATCCTGACCTTTTTAGTAATTATAAAAAGGATCCTGACCTTTTGGAATTGTTAAAACGGACTCTAAGTTTTTATCGTATTAATAAAAAGGATCCTCTCCAGCAACTTGAACCCCCTGAAAAATAGAAAGACAAAATTACCCTTAAGCAAAACGACGTCGTTTTGGGTTTGAATCTTCACACTTACCAAAATATTGCGTTTATAATTGGTAATTTAAAATAAAAAAAATAAAAATCTGCATTTATAATTGGTGCATTTAAATAAAAAAAATTATTTTGGTAAAAGGCTCATCATCTTCCCTAGAGAAGTTGTGCTTTGCCTCCATTTTTCAACAAATCTCTGCTTTCCTCCATTTTTGAACCACGCTGCGCTTCAATGGCAGAATGAAGAATAAGAAGAATATTATTGTATAAAGTAAAATTAAACAAAAAAAGAATGAAAAAAATGACATTTGAGAAAAATATTTTAAACCTACTACAATAAATTAAGCTTAAAAACGTCACTGAAAAAAAATATTTTGAAAAAGATCAAAGTAGCCATCAATGGTGGAGTGAAGAAGAAGAAGAAGACAGAGGAGGGAAGATGGAAATATGTATTTGAATTTAAAAAAAAAGGTAAAACAGTTGAGCATTCAAAGAAAAAAAATCAAGGTCAATATTAATGGTGGGATGAAGAAGAAGATGAATTTGAATTTTTTTTTTAAATATAGCCCCCCCGGGGGGGGGGGGGGGGGGGGGGTTTACCATTGGGGGTGGGGTGACGTGTGGGGGAAGAAGAAGAAGAAGAGGAGGGATATATATATATATATATTTTTTTTTGGGTAATATGGTCATTATACCGTAGTATATTTTAAAATAGTCTTGCCACGTTAGCGCTGGTGACGGAAAATGACGTCAGGTCGTTGGAGAGGCTCCTTTTTATTAATACAATAAAAACTTAGGATCCTTTTTAATAATTCCAAAATGTCAGGGTCCTTTTTATAATTACCAAAAAAGTTGAGGTACTAAAATGTAAATAACCCTTATCCTTATGTTTATTAGTTAGGGTTTTGGTTATCAATTATGCTTAGGGTTTATCATTATGCATATCAATTAGGGTTTATATTATTATTGTTGTCATTTGGAGTTTGTTTTGATTAAGTCTACAACTGTAAATATCCTGGGGGTTAGCCATGTAAGTAACCGGTCATTCATTAGTCATTCGTCAATTAAAAGTTCAAGAGTTTTCTTATTTATTTCTCTCTATGATTGAGAGTTCTTCTGTATCCTTGGCCTAGCCTATTAAGGTGGCGAAATTAGTTTAGCAATAGTGGGGTTCCTAACCTAGCCAAGATTAGCACCTTGTCAATTTTGTATGCTTGTGTTAGCCTTAGCAAGGTTGTGACATTGGCTTCGCTGTAGTGGGGTTTCTAACCTCGCCACCTATCAATTCCTTATACGTTTCTTTGTAGTGGGGTTTCAAACCTCGCAAAGACTGGCACCTATCAATATTCTTATACTTTCTTTCGTCACTATTGTCATGTAACTCATTGGACCTGGCTGAATTACCCATGTTTGATTTGGATGATAATGCTGCTGAATGTCATATATTATTCTGCATTTACATTAACTAAGTTGTCCTCACCATATAGTTCCTTCGTTGTTGAAGAGATAAAAGATGAACCAGTGATGGCACATAGAGTAAGTTGAGGCTTGTTTGATGTTATTTTCTGTTTTTAGTGTTTGGTTTAAGAAACTAAAAAGCAAGTCTTAGAAGCAACTTTTTTCTTTGTTTTTAGATTCTAAAGGTTTGGAACTGAAAAGATGGTACAAAAAATAAGAAAAACCTATTTTTCAAAACTGCCTTTTTGAATGTTAAAAAAATGTCAAACGGGTTGTAAATAATGAGGAATGGTTGCCCAACTAATGATGTGATTTACTGTGATGATGAGTATTCCACATACCTTTGGTGTTTGTGTTATTGCTTAAAGTTGAAAGCTTCTTTATGATTCGTTCCAACTTCCAAGGAGCGGTCTCCTTGATTACACCTCCTTTCCAGATCGGGATAATCTCATCTTTTGCAAAGTCATATGCAGATGTTGATGTGTAGACAAAAATTTACATGGCTTTTGCTTGCTTACACCTGAATTTCCTCATTAGAAATTGACGGCATGTCGGCTCCTTTTTCTAAAGGGCTGTGGAAGATTGTGATTCATCCCCACCTTGTATGGCTGAAATCTTTAGATGCCTCGGCAAGGCAAGTCATGCTGCTTTGTGTGCCATTGCAAGACATCTCCGTTTGCGTACCGAGTAAGAAGACACATTCCTTATGTTTTTCCTCTCTTCTTTTTGTTGTTTGGTTTCCCCTAATGTACTGCTATTAAGTTTACACATTTAATATATTGTACAGCGTCTTTAATCATTTGCTTGATGACACCCCATTACCCTCAAATGAGGTATCCTCCTCCATGCTCGTTGCAAAGTACTTTCATGCATCAATGCAAAACGGAAAGGGGGCTATAGGAGGTGGGAAGCCATCGATAAATGGTGAATTTGAGAAGGGATTGTTGACACTAGTTTCTTCCGACAGCCCTGGCCTTCAGGTATTTATCTATGCTAATCTTTTTTTGATTGGAAAAGAAATGTCATTAAGAGAGGAAGAACGTCCATAGTATTGAGGACATGTCCCCCATAACATCCAAAGCAAATTAAAAAAAAAAAAAAAAAAAAAACCCCTAAAAGCTATTAACATCTTAAGTCTCTTAAATCCTTCTATAAATCAACCATGGTTATTGTACAAAGTCCTCAAAGCTTTTTGATAGAGATTCTAGAAGAATTTGGAAATAATACTCCCATCGAAGGAATAACACTTGGAGGGACTTTGATTTATTTGGATATTTGACTTCGTAAAACAAATTTTCCTCATTATCTCGTTGTTTATATTTTTTATGTATCAGCTATCCTTGGATAATTGCTTTATCAAATAGAATTGTAGTTCCTATTTCCTATATATATCATCGTAGTCAATGCCGATTGACAAATTTGATTAATAATATTGAATTTAGAATTTATTTTTCTATAAGCATAGGGTTGCTTAATGGAAAGGCATATGGTTATTTTACTTGTATTTCAAATTGGTATTAGGGCAAGTTTCGATCCAATTCTGTTTGCTTCTGTCACCACTAGTCCACCATCTGTTAGCAAACAACAAACAAAATCTTAGCGTCACAAGGGCTACCGCCACTGTAGGGTCCCCGCGGGGGGGGGGGGGGGGGGGGGGGGGGGTTGAGATGTATGCAGCCTTACCCTTTCAAGGGCCCTTAACTCTAATGTCAACAAACATTAATAAAAAAAAAAAAAAAAAACCTACTTCAACAACTCTTATTGATGTAGTACAACTTGCTGATAAAAAAATTCAACTGAATTTTATTTCATCAAAACTTCTAAACTAATGAATTACAAAGCTGTATTTATAGAAAAGCTAAACCTTATTCGATAATCAAATAGATAAATTTGAAATAATATAAAAAACTACAACAACAACAACAACAACAACAACAATAGACCTAGTGCCTCAAGGGCTTCCGCCTAAACGGGGTCCCTGCCGGGGGGGTGGATGTACGCCGCCTTACCCCTTCAGGGTGTAACCCTGCCGAGAGGCTGTTTTCGAGGACCCCCAACCTTATAGGGTTGGAAACACGAGGGCTTCCCAGGAGGTTACCCATCCTCGTACTGCTCTCGTCCAGGCACGCTTAACTTCGGGGTTCTAATGGGATTGTCATGATCCTAGACTGTGACCTTGTCATGGCAAGACGCATATTAGTACTTTTATTATATTCTCTTATGATTTTGCCCGGAATATTCTAGAATGCTCTAGGCTTCTTGAGTAGTCCTCCTGTGTAATAGCTTAAGAGTAGTAGTAATTACTTAAGATAATATCTAGAAGCCTTGTAAGGACAAACCACTTGGGAAAGGGTGCTTTGGTGCACGGTTTGCCAAGGGGGACATGTCCCTAGGGATAAACACGTGTAAAATGAATCTAGACAATGCCTTGCATTGTAATCTCAACCGTGGCATTAAAGGGGACCGGTTGGGAATTAGGAGTTCTAGATCCTTCTTCAACCAACTCATCAATGTACTTGCAGCTATCTATAAATATTAAGGTGGGGGATATGCCACTAACAAAAAAAACCAATTATTGAAATACATCAAACTCATTAGCTTCAGTTCTCTCTCTGTCGTCTCCAAGTAATCCAATTATCTACTTTTTCTCTCTTATCTTCAATCTAAATTCTAAACTCTCTATTCTCGTCAATTTCATAAAATTCCTATCATCCTTGCTTCGAAGATCATGTCACAACTCTTGGATTTGTGACAAAGTGGTATTAGAGCGAGCTTTCGATCAGAGGCTAGTTTTATCAAAAAAAAAATTTCCGTTGCACCTCACTCATATTGAGACTGAGAGTCTCAATTACCGAACCAAAAAAATAAAAAATAAAATTCTGAAGCAATCAGAGTTCCTTGTTGAATCTTGAAGCTGGCCATAACAAGAAGTTACCAAGCTGCGTTAACAATGTCCTCTTCCGAGGACACCAACGGAACTCAGGAGAGACTTTCAGCCATCGAGAAACGCCTCGATGTCATGGCTCGCGCTTGGCAACAAGATAGGGCAAAGGACTGAGAAGACTATAACCGAATCCATAAGGACTTCCGATCCTCCATCACAGCGAATCAAACTAGAGTTGACAAACTCATGCTTGCGGTGGACTCAATTGCAGCTGACGTGAAGCGGTTGGTGACAAGCCAAGAAAAAAGGCCGGTGGTTGTGTCGGAGACAATACTGGATGATGCTACGCAGCAAGAAACTGGGGGCGCATGGAATTATGTTCGGTTGGGAGGACAGGGAATCCTGCCCCCACCATCGTGCGAACCAAGAGAGATCAGGAGCCAAAATAGCACGATTGAAGAAGGGAAGCACAGCTGTAACAATGGAGGCCTATGAACTGGGAATGACTGTCACAATCCAAAGCTGGACCTAATTTGAAGGAACTAATCTGAGAACTTGGATTCGAAAGTGTCTCAAGTATTTTCAGTGGTATCAAGTTCCGGTTGGGGAATGGGTGGACTATGTTTCAAGCCATCTCCATGACTATGGAGATGTGTGGTTCCACGCCTTGGAGCTTAAGCACCCACACCTGACTTGGCAGTTTTTCATCGATGAACTAGGTAAGAGGTTTGGAGATCGCTCTCTACAGGATGTAGTGGAAGAATTTAGTAAAATGACTCAGGAAGGGCCGATTGAAGAGTATGTGATCCGTTTCGAGGAGTTAAGGAGCTGGATGATGATTTATCATCCAACATTAAGCGAGGTTTACTTCATCTTGAGCTTTATTAGCAGATTAAAACCTGCTGTAAGAGCTACGGTCAAAGCTGGAAAACCACAGACTTAAGCGCAACCTTCGAGCTGGCTAAGCTGTCGGAAATCGCGATTGAAGAGTTGAAGGTCTCATTACAGCCCGCGCACAAACCCGCTGAGACACGCAGAGAAGAATCCGTGGCCAAATTGGTTGCGCTAAGCCAGACGCAACAGTCGCAGCCATTGTCCAGCTCAGTTGCCAAGCCAACCGTGTCAACAGGTTCATCCCAGCCAACGCGTGACTACGACAAATGTTACCGGTGTCAGGAGAGGTATTTCCCGGGGCATAACTGCAAGGAAAAGCAACTTAATAGTATGAAGGGAGTAGAGGAAACAAGGGAGCAGGAACCAAGCCACGAGGGTATGGAAGAAGAGGAAGAAGACATGGAGGTTTTATTGTGCGCCTTGGAAGGGAAAGTCGCCCACAATACCTTTAGAGTGAAAGGGAGCATCAAAAGAAGACCTATCACGATCTTAGTGGACTGCGGAAGCACTTACAGTTTCATAGACGAACGATTGGTTAAGGAGCTCATGCTGTCAATGCTTCCCACTGTAGCAATGACCGTGACCGTGGCCAATGGGGAAGCCTTGATGAGCTATCTGCGTTGTCCTCAAGTTAAGTGGAAGGCACAAGGAGAAACTTTCATAGACAACCTACGGGCGCTGAACTTGAAGGGCCATAACATGGTGCTTGGAGTTGAGTGGCTTCAGAAGTATGGGCCAATCACTTTCGACTTTGCCGCACTTAAGCTCACCTGTCGTAAGGAAGGACGAGAAGTTGAGCTACAAGGACATAAACAGAAGGCTTCCCTACACTCGTTGTCTCGCAAAGGAATAGTCACGGCCGTCAAGAAGAAAGTCGAGAAAATGGGGGAACGACTTAAGAAGGCCAAGGCAAAAGAGATCGATGCCTTTGAACCCACAAGAGTCCTAGAACGACGATGGGACAAGCGCAATGGAAGGAGAGTACGCAAGATTCTGGTGCATTGGACAAACGGCGCCGAGGAAAAGGAAACATGGGAGGACTTGTCCTTTATTTGGGAGCAATTTTCTTACTTCGATCCTTGAGGCCAAGGATTGCTTCGAGAGGACGGCATTGTCACAATCTTAGACCGTGACCTTGTCATGATAAGACACATATTAGTACTTTTATTATGTTCCCTTATGATTTTACCCGGAATATTCTAGAATGCTCTGGGCTTCTTGAATAGTCCTCATGTGTAATAGCTTAAGAGTAGTAGTAATTTCTTAAGACAATATTTAGAAGCCTTGTAAGGACAACCCACTTGGGAAAGGGTGCTTTGGTGCACAGTTTGCCAAGGGGGATGTGTCCCTAGGGATAAACACGTGTAAAATGAATCTAAACAATGCCTTGCATTGTAATCTCAACCGTGGCGTTAAAGGGGACCGGTTGGGAATTAGGATTTCTAGATCCTTCTTCAACCAACTCATCAATGTACTTGCAGCTATCTATAAATATTAAGGTGGGGGATATGCCACCAACAAAAAAAACTAATTATTGAAATACATCAATCTCCTTAGCTTTAATTCTCTCTCTCTCGTCTCTAAGTAATCCAATTATCTACTTCTTCTCTCGTATCTTCAATCTAAATTCTAAACTCCCTCATTCTCGTCAATTTCTTAAAATTCCTATCATCCTTGCTTCAAAGATCAAGTCACAACTCTCGGGTTTGTGACAGGGATCCGGTGCATTAGTGCCTGGAAAAAAAAACAACATTTTTAGTGCCCCAAGGGCTTCTGCCTAAGCAGGGTTGGTTGGGGGGGGGGGGGGGGGGGGGGGGATGGATGAACGTAATCTTCCTCCTTTAGGGTGTTAACCCTGAAGAGAGGCTGTTTCCGAGAACCTTCAACCCGAGGGGGTGCACGTGCACTTTTCATGAGGTCACCCATCTTGGTACTACTCTCGCCCAAGCACGCTTAACTTCGGAGTTCTAATGGGATCCGGTGCTTGCGTGTTGGTACCCTCTTATCTAAACAGATATATTCCAATCTAATCCTATCAATTAATCTATTAAAATCTAATAGAATATCAAATCTTTTATAATCAGTAGTCCTCTTCTACCATGTTGTATCAATTCCCCCTTTGTTCAATAAAAACTTAACCATGAGTTTTAAACAAACATAGGAAATAGAAGTTGTAGCAAACATCCCTCTGCGTGCAGGGTGCGCCTTGGATGAAGTGCAAAACTTTTGCTTTTGGGATGTTGACTTAATAAGCTTTTCAGGAATGATGAAATCAATAAAATTTTCAGACTATGTATCATCCATATTTTTGGGCAATTGGATATGCAATGCTGTTCTTCTTTCGCTTCATCTTTCATCTTTTCCTCTTCTTCTTTCACTTCATCTTTCATCTCTTCCTCTTCTTTTTACACTTCATCTTTTATCTCTTCCCCTTCTTCTTTACCTTCGTTCTCCTCCTCGTCCTCTTATTCTTGTGCTTCATCTTCCCCTTCTTTATTTTGAATTTTACTTTGTTTTTCCTTTGACTTTTGTAGATGATAGTGATTGGGGAAGAAGACAATATTTTGTATCTGGATCATAAGGAAGCTCATAAGTGGATATAAGAGAGGATGTTGGGGCAGTTGCATCACGATAAGCCCTAAGATACTCTCCCAGCTTGTTTAGTGGAAGCACATACAACTGACCCTTCAGCCTAGAAACATAATAGAGATCCGGTGTAGGATACATCATGAAGAAAACCGGATTCCAAATAAATTCTCACCAATGATAGGGATGCGAAGAGTTACCCTTACTATATGGCCCATGTTTATTTAACTCGAGATAATCCAACTCTGGGGTTGAAAAGTAATTGGACGTGGGCCTGATAGTGGATATAGAAGGCGTATGGACATTGATAAGGTGAGAGAAATCGAATCGACCTAGGGTTGCGGACGGGCCTAAGAAGCCATTTCACTCGATCATTATCAAACTGACTGCATAAGGGTTGAAGGGTTGAAGTAGGGCCAGATGTGGGGATTTCTAATTAGGGTTTTCGAAATTGGGGATGTCGAATTAGGGTTTTCAAATTTGGGGATTTTGAATTAAGGTTTTCGATCTAGGGTTTTAGGATTTTCGAACTAGGTTTTAGGGTTTTCAAATTTAGGGATCTCAAATTAGGGTTTCTAACTAGGGTTTTCGAAATAGGGCTTTAGCATTTCGTGGGGGTAACTCAAATTGATTGGGGTTTGACATGAAGCTAAAAACTAAAATTGGTTTAGGGATTTGGTTTGAATTAGTGTTTTTGGGTGGAGTATAGTGTTGATTTGGGGTTTTGGGGATATATCGAGGTATTTTGTGGGTTTAGGGTTTTGACTATTAGGGTTTTCTTTTTGAAGTTCGAAGCTTCGAAATGGGTTAGGATTTCTTGGGGAAAACGGAGCTAGAGGAGGTTTTGTGGAGGGTTGAGGTTTGGTGGTGGAACATATGTAGCGCGGTGGCTTGTGCCGGGGGGGGGGGGGGTGGCTTGATGGGGTGGTGTTCGCAGCTACTGCTTGTTTGGGGCTAGGGTTTTCTTGTTTTCTTTCTTTTGTTTTTTTCGGAAGGCTAGGGTCTTAATTTTTGTTTTTTAGGGTTCAATCTTATTAATTAGGGATAGGGTACCCCTACACCGTGACAGTGGTGGAAAAAGATACTACTCAGCGGTAGTATCGCGCACAAGCGGTGGCACTAGGGTGGATGTATGATGGTGATCCAGAACTAGAGCTCTGATACCAAATTGATGTAGCAAAACTTGCTAATTCAAAATTTCCAAACTAATGAATTACAAAGCTGTATTTATAGAAAGGCTAAACCCTATTGGATAATTAAATAGATAAATATGAAGTAATATAAAAAACTACTTCACTAAATAAAAATAACCAATAATAACTAAAATATCCTATTAGCTATAAAGATATATTCCAATCTAATCCTATCAATTAATCTATCAAAATCTAATAGAATATTGAATCTTCTATAATTAATAATCCTCTTCTTTCGTGTTGCATCACTTAGTCCCCTTATCAGTGATGCACCTAGTTGACTACCTGATCGTGTTTTATAGAGTGTTTTAAAACCGCGTACTGGCAAGCATACGAGATCGTTGTAGCTTAATTGGGTATACGGGTGTCGTATCCTCAGGGAATCGATATTAAGTTAGACTCAATGATTTGAGAGTGGTTTGATTCAGGTTTTGTTGGTGAAGTAACGCAATTAAAACAATGAAAAGGTTGTTAATTAAATTGAGTTTAGTTTAAGGAATGAATTCAGGGTAGCTTAACTCGTATCCCATCACTATATTTTATTTATGACAAAGATTTAGGAGGCTTAGGCTATAAGCACTAAGATTGGGTTAGTATTTAAATTAGGCTTAGGTTAATGAACTAGTCTTAAGACATAACCTATCTTATCACCCTAAGTGTAGCATAGATTATCTCATTAGCATTATTTAATTTCTTTCTTGCCCCAAATTTAATATTACTTATATAAAAGATTGTGTTTAGGGTTGTGTACAACCTCAACTCTACCACGCGTGAAAACCTGTTATGTTATGGTTTAGGCTACAAGCTTGTAGAGAAACACTAATAAGTTGGAAATCTAAACATGGCTACAAGCATATATAAAGAAAATCAAGCAACATGAGTATTTCCCCACAGGGGTGCGAAAATAACATAACAAAATTATTGTCAAAAGTATAATACAAATCCGGGTTTCGGACGGCTACCCGTCCTTCATCCCTAAATTAAAAGAGTCTACTCCTCCATAGGAGTTCTACATATCATTAAAATCCAGAAAAAGAAAAAAAAAAAATCGTTGAATAAAACTAAGAAGTGAAGATTCCCTTAATTGGCGTTGACGTTGATCCGTGCTTTGACCTCCCAACACTTCGACCACCTACACTTCGGTGTTTGAGAGCTCTTGAATCTCGTAGTGACTTCGGGAAGGAGAGAAGGAGAAGAGATGTAACGCCCCCAAACGTTATACCGAATAGGCTTAAGTTAAGAGGACGCTACACGGCCGTACTTATAATAAATCCCCTTATCATAGTACGAAGCCTAAAACCTTTCGATTAGAATTTCTCAAAATTCCATAAATTTTGCCAACATATATGACCTCAAGTCTAAATACATCGATACTAACATTTTAAAACTAATAGTGCGGAAGCTCAAAGTACAATATCTCAAACAGTCTATAATATCCCACTACAAAACTGTCAAATAATTAAACTACAAAAATAGACTAAATTTCGAAACAGAGAGTCGCTGCATCATCCTCATTCCTCTAGAATTTGCCACCGGCTACTAATCTGAAAGATAAATTTATAGGGTGAGCAAACAACGGCTCAGCAAGTATACCATACACCCTACCCGGATCAGGCATATTATTTAAAATGATTAACACTCCAACCAAAGCAAGTAAAATCAATTTATCTTTAGAAATCATGTTGAGGTAGTACCAAACCACTACTTTATAATTTAACTTATTTCACAAGAGCTCATTTTGGTAAAACTCACAGACGAAACGAAAACTACGGCCGGTATTATTCCCGCGACAGGGTCACAATCGACATTCACATTTCACAAATTCGAACCGGTTCTAAGTCGACAGATCCAATAGGATCGAACATAGATCTATGTGCCGGTATTATTCCCGCGACAGGGTCACAGATCGACTTTCACATTTCACATTTCGCATTTTATCGTTGATAGACCCGGGAGGGTCAACGTAGTTATCTGTAAGCTCTTCCCATAAAATCTTTTAATTCAAATAGCAAGTTCACAATAGTTCTTTCACATACTCACAAGTACAATTTCTTTCAAGATTCACATGTTTAAACATCAATTCAACGTATAAATCAGTACAATTCAAACTACACATTAACACATCAAACAATAGTAGAAATTATATATTTAAACGACAAATCAACGTATAAATCAGTACATATTAAATCAAAAGAGTAGAAATTACACAATTAGCCAAATATATATGCCCGAACCTATTTTAACAAAATAATAAACTATTCAAACATAAGTCTCACATATAAACCCTTAAAAATCAGATTTTTCGTATTTATAAACGAGTAGGGGGAGTGGTACACTTACCTTTACTAGCGTTTAATCCAAACGTCGAACTCCTATTATGGGTTAGCCTCGGATCCTATAAAGCGAGAATCAAAATTTAGGAGAGAGCGAGAGTGAAGGAGGCGAGAGAATCGAAAAAGACGCACGGAGGCGAGAGAGAGCTGCAGGGTGGCGAGAGGGATGAAAGTGAAAGGGTTTTGGGGGAGGGGTTCTCCACCGGACCCTTTTTTTGTTTTTCTTTTTTTTATTTCTTTATATATATATATATATATATATACATTTACCTATTTTAATCACTTTAATATTACTAATAGACCCCTTTCTGATAATTAATTCATTAATTCATTTATAATCCAATCGAGATAATAACGAACTTTAATTGTATTATAATACCTAGTCTAATTTAATTAGACTGGGTATTACAAGAGACAAGCAAAATATGTGAAAAGCGGCATCCACCCCTTTCTATTTATACCTGCGGTGTGACCTAGGGTTTGCTGCGGGAATCTTGCTGTTCGATAGGCATTGTTGCATGCACGATCAATCGGTTGTCCCACTGTAGGTTATGTCCCACTGTAAGCTACCGATTGACTGGTTCTTTGTGCCGATTGGTCAATTCCTTCCCGAAACCTTACAAGATCTATTTGGGTTACCGAATTACGAGCTAATGGGTTCTTCTTTTACGCACGTGGTCAGGTTTTTCAGTGTAGTCTTCAAATATGCCTAAAATTCTGCTTGATTTCGCCACTTTTCAACCTTTGTTTGCTCTGTTGCATCCTAAGCCTAAATGTGCCTAGATTGCAATAAAACACACTTTTAAAAGCCGGATATGTCGCAGGAATGAGGTACAAAATATACAAAAATAAGGCACATCACTACCCATAAGCTCATGGTCCACCCAAAGCCTACGCCGACACCCTAGCTCTGAAAATTGACCCTCAAACCACTAAACACCTTTTCTTCCGACGAAAGACCTTTTTTTTTGTAAGTCAGCTTAATATTTTTGTTACCAAAAGAGAGAAAGTACAAGCGTACATGGGGCAGATACCCTACAACAAGTCCAAAGCCTACTAGTCAGGTTGGACCAAAGAAAGCAACAAAAGAAGCTAGGACAAAGCGGAAAAAACACTAAACAAGGCAAAAAAAAATCGAGACAAAAGAAGAGAGGAAACGAATACCAATTCGACTCCTAGAAAACATAAAATAAGCGAAAAATTAGGAACAAAGAAAAGTAAAGAAAAAGAAAGGAGAAAATGGATGAGTCATCCCGCAGTAGCAGCAGCAGCTTTGGAGGCCGCCTGAGTCATCCGATGCTCAGCACGGTGGGAAAGGCGAGAGGAAGGAGCAACAATGGTCCATCCATGCTCAACAGTACCAACAAAAGCAGGAAGCGGTATGGACTGGGAGCAAGCAATCGAAGCAGAGGTTGAGGATGCCGAACTGGTCTGATTAGAAGTTCGACCTATTGGAGCAATACTCGGAACACTGGCCTCATAGTTCAGTGTACAAAGTAATAGCTCGTCAGAGCAACATAAGTTGAAGCAGGGAATGCAGAGGATTCCCCCCTAATCTGAGAGGGACCCGCCGAAACACGAAAATCATAGAGATCCGAAGGAATCAAACAACGCCTAACCGAACCCGGAGAAGAAATAACATCGTTGATCCGAGGCGAGGGGAAAATAGGAGATAGGGGGCTGGGGGCGCATCTCGGGTGGCCCAGAGCCATCCAACCCTAGGATTTCTAGGGGCAGCGTGCCCTCATTTGGCCCCAGCAGGTGGGCCCGAAAGGGCCACGGCGCTAGGCCCCAGGAATAAAAATAGGTCCGTTTGCACTAAGCCCATGGGAAGCCCCCAAAAGATTGGGCCTTGTATCCAACAATGTACCAAGCCTACCCTTATCATCAGTTGGGCCAACCGGCCCGATAACATTGATCATCCCAGCACTATCATTTGAAGCTGGCCCACCAGCGACAACTGCACCCTTTCTCCAGCGATTCCACCGGTGAGTCTTGTTACCGGCGACAATATGGAGAGCGGGAGGAGGAGGAAGATCCGGCCTAAGATAAACATGACCAAAAACCGAGCATTTTTGCAAATAGGAGGCAACCTTTCATACCTAATGGAAATCGGGATACGAGGACCATCAAAATCAACCACCAAACTACTTGGAGGAGGATCACGAGCACTTATTTCAACACAAACTCGAGTATACTGAGTCAAGGTTCCATCGAGAGTTGGAGAGTCCATGTATATGGGTTTCCCTTTATCGGTTCATAAAGGCGCCATTAGCCCATGAAGTTGGATCCAAATCGGAAGCTAGGAAGGCTCGGTCCGTGCAGATAGGTTGTCAATAGACCAATGATGAAGACAGATACTGGCCCTTAAAATGCCAAGGTCACTTTGGAGGACCTTATCCGCATCATCAAAAGAACAAAACAGGAAAAAATAGCCCTCCTTTGACGGGATGACACATTCTAGGCCCATTGAGTCCCAAGGGAGTGGGCTATAACAATACAAGAAGATAGTGCAACCCGACCACCAATGAAACAGTCACTAAGACATCGGATCCATTTAGCAAATCTCGGTGCTACATCATCATGGGAGACAGTTCTAATGATTGTGCCATTATCTACTTTAGGGGGAACATAAGAGAGAGGACCAATTGATGGGCTGTGAATACGATCATACCACGAGATAAACAACTCTCCCGGATTCTTATCCCAAAAGTCGTTAACCAGCCATCCCGGGATCAATTCATCACCCCGATGAGTGTTTTCCGTAGCCATGGAACCCGGGCCCGAACCGCACAAGAAAGGAGCTACCAACAAAAATATCTTCGACAAACACTTCAACAACTTCTGAAATAACTTCTCCAATCCTAGCAACCAACTGTGCACTAATCCTAACACCTAACAAACCACCAACCAACCACCCACAATCTCAAGAAACTCGCTACCTAATCACCACGTCGCCACCACCAGCACTGCCATGGCCACCAACCTAACCACCTGATAGACCACCACCACCCAACAACCCACAAGCCACTAGAGCACCACCACAACCTCCACCTCCCCAACCACCAATACACCACCAACCCCACCAAACAACCAACAACCACCACCAATCAACCACTTCCCACCACCAAAACAAACACAACCCACTGCCAATACAATCACAACCACCACCAATACAAACACAACCCAAGATTGAGGAAGCTAGTGAAAAGAGAAGAACAAGAGCCAATATACTAGCGAGAATGCAACGGCGATCAAAGGAGCAGTAAGTAAAATCACCGAGCAACAGCCAATCAAGTTTTTGGACATAGCAAATGAAAGCTTAATCAAAAGCTCATCCAATCAATCCACTAAAATGTAAACTTCAAGCGAAGTTCATCTAAATGAGCAATTCAAGCAACAAGCTCAACAAACTAGAGGAGAAAAACTCCCCTGCCCAACCCGAAAGCAGAGTGCAGCAACTCCAAAGGAACCAATGCAATTTAACGCACCAAAATTGAACCAATGCAGCAATTGGCTATCACAAAGAGCAAAACTAGTAGTAAGAATGAAGATCTTACCAAGAATTTGCTCATAGAGGGGAGGAAGTCAATGTAAGAACCAAGAAGAGAAACCCTAATGTAGGAGAGAGAAATACAACATCAACACCACCACCACCACAACCACAGTGATGAGGAGGACCTAAGAAGCAAGGAGAGGGCCACCAGATGAGATGAATTGAGATCTTTGAAGAGAAAGATCATGCGTCCTACGTAAATCAACCCATTACTCTCAAACTCCCTCTCTTACATGTGTTTCCACCCTCAATCATGATCAAATGGCAAGGAGGCTGGTCTACAAGAAAGAGGAGAGGACGAGGATCACAAAAATGAAAAGAACGCCATTGTCTTAAGCCCCACCTCTAAAAGGAGGTAAGCTTACATTGTCTTGATACCTTGAGTATTACAATTGATTTGAGGCACTAAGGCTTAGACGTGGGATGCAATAGAGTCCTGGGATGACAACCAGGAAGTTCCTAAATGGTCTTAAACCCCACCTCTAAAAGGAGGTAAGCTTACATTGTCTTGATACCTTGACTGATGCTTATCATAAGGCTTTATAGGTTTAGAGGTACTTGAAGATCTCCCATTTCAATAGAGAGACCTTTCCATTTGGGGAGTCTTATTCTACTAGATTAGGTACATCCAAAACCCTAATCTATTGATGCAGATTAAATGTAATACTCAAAGTCAAGTAGTTACCTCTAATGTTAAATCAATTTCTTCCCACTCCACTTTGGAATTGTTTGTTTTAGGTGTAAGGCAAAAGGCCACATTGGTTCTTGTTATCTTCACTACGCCCTAGCAACTTAGTATCAAATGAAACTGTTGAGCCTTTAGGCCCGCCGTTAGATAAAGAGGACCTTCGCTATAATCAGGAAGCCCTTAAAAGTCTTGGGAGGAGCAAAAATGTCATGAGATTTATTTTTCCATCCCTTATTGGCCAAGACACTGGGAAGTGTCAAGACCCCAAACATAGCAAACAGAGGGCCAATGACTTATAAGCCAACAAGAGAACCAATGGTCATCGTAGGTGAAATATTCAGAACCTTATTCTAATTATGTTTAATAATCCCTTGGAGTTCAAAACTTAAAACAATGGCTAAGACTTCCAAAAGTAAACATATTCTTCATAACTGAACAACTGACCCATAAAACATAAAAGAAAGCCTTTTATAGTTGTAACCACTTCAACCATGTTGAGAGAAGGTCCCTTGAATTTCTCCACTTAGCTTACTATGCCTTGCCTGAAATTGTTAAACAACAAGGTAAGCATAAAGCTGTGCCAGTGACAAATCCGTCAATAAAACAAGGATCAAACATTATTGAAAGACATGAAACATATTTCAAAAGCATAGCCAAAGTCGCTTACTAAAAGTTTATTCGGAAACTTAAGAACATATCAACTGAACTCTTGGGTCTTAAGCCTCTTGGTTGTGGCTGCATATAATCCCTGCGACCGGGCTCAGAATTTGCTATCATAATTGAGTCCCTGGCCAATTACGGGTTCTAGAAACGTTCCAAATAGTGCACCATTGACAAAAATGGTATAATTCCCCATAGAGGGCTTAAAGATGTCTTTCTCCGTCATCATAGAGCACAACTCGCAAAACAAAAGAAACGTATTTCATATTTGCACATCATAGAACATGATTCAAACCATATTTTCAAAATAACCATAAATCAAAGCAATATAACATAGCCAATGTTAAAATCCATATTCCATAAACTTAGTCAAATATGTTTGATCTTATTTTAATTTCAAACACAGAGATAGGAAAATAGGTCATAGAAAGCAAGTCTTTTGAGAATTTTAAGAAACTATTAATATATCAAACACTTAGAAACTTTAAAAAAGGACGGAAGAGTTAACGATTAAGGTACTTACTAGAAGAGACAAAGCTTTCCTAAAATACCAAATATGAACACTCCCTCTTTTCCCTTTCTTCTCTTTCTCTTTTTTCTCAACTCTTATCTTCACTTGAAATGAAAAACTTGGTTTTTTGAATGATTTAAGAGAAGGGACGATAAGGCGTATTTATAGATTTTTTTTGGGGGGGGGGGGGGGGGGGTGGTTTCTTTAGGATGTTTAAAGAAGGGATAAATGCTGGATTTTTTTGTCAAAGGGGGCGTGCTAGTCAAGTCAAAAAGCAAATGCTGTGCTAGTCTAAATTCAGAAAAAGAACTTTATAGAGCCAAAAAGGAAATTCTTGGTCAAATATGGTGGCCATTCAAAGAAGGAGGCTTATTAGTTTGGTCAAAGATGGGTGGCTAGAATTTCAGCTAAAAAAATGTTCAAGCAACCACTTAATCTTGTGCTTTAAAATTTAAATTTCATACATTTCTTCCGCCTACTATAAAAGAAGTTTCGTCCTTGGAACTTGTGTACTTGAATCAGCAAACAAAGAAGGATACTTTTTGCGCATTTCATCCTCATGTTCCCAAGTTGCTTCTGCCTCACTGTGATTATTCCAAAGGACCTTTGCTAGGCATAGGGTTCGGACCTCAGCACTTGCTCCTTTTATCTGATAATTTTTACTAGATGCTCTTCATAGGAGAAATCATCTTTTATTTGCAAAGGTTCGTGCTGCAATACATGGTTTGGATTGGGCACATATTTCCGTAACATGGATGCATGGAACACGCTATATACTCCAGATAAAGAAGGTGATAGTGCTACTCTATAAGCTACTTCACCCACTTTCTTAAGGATTTCAAAGGGACAAATTAACCTCAGGCTTAACTTCCCTCTTTTGCCAAATCTCATTACACCTTTAGTTAGAGATACTTTTAAGAAGACGGGATCCCCTACTTCAAATCGCAATAGCCTTCTTCGAACATTCGCATAACTTTTGTGACTACTCTAAGCAGTTCGAACTCTTTCTCTGATCAACTGATTTTTCTCTACGTTTATTTGGAGGATCTCAGGGCCCAAAAGCTTCCTATCCCCGATGTCATCCCAGTAAACAGGTGATCTGTACTTCCTCCCATACAATGCCTCATAAGGTGCCATTTCAATCCTGGAGTGGTAGCTACTGTTGTAAGAAAACTCAATTAATGGCAAATGATCATCCCAGCTTTCTGTGGAATCCAAAACACATGCTCTAAGCATGTCTTCCAACACCTGAATTGTTCTTTCAGATTGCCCATCTGTTTAAGGATGGAAGGCTGTACTAAATGTAAGTTTGGTACCCAATGCCCGCTGTAGACTTTGCCAAAATTGTGAGACGAAGCGAGGGTCGCGACCAGAAGCAATATATACTGGAAAGCCATGTAACTGGACAATCTCATGTAGGTATAACCTGGTGAGTCGGTCCAGGTTGTAAGTGATCTTTATGGGTAGAAAGTGGGCAAATTTAGTCAAGCGATCTACAATTATCCAAACTGAATTATGCCCCCTTGCTGTTCTTGGGAGCCTAACTACGAAATCCATTGCAATATTTTTCTCGTTTCCACTCTAGTATAGGCAATGGTTGAAGCTTACCAGCTGGCTTTTGATGTTCTGTTTTGATTTGCTGACATGTCAGGCATTGAGCCATAATTTGAACAATGTCCCATTTCATATTGTTTCACCGGTATCTTTCATGAAGGTCACGATGCATTTTAGTTCTGCCAGGATGAATGGAATAACTCGAGTTATGAGCCCCCTCTAGTATCTCCTTCTTCAACTGAGAATCATTAGGAATACATAGCCTTCGTTCCTCAAATCTCAAGAAACCGTTTTTATGAATTCTGAATTTGGTTTCTTGATCACTTTCCACATTATTGCGGACTTTACATAATTGAGCATCAACCTTTTGGGCGTCTTTGATCCGCTCTATTAGGGTTGGCTGAATCCTTTGCTGAGAAAGGGAGCTTGACTTGTTTCATACTTTAACTTCAATATCCAACTTTTGTAGGTCCTCAAGGATGCGCTTTTGCTTTGTCAACACAAGCCAAAATTTTCACATTTTTTCTACTCAGGGCATCTGAGACACCATTTGCTTTTCCCGGGTGATAATGAATGGTAAGGTCATAATCCTTAAGCAGTTCCAGCCACCTACATTGCCTTATATTCAATTCTCTTTGGCAGAAAATATATTTAAGACTTTTGTGATCGGTAAAAACATCACATGAAATCCCATACAAGTAATGTCTCCAAATTTTGAGGGCGAAAATCACAGCGGCAAGTTCTAAATCATGGGTAGGGTAGTTTTGGTCATAGGGATTCAGTTGACGAGAGGCGTATGAAATAACTTTTTCATATTGCATTATGACACATCTGAGACCTCTCCTCGAAGCATCTTAATATATCGCAAATCCCTCGCTGCCAAAAGGAATTGTTAAGATAGGCGTAGAAACTAGACGTTGCTTGAGCTGTAGAAAGCTCTTTTAACACTCTTTTTTTCATTCAAATTTATCATTCTTTCGCATAAATTGAGTCAGGGGAGATGCAATGCTAGAAAATCCTTCCACGAATTTGCGATAGTATCCAGCCAAACCAAGGAAGCTACCAGCCTCCGCCATATTAGTAGGTTTGGCCCAAATAATAGTAGTGTCAACTTTATGTGGATCTACTAAAAGTCCATCACTTGATATCACGACCTAAAAACACTACCTTCTCTAGCGAAAACTCACATCTTTTTGAACTTGGCATAGAGCTGGTTCTCTTGAAGAGTTTCAAGGACAATCTTTAAGTGCTTCTCATGCTCTTCGTGATTTTTCGAATACACCGAAATAAAAGGAACATACCCAGTGCCTCAAGGGCTCCCGCCTACGCAGGGTCTGGGGGGGCGGATGTACGCAGCCTTCCCCCTTCAGGGTGTTAACCTGACGAGAGGCTGTTTCCCAGTGCCCCCGCCTGCCTTTTCGAATACACCGGAATGTCGTCAATAAATAGGACCACAAAGATCTAAATATTGCTTGAAACTGTGTTTATTAGGTGCATAAAAACGACTGGTACCTTAGTTAATCCAAAAGGTAGCACTAGGAATTCGCAGTGCCCATACCTTGTTCTAAATGCCATCTTATGCATGTCTTCTTCCTTGATTTTGAGTTGATGATACCCTGATCAAAGATCGATTTTGGAAAAGACCTTAGAACCTTGCAACTGGTCAAGTAAATCTTCAATCTGTGGGAGAGGATGCTTATTCTTTACCGTCTTGTATAACTCTCGGTAATCTATAAAAAGCCTCATACTCTCATCTTCCCCCCCCCCCCCCCTCTCAAACAGAACGGGTGCACCCCTTGGAAATACACTTGGATGAAAGAATCCTTTGTCCAGCTGTTCTTGAAGCTGTATTTTCATCTCCTTTAGCTCAGCAAGGGCTATTCGATATGGAGCCTTAGAAATGGTTGCAGTCCCTGGTACAAGGTCAATAGAGAAGTCTATCTTTTAATCTGGAGGCAAGCCAGGAATGTTAAATACATCTGGGAAGTCTTTAACAACAACAATATCCTCTAACTTAGGACTCCCTTTGTTGATTTCTCTGACAGAACACATATATCCTTTACACCCTTTCCTTATAATTCTACGGACTTGTAAAGCAGATATTGTGGGTGGAGGGTTATGATGGCTCGTACCTTGGAACACAAACTCAATTTGGCCCGGTATGCAAAATCTCACCTTCTTTGCAAAACTATCAATAGTCGCATGACATGTTGCAAGCCAATCATGCTGAGAACAATGTCAAAGTCATGAATGTCTAGGATGATTAGTTCGACAGGAAGAATCCTATCCTCAATTCGAATTTCGCACTCCCTACACACATATCTAGCGGTCATAGAATCTTCGGTTGGTGTTTCTAGACATATTTCGATATCTAAATGTACGAGATTTATGCCAAGTTTTTGAGCTGATGAGGGAGACACAAAGGAATGTGTTGATCCATAATCAAACAATGCATGAGCATAAGTGAGGATAGACATAAAGTACCTGTCACTACAGAGTTAGAGCCTTGCACATCTTGTTGACTTAGAGCAAAGACTCTACCTCAAGCTTGAGACTTCTTTACTTTAGATTTCTGCATATTTTGCTTGTTGTGGTTGCTCTTAGTGACATTTGTCATGTCCGGACAATTTGCAATCTGGTGTTCCTTGCTACCACATTTAAAGCAAGCCTCTGTCTTTCTATAACAATCATTTCTAGAATAGAACCCATCGCATACATGGCATTTATGGTTCCCAGAAGAATTCTTATTGTTGGAAGCCGGAACATTTTTCTTTTTCTTGGAGTTCGTGTCTGCTTGCGATGTTGTGTTGACTCGATCCTTCCTTTTTAAGTCTCTGGCTTGTTGGCTTTTTTTGAGTTCCCTTTCAACCATAGAGGCATTATCGACCACGTCTCAGTAGGTCTTGTGTCGAACAGGTACTACACGAAGCTTGATATCACGCCTCAGTCCTCTTTCGAATTTTCTTGCTTTGGCATAGTCATTTGGGGTCACATGTGGGGCAAAAGGAGATAGTTCGGTGGAGTGCTTTAGATAATCATTTAAAGACATATTGTCCCCTTGCTTTAAATCTGTGAACTCAGTTGTCTTTTGCTCTCTCAGCACCTTTGGGAAGTATTCAACATTGTAGAATTCCTTGAAATTCTCCCATGTCATCGCTTCATGAAGTTGTGGTTTAGTTAATTTCCACCAGTCTTTTGTCCGATCGTAGCATAATGGCACTAAACCTGACCTTTTGTGAGTCAGTGCATTCTAATACTTCAAAGTACTCATCTATCTCATGTAGCCAGTCAAGGGCTAGTTGAGGATCTCCATCATTGGCAAAAGATGGTGGATTCATGCTTTTAAACCTCTGAGCAGCTTTATGAGCTTCCAAAGCGCCTTCATTGTGCATCACATCTCTAGAGGTCTCTCTATTAATGTACATGCCGATTTGCTAAATAAAATTTTGTGTCAAATTTTTAGGTAAGTAAGCATCGAGGTTCCCACTATTATTTGCCCTAGCTTGATTAGTCCATTTTCTCCGAGCATATTGAAGGATGGGTACATCCTCATTATCGTCTGAAGGGTTTGATGGATGCTTCGACATCTTACCTTAGAACTAGAAGAAGGGAACCAATGACTTATAAGCCAACAAGGGAACCGATGGTCATCTTAGGTGAAGTACTAAGAACCTTTATTCTAAATATGTTTAATAATACAACGGATAACACGCGATACAATCCCTTGGAATTTAAAACTCAAAACAACGGCTAAGACTTCCAAAAGTAAGCATATTCCATATAACTTAACCGCTAACTCATAAAACGTAAAAGAAAGCCTTCTAAGGTTGTAACCACTTCAACCATGTTGATAGAAGGTCCCTTGAATTTCTCCACTTAGTTTTCTATGTTCAGTTCACACCAACAACAGACCAAGTGCCTCAAGGGCTCCCACCTAAGCTGGGTCCCCGGGGGGGGGGGGGGGGGGGGGGGGGGGAGGTGGATGTACATAGCCTTACCCCTTTAGGGTGTAACCTTGTTGAGAGGCTGTTTTTGAGGACCCCCAACCTTATAGGGTTGGCAATACGAGGACTTCGCAGGAGGTCACCCATCCTGGTACTACTCTCTCCCAAGCACGCTTAACTTCAGGGTGTAACTTAGCTTTCTATGTCTTGTTTGAAATTGTTAAACTACAGGGTGAGCATAAAGCTTAGCAAGTGACAAATCCGTTAACAAAACAAGGATCAAGCATTATTCAAAGACATGAAACATATTTCAAAAGCATAGCTAAAGTCGCTTACTAAAAGTTTATCTGGAAAACTTAAGAACATATTAACTGAACTCTTGGCTTTTAGTTGTGGCTGCATATAAGTCCTGGAATTGGGCTCAAAATTGGCTATCATATTTGGGTCCCCTGCCAATTGTAGGTCCTAAGGAATGTTCCTAATAGTGCATCATTAACAAAGATGGTATAATCCCCAATTAAGGGCTCAAAGATGTCTGTCCTCGTCATTGTAGGGCACAAGCCACAAAACAAAGCATAAGAAATGTATTTCATATTTGCATATCATAGAACATGATTTTTCAAAATGCTTTAAATCAAAGCACTATAACGTGGCCAATTTTAAATTACATATTCCACAAACTTAGTCATACGAGTTTGATCCCATTTTAATTTTAAACACATAGATAGATAAAAAGGTCATACAAAACAAGTCTTTTGAGAATTTTAAGAAACTATTAACATAACAAACACTTAGAAACTTTAACAAAAAGGATGAAAGAGTCAACAAATAAGTTACTTACTAGAAGAGACAAAGCTTCCCTAAAATCCCTACTACAAACTTTGGCTCACTCTTTCTTTTTCCTTTCTACTTCTCTCTCTTTTCTCTAGACTCTTATCTTCACTTGAAATGAAGAACTTGGTTTTTTGAATGATTTAAAAGAAGGATGATAAGGGGTATTTATAGAAGTAGGCGCCCGGGGGGGGGGGGGGGGGCGGGGGGCTCGGGCGGTCGGTCTTTAGGATGTTTAAAGGGATAAATGCTGAATTTTCTTATCAAAGGGGGTGTGCTAGTCAAGTCAAAAAGCAAATAGTGTGCCAGTCTAAATTCAAAAAAGGAACTTTTACTGAGCCAAAAAGGGAAATTCTTGGTCAAATGTGGTGGCCATTTAAAGAAGCAGGCTTATTAGTTTGATCAAAGATGGGTGGCAAGAATTTTAACTAAAAAAATCCTTGAACAACAACTTATGCCTTAAAATTTAAATTTCTTACAGGAAGAGAGAACATATTTGAAACTTTTGTGAAGTGTAAAGATCAAACTTGTAGACTTGTTATCGACAGGCGAAGCTCCATGAATGTCATCCCCAAATCAACTTTTAAGATGTTTTAACCTTAAGACTGAATCACAACCTGTTCCTTTTATAGTGACATGGGTCTTTCTAGTTATTAGTCTTTTTAGCAATCCTTTCTGGCCAAATAGACCATATAACTGCAATTTTGGCTGTGGCGAATGACAATTAGACGTCTTTCGTCTTTGCTATGTTATAGAACTTCATTAGAAGGATAGGCTAACCCACCATCCAGCAAAAAGAGAGAATAACTTGCACTATGAATCCCAAGCTACTGCACATTGCGAAAATAAATGATCGTGTGTCTTCCCACTCTAGAAGCACATGACCCAGATCTTTGGAGACAAAGCATTAAAAGATCTTCGTTTCTGTAGACAATCTTGAGTATTAAGCTTGTTGAGTGGCAATGATCGCATAACAACCTTGATTCCAAAGGTCACCTTAGCTTTCGAAACGTAAGAGTATAAGGGGAAAACTGGAAAATGATTATGACGTAAAATTTTGGAAAAGTGATTTAGTAGTAAAAGTACCATACCCTTCCAACATCCAACCCCTTCTTATCTGGAAGCGAAGAGAAGCCCACTTGATCTAGAACGTGGCTTAATTGTATGAATTCATGTAATTCCCTTGTAGTTAGATTTTTTTCGAAGGTATAGGTTCCAAGATTGTGAATTGACTTGTTGACATGTAAAGGAAATAGTTGGAGCGTCATGGACATTGAACAATCTATATAAAAGTGGAAACTGATGAGCAAAACTAATATCTCCAGCCCAACTGTCTTCCCAAAATGAAATACGCCCACCATGGATAGGGATGACAGTGGGGTGGGGTGGGGTGGGTATGGAGGATGCTTTCTTGGTACCCATATCTGCCACTCAAGTCCATACCCATACCCGCTCCATTATCCACCGCGGGTATGGAGTGGATACCATGCCCACCCTAGCCGGTATATGCTTGCATCAAGTGGACTCTTCCCTTAGTTCTTATGACACCTTTTCTCATAAAATGTTCTCATGCTACTAGTTCTCTGACCAAACACTTCTCTCAAGTATGTGATCATCCTCTATTACAGTTGACAATTCAAGTATCTAATACTAGAATAAGTTTGACATCTAATGTTTGAATCTTGCATCTGACTAACTTTTTAGTCTAGTTTAACGTTCTAAACGTTCTTTTCAATTTAGTAGATCTACTTGTAGCAACCTAGAGAACTTTGAGCATCTTCTAGTGCTCTACATGTATTAAAACATATCACATTATAGCTAACAAAACAAAATAGACAAGACATACCAGTATTGATCGCAATGCATAATCTAAGAACCAGTCTGAAATTAAAAACTGTAAGACAAGTCATATAACACACATGATTACTTTTCTTACTTTTAGCAAACAATCAAAGTTCGGAGTTCACATTCCAACACTTATATGTATGATGTGGAGACCCAATCGAACCACTCAAAACTCCCTGTCAGTGAGGCCGAATTGAGATATCAGAAGGGTGAGACCATTTCTCGATAAATATGTTTTCTTGTAAACTCCTTACTGCACACATTTAACAGACCACTTTTCCCTCAGCCTCTAAGGTCGTACAACGGAACTCCTCGGAGAGGCTAATGTAGACCCTAGTCAAGTGTACACCATTACCTGAACACTCATACACACATCGGCGTGGCCGTACTTGATCGCTTGGACTTTAGTTCATTTCTTAGAGAACTAACCTTGTATTCCGGAAATGAACGCTCTCCTCGGGGAGCTGCGCCCACCTACTATAATGTTAGACCGGTAATGGAGGCCATGAGCATTCATTTGGAAGCTCGCTCCCACTTGATATTTTTAGTATTGTGAACTTTCTAATTTAAGCAAACAAACAAAGCATGGATCCACCTAACCATTTTCCGTGTGTGTGCAACAATGAGTTGACCAATCTACTCGTTACTATGGGAGAGGCGCAACAAGTAATTAGTCAAATGATAACTATTCTCAAATAATATGTTTCCTAGACACATTTAACTCATCGTTTCTTCCTTGGTCTCTAAGACAGTATCATAACGCTCTCTAGTAGACTATCATACTATCCTAGTCAAGTGTGTACTATTACCTAGACATTAGTTCAAGTAAACAAGACACTCCATGTCAGCGTGGCCACACTCGTTTTTCCCTTACCTCTATCTATGATGAAGAAGTCTAACCCTGTATCCCGCGAACAAACGCCCTCGTTGGGGAGTAGCGCTTATCCACTATACTATCAGACTGGTAATGGAGACCGTGAGGAATCAACTCATCCTCGCTCTCACTTGAAATTTATAATAGCAGATCTTTCTTTTAAATTTGATTATCTTGTGATCTATCTGAATTTTATTTAACAATTAAATAAAGTCCTAATCATATTAGGGTCCTTTAATTGTTCAACTTATGTCCAATCTTATTAGATATATTATGAAAATTTTCTTTTCAAATAATTCAACTTTTGAATTGTCTAATCTAATTAGACTATTTGGAAAAATTCTCCCATTAGATGAAATCAAATATTTTACTAAGTTATATAGCCTTATAATTTTTTATTCACATTATACATAGTATTTAGGGTTTTTTGCATTTTACCTCCTAGGTTTTATACTATCTAGCTTTTAACCACCTTTTTTTTTTTTTTTTTAACCACCTAAAAAATTTTTGGTTGCAAATGACTACCAGATGGAATATTCCGTTAGAAAAAATAGAATATTCCTTCCAATTTTGCAATGTGTTCATTTCTGATTTTAGGATTTTTTGCAGATAACCACCTATATTTTACGATACATAGCTTTTAACCACCTGTGTTTTATAATATATAGCTTTTAACCACCTGATTATTTTTTTCATCATTTACCCAAAAACTTTTAACCACATTTTATAGAAACGTTATCGGGAATATGTGTGTCGACACACAGAATATGTGTGTCGAAACACATTTTTACAGAACCCATAGCCTGCATCTGTGTGTCGACACTAGGGGTGGCAAACATGACCTGTTGTGTCATGGTCGTGTTCGTGTTATATGAGGGGTCCTAGAAATGGCGTCAACCCGAACCCGACCTGTTTATTATACGGGTTAGGAACTCTCAACCTTGACCCAACCCAATTATTAAACGGGTAACCTGCGGGTTATCCATTTAAATTGTATTAGTATTTTTCCATTAAATACTAGTTTGTCAACTTGTAAACATGTAAATAATACACTTAACGGTTTATACTAGTAGTAAATATAGTACATATTTTAATTTTTAGAATAAACTATCAAATTAATATTAATAAACATAGTTTAAATTATCTTGTGTGGAATTGACTATTAAAAATCTATACATAATAACAGTAGTATACCACTCAAATACCTAACATGTATATATAAACAAGTCAAGCATGTTGAAAACAGGTTACATGGGTCAAATGCAAATTCAACCCAAATATCTAAACAGGCTAAATGGGTCGACCCAAATTCAACTCGGCATCAAAAGCCTCGCCCTAACTCGCTATCTTTGTGACGTGTTCGTGTCATGTTATCGTGTCGTATCAAATTTTTTTTAAATCTAATCAACACACATGGTGCGGACAGAGATGAAGAGGGAGAGAGAGAGAGAGAGAGAAATGTTAAATGTATTTGGCCTGTTTAGAAAAAATTAAGATTTGATTAAAAAAATATTTTTTATTCAAAAAAAGTTTGAGGTGGTTAAAAGCTATATATTATAAAATACAGGTGATTATTTGCAAACAACACTAAAATTGGGAATGAAGATGGAATATTTCAAAATTGGATGGAATATTCTATTTGTTCTAATAGAATATTCAATTGGTGGTCGTTTGCAACCAAAAATTTTTTTTTAGGTGGTTAAATGCAAAAAAATAAAAAAATAAAAAAATTAGGTGTTTAAAAGCTAGATAATATAAAACCTAGGTGGTAAAATGCAAAAAACCGTAATATTTAACTCTTTAAATAATATTAAATATGTGAACAAAATTTAATAAATATTATGTTATCAAACAATTTGAATAACCACACTTAAAGGCCTAAAGTTTGGAATAATTAAATATTTTTCTAAACTCTTTTAGGAAAGATTATCATATAATCTTAATTAGGATCTTATCCTAATCAATTATTTATTTATTCAAATTATTTAAATAATAAAATATAAAAAATAAAAACAAATTTTTAATTTATATTTGGGCACGCCCCGCTGAAAATATTTATTCATTTTTTAAATTTTAATTTATTATTTAAATAAATAAATAAATAATTAAACCCGATTTTAATCACATTAAATCGTAAACCGAATATCTAATCCAATTAGATATTCTATGTGATGTTGTATATATCTAAATCATTCAACTATTTGAATATCTAATTTCATTAGATTATTTAGAAATATACGCCAACTACTTTAATTATACTTCATCTTAATTTAAACAATTTAAATTTGATGAACAACAATCTTGTTATTAAACTCTTTAATAACACAGTCAGATATTCTTTGTTATCTAATCATACTAAATTAATAATCTAAATCGTTCAACTCTTTGAATATCTAATCTAATTAGATCAAATTTGGAATTCCGCTCCTTGATTGAATCTTGACTCATATAAAATTTTAAACAATTTAAAACTTTAATGAACCTTTAATTTTGTTATTGAACTCTTTTAACAACAATATTTAGGATGGATTTTTTCCTTTAATGAAATTCCTAATTTCATACCTTTAGTAATTTTACATACCCCAATTTTATCAAATTTGATGCTTTAATGTCAATTATGAATGTATTCAGAGTTGGCTCTGATACCAATTGTTGGGGACGTATTTCAAAAATTTTTGCCCAAACGACTAGAGCAGGCGCAGGGGAAAACTAATTTAAAATTCTTAATTTTAAATATAATGCCCTGATCTAATTAAATTAGTAATTAGATTTAGATTTTACTCTAATAGGCTCATAATATAACAATCAAAACATCGAATAAAACAAGTATAAACATGGTACGTGGAATAAACGAAATAAAGGAAAGAACAAATTAAATATCAAATACTTTATTTAGACATAACTGAAGCGCAAATCCAAACTCTGAATGTGTAGATCTGAAATTGGAAAAAGAAACTTCTTGACACCTCGAGATCTTCTTCGCAATGACCTTTATTAGCACTGCAGTGTGGGCTCCCAAATATTTAATTTAGAAAAAATTTCGGAACAAAATTTTGCCTTCTAATCTTTCCGAAAAACAATTTTTCAGAAATATTATGCTAAACATTAATTTAGAAAAACCTAAAACAAGTTTAGATTTTTCATCGTGGGGAAAAAACTAGGTTCCAAAACCTAAAACCCCAAAAAACTTAAAAATTTATACGATACAATATCGTACATATATATAGGCAGCCCGTGCAGCTGCGTGTTTTACCAAAATTATAACAGTGTCGCTGACGTCAAAATTTTTTTTTTAATTCCCGCAGCATGAACGGGGCTGTGCGATTTTTCAAATTTCCTTTTCTTTTTTGTTTAATTCTACATGTATAAAATTCATCTCATGAATATTATTTTGTGAAATTAATTTATTTATCTTATGAATAAATAATTCATCTCATGAACTATGTTTTGCAAAATTAATTTATTCATCTTATGAATAAATTATTCATTCCATGAATTCAATTTAACTACTACGGAGGGACCTCAAGGACAATTTAATTCCAGCTCCAAATGGTTCAAATTTGATTATCATCTCATGATAACAATTGACTACCATTTTGTAAAACTTAATTCTACTAAATATATTTTACTGCACTCTAGAAGAATTTCCCATTAGGACAAGGTACCAACACGCCCTCACCGGATCCCATTAGAATTCCGAAGTTAAGCGTGCTTGGGCGAGAGTAGTATCAGGATGGGTGACCTTCTGGGAAGTCCTCACCCTTAGGTTGGGGCCACTCGAAAACAACCTCTCTTCAGGGGTAATATCCTGAAGGGGGAAGGTTGCGTACATCCGCCCCGAGGAGAGAGAGGGGGGGGGGGGGGGCGCCTGCTTAGGCGGGAGCCCCTATGGCACTGGGTATGTTGCTTTTACTCAAGAATTTCCCAAATAATTTTATTGCGACAATTAACCCCTCTATTAGATATTCATGAGCCAAAAACAGTTTAACTACTATCGTTATTTTTCTTACCTCTATCACTGTAGTTCCCCACTCGCGCTTCTCGAACAATTCATAATACAGAAACAATTTTTGTTTTAATTCCAAATATCAAACATATGGACTAATTTGGCCAAAGGTTCTAGAATTTGTTCGTATATTTACGAATCAACTAAGGGAACGTCTTTCATTGTAGATTCTTAGTAAAATATTCGTTCCTGCAACACTTCATGCCATTGCCCAACGACGTAAGATCTTGGTGGTTTAATTTTAACCTTATCATTTTGGGCAAGCAATTAACATTCCGTGCACGAGTCCGGACTATTTCCCGGATTTAGAGTTATCTTCTTACAGAATAATTATTTCTGACAGCAGTAAAGAAACAACTAATTCAAGTGGTCCTACTTAGTGTTCCAATCTTATTGGAAACACCAACATAATACTCTTAGATCCCTATCCGCATGACTAAGACAAGTCATCAAAAGTATCATATATAGCTTTAACAGACAAGTTGTCCAAACTAATCATCGGCTATGAACACACTTTGACAACAAGTCACTAGTTTGATCTAAGTCTTTCAGTGGTTCAATTTCATTAACAATTTAAACCAAACCTGACACGTCATCTTGGACAACGTCCATCTCATGGAACGTTTTAGAAAAACAGAAACGCATGTTTGACTCGTAAAACATAATAAGACAATAAATAAATAAAACAATTTCATTTATTTAATATCAAAAACTAAATAATTGGGTTTTTCTAGGACACCTATTCCAATAGTCCTTACTTAGGAACAAGCTTAATACTCAAGTTTGCTTGGAGAAGTGGAGACCTTTTAAGGCTTTTGGTCTCCTGGGATCTGTGTAATGTGCTTTTAGAGTGGTGAAACACACGATCATTTATTTTTGCGTTATACAGTGGCTTGGGATCTGTGGTGCAGGCTATTCTATCTTTTTGATCAGACGTGGGTTAGTCCAAGATCAATTAGGAATACTGTTTTGATCAAATTCCATGGCATAGGAAGTAGGAAAGACATCCTAACGTTATTTTGGCATCTAAGATTGCAATTCTTTGGTTCATTTGGTAAGAAATGGCATAGGGATGTGTGTCCAATATTTATTAGCCCGCCCACGCACTCTCACATGGCTACTTAGTGGGAGTATTATCACGATTCTTTCAGTATCCGATAGGTTAGGTATATAGCCGATCAATCAGATCAACCTACGCAGAGTTTCTGTTGGTATCCAATCAATCGGGTACCTACCCAATCAATCCGATTGGCCGCTGCTTGGCGAGAAAAGCCTTTTTTACCCAATTTATGTTTTTCATATTTTCTTTTCTTTTCAGTATTTTGCCTTGTCAACTCTATAAATGGATATTAGTTTGTCATTGTAATTCGTTGTTTACCTAATTAATGAAATTTTTACTTGGATATATTTTTTTGTTCTTTTTCAATATTTTGCCTTGTAAACTCTATAAATAGGGATTAATTGTTCATTGTAATTCATTGTTTACTTAATTAATGAAATTCTACTTTAATACTCAATTCTAACTCTCTTTTTTCTCTCAATTTCTCCAATTTTTCCTTCTAATTTCCCTTCTTCTACCTTCTCCCTCTTCCATAACACTGAATCTCTGCCTAATTCTTCCTTTTCTTACTCAATTTCTTATCTTTTCATGATTGATGTATGAAGTTTTGACCTAATTAATACATTGGGTCATGACAGTTGGTATCAGAGCCAAGTTGGCCTAATTACTATATTGGGTCATAACAGTTGGTATCAGAGCCAAGTTTGGCCTAATTACTACATTGGTCATAAGAGTTGGTATCAGAGCCTAGTTGGCCTAATTACTACATTGGGTCATAATGGTATTAGAGCCAAGTTGGCCTAATTACTACATTGGGCATAACAATTGGTATTAGGGCCAAGTTGGCCTAATTACTACATGTGGTCATACAGTTGGTATTAGAGCCAAGTTTGGCACCCCCTTGGGCAAGAATTTCATGGGTTCTGAAATGCAAAATGCTACCGCAGCTGCTGAATTTTCGTTGTATGAACAACAGGCCCAGGTGGATTTGATGCTACCAAGATTCAAGTCTTGGAGCGAAAGATTTGCTATAATTGATCAAATCAAAGAATTAAGTCTTAATCAAGAAGAAGGGTTGAAGTGTATAAATATTGGGCAAAGTCTGATGCACAGCAAACAATTTGATAGAGCGGGCATTCCAAGAGAAAACAAACCAACACGAGCGCCTCCTATTCTCCCTCCACCATAGCAGTTGAACCAACGGAAGAACTCACTTGATATTTTAGTCCTCACAGAACAAAGCTTCTACCAACACCATGGTAATTGAGGAAAACCTGAATTCTAATCATGAAGTACAAATCAATAGTCCCAGACTTAGAGCTTACTGGAAGTCAATTTAGGATCCAAGAAAGCCAAAACTGTTGCAATGGAGGCTCTTGTTCATATGGTAGCGGTGGCAGAGAGACCGGTACTACATTTCTTTCTCCTTCATCCTTGATACATTTGAAATTCTTTATCGTTGGATTATTAGAGTGGATGATCAAGAGACTGCGCATAACATGTTTGATGACATGTCTGAGGGAGGTTTGCAATCTTGGAATGCTAAAAATCTTGAAGTTGTTCTTGATATGGCAAAGTATGTTTCTTTGGAGATTCGGGCATTATGCTTGTGCTTTCATATGAAGCTGGGAGTTGTGTTAAGATGGCTAATCAAAGGCTTGCCGAGGTTAGCAAGGGATCAACTATGGCTGCCTTGTCTTTTGAATGTGATATTAAAGCTACAAGAAATTTTAGGAAGAGAGAGGAGAGAGAGAGAGAGAGAGGGGGGGGGGGGGGGGGAGATCTACCCAAAGTGGCACAACACTACAACGAGGTGACCACGATAATGATACAGCAACCAAGAATAATTGTCAATACTATTGTCATGATTTTGTCAATATCCGATCGGTTGGTTTATACCCGATTGATCGGATGAGCCTGCACTGAGTTTCTGTTGGTATCCGATCGATCAGATCGGCTTTTGGGTGTGTGTTTTTGGTTTATGTTATTTTGGCTAATTTCTTTATTTTAAAATCTTTTTGTTATTGTTACCTTGTAAACTCTATAAAAGGCTTCTTAATCCTCATTTGTAATGATGAATTATTCAAGATGAATAAAATTGTTCTCTAATTTTCAATTAAACTCTCTATTTCTTTCTCACTTTCTCTAGTTTCCCTTCTACTTTCTCCATCCTTCTCTAATATTGATTCACCCCCTAATTCTTCCTTTTCTTCCTCAATTTCTTCTCTTTTCATGATTGATATATGAAGTTTTGGCCTAATTATTATGTTGGGTCATAACAATGCCTAGGGATTTCTACCCAGTTTTGCTCTTTACCTTTCCTAATCTCCACCTTTTGTCCAAAGATGTCCTAAAATGACTGCCTTGTCCCATTTGTATTTCACCGCTATGTATTACGCTGATAAATCATTGCATCCCTCTCTGGTCAAATATACCACAAAATAACAATCTTAGGGAGAGGAACCTTTTGACATCTTTCCTCTACCCTATTCCACTGAATTTTATCAAAAGGAGACTAATAGATCTTGGACACATCACCTTTCTTTAAATAGCTGTGCTGATCTTATCGATTATTAATATTTCCCTTCTAGTAGAATGAAAACTTGCTCATCTTGAATATTACTTAAAATGCAATCAAACACCATTAAATGGATTTTAAGCATGTTATTATCCGAAAGGTAGTTAATTAATGCTTCCATGGTATGATAATAAATAATTCATTAAGTATATTTTATAATGCATGTGTATGTTGAAATCTGTGAAATGGATATAGAAATAATGACTGTACGAGTATGCATTCAGAATTTTGCGACGGTAAGGCTTGAATGCAATTTATGCTCCCTTAAAAAAATCCAATACAATTGCTGTGGCTATCATAATTTCCATGGCACCTTACTTCTGTGATATTGCAACCGTAACTTTTATGTGACCATGAACATTTTGATTTCATATTACCTGATATTTGGTTTTCGGATGCATGCTGTTAAATATTATCTTCCATGCTGTACTATCATGCATTACGCTCCTGAAATCAATTCTGCCAGCTGTTTGTTTCCATAGGTTTGTGACCCAAATGGTCATTGGTACCAGGCAGATGGTGATTTAGTCCCTGGATGTGTTTTGTTGTTAACGGGGAAGGCGCTCAGTCATGCCACTGCAGGCCTTCGTCCCGCTGCTCCATATCGTGCTGCTCCCGATCGGTCTTTGGGTGCTGGTTTTAGCGGAAGGTATTTCAGTGCATATATTTGCTAAATGTTTGAGATCACCTGTTATCTGGTTACAGACAGCTACATCCTGCTCAAATTTCCATGGGATGGTTTTAGTGAATTATAGAGCAAATTTCCTTGATGTTACAACCGTTATGTAATAATCATTGGTTGAGTTACTGCTCCACTCAGAAAAGAAGGGGGAGAGAGGGAAAAAAGAGAAAAGAAAGGAAGCCTAACTCTGTGGACCTCCACTTGCAGGACTTTATTAGCATTCAGGCTTATGCCGCAGAGCAATGCCATACTAGATTGTTCGCCAATTGCTGCTGCTGGTCATGCCATTCCTCAGAGTTATGTACCTATCTCTGTAAGCCAGTTTATGGATGATCTCTCTGCAGAAGAAGATGCTATGGGCAGCAACTCTGATAATCCTCAGGTATGTCAGTCCTTCAAGCATCTTACGCCTTATTTTTCAAAACAAATTGAATGAATAACCATACAATTATTGAACTTATACTCTGTTGATAGTTTTGACACATCAATACATATATAGATATGTTTCAGTACATAAAATACGATATATATGCATCGCGGAGGTCATTATGAGGGCACCACTTGGGGTCCTCAATTATGAATAGAGAGATTAACACATGGAACCCTTAATTCATGCTTCAGTATCAATCTTTGGGTTGTGCTAAGGCTCCTTATATCGCAAAGGACTATCGTGTTTTTAGTTGCTTTTGGGAAGGATACACAGAGGCTGTTGTTGCAAATGTTGCATCATGGGTTACGATGATCATGTTGGGTTTTCTTAAAGCAAATATAAGTTGCTTTTAAGTCTTAAGTTTGCAAAAATTTAAATGAACAGCTAGACAATCATTACCCTTTCGATAGTTGTTTTTTTTTTTTTTTTTTTTTTTTTTTTTTGACATATAAAGGCTTTTTAAATAAGTTTTTTTAAAATAGATTACATTATGTAGGCAGTTACAAGAATATCGTTACATAGCAGCTAATTGCATAAAGGTAGCTCAAAATCTGGGGCGTTATTTATTTGATTCCATTCTAGCAACCCTTAACCAGGTTCTAAGCGGGGATGATGAATTATCCTTTTTATGTCTAGTTTGGCCACTTATGGATTGATTTGGCCAATGGGTACACTATAAAAATACTAATGAGGCCTTGACCTACTATTGATGCAACATGAGGTCATTGTGTTCAAATCCTAAACCTTCCTCAACGTCCACAGAGTTTCGCTCCAAAAAGGACATGAAAAAGTCAATATAGAGTACTTCATCCCTTCAAACCTACACACTCTAAAAAGAAGGGAGAATATGGAAACAATCCAGTCATGGAACCGCATTGAGGTCTGCATGTCAGCGAATCATTGTGTCACAGATGGGTTTGTGGCCGTTGCTTTGGGCTTTAAAGGATCATGAGTTGTTATTAAGCCTTACTTTGCAAATGCCTACAATCTAGTTTTAACATATTAGTACATCTATAAATATATTCTAGTCAGTACATGGTAAATATGAATAATGGAGGCTATCACAAAAGTACCTCCAGCAACTTTCAATCACGCAATTTGCAGCAGTCATTTACCAATATCACAAAATGATTAAGGGGGACAACTTACTTTTATTGGGAGCTTCCCCAAAGGGTAAAGGAGTAGAAAGAGGGATCCTTCAAGTAGAAATCTTTCCTGAGAACATAGAATTCCTGTTTTGTCTGACTGTGATATTGGCACAAATCCACATGTAAATGTTAGATCAATAATTGTGACAGACGGTGAGTTACATGTGTCTCGTCTTTATGCAACGCTTAGAGTTTTCACACACATATTATCATTTGAGAGTTAGCCACTATGAATGAATATGTTATGCATAGTGAGAGTGAGACAAATTCCCTTTTTAGTACATGAATCTTACCGTGTCATATATAAGAGCAGCGGTGGATCCAAGTCTTGGAGATGCATGGATCTTGCTACTATGCCACAATAATCTTATGAATATATGCTGCTTAAAGAAAAAAACAAAAATTCGTTGTAGAATGTATTGAGGGACCTCATATCATGAGTAAATTTATGACTAAATATATTAATGTGCTTTTTTTTTTTCTATATATAATTAAACCCGTGCTTATAGTTATGATTGTACAACAGCAGTAGCAGTAGCAGTAGTAAGCCCAGTGCCTCAAAGGGTCCCCGCCAAAGCAGGGTTTGGGGAGGATGAGATGTACGTAGCCTTCGGGATGCTACCCTAAAGGGAGGTTGTTTCCAAAGGGCCCCCAACCCTAATAAGAAAAAAGGGAACAGTAAAACAACATAATAAAACCTAAAGTAGAGAGACACCATTAGTTTGTCATCTAGAACGACATCATCCATAGCATTCTTATAGTAAGACCTCTAGAAGAGCCGTTGCTTTTGATTTCTGGTATTCTTAGTTGGATATTTGAATTTCAGGTGGACCATCATAACCCAACCAAGGAAGCCTCATTGAGAAGCGTGCTTTCTGATCCTCTATCGTAAGTTTGTGTGGTTAATTCATATTGCTTTTCTTTTCCCTCTGTTTTTGGCGGTTTGGCAAGGTTCTATGCTTATTCATAACGTTGCTATTTGTTTGCTGATTTAGATAATGGAAGAAATATCCTTTACCATTTTGTACATTCTCTCTCGTAATTGCATTCTTATCTTATTAAAGGAAGGCCTTTTCGAGTGCTCCTTATTCACCTCCTATGGAAAAGAAGATGCGAAACAAGCTATGAGAAAGGTTGGCAAATAACTCCTGCAGTAGATTGGTAAAGGAGTAAGTAATAAAATAGTCAACCAGTGAGTGTAGTTTAGGAAAGGAGCCAGGAGTGTACGCCCAGTGACAGAACTACGTAGTTGAGAGTCGACCATGTCATGACCTCAAACATAGCAAACAATGGCCAATGACTTGTAAGCCAACAAGGGAACTAATGGTCATCGTAGGTGAAATACTAAGAACATTATTACGCTTTATAATACAATGGATAACATGTGATACAATCCCTTGGCGTTCAAAACTCAAAACAAAGGACTACAACAACAACAACAACAACAAACCCAGTGCTTGCAAGGGCTTCCGCAAAAGCAGGGTTTGGGGGGGTAGATGTACACAGCCTTCCCCCTTCAGGGGGCTACCCTGAAGAGAGGCTGTTTCCGAGGACCCCCAACCTGAGAAGCTGGTTCGCAGCATAGAGCATGTGACCTGGCAGCAGGAGAGCAACAAAGCATGAGTAGGGCAAAACATACGGCAAGCAAGACAACAGACACAAAGCACAAACACACACACAAGTAACAAATCATTTAGAAAGTAAGTTTCTTGAACTTCTCGATCCAGCTTACTATGCCTTATCTAAAATTTTTGAGCAGCAGGGTGAGCATAAAACTCAGCAAGTAACAAATCCGTCAACAAAACAAAAATCAAGCATTAGTTAAAATGCATGAAACACAATAGAACATAGCTTAAGTTTACTAAAAAAATTAATTTCGAAAACTTAAGAACGTATCAATTGATCTTTTTAGGCCTTAAGCCTCTTGGTTGTGGCTACATATAATCCCTGCAACTGGGCTCAGAATTGGCTATCATAATTGGGTCCCCGGCCAATTACAGAGTCTGAGGAATGTTCCAAATAGTGCGCTAATAACAAAGATGGTATAATCCCCCATCAAGGGCTCAAATATGTCTTTTTCCGTCATCGTAGGGCACAACCCGCAAAACAAAATATAAGAAATAGATTTCATATTTGCTCATCATAAAGCATGACTCAAATCATATGTCTGAAATACCGTAAATCAAAGCAATATAACATAGCCAATGTCAAATTCATATTCCACAAACTTAGTCAAACATGGTTGATATCCCATTTTAGTTTCAAACACATAGAGGATAAACGTGCGGTGTACAAAACAAGTATTTTAAGAATTTAAGAAGCTTTTAACATATCAAACACTTTAAAGCTTTAAAAAAAGGGACAGAAAAGTTAACGAATAAGTTACTTACTAGAAGAAATAAAGCTTTACTAAAATCCCAAGCACAAACTTTCACTCACTCTCTATGTTCTACCTCTACTCTTATTCTTAGCTTCACTTAAAGTGAAGGAAGAATGGATTTGGATGGTGAAGGAAGGGTGATGAGGGGAGTATTAATAGGAGAGGGTGAGGCATATAGGTGTTAAACAAGGGGTATGGCTGAATTTCTAGTCAGAGAGAAGAGGAGGAGGGGAAAAAGAAAAGAGGGTGGAGAACCAGCTTTCTTGTTTAAAATATGGAGGCTTATTTATCAAGTATGAGTGAGTAATTTGGCTAAAATTTTTAACTAGAATTTGAACGACCACTTGTAGTTTATTGGTAATTTGAGTGGAAGTACTCATGCCTTAAAAATTTAAGTTCCTTACATCCTTCCTCCCGTAAAGACGTTTCATCCTCGAAACTTATGTACCTGAATCACCACAGAGAAGGATACTTTGTGTGCATTTCATCTTCACATTCCCAAGTCGCTTCTGTTTCGCTGTGATTACTCCAAAGGACCTTGACTAATCTTAGGGTTCGAGACCTTAGTACTTGCTCTTTTTTTTGATAATTTTTATAGGATATTCTTCGTAGGAGAAATCACCTCTTATTTGCAAAGGTTCATGGTGCAGTACATAGTTTGGATCAAGCATAGATTTTCGTAACATGGATACATGGAACACAATCTTCAAGTGCTGAGATCCAATTTTGCACTGAAAACAAAACTTGCACTGATTTCTAATTTAGGCAGCTTAAAATCAAGTGCTGAGATCCAGTTTTGCACTTTAGTTACTAATTTTGCTGATGAACAATTCAGGTTTTCAGCTCAATTCTATGCACTTTAGTTACTGATTTTAGCTCAGTTTCTTGATCTGATCAGCAAGGTATAATGCAACAATCTGAAGCTTAGTCTTGCTCAACTACAATCAACACTAGCATCAACTCAAGTTGTTATGATCAATTTGATCTGAACTTGAATGCACTTTCACACATTAGCAAGCTTTAGCTAAAATTCAGACAATTTAAGCTCAATTTTTCTTTTCTTGATCAAAAACAACCGGATCAAGAGCTTGACATCAATTAACTTGATTTGAAAGCAAATCAAGGCTTTGATACCAATTGTTATGATTCAAGATTACTCTTGGATCATAACATAGGATAGGTGAAGAATTAGAGTAGAGATGAGAGGAGAATTAGAGATTTAAGATGAGAATTAGAGAACATAGATGAGAAGTAGAGAGAATTAGAGTTGAGACGAGAAGATAGAAATCATTATCATCAATGCCTAATTACAAAGCAAGAGAAGCTACTTATACTCCTTTTAGTTACAATGAAAATATCTAGCAAAACACTTCACCTAGACACTTCAACAACTACCAACAAACCTTCCCTCCAATACTAACCGAATCCCTCTCTTTCACCTAGTGATTGACGGCTAGTGACTTATTAGGCTGTTCTAATGACTTAAACTACTCTTTTACAACCTTTTACGACCTTGATTACAATCTTCACTTATTAGTACTCAATTGCTTGTGTCCCATCTTCTCAAATCATGATATAATGCCTCATAAGGAGCCATTTCAATACTGGAGTTGTAGCAAATGTTGTAAGAAAACTCAATTAGTGGCAAATAATCATTCCAGCTTCTTGTTTAATCCAAAACACATGCTCTAAGCATATCTTCCAACACTTGAATTTTTCTTTCAGATTGCCCATCTATTTGAAGGTGAAAGGCTGTACTGAATGTAAGTTTGGTACCCAATGCCAACTATAAACTTTGCCAAAATTGAGGGACAAAGCGAGGGTCACGATCAGAAGTGATAGATACTAGAGCTCCATACAACCGGACAATCTCATGCAGGTATAACCTAGCGAGTCTGTCCAGGTTGTAGGTTATTTTTATGGGTAGAAAGTGGGTAGGTTTAGTCAAGTGATCTACAATTACCCAAACTGCATTATGTCCCCTTGTTGTTCTTGGAAGCCCAACTATGAAATCCATTGCAATATTTTCCCATTTCCACTCTGGTATAGGCAATGGTTGAAGGTCACCAGTTGGTTTTTGATGTTCTGTCTTAATTTGCTTACATGTCAGACATTGAGCCACAAATTGAGCAATGTCCCGCTTCATATTATTCTACCAGTATCTTTCACGAAGGTCACGATACATTTTAGTTCCGCCAGGATGCACGGAATAACTCCAGCTATGAGCGTTCTCTAGTATCTCCTTTTTCTAGTAAGAATCATTAGGAATACATAGCCTTTGCTCCCCAAGTCTCAAGGATCCGTCTTCATGAATCCTGAATTTGGTTTCTTGACCACTTTCCACATTATCACGGATTTTACATAATTGAGCATCAACATTTGGGCATCTTTGATCTGCTTAATTAGGGTTGGTTGAACTTTTAGCTGAGCAAGAGAGCTGGAATTGTTCCGCATATTAACTTCAATATCCAGTTTTTGTAGGCCCTCAAGGATGCGTTTTTGCTTTATTAATAGGCCAAATTTTCCCCATAGGGCATCAGCGACAAAATTCTCTTTTCCCGGGTGATAGTGAATGGTGAGGTCATAATCCTTAAGCAGCTCCAGTGACCTACGTTGCCTTAAATTCAATTCCTTTGATTAAATTTTTTTTTAAGATTTACAAGTAATGTCTTCAAATTTTGAGCGCAAAAATCATAGCAGCAAGTTCTAATTCATGGGTGGGGTAGTTATGCTCATAGGGCTTCAGTTGACAAGAGGCAAATGCAATAACTTTGTCATGTTGCATCAAGACACATCTGAGACCTCTCCTTGAAGCATCGTAATATATCGCAAATTCCTAGCTGCCCGACGGAATGGTTAAGATAGGAGCATAAACTAGACGTTGCTTGAGCTGTAGGAAGCTTTTTTTGCACTCTTTGTTCCATTCAAATTTAGCATTCTTTCGCATCAATTGAGTCAAGGGAAATGCAATGCCTGAAAACCCTTTGATGAATTTGCAATAGTATCCAGCCAAGCCAAGGAAGCTCCGAACCTCAGCCACATTAGTAGGTCTAGCCCAGTTAATGATAGCCTCAACGTTTTGTGGATCTACTGAAAGTCCATCTCTTGATATTACATGACCTAAAAATGCTACCTTCTCTAGCCAAAACTCACACTTTTTGAACTTGGCATTGAGCTGGTTCTCTCAAAGAGTTTTAAGGACAATCCTTAAGGCTTTGTTTGGCACATAGAATTGGAATTGAACTGTGGAATTGCAATTGCAATTCCAATTCTAGTGGAATTAGAATTCCAATGGAATTGAAATTCCATTGTTTGGTTCATCAAAGGAATTGGAGGTCGGAATTATAATTACATAATGATTCGAATCATTAAGGATTATCGGTCAGTCAAGTTGGGAGTATTCCGAGTTCTAAATGCGCTGCGGTCGAATTTTGGTCGGAACTGTTCACATTGCATTCGAGGAGTTATGGTCGGAGTGATGGACTTTGAGTTGGAGTTATTCGAGTTTGGAGTCAAATCGGGTCAAGTATCGTGTTAGGTCATTTAGTGTTTACGTTATCTCGAATTTTCAATTATAATTGGGTTAGGACTTTTCAAGATTCAGGCTAGAATCGATCGGGTTGGATGGATCTAGGACATTTCAAGCTCGAGTCATCTTCTTTTTGGTAGAAGCGAGTTGTATCATTCAAATTTTGAGTCATTTTAGGCTAAGTTTGATACGGGTTGGGTCATTTCGAGTTTGGTCATATTAAGTTTTGGGTCAATTTGGTGGGATCCTTTCCACTTCGGCTCATCTTGTTTACATCACATTCAAGTGACTAGTTTCAATTTTTTGATTTTAGTCATCTCAAGTTTTGGGTCAGTCAGGCTGGGTCACTTTGGACTTTGAGCTAAAGTGATTCCGGTTATTTCAAGTTCAAGTCATTAGTTCATTAGAATTGCGCGATTTTGAGGTTCGGGTCAAATTTTAGGTTTTGTTCAAGTCTTTAGATTTTGAGTCATCTTGGGTTCGAGTTAATCAAGTGGGATAATTTTAGGTTTCAGGTTAATGAAGTTACTATGGAATTGTAATTCTTTACCCCCAACCCTTAGAATTGGAAAGTATAATTTTTAGTTAAAATCAAATTCCATGGAATTGGATGGTGAAATTGCAATTCCAATTCCAGCAGGTGAACCAAACAATAGAATTGGAATTCTGGGCCCCAATTCCAGTTGCAACCCCAATTGCAGGCTCCAATTCCATGCTCCAAACATAGCCTAAGTGCTTTTCTTGTTCTTCATGATTTTTCAAGTATACCAAAATGTCGTCAATGTATACTGCTACAAATTGATCTTAATATCGCTTGAAAACCCTGTTCATTAAGTCCATAAAAACAGCAGGTGCATTAGTCAATGCTCCAAACATAGCCTAAGTGCTTTTCTTGTTCTTCATGATTTTTCGAGTATACCAAAATGTCGTCAATGTATACTGCTACAAATTGATCTTAATATCGCTTGAAAACCCTGTTCATTAAGTCCATAAAAACAGCAGGTGCATTAGTCAATCCAAATGGTAGCACTAGGAACTGGTAGTGGCCATACCGTGTTCTAAATGTCGTTTTAGGTATGTCTTCTTCCTTGATTTTGAGCTGGTGATACCCTGATCAAAGTTCGATTTTGAAAAAGACCTTAGAATCTTGCAACTAGTCAAACAAATCATCAATCCGTGAAAGAGGATACTTATTCTTTACCTTCACTTTGTTTAACTCTCGATAATTTGTACAAAGCCTCATACACCCATCTTTCTTTTTCACAAACGGAACAGGTGCACCACATGGAGATGCACTTGGACGAATGTATCTTTTGTCTAACAGTTCTTGTAACTGTATTTTCAACTCCTTTAACTCAATAGGGGCCATTTGATATGGAGCCTTAGAAATAGGTGCAGTCCCTGGCACAAGGTCAATGGAGAAGTCTACCTCTCTATTTGGAGGTAGACCGAGAATATCTTCTGGAAATACATGTAAGAAGTCTAACAATAACGATATCCTCTAAATTAGGACTCTCTTTGTTAAACAGAACACATATATCCTTTACACACTTTCATTATAAGTCTACAAGCTTGTAAAGCATAGATTGTGGGTGGAGGGTTTTGATGACTACTACCTTGGAACGCAAACTCAGTCTGTCCTGGAATGCAAAACGTCACCTTCTTCACAAAACAATCAACAATTGCATGATACGTCGCAAGTCAATCCATGCCGAGAATAATGTCAAATTCATGAATATATAAGACGATTAGATTGGCAGGTACAATCCTATCCTCAATTCGAATTTTGCACTCCCTACATACATATCTAGCGGTCACAGAATCTCCTGGTGGTGTTTCCACACATATTTTGATATCTAAAGGTATAGTATTTATGCTAAGTTTTTGAGCCATTGTAGGAGACACAAAGGAATGTGTTAATCTGGAATCAAACAGTGCATGAGCATAAAGCGAGGATAGACATAAAATACTTGTCACCATGGAGTTAGAGCCTTGCATATCTTGTTGACTTAGACCAAAGACTCTACCTTGAGCTTGAGACTTCTTTACTTCAAATTTTTGCATATTTTGCTTGTTGTGGTTGCTTTTAGTGCCACTTGTCACATCTGGGCAATTTGCAATCCGGTGTTCCATGCTACCACACCTAAAGCAAGCCCCTGTCTTTCTATTGCACTAATTTCCAGCATGGAAGCTACCGCATACATGGTATTTATGGTTCTTTTAAGAATTCTTATTGTTGGAAGCCGGAACATTTTGCTTTTTTCTGGAGTTCGTGTCTCCTTGTGATGTTGTGTTCACTTGATCCTTCCTTTTTAAGTCTTTGGCTTGTTGATTTTCTTTGAATTCCCTCTCGACCACAAAAGCAGTATTGACCACATCCCGGTAGGTCTTGTGTCGAAGAGGTACTACACGAAACTTGATATCACACCTCAGTCCTCTTTCGAAATTTCTGGCTTTAGTGCAGTCATTCGGGATCACATGGGTGGCAAAAGGAGAGAGTTCGGTGAAGCGCCTTAGATAATCATTTAAAGACATATTATCCAACAACAACAACAAACCCAGTACCTCAAGAGCTCCTGCATAAGCAGGGTCTGAGAGGGGTGGGATGTATGCAGCCTTACCCCTTTAGGGTGTTACCCTAACTGGAGGCTGTTTCCGATGTCCCATCCTGAGAAGCATGAAAGCATGAAAGCATAAAGCATACAAGCATCCAGGTGTAAGAGCATAAACAAAGACGCATAGCAAGCATATAGAGAGTATAAAGCAGCAAATAGGCAAAAATGAATAGGCAATAAAACAACAAGGCGATAGAACAATAAGCAGCCAGCACATAACAAAAGTGCGTAGAATCAAATGGGCATGCATAAAAGCCTCGGGGCACTAGTACTAGCTTAGCAGCGGTCCTCAATCCTAAACCACTATATCGGCTATACCTATACTAACCCTCTACTCGGCTCTATTTAGAGCTAGCTCTTCATTTAGATTAAGATAGGAGAGGTCCTGTCGAATTGTCTCCATACAACTTTTCTTTGACCGGCTTCTACCCCTCTTTCCGTCTGTAATATGGAGTTGTTCGCATCTCCTAACAGGGGCAGTGGTTGGTCTCCTCATAACATGCCTAAATCACTGCAAACATTGCTCCCTCAACTTATCCTTTATTGGGCCATGCCCAGTTTACTTCTTATAACGTCCTTTTTGTTCTTATCCTTCCTTGTGTGTCCGTACATCCATCTCAACATCCTAACTGGCCGACGCGAGAGAACAGGGAATCTCGAGAGAGCAAAGATTGAGCAAATCACACATGAACAGTAAATTTTTTTTTTTTTTCCCCTTTAAGACATATTATCCCCTTGCTTGAAATCTATAATTGCAGTCGTCTTTTGCTCTCTTAGCACCTCTGGGAAGAATTCAACAGTGTAGAGTTCCTTGAAATTCTCCCTTGTCATTGTTTCAGGAAGTTGTGGTTTTGTTAGTTCCTACCAGTCTTTTGCCCAATTTCGTAGTATAAAGGCACTAAACTTGACCTTTTGCGAGTCAGTGCATTCTAATGCTTCAAAGTACTCCTCTATCTCGTTCAGCCAGTCAAGGGCTTGTTGAGGATCTCCATCACCGGCAAAGGATGGTGGGTTCATGCTTTTTTTAACAACTTTATGAGCTTCCAAAGCACCTTCATCGTGCATCACATCTTTAGAGGTCTCTCCGTTAACGTACATGTCGATTTGCTTGGCTAATTGCTGAATAAAATTTTGCGTCAAATTTTCAGGTAAGGGAGCATCGGGGTTCCCACTATTATTTGCCCTAGCTTGATTAGTCCATTTTCTTCGGGCATATTGAAGGACGGGTACATCCTCATTATCATCTGAAAGGTTTGATGGACGGTTCAACATCCTAACAGACAAAACTTTAGTACTAGAAGAAGATATATATTTCCAAAGATGTTTTTGAAGTGAACTCTAATGAGGATGCGAACTAAGGTTCCCAAAACCCATTAGGCTAGGAACTTGCTCTGATACCATCTCTTGTCACGACCCCAAGCATAGCAAACAATGGGCTAATGACTTATAAGCCAACAAGGGAACGAATGGTCATCGTAGGTAAAATACTAAGAATATTATTATACTTTATAATACAATGGATAACACGCGATACAATCCCTTAGAGTTCAAAGCTCAAAACAAACGACTAAGACTTCCAAAAAGTAAACATAATCCTGTATAATTGAACTAATAACTCGTAAATCGTAAAAGAAAGTCTTCTAAGGTTGTGACCACTTCAACCATGTAGAAAGTAAGTTTCTTGAACTTCTTGATCTAGCTTACTATGCCTTATCTGAAATTGTTGAACAATAGGGTGTGCATACCGCCAACAAAACAAGGATTAATCATTGGTTAAAATGCATGAAACACAATAAAACATAGCTGAAGTTGTTTACTAAAAAATTAATTCTGAAAACTTAAGAACGTATCAATTGAATTTTTAGGCCTTAAGCCTCTTGGTTGTGGCTGCATATAATCGCTGCGATTGGGCTTAGAATTGGCTATCATAATTGGGTCCCTGGCCGATTACGGGTTCTGAGGAACGTTCCAAATAGTGCACTAATAACAAATATGGTATAATCCCTCATTGAGGGCTCAAAGATGTCTATTCCCGTCATCGTAGGGCACAACCCACAAAACAAAACATAAGAAATGTATTTCATATTTGCTCATCATAAAGCATTATTCAAATCATAGTTCCGAAATACCATAAATCAAAGCAATATAACATAGCCAATGTTAAATTCCATATTCCACAAACTTAGTCAAACATGTTTGAGCCCATTTTAGTTTCAAACACAGAGGTAGACATGCATTGTATAGAACAAGTATTTTGAGAATTTAAGAAGCTATTAACATATCAAACACTTAAAACGCTTTAACAAAAAGGACGAAAAAGTAAACGAATAAGTTACTTACTAGAAGAAATAAAGCTTTCCTAAAATCCCAAGTACAAACTTTGGCTCACTCTCTATTTTCTACCGCTACTCTTATTCTTAGTTTCACTTGAAGTGAAGGAAGAATGGATTTGGATGGTGAAGAAAGGGTGATGAGGGGAGTATTTATAGGAGAGGGTGTTTTGATTTCCAAGTCGGAAAAAATGAATTCTTGTTCATAGATGGAGCCTTTTCAAAGTTTGAAAGGGGGGCTTGACTAGAAAAATGAAAAAAAAAAAAAAAAAAAAAAAAAACCCAACTTTACTTGTTTAAAATTTGGAGGCTTATTTATCAAGTATGAGTGAGCAATTTGGCTAACATTTTCACCTAGAATTTGAACCACTACTTGTAGTTTATTGGTAATTTGTGTGGAAATACTTATGCCTTCAAATTTTTAAATTCCGTACAGACCATGTAATCCTAAAACACGGTGTTAATGGGGTACATCTGCTAGACTACAAACCAAAACTTTCAGTATTTGATTGAAAGAGTAGGGTATGAATGATACGAAATATTTTGAAATAATAAAAATACTAAATCTTATTTCTTGTTTTCTTTTTCTCCTAAGATATGTTCGTAGGAGTTTGCTTTGATCCTTTCTGCTATTTTCCATTTTTGAAGCTGCAAAATGTTGTCAGTTTCTGTCATGTGCATTTCGATGCTATTTATATATGCTTCATTTCACATGTTACTTTGTTTTTCTAGCATGCAAGTGTTTTCACCTTGTTTCTCGTATATGTTGATTATTTTTTTGTTTTAACAAGAGACTAACATTTTCTCTCACCTCATTTCTGTGCTTAGTGGTGCATTTCTTGAAGATGCAATGCTCGTATCATGCGGGCACTCTTTTGGTGGTCTCATGCTTAGAAAGGTTATTGAAATGGTATGATACCTTTTCACCTCTTCTGCTTTGGACCATAGATTCAAATAGAGGTGCGGAACAACTTTTTACTTAGTCCTGACGGGGTTGGGGCCATTACGAGATGTACTCCTTTAAATGTATAGAATGTGTAAATATTACATTTTATTTTCAAGGATACTTAAGTATTTATATGGTAAAAACTATTAATAGAGGCATTAAAATAATTATAAAAAGAGCCAATACATAATGCCTCTGTGGTGTTTTCTTCAGATATTCGCCAATATAAGGGAACTTTTGTGATAGTTGCCAACGTGAGACTTAGCAAAAAAAAAAAAAAAAAAAAAAAGTTGCCAACGTGAGGCTTAAAGTGACCTTTTGTTCACTAAACCCTACATGACACTGCAATCTGTTCGAAAATGGAGGTGACACACCAGCTTGCAACACTACACCCCAACCTGCAATTCTTCCATGAACACGGTCATGTCGGATTTTCTTGCTCTAGGTGAGGTTGAAACCACACCGCTATCGGGTTATATCGACAGCCCTACTTAGAACCAGGAGTCCGCACTTCAAATCATGAACAACTAATGAGTTGTGCTTAGGATGTTGTATTTGCAATTGATTTAGATTTTATGGTGCTTCACCAACCCCGTCTGGTTTCAATTATGATGAGTTAAACTCAAGAATCATAACAATTCAGCTGTTTGTTTTGGGTTGCAGTCAAGATGTACTCTTTGCAATTTGGATATCGAGACCAGATCCTTGATCCCGAATCATGGTATGTAATTGACCATGGCTGCATTCAGCCTGTGTTTAAACTTTCCAAATAGTTTTTGAAACTGTTGCCTGAGCTGGAGCCTCTTCGAGGCACTGGGTAGTGGTTGTTCTGGTGTTTGGGAGCGTGGTTGGAATTATGGTTAGGGAAAGTGCTTTTCTAAATCAGGTGTTTTTAGAATGTTGGTGGGGTTACGCTTCTTGAAATCCCATTTCGGAAATGCCCTTCTAAAGTGAAATATAAATTCATACCTACTAAATATTACAACTTGGGACTTACCCATATAAAAGAAATTATTTTCTTAATGTCATTAAAATAATTAGGATAATATTCAAAGAGACCTTTAAACTATTGATCAAAATCAAAGTGACCCCCCGAACTTTCAATTTCGTCAAAAACACCCCCTGAACTATTGGTCAAAATCAATGTGACCACTTGAACTATTAATCAAAAGCAATGTTCCCCTTCCCCCCTTTCAAATTTAAATTTTATCAACGATAACCCCTAAACTATTAACTAAAATTAGTTTGATTCTTCAACTTCAAATATTATGTCAAAAACATCAGAAATAATTAAAAAAATTAAATAAAATTTGGTTTAAATATCCTCAGATTTTGATAATATAATTTTATTGTTTCCTGAGGTTTCAAAATATTTTTATAATAACCTAAATTTTGGTAATCTTTTTTCATATATCATTCTCATAACTTTTTTCGGATTCCATTAAATTATACTAACTTGGCCCTTGAAATTAAAATAACTAAAGTTCAAAATTTCATTTATATTTAAAACAATCTTTCATACCAAAAAAATATTTAAAATAATTCTAAATAAAAATATAATTTTTTTATATATTTAAACTTTTTAAAATTTAAATGATATTTAAATCATCTTTGAGGTATATATATATTTTTTAATTTACTTGCCACATCAACATAATTTAATGGAATACTAATGGAGTTATAGGAAAAATACTTGAAAAAAATTTAAGAAAGTTTAAGATACCTCAAAAATATTTTAAAAAATCTTAGGGCACCTATAAAATATTTTTCCAAACGTTAGGATACCTAGACTAACTCTTTTTTCTAATCTTTGTTCGTCGTTTCAGATGCCTGTTGATAAAATTTGAAGTTAAGGGATTAAATTAATCTTCTTTAATTGTTCGAGGGTGTCTTTAATTTAATTTAAAAGTTGAGGGGGTCTGATTGTTGTTAACCAATAGTTCATGGGGTGTGTTTGATTAAATTAGAAGTTGAGGAGGTCACATTTATTTTGACCAATATTGAGGAGGTGTCTTTGATCAAATAAAAGTTTAGAGGGTCACTTTGATTTTGAGCAATAGTGTGGGGAGCCTCCATGAATATTATTCAAATAATTAATTAAAAAGGTATAAAAAGTTGCTCTTGCAAGTGAACCTAGAAAGACATACTTTATTTAATATACTAATCTAAATACAAAAAGTATTGCAAAATCAGGCTATTTACATAAAGCAACCTTTGACTATAATAATCTTTTACTTAGCCACCGATAATTTTTTACATTTCTAAAAAAGAACCTTCTGTAATCCCAACTTTTCTTCAATCAACCTCCTTTTCTATCAATATTGTTAGCATTATGTTGGAAAAATTCACATGTCATGCACCCAAGTTTTTAGAAACTGAAAATATATGACGTTTGGGCAACAAATAACTTACAGTGATAGTTTTCAAAGCGTTTTAAGTCAAGATTATCCTTCTTTTGGCTCAATATCAAACTTGCATTTCTAATTTTTGCAACTGCTTTTGTTTTTTCCCATCCAGCTCAACGCTTGTCTTTTGTTGAGTTTTTGAAACCCTAACTGTTGCTCTTCCTCAAAATCTATGGGCGTAGAATATGTTTTTTTAAAAGAATACTAAGAGCTTTGACAAAATGTGGTTCATCAAAAAATAAATGGATTATTACAGGCAATTTTTTGAAAAATGTAAAAGTTATGGCGGTTATGTGAAAATTGATCACTTTTGAAGGTGGTTTTGTGTAAAAGATCCTTTAATAAATATAACTTATGAAATTGATTTTGATGAATAAGAAATTGTCATAAGTAATTAGAATAAATCATACGTAATATATAGAATAATAATGAATGATTATCATCATTACTGATTTTTAAGAATGGTTTTCAATCTCATAGTAGTTTTAACAACAGTTCTTGAAAAAAACGTTATCAAACATCTCAATTGCCTTCCCCACAGCAAACACTCAAGAAAAGCTACAGTTCAACACAACGTGGCCAAACAAAGCTCATGTTAACTATATTCTGTTCATCAATTTTTTGAGGTATATCAGTAGTCTTAACTTATCCTCCGTGCTGTTGTCATTAGTTGAAATCCCTTTGATTTGGGTTGAGGCCTATTGCTGTTGATAAACCTGGGTGTTGTGGACTTCAGGTAATAGGTCACAGAAATTACATTAGATTGCAAAAATTTGAATGAATTTCCTTACAATTATTGTTTCTTGTATCCTTTTGGTTGCTTGACATGTACATATTTTAGCAAATGAAAAATACAATGTATGTGTATTCTGGAGGCCTTTACAACGATACCGTAACTAATGGGCATGGTGAGCCTTTATTGATTCCATGCTTCCAGCTATTGAAATATTGACTGCCGACAATCTATCTGTCTGGTTGTAAGAATGATGATTTGAGATGAAATTTTTTCTTGCAGCTCTGAGGGCAGCAGCAGCAGCTGTGAAGCAGGAGGACGATCGAAGACTATTCCACAGCACATCTTTAAGAAAACGACGAAAAGACATGGGTGATCAAATGGATTCATTAGTTCGAAGAACTACCAAGGTGCTCATTATTTCACGCACTCCGGGATTAAATATCCCCTTTCATTTTGTTACTAGCATGTGGAACGTATTGCAGTTTTGTGTCCCATTGCGAATGTCATATATCAGGTAGTGGCAATTGGGTTTGAATATTTAAGGAATATCAGTTCTACCTATGTTTGAAAAATTTTACTTACCCGCAAGACTTGCAAAAAGTTGACTAGTGAGCCATACAATCATCAATTTTTATACTTATTTGATAGTTTTGTAAGAATTCAGGACATTTATAATATGTTTTTCAATATTGTATATATGCATTAGAGGCCATTAAAAAAGTAACAACAACAAAAAACCTAGTGCCTCGAAGGCTCTTGCTAATGCAAGGTTTTGGGAGGTGAGATGTACGCAGCCTTGCCCCTCCAGGTTGCTACCCCAAAGAAACGCTATGTCTGAGGACCCCTAACCTGAAACCTTAGGAGGATTAAAAAAAAAAAAAAAATTTCTTTTACATGCTGAGCTTTATTCTTTTCCATGTTGGCATCTTGTCAATAGGCAAGCAGCAGAAAAGTTTGGGCCCTGATTTTGTGGATATTGATGTGTCTTGGTGAATGGTCACTTAACAATCACTGTTATAATATCACGGGAGAGGGATTTCATAGGCGTTGTGTAACAGATTGTGGAGATCGCATCGGGTTTTTAAGGAATATAAATTGCTTCTAAGCATTAACTTTGCAGAAATTTGAAGGAATAGTGTATGATCATTAACATCCATACCTCTTTGGCAGTACTTTGAACATGTAAATACATTTTCAGTTATATTTAATATACAAACACCATTACAAAAGTATCTTTGTGTAATGACCAATCATGTAGTAGTTAACTCAGAATCCATTACATTATGACTGTTAAGTTATGCAGTTTTGTTTACTTGTTGTTTCATGAATTCGAAGTCTTATTGAAGATAACATTATTAATTCTTGTTAGGAAAATGGAGAAATCAGTGCTGAATGTGTGCTGCATCGAGGGGTTCAGTATCCATTTTCAGTGAACGAGAAGGTTGTTATTAAGGTAAGTAGCCCTTAGATACTCTTTCATAACATGTAGGATTTTGCTGATTAAACAATGTTATAGCCTAAATGACGTAGCACGATTCCTTACTGCGGAGAATGCTCTAAAAAATATAATCAAACAATGTTACATCCTTATTTGTAGTACAATGAATCCTGATCTAGCTACAATTTAACTGGTAAGATGACTTTTAAATTTGGATAATAGATAACCGAGGCAAATTATGGCAATTTCACTTGACCTGATGTGTTGACTCAAAACAACAGCAGCAACAACAAACCCAGTTCCTCAAGGGCTTGCACGTACCTGAATGATCCTATCCTGATTCTGAGAAAACCATCAATTTCTAAAATGATACAGGGGAACAAAAGAACGCCAGATAAACTTGTTGGGAAGGAAGCTGTTGTCACATCTCAATGTCTTAATGGCTGGTGAGTTGGTTGTTCCTAAGTAAATTGCCATTGGTATCCCATTGATTGAAAATGGATTTTAGAAGTATATTCTAATAGATACAATATTAAACGTATGTATTGCAAAGATGATTATACGAGTATTATCACATAATGACCAATTACGGTTTCAAGTGTGGTTGTGGTGCATGGAAGCAGAGTATCTTGAGATCATATTCGGTGGTTTCTTTATGGAATGCAAATCTTATGTGAAAGAAACGTCAACAGTCATTGGTTATATTGCCTCTTTGATTGTTTATAACGAAGTACTTCTGTGAGTATGTAGAATATTATAGAAGTATAATCACGTAACACTCTGTATTCGATTCACAAAGTTGACTCTGTGTCCTACTCCGATGATCGAGTTTGTGTGCTGCTGTTCTATTCCTCACAGGTATTTGCTGAAGATCATTAGTACTGGAGAGAATGTTCGTTTGCAATATCGATCTTTACAAAAGCTCAGTGTTCCCCAGGGTAGTGATGATAGATGTGCATCCGAGCCTCTTCAGAATAGCAGCTAAATTTCATAGGTCTTCCTGAGCATTATCTTAGAGAAAATGAACAAAAACGACACCGTGTTTTATAAATACATGAAAAGAGCAGTAGGTCTTGGAAAACGAACAAAAAAGGCATTATATGACAAGGCATCTTTAGATAGTACAAGGATACCTTCGGTTTTCCAGTGACCAGTTATTTTATGAATGCCTTTATTGGTCATTTTTCCAAAGCTGCTCACCATTTCATATATTTGTGAAATATAGTCTTAGTGCTGGCTCTTTTTTCTCAAACATGATGTCATTCGGAGGTGGGTGTATGCTTTTCATAATAGGGATCCTCTGGTGATCTTCCATTTCCAATCTCAACTTGATAGAAGGATCGATAACATTGTTGGTTAGTTGTGGTTTTTGACTGTAAAATGTAGGGAAATTTGCGTATTGCATGGTAGGTCCCGTAAGTTTGGTTGATCTTATGAGTCCTGTATAAAGACCATGTTGTGTAATGTGGCCAGTATATCGATCTATGGAATGTTACATTCGATAGATCATGTAGGAGGACATATGAGTTTGATTTGATTGATTTGACGTTTGATTAATTTGTTTGGGTTTTGAGAGCATTGTCGTTTGTTGTGCTACACTATTTACGCATTCACTGGAGTTGAAATGGTTGCTGCAAGCTGTTCTTTTTAGGAAAGGAGCCAGGATTGTACGCCTAGTGATAGAACTACGTATTTGAGAGTCGACCATGTCATGACCTCAAACATAGCAAACAATGGGCTAATGGCGTGTAAGCCAACAAGGGAACTAATGGTCATCGTAGGTGAAATACTAAGAAAATTATTACGCTTTATAATACAATGGATAACATATGATACAATCCCTTGGCGTTCAAAACTCAAAACAAAAGACGACGACGACGACAACAACAAACCTAGTGCCTACATGGGCTCCCGCAAAAGCACGGTCCGGGGGGGGGGGGGGGGGGGGGGTTAGATGTATGCAGCCTTCCCCCTTCAGGGGGCTACCCTGAAGAGAGGCTGTTTCCGAGGATCTCCAACCTGAGAAGCTGGTTCGCAGTATAGAGCATGTGACCTGGCTGCAGGAGGGCAACAAAGCATGAGTAGGGCAAAACATACGGCAAGCAAGATAACAAACACAAAGCACAAACACACACACAAGTAACAAATTATGTAGAAAGTAAGTTTCTTAAACTTTTCGATCCAGCTTACTATGTCTTATCTAAAATTTTTGAGCAGCAGGGTGAGCATAAAACTCAGGAAGTAACAAATCCATCAATAAAACAAGGATCAAGCATTAGTTAAAATGCATGAAACACAATAGAACATAGCTTAAGTTTACTAAAAAAATTAATTCCAAAAACTTAAGAACGTATCAGCTGATCTTTTTAGGCCTTAAGCCTCTTGGTTGTGTCTACATATAATCCCTGCAATCGAGTTCGGAATTGGCTATCATAATTGGGTCCCCAGCCAATTACAACGTCTGAGGAATGTTCCAAATAGTGCGCTAATAAAAAAGATGGTATAATCCCCCATCAAAGGCTCAAAGATGTCTTTTTTTGTTATCGTAGGGCACAACCTGCAAAACAAAATATAAGAAATATATTTCATATTTGCTCATCATAAACCATGACTCAAATCATATTTTTGAAATACCATAAATCAAAGAAATATAGCATAGCCAATGTTAAATTCATATTCTACAAACTTAGTCAAGCATGGTTGATCTCATTTTAGTTTCAAACACATAGAGGATAAACGTGCGGTGTACAAAACAAGTATTTTAAGAATTTAAGAAGCTACTAACATATCAAACACTTAAAAACTTTAAAAAAAGGGACAGAAAAGTTAACGAATAAGTTACTTACTAGAAGAAATAAAACTTTACTAAAATCCTAAGCACAAACTTTCACTCACTCTCTATGTTCTACCTCTACTCTTATTCTTAGCTTCACTTAAAGTGAAGGAAGAATGGATTTGGATGGTGAAGGAAGGGTGATGAGGGGAGTATTAATAGGAGATGGTAAGGCATTTAGGTGTTAAACAAGGGGTATGGCTGAATTTCTAGTCAGAGAGAAGAGGAGGAGGGGAAAAAGAAGAGAACCAGCTTTCTTGTTTATGGTGCAGTACATGGTTTGGGTCAGGGCATAGATTTTCGTAACATGGATACATGGAACACAATATGTATTCCAAATTGAGAAGGTGGTGCTACTCTATAAGCCACTTCATCTACTTTCTCAAGGATTTCAAAGGGACCAATGAACCTCGGGCTTAACTTTCCTCTTTTGCCAAATCTCATTACACCTTTAGTTGGAGATACTTTCAAAAAGACATGATCTCCTACTTCAAAATTCAATGGTCTTCTTTGAATATCCGCATAACTTTTTTGACGGCTTTGAGCAATTCAAAGTCTTTCTCTGATAAATTGAATGTTCTTTATTGTAACTTGGAGAATTTTGGGACCCAAAAACTTCCGATCTCCAATGTCGTCCCAATACACAGGTGATCTGCACTTCGTCCCATATAATGTGTTAATGATTCAAGATTACTCTTGGATCATAACTTAGGATAGGTGAAGAGTTAGAGTTGAGATGAGAAGAGAATTAGAGATTCAAGATGAGGATTAGAGAATGTAGATGAGAAGTCGAGAGAATTAGAGTTGAGGAGAATATAAAAATTATTATCATCAATGCCTAATTACAAAGCAAGACAAGCTACTTATACTCTTCTTAGTTACAATGAAAATATCTAGCAAAACACTTCACCTAGACAGTTCAACAACTACCAACTAACCTTCCCTCCTATACTAACTGAATCCCTCTCTTTCACCTAGTGATTAACAGCTAATGACTTATTAGGCTGTTCTAATGACTTAAACTACTCTTTTATAACCTTGATTACAATCTTCACTTATTAGTACTCAATTCCATGTGCCCCATCTTCTCGAATCATTACTATACTTCCCCCTTTAATGATTCTTGTCCTCAAGAATCTTAGTAGAGAAGTAATCTTGAAGAACGCTTGATGTAGATCTGTCTCAATATGTTAAATGGTTGCTGTTGTTGGCATTGAAGCTTCACAAGTGATGTTGACTTAGAGACTTGAGGTTGCTTCTTGACTAGTATGTATGCTACAACAACATAGATCCAATTCTACTCCTGTAACTGCTCCAAACCCATTTCTAATCAACTTTAGCACACCTACTGCAATTTTGCATTTCGTTTTTTAGCAACATGATGTGAAAAAACTTGCAAATCTCCTCCCATTTGAGAGGCTTCACAATGAAATGCTCATTGCTGTTGAACATGACTTGAATGCTCTTGAAACCTTGCTGATTTCCACAAGTTTGCATACCATTCTCCATCTTTCTTTTTATGTCTTTCCAATTTGCTACAGCTAAGATAGAAAAACAGTCTATAAAGTTCGGGTTCAGAGCTTGCCTCCATTTCATAGCAGCAGCTATCCTTCTTTTGTTCCCATACTCAACCAAGGCCTCAATTGCCATCTTCTGCATTAATACTTGGCTTTGTTTACTAACTTTAGTTGCACACAAGAAGCAAACATCACCTTCAACCCCCTCACTGTCAAACAGCTAAACAATTTCAGATGAAACAAAATCAATGGAATGCTTTCTTGTGCACCAAATCAGCATATACTCTGGAGCAATTGAACTTTTGGCTCGAGTTTTGTGAACTTCATCCAACCAAGACAAATTTTCAAGTGCCCTAGCTAGACTCCAAAGGAATTCATTCATGTTTTGAGCTCCCACAAAGGCCCAACGATCTGAATTATTCAGCTTGCAACACATGAATTACAGATCCTGCATGTAACCTTCAATTCTTGTCTGAGCCTACTATTGCTTACTGCATTTCAATGAATCATTTAGTCTTGTATTTACTTCAGCAGCACGGCCTAAGAAAATCTGATTTCCTCAACTCTTATGTAGTCTTGGAACATATCAAGGACAATTTCAGATCTGGTCATGTTGTCCTTGCTGTACAGCCAATGGTAACATCATAATCTGCTCTTAATCTCATGTTTAGCTTGCCAACAGGAACATTTTCTCCTCCTAATTCACCTTCTGGCTAGTGGAGGGAAGACCATAAAAATTCAGGAGGTCTTAAATGAGCTTGTATCCTTAGAAGGTGCTCCTTACTCGTAGCTTGATGAACACAAACATCTGACTCTTGTCCGAACTTCCTAGCTAATTCAGTGATAGAATCCATCAAAGCAAAAACTTGCAAAGATTTTCCCTTGGTTCTCTCTGTATTCAATCCTTTGGAACTTCCTTTCCTTAAACTTCACTTTGAAGCTATTCTTGGGCTGAATTCTTTCACTCCTTTGGCTCCACAAGTGAGGTTGCTTAGCAACTTTGTCTAGCAACACATTTTCACTGCTGAACTTTTCTCTTCTGCACTTAACAGTCAGCTCCAATTCCCTTTGATCAGGGGCCTATTGTTGGTGTTCTTAGATGAATAAACACTAGCTCCACCCAATGGTGCCTGCATTTGGATTAGATCTTGCAAATTTTCCAGCTGAACATATTGATTTGCAGCAATAACAACCTGATGTTTCACTGAATTTGGTTGTACTGCAGTAGCATCACCCTAACTTTGTGCTGAACTTGTATTAATGCTGATAGAATTCTTCATTCTCCTTGCCTTCTTCAACATCATTTTGATCCAAGAAGATGCTCTAAGTCTATCAAATTGACCACAACACCATCTTAGGCTGCCCTAATTCCAAATTCTTGAGCATGTTATACTTGTAAAGAAACACATTATTTTCCTTGAGAAGTAGAAAATCTAGAGGTCTTCCATTGTAGACCAAGATTGGCTTGATCGAAGCTCTTAATCTCTTGCTTGAATAAAACTTCTTGTGGTTAAGGCGAACTATTGCTTTGATCTCAATTTTCTGCTGCATTGAGAGCTTAAACCTCAACTTTCTGATGCTCAAAACTTCTATGTATACTTGTAATTTCTCAGCTACAACATTCAGTGGCTCTCCAACTTGCAATAGTATAATTTCGTTCTGAGTAATTTCCTGATTTGCAGCTGCAGCTTCCTTGTTCCAATTGAATCCAACATTGCCAATTGAGATCTGCTCCATTTCTTGATCTTGCATCTTTGAAGGTTCAATCGCAACCTTGTGCTGCAGCACTCTCTTTTGCTTATCCTCTTGCTCCATCTTTTCAGCTTTGATCAGCATATCTTGAGCAATCTCTAACTTCCTCTCTATAATTTGCAGCGTCCTCACATATGGTTCAATTTAAGCAACTTTAGGTGGTTCAACATCTTGTACTTCAGGTTGTAACGCATTAAAAATATAATCAATGTTATAGCCTAAATGGCGTAGCACGATTTCTTACTGCGGAGAATGCTCTAAAAAATATAATCAAACAATGTTACATCCTTATTTGTAATACAATGAATCCTGATCTATCTACAATTTAACTGGTAAGATGACTTTTAAATTTGGAATATAGATAACCGAGGCAAATTATGGCAATTTCACTTGACTTGATGTGTTGACTCAAAACAACAACAGCAACAACAAACCCAGTTCCTCAAGGGCTCGTGCATATATGGGGTTTGGGGAACCTTACTCCTTTAGGGTGCTACCCTAAAAGGAGATTGTGTCCGAGGTCCCCCAACCAGGGAAGCATAAAAAACACCACCACATAGGAAGCATAAAGCATAAAGCAGAAAGCAATAAGCATGAACCAGTGAAAGCAATAAAGCAACATAGAAATCAAGAGATTATAAAGCAATATAGAAACAGAACATCACCAACAAATATAATCAAATAGGCATACATGTGTTGACTCAAAATTAACCAAAAATATTAGGGTTAGTGTTTGGTGTTCTGAACCCGAAATGCCCAACCTAAGCCCAACCCATTCTTCAGGTTTTGTGACCAGAACTTGTATCTCAAACTGAACTAATTTATATGAGCTATGTTTCTGAACGCAGGGAGAAGGATTGGGTACAATTAAGTGTTTGAGCTTTAAGTTCTCCAGGATTTTAGTATTTTGTTTTTTTTTTTTTTATCTAATTTGGAAAGTCCAAGTGTCAGATATAGTAAGTCTCCAAGGGTCGGGTATAGTTGTTTGGGGTACAATGAAGAGTCTTGAGTTTGAGTAACATAGACAATGAAAGGAGGATCCATATTTGCAGTACTACAAATCCTAATCTAGCAACAACAAGAGATCATTGATGAGTGAACGTACCTGAATGATCCTATCCTTATTCTGAGAAAACCATCAATTTCTAAAATGATATAGGGGAACAAAAGAACGCTAGATAAACTTGTTGGGAAGGAAGCCGTTGTCACATCTCAATGTCTTAATGGCTGGTGAGTTGGTTGTTCCTAAGTAAATCACCATTGGTATCCCACTGATTGAAAATGGATTTTAGAAGTATATTCTAATAGATACAATAATAAACATATGTATTGCAAAGATGATTATATGAGTATTATCACATAATGGCCAATTACGGTCTCAAGTGTGGTTGTGGTGCATGGAAGCAGAGTATCTTGAGATCATATTCGGTGGTTTCTTTATGGAATGCAAATCTTATGTGAAAGAAACGTCAACAGTCATCGGTTATATTGCCTCTTTGATTGTTTATAACGAAGTACTTCTGTGAGTATGTAGAATATTATAGAAGTATAATCACGTAACACTCTGTATTCGATTCACAAAGTTGACTCTGTGTCCTACTCCGATGATCGAGTTTGTGTGCTGCTATTCTATTCCTCACAGGTATTTGCTGAAGGTCATTGGTACCGGAGAGAATGTACGTTTGCAGTATCGATCTTTACAAAAGCTCAGTGTTCCCTAGGGTGGTGATGATAGATGTGCATCCGAGCCTCTTCAGAATAGCAGCTAAATTTCATAGGTCTTCCTGAGCATTATCTTAGAGAAAATGAACAAAAATGGCACCGTGTTTTATAAATACACAAAAAGAGCAGTAGGTCTTGGAAAATGAACAAAAAAGGCATTATATGACAAGGCATCTTCAGATAGTACAAGGATACCTTCGGTTTTCCAGTGACCAGTTATTGCATGAATGCCTTTATTGGTCATTTTTCCAAAGCTGCTCACCATTTCATATATTTGTGAAATATAGTCTTAGTGCTGGCTCTTTTTTCTCAAACATGATGTCATTCGGAGGTGGGTGTATGCTTTTCATAATAGGGATCCTCTGGTGATCTTCCATTTCCAATCTCAACTTGATAGAAGGATCGATAACATTGTTGGTTAGTTGTGGTTTTTGACTGTAAAATGTAGGGAAATTTGCGTATTGCATGGTAGGTCCCGTAAGTTTGGTTGATCTTAAAAGTCCTGTACAGAGACCATGTTGTGTAATGTGGCCAGTATATCGATCTATGGAATGTTACATTCGATAGATCATGTAGGAAGACATATGAGTTTGATTTGATTGATTTGACGTTTGATTAATTTGTTTTGGTTTTGAGAGCATTGTCGTTTGTTATGCTACACTATTTACGCAATCGCTAGAGTTGAAATGGTTGCTGCAAGCTGTTCTTTTTGCATATACCTGAGTGCCCCCTTTTTTTTTTCCAATCATAAGGCTGCCCATTCGGGGAACATTCTTCGGCTTCGTTTTTGTTACTTTCTTACAATAATGATACTCTACACAAATATTTTATGCCATATATGAGAAAAATGGTTCAGAGAGTCATTTTCCTTTACAAGCCAGAAAACAATTCTTAAATTAGATGAAAAATAACGATTTCACACCTAGAGTAAGGAAAAAGCAAAATCTTTTAGTCCCGATATTTTGGTTGGGCTAGATGAGAGCGCCAATTGCAATTTGCAACAGCCTGAAAGAATTCTCGACAATTCTGGCAACCCGCCAATGGCGAAACATCCCTAATAACGTACTGTCCCAACCTGCCATTTTGTTTTCGCTTCCCCTATGCTGTTGTATTGGAAAATCAGGTCTCAATATTTAACTTACTGGATTTTTGGAAAACATTCGAGAGCAACAAAAATCCTCTTCCTTGTTTTCTTTGCTATTGTGTGAAGCATCCATCCGATGAGAAAGTTTAGGTAGACCCTCTCCAGAAGCTCAGGCATTTTTAAAAAAATGCTAAAAATGCCTGATAATTTGAATCCAACATGTTGGATATAACTAGGGTCCTAAGGGGACCTTTTTGGACCAAGAGAGAGCAGGTCGGACATTAACATGTTGTCGACATTCCTTCGCACCCAACTAGAGCTTGAGCTCAATTCCTCCTCTTCCAAAATAAATCTAATATCTGAAATAATTTGGCACCATTTGTGAGAAGGGGAAAACAAAACACATGATGGGTTCTTTGGATTGATAGCCGCTTGGGGCCATGCCTAAGTACGTGACTAGGTCCTAGATGCTTGAGGTCAAATCCAAGTTACGAATTACTTATAACGTTACTCAGTTAAAAAATATGGCAATGAGTTAACTTCTTCCAACAATCCAAATTTGAAACCCGTCCACAAGATAATCAAAAGCAAACAGAGCACATGCAAAACTGTCGTCACACTGAATAACATTTTGAACATGAAGAACAACCTGCTCGATGCAAAAGGTTAGGGAAGCATCCTCAACAAGTTTGGAGCATGGTGTTAATCTACTCAAATTACATCGCTCTTGGCAAAAATAGATAGAAGTTGTAGCAGCGGGGGGTTGCCCACTATGCATTTACTATTTTCTCCCCAACTCCTTCCTACTTATGTTGCAAAGGTAAAATTCCCAAATCTTGAACTATTTTATAAAAGTCGGGACCCAAATGATCATCTCGCAGGTTTTATCGCGAGAATGCATAACAAAGTGTTTCCAAAAAGTATAGTGCAAAGAAGACCATAGCACAACTAATAATTTGCGGCAGCATGAGAAGAAGTCGTTACGCAACTTTGTGCAGAGGTTTAATGGGAAAATGGTTGACATCCCAAATCTCTCTAATATATCGGTGATAAGTGCATTCCTAAATGACTTACTTAATTTAAACATTACGTTTTCCTTTCCAAGAATCAGCCAAGTACAATTGATTATTGTGGGGAAAAAAACAATAAATGCATCTCCACTTGGGACATTATGGTGACATGTGAGCAGACACATGGACACTTAACTCGCTGTTTCTACCTTGGCCTCTAAGATAATATTACCATGCTCCTTAAGAGACTGACATACTATCCTAGTCAAGTGTATACCATTGCCTAGACATTGGTACAAGTAGATAAGATACTCCACGACAGCGTGGTGGCATCTATTTTCCTATAATTATCCTAAAGAAGTCTAACCCTGTATTCCATAAACAAACGCTCTCCACGAGGTGTAGCACCTATCCACTATACTATTAGACCGTCGATGGAGGAAGTGAGGATTCAACTCCTGAACCTCGCTCGCACTTGAAATTTTAAATGGCGAATCTATCTTTTATATTTGATTATCTCATAATCATTATCAAAAACATATTCTAAATTTTATTTAACTGTTAAATATATCCTAATCATATTACGTTCCTTTAATTATCCAACCTATGTAATCCTTTTTTTTTTTTTTGGGTAATTCATCGAAATATATAGATGAAAGAAATATAGTACAGCTGCAAGGAGCATACCCCAGGACACGACTGAAGCCTACAATGATGGAACAACGTCAAACATAGTGAAGACAAAGTCCATACAAAAAAGCAACCAAGGCAAAAACTAGAGGAAACAAAAAGGAATTAAGACTCAAGGTCCCGTTGCCTAAGCAAAGAGGCGTGATGGTGAGCTCCTCTGAATGAAGAAGCAGCAAATAAGTGGCTCCAGACCAAATCGTAATCTCCTCTCTCACGGCCGCAACTAATCTGGATTGAGAACGCTGAACTCGAAGGTTACATTCGTACCAAAGAGTATACACGGTCCCTGAGAGGCAGAGTCGAGCTATAATACTGCCGATCTCTCGTCCCCTGAGGTGCTGAGTAGCCCAAGTAACAAGATCGCCCCAAGGAAGGGCAGGCCAAGCAATAGATGTACTCGGAGTGATGGAGTTCCAGACTGAGGCAGAAAAGGCACAAGCGAAGAAAAGATGCTCATGAGTCTTGTCAGCAAGGCTGCAAAGAACACAAACACTTTGAATCCCCTGTGCTCTGAATCTCATAAACCTATCTCAAGTCCAACAGTTATGATTGTAAGAGTTTTATTTATAGATGCTCTTGGTTGGTGTTGTAAGATGAGCAAGTAAGAGTGAGAATTGTAATCCTCGATTAATAGTGAATATTGTTGCTCCCCCTTTGTGGATGTAAACTTCGGCTGATCGATGTAAATTTCGTTGTTCAAATTTTTCCCCACTTCCTTCAATTTTGTGAGTGCTGTTTCGATTTATGATTCGGTGATTTCGTGGTTTGTCCTAACAACTAGTATCAGAGCCCCAGGTGTAATCTAAGTTGGAGAAATAGCTCCGAGAGTGGGAGGAAAGGACCCGGTGGCTGGAGTTTCTATTTCGACAAAGTACACATTGGAGTTTAGCATGGCAAGTGGTTAGGACGCGGCTGAGAAAAAAATATGGCGGCAAGTGGTGGCACGTGCAAAAGCGCACGGTGGCGTATGGTGGTGAACGGATGTGGAAAAAGACTAGATCGGGTTACCTTAGTGAGAGATCTGGTGGTTCCCAAGCGAATCGCTGAATGATGAAGTGTTGGTGGTGAAGACCGGCGGTGGCGCGGCTGAGTTAAGCGCCTGAATAGAAACCGCAGACCAGGTGGTGTCTGGTGGTTTGAATTTCGCCTTGGTTGTGGTGTCTGGTTTTTTACGGCCACAGTGGTTCGTGGTGTTGTTCGTGCGACGTCAGTGGTGCTCGGCGATGAAGGTCACGGTTTCAAAGACCAGTGTTTGGTCATGAAATCGATGGGCAATGAAGCTTCAAGTGTTGGCGGATGTTGGTGGTTCTCTAGTTTCGTGGTTGTCAGTGACGTCGATGAGTGTCGGTGCCGAGGAGAGATACATAGAGAGAGAGAGGAGACCCGAAGAGAGAGAGAAGTCTAAACGGTGAGAGGTTCTAAGGAAGAAAGAGAATCATGCAGTGAAGAGGTTGTGATTTTGGATTTGGTTAACTTATTTGACCAAATTGCTAATTTTTGTTCGAGGTTATTAAAATTAAGAGTATTTATCAATGAGGATCGATGAGGTAAAAATTTCCTATATAGAGAATTTTGATGGGACTGATTTTGTGCATTGACGGATTCAGATCGATGATTTTTTGAATGCAAAAAAGTTGCAGTTGCCCCTATTAGGGACGAAGCTCGAGGATATGAAGGTCGAGGAGTGGAACTTGTTGGACCGACAAGTTTTAGGTGTCATTCGACTTACTCTATCCCGGACTGTAGCAAATATTGTTGTCAACAAGAAGACAATGGCAGGTTTGATGGTAGCTTTGTCGAGCATTTATGAGAAACCATCTGCGAACAACAATGTGTACTTGATGAAGAAGTTGTTCAATTTAAAAATGACACAAGGTGGTTCTATTGCCCATCACTTAAATGCTTTTAATACTATTATAAATCAGTTGATGTCGATGAAACTTAAATTTGATGATGAAATCTGAGCATTGGTGTTATTAGAGTCTTTGCCCAACAGTTTGGAAGCCATGCGAATGGCAATTAGTAATTCTGCCAGGAAAGAGAAATTGAAATACGATGACATACATGATTTAATTTTGGGCGAGGAGGTGCGCTGACGCGATTCTGGCAAAGATCACGCTTTATGTGGGGAAACTCAGGGTACAGGTTTCGACAAATCACGTAAAGGCAGAAGCAGCAGTAGGACAGGTCAGAGAGGGTTGTGTTGGTACTGCGGGAAACTGGGACATATGAAAAGATAATGTAGAGTCCTAAAAAAGTCTGACCCTGATATAACCAATGTTGTGATTAAAGAGATAATGCAATGTACATTCACCAGTGGATGACTGGATTTTAGACTCGGCGGATTCTTTTCACACTACATCGTGTAGGGACATGATTCAGAATTTTATGGCTGGGGCCTTTGGTAGAGTGCATTTGGCGAGTGGACAACCGTTGGAAGTTGTCGGCAAGGGTGACATCAGTATTTCATGGGTCGGTGTGGACTTTACATGGTGTGAGATATGTGTCCGAGTTGAAGAATAATCTAATATCGGTAGGACATCTTAATGATAGTGGGTATTTTGTCAGATTCTCAAGTTGTAAGTGGTTGGTCTTGAAAGGAGCGTTAGTGGTAGCTCATGGTCTGAAATCGAACACACTGTTATCAATGTCGAAGTCAATTGATGATGAGTTTACTGTAGGAAACTCAGCTTTGGGCAGGTCAAAGCGAGTCAGTTGGAAGCCATTTCTCAAGGTGTCATATTAGTCCAGAAAGCCAATGGGTAAAAGGAATAATCAGAAGGGTCATTCTGATGGAGGTTCGAGTACATATGTCAAGTGCAAGCTAGCAATGAGAGCTGGAATGAATTTCCGGTACAAGAAAACCAGTGGAAGCATGAATCCGGCAGTTTTGCTAAAGAAGAGTGTACCGCCTAATATACTGAAGCCGGGGTAGGCTTCAGGTAGAGTTCACACATGATGATTGCGTGCCGCATGGTGGATTGCTGTACAGTCTCCAAGTGAGAGATTTTTAAGTGTGGAGACTATTCATTTCTAGTAACTGTCATATTCATGGCTAGATTTATTAGGGCTAGAGTTTCTGGCATGACTCTTGGCATTCCAGCAGTTATGATTGTAAGAGGTCTATTTATAGACGCTCTAGGCTGGTGTTGTAAGGTGAGCAAATAAGAGTGAAAGTTGTAACTTATGTGTCATATTGCAATAGTTTCGGCTATTATATGTGTCAAATTGCATAATTTATGTGTATTTAGGCTTGGAACGCATCGGAGTAAGGACGTCTTAAAAACGGTGAAAAATGAGCTCAAATTGACAAAGTCGAAGATTATGTTGAGAAACCCTACCACGTGTCGAAAAAGAGCCCATCGGATCAAATTCAGTCTTTCAATTTAAAGCAAGTATCATTTCACGGTTTTATATATATATATATGTAGAAAAGTCATGTGTCCCTCCTCGACGAGAAGGGGGGTGGCATGCCATTACGGCGCGCCGCCCCTATGTATATACAAGGGGGGACTTATATTTTAGGGGTCTTTTGCCCTATTTTCACATCTCCTCCCTCCCCGAGCCCCAAGAGAGCTCTGAATTCTCACGAAGACTGAAGCACAAGTGAGTTGGAGTTTTGGGAAATCAAAGCAAGAGCCAAGTCAACATCATTCAAGGGAGTCATAAATCCATGAGTTCTTCTTTCTTTCAATTTTTGATTTGTAAAATTCTTATGGAGGAGTTGACTTATAGTTTAGGGTTGAAGAACGAGTAGCCGGTCGGATCTTGGATATCTATTCTATTTTAGATAATGACTTTCTTTACACTATTTTCCGCACACCTAATCAAATTCTTATATTTTAGATTGGTTTTTTTTATGTGCATATAGCCATGATTTGCTTTACCGATTTTTTTGCATATTGTCTTGTGCTTGTTGCCTAGACTATAGTATAATTGGTTCCTCATGAGTGGTTAGAGTTGAGGCTGTACCTATTTACACCTTAATTTCAAGGGAGCTAGGACGATGCCATTTTGAGTAAAGGGCCACGTGTTTACCATATAAGGTCTTCCTCAAGAGAAATCAAGCCCTTAAGTGTTAAGATAGCAGCGTCTCGAGCCCTACATCCTAAGAAATTTGTCACCCTAACAAGGGTACCAACCACTCAAGGCTTGAGATGGTTGAAGAGTGAAGGGAGGTTGAGCTCAAGGGATTGCTAAGAAGGCTGCAAGACAGATGGTTTCCAAGCTCAGGACAGTTACTTGGAGCACAATCTCATATACTTGGGCGCTAAGCTTGATCCAAGGAACTTGGGGCTTCTAGAAGAGACTTTAGCTTAAAATGCGGACGTGGGCTCCAAGGAATTCCATCAAGCATGAAATCAAGTGCACGTTCATTGATCATTCACGCTTAAGAAGCAGCTTAGTGGCCTGAGGTGGGGAGAAAGTCTCGCGGAATTAGCGAGGCAACTGTTATTTAGTTTTTCTATAAATAAGAGACTCTGTGAGAGTCTAAAGTAGTACATACACTCAATACAAAACTTCTTCATGTTTTCATTATGGCACACTTATGCTCTTTTCCTAAGAGTAGCGTAACTCGACGCAGCATAGCTTAGCATAGATCTTATTGTACCTACTTCTTCAGTAATATAGTCTTTCAGGCTTTAGGTACGAACTCTCGATTTTAATCTGTTCCCAAAGTTCGACAAGTTAAAAATTGATGCTTTAGTTTTAGGCATCGATGGCCAAGGCGTAAACTTGATTGCAATGGTCTTAACTGTTGGAACCAGTGTCCTAAAAACCTAATTATTTATATTTAAAAATTAATAAATAAATTTTTTTTTTATGTATTTTATGTCAGATTATGGCTTATGAGTCAAATATACAAGTGATTATTTATAAAATGTTCAATGAGATGAACGTGGTCCAATACGTCATGTTATAGTTTGGTTTAAGTGGTCAATGAGATTGAGTCACGGACAGATTTAAATCAAAATTGTGACGCGTTGTCAATTTCATGGTCGATGATAAGTTTTGGACAACTTGTCTGATATAACTATAATATGATACCTTAGATGACTTATCTAGGTCAAGTGGATAGGGATCCAGAAGTATCATGCTAGTGTTCGTCAATAAGATTGAAACATGAAGCTAGACCAAGTGAGTTACTTATATTTAGACTACTATCGAAAATGAATGCTTCATAATGTACTGTTTGAACGATGATTCTAAATCCTGAGGTCATTCTAGACCTGTGCATGGAGTGTTAGTTATCTTGGTGTACTAAAAAGTTAGGTCTCTAAATGTGATCGAAGTTTTACATACACTGGATAACGACACGAAGTGTGACAGGGATCAGGTATGTCCGTTTAGTTGATTCGCAAGTCTTTGAATTAAGCTTTGGCTAAAGTATTCCAATTGTTTAACATTTGAAGTTTATACTATGAATTTGTCCATGCATAATGAGTTATTCAGAAAAGGGCGAGTTGGGAACTAATAGTAAAGCTGTAAGAAAAATAATGGTAGTAGTTATAATTATTTTGTCATGGATATCTAATAGAGGATTTCTTGTTGTCAAAATAGTCTAATTGAGAATTATTGAATAAATAATTTAATTTTAGAGTGCAGTAAGATTTATTTAGTAGAATTAAGTCATGCTAAATGGTAATCAAATTTTATCATGAGATGATAATTAACTTGACCCATTTGGAGCTAGAGCTAAATTGTCTCTGAGGTCCCTTTCGCAAGCCTCTAATTTTACACTATTAGAAAAATATTGAAAGAATTCATAAGATGAATTATTTATTTATGCCATGAGTAAATGCAAATTTGCTCAATGGTATTCATTAAATGGACAAAAATTAAAATTTTAGAATAAATTTATTTTGTTAAAATAAAAATTCATAAGATGAATTTTTTTCATGTGGAAACAAAAGAGGGAAAAAAATGAAGAGTTGCACGGTGATTCGGGTATAACACACTCAGCCAATCATGGCATGCCACGTGTAGCGTGGTGGCTGGCAGAGGAGTGATTCGCTCCACTCATGGTCAGGTGGGCCGTCCTAAGTAGCGATCTGTGCCAATAGGCATGCGCCACATGGTGCTAGTGAGGTGTCCTAGGCTTAAAACGATGCCGTTTTAGTAGTTTTATACTTGTACCACATCAAAAAATTATGATTTTTTAGTCCACTAGTCTATTATAAATATGGGTCATGACATTAAGGTTTAATATAAATTACAAATTAATTTCTATAATTTTCTAAGAGTATTGACTTACAAAGATTTAAAAAAGAAAAAACTTTCATTGAAATTTTTTCTCCAGTTAAATATTTTTCGGAGCCCACACTCTGAATGTTCAGAGGAGATTGCGTAAAAGGGCTCGCGGTCTCAATGATTTCTTAGAGTGACATTGCGTTTTACATCCAGGTGTTTTTCTTTCTTTTCTTTTTCCTTTTGATTTTTGTTTTTCTATTTATTTACAGTATTTATTATGCTAGTTAACATTAATGTTTTTATTATGAATGTATTAGAGTAGAGGCTTTACCATGAGAACTCCGAAGTTAAGCGTGCTTGGGCGAGAGTAGTACCAGGATGGGTGATCTCCTGGAAGTCCTCATCCTCAGGTTGGGGGCACTAGGAAACAACCTCTCTTCAGGTTAATACCTTGAATGGGGAAGGCTGCGTACATCCGCCCTCCCAGACCCTGCGTAGGCGGGAGTCCTTGAGGCACTGGGTATATTCGAGAGTAGAGGCTTTAGATTTAAAATTATGAATTTTAAGTGACCTGTAGGTTTAAAATTATAAATTTTAAATCGTTCTGCTGTGTTAATTAGATTAACTTAGGAAATATTTTTGAAATACATCCCAACAATTGGTATCAGAGCCAGGCTCTAATCTCGATTCAAAAGGGTAGCCATCATGGAGGAGCTTAGAGGACTTCGTCTTGGCTTGTTTACAGTTTTGATCTTCGAAATTAATATAGGAGATTAGTCCTACAGCATCATATCCTTTTTCTTGTGTATTGAAGATGCTTTTTAATTTTCCTAAGAGGGAGGTAGTTTCTCAATTAAGCCGTTAACTTGAAACATTTCACAAAACTTCATGCCCTTGTTCAATGTATTATGGCATAAAGTTTCACATTCATGGATTTGATCAAGAATAGGTTTTTCATCAACCATGGTGTAAGCTAAACACCTGCTATAGATATACCTTTTAGCCACACTATCATCTGACCCATACTTGTTTAACAACGCTTCCAATATTTCTTTATCGGTTTTCATAATACTATAGATTTGGTAAAGAGGCGCTGTCATGTAATGCAGAAACATCCCCCAACAAGTATAATTATCTTTATCAAAATCCTTATTGGATCTCGGTGGGGCTCTATCATTGAATAAGGTATAATGAACCTCTATTTGACCTAGGAAGAACTCCATCCCATTAGCCCACATCTTGTAGTTCTTCCCATTCAAATGCTTTATTTTTGTCATATTACAAATAATAAAGCCTGTGCGAGTCATATTATTAAACAACTTAGATTGTTGGAGAAATATGGTAATGAGTGTTCAAAATATATAACTCTTATTACAATAAAGTTAACTGAAGGGAAAGAGTTAACTGAAGAATTGTCACACTATGAAGAATCCTCAACCCTTAGTCGTTTATTCCCCCATAGAGGAACAATGGGATGAATGGCACTCTGACCCCTAGGGTTAACACAACATCCACCTCAACAGTGTGGTCCGAGAAGATGGGTTGGAGTACGCTCCAACTTGCTCAGTAAAGGAGGAGAGAAAGAATATGGAGGAGAAAGAGAACAGAGAACAAGATTAGGAGCTTTTATTAATTTCATATATTTTCTGTGTGTTTAACAAATCCCTAAGGCACGACATTTATAGAGAAAAATCCTTGTAGGCTAAGGAAACAATCATGCCTAAGAATCCAGCTTAAATAAGGGAAGTGGTGGATATGGGAGAGCCTAAAAATTGGCTTCTGTTAAGGCAAAAAAGGGTTAATGGAAAGAGTCGTAATTAATTCAGATAAAACACGTACTCAAGCTTGTAACCTCTTGGTGTATGGACAACCCCTCAAGATAGCACCCTTGAGGTCAACTAAGAGACACCCCGAGCTCTACCCAAAGGCCTCAAGCTCTATCCAAAAACGAGAACTCACTTTGAGTTCATTTAAGACAACTTAAATAAAACAATGGCCGTAAAAATAAAAGTCTGAGTTAGGAAAAGTCCACACTACGACACGTAGACTAGCATGGCGCGGCGGTGCGGGGCAGGCCACCGACGCTCATGTGTGGCCCACCAAGCCCATTTTAGGCCCATAAGACTTTACCAAGTACAATGACAAGGGGGGGTACATAGACAAGGTTCCCATCCTCTAGATTTCCTATGTGGGATTGAGGTACTTTCACAAGATATTAAAATTGAAGCACACTACCCCCAAATTCCAACATAGAGTATTGGAATGAGTAATAGATTTTATGTGGCTGTTTGATAGAGAGGCGTTTTGTACAAGGTAGGAGAAGTTGCATGGTGCATAGAGTTCATCCATAGTAAATCTAGCATTCTTTTTTACATCAGTAATACTTAAGGGAGGGAGGATGCTGAATTGGAACCCACATCCCGGGGTTAGCCAATTACCACCCTCACCATTGGGGCACAGGGACTAGCAGTTAATCAAGCATATGAGAAGATGAGCATTACTTCTAAGTTTGGATATTTTAGTAATGGAAAATTTGAAGGTTTAAATGATTTTAGGAGCTTAGAAAGATGTTAGAATATTAGCTCTAGTTCTTGAGCCATTAGGGTTTGTTATAATGGAAAAATACAGGGAAATGAGCAACCAAATTCTCAAATTTAAGACACCAAGACTAACTCGAGATGGGGGCAAATAGAACTTAAGTGACACAAAGACAAAATTGAACTCAATAAACCTCTTATTATAACAACTTGGCTTGAGACAAGATAATTAATTAACTGAAATTAAAAAATTCAGGGAAGAGGAATTGAATCCCAGGAAGTCACCGCGTCATAGAGTTCACCATTGCCCTAAGTCATTTATGCCCTTACTATGGTACAAACGGGATCGTCAGGCACTCCGACTCCCAGGGTTAACACAGCACCCAACACAGGAGTGTACTCTCGGGTGATGGGTTGGAGTATGCCCCACTTGCTCAGTAACCAAAGTAAGATAAAGAGAATTTCAGAGGGAAGAAGAAGAAGAATTTCCGTATTTTTCCTTTTTGTTAAACAATGCCCCAAAGTATGGTATTTATAAGAAAAGGTACTTAACGTGCAAGGAAGAATTGGTTAAGGATTGTGGGCAAGAGATTTTGCCATAATTAGGGAAGTGGCGGATATGGAAGAATGCAAAATCCTGACAGAATCAAGGAAAAAACAATTATGGAAAGAAGTGGGTAGTTAGCGATCAAAACAGCATACTCGAGCTCAAGCCAAAAGCCTTGAGCCCGAACCTACACTAACGAACTTGAGCTCGAGCTAAACAGCCTCTAGGCCAGACACTAGAAGACCCTTGAGCTCGAGCATAACAGCCTCGTGCATAGTCCAAGAACTCCTAGGAATTCGTTAACGGTAAATTAAAATATAGTGTCCGTGAAAATAAAAGTTTGGGTTAGAAAAAGTCCACACCACGCTGGCTCGGTGAGGTGGGGTGGGCGCGCGCACATGTGGTATACAAAACCCACTTTAGGCCTCTCAAGACTTTACCAAGTATAAGGAGATGGAGCTATATAAATTAGTCTTCCCTTCGCCACTCTTCCTAAATGGGATAGAGGTAAATTCACAAGACTTCAAAATTGAAGCACACTACCCCAATAGTCTAACATGTTGTAGTGTTTAGGCTATACCCATCCTCAAGCATGAGGCTTTGGATTCGAGACTTATTTCCCCTTCAAACCATTAATTATAAGGATTTTATTGTACCTTGCCACAAAAAAAAAAAAAAAGTATACTAATTCTAGTTCTTTCTTAATTATTGGATCACTGTTGCTTATTCTATAATTCATAGTCCCAATGCTTTACACATTTAGGAGTTGTATATCATTAATTATTAGAAAAAATTGCTGCTCAGCTCGGGATGGACGAGGAAATATTCTACCCAAGGCGAAGAACCATTTTTTATTATTAATAAATTATCACTCGCATATCTTAAAATTTATTATTTAAATATTTTAATATTTTACTATAAACTAAGTTAAGTTCAGTAATCTTATCACGTATGTCATCTGTTGGAATATTGAGGTAGTGTACTTTAATTTTGGAGTCTTGTGAATTTGCCTCAATCCCACATTGAAAATCTAGTGAAAGGAAGCCTAGTTTAAATATCTCCCTCTGCTTGTACTTGGTAAAGTATTGTGGGCTGGGTTTTGTGAAACACACGTGTGCGCATGCGCGCGCCCTGCCTTTTCGAGCTACACCACATTGTGGTATGGTGTGGACTTTTTCTAACTTTGACTTCTATTTTTATAAACACTATATTTTAATTTATCGATTAACGAACTCCGGGGGAGTTCTTGGACTGTGCTTAAGGCTGTTATGCTCGAGCTTAAGAGTCCTCTATTGTCTGACCTCGAGGCTGTTTAGCTCAAGCTCGAGTCCCCATAACTGTTGTTGCCTTGATTGTGCCCGGATTTTTGTGCTCCTCCATATTCACCACCTTCCTAACTGAGACCGGATTTCTTGCCTACAATCCTTAACTAATTTTTGCTTGCATGTTAAGTATTTTTGCCTACAAATACCATGCTGGGGGGGTTGTTCAAAATATGAAATACACAAGGAAAAAATATAGAAATAATTCTCTTCTTCTTCCTTCTAAAATTCTCTATGTTCTTACTCCAGTTACTGAGCAAGTTGGGGCATTTTCAACTCATTACCCGAGAGTACACTCCTGTGCTTGGTGCTGTGTGAACCCTGGGAGTCAGAGTGCCTGACGATCCTGCTTGTACCGTAGCAGGGCATAAATGACTTAGGGCAGTAGTGAACTCCACATCTTCGGTTCATTCTTCTTCTCTGAATCTTTTATATTTCAGTTGTTTAATTATCTTATCTCAAGTCAAGTTGGCATAATAAGAGGTTTATTGAGTTCATATTCGTTATTATGTCGTTTAAGTTTTATTTTCCCCCATCTCGAGTTAGTATTGGTGTCTCGAATTTGAGAATTTGGTTGCTCATTTACCCATTTCCCCAACAATCTAAGTCGTTTATCAAAATGAGCAATCCAAACATGGCTAATGCTGGTTTTATCAAACCCAACATGTCAAAGTACTGAACTTGTAGACTGGAAATAATATAAAATTTGGTCTGATATGATGGAGTTTTTCCTTAGACGAATTGATGTCCATTACACACTCTCGAGTGACAGGGCTCCTCCTAGGTCAAGCCGTGACTTCGAGAAAGATAATCAAACCTATAGAGAATGTTGTTGCGTTACATGATAGTCCCCTCGTACCATATTTATAGTAAGATGAAAAATGCTAAGGAAATCTGGGAGGCCTTACGAAATAAGTATGAGATGAATGATAGCGCCGCTAAGAAGTATGTATGCACTTAGTGGTTGTCTTTCACCATGACCGATGATAAACCTATCCTTGACTAAATCCATGAGTATGAGAACTGGTGTGCTGATATACTTACGAAGGAATGAAAATGTGTGAGACATTTCAGGAGAATTGTCTCATTGAGAAATTGCCTCATTTGTGGGAAAACTATAAGGCTCAATTGAAACATAAAAAGAAAGACATGACTCTACAAGAGTAAGTTTCCCATATTAATCTCGAGGACCAGAACCAAAAACAAGCTAAAGGAAGGTCCTCTGAGCACTCTTCTATGTCTGCTAACCTATTTGAGGAGTACAAGAAAGAATAACAGGTTCAAGAAGCCATGGAACAAGTGACACTCCAACTGAGGCTCTAGCTTAAGCTCGAACTCGAAGCAGAAGAAAACCAGTGGGAAGAGACCTCAGAACAACCGCGAATGAGGATAGAAACAAGTCAAGGTACATGTTGGATCTGTGGCGAGCCATGCCTCAAGAGACTGCAAGAGGGGATCTGGACCAGGAAAGCCTAAAGAACACGAACCCCGAGCCAACCTCACCGAGAACAAAGATGTCTTTGTAGCCATGATCTCCGAGGTGAATATGGTTGTGAACATGGTAAAGTGAGTTGTAGATACTGCCATGAGACATATCTTTACCAATAAGGATCTATTCCGAGAGTATGAAAAAGCCGATGTGGGGAAGTGTATGTTGATCGGCAGTTCTAGTTCAGTCCTATTCTTGGCAAGAGAGAAGTCCATCTAAAACTTAACTCGAGAAGGCTTTTATCTTTGAAAAATGTGCTAAATATCTCTACTCGACGAAGAAATCTTATTTCTAATGCATTACTTAACAAAGCTGGCTTTAAAATGACCTTCGAATCTGATAAGCTTGTTATCACCAAAAATACCATCTTTGTGAGGAAGGGTTTTTGTAACGGGGGTCTTTTAGTATTTGATGGAGAAATGAATGAGAATGCATCTACTTCTGCTTATATTGTTGAGTCTTTGGATTTGTGGCATGTTAGGCTCAGACATGTTAATTATAATTCGGTTAAGAAGCTTAAACAAATAAGTTTAATCCCCAACTTCATTCTAACCGAACCCGACAAATGTAGTAAAAAAACCTTTTAACAAATCCGTTGAACGAACAACTAGCCTACTTGAAATCATGCACAACGACTTAGGTGATTTTAAGAACACCAAGAGCAGAGGTGGTAAGAGGTACTACATTACCTTCGTTGATGACCACTCGAGATTCACCAATGTGTGTCTCATGAGTTCTAAGGATGAAGCTAAGGAGATATTCCACAAGTGTAAGGTAGAAGTTGAGAGCAAGTTAGACCATAGAATCAAGAGGATTAAGTCTCATAGAGGAGGTGAGTATGACACTACCTTCCTTAAGAAACATTGTGATAAATGTGAAATAATTCATGAAGTATCAGCCCCATATAAACTCTAATAGAACAATAGAGCCAAAAGGAAGAATAGAACCCTTAAAGAGATTGATGCTTAATGTGCTTGCCTAGCAAATGCACCAATTCGTATCAAGTAATAAAGAATTGAGAAGAGTATCATCCCACGAGGATTGTTATTGAACGAGTACCGAAATTAGTAGTTTCAGCACATTTTGAAAAAACCAAAATTTGTAGTTTTTGAAATGAAACAAACAAAATGAAAAATAAAGATGGTTACTGATTTTTTTTGAAAGGTTTTCTGATTTTAATAAAGTCCAAGGCATCCGATTTCACCTGGTTGCATTAATACGCTTTTCTATTCTCAGTATTCAAGTTGTTTTTACATGTTAATGGTCGAAAATCCTAATTGACTAAGTATTCTCTCTCGAGCAACACTTAGCATACTCTATTGCATATTAACTCATCAATCTCTTGCATGAATTTAAATAAGAAATGAGTTTTCAAGATCCATGGTTTTCACTTAAGACCACACAAACCGCATTAATCTATCTCTAGTGTTCACTCAATTTATGGTGTTTATCACTTTAGTAATCATAGTAAATCTCCTCTTGGACTCATTATGAATCATTATAGGCTTTGAATGGTGATCAAGCATTTAAAACTCATAAATAACAATGATAAACACTCCAACAACGCAATAAATAAACTTTGAATACGTTAAATTAGAAAAGAGCGTATATTACAACTTAGGCTACATTGTAGCCTTGGATAAATAAAATTAGTTCATGGTATAAAGAAAAATTAAAACGAAATTCATGAACTTAAAAAAGAAAACGATAGAAAAGAACTTAAAATGAAAATTTTCAAACCAAACTCTTCTTTCTTCCTTCTTTCCTTCTCTTACAGTTCTATCCTAAGTTTTCAACTTTGTATTGGGTTTTTGCTGAATGATTTGATGATAAGAGACTCCTCAAACATCCCTATTTATAGTAAATAAGGTTGAGAATACATGAAATTAAAAAATTACACAACCTCATGCTCATTTGCTCTTCTTGACACTCACCTTCACAACTTGCTACAACTTGCTATTTTCTTCATTTTTTTTCTTCATTCCACCACCCAAGATCGGTCTTTCTTGCAAGTTGAACATGTTCATGAATTTTTTAAGTTGATCTTGCATTTGATTTGCTCAAATTGCCGCCCATTATTGCAAGTTGTAATAACTTGTACATGTTATTTGTTCATCCTTGCTTAGTGCAAAATTATGTTTCTCTGCTCTTTTTTTTGCTTTTGTTTGTTGTATCTTGCTTTTATCTGTTGATGATAATGATAAAATCTAGCAAGAATTAGCATAAAATGAGTTTTGTTTTGCAAGGAATTAACAGTATGAGCAAAAAAGAGCAAAAGCGATAAAAAAATTCACATAAAATGGTTAGAAAATGAACCTAGATGATATGAATAATTATATACTAAATTGGACTTATTAGAGATGACGAACACTATGTTGATTAGCTCAGGCCTACCCTCAGGCCTTTGGGGGGAAGCCGTGTTGTCTGCATGCCATGTGCATAATAGGGTTCCACCTAAAAGTTTAGATAGAATACCTTATGAATTATAGAAAGGCTACGTGCTTAACCTTCAATACCTCAAAGTATGAGGGTGTCTAGCTAAAGTTGGGGTACATGAATTTAAAAGAAGTAAAATAGGCCCCAAAACCATAGATGTTGTGTTTATTGGTTATGCAATGAATTGTGCTGCATATAGATTCAGGTACTTGAATAGCACGAGCCTTGGACTCGGTAAGATCATGGCGTGTTGGGATGTTGAGTTCTTCGAGCATTTGTTTCCCATGAAAGAATCTCTGCATGTGTCATTGCCTGTTTCTTTACCTGATGCATCTACTCCTTTATCTAGTCATTCACCCTCTAAACTCGAGGTTCAAGAACTCAGGAGAAGTAAGAGGGCTCAAACTGAGACTAGTTTTGGACCTAATTCATTACTTCATTTTTTTTTTCTAAACACCCCGATTTTGATGAGCATGTTGTTAATGCATTCATGTTAGAGGAAGCTCCTAAGACCTATCATGAGGCCATAAGATCCATAGATGCGCCTCTTTGGAGAGAGGCAGTTAGCAATGAGTTGGACTCAATTATGAGTAATAATAATTGGGTGTTAGTGTACCTTCCTAGGGAATGCAAACCCATATGGTGTAAATGTGTGTTTAAAAAAAAATTGAGGGCTGGTGGGTTAATTGAAAAAGTTAAGGCTAGATTAGTGGCTAAGGGGTACACTTAAAAACAAGGTATAGACTTATTTGATACTTATTCACCTGTGACTAGGATAGCCACTATGAGAGCTTTGATTGCTCTAGCGTCCATACATAACCCTGTAGTACATCGAATGGATGTCAAAACCGCTTCTTGAATGGTGATCTTAAGGAGGAAATTTACATGAAATAACCCGAGGGGTTTGAGGTTCCAGGTATGGAGCATAAGGTTTGTAAACTTGTAAAGTCCTCCCATGGTCTTAAGTAAGCTCCTAAACAATGGCATTAAAAGTTTGATTACACTTTGGTCATGAATGGTTTTGTTGTGAATAGTGTTGATTCATGTGTGTACTCTAAGCATGGTGATAATGATTGTGCGATTATCTGCTTATACGTTTATGACTTGGTTATTTTTGGTACGAGTTTGAATGTTGTGAATGCTACTAAGTCTTCTTGAGTTCATGCTTTGATATGAAAGACCTAGGAAAGGCTGATGTGATACTTGGAATTAGAATTGTTTAATCACCTTAGGGTTTGACAATGAGTCAATCCTATTGGAGAAAATGTTGAGGAAGTTTGGTTACTTTGATGACACTTCTGCTAAAATTCCCTATGATCCAAATGTTCGCGTGAGAAGGAATATGCTAAAATTATTGGTAGCGTGATGTTTTTGATGAATTTCACTCGTCTTGATATTCCCTATGCCGTTAGTAGATTGAGGCGTTACACCCATAGTCCAAGTGATGAGCACTGGGCTGCTCTGGTTAGGCTTTTGAGATACCTTCAAGGTACCATGGATTGGGGGTCTTTTTTTATAAATAATTCCTTATTGTTTTAGAGGGATACTGTGATTCTAATTGGTTATCTGACAATGATGAAATTAACTCTACTAGTGGCTATGTTTTTATGCTTGTTAAAGGTGCTATGTCTTGGAAATCTTGTAAACAGACCTACATTGTTAAATAGACCATGGAGTCAGAATTTATTGCTCTTGAGATGCAAGGTTTGGAAGCTAAATGGCTTAGGAATGTGCTGGGAGATATTCCACTACGAGGGAAGCCCATGCCGTCAATCTTGATGCAGTGTGACTCATGAGCAGCCATTGGAGTTGCTCAAAGTGAGGTGTATAACGGTAAGCGCATGCATATTCGCCTGAGGCATGGTGTAGTAAGGCCCCTTACTATGAATAATGTGATCTCGCTTGAGTCCGTAAGGAGTGAGAAGAATTTTGCAGATCCCCTTACTTGCCTTTTTAAGAAGGCAATATGTGATATAGCAGAGAGTATGGGCTTAAGCCCACTTGTGTGTCTTGATCTTGGTGGATACCCGTCTCAGGAGTATTCTCGATGTTCAATGGGTCAAATGCAGCCAAGGTTGAGCTATTTGTGGTTAAGCCACCCTTGCCCCTTCTAGGTTAACACTGCTGATGGCTTAGATCTATCAAATCTGCCATGGGTCAAATGTCATCATAGCCCGTTGTGGTGGTGTGAGGTAGCACACTTGATGGACACACTGCTACTACCATGACATCAGGATGAGCTTGAAGCTCTTAAAGTTGTCTATAGCCCGTAGTGCTGGTGCAGGGGCAGCGCACTTGACGGATCACCAACCTGCCATGATGTTGAGGATGAGCTTTAGGCTCTTAATGCAGTCCATAGCCTGTGATGGTGGTTTGGGGCAACACACTTGATGGACTCACCTATGGGAATGTGGGGTGGTAAGACATCCTCTATAGAGAGTAAGGGCTTACTCATATTTCCAGATAGCAGAGTGCATTTCAACACAAGAACCACATGAAGGGGATGTGTGTGCTCTTCACAATGACCACTCATGGTTTAAGATTATGTCCACTAGTGGATGGTTATGGGACATGCATGTTCACTAGGTGCCGATTTAAGTCAAAAAGACATCGGTATCGTCAAGTGTGGGTCTCATTGCAAAGTAAACTCCTTTCTTTCTTCCTCTCTGTTAAAATTAAATCATGTGGGGGATTGGTTGAATATTGGGGTAGTGTGCGTTAATTTTGGAGTCTTGTGAATTTGCCTCAACTCCACATTGAAAATATAGTGAAGGGAAGCCTAGTTTAAACATCTCCCTCTCCTTATACTTGGTAAAGTATTGTGGGCCTGGAGTGGGTTTTGTGAACAACAGACGGGCGCAGTGTGGTGGTGTGACTTTTTCTAACTCGGTCTTTTATTTTTGCGGACACTATATTTTAATTTATCGATTAGCAAACTCCAGGGGAGTTCTTGGACTGTGCTCGAGGCTGTCATGCTCAAGCTTGAGGGTACTCTGGTGTCTGACCTAGAGGCTATTTAGCTCAATTCTGTTACTGCAGGTTCGAGCTCAAGATCTTTTGGCTTGAGCTCAAGTACGCGTTTTGACCATGTAACTGCCCACTTTTTTCCATAACCATTGTGGCCTTGATTGTGCCCGGATTTTGTGCTCCTCCATATCCACCACCTTCCTAATTGAGGCCGGATTTCTAGCCTACAATCCTTAATTGATTTTTCCTTACACGTTAAGTATTTTTGCTTAGGGGATTGTTCAAAATACGAAATACACAGAGAAAAAAATATACAAATCATTCTCTTCTTCTTCTCTCTGAAATTCTCTATGTTTTTACTCTGGTCACTAAGCAAGTTGGGGAGTACTCCAACCCATCACTCGAGAGTACTCTCCTGTGTTGGATGCCATGTTAACTAGGGGAGTTAGAGTGCCTAACGATCCTGTTTCTATCAGTTCCACTACGCTAGTAACCAAGTGCTACACTTAACTTCCTATTAGATCTTTGCGACCTACTTCAAAATGATAAATTCATCTCCATCAAAACGCAGCCCAAGGGTTTTAACAAACGACCAAGCTTGGTCTACAAACAAAACTTTATCAACTTCTTCAGCTTTCTAACCCTGCCTTACCAAATTCCTTTTCTTTCGATTACCAAAGGGCATATTAGCCCTCCCCTCGCTACTCCCAATTTCCCTATGCTTCAAAATTCTCAAAGGTCCCTCTTGACCCTTCCTAGAACTAAATTATTAGAAGCATATCACCATGCCAACAATTTATCTCTTCTCTCCCCTGCCTTAGTTAATTCTTCCATGGGCAACACTAGAATATTCCTAAAAAAAAAAAAAAAAAGGACCTCTTCATCATAGCATAAAACATCCCTCACCACTTCCTTATCTCTAGACTGTCCCTTACAATGGTGGATTAAACCTCCAGGACACAAAGAAGACTCGAGGGGGACTTAAAAAGTGCAAGAGGCTCGAAACCTGGCGGGTAATTGAGCCCTAAGGACATTGATTCATTATCACTTGTGGACCCTTAAGCCTGATTATCATTGCCGGAGGGTGCATCTGGTCTTGTGATCCGATTGAGTTAGCCATAGTTCTTGACCTAGGGAAAGGGAAAAACAAGGTGTTGATTGATTTCAGCTAGAGGGGATGTACTGGTAGTTGGGTAACTAATGCGTTTCATATTTATGCATCTTTTAATTGATATTTTAATTATTTTGCACCTAATTGATTATAGTTCTACACTCATTTTGGCAATTTTTATGTTTAACAGGTTTGAAATTAAAGTTCTGAAAATTGTCAAATTTTGGTGCAAATAAGGCCAATTCGACGCGTAAACAATTAAGTCAAGTCAATCGAGATTCGGGACAAGAACGTATAAGCTCAACCTGCACCGACCTAAGCCCGCACTATTCATCACCCCCTACCTCCAGATCTCATCAAGCCCACCGTCAACACACGGCCCACCACCGCAAGCCCAGCTCCGACTCGACCCACGCCGGCCCAACGCCATCATCGTCACAGCCCAAATGCCTCAGACCATAACCTACAGCAGCACAACAGCTCACCAACAGGCTCACGCAAACACCAGCGTATCGTCATCTACCGACGCCATCAGCTGGTCATCGTCCGGCCCAGACCCGTAGGGTTTCTGCAGCAGAGCATCATCGATTTAAAAGGACGATTTCAGCTCTATTTTGGAGGTATTTTGGGGGGGGGGGGGGGGGGGGTTGGTGTCGCGGCCTCTCTCTCTTTCTCTCAGCTCTTTCTCTCTCTCAGATTTTATTTTTCTTTCTTTTTCGTTAAATTGGAACGAGAACGAAATTAGCGTGGAGACCAACATGAGTTCATACATCTCCTCCTTCACCGATTCATCCTTGATGGAGAGCTAACTTGCTCTCTGGGGTTAGATGAAGTCTTAATCTTTTTACTTTTGTGTTACTTTTAATTTCAGGATAATTTGTTTGTTACATGAATTGCTTGATTATGATAAATACTGCGAAGTATTGTGCTTTAGTTGTTTATTCAATTAATATGATTATTAAGTTTGTAACCTTTAATTGTTGAGATTGATATTTATAAGTAAATTCTTTGAGCTTGTAGCCTTCGGATTAATTAATCAAGCAATAGTATTTACCGAATTGTTAATTAAAGCCTATCTTCCCTATGCTTTAGTTAGATAGGGTCAATACGTAATAATTAACAATACGTTAGGTTGAGCCTATTTTCCTTATGCTTTAGTTAGATATGGTCAATACGCGATACTAACAACATCTCCTTAGTAGGTTGAAGCTTGTAGCCTAAACCACTACCCGCGTGATAATTAATAATCCCAAGTTAAAAGTTAACGCAAAAATAATTGGTTAGTTATGGATTCGAAACCCTAGGTTCCAATTTAATACACCTTTGAGCGTAGAAGTAGATTGCCTTAGTTTACTTTTTGTTTCTTTAGATTAATCAATACAAAAATCTCTCAACAACAACAATAACAAACCAAGTGCCTCCAAGGGCTCCCGCATAAGCAGGGTCTTTTGGGGGGGGGGGGGTTGTAGGTGTACGTAGCCTTCCCCCTTCAGGGGGCTACCCTGAAGAGAGGCTATTTCCGAGGACCCCCAACCTGAGACGTTGGTCCGCAGCATAGAGCATGTGACCTGGCAGTAGAAGAGTAACAAAGCTTGAGTAGAGAAAAACATACGACGAGCAAAAATAACACACTCGAAGCAAGCCACATCAAGCAGAAAAGATAAGATAAAGATAAGGATAAAGATAGAGACAAGCAGGCAAGTAGCAGCTTATGAGAGTAAGTACACGACCTACGTGCGCCAAGAGCCTGCCAAGGCCTAGCACTAGAAAGCTCAACTATCCTACTCCAACTGGAGCATCTATTACCCCTATGCTAGCCCTCCATTGGGCCCTATCTAAGGCCATCTCCTTCCGAAGGTTTAGGTGGGTGAGGTCTTGTCGGATCGTCTCCAGCCATCTCTTCTTTGGCCTGCCTCTTCCTCTTCTGCCTAGTGTAGTAAGGGGCTGTTCGCATCTCCTTACTGGAGCGCTGTCCGGTCTCCTTCTGCTCCCTCAATTTATCTTCTATGGAGGCTACGCCCAATTTGCCTTTTATGACGTCGTTTCTGATCCTATCCTTCCTTGTGTGTCTGCACATCCACCTCAGCATTCGCATCTCCACCACCTTCATCTTCTGTGTGTGCTCTTGGTTCATCACCTTGCACTCCGCCCACACGTCATGGCAGGCCTTACAACCGTCTTATAGTATCTTCCCTTTAGCTTCAAGGGGAACTTCCTATCACAAAGTACCGCGAAGGCCATCCTCCACTTGTGCCATCCCGCTTTAATCCGGTTGTTCATATCCTCGTCCACTGGACCGATGTGCTGTAACATGGACCCCAAGTACCTGAAGCTCTCCTTCTTGGATATGGCCTTAGATCCAATCTTGATGTCTTCCCAGCTAGGCGTGGTAGAGGGATCGAACTTGAGTTCCATGTGCTTGGTCTTGGCTCTGCTTAGTCGTAAACCCTTCGACTCTAGAACCCCTCTCCACCGTTCCAGCTTTTCATTTACCTCTTCTTGCGACTCCCCCACCAACACTATGTCATCTGCGAAAAGCATGCACCAAGTTACACATCCCTGGATGTGCTTAGTGAGCTCGTCCATAACCAGAATAAACAGATAGAGGCTCAAAGCAGACCCTTGGTATACCCCTACTGTTATCGGGAAAGCGTCTGTAGCCCCATCCACTGTATGCACCATAGTCTGTGCCTCCTCATACATGTCTCTAATGGCTCGGATGTATGGCACGGGGATGCCTCTCCTGTCCAAAACTCTCCAGAGGACCTCCCTTGGCACCCTATCATATGCCTTCTCTATATCAATGAAAACCATATGAAGGTCATTTTGTCTCTCCCTGTATTGCTCTATCATCCGCCTTAGGATGTGGATGGCTTCTATTATTGATCTCCCAGGCATAAATCCGAAATGGTTCTCGGACACCTCTGTCTGTTGCCTTAACCTCCTCTCTATGACCCGTTCCCACAACTTCAGAGTGTGGAACATTAGTTTGATACCCCGATAGCAGGCGCAACTCTGAATGTCGCCTTTGTTCTCAAATGTCGAAATCAATGTGCTCTTCCTCCATTCCTCAGGCATCTTCTCCCCTAGAAGGATTTGGTTAAATAGTTTAGTCAGCCAACTGACGCTCTATACTATAATTTAGATGTGTTTAGTAGACAGGGTTTTATATTAAATTTTGATAGATGTAAAAAAACACATCAAGATTTTGGTTTCGTTGCCGAGGACTAGGCAATATTCGTGATTTTATTTTTGTGATTTTCTTTGATTTTTAATTTTCTTAAATTGTATTTAATTGTTATTGTCCCTTTCTTTAAAAAATTTAAAAAAAATAAAAAAAATATTTTTTTACTTTTCTTTTTTAATAAAAGGTTTATTTATTTATTTATTTATCTATTTATTTTTTTTAAGCATTATTTATCTTGTGATTTTTGTGCATAGGTAGATTTTAGGATAGTTTATTATTATTATTATAATGTTTTTAAGTGTTTGTTTTATTTGCTTTGCTAGTTTTAGTTCTTAGTTTTATTTGCTTCTTGTGATTGTTTATTCATGCACGGTCGCCGCTCTTTGTCTCTTGACCTTATTAGAATCGACCCTGAAATTGAAAGGACCTTAAGAGACTTTAGAGCCCAACACCGAGCACAAACCGCAATGGCTGACGAACAACAACCACGTCCACTTATGGAGTATTTTACTCTCACCATATACACCTCACCTTCATGCATTAGATTGCCACCGGTAGCCCATCAGTTTGAGCTTAAACCACATACCACACAAATGCTTCCTTCATTCCACGGCTTAGGTAATGAAAACCCGTACACACATTTGGACAGTTTCATGGAGGTTTGCTCAACTTTCAGGATTCCTAACGTTAGTGATGATGCCATCTTACTTCGCCTCTTTCCTCTCTCTTTAAAGGAAAAGGCTAAGTGTATGTTAGGCACCTTACCTAGTGGGACGATTAGTACTTGGACTCAAATGCAACAAGAATTTCTTAAGAAATTCTATCCTATTAGTAAGACTAACACTGCTAGGAGAGCCACTAACACCTTCTCCCAACTCCCTATTGAGGAGTTTCATGAGAGTTGGGATAGATTTAGGGAACTCTTATGAGCTTGTCCATATCATGCTATCCCTAAATGGCAACTAGTCCAAAATATCTATTATGGGTTAAACGAGAAGGGTCAACAAACTATTGATGCCTCATGCGGTGGTCAATTCCTCAGGAAGAATGAGGATGAGGCGTGGGAACTGTTTGAACTTTTGAAGTAGAATTCACAACAGAATGCCGAACATGCACATTTGAATGCTTCTAGATTAAATAGAGGAGTACATGAAGTTGCCCATACCTCTATATTAGATAAGAAAGTAGACTCTCTTGCCTCTTCTGTGGAGCAGCTTACTTCCTTACTTAAGATGACATTGACTCCCTCTACTATGCCTAATGTGTCTAATGTTAAAAACATGTATAGTGTTTGTTCTTCATGCTCTAGTGTTTCTCATTCTACGCTTGATTGCCCATCTGCTTCACCTATTGTTGAGTGGTCGGAGGAATAGGTTAATGCAGCCCAAGGATTCTCAAGGAACGACCAATACTCGAACACGCATAATCTGGGCTGGAGAAACCATCCAAACTTCTCCTGGAGGCAAGGAGGAGAAGGACAGTTTATGCCACAACAACCAAACCCACGACCTTAACAATATGGTATGGCCTGACCTCTCGGTTTTCAACGGCAAGGGTATACTTCCAACTACTCTCAACCTCCTAATTTGAGCTCAATTCGAATTTTGAGGAGAAGGTTTTGAGTGTGCTGAAAGGTTTGGAAGCTAATTCCCAACTCCTCCACTCCCATACACAATCGATCTCAAAGTTAGAAACCCAAATAAGTCAACTAGCTAACACTTTGAGTAGGAGAGATGAGGGAAGACTCCCTAGCCAAACCGTAGAGAACCCTAGGAACTATTTGAGGCAAGACAATTATCCTTCCCATCAAGACCAAGCAGAGTCTATTACAATGTTAAGAAGTGGGAAGGAGGTTAACGATGGGGTGAGTGCTGATAGTGAAGTATCCATAAGTGGCGAGGGAGAAGAAAAGAGCGAGGAAAGAGAGAAGGGGACCGATAAGGTCATGCACCCTTCTTCCACTCCTAAGACCTCTAATCTTCCTTTCTCATATATACCTAGAGTACTCTTCCCCCAGGCTTTAGTTGCACCACATCCAAATGGGAAGGACAAGAAGTGGGAAGACATTTTGGAGACATTTAGGCAAGTAAAGATTAACATTCCCCTTCTTGATGCGATTAAATAGATCCCTGCCTATGGGAAGTTTATTAAGGATCTACTGAATCAAAAGAGGCGATCTAGAGCACATCTGCCTAAAAAAGTGTTTTTAGCCGAGCAAGTAAGCTCTGCTCTGAAGTGCTACACTCCAATTAAGTACAAAGACCCTGGGATCTCCACTATCTTGTTGGGAAAAACATATGAATTTTGTTAAAAATAAACTCTGATGCCGACTATTGGGTTCACAATTCTCAACTATGGTCACAACAATAGGCACCTATTAGAGCACTTAAAGTAGGAGAGTCTTCCCTCTACCTAAGCCCCCGGTCGGAGAGTCACGCTTCGCGACACCTCACGTGTGAGAGTTCCCGGGAATAGGTTTATCTCCATAAACCCTTTGCCCTAATGCCCGTTGTTGGGATGAATTTCAAAAATTCTTCCCAAAGTTCACACAGCGGAACAGGTTTAGAATTCATAACTCTAAACCTATGGTTGATTTAAAATTCTTAATTTTTAATCTACTGACTTAAATTCATAATTTAAATCAACATATCTAAATTCTTAATTTAGATCTACAAGCCTTTTACTATAATACATTTATAACAATACATAAACTTAAATAGGTATAATAACGAATACTGTAAATAAATAAAAAAGCGAAAAAGAATAAAGAAAGAAGAACATACCTGAAATTGCTCCAATAATAAAGAAAACTAGAAAGAAAATAATATTCATCAAAACCGAGACCTCGAGACCTTCTACGTAATGACCTCGAACTGCCCGGAGGGTGGGCTCCAAAAAATATTAAACTGGGTCTCCGAAACAATTTCAGAAACCCTGAAGAAATATTTTAAACTCAATTGCCAAACCTCGGAATAAGCCCCTCTATTTATAAGAATATACCGGAGCGAAAAAAATCTAATTTTAATCGAAAAGGGATTCGCCAATTAACATCAAAACGCAGAGTTTTACCCTGTTAAAACTGCGCCTGTTATTTCAAAACATGTGACACGTGTCAACGCATGATTGGTCCCCGCGTGGGGACACGGATAGCCCTGGTGGACGTCCCAGCGCGAGATCTTGGATCCGGCTCACGCGGATCGCAACTGTGCAGTTTTTTCTTTGTATTTTTTTTGTTTTTGCTTTATTTCCCACATGTAAAAATTCATCTTATGAATTTTTATTTTTCAAAATTATTTTATTTATAATTTTTAATTTTTATTCATCTCATGAATAATATTTGGCAAAATTAATTTTACCCATCTTATGGATAAATAATTCATCTCATGAATTCTTTAATATTTTTCTAATGGCAATAAAATACAGAGGCTTGAGCAGGGACCTCAGGGACAATTTAAATCTAGCTCCAAATGGGTTAAATTAAATTATCTCATGATATTAATTTAATTACCATTTAATGAGACTTAATTTTATTAAATAAATCTCACTGCACTCCAGACTTAAATTATTTATTCGATATCTCCCTAATAGACTGTATTGATGACAACAACCCCTCCACTAGATGTCCATGACAAAGGATAAATATAACCACTACCATTATCCTTCTCACAACTTCTCCATTAGTTACTGACTAGCCCTTCACTGAATAATTCATTTATACTTGAACATATTCACAATATAAAGTCCAAATGTCAAACACTTAGAATACTTTGGCCAAAGTTTTCGAACTATTCAAATATTTGCGAATCAACTAAGGGGACATTTGTATCTCATAAGAGACTGTAGATTCCCTATTGAATACCTAATCCTTGTCACACTTCACGCCGCAACCCAGTGTACGTGGGATTTCAATCATTCGTTTAGACCTTACTTATAGTACACCAAAGTAACTAACGCTCCATGCACAAGTCTTAAATACCCTCAGGATTTAGAGTCGTCATTCAAACAGTACAACGTGAATCACTCATCTCCGATAGTAGTCTAGAAATAAGTAACCCGCATAATCCAACTCAGTGTGTCAATCATATTAAACACACTAACTTAACACTTTTGGATCTCCATCCACATGACCAAGACAAGCCATCTAAAGTGTCTCGCTATAGTCTTAACATACAAGCTGTCCAAACTTGTCTTCGACTACGAGTCTTTCAAACAACAATCCATATCATTTGTTCTAAGTCTATCTGTGGCTTAGTCTCATAAACCACTTAGAACAAACATGTAAATTATAGTTTGAGGACTACACCCACCTCATGCATGTTTCCCAAAAGAAAATCACATGCAGCATAAATGCTCAAATACACAAATTTAACTTGAAAACGACTGGGACTTCAATTAAAATAATAATATATCTAGAATAAATTTGGATTTCAGAAAATTGTTCCTAACAATCTCCCACTTGTCCTAAATCCAATTTATGACAAAGTCCATACTCACCCTTTTTAAGTTTGAAGCAAAAATCAGCTGAGCCTAACCCTTAGTGAGCACAATTACTCTATTGTGAAGTCAGTAATACAATACTGCTTGACATTCCTCTCACTAATGGCTCCCACTCTAAGGGTAAAGACATGCTTAGACATCGAACGTCTATCATTTTAATATGACTGGAAGTCTTAGATTAGTATAGCCAACTGGAACCAGCTCGTCACTTTGAAAGATCAGCATAGAGAAAACACTTCACTGCCACCTAGTCCATTGGACTCATGTTAGACTAACACCTGTTTACTGCACCATAGCATAGCAGACATCAAGTATCGTGCACAACATGGCATACCTGAGGCTCCCACTGCCAAAGCATATGGAATATTCCTCAATTGCTCCTCCTCTTGAGGTGCCCTAGAACACTACTCAAAAAAGAGAGGAACTCTATGCTATACCTTGACAACGTCTTGTCAATATAAGTGGCTGGAGAGAGATCCAACATCCTACTCTTACAACCACGCAGAAGCTTAATCCTAAGAGTGGACCTGGCTTCTCCTATGTACTTCATATCGAGCGATCCTGACAACCAAACCTTTACAGCTAATGACACCCCTACTTCATTCTCAATGAGGAGTACGTTGACATATAACACTAAGAAAGTCACTACTTTCTCTTAATGTCATTGGTACACGCATGGTTCGTTTAACCAATTGCTCAAAAACTATAAGATTTAACTGCTTTATGGTGGCTAAAAGGATCAGATTCAATGCCACGATCAACCACTAAGGCTCCCGCTATGAACCTGTCGGGTGTCCTGACAATCCTCCCACCACACCTAAGCTCTCGTGTACCTGGAACATTCTTGTTCCTATTAGTAGATGCATCTAAAGCTTCCACTGTGACATGTGTTATGTCTAGCTGTTCAGAATTAGTGTCATTTTTCTGTAATACTTTTTTTTTGTTTTGTATCTTACTTGAAAAATCCTTCTCTAAGTGTTTTGCACTGTATTTTTTTAAAAAAAAAACATTTAAATCAAAAACTGTAGAAAAAACCGTCCTTGTTCCTTTTATTTGTAACACCATTCTGCTATGGTGTAACCGAAGCAGAAAGCTGAGATCTCATCTCATTTAAATCCAGAAACTTTTAAATCCAAAAACTCACCCAAAAAATGTTCACCATCTCGATCTAATCGTAGTGATTTAAATTGTTTACCTAATTGCTTTTCAACTTCAGCTTTGTACTCTTTGGACTTTTCAAAAGAGTCCGACTAATGATTAATTAGGTAAACATATACATGCCTTGAGTAATCATCACTAAACGTGAATAAGTACTCATACCCACCTCTTGCCTGAACACGTATTGGTCCACATACATCTATGTGAACCAGCTCAAGCAAGCCACCAACCTTGTTGCCTTTACTCTTAAAGACAACAAGGTCATCTTTCTTTCTATGCAGGATTTACAGACACGTAATGACCTCAAGTCCAAAGCCTCTATCTGTTCATCTTTCACCAGTCTTTGGATCCTGTTCAAATTAGTGCGACCTAAACGTCGGTGCCATGTGTAGGCAATATCCCTTTCAAGGTGTTTTCTTTTAAGAGATTGAACAAGTGAACTTACGTTAAATTCATTTAAATAATTACCATATTTTTGATGAGGAAATAACATGAATAAACAATTTATTCAAGTACATGTGTAAACAAACAACTTATTTCTCATATTAAAATTTTCATTATCAAAATTAATTGAATAACAATTATTCATAAATTAAGACATAGGAATCAAATTCCTGTACAGAGAAGGTTTAAATAATCAATCCTTTAAAACAAAACTCTATCACTAAAGTCTAAGCTAACATCTCCTACACTTAAGACCACCAGTATTGTACTGTCCCTGACCATCAGGTACAACACCCATCGTGTAGCCTTTAGCCTAGTCTGAGCTCCTGTAACATATTATAGACTTGGTCAGTTGAGCCTGAGTCCACCCACCCGGAAACTGGTGGACTCTCAACTGCGCATGGCTCAACTAGGTGAGATATTAACATACCTTCACCAGATGGCTTAGCAGTCTTTGTAGGAAGAATAGCTATGTACTTAGTGTAGTTTCTCCTCCAGTGGCCTAGTTTTCTTGCAAAAGAAACACTTTCCTTTTGCTGCCTTCCGTATGAACTTGGTTGTTTCAATAACAGCCTTGCCCTTTCCTTTCTTTCTAGTAGGTCCATTGTGAGTAATAATCAAGTCTAACTTATTTTTCAAGGAAGAGTAATTTGGTTCAGTGTGTACATTAAGCATTCATAATCAAGTGAAGTTTGCCATCCATATCCATATCAAAAATACTGTAAATGCAAACATATGTGTAATTGTCTAACAAGAGTCATGTATAATGCAGTGATATATATTCTTTCAATTTAGCATACACAATAAGTCAGATATCCGCCAAACTGTACTATCATGCATACAATGATGACCCAAACACACCACTCCTTACTCCCCGGCAGCGGGGTCGCACGAAGCTAGTTCAGGTGAGAATTATTCCCAATCAACCTATTTTTCTTGTAACTCTTGCTAAACATGATTAACTCACCACTTTACCTTAGTCTCTAACATGACACAACAGAGCTCCTCGAAGAGGCTAATGCATCACGCTAATCAAGTGTAAACCATTACCTAAACCCCAATACAAATACAAGAAATACTCCACGGCAACGTGGTCGCATCGCTTCTTTGCACTTTGGTTTATCCTAAAGAAGTTTAACGCTATAATCTGCAAACCGACATCCTCCGCAGGGAGGTCTATCGATCTACTATACTGCTACACCGGTAATGGAGACCGTGAGGTTACAACAATTAAAAACTCGCTCCCACTTGATTTTTATAACCAGTGGTTTTCAATTAACTTGCATTTACAACTTAGATTATCACATAATCCCCTTTAGAATCTCATTCTAAAATTAACCATAATTAATTAATTTATTTATTCAAAAACACTATCGTTTTCAAGCATAGATTATCTTATAATCTCGCATTAGAAATCTCATTCTAAAACCAAACAAAAAAATTAATTAATTAATTTTAATTAAAATAATACCAACATTTAATTTAGATTATCACATAATCTACTTTTCAAAATTTAATTCCAAAAGTAAATTAAAATAATTATATTTAAAAATAATAGCGATTTTGTGCTTAGACTATCCCATAGTCTATTATAGAATCTTATTCTAAAAATTAAACAAGCTTAGACTATCCCATAGTCTAGTTAAAAATCTTATTCTAAAATTCAATTAACAAAATTTAACTTTTATTTTCAAAATAAAGTTAACTTAGACTATCTTATAGTCTACTTCAAAATCTTATTCTAAAATAACTTCAAATAACTTTTATTTAAAATACTCTGATTTATAACTTAAATTATCTCATAATTTAATTTAGAATCTCATTCTAAAAAAAAATTAATTAATAATTGTTATACAAATCAGTAAATTAAAAAAAACATTTCTAAAAATACCTGACGCCGACAATTGCGTTAGAAATTTTTTTTAAAATTTTAAAATTAAAATATTTAATTTTAAAATAATTTTAATTTAATCTCATTAAATCAATTTTATCCGATTTTGTATAAAATAATTAAATCTAATCTCATTAGATCAACTTTATCCAAATTTATAAAAATATTTGAATCTAATCCTATTAGAACAATTTTGTTCGATTTCGTAAATCATGACTGAGAACGTATAATCTCATTATACGAACAAGATAATCACTAATTTATGGGTTGTTCCGAATTAACGATTAATTCATTAACGATTTAAACAATTTAAATCGTCACCATAAACAATTTAGTTAACTATTAACTCTTTTAATCGATTTAAACAATTTAAATCATACTTTAAAACAATCTAATTCACAATTAATTACTTTAATGATTCAAACAATTTAAATCACAAATACAAACAGTCGTATGAATTAATCATTAATTGTTTATTGATTTAAACAATTTAAATCGAACTGTCAAATTAGACTCACTTTCCTTCTTAATAAAATCTCTATTTTATTAAATCGTAAACCTATTTATTTCGATCTTACTGTACCTAGCCATGTATATTATGAGTGTAATCAGAGGCTGGGTCTGATACCAATTGTTGGAAAAAACATATGAATTTTGTTAAAAAATAAACTCTGATGCCAACTATTGGGCTCACAGTTCTTAACTATGGCCACAATAATAGGCACCTATTAGAGCACTTAAAGTAGGAGAGTCTTCTCTCTACCTAAGCCCCCGGTCGGAGAGTCACGCGTCGTGACACCTCAAGTGCGAGAGTTCCCGGGAATAGGTTTATCTCCCTAAACCCTTTGCCCTAATACCGGTTGTTGGGATGAATTTCAAAAATTCTCCCCAAAGTTTACGCAGCGGAACAGGTTTAGAATTCATAACTCTAAACCTATGGTTGATTTAAAATTCTTAATTTTAAATCTACTGATTTAAATTCATAATTTAAATCAACATATCTAAATTCTTAATTTAAATCTATGAGCCTTTTGCTCTAATACATTCATAACAATACATAAACTTAAATAGGTATAATAACGAATACTGCAAATAAATAAAAAAGCGAAAAAGAATAAAGAAAGAAGAACATTCCTGAAATTGCTCCAATAATAAGGAAAACCAGAAAGAAAATAATATTCATCAAAACTGAGACCTCGAGACATTCTACGCAATGACCTCGAACTGTCCAGAGGGTGGGATCCAAAAAATATTAAACTGGGTCTCCGAAATAATTTCAGAGACCCTAAAGAAATATTTTAAACTCAATTGCCAAACCTCGGAATAAGCCTCTCTATTAATAAGAATATACCGGAGCGAAAATATCTAATTTTAATCGAAAAGGGATTCGCCAGTTAACATCAAAACGCAACGTTTTACCCTGTTAAAACTGCGCCTGTTATTTCAAAACGCGTGACACATGTCAACGCATGATTGGTCCCCGCGTGGGGAAGCGGATAGCCCTGGTGGGCATCCAGCGCGCAAAGTTGGATCTGGTTCATGTGGATAGCGACTGTGCAGTTTTTTCTTTGTATTTTTTTTCTTTATTTTTCACATGTAAAAATTCATCTTATGAATTTTTATTTTTCAAAATTATTTTATTTTATAATTTTTAATTTTTATTCAACTCATAAATAATATTTGGCAAAATTAATTTTACCCATCTTATGGATAAATAATTCATCTCATGAATTCTTTAATATTTTTCTAATGGCAATAAAATACAGAGGCTTGCGCAGGGACCTCGGGGACAATTTAAATCTAGCTCCAAATGGGTTAAATTAAATTATCTCATGATATTAATTTAATTACCATTTAATGAGACTTAATTCTACTAAATAAATCTCACTGCACTTCAGACTTAAATTATTTACTCAATATGTCCCTAATAGACTGTATCGATGACAACAACCCCTCCACTAGATGTCCATGACAAAGGATAAATATAACCACTACCATTATCCTTCTCACAACTTCTCCATTAGTTACTGACTAGCCCTTCACTGAATAATTCATTTATACTTGAACATATTCACAATATAAAGTCCAAATGTCAAACACTTAGAATACTTTGGCCAAAGTTTCCGAACTATTCAAATATTTGCGAATCAACTAAGGAGACATCTGTGTCTCATAAGAGACTGTAGATTCCCTATTGAATACCTAATCTTTGTCACACTTCACGCCGCTACCCAGTGTACGTGGGATTTCAGTCATTCGTTTAGACCTTACTTATAGTACACCAAAGTAACTAACGCTCCATGCACAAGTCTTGAATACCCTCAGGATTTAGAGTCGTCGTTCAAACAGTACAACGTGAATCACTCATCTCCGATAGTAGTCTAGAAATAAGTAACCCACATAATCCAACTCAGTGTGTCAATCATATTAAACACACTAACTTATCACTTTTGGATCTCCATCCACATGACCAAGAAAAGCCATCTAAAGCGTCTCGCTATAGTCTTAACGTACAAGTGGTCCAAACTTGTCTTCGACTATGAGTCTTTCAAACAACAATCCATATCATTTGTTCCAAGTATATCTGTGGCTTAGTCTCATAAACCACTTAGAACAAACATGTAAATTGTAGTTTGAGGACTACACCCACCTCATGGATGTTTCCCAAAAGAAAATCAAATGCAGTATAAATGCTCAAATACACAAATTTAACTAGAAAACGACTGGGACTTCAATTAAAATAATAATGTATCTAGAATAAATCTGGATTTCAGAACACTGTTCCGAACAATCTCCCACTTGTCCTAAATCCAATTTATGACAAAGTCCATACTCACCCCTTTTAAGTTTGAAGCAAAAATCAGCTGAGCCTAACCCTTAGTGCGAACAATTACTCTATTGTGAAGTCAGCAATAAAATACTGCTTGACATTCTTCTCACTAATGGCTCCCACTCTAAGGGTAAAGACATGCTTAGACGTCGAACATTTATCATTTTAATCTGACTGGAAGTCTTAGATTGGTATAGCCAACTGGAACGAGCTCGTCACTTTGAAAAATCAGCATAGGATCTCTAGTTCTTCTCAAGAACTAGAGAAAACACTTCACTGCCACCTAGTCCATTGGACTCATGTTGGACTAACACCTGCTTACTACACCATAGCATAGCAGACATCAAGTCTCGTGCATAACATGGCATACCTGAGGCTCCTACTGCCAAAGCATATGGAATATTCCTCAATTGCTCTCCTCTTGAGGTGTCCTAGAACACTACTCAAAAAAGAGAGGGACTCCATGCTATACCTTGACAACGTCTTGTCAATATAAGTGGCTGAAGAGAGATCCAACATCCTACTCTTACAACCTCGCAGAAGCTTAATTCTAAGAGTAGACCTGGCTTCTCCTATGTCCTTCATATCGAGCTATCCTGACAACCAAACCTTTACAACTAATGACACCCCTACATCATTCTCAATGAGTAGTATATCGTTGACATATAACACTAAGAAAGTCACTACTTTCTCTTAATGTCATTTGTACACGCATGGTTCGTTTAACCAATTGCTCAAAAAGTATAAGATTTAACAGCTTTATGGTGGCTAAAAGGATCAGATTCAATGCCACGATCAACCACTAAGGCTCCCGCTATGAACCTGTAGGGTGTCCTGACAATTCTCCCACCACACCTAAGCTGTCGTGTACTTGGAACAATCTTGTTCCTATTAGTAGATGCATCTAATGCTTCCACTATGACTTGAGTTATGTCTAGCTGTTCAGAGTTAGTGTCATTTTTCTTTAATACTTTATTTGTTTTGCAGCTTACTTGAAAAATCCTTCTCTAAGTGTTTTGCACTGTATTTTTTTTAAAAAACTTTTAAATCAAAAACTGTAGAAAAAAACCGTCCTTGTTCCTTTTATTTATAACACCATTCTACTGCGGTGTAACCGGAGCACAAAGCTGAGATCTCACCTCATTTAAATCCAGAAACTTTTAAATCCATAAACTCACCCAAAAAATGTTCACCATCTCGATCTAATCGTAGTGATTTAACTTGTTTACCTAATTGCTTTTCAACTTCAGCTTTGTACTGTTTGAACTTTTCAAAAGAGTCCAACTAATGTTTAATTAGGTAAACATATGCATGCCTTGAGTAATCATCACTAAACGTGAATAAGTACTCATACCCACCTCTTGCCTGAACACGTATTGGTCCACATACATCTATGTGAACCAGCTCAAGCAAGCCACCAACCTTGTTGCCTTTACTCTTAAAAACAGACTTGGTCATCGTTCTTTCTATGCAGGATTTACAGACTGGTAATGACCTCAAGTCCAAAGCCTCTATCAGTCCATCTTTCACCAGTCTTTGGATCCTGTTCAAATTAGTGTGACCTAAATGTCGGTGCCATGTGTAGGCAATATCCCTTTCAGGGTGTTTTCTTTTAAAAGATTGAACAAGTGAACTTACGTTAAATTCATTTAAACAATTACCATAGTTTTGTTAAGGAAATAACATGAATAAACAATTTATTCAAGTACATGTGTAAATAAACAACTTATTTCTCATATTAAAATTTTCATTATCAAAATTAATTGAATAACAATTATTCATAAAATAAGACATAGGAATCAAATTCCTGTATAGAGAAGGTTTAAATAATCAATCCTTTAAAACAAAACTCTATCACTAAAGTCTAAGCTAACATCTCCTACACTTAAGACCACCAGTATTGCACTGTCCCTGACCATCAGGTATAACACCCATCACGTAGCCTTTAGCCTAGTCTGAGCTCCAGTAACATATTATAGACTTGGTCAGTTGAGCCTGAGTCCACCCGCTAGGAAACTGGTGGACTCTCGACTGTGCATGGCTCAACCAAGTGAGATATCAACATACCTTCACCAGATGGCTTAGCAGTCTCTGTAGGAAGAGTAGCTATATACTTAGTGTAGTTTCTCCTCCAGTGGCCTAGTTTTCTTGCAAAAGAAACACTTTTCTTTTGCTGCCTTGCTTATGAACTTGGTTGTTTCAATAACAACCTTGCCCTTTCCTTTCTTTCTAGTAGGTCCCTTGAGAGTAATAATCAAGTCTAACTTATTTTTCAAGGAAAAATAATTTGGTTCAGTGAGTACATTAAGTATTCGAAATCAAGTGAAGTTTGCCGGCCACATCCATATCAAAAATATTGTAAATGCAAACATATGTATAATTGTCTAACAAGAGTCATGTATAATGCAGTGATATATATTCTTTCAATTTAGCATACACAATAAGTCGGATATCCACCAAACTGTACTATCATGCATACAATGATGACCCAAATACACCACTCCTTACTCCCCGGCAGCGGGGTCGCACGAATCTAGTTCAGGTGAGAATTATTCCCAATCAACCTGTTTTTCTTGTAACTCTTATTAAACATGATTAACTCACCACTTTACCTTAGTCTCTAACATGACACAACAGAGCCCCTCGAGGAGGCTAATACATCACGCTAATCAAGTGTAAACCATTACCTAAACCTCAATACAAATACACGAAATACTCCACGGCAGCGTGGTCGCATCGCTTCTTTGCACTTTGGTTTATCCTAAAGAAGTCCAACCCTGTAATCTGCAAACCGACATCCTCCGCAGGGAGGTCTATCGATCTACTATATTGCTAGTCCGGTAATGGAGACCGTGAGGTTACAACAATTAAAAACTCGCTCCCACTTGATTTTTATAACTAGTTGTTTTCAATTAACTTGCATTTACAACCTAGATTATCACATAATCCCCTTTAGAATCTCATTCAAAAATTAATCATAATTAATTAATTAAGTTATTCAAAAACACTATCGTTTTCAAGCATGGATTATCTTATAATCTCGCATTAGAAATCTCATTCTAAAACCAATCAATAAAATTAATTAATTAATTTTAATTAAAATAATACCAACATTTAATTTAGATTATCACATAATCTACTTTTCAAAATTTAATTCCAAAAATAAATTAAAATAATTTTATTTAAAAACAATAGCATTTTCGTGCTTAGACTATCCCATAGTCTATTTTAGAATCTTATTCTAAAAATTAAATAAGCTTAGACTATCCCATAGTCTAGTTTAATTAACAAAATTTAACTTTTATTTTAAAAATAAAGTTAACTTAGACTATCTTATAGTCTACTTCAAAATCTTATTCTAAAATAACTTCAAATAACTTTTATTTAAAATACTCTGATTTATAACTTAAATTATCTTATAATTTAATTTAAAATCTCATTCTAAAAATAATTAATTAATAATTTTTATACAAATCAGTAAATTAAAAAAAAATTTCCAAAAATACCTAACGCCGACAACTGCGTTAGAAAATTTTTTTTTAAAATTTTAAAATTAAAATATTTAATTTCAAAATAATTTGAATTCAATCACATTAAATCAATTTTATCCGATTTTGTATAAAATAATTAAATCTAATCTCATTAGATCAACTTTATCCAAATTTATAAAAATATTTGAATCTAATCCTATTAGAACAATTTTGTCCGATTTCATAAATCATGACTGAGAACGTACAATCTCATTATACGAACAAGATAATTGCAGATTTATGGGTTGTTCCGAATTAACGATTAATTTATTAACGATTTAAACAATTTAAATCGTCACCATAAACAATCTAGTTAACTATTAACTCTTTTAATCGATTTAAACAATTTAAATCGATACTTTAAAACAATCTAATTAATAATTAATTACTTTAATGATTCAAACAATTTAAATCACAAATACAAACAGTCGTCTGAATTAATCGTTAATTGTTTATTGATTTAAATAATTTAAATCGAACTGTCAAATTAAACTCACTTTCCTTCTTAATAAATCTCTATTTTATTAAATCGTAAATCTATTTATTTCAATCTTACTATACCTAGTCATGTATATTATGAATGTAATCAGAGGCTGGCTCTGATACCAATTGTTGGGAAAAACATATGAATTTTGTTAAAAAATAAACTCTAATGCCGACTATTGGGTTCACAGTTCTCAACTATGGTCACAACAATAGGTACCTATTAGAGCACTTAAAGTAGGAGAGTCTTCTCTCTACCTAAGCCCCCGGTCGGAGAGTCACGCATCATGACACCTCACGTGCGAGAGTTCCCAGGAATAAGTTTATCTCCATAAACCCTTTGCCCTAATACCGGTTGTTGGGATGAATTTTAAAAATTCTCCCTAAAGTTTACGCAGCAGAACAGGTTTACAATTCATAACTCTAAACCTATGGTTGATTTAAAATTCTTAATTTTAAATCTACTGACTTAAATTTATAATTTAAATCAACATATCTAAATTCTTAATTTAGATCTACAAGCGTTTTACTCTAATACATTCATAACAATATATAAACTTAAACAGGTATAATAACAAATACTGTAAATAAATAGAAAAGCGAAAAAGAATAAAGGAAGAAGAACATACCTGGAATTGCTCCAATAATAAAAAAATCCAAAAAGACAATAATATTCTTCAAAACCGAGACCCCGAGACCTTCTACGCAATGACCTCGAACTGCCCGGAGGGTAGGCTCCGAAAAATATTAAATTGGGTCTCCGAAATAATTTCAGAAACCCTGAAGAAGTATTTTAAACTCAATTGCCAAACCTTGGAATAAGCCCCTCTATTTATAAGAATATACCGGAGCAAAAATGTCTAATTTTAATCGAAAAGGGATTCGCCAGTTAACATCAAAACGCACCGTTTTTGTTTTTAAAACAGGTAAAACACAGCGTTTTACCCTGTTAAAACTGCGCCTGTTATTTCAAAACGTGTGACACTTGTCAACGCATGATTGGTCCCCACGTGGGGACGCGGATAGCCCTGGTGGGCGTCCCAGCTCGCGACACGTGTCGCAAGCTGGTTCGTTTGATCCGATTCATGCGGATCGCTACTGTGCAGTTTTTCTTTGTATTGTTTTTATATTTTTCTTTGTTTCTCACATGTAAAAATTCATCTTATGAATTTTTATTTTTCAAAATTATTTTATTTTATAATTTTTAATTTTTATTTATCTCATAAATACTGTTTGGCATAATTAATTTTACCCATCTTATGGATAAATAATTCATCTCATGAATTCTTTAATATTTTTCTAATGGCAATAAAATACAGAGGCTTGCGCAGGAACCTCAGAGACAATTTAAATTTAGCTCCAATTGGGTTAAATTAAATCATCTCATGATATTAATTTAATTACCATTTAATGAGACTTAATTCCACTAAATAAATCTCACTGCACTCCAAACTTAAATTATTTATTTGATATCTCCCTAATAGACTGTATTGATGACACCAACCCCTCCACTAGATATCCATGACAAAGGATAAATATAACCACTACCATTATCCTTCTCACAACTTCCCCATTAGTTACCGACTCGCCCTTCACTGAATAATTCATTTATACCTGAACATATTCACAGCATAAATTTCAAATGTCAAACACTTGGAATACTTTGGCCAAAGTTTCCGAACCATTCAAATATTTGCGAATCAACTAGGGAACATCTGTATCTCATAAGAGACTGTAGATTCCCTATTGAATACCTGATCCTTGTCACACTTCACGCCGCTACCCAGTATACGTGGGATTTCAGTCTTTCGTTTAGACCTTACTTATAGTATACCAAAGTAACTAACGCTCCATGCACAAGTCCAGAATACCCTAAGAATTTAGAGTCATCGTTCAAACAGTACAACGTGAATCACTCATCTCCGATAGTAGTCTAGAAATTAGTAACCCACATAGTTCAACTCAGTGTGTCCATCATATTAAACACACCAAATTAACACTTTTGGATCTTCATCCACATGACCAAGACAAGCCATCTAAAGTGTATCGTTATAGTCTTAACATACAAGTGGTCAAAACTTGTCTTCAACTACGAGTCTTTCAAACAACAATCTATATCATTTGTTGCAAGTCTATCTGTGGCTTAATCTTATAAACAACTTAGAACAAACATGTAAATTGTAGTTTGAGGACTACACCCATCTCATGGATGTTTCCCAAAAGAAAATCACATGCAGTATAAATGCTCAAATACACAAATTTAACTAGGAAATGACTGAAACTTCAATTAAAATAATAATATATCTAGAATAAATCTGGATTTCAGGACACTGTTCCTAACATATCTCTTGTTCACTTAGAGACTACCCGATCGATAAAGCTTTACTGGACTTAGGAGCGAGTGTCAACATTATTCCTTACTCGATTTATGAGAAGTTAGGCCTAGGAGAGTTGTAACCCACCATGGTGACCTTGCAATTAGCGGATAAATCAACTAGGATCCCCCGTGGTGAGCTGATTAATGTGCTAGTGAGAGTAGACAAAGCCATATTTCCTGCTGATTTTCTTGTGCTTGATATGGAACCTTCTAGTCATCCGAAAAATCATATCCCTGTCATTCTAGGTCGGCCTTTCTTAGCGAAGGCCAATGCCACAATTAATTGTAGATCTGGGGTAATAGATGTTAGTTTTGCAAATATGACTATTAGGTTAAACATTTTTAAGGCTTCTTTGTCACTCACTAGTGAGGATGAGTCAGAGTGTTTTTGTGTGGTTATTGCTGAAGATTTGATGGACCAAACACTCTCCTCTACCCTAGTTAGCGATCCTTTTGATGAAAATGCAAAACCTCTTAAAGAGATGCAACGAAGATTGAACCCAGACATGAAAGAAGCCTTGGGTTGGGAGAAGAATCACGATGCTATGGTTCAGGAGGAAATTATACTAGGCCATAGGTTATAGGTTGTCTAAGGAGGGTATTGAGGTTGATACAGCTACGATAGATTTGAATGTGAACTTGCTCCCTCCCTCAAATGTGAAGCAAGTTAGAGCCTCTCTAGGTCAGGCGAGTTTCTATAAGGGATTCCTTAAGGACCGTGGAAAGTTGACCAGACTATTGACTATTGTGCTATCTAAGGACATATCAGTTGAGCTCGATGAGTCTTGGTTGGAAGCTGTTCATAAGCTTTGATCTACACTTTTTGCTGCTTCCATTAGGCATCCACCCAACTGCTCTCTCCCTTCTGGAATCATGTGTGACACTTCTGATTATTCTGTAGATCTTGTTTTAGGTGAGCTCAGTGAAGTTGCTTCTTTGGTTGATGCCATTACTTGATCTTTGCTGGATTCCTTGCGCCCGGCGGAAGGCGTAAAACTTAGGCTCCTAGGAGGCAGCCTAGGTTTTATTAATTCTTGTTTTTAGTTTAGTTTTTTTGAACTAATTAGTTTCTTGGAGACTTGTTTTCTCTCTTTTCAGGTTCTTGTCCCGAGTTGAAGAAGTCATACATAAATGTTCACGCCGCTTTGTCAGGTTGTACTGCTCTATCTCACCTACTTCTTGTGCTTTAATGATTTATGTTGTCGCATTGAGGACAATGCATGATTTAGCTGTGGGGGTGAGGCTCATTTGCATGCGCTCATTTTTTTTGGTCAAATTTTTAAATTTTTGGCATCTTTTGTGTATTTTGAGCGTGCATTATAACCATTTAACCAAGTTTTCCTTGATCGACGCGTATGTTATGATGACAATGGGATTAGTTGTTTATTTCGTTCTTTTAATTCCATGAAGTTAAATCATTTTACTTCATACTTGTTAATGAGTATTGTTGATCATTGTTGATATTAATGGGTTCTACTCATACCGCTCACATATTCACTAAGCACAGGACTTTCGTGTTTTGGAAAATGTGAAGAATTTGAGTAAACAACCCTATATATCTTGAGTTTTGCAAGCTTGTCCTATTGGATTATCCTAATCCTCGCCTCTTGATACGATGTAAAGTACTTGTTGATCAATGTCAATTGTAAAGTTGAGGTACTTGTTATGTGAAAGTCCAAAAATTGGACAGAAAAAGAAAAGGAAACGAAAAAAAAAGAAAAAAAAAATGAAAAGTAAGAAAGAAAAAAGTTTCCTCCAAAGAAAAGAAAAAAAAAAGCAAAAGAAAAAGAATAAAGTGAAAATTGATGTACATTCATGATAAAGTTGTTCTTCTCTGGTGCTATATCGAGGTCAAAATGCTGTAAAGTGGTCACTCATATACCACTTTCAATATCTCTATGTATAGGCATGTGTTTAGGTGATTCAATGGTGTGAGTGTATAAAACCTTTATATATTTGGTTTGAAGCGAGAATTCAAGGAAATTCTGTGACATGAAATCCTATTCACTTTCACTTGTATGCTTAAATTGCTTGAGCAGTTCCTATTAGTTGATATAGGGCTAATAAAATTATATGACGAGTTTTGAAGTTTAATCATCTAAATTCATGGAATTGAAGAATGTTCTAGATGATTTAATCTTGTCTTGAATTGTAATACAGGTGTTAATCTTGAAAAACTTGGTGAAGGTTGGGATAGTTAGGGTAGTTGGTCACTGTGGTCTTTATGCTAAAGCATATAATTTGCTCGAGGACTAGCAAAGGTTAGGTTTGGGGGTGTTGATGCGTTTCATATTTATGCATCTTTTAATTGATAGTTTAATTATTTTGCACCTGATTAATTATAGTTCTACACTCATTTTGGCAATTTTTATGTTTAACAGGTTTGAAATTAAAGTTCCGAAAATTGTCAAATTTTGGTGCAAATAAGAGAAATTCTCCGCGTAAACAATTAAGTCAAGTCAATCGAGATTCGGGACAAGAACGTATAAGCTCGGCCCGCACCGACCTGAGCCCGCACTATTCATCACCCCCTACCTTCAGATCTGTGGGTGCAGTTTGCGATTCCATACTTGTGCAACCTCTAACTTGAAGTCCCATATGGGGTGCATGAATGAAGCTACAACAATCACCATCCCTAATGTCATCATGTGCTTGTCGAGAAGGTGTTACATGTTCTCTAATTATTCTAGCTAAAGTAGTTGTTTGCTCCTTTTGTTTGTTTAGTGTGTGTGTGTGTGATCGCGGTGAACACAAAATGAAACAAACATGCACAAATAGGACTCGTAGTGACTTTGGAGCAAGCTTAATTTAAGAACTGCATGTGTTTGATCTCAATCAATTACTCTGGAAAGGGTTGAATCCAATGTGGATTCTGCACTTGCTCCAGCTAAGGAGACTTTTATTATATAAGTTTTGGTTTTTTTTAAGATTTAATGTTTGACAGACAAGTATATGGATATAGACTTGGCTGAAGTTGCAGTTTGGGTGACGGAGCTGAGCCCAGAAACACCTCATTTCATACAATTAAAAGTTAAGAATTGGGATGGAGGCAAACTCAAGAGCTTAGCAGTTCACTTACAAGTTTGAGTTAGAGTTTGATAAGATTTAAGTGAAGCAAACCATATTTGAGTTCTTGGATTAGGACCAATGCAATCAAGGTCAAGCCTTGGCCCTCAAGCCCTTAAACGATGATTTAAACCAAAATTCACCTGATTTATCAAGTAATGACACTAGTGTTAAGACCAATGCAAATCGGGCTCAAGGCTTGGCCATCAAAGCCTTAAAACTAGTGACTCAAATATTAACTAGTCATTTTTGGGAATAGACTAAAATAAAGAGTTCATACCTAAAACCCGAAGATTGTAGTTCCTTGAAGAAAGCAAAACAAGTACAATCTATGTTATACTATCATATGCTAGGCCAAGCTAAGTTACATTACTCCTAACATAAGAGTATAAGTGTACAGTAAAGAAAACTTGAGGAAGTTTTGTACGATGATGTTGGACACTTTACAATGACAATAGTGTAGGAATCGGTGTCCCAAAAATGTAATTATTTTATTTTAAATATTATTAAATAAAATTGTTTTATTTGTTTAATTTCTGATTATATTTTACAAGTCAAAAATACGTGTGATTATTTTCTAAAACATTCCATAAGATGGATGTAGTCTAAGATAACATGTCAAGTCTGGATTGAGTGGTCAATGAGATTGAGCCACAAATAGATTTAAATTAAATTCGTGGTATGCTACCAAAGCTTATTCGTAGTCAGTGATAAGTTTTGACAATTTTTTTGATAAGACTATAATATGATACTTTAGTTGACCTGTCTTGGTTGTGTAGATAGAGATCTAAAAGTGTCATGTTGGTGTTTGTCAATAAGATGGTAATACTGAGCTGGACCGCCTGAATTAGTTATTTCTGAACTGCTATCAGAAATAACTAATTTATTGTAGTAAGATGATAACTCTTAATCCCGAGATTGTCTTGAGTCCGTACATGTAGTGCATGTCACTTTGATGTATTGAAGAAGTGAGATCTCATTTAGTGCGCCGTTTTTTTTTTTTTTTTTTTTTTTAAATGAGAACTAAACCTTATACTTGAGAGACATTTTGAAACAAATATTTGATTTCTTCAATACAAAGAAGTACATGGAAAATAGTATAGGGTACAACTTCTACAGCCTATTCATCTTTAGAGATGAGTCCTAATCCTAATAAGGGACTCCTCTATGGTTGACAATTGGTTGGCAGGCTGAGTTAGCTGGTTATCTACAGAGATGGCCTCCTCTTGAAGTACTTGTTGTTCTCCCTAACCTTCACAATGCTTCCTTCTCGAGCTTTTGAACTCTTGAATCTTAGAGAGAACGTTACAACTTGAGGGTTGAAAGCTGGACCTTCAACTAACTCATCTGGTACTCTAGCGGCTGAACTTGGTCTTCAACACTCTTAATGTCCTGAACTTGCTAGCTTTGGACCTCCCTAGTTACTCGAAGTTCTTCAAACAAGAGGTGCAATCAGCTGAATGACCAAGGTCTTTGATAGCAATCTAGACATGTCGCTTCTTCAGTAGGAGTAGAGGAACTTCTTAAGAAATTTAAGAACGAATCCTTCCAATGCCTCCATCTCTCTGGAAATTGAGGGTGCCACCTTAGGATCTTTCAGGGCTTTCACAAGAGAAATTGCTTCCTAACTGTTGGCTTCTGCAGCCAAAGACTGAAGAGGGAGTTGCAATCAGCACACCCAAACTCTGGAATCTGGGAGATGCTTCTTGGTCCAGTTGCTGGAATGCTAGCCTCCCACTTGACTTGGATCAAGAAAGAAGGAGCGTCAGAGGTGAACCGTGACTTTGGACTGAAAACTAAAGTTTGAAAAATCAAGACTTACCTTTGGGGATACGACTGGAGTAGAGGGGGAGACTGCTACTGGCTCCTCTGGTACTAGAGCAACTGCTTTGGGGGTAGCTTCTGAAAAAGGCACTTATGGGTGAGAACTTATCCATGTTTTATAAAACAGGGCTTATGATATTAAGTGGAGGGATTTATACCTTCATGGATTTCTTCAAAAGTGATTGAAATTGCCCAAATGAAAGGAGGAATGAAGCTTGAATAATTTATTGCCTTAGGGAAGTTAGAGGGTGATTTTTCTTTCTAATATGTCACTTCTCACAACTTTCAAAAAGAAGTAATGGAACCTTCTGCTTCATTAATAATGAAAGCCCAATGGTTTTGTCTCAGGAGGAGACTTTGGAGCGTAACTTTTTGAGGGAGAGTCTCGGATTTCCACAATCACTAGGGATGCAAAAGCCTAAGGGGGCAGACTCCTTGCAAATTCATCTTCCTCCCCACGAATAACCTGCAGAAGCAGAATTGAGCAAAAAAGACTCCTCAGTATTAGGAAAGATGCCCTTGAGATTGGGTACTACCTTTGAGGGGTTAAAGATTAGACCTAGGGCATAAGACTCATGAGAAGAAGAGGGGTCCTCCTCAATCACACAAGAAGGGCCCTCCTAAATGAAGGTACCATCCATAAGGACAGGGATGAAAAGGGAACGAGTAATTTGGGCCATTTTTATGGTTTGAAAATCTAAGCTCTAAAGAAAAAAGCAAAAAGGAGCAAAGAATATGCAAGAAAAGCAAGAGCTTGGAAGCTGAGACCAAGTGATGAGCGCTTGATTGCAGTAAAGAAAGAGCATAAAGCAGAAGGTAAAAAATTTTGAAGCCCTAACTGTTGTATTTATAGACACACTAGAACAAAGGTAAATTGAACGTCAAACAGTGCTCTCTCGAGCTCCCTGTAGCTGTTGAAGGTCAAATCAAACAAAGCTTTTACCCGTTGAAAATCTGCAATTTTTGTTTACACCCCAAACAAGAGGGAGTTAGGACGACGTCGCCTAGCGACAAAGGAACATGTTTTTGCCACGTGGGGCCATGCTCAAGGCATATTTGGCCTATAAGAATAGAGATAGCGGTATCTCAAGACCATTTTCCCTATGAGTTAAAGACCCTTAAAAACTAACACCAGCTTAAGATGGATGGATGGGATAAAAAGGGGTTTGAGCTCGAGGGACTACCTAGAAGGCTGCAGAAAAGGCGATTTGCAGGGTCGAGGCAGTTATTTAGAGCACATATAAAGGAAGGTGGTCCTTAAGCATATCTTGAAGGAAGCTGGTGAATGTGGGGCATCTAGAAGAAGCTAAAGCACAAGCTTCAAGGCACATTTAATAGCAATTCAGCGCAAGAAAGAAGAATTAAGGTAGTCGTAGGGCAAATATGCCAAGTTTTTATGATGCAACGGTTATTTTCTAGTTCCATAACTAACAGACACTCTTGTCCTTGTCAAGTGTCTAGCAGCAAATACAAAACTTCTTCAAGTTTTTCTTCACATGACACTTGTGCTTTTTTCCTTAGAACTAGCGTAACGTAAAATAGCTTGTACATATTTTGCTTTCTTCAAGGCAATACAATCTTCGTGTTTCAAGTATGAACTCTATGTTTTAATTTGTTCCCAAAATCGACGAGTTGAGATTTGAGTCATTAGTTTAAGGCTTTAACAGGCAAGTCTAGAGCTTGATTTCTTTGGTCTTAATACTACTGTCGGTGCTTGATAAGTCAGGTGAATTTAGGTTTCAATCGTCGTTTAAGAGCATTAACCGCCAAGGCTTGACCTTGAATGCGTTGGCCATAATCTATTGACCCAAATATTGTTCACTCCAACTAAATCTTGTCAAACTTTAACTCATTCAAGTTATTACAAGTCAAAGATGTCATGCCCAAAAATCTGTAGACTCGGGCTTGTAAGTAGACTGTTGAGCTCTTAAGTTTGTCTCCACCCTATTTCCTAGCTTTTAAGTATACGAGGCAAGATGTATATGGCTCCGATCTGTCACCTCTACTGCCAATTGATCCAGGTCTATATCCTTAATTGGAGCAAGTCTAGAATCCACATTAATATTCCAAACTAAACTCGGGTTCACTAAAACCATCAACCTTCACCAAAGGTGATTGTTTGAGGTCAAAAACACGCAGTTCATAAATTAGGCTCGCTCCCAAGTCGCTGTGGCTTCTATTTTGCATGTTTGTTTGATTTTTGTTCTTACGGCGACAATGCACGCACTAAACAGACAAAAGAAGCAAACAATAAATACCTCCTTTGGCCTAGGGTTTTGGCTACCCTTTTGGCAATCTTAATTCTTCCTTTTTTCTTAGCCAGCACTGGAGACAAACTTTGATCAAGAAGCCAAAGCACACAAGAATACATAAGGACAGATTCAAGAAGGGATAGTGGCATCATCAGTCAACAAATTCGATATCTCCATGAGTTTCTCTTTCCTTTTTTTCAACTTTCTTTTGTTCTAGACACTCGTGTGGAGCAGTATATTCTTAGTTTATGGGTGATAGACAGTTAGTCGTCTGACTCCTAGATTTTATGATCTTGTTTGTTGATAACTTTTGCTACACCAGTTTTGCACCAATGTGGGGCAATTTTATTATATAATGGATTCTGATTTATACTCTTGCAGTCTTAACCATCATGTAGTGGATTTTCATGAGCAATCGTGAGTTGTATTTCTACTCAACCTGGAACTCATACCTTATAATTGAATAGACATTAAATTAGGAGATAAAGGATTTCCTAGTGCTATTAAGATTTTTTTTAAAAGGCAAAGACAAACTGTTTTAGGACTATCTAGGATGGACTAGGAATCTCAAGGTGTCAGTTCTGACAAGAAATGAAAGGGCTCTGCCTGGTACATGCTCCCACGCTGAAAGGCCAGAACCCCTAAGACCAAAATCTGCAAGTTTGTTTTCTTCTTAGAAACAATGATTAAACTTGACCAGGGTACATTGTTGACTGATCATACGAATATCATCCACGATAGTTAGAATGTCTATAGGAGTCACATACTTGCCCATAATAGCCTTAATCACAACTTCATTATCTCTTTCCAGAATAACCTTATAAGAACCAGGATAGGCAACAAAACATAAGGCTACTCTAGTCGCTACTGCTTGAACCATAGCAACAGGAGCATTGCCTAACTTTTAAGAACCAGCGAGGAGCATCTTCTCCGGATTATCAAGAATAATGAAACCTTTCGATGCAATGTTGCCACGTTTTGAGTCATCAAAATTAGCCTTGATCCACCCTACAAGAGGAGAGTTCCATAAAATCTAGGAAACAATTCTGGGCATTCTAGGTCTCACCTTAACATCCATGCAGCCAGAGTCCTCATCTACTTGGTGGTGGAGAGGCCATTCAAGATGCATATGCTTAGCGAGAATGATGGATCTCCAAGGATTTGCCAAATCACCTCAAAAAACCAAGTTGTTTCTATTTTTCCAAATTTTGCAGCACAGTAAAATGAAGCGCAAAAGATTGTCACTGCTTCTTTTTCCTCTTAGCCCTCCACACCTACAGAACTCATTAATAAATTGAGGTTGGCCTGGAAATTAAGTTAACCAACCAATCTCGCGAGCGAATTCCCAAATCATCTTGGATCAAGGGGGAACAAGAAAGACATGATAAAGGTCCTCAATGGCACTCCTACATTAAGGGCACAGATTATGACCTCCAACACCCCTCCTACACATAGTTTCCCTAGTAGCCAAGCTGTCGTTGAGCACTTTCCAAATAAAAATCTTAATCTTCGAATGAACATCCAAATTCCAAATCCAGTGGAACTCCCATGAGTTTTTCTCAGATCGGTCCTGATTATGAGCTAACAAAGTACCCAAGTTGACACTCGATTGACCTGACCTAGAGAATCCCCAACACTTCCTATCCTCAACCATGTTCTTAGGGATATGAACCCTTCAAAAAATATTTTGGAGGTGAGTAGGGAGAATTCTTTTGACTCTCTCTAGATCCCATTTTCCTTCTTTAATAAGTGGCAAAACCTTGAGATTAGGGTCACAATGCCTCGAATCTTCACCATTAAGTTCTCCCAAAGGTTTATCAGCTTCCCATTTATCAAACAAAAACGTGCCTAGAGACCCATTCCCAATTTGCCCTAGAGGCCTTTATCGAGAAGGCACCTCGCCGTAAAATTCCCCTTCCGCAAAAATCCCCTTCCACGTCGGCAAATCTAATTTCCTACATTGTTAGCTTAGGAAGTGTTGAACTTTTAGATACTTACTCTTCACTAATCAAACCCAAATGTAACCTTGATGGTTGATAACCTTCCAACCAATGCGTTGTGCTATTGAGGTGACCCATGTGTTGGAATTTGGGGGATAGTGTGCTTCAATTTTGTTCATCTTGTAAAATCATCACAATCCCACATAGGAAGAATAAGGGTGGGAAGTCTAATTTATATACCCCCTTGTGTTTGTCCTTCGTAAAGTCTTGTGCGCCTAGAGTAAGCTTAGAAAATCGCGCGACCGGTGTGTTGCAATGTGGTATGGTGTGGACTTTTTCTGACTCGGAGTTTTACTATTATGGCCATTATGTTCTTAGTTGTTAAAAAAACTTGAGGCAAGATGTTTTGGTCCGACCTCGAGGGTGCTTGCTCAAGCTTGAGTTGTCCTCCTCTAGATGACCTCAAGGGTATTAGCTCGGGGACCAGTCTGTTAGTCAGGGTTTGAGCTTGAGGCTACAAGCTTGAGCTCAAGATGAATGTTGACTATTTCAACACCCACTCTTTCCATAACCATTCTAGTTCCCCCATATCCACCACTCTCTTTATCAGGCTGGATTTTTAGGCCATGAGCTTTTTCTTAACATGCAAGTTTTTCTTATATAAATACAACCCTTTTGTGGGTTGATGAACACACATAAAAAAACTACTTTGTCTTCTCTAGTCCTTACTTTTTCTCTCACGTACAATTCTCTCTCCTCCATTACTAAGCAAGTTGAGGCGTGCCCCAATCCATCTCCCCGGAGTCTAGTACTGAGGTGGTCGTCATGTTAACCCTGGGGGTCAGAATGCCATTAGTCCCATTGTACCTATGTGAGGGCATAAATGACTTTAGGCAATGGAGTTCTCCATGGCGCGAAAATTCTTCGGTTTGCCCTTGCCCTTTAGGCATTTATACCTTTTGTAGTTTCTGTTCATCGTTTGTAATCCTTGAGCTCCATTTATTTGACCTTGTATCACTTTAATTGTAATGAAGTAATATTTTGACTACTCATTAACCTCATTTATCCAACACCATGCAATGCCTGGAGTCATTAGATATGGTATGCCATTAAGCTAAGCTAAGACCTAATTGAAATTTAATTCGAACTTGGAGCTTGTAGCCTATATTCTTGAATTCATCTTCGTAATTAGTCATACGACTGGATCTGAGATTGATGAAACCATTGGAACCGCCTTTCTTGCAGCTTTCTGGGAAGTTCCTCGACCTCGAGCACCCTTTTCCCCATCAGTCTTGAGAGGCTATTATTATTATAAGGGATTTTAACTCATCAGGCAATCGGGCTCGAGGCACCGTTATGTTTGTTGCTAAAGGCCAAGTATGCCTCGAGTACGGCCCCACGTGACAAACACGTGTCCTTTTATCTGAAAATAGTTTTAAAAATAGAACTATATCCACATGCCTCGAGTTTCGGTGTAAAAAAATTGTCTTCAGTTTGTATTTTGATTGCTCATTCACCCCATTCTTCAACAATTCCTTGGGTTACTTCTTATTTTACAAACCTTGAGGGTTCCAGAAAAATATAAAATTTGTGTTTTAATAGAAATTAATCAATTTAAAAGTAATTTTACGTTAAATAAAAAACAAATTTTCAAATGTCATTTTAATAATATTTCTATCCCGTTATGTAAAACTACAGTGGTGCGTGGGGGCCACAGAATCGGCCACAGTGAAGGACAGACATGTTTGCAATGAGTTTTAAGATAAGGGATAGCCCTCAATTCAACAATCCATTTACAAGCCTGGTGCCCACTGATTAATCCAATCCAAATTCAACAATCCATTTACACGCCCGGTGCCCACTAATTCCTCCAATCCAAATTCAACAGCAGCAACAATCCAATGCTTTAAAGACGCTAGGGTAAAGACATGATATAAAAAGGGCAAAATGTAGACAACATTACCCTTATGAGGCACTACTCCTTAGAGATGTTTTCAAATCCAATACAATTTCAATGTTAACTAATAATTTAAATAAGTTAGATATATCAACTTAAATTTAACTCAACTTCATGATAAAAAAAAAAAAATAAAGAACAAAACACCTCAACTTCAAGTATTTAAACCTGAATATAATATTTTTATAGTATTTGTAAGGTATCATATTCATCCAGATATTTACGCTCAAAAAAAAATTCATCCAGTTATCATGAAATTCTGCGCATTGAATGAGGGATACAATGATTATGGTGTTGATAGCTACTTGGGCGGCTTCACATGACCATGAAAATATTAGTTGCCTTTTATCCCTGAGGTCCTATTTGGTATACATAATTAAATCTCTAGATTTTAATTTCATAGTTGATGCAAATGTTAAAAGTAGAACTATAATTGTACTGTTCAGATATATGGAATAGGATTTTACCTAAAATTCATATAGTATAATTCTTTAAGATGAGGAAAAAGAGCTATAATTTTATACTAACTTCACTAACTTGAAATCCGAAATAATACGACTTAATTGACTCATAACTCTAGGAGACTGAAAACAAAAAGATCCAACATATCTAGATTTGACCCAAAGCTCTAAATGACCCAACACAAATATGTCAAACCTAAAATGATGCAACTTTTGTGGGTTGTAATGGAGGAAGAGGGAGTGGGGGAGGGGGTGATGTGCAGCTGTCCTGGGCTATTATGTGACATCAACATAACGCCCAACATGTCTATAAGCATGCGTGTGTTTCATGTCAGAGCATTTAATACAGCTCCATTTTCATGTGTTGGGTATTGAACTAGCGACGGTTAGCCATGGTTGTCCTGCATTGCAGTGAGCATGGAACTATGATCTTACAACCACCTAAACTATCTTCCATTTTCCTTCTGAATGGCCTCATTAGCAGCCTCCCAATGAGCAAGCCATACAAATTTGTACCTTGGTAGATTAGCCCTTCTTCTCCTCAATGGATTGAAAATGTCCCATATAGCGGGATGCCCCCTGAAGTCGCTTATGAGCCACGAGTTGTCCATCCTCGTTGGCACACCATCATGGAACAAGGTGATGTTCTCATTGGTGGTCGAAGCTCTAATTGAGTTTGGTTGTGTAGCCCTTAGAATACATTTTGTGCGCTCAATTCTCCCCTACACGGCAAAGCTTTCTCTCTCCTATACTAGAATTGGGGTTTCTCTCTTCTTTTCTCCATTTGGTAAGGCAACTACCCAGCAGCAACGACCGGCGGCGAAGACATGACGGCACCCATGAACCAAGGTGCAAGGCTTGGCCTCAAGCCCCTACTAGCAAATGCACCAAGGTAAGGGAGAGCGATAGGAGCGGTAGATGTCCAATGAAGGTGCAAAATCCGACTAGAAAAGACAACAATCAAAAGTTACGGAAAAAACCTCTTAAGGCTAAAATGGCAAAGGAATTACCATACGAAAAAAAGGGTGATGGTAGAACCATTATCCACCCGTCAGCAACCTTTAGGGTTGAGGCACCATTGCGGAAATTTGATACTACGTTTCCACCTAGTTTGTTTTGATCAAAAACTTCTTTCATCTCATTCCTATTATAATTTTACATAAGTTCATAGAAATGATTACTTGCAGAAGAACTATTTTCGTCCATTGAGAGAAAATTAACTTCCCCTAAAAGAAAGATAAAAATATTTTCCTTTATAATCCACTTGGAATGGAGAAACTATTACAAAGGGGAAGAAAATATAAAGGAAAGTAATTTTCCCGTGTTGGAATGCAAGGAAATTATGAAGGGAAAAAATTGAATTAAAATTTTAAAAATTTTACAATAGAATTTGAGGATAATCATTTTCCTCTTGAAATTGGAAGAAAATTTAGGTCAAAAAAATAAAACTCCACTTAAACGATGTTAACTTGATATGCACTGGACTTGATCTCAATTTCATATTTCATCAACAAGATCCGCTTTGCTTGACAAATAAATTAATTGAGTATATTTATGTTCAGTATAAAAAAAATATAAGTCGAATACAGTATTTATCACTCAGATACTAGATCAATAAAATTTTAAATTTCGATATACCTAAGTGATAAAATCTTTAGAACATTTTGCTCAGGTGCCCTAAGATTTGGCATTGTATTTTTCAAATACCTTAAGGCTATGTTTGGAATATGGAATTAAAGGCTGGAATTGGGACTGAGGTTGGAATTGGAGCCAAGAATTCCAATTCTATTGTTTGGTTCACTTGCTGGAATTGGAATGACAATTCCATTGCCCAACTCCATTGAATTGGATTTTAACTGAAAATCAAACTTTTCAATTCCTTATTAACAGCATTAACCTAAAATCCAAAATGACCCAACTTGATTAACTCAATCCAAAATAACTCAAAAATTCAAAGGCTTAGACACAAACTAGAATTTGTCCCCAACCTCTAAATCACCCGACTCGAATGACTTGAACTTGAAATGATCGAAATTACCTTAACTCAAATTCTAAAATGATCCAACCTGATTGATTCAAAACTCGAGATTACTCAAATCTAGAAAATGAAACTACTCGACTTAAATGTGATATAAACAAGTTGAGCCAAAGTAAAAATGGCTCGACCAATTTGACCAAAATTTTAATCCGATCCATACCTAAAATGACCCGACCCATCTCAAACTCAGCCTAAGATGACTCAAAATTTGAAATGATACAACTCATTTGCACAAAACTAAGATGACTCGAACTTGAAATGACCTAAATAAACTTAAGCTCGATCTCAACTATCCTCAATCCTGAAAACACATAACCCGATTAATTAAAAATCAAGGTAACTTGAGCACCACATGATCCGACGTGATACTTGACTCAATTTGATTCAAATATCGAATAACTCGAACTCAAATTGAATCGCTCCAACCGTAATAATTTGAACGCAAAGTGAACCTCTCCAACCGAAATCGAAATCGAACCATAGTTGATTCAAAACTTGAAATACTCCAACTCAATTGATCAGAAACCCTCGATGATTCGAATCATTACGTAACTATAATTCCGGCCTCAAATTCATTTGATGAACCAAACAATGGAATTGCAATTTCATCAGAATTGGAATTGCAACAATCCAATTCTAATTCCATGTACCAAACAGAGTCTAAGATTTTTGAAATCTTTTTGAGGTATGTTGGGTAACCTTTTCGTCCAACTACCCTACATATAGCTCCACTAGAAATGTTAGTTTATGTTGACATACACTAAAAGTGTACCTAAAATATTTAATATTTACATTTAGAATAATTTAAAATTTTAAAAAGCATTTAAATATCAAAAAACTTTTCAACAATTCCATCATTGAGAACAAAGATGGTTTGAAGGGGTGGGGAATGTCACGAACATAGGTCGTAACACTGGGCAGTCAATAGCAAAAGCGGCATTTCACACGTCACGCAAGAGGGTCATAGACATGGAGACGTTATTGGTGCACAGTTCTCCAAGCTATTAGATGGGTAATTTTATTGAGTTGTAAGCCATACATTTTTGCATAAATAGAGGAATAACCTCATGCAATGAATATACATTGAACAATTAATACAATACTTCTACTTTAACTCTCATCCCATAATTCTTCTAATTCTTTTCCATATCATACTCTAATTCTCTCTCTCTCAGGTCCATTTTCCAGGCACTAATGCACCGAATACCATTAAAACTCCAAAGTTAAGCGTGCTTGGGCGACAATGGTACCACGATGACTGACCTCCTGAGAAGTCCTCGTGTTGCCAACCCTATAAGGTTGGAAGTCCTTAGAAACAGCCTCTCGATATGGTTACACCCTGAAAAGGTAAGGCTGCATACATCAACCCCACCCCCAAAAAAAAAACAAAAAAAACAAAAATAGACCCAGTTTAGGCGGGAGTCCTTAAGGCACTGGGTCTATTGTTGTTGTCGTACTCTAATTCTCTCTCTCATCTAAATTCTAACTCACTTTCCATCCCATCACAACGCTAGACTCGTGACAATCTTAAACCTCAACCCAATTTAACACTTTCACAAACAATCAACAAACTTGAGCTTGAAAAGTCAAAAATAGCATTCATTCATGAACCAATGTTTTAGCGTCAACTAGCAGCATTTACTTGCAGATCAAGCTTGAACTTAACCCCCGACTCTTTTACAACCTCTAAGTTCATCCTCAACATGATGCACATGTTTATAAATCGAACTAAACAATAAAGGCATATATGCCCACAACGGAAGTTTAATCATTCGCAACAAATAAGATGGAACAATCCAGTACAGAAGATTCAACACCAAAGTTGATTTGAAAAAAGTCCCATTTTGTGAGGGATTGTTTCTGGTAAGGGTGTAAAAGAATCACTTATTATTTAGCTCGAGAGACTCAACTGGCTTCAAGCTCTAAGCCTGAATAGCTCGAGTAGTATTGAGGTAGGCTTAAACCTAAATAAGCTCAACTTGAACCTTAATGATAGCTCAGCTTAAAGCTCACTCAGTTAGGTTCAAGCCCAAAGAAGAAAATTCAAACCAAGCGAAGAAAAATGTTGGAGAATCGAGCCTCAAGCATGAGGATCTCATACTTAGCTCGACTAGATTCATTTACCTTAGTTTCTATTCACCCAAATAAAACTACTTTCAATCAGAAAAAATAAAACGGAATCCAGTTTTTACATTCACCCAAACCAAATTGAATGTTCCAAAGCGGCCCAAAAATCATCCTTCCATCACGAAATAAATGTAACATTTGACCTCTCAAAAGTAAGAAATAAATAAAATTTGACCACAAATTCACAGAATATTGCACTGATGTAGACACTTTAAAGGACACTTTATGGAGCTGAAAGCAGATATTTTCTAAATCTTATAGTAAAGCTTCAATCAATGTTATTATGGCCAAATTTTACTCGTTTTTACTTTGAAAAGCCAAAGGGTGACAATTATAATGGGAAGATAAGAGTAGCAAAATGACATAATCCTACATCGATTCGAGCACACCAAAATAGTTCACAGTATCAATGCACCAAAAATGGAAAGCGAGCTCAAAAGATTGAAGCAACGACAAGCATTCAATTTATAAGCCACACTAACGATACCTGTAGCGATCCCTATCGCGGTCATGCTCTCGGTCCCGATCATAGTCATAATCTCTGTCCTGATCCCTCCTTCTATCCCTTTCCCGGCTTCTGCTTCGATAACGATTGTGGTCATATCGCTCATCCCGGTCCTTACTGCGGTCTCTGCTCCTTTCCCGACCATCCCTCTCAACAACACCTGCGGTAGCATTCTCCCAAGGATATCATTCATGTTGTAAATGCACGAACAGGCTGTTGCAAACATTAGGTTCTTTATGGGAAATTGTAAGTCACTTTTAATTCTCATGATTGCAAAAATGTCGATTAATCATAAAATCATTAACTTTTGTACGCCTATGTATTCATAAATATGTTTTCAAAGATAAAATATAATGTATATGTATTAATCACAAAGCTTTACGGTAACGACAATTTCTTAATAGCTAACTCAAAATCAGTTACCTAACATATTGGCTCAAAAACCGTTACATAAAAAGGTCATAAAATTACATGACACTTTTATTTGTTTTCATGACAGATAAAGTCGTGATAGAACAAGGTGGAGATGAGGGGTGGCTCGCACATGCCCCTTTCTTACCCAAGAGATGGATATAGAATCTACATCCATACCTAAGAGGGTACCAATACGCAAGCACCGAATCCCATTAAAACTCCGAAGTTAAGCGTGCTTGGGCGAGAGTAGTACCAAGATGGGTGACCTCCTGGGAAGTCCTCGTGTTGCACCCCTCAGGTTGGGGGTTCTCGGAAATAGCCTCTCTTCAGGGTAGCACCCTGAAGGAGAGAGGCTGCGTACATCTATCCTCCCAGACCCTGCTTAGGCGGGAGCCCTTGGGACAACAGAAATGTTATTTATATTACTTTTAAAATTCTATTATCATTTTTTCCGAAACAAGGGAGATCAGTAAATAGCATAAAGATAATTATGGTTGGGATTCAAAGAGGATTATACCAATGCAACACATCAAACTCAATGACATCGAATTCAGATTAGCATAACATTATTCCTCAACATGTTATGTTTAAGCTTGTCTGTTACAATAGGCATCGTATGTACTCCTAAAGAATATGTACACCATGGATGTTTCTTATTATACAACACCCATTGATGAGTACACATAAATAAAAGTTGTAAGACCATAACATCACATTATATTACTTTTAACTTTTTCTTGCTCACAACATTTATACTACTTAGCATTGTACACGGAGAAAAATCTTAGTTCACATATCATTGTTCTTTTTAGGAAAATTCTCAGTTAGGTACCTGAGGTTTGACAATTTATCACCTAGGTGACCTGACATTTCAATATATATAATGAGGTACCTTGAGGTTTGAATATTTCATCACGTACATACCCTATGTTGGAATATGATGAATTTTTGCGAGAATCAAACAAGTTTTATATAAAAGATACTAATGCAGTCCATGATTACAATAGTATGTATAAATCATGTCAATGTCTTTAATAAACATTCAATGAATTAGGACAAAAGTTCACTAATTTTGATTGTAAACTACATATATATTATTGAAATCATGTGTCATATCCAGCATTTTTTGGCACAAAATATCAAATTCTAACGAATATACTTGTATAATATTGGAATCATGTTTCATTTCATCATTCTTCAACCAAAATCTATTGAATTTCTAAAGATGGTACCTGATTGATAAATTTTAGAACTTCAAGGTACCTACGCGATAAAATTTTTAAACCTCAAGGTACCCCATTGTATATTTTGAATGGTCAAGGTACCTAAATAATAAATGGTCAAACCTTAGGGTACCAAAGTGATAATTTCCCTTTTAAAATATTCACTATTAGACCTATCCAAACAAAATTACTAATAACAATGGGTTTATGTCACTAAGTATAAGGAAGAAGAAAAATCCAATTCAGGATAACAATCTTCAGAACAAGATAAGAAAATCCTTTTTTGGGTACATAAGCGAGGATGGGAATTTTGAACCTATGACCTCCAATCCTAGGCCACAGGACCAAAAGCTTCATTAGAAGGAAATTGATGTAGCACAGCTTGTACTCAAAAACAATACTCAATTTTATTTCTTGTAAACCCAAAAACAATGAAATACAAAGTTATATTTATAAAAAAAGCTAATCCCTAAAATAATATTTCATAACAATAAATAAGGTAGGATAACTATTAACTCAAAAGGAAACTACTTCCCTAAAAATAAAAACAATCAGATAATCCTCTTAATTAAAATAAGATAACCAAGCATCATATTGTAGTCTAATCCTACCAAATAATCCAACAAAATAAATAAAACAAAACATCTTCTAAAATCACGAAAGCTCTTCTTCGGTGCTGTAATAATTCCCCCTTTGTTCGAAACACTCGACCTCTAGTTTTGAACAATCAAATAAGAAGAAAACAACAAATGTCCATTTGTCTGTGTTTGGGGCCCCTTTTTGATGTACAAAAAAAGGATTTCAATTGAGGAAAAGCTGCTGAAAAGGTCTCTGGAAATGATGAAATTAATAAAATCATTAAGATAAGCATCATCCTAATTTGTAGGCAATTGAACATGTTGGGATTCAATGAAATCCTGCTCTCTTCTTTCATTTTGTCTTCCTCTTCTTTCACTTCGCCTTCCAGCTCTTCTTCTTGAACTTCCTCTTGTCTTCAACTTCATCTATTTCTCTTTTAACAGCCTCCGATGATGATAATTGGGGATGATGGCAAAATTTTGTATCCGAATCGTAAGCTCATAAGTGGGTTCAAGGGAAGAAGTTAGTGCAATTGCATCACGATAAGCCCTAAGATATGCTCCATAGTTACCACAACTGCAGTGCGCCTGAAATGCAGATTGCAGTACAGATACGGGATACGCCACTTTGCTTAGAATGGGTATTTTTGTTTTTGGTAACGTAGTTCGTTCTAAATCGCTTTTGGTGATTAATGTTCATGATTCATTTTCGGATGAAGTTAATTCTTTTTCCCCTTTGATGTGTGTTAGAACATTAGTAGTTTCCAGGGAGGAGTACTTAAGTAGACGTAGTGTTTGAGTTCTAGTAAAACTTGATGATTAAGGGCTGTTAAATGATGTTGAGAATTCATTAATAATTGTATTCTGTATGTTGGTTTTCACTGTGCGTGTTGGGACTTGAGACATGCACATGTTTCTACCCTTCCCTATTAAACCTTAAGACTGGCTACAGAACACTTTTTTACTGTAAAAATCCCAAGGCTGGCAGTTTATTGTGCCTGTTCTTTTTCTTTTCCTTTCATATGAAGTCCGTCAAACTTCATTCTCCTTGTTAGCATTGAAAATCCCATATCTTAGCTAATATGAACCAAACTCATCTCCTCTTTTTCCATTGCAACTTTCTTTTGCCTCTAATCTTATCTAAAAGAATCGCATTGTTTTCTCTATCTCCTTATTCTGGAAATACATTGTCTCCCCCTCCTCTGGCTTACTCTTTTTTCTCTCCAAATATTTCTCTACCTTCTCTCCAAATATTTCTCTATCTCTCTTGACAGCTGCAACCATGGAGGAGTGATTTTGAAGTTTCCTCTCTTCTTGTCCTCTATGTGCACGCTCGCTCTCTCCCTTTTTCTTTCTTTGCAAAATTGTCTCTCTCTCGGAACCACGAGGGGTAAATTTGAGGTTTTCACTCCCTCAACCAAGTTTGCCTTTAATAAAGATTTTCATAGATTTATTTGCTTGGCTCCTATTTTTCTTTGATTAATGCTTAGACTTGTATGCAAGTTTTGAGTTGTTAATATGTGGGTCACAATTTGAGGTTTTATGAGTGGTCCAGGATCACGATTTGAGGCAGCTTGGGATCCTTTTTTGATGGGTCGAAAATGATCCGCTAAATCAGATGGTCCAACCCAAAACTCAGATCTAAGGGGTGGGGTGATCCTAGCATTACAGTACAACTTGCCTTTTAAGTCTTGAAAGTAAGGGATGGAAAGGATTATCTTTCTTGTATAACCTATGCTTATTCGCCTCAAGCGAATCCAATTCTGAAATTAAAAAAATTATCGAATGTGGGATAGACATATGGACATGAATACAATGACACTTCTTTTTGGGAGGTTTTTTGGTTGGTGGCAATTGGCGATGACAACTTAGATCTAGGAATAGGATTTAACTTTTTTTCTTTTATGACATGAATATATGATATGGGGATGCCTTTCTTTCCACAAACCCTCCATAGTACCCCTCATGTGTACTCTATCATACGCCTTCTTGGCACTCTTATCATACACCTTCTCCAGATTAATGAAGATCATGTGTACGTCTTTTGTTTATCTCTGTAGTATTCTATAGTCCGAGGAGATGGACTCCTTCCATCGTTGATCTACCTAGCACGCATCCAAATTGAGTCTCTGAAACACTTGTTTGTTTCCTTAAACCTTCTTTCGATGACTTGCTCCCATAACTTCATAATGTGGCTCATGAATTTGACACCCCTGTAGTTGGCACAACTCTGAATATCACCTTCGTTGTTATAAATTGGTATCAAAGTGCTCCTCCTCAACTCTCGTCAGGCATCTTCTATGGAAATGGTCTAGACCCTAAAACCTATAGCTCTAATACCAAATTGATTCAGCAAAACTTGCTACTCAAAAACAAGTTGGGGGCACTCGGATACAACCTCTCTTTAAGGAGCCCCCCTCCCCCCCGACGCGGGGACCCTGCTTCGACGGGGGCCCTTGTGGCACTGCTGCTGCTATGCTGGTGCTGTCGGTGGTGGTGGTGCTACTGTTGATTGGTGTTGGTGGTGGTGTTGCTGCTGCGCTGTCACTGGTGCTGCTGGTGCTGACGCTGCCTAGAAAGCACAGATATGGATACGGATACGAGATACGACACCATACCAATACGCCGAAACATAATTTTTCAAAAAACTAGGATATGACACCTTGGGGACACATTACTTAAAAATTAAGTATTTTCTTAGATATATATTTATGTAATTGATGAAAAAACATGAGTTATAAAATTAAAAACAAAAAAAAAAAAAATTTATAATAGCTTAAGAAAAAAGTAAAGCTTAAGTAACATTGGGTAAATTCAAGCATATACAATTAACAAAAAAATCAATAGAGGTTCAAGCCACACCACCACCACTGCTCTCTCTCTCTCTCTCTCTCCCCTTGACTTAACATAGGCTTCTTTCTTCTTTTTTTATCACTCTCTCTTTCAAGTTATACAAAAAAAAAAAAAAATTTTTTATCTAAACAACTATAAAACCTTTGAAAATATTAGTTTATTTTAAAATTTTTAAATATAATCATATGAAAATCTATATAATGTAACTTCAATATTTAATATGCGTGCTATTATATTACATAATAATATATTATAACATTATATTTTTATAAGTCAAACCATTAAAAACGCATTTGAACGTATCGGAAGCGTGTCGAAAATTCAAAATTCAGAAAAACGAATCAGATACTTTTTTTCACATATCGGACATGTATCGGAAGCGTGTCGGGAATTAAAAATTCAAAAAAAGAATTATCGGATATCTTTTTTCACGTATCGGAGCGTATTGGAAGTATGTCAGTGTCGGATACGTATCGGACACCGATACTCTAGCCAAAAAAGAGTATCAGTGCTTCCTAGGCTGCTGCTGCTGCTGTTAAAACAATGAATTACAAAACTATATTTATAGCAAAGACTAATCCCGAAATGTTGGTCAAGTGAGCTAAATTTTGTTTTGCTCTGGCGATTCAAGGTGAGCTCTAGGGTTTTGCCTTGAGTTATGGCCCGAGGTCGGAACCGACCACCGCGAGGTCGAGGAGGCACAACGCTAAGTGTAGGAGGAAGATTGGGAGGTCAATAGAACGCCAGAGGAAGTAATGTGGCAAATGGGGGGAGTCCGTTTCCGAGAGTGCATGGGGTCATTCCCAATCTGAATAATAGCTTGAATCCGGTATCGGAGGGGTCACAGGTGGGAGAAAGAGCTACTAAGGAAGTTAGGGTTCCAGACCCAGAGGTGTCAGGTCAACTTCTAAGGGGCTGATTGTGCAAGCAGTAGGTAATTCAGTTGAAGAGCAATCGAATGCATTGAATGAGGTGAATGAGGAGCATCCTCCAAGCCAATTGCCTTGGGCAGATAGAGTTGAGGAAGAGGTGGCTGCACAACCAAGCGACCGACAATGCGAAATGGCTTCCGGTGATAGAAATTGGTGGAAACTCTTCCGCCATAATCGGAATCCAGACCAAGACCTTCAGCTTAAGCCAATGACGCAAGGGGTGTCAGATGGAAGGGTCAGTATTACAGATTTGGAAACTTCGGAGGGGGTATACTATTGGGAATGAGCTCGGGTGGGCTATATAGTAGGGGGTACACTGTCATATTTGTTGATTAGTAATGCTATCCTTGAGCTACGGCCAAGTGTGGAGAAACTGAGGGTGTTGCTTCATGATGAGGGATGGGTTATCTTCGTGTTTGATACAGAGGGAGATCGAAGCACAGTCCTAGAGGTTGGTTTGTATGATACGTCAGCTACCATTGATATTGAAGAGGTGGACTCCGTCTTTCTGATTTCTGAGGAATTCAGTAAGGTACCCATCTGGATTAAATTGTCAAATTTACCTTTGCATTTGTGGAACGTTCATGTATTGAGTAAGATAGCTAAGGATCGTTTGTCAAGTCTAGAGAGAGAAAGTAGAGAGAGAGGCTCTGGAATTCTAGTGAGGCACGTGAGGGACTGCGGTTACCCGCCCACCTTCTAGAAGCGCGTGAGCGCATGTCCAGCCACATAAGGCGACGCTCTTTGCATCTCTGTGATCCTCATCATCTCCTTGTTCTTGTAGACTAGCCTACGCGCCATTTCATCATGATTTGACGGTGGAAACACATGTGAAAAGAGGAAGTTCAAGGATGATGAAGTTGATTTGCGTAGGACGCATTTTCTGGTGATTTCTCCACTACATCTCAACCTATTGTCATATGGAGGCTTCTCTCTTGCCCTTGTGACCTCTCTTCTCTTGGTGGCTATGGTGGTGGTGGTGTCTTTCACTCTCCTACATAGGTTCTATTCTTGGCTCTTGAAGTGATTTCCTCCCTCTTGTGAGCAATTTCTTGGTAAGAATATCTTTCTTACGATCTTTATTGCTCTTTGTGTCCTCAAATCTTCAATTGGGTTAGTTTGTTACAAGAATTACTTAGTGTTCCTTGAGCTGCTGCTTTACTCTATTTTTGGCCTCGTTTCTTGGGGGATCCTCTGTTTTTCTCCTCCTAATTTGGTTATCTTAGCTAATGCCTTGATTGATTGGATGACCATTGGTTATTTGGATTTGATTGATTGGATCACCATTGGTTATTAGGATGAACTTTGATTGAGTTTGATCAAGCTTGGTTGAGTTTTGTTTTGGGTATCTTGGATTGCATCCTTGATTCTTCATTGTGTTCGTGGCCTTGCATTGTGTGGGTCTCTTGATTTGCATCCTTGTGTCTTTCTTGCTCAATTCTTGGACTCTTGGTGTGTATTCGAGGTGGTTTGTGGTGGCTTGGTGGAGGTTGCGGGCCTGTCTTGAGATTTGGCTTGTAGATTGGAAGGTGGTTGTGTTTGGTGGTGGTCTGAGGGGTGTTTGGTATTTGGTCTTGGGGTGGTTTGATGGTGGTTGTGGCTTGATTGGTGGTGGTCAGGTGGTTCTAGGAAGGTGGCAACGTTCAGGTGGGCCTTGGTTGTGAGGGTTGTGCTCTTGTGGTTTGATTGGGTGGTGGTGGATTGAACGATGGTGGTGGGTCTTGTGGCGAAGGTGGCAGACGGCGTGGTGGCTCGTTGGTGTTTGTGGTGGTGGTGGAATCTTGGGATGGTTGGTGATTGGGTTGAGTTTGTTAGGTTGTTGGGAAGTGTGTAAGTTACAAGGGTTGGTTTGAAGATATTTTCTTCTTGTGTCCTCTTTTGCTGTCCAGGTTTTGTGTGCTTCAGTTTTCATGGCTTCGGTAATTTCTAACCGAGATGATGATTTGATTCCAGGATGGTTGGTTAACGACTTTTGGGATAAGAATTCGTGAGAGTCGTTTATTTCGTGGTACGATCGTATTCATACCCCTTCAATGGGCATCCTCTCCTATGTTCCTCCTAAAGTTGATAATGGTAAAATTGTTACTTCCATCTCCCATGATGATGTACCCCCGAGATTTGCGAAATGGAGCCGTTGCCTCACTGGTCGTTTCATTAGTGGACATGTGGCTCTCTCTTGTTGTACTGCTATTGCCACCTTCCTTTTGGAGCTCGTGAGGCCTTAAGTGTGTCATCCCCTCTAAGGAGGGCTATTTTTTTCCGATTCTGTTCTTTTGATGATGTTGACAGGGTTCTTAAAGGTGGTCCTTGGTACTTCAAGGGCCGTTATCTTTCTCTCCATCAGTGGTTTCTCAACTACCTCTACCCACGTGCCGGGCCTTCTAGTCTCTCGTTTTGGATTTAGAATCATGGGTTAAAGGCACCTCTTTTGACAGATAAGAACCTAAGTTCTATTGCAAGCGGGGTGGGTAAACCTCCATATGTGGATAAAACCAACTCTTGACATAACTTGTACTGAATATGCTCAAGTATGTGTGGAAATCAATGCTCGAGAACATCCTCCTAGTTGCTTGGAGGTCGATTTTGATGGTCTTCGTATTCTTATATCTATCAAGTATGAATGTTTGCCTCCAATTTGCAAAAAATGCTCAGTTTTGTCACACTGTCATGACCTGGATTCTACTCCTCCTCGACTTGATATCATTACCGGCATTAAGCCCCGATGTTGGAACCGCCGGCAGAAGGGTGCTTCGGGTGGTGGGGCAGTGGCAAGGGGTATTGGTGTTAGGCCCGGGGGGTTTTTGGACTTTGGGCCGCTGGAGAGTCAGGTGGGGCATGAAAGTGGGCCTGAGATGGTTAATTTGGCCATCGGGCCATTGGAAAGTCGGTCGAGGCAAGGCCTATTGTCTGGGCCATCCACTTTTGGGCCTGCGTTACTTGTTGGTGGGCCAAATGCTGCTTCTGGTAATGGGCTTTTGTCTTCTACAGCTCCTTATGCTTCTGGGCTAGCCTCCCCTGTGTTTGGGCTTGTGCCTCCTCTTCCAGTCTCTTTACCTGGGAGCGTGCGACCCCCAGTAATCTCGGGCTCGAGTGGTGCTAGGCCTCTCGGGCCAAGCCGCCCCCAGCTACTCCCCAGCCCAGGTTTCTTCCCCCTCTCTTGTGCAGGTTCCTCCCTCTATATCTCGGATTGATGATGCTATTTCTGCTCCTGGCTCAGCTAGGGGTTTGATTCCTTCGGGTCTCTCTGATTTTCGCATTCCTACGGGTCCTTCTCCGATTCAGCGGGAATCCTCTGCTTTCCCTGCTACAACTCCTATGGCTCATACTCCTATTAGAACTAACGAGCCCTTGCATTATACTCTGAACCACGAGGCTAGCATTCCGAGTATTGATCCGATAGGCCGCTTCTGATCAGGATTGTTCGGCATCCTCATCCTCTGTTTCGATGGCTTGTTCCCAATCCACTTCTCATACCGTTTCGATTGGTACTACTGATCCTGGAAAGACTACTGTTACTTCTTCCTCTCGCCATTCGCGCTGTGCTGAGCATCAGATGACTCGGGCAGCTTCCAAAGCTTCTACTGCTGCTGGGGGATGATCTCTCCCTTTTATTCTTTCTTCTTCTCTTTTCTTTCTCTTTTTTCTATTTTTTTGCTTATTTTATTCCTTGTAGGAGTTGGACTTGTGTTTCTTTCCTTTCTCCTTTTACTTTGGTTATTTTTTCCTTGTTTAGCGCGTTTCGCTTTGCTTTAGCTTCCTTTGTCGCTTTCTTTGGTCCAGCCTGACTTGTCGACTTTGGACTTGTTGTGGGGTATGTCCCATGTACACTTGTACTTTTTCTCTTTGGTAACAAAAAAATCGCTGACTTACCAAAAAAAAGAGTAAGATAGCTAGTTGTATTAGGACTCCGTTATGCTGATAATATGACAGCGACTAGACAGAGAGTATCATATGCCAGGATCTTAATTGAGATTGATGTGTCGGCGTCGATTAAGAAGATTATAGAAATTGAATTGCCTGATGGAATGCTAGTGAATCAATTAGTCTAGTATGAGTAGATGCCAAAGTGGTGCGAGAGCTGTAAAAAGATGGGACATGTGACGCAAAATTGTCCTAAAATTAAGGTGTGGAAGCCGAAGGTAGTAGAGCCTGTGCAAGAGGGACCATTGCCTGTGCAACAGGGGGAGGAAGCGTGGGTCACTGTTGGAAAAAAGCAAGGGAAGAATGTTGATGTGCCAATGGTATCAATGGAGGTCCAGAATAAATTCAAAGCTTTAGAGGGGTATGATGCAGCTAAGGATACAGGAGGGAAGGGTCCTGTGGGTGGTAGTGGTGACCAAGCCTCTTCTGCGCCAACATAATGATTAGATGCTGGAACATATGAGGTATGAATAAAGGCTATAAAGGCTTTGAGATGAAGAGCCTTTTAGCTAGGGAGGCAATAAAACTTATGGCTATTTTAGAAACTCGAGTTAAACAAAATAAAGCGACTGTTATAATGAATCGTTTTTTTAGGGGTTGGGAGTGTGTTAATAATTATGACAAAGATAGAGGTGGAAGAATTTGGGTAATATGGGACCCTATGAATGTCAGAGTCAATACTATGAGGTAGATAGGCAATTCATTCACATGGAGGTCCAATTGTTGCACCATGGGACGGATTCTTCCTTCTGTATAGTGTGCTATGGTGACAATAGGTTAAATGTGCGAACGGAGATGTGGGTAGCTTTTGAAAGGCTCAGTATGAAAGATTACCCGTGGTTGATTATTGGGGACTTCAATACAATGTTGGGGATCCAAGACAAAATGGAAGATCGGAGGTAACTGATACTGAAGTTCGTGATTTTGCGGAATGTCTAGAGTATTGAGTGCTATGATTTGCGAAGCTTGGGGGCGTTTTATACCTAGTCTAATCAGAGGGAGGCTGGATAAAATATCCAATCAAAGATAGATCGAGCTCCGGGAAATCAAGCTTGGCATGAAAAGCGTGACACAATGGCAAATTTCCTAAGTCCGGGAGTGTCAGATCATGCACCCATTGTGGTAAGATTTGGGATGGATGGCACAGAGGGGACTAGAGCCTTTAAAATGGGGAACTGGATTACAAGCGGGACCAGTCAATACATTTTACGAGAAAAGATTGTGGCAGCTAAGAGGGCGATGAAGACGTTTAAGAATAATTTCCCATAAGGTTGTCGCAGTAAGCTACAGAAACTAATAGAAGCAAAGATGGAGTATACTCAGCAGTGTGCAAAGATTCAATATATGAACTTGGCTAACACTGGATCAAGTTACTCATTCGCATGTATTAAAGCGTCAGGCAAGCAAAATGCGATATGGTTTTTGATCAATAGCGAGGGGCGACGCATCGATGAGCCGCAGCAAGTTCAGGATGAGATTCTTAAATATTACAAACGGTTGCTGGACAGTGAAAGAAGTAAAGGCAGTGGAACAGGGGGTCTTTGATATGGGAACCAGGCTGACTAATGAAGATATAAATGGTCTTGAAAGGAGAGTGTTAGATAATGACATTAAAAACGCGCTATGAAGTATCCCAGTGACAAAGGCTCTAGGTCCGGATGGCTTTCCCTATAAATTTTTTAGAGTGGGTTGGGACATCGTAGGGAAGGATGTCTGTAGGGCTATGAACGAATTTTTTTCCGTACAGGTAAACTTCTCAAATGCTTAAATACAACTATTTGCTTATTCCGAAAGTTGCTAATCCAAAGACAATAAATGAATTTAGGCCAATTTCATGTTGTAATGTAGTTCACAAGATAATTTCGAAGATTTTGTCAGATAGATTGCATTGCATGAGGTGTTGGGGAGTGTAACAAATCTCACGCAAGCTACTTTTGTACGAGGTAGGACTATCTTTGATAATATGCTCCTAGGTCAAGAAATCATTAAACATTATAATAGGAAGAACTTGTCACCGAGATGTTTTATGAAGATCGACATCAGGAAAGCTTATGACTCGATTAGTTGGGAGTTTCTTATGAGTGTTATGAAGGGAATGGGGTTTTCGAGGCATTTTGTGAAGCTCATCGAAGAATGTATTTCTACGACATTGTACTCAGTTCAGATGAATAAGAAGTTAGTGGGATTCTTCAAAGGGGCCCAAGGTCTCAGGCAAGGTGATTCTATCTTCCCATACTTGTTTATTCTACGTATGGAATATTTGTCCCTTAAATTGGCTTGTATGGGGCAAGGGTTCGGTATCACCCAAAATGTTAAATCATCTGATATTTGCGGACGACCTTCTGCTATTCTTGCGTGGGGTTGTGAGCTCGGTCAAAACATTGTGGCGAACATTGACAGACTTTGCATTAGTGTCGAGATTGGAGCCTAATTCACTTAAGTCAGGGATATGCTTTGCGGGTGTTCATGAGAGGCATAAAGCTAAGATGTTGCAGATGTTGGGGTTCAAGGAGCTTAATTGGCCGATTTGATATTTAGGGGTTCCGGTGTCAGGTTGCAGGCTAACCCAGATGCATTACAATTTTGCAGTGGAGAAGGTCCAAGCGCATCTTCTGGACTAGCAAAACAAGAAGCTTAGTTATGCGGTAAAGCTGGAGCTACTTCTCACGGTTATGTTTGGCATGCTTACGTATTGGTTTAATATTTTTCTTTTCCCGAAAGGGGTTTCGAAAAACATTTAATCAATGTTGATGAGATTTCTGTGGAGAGGAAGCGTAGACAAGAAATATGGGTTCATTCCAATAGCGTGGGATAAAGTACGTTTCCCCAAGAGCGAAGGGGGGATCAGTATGAAGCAGTTGGAGGGTTGGAATGTTGCACATTATATTAAGATTCTATGGAGTGTGCATGAGAAGAAAGATGTGATGTCGATTCAATGGGTTCACGGCTATTATATGAAAGGATAGCCAATCTGGACAGTGAGATTAAAAGGGAACAAATCAAGTGTGTGGAAGGGAATTCTTAGCTATAGAGATCAGTTAGTATTGAAATGGGGAGATAGAGCTGAGGAGCAATTGAGTGGAACTAGCTTGCAAGGTAGGGTAGTGATGAAGAAAGCGTATGATTTGGTCCAAGAAAAGAGAGAGGAGACTCATCAAAGGAGGACGATTTGGGGTGCTATAAGCTATCGTAAACATAGTTTTATCGTGTGGATGGTGACGAAGGAGATTATACTTGCGGACGAGATCATCCAGAAATGAGGAATAGTTGGGCTAGCCAATGCTCTTTGAGGAAGTCTCACGCGGAGAATGTAGATCATTTGTTCTTCTTATGTCAGTGGGCTCAACGGTTTTGGAAAGCAATCTGTGCATGGAGCTACATTAAATTCCATTTTACAATCAAGCGGAGTTTAGAATGGTTAAAAATAGCAGTTAGGAACTAGTCGAAATCAAACAAGATCAAGAGCATGGTGTTCACTAGGACAATCTACATGATATGGAAGGAGAGAAACATGCGAAGATTTAGAGATATGGAGACAATTGAGGAAAATGTGATTAGAGGAATTAAATTACTTGTTCGTCTTAATTTTATGCATATGGAAGACAAGAATATAGAATGGATTCATGTAAATAGGGTTTGAGGTTGTGAGTTCCTCAAGAGTAAAAATAAGTTGTATACTTCAATTTTGATATCTAGATATGATATGAGTGCTTGCCTTTTAGCAAAAGAAAAAGGCTAATCCCCTAAAATAATATTGGATAAGATTAGATATATCTTAAATAGGAAACTACTTCTCTAAAAATAAAAACAACCAAATTATCCTCTTAATTAAACTAAAGATTACTAAACATTCCATCGACTAAAAAATATAATTTCTATTCTAATCATATCAAATAATCCAACAAAATACACATCTTCTAAAATCATTACATCTCCTCTTCCTTGATGCATCAGAAATTGCTTAAACACCAGTACACGTAGTCTGGTACTACTAAAACCAATGTGAAAGCAGAGTTATGAGTCATCATATCATAACTAGCCTTTAACCATTTTGGTAGGACTTCCTAGAAGGTAGCCAATTACGGAACTATACTTGCCCGAGCACCCTCTAAAATTTGAACCTTTCACGAGATAAGGATCAGGTGTTGGCAACCTATGTGTTAAGCTACATGGACCAGGATCCATCCAAAATATCCAACAAAGATTTATGCTGCCTGTCAAGCACTCTATGCAACTCCACTCCAGAATCCGGGATTAGCTTCCCATTGCGTTCAGTATTATGTAATGTAGCACAACTTGCTAAAATAAAACACAGCCTAATTATTATTCCACAGAACTTGAAAATAATGAATTACAAAGCTCTATTTATAAAAAGGTAAACTCCAAAAGGATATTAGAAAAGATGAATCCTAAACCTAACAGAAAACTATTAAGATAAATCATAAATCTAATAGAAAACTATTAAGATAAATACAAAAAGAATTAAATTATCCTTCTAATAAAGCAAGACTAAAATATCTTATTGATTTAAAGATATATTCTTATCTAATCCTATCAATTACTCTATTCAAATCTAATAAAACATAAAATCTTCCATAATTAGTAATCATTTTCTTCTGTGCTGCATCATTATGTAATGAATATTATTCTATTCTACGCCCAAAGATCAACATAGTATGGAATTTAAAGGAACAGAAAGCAGTACCTAGCTCTTCAACTTCCCACCCCGCACGCCCAGAACCAGGAAGCACCCCAGCCCCAGCTTGCTGTGTTTTGGCACGGAATTTCTTTTTGAGATTGCCAAACTCGTCGTACATCTCTCCATCATCCTACCAAAAACATACATGCATCAACATGGCAACAGTACCTTAAAAAAGGATATAATGTTTGATAAAAGGAACAAGAATGTCATAACGTTTATTATATGCACAAGAAAGCGAACAAGGCTTGGAAAAGAAAACAGAACGGTAAGATGAAGCTTTAAAGAAGCAAGGTATGAACCGAAAATAAACGATGCGCATTGAGCCCGGCCAACTAGTTCTTACTTCCTCAGCCTCACGTCGACGTCGTTTTGTTTCCTCTAGTTCTTCCTCATCCAGTTCCTTATAACCGCCCCCACGGCCTCCTCTGTCAACAAGCAATACACATAAAATCGATAATCATACTAATTTATTCTTCCATCTTTTTCCAATCAAGAGCAAACAATTCGTTTGTTAAAAACAAGTTCAACACTGATAGATGGGTGCTACGCAGTAGTTTAACACTGAAGAATCATGTTTATCTGACACATATGACAAAGTACTTAGCTAATCAGAACATGATGTATACTGCAGCATAGGCAATAGACAGGATTTAACACTGCCCGAAGTCAAAATGACCCTTTCGACCAATTTCATCAAATAGACTCCGCAACCAGTTTGTATCAATTAGACACCTACTGCAATTACGTTCAAATATTGACTCCTTCGACAACCAAGTTCACATGCACATCACTTAATTGTTAAAATTAGATCGTCCATATCACATCAAGTATTATTGTGAATGACATTGGCTGTTGATGAAGTTTAAAAAACATGGACGAAATTACACTAGATAGTATATCTAACATAAGTATTTGTTGAAATATCAATTGAGGATGCTACTTTGCTCTCAAGCAACATGTTTAGGGGGAGTTGTTCAGTATTCGCCCTTTATCTTATGAAATAGCATGTAAAACTCCAGCAAAATCCTGATAACAATACTGTCTCCACAAGTAGGGATGGCAATTCTATCAAACAGCGGTGAAGGTTTGACCAGAACCAGAGTAAAAGATTCCAACCTTACCCGAATTTGAACAACAAAGGAAAATTTTTAATGCAACCCAAGACAGGTTGGGTTAACCCAACCCATACCCAGCCAACTGAAGTCTCATTTAGAAAATTTATTTTTTTTTAATATCAAAAGTCTCATTTAGAATTTAACTGTTCAGTTTTTAAGCCACTTAAATTTTAGACATAGCCTTCAACTTATTCCCATTTGCGTGTGTTTGTTTCTGTTATCCATTTATTGTTTATTTATTGTGAAACATTTAAATTTTAGTTTTTGGATTAGACCATTTATTTCTCAAAGTCGGGCTGAAACTAGCCCGCACATCATGTACCAACATGCTCATAGATTTGGATCTTGGCCTATAACTTTTCTTCCAAACAGGTAAAATAGTCACCTCGAGAGAGATACTAGATATGGGGTAGTGTTGAATCGATCAGTTTCAACCACTTCAATAAATTTATGAAGGTATCACCAAGTACCTCACACCGCCTTCACTAAGACCAGGTTTATTCGTGTTGCAGATATTGCACTTTGTCCGTTTCGCCCAGTTGATATTACCACACCTGCGCCATCAATCCAGAGCCATCAGAAATGGGAAGAAGCGAGAACACTTCAACATGTCCCAGTAAGCATCTTGCCTAAACGATTGTAAATTGATCAGGAAGAAAATAATAAACACAAAATCAATGACAGTGGCCTAGTCCATTGAGTAACTAAAGAGCTGTAGATAATTTGGAAGACGTTGGTTTCTTGCAGAATAATCAAGCTTTTATTTATTACATGATTCACAAGAGAGGTCTAGTCCCACAATGATTTACTACATCTCACGAATGGCAAATTCTCTGATCTTACCAAAGCCATAGGCAAGTAAGCAAGCTGCTAAAGCTGACGCCCTCGTCAGCCAGGGCATTACTTAACTCAAGTGAGCCTCGTGTGAAGCTCAAGTCTTTTAGCTTAGGTAAGCAAGCCAATCCCAAGTCCAATAAAAGACCAGGCTCGGTGGCTCGAAACAAGCTCAAATCATCCAATCTCGAGCTAAATTATGGCCCAAATGTGCCTAAACAAGTCAAGCTTGAGACTAAATGAGCTAAGTTTGAGACTAAACGGTAAACAAGTCAATAGCAGCTTTGAGCACACTAAAGGTTCAAGCTCAACCAAACCAAGCAGGGGAGCCCAAAGTCTCCAGTCTCTACAATCCTTGAGCACCTGAGCTGAACAAAATGTTGGCAAGCTGACCCTCAAGCCTAATAAGCTCGTGCTCAGTCTGATTCCATGCGATATTGCTAGATCTGTTGACATGCGTTATCATGAACCTCAATATGGATATTAAGCCACTACTTGAAGAAGGGGACTACAAATTTCAGTGTGCATATTGATGGTAGATCGCAACAATAAGTAGTCAAACTGAAGGTAAAAACAGTTAGCAGAGAGCCTTACATAGGACAAGGCCAGTCATTCGGACCAAAAAGCCCAGTGGGACCACTAGCTGCACGTGCGTGGCCCGTAGGATCTTGAGCACCACGTCCTCTTCCTCTTCCAGCACCCCCTCTACCTCCAGAGGCCCCAGCAGGCCGAGCACTTCCACATCGGTTGCAGACACCACGAAATGCAAAGTTTACATTCGAACAACTGCTGAAGTATATGAAGGCATGAGAATCATCATATAAGTGGTGTCATAGAATGCAATAAGGAACCAAATAAAATTACATCACACAGCAGCCATGAGGAAACAGATTTTAAAATAGCCATTATGCAATTATCCGTTACACAATAGTAATTACATAACAACCATCATGATACACATATAATGTAATAGATACCAAAACTATCAAATGGGTGCAAAAATGAATGACTGTCTGACTATTAATTAAACACTTGTGCAAACACAATGCTACTTATGTTCCCCTTATTAAACCCGATAGGAGTCTCAGCGATCCATGACGTAACGTCCAAGACACCACAACCGATATTGCTAAATGACACGAACCAGGATTTGAAGACATGGAATGCAAACAATCAGCAAGTAGCATAAAAGAGAAAGAAAGAGCTGCTCACCAATATCACAGCACAGACCTTGTATTCGGACACAACCAGTCTCCATCTTGCTGCCATGCTTTCCCAGAAGCATCGCCACGCCCTCTGCCTCTTCCGAAACCTCCATTCAGATCCCCAGTATTTTCACTGGATCCACTAAAATCAGTAGCCACACTTTGATCAGCAGGATCATCCTTACTTTTGGAATCGGCAATGGAAACTCCGATGATGCTCCCATGGAACTCCTTATTATTGAACCACTCTACCGCAGCTAACGCAGCATGCGGATCTTCATATGTAACCATAGCATCACCCTTTGGCTCATTTGTGACTTTGTCTCGGTACAACCATATCTTAGGACGACCAGTTCTCTTGTCTTTCTAGAGTGCATCCTCAGAGATAAGGAAAGCAAATACGGGAGAATCAGTTATTTTTGGGATCAAAGGAGGACAAAAATACATATGAAGAACTCCTAGGCAAAAATCTCCCCAATTTGTAAGAGGATTTTGAGCCAATCATTAAGCAATTGTCATTTCATAACAGCACTTCTACAATAGCCTCCACAATGCATACATATTAAATGGAATTTATGAAATTATATTTATAAATGTATGTAAGTGATATAAACTACTAAAGAGGATAAAAATTAATGATTGTAAAGTCATTCATACAATTTTGTGCAAGAATAAGGACTAAAAGCAACTTATGTTCCCCTGAAGTGTCCAAAGCGATCACCTCAACCTGTAATGTACCATGCGCAATGCCCGTTTCTATGGCATTGCAACAACTGCAAAGCAAAATTTCCATGATTACCGTAAATAATGCAAAACTTCGTACCTTTATCAAACCAATGGTGCCAAAATATTCAGCTAGCATGTTTTCATCAGTCCCTTCAGGCAAATTGCAAACATAGACTGACCCATTTGACGAGGCTCCCTTTCCAGTGTAGCTCGCCATGATACTCTAGTTTCATCAAAATCCAGTAAACGGAACCAACATCAAGCTCTGCAAGAAAGGTTTGACCTACATTATCAAGTCAAAGAGTTGGATGGGTATTTATCTAGAGGTCAAACTTATCTTTGCAAATTTTTCTATATTTTCTTGTTAGCTTGAAGGTTTAAATGTCATATCTAGCACAGGTAAATCTGATTTTTTTTTTTTTGGGGGGGGGGGGGGGGGGGGGGGATTTTGTTGGGGAGTTGAAGTAACAATGATGTTTGACTATTTATTGTCATATCTAGCACGGTTCATGAACTTAGCCAGTACATGTCTACTTCTTGTACCACAAACATGGTTGTCGCAGTTCGCATCCTCTAGCATTTAAAACAAACTCCAGGATAGGGGTTGCTTTATCCAGGACAAGGGTTGTTTTAGCCAGTACATGTCTACTTCTTGTACCACACAGCCTCGTCTAAGAGCTTTTGTTCATGTCGATTAGGGTAGTTGTCCTAATACGCGTCGGTCGATCACTGGCTAGCTATGTTGGTGATTCTCTTGTTGCTTGGAAGTCCAAGAAACAACCTACCGTTTCTCGATCCTCCGATGAAGCCGAGTATCATAGTATAGCCTCGGCTACTTGTGAGATCTTGTGGCTTGGACACTTGCTTGCTAATCTTCGGGTTATCCATCCTCTCTATGTGCTTCTCTTTTGCGACAATAAAGCCACTACCCACATTGTTCAAGATTCGGTGTTTCACGAGCGCACCAAACACATCGAGCTTGATTTCCATCTTGTACAGGATAAAGTTCAGAAAGGAGTTCTTAAGGTTTTACATATCGGGTCTCAACATCAACTTGCAGATTTACGCACGAAGGCTTTTTCAGGTTCTCAGCTTTCTACTATTCTTCCCAAGTTGGATGTTCGAAATTTGTACACTCCAACTTCAAGGGATGTATTAGCTTTATATGTTATTACTTTTTCTTGTACCTAATTTCTTTTGATTAGTTATTTTTTGTTTTGTGGATTGTTCTAGCCATCTCTGTATTATAGTCGTTGTATTTGTTTTTAGATAATTAATTAAGATTTTCCCTTGGTGTATTCAGTAAGCTAGCTGACACCAACCCAAAATATTTTCTCCATTTCTTCTCTGTCACTTCTCTCATGTGTAGCTTCATTCTTGCTTTGCAATTGATTCCAATGGATTGATTCAATCTTTTATACAAAATCTGATATAGAGTACCTAAATTCAAAAAACTACAAGAGTAAAAAGGTTAAGACATGGCTCAATACCAAAAACGAAAATCGCAAAATAAGAAAAAGAAGCCACATCATAAACCATAATCAGGAGAATCAATCGCAGATGCCTAGATGATTTAATGGAAGAAGTAGTTGTTACTACTTCAATTGGTTCAACCAATCACAAAACACTGAGATCAAAGATGATTAAAAGGAAGAATTGCTATTGCTACCACTGAATCTTACACGTGGCTGATAAGTCCCCAGTAACTTTTTGCACTAGGAACCACAATCCATCACCGCCGAACCTAAAGCTACAATAGAAGAGAAAGAAAATGGTGGCTCGATCTATAGAAATCCAACAAAAAAAATTATCATAGCTTTAATCCGGTCAACCAATCCTAAAATACTGAGTTCATAGATGATTAAATGGAAAGATTTGTTGTTATTGCTCCAAAATCTTTCAATAATTTAATGTACATACCATAAGGGAATCCTTAGTGGAAAGTTATTTGTGCCATATATAGTATAATATAGCACTACAATTAAGGGATTGATTATGGGAAAAATTATAGGAGTAGACCAAACAAAAAATACCTTACTACCTGAAATGATTTGATCAAAACAATGAACGAATAATCAAAAATGTTGGTGGACTGAGCCTTATGCCTGACGAGTTGGGGTTGGGCTTGGCTCATTTACACCCCTTGAAGACTATATTTAGGGAATAATGTTTCTTTCACCGGATAGAAAACTCTATATAGATTTTGTTTTTCTATGAAAAATAATTTCCTCTACAAGATGTTTGACCAGAGAAAACATCTTCAATCAACCAAGTAGAGCCTCAATGGACAAAATTGTTGTTGCTGCTACTGGATCTTCCATATTCAGTTGATAAGGCCTAGTAATTTGTGTTTGTTGTTACAGAAAAAATAAATTAATCACGTGTTAGGCATAACCCAATAAAATTTTAATTAGTTTTATTTGAATAGTAATTTAGATAATTTTACTTAGTTGCTTGTTGGTAGTTATATTGGTAGTGGTGGGGTGCTGGGTTATATAGGTTGAATCCTCTATAGTAAAGGGCATTGTAAATATGAATGAAATCCACCCTCTTCCTATTTCTTCTTCTCTTCCCTCTCTCAAATTGCTGTCTACTACTCCCTCCATTTATATTATCAACCATAGCCAAGCATCGAAGATGCTACTATAGCCACCCTTCCTGGTTGTAGTAGTAATGTTGGTGCCTGAGCAATTAAAATAGACCTGTGGATACGTAGATGGCTGAGGTGCAAAGGTTGGAGAAATCAATGAAGGAAGCAATCAACGGATCCATATAAACTTAGAAGAACCAAAACGTCAAGGTCCTAAAATTGCTGGAAAATTCCGGACAATGAAGTTTCAACGCCTAAAAATGGACCCAGTAGTAGTACAATCAGCCAAGGAAATATAGACAAAATGTGTATAGGTGCAAATCTAAAAGCCCAAATGCCCGAGAATTGGAAAAAACAGTACCTAGTTGATTGGAAGATAACCGTCCGTAGTCGATGGTGCTGGGCAAAGTGGCGACGAAGGCGGAGTAGAAAACCAACAGCGACCGTGCCGATGGAGACCAAGAAGAAGGCGGGCCACGATTGAACAAACACGGTATGGGCGAAATCGCCGTGGCCGAAGCCGCAGGTGTCGTCGATGGTGGACGAAGTGAGATGGGTGAGTGCGGCCGGAGAAGACGATACCGTCGATGATCTGCTGGGCCACGAATAGGGTTTGCTTGTGGATGAAAAGGGCAACTGTCTTAAATTACCAAAATGTACTTGAAAAAACAGCAAATTGGCCCCGCTTCGGTATGTACATACTCAGTGTTTCAAGGATTCTCCACTTTCATATAACTTATTATAAACTTAGAAATATATTATATTTAACTGAATAAAAATAATAATATAAATTTAAATATAATTAAAAAATAGCAAGTATTTTATTCGGTAAATTACAGAAAATTTCATGTATTTTACTTCAAAAACAAAAAAAAAATCCCTCATAAATAAAAATACTCACAAAATCCTCTTACTTTTAAAAATTTATCACTTAACCCCTACACAACTTTTTTTGACCATTTTACCCCTCAAAAGTGAGGGGATTAAATATTTAATTTTATTTTTAGAAGGAGTTTTATATTATTAGAAAAAAAATTAGAAAAATTTTACATTTTTTGCAATATTTATAAAAATATAATTATTTTAATTAATTATAGTAATTATATTAGAAGTTTAGAAGATAAAAAATATTTTTAAAATTTTTATAAAAATATTATAGGATAAAATATAATATTTTTTGTTGATATTATAACGTCACTACTATATAATTAATTTAAATAATAATTTTTGAAGATATAGACGACCACTTTTTTCTAAAAATATTAAAAAAAAAATCTTTATTTTTCCTCAAAATATAAAATCTTATCTAAAAATAAAATTAAATATTTAACTATTTTATTTTGAGAAGAAAAATAATTAAAAAAATTATTTGGGGGCAAAGTGATAATTTTTTTAATGTAAGAGAGTTTAATGAGTTGTTTTATTTGTGAGGAAGGTTTTCTGTTATTGAAATAAAAGTTAGAAAAAATTTTTGTAATTTACCCTATTTTATTTTAGAACTCAAAACTTAAATAATATTTTAGTTCACTCAAATATCTCTCAGCTTCTTCTCTAATTTCTTTCTCAATTCTCTTCATATGCATAAAAGATTTTTACATAATTTCTAATTTTATAAGATATTTAATATTGATAATAAAAATTGTATCTGAAAAATATCTAATATTCACAACGGACCCAAATTTTACATTTTTTCTCCAACTTCTCTAGTTCATTAGGCTAGCTGAAGCCTGAAGCCTGAAGCATGAAAATATTAAATTAGTTTTAATTTAAATTTTTTTTTTGTATTAATTTTATTTACTTTTATATTTATAGTTATTGGAATTTGGGATAGTATGTTTTAATTTTGTTCTGCTTGTGAAAAACACCTCAATCTCACATGGGAAGAATAAAGGTGAGAAGTCTTTTTTATATACCACTTTTCTTGTCTTTCGTAAAGTCTTGTGGGCCTAGGGTGGATATAGTAAGCCACATGCGCATGCCCTCTGCCCTGTGTGCTAGGCTGGCACGTCAAGTCGCATTGTGGACATCTTTCTTACCTGAATTTTTGTTTGTACAGCCATTGTATTTATTTAAATTGTCACAACTAACTGAATGTGAGTTCTTATATCTAGATAGTGCTCGAGACTACAAGCTCAAGCTTTAGTTGTCATCTTTAGTGGACCTCGAGGGTGCTAGCTTGAGGTACTGCATACTACTCCGGGACTCGAGGCTCGAGGCTTGAGGCTTCAAGCTCGAGCTCTAGTACACGTCTTTGACTATTTCAACTCCCATTCTTTCCATATCCGTTATTTCCTGAGCTGAAGTTGGAGTTTTTGCTCCTCCATATTCGCCACTCTTCATATTGAGGCTGGATTTTTAGGTCATGTTCTTTTCCTTAATATGAGTTTTTCACCTATAAATACAGCTCTTTGGTAGATTGTTCACATTGGAAATATAGAACTCTCCACTCCCTTACTTTCTCTCAAAGTACGTTCTTTCTTTCCTCCATTACTGAGCAAGTTAAGGTGTGCTCCAGTCCATCTCCCTGGAATACACTACTAAGGTAGGCATCGTGTTAACCCTGGTTGTCGGAGTGCCATTGGTCCTATTGTACGTGTGAGCTATAAACGACTTCGGGCAATAGAGTTTTCCATGACGCGTCATTTCTTTAGTCTATTCCCTCCTTACTGTTTTATACCCTTTGTTGTTTCAGCTGTTCTTTTGTAATCCTCAAGCTTCATTTAAATTGACCTTGAGTTGACTTTGATTGTATCAAAGTCATATTTTGGTTGCTCATTGTCGTAGTTGTTGGGAAAATTTAATTTCGGAAACTAATTTTTTCCTAAATTGGTTTAATCAGGCGTAGGGAAAATGACTTTAAAATTCCTTAATTTTAAATATAAAGGACCTATATTCTAATATAAACATAACAAACATGGAATATCTAAGCATAATAAACATTAAAGAAAAAATTAAATTGCAAAAATTAAAGGACAACTTTAAAAGAAAGGCTAATAAAAGTACCTGGATTGTAGACCGCAATTGTCCCCTCGGAAGGAATCATCGAGACCGCGAGATCTCCTTAGCAATAACCCCTTGACACCCGGAGTGTGGGCTCCAAAAAATATTTAGTAGGAGAAGTTTCAAAGACAAATTTCTCCTTTTAAAGTTTTCGAAAAATCAAAATTTTTAGAGTATTTAGGTTAGCTAAACTGAATCCCCAAGACCCCTATTTATAATAGGCCTTGGGCAGAACAAATACTTAAAAATTGATGTGGGATAGCAAAGAAAACTTAAATGCGTTTTAAAGTAAACCAAAACAACGTCGCTTCGTTAGGGAAACATTGTGCAATTAATTTACCCAATCTACAATGCCACATGTCGGGATGCTACTAGTCTGAGCCATTAAGCGCAGATAGCTGAATACAGGGTGTCACGCCACACAGCGCCACGAGTCATCTTGTGGTTGGCCACGTCTATTAGATGCAGATTGCGACCTGAACTAGTATTTTTTTTTTTTAAATTCCCACATGTACATCTTATGAATTTTGTTTGGTAAAACTAATTTTTTCATCTTATGAATAAATAATTCATCTCATGAATTATGTTTAGCAAAATTAATTGATTCATCTTACAAATAATTCATCTCATGAATTCATTTTAAATATTTTTAATCGGTGTACTTCTAGAGGCTTAGAGAGGGACCTCAGGGACAATTTAATTCTTGCTCCAAACGAGTCAAATCTAATTGTCAATACTTGATAACATTGATTACCATTTAGTAATGTTTAGCTCCACTAAATAAATATTATTGCACTCTCAAATCAAATATATTTATTCAATAATTTCCAAATGACTTTCATTGTAACAATCAACCCCCGATATCCATGTAGAGAAATATCTTTAACTACTATCACTAATTTCCTCATATCTTTAACCATAGTTCCCGACTTTCCCCTTTCGAACACTTCAATAATGTAGAAAACAACTTCTATATTAATTCCAAATGTCAAATATATGGAATACTTTGGCCAAAGTTTCTGGAGTCTGGTCATATGTTTGCAAATCAACTAGGGGACATCCTTATCTTCGTTGGAGACTATAGATTATATGTAAAACAACTGTTCTCAGTACACTTCAGGCCATTACCAACGCACTTAAGATTTAAGCCAACCAACTTTGACTAATCCTTTTGGTACATTAAATCAACGAACAATCTATGCACGAGTTCAAACTATTTCCTAGATTTAGAGTTAGCGTCTCACGGAATTAATTGTTTTTGATAACAGTAGAGAAATAACTAATTCAGGTGGTCATGCTCAGTGTTCTAATCATATAGACAAAACCAATATAATACTTTTAAATCTCTATCCACATGACTAAGACAAGTCATTTAAAGTATCATATTATAGTATTATCAGACAAGTAGTCCAAACTCATCACCGACTATGAACATATACTTCAACAACATATCATTAGTTTGATCTAAGTCCATATGTGGTTCAATCTCACTGACCACTTAAATCAAACCTGACACATTATCTTGGGCAACGTCTATCTCATGGAACGTTTTAGAAAAATGATCACATGCATATTTGACTCGTAAACATGTTGAGATAATAAACAAATGAAACAATTTCATTTATTTAATTTTTAAAACTAACTAATTGGGTTTTTAGGACAACAATTCCAACAATCTTCCGCTTGTCCTAAATCCAATTAGTTTTGCATTGCACAACTATCTCCTAGGGATTTGTCAATTATTTGACTATAAACTTTAACCAATACCGATACATCACTATCTTATTCCTTTGCTCTCAAACTTTAATCTATTAGGAACCCTCTAAGTCAACTATTCTACTCAACAACTTCATAGATGTTAAGTACCGAACTACCATAGTGACTAAGCAATACAATACTGCTTCACTGTTCACCATCTAATGACTCCCACTACAAGGGTAAATATGTATTTCAGATGTCTAACATCTAAATTCCCTTTTAAAAAACAACTCTTCATGAACTCAACATCCTTTCTTAGAATCTTGCTAAAGCTTGACCCTCAGAACAAATTGTGCTCATCTTGGTTCTTTCATTTAAAATTGATTGGATATTTAAAACTTAATAGTTCTTGATAATTCTACACCATTCTCAATAAGCAGAATGCCACCTTATACAAAATCTTGAAAGTCATCACTTTCTAGTCATGTCACACGTGCACTCATGGTAGTGGTGGCCACGGGCCGATCTGGGCAGGGCCAGTCGGGTTTGGGCTTTGGCCCGGCTCCCTCCTCCCCCCTTTTCTAATTTTATATATGTATTGCATATATTATACATTACATCATATAATATAACATACAATACAGCTATAATAGCGCCTTCTAAAACTTTAAAAATATACATTCGTTTTGATCAAAAAATAATTATAATTTATTGATGAATAATATAACATGCAAATACAATAGAATACAACACAATCATAATTATAAATATATTTAATAAAATAAAATGTATCATAAATTGTTAACAAATACAACTATACTAATATGATAAAAAAAAATATGATCCCACTATTTAAAATTATAAATATATTCTATAAAAGAAAATATATTATAAAGAAATAGAATTACAATAATATAAATAAGTTAACTTAGTCTAAACTGGCAGGGGTTAGTATGGGACTTGTTGTATCGATGGTACAGTTGTCTTCTTCGTTGCTCGATGAACCCAACTTTAGTTGGTCTTACTCTCTATCCGCTGCATGCAACCAGTCCTTCAAGTACACCGACATTTCCAAGCTGGAAGGTGATAGCTTCGCTCTTTTCGATCCAATCAACCTATCACCTGTACTAAAAGCATACTCCGATGCCACTGAAGACACCGAACACGTTAGTATATCACGTGCCACAGTGGAAAGCACGGGATATTGGGTTTGATTCGAATACCACCATTGTAAAAGATCAAATGTGAAGTCGCCTACGTTGGGTAGAACTCGAGCATAGGCGAACGCAAGTAAAAATCAAGTTCGTCATATGACATGAAATTTTGTGTGGGCTCCAATCGGTCCAACATATCCCACTCATCTGATTTTCCTTTACTAGAGGATGTAAAAGATGATGTAAAAGAAGTATGTGGGTTATCAGATGATGATCTTCGAGCATACAAGGAAAAAAATTTGTGTAAATCGGTATCAACTCGAGAAATAAAAGATGCTACACTGATAGTTGGATTTAGTTTGTTGAAAAAATATTATGCAAATAATTGTAAACCCGTAAGTTTACAGCGGGGATCAAAAATTGTGGTAAAACAATATATTAGTGGTCATTCAGAATAATATTCATAAAATTTTTGCTTCATGGCGTCAACAAGAGGTTGGATTCATTCTCTGCCATCCAAGCAGCAATATCTACAAGTTTAGATATTGCTTGTGGAATGGTAGGGTAATAATACACAGAAAAAAGTCGTAGCTTCTTTAAAAATTATAAAAAATTTACAAATTTCGTTAATTGCATCCCAATCTATGTTAAGCAAATTAAAATTCCTTAGATCTGAACGGCTATCCTGCACAAATTCAATTAAAATATCTTTATATGGTAATATTCTTTCTAACATTTCTACTGTGGATGACCACCTAGTTTGTGTATCTAATTTAAACTGTGTAAAATGAATACCATGCATCTTACAAAGAGCTTTAAATTTTCTTTTCCTACCTCCGGATGATTTAATTGCTACAGTTACTTCTCTTAAAGACTTAAGAGAAGCATCTATAAGCTCCAAACTATCTATTACTATTAAATGCAAAATATGACATATACAACGTAAATGGAAACATTTCCCATCTAACATAGGTATAATATGCCTAATTAATTGTCTTACAGAAGCATCGTTGTTTGAAGTATTGTCAAATGTAATGCTAAAAATTTTGCGATGTATCCCCTGCTGTTCGCATGCCTCCGTAATATCAACCATTATTGTCTGACTAGTGTGGGGATATTCAAATTCTTAAAAGCAATTATTCATTCTTGTATTATAAAGGAAGAATCGATCCAATGTGTTGTTATGCACAAGAAAGGCACACCGAGTTTTGACTTCCATGTGTCGGATGTTAACGAGAACATGCTCGTGTTTGTCCTTAAAATATCTTGTAATTCATTTCTCATATTATTAAATTCTTTAAATGCATCATGCTTGAAAGTGTTTCGAGGAATCCTTACAGTGGCGGGGTTTAATGCGTTTTGACAGTACCAAACGAATCTAAGGTCTTCCCAGGTGTTAAATGGCTTTTCAGCTCCAATGACATATCTTACTAATTCACGTCTATTATTTTCCCGTGAAAGCCTAAAGCTAGCAAGTGCACCGGTTGCTTGTTGTACTAGAGTTTGTTGGGTTTTATCAGTGTATAATTCAGGGTGGCTTTTTGTTAGGTGTCTTTTTAACGTGCCTGTCCCACCACCACGTAAATGACTAAAAATTTTAGGGGGATCACATAATTTATAATATGCTTTATTATTTTCGCGATCTAGTGTGAAGTGGTTCCATACGTCACTAGTAGTACGCCCACCAGTAGTGGTGGTGTGGGTTTCAGTTTCATCTGTGGTGGGTGTGGGTTCATTTTGAGAACATCCCGCACCACTCGATTCAGGATGATCCTGCTCGTAGTGATGCTCTTGTTCTCAACTTAAGGTGTCTGTGTAGGGAGGTGACAGACCAGGTTGTAAATATTCCCGTTCCTGGGTATTAAACTCAGCTACTCTAGGAGCTTTAGGCGGTCGGTAAGAGTTAGAACTAGATCGACCAGCTCCAGATGAAGATGAATTATGAGCCATTTTTTCATTAATTTATAATTATGAAATGTAAGTAAAATGCAAATTAGGTAAATAAAAATGACAAACAAATAAAATGTTGATACTAAATTTGCCGAAGTGAAAACTGAAAGTTGAACTTCTACAAGATTTTACGAACAGAACACAGTTGCAACTTCGAACTTGAGAAAATTGGAGAAGAGAGAATTGGAGAGTAAGTTGTAAGTAGAGAAGAGAGAATTGGAGAGATTGTTGTGTGGTGAAATGAGAAAATGAGGTGGGTATTTATAGGAAAAAAATTAGAAATGCCCCCCAACGGGGGGAGGCCCTGGCTCGGTCCACTGGCCACCACTAACTCATGGTTCACTAACCATTGTTTCAAATCCATAGGACTTGATAGCGATCATTAAATCTACTATGAGTAAGATGGTTACAAAAGTCTACATATATGCTACTTCAGTATTCATACTATATGCTCCTGATTCTTGGCAACAAACTTGTCTGGTTGCATCATATACATAAGCATATCAAGATGAATATTCAAAGAACATCATCTTGATTCCATTTCCTATATCTCATCATATGAAATACAATGGATGAGAGTATCCTTATGGACTTAAGCATAACATCTATCTAGAAGGTTTCATCAAAGATGATTCTTTCTTGTAGAGTATTACCCACTGCCATCAATTTAGCCTTGAAGATTTCAATCTTCTCGTCCACTCAACTCTTTATACTTGTAGATCCATTTAGATCCAATCCAATAGACTTAAAGTCTTTCAACACCTTTACAAGTTCCAGCCCTAGCTAAAATACAATTACTATAAATTTTATCGCCCTGACCCTTTGGTTTGCATCTTTATACTTAAGAGTTTTATTGTAGTCAAAAAAGGATTAGATTCATCTTTATGTTTAATCATTAAGCCTGAAGATATGAATATTTCAGGTGACCCTGACCATACTCCTACTACACCAAAGCTCCCATGTACCAGATGTGACAATAATTTGGTTGAAGATATATCTACTACATCATCTACTTTATAAGTTGTATCAAGCTGTAGAGACACAATATTTCATGCTGTTAATCTATCCAACATAGGCTATCTGTTGTACTTTTAGAATACTTTCTAAAACATCTTACATAGCAAACCTTTTGATATGTAAATGTGACTCATTATATGAATCTTACCATAGTTAATAATACATTATTGATCCTTTCTACAACTTTTTGTAATAAGGAAAAATAAGAATTCTCTTAAAATCTCCACTTTGATCTAATCAAAGTGACTTGATATAATTATCTAACGGATCCCAACTTTAGTCTTTAATTCTTTGAACTTTTCAAAGGATTCAAGACTCAGTCTTCATAGGTATATCCATGTATCAACTTACTGAGTAGTCAATCATAAACATTTTGTGAATACTCATCGTTTCCACTCTCTTGAACTTCTAGCAATCCATAAACATTTTATGAACAAGTTCTAGCAACTTAGTGGCTCTATTATCTTTACTCTTAAAGGTTCTTTCAGTCACCATTAATTCGAACATGATTCACATACCGGTCATCATTTTAGTACTTAATGATTCATAAGACAAATCAAACCAGTTTTCAATCATATTAAATTAATGTGACTTAAGATCAAGTGCCACTTGAAAGTTATATGATTTTTAGGATATTCTTTTCTTATATGGTTACATAGCCAATGTTGTTTTAGATTGATAAATTGCCATTAATGTAATTGTTGATTAAAAGAAGTCAATTATCTACTATTGTAAAATAAACATTTTATTTAATCATAAATCTATTTTTTTTGAAAACTATTTTAAAATAAACAGGAGATAGAAATCAAATTTCTAAAAGGAGAACTAGTATATTAAGATAGTTGCTCAAAATCAAAACTACATTCCTTAACTTAAACTACCATCTCTTGGTGCGCACACTGAAAAACCCACTTCCTAGAACACTAATGAACTACCTTCCAATCACAACTAGAGAAGACCGGATATCATATATCTTGTCATATTGGCTTTCTAGTCTTGACAACAATAGTATTTAAGTACCTAGGCAATTCCCTTTTCTAATACTAATGTCCAGTGCTTTTATAAAAGAGACAAAACTATTTTGATTCGGGTTTTATTTTACCCTCTAAAGGTTCCTATTTCCTGATATAGATGTTTATACTAAGTGGACTCTTCCCTTAGTTTTCATGACACCTTTTCTCATGACTATTCTCATGCTATCAGTTCTCTAATCAAACACTTTTTCTCCAGTCCCTGAAAGCCCTCCTGGGCCTAGCCCTCTTTCTCAACTCGAGTCTTAAGTTCAGTGGCTTTCATCGTTGACGAACACCTGCGCTTCAAATATATGATCTACTTTACTACATAGTTGACAAGTCAAGTATCTGGTACTAGAAGACATTCAACATTCAATGTCCGAATGTTGTATCTGACTATCTTATTAGTCTAGTTTAATGTTCCTAACATTCTTTTCAACTTAGTAGATATACTAACAACAAACTAGAGAACTATGAGCATCTAGTGCTCCACATTTACCAAAACATTTGGGCATAACTCGATAGACAAGTAACATACATATTAGTATTGATTGCACTGCATGATTTAACAACCAGTTTAAAAATCAAGAATGCAAACAAGTCATACAACATACGGGATTACCTTTCTTAATTTTAACAAACAATCAAAGATCGGATTTCACAGTCTGACACTTACATGTTTGCCGTGGCGACCCAACTGAACTACCCAAAACTCCTCGCCGGTGAGGCCGAATTGAGATATCAGAAGACTAAGAACATTTCTCAATAAATATGTTTTCTTGTAAACTCTTTACTAAACATATTTAACACACCGCTCTACCCTTAGCCTCTAAGGTTATATAATAGAGCTCCTCGGGAAGGCTAATGTAGACCCTAGTTAGGTATACATCGTTACCTTGACATCCATACAAGTCCACAAAGTACTGACGGCGTGGCCGCACCCGCTTATCTTGCACTTTGGTCTAACAAAAGAGGTCTAGCCTTGTATTATGCAAATGAATGCTCTCTACAAGGAGTCGTGCCCACCTATTATACCGCTAGACTGGTAACGGAGGCCATGAGCATTCACATAGAAGCTCGCTGTCACTTGATGTTTTGAGTCATGCGAACCTTTTAATTAATTTCAGAAAACCAATAAAGCATAGAATCCACTAACCATTCCTTGTGTGTGCTACGATGACCAAGCTAATCTACCCGTTACTCCCTGGCGGTGAGGCCGCACTGGGTTATCAGTAAGGTTAGAATTGTTCTCAATTAATAATGTTTCCTAAACATAATTAATTCACTGTCTCTTCCTTAAGACAGTATCTCAATGCTCCCCAAGAGACTAACATACTATCTTAGTCAAGTGTATACCATTGCCTAGATATTAGTAAAAGTCAACAAGATACTCCGCGGTAGCGTGGTCGCATCTGCTTTCTCATACCTCTATCTATCATAAAGAAGTCCAACCCTTGACTCCGCGTTCAAACGCCCTCCTTAGGGAGTAGCACCTATCCACTCACTACAAAACATATGACCAACACTAACAAAAATTAAAATATTATGTTGGAATTGGGTGATCAATACCAACAATCATGGGTGTTGATGGTAATAAATATGTAATTTATTTTCTATAGTGGGCAAAAAATATTTTCCAACAAAAAAATAATGCTTTTGCGAGACAAATGCCATCCATGATTGGGTGTTATGCAAGAGATGCAAGAAAGTTACCAATTGATGTATTGAAATGGCCTGAGATGCTCGAAGAGAAAATCAAACATATATGGGACATTATAAAGGTATAAGCATATTCCAACTACTTATTACTTAATAGTTGGACTGAGTATCAAAATAATTAAGTGATTGTATATATATCTTGATGGATTCATACAAGTTTCCTGAAGGATTGGAGCCTTATTCTTGGTTTCTAGAGAAGTTGTCGGCTTGTTGGAGATGGTGGAAATGTTACATGAAAACAAACCTTGTGGATGAATACACATATGAAGATGCATTGGAAATGAGGCCTGAGTTTATACCTGAGAGGTAATGGAAAAATTTCGTAGTAAATTGTCAATCTGATGAAATGAAGGTATCGAAAAATATTTTCATTGTTGATGTATAATTTATTTCTTTTTCTTTGGATTTTTTTTGGGGGGGGGGGGGAGATGGGGTGAGTTGTAAGAATTCTTATATAATTTCATCTTTTTACCTTTCTATAATTTAGGCTCGGAGTGCAAGGAACAAGGCTAATCGTAAGAAAGGGGTTATGCCACATTATGCAGGTACCAAGAGTTTTGCTAGAGTTCGCCGGGATGAGGTATTATATAATATATTTTTATGCATATTGTGTGGGTTTTTTACATACATTTCCCCTCATTGACACATGTTTGTTAATATAGGAAGTGAAAGGCCACCCAATTGATGAGATTGATATTTTAATGTTAACTCATAGGCCGGCCCCCAAAACTGAGCTTGATCGTCATTCTGTTGCTGCATTAGTAAGATGCTACCACTATTTCTTAAGGGTGTTCTTTTCCTTCATAACGAATTAAGTTTCGACAAGTTAATTAACTTGTGTTCCTTGAAGGAAAATTTACAGGCCAAACTTCGGGAGATGCCAAATGAATATGGCTTGGATGATACGAATAATGCTGGAAAAAAGACATTTGAAGAATTTATGGGGGAAAACAAAAATGGATATGCAAAGACCTACAGTATAGGCGTTAAGGTAGCTCGTTCGAGGAAGAAAAGGTGTGCACTCACTAAAGAACGGAGCAAACGGGTTAGATTAGAGGAGGATGTTATACGCTTGACTGTTGGATTAAAAAATGCTCAAGAGCAAATTTCTTGATTGGTGGATGCTATACACGAACCCACGGGAAAGGTAAGTAATAGATTCACTATCTTTATATATGATTTTGATTCTAGTTTTGTTTTGTTCTAAAAGTTAACTTATTATATACATTTGCACAATAATAGATACCAGTTCGCTATGAGGACTATGAAGATGGGGCAGACATTGAAGATGATGAGGAAGTAGAAGAGGGAGCAGAAGAGGACATTGGAGAAGAGGAGGAATATTACTAAAATAGTGGCAATTGCAATTTTGATTTCTTGCTATTTCATTATGAATATGGATATATATTGAGTTTTGGTTATTTTGAATGTTTAGACTTGTTTCGATCATATTGGTTATGTGAAATATGTTATTATGAAGGATTGACATCTTGTGGCACTATTGTCATTTTGTGGATCTTTGGAAACTAAATACAATTATAATATCTTGTTACGTGATTTTGAATATGGATATACATTTATTTTAGGTCATTTTAGATGTTAAGACTTGTTTCGAACATCTTGGCTTTGTAAAATATGTTATTATATGAAAGATTGACATCTTTTAGCACTATTGTCAAATTGTGGATGTTTGGAAATGAAATGTAAGGTATTTTTTATATATGTTGTTGGTAATGAGATTTTATAATATTATTGGTTATTTTGCAACATCGTAATAATAACAATACCAATGGGAGAAAATTGTTGGAATAGATACAAGTATGCATAATAATAGCAATACCAACAAAAGAAAGTCGTTGGTAAAAGTTATACCAATGAATGGATGTTGTTAGAAAATTTTGATTTCGAAAACTAAATTTTTCCTAAATTGGTTTGATCAAGCACAGCAGAAATAACTTTAAAATTTTTTAATTTTAAATCTAAAGGATTTTTATTCTAATGTAAACATAACAAACAAGGAATATCTAAGTATAATAAACATTAAAGTAAAAGCAAAAATAAAATTGTAAAAATTAAAGAAAAGCTTTGAAAGAAAGGTTAATAAAAATACCTGGATTGTAGATAGCAATTGTCGCCTGGGAGGAATCATCGAGACCGCGATATCTTCTTGGTAATGACCCCTTGACACCTAGAATGTGGGCTTCGAAAAAATCTTTACTGGGAGAAATTTCAAAGAGAAATTCCTCCTTTTAAATTTTTTGAAAAATCAAAATTTTCAGAGAATTTTGGTTGGCTAAACTGAATTCCCTAGGCTCATGTTTATAATAGGCCTTGGGTGGAAGAAATACTTAAAAAATCGATGAGAGATAGTAAAAGAAAACTTAAACGCGTTTTAAAGTAAACCAAAATGACTTTGCATCGTTAGGGAAACATTGTTGTTTGTAATTAAGAAAAATAACTAAAAATTAACACAATTCACCTAGTAGGGATAAAAAAAAAATTATTCACCCAATAGAGGTAAAAAACAACATAATTTGCCCAGTAGGGGTAAAAATCAACACTGTTCACCCAGTAGGGGGTAAAAATTAACACAATTTGCCTAGTAGGAGAAAAACAATATTATTTGCCCAGCAGAGGTAAAAAATAACATAATTCGCCTAGTAGGGGTAAAAATCAACACCATTCGCCCAGTAGGAGGAAAAAAAATAACATTATTCGCCCAATAGAAGTAAAAAACAACATAGTTCGCCCATTAGGGGATCAACACTATTCGCCTAGTAGAGGTAAAGAACAATATTATTCGCCCAGTAAAGGTGAAAATCAACACAATTCGTCTCGTAGGGGGTAAAAATTAACACTATTCATCCAGTAGGGGTAAAAATTAACATAATTCGCCCAATAGGAGAAAAACAACATTATTCGCCCAGTATGGGTAAAAATCAACGCAATTCATCCAGTAGGGGTAAAAAACAACATTATTCGCCCAGTAGGGGGAAAAACAACATTATTTGCCCGGTAGGGGTAAAAATCAATACAATTCGCCTATATAATGACAAAACATTGTAAACGTATCCATCTTTACTTCTTTTAAGATATATTTGAAACTTAATTTGTAAGAAAAGGAAAGGGACACTTGTCCAATACTAAAAACATCATCCTACCACTATAAATAGAAAAAAGGAGGTACGAAAGAAGGACGAGAAAAACCAAGGGATAATGGGGATCTCGATAATCTTTGAGTAGCTTGAGTTTAACTTCTTCCCAAGCACCTATTAAACACCACAAACATAATTGGCATCGTCTGTGGGAAAAAAAAAATGATATGACCAAATTATCGAGATCCTCGGATCCCCCAACTCAAGATAATGAAACTGGACATGTTCCAAAAAGTCAACTCCAAAATATACAAACGGTTTTAGAGCAACTTGTGGAAAAATTAATAGGACAAATGCTTGAAGATAACTCGAACCCTAAAAATGTAAGGCTACCAGGAGTTAAGCGTGATTACGTTCGTGAATCTCAGCAAAAAGAAAAATCTGAAAAAAGAAAAGTTCATCATTGTGAACCCTATCGTGACAACAAAAATTCAAAAAACGTATAGATGGACCAGGACAGTATGAAGAACGAATTTACAACCAACATCAACAACGTGCATAAAAGCCGACCAGATTTTACCCATTCTCCGGAAGAAAAAAAAGATCTACTCACTCCTGAAGTCTTGGGTATGTACTCTCCTTTTTCATTAATAATTCTGTCTTTTTCGGCCAAAAAAGTTAAGGTTCCCAATATAGACCTCTTTGACGGATCTCATAATCTCGAAGACCATCTGTCAGGCTTTAAGTCCAGGATGTATATACAAAATGCTTCAGAGAAAGTGCGATGTAAATGCTTTCCAGCCACCTTAAAAGGAGTGGCTCAATCTTGGTTTTATTCCTTACCTCCTGGTTCAATCGATGGTTTTTCCCAATTAGTAGGGCACTTCTAGCACTTCATAAGTAATAAAAAGAGGAGAAAGACGGCTGCACAGTTGATGCAGTTACAACAAAAGGAATCCGAAACTTTGATAGACTATGTTAGGCGATTTATTAGAGAAATGATAGATATACCAGGATCAGCCGATGAAACCGCCGTTGGCGCCTTCATCAACGGACTAAAACTCAGACTTTAAATTTTCCCTGGCTATGAAGGAACCAGAAACCATTGACGAGCTATGGAGTAAAGCCAACAAATACATATCAGCCGAAGATGTTATGACCGCGGCTGGGAGTCACTGGAAAGCCATGAGAAAAATCAGAAACATCTCACTTGACGAGGCCTGGGATGCCAGAGACGACTTTAAAACGAAAAATACAAGTGCGAAGACCTGCAGGACGTTTTGCTTACGAAATACAGGAAAATATGACACGTCGATTTTTCCCTTTTAAAAGAATGCCCTCCAGGTCAAAAGCGCCCTTCAATCCACAAGCTAAATCAAAATGGTGCAGCTACCCTCAATTTTATGGCCATACCATGGAAGAGTGTCAGGCGAGGAAGAAACAAACCCAGAACAGTCAGGCTAAGATGGCTAACCCTAGTATACAATCAAAGGAACCGGACGGTAAAGCACTGATATCAGTACCTCTGAGAGAATTGATAGAACAACCTAAAAAGATGATTGCCATGATATCTCGGACTTTACATCCGGGTAACTCTTACTCGTCCAGATCAGAAAAAGAACGGGTAAAAAGAATTCGACCCCTGTTGGAAATCACTTTTAATAAGGAAGACTTGAGTGATATTTGCATCCCACATGATGCTCCACTAGTTATCACCCTGTAAATGCAGCAATATTGTGTACACCGGGTGTTAGTCGATCAAGGAAGTGCAGTAAATGTACTTTTCTACCAATGTTTTGAACAAATGGAAATGCTAGATACTGAAATTTCTCCGGTTCACTACCCTATAGTAGGTTTCACAGGGGAAGCGGTCAAACCACTAGGAGCAGTTGCCATGAACGTTGTATTTCGAGGACAAAAGGCTACTAAGAAAACTAGGATGGAATTCCTAGTTATAGATTTACCCTCCCCTTATAATGTAATACTTGGTCGACCTGCTTTAAATTGCATACGAGTTGTAATCTCTACCTATCACTTGCTGATGAAATTTGAATCGGACAACGGAGAAATAATGGCCATTCGAGGAAACCAAAAAGTAGCTCGTGAATGCTATTACGCCTTGCTAAAAAGCGATAGTTGCGAAGTCAAATCCGGGGTAGGTATAGGGGAACTTAACCTTTCCGGGGAAAGTGAATCCAAAGACTCAGACCAAGACTGAGGAAAATTAGAGAAGATAGAAGTGGAAGAAGGAAAAACTATAAGAATAGGGTATTGGCTATCAGAGGAAACAAAGAAAGAATTGGCTTTGTTATTATAGCAATACTGAGACGTGTTTACATATAACATCGATGAGATGACAGGAATTAATCGAGACATTATGGTTCATAGATGAAATGTTTTAGCAAGAACTTCCCCTATAAAATAAAAGAAAAGAAACTTTTGCGCTGAAAGAGGGGAAGCCATCAAAGCAGAGGTAAATAAACTATTATGATCAGGATTTATAAGAGAAGTTAGATATTCCGAATGGTTGGCCAATGTGGTGTTGGTGAAAAACCTGAATGGAACTTGTGGAATGTGTATCGATTTTACAGATTTGAAAAAATTCTTCCCAAAAGATTCCAATCCCCTCCCCAAGATTGACTAATTGGTGGACTCCACGGTGGGGAACGGGTTATTCAGTTTTATGGATGCTTTCTCAGGCTACCACCAGATTAAAATGGATCCGCAAGACGAGGAGAAAACATCATTTGATACTAATGCAGGAACCTATTGTTACAAGTGATGCCCTTTGGCTTAAAGAATGCAGGTGCGACATATCAGCGGTTGGTTAACAAGGTATTCGCGCAACAAATTGGACGTAATATGGAAGTTTATGTTGACGATATGATTATCAAGTCATGCGCTAAAGAAAATCATACAAAACACTTACAAGAGACTCTGCAAACCCTATGGGAATATCAAATGAAACAAAATCACAAGTGTTCTTTCAACATACCTTAGGGGAAGTTTTTGGGTTACATCGTTAGTGCTCTAGGGATTGAGGCCAATCCGGTAAAAATAAAAGCCATTCAAGAAATGGGAACTCCTAAAATGATTAACGACATACAGTGGCTTATGGGACGGTTAGCCTCACTCAATAGATTTATTAGTAAGTCTGCTGAAAAAGCACTCCCATTCTTTCGAGTGCTAAGGAAAAAGGGGGTCGGCTATGGGATAAGGAATGCGAACATGCTTTCCAACATGTCAAAGAACATCTTGCACATCTTCCCTCTAATGCCAAACCCAACCCAGGAGAGATCTTGATTTTATATGTAGCGGCCACAAATAAAACCATTGGTGCAGTTCTAGCAATCAATCGTTCGAAAGGACAGATCTCGGTATATTTTGTCAGCCAGGTGTTAAAAGAAGCCGAATTAAGATATCATCCGTTAGAAAAAAAATGGTGTTTGCCATTATAATGGCATCGAGAAAACTTCGACCTTACTTTTAAGCACACACTATAAGTATACTAGCAGATTCGCCTGTCAAGAAACTATTATCAAAATTAGAATGTTTGGGACGATTATTAGCCTGGGCTGTAGAGTTATCAGAATATGACTTACATTATCTACCGCGAACTACCATAAAAGCACAAGCCCTGGCAGACTTCTTTGCTAAATGCAATTTCAAGGTAGAGCCAAGTCTTGAGCCAGAAAATGTTACTGAGGAAAAGAAAGGAAAGATTGACGATTCAAGTGCTGAGACGCTAGAAAAATTCCCGATATGGAACATATTTGTAGATGGTTCTTCATGCCAAGAGGGTTCGGAAGCTGGAATTTTCATTTAAGATCCTGAAGGGGTGACATATCGTTATGCCCTACGTTTCCACTACCCGCTGACTAGTAATGAAACTGAGTACGGGGCCTTAATGCACGGAGCTGGTCTTGCAAAGACCACTGGAGCTCGTTCTGTAAGAATTTATAGTGACTTGCAGATAATAGTTAGCCAGGTAAACCGAGAACACAAAGCTAAGAAGCCTAACATGCTTAGACACCTTAAAATATTTCAAGAACTGGCTGCAAACTTTGTAAGGGTAGAGGTGAAATACATTGATAGAAATGATAATCACATAGCAGATGAGTTGAGCAAGTTAGCTAAATCTCATCAGGCAGCTCCTAAAAACACCGAGGTAGTGATCAAACAGATAAACCAATAAGACTCTGCAGGGGAAATCGTAAAGAGAGTACATTATCTAGTAATGTCACCCGATTGGACACATCAAGTAATTGAATATATCCACCACGCAAGCCAACCTTTGGATCCTCTTGAAGCTAAGAAGTTAAGACGATAAGCCTCTTGATTTGCGCTTATAGAGGACCAGCTTTACAAGCGATCTCACTCTTATCCCTTACTCAAATGTGGAGAAACCGATGAAGGATGAGAGATTCTTGAAGAAATTCACAAAGGCGAATGTGGAGGGCATATAGGGGGACATGCACTTGCAAATAAAACTTTACGAGTAGGATATTTTTGGCCCACCTTAAAAAAAGATGCCAAAGAATTAGTACATCGTTGTAAAGCCTTCCAACGATTTTTCCTAATTTATCATGTACCTCCCACACTCTGCAGACTTTGATTAGTCCACTACCTTTTGCATAGTGGGGAATTGATATATTAGGTGCCTTCCCCTTAGCCTCAGGACAAAGAAAATTCGTGATAGCAGCCATTAGTTACTTCACTAAATGGGTTGAAGCTGAACTAGTGGCAAAATAACAGACCAAGCAGCACAATGCTTTCTTGTGAAAAAATGTCATTACCCGCTTTGGGGTACCCAGAATACTTGTGGCAGATAATAGATCCCAATTTAGTTCAACCAGGTTTCAAGCTTACTACGAAGAAGTGGGCATCAGTCTTCATTTTTCCACCATAGCCCACCCACAAAGTAATGGACAGATCGAGGCAGCTAACAAGGAAATAATAAAAGGCATTAAAAGAAGGTTAGTTAAAGCAAAAAATTTATGGGTCGAGGAGCTACCCAGTATACTATGGTCCTACCAAACCACCACAAAAAAAAAGCAACTGGAGAAACCCCTTTTATGCTAACATATGGAGCAGAGGTTATCTTGCTGATAGAAATACAAAACCCTACGTTCCGTGTAAAGTATTACCATCTAGAAGAAAACGCAGTACTAATGGCAAACTCTCTAGATTTAGTAGGGGAGGTCCGATCCGAAGCTTTATTACGCATGGTAGCACAAAAACAAGCAATGGCAAAATATTTTAATCGCAAAGTTAGGCCACAACAATTTTAGTTAGGGGACTTCGTTTTAAGACACATAGAAGCTGCAAGAAAAGGCGCAGAATTTGGAAAACACCTAACTGGGAAGGTCCTTACAAAGCAATCCAAGTCTTATGAGAGCGAAGTTATCAATTATGCCGATTAGATGGAATTTAGATATCAGGAGCTAGAATGCGCAGAACCTTAGAAAATATTACATGTAATTACACCACATCTCTAGGCATATAATGACCTTTCTTTTTGTGTAAACGTACCTTAGTTGTCTTGTACATTTGTAAATGCACGTTGAATAAATGTGACAGTGGTTATGTAAAGCATAAAAGTTTTCTCTTTTTGTTGAATATCAAGAGATAAACTGAACTGGATAGATATTGGACACTTCTTGCATCATAGGTAAATAAAGTCATAAACAACAAAACAAAAAAGCAGGGAGATACAACCATTCACCTACTAAAGGTGCAACCATTCACCAACTAAGGGTGCAACCATTCACCTACTAAAGGTGCAACAGTTCACCTACTATAGGTGTAACCATTCACCTATTAAGGGTGCAACCATTCATCTATTAAAGGTGCAACCATTCCTCTATTAAAGGTATGGTCATTTAAGATGCAACCATTCTCCTATTGTAACCACACACTTATCAACAATACAAAATAATACAACATCGTCAATCAACGACATGACTCTCCACCTGTTAAAAAGAGAGCTATCATATACTTACCAACGACTTCAAGCAACACGACTCTTCACCTGTTAAAAAGAAAGCTACCGTATACTCATCGACGGTATGAAACAACACAACATGAGGTTGTCAATTAAATATACAATTCCTCACCTGTTAAAAAGAGAGCTACCATATACTCATCGACAGTAAGAAACAAAACAACATGATGCTGTTAATTAAACAACACAACTCTTCACCTGGTAAAAAGAGAGCTATTATATACTTACCAACTACACGAAACTATAGAACATGACTCTTCACTTGTTAAAAAGAAAGCGACCATATACTCATCGACGGTACGAAACAACACAACATGAGGTTGTCAATTAACTATACAATTCTTCACCTGTTAAAAAGAGAGCTACCATATACTCATCGACGGTATGAAACAAAACAACCCGATGTTGTTAATTAAACAACACAACTCTTCACCTGTTAAAAAGAGAGCTGTTATATACTTACTGATGAATACAAAAGTTACACCCAGATGGTACAGGGCCCAGGAGCCATTACCGCCTCCCTGTATGACCGCCACTAGGCGGTACAGGGCCCAGGAGCCATTACCGCCTCTCTGCATCACCGCCACCAAGCGGTACAGGGCCCTGGAGCCATTACCGCCTCCCTGCATAACCGCCACCAGGCGGTATACGGCCCAGGGGACACCACCGCCTCCTTGGACACCCCCACCTAAGTGACCTCACCTCTAGAAATCACCAATACCCCTGTTGGCTGAGGGCACCAGGCGGTACCCTACCCCTGTTACTTGCTACCCACACACTTAATCCCCTATAAATAGGGGAAGAGACCTCAGGAGAAAGCCAAGGAATTTGAGCCTAGTTCTACCCTCAAGAACCCAACCAAAAAATCCCGAAACAATAGGCGCCGTCTGTGGGAAGGGCATTACTAACCTTCCCATGTCAAACACCAGTTGATCTACCGCTCACGGGGGGCGCCACAACCCCGATTACGTAACGTAGGGCCAGTTTGAGCAGCTCCAACAGCAAATACACCAGTTCTTTTCACATACACCCGCTAATACAGAATATGTCCCAGAACCTGATCATTCCACCATGGCATCTCCCCAGACCCAAGCTCAAAACCTAAGCGGGCTACTGCTTCTACGTCAAGCGCTTATCTCAATCATGCCAAGAGGGGCTCCAGGGGAGCCTCGAGACCGGCCACATCCTACGTCGTGCCAGGGACTCACTCACCATTCTCATCCCGGATTCTGTTAGCTCCGGCAGGGAAGGTAAAAGTCCCGAACATCGATCTATTTGATGGAACTCTAGACCCTGAAGATCATTTGCCCAGCTTTATGGCCCGGATGTATCTACAAGATGTGGGGGAGGACATTTGGTGTAAATGTTTTCCCGCTACCTTGAAGGGGGTCGCACAAAATTGGTTCGCCTCCCTTCCAAATTCTTCTGTGGATAGCTTCACAGACCTCTCCGAAAGGTTCGTTCGGCACTTCGTTAGTAATAAAAGAAGAAGGAGGATGGCGGCGCATATTCTTAAGTTGGAATAGTATGAAACTGAGCCCTTGAGGAGTTATGTGAAGCGGTTTACGCGAGCCATGATCGACGTCCCTACCTTGTCTGATGAAACGGCCATCACCGCCTTTATTAATGGGTTGCAGAATTCCAACTTTAAATTCGCATTGGCAAAGGGGCCTTCTTCCACCGTCGACGAATTATGGCGGAAGGCCAACAAGTAAATCTTGGCGGAGGATGTCATGCAGATAACACCCAGGACCGAAGTGGCTCAGGCATCTCTAGGGTCAAGAGACCGCCCCAGGCCACCCCAGGGTAGTGCCCGACAGGCCAGGAAGCCGAACGAGCCCACTTTCCGAACTCAGAACCAGCAGGCAGTGCCTCGCCAGCTCTTAGAGGTAAAAACGAAGGGACCATACAAAAACCAAGACCCTACTCCATTTGACGGCAGCAGGCCAATCTGGTGTTCATATCATCAGGTCTCTACCCATGACACGGCAGACTGTCAGGGCTTGAACTTTCGCCTCAAGGAAGCCGAACGTACCGGCCAGTGCGAAGAATATGCTACATTAAAAAAGATGAAGACTGGGAAAGCTCGAACCGCTAGCGATGACGAAAAAGTTCCTAAGAGCACGGTGGCCAAAGTCATTGCCACCATCGCCCCAAAGGTTGCTCCCCCTACCCCAAAGGAGGGGACAGAAATCTCGAACGGGGGAACGGACGCAGCCCGGGAAGCACCCCGGTGTATTAGCTTCACTAGAGAAGACGCCCAAGGTGTGGACACTCGGCAAGAGGACCCCCTCGTGGTTACGACCGGCATCAGCAAACACATGGTACGTAGAATTCTGATCGACCAGGGTAGTTGCGCAGACATCTTGTTCTTGGAATGGTATAACAAAATGGGAATGCCGCTCAGCGCGCTATCACCTGCACCGTACCCCGTCGTGGGCTTTACCGGAGCACCCGTCCTGCCGCAGGGTAGGATAACACTGCCCACCACCTTCAAAAAACAAAGACGAACGACGGTTGGTTAAGATAGAGTTCCTTGTTATCGGCGCTCCCTCTTCCTACAACGTGATCTTGGGGAGGCCCTCCCTGAATCGTTTGAAGGAGGTGGTATCTACCTACCACATGGCAATGAAGTTTGAAGCAGACACTGGGAGCATCATGACAATACGAGGGAGGCATGGCGCGCTCTCAGAGTATTACCATACCTTCTCCAATCTGGCGGTCACGAAAGCTGAACCACTCGAGCTGAGCTCCCCTCCTAAAGTATATCCTTCCCCTCCTGGGGCCTGGATGTTACACCTATCTGGGCACTTCACTCCCTAAACATCTGCGTGAAGAGATCGGCGAGCTCTTGAGGCAATACCGGGACGTCTTTGCCTTTGCCGCCAGTGAGATGCCAGGAATACCGCCTGAAGTGATCACTCATCAACTCAACGTCCGAGATGATAAGACGCCTGTTAAACAACGGAGGCGCAGCTTTCGCACCGAACGCAATGAGATCATCAAAGCTAAGGTTAAAAAGCTATATCAGGCCGGGTTTATACGGGAAGTACTATACCCTGAGTGGTTGGCCAACGTGGTATTAGTGAAGAAATCTAACAGAAGCTGGAGGATGTGCGTAGATTTCACAGATCTCAACGAAGCCTGCCCAAAGGACTCTTACCCCCTGCCTAAAATAGACGGGCTGGTGGATTCCACGGCAGGCTGCGAGTTATTCAGCTTCATGGATGCCTTCTCCGGATACCATCAGATTCAACTGCATTCGGCTGATGAAGAGAAAACGGCTTTCATCACGGCTGAGGGTACGTACAGCTACAAAGTGATGCCATTTGGGCTTAAAAATGCAGGAGCCACCTACCAACGGTTGGTCAACAAAGTTTTTGCACCCCAAGTAGGGCGCAATATGGAGGTCTACATGGACGACATGATAGTTAAGTCAAAGTGTAAGTTGGACCACATTTCTGACCTAAGAGAGGGTTTAGAGGCCCTTCAGAAGTACCGCATGAAGTTGAACCCAGAAAAGTGTTCGTTCGCCGTACCAGACGAAAAATTCTTGGGTTTTATTGTAAATTCCCAAGGAATCGAGGCAAACCCCAAAAAGGTGCAGGCCATACTCGACCTGAGGCCTCCTCGCTGCCCCAAAGATGTACAAAGACTGGCCGGCTGCATGGTCTCACTCAATCGATTCATTAGCCGAGCCGCAGAAAAGGCTCTGCCGTTCTTTAAGGTACTACGAGGGAAACGACCTTTCCTCTTGGATGAGGAATGCGCACGCGCCTTTGATCAACTGAAGAACATTTGGCGCACCTCCCGGTGATCACCTCCCCTCTAGACGAGAAGTTAGGGCTCTACCTGGCCATCTCAGAGAACTCCACGAGTGCAGTGTTAATAGCCGACCGGCAGGGACGACAGCTTTCGATATACTTTGTAAGTCAGACTCTCAAAGACCCAGAAAAGAGGTACCCTGCCATTGAAAAGACCGCCTTGGCCCTGATCACCACGGCGCGTAAGCTAAGACCTTACTTTCAGTCTCACAATGTCACGGTACTCACTAACCTGCCACTCAAGAAGCTGCTCTCCAAGTTAGATTGCTCAGGACGCCTGCTCAAGAGGGCGGTTGAACTCTCTAAGTACGATATACACTATCAGCCTCGCAAAGCCATTAAGGCCCAGGCTTTGGCCGATTTCCTGGTAGAATGTGACTTTGGGGGTGAGACGCCCGGATCAGCAGACGCCCTTGGGGAGATGTCCGTTTGGAAAATGTTTGTAGACGGGTCTGTAAACTCAGAAGGTCGAGGCATAGGCGTAGTACTGATCAACCCCGAGGGAGAGCAGGCGGAATATGTGATAAGGTTACACTTCAACGCAACTCATAACGAAACAGAATACGAAGCCCTGCAGTTGGGCATGGACTTAGCCAAAGCCGCCGGAGCGACTTACCTAGAGGCACAAAGCGACTCAGAGTTGGTGGTGAACCAGGTCACGGGTAGTTATGGAGTAAAAGAGCCGCACCAATCCCGGTACTTGGAGCTGGTTCAAACCAAGGTCTCCGAATTTCAAGGCTTTAACATATGGGGCATTTCCCGGGAAAGTAATCACCGCGCTGACGAACTAAGCCATCTGGCTAGTGCTGGAGGAAGGAACCTCGACGAGCACGTCCATAAGCACGAGTCCCTTGTTAAGTATGTGGACAAGCCCGCACCCCTAGATGTAATGCAAGTACATCATGAGGATAACTGGATGCGTCCACTTTTAGACTTCATCCTTCACGATGTAAAACCCTCGAATCAGGTAGAAGCACGAAGGCTGAAAAGGCACGTGGTACATTTCACAATCGTTGATCAGCAGCTATACAAAAGGTCGTTCACACATCCCTTATTAAAATGTTTAACGCCAGAGGAAGGGGAGTACGTTCTAAGGGAAATCCACGAGGGAATATGTGGGATTCACATTGGAAAACGAGCCTTAGCCGGGATGGCGCTAAGGGTCGGGTATTTTTGGCCCACCTTGGGGAAGGATGCTGGCACCCTTGTGCGAAAATGCGATAAGTGCAAGAGATTCGCACCTCTCATCCATGCTCCCGTCGCGCCACTGCAACCGATCGTTGACCCCATACCTTTCGACCAATGGGGAATGGACATCTGAGGACCTTTCCCCCTAGCCAGCGGGCAGGGAAAATTCTTGATAGTAGCCGTAGACTATTTCAGTACGTGGGTGGAGGCCGAGGCGGTGGCTCCGATTACAGACAGTGCCATGCGGCAGTTTTTATGGAAAAACATCATTACACGTTTTGGAATCCCTAGAGCCATTATCACTGACAACGGGAACAGTTCGCATCGCCACGATTCCGAACATACTGTCAACACATGAACATTGCTCTCCATTTTACCGCCGTCGCTTATCCTCAGAGCAACGGACAAGCTGAATCAGAAAACAAACAAATACTCAACGGGCTTCGGAGAAGGTTGGATGAAGCTAAGGGAAGATGGGTGGAAGAGTTGCCTAGTGTACTATGGGCACACCGAATAATCTACCGCGTGGCTACAGATGAAGCCCCATTCATGCTAACCTATGGGGCTGAAGCCGTAATCCCAGTGGAGGTGGGAGAACCCAGTTACCGCATACATCATTATAATTATCTGGCAATGAAGATCAGCAAAGGTTCGCTCTGGATTTAGTAGACGAAGTTAGGGAGGATGCCCTTCTTCGAATTGTGGCCCAAAAGCAACGAATATCTCAGTACTACAACAAGCACCTAAGGACGAGAAGTTTAGAGGTGGGGGACTTAGCCCTGCGATGAGCAAATACTGTGGCCCAGGAGATCGGAGCCGGCAAGGTACCCGCGAATTGGGAAGGACCCTACCGTGTGGCCCAGAAGCTAGGGGAAGGAAGTTACAAGCTGGAGCGCCTAGACGGTTCTCGGGTACCCTGAGTATGGAACATCAAGAATCTCAAAAAGTACTACGCATAGCTAGGTAAGTCTTGTAAGAATTGTGTAAAATATTGAACTTATACCAGTACTATATAAGTTATATCTCAGGGAACATGGGGCGCCCCATGTACATAAATAAATGGTACTTTCCTAAAGATTGCATCAACATCATTGATATAAGGCCAAGGTAAAAAAAAAAAAAAAAAAAAGGTAGTGTGCAACAAAATATCATTAGTTTCATTAGAGTATACATCCGATAAGGTAACAGAGGAACTTCTGCCTCTAGATATTACCATGTACAAGTACATACATTAGCCAAAAAATAGGGGGTCACAGCAAAAAGGGGCATCCCCCCCCCCCCTTCTCCCGACTTTCTCTTTACATGCTCAAAAAGGGAAAAGGAGAAAGAAGGAGCAAAGTCAGTTAAAGAATGGGCCTAGTTGCTGCCCGCACTTCCTCGAGAGCGAATGATATCCTGGCGAAGCTGGTCCGCCACCCGTTGAAGAGATTCCCGGCTAAGCTGAGGATGACTGCGAGCTAAGAGTCGTGCGAAGGTGGACAGACCTGAGGCAAAGCCCTCCTAGTAATAGGTGCTCGTCGAGGAACGAAACTCAGGGTTCACTTTGAAGCGGGAAACCGCCTCTGTAGCCTCGATCCGAGCATACTGCGCTTCGGTAAGGAGTTCCTCTGACCGTTCCTGCTGGGAAGATAACTCCTCCCTCAGTCCTTGAGCCTTAGCAGCTAACGCCTCCTTCTCCTCTCTCAGCTTGCCCATATCGTCCCTCAATCTCTGGGACTCAGCCACTAACGTTTCCTTCTCCCTTTCCACCCTTAGCACGACCCCAGTCTGTTCCTCTTTTTCTTTTTCAGCTCTCTCTACCGCCTCTACTGATTTTCTCTTTTCCTCTCGTAACAGAGACAATTCCTGCATAGCAGCTTCTTGTTCACGAAACCACCCTAAGGCCATAGCGGCAGAAAGAGAACTGACCTGAAATATAAAATACCAAAGCATGTAGTTAACATGATAATAACTCAAAGGTATAGCATTTAGTCTTGACCTTAGCGACACAAGTGGCTACCGTGTCCCGGGTCACAACTTGAGGGTCTTCGGATGGAAGAACCGTCAAAACAGCACGTTGGATGTCATTAACGATCTGGCAAGGAGAGGGGCGAGTAGAATCCTCGGGAAGTGCGCCTCCATCGGCGAGAGTTCTCTCTTCCCTAGGAGCCTCTCCTTGAGGCTCAGGAGGGACGTCAGCAAGGTCCCCTGGGGCGGACAAATCAATATGAAAGGAGGGCAGAAGGCTGTCTTCTACCTGCATGTCAGGACGTACATCCGCCACCGCCTCCTGGAACGATTCGGGTGGCAGGGACGAGGTCCTGACAGGAGGTCCTCCTCTCTGAGGCACGGGTACTAGCCTTACCGTCTCCACCGATGGTGGCTCTGACACCTCAACCGGCACCTCTAAGAGCCTCCTCCCTTCCTCCGCTCCTTCTGACAATGAGCCTACCTCTATCCCTTCAGGGAGGCTCCCAGCCGGTATAGCCACGGTTGGAGGAGGCTCAGCCATGGTAACCCCAGATGAGGCAACGGTAATGGCTGGCGTAACGCTGGACCTCTCTTCCACAACGAGCTCCGTTATTGGGACAGCTTTGGGACAGGGTACGGCTGACACTCCACCGTCGCCTTGTTGAGGCACAGAGGTATGTACTCCCCGACCGCTGGGAACTGAAGAGGATCTCCCAGCAGCAGGAGACGCCTGAACTATGGGCGTCTTAGGAATGACCTCGGGTGAAGGGGGCACCTCCGAACTACCGCCTGAGGCAGGAGCCTCCGCTTGAGACTTTTATGATCGAGTGACCTTCTTGGGAGGCCCTCCTTCTTCTTCGGTGACAGCCCTCTTACCCCTCCTAGTGGCTCTCTCACCCTTACCCTCATCCTTTTCTCTCTTCTTCCTTTGCCCCTCACGGCAGGATTCCGTGAGGGCTACGATGTCTATGTCGGCCTCTGATCCTAAAAAGAGATAATGAAGCAGCCAAGGTAAAGTCATCAAGTGGTGGTCAATAACAGAAAAAAAAAAGAAAAACTTAGCTGTCCCAAAGAGTTACTCACCACTAACTGGTCGGGCACACAAGCCTGCCCGGATCAACACTTTCTCCGGGCACAATACCTCCTTGGTAGCCAGGTATCGTGATCCTAAATCCCTTTCAAAGTACTGAACTACCTCCCTGTCTAAGGCAGATAGCTCATCCTCGGAGGGGACCCTGCACTTATTCAACGAGGTCCAATAATGAGGGATGCCTAGAGGACTAGGAGGTCTGACCCAAACAAACCTATTCTGCCAAAAATTTACCTTCGAGGGATTAAGCTCCACAAGCTTAATCATGTTGGGAAGAGCATAAAAATTTTATTTAAAATAAACTCTGATGCCGACTATTGGGTTCACAGTTCTTAACTGTGGTCACAACAATAAGCACCTATTAGAGCACTTAGAGTAGGAGACTATTCTCTTTACCTAAGCCCCCGGTCGGAGAGTCATGCTTCGTGACACCTCACGTGCGAGAGTTCCCGGGAATTGGTTTATCTCTATAAACCCTTTGCCCTAATACCGGTTGTTGGGATGAATTTCATAAATTCTCCCTAAAGATTACGCAGCGGAACAGGTTTAGAATTCATAACTCTAAACATAGAGTTGATTTAAAATTCCTAATTTTAAATCTACTGACTTAAATTCATAATTTAAATCATCAGATCTAAATTTCTAATTTAGATCTACAGGCCTTTTACTCTAATACATTCATAACTATACATAAATTTAAATAGGTATAATAACGAATACTGTAAATAAATAGAAGACCGAAACTAAAAGAAGAAGGAAAGAAAAACATACATGGAATTGCTCCAATAAAAAGAAAAACCAGAAAAGAATAATATTCTTCAAAACCGAGACCCCGAGACCTTCTACGCAATAATCTCGAACTGCCCGGAGTGTAGGCTCGGAAAAATATTAAACTGAATCTTCGAAACAATTTCAGAAACCCTAAAGAAATATTTTGACTCTCATAAACTTAATTGCCAAGACCTCGGAATAAGCCCCCTATTTATAGAAATATTCCGGAGCGAGAAAATATAATTAAAATCGAAAAAGGATTGCACAGTTAACATCAAAACGCGTCGTATCATTCAAATATCCAATTAAAACGCTACGTTTCAATGCACAGTACGCGTGTTTTGGCTTATCCCAATGTGCCACGTGTCGGCACGCTATTGGTCCGCACCCGAAGGTGAGGATCCATCCCTGCTGGCCATTACGCGTGACACGTGTCGCGTACTGACTGGTCAGCGGCGTTCGACCTGGATTAAGCCTGTTAAAACTCGATTTTTTTTTTGCTTTGTTTCTCACATGTAAAAATTCATCTTATGAATTTTAATTTTTAAAAATTATTTTAATTTATAATTTTTAAATTTTATTCATCTCATGAATAATGTTTGGCAAAATTAATTTACCCATCGTATGGATAAATAATTAATCTCATAAATTCTTTAATATTTTTCTAATGGCAATAAAATACAGAGGCTTGCGTAGGGACCCCGGGGACAATTTAAATCTAGCTCCAAACGGGTTAAATTAAATCATCTCATGATATTAATTTAATTACCATTTAATGAGACTTAATTCCACTAAATAAATCTCACTGCACTCCAGACTTAAATTATTTATTCGATATCTCCCTAATATACTGTATTGATGACAACAACCCCTCTACGAGATGTCCATGACAAAGGATAGATATAACCACTACCATTATCCTTCTCACAGCTTCTCCATTGGTTACTGACTCGCCCTTCACTGAATAATTCATTTATACTTGAACATATTCACAGTATAAATTCCAAATGTCAAACACTTGGAATACTTTGGCCAAAGTTTTCGAACTATTCAAACATTTGCGAATCAACTAAGGGGACATCTGTATCTTATAAAAGACTGTGGATTCCCTATTGAATACCCTGATCCTTGTCGCACTTCACGCCGCTGCCCAATGTACGTGGGATTTCAGTCATTCGTTTTAGGCATTACTTATAGTACACCAAAGTAACTAACATTCCATGCACAAGTCCAGAATACCCTCAGGATTTAGAGTCATCGTTCAAACAGTACAATGAGAATCACTCATCTCCAATAGTAGTCTAGAAATAAGTAACCCACATGGTCCAACTCAGTGTGTCATACACACTAACCTAACACTTTTGGATCTCCATCCACATGACCAAGACAAGCCATCTAAAGTGTCACGTTATAGTCTTAACATACAAGTGGTCCAGACTTGTCTTCGACTACGAGTCTTTCAAACAATAATCCATATCATTTGTTCCAAGTCTATCTGTGGTTTAGTCTCATAAACCACTTAGAACAAACATGCAAATTGTAGTCTGAGGACTACACCCATCTCATGGATGCCTCTCGAAAGAAAATCACATGCAATATAAATGCTCAAATACACAAATTTAACTAGAAAACGACTGGAACTTCAATTTTATTTATTAATTAAAATAATATATCCAGAATAAATCTGGATTTCAGGACACTGTTCCTAACAAATCCCGCTCTTCCCCTCGAAACTAACAACACCCTTAACTTGTTTGGCCCTAAATAAATAATCAAAGCTACAAGTGGAGGGGGTCAGGCCGGCCACATAACAAGTCAAGAGGTAGTCGTAAATGTTATGAAAACCGTTGGGGATAACTTGACTGGGGCACACGGAATATTGCCTGAAAACCCACTCTAGGATGGGCGGCAAGGGAAAGCGTAAGCCGGCCTCCAAAGCATCCATGTTAACAGCAAACAATTCGAGGGAGCGAGGATATAAAATGTTGTCGCTCTCTCGGGGGCCGACAACTTAGTAATCGTTTGGGAAAAAATATTTTTCACAAAATTTCCTCATTCCCTCTACCGTGGCCAGTGACGATACAAGGTTTCCTAGGGGAAGAGCCATGGCCGTATCAGGATACTGGGCACGCACGGCCATTTCCTCAGGTGATGTTGGTGATGAGGGAGCCAGTTGAGATAATGGCTCCACCATCATTCCCTCATTCGAAGACGCTCCTCCAGCACAGTCTGAACTTCCAATTCCCTTCTGCGCACGTTTTGGAGCCATTTAACTAATTCACAAAATGTAAGGAGAAGTTAGAAAGCGATCTTACCCTAAAAAATAGTAAAAGCCCCACCAGAGCTTCCCGTGGGTAGGGCGGGGGCGCTAGTGTCAGGTGGGGGAGGTACTGCCTGAGGATCAGGCCAACACACGGAGGGGAAAAATCCCTGTTCATAAAACACCCCCACCTCACCTGGGCAAACGACAGGACAGCCGGCGAGAATCGCGGTAAGATCGTTTATAAACTGGGGGTCCAGCTCGAAGCTTCCGTCTAGCTCTTCCATGGAAACCTCAAGTTCCACCATGGGAGCCTCAGGTCCTGCCATGGGAGCCCCAACGAGAAAGCTTCCTTGTTTGAAAAAAAAAAAGGGGGAAAAAGAGAGGACAAAAAACGAAAGGGGGGAAAAACACCGAAAACGCTTCGAAAATAGTAAGAGCACCAGCAAATACCTTTTAATCGTCACGAAAATGAGTAAGGGTGAAGGATGAAAGGGAATCGAGGGGAGAGATGCAGAGGCAAAGTCGGGTGTGCAGAGAAAATGGAGAAGTAAGGAGTCAGGGTTTTTCGTGGGGTTTTTATGAGAAAAGGGAATGAAAGGGGCGTGAGGAGAGAGAAGGCGCCACGTGGTACGACCCCTTTTAGGTTCCACAGGTACAAGTTGGGCAGTCACCTTTCCCCTAAAGTGAAGGAACCGCCTGGCTTTCACCAAACGTGAAAGCCTGGGCATTCTAAGTCCCTTTAACAATGGGGGCTTGGTCTTCTTGCTCAAGTTGAAGTGAAAGAGCAAGAAGAAGTTGGGCGGTCACCCTTCACCTAAAGTGAAGGAACCGCCTGGCTTTCACCTAATGTGAAAGCCTCAGTATTCTAAGTCCCATGAACAATGGGGGCTTGGTCTTCTTGCTCAAGTTGAAGTGAAAGAGCAAGAAGAAGTTGGATGGTCACCCTTCACCTAAAGTGAAGGAGCCGCCTAGCTTTCACCTAATGTGAAAGCCTCGGTATTCTAAGCCCCTTGAACAATGGGGGCTTGGTCTTATTGCTCAGGTGGAGGAGCAAGAGTAAGGTCAAGCTGGGCGGTCACCCTTCACCTAATGTGAAGGAACCGCTTGACTTTCACCTAATGTGAAAGCCTCGGTACTCTAAGTCCCTTGAACAATGGGGGCTTGGTCTTCTTGCTCAGGTTGAAGGGAAAGAGTAAGAAGAAGGTGGGTGGTCACCCTTCACCCAAAGTGAAGCAACCTCCTGGCTTTCACCTGATGTGAAAGCCTCGGTACTCTAAGTCCCTTGAACAATGGGGGCTTAGTCATCTTGCTCAAGTTGAAGTGAAAGACCAAGAAGAAGTTGGGCAGTCACCCTTCACCTAAAGTGAACGAACAACCTGGCTTTCACCTGATGTGAAAGCCTCGGTACTCTAAGTCCCTTGAACAATGGGGGCTTGGTCTTCCTGTTCAAGTTGAAGTGAAAGAGCAAGAAGAAGTTGGGCGGTCATTCTTCACCTAAAGTGAAGGAACCGCCTGGCTTTCATCTAATGTGAAAGCCTCGGTACTCTAAGTCCCTTGAACAATGGGGGCTTGGTCTTCTAGCTCAAGTTGAAGTGAAAGAGCAAGAAGAAGTTGGGCGGTCACCCTTCACCTAAAGTGAAGGAACCGCCTGGCTTTCACCTAATGTGAAAGCCTCCGTACTCTAAGTCCCTTGAACAATGGGGGCTTCGTCTTCTTGCTCAAGTTGAAGTGAAAGAGCAAGAAGAAGTTGGACGGTCATCCATCACCTAAAGTGAAGGAACCGCCTGGCTTTCACCTAATGTGAAAGCCTCAGTATTCTAAGTCCCTTGAACAATGGGGGCTTGGTCTTATTGTCTGGTTGAGGAGTAAGAGCAAGGAAAAGCTGGGCGGTCACCCTTCACCTAATTTGAAGGAACCGCTTGACTTTCACCTTATGTGAAAGGCTCGGTACTCTAAGTCCCTTGACCAATGGGGGCTTGGTCTTCTTGATCAGGTTGAAGGGAAAGAGCAAGAAGTATATGAGCGGTCACCCTTAACCTAAAGTGAAGGAACCTCCTGGCTTTCACCTGATGTGAAAGCCTTGGTACTCTAAGTCCCTTGAACAATGGGGGCTTGGTCTTCTTGCTCAAGTTGAAGTGAAAGAGCAAGAAGAAGTTGGGCGGTCACCCTTCACCTAAAGTGAAGGAACCACCTGGCTTTCACCTAATGTGAAAGCCTCGGTACTCTAAGTCCGTTGAACAATGGGGCTTGGTCTTCTTGAACAACAGGGGCTTGGTCTTCTTGCTCAAGTTGAAGTGAAACAGCAAGAAGAAGTTGGGCGGTCATCCTTCACATAAAGTGAAGGAACCACCTGGCTTTCACCTAATGAGAAAGCCTCGGTACTCTAAGTCCGTTGAACAATGGGGCTTGGTCTTCTTGCTCAAGTTGAAATGAAAGAGCAAGAAGAAGTTGGGCGGTCACCCTTCACCTAAAGTGAAGGAATCACCTGGCTTTCACCTAATGTGAATGCCTCGGTACTCTAAATGCCTTGAACAATGGGGGCTTGTTCTTCTTGCTCAATTTGAAGGGAAAGAGCAAGAAGAAGTTAGGTGGTCACCCTTCACCCAAAGTGAAGGAACCGCCTGGCTTTCACCTAATGTGAAAGCCTCGGTACCCTAAATGCCTTGAACAATGGGGGCTTGGTCTTCTTGCTCAAGTTGAAGGGAAAGAGCAAGAAGAAGTTAGGCGGTCACCCTTCACCTAAAGCGAAGGAACCGCCTGGGTTTCACCTAATGTGAAAGCCTCGGTACTCTAAGTCCCTTGAAAAATGGGGGCTTGGTCTTCTTGCTCAAGTTGAAGTAAAAGAGCAAGAAGAAGTTGGGCGGTCACCCTTCACCTAAAGTGAAGGAAGCGCCTGGCTTTCACCTAATGTGAAAGCCTCGGTACTCTAAGTCCCTTGAACAATGGGGGCTTGGTCTTCTTGCTCAGGTTGAAGTGAAAGAGCAAGAAGAAGTTGGGTGGTCACCCTTCACCTCAAGTGAAGGAACCGCCTGGCTTTCACCTAATGTGAAAGCCTCGGTACTCTAAGTCCCTTGAACAATGGGGGCTTGGTCTTCTTGCTCAAGTTGAAGTGAAAGAGCAAGAAGAAGTTGGGCGATCACCCTTCACCTAAATTGAAGGAACCACCTGGCTTTCACCTAATGTGCAAGCCTCGGTATTCTAAGTCCCTTGAACAATGGGGGCTTGGTCTTCTTGCTCAAGTTGAAGTGAAAGAGCAAGAAGAAGTTGGGCAGTCACCCTTCACCTAAAGTGAAGGATCCGCCTGTCTTTCACCTAATGTGAAAGCCTCGGTACTCTAAGTCCCTTGAACAATGGGGGCTTGGTATTCTTGCTCAAGTTGAAGTGAAAGAGCAAGAAGAAGTTGGGCGGTCACCCTTCACCTAAAGTGAAGGAACCGCCTGGCTTTCACCTAATGTGAAAGCCTCGGTATTCTAAGTCCCTTGAACAATGGGGGCTTGGTCTTCTTGCTCAAGTTGAAGTGAAAGAGCAAGAAGAAGTTGGGCGGTCACCCTTCACCTAAAGTGAAGGAGCCGCCTGGCTTTCACCTAATATGAAAGCCTCGGTATTCTAAGTTTCTTGAACAATGGGGGCTTGGTCTTCTTGCTCAAGTTGAAGTGAGAAAGCAAGAAGAAGTTGGGCGGTCACCCTTCACCTAAGGTGAGGGAACCGCCTGGCTTTCACCTAATGTGAAAGCCTCGGTATTCTAAGTCCCTTGAACAATGGGGGCTTGGTCTTATTGCTCAGGTTGAGGAGTAAGAGCATGGAAAAGCTGGGCGGTCACCCTTCACCTAATGTGAAGGAACCGCTTGACTTCCGCCTAATTTGAAGGAACCGCTTGACTTTCGCCTAATGTGAAGGCCTCGGTGCTCCAAGACCTTTAAACTATGGGGTCTCGGTGTCACTTGTAAAAAGAAAGCAAAAAATGGTCTGGCAACCGTGTGTCCCACCTAACGTCAGGGATGGGCGGTAAACTCTCACCAGCTTGAGAGCCCGCGGTTTTTGGCCCCATCTAACACAGGGGCAGTTGTGCGTCCCACCTAACATCAGGGACGGGCGGTAAACTCTCACCAACTTGAGAGCCCCCGGTTTTTGGCCCCATCTAACACAGGGGCGGTTGTGCGTCCCACCTAAAATCAGAGACGGGCGGTAAACTCTCACCAGCTTGAGAGCCCGTGGTTTATGGCCCCACCTAACACAGAGGCGGTTGTGCATCCCGCCTAACATCCGGGACGGGCGGTAAACTCTCACCATCTTGAGAGCCCGAGGTTTTTGGCCCCATCTAACACAGGGGCGGTTGTGCGTCCCACCGAACATCAGGGACGGGTGGTAAACTCTCACCAGCTTGAGAGCCCGCAGTTTTTGGCCCATTTAACACAGGGGCGGTTGTGCGTCCCACCTAACATCAAGGACGGGCGGTAAACTCTCACCAGCTTGAGAGTCCGCAGTTTTTGGCCCCATCTAACACAGGGGCGGTTGTGCGTCCCACCTAACATCGGGGACGGGCGGTAAAACTCTCACCAGCTTGAGAGCCCGCGGTTTTTGGCCCCATCTAACACAGGAGCGGTTGTGTGTCCTGCCTAACTTCAGGGACGGGCGATAAAATCTCACCAGCTTGAGAGCCCGCGGTTTTTGGCCCCCTCTAACATTGGGACGATCAGTAAACTCACACAAACATAAGAATTCATACCAAGGAGATAGAAATATCCCATGAGCACTCAGCAACAAACGCACGCACATGATGAAGGTAAAAGGTTGAAATATAAAATCTTCATAGCTAGGATGTTCACATATATTACAACAAAATTTCATTACATCAAGCTTCCGATAATACAACTACAACGCCAAAAGTAACATACAAAGAGATTCCAAAACACCCTCCTACGATTACCACGACGTACTCGAACGGGGGATGGAGAATCAGGGGATCATTCCCACAACGAAACAAAGAGCTCGAATATGGAAACAACTGGGTATGAAATTCCCCCTGATAGTGCCTTAAGAAAACTGGACGGCCAAGAAGATCTCCCCGAAGTGCACACTGGAACACCTGATTGCGTGCAAGAAATGTTAGGTGTTCTTTTGACACGGCAAAGCTTGTGATGGCCGGATCCCATCTACCTCCGGACCATGGCAGTCGACCGAGTAACCGATCCCGCCTTACCCAAGAGGAGGGATCCTCCATGTTAGTCAATGTCCAGATAGTCAACACTGGACTTCGAAGCGTTATCAGGCATAGGGATGAGTGTCCCGTGGTCACATCCCACCACCTTGAATCTTCGCCTCTCGGCTCGATGACAGGTTATCCCAAACCACGCCCGGAAGAGTCATATTATAAACTACCCCTGTCTCGGTATTCCAGGGAACTATGTATGGGCAGTTATTACTACCGTCGATATAGTGGCCCCAGTCAGACAGAAAGAAAAGCTCCCCATACAAACAGACATGATCCATGAGAAAAACGTTTCGGGGACCCATGTTCAGGCTTCTCCAAAAATTCCAATCGCCCTGCCAAAAATACACCTGATACGAGGTAGGCCAAAAGCTGTGGCAAGGGTAGGACAAGTCCATTGCCATAAGGAAAAGGTAGAAACCGAACTGAGGAGTAGAGTCAAAGCATCCAAACACTAAGTTTAAAGGTGTATCCAAACAGTTCGTTAAAATGCCTTCAGGCAACGGCACCAACTGACGTACGCCGAGGGCAAGGTTACACACAAACAACTTGGAGAGATTGTAATCTCGGTACAATACTAGACCACCCTGAACACTGAGAACTCTAATATTATCCGTCAACACCTCCATTGCCTCCGGCGGCATAACTGGGGAAAAGTCCCTGGAAGATGAAAATGCCCCCAGATTGTCATGGGAAAACTCACTTTCTGGTTGCAACAAGACCCCATCAGCGTCACGCTCAAGCGCGCGGAAAGACTGTTTCTTAACAAAATCATTATCGGTAAGTAAACCATAAAACCCAGAAGAGGCACAACAAAATCTTAAAAGAGATTTGGCAGGAAGCCAAGATAAAATCTCACGAGTGACATCCTCCATAATCAGCTCCCAAGATACCAGTTACAGAATGGGAGAAACAAAGAGTGCCTAAATGGTGACGGTATGAAGGGGTATTTATACACTTTGAGACCAAAGAAACTTTGACCTCAAAGTGGGGGGCTAACTGATGAATACAAAAGTTACACCCAGAAGGTGCAGGGCGCAGGAGCCATTACCGCCTCCCTGCATGACCGCCACCAGGCGGTACAGGGCCCAGGAGCCATTACCGCCTCCCGACATAATCGCCACCAGGCGGTATACGACCCAGGGGACACCACCGCCTCCTTGGACACCCCCACCTAAGTGACCTCACCTCTAGAAATCACCAATACTCCTATTGGCTGAGGGCACCAGGCGGTACCCTACCCACGTTACTTGCTACCCACGCACTTAATCCCCTATAAATAGGGGAAGAGACCTCAGGAGAAAGCTAAGGAACTTGAGCCTAGTTTTACCCTCAAGAACCCAACCAAAAAATTCGAAAACACTTACCAACGACACGAAACAACACGACTCTTCACCTGTTAAAAAGAAAGCTACCATATACTCATCGACGGTATTAAACAACACAACATAAGGTTGTCAATTAACTATACGATTCTTCACCCATTAAAAAGAGAGCTACCATATACTCATCGACGGCACGAAACAAAACAACATGATGTTGTTAATTAAACAATGTAACTCTTCACCTTTTAAAAAGAGAGCTACCATATACTCATTGACAGTACGAAACAATACAACATGCTGTTGTCAATTAACGATACAACTCTTCACTTGTTAAAAAAGAGCTACCATATACTTATCAAGGATACAGAATAATATGATGTTGTTAATTAAACAATACAACTCTTCACCTGTTAAAAAGACTATCCTACACCTGTTAAAAGTACAGCCAGACATTCAAACATATCACAAAACCACACATTCTCATGCAAAGTCAAGCATACCCATTTGCAAAACAAACTTCCCATTTGAACATACAAGCGTCTCACATACCAAGATACCATCACCCATGTTTATCCATCATATAGCCAATAAAATCATCACACTACTATCAAGAAAAGAAGAGAGAATAAAAGAAAACTATAACCTCATAAGACCTAAGCTCACGAATAAGCATTATGTCTAGTAGAGGGAGAAGCATCCCTCTGAGATAACTCCTCATTATTCTCATTAGTAATTTGAGAAAGTAAAGAATCTACCATAGGGTGAGTAAAGTTGGGACCACCATCACCAAGCTTATGGGATAACGAGCAAACCGTAATAAGTACAACATGAATGAAAGAACATATTTACATATGCGAATGGAGGCAATGCTCCTCCCTCTGGATACAAAAAGAAGGTAGAGGCGATGCAATGACCAATCCCTGATTCATAGGAGATAAAATATCTTCTAGCTTACCGGGAACTGCTGGATTATCTAAAACACGCCGATATAGGAAGAAATATGGCTGTTGGAACCCGAGCTCATTTTCACAAATAAAACCACCTTACCCACAAAAAAAAGAAAGAAACTTTACTTCTTTTAAGATGATTAAGGCACAATAAGAAGGTTAGGTAAAGTAAAGTTGTTAACACCTGCAAGGCCACACAACACACATTACAAAGCAAATTTTGATCAAATTAATAATTAAAAACATCCACAAACTAGCATGGCAAGGCACACGTTACACTAGAACATGAAAGACTTTTAATTAAAGCCATGTAAATTAAGATTGTTAGCACCTGCAAGCCAACAGGGCACACGCTACAAAAGAGATTGTGATTAAGCTGCAGTTAATAACACGCATGCAAAATAACAGTATATTCAGCATTAACAAGTTGACAGACCAAAAGAAGATAGGTATAACTTGTAAAACTACAGTATACCCCAAAAGACGAACTTTTTGCAAAACTAGAGCAGAATCAGTGTCAAAACTTAAACTAAAATCTAATCCACACAGAAACCATAAAAATCGCAACCAACATCCTCCATTTCGAACATATGGTCAAAAAAAAAACCTTATATATTCCTATGAAATTAGGGCAAAAAGGGATAAAAGACACCATAACTAATATCAAAAGCCAATAAAAATCACAGAAAATAGAAGAAAAACAAGCCGAACGACCATTATAGGGAGGATGGAGGAAAGCTTGGTGAAGAAGAAAAGAAGGAGTGAAAAAGGTGAGGAAGGGAGGGGAAAAAACAAGGGAGAAAAGAAAGAAAAAGAAAGAAGAAAGAAAGAAGAAAAAGAAAAAATAAAAGAAAGAAAAAAAGAAAAAAGAAAAAGAAAAAAAAAGAGGAGGGAAAAAAAACACTATTAGTATAAATTATTTTATACACTGGGGGCTACATTAAACGTCCACCGGTATAAGAATGGAGATGTAAGTGAGTGAAATTGTAAATAATTTTGTACAATGGGAGCTGCGTTAAATGCCCAATAGTGCAAAAATGAAGATATAAGTGATTGAGATTATAAAAAATTTTATACACTAGGGGCTGCATCAAACGCCCACCAGTATAAAAATAGTAGATATAAGTGATTGAAATTATAAATAATTTTATATACTGGGGGCTACGTTAAACGCTCACCAGTGTAAAAAGTAAAAGATATAAGTGATTGAAATTATAAATAATTTATACACTAGGGGCTACGTTCAACGCCCACCAGTGTAAAAATGGAGATATAAGTGATTGAAATTATAAATATTTTATACATTGGGGGCTACGTTCAATGCCCACCAGTGTAAAAATGAAGATATAAGTGATTGAAATTATAATAATTTTATACACCGGGGGCAGCATCAAACGCCCATCAGTATAAAAATAGGAGATATAAGTAATTAAAATTATAAAGAATTTTATACACTGAGGGCTATATTAAACGCCCACCAGTGTAAAAATAGGAGATATAAGTAGTTGAAATTATAACTCATTTTATACACTGGGAGTTACGTTAAATCCCAACCAGTATATAAACAGATAACATAAGTAATCAAAATAACAAATAGTTTGGCACCCTGAGGAGCTACGTAAAACGCTTATTAATATAGAAATTAAAAACAAGGATAATCTCATAGATTAAAAATTATTCAGAATTCATAACCAAGTTATTTGCCACGAGGAATAAAACAAAAGGATTGCCCAAGTAAGTACCCAAATAAAAATTATCAAACAGTTATACATCCCTAATTCATACAATTCACGTATTTCATTTCCTTCACAGCACACCCAAAACACTGTTTTTCATTCATACAAACATGTTTACATAACATACCTGAGACAAGCTCATCCGATAGCCCATGAGTAACCCCGACAAAGTACAAAGTTATTTATCTACAACACCTACCTTTAATATACACAGGAAGTCATCAAAATAAAACAACAAATTATCCCACAAGTATAAACTGGAGCACCACAAGGATGGAGTGAACTCCAATATGCGTACAAACGCACCCCATATCCATGTGGACATATGACCTGGAGTGCCCTTGATGAGGTCCAGAAAAAGCATAACTATAAACTTTAAACTTGGTAGAAAAGATTACGAGAGAATCTGTCACTGTAAAACCTATCACACCTACATTTCCCTGCACATTTGGATGATGGATGTTGAAGAAAATGTTTCAAACGAAAAACCACGAATTCACATCCCTTAGATCTAAAAGACTCCACAAGGAAAGAGCCAAGCCGTGCAAAGCGACCAAACAAAGACGTTCTTATCAACAGAAAATTCCTAAACTTTGACTATGAACGACTTCATCACGAATATTTGAAGGAGGGAATAAAAGTGTAGTAGAACCCTCCCTTATCTCCTACGACACTATGTACGGATAAAAGTATCTGATAAAAGGTAAAATACCTCGTCACAAAGCACCGGAGGAGTAAAATCTATTGTACCCCCACCTGTACTAACATTCGCTCGATAACGCCAAGTACCGCGATCCAAGTAAAAAACTAAATACCAATCTCCTTTAGCCCAAGAGTTGATTCTTAAGTTAGCCTCAAGATTATGAGAAAACACAAAAATATGGTAATTAAAAGGATAGAGAGAAGCATCTTCAGAACAAACAAACACCACATTAAGAATACTACTCAGATAGCGTAATTCTTCAAGTAAGAAGAATGAAAGATATGTTCCGGTGGATGGATTACATATAAATAAGCCCAGTGGCCAATAAAAAGGGATGCCCTGGTATAAAACTAATCCATTACTCACCCCCACGATTTCCTTATCCTCCGTCAAGAAATGCAAAGATCCGGGACTGAGGTAAGGCGCGAAAAAAGGCAGGTGTAACAAATGCATCTCTACATGTTCACCAAAAGGAGATCGATGCTCATTTAAAAAAAGCACATTATCTGCCAGATGCCGAAAGGCGTTCATGGATTGATCTTTAAAAAAACTCGCCTGTAAGAAAAGCTGACCATAAAATAGAGAAATCACATGACATCGATATAAGGCTTTAACAGACAACTATGAGAGTATTAGGGACAAAATATCTTCCAAAAATATTTCCATCTTAAATGTTATAAGTAAGAAAATTGAGAGCTAAAGAGAAGTCATCACATTAAAGTAATTTTTACAAAGGGAAAGTTTAGATAAGTAATATACGAAGAAAAGTTGTTATACTCAAAAGAAGGATAGTTATAGGAAAAAAGAGAAGGAACAATAATAGGTTGATACTTTCTAAACAAAAGAACGAAATTTGTTTGAAAAGTGGGGGCCTAATATGTTTGTAATTCAGAAAAATAACTAAAAATTAACGCAATTCGCCTAGTAGGGGTAAAAAAAACTATATTATTTGCCCAGTAGAGGTAAGAAATAACAAAATTTGCCCAGTAGGGGTAAAAATCAACACTATTCGCTCGGTAGGGTAAAAATCAGCATAATTGGCCCAGTAGGAGAAAAAATAACATTATTCGCCCAGTAAAGGTAAAAAACAACATAATTCGCCCAATAGGGGTAAAAATCAATACTATTTGCCTAGTAGTGGTAAAGAACAACATTATTCTCCCAGTTGAGGTGAAAATCAACATAATTCGTCCAGTAGGGGTAAAAATCAACACAATTTGCCCAGTAGGAGAAAAAACAACATTATTCGCCTAGTAAGGGTAAAAATCAACACAATTTGCCCGGTAGGGGTCAAGAACAACATTATTAGCCCAGTAGGGGTTAAAAAACAACATTATTTGCCCGGTAGGGATAAAAATCAGTACAATTCGCCTATATATTGACAGAACAATGTAAACTTATCCATCTTTACTTTTTTTAAGATACATTTGAAACTTAATTTGTAAGAAAAGGAAAGGGACACTTGTCCAACACTAAAAACATCATTCTACCACTATAAATAGAAAAAAGGAGGAATGAAAGAACGACAAGAAAACCCATAGGATAATGGGGATCTCGATAATCTTTAAGTAGCTTGAGTTTAGCTTCTTCCCAAACACTTATTAAACACAACAAACAATTGTGCATTTAATTTACCCAGTCATCGATGCCAAGTGTCATGATGCTACAGGCGCGGATAGCTGAATACAGGGTGCTATGTAGAGCTATGTGTCATCTCGTGGTTTGCCGCATCCATTAGACGCAGATTGCAACCTGCGCCAGCAATTTTTTTTTAAATTCCCACATGTAACAAATTCGTCTTATGAATTTTATTTGGTAAAATTAATTTATTCATCTTATGAATAAATAATTGATCTCATGAATTATGTTTAGCAAAATTAATTTATTCATCTCATGAACAAATAATTCATCTCATGTATTCATTTTAAATATTTTCAATCGGTGTACTTCTAGAGGCTTGTAGAGGGACCTCGGGACAATTTAATTCTAGTTTCAAATGGGTCAAATCTAATTATCAGTACTTGATAACATTGATTACCATTTAGTAATGTTTAGTTCCACTATACAAATACTATTGCACTCTAGAATCAAATATATTTATTCAAATATTTTTAATGACTTTAATTGTGACAATCAACCCCTTTATTGGATATCCATGTAGAAAAATAGCTTTAACTACTATCACTAATTTCATCACATCCTTAACTATATTTTCCCACTCGCGCTTTTCGAACACTTCAATAATGTAGAGAACGGTTTCTATGTTAATTCCAAATGTCAAACGTATGGAATACTTTGGCCAATGTTTCTCGAATATGTTTGTATGTTGCGAATCAACTAGTGGACATCCTTATCTCATTAGGGACTATAGTTTCTATGTAAAACAATTTTTCCCGCTACACTTCCTGTCATTACCCAATGCACGTAAGATTTAAGCCAACCAACTTTGACTAATCCTTTTGGTACGTTAAAGCAACGAACAATCCATGCACTAGTTTAGACTATTACTTGGATTTAGAATTATCATCTCACGGAATTAATGTTTTCTGATAGCAGTAGAGAAGCAATTAATCCAGGTGTTTTTGCTCAGTGTTCTAATCATACAGATAACACCAATTTAATATTTTTGCATTTCCATCCACATGACCAAAACAAGTCATCTAAAGTATCATATTATGGTCTTATCAAACAAGTTGTCCAAACTCATCATTAACTATGAACATATACTTCGACAATATATCATTAGTTTGATCTAAGTCCATTTATGGTTCAATCTTATTGACCACTTAGACTAAACCTGACTGGGAAAGAACTTTTGGGGGGAGGCTGTGGTTATTGCATGTTATCTAATACGTTGAACCCCCTCTTCTGTAATTGATTTCAAAACCCTGAAGAAAAATGGACTGGAAAAACAAGTGACTATTCTATTTTAAAATTTTTTGGATGTGCTGCATATGCACATCAATCAAAAGGAAAACTTGAACCTAGAGTTGTAAAAGGTGTTTTGTTAGGCTATCCTGATGGTGTAAAGGGTTATAGAGTGGGTGTAAGGGATGGTAATAGAACCAAAATAATAATTAGTTGGGATGTGACCTTTAATGAGGAAAAAATTCCATATTTAAAGAAACCCGTAGCTGCTGGGACTGTAGTTACTTCTACCAGCCCTAGGAAGTTTGACCCTAAACTCTATGAGTTCGAAATTAGCCCACCTGAACCTGCATAACAGGAAAACCAGACCTTAGATCCTTAAGAAGAGGTGACTGTCAATGCTGAGAGGAGCACTGAACCTCAAGAAATAATTGAACATATGGACCTATCTAACTACCAACTAGCTAGGGATAGGGAGATGAGAGAAACTAGGGCACCTATTAGATTGGGCTCTGCTGATTGCATAGCCTATGCCCTAAACACTACCTAAGAATATCTTGAGTCTGAACCTCTCACTTATTCTCAAGCTATCAGGGGGGCAGCCTCTGAACAGTGGCTTAAGGCCATGACAGAGGAAATGGAAAGCTTCAACAGGACCAAAAACCTGGGTTTTGGTTCCTAAACCTATGGGTAGGAAGTTGGTAGGTTCTAACTGAATCTATAAGGTCAAGGAACCCAACATCTGGACAGCCAAGGTTCAAGGGCAGATTAGTTGCAAAAGGTTTTTCACAAAAAGAAGGGGTAGATTACAATGAGATATTCTCTCCTGTTGTTAAATACACCACCATAAGAATCCTTATGGCACTGACTGCTAAGCTCAATATGTTTTTAGAACAAATGGATGTTACTATAGCTTTCCTTCATGATGAGTTGGAAGAAGAGATTTTTATGACCCAACTTGAGGGTTTTATTGAACCTGGTTGTGAGGAACATGTTTGTCTGCTAAAAAGGTCTTTGTATGGCTTGAAACAATCCCCTAGGTAGTGGTACAAATGTTTTGACCAATTCATGATGAGTAGGGGCTTTAGCAGATCAATTCATGACACTTGTTTTTACTTCAAACATGCTGATATTGATGATGCACTCTATTTACTGATCTATGTTGATGATATGCTCATGGCTAGTAGATCTATGAATTGTATTAATGATTTAACGCTAATGCTTTCTGCTGAGTTTGATATGAAAGATTTAGGGAAGGCCAAAAAAATACTTGGTATGGAAATTACCGGGGATCTTACTGTTGGAACAGTGTATCTGTCACAACAAGGGTACTTGAAGAAGGTATAAAATAGGTTTAATATGTCTGATTGTAAACCTGTTAAGTTGCCCTTGGCAAGTCAGTACAAATTTTCAATTGAACAGTGTCCTTCTAATGAAATGGATAAGAAACAGATGGAAAGGGTCCCATATGCCAATGTTATAGGTTCCCTAATGTATGCTATGACTTGTACGCGACTAGACTTAACTTTTCCTTTAAGTGTTCTGTCTAGGTTTATGAGTAACCTAGTAAAAGAACATTGGGATGGGGTTAAGTGGTTATTAAGGTACATTAAGCAAATCTATAAGTTGGGACTTACCTTCTGTAGGACAGAAATAGACATTAGGTTGATAGGTTACACTGATTCTGATTTTGGGGGAGATTTAGATAAAAGAAGGTTAACTAGTGCTTACCTTTATACTCTAAATGGTGGAGCCATCCATTGGAGATGAAAGCTACAGTCTATGACTGCTTTGTCAATAGCAGAGGCAGAATTCCAAGCCCTAACTAAAGCTATAAAAGAAGCTATCTGGTTGAGGGGCCTGTTGTCTGAAATTAATCTGGATTATGGGCATCTTATACTATTTTCGGATTGTCAGGCAGCCCTTGCTTTGTGTAAAAACTCTGTTTATCACGATAGGACTAAACACTTAGCTATTAAGAGAAGTTTTGTGAATGATATGCTGGAAAAGAACACTGTTGAACTGCATAAAATCTATACTGATGTAAATCTAGTGGATATGAGCACTAAGAATGTGACTTTGGACAAATTAATCAAGTGTATTAATTTGGTTCAAAGTGATTGGGATCATGGATGACCAATCATGTGAGTTTGCTCCTTATTACTAGGGAATCAAGGTGGAAAATTATTGAATTATTGGTCCCTATATGGCTTAATTATGACAAATATTATCTTAGTCAAGTATTGTTCAAGTATTATAGATCAAGTAGACTCCGGAATATATGTTGTATTTGGTATATATAATAATGAGTGGTATATGATGTAAATAATAATATGTACAGGGGTAGATTTGAATTAGTTTAAATCTGGTCATTAAGGAGATTGACCATAATGCCTCTGCCCATATGCTCTATTTAGCTGCCCGTGTGATAAACGTTGCTTCCTAAAGCTTGCTGGAGAAGCTTCCTCATCTTGTTTAAATGAGGGGACATGCGTCACCCATGTTGCGCTTGATTGTGTTTGTTTAGGATGATCACCATCGTTGATAGAAACAAGATGAATGGTTGAGATCGGATCTACAGCCTTGCCATGAATTGCTTTGCCCCATGTGTATATAAAGGACCCTTTTTCTTTAGGGTTTCCTCACGGTGCCCTTTTCCCCTGAGTTTTCTTCTCTGTCTTCAACAACGCTCTCTCTCTCTTCTTCCTGAGGCGATTTGGAGGCGATCTTGTAGATCTGTGGGAGTTAAGGCTTGCATGTTCAGATCTTGTCAGCTTGGAGCTTTGAGAAGCCATTGCTGGCTTCTTTGTGAGTATCTCTTCTCTCTTCTAGTTTGTGTTTTTACGGTAAAGGTTTCTAACTTAGGAACTTTGAGATATGGTTGTATTTCGTTATTGTCGGGGTGATTTGGTTTGTTTTAACTTGAAACTTGACTATAGTGGAGAGACTTCCCTAGAAATAGGGAGCGGTGGAGTAGGTTCTTATTTAAAGGCTGAACCACGTAAATCTTGGTGTTCTTTGACATGTGTGTGTTGATCTTTCATTTGATACTTATTTTATTATAGTTACAGGTTTAATCTTAGATCTAAAAGTCTATAATAATATTCACTAAAGTTTCTTTACGATCTGAAGTTTTTTGTTTAAGATCCAAAGTTTTTGCGACTAAAACTCAACATATATGTTTGTAGTCGGTCATAAGTTTGGACAACTTGTCTGATAAAACTATAATATGATACTTTTGATGACTCATCTTAGTCATGTGAGTTAGGGATCCAAGAGTATTATGTTGGTGTTGTCAATAAGATTGGAACACTGAGCAGGACCACCTGAATTATTTATTTCTTAACTGCTATCAGAAATGATTAATTCGGTGAGACGATTACTCTAAATCCAGGAAATAGTTTGAGCTCGTGCATGGATTCTTCGTTGCTTTGATGTGCTATAAGAATTAATCAAAATGCGATGACTCTTCATTGCTTTGATGTGCTAAAAGAATTAATCAAAATGCGATGACTTAAATCTTACGTACGTTGGGTAATGGCACGAAGTGTAGTGGGAAAAGCTATTTTACATTGAATCTATAGTCTCTAATGAGATAAAGATGTCTCTTTAGTTGATTTCCAAGCATATGAACAGATTTTTGAATCTTTGGCCAAATTATTCCATATGTTTGACATTTAGAATTAATACGAAAATTGTTTTGTATTGTTGAATTGTTCAAGAAGGACAGGTTGGAAATTACGACAAGAAATGTGAAAAGTAACGATAGTAGTTAAAGTTACTTTTGTTCACGGATATCTAATAGAGTAATTAATTGTCATAATAAAGGTTATTTGGGAAATTGTTGAGTGAATATATTTAATTCTAGAGTACAGTAAAACTTATTTAGTGCAATTAAATTTTACTCAATGGTAATCAATTGTTATTATGAGGTGATAATTAGATTTGTCCCATTTGAAGCTAGAGTTAGATTATCCCTGAGGTCCTTGCGCAAGCCTCAACTTGAGCATTGTTTGAAAATATTTTTAAAAAAAATTCATGACATAAATTATTTATTTATGTTAAATAATTTTTTATGCTAAACAAATATTCATGAGATGAATATATAAGACAATAAATTATATTGTGGTTTAAACAAAAATGAAAAAAAAATTAAATATACATATAAATGCTCTAAGCAACCTGCCCAGTGTATGTTAAAACTGAAGTGGGGCCCCATGCAAGGCCTACACTTATATATATATATATATATATATATATATATATATATATATATAGGGTGGCGTTCTTATGAGAGCATGAGAGCGTGAGAGGGGCAAATCCTGGTCCTCTATTGTAATGGACGGCCAAGATTTTTTCGACATTAAAAATATAATAACAAATTACGGCTAAGATTTGTTGAGTATTGAAAAAACAAAATTTCCCTTCCTTACCCCTTCTTTCTTATTACACATGAAGGAATATGGGTCGTAAATTGTTATTTTTTTAATATTCAATAAATTTTTGGCCATTCATTACAATAGAGGGCCATGATTCGCCCCTTCTCACGCTCTCACCCTCTCATCAGAACTCCTATATATATATATATATAACACAATTTGTTTTTTATTATAAAAAACATTTTTGAGCTGTGGAGAATTAATATAAGTTAAAAGGTTTGGAACCTGGTTTTCTCCTGTGACTAAAACCCTAAAATTATTTTAGGGATATTCTAAATTATTGTTTAGCATACTTTTTTTGAAAAATTATTTTTCGGAAAGATGTAAGGAAAAAGTTTGTTCCGAAATTTTTCCTAAGTTAAATATTTTTGAGAGCCCACACTCCCGGTGCTAGAAGAGGTCATTGCGAAGAAGACTTTGAGGTGTCGAGAATTCTTCTTCTAATTTCAGATATTCAAGTTGGAGTTGGGATTCATGCTTCAGGTTTGTCTAAATTAAGTATTTGATATTTGATTTGTTTTTTTTTCCTTTATTTCATTTGTTCTACATACTATGCTTATACTTGTTTTATTCAATGTTTTTTGTTTGTCAATATTATGAACCTATTAGAGTAAGATGTAGATCTAATTAAATAGTTTAATTAGGTTAGGACTTTAGATTTAAAATTAAGAATTTCAAATTGGTATTCCGCTGCACCCACTCTGGCCAATTCGGGAAATATCTTTGAAACAATTTTACAACAATTGCTATTAGAGCCAACTTTGAATGTGTTCGCGGTTGACATTAAAAATATTAGGTTTGATTAAATTGGAGTATAGAGAACTTCAAAAAGTATGAAATTGAGGATTTCATTAAAGGAAATTGTAATCCTAAAGATTGTTGTTAAAATTTTAATAACAAGATTGCAGGTTGATTAAGGTTTTACATTGTTTAAGATTTTAGATGAGTCATGATTCAATTAAGGGGCATATTTCTAAATCAAGTATAATGAGATTAAATATTCAAATAGTTGAACTATTTAGAATATTAATCAAAAGCGATTAGGTTTTGAACCAAGGTACAAAATATTCAATTGTTGAACATTTTATGACAATCCAAAACAAAGAATATCTAATGGGATAGATGTACAGTTTACAATCTAATGAGATTAAGATCTAAAAGTAGTTATTTATTTATTTAAATTAAAAAAAAGGAAAAGGTGGTGGTGGGCACCAAGTCTCCTTTTATTATAAATTTTTTTAATTTTTTTATTTACCTAATTTGAACAAAATAAATAATTAATTAGGGTGGGATCCTAATTAAGATTGTTTGATAATCTTTTCTAAAAATGTTTAAGAAAAATCTTTAATTAATCCGACCTTTTGACCTTAAGTTATGTTATTCAAAAGGATTGGCAACAACATATTAAAGGTTGTCTATATGTTTGATATTATTTAAATAATTTAAATATTATGTATAATATGAATAAGGTTAGACGATCATGTAAATATGCAACTTGGTGAAATATTTGATTTCATCTAGTGGGAAATTTTTTTCAAATAAATCTCATGAGATTAGATAATTCAAAAGTTGAATTATTTAAAAGGAAAATTCTCATACGTATTTAATGAAATTAGATTACATAGGTTGTATAATTAAAGGAACCTAATATGATTAGGGTTTTATTTAATTGTTGAATAAAATTTAGAATGTAATTCTAATATTGATTATGAGATAATCAAACTTAAAAGAAAGATTCTTCATTAAAATTTTAAGTGGAAGCGAGGTTCATGAGTTGATTCCTCACGGTCTCCATTGCTGGTCTAATGGTATAGTGGATAGGTGCTACTCCTTTAGAAGGGTGTTTGTTCACAAAATACAAGGTTAGAATTATTTAGGATAGATAGAGGTAAGGAAAAGTAGATGTAGCTACATTGACATGGAGTATCTTGTTTACTTGTACTAATATCTAGGCAATGGTATGTACTTGACTAGAATAATATACTAGTCTCCTAGGAGCATTCTGAAGGCCCAAAGAGCAACATAAGAAGGGGTGAATTACGTTCTTTTGCGATAAATAAAAAAAATAACTTTATGAAACAAAAATTAAATTAAAAGTTAGACAATGTATATGAAATGAAAAAGATAAAGGCAAGAATAAAAAGATGCACAAAAGTTTTTATAGTAGTTCACTTCCAAACAAGAAGCTATTCCACTTTTCAAGTGACTACTCTTCATCACTTGAGCCTTTAAGTAAGCTTGATGATCCTTTTTAAAACCAGGCTTAGGATCCAACCTTTAGAACTTGTCTTTTTGTACATAGGCTTAATGATCAACAATAAAGAGAATAAGTGATGCTCAAGAAAATTTCAAGAAAAACAGAAGATTAAAATGTAAAAGCGCAAGTAGAACAAAAGAACTTTTGATGAGTAAAAACTTGAAGAATTGAATGGTTTTTATCAAATAATTTAAGCCCTATTTATAGGCTAAAAGGACATAGGAGCCATTGGGAAACTTTAAAAAAATTGGACAAAAATCAGAGTTAAAATGTAGCCGTTAGAGCTTTCGCAAGGCTGTGTGTCGACATACAGCTGCTTCAATTGGCTACTGTATGTCTGTGTGTTGACACATCCCTTCTGCGTGTTGACACTCAGCATGCCTCGGTGGATTTAAACATTTTTGACCATTTTGCTTGCTTGCTTGATTGATTATCATATTAGCTAAGCGAAATTGATTGATTGAATGATTAACATATTAGCTTAATTTTTGAATTAATTTGCATGATTTTGCTCCTTCATTTGAAAGATTGATTGATTCAATCAAGTTAAAAACTCCATCATTTAAATTTGATCTTGTTTGATTTAATCATGCTTCTCAAAATACCAATCTTGAAAGGTATTTTTATTGACAAATTAGATTGGCTTAAATTTTGACTTGAACATTTTTCAAATAAAATTTGGAAATCAAATTTCAAAAATATTTCAAAAACATTTCTGTTAGAACATCACATATCAATATTGAGATTTTGACTCAATTGATATATCCTGATCCTAAGTCCTAGACAATAAAAATAAATAACCTTAGGACACTTGGACTTGGATCACGTTCTGTTCAATTTGGATGAATCTTCTCTTGAACTTGATCTCTTTTCCTCTTGATTCATCAATTTGGAAAGCTTGATATCAATATGATTAGCTTTGATTTTTCCTAAGTTTCTTATGAGTCACTTAGAAATAAGATTATAACAATTTAAACACAATGACTCACTAAATGATTGTTATTATCAAAATTACAATTTAAATGGCTTTAGGCGAACAATCTTCCCCTTTTTGATGATGACAAATATTTGGTGTTTTCTCTGGCAAAAATGGAAGTTGAAGTATATAATTCCTGATAAAAATATTGACTATTCAAATCATACAAATTCTCACTTCATATCAAGTCAACATGTTAAGAGTTCAAACTCAATTGTCTCCCCCTATGTTGATGCATTATATGAATTATACATTCCACATGTTAACGTCATCATAATGTTTAACATTTCACAATCAAACACAAACTTCATGCCATGACATTCTAGGGGTTAGATGTTCAATTAACTTACACCTAGCATCATTTTTATAACAAGAATCAAATAAACATGAAGCAACTAAACACCAATTTCTCTCCCCTTTGTCATCAACAAAAAGAAAATAAATCAATTCAATGCAATGTGTTAGATATTTCTCTCTGTTCATGATATAGCATGTATTTTGAAAAAGAAAGGTTTGTCTAATGCTCAAACTGACATAAATAACACCAATCTCTCTCCCTCTTTGTCATCAACAAAAAGCAATAAGGGAGGGGATTTATACATTGAAGTTCAAAACATAAAAGTAGTTTTTACATATGCAGCTCGATATTTTAAGGAAAGTTTCATCTCTTTTTTTGTGATATAATAATTCACCCTTTTCTTTAAATATTTCCATATGCCTCAATAAGATGAACATGAATAATTTTTAGACTTAAAGTTTTGGAATTCTCATAAAACATTTATAACTTTGATCAAAATTATGAACAAGAATGTGAGAGAATATTCAAGTTCAACGAACATTAGAGAGAACGAAGGTAACTCAATTTTGTGTTTCCTTTAAAGAAATGGTTTCCAAGCACTGACATCTATTAGATTGAATGAGAATACTTGGACAATTGTATGACACCATGTTAAATCTTTGAGATCCATTTTCAATATAAACATGCATATGAAATTAACGTACACAAGTAATATATTTCACCATGCTAATCCTTCTTTTAGTATCACCAATTAGTTCCACATTGAAGCCTAGCAAAATTATCTTGTTGTTGATCATTCGTGGGCACAAATTTTATGACATCTCCTTTAAGCACATGACCATGAATGATATGATGTTTACCTCTATATGATTGGTGCTAAAATGTTAAGCCGGAGGTTTGGTTAAGCATATTGTACCAGCATTATCACACATAATAAGAGCATGATCAATATGAATGCCTTAATCATCAAATTCATGTATTAACAAGATATTTTAGCACAATGACTTGCACAAGTAATGTATTTGACCTTTATGGAGGATGAGGCAATGTTCCTTTAACCATGGCACCAACGTATGACTAATAAATTGACAAGTTCCACAATTCTATTTCTAATCCACTTTGAAACAAGTAAAATTCACATCATTATATCGAACTAGATCTAGGAAATCATACTTGTATAGAACAAGTCTAAGTACTAACCAGGCATTGAAAAATCTTTTCACATAAAATTATTGTGATTCTTTTTAGACATGTATGAAATCAATCACATATGCACACATTAAATAAGATATCAAATTTATTCGTGAAATGGTAAATAAGGGATCGAATCATACCTTTATTTAGCTTTTTGATCCACCTTTTTGCTTTTTTCATCCATGTATAACTTGAGTGTTGAACTCGCTGGAGTTGCAATCACTTTTGAAATTTTACATGGCAAATTTCTAAAGTAAGTATGTGGCTTGTTTGATAAGAATTTCTTCCTTGTTTTGCTTCATTTGCAATCCAAGGAAGTAGTTGGTTTCTCTTATAGTGCTTATTTCCAATTCCTTACTCATAAGATTTGCAAAATCATCACAACAAGATGGGTTAATAGCACCAAGCACTATATTATCAAAATTTGCACAATGAGAATATCATTTCTAGAGTGTTTGATAAAAAGTGTTGAGTAAAAATTTTTTCTTAATAATGCATTAAAAAAGAACTCAATCTCTCATACCGAGCTCTAGGAGCTTCTTTAAATCCATAACAATCCTTTTTGAGTATAAAATATGATTGGAAAATTTGTCCTCCTCAAAATCAAGTGGATATTCAATATAAACTTCTTTTCTAATAAAACCATTCCACCGTGTACTTTTCACGTCTATTTGAAAAAGTTCAAAATTTTTAAAAGAAGCAAAGGCACATAGGAGTCTAATGACTTCTAATCTAGGTGCAAAGGTCTCTTCATATTCTATACCTTCTTCTTAGTCATACCTTTTAGTTACTAACCTTTCCTTACTTCTTACCACATTAGGAAGGAACATCGATGATTTGTCTTGTTCGGTGATCCTTCAAGAATTTCTAATCTTCTTTTGATTCTACATTATTGACCATTTCTTTCGGTTCATGCATTAGAACTTCATTTTGAGCATTTTCTTGCTCCTTTGGATGAGGCTGTGATGTTTGTTAGTTCGATCACTATGTCATCATCATCACAAGGAATTCTAGAGGACAAGTAGTTAATTTCAATAAATATGACATGTATGGACTCTTCAGCTACCATTGACCCTTTATTATAGACTCCATATTCTTTGCAAGTAAGAAAATATCCATTGAATATACCTTCCTCCATTTGTGGATCAAATTTACCAGAATTAGTTTTACTATAGTCTTGGATAAAGCATTTACACTGAAATTAAATATGCAATATTTGGTTTTCTTCTTTTGTAAAGTTCATAAGGTGTTTTCTTCAAAATTAGCCTTATCAAAGCCTTATTTTGAATGTAACAAGGTGTTAACAGCCTCGGCCCAAAAAGAATTTTACAAATTGTTTTTACAAATAAATATTCTTGCCATTTGTTCAAGAGTTCAAAAATTTATTTAATATTTTTTTAGCCACTTCGCTTTATTGTGGAATTTTAGGAGTCGAAAAATTATGGTAGATTCCAATTTTATCACAATATTTTTCAAAATCGCCTTTTTTTAATCATTTTTCACTTGTTTACAAAACTTTTCGAAATTGTCAAAGGCTTTTCTCTTATAAGAAAGGAATAAGCACCTTAGCAAATGAGAGTAATCATTAACAATTACAAGTCCATACGTTTTTCATCATGGCCCAAATGTCTAGTAGGATCAAACAAGTCTATATGCAAAAGTTCAAGAAGCCTTGTGATAGAAACTACTTCATTGGGTTTGAATGAAGATCTTGTTTGTTTTCCATATTGAAGTGCATCATGAATATGATCTTTTTGAATTAAGCTTTGGTGGTCATCAAATAAGATCATTGTTTAAAGGTTTTGAAATTAATTCCATACTAGCATGTTCAAATCTTCTATTTCAAATCCAATGATCATTTTCATTCGAGACACTAGAACATTTCACAAAGTTCATATATTCAAGATTAATCGTATAGACATTATCACATGTTAATTGATCATGTAGTAATTCATTGATTTAAGCATGCACCACTACATATTTAAATGACTTAAGATTGCACACAATAAACTCTCTCACATGGTAGAGTAATGCTAAGAAAATTATGTATAAGACCATCAACAAGTAAACCATCATATGTGCAAGGAGAAGAGTTAGAAGTAATGTTACCAATACTGATGATTTTTCTATTCTTCTTGTTGAAAGTAATATTTTCCCTTTCCTTGGATCGATAAAAGTGGACTTGCATTTATCACCGGTCATATGACTTGTGAAACTTCTACCAAAGCACTACCTTTGATTTTTGTTGTCAATCTTCATGCACACCTATACAATTTATTGAATTTTTGGTACCCACATTTTCTTGGGTCCTTCATTTTTATTCTTGACATTTGTAGATCGAGACCCCTTTAGAACCCATACCATCTTGATTTTTCTCAAATTCTTTTTAAATGGACGTTGATGCACAATATGCCCATGATCACCACAATAATGACATTCTACAGAGTTTATCGGTGGTGAGGAGGCTTTGATAAAAAGTATATTCAATTTTTTCTTCTGAGCATTTCCATTAGAGTTGATTCCCTCTTTATTATAAGTGGGTCTTTGAGAAGAGAATACTTTTTTAAGTGTTTCTGCCCCCTTGGGAAACTTACTTGAAAATTTTAAGAGTTCTTCCACTTATTCTTTCAAAGACTCAGTCTCTTTAACAAATAATTTATCTTCCTTAGATTCTTTATTTTTACTTTGATTTGAAATGAGCCATTCTTCCAAGAATTGCTTCTCATTTATCAATGTTTCAACTTGATCATTTAATGGCTCCATTTTTGCTTTCAAAGTGTCATTTTCAAGCTTAAACACTAAACATTGTTTTGCTTTTTTTTTTTGTAGCTCATTATTCTTTGACGAGTATTTGTTTCTCAGTTTTTCAAATGCACTATATAATACATGAAAACTAACCCTGAGCTCATTATAAGATAAATCATTTACCTCATCTTCTTCAAGGTCTTCTTCGTATTCAGATTTGATAGCCGTGAGACACAAATCCACTTGCTCCTCTTCACCTGTTTGAGGGGATGCTTCATTGGAATCTTGTCTAAATATGCTTCTAATTTGTCCCAAATCTCCTTTGCGGTCTCGCAACCTTTGACATGATTAAACACATTGGGAGTAATAGCACATAACAATTGGAAGTGAGCTTTAGCATTTTTCTCAAGCTTTGTTTTGTCATTTTGAATAAGCTCATTTTTAAATTCATTAAGAATTGCATCTCCTTTATTCATTAAAGGAACAAAATCACCATTTTTTGTGATTAGCCACAAGTCAAAATCAATAGAAGTAATAAAAATTCTCATCCTTAGTTTCAAATAGAAAAAGCTTTTACCGTTAAAAAGTGCAGGCTTCTCGGTTGGTCTACCCTCGACCAAAATAGGTGCAAAGGTTTCAATAAGGATCACTCTAAGGTTGTTAGACCAAAAAAAAAAAAAAAAAAAAAAAAAGCGACCGGCCCTAGCTCTGATACCAATTAAAGGCCCAAAGAGCAACCTATGGGGATGAATTAGGTTCTTTTGTGAGAAATGAAAAATTAAGCTGTATGAACCAAAAATTAAATTAAAAGTTAAACAATGAATATGAAATGAAAAAGATAAAGGCAAGAATACGAAGATGCACAAATGTTTTTATGGTGATTCACTACCAAACCGAAAGCTAGTCCACTTTTCAAGTGACTACTCTTCATCACTTGAGCCTTTAACTAAGCTTGATGATCCTTTTTAAAACTAGGCGCAGGATCCAACCTTTACAACTGGTCTTTTTGTACATAGGCTCAAGACCAGCCTTTTATAACTGATCCTTTTGTAACTGTAGGCTCAGGATTTAACCTTTACAATGAAATGAATTAAAGCAATGAAAGAACTAAAGCACTCAAATTCTTCACTCTTTCAAGAGTGAATTGACACTTGATCAAGCTTAATCAAAGCTAAAAATATACTAATTAAGCTTAATGATCAACAATAAAGAGAATAAGTGATGCTCAAGAAAATTTCAAGAAAAACAGAAGATTAAAATGTTAAAGCTCAAGTAGAACAAAAGAACTTTTGATGAGTAAAAACTTGAATAATTGAATGATTTTTATCAAATAATTTAGTCCCTATTTATAGGCTAAAAGAATATAGGAGCCGTTGGGAAACTTTAAAAAAATTGGAAAGACATTAGAGTTAAAATATAGCCGTTAGAGCTGTTGTAAAGTTGTGTGTCGACACACAGGAGCTGTGTATCGATACAAAGACATGTGTATCGACACACAAGCTTCTTCAATTGGCTATTGTATGTCTGTGTGTCGACACTCAGCATGCCTGGGTGGATTTGAACGTTTTTTACCATTTTCCTTGCTTGATTGATTGATTATTATAGTAGCTGAGCGAAATTGATACCATCTTAGCTTAATTTTTGAATTAATTTCCATGATTTTGCTCTTTCATTTGAAAGATTGATTGATTCAGTCAAGCTAAAAACTCACCCATTTAAATTTGATCTTGTTTGATTTAATCATGCTTTTCAAATTACCAATCTTGTAAAATATTTTTATTGATAAATTAGATGGGCTTAAATTTTGACTTGAATATTTTTCAAATAAAATTTGGAAATCAAATTTGAAAAATATTTCAAAAATATTTTTGTTAGAGCATCACATATCAATATTGAGGTTTAGACTCAATTGATATATCATAATCCTAAGTTCTAGATGATAAAAATAAATGACTTTAAGGCACTTAGACTCGGATCATATTCTGTTCAATTTGGATGAATCTTCTCTTCAACTTGATCTCTTTTCCTCTTGATTCATCATCTTGGAAAGCTTGGTATCAATATGATTGGCCTTGATTCCTAGCTTTCTTATGAGTTACTTAGAAATAAGATTATAACAATTTAAACACAATGACTCACTAAATAATTGTTATCATCAAAACTATAATTTAAAGGGCTTTAGGCCAACACATTGTGATACTATCTTAGAGACCAAGGAAGAAATGGTGAGTTGATTATTTTAGGAAACATATCAATTGAAAATAGTTCTTACTTTATTGTTAATACGTTACGCTCCTCTCCCATGGAGTAATGGGCAGATTGGTTAGCTCATCGTTGCACAGATTCAAAGGATGGTTAGGTGGATTCCATGCTTTATTTGTTTGTTAAAATTATCAAAAGGTTCACAAGACTCAAAATATCAAGTGGTAGTGAGCTTCTAAGTGAATACTTATTACCTCATTTACCGGTTTAGCATCATTGTAGTTGGGCACGACTCCTTGAGGAGAGAGTTCATTTGCAGAATACAAGATTAGTTCTCTTATTATACACTAAAGTGTAGGAAAAATACGTGTGGCCACGCTGACATGGAGCAATTCATGGACTTGTATGATGTCGAGGTAGTAATGCACACTTGACTAGGGTCTACATTAGCCTTCCTGAGGAACTTTGTTGTATGACCTTAGAGGCTAGGGGAAGAAGGTTGTATTAAATAAGTTTAGTAAAGAGTTTACAGGAAAACATATCTATTGAGAAATGTTTTCACCCTTTTGATATCTCAATTTGGCCTTGACAACGAGGAGTTTTGGTAGTTTGGTTTGGTCGCCATGGCATACATGTAAGTGTCAGATTGTGAACTCCGATCTTTGATTGTTTGCTAAAAGCAAGAAAAGTAATTCTATATGCTATTATGACATGTTTACAGTTTTAGTTTCAAACTGGTTGTTATCTTATTCATTTCAATCAATACTGGTATGTATGTTACTTGTTTATTCTGTTATGCTTACTGAAATGTAATATGTCTTAATACATATGAAGTAGCTGTAGATGCTCAGAGTTCTCTAGTTTGCTACTAGTATCTCTGCTAAGTTGAAAGGAATGCTGGGAACATTAAACCAGACTAATGAGTTAGTTGGATGCAACATTCAGACATTAGATGTCGAATGCGTTCAAGTATTAGATACTTGACTTATTGACTATAGTAGAGATGATCAAATACTTGAAAGTAGTGTTTGATTAGAAAACTAGTGGCATGAGAACAGCTTATGAGAAAGATGATGGACACACGATTGTATTAGGAAAGTTTAGTTCACGAGCTTGTCATATGATGATGGCTTATTTAATTAAACTGGAATTCTTGATGCAAATATTGATAGCCAATCTCAACAGGATATAATCTTGACTTGCCTATTAAGGTCTTTCAGTCAGTTTAGGCTGGCTACATTGAGTAATAGTGATTGCTCATTGTCAGAAATAATGAGAGTATATTTAAGAGAAAAGAAGTCATGAGAACTAAGGGAATAATTCACTTAGTGTAAGCATCTATCTCAAGAGTTTGGAACCTTTAAAGGATAAATTATATATAAGTCAAAATAGTTTTGTCTCTTTATAAAAGCATTGGACGTTAGTTTTCTAAATTGAATTGCCTAGGTACTAAGATATTGTTATTGCCAAGACTGGAAAGCAGACAAGACAAGATATCCTGTCACCTCTAGTTGTGACTAGTAGGTAATCCACTAGTGTTCTAGTGAATGGTTTTCAGTAAGGACACTTGGAGTTAGTAATTTAAGGAATGTAGTTTTGGTTTTGAGTAACTATCTTAATATGCTACTTACTTTAGAAATTTGATTTCTATTGGCTATTTGTTTCAAAATAGTATTTCAGTTATTTTTATAAAAAATATACTGATAGTTCAGTAGATAAGTGTTTATTACAATGGTACATTGGTAGATAGTTGACTTATTTTAGTTACGACTATGTTCAATGCAATTTATTAGTCCAATACTAGTTAGACTGTGTAGCCATATAAAAGAAGAATTTTCTAAAGCTTGTAAAGTTTATTAATGGCACTTGATCTTAAGTCATGCTAATTTAATATGATTCAAAACTTGTTTGATTTATCTTATGTGATCATTAAGTACTAAAATGATCACCGATATGGGAATCGTTTTCAAGTTAATGGTGATTGAAAGAGCCTTTAAGTGTAAAGGCAATAGAGACACTAAGCTGCTAAAACTTGTTCATAAAATATTTATAGGCTACAAAAAGTTCAAGTGAGCGGAAGCGAATAATATTTCATAAAGTGTGGATGAATAACTACTCAATTAGTTGATATATAGATATACCTACGAAGACTGAAGTCTTAAATCCTTTGAAAGGTTCAAAGAATTAAAGACAAAAGTTGGGATCAGTTAGGTAATTATATCAAGTTACTTTGATTAAATCGAAGTGGAGGATTTGGGGAGAATTCTTAATTTTCCTTCCTACAGAGACCCCTAGAGGGGAGGGTGAGTTTGGTTCTTTTGTGATAAATGAAAAATTAAACTTTATGAACCAAAAACTAAATCAAAAGTCAGACAATGACAATGAAATGAAAAGGTAAAGGCAAGAATAAAAACGATGCAAAATTTTTTTTATAGTGGTTCACTTCCAAACCGGAAGCTAGTCCACTTCTCAAGTTATTACTCATTGTCATTTTAGCTTTTAACTGAGCTTGATGATCCTTTTTAAAAATAGGATCACGATCCAAACTTTATTATCGATCTTTTTATATGGAGGTTCAACACCCAACCGTCACAACCAATCCTTTTATAAGCGTATACTCATGATCAAACCTTTACCATAAATAATTGAAGTAAAGCAATGGAAGATTCAAAGCAATGAGACTCTTCACTCTTTTAAGAGTGAATTGACAAAAGATAAAGTTCAGCCAAAGCTAAGGATATGCCAATTAAGCCCAATAATCAACAATAAAGAGAACTAGCGATGCTCACATAAAACCTAAAACAAAACTTAAAATCAATCGTTAAAGCGTAAGCAAGTAAGAGCCTTTTATCAAAGAATGCTTGGAGAATGTTGGATGATTTAAAACCAAAGCATTCAAGCCCTATTTATAGGCAAATGAGAGCTTAGGGGACATTCAAAAAGTTGGAAAAAAAGAATAGGAAAGAAATCAAGGCAAAAGTAGCCGTTTGGAGCTTTTTATGATTTGTGTGCACACAGGCTCTGTGTGTCGACGCACAGAAGCTCCGGGAGGTTATAGTAAGTCTGTGTGTCGACACATATCTTCAGTGTGTCGACACTCAGCATGCCTGGGTGGATTTCAATGGTTTTGATCAATAAGCTTAGTTGATGGGTTGATTTACCGTATTAGTTAAGTAAATTGATTGATTAATTGATTACCATATTAGCTTAATTTCTGAACTAATTTTCTTGTTTGCTTTGTTCATGATTGATTGAATGAATCAAGCTAAATAATCACCCATTTAAAATTTGATTTCATCGTACTTTTCAAAATACCAATCTTAAAAAATATATTCATTGACAAACTAGATTGGTTTAAATTTTCACTTGAATATTTTTCAAGAGAAATTTGAAAATCAAATTTCAAAAAGATTTTTGTTAGAGCATCGCATATCAATATTGAGATTTTGACTCAATTGATATATCATCGATCCTAAGTCCTGGACAATAACAAAAAATAAATTAAGGTGCTTGGACTCAGATCTTGTCTCCTCAATTTGGATGAATATTCTATTCAAATTTGATCTCTTTTCCTCTTGATTCATCATCTTAGAAAGTTTGGTATCAACATAATTAGCCTTGATATTTCTTAGCTTTCTTATAAGTCACTTAGAAACAAGATTAGAACAATTTAAATACAATGACTCACTAAATAATTGTTATCATCAGAATTACAATATAAGTTGCTTTAAGGCTAACAATCCCCCCTTTTTGATGATGACAAACATTTAGTGTTTTCTCTTGGAAAAATGAAAGTTGAAGTGTAGAATTCAACATAAGAAATATTGATTACTTAACTCATATAAATTCTTACTTTGTCTCAAGTCAACATGTCAAAAGTTCAAACTCAATTGTATCCCCCCTATGTTGATGCACTGTAGGAATTATGCATTCAATATGTTTAACTTCATCATCATGTTTAACATTTCACAATCAAACACAAACTTCATGCCATGATAGATGCATTCTAGAGGTTAGATGTTCAATTAACTTATACCTAGTGATGCTTGGTGTGTATGCTTAGGAAGTGCACTAAGTCATATCAAGTACTAAAGAAGTGAGTAGAGTATCATCTCACAGGGATTGTTTATTGAATGGGTACCGAAATTAGTAGCTTCAACCCTATTTGAAAGACCGAAATTTGTAGTTTTTGATATGAAACAAATAAAATGAAAAAGACTAAAAATGTTCACTGACTTTAATAAAAGTGTACTAATTTTTGTTGAAAGTTTATGATTTTTATAGATCCAAGGCATCCAATTTCACCCAGTTGCATCAATACGCCTTTATATTCTCGTTATTCAAGCTGTTATTACATGCTGATGTCGAAAATCCTACTCTAATAAATATTTTCTCTCGCGCAACGCTTAACATACTATTTTATATATTAACTCATCAATATCTTGTATGAATTTAAATAAGAAAAGAGTTTTGAAGATCCATGGTTTTCACTGAAGACGCATAAATCGCGTTAATCTATCCCTAGCATTCGCTCAATCTGTGGTGTTTATCACTTAGCAATCATCATAAATCTTCTCTCGGACTCATTATGAATAATTATAGACTTTAAATGGGATCAAGCGTTCAAAACTCATGAAGAATGTTGATAAACACTCAAACAACGCAATAAACAAACTCTGAATATGTCGAATTAGAAAAGAGCATATATTACAACTTAGGCTATATTGTAGCCTTGAAAGACTAATTAGTTCATGGTAGACATAATATAAAGCAAAACTAAGACAAAATCCATGAACTTAAAGAAGGAAGGGATATAAAAGAACTTGAAATTGAAAAATTACAAACCAAACTCTTTCTTTTCACACCCTTCCTCTTCTATTCGAATCTCTACCTATGTTTTTCTACTTTGTATTTGGTTTTTGCTGGTTGAATGATTATAAAATACTTCCTTAATGTCCCTTTTTATAGTACATGAGGATAGGAATTCATGGAATAAAAAAAATCACACAGGTTCATGCTCATTTGCTTGTTTTGCCACCACTTTTGCAGATTACAACAAGTTGCTTAGTTTTTCATTTTGTTTCACTTTTGCTGCCCAAACTTCAGCTTTTTTTTTTTTTTTTTCAAGTTGTATGTGTTATTGAACTATTCAATCCATCTTTTCTTGTGATTTGGTGATTTTTCCACCAAACTTTGCAATTTGCCACAACATGTACATGAACTTACCTTAGCCATGAGGTTTGCTTCCAAATCGATACAAGTTGCTTGATTTTTGCTTTGTTTATTATATCTTGCTTTCATTTGTTGATGTTAGTGAAAAAACCTAGCAAGAATTAGCATAAAATGAGTGTTTTTGTAGGGAAATAACGATAGGAGCGAAAAAGAGCAAAAGCGAGCAATAGCAATAAAAATTTGGTGAAAAATGGTTAGTAAATGGACCTAAATGATATGAATAATTATATATTAAATTCGACTTATCACCTAGCATCATTTTTGTAGCATGGAACAATTAAGCATGAATCACATTATACATCTACACTCCAATAGTAATTAAGAATGAATCACACTATACATCTACACACCAATTTTTCTCCCCCTTTGTCATTGAAAGCATAAGATAGGGGATAGAAAAAGTGATAAATCCCCCTATTAAAAGCAATAAGAGCATACATAAACACAAAGACATGATACCCATTCTCAATTAAGTATTACATTTCGTTCAAATAAAATGACGTATGACAAAAGAAAAATGTAGCTCCAAATTTTTGAAAGGAAAAATATCTAAGGAGTGGGGGTCCTTTGTCTACAAGATAGAAAGCCTAAAATCTTTTGAAGTGTGAATTATGTTTCATTGTTGAACTCTTCAAGATTTGAGTGTAAGGATGAATTTTGTTCTTTTAAGGAAGACATTTGTTCTTCCAAAGAAGTAACTCATTCACTTATGCTTCTTCTTTTTGGAGGTCCTTGTTGAGATTCATCCTCATTAACCCCATCCCCTCCATCAAAATCTTCCTCTTCGTCATCTCTAACTTCATGTAGTTCTTCTATTTTCCTAACTCATTTTTGTTTCCTTACTCATTCATTGTGTTTGAATTCAAAACCCATCTTTTTCAAAGGTGTCTCAATAGAATCATCTTGATAAGGAATGGGCCAAATGTATAGACTCTTCTATAACCTTTGTCTTTTTATTATAAACTCTATAAACTTTGCAAGTAAGGGAATATTTAATAAAAATGCTTTCATCTACTTGTGGATCAAATTTACTAAGATTTGTTTTGCCATTGTTGTGAATGAAGCATTTGCACCCAAAAGGTTTAAAATATCTTATTTTTGGTTTTCTACCTTTGTAAAGTTTGTAGAATGTTTTCTTCAAAATAGGCCTTACTAAAGCTTGATTTAAGATATAGCAAGTGGTGTTAATAGCTTTAGCCCAAAATGATTTTGGCAAATTATTTTCACAAAGCATGGTTCTTGCCATCTCTTCAAGTGTCCTATTTTTTCTTTCAACGACTACTTTTGTTGAGGAGTTATAGGTACCGAAAAATTATGGTCAATTTCAAAATAATCACAATAATTCTCAAAGTCATCATTTTCAAATTCCCTTCTATTATCACTTCTAACCGAAATAATTTTCAAATCATTTTCATTTTGCACCTTTTTGCAAAACTTTTCAAATTTATCAAATGCTTCACTTTTATGGGAAAGGAATAGGCACCCAGTAAAACGAGAGTAAAAATCAACAATACAAGTCCATATCGCTTTCCACCAAGACTTAAATGACAAGAACGACTAGACAAGTCTATATGTAAGAGTTCAAGATGCCATGATGTCGAAACTACATTCTTGGATTTGGATAAAGGTCTAGTTTGCTTGCCATATTGACATGCATCACAAATATGATCTTTTTCAAATTTTGCTTTGGTAATCCTCTAAGAAGATCATTTTTTAAAAGTTTTGAAATCAAGTCCATATTAGCATGTTGAAATCTTCTATGCCAAATCTAAGGATCATTTTTGCCCAAGACACTAAAACACTTTAACGTTCACCTGCTACGTTACTGTTCACCCATGCCCGCTTGCCACCATCGTCGGCAACCTCGCCGACACGGCCAGAGCACCATCATCGGCGACGCAAAGACGACTGTGCCACCGCAACGCCGGAGCAGCGACGCCCACTGGATCCCTATCTCCCCCCCCCCCCCCTTTGAAACCCAGTACCACCGCCACCACCACCACCGGTGCCGCCCCGAACCAAGACCGCAGCCGACCTAGAGCCTGCCACCCCCTCAGCCACTCAACCCCCTCTAAGCCACCAGCGAAAACCCTGACGCACCCCCCCCGGATTTCATCCCCCGATTTCATCTCCCTCACCCTGACCCCACTGGAACCCGACCCCTGACCTATTGCCACCCTCATCCCCAGACCCACCACCACTGGAACCTAGCCCGACCCGACCCGACTCAAGCCTCTACCCACCCGGGCCATCAATCGCCCACCTGGACCACCAACACGACCCTCTATCCGTCAATCTCACCACCCAGACCCACCACCCTCATCACCCTCTATCCGTCACCCTCACCACCCAGACCCACCACCGACCTCATATCCCTGACCCTCCAGCACCAAGACCAAGCCCTCTCCCTATCCCCACCAACCCGCCACTCCACGACTACCAACCCTGAGCAGCCACCAGCCACCGCCTCACGACAAACTCACAGCCGACAGACCCATATAAGCAAAATTGGTTGGCCCTAGGTAAGTATTAGCCAGGTCAGAGTATCAACTACGTACCAGCTCCAGGTTTGATCTATCCTTAATTACAACAGGGTAGTGTTTTAATTTGTCATTGTTGGGTACTTTTCATTTGGTTCTTTCTCCTCTCATTATTTTGAATACTGTGATCTTTGACTGTGGTGGTACTTTTGTGCGTTTATGTTATAATAAGCTTCTTGTCTATGTTGATCACTTACCCGCGATAGTCACAGCTAGTGGATGAAGGTTACCAGTTATGGAACTCAGAGATTGAGGCCATCTTCAAAGAGGTTGGGGAGGGGGAGGGCGAGACAGAAGGGGACAAGGAACTTGAGACTAGGGACACTAAATGTCGGGACACTAGCGAAAAAGAGTTTTGAGGTGGCCCAAATGATGATAAAGCGAAAGATCAACATCCTTTGTTTGCAAGAGACTAAATGGGTTGGCACGAAACCCAGGGATGTGCTGGGGCACAAACTCTAGTATGCGGGCAAGGTCAGAGGCAGGAATGGAGTTGGTATCATTGTGGATAGCAGCCTCAAGGATAAAGTAGTCGGAGTATCAAGGGCTTGTGATAGGATCATAAGTATTAAGATGGTCCTAGATAGAGAAGTATTGAACGTAATCAGTGCCTACGCACCTCAAACTGGACTAATAGAGCATGAGAAGGCAACATTCTGGGAGGACTTGGACACAATGATTCAAGGCATACCCCAAGCCGAACAAGTGATGATTGGCGGGGATTTTAACAGGCACATCGGCGCGATGGAGGACGGTTACACCTCTTACCACTGAGGATTCGGTTTTGGAACCAGGAATGCCGAGGGAAAAGCCCTGCTAGACTTCGCGGTCACATACGACCTAATGGTGGCCAACACCTTCTTTAGAAAGCGTGAGCAACACATCATCACATACCAAAGCGGTGGGACAAGAACACAGATTGACTACATACTATTAAGGAAAAGGGTGCAAAGTGACTGCAGGGATTGCAGGGCTACCCCAGGAGAAGACCTTTCTACACAACATAGGGTGCTGTGGGCAGATATAAAGGCCAAGAAGAGGGCCCAAAGAATCGGCAAACCCGCGCAGACGCATACCTGTTGGAGGGATCTGAAGGGGGAGAAGTATAAGGTATACAAAGAAAGAGTGGAGGCCAAGCTCGAGCGGGACTTCAAGGGAGATGCAAACCAGATGTGGAATAAACTAGCCCAAAAGATCAGAGGACTAGCACGGGAAGTTCTCGGCACGTTAAAGGGAAGGGTACCAAGAAACAGAGAGTCCTGGTGGTGGTGCGTCGAGGTCCAAGAGAAGATTAAGGCGAAACGAGTTTATTTCAAAGAATGGGATCATAGCAGAGATGAGGATATGCGACATTGGTATCTGCAAGCCAGGAGAGAAGCAAAGACAGCAGTCAGAGAAGCACAATCAAGAGCTTATGTGGATTTCTACAAAGGGCTGGAGACCAAGGAGGGTGCGAGGGACTTATATAGAATCGCCAAAGCTAGAGAAAGAAAGACTAGGGACTTGGTAAAAGTACAATGCATAAGAGGGGAAGATGGACAAGTACTCGTAGACAGGCAACTAATTAAGGCTAGGTGGAAAATGTACTTCCACGAGCTCTTCAACGAACAAGGAGGGACAGAGATATCCTTAGGAGATCTTCAAATATCTGAGGAGCATCAGAACCACTGTTACTGTAGGAAAATTAGTCCCGAGGAAGTCAAGGAAGCCTTGAAATTCATGGAAAGGGGTAAAGCAGTTGGCCCAGATGGCATGCCTATAGAAGTATGGAAATGCCTTGGACAGAAGGGCATCAGTTGGTTGACTAAACTATTTAACCAAATCCTTCTGGGGGAGAAGATGCCTGAGGAATGGAGGAAGAGCACAGTGATCTTGATATATAAGAACAAAGGCGACATTAAGAGTTGCACCAACTATCGGGGTATCAAACTAATGTGCCACACTCTGAAGTTGTGGGAACGGGTCATAGAGAGGAGGTTAAGGCAACAGACAGAGGTGTCCGAGAACCAATTTGGATTTATGCTCGGGAGATCAACCATAGAAGCCATCAACATCCTAAGGCGAACAATAGAGCACTACAGCGAGAGACAAAAGGACCTTCACATGGTTTTCATAGATCTAGAGAAGGCATATGATAAAGTACCAAGGGAGGTCCTTTAGGGAGTTTTAGACAGGAAAGGCATCCCCGTGCCATACATCCTAGCCATTAGAGACATGTATGAGGAGGCACAAACTATGGTGCGTACAGAGGACGGGGAGACAGATGCTTTCTCGATAACTATAGGGGTACACCAGGGGTCTGTTAAGTTCGAGATTAAATCTTGAACTTAACCTAAGAATTTAAGAGAATTTGGGATGAGAAAGAAATGAAGGGGATGAGAAAACATAGAGAATTAGGTGAGAGAAAGAATTTTAATCACAAGGATTGATTGATATTTCATTGGATGCCTCATTACAAGCTAATCAGCCACTATTTAAAGAGAAATAACAAAACAATTAACAAGGGATCTCACACACTCAAGTTCCCGCCAAAAACAACATCGGTTCTAACCGCCTAACAACCTTTGGCGCCAAAACCAGAAATCAAAAGCTACCCACCTTATTTCTAAGAATTACAACTCGATCGACATAACAATCCCCTCCCCTTAGAATTTTCTTGTCCTTAAGAAACAAAAGAAGGCAATTGACTCAACAAAAAATGTTTATCTTCCCATGTGGTGAAAGAATTGTCCAAGTTGCACCAGCTGACTCTAATTTGCTGTCGGTTGGAGACATTGGGGCTGTCCTTCTGAACTTCTTCCACTTCTGCAGGTTGTAGGAGCAAAGAGCCATTAGAACCCACCTCTGGGGGTGTTGAGGAAGCCTTTTGTCCGTGCTTAACCCGCTTCTTAAGAAGTGAAACATGGAAAACAGGGTGCACATATGAATCGGGTGGAAGTTCTAGTTTGTAAGCCACCTTGCCAAGCCTTTCTAAAATCTTGTAAGGTCCAAAGAACCGTGCACAAAGCTTGACATTCTTTCTTGCAGCTGCTGTAGACTGCCTATAACATTGTAGTTTCAAATAAACCATATCTCCCACTTCAAAATTTCTGTCTACCCTCTTGCAATCAGAGTACCACTTCATCCGGGCCTGGGCATGAGTGAGGTTCTGCTTTAAGAGTTGCATAAGGTGTTTCCTTTGTTGTAACAATTCAGTCACTTTAACCACATGTGTCTCTCCTCCTTGCAACAGCATTGGATTGGGTGGATCATACCCATACAATGCCTTGAAGGGTGTTGTGCCCAAGGAAGCATGTAAATGAGTATTATACCAATATTCCGCCAATGAGAGCCACCTAATCCATACCTTAAGATGGCTGAATACCATGCTTCTAAGGTATTGTTCAATGCATTGATTTACCCTTTCAGTCTGACCATCGGTTTGAGGATGGTAGGCTGAGCTAAGGGCCAATGTAGTCCCCAAGAGACCAAACAACTCCTTCCAAAAGCGACTTGTAAAGAGCTTGTCCCTATCTGAAATTATGGAATGAGGCAATCCATGAAGCTTGTAGATGTTATCAAGGAATACACGAGCTAGTTTCTCTGTGGTAACTGGTCGAGCTCAAGCCATGAAATGACCAGTTTTGGTGAACCGATCTACTACCACCCAGATCACCTCTTTTCCCTCGGATTTGGGCAAACCTTCAATGAAGTCCATACTTATATGCTGCCATATACCCTCAGGAACAGGTAAAGGTTAGAGAAGACCTTGGTATCTATGATCACCAAGTTTAGTTTGTTGACAAACTTCATAGCCTTGCACAAATTCAGTCATTTCTTTCTTCATACCGGGCCAATTGAAGTGAATCTTCAACCTTTGATATGTTCCCTCAATGCCTGAATGACCACCCCATGTAGAATCATGAGCAGCACTGATAATCTGATGTCTCAAATCAGTATTGACGCCAATGTACTGCTTTCCCTGGATTCTAATTATTCCTCGGGTAACAGACACCACAGCACCAGAAACCTGATTAATAGCCTTGTTCATGCTAGTAGCTGCTACGCATTCTTGAGCAAATGAATCATTTTCATAGGACCGACGTACTTCTTCCATCCAAGTAGGAGAAATCACAGAAATAGCCCCAAGAGAACCCTACTCGAGGTCCTCAAATTTGCGTGACAGTGCATCTGCTGCTATGTTTTCCTTGCCTTTCTTGTACTCGATATCATAATCCAGCCCAAGCATCTTCATCAACCCTTTTCTCTATAATCTTTTGACAATTTTCTGCTCTAACAAGTGCTTTAGACTCTGATGATTAGTCTTGATGATAAAATGATGCCCATCCAAGTAATGCGTCCATCTTTGCACAGCGAGCAAAATTGCAAGATATTCCTTTTCATATGTGGAAAGAGCTTGATGTTTTGCACTCAAGGCCTGGATAAGATAAGCTATGGGCCTTCCTTCTTGTGACAACACTGCCCCAACACCATTTCCACACGCATCAGTTTCCAACACAAAGCTTGAAGTGAAGTCGGGCATTGCCAAAACAGGAGTCCTGCTCATTGCTGTTTTAAGAGCTTCAAAGGCCTTTTGAGCCTCTTCTGACCATCTAAAGGCTTCATTATTCAACAAATCAGTAAGTGGCTTGGCTATAGCTCCATAACCTGCTACAAACTTGCGGTAATACCCTGTCAACCCTAAAAAACCCCTTAATTGCTTTAATGTCACTAGAATAGGCCAATCATTCATGGCTTAGACCTTTGATGGATCAGTGGAAACTCCATCATAAGAGATTACATGACCAAGGAATACCAAGTGAGTTTGAGCAAAAGAACACTTGGCCAACTTAGCATACAACTTATGCTCACGCATGACCAAGAATACTTCTCTCAAGTGCTTCAAGTGTTCCTCGAATGTTGAATTATAAATCAAGATGTCGTCAAAGAAGACCAACACAAATTTCCTAAGAAATTGCTTGAAGACGTCGTTCATAAGAGCTTGGAATGTAGTCGGTGCATTTGTCAAACCAAAAGGCATGACTACAAACTCAAAGTGACCATGGTGAGTCCGGAAGGCTGTCTTGTGCACATCTTGCGCATTCACTCTAATTTGATGATAGCCTTGCCATAAATCCAGCTTGGAAAAGACATGGGCTCCATACAATTCATCTAACAAATCATCTATAACCGATATAGGAAACTTATCCTTAACCGTCATAGCATTAAGCTGTCTTTAATCAACACACATGCGAGCCGTGCCATCTTTCTTCTTGACAAGAATAACCGGGGAAGCAAAGGGGCTGTGGCTAGGCTGTATGAAGTTGGTTTTGATCAGATCATCAACCTGTTTTTCAATTTCTGTCTTTTGAGCATGGAGGTAAAGATAAGGCCTAAGCTTCACCGGTTCAGCATCACCTTTGAGGGGAATGACATAATCTAAACTCCTCTTGGGAGGTAGAGATTGAGGTACTTCGAACAGATCCTCAAATTCAGTGACTAAAAACTGCACCTCTGGTTCGGTAATGTTCATTAATTCAGTAGGGGCGATAGCAAACAGCTGGCCTACCCATTGAAATGAGCATTTCTTCATTCCTTTCTTCAACCTGCTTCCTTTCATGACTTGCAAGTGGGCCTGTTTAGCTATGACTTATAAAGTCACCTTAATTCCTTGTATCTCAAAGGAAACCGTGAGGTTAGCAAAATCAAATAACACCGGGCTGTAAGTCCTCATCCAATCGACCCCAAGCACCATATCACACCCTCCCAGAGGAAGGATTCTAAAGTCATAACTGAACTTTCGGTCCTGCATTACCCAGCTTAACCCACGGCATTTGTTTTGAGTGATAACTGATTTTCCATCAGCTACGGTGACAGCGGGGGGTGGGTTTTAATCACTTCATGACCCACCTTCTTAACCACTTTAGGATCAACAAAACTATAGGTGCTACCACCATCAATGAGGATGATGATAGACTTTTAACCTGCCATTCCTCTGATTTGGATCGTGCTGTGAGCACCATTTCCTGTCAAGGCCTTCTTAGATATTTCCATAGTTGCATCATCTATGCTGTCATCGATGTTCAGATCAGATTCAGCTCCCTCAACCTCAATTTCTTCATCATCAGACTCTTCCCCCAGCACTAACCCCTTGAGCAACCATGAGAAATTTGGGGTTACACCTGTGGCCTAACTGATAAGGTTGGTTGCAACAGTAACACAACCTCTGCTGCTGCTTATCATCAGATCTGTTGAACCGGTTTCTGGCAGAACTTGGTTGTTGCTTGGAGCTGCTGCTGCGAGGTCTGGTAGCCTCATTTAGAGACAAAATTGTGGATTCATAGAGCTTGGCTTTGGCATAAGCCATAGACAATGTTGTAGGATCAACTGCCTTAACCAAGTTTTTCACCCTTGGTTTCAATCCACTTATAAAAGCTGAAACATAATAAGATTCAGATGCTTGAATTTCAGTTATAAAGGTAGCCCATAGGTTCTCAAATCTGGTCATATAATCTCTAACATATGTCTCCTGCTTCAGCTTATTAAATTTATGAACAATATCACTATCATCCTCATCACTAAACCGATCACACAACTCTTTTGCAAATTCAGTCCATGTGAGGGATGGATTACTCTTCATCAAACTGTAAAACCACACCCCATGATAACCAAGAAGATATACAGCCGTGATTTGTACCTTTTCAGAGTCATCAATATGGTAGAAATGGAAGTAACGCTCACACCTCCTTAGCCACGAATGAGGTTATTTCCCATTAAATGCATCAATCTGCACCTGAGGCTGTCTGTGACCATTGCTTCTACTGTAGGAGACCTCATCATTAATGCGAGAACGTGGTTGGTGCCAATCATCCGGTGGTCTATCAAGATGATCCACATTCAATCCCCTCGGTCTATGTGTATCTTCAAATTTAGTGGATCGCACACCAGGTCTAACATTCCAGTTGTGAGGTCGAGAAATCACAGGCTCATTGCGACCTTGCCCCTCAGTCACTTCAATCTCTGGGTTTCGATTAGGAATTCTCACATCAACACCAGAATTTACCACAGAAACAGGCGCATTCTGTCTTACTTCATCCTGAGGTCTGGTCGACTGATTTGTGTCCAAGACACTTGCTGGTATTAATGGATCAGGAACAATGGGAGGAATGGGCCTCATAACTTGTTCTCTAATCTCAGTAAACTTCTCTTCCAGGAGCTGCCTCTGTTGATCGCGCCTCTGATTGAATCTTTCCTCCAGATCTTGTGATTGTCGCGAGACTTGATCAGCAATTTTAGCTTCTACCTGTTGCATCTGTTGATCTACCTTCACCTCAATCTGCTGAGGTATGGATTCATTGAAGATTTGCTTGAATTGAGCAAGCATTGCCTCAAACTTACTATACATTTGGGCATTTGTCACCCAATCACAACCTGCTGCATCACTACCTCCAACACCCTTAGCATTGGACGACCTGGCAGCTGCTCTTGCTGCTGCCGATCTGGTTGTGACACCACTGATCAAGGGAATTTCGTTCGTATCCATTAATTTGATAGCCGAACGAAGCTCTGATACCAATTGTTAAGTTCGAGATTAAATCTTGAACTTAACCTAAGAATTTAAGAGAATTTGGGATGAGAAAGAATTGAAGGGGATGAGAAAACAGAGAGAACTAGATGAGAGAAAGAATTTTAATCACAAGGATTGATTGATATTTCATTGGATGCCTCATTACAAGCTAATCAGCCACTATTTAAAGAGAAATAACAAAACAATTAACAAGGGATCTCACGCATTCAAGTTCCCGCCAAAAACAACATCGGTTCTAACCGCCTAACAACCTTTGGCGCCAAAACTAGAAATCAAAAACTACCCGCCTTATTTCTAAGAATTACAACTCGATAGACATAACAGGGTCTGCTTTGAGCCCCTATCTGTTCAGTCTGTTTATGGACGAGCTCACTAGGTACATCCAGGGAACTATACCTTGGTGCATGCTTTTTGCAGATGACATAGTGTTGGTGGGGGAGTCACGGGAAGAGGTAAATGAGAAGCTGGAACGGTGGAGAGGGGCACTAGAGTCGAAGGGTTTATGACTAAGCAAAGCCAAGATCGAGTACTTGGAACTCAAGTTCCATCCCTCCACCACGCCTAGCCGGGATGACGTTAAGATTGGATCTGAGGCCATCGCGAAGAAGGAGAGCTTCAGGTACTTAGGGTCCATGATATAGTACAATGACGAAGTTGATGAGGATGTCAACAACCGGATTAAAGCGGGATGGCATAAGTGGAGGATGGCCTCCGCAGTACTTTGTGATAAAAAGTTTCCCTTGAAGCTAAAGGGAAGATACTATAAGACGGTTGTGAGGCCAGCCATGATGTATGGGGCGGAGTGCAGGGCAATAAAACAACTGCACACACAGAAGATGAAGGTGGCGGAGATGCGAATGCTGAGGCGGATGTGCAGACACACAAGGAAGGATAGGATCAGAAACGACGTCATAAGAGGCAAATTGGGCATTGCCCCCATTGAAGATAAATTGAGAGAGCAACGTTTGAGGTGGTTCAGACATGTTAGAAGGAGACCAAACAACGCTCCAGTAAGGAGGTGCGAACAGCCCCTCCCTACACCAGGCAGGAGAGGAAGAGGCAGGCTAAAGAAGATAGGCCCAATGGAGGGCTAGTATAGGGGTTATAGATGCCCCAGTTGGAGTAGGGTAGTCTAGCTAACTAATGCTAGGCCATGATATCCTCTTGGCGCACTTACGTTGTGTACTTGCTCTCATGAGCTACGTGCCTGCCTATCTATCCTTTGATTTTTGCTTGATATGGCTTGCTTTGTGTGTGTGTTTGTGCTTTGTGTTTGTTGTCTTGCTTGCCGTATGTTTTGCCCTACTTATGCTTTGTTGCTCTCCTGTTGCCAGGTCACATGCTCTGTGCTGCGGACCAGCTTCTTAGGCTGGGGGTCCTCGGAAACAGCCTCTCTTCAGGGTAGCCCCTTGAAGGGGGAAGGCTGCATACATCTACCGCCCCAGACCCTGCTTTTGCGGGAGCCCTTGCAGGCACTGGGTTTGTTGTTATTGTTGTTGTACACTAAAACACTTTAATGAATCTACACAATCAAGATCAATCATATAGATATTTTCACGTCGTAGACCAACAAGCAAAATTTCATTTGTTTTAGCATGTTTAGCTATGCATCTAGATGATTCAAAGTTCACATAATAACCTTTATCACATAATTGACTAATGCTTAGAAGATTATGCTTAATACCTTTAATAAGTAAGACATCTTCAATGCAAAGAGAAGAGTTAGAGGCAACGTTACCAATACCAATTTTTTTTCCTTTATGTTGTCGCTGAAAGTGACATTTCCTTTTTTGGTATTAGTGATGTGAACTTAGATTTATCTCTGGTCATGTGTCTTGAGCAACCACTATCCAAGTACCACTTTTGGTTTTTGCTTTGAATTTTCATACACACTTATCATAATTCAAATGTTTAGGTACCCAAAATTTCTAGGGTTCTTTGTTGTTAGCCTTTACATTAAGTGGTTTAGATCCTTTTGGGACCCAAACCACCTTTATCTTTCTTAAATTCTTTTTGAAAGGACATTGGCATACGATATTCCCATGGTCACCACAATAGTTGCATCTTATAGAGTTTGTTGGAGGTGAAGAGGCTTTTACAAAAAGAACGTTCAAAATTTTCTTTTGGATATTTCCATTATAACCAATTCCTTCTTTGTTATAGACCTAGTTTTTGAGATGAAAGAATTTTGTCAAGTGTTTCTTGTCCTTTGAAAAATATGTTTGAGATTTTCCAAAGTTCTCCCATTCTTTCTTTTAAGGACTCATTCTCTTTCAAAAATGATTCATCTTCCTTGGATTTTCCTTTAAAATATGAAGTGTTTCTTTTAAGGATTGTTTTTCATTGGTTAGTTTTGTGATTTCATTATTTAAAAAGGCATTCTTTTTCTTTAGTGATTCATTTTCAAGTTCAAGCAATAAATGTTGTTTTGAGTCTTTTTCTAAACCCGTCTTTTCAAAACCTTTTATGGAAGCGTTGTGTCATTTCTTTAAATTTTTTTTTTTATATTTCTCATACAAATCATAAAAACCAACAACAAGCTCATCATAGGATAGATTAGTTACCTCATCTTCTGCAATACTATCATCGTCAATGGCCATGAGGCAAAAGTTAGCTACTTCCTCTTCACTTTTTTCAATGGAATCATCGTCGCTATCTCCCCAATCCACAAATGCTTTCTTATGTTCTTCCGTTTTGCCCTTCTTTTTGAATTTGTTGAAGAATTTCTTACTTTTTGTCTTGGGACAATCTCTCTTAAGATGTCTAATTTCTTCACAATCATACCAAGTTGGTTCATCTTTGGAGGAAGATGAACCTTTTTTTAGAAGTTTTCTTAAACCTTTTCTTTTCAAGACGTTTGTAAAACTTTTCCGCCAACATAACAACTTCATCATCACTTCCATCACTTTCGTCACTTAGAGATGATTTAAATGCTATCTTTACTTTTCTTTTGTTTTCCTTTTTCCTTGAATTCTTCCATGTCAATCTCATGGGTCATGGGCAATTAGTTTATCAAGTTTATAGGTGGAGAGGTTATGAGCTTCTTGAATAGCGGTAACCTTGCCTTGCCATAAAATAGGAAGACATCTAAGGATTTTACTAACTTGCTCCTCATTTGAATACATTTTTCCAAGAGCTTGGAGTTTGTTAGTAATTTCGAAAAATCTAGTGTGCATTTCTTTTATTGATTCCTCTGGTTTTATTTTAAAAAGCTCGTAGGATCTTACAAATTTGAAGACTTTACTTGATACGTACCTTCATAGGTGACCTAAAGCTTGTCCCAAATCTCTTTGGCCGATTAACAACCCGGCGCATGATTAAAGACATTTGGGGTGATAGCACACAATAGTTGATAATGAGCTTTTGCATTTTTTGCAAGTGTTTCTTTATCACCTTGCATAAGCTCATTTCCCTCTATTTAAATAGTTTTCTCACCTTGTTTTTTTTAAGATATATAATCACATTTTTTGTTATAAGCCATAAATCAAAATCAATGGATGTAATATAAAGTCTCATTCTAAGCTTCCAATAGGGAAAATTGTCCCCATCAAAAGGGAGGGCGCTTGTTGGTCGATTGACCCTCAACCAAGACAGGAGTGAATGTTGCCATAGGATCACTCAAGGGTTGTTAGACCAAAAAAAATAAAAGTACTAGCTCTAATATCAATTGAAGGCCCAACGAGCAACCTAAGAGGGGGGTGAATTATGTTCTTTTGTGATAAATGAAAAATTAAACTTTATGAGCCAAAAATTAAGTTAAAAATTATACAATGAATATGAAATAAAAAAGATAAAGACAGGAATAAAAATGATGCACAAAGATTTTTATAGTGGTTTACTTCCAAAGCTGAAGCTAATCCACTTCTCAAGTGACTACTCTTCGTCACTTGACCCTTTAACTAAGCTTGATGATTCTTTTTAAAAATAGGCTCAGATCCAACCTTTACAATCAATCTTTTTATACGTAGACTTAAGACCCAACCTTCACAACCAATCCTTTTGTAACTGTAGGCTCATGATCCAACTTTTACAACAAATAATTGAAGTAAAGCAATGGAAAAATTAAAGGAATGAGACTCTTCACTCTTTCAAGAGTGAATTGACAATATATCAAGCTTAGCCAAAGATAAGGATATACCAATTAAACTCAACGATTAATAATGAAGAGAACTAGTGATGCTCAAATAAAACTTTAAACAGAACTTAAAATCAAACCGTTAAAGTGCAAGAAAGTAAGAGCCTTTTATCAAAGAATGCTTAGAGAGTGTAGGATGATTTAAAACCAAAGCATTCAAGCCCTATTTATATGAAATCAGAGCCTAGGGGACATTCAAAAAGTTGGAAAAAAGATTAGGAAGAAATTAAGTGAAAAATAGCCGTTTGGAGATTTTTTTTGATATGTGTGTCGACACACAAGGGTTGTTTGTCGACACACACCTCTGTGTGTCCACACACTGAAGCATCGGGAGGCTACTTGACACATATCTTATGTGTGTCAACACTCAGCATGCCTAGGTGGATTTAAACTGTTTTGATCAATTAGCTTGATTGATGGGTTGATTTACCATATTAGCTAAGTAAATTGATTGATTAATCGATTACCACTTTAGCTTAATTTATGAATTAATTTCCTTGTTTGCTTTGTTCATGATTGATTGAATGAATTAAGCTAAATAATAACCCATTTAAAATTTGATTTGAGCATACTTTTCAAAATACCTATCTTGAAAAATCTTTTCATTGGCAAGCTAGATTGGTTTAAATTTTGACTTGAATATTTTTCAAATAAATTTTGAAAATCAAATTTCAAAAATATTTCAAAAACATTTTTGTTAGAGCATCACATATCAACATTGAGATTTTGACTCAATTAATATGTTCTGATCCTAAGTCCTAGACAATAAAAATAAATAACTTAAGGCCCTTGGACTTGGATCTTGTTCTGCTCAATTTAGATGAATCTTCTCTTCAACTTTGATCTCTTTTCCTCTTGATTCATCGTCTTAGAAAGCTTGGTATCAACATGATTACCCTTGATTTTTCTTAGCTTTCTTATGAGTTACTTAGAAACAAGACTAGACCAATTTAAATATAATGACTAAATAAATAATTGTTATCATTAAAATTACAATATAAATGTCTTTAAGGCCAACACCCAGCACAGGAGGTGCTGGGCAATTTTATTTAAAAATAAATAAATAAATAAATAATTAGGATGAGATTCTAATTACAATCCTAAAAGTTTTTTAGAAAAATCTTTAATTACTCTAACCTTGTTAGGCCTTGGGTAATGTTATTTGAAATATTTGATATATTATATTTACTAAATTTTGTTCACGTGTTTGATATTATTTGAATGAGTTAAGTATTATGTATAATGTGAATAAAGTTAGAAGCCCATTTATATTTTCAACTTGGTGAAATATTTGATTTCATCGAGTGAGGGAATTATTTCAAATAGATCTAATATGATTAGATAATTCAAAAGTTGAATTATTTGAAAGAAAAATTCTCATGATGTATCTAATAAGATTTGCTTACATAGGTTGGATAATTAAAGGAACCTAATATGATCAGGGTTTTATTTAATGGTTAAATAAAATTTAGAATTTCTAGCATTGATTATGGTTTTATTTTACGGTTAAATAAAATTTAGAATGTCTAACATTGATTATGAGATAATCAATTTTAAAAGAAAGTCATATTAATCTGATATGATTGAAAACTGGTTTGATTTTTCTTATGGGTCATTAAGTACTAAAAATGATAACTAATATTTAAAACTAACTAATTGGGTTTTCCAGGACACCAATTCCAGCAATCTCTCACTTGTCCTAAACCCAATTAGCCTTGCATTGGATAACTATCCCTTAGGGATCTATCAACTCTTTGACAATAAACTTTATCAATACCAATCTATCATTGTCCCATTATGTTGCTCACATGCTTTCACCTTTTATTAACCTTCTAAGTTAACTAGTCTACTCAATAACTCCATAGCTACAAGTGCCGACTTCCATAGTGAAGTAAGCAACACAAGACTGCTTCACTCTTCACCATATAATGACTCCCATTAAAAAGTAAACAAGGATTTCATACCTCTTAACATATAAACTCCCTTTTAAAACAAACAACTCATGACAAATGCACATTCTTTCCTTTGAATCTCGTATAAGCCTGATCCTGAAAATATAGTATGCTCATCTTAGGTCTTTCACTTTTTAACTAACTAGACAATTAAGCCTTAATAGCTCATAACAATTCTATGCCTTTCTTAATGAGTAGAATATTATCTATATATAACAATTCTACAACATTCTTAATGAGTAGAACATTTACTAACAATTTATTCAAATCCCTAGGACTTGATTACCCATCATCAAATCTACTATTCAATGAGCAAGATGCTCATTTAAGTCTACAAATAGACTACCTTAGTTTGCATATTATATGCTCCTCTCTTGGCAACAAACTTGTCTACTTGTATCATATACATAACCTTTTCAAGATGACCATTCAGAAAAAATGCCGTGTTGACTTCCATTTCTATATCTTATCACAATGAGAGACAACAGATAAGTGCATCCTAATGAACTTAAGCATGGCATTTGGCTAGAAGGTGTCATCAAAGACTATTCCTTCCTCTAGGGTATAACCCACTACCATCAATCTGGCCTAGAAGGCCTTAACCTTCTCGTCCACACAACTCTTTTATTCTTGTATATTCACTGAGATCCAATCTAATGGACTCAATGTATTTTGATGCCTCTAAAATTTTCTAGGCATATTCCAAATAAAATTACTTTAACTTAATTTTCATTGCGCTGACCAATTGGTCTACAACTTTATACTTAAGAGTTACATTGTAGTCTCAAGGATCGAATTCACCATCTTGGTTAACCGCTAAGACTAAAGACATGAATTCGTTAGATGACCCTGACTCCTCCCACTACACTAAAGCTCTCATGTACTTAATGTGAGAATAACCTGATTGAAGATGTATCGAATACATCATCTAGACTATTAGTTGTATCAAGCTGTAAAGACAGTATCTCATACTGTCAATCTATCCAACACAAGCTATCTAATGTACTTTTAAGAACACTTTCTAAAATCTCTTACATAACAAACATTTGATAAGTATATGTGACTCATCATATGAATCTTACCGTATTCAATAACACATTATTGATTCTTTCTACAACACTTTGTAGTAAAAAAAAAAAAAAGAATTCTCTTGAAATCACCACTTTGATCAAATCAAATTAACTTGATATGTTTACCTAACTGATCCCGACTTTATTCTTCGACTCCTTGAACTTTTCAAAGGATTCAAGACTTCAGTCTTTGTATATCCATATATCAACTGGTTAAGTAGTTATTCACAAACATTTGATAAAATATTATTCGCTTCCACTCACTTGAAATTTTAGCGGTCCATAAATATTTTTATGAACAAGTTCAGGAAGCTTAGTAGCTTTATTGTCTTATTATATTTTACGAGTCAAACATGCGTGTGACTATTTTCTAAAACTTTCCATGAGATGTATATAGTTCAAGATGACATGTCGGGCTTGGTTTAAGTGGTCAAGGAGATTGAGCCACAAATAGACTAAAATCAAATAAGTGATATGTTGTCAAAATATATGTTCATGGTCGATGATAAGTTTGGGCAACTTGTCTGATAAGACTACAACAACAACAACAACAACAACAACAACAGTCCCAATGCCACAGGGGCTCCCGCACGAAGCATGGTCTGGGAGGGTGGATGTACGCAGCCTTCCCCCTTCCGGGTGGAAGAGAGGCTGTTTCCGAGGACCCCCATCCTGAAGATCGACCTGGAGACAAATGAAGCCATAAAGCATCAGCTTAGGACACCGTGTTAAACTAGCAGTATACAATATACCCCACAGAAGGAAACTACAAGGCACATAGTAAAGCAAATAGTACATGGCCAATAATTGGCGAATAAATTGGGAAGCAACTAAACAATAGATAAGTGCACTACTTGGGGTTATGACTGTATAAAAATATTAAACTACCAGTCACTCGCCGCACTACTCTACTCTACCACCTCCGCTACCCCTATGCTAGCCCTCCATCGTGCTCTATCTAAGGCCATCCCCTCCCTTAGGTTTAGGTGGGTTAGGTCATGTCGGATCGTCTCCGACCAACTCTTCTTTGGCCTGCCCTTCCCTCTTCTACCTAGCGTAGTATGTAGCTGTTCACACCTCCTAACTGGAGCTGTGGTCGGTCTCCTGCTAACATGTCCAAACCATCTCAAGCGGTGCTCTCTCAATTTATCATCGATCGAGGCTACACCTAATTTACCTCTAATTACATCATTCCTGATCCTATCCTTCCTTGTGTGGCCACACATCTAGCGTAGCATCCTCATCTCTACCACCTTCATCCACTGTGTTTGATGTAGTTTCATTGGGCGACACTCTGCCCCATACAACATAGCAGGTCTCACTACCATCCTGTAGTATTTTCCCTTTAGCTTTAGCGGGAATTTTCTATCACAAAGCATCCTGGAGGCCATCCTTCACTTCTGCCAGCCTACGTTACTCCTGTTGTTGACATCCTTGTCAACCTCCCCATTTTGCTGTATCATGGAGCCCAAGTATCTGAAACTCTCCTTCCTCGATACGTTCTCCGATTCTATCTTGACATCCTCTGTACTAGTCACGGTGGAATGGCCGAATTTGAATTCCTAGTATTCGGTCTTAGATCTGCTAATCCGTAATCCCTTCACTTCCAAAGCGCTTCTCCGCAATTCCAACTTTTCATTTATGTCCTCTGGAGTCCCCCACTAAAACTATGTCATCTGCATAAAAACATACACCAAGGCACCTCCCCTTAGATGTGTCTAGTGAGCTCATCCATGACTAGAATGAACAGAAAGGGACTCAAGCAAGAACCTTGGTGTACCCCAACTATACTAGGGAAAGTTTCTGTCTCCCCTTCCCCTATGCGCACATTAGTATGCGCCTCCTCATACATATCTTGAATGGCCCGGATATATGGCATGGGGATGCCTCTCCTACCCAAAACCCTTCATAGCACCTCTCTGGGCACTCTATCATATGCTTTCTCCAAATCAATGAAAACCATGTGGAAATCCTTTTGTCTCTCCTTATACTGCTCTATTGTCCGCCTTAAAAGGTGTATGGCTTCTATGTTGATCTCCCAGGTATAAACTCGAATTGGTTCTCAGTCACCTCCGTCTGTTGCCGTAGCCTACTTTCTATGACTCGCTCCCACAGCTTGAGAGTGTGGCGCATTAGTTTGATCCCCCGATAGTTGGTGCAACTTTGGATGACACCTTTGTTCTTATAGATTGGGACCAGTGTGCTCTTGCGCCATTCGTCAGGCATCTTCCTCCCAATAAGGATTTGGTTAAATAATTTTGATAGCCAACTGATGCCCCTCTGTCCAAGGCATTTCCATACCTCAATAGGTATTCCATCTGGACCAACTGCTCTTCTCCTACTAATATGTTTTAGGGCTTCCTTGATCTCTTCTGGTGTAATTCGCGTACAATAGCAGTAGTTCTGATACTCCCCCTGTGTCTGGAGATCACCTAGAACTATCTCTGTGTCTCCCTAGTTGTTGAACAGATCTTGGAAGTAGGCTTTCCACCTAGCTCTAATTTGATGCCCTTCCACTAGTACCTGTCCATCTTCTCCTTTTATGCACTTTACTTGCTCCAAGTCCCTCGTCTTCCTTTCTCTTGCTCTGGCAATCTTGTACATATCCCTAGCTCCCTCCTTGGTATCTAGCTTCTTGTAGAACTCCTCATATGCTATTGATTGTGCCTCTCTGACTGCCTTCTTTGCTTCCTTCTTGGCTTGCTGATATTGACGTCGCTTTTCCTCTTCTCCACTACGCTCCCACTCCTTAAATAAGTCACGTTTCTTAATCCTCTGTTGGACCTCCTCAGACCACCACCAGGACTCTTTGTTGATAGGTCCCCCGCCCTTTGACTCACCCAGAACTTCACATGCCAGTCCCCTAATCTTTTGAGCCATTTTGCTCCACATTTGGTTTGTATCTTCCTCCACATCCCAATCGAGCTCTGATTCCGCTCTTACCTTATAGGCTCTATACTTCCCTCCCTTCAACTCTTACCTTATAGGCTCTATACTTCCCTCCCTTCAAATCCCTCCAGTGGGTATGTGTCTGCACAGTTCTCCTACTTCTCTTGGCCCTCTTCTTGACCCTTACATCTGCGCACACCACCCTATGTTGTTTGGAAAGGTCCTCCCCTAGGATGACCTTGCAATCCCTAAATTCTCTTTGTACCCTTTTCCATAGTAGTATGTAATCAATTTGAGTCCTTGTCCCACTGCTTTGATACATGATGATATGCTCCTCACGCTTTCTGAAGAAGGTGTTGGCAATTGCTAGTTCATAAGTGACGTCAAAGTCTAGGAGGGATTTCCCCTCTGCATTCCTAGTTCCAAATCCAAATCCTCCATGGTATGATACGTATCCATCCTCTATCACGCCAATATAACCATTGAAATCCCTGCCAATCGCCACTTGTTCGGATTGTGGTATGCCTGGCATCATTTTGTCTAAGGTCTCCCAAAATGTTTCCTTCTCATTCTCTGATAGTTCGGTCTGAGGTGCATAGGCACTTATGATGATCAGTACCTCCCTGTCGAGGATCATCTTAATGCCTATGATCCTATCACCAGTCCTGGACACTTTGACCACTTTATCCTCAAGACTGTTATCGATGATAATGCTAACTCCATTCCTCCCTCTGGCATTGCTCGGATACCAAAATTTATATCCTAGCACATCTCTTCCTTTCGTGCCCACCCATTTAGTCTCCTGCAGACAAAGGATGTTGGTCCTTCTCTTCATCATCATTTAGGCCACCTCGAGGTTCTTCTTTGCCAACGTCTCGATATTTAGTGTCCCTAGTCTTAGGTTTCCCTCCCTCTTTAGCTTCTCTCTCCCCCTCCCCACCCCCTTTGAAGACGGCCTCACGTTTTGAGTTCCATGACTAGTATCGTTCATACAATCCTATCACCATGATATGTAAACTAGCAAGAAACTGCACACAAATGCAATCAAAGTCAACGCACTTTAAGTAGTGATTAGTGGAAATAAGAAAATCAAATAGCCAAATCCCCATTGAAATTAAAACTATCTGACCAAAAAGGGAAGCAAATAAAGAAGAAGAGAGTAGAATGCAGACCTGGGGCCGACCGATTTTGTTTACCCGGGTCGATAGGCTGTGGGTTTGTCATGAGGCGATGGCTGGCAGTTGCTTAGGGTTGGTGGTCGTGGGGTGGTGGGTTGGTGGGGATAGGGAGAGGGGCTTGGTCTTGGTTTTGGTGGGTCCGGGATATGAGGTTGGTGGTGCTGGTGGATCAGGCAGGGGCGACGGTGATGGTGGGTCTGGGTGGTAAGGGTGATGGTAGGTCAGGGGTCAGGGAGGGCGGAGGGGGTGAGAGATGGATAGAGGGTCATGGTGGTGGTCCAGGTGGGCGGTTATGATGGTCCAGGTCACACGGGTGGAGAGGGGCTCGGGTCGGGTTGGGCCCGGTTCCAGTGGTGGTGGGTCTAAGGGTAAGGGTGGCGGTAGGTTTGGTGTCGGGTCCAGTGGGTCAGGGTGAGGGAGGTGAAATCGGGGGGGGGGGGGGGGGGGGGGGGGGGGGGGGGGGGGGGGGACGATGTGTCAAGGTGTTCACCGGTGGCGTTCAGAGCTCGGAAGGGGGGGGGGGGGGGTTGAGTGGCTGAGGGGGTGGTCGGGTCGGGGTCTGCTACGGTCTTGGTTCGGCGGGGCATCGGTGGTGGTGGTGGTGGGATTAGGTTTCGAATGGGGGGAGGAGATATGGGGTTCCTGGCATTTGCGTCGCTACTCCGGCGTTGAGGTGGTGCCGTCGTCTTTGCATCGCCTACAATGGTGCTCCTGCTACGTTGGCAAGGTTGCCTGATAAGACTATAATACATTATTTTTGATGACTTGTCTTGGTCATGTGAATAGAGAACCAATAGTATTATATTGTTGTTGTTTATAAGATTGGAATATTGAGCAGGACCATCTGAATTATTTGTTTCTTAATTGCCATCGTAAATGATTAATTCTGTAAGATGATAACTTTAAATCTAGGGAATAGCCTGAGCTCACACATGGTTATACGTTGCTTTGATGTGCTAAAAGGATTAGCTAAAGTGCAGTGACTTAAATCTTACGTGCATTGGATAATGGCATGAAGTGTAGCAGGAATAATTTTTTTTAATTGGAATCTATAGTCGCTAATGAGATGAAGATGTCAGTTAGTTGATTCGCAAGCATACGAACAAATTCTAGAATCTTTGACCAAAGTGCTCCATATATTTGACATTTGAATTAATACAGAAATCATTTCTGTATTATTGAATTGTTCAAGAAGGGCAAGTCGCAAATAAAAGATGTGAGAAAAATAATGATAGTACTTAAAATTATTTTTGCTCACGGATATCTGATAGAGGGGTCGATTGTTGTAATAAAAGTTATTTGTATAAAACTTATTTAGTGTTACTAAATGGTAATAAAATGTTATCATGAGATGATAATCAGATTGGACTCATTTGGAGCTAGAGTTAAATTTTTCTTGAGGTCCCTTCGCAAGCCTCAACTTAAGCATCGTTTGAACGCACCCAGCCCCACAAATAAAAAAAAAAGGAAGGAAAAGAAAAGCCTAGCTAAAGTCATGTTGACATTATTAGGGGCTTTATGCCAATTTCTCGGTAGCTGGGTTTTTGTTATTATACAAATACTATATTCATCGAGAGAGATTATGTTATTAAGTTTTGGAACTTGGTTTTCTCCCATACCGAGAACCCTAAAATTGTATTAGGGGGTTTCTAAATTATTGTTTAGCATAAATTTTTTTTTTTTTGAAAGATTGAAGGAAAAATTTTGTTTCAAAATTTTTTCTAAATTAAATATTTTGGGAGCCCCACACTCCTGGTGCCAGAATGTGGAGATTGGCAAAGGTCTTATGAAAGAGACTGGGGAGAAGCTCCACATTTAGTTGGGATCACTTCTTAAACAAGTTGAAGTTTGATCCGACTTACGCCTACTGGTGAAAGAGGCCTTAATATAGCCTCGAGGGGGACGTAGTGGCGGTGGATGGAGTATCCTAGGTGGAGCTGGGGTTGAGATACATCCCTTGAAGGTAACTCGGGTCCTTTGTCTTTTAAAGCTATGTCTGCGATATCCAAATTAACTAATGATCACCCTGATGTGATGAAGATGACGTTTGATGGGCCCACTATAGCTAATAAACACATTAATCCCTTGTACATTAAAGCCAAGTTTGATGGCATTATGGTGAACAAGGTCTTTGTAGATAATGGCGCAGCCATTAACACTTACTTTCATACATGTTAGGGGTCATTAGTAAGTCTTAAGATGGCTTGATAACTTCAAACGTGGCAATTTATGGCTTTTCCAGGGGCGCTACCAAGTCTGAAGGTGTCATCCCGAGTTGATTGTTTGCAATCTCGGCGAGCTAATACCTTTTCCTTTGTTGTGAATACTACCTCCAATAATAATGCTTTACTTGGGAGGGATTGGCTGTATGCAAACTATTGTATTCCACTCTCATTTCACTAGCTATTGATTTTCTAGAACCATAACAAATTTAAGGTTGTTATGGAATATGACAGGCCATTCATGGCTCGCTCAACTTTGTTGAGGCAAAGTTCTACAAGGATGGTGATCACTGGTAGTAACAAAAACCAATCCTCTAGCAACCGAACAAGAAGATGTTCTAGCCATCTTTGAGAGCCCTTCCACTGAAGTTGAGGTGGATCAGGCTAAGGTGGAGTTAGATGACTTGGACTTTTGGCGATGCATGAGAGCCCTCTTAGAAAAGAGGGACCTACATAGCGCTCGTGATGCCTTATGGAGGGAAGCCAAGCCTTTCCAGTAAAGGCCGAAAGGTTTGCATTCAAAGCTAGTGGCTTGGCATACTGAGAATCAGCTATGGGTTGAACATGTTGGGAAAAGATATAAATTTTGTGGGAAAAATAAACTCTGATGCTGATCGTTGGGTTCATAGTTTTGAACTATGGTCACAACAATAGGCACCTATTAGAGCATTTAGAGTATGTGACTCTTCTCTATACCTAAGCCCCCGGTCGAAGAGTCACGCTTCGTGACACCTCATATGCGAGAGTTCTCGGGAATAGGTTTATCTTTATAAACCCTTTTCCCTAATACCGATTATTGGGACGAATTTAAAAAATTCTCCATAGTTTTATAAAGTTTACGTAGTGGAACATGTTTAGAATTCATAACTCTAAACCTAGAGTTGATTTAGAATTCCTAATATTAAATTTACTAACTTAAATTCATAAGAGCATATCTAAATTCATAATGCAGATCTAAAGGCCTCTTACTCTAAAACATTCATAGCAATACATAAATTTAAACAGGCATAATAACGAATATTGTAAATAAATAGAAAAGCGAAAACTAAAAGACAAAGGAAAGAAGAACATACCTGGAATTACTCCAATAATAAAGAATACCAAGAAAATTGAGGCCCCGTGATCTTCTACGCAATGATCTCGAATTGTCCGGAGGGCGGGCTCCGAAAAATATTAAACTGAGGAAAGAAAAATTTCAACGAAATATTTTCTCTCCAATTAGGTCTCCAAAACAATTTCTAGAAACCCAAAATAATGTGTTTTATTGAATGCCAAACATTTGGAATAGGTACCTCTATTTATAGTAGGCTACTGGAGCGAGAAAAAGGTACACCTTCGATGTGGGGTTTAAAAAGTTCAAAACAAATCGCAAAAAATTAAAGCAAAACGGCGTCGTTTCACTCAAGGGAATAGTGCGTGTGTTTCAGCCAATGACCCGTTGCCACGTGGCGCAATCGGATTGGCCCAAGCGCATAGCCGTTGATTGGGAGAGGGGCGAGGAGATCGTGCCATGCATCAGCCTCCAATTGGTCCGGGCGTAATGCCACAGATCGCGCCTGTGTTGCTTTTACTTTTGCTTTGTTTCCGACATGTAAAAATTCATCTTATGAATTTTAATTTTCTAAAATTATTTTATTTTATAATTTTTCAAATTTTATTCATCTCATGAATAATGTTTGACAAAATTAAATTTACTCATCACATGAATAAATTAATTCATCTCATGAATTCTATAATATTTTTCCGATGGTAATAAATATAGAGGCTTGCGTAGGGACCTCAAGGACAATTTAAATCTAGCTCCAAATGGATTAAATTACTCATCTCATGAACTAATTTAATTACTATTTAACGAGACTTAATTCCACCAAATAAATCTTACTGCACTTCAGACTTAAACCATTTATTCGATATCTCCCTTATAGACTGTATTGATGACAACAACCCCCCCCACTAGATGTCCATGACAAAGGATAAATATAACTCCTACCATTATCCTTCTCACAGCTTCTCCATTAGTTACCAACTCACCCTTCACTGAATAATTCATTTATACATGAACATATTCACCGTATAAATTCCAAATGTCAAACACTTGGAATATTTTGGCCAAAGATTCCGAACTATTCAAATATTTGCGAATCAACTAAGGGGACATATGTATCCCATAAGCAACTGTAGATTCCTTATTAAATACCTGATCCTTGTCACACTTCACGCTGCTACCTAATGTACATAGAAATTCATTTATGTGTTTAGACCTTACTTATAGTACACCAAAGTAACTAACTCTCCATGCACAAGTCCGGAATACCCTTAGGATTTAGAGTCGTCATTCAAACAGTACAACGTGAATCACTCATCTCCGATAGTAGTCTAGAAATAAGTAATCCACATGGTCCAACTCAGTGTGTCAATCTTATTAAACACACCAGCCTAACACTTTTGGATCTCCATCCACATGACCAAGACAAGTCATCTAAAGTGTCACGTTATAGTCTTAGCATACAAGTGGTCCAAACTTGTCTTTGACTACGAGCCTTTCAAACAACAATCCACACCATTTGTTCCAAATCTATTTGTGGCTTAGTCTCTTTAACCACTTAGAACAAACATGTAAGGTGTAGTCCTCATTGATGTCTCCCAAAAGAAAATCACATGCAGTATAAATGCTTGCTTAGACAAATTTAACTAGGAAATGACTGAGACTTCAATTTTATTTATTAATTGAAGTAATATATCTAGAATAAATCTGGATTTCAGGACACTGTTCCTAACAGCTTCCCATTTGTCCTAAATCCAATTTATGACAAAGTCCATACTCACCCCTTTTACATTTGAACCAAAGGTGTACTGAGCCTAATCCTTGGTGAGCACAATTACTTTATTGTGAAGTCTGCAATACAACGCTGCTTGACATTCTTCTCACTAATGGCGCCCACTCAAAGGGTAAAGACATGCTTAAACGTCGAATGTCTATCATATAAATTTGACTGGAAGTCTTAAATCAGTATAGCCAACTGGAACCGGCTCGTCACTTTGAAAGATTAGCATAGGATCTCTATTTCTTCTCAAGAATTAGAGAAAACACTTTACTACCACCTAGTCCATTGGACCCAGGTTAGACTAACACCAGCTTACTATACCATAGCATAACAGACATCAAGTCTCGTGCACAACATGGCATACTTGAGGCTCCCACTGCCAAAGCATATGGAATAATTCTCAATTGCTCCTCCTCTTGAGGTGTCCTAGAGCATTACCCAAAAGAGAGAGGGACTCCATGCTATACCTTGACAGCGTCTTGTGAATATGCGTGGCTAGAGAGAGATCCAATATCCTACTCTTACGATCTTGCAGAAGCTTAATCCTAAAAGTAGAGTTGGTTTCTCCCATGTCCTTCATGTTGAGCTTTCTTGACAATCAAATCTTTACAGCTAATGACACCCCCATATCATTCCTAATGAGTAGTATATTGTTGACATACAATACCAAGAAAGTCACTACTTTCACTTAATATCGTTTGTACATGTATGGTTTGTTCAACCAATTGCTCAAAACTATAAGACTTTTTTCATTTTGGCTAAAAGGATCAGATTCAATGCCATGGTCAACCACTAAGGCTGCCACTATGAACCTGTCAGGTGTCTTGACAATCCTTCCACCACACCTAAGCTCTCGTGTGCCTGGAACATTCTCATTCCTATCAGTAGGTGCATCTAATGCATCCACTGTGTCTTAAGTTGTTCATAATTATTGTCATTTTCCTTTTTATTGCTATTTTATTTTTGCTTTTGTAGTTTACTTGCAAAATTCGTCTCTAAGTATTTCACATTGTTCACGTATATAAGGAGAACAACATGAATACATCATAAACACATGTTCCTTAGTAAATAAAAATTTTATTTCTTGTAATAAAGTTTTATAACCATATTCAAACTGAATAACAATTATTCTTCAAACCACATAAAGCAAATTCCAGTCCAATGTAGGTACAAATTAATAAGAATTTTTAAAAAGCAAAAAATAAAACTCTAACACTAAAATCTAAGCTATCACTTCCTACTACTAAGACTGCTACTCTTGTACTTCCTTTAGCTGTCAGGTACAACTCCCATCATGTAGCCTCCTGGTTTACCTGAGCCCCTGTAACATATTACAGACTTGGTCAGTTGAACTTGCGTCCACACACTAGGAATCTGGTAGACTCTCAACTGCATAAGACTCAAATCAGTGAGATATCAACATACCTTTACCAGATGGCTTAGCAGTCTTTGCAGGAAGAGTAGCCATGTACTTTATGCAGTTTCTCTTCTAGTGGCCCATCTTTCCACAAAAGTAACACTTTCCTTTTGCCGCCCTTTTGTTAGGATTAGTCGCTACACTAGCAACCTTGCCTTTGCCTTTCTTTCCAGTCAGTCCCTTGTTGAGCTTGCTCTCACTAGCCCCTGATCACTGAGTCAAGTGGACAAACCCCTTGGCTCGCATAACACCCCCTGCTACCTGTAGCTCCTTTATCATCCCAGACATTGAATAATCCTTATTATTCATTGTATAATTGAGCCTGAATTAAGTAAAAGAGCTGAGGATGATGTTTTGCCGAGACTAACTATCAATCTTAGCACCTAGAATCTCCAACTCAGACAAGCACGCCATCATTTTCATGACATGCTCCTGAACTGGCGACCCTTTCGACATCCTAATGTTCAAGAGCTTCCTCATCAACTCTTGCCTAGCTGCCCTATCTTGACCACCAAATATTTCCTTTAAATGTTTGATCATATCAGCTGCTGTTTCCATCTCAAACATCTGATGCTTGAGTACATTGGTCACAAGGGCCAAAATGTAGCATCTAGCTAACTCATTAGCCTTATTCTAGCATTCATAACGCTCTTTAATAGCAGCTGCAGAATTATTAGCGGGCACCGTAGGTCGAGGTTCAGTGAGAACAAACTTATGACCCTCATGTATTAATACTTTGTTCAGCTTCATTTTCCAGGTGAAGTAATTTGGTCCAGTTAAGGCATTATCTTTCAGAATTATGTGAAGTGAACTAGTCATAGCCATTTCAAAAACTGTAAATGCAAATAAATGTGTAACTATTTTATAAGGGTAATGTATAATGTAGTGATATGTATTCTTTCAAGTTAGCACACACAATAAGTCAGATATCCACCAAACTGTACTGTCATGCATACAATGATGACCCAAACACACCACTTCTTACTCCCCGATAGCGGGTTTGCACGAAGCTAGTTCGGGTGAGAACTATTCTCAATAACCTGCTTTCTTGTAACTCTTACTAAACATTATTAACTCACTACTTTACCTTAGTCTCTAACATGACACAACAGAGCTCCTTGGGGAAGCTAATGCACCACATTAGTCAAGTGTAAGCCATTACCTAAACCTCCATAGAAAGACATGAAATACTCCATAGTAGCGTCGCATTGCTTCTTTGCACTTCGGTTTATACTAACAGGTGTCTAACTCTATAATCTGCAAACCAACATCCTCCGCAGGGAGGACTATCGATCTACTATACTACTAGACCGGTAATGGAGACTGTAAGGTTACAACAATTGAAACCTCACTCCCACTTGGATTTTATAACTACTGGTTTTTAATTAACTTGCATTTACAACCCGTATTATCTTATAACCCCTTTTAGAATCTCATTCTAAAATTAACAAAAATTAATTAATTCAAAATTATCATTTTACAATATCAATTATTTCATAATCTTGCTTTAGAATCTCATTCTAAATTTATTCAATAAGATTAATTAATTAATTTTACTTTTAAAAAACGGTACCACATATTATCTCATAACCTATTATTTAGAATCCCACTCTAAAAACTAAATAAATAAATTTAATTATTTTATTTAAAATAATACCAAAATTTAGATTATCTCATAATATATTTTTAGAATCTAATTATAAAATTAAATTAATTAATGAAATAAATTTTATTTAAAATTAGTAACATCTTAAAATTTAGACTATTGCATAGTCTACTTTAGAATCCCATTCTAAGAGTTGAAGAAGCTTAGACTATCCAATAGTCTAGTTTAGAATCTTATTCAAAAATTTAATTAATTAAATTTAAATTTTATTTTAAAATTAAAGTTAACTTAGACTATCATATAGTCTATTTCAAAATCTTACTCTAAAATAATTTAAAATAAACTTTTATTTTAAATAACACTTATTCACAACTTAGATGATCTCATAATCTAATTTAGAATCTCATTCTAAAATAAAATTAATTAATAAAATAATTAATTTATAATTGTTATGAAAATTAGTAAATAAATAATTATTTTATTTATTTATTTATTTAATTTTTTTAATTTAAACTTGCTGACGTCAATGCCATGTCAGAACTGAAGTCATCCTTGGCTGATGTCGTCAGAAAAAAATTTGAATCTTTTTTTAAATAAAAATAATTTAATTTAAAGTGAATAATTAAATCTAATCTCATTAGATTAATTTTATCCAATTTTATAAAATTAATTGAATCTAATCTCATTAGATCAACTTTATCCAATTTTATAAAAATTAATTGAATCTAATCTCATTAGATCAATTTTATTCGATTTCATAAAATTAATTGAATCTAATTTTATTAGATTAATTTTTTCTAATTTCGTAAATCATGACTGAGACCGTACAATCCCATTATACGAATAACATAATCGCAAATTTATGGGTTATTCTAAATTAACGATTTAAACAATTTAAATATGTTACTATAAACAACCTAGTTAATTATTTAATCTGTTAACCGATTTAAACAATTTAAATCGATACTTTAAATAACTTAGTTAACTATTAACTCTTTTAACCGATTTGAACAATTTAAATCGTTACTTTAAAGCAATCTAATTAACATTTAATTGCATTAATGATTTAAACAATTTGAATCACTAATTCAAACAAGTTTTTCCTTCTTTAATAAAATCTCTATTTTATTAAATCACAAATCTATTTATTTTGATTTTATTATACCTATTTATGTATATTATGAATGTAATCAGAGGCTCGCTCTAATACCAATTGTTGGAAAAAGATATAAATTTTGTGGGAAAAATAAACTTTGATGCTGATCGTTGGGTTCACAGTTCTGAGCTATGGTCGCAATAATAGGCACATATTAGAGCACTTAGAGTAGGAAACTCTTCTCTCTACCTAAGCCCCCGGTCGGAGAGTCACGCTTCGTGACACCTCACGTGCGAGAGTTCCCGAGAATAGGTTTATCACTATAAACCTTTTGCCCTAATATCGGTTATTGGGACGAATTTCAAAAATTCTCCCTAGATTTATAAAGTTTATATAGCGGAATAGGTTTAGAATTCATAAATCTAAGCCTAGGGTCGAAAATTCCTAATTTTAAATCTACTGACTTAAATTCATAATTTAAATCAACAGATCTAAATTCATAATTTGATCTATAGGCCTCTTACTCTAAAACATTCATAACAATACATAAACTTAAATAGGCATAATAATGAATATTGTAAATAAATAGAAAAACAAAAACTAAAAGACAAAGGAAATAAGAATATACCTGGAATTGCTCCAATAATAAAGAATAACAATAAAATTGAGACCCCGTGATCTTCTACTCAATGACCTCGAACTGCCCGGAGGGTGGGCTCCAAAAAATATTAAACTAAGGAAAGAAAAATTTCAACGAAAATTTTTCTCTCCATCTCGATCCAAAACAATTTCTAGAAACCCAAAATAATTTATATTATTGAATGCCAAGCCTCTCAAATAGGTACCTCTATTTATAGTAGGCTACCGGAGCGAGAAAAAGGTAAACCTTCAATGTGGGATTTAAAAAGATAAAAAAAAAATCGTAGAAAATTAAAGCAAAACGACGTCGTTTCACTAAGGGGAACAGTGCACGTGTTTCAGCCAATGACTCGTTGCCACATGGCGCAACCGGATTGGCCCAAGTGCATAGCCTCGGATCAAGAGAGGGGCGAGGAGATCATGCCACGCGTCAGCCTCCAATTGGTCCGGGCATAATGCCATGGATCGCGCCTGGGTTGCTTTTATTTTTGCTTTGTTTCCCACAATGAATTTTAATTTTCTAAAATTATTTTATTTTATAATTTTTCAAATTTTATTCATCTCATGAATAATGTTTGACAAAATTAAATTTACTTATCTCATGAATAAATTAATTCATCTCATAAATTCTTTAATATTTTTCCAATGGCAATAAATACAGAGGTTTGCGTAGGGACCTCAGGGACAATTTAAATCTAGCTTCAAATGGGTTAAATTAATCATCTCATGAAATATTTTAATTACCATTTAATGAGACTTAATTCTATTAAATAAATCTCACTACACTCCAGACTTAAACCATTTATTTGATATCTCCCTTATAGACTCTATTGATGACAACAATCCCTCCTCTAGATATCCATGACAAAGGTTAAATATAACCACTACCATTATCCTTCTCACAACTTCTCCATTAGTTGCCGACTTGCCATTTACTGAATAATTCATTTATACTTGAACATATTCATAGTATAAATTCCAAATGTCAAACACTTGGAATACTTTGGCGAAAGATTCTGAACTATTCAAATATTTGCGAATCAACTAAGGGGACATCTGTATCTCATAAGAGACTGTAGATTCCCTATTGAATACATGATCCTTGTCACACTTCATGCTGCTACCCGATGTATGTGGGAATTCAGTCATGCGTTTAGACCTTGCTTATAGTACACCAAAGTAACTAACGCTCCATGCACAAGTTCAGAATACCCTCAGGATTTAGAGTCGTCATTCAAATAGTACAACGTGAATCACTTATCTCTGATAGTACTCTAGAAATAAGTAATCCACATGGTCCAACTCAGTGTGTCAATCTTATTAAACACACCAACCTAACACTTTTGGATGTCCATTCACATGACCAAGACAAGTCATCTAAAGTGTCAAGTTATAGTCTTAGCATACAAGTGGTCCAAACTTGTCTTTGACTATGAGCCTTTCATACAACAATCCATACCATTTGTTCCAAGTCTATCTATGGCTTAGTCTCATTAACCACTTAGAACAAACATGTAAATTGTAGTCTAAGGACTACACCCATCTCATGGATGTCTCCTAAAAGAAAATCACTTGCAATATAAATGCTTGCTTACACAAATTTAGCTTGGAAACGACTAAGAATTCAATTTTATTTATTAACTAAAGTAATATATCCAGAATAAATCTGGATTTCAGGACATTGTTCCTAACAGAACAACCATTTGCCTAAGGAAATGGCTTTGAGGACCAAATGTTGCAAGATAAAGAGTTAGAGTTTTCAAATCTGTGCGTAGCGTTAGCCAATTGAATCACTACTTCTGGAATTTGATTTTGAGACATGCCTTCATCTGAATGATATTGCTCAACAGCAAAAAAGCTTCGATTCTGCAAATAGCCTTGCCAAGGAATAATACTTAACAAATGTGGAGATGTTTTTAGTGATATCACTGCCAAGGCGTCAAGTTTTTCAGTTGGAGTCTCAGATTCTGCTGCAACTAATTCTTGTATTCCTGCATACATATCTATAGGAGCAGCCTCTTGAGTTAACTCCTGTTGATCATCAAGCATACTAGGTTGAGCCACAACCACACGCTTCAATTTTGGCTTGGACAACTTCTTTTTACCCTCAACATCTTCCAATGCTTCACTTAGACTATTTCTCTTCGACTTGCTCTTTGCTTTCTTAATCATTCCTTTGACATGTGAATCATATTCCCAATCCGGATGCACATCATATTGTACCTCAACGTCATCAAGATACTCTAACTCTAGCAAAGAGTCTTCATAAGAATCATCTTGTTCAAATTCAGGTTCTTCTAGCCTGTGCTCATCAATTTCGGTATTGTCGTGGTCGAGTTCATCTTCAACGGCAATAGATTCCGCTCTCTCTTTTCACTCAACATGGAACTTCCGTTGTCTAACGCTATCAGCTAACTCCGGAAACTCATTTGCATCAAGAACACCAGCACAATCACAACTGATGTTAGCAACTGGTTGAGCTAAATATGGCAGTTTCTCCATTAGCTTCATACATTCTTGTTTCCATTCTTGTCTCAATTTCTCCAACAACTCAATCAACTCAGCCATATCGAGAATGAACAACAACCTCAATCTTGGACCAGCTCAGTTCGTAGAATCCAAGTTCGAAAATCGCAGTAGTGAGAAACTTGTTCGCACTCCCCAACAATTGATTGCTTAATGAAGTTCTACCCCTTCGTTCGCACAAACAATCACTTGCTATCGGTTCGACAATCATCACTGGTTACAACCCTAGCTTGCAGATTTTCGCACACAAAGTATTCGACAAACCCTAACAACGAACGATTTCTGACAGCAACGTTTAGTCGAGTAATTCGACTTACACTTCTGAATTAGGCTCGACTTTAACTCAAAATCAAGTCCTTAACACAACACTCAAGCGATCTTAAAGAACGAAATCAGATTTCAACACTTTCGCTTCTACTGTCAGACTTTCACCTATGCTGTCAGAGTTTCGCCTAAGCAAATCTCAACTCAATAGCATATAATTCTCCAAGATCACCATAGATTCTAATGAATTCTCACTACTTTTATGCTTAGCAACACAATTTCGACATCATCCAACAACAAACACGAATTCTCAATGAATTGCAACTTGAAGTTTAGTAGACCATTACCTCAATCTTCAACTTCTAAATTGCAACATCTGTAATCAGCTCCATTCCGATGATTTCTGCTATTTTGATGATGATCAGGTATAATGTGGATCATATAGCTCAATTTTAACTTCTTCCTCAACTGATCAAATGGATGATCGCTCAAGTTAGCAAAGCATCAACTTCAGCAACTGCTGCTTACTTCATTACTCCTCTTCTGCAGCAAATTGCTTGATCGATTATGTTGAATTTCAATCTGAATCAGCTCGATGTTGAATGTACTCAACAAATACCGATCAATTAAACTTCCTTCAATGTAATATGATCACTTTAATTCCCAACCGAAAGCAATCTTCCCAGGCTTGCAGAACACTAGTGCAGAACCGCCAATTCATTTCAACAATTCAGATTTGAATTCTGATCACAAAAAATCTGAATTAATTCAAACCTTTTTTTTTGTTGATTAATTGCAACACAATTAATCAGATTTTATAATTTTTTCGGATATGAGCTTGATTTGGAAGCCAAACCTGGCTCTGATACCAATTGTTAAGATTTCAAAGATTTCTCTTAAACCTTAACCTTGGTTGGGATAGAGAGAGTATGAGATGAGAAAAAAAATATAGAGTTTAGATGAGAAAGAAGGGAAAGGAGATGAGAAGTAGAGAGAAATATCAAAAGATATCAATTCATTCATCAAAATTATGGATTACATGCTAGGGTCTCTTATTTATACTACTTACATGATATGAGCTTAGTACATTGAATCTAGCCATACAAGGACTAACCAACTTAGGAAGTATCTAGAACTAAAGCTTAACTAACATTTAAATCCTATTTGGCGCCCAAAGCACTACCCTAACAAGATTAGAACCATGTTGCATCACACATGCCAATTCTGCAGATTTATTACAACACGGCATATGAAGGGACTAATTGAAGTACTAGGACTCACACAATGCAGCTATTGACATATTATTTATTAAACTAATCACTCTAATCAGCATTACAATAGCCACAATATGCAACTGCACAACATAACCGCAGCTAACACAACCAACAGCAGCAACTTAGCAGCAGGACAGTAACTCAGCCACCACGATTTCCATGCCTCGGATTCTCGAATCACAACACACAATGCATGTTGTCCCAACTTTCCTTCAGTGGCATCAGTTGCTCTTTTTGGAGCAGATCAGGAAACATCTGGATGAAGATCCCATGGTCAAAGTCATCCGAGGGCTGATTCAGGAAGGAAAAACCAGCTGATTCTGGGAAGAAGACGGCCTCATTTGGATGAAGGGAAGAAGACTCTTTGTTCTCGTAGTAGGGGGCTTCAGAAGACCTTGATGAGAGAGTGTCACGACACCCTTTAGGTAGGACATCCCGGTTGGCAGCGAGCCTTAAGCTTGCTGATGCGGGGCTACTACTATCCCCAGATGAAGGAAGATGTCATGAGCTACACAAAGACTTGCCTTGTTTGCCAGGAGGACAAGATTGAGAAGCAGAAGAAGGCAGGGCTATTGGAACCTCTCCTAGTCCTAACACAACCTTGGAAGAGTGTGCCTTTAGACTTTGCCACTAGTTTTCCAAAAGCGGGGTAGTTTGCCGCAGAGTTATGTGGTTATAGATCAATTCTCCAAATATGTGATGTTCATCCCCACCTCAAGCTCTTGTCCTGCTGAAGAGATGGCATCTTTGTTCTTCAAGCACATCTGAAGTATTGGGGTGTGCCGCCTAACATTGTGAGTGATAGGAACCCTCTATTCATTGGCACTTTCTGGTTTGAACTTTTCAGGTTCCTAGGGTCGAAACTAAACATCGTGTTACAATCCAGAAACCGATGGACAAACTAAACAAGTCAACAGGTTGTTGGAGGAATATCTCTGACATTTTGTGAGCGCGAACCAGTCCAATTGGGCCGAGCTCCTACATGTCGCTCAGTTCTGCTTCAACTCTCAGAAGGGCTCCACCTCCAATAAGAACCCTTTTGAGATTGTCACAGATTAACAACCCTGCTACCACACGTTGTTGCCGAACCTTATTGAGGGGAGAACCTAAGGGCCTATAACTTATCTTGGAAGTGGAAGAATAGCTACGAGGTCACCAAAGCTTGCCTGGAGAAAGCTTCTAAATGGATGAAAAAGTGGGTTGATAAGAGTAGGCCCCCGATGGAATATCATACAGAAGACATGGTGCTGGTGAAGATCAATCCAGAGTAACTGAGATTTCTTAGAGGAAGAGACAAGCGGCTGGTGCACAACTATGAAGGTCCAGTTCGCATGGTTGCCCGAGTTTGTAGGGCCTCATATAGAGTAGAACCATCGAGTTAGATGAAAGTTCACCCAGTTTTCCATGTGAGCTGCTTAAAACCTTTTCATGCAGATTAAGAAGACCCCTCTTGCAACCTTTTAGTAAGGGCAGACATTCGCCTTAATGCTCCTCCAACCCCAGCCATTGAAGATGTAAGTGCAAAGCGTCAAGTGAAGAACGCCCAAGGGTAAGACAGAGTACTTGGTGAGATGGAAGGGAAGACCCGTTGAAGAGACTTGTTGGATAGGCAAAGAAGACCTCCCAACATAGTTAAGGACAAAGTCAATCGAGGATGTTGACAAGTCAAGTGGGGGAGGATGTCATAGGCATTGGCTTACCAAGTGCCCATGACCCCGTTACAGGGTGCATGGGCATGCGCCCCCTATCATGAGCTGACACACATGCACGCCTCAATGCACTACTGTGTGCAGTGCGCGAGTCTCGGTGCGTGCGTGCACCCCAGCGCCTAGTGCACGCATCCCAATGCACACCCCAGCACCTGTCGCGAGACCCCGGCGACATTACTTTTTCTTATTTTTAATTTACTCGATGGGGCCTCTTGCATGTCATCTCTATGGGATTTAGGATAGTTTAGTGTATATAATAGCTTAGGAAATTTTTAGGTTGTTTTTATCTTTAGCCCTCCTCAAAAATAGGGGTGTATAATTGCAAAGTCACTTGGATATTTCCCCTTGTTAGGGCTATGGATGCCAGTTTTGTATATATGGGGAAGAGTCCACTCAACTTATAATTCCATGCTTTATTAATGAATGCAAATTTCTTACATTCTAGCCTTGTGTTCATTATGTGATTGTTTGTCGTGTACTTTAGTGGGAGTAGCATCATCGCATTCGCACACCCAACGTCTCGACCCGGTGGGTCCATGTTCCCAGACTGTTGTGCACTCAAAGTGATCTATTAGCGTAGGCTAGCATGTTGTTCACTGTGGGCGATGTGCGTCGCACGGTTCCCAGATTCTAGGATCATGACACATACCATGCCCGAGACATGGGTATGTCCCCAGGGTCCCTGCTTTTGAGATGCAAGCAATAGTTAAGCCATAGCTCTTTCATGGATGTTCAATGGACATTATCAAGGAGATTAGTCCTTCTTCTACCAAACAATTCTCATACATCCTTGTGGCCACGGATTATTTCACAAAGTAGGTGGAAGCTAAACCATATAAGAATATTAATCAATAAGATGTGATTGACTTCATCAAAGGATATATCATATGATAGTTTGGAATCCCAGAAACAACTACTTTTAACCAAGCTAAGGTATTTAATGCGTATGAGGTCAAGGAGATCACTAAGAGCTTCAACATTGAAATTCTGGACTCAAATGCTTGTTCTGCCTAAGCAAATGGCCTGGTAGAGTCAACTAACAAGATTCTTAAGGCCAACATTGAAAAGATGATTGAGAGTAATCTAAAAAGATGGCATGAATTGCTACTTGATGCTGTATGGGCTTATAGAATGTCCAAAAGAGATTCTACTAGGACAAATCCCTTTCGTTTGACGCATGGCCATGATGTTGTGCTACCAGTGGAAGTGACAATTTAGTCCTTAAGGTTGGCTCATCAAGGATTACTAAGCTTGAATATAAGCAAGTTATGATCGATGAGCTGATTAACTTGGATCAGAATACGCTTGATGCTTTTCATAAGCTTGAAAGGAAAAAGAAGAAAGAAGCCAAAGCCTACAACAAAAAGGTCAAACCAAGGCCACTTCTTTTGTAAACGGTCCCCATATTAAGAAGGTCCGTTCAGAATTATTGAATTATATAGAGGCAATGCCTACTTGCTTCAAGATCTAGATGGAAAGACACACCCTAGGCCATTCATGGAATGTTCTTAAAGAAACATGTGCCTCCAATTTGGGATTTTAATGAGGTTCTTAAGTTTAGATTTCTTGAATTCTAGGCTCAATTTCAGTATTAGTAACTTAAGCATCAAACAATTGATCCTTGAGTTATATTAAAAGAAGAATTGAGAGAAGAACCTTATACTTAAGAGACATGTGTGAAACCAATATGTAATTCTATTCATTGATATAAAGGAGTACATGGCATAAAATGGTACAAGATACAACTTGTACAACCTATTACTTCTTTTAAAAGTGGCGAATTCTAATCTTTATAAGGGACTTCTTTATTACTGCTAACTCTATTTGAGTGAGCTCATTATCTAAAGACATAAATTCCTCTTAGAGCACTTGCTATTCTTTTTGGGCTTCTGAAGCTGCCTTCTCAAGCTCTCGAACTCTTGAGTTTTGAAGGGAGTGCTGTTGCTCGAGGACTAAAAGCTTATCCATGGGCTTAACTATTGCTCTAGTTGATGGACCTGATCTTCAATGCTCTCAATATCCTGGGTTTGCTGGCTCTAAATCTCTTTAGCCACTCTAAGTTATTTGAATAAAAGATGTAGGCCTCTAAGGCCTGCGGAATGACTAAGGTCTCTAGTGGCAGTTTGGTAGTGTCTCGAGCTCTTTTCTGATACAGGGTGTCACCTTGGGATCTTCTTTTAGAGCCCTCACAAGGGAGATAGCTTCTTGGCTATTAGTCTCTCGTGCCATAGACTGAAGGGAAATTTGGGCAAGTACACCAAACCTCTAGAACCTGGGAGATGCTTCTTAGTCAAGCTATTGGAAGGCTAGCCTCCCACTAATCCCGAACCTCTCTAAGGGAGAGGTGATCCTTGTTGAGGACGGAGATGGGTTAACCTAGATCAAGGAGAAGAATACATTAGAAGAAAGGCATGACTTTGGAATAAAAACCAAAGCTTAAAAAAGGTTAGGGCTTACCTCATGAGATACAATTGGTGTTAAAGGGGAGGTAGCTGCTTGCTCTTCTAGTATAGGGGCTCCCGCTTTAGGTGTTGCATTTGGAAGACAAAATTACACATTAGGACCAGCTCATTCTTCCCCAAAAAAAAAAAATAAATAAATAAAAATAAAAATTCTGTTAAGGCAAATGGAGGAATTTACACCTTGATGAATCTCTTCAATAACGATGGAAGGTTACCATAAGAGAAGGAATGAGTCTTGAACAAGTTCCTGCCTTGAGGGAGCTAGAGGAGGAATGCCTTCTAGTATGTCACTTGAGAGAGCCTCCAAAATTGATGTTATTGAGCCCTCTACCTCTTCAATGTTGGCTAAATCTACTTGCTCTATCTTGTCGGAAAATTCTTAGACTTGACTCTTTGTGGGAGAGTCTGGGATTTCAACGATCACAATGGGTTGGAGTAATCTGACATAATAGAGGCTAGGTTAGGACAACCTTGAGAGAAGTAAGTAAGAAAGGAAAACCAAAGAAACAAAGACAATAAGTTTTGCTAAAGGAATCTGGCTCTCCTCTTTCTCGTTAGCTGAGAGATTGGCACCTCTTTTTCATCTTCTTCTTCTTCCTCCGTTACCTGAGTAATTCTTGTTGGAGGGATGGACGAAGCTTTTCTCTTTCTTCTTCTCCTTGAGCCACTGACTTCTGGCCCTGGCGTAGTGGCTTCAAGGGGGACTCTTCCAAGAGTAGTCTTGTAATGTTCCTCGTGGCCCTGGGAGTCTTTGAGGGAGCTGTAAAAGAATAACACCAAGTGAGTGTTGCAGTTGATTTGAGCTAAAAGATCATCTTGAACATTTGAGATAGGCAATTACTTGGAAAACTTTGTGATTGGAGACTGCTTCACCTTTTGCTGGCTAAATGGCTCTTGAGCTCATACATATAGGCTCAAAAGAAACATAAATTACTGCATGGCGCCTCTAGCCTCCAAAGAGGACCAATAGGCTTGAAACTAAGCTAAGAAATGTAGGGTCGCACAAGGGGCATACATGTGAGGAACATGATTCCTATTGGCTAGGTTAGACTCATTAAACTCCTCAAGCTGAGAAAGCTGCATAGCAGCCCTTTTGGCTAACCAAGGGTTTTTGGTCTACACGCTGGGGAAAGGAACGTCTTGGACCATCACAAATTGCATAGCAAACCTGTAAGACTTAACACCAAGATGAGTCTAGTGGTAAAATGGGAAGTCTTAAGGGCACAGAATTGCCTACTAGTTCTAAGAATTAATGTCTACAGAGATGGTACTGGGACAACTCCCTTCTACTTAATGTATGGCCATGATAGTGTGCTAACAATGGAAGTAAAAATTCAATCTACAAGGCTTGCTCATAGAGGGAAGATTACTAAACTTGAGTATAAGGATGGCATGAAGGATGAACTAACATAGATCAAGATAGGCTTGATGCTCTTCACAAGCTTGAAAAGTAAAAGAGAAGAGCGTATAAGGCTTATAATAAAAAGGTCAAACTGAGGTCCTTTGACTTTGGGGACTTGGTTTGGAAAGTGGTATTACCCATTGGCTAGAAAGACCATGTCTTTGGCAAATGCTCCCCAAATTCGGAAGGTCCTATTGGGAACATGTTTCAAAAATATTTCCCTAAACGGCTTGAGTGAGCACAGCAAAAAACCAATTTGAAATTCTTAATTTTAAATCTAAAGCCCCAATCTAATTATTCTATTTAATTAATTCAAGCTCTTAATCTAATAGGCTTATAATATGACAATGGAAAAACATCAAATAAAACAAGCATAAATAAAACATGTAGAATAAAAGAAATAAAGGAAAAATAAATTAACTATCAAATATTTAATTAGACAAACCTAAAGCGTGAATCCCATCTTTGACTTGAAGATCTAAAATTAGAAGAAGATGTCTTGACACCTCAAGGTGTTCTTCACAATGATCTCTTCTAGCACCGGGAGTGTGGGCTCCCAAAAATATTTAACTTTTCGAAGTTAATTTTTATAGATAAATTATGCTAAACAATAAATTAGAAAACCCTTAAAACAAATTTAGTATTTTCGCCGTGGGAGAAAACCAAGTTCCAAAATCCTAATTGTTACATTATTATATGATACAATATGATAAAGAACTGTAAAACCTACACAAACCTTCGTAAACCAAACGTAATATATAGGGGAAATAGTGGAGGTGGGCGACGTCACCATGACGTCACCCAACAATTTCAATGCCATCTTCTTTTTTTTTTCTTGTGTGTGGCAATTTTCTCCTTTCTTTATATAAAACACGATGCAATTTATCGCATTATATATTCAGCTCATGAATATTTGTTTAGCATAAAAATTTATTTATCTCAAAAATAAATAATTCATCCCATGAATTTAGTTTTTAAATATTTTCAAATGATGCTTAAGTTGAGGCTTGTGAAGGGACCTCAGGGACAACCTAACTCTAGCTTTAAATGGGTCAAATTTGATTATCATTTCAAGATAATAATTGATTACAATTTAGTAAAACCTAATTTATAAATTAAGTTTTACTGCACTCTAGAATTAAATATATTCACTCAAGAATGTCCCAAATAACATATATTATGACAATTAACCCCTCTATTAGATATCTGTGAGCTTTGTAACTTTAACTACTATCGCTACTCTTCTCACATCTCTTGCCGTAGTTCTCAACATGCCATTCTCAAACAATTTAATAATACAGAAACAACTTCCATATTAATTTCAAATGTCAAACATATGGAATGCTTTGGCGAAAAATTCTTGAATCTATTTATATGCCTGTTAATCAACTAAGGAGATATCATTATCATGTTGAAGACTATAGATTCCACGTAAAACAACTATTCCTGCTACACTTTATATTGTTACCCAACGCACGTAAGATTCAAGTCAATGCACTTTAACTGATCCTTTTGGTACATCAAAGCAACGAACAATTCATGCACTAGTTCATAATTTTTCCTGGATTTAGTGTTATCGTCTTACAAATTAATTATTTTTTACAACAATTTAAAAAAACAACTAATTTAGATGGTCTTGCTCAGTATTCCAATCTTATTGATAACACCCACATGATACTCTTGGATCCCAATCCACATGACCAAGATAAGTCATCAAAAGTATCATATTATAGTCTTATTAGACAAGTTGTCCAAACCTGTCACTGATTACGAACATACTTTGACAACATATTACTAGTTTGATGTAAATCCATCTGTGGTTCGATCTCATTGACCCCTTAAACTAAACTTGACTTGTCATCTTAGACTCGGTCTATCTAATGGAACATTTTAGAAAACAATCACACGCATGTTTAACTCGTACAACATGATAAGACAATAGATAATAAAATAATTTTATTTATTTAATATTTAAAACTAACTATTTTTGATTCCAGTACACCAATTCCAACAGTCTTCCCCTTATCCTAAACCTAATTAGCCCTGTATTGCATAACTATCCCTAGGGATCTGTCAGCTCTATGATTATAAACTTTAACTATTATTGATGTTTCATTGTCCCATTCATTCGCTCACTTGCTTTCATCTTTTAAGTACCTTATGAGTTAGCTAGTCTACTCAACAACTTCATCGTTGTCAAATACCCGACTTCTATAGTGAACTAAGCACTACAAGACTGCTTCACTCTTCACCATCTAATGATTCCCACTAGATGGGTAAACACAGATTTTAGACGTCTAACATCTAAAGTCCCTTTTAAAAGAAACGAAACATGTTAAACTCAACAATTTCTCTCTCAATCTCTTTAAAGCTTAACCCAGAGAACATAGTTGGCTTATTTTAGGTCTTTTACTTTAATCTAACTTGAAAACAAAATCTTAACAGCTCATAACAACTCTACAACATTCTAAATGAGTAGAATCTCATCTATATACAACATTTAGAAAGTCTCCACTTTCTTGTTATGTCACTCATACACTGATGGTTCACTAACCAATTATTTAAATCCCCGGGACTTGATTAGCCGTCATCGAATCTACTATTCAACTAACAAGATGCTTATTTAAGTCTATAAATAGACTTGCTCAATTTGCGTACTATATGCTACTGATTCTTGGCAACAAACCTGTTTGGTTGTATCATATATATAACTTTTCCAAGATGACCATTCAAAAGATGTCATCTAGACATCCATTTCCCGTATCTCATCATAAGAAATACAATGAGTGATTATGTACTTACGTAGATGGTTTCATCAATGACAATTTTGTCCTTTAAGGCATAACCCATTGCCATCAATCTAGCCTTGAACGTCTCTACCCTCTCATCCACTCAACTCTTTATACTTGTAGGTCCATTCAGATCCAATCTAATAGACTTAATGCCTTTTGATGCCTCTACAAGTTCCTAGACTTAATCAAAATACAATTACTTTAACTTAACCTTTATCGCCCTGAACAATTGGTTTGCATCCTTATACTTAAAAAATTTCATTGAAGTCTAAAGGATAAGATGCACCATCTTGCTTAACCATTAAGACTGAAGCATGAATCCTTCAAGTGGCCCTGACTATCCTCTCACTGTATTAAAGCTCTCATGTACTTAGTGTGATATAAACTGGTTGAAGTTATAACTAATATATCATCCACACTATAAGTTGTACCATGTTGTTAAAACACGTTATTTATACTGTCAATCTATCTAACACAAGCTAACTGTTGTACTTTTAGAACACTTTCTAAAACCTCTTTCTTAACAAACCTTTTGATATGTAGATGTGACTCATCATATGAATCTTACTGTATTCAATAGCACATTATTGATCCTTTCTACAACTCTTTATAATAAGGAAAAATTAGAATTCTCTTGAAACCACCACTTTGATCTGATCAAAGTGACTTCATATAAACCTAACTGATTTCAACTTTAGTCTTTAATTCTTTGAACTTTTCAAATGATTCAAGACTTTAGTCTTCGTAGGCATATCCATATATAAACTAATTGAATAGTCATTCAACAACATTTTATGGAATGCTCTTCGGTTTCGCTGACCTGAACTTTTAGTAGCCCATAAATATTTTATAAACAAGTTCCAGTAGCCTAGTGGCTCTATTGTCTTTACTCTTAAAGGCTCTTTCAGTCACCATTAATTTGAACATGATTCACCTGTTATCATTTTAATACTAAATGATCCATTAAGACAAATCAAACCAATTTTTAGTCATATTAAATTAATGTGACTTAAGATTAAATGCCATTTAAAAACTTTATAGGTCGCGAAAAATTCTTCTTTTATATGGTTAAACAGCCTACCTTGTATTAGACTAATAAATTTCCATTACCATAACCCTGATTAAAATAATTCAACTATCTACTATTGTACCCTTTCTAATAAACACTTTATTTACTTGACTATCGGTCCATTTTTCAGAAAAATAACTGAAAGACTATATCAAACATAGTGGACAGAAATCAAACTTCTAAAGTACATCAAGTAGTTACTCAAATAGAAAACTACATTCCCTGGCTTGTGCTTCATGAAAAACCCATTCACTGGAACACTAGTGAATTACCTACCAATCACAAATAGAAGAGACAAGATTCTGTCAAGTTGGCTTTCCTCCTTGGCAACAATGGTATCAAAGTACCTAGGTAATTTCTTTTAAAACTAGCGTCCAATACATTTATAATAGAGGCAAAACTATTTTGACTCATGTTTTGTTTTACCCTCTTGAGGTTCCTAATTCCTTAGATAGATGCTTATACTAAGTGGATTCCTCCATTAATTCTAATAGCACTTTTCTCAAATTGTACTTTCATTTTTTCAGAGAATGACTAATTTTTATTACTCGATGTATCCAATCTAAACTGATTGAAAGACCTAGATAGGCATGTTAATATCTATCTTGTAGAGATTGGCTATCAATATTTACATCAAGGATTTCAGTTCAATTAAATAAGCCATCATCATATGACGCACTGGATGTGTGGCCGCATAAGGAAGGATAGGATTGTGATTTCCTTAATTTGGTTGCTTTGGAGTCATGTAATGGATGTATAGTTTGAATGAAGCGTTTTGATGTAATGTTCAAATGTGAGTTAGTGAGTCTTTAGGCACCAAAGTCGGTTAGTGGTCAAGCAAGGTCAAATATTAGCTGGTTTTTGGAGGTAAAAGCTGTTTCATGTCGGTTAGGAGCAAAGTGTGGGTTCAATGTATCAAGATCTATTATAAATAGATCTCAATCATGTAATATCTTCATTCAATCAATAAAATCTTAATTTCCTTTTGGATAATCTCTCTCTAACTCTCATCTCCTTCTCTAATTCTCATCTAATTCAATTATCTTCTCATCTTACGTCTCTTCTACAAGGTTAGCTCTCAATCTTTTGGATTGGAAGCTAACAATTGGTATCAGAGCCTGATTAGAAGTAATTTTGAATCTGATTTTTGTGATCATCAATGACCGGAAGGCCTAATACTCGTTGTGGAGGTGTAAATGCAGCTTCTGCTACTAATGTTGATCCTAATGAAACATTTGCTTCGATTGTTGGTGGAAATTCTGCAGCCAAACCTGAGTTTACTACTCATACTCAGTTTAGGGTGCAAATGGATGAAATGTACAAGTTGCAGATGGATATGATGATGAATCGAATTCAACAGGTGCAGGATGAACAAGATTTGAAGATTTTTGATCAAATGCAACAATAGACTCTGCATCTTGAAGACAAGATTGGTGGATTACAGGATCAAATTAACAGGAAAATGGAATAAGATTAGAAGTTTGCAGAGCAAGTGCAGCTGCAATCCTTATGTTTTGAGGAAAAACTGATTGAGTTGCAAATCAGGATAACAAACACGGTAATCTTTGATAAATGGAAGTCTATGACCTGCTAGTCAGCTAATTCCTCCAGCAGAACTAAGGCAACCGCAAGTTCACATTGACAGTGTTGAAAGCCTGGACCGGATTCGCAGTGGATCTCCTTTGATTCAAACTGAGGTTAGACCTCCAAATTGTAACAGGACAATTGATACTCTACTTCTAGAGGTTGATGCTTCTACAAGGACTCATGATCAATCCATAGAACAAGCACATTCTCAGTTATCTGGACAGAATTCAGGTCTAAATACCAGAGCTCCAGATGTTATGCTGCACAACAGAAATCCATCTGATGAATTTGAACATCAAGACAGGCAATCAGCATCATCAACGAAGAACAATGAGTAATAATGCTACATCCGATAATAGGAGCAATGCTTTCAGACAACCTCGAGTGCAAATTGAACTTTTTTATGGAAAACAACCTCAATCGTGGTTGAGAAGGTGTGATCAATACTTCCATTTTTACAACATAAGTGAACCTGAAAAGGTAGAATTAGCAGTAGGGCATCTTCATGGAGATCATGAAGTATGATTCTATAGTGTGTTGAAAATGATCCAAATCTTTCATGGGGTGAATTCGTGGAAGAATTATGTGAGCGCTATGGAGAAGAGGACGTTGGTGATGTTGTTGATAATTTTAACAAGGTATACTATGTCCCTAGCTTCATTAGTGGATTGAGGCCAAGAATCAAGAACATGGTGAAGGCCATTGGGCCAAGGAATTTGTCTAAAGCATATGCCAAGGCTAAGTTGATTGAAGCCACGGTTGTATCTTCAAGTGACAAGAGCAAATTTAAAGGAAGTAATTCTAAACCTCAGCACAGAGATTCATTTGGCTCCAAGGCAAGTTGTGCTGTTGATAAGAAGTCTTCAAGGCTTTGATACAAATGCAACCAACCTTATTAGCCAGGATATAAATGTAACTCCAAATTCTTGATGCCTGCAAGAGGTGCTAAAGTTGAAGTTAAATCTGATAGTGAAGAAACAGAAGCGGTAGAAGACAGTTCTGAGCAAGAGTCACCAGATGAATTGTTGGAGGATGAAATTGAGATTTTTATGCAAGCTTTGACAGGAAATGGAGCTCACAATACCATTCGAATTAAAGGAAAAGTTGGAAAGGCCTCCATTACTATTCTTATAGACAGTGGGAGCACTCACAGCTTCGTTGATCCTAAATTAGTGCAGAAAGTGAGACATGAAGTGATCAAGACCCATCCATTAGCTGTGACTGTGGCTGATGGAAATTCCATTCTCACTCAGAACAAGTGTCAAGTGTTTCAATGGACTGTGCAAGAACATCAGTTCACCTTTGATTTCAAAGTTCTTCCTTTGGGTGGATGTGACACGGTGCTCGGTGTTGATTGGATGAGATCCTTTAATCAAGTGATGTTCGAATTTGAAAAACTGACTGTTTCTTTTGAAGTTCATGGAACTAGCGTCACATTGCAAGGCATGGCTGATCATGCACAACTACAGTTGATCAAAGGCAAAAGCTTACAAGGAGGATTTAAGAGGAGTGTCATTCAGTGGATTGGACAATTGTTTGTTATTTTGTCCTACTGAGTTGGGATCAGTTACTTAGCCTAAAGTGCGAGCCTTGATTGAAGAATTTGAAGATATCCTTGACAGCCAAAGGCTCTACCTCCTCAGAGAAGTGTTGATCACACTATTCCTCTTAAAGCTAATTCAGATCTAGTAAAGATGAGGCCTTATTGGTATTCTCATGCTCAGAAGACAGAGATTGAGAAGCAAGTGGATGAATTGCTCAAGATGTGCTTCATCAGGCCGAGTCATAGTCCTTTGGCCTCTCCTGTTATTCTGGTAAAGAAGAAGGATGGAACGGCAAGGATGTGTATCAATTACAGAAAGCTTAATTCTTTGACAGTGAAAGATAAGTTCCCTATTCCCATCATAGATGATTTACTTGATGAGTTATATGGAGCACATTTCTCCACCACACTTGATTTGAGGCAAGGATACCATCAAATCAGAGTTCTTTTTTGATGATATTTTGATATACAATTCTTCCTTTAAGGATCATCTTTTCTGATCAGAATTCTTCCTTTACTTGATTCCAGCCACTTTTCAATCCCCTATGAATAAAGTTTTTAAGCCTTTTCTGAGGAGAACAGTGCTAGTTTTCTTCGATGATATTTTGATATATAATTCTTCCTTTAAGGATCATCTTAGGCATCTCCAGAAGTGTTTACAGTAATGCGCAATCATAAGTTCTTTGCCAAGCTGATCAAATGTTCTTTTGCTCAGACCCAGTTAGAATACTTGGGCCATGTTATCTCATATGAAGGAGTTTCAACCGATCCTTCTAAAGTTCAAGGGTTGCAATATTGGTCTATTCCAGTGTCATTGAAACAGTTGAGGCGATTCTTGGGACTGGCCAGCTACTACAGGAAGTTTATTGTCGGATATGGATCTATTGCAAAGCCTTTGATTGCACTTCTAAAAAGAGATGCATTCAAGTGGTAAGATCAAGCTCAGTCAGCTTTAAAGGCTCTCAAGGCAGCTATGTGCACAACTCTAGTTCTAGCAATGCCTAATTTTGCTAAGGAGTTCATCCTTGAGACAGATGCTAGTGGTATAGGCATTGGAGCAGTCCTTTCTCAAAATGGAAGACCTATTGCTTATTTGAGTCAAGCTCTCAGTCCAAAACATCAAGCAATGTCTACTTATGAAAAGGAATACTTGGCAATTCTTTTAGCTGTTGAGAAATGGCGACATTACTTAGATGGACACGGGTTCATTATCAGGACAGACCATCAGAGTCTCAAGCATCTTTTGGAACAGAAGATTGTGACAAGAATTCAAAAGAACGGGCTGTTGAAAATGTTGGGTATCGATTATGCTATTGAGTATCGAAGGGGAAAAGAAAATCTGGCAGCTGATGCTCTTTCACAAAAATTTGAAGTTTGTGAGCAAGGTTCTTGTTGGGCAGTGTCCATTGTCTTACCATCATGGATGGAAGAAGTATGTAAGTCCTATGAAGATGATTCCTTTGCTCAAGAATGTATTGTTGCTGGCAGTATGAAGGACTCAGGCAGTGAAGATGCTAATGCAGAGAAATCAGTCCAAAAAGGCATCATCCGATTGAAGAACAAGCTCTATATTGGTTCTTCTACAGACTTAAGAGATCAAATTCTCAGTGCTTCACACTATTCAGCTTGGGGAGGTCATTTCGGAATTGAAGGAACATATCAGAGGGTTAAAGCACATTTCACTTGGCCCGGTTTGAAGAAGACAGTATCAGATTTTGTGCGAGCTTGTGAAGTCTGTCAACAAACAAAATTGGGAGATCATCATTACCAAGGTCTTCCACAGCCACTTTCTATTCCTGAGGGTGCTTGGATTAACAGAAGCATGGATTTTATAGAAGGGTTGCTGAATTCAGATGGTAAGGAAGTAATTTGGGTTGTGGTGGATCACTTCACCAAATATAGTCATTTTATCTCCTTAATTCGACCTGTTACTGCAATAAAGTTAGCCAAAAGCTTCCTTGAACACATATATAAATTACATGGATTGCCTCAGTCCACTGTATCTGATCGAGACAAGATCTTTACAGGAAACTTTTGGAGAGAATTGTTCAAATTGTTGGGAACGTCATTGGCTCTTAGCTCATCCTACCATCCCCAGACAGATGGTCTAACCGAACGAGTCAATCAATGTATTGAGCAGTACCTTAGAAGTATGATTTTCTTGCATCCAAAGGCATGGAACCATTGGCTTTCTTTAGCTATGTATTGGTTCAATAGTCATGTTCATACATCTATTGGCACTTGTCTCTTCAAAGCTCTCTATGGATACGATCCTCCCACTCCTTTCATGCTCCAGAAAGTAACTTCAGCAGTACCTAAAGCTATTGATTTGATACAGCAAAGGAAGCATATGATGCAAGTTCTCAAGGACAATCTGCTTCAAGCACAAGCAAGGATGAAATTATATGCTGACAAAAAGAGGGTAGACAAGAATTATGAAGTTGGTGACATGGTCTACCTCAAATTATAGCCTTATACACAGTCCTCTTTGGCTGTCACGAGAAATGTCAAGCTAAGTGCTCGCTTCTTTGGCCCATACAAAATATTAGAAAAGATTGGCAAAGTGGCATATCGGCTTGACTTACCTCCTAACTCGTACATTCAACCAGTGTTTCATGTGTCTTTACTCAAAAAACAGGTGAAGAAAGGAGTTAAAAGCTCAAAGGAGGCACCTAAAGTTGGATACAATGGCTCACTGCTGCTGAAACCGGTTGCTGTTAAAGCCACCCGGAAGCTGAATGTTGCAGATAGATCTGTACATGAAGTGCTGATACAATGGCATAACTTGGACTGAAACTTTGCTACATGGGAAGAACTTGCATTTTTGAAGAGTCAATTTCCCAATTTTTCTCCTTTAGGACAAGGAGCTTTTCAAGAGAAGGGGAAGGTTGTGATTTCCTTAATGTGGTTGCTTTGGAGTCATGTAAAGGATGTATAGTTTGAATGATGCGTTTTGATGTAATGTTCAAATGTGAGTTAATGAGTCTTTAGGCGCCAAAGTCGGTTAGTGGTCAAGCAAGGTCAAATATGGCGGGTTAGCTAGTTTTTGGCAGTAAAAGCTGTTTCAAGTCGGTTAGGAGCAAAGTGTGGGTTCAATGTATCAAGATCTATTATAAAAGGATCTCAATCATGTAATATCTTCATTCAATCAATAAAATCCTGATTTTCTTTTGGATAATCTCTCTCTAACTCTCATCTCCTTCTTTAATTCTCATCTAATTCAATTCTCTTCTCATCTTATCTCTCTTCAACAAGGTTAGCTCTCAATCTTTTGGATTAGAATCTAATAAGGATCAAGAACGATGTAATCAGAGGTAAATTAAGTGTAGCCTAGATTGAGGATAAATTGAGAGAGCACCACTTGAGATGGTTTGGACATGTTAGCAGGAGACCGACCACAGCTTCAGTCAGGAGGTGCGAACAGCTACATACTACGCTAGGCAGAAGAGGGAGGGTAGGCCAAAGAGGAGATGGCTGGAGATGATCTGACACGACCTAACCCACCTAAACCTAAGGGAGGAGATGGCCTTAGATAGAGCACGATGGAGGGCTAGCATAGGGGTAGCGAATGTGGTAGTGTAGAGTAGTGCGGCGAGTGACTGGTAGTTTAAGATTTCTAGGCAGTCATTACCCCAGGTAGTGCACTTGTCTGTTGTTTAGTTGCTTCCCGATTATTCGTCTATTATTGGCCATGTACTATTTTCTTTACTATGTGCCTTGTAGTTGTCTTCTGTGGGGTATATTTTCTTTTGCTAGTTTAACGCGGTGTCCTAGCTGATGCTTTGTGGCTTCCATGGTTTCTAGGATACCATGTTCTCATGATGACTAGATCTTTGGGATGCGAGTCCTCGGAAATGGCCTCTCTTCCACCCCGAAGGGGGAAGGCTGCGTACATCCAGCCCCCCAGACCCTGCTTCGTGCGGGAGCCCCTGTGGCACTGGGACTGTTGTTGTTTTTGTTGTTGTTGTTGCTGTTGTTGTTGTTGTTGTATCATCATATGACGCGCGTTTGAACTGAACCTTCTTGATATAATCATGTTCCTACCAACTTTCTTATAACCTATTCTCAAGCTACTAGCTCTTTAATCAAACACTTCTTTCAAATATCTGATCATCTCTACTACAGTTGAACTTTCAAGTATCTAAAATTGTAAACACTCAACATCTAATGTACAAATCTTGCAACTAACTAACTCTTTAGTCTAATTTAATGCTCTAGATGTCCTTTTCGACTTAGTAGATGCATTAGCAGCAACCTAGAGAACTATGAGCATCTTTTAGTGCTCTACATGTACTAAGACATATTAAATTTCAGTGAGCATAACAGAATAGACTAGTATCATACATACCAGTATTGGTTATGATGCATAAGATAACAATTAGTTGAAAATCAAAACTGCAAACAAGTCATATAACATGCAAGATTACTTTTCTTAATTTTAGCAAGCAATCAAAGTTTGAAGTTTATAATCCGACACTTACATGTATGCCGCGGCAACCCAACCGAACTATCCAAAACTCACCATCGGCGAGGCCGAATTGAGATATTAGAAGGGGAAGAACATTTCTCAATAAATGTGTTTTCTTGTAAACTCTTTACTAAACATATTTAACACACCACTTTTCCCTCGGCCTCTAAGGTCATATAATAGCGCTCCTCCGGAGGCTGAGGTAGATCCTAGACAAGTGTATACTATTACCTCGACCTTGATACAAGTGCACGAAGTACTCCATGTCGGAGTGGCCACACTCGCTTTTCCTACACTTTAGTATGTCTTAAGAGATCTATCCTTGTATTCTACAAATGAACACTCTCCTTGGACAGCCGCGCCTACCTACTATATACTGTTGTTTGCTCCATTTTATTTCAAATGATGTGTGTGTGGTCGCTGTAAATGTGAAAACAAAACAAGCATGCAAAAGCGACTCACCGCGACTAGGGAGTGAGCCTAATTATGAATCGCATGTCTTTGACCTCAACTACTCACCGTTTTCAGAGAAAAGGTTGCGGTATGTTAGTGTATATGACTTCGGTTATACTGTGAATTCTGCTTATGCTTTAATTAATAAGACTTTGTTAAGTATTTTTTGTGGACTTTCATGTATTTTTGTGATATAAAATTGAAGGATATGGATCTAACTTTAGTGGCAGTTACAGTGACAGAGTAGGGCCCACAGACACCTTTCCTCTTACACTTAAAAGTTAGGAAGTTGGGTGGAGACAAACCCAAGAGCCCATCAGTCCACTTACAGGCCCAAATTAATTAGGTTTTCAAGCCTGGCACTCTTGACTTATAATAACTCAAATGGGTTTAGGTTTAACAAGATTAAGGTGGAACAAACCGTATTCAGGTCAGGTCACTGGATTAGGCCTAACGCAATCGAGGGACAAGCCTTGGCCCTTAAAGCCCTAATCAATGGTGCGAATCTAAGTTCACCAGACTTGTCAAGTAGTGGCAATAGTTTCAAGATCAGCGCAATCAAGGGACCAAGCCTTGGCCATGAAAGCCTTAAACTAAAGCCATAAATCTCAACTTGTCAATTTGCGGGAACATATTAAAACTGGAGGGTCATACCTGAAGCCCGATAACTGTATTACTATGGGGGTAAGTACAGGAAAGATCTACGTTACACTACACCTAGCTAAGTTACACTACTCCTAAGAAAAGAGCACAAGTGCACTCTAAAAAAACTTGAAGAAGTTTTGTCTTGACTTTATGTGCACTACTTTGGACTTACTTAAAAAGGAAATAATGGCTGCTCCTATTTTCTTGGCAACTTCACCCACGTGTAGCCACTAAGCTCTTCTTTTTCACATGCTTATTCTTTACCGATGTGTCTTAAGGGAAATCCTTGATGCCCACATCCATAATTTTAGTTGAAGTTCCCTCTAGAAGCTCCACATTCCCTTAAATTAAGCTTAAGGCTAAAGCAACTGAAATTGCAGTCCAAGTAACTTTCTCGAGCTTGGAAACTACCATTCTTGTAGTTTTCTTCATAACCCCTCGAGCTCTAGCTCATTCCACCCATCAACCATCTTGAGCTTCGAGTGGCTAATATCCTTGTCAAGGGCAATAATGCTTTCCAGAAACTGGACTCAAGACGCCATTATTATAGTACCCAAAGGCCTAACTCCCCTCGAGGGAACTCAAGTGATGATCAAGTGGCACTCTACTCAAAAACGGCATTGTCTCGACCCTGTTAAAATTAGGATGTAAACAGCTACTAGACCGGTAATGGAGGCCGCAAGCATTCACTTAGAAGCTCGCTACCATTAGTATTTTGATTCTTGTGAACCTTTTAATAATTTTAGCAAATGAACAAAGCATGGAATCCACCTAACCATTCTCTGTTTGTATGCAACTAAGAGCTAACCAATCTAACCTTTACTCCATGGGAGAGGGTTTAAAAACTTATTAGTCAAGTGAGAACTATTCTCAATTAATGTTTCCTAAACATATTTAACTCACCATTTGTTTCTTAGTCTCTAAGACAGTATCACAATGCTCCCTAGGAGACTATAATACTATTTTAGTGAAGTGTATACCATTATCTAGACATTAGTAAAAGTGAACAAGATGCTTCACGGATACGAGGTCATATCTATTTCCCCGTACCTCCATCTATCCTTATGAAGTCCAATCTTGTATTCTACGAACCAACGCCCTCCTCGGGGAATAGCGCCCATCTGCTATACTATTAGACTTGCAATGGAGACCGTGAGGTGGGGTCTTTCTTTTAATTTTGATTATCTCATAAATAATACTAGAATCACATTCTAAATATTATTTAACAATTAAATAAAATCCTAATTAATTTAGGTTCTTTTAATTATCCAACCTATGTCATCTAATCTCATTAGATACATTTTGAGAATTTCCTTTCAAATAATTCAACTATAGAATTGTTTAATCATATTAGATCTATTTGAAAAATTCTCCCACTTGACGAAATCAAATATTTCACCAAGTTATACGGCCTTATAACTTTATCCACATCATACCTGTATTTAACTCATTTACATGATATTGAACGTATGAACTAAAATTTAACAAATTTCATATTGCTGAACAATTTAAATAACAACACCTAAGGCCTAAAGGTTGGAGTAATTAAAAATTTTTCTAAGAACTTTTAGAAAAGATTGTCGTATAATCTTAATTAGAATCGCATTCTAATTAATTATTTATTTATTATTTAAGTAATAAAATTATAAAAAATTTATTTATAAGGGGGCGCGTCCTTGTATGTATGTATGTATATGTATGTCTTTAGTCTTATTATTAGAATCTTTGAGAACAATATTCAGGATTGTCTTTTTCCTTTAATAAAATTAGAGTTGGCTCGTATGCTAATTGTTGAGAACATATTGTTAGAAAAATGCTTTAATATTTGTTTGTTTTGTATGATTGGGCACCAACTAAATTTTTGGATTGGGCACCAAGAAATTTTTGGATTAGGGACCAAGTATTTTTTAAGTGGTGCCCAAGTAATAACTCCCATTATTTTCCTACTTTTTCCTTAACTAATTTTTCCATAACTATCTGAATTTTAAGGACTTATATCTGCCGCTTTTTTTATTTGAGGCGGATTCTTTCCATGATCTATTCCTTAACCAACAAGGAATTTATTTTATAAATACTGGGGCTTAGGATTTTATCAAAATCACTTAAAGACGTTGTTATCATTGAAAATACAATTAACGAAATATTTTCCTTCTCCTTCATGGCTTTCTTTCTCTATCAATATTCTCCTCCATTATTGAGCAAGTTGGGGGGTATTCTAACCCGTCTCCATGGAGTACACTGCTGAGGTGCGTGCCGTGTTAACCCTGGGGGTTGGAGTGCTATTCATCACATTGTACATCTGTGGGGCCATAATGACTTAAGGCAATGGATTCTCCATGGCGCAACAATTTCTTCGGTCAATTTTCTCCCTACTATTATTTTGTTTAAAGTCGTTTCTTTCATTAGCTTTTTGTAATCTTCGAAAAACAAATTGATTTTAATACTTTGTAATCCTTGAGAACAAGTTGATTGTAATAAGAGTTATTATTTTGACTACTCATTTACTATATTTTTCCAATAATCTAAGTCGTTTACTATAATGAGTAATCACAATATGACTCAGCAGGATTTATTATTCCTGATATGTCTAAAACTAAGCCCTTAGATGGGAAGAACTACAATATGTGGGCGAATAAGATGGAGTTCTTCTTAGGCCAAATAGAGGTTACCGAGGTCCAATAAAGACTTCAAGAAAGATAACCGTACTTGTAGGAGAATGCTTTTCCACTACATGATAGCACCTCTTTATCAAATTTATAGTAATATAAAAACCGCTAAAGAAATATGGGAAGCTCTTCAAAATAAGTACAGTTCAAACGATAGCACTACTAAGAAATGTGTTTGTAGTAAATGGTTGTCCATTACTATGGTTGATGAAAAACCTATTCTTGACCAAATTCATTAATATGAGACCTTGTGCACTACATACTAAATGAGGGAATGAAATTTTGTGAAGCTTTTCAAGCTAACTATTTGATTGAAAAACTGCCTCCCTCTTGGGATAGTTACAAGGCCTCATTAAAACATAAAAAAAGTAGATGACACTGTAGGAACTGATCGCTCCCACATTAATTTGGAAGATCAGAACTGAAAACAAGCCAAGGGAAAGTCCTATGAGCACTCCTCCTTGGCAGCTAACTTTGTTGAATCAAGAAATGCAAGAAAGAAAGGCATTCAAGAAATCTAGAAATCTTGGAACAAGGGTAGATCTAATGCTCGAGAGGAAGGCTCTAGTAACAAGCACAGCCAATATTGAGGGAAGAGGCCAATGGACAATGTGGATTATGGCCAAAAGAGGAACAAAGCAATATGCTAGACTTGTGGCAAGACTGGCCATACCTCGAGGAACTGCATGAAGGGATTCGGACCTGGAAAGCACATAAAACACAAGCCCCAGGCTAATCTCACTGAGGAAGGAGATGTTTGTTAGGAACAGTGTCCTGAAATTTAGATTTATTCTGGATCAAATATTTTAATTAATAAATAAAATTAAAGTCCCAGTCGTTTTCTAGTTAAATTTGTGTAAACAAGCATTTATACTGCATGTGGTTTTCTTTTGGGAGACATCCATGAGATGGGTGTAATTCTCAGACTACCATTTACATCTTTGTTCTAAGTGGTAGCCATAGATAGACTTGGAATAAATGGTGTGGATTGTTGTTTGAAATGCTCGTAGTCGAAGACAAGTTTGGACCACTTGTATGCTAAGACTGTAATGTGACACTTTGGATGACTTGTCTTGGTCATGTGGATGGAGATCCAAAAGTGTTGGGTTGGGGTGTTTAATAAGATTGACACACTGAGTTGGACCATGTTGGTTACTTATTTCTACACCACTATCGGAGATGAGTGATTCACGTTGTACTGTTTGAACGATGACGCTAAATCCTGAGGGTATTCTTGACTTGTGCATGGAGCGTTAGTTACTTTGGTGTACTATAAGTAAGGTCTAAATGCATGACTGAATTCCCACGTACACTGGATAGCAGCGTGAAGTGTGACAAGGATCAAGTATTCAATAGGGAATCTATAGTCACTTATGAGATATAGATGTCCCCTCAGTTGACTCGTAGGTATTTGAATAGTTCAGAAACTTTGGCCAAAGTATTCCAAGTGTTTGACATTAGGAATTTATACTATGAATATGTTCAAGTATAAATGAATTATTCAGTGAAGCGCAAGTCGGTAACTAATGGAGAAGCTGTGAGAAGGATAACGGTAGTGGTTACATTTATCCTTTATCATGGACATCTAGTGGAGGGGTGGTTTTCATCAATACAATCTATTAGGGAGATATCGAATAAATGGTTTAAGTTTGTAGTGCAGTGAGATTTATTTAGTGGAATTAAGTCTCATTAAATGCTAATTAAATTTTTTCATGAGATGATTAATTTAACCCATTTGGAGCTAGATTTAAATTGTCCCTGAGGTCCCTACACAAGCCTCTGTATTTACTGCCATTAGAAAAATATTAAAGAATCCATGAGATGAATTATTTATCCATGAGATGGGTAAAGTTATTTTGCCAAACATTTTTCATGAGATGAATAAAATTAAAAATTATAAAATAAAATAATTTTGGAAAAATTAAAATTCATAAGATGAATTTTTATATGTGAGAAACAAAGCAAAAAAAAAAAAAAATATATATATATATATATATATATATATATAAAGACAAAAAACCTTCACAAAATCGCGATCCGTGTGCTTCAAAATCAACGAACCAGCACGCGACCGAGTCGTTATTCGCGTTCGCATACCAGGCCAATGAGCGGACGACACGTGGCATGCTTAAGTCAAAAATAAGGACGTGTGAATAAACTATGAAACGATGCATTTTGGCTCTTTTTGTTTAATATGCTGCGTTTTTGCTTTTGTAACTGCGAATCCCACATCATTATTTTGATAATTTTTCAGTCCGGTACACTCCTATAAATAGAGGTACTTATTTGAGGGTTTGGTATTCAGTTTTTAAACAATTTTTAGTGTTTCAGAGACCTAATTGGAGAGAAAAATTTTCGTTGAAAATTTTCTTTTTTTAGTTTAATATTTTTGGGAGCCCACCCTCCAGGCAGCTCAAGGTCATTGCGTAGAAGATCGCGGGGTCTCGATTTTGGTATTCTTCTGAAGAAGATTACTTTCTTTCTAGTATTCTTATATTAGAGCAATTCCAGGTACGTCTTCATCCCTTCGCTTTTAGTTTTCACTTTTCTGTTTATTTACAGTATTCATTATTATGTATGTTTAAGTTTATGTATCATTATAAATGTATTCGAGTAAAAGGCATGTAGATCTAAATTAAAAATTTAGATCTCTAGATTTAAATTATGAATTTAAATATGTAGATTTAAAATTATGATTTTTAAATCAACATAGGTTTAGAACTATGAATTCTAAACCCTTTCCGCTGTGTAAACTTTATAAAATTAGGGATAATTTTTAAAATTCATCCTAACAACCAATATTAGGGCAAAGGGTTTATAGAGATAAACCTATTCCAGGGAACTCTCGCACGTGAGGTGTCACGAATCGTGAATCTTTGACCTAAGGCTTAGGTAGAGAGAAGAGTCTCCTACTTTAAGTGCTCTAATAGATACCCCTTGTTGTGACCACAATTGAAAAATTGTGAACTCAACGATCGGTATTAGAGTTTAGTTTTCAACAACATTTATATTTTTCCCAACAGTGTTTGTTGCCATGATCTCTGAGGTGAATATGGTTGGGAACATGGTTGAGTGGGTTGTAGATACTAGTGCCACAAGGCACATCTGCATTAATAAGGACATGTTCCTTGAATATAAGATAGCCATTGATAGGTATTCTTGGGCATGTTCCAGTTCAGTCCCTATCTACGACAAGGGAAAGGTCCTCCTTAAACTCAACTCTAGAAAATCTCTGTGTTTGCAAAACGTGCTGCATGTTCCTGATGTGCGTAGGAATCTAGTCTTTGGTACATTGTTAAATAAAGCAGGCTTTAAATTAACATTTGAATATGACAAGTTAATCCTTACTAAGAATGCAAAGTCTGTAGGGGAAAGGCTTTTGTAATGGTGGTCTGTTTGTACTTGATGTGATAAATGAGAATGCATCTACTTCTGCATATATCATTGAGTCTTTGGATTTGTGGCATGCTAGGCTTGGACATATAAATTATAACTCGATTAAGAAACTTAAACACATGAGTTTGAGTCCTAAGTGTGATTTAGCCGAACCAGATAAATGTGAAATATGTGTTGAGGCCAAACATCCCAAGAAATCATTTAAAAAATAAGTCAAAAGGATTTCAAGCTTGCTTGAGTTAGTACATTATGACCTAGGTGAATTTAAAGCACCATGAGTAGAGGTGGTAAGAGATATTACATCACATTTGTAGATGAACATTCGAGATTCACTAAAGTGTATCTCTTAAGTATAAAAGACAAGGCTGAGGAAATGTTTCTGAAATATAAAGCTGAGGTTGAAAACCAACTAGACCACAAGAACAAGAGGATTAGATCTGATAGAGGAGACGGGTTCCTAAAGAAACATTGTGAAAACCTTGGCTTAATTCATGAGTTCTCAGCCCCTTACACACCTCAACAAAATGGGATAGCAGAAAGGAAAAATAGGACCCTTAAGGACATGATGAACGCTATGCTAATTAGCTGAGGCCTACCCTCAAGCTTGTAGGTGGAAGCTTTGTTATATGCTTGTCATATATTAAATAGGGTTCCACATAAAAAGTTAGATGAGACTGCCTATGAATTATGGAAGGGCTACCCACCTCACCTGAAATATCTTAAAGTGTTGGGGTGTCTAGCTAAAGTAGGAAATTCCAAGTTCAAAAGAAGTAAAATTGGTCTTAAAAATATAGATGCTATCTTTGTTGGTTATGCCATGAACAGTGCTGCATATAGATTCATGCTTTTAAATGACTCAAGCCCAGGCCTGGTAAAATTATGGAATCTCAAGATACTGAATTCTTCGAGAATAAGTTTCCCATGAAAGAATCTGTGCATGCTTCATTACCTAATTTTATTCGCATTGCATTTGCTTCATCATCTAATCATGCGCCCCCTAAGCTTGAGACTCAAGAACTTAGAAGAAGTAAGAGAGCTCGAACTGAGACTACTTTTGGACTAGACTTCATAACTGCATTCTCGCCTGAATGTCATGAATTTGATGAACATGTTGTGAGTGCATTCTTGCTAGAAGAAGATCCTAAAACATATGATGAGGCCATGGGAATAGTAGATGCTCCTTTCTAGGGAGAGGCCATAAGTAATGAACTTGACTCTGTAACGAGCAATAGCACTTGGGTGTTAGTGGACCTTCCTAGATGATCCAAACCTATAGGGTGTAAGTGGGTGTTTAGAAAGAAATTGAAGATCGATGGGTCCATAGAGAAGTTTAAGGCCAGGCTAGTGGCTAAAGGGTAAACCCAGAAACAAGGAATAGATTTCTTTGATACTTATTCACCCATAACAAAGATTGCCACGGTAAGAGCCCTGATAGCTCTAGCGCCCATACATGACCTTGAAGTACTCCAAATGGGTGTCAAAACCGCTTTTTTGAATGGCGACCTTGAGGAAGAAATTTATATGGAACAACCCAAGGGGTTTGAGGTTCCTAGTATGGAGCATAAAGTATGTAAACTTGTAAAGTCTTTGCATGGACTTAAGCAGGCTCCTAAACAATGGCATCAAAAATTTGATTGTGCCTTAGTCATGCTTGGTTTTGTAATAAACAGTGGTGATGCATGTGTGTATTCAAAACATGTTGATAATTACTTGTGATTATCTGTTTGTACATTGATGACATGCTTATCTTTGGAACGAGTGTGAAAATTGTAATGATACCAAGTCTTTCTTGAGCACATGTTTTGATATGACCTAGGTTAAAATAACTAGAACACTTAAGTGTTTGACCTTGAGTCAATCCCATTAAGTGGAGAAAATATTGAGAAAATTTGGTTACTTTGATGACCTACCGGCTAAAGCTCCATATGACCCTAGCGTTCATTTGAAAAGAAACACAGGAGATAGTGTCTCACAAGCTAAGTACGCTAAGATAATGGGTAGCATAATGTTCTTAATGAACTACACTCGTCCTGATATTTCATATAGTATTAGTAAACTTAGCTGTTACACCTATAACCCTAGTGCTGAGAACTGGAGTGCATTGAAAAGACTGTAAAGGTATCTTAAGGGTACTGTGAACTAGGGTATACACTATAAAAAATTTCCCGCTGTGTTAGAGGGATATTGTGATGCTAATTGGATGTCTGATTGTGATGAAATTCATTCTACTAGTGGCTATGTATTTTTGCTTGCTAATTATGCTATTTTGTGGAAATCATCTAAACAAACCTATATTTCTAAATCGACCATGGAGTCGGAATTTATTGCGCTTGAGATGGAAGGTTTAGGAGCTAAATGGCTGAGTGTCATGGGAGACATTCTATTATGGGGAAACCCATACCTTTAGTGTCTATGCACCGTGACTCACGAGCAGCCATTAGAGTTGCTCAAAGTGAGGTATATAATGGCAAGTAGAGGCATATTCACCTCAGGCATGGTGTCATGAGAAATTTGATCATGAACAATTTGATCTCGCTCGAATTTGTAAGGAGTTAGAAACATCTAGCAGATCATCTAACAAAAGGCCTTACAAGGAAATTGATAAATGAAACAGCAGAGGGAATGGGTCTAAAGCCCCTATGTGTGTCCTAATCCTAGCGGATACTCGTCTTGAAAGTTACTCTCAATGTTCAATGGGTCAAACGTAGTTAGAGACCAGGAAATTTGTGATAGCCACGCGAACACTTCCCATGTTTGTTGTATGAGTGACACTGGGATCTGTTGAATCTGCCATGATGGAGGTTGAGCTTAAAGCTCTTAATATTGTCCATAGCCCGATGTGGAGGAGCACACCTAATGGACACATCGCCATTTCCATGATGTAAGGATGAGACTAAGGCTCTTAATGATGTTCATAGACTTTTATTATGGTGTGGGGCAGCACGCCTGATGGACTCACCTGCGGGATTATGGGGGTAGAAAGTCCTCCTGTCGAGAGTATGAACTTTTATTATGGTGTGGGGCAGCACGCCTGATGGACTCACCTACGGGATTATGGGGGTAGAAAGTCCTCCTGTCGAGAGTATGGGCTTACTCTCTAAAGCAGTCCCGATACCAGGTTTCGGATTATTTTTTAGAGACATCATATGTCCTGATAATGGAGTGCGTTTCAGCCTCAAGAACCACATGAAGGGATTATGTGTGCTCCTCACAATGACTGCTCATGGTTCAAGGCCTTGTTCACCAATGGGTGGTTGTGGGAAATGCTTAGTCACTAGGTGTTGTTTCAAGTCCAAAAGATAATTGTATTGCCAAGTGTGGGTCTCACTGCTTAGTAACATTCTTTCTTTCCTTTTGTTTCTAAAAATTGAACCATGTGGGAGATTATTAAAAAAAATGCTTCAATTTTTGTTTGTTTTGTATGATTGGACACCAAGAAATTTTTGCATTGGGAACCAATTATTTTTTGAGTGGTACCAAAGTAATGACTCCCATTATTTTTCCGCTCTTTCTTTAACTGATTTTTTCATAACTGTCCGGATTTTCAGGCCCTATATCCGCCACTTTCCTTATTTGAGGGGGATTCTTGCCATGATTTATTCCTTAACCAACAAAGAGTTTATTCTATAAATACCAGGGCTTAGGATTCTATCAAAATCACTGAAAAACGTTGTTATCAATGAAAATACAATTAACCAAATATTCTCCTTCTCCTTCACGGCTTTCTTTCTCTATCAATAATCTCTCCTCCATTACTAAGCAAGTTGGAGCATACTCCAGCTCATCTCCACGGAGTACACTGCTGAGGTGGGTGCCGTGTTAACCCTGGGGTTCGGAGTATCGTTCATCCCATTGTACCTCTGTGGGGGCATAAACGACTTAGGGCAATGGATTCTTTATGGCGCGACAATTTCTTCGATCAAGTCTCTCCCTATTGTTATTGTGTTTAAAGTCGTTTCATTCATTAGCTTTTTATAATCTTTGGGAAACAAATTGATTGTAATACTTTGTGACCCTTGAGAACAAGTTGATTGCAATAAATATTATATTTTGACAACTCATTTACCCTATTTTTCAACACATATTTCAAAAATATTTCATTAAACAGCTTGAGCAGGCATAGGAAAACCAATTTGAAATTCTTAATTTTAAATCTAAAGCCCTAATCTAACTAAACTATTTAATTAGATCAAGATCTTGCTCTGATGGGCTCATGATATGATAGTCGAAAACATTGAGTAAAACAAGTATAAACAAAGCATGTAAAGTAAATGAAATAATTGAAAAATAAATTAAATATCAAATATTTAAGTAGACAAACCTAAAGCGCGAATCTCATCTTCGACTTGAAGATTTGAAATTAAAAGAAGATATCTTGACACCTCAAGGTATTCTTCGTAATGACCTCTTTTAGCACTAAAAGTGTAGGCTCATAAAAATATTTAACTTAGAAAAAATTTCGGATCAATAATTTTCCTTTAATCTTTCTAAAATTTTCTTTTCAGAAAACATATGCTAAAAAATAAATTAAAAAATTCCTAAAACAATTTTAAGCCTTTCGTCGTGGGAGAAAATCAGGTTCCGGAACCCTAATCATTACATTGTCACACGACAAAAAACTGTAAAACCTACACAAACTCCCCACGCCAAACGCAATATAGAGGGGAAACAGTGGAGGTGGTTGACGTCACCCAACAATTTCAATGCCTCCCTTTTTTTTGTAATTTTCTTATTTTTTTATTTGAAACACAATGTAATTTATTGTATTATATATTTATCTCATGAATATTTGTTTTACATAAAAATTTATTTATGTCATAAATAAATAATTCATCCAATTAATTCATTTTTTAAATATTTTCAAATGATGCTTAAGTTGAGGCTTGCAAAAGGACCTCAGGGAAAATCTAACTCAAGCTCCAAATGGGCCAAAATTGATTACCATTTAATAAAACCTAATTCCACTATATAAGTTTTACTGCACTCTAGAATTAAATATAATCACTCAAGAATTTTTCAAAAAACTTTTATTACGACAATTAACCCCACTATTAGATATCCGTGAGCAAAATTTCTAATTACTATCATTACTTTTCTCACATTTTTCAACGTAGTTCTCGACTCGCCCTTCTCAAATTATTCAATAATACAAAAACAATTTCTATATTAAATCCAGATGTCAAACATGTGGAATCCCTTGGCCAAAGATTATGGAATTTGTTTGTATGCTTGTGAATCAACTAAGGGGACATCTTTATCTCGTTAGATACTATAGATTCCACATAAAATAACTATTCCTGATACACTTGATGCCGTTACCCAATGCATGTAAGATTCAGGTCAACGCACTTTAACTAATCCTTTTAGTACACCGAAGCAACGACCAATCCATGCACGAGTTTAGACTGTTTTTTGGATTTTGAGTTATTGTCTTACAAAGTTAATTAGTTCTGATAGCAGTTAAAGAAACAACTAATTTAGATTGTCATGCTTAGTGTTCCGATCTTATAGACAATATGATACTCTTGGATCCCTATCCACATAACCAAGATAAGTCATCAAAAGTATTATATTATAGTCTTATTAGACAAGTTGTCTAAACTTAGATCCGACTACAAACATACTTTAACAACATATCAGTAGTTTGATCTAAGTTTATCTGTGGTTCAATCTTATTGACCACTTAAACCAAACCTGACATGTCATCTTGGACTACTTCTATCTCATGGAAAGTTTTAGAGAACAATCATACACATGTTTGAGTTGGAAAACATAATCAGACAATAAATAAATAAAAAAATTTCATTTATTTAATATTTAAAACTAACTAATTAGGTTTTCCAGGACAACAATTCTTACAGGTCCATTCAAAATTATTGAAGTATTTGGAGGTAACGCCTATTTACTCTAAGATTTAGATGGAAGGACTCATCCAAGTGCCATTAATGGAAGGTTCTTATAGAAATATGTGCCTTCAATTTGGGATTTTAATAAAGACGTCTTAAGTTCATATTTTTTTAGTTATGGGTTCAATTTTAGTATCAGTGCCTTAAGGTTCTAATTAATGATCCTTGAGATGAAATATAACTGAATAAAGAACCTTGTGTTTAAGAGACATGTTGGAACAAATGAACGGGTAATTTTTCATGATGTTTACGCGAAGTTGGTACAAAATACTACTCAATATCTCTTTACATATTTTAGAAGAGGAAAGTCCTAATCCGAATAAGTGACTCCTCTATGGCTGATACTATTGGAATCGGTGTCCTGAAAAACCCAATTAATTAGTCTTAAATGTTTATTAAATAAATTTTTTTTACTTAATGTCTAATTATGTTTACGAGTCAAATATATGTGTGTGTTTTTTTTTCCTAAAACGTTCCATGAGATGGACGTACTCCAAGATCACATGTCAAGTTTTGATTTAAGTAGTCAATGAGATTGAGACACAGATAGACTTCAATAAAATTAGTGATATGTTGTCAAAACATGTTCATAGTTGGTGATAAGTTTGACAACTTGTCTTATAAGAATATCATATGATACTTTTGATGACTTGCCTTAGTCATGTAGATAGGGATCCATAAGTGTCGCATTGGTGCTGTCTATATGATTGGAACACTAAGGTGGACCACTTGAATTTTTATTTCTTAGATTTTATCAAAAATAATTAATTCTGTTCAGATAATAACCCTAAATCTAGAAAACTGCTTGTAATGCTTGTTACTTTGATGTGCTAAAATGATTAAGTCACAACACGTGATTGAAATCTTACGTGCATTGGGTAACAAAATGAAGTGTAATGGGAACCGGTACATTAATAGGAATCTATAGTCTTTTACAAGATAAACATATCCCCATTGTTGATTCACAATCATACGAATAGATTCAAGAATCTTTGGCCAACATATTTTATATGCTTGACATTTGAAATTAGTACAAAAATTGTTCTCTATATTAATAAATTGTTCGAGAATGGTGAGTCGGAAACTTATGTCAAAGAGGTTAGAAAAATAATGACAGTAGTTAAAGTTTTTTGTCACATGGATATCTAACAGAGGGGTTCATTGTCACAATAAAAGTTATTAGAGAATTTTGAGTGAATATATTTAATTCTAGAGTGCAAAAACATCTATTTAGTGGAATTAAGTGTTGTTAAATGGTAATCAATGTTATCAAGAGTTGATGATAAGATTTGACCCAATTGGAGCTAGAATTAATTTGTCCATTAGGTCCTTTTGCAAGCCTCAACTTAAGCACCATTTGAAAATATTTAAAGTGAATTCATGAGATGAATTTTTATTTTTATGAGATAAGAAATTTCATGCTAAACTAAATTAATAAGATAAATTTATACATGTGGAAATTTGAAAAGTTAAAAAAAAAAAAAAAAGAAAAAAAAGGGACAGCTGCTGCACGTGCAAGGATTCAGGCTTATTGGTAGGGGCGGGCGCGTGCATGAGTAAATTGGGATTAGAAGGGGTGGCACATAGCCCAGCTCTGCTAATCCAGTGGCGACACATGTCTCGATTAACACGGTCAATGCTAGTTGCACCGAATTGCTTTTTGACATGTGTCTTAACTAATAAAGTCTTGCAACTCACATGACTTATATATATATATATATATATATACAACAACAACAACAACAGTCCCAGTGCCTCACGGCTCCCGCAATAAGCAGGGTCTGGGAGGGGTGGATGTACGCAGCCTTGTCCCTTCCGAGTGGAAAGGAGGCTGTTTCCGAGGACCCCCAACCTGAAGACTTATACATATATATATATATGGTTTTCTTTTTTATGCATTATGGAAAAAACCAAAAAGAAACATCTAAGGCTAAAAACCCTAAAACTTGTTTTAATGCTTTCAAATTAAAAAGACTAAAATTATTCACAAAATTTTCTCTTCTCCTCTTTTTATTTATTTATTTATTTATGAAGGACTAATCTACCTCAGTTAACCCCGACCCAAGAGTATATCTTCAACGAGAATCGAACTCCTGACCCCTGGGCAATGACCGCATGGGTAAGAGAAGCCACCACTGAGATGCCCTCACTATGACTTCACGAGTATATCTTTAGCAAGAATTGAACTCCTGACCCCTGGGCAATGACAACATGGGTAAGAGAAGCCACCGCTGAGGTGCCCTCACTATGACTTCACGAGTATATCTTCAGCGAGAATCATGCTTCTGACCCCTACGCGATGACTGCATGGATAAGAGATGCCACCACTGAGACGCCCTCATGATGGGCAGCACATATCTTGAATTGTTTATATGGGATAGCGATGCTAGAGATGCTTCCCTCATTTTCTCTCTCTCTTTTTTTTCCTATAAACTTAGGCATAAATCTTCAGAGTCTATTATACAAATGATAATCTTAATGCAATATATTTAAATTTGAGCATCTTTTAATCAGAAATAGAGGTGGCCAATGGGCCGGGGCGGCCCGTAACCCGGCCTGCGCAGGCTAAGGCCTGGCCCGGTCACCAAGCGGCTTTTGAGGGGGAGCCATTCCCCTCCAAATTAACAAAAAAATACACTTTACCCAACTCATTCATTTCATTTTCCTCACAAACAAATATCTTACTCTCTCTTCTCTCTCTATACATTCATCTACTTCTACTTGCAATATTGTGCTCTAAATTTCTAAAGTTCATTGTTGACAAAGCGTGAGGCTCATAGAATCTCGGTCAAGTTTGAATTTTATTGTTCCCTTGCTTCGGTAATTTTTAGTATCTAAATTTTATTTGTTTCGCATTTTTATCTACTTAATTTCATAATTTTGTAATAATAGTTACATTTTTAAAATACTAATCAGTAATACTATCATGGCACACAACACATCATCGTCTGGATCCATTCGTTCTAGTTCTACTTCTTCTCGACAATCGCCTATCATACCTAAGAGGAGTAGAACTGTCGAGCTTAATACTGATGAACGAGCTTTTCTAGAACCAGGCCCATCACCTCCATTCACTGACAGTATAGATTGGAACTTTGAACAACAGTCCTACAATGAGCAGGATATTTCTTACTCACAAAATGAAGAGGAACCCACACCCACCATAGAAACCAGCCCCCAAGAACTAGTATAGTACTACTAGGTGTAATACTAGTGGGGTGTGGAAGCACTTCAACCTAGATAGGGATACTAATAAAGCGTTTTGTAAATTATATAACACACCCAAGGCCTTTAGTCATCCACCCTGCAGTGGGACAGGCACATTAAATGGACATATAATTAGATCCCACCCCAAACAAGACCCAGAAAGAGCCCAACAATGGTTATTACAGTAAGCGACCGGTGCGCTTGCTAACTTTAATTTCTCCAAAGAAACTAATAGACGGGAGCTAGCTAGATACGTAATTGGGGCTAAAAAGCCTTTTTGCACCAGCGAAGACCATAGATTCATCAGGTATCTCCAAACAGTGGTGAACCCCGCCATATCCTTTTAACACCTTGAAGCGGGACGCGTTTAAAGATTACCAAAGGATGAGAACTGAGGTCTTTGAACTTTTTAGGGAGAACACGAGCATGCTCTTGTTGACGTCCGACACTTGGAAGTCGAAACCCGGTGTTCCTTACTTATGTGTAACGGCACACTGGAACGATTCCTCCTTCACCCTTCAAAAAAGAATAATCCATTTTGCAAGTTTAGATTATCCCCACACTCCCGACATAATCACGGGTGTGATTATGGAGGCAGTTCGCGGGTGGGGCATAGAGCGACATATTTTTAGTATTACGTTCAACAATGCTACCAGTAACAATGCATTCGTTAAACAACTAATTAGGCATATGAGACCCGTGTTAGGTGGGCAGAGTTTTCATATACGTTGCATTTGTCAAATACTACATTTAATGGTTGTGAATGGTCTAGGTCTAATAAATGCTTATCTTTCCACCTTAAGAGATGTAACAATAGCTATAAAGTCATCCGAAACTAAAAAGAAAAGATTTAGAACTCTATGTAAGACGCATGGCTTAGAGTACAAAAAATTTAAATTAGACTCACCAACTAGGTGGTCATCAACAGTAGATATGTTAGATTGCATTTTACCATATAGGGATGTCCTGGCGGAATTTGTACAGGATACTCATTCATATTTAAGTGATTATAATCTGAACGATGTACACTGGGACACAATTGATGAAATTTGTAAATTTTTTACCATGTTTAGGGATGCTAACAGCTTTTTTTCGGGTTGCTATTATCCAACCATACCACAAGCAATATCAAAATTAATTGATATTGTAAATTAAATGTCAGATAATGAATCAAACCCCTTGTTGGTTGCATCGATTGCGGCAATAAAAATGAAGTTGTGTAAATATTTTTCTGAACGACCCCTTTCATATTGTTTTGCGACTATTTTCGATCCCCGTTGTAAACGAAGGGGTTTGAACCTGTTTGCCGAATATTTTTATGGAAAATTAGATCCGACTTTTAATTCTTGAAGTTTTCATTGAGCAAGCCGATAGAGACCTACACACTTTATTTTCTCATTATTTCCAAAGATTATCATCTGCTAATCCACAAGTTACTTCTACTACAGTAGGATCTTACACATCTGGTGGAAGTAGTTCACGCACGTCATATGCGTGGAAGTTGTTGGACCAATTCACGCCCGCAGAAGCTCCCACATCATGTGATGAGTTAAATTACTATTTGCGGACGCCGATGATCCAATTCTTCGTGACACCGGTGAATCCGTAATTTGAAATTTTAAAATGGTGGTGTGCAAATCAAACCCAGTATCCCGTGCTTTCCATCATGGCACGTGATATACTAATGTGTACAGTGTCTTCAGTAACATCGGAGAGTGCTTTTGGTCTTGGTGGCAGGTTTGTTGGAATGAAGAGGGTGAAGCTATCGTCGTCCAGCTTTGAGAGGTCTGTGTGCTTAAAGGACTGGATGCACACAGACACTAGGGAGCAAAACGACTTTGAGATGACCACACTACCGATACGTCAGACGGCAGCACAACAACCCCCTCAGTAGACTGATTTCGTATTGTTGTACTTGTACGTCTATATTTTGTTTTTATTTTGTAATAAATATATTTGTACTTTTAAATAGTAGGATCCAACTTTTGTTAAGGGGCATTTCATGTCTCCTAGAAATATTTCCTATTCTTTGACATCGATCACATTTACCAACAAATTTAAAAGCATCTCTAAAAAGTGTAGGTCAATAAAATCTTGATTGTAAAATCTAGAGGTGGCCTTTGGCCAGGTCGACCCGGGCCCGTATAGAGCCGTTGGGAAGCAACGACTCCCCCTCCAATTTAATTTTAAATTTTTTTTTCTATTTTCATCTATAAATACCCAACCCACCCATTTCATTTTCTCACAAACAAATCTCCTATTCTCTCTTCTCTCTCTATATATTCATCTACTTCTACTTGCAATTTTGTGCTCTAAATTTCTAAAGTTCGAAGTTGACAAAGCGTTTCGCTCGTAGAATCTCGGTCAAGTTCGAATTTCATTGTTTGCTCGCTTCGGTAATTTTAGTATCGAAATTTTATTTGTTTCGCATTTTTATCTACTTAATTTCATAATTTTGCATTAATAGTTATCTAATCAGTAATACTACCATGGAACACAACACATTATCATCTGGAGCTTGTCATTCTAGTTCTAGTTCTTCTCGACGACCGTCTATAATACCTAAAAGGAGCAGAACTTTTGAATTTAATACTGATGAACGAGCTTTTCTAGAACCAGGCCCATTACCTCCGTACACTGACAGTATAGATTGGGACTTCGAACAACAATCCTACAGCGAGTAGGATTGTCCTAACTCACAAATTGAAGAGGAACTCACACCCACAACTGAAACCCAGCCTGAAAAAAATAGTACTAGTAGTACTAGGCGTAGTACTAGTGGGGTATGGAAGCACTTCAATTTAGATAGGCAAAGTAATAAAGCGACATGTAAATTATGTAAACCACCCAAGGCCTTTAGTCATCCACCCGGCAGTGGGACGGGCACATTAACTAGACACATACTTAGGACCCACCCCGAACAAGACCCAGACAGAGCCCAACAACGGTTAGTACAACAAGCCACCGGTGCACTTGCTAACTTTAAGTTCTCCCAAGAAACTAATAGACGGGAGCTAGCTAGATACGTAATTGGGGCTGAAAAGCTTTTTAGCATCGGTAAAGACCCTAGATTCGTCAAGTATCTCCAAACAGCGGTGAACCCTGCCATCGTAAGGATTCCTTGAAACACCTTAAAGCGGGACGCGTCTAAAGATTACCAAAGGATGAAAACTAATGTCTTTGAACTTTTTAGGGCGAACACGAGCATGTTCTCGTTGATGTCCGACACTTGGAAGTCAAAACTCGGTGTGCCCTAGTTGTGCGTAACAGCACACTGGATCGATTCCTCCTTCACCCTTCGAAAATGAATAATCTATTTTGCACATTTAGATTATCCCCACATTGTCGACATAATCACGGGTGCAATTATGGAGGCAGTCCGCGGGTGGGGCATAGAGCGTCGTATTTTTAGCATTACGTTCGACAATGCTACCAGTAACAATGCATCTGTAAAACAACTAAGTGGGCATATGAGACCCGCGTTAGGTGGGCGGTGTTTTCATCTATGTTGCATTTGTCACATACTACGTTTAATCGTTATGGATGGTTTAGGTCTAATAAATGCTTCCTTTCTACCTTAAGAGATGTAACAATAGCTATAAAATCATCCAGAACTAGAAAGAAAAGATTTAGAACTCTATGTAGGACGCATGGCTTAGAGTACAAACAATTTAAATTAGACTCACAAACTAGGTGGTCATCAATGGTAGATATGTTAGATCGCATTTAACCATACAAGGATATCCTGGTGAAATTTGTACAGGATACTCGTTCAGATTTAAGTGATTATAATCTGAACGATGTACACTGAGACACCGTCGATGAAATTTGTAAATTTTTTACCATGTTTAAAGAAGCTACCACCTTTTTTTTCGGGTTGCTAATATTTGACCATATCTCAAGCAATATCAAAATTGATTGATATTATAAATTGGATGTCGGATAATGAATCAAACCCCTTGTTGGCTGCATCGATTGCGGCAATGAAAATGAAGTTTTGTAAATATTTTTCTAAACTACCCCTTTCATACTATTTTGCAGCTATTTTTGATTCCCATTGTAAACTCAGGGGTTTGAACCTGTTTTCCTAATATATTTACAAAAAATTCGATCTGGCTTTTAATACTTTAGTTTTCATTAAGCAAGTCAAAAGGGACCTACACACTTTATTTTCGCATTATTCTCGAAGATTATCATCTGATAATTCACAAGTTACTTCTACTACAGTTAAATCTTCCACATCTGGTGGAAGTAGGGCACACACGTCATATGCATGGAAGCTGTTGCACCAATTCATGCCCACAAGCTCCCACGTTATGTGATGAGTTAGATTACTATATGCGGACGTCGATGATCCAGTTCTTCCCGACACCGGCGAATCCGCAATTTGATAATTTGAAATGGTGGTGTACAAATCAAACCCAGTATCCCGTGCTTTCCACTAAGGCACGTGATATACTAATGGGTTCAGTGCCTTCAGTAGCATCGGAGTGTGCTTTTAGTCTTGGTGGTAGGTTGCTCGGAACAAAGAGGGCGGAGCTATCACCGTCCAGCTTGGAGATGTCCGTGTGCTTAAAGGACTGGATGCACGCAGAGGCTAGGGAGCAAAACGAATTGAGGCTAGGTTCATCGAGCGAAGATGAAGAAGACCGCATTACCGATACGTCAGACGGTGGAACAGCAACCCCCCAAGTAGACTAATTTCGTATTGTTATACGTCTATATCTTGTTTTTATTTTGTAATAAATATATTTGTACTTTTAAATAGTAGGATCCAACTGTTGTAGTTATATTTGTTACATTATTTATCGTTATTTACTATTATTTATTGTATAACTAATTTTATATCCTAAATTTTAGCATTATTAATGATTGCGATGGATTGTATTTGTATCTCATATTATTCATCAATGAATTATAATCATTTTTGTACAAAACAAGTTTATATTTCTTTAATTTTATAGAATGTCTTCCATTTCTTCTTCAGGTACACACCTCCTAATGATTTGTTCCGCATAATGCTTATATAAGAATGGTTCTTCCCAAAAATTGTGTTTTAAATCAACAAAGAACTTCTTCTTTTATTGATGTGTAATGTCCTTATGTAGTTCTTGTGCAACCAAATAGTTAGCAATGTCGGCGTACCATGGATGATTTGGATTTTCGCTTACCATCATAAGACTTTCATCCATGAATTTTTCATTGATAAAGGGACTTTCATCCTCTCGTTCAAGGCGTGATAAATGATCCGCCATAACATTCTCTATTCCTTTTTTTGTCCCAGATTCTAAATCGAATTCCTGAAGCAACAAAATCCATCTTATTAGTCTCGGTTTTGCGTCATATTTTGGAAAGAGGTATTTAAGAGTAGAATTATCAGTGTAAACAATTACCTTAGAATTTAGCAAGTAGGAACAAAATTTGTCAAATGCAAAAATAGCAGCTAATAATTCCTTATCAGTGGTAGCATAGTTAACCTGTGTGCCTGTTAAAGACTTATTAGCATAGTAAATTACATACAAAATTTTTCTTCCTTCTTTTCCCTAGCATGGCCCCAACTAAATAGTCACTGGCATTGCACATAAGTTCAAAGTGCAAGGTCCAATTGGGTGTGACGATTATTGGTGCTGATACTCATTTTTCCTTCAAAGTTTCAAATACATGTATATAGTCACTATCAAAGTTAAAAAGGACATCCTTCATCAATAAATTGCAGAGAGGCCTATTGATCTTAAAGAAGTCCTTAATAAACCTTCTATAGAAACCCGCATGACCTAAGAAACTTCGAATGCCCTTAACATTAGTAGGGGGTGGTAATCGCTCTATCACTTCAGTTTTTGTTCTATCAACCTCCATTCCCGTTCTCAAAATCATATTCCCTAGCACAATCCGTTCTTGTACCATAAAATGACATTTCTTCCAATTCAAAAAAAGATTAGTGTTAGTGCATCTTTGCAACTATAGAGAGGTTACCTAAACAATAATCTAATGAGGCACAAAGACTGAAAAATCATCCATAAATACCATTATGAAATTTTCCACCATGTCACTAAAGATTGCCACCATACACCGCTGAAATATGGCAGGAGCAATGCATAATCTAAAATGCACTCTCCTATAGGCAAAGGTACCCTATGGACAAGTGAAAGTGGTCTTTTCCTAATGTTCCGGTGCTATAGCAATTTGGTTGTATCCTGAAAAACCATCAAGGAAACAGTAATTCCAATGGGCCACAAGTTTTTCTAACATTTGATCAATGAATAGTAAGGAAAAATGGTCTTTCTAGGAAGAACCATTAAGTTTTTTCTAGTCTATACTCACTCTCCACCCTATGACGTCCTAGTAGGGATGAGCTCATTGTTCTCGTTTTCCACTACGGTTATCCCCTCTTTCTTTGGAACTACATGTACTGGACTTATGCATGGACTATCAGTTATGGGATAAGTCATCCCGGCATCTAATAACTTGACAATTTCTTTCTTTACCACCTCCTTCATAGCAGGATTTAACCGACGTTGTGGCTGCACGTTAAGCTTGAAGCTATCTTCCATGACAATCTTATGCATGCATAAGGGCGGGCTAATTCCCTTGATGTCTGAAAGGGTCCATTTGATGGCTGATTTATGCTCTCTTAGAACTCTAAGCAACCCTTCATGTTTGACATTACACAAAGAAGCATTAATAATAACAGGATAAGTGTTAGAATTGCCAAGATAAGCATTCCTAAGATTGGACGGCAATGGCTTGAGCTCAAGATTTGGAGACTCATCTTCCCTTATTCTCTGCTAAGTTTCAATCGATTGTATACCCTCCACTCTTGCTTCATGCTGCGAATGGAAAGGTTTGTAATCCTCTAGGTATTGGGCACATTCCCTTATCAATTTCTTCTCAGTGTCGGTGGTCCTTAACTTTGTTAGACACACTTTAAGTGGCAACTCACGGAATGTGTCCCTGAACTTCTCGACTACCAAACTGTCTATAATATCAACCTCAAAACAAGAATCCATGTCAGTGCGGAATTTCATAACACTAAAAATTTAGAAGGTTACCTATTAATCTTGCACTCTTAAAATGAGTTTCCCTTGTTACACGTCAATCAGGGTCCTTCCTATAGAAAGGAAGGGTTGTCCAAGAATAAGAGGTATCTCTCGATCCTCTTCCATGTCAAGTACTATGAAATCAGCCGGGAAGATGAATTTGTCAACCTTCACTAATACATCTTCAACCACTCCTCTTGGATATTTGATTGATCCGTCTGTAAGTTGGAAAGATACTATAGTTGGTTTCACCTCTCCTAAGCCAAGCTTCCTGAACACAAAGAGAGGCATTAAATTAATGCTTGCACCTAAATCATATAAAACTTTATCGAAGCTGGTGGTGCCAATGGTGCAAGATAGAGTGAAACTCCTTGGATTTTTTTGCTTGGAAGGTAACTTCTTTTAGAGTATGGTACTGCATTCTTCAGTTAGTGCTGCTGTTTTGAATTCTCCCAACTTCGTCTTGTTATACAAGATTTCCTTCATAAATTTTGCATATTTGGGCATCTGCTCTAATATATCACCAAAAAGGACATTACTATGTAATTTTTTGAAAACATCCAAAAACATCGCAAATTGTTCGTTTGCTTTTGTCTTTTTCAAACATTGAGGGAATGGGACCTTTGGTTTGTACGGTTGAGGTTTCGCCCTTTTTGGTTCATATTTGTTTCGGATTTTTATCCCTTCCTCATTCTCGATTTCTTGGTTCGTGTCTATGAACAGGTTGATTAGGGGTTGTTCGTTCTGTGCAATCTGGTTACCTGAGTCGGCTCATTCAGAGTTTTCCCACTTCTTAAATCAATTGCTTGGATGTGCTCTCGTGGGCTAGTAACTATGTTACTGGGCAAGGAACCTTGAGATCTTTCGAAGAGTTGGTGTGAAAGTTGTCCGATTTGGGTCTCGAGGTTTCTAATCGATGCTTCTTGATTTTGGATAAAAGCTTCTTGATTTCAAAGATTTGTATGTGTTTGTTGCATGAAACTTCTAGTTTCTTGCATAAACTTATTAAACATATCTTCGAGATTAATTTTCTTTTTTGGTTAGGTGTGAGTGGGCTGTTTTTGAATCCCTAGGTTACTCCATGAAAATTTTTGGTGATTTCTCCACCCCAGATTGTAAGTGTTAGAGTATGGATTGTATTATAATTTTTGAAAATTTGAAACAAAATTCGCTTGCTCATTATTTGAAGAGGTTGTGCCAAAGGGGTTTCCTGTCTGAAATTCTATGCTCGCATGGTTTCTTGCACAAAACTCGCATGGTAACAGAGAAGATTGTATGGCATTAACACCTGTGTTACCCAATTGTTTCTGAATCATCAAAATTTGAATGGATAATATGGTTAATGCATCTACTTCTTGAATACTTGTAGGTTTCCTTTGCATGGTTTGATCAGCTGTTCTTACATAGTTGTTGCTAGCCATTACCTCTAGCAACTCGTATGCTTTTGTCTGGTGTCTTTTTGTTTAGGGCACCTCCCGCAACCGCGTCCATCATTTATTTGGGTATTAGGTGCCAAACCATTGTCAAACATTTGGACTTGCTACCAAACTGGTAAACCATGGTGTGGGCACCTTCTTAAAAGCTCTTTGTAGCGTTCCCACATGTCATACAATGATTCCATATCGTATTGTGTAAAAGGGGAAATGTCATTCCTCATTTGATTGATTTGGCTGGTGGAAAATATTTAGTAAGAAATTTGTGCTAAATCATCCACTTGGTGATGGTACCTGGGGGCAATGACATTAACCATGCCTTGGCCTTGTCTCTTAGTGAGAACGGGAATAGTACTAAGTGAATGGTATCATCACTGATGCCATTGTGTTTAAATATGTCACATATCTCAAGAAAGTTAGTGATATGTAAATTCGGGTCCTCACTAAGTAGACTATCAAACTGAACAGTCTGTTGAATCATTTGTATTATCGCGAGTTTTATTTTGAAATTGTTCATTTGTATAGGTGGACATCGGATGCTGGAAGTGCATCCACGAATAGCTAGGACAGCATAATCCTTTAAAGCTTTTTCATTATCATTATTTTCGTTAACTATTGTTTCAGTTTGTTTGGTTTTCCTGATTTGTCGAAGTGCTCTTTCGATTTCAGGATCCAAAGGGATTATTTTATTTTTGTTTTGATTTTGCATATAAAGTAAGAAACACAAACTTAAAACTCAAAAGAAAGATAACAATAATGAAAAAGAACCAAAACACAAAAATATAATACAAAGCTTAACTAAACAAAATTTAGGGGGGCAGTAACTTAATTTTGAAGAAAAACTTATCTAGGTGTATTAAAAGGTTAAAATAAAGATAAAACTAATAAGAAAACTTAAAAATACAACAATCTAATACTAAAACTTAACAAAAAAATTTTAGAAATGAAAGAGGGGGGGTGATACTAATGTTTTGAAAATCTTAAAAATAACAATTTTAACTTTTAAAATTTTGTCAAAGTGAATTTATAAGTGAAAGAAAGATGAAAATAAAGAGAAAATACAAGAGAAACATCAAAATAATACAAACTTGACAAAACTTAACAAAAACACAATTTTAGAAGGGGGTACTATACAAATTTTTCAAGAAAAAATAACTTTACAAATAAAATCAAGTGAATGAGATAAATAAAAGAAAAAAAATTTCTTCTTCAAACTTGAACAAAATTTACAACTTTTAACAAAACAACTTCAAATTAGTGCTAAAACTAGTTGGTACACTTAAATAAAAACAATCCCCGGCAACAGCACCAAAAACTTGATGCTTATTGTATTTGCTTAGCAAGTGCACTAAGTCATATCAAGTACTATATAATGAGTAGAGTATCTCCCACGAGGATTGTTTATTGAATGAGTATCGAAATTAGTAGTTTTAGCACTATTTGAAAGATTGAAATTTTAGTTTTTAAAATGAAATAGACAAAATGAAAAGACCTAAATTAGGTTACCAATTTTCAGAAATTTTTCTGATTTTTTTGATTTAATAAGATCCAAGGCATTCGATATTACCTAGTTGCATTAATACGCCTTTCTATTCTCGATATTCAAGTTGTTATTGCATGTTGATGGTCGAAAACCCGAATTTACTAAATATTCTATCTCGAGCAACATTTAGCATGCTCTTTTACATATTACCTCATCAATCTCTTACATGAATTTAAATAAAAAAAGTGGTTTGAAGATCCATGATTTTCACTTAAGACCACATAAATCGCGTTAATCTATCTCCAGCATTCACTCAATTTGTGATGTTTATCACGTTAGCATTCATCATGAATCTTCTCTTGGACTCATTATAAATTATTATAGGCTTTGAATGGTGATCAAGAATTCAAATCTTATGGAGAACAATAATAAACACTCAAACGGTGCAATAAACAAACTTTGAATACATTGAATTAGGAAAGAGCATATATTACAACTTAGGCTACATCGTAGCCTTGGAAAGGAAAAATAAGTTCATGGTATGCATAATATAAACCAAAATTAAGACAAAATCCATGAACTTAAAGAAGAAAAGGACTTGAAAATATGAAATTACAAACCAAACTTTCCTTCCTTCTCCTACGGATTTCCTAAGCTTCCTACTACTTTGTTTTGAGGTTTTTTTTTTTTTTTTTTTTTTCTGGATGAATTGATGATAAAAGATTACCCAAACTCTCCTATTTATAGTGTTTGGTTGAAAATTCAAAAAAAAAAAATTACAAAGCTTTGCTCTCATTTGTTCTTCTTGCGGCCCATGTTTAACTTTTTGAATCAACCTGCTAATTTCTTAAATTTTTCTTTAGTTTTGCTGCCCAAAATCAGACTTGACATCAAATTGAACATGTTCTTGAAGTGTACAAGAAGTTCTTGCACTTGATTTGTCCATTTTGCCACCCCAATTTGCAATTTCTAACAAATTGTACAAGTTTGTTGTTCATCCTTGCTTTAATAGTGTAGATTGATGTGTTTAGCTAATTTTTTGCCTTTTTTTTATGCATCTTGCATTTAATTATTAATGCTAATGATAAAACCTAGCAAGAATTAGCATAAAATGAGCATTTTTGCAAGGAAATAACAAGAGGAGTGAAAAGGAGCAAAAGCAAGCAAAAGCGAGCAAAGTTTGATGTAAAGTGGTTTGAAAATGCACCTAAATCCTTTCTAATAAGAAAAGACTAGAAGAATTTAAGACTGTGGCACTGAACGAAGATTGTAGTGCGATATAACAAAAGAAGCTTCCTCCTAAACTCAAAGATCCTGGGAGTTTTTCAATACCTTGTACCATTAGCACAAGTGCTTTTAACAACTTCTTATGTGATTTAGGTGCAAGTATAAATTTGATGCCACTCCCTACTTTCAAGAAACTTGGTCTAGGGGAAGTAAAGCCCACCACGGTATCACTCAAATTGGCGGACAGGTCCATCAAGTATCCATGAGGAGAGGATGTCTTGGTGAAAATAGACAAGTTTATCTTTCCAGCTGATTTTGTAGTGCTTGACATAGAAGAGGATAAAGAAATGCCTCTTATTCTAGGCCAGCCCTTCCTTCCTATGGGAAGGGCCTTGATAGATGTTCAGAAAGGAAAACTGATCTTAAGGATAGAAGATGAGGAAGTGACATTCAATGTTTTTGAACCAATAAAACTTTCATCAAAGAAGGACACTTATTTTCAAATTGAAGATCAAGTTTCTCCAACTAAGTCGAAGGCTTTGAGAGCCAAGGATGATTTAGTAAAGAAAGGCACCAAAATTATAAGAAGAAAACTTTAGGAGTGGCAAATTAAAATTAAGGATCTCATAGCCGGAGAAGGTGGAGGTGATTGTACAAAGAAGGGCATGAAAAAGGTCCATGGAAAAAAAATTATCACTAAAGGTGGATAAGGGAAGTTCCATTCTCTTAAAGGATTCAGGATAGAATATCATTTAAAGTCGAGCTAACGACTATAACATAAGCGCTTCTTGTGAGGTAACCCAAGTTTCCTTCCCTTACTTCTTTTCTTTCAATTTCCTTGAAATTTTTATTATTTTCTAATATTTTTATACATTTTGTTCAATAGGTTTTTGAAACAAGCTTGGGGTAACCTGGTGACAACATTTACCATCAAATAAACAATCCTCAAACTTAGAAGTATCTCTCACCTACTGCTTCGTTCCTTATATTTTTAACATTGAGAACAATATTAACTTTAAGTTTGGGGGTGGGAGAGACATTTTGTCACATTTTATAAAACTTTTAAACAAAATTTTTTGAAAAACATTCTTGTTTGGTCCTATTTTATTTTTTAGAGTTAGCTTTAGTGCCTCACAGAGTTCGGAGTTTGTATGGGGATGTAGATAGTGTCGTCTAACAAAAAGATTTTGTATTTTCTATAGTTTAGATCATTAGTCTTTTTAAATTTTATTTTGAACAAATTTAAAATCATAAAAAAAATTAAATAAATAAAATTTTGAGATCTTAATATAATGCTTTTTAGGCAATGTTTTCTACTCTTTTTGGCTTGTTGCTCTAATTAGATTTTAATAACCTGAGAATCAATTATTTTTGTATTCTAATTGCAAAACATAATATATTCTATGGCACTATCTTGATAAAACCATGGTGTGTAAGTTCACTAATTAGCATGGTTGTTTTACTTTTCTTTTTGATTAGAAGATGATAAAATTTGAATGGGTTGCATTAAGATTATCATTTGCGTAATAGATTTTGAAGTGTCCTAAGTCTTAAAAAAAAGAGAGATGGAACTATCTCTAAGCACCGCTATCTCGTATAAACGTTTATCTTTTAAGATATGTCCTGCCCATCATTGGGGGGGGGGGGGGGGGGGGGGGGGGGGGGGGCATCTCAGTGGTGGCGTCTCTTATATGGTCATCGCCTAGAGGTTATAAGTTTGATTCTCGCTGAGGATATACTCATGTCAGTGGTGGCGCCTCTTGCCCTTATGGTCATTGCCCAGGGGTCAGGAGTTAAATTCTCTCTGAATACATACTTATGGGCCGAAGTTGGCTGGAGGAGCAAATCAGTCCCTCATAATAATAAAGAAAAAAAAAGGGAAGAGAAAATTTTTTGAATAATTTTAGTCTTGGGCATACCTAAAACATCTTATTATGAGTGACATGATTTTTATCATCTATTCGGTTTGAATGTCTTGAGATTAAAAAGAACGGATAAATTTAATTTGCTTAGCCAACTTTTGAATTCACAACCTAGGTGATTGATAGGTTTTTCGTCAGAAAGATTGTGTTGCCTTTAGAACCTTAAACTTTAAGCCTCGGTTATTTTTTTCTAATAGAAGTAGTCTTGCTTTGAATTGTGATAAATTCTTAAAAAGCATGAGACCCTGTGCTTTCATGTTTAGCCTTGCTCGAGGACGAGCAAGATTTAAGTTTGGGAATATTTACATAATTCTAATTTAGTATATAATTACTCATATCATTTAAGTTTATCTTCTAACCATTTTGCATCAAATGTTTATCGCCTTTTGCTCTTTTTCGCTCCTATTGTTATTTCCTTGCAAAAATACTCATTTTATGCTAATTCTTTCTAAGTTTTATCATCAATGTCCAAAAGTGAATGCAAGATACATCAAACAAAATTAAAAAAACAAAAGAGGGGGGGGGGGGGGGGGGGGGGGGGGAGAGCCAGGCTAAACACATCAATTTTACATGGTAATGCTAGGAAACAACAACAATATGTAAACGTTGTTGTAAATCTCAATTTTGGGTGGCTAATTGGACAAATCAAGTGCAATAAGTTCTTGAACTCTTCATGAAAACATGCAACTTGATGTAAAGGCTGAGGTTTGGGTGGCAAAAAGGCAAAAAAAAAATGAAGAAATTAGCAAGTTGAATCAAAAGCTGAAAATGGGCGGCAATAGGCGACAAGCTTAGCAAATGAGAAAGAACTTGTGTTAAGTTTTTATTTCATGACTTCCCTTCCTCAAATAATACAAATAGGGGTGTTGGATGAGTGTTTTAGCATCAATTCACTCATCAAAAACCATATAAAAAGTAGAAAAACATAGGTGAAACTGTGAGGAGCGAAAAGAAGTAAGGAAGAAATTTTGGTTTGTAATTTTGCACGTTTAAGTTCTTTCTATCCTTTTCTTATTTAAATTCATGTATTTTGTCTTAGTTTTACTTTATATTATGCATACCATGAACTAATTTGTCTTTTCAAGCCTATGATGCAGCTTAAGTTGCAATATACATTCTTTTCTAATTCATTGTATTAAGAGTTTATTTATTGCGCTATTTGAGTGTTTATCATTGTTCTTCATGAGTTTTGAATGCTTGATCACCATTCAAAGCCTATAATGATTCATAATAAGTCTAAGAGGAGATTTATGATGATTTCTAAAGTGATAAACACCACAAATTAAGCGAATGCTAGAGATAGATTAATGCGATTTGTGTGGTCTTAAGTGAAAACATGGATCTTCAAAACTCTTTTCTTATTTTAAATTCATGCAAGAGATTGATGAGTTAATATATAAAAGATCATGCTAAATATTGCTTGAGAGAGAATATTTAGTAAATTAGGGTCTTTGACCATCAACATATAATAACAACTTAAATATCGAGAATAGAAAGGCGTATTGATGCAACTAGGTGAAATCGGATACCTTGGATCTTATTAAATCGTTAAACTCATCTAAAAATCAGTACATCTTTCCAAAAATCAGTAAACATTTTAGTTCCTTTTCATTTCGTTTGATTCATATCAAAAACTACAAATTTCGGTCTTTGAATAGTGCTGAAACTACTAATTTCGGTACTCATTCAATAACAATCCTCTGGGACAATACTCTACTCATTTCTATATCACTTGATACGACTTAATGCGCTTGCCAAGAAAAACACACCAAGTATTAGCCATTAAAGCCCTAATCAATGGCACAAACCCAAGTTCACCTTACTTATCAAGTAGTGACAATAGTGTTAAGAAAAATCCAATCAAGGTCAAGCCTTAATCTAAAGCCTCAATACCCAACTCGTTGAAATTTAGGAACAGATTAAAATAGGAAGTTCATACCCGAAACTCAAAAGACTATATTACTGAAGAAGCAAGTACAACAAGTTGTTTTACGCTAAGCTAAGCTATGCTAAGTTACGCTACTCCTAAAAAAAGAGCACAAGTATGATGTAAAGAAAACTTCAAAAAGTTTTGTATTAAGGGTATGTGCTGGACTATAACAACGTCTTTTATTATAAACTAAATAATGACTGCCCCCTGATTACATGGCATTTCATCCCCACGTCAGGCCACCAAGCTTCTTCTTATGTGTTAAGGACCAATGAACGCGTGCATGCTTCAGTTTTAGAGGAAATTCATTGAAAACCACGTTCGAATTTCTAGCTAAAGTCCCCTCTAGAAGCCCCACATCCTCTTGGATTAAGCTTAGTGCCCAAGTATCTGAAACTACGCTCCGCCTATCTCCAGTTTGGAAACCACCTGTCTTGGAGCCCCTTGAGCTCAAGCTTCCTTTACGCTTTAACCATTTCGAGCCTGGAGTGGTTGATACCCTTGTTGGGGTGATGATCTTCTCAAGATACTAGGCTTGAGACACCATTACTTCATCCCTTAAAGGCCTAATTCTCCTTGAGGAAGGCCTCATGTGTTAAGCATGTGGCATTCTACTCAAAATGGCATCGTCCTAGTCCCCTCGAATTTAAGGTGTAAACAAATACTAACCAAGAACCGTGACAGCCAATAGAATAACCCTGAGGAGTTTGTTTTAGTAACTTCTAGAGGAACAACCAGCTCAAGCAAAAAAATGCTAGCTCTCCCAACTTACTTGGACTCGAAAGAAGAAGCTCCTATGGAAGAAGGTAGCGGGAAGACGAGGTCAACTTGACACGTGTTTGGTCAAGAACCCCACTAAGCAGGATAAAGGCCATGAGGATAAGAGCTCTAATGGATCTCAAAGATCAAACAAGAAAGGCAAAACCCATAGCTATAATGGCTAAGAACGAGCCTCTAAAGAAGCTCGAGAGATGGACCAGTCTCTCGTCTTCAAAAGGTAGAGAATCTTGGTGGGAGAAACTTGCCAAGAATTTGTGGGCTTGAAGGGCATCAAACACTTGTGAATCAACTAATGGTACATCTGTATTTTATAAGAGACTATAGATTCCATGTTGAATACCTGATCCCTGTCACACTTCATGCAGTTACCCAATGCACGTGCGATTTCGGCCATACATATAGACCTTATTTATATTACACCAGTGTAACTAATATTCCATACACAGGTCCAGAATACTCTTAGGATTTAGAGTCGTCATTCAAATAGTACATCATGAATCACTCATTTCTAATAGTAAACTAGAAACAAGTAACTCACATGGTCCAACTTACTACCTTAATCTTATTGAACACGCCAACATAACATTTCTAGATCACCATCCACATGAAAAAGACAGGTCATATGAAGTGTCACGTTATAGTCTTATCATACAAGTAGTCCAAACTTATCATTGACTATGAGTTTTTCAAATAACTTTCCATTCCATTTGCTTCAAGTCTATATGTGGCTTAATCTCGTAAACCACTTAGAAAAAACATGTAAAAAGTAACATGAGGACTATATCAATCTCATGAATGTTACTTAAAAGAAAATCACATGCAACATATATGTTCATTTACACAAATTTAATGAGGAAATGACTAGAATCTCATTTTATTCATTAATAAAGTAACATTCACATGATAAATTTGGATTTTCATCACACAATTCCTAACAATCTCCCACTTGTCCTAAATCCAATTTACGATACACTTTATACCCATTTATGAGTGATTTAAAGGTCTTCTGAATAAAAGTCTTTGTAAAAGGATCTGCAAGATTATAGCTCGTGTCTATCTTCAAGATGGCCTCTCATCCTTTTCCACATAGTCCCTAATGAGGTGGTACTTTCTTTCAATGTGTTTGGACTTCTTGTGTCTTCTAGGCTCTTTAGAATTAGTCACTACACCAAGTTGCTGCAAAAGACGTAACTAGAGTTAGATCGTCTCTAATAATCTCAAGATCTATCATGAACTTTTTGAGCCAACATGCCTCCTTTGCAGTCTGAATTTGCAACATACTCGGCTTCCATGGTGTAGTTAGCAATACATGACTGCTTGAGACTCCTCCAACTTATAGCTTCTCCTTCAAGGGTAAAGACTATCTAGACGTCAAACATCTAGCATCTCTATCTAACTGGAAGTCTGAATTAATATAGCCAACTAGAACCAGCTCATCACCTTGAAAGATCAGCATATAATCTCTAGTTCTTCTCAAATACTTGAGAATATGCTTCACTGCCACCCAATTCATCGAATCCGGGTCAGACTGATATCTGCTTACCATACTAGCAGATATTTGGTCTCATGCATACATGAGACTTCCCACAGCCAAAGCATATGGAACATTCCTCATCTGTTTTTCCTCTTGAGGTATCTTAGGACACTACTCAAAAAAAGGAGGAACCCCATGCCTAAAAGGTAAAAGCCCTTTCTAAAGTGTTTTTCTACGTCTATCAAAATTTAATATAAAACCCTACCTATTAAACACACCTAAATTGAAGTGTAGGGCGAGAGGGTGTCGAATCACAGGGACTAAGAGTGCGTGAATTTATTCTATGACTTAAATTGATTTAAATAAAATTGAGAGGTTTTTGTATTAATTAACCTAAGGAGACAACAATTAAATTAAAGTAATCTACTTCTAATTGAAAAAGTGTATTAAATTGGAACCTAGGGTTTCGAATCTATCGTTAGCCAATTACTTTTGCGCTAACTTTTAACTTGGGATTATTAATTGCCACACGGGTACTGGTTTAGGCTACAAGCTTCAATCTACTAAGGTAATATTGTTAGTATTGCATATTGACCCTATTTAACTAAAGCATAAGGAAAATAGGCTCTACCTAACGTATTGTGTTATGAACCGAGAATCCGAGGCATGAACCGTGGTGGCTGTGATGTTGTCCTGCTGCTATGTTGCTGCTGTTGGCTGCCGTTGCTGCTGCATTGTGATCATTTGGTGTAGCTAAAAGTGGTATTAGAGTGTTGGTATTGTAATTAGTGGAATAAACTTTGGTTGTGTCTTGTGTAAGTGAGTTTAAGTGTGGTCTTGCTTAGGAAATCTACGGCTGGTCAAGGTGGGCGGCTAATTGGTTAGGTGGCGGTTAAGTTGGTTAGTCCTTCTGTGGCTATATGCCATGTAATAAATCTTATCATGTAAGTAGTATAAATAGTAAGGCTTAGGCTTGTAATCTCATGCAACTTTGATGAATGAATTGATATCTTTGATATCCTCTCTACTTTCTCATCTCCTTTCCCTTCTTTCTCATCTAAACTCTATATTCTTTTCTCATCTCATACTCTCTCTATCCCAACCAAGGTTAAGGCTCAAGAGCGATCTTTGAAACCTTAACAATTGGTATCAGGGCCTTGATTTGGCTTCCGAATCAAGCTCATATCCGGAAAAAAAAAAAAATACAAAATCTAGTTAATTTTGTTGCAATTAATCAACAAAAAAAAGGTTGATACTGATTTAATTCAGATTTTGTGATTAAAAGTCAATTCTGAAATTTGAAAAGTGTGTTTGGGCGGTTACTGCATCAATTACTGCAAGGCCTGGGTAGTTGCTTTTGGTTGGGATTAAAGTGATTAAATTACATTGAGGGAAGTTCAATTGATCAGTATCTGTTGAGTATAATCAACATTAAAGCTGATTCAGATTGAATTCAAAAGGATCGATCAAGCATTTGTTGCAAAAGTTGAGCGATGAAGCAAGTAGTAGTTGCTGAAGCTTTGTGCTGAGCTAGCTGTTCTTAATCGATCACTCATCTGATCGGTTAAAGAAGAAGTTTAAATTGAGCTATTTGATCCACATTATACTTGATCATCATCAAAAGAGTAGAAATCAGCTGAATTGAGGTTCAATCAGATTCTACAACTCAGAAATTGAAGTTGAGGTAACTGTTTCTGAACTGCAAGTTCAAACTCGATCCAAATCTGCTTTTGTTGTTGAATCGTGAAGAAATTGTGTCGTTAAGCATAGAAGTGGTGAGAAGTAATCAGAATCTGCTTAGAATTCTTAAGAATTATATGTTATAGAGTCGAGATTGGATTAGGCAAAATTCTGACAACAAACTTGGCACCGAAACTGTTGAAATTCGATTTCATCCTTGAAGATTGTGGTGAATCGTGCATTTAGATCATCATTACAGACTTAAATCGAACTTATTTCAGTTTCTTAGTCTGAATTAATCAAGAAAGCCTCGCTGTCATAAATCGTTCGAAGCTAGGGTTTGTCGAATACTCTATGCGCGAAAATCTCCAAGCTAGGGTTGTAACCAGTGACGATTGTCGAACCGATAGCAAGTGATTGTTTATGCGAACGAAGGAGTAGAACTTCATTAAGCAATCAATTGTTGAGGAGTGCGAACAAGTTTCTCACTACTGCGATTTTCGAACTCGGATTCTGCGAACTGATCTGTTCCAAGATTGAGGTGTTGTTCATTCTCGATATAGCTGAGTTGATTGAGTTGTTGGAGAAATTGAGACAAGAATGGAAACAAAAATGTATGAAGCTAATGGAGAAATTGCCATATTCAGCTCAACCGGTTGCTAACATCAGTTGTGACTGTGCTGGTGTTCTTGATGCAAATGAGTTTCCGTAATTAGCAGATAGCGTTAGACAACGAAAGTTCCGTGTTAAGCGAAAAGAGAGAGTGGAATCTGTTGCCGTTGGAGATGAACTCGTCCCCGATAGTGCCGAAATTGTTGAACATGAGTTAGAAGAACCTGAGTTAGAACAAGATGATCTTTATGAAGACTCTTTGCTAGAGTTAGAGTATCTTGATGATGTTGAGGCACAATATGACATGCGTCCGGAATGGGAATATGCATGTCAAAGGAATGATTAAGAAAGCAAAGAGTAAATCGAAGAGAAGTCACCTAAGTGAAGCATTGAAAGATGTCGGGGTAAGAAGAAGTTGACAAAGCCAAAATTGAAGTGTGAGGATGTGTGTCAGCCTAAGGAGATTTTGAATTTGCAAGAACGAAACCATGGACAGTTGAGTCCAATTCAGCCATGGGACATCGTGATGAGCCATTGGAAGAAGATATGATGCTTGATGTTCAACAAGAGCTAACTCAAGATCATGATCTTACTGGTGTGGCTACTGGGATACAAGATTTAGATATGTATGCTGGTAGACAAGGACTGGTTGCTGCCAAATCTGTGATTCCAACTGAAAAACTTGATGTTACGGCTGAAATATCACCGAATACGTTTCCAAATCAGTTAAGTGATACTCCATGGCAAGCTGGAAGGCAGAACCGAAGTGATTTCACTGTTGAGCAATGTCATTTTGCTGGGGAATCCATTGTTGCTATTGCAGTGCCTTCAAATGCAGATCAAGGTATGCTTAAGTTCACCTTTGGGCATGCTGTCGTGCTAACTCAGATCCAGAACAACATTATATTGGATGCCTTGCAAGGTTTCTTGTGTTGGGAGAATGTTTATGAACTTAGAGCCGCTGAATTACACTGTCGGCATGCCAATCGGCAAGTTCAAAATGATCTATTCCTTTATGTGAGTGGAGTTGTGACTTATCCAAGTGCAAGTCCTTATGACAAGTTGCCTCCTGATCCGAGAGAAGATTCTTAAGACTATATGAAGTTGGGAGGAGTCGGAATTTTGCTGAAAAGAAGAACTCAAGCTGCGAGAGTGCGTTTCAAGTTTCATCACATACAAAAAAGAAGCACTCGAGCTGCGAGAGTGCATTTCAAGGTTCATCACATACAAAGCATGGTGTCCACACAGGTAATTGAGCTGTTGGATGTGTATAAATGCAGTAGTATGCTAAAACCGATTTCTGATCAGACCAAAGGCAGTACAGCAGGTGCTTTAACTGATGTATTTGGTGTTGGAAGTCCCTTTAATCCGGGGAAAGTAGATCATGATTGTAACAAGCTAAAATATGAGGCCGAGTTAGAGGAAAGGCTCGAGCAAGATGCTGAAATCATTTCCCGAGTCCAATTTAGGCCAAGACTGATTTCTGGGAGAATTTTTTAACATGTTAGAAGTTCACAAATTGGGTTCTGATCTGAAAATGAGGTTTGTTCAGCCAAGATCAATCAGCATTGAAGGTATTTGGGTTATTTTTGATAGTGGTTCTGATATGACAGTGCTGGACAATCATGTGGCAAGTATATTGAGCTCCAAATTCAGATGGTGCATTAATCGAGCTATGGGCAGAGAGCAAGCTCCATTAGTGCAACCAAATGTGAGCCCTCTTGAGGCTATGGGGCTTGGTGGTTGGTTGGATTTTGGAATATAAGAGCTTGTGGCTGGAAATTCAGAACTATGGTAGAATTGGATCACATTACAGAAGGGAGGCACGTTGGTGATCTGTTGTGGGTGTTCTGAGTGGAAAAATCATTTGCACAAGCTTCAATATCTTCTTAATGTTTGGATGGAAAAGGTCAATGCGAGATTGAGGGAAACTCCAACTAAAATCAAAATAACTATCAGCAAAGAAGTTTGGAACAAAGCAGCTCTGATTTTGAAGAAGTTGAAAGTTGTTCAAGAATTCTTTTGGTGACTGGATGAGCTTTGGATCCATGAAAGACTCGAGAACAGGCTGGAAGTTGTGAGCTGCAGCATTGGAAGTGTCGTTTGGAATGTTTTAGGTGCTCAAGTTATGACAGTGTGCATTTGGCATTCAACAATGGTTTATGAGCTCCTAATTTGTGTGTTCTATGCAAGAGTTTGGGAAGAAGTGGCTAAAAATTTCAGATCTTACAAGCTTACAATCAAGGTTTAAGCCATTGAAACTGAAGCTGCTGTAAATGCTGATAATTCTGGGAGAATTCCAATTTTTTCATTAACAGCAGCAAGTGAGATGCTCAAATGGAATTTGATTGATGCTATCATAACTTTAGGAAGGTGTAATAACTTGCTCACATCAAAGAGCCTCCATTTGAACAACAAACAAGCTGAAATCTGTCAATATGATTTGTATCGGGTTAGCATTGCTGAATTTCTGGTTTCTGCAGCAACTTTTGTGCAATTCGAAAGCAATTAAGAATTTGCTGAGCATGTCATGAGTTGGTTTAGTATGTGGTTGTGTGTGCTACAATGGGAAATGCCCACAAGCAGAATTTGATGTTGGGTTCTTTTGGTTTGAGTTTGGAAGGCCTCCCGAGATTTTAAAGGAATTCAAATGCAGTTTAATGGGATTAAAGATATACAAAATCAGTTGTGCAGCCTTCTACCAGCAGAATGATAGAAATGTTGCTGCATTTCGTGATTCTCAGCAGGAAGATAGAAGTTTGGGCTGTGTTAATTGCTTTATGAGGGGTTTTGATGTTTGTTTTGATCGTAGCAGACCTCCTGAAGAGTTTTATGTACTCAAACGCAAACATTGCATCGAGATAACATCATACAAAGTGCTCTGTTGGAAATTCAGATGGGATTGCTTCAAATGTCCTCCCAGCTGCAGATTTCAACAAGAATTCATCACTTCAGCTTTCTTTTCATATGCAATTGGGTTCTTCATTATTACAGCTCTCTTCTATTCTTGAGGATAAGAATGTTCTTAAGGGGAAGGGAATGTTATGAACCGAGAATCCGAGGCACGAACCATGATGGCTGTGATGCTGTCCTGCTGCTATGTTGCTGTTGTTAGCTAATGTTGGCTGCCGTTGCTGCTGCATTGTGATCATTTGGTGTAGCTGAAAGTGGTATTAGAGTGTTGGTATTGTAATTAGTAGAATAAGCTTTGGTTGTGTCTTATATAAGTGAGTTTAAGTGTGGTCTTGCTTAGGAAGTCTATGGCTGGTCAAGGTGGGCGGCTAATTGGTTAGGTGGCGGTTAAGTTGGTTAGTCCTTGTGTGGCTATATGCCATGTAATAAATCTTATCATGTAAGTAGTATAAATAGTAAGTCTTAGGCTTGTAATCTCATACAACTTTGATGAATGAATTGATATCTTTAATATCCTCTCTAGTTTCTCATCTCCTTTCCCTTCTTTCTCATCTAAACTCTATATTCTTTTTTCATCTCATACTCTCTCTATCCCAACCAAGGTTAAGGCTCAAGAACAATCTTTGAAACCTTAACATATTGTTAATTATCACGTATTGACCCTATCTAACTAAAGCATAGGGAAGATACGCTTTAAGTTACAATTCGGTTAATACTATTGCTTGATTAATTAATCCTAAGGATACAAGCACAAAGAATTAATTTATAAATATCAATATCAACAATTAATGGTTACAAACTCAATAATCATATCAATTGAATAAACAATAAAAACATAATACTTTAAAGTATTTATCTCAACCAAGCAATTCATGTAAACACTCAAATTAACCCAAATTAAAAGTAAACAAAAGTAAAGGTTAAGATTTTATCTAACCCCAGAGAGCAAGAGCAAGTTAGCTCTCCATCAAGGATGATCCGGTGAAGAAGAAGTTGAACAAACTCATGTTGATCTCCACGCTAATTTCGCTCTCGTTCCAATTTAACGAAAAAATAAAATAACATATAATAGAGGAAGGGTAAAGAAAAGGATGACGGAGAGAGAGAAAAACTGAGAGGCGAGAGAAAGAGGAGACCAGGGGCGGTCCCCAGTGAGCGACCCAAAACAGAGACCCCCTCCTCTTATAATTGACGCCATGAAACCCTAGCGAGCTGGGCTGAAGATTGGCGTTGACAAGGTGGGCCTGAACGTGCGCTGGTGGGCTGCGGTGGTGACGGGCTGGTGTTGAATAGGGCCAAGCTGGGTCGTGGTTGCTGAGCTGTGCATTTGGGCTGGAGGTCTGGTGTTTAGGTTGCTGCGGGTGGGCTGGAGATGGGCCGGAGCTGGGCTATTGTGGGACGAGGTTACTGTAGCGGTGCAGCTTGGGGTTGAAGATGATGAACAGCGCTGGTTCGAGTACTGTAGCGGTGCGGGTTGAGCTTTTACATTCTTGTCCCAAATTTTGATTGACTTGATTTAATTGTTTACTCATCGAATTTGTCTTATTTGCACCAACATTTAACAATTTTCGGAACTTCAATTTCAAACCTGCTAAACATAAAAATTGCCAAAATAAGTGTAGAATTGCAATTAAATAGGTGCAAAATAATTGAAAATAACAAGTAAAAGATGCGTAAATATGAGACGCATCAACGCTCCCACACCTAATCTTTGGTAGTCCTCGAGCAAAGTATATGATTTAACATATAGATTAAAGTGACGAACTACCCCAACCATCCCAACCTTCACCCGGTTTTCCGAAATTAACACCTATATTACAATTCAAGCCAAGATTAAATCATTTAGAGCGTTCTCTAATTCCATAAATTTAGATGATTAAACTTCAAAACTCGTCATAGAATTTCATTAACCTTGTATCAACTAATAGGAATTACTCAAGCAACGCACAAGTGTAAGTGAATAGGATTTCATGCCACAGAATCTCCTCAAATTCACGCTCCCAACCAAATATATAAAGGTTTTGTGCATCCGCACCATTGAATCACCTAAACACATGCCTATACATACAGAAATTTTAAGTGGCATATGAGCGACCACTTTACAATATTCCGACCTTGGTATAGCACAAAAGAACATATTTGTCATGAATGTACATCAATTTTTCACTTTTTTTTTTTGCCTTTTTCTTTTGGAGGAAACCCCTTTTTTTTTTTTTCTTTTCTTTTCATATTTTTTTCTTTTTGTTTCCTCTTTCTTTTCTGTCCATTTTTGGACTTTTTTTTCCTTTTATAACACGTACTTTATCATTACAATTGACATTGACCAGCCAATACTTTATATAACATCAAAGGCAAGGATTAGGATAAGCCAATAGGGCAGGCTTACAAAACTCAAGATATATAAGGTTGTTTACTCAAATTCTTCAAATTTTTTGCAACATGAAAGTCATGTGCTCAGTGAATATGTGAGTGGCATGAGTAGAACCCATTAATATCAACAATAATCAACAACACTCATTAACAAGTATGAAGTAGAATCATTTAATTTCATGGAATTAAGAGAACGAAATAAACAACTAATCCCACTGTCATCATAACATACGCGTCGATCAAGGAAAACTTAGATAAATGGTTATAATGCACGCTCAAAATGCACAAAAAGATGTTCAAAATTTTAAAAATTTGACCAAAAATAGGCACATGCAAATAAGCCTCACCCCCACACCTAAATCATGCATTGTCCTCAATGCAACAACATTAATCATTTAAGCACAAGAGATAGGTGAGATGGAGCAATACAACCTGACGAGATAGCGTGAACATGTATATATGACTCCTTCAATACAGGACAAGGACCTGAAAAGAGATAAAACAAGTCTCAAAGCAACTAATTAGTTCAAAACTAAATTAAAACAAGAATTAACAAAACCTAGGCTGCCTCCAAGGAGCGCTAAGTTTTACGCCTTCAGCCGAGCGCAATGGGTCTAGCGAAGATCAAGTAATGGCATCAACCAAAGAAACAACTTCATCAAGCTCACCTAAGACAACATCTACAGCACAATCAGAAGTGTCACACATGATTTCAGAAGAGAGAGAGTAGTCGGGTGGATGCCTAACGGGAGCAGCAAAAAGTGTTAATCGAAGTTTATGAACAGCTTCCAACCAAGACTCATCGAGCTCAACTGATATGTCCTTAGATAGCACACTAGTCAATGGTTTAGCAAACTTCCCACGATCCTTAAGGAATCCCTTATAGAAACTCGCATGATCTAGAAATGCTCTAACCTGTTTCACATTTGAGGGAGGAGGCGAGTTCACATTCAAATCTATCATAGCTCTATCAACCTCAATACCTTCCTTAGACAACCTATGGCCTAGTACAATTTCCTCTTGAACCATAACATCGTGATTCTTCTCCCAACCCAAGATTTCTTTCATGTCCGGGTTCAACCTTCGTTGCATCTCTTTAGAAGGTTTTGCAGTTTTATCAAGAGTGTCGCTAACTAGGGTAGAAGAGAGTGTTTGGTCCACAAAATCATCAGCAATATCCACACAAAAACACTCTGACTCATCCTCACTAGTGGGTGACATTGAAGCCTTAAAAATATTCAACCTAATAGTCATATTGGCAAAGCTAACATCCATTATCCCAGACCTACAATTAATCGTGGCATTGCCTGTTGCTAAGAAAGGCCATCCTATAATGACAGGGATATGGTTTTTCAGATGACTAGAAGGTTCCATATCTAGCACAATAAAATCTGCAGGAAACATGGCTTTGTTTACTCTCACTAGCACGTTAATCAGCTCACCACGGGGAACCCTAGTTGATCTGTCCTCTAACTGCAAGGTCACCATGGTCGGTTGCAACTCTCCCAAGCCTAACTTCTCATAAACCGAGTAAAGAATAATGTCGACACTCGCTCCTAAGTCTAGTAAGGCTTTATCGATTGGGTAGTCTCTAAGTGAACAAGAGATGGTGGGGACACCAGGATCTTTATACATAATTGGAGTGTCACACTTCAAAATAGAGCTTACTTGCTCGACTAAAAATACCTTTTTAGGCAGATGTACTCTAGATCGCCTCTTTTGGTTCAGTAGATCCTTAATGAACTTCGCATAGGCCAGGATCTGTTTAATCGCATCAAGAAGGGGAATGTTTATCTTTACTACCTAAACATCTCCAAAATGTCTTCCCACTTCTTGTCCTTCCCATTTGGATGTGGTGCAACTAAAGCCTGGGGGAAGGGCACTCTCAGTGCATATGAGGAAGGAAGATCAGAGGTCCTAAGAATGGGAGAAGGGTGTGTGACCTCATCGGTTGTCTTCTCCCTTTCCTTGCTCTTCTCTTCTCCCTCACCACTTATGGGTACTTCACTCTCAACACTCACCCTATTGTCAACCTCCGTCCCACTTCCTAACACTGTAATAGACTTTGCTTGTTCTTGATGGGGAGGATAGTTGTCTTGTCTTACACAGTTCCTAGGGTTTTCTACAGCCTGGCTAGGGAGTCTTCCCTCATCTCTCCTACTCAGAGTGTTAGCTAGTTGACCTATTTGGGTTTTCTAGCTTCCTAAACTTGCTAAACATAAAAATTGCCAAAATGAGTGTAGAATTATAATTAAATAGGTGCAAAATAATTAAAAATAACAAGTAAAAGATGCGTAAATATGAGACGCATCACTTTGTTAGAATCCTCCATGCGATACCTTGACAACTTGAGAGAGACCCAACCTCCTACTCTTTCGATCTTGTAAAAGCTTAATCCCTAGATTTTAGCTGGCTTCTCCTAAGTCCTTCATACCGAACTAGCTTGACAACCAAATCTTTACGGCTAATAACGCACCTACATCATTCCCAATGAGTAGTATGCCATCCACATGTTATACGAAGAAAGTCACTACTTTCTCTTGATGTCATTTGTACACGCATGGTTTATCAACCAATTGTTCAAACCCGGAGGATTTGATCGCCTCAATGAATCTAATATTCCATGAGCGTGATGCTTGCTTCAGCCCATATATGGACTTTTTTAGTTTTGCATACCATATGCTCCTAATTTTTGCCAATGAAACTGTATGGTTGCACCATATAGATGTCTTCTTCAAGACGACCATTCAGAAAGGCGGTTTTGACATCCATTTATTGAATCTCATAATTGTAATGAGCTTCAATAGATCTGTTAACTCTTTAACTATAAATTTTAACCAATATTGATTTTTCATTGTCCCATTCTTTTGGTCACATGCTTCCATCTATAAGGAACCTTTTGAGTTAAGTAGTGTACTTAATAGCTTCATAGCTATCAAGTCCCCGACTTCCATAATAAAGTAAGCAATACAGGACTGCTTCACTCCTCACCATCTAGTGACTGCCACTAAAAGGTAAACACGGATTTCATACCTCATGACAAACTCACATTCTTTCTTTTAAATCCCACATAAGCTTGATCCTAAGAACATAGTGTGCTTATCTTGGTTCTTTCATTTTAAACTAACTGGTCAATTAAATCTTAACAGCTCATGACAATTCTACAGCATTCTCAATGAGCAGAATGCTACCTCTATATACAACATATTAGAAAGTCACTACTTTCTTGCCATGTCACACGTACTCTCATGGTTTACTGACCATTGATTTAAATCACTAGGACTTGGTAGCTGTCATCGAATCTTCTATTCAATGAACAAGATGCTTATCTAAATTCACAAATAGACTATCTCAATTTGCATACTATATGCTTCTAACTCTTAGCAACAAACGTGTCTGGTTGTATCATATACATAACCTTTCCAAGATGACCATTCAAACAATGTCGTCTTGACTTCCATTTTCTGTATCTCATCATATTTAATACAATGGATGAGAGTATCCTTATGGACTTAAGCATAGCATCTGGCTAGAAGGTTTCATCAACGATGATTCTTTCCTCTAGGGTACCCACTGCCATCAATCTAGCCTAGAAGGTCTCAACCTTCTCGTCCACTCAACTCTTTTATTTTACAGACCCATACAGATCCAATCTAATGGACTTAATGTCTTTTAATGCCTTTACAAGTTCCTAGACTTAGTTAAAACATAATTACTTTAACTTAACTGTAATTGCCATGACCAGTTAGTCTGCATCTTTATACCTAAGAGTTTCATTGTAGTCTAAAGGATCAAATTCACCATCAAGCTTAACAGTTATGACTGAAGACATGAATCCGTTTGGTGACCTTGATCATCCTCCCACTACGACAGAGCTCTCATTTACTTAGTGTGACAATGACCTGGTTGAAGATATATGTAATACATCATCTACATTATAGGATGTATTAAGCTATAGAGACAAAGTATCTCATACTGTCAATCTATCCAACACAAGCTATCTACTGCACTTTCTTAAACATCTTACATAGCAAACTTTTTGATGTGCAAACATGACTCATTATATAAATCTTATCATGTTCAATAACATATTATTGATCCTTTCTAAAACACTTTGCAGTATCGAAAAATAAGAAATCTCATGAATTCACCACTTTGATCTAATCAAAGTGACTTGATATAATTACTTAACTGATCCCAACTCCAGTCTTTAATTCTTTGAACTTTACAAAGGATTCAAGACTTCAGTCTTCATAGGTATATCTATATATCAACTTACCGAGTAGTCATTCATAAATATTTTATGAAATACTCATCGCTTCGCTTGCTTGAACTTTTAGCAGTCCATAAACATTTTATGAACAAGTCCAAGCAGCATAATGGCTCAATTTCCTTTACTCTTAAATGCTCTTTCAGTCACCATTAATTTGAACATGATTCACACACTGGTTATCATTTTAATACTTAATGATTGCATAGAACATATGAAACCATTTTGTGAATCATACTAGATCAATGTGACCTAAGATTAAGTATGTTTGCTCTATTTTGTTTCAAGTTTTGTGTGTGTGGTCGCTGTAAATGTGAAAACAAAACAAACATGCAAAAGGGACTCACCGTGACTAGCGAGTGAGCCTAATTACGAACTGCACATCTTTGACCTCAACCACTCACTATTTTCGAAGAAAAGTGTCACGAATTGTCTTAATTTATATTCAATTAGTACTTGTATTAGTTGCATTGGCCTCCAATCAACGGTGTAATGCTCTCATTGTCTTGTTTTGGAGGGAAAGTCAATTTAGGTGGTTAGAGAGCTAGATATTTTGTTGTTGGTTAGCTGCCTTTTGCTTTGGTTGGTATACGAAGCTTGATTCATCCTTTGTATTACTTATACAATGAAATAGAATATCTTCCTCTTCTCATCTCAATTTGTTACGCGTGATTGGATCACAAGCGTAAGCTAAGTAAATTTGGATAGATTGAGAGTATGAGATGAGAAAAAAGTGAAATTGAGATGAGAAAGTAGAGAAACTAGATGAGAAATAGAGAGAGTTAGATGAGAGAGAGAATGTTTGATCTCACAAGAGATATTCGGTTTGTTATTTGATTGAATGAATTCTGAATTGTTACATCACTACTACTTATAGGCAAGAACAAACAGCTAATACAATGTACCTAGCCTTACTCAAGCTAACCGACTTAAGGAAATATCTAACCATCCAAAATATCTTCTAACTAACATAACTACCTAAGGCTTATGGCGCCAAGACCAACTAACCTAACCGTGACCTGCTGCTGCAAGTTTTCAAAGCAGGACTTAAGCACTTTATTACAACCATTACAATGCAATAAAGAAGCTATTTCAGGAAATACAATGCACGCTGCTACTACACACTAATTAAAGCTATGGAAATGCTACTAAAGACATACTAAACTAATGATTTATTCTAATTACAATTGTCATAAGCCCCACCTATACGAATCATAACATTCCCTTCCCCTTGAAAACATTCTTGTCCTCAAGAATGGAAGAGAGTTGAGACTTCAAAATCACTTATTGATGTGGAAATTGTAGCTAAAAGTGAAAGAAGTTCTGAGATTGAAGTAAACTTGATGCAGATATCATGCTATTTATGCAGGCTGTTGAACATTGCAGCTGGAATAGATCATGAGGAGTTATGTATCTGCTGATCTGCAGTAACCTGATGCAACTATTAACATCAGGGGGTCTGCCCACTTCATACCAGATCAGCCACCCTCTGAAGAGTCTTGTTTTACCACTCATACAACCCAGCATTTGTATTTTGCAGCTGAGATTCCAACTCGTTAGTGCACTGGCACAGTTTAAGCCATGGTGAAAGAGTTTGCATATCTCCTCCCATATGAGTGGTGTCCCTATGGAGACTTAAAGGTGCTTTAGGAAAACTTGAAGTCTCATGAAGCCTAGGAAGAAGACGGGAACCAATTGCAGCACAAATTCCCAGTTTGAACACTTCAAGTTCTTGCTAACAACTTGTTGTCTTAAGGAATGAGAATGACCTGCAGCCACAACTTCCAACTGATTTTCCCATTGCTTAACTGGCTTTTCAAGTAGCATTCCAATGTACTCGGGAGGTCTAACATTAGCTTGTACTTTGAGGAGATGTCCTTTGCTCTCAACTTGACCCACACAAGCTTCTAACTTGTGCAATTCATTGTTGAACTCCTCTTTGTTGATCTGAACAACAAGCTCCAATTCTCTTTGATTAAGGAACCTATTTTTAGTGTTCTTTGTTGCATAAACACTAACTTCACTCATTTGATCTTGCTCTTTAATCAAGTTGTGTAACTCTCCAAAATGAAATGAATCGCTTGCTTGCATTTGTATCAATTTATGTTGTGCAGGCTGTAAATCAACAACAAGATCTTGAACTGAAGCTAATACATTCAATTTGGAAAGTTGATCTTGCACTTTTGAAGGTTCCAGCGCTTCCTTATGCTACCATGTGATCAGATTTTGCAAATTCTCCGGCCGAATATGAAATTTCTCCACTGGAATCTGTGATTCTGCAACAAGAACTTTTTGCATGCATTTGGCTTGAGTGATTCTATCGTCATCTTGTGCTTTGATTACATCAATGAAATTTGGTTCCCTAACTTGAGCTGGCTGCGTCACACGATCAGTTACCTTCTCCTGAAATCCTTTTTTTTGTTGATTTAATTGATATTCATTATCCTCATCAACAAGCTGGAATTGCAGGCCAAATCTCTCATTAAACTTTCGATTCTATTCTTGCAACATTTTATGCAATCGTTCCTTCATAGCTAACTGAGATTGCTCTAGCCGAGTGAGCATTGCCTCCAGGTGCGTGTTCAGCGGATCATTTGTAATTTGCACTTGTGATTCGATTACCTCACTGAAATTTGATTCCATCACTTGTTGCTCTGGATGTGCCACTGCCAACTATCTTCAAGACACCAGTTCAAGTGCACTGAATTCAGTTATCAACATATTTCAGCTTCTGCCGCAACTAAATTTCAACCTAATTCAGTTTGTAGTGCTTGAGCTGAACTCTTGATCCATATGTCTCTGCCACGCTAACTAAAATTCAAAACAACACAAGCACAATTCTCATTCTAACACCTGCAGATCAACTGTATGTGAATTTAATAGATCACAATTTCCTGATTGACTACAATTCTGAACTGATCTTAAACTAATTGTCCTTAACTGATCTGAATTTGATTTTTTTTTTTCTTTTGATTACGCACTCGATTGGAAGCCAAACGAGGCTCTGATAGCAATTGTTACGCTCGTGATTGGATCACAAGTGTAAGCTAAGTAAATTTGGATAGATTAAGAGTATGAGATGAGAAAGAAGTGAAATTGAGATGAGAAAGTAGAGAAATTAGATGAGAAATAGAGAGTTAGATGAGAGAGAGAATATTTGATCTCATAAGAGATATTTGGTTTGTTATTTGATTGAATGAATTCTGAATTGTTACATCACTACTACTTATAGGCAAGAACAAACAAGCTAATACAATGTACCTAGCCTTACTCAAGCTAACCGACTTAAGGAAATATCTAACCATCCAAAATATCTTCTAATTAACATAACTACCTAAGGCTTATGGCACCAAGACCAACTAACCTAACCGTGACCTGCTGCTGCAGGTTTACAAAGCAGGACTTAAGCATTTTATTACAACCATTACAATGCAGTAAAGAAGCTATTTCAGGAAATACAATGCACGCTGCTACTACACACTAATTAAAGCTATGGAAATACTACTAAAGACATATACTAAACTAATGATTTATTCTAATTACAATTGTCATAAGCCCCACCTATACGAATCATAATACAATTCTCTTTACTTCTCATCTCTATCTAAATTCTTTCTCATCTCATGTTCTCTCTCTTAGGTTATGATTCAAAATTGATCTCAAATCATAACAATTGGTATCAGAGCTTGCATTTAGTTTGCAATATGCTTTGATCAAACTGGCTAAGGGTAAGAAAGTTGCTGCAATGAATAGAGGTTCAAATGCTAGATCAAATCAAGCATAACAATTTGATCAATCGCAATAGCAAATGCAAGATTTGATGCAACATCAAATGCAGGATCTGATGATGACATTGCAGCAATCTTAGTAGCAATTCCAACAACAACTTATTGGAATGCAAGAGCAGATTAATAGGCAAGCAGCACCTGTTGGAGCTGGTATACTTCCTGCTAGAGGCAGTCCTTCTGATCCTTTATATCCCAAACCAGCTGAAGATCATGCCGAAGGGATGCAAGTGGTGAAGAATTCAGGATTTCGTCAGCCAAAGGTAGAGATTGATGCCTTCGATGGAGTACAGCCTTAATCTTAGATAAGGAGGTGTGAAAGGTACTTTCGTTTTTATGCTATTCCTAATGTGCAAAAGGTGGACCTGGCTATAATATACTCGCAAGGAGATCAAGAAGTTTTGTTTCATAGTTCGATGTTGAGTAATCCAACCATAACTTGGCAATTGTTTGTTGATGAATTGTGTGAAGGGTGTGGGGATGAAGATCTAGGAGAAGTATTTGACAAGTTCAATAAGGTAGCTCAAGTGAGTAGTGTCAAGGATTATATGACTCACCACTTATTAGATGGGTGAAGTGTACAAGTCTTATACAGAGGATCAGTTTGCTCAAGAGACCATAACAGCTTTGAGTGTTCAGAACTCATCAAATGAGGCAGCCAATGTTACTTTGATCAACGGCATTGTTAGAGTTAGGGGCAAGATTTACATTGGGATAGCCACAAATTTGAGAAAACAAGTCATCATGAAATTTCATTCTTTAGCTTTGGGGGGGACATTCTGGTATTTAAGGGACTTATCAAAGATTTAAGCAAGACTTCCATTGGCAAGGAATGAAGAAGGAAGTGATAGAATGTGTGCAAACTTGTGATGTATGCCAACGCACGAAGAGTGATCATGTTCCTTATCCGGGGCTACTTCAACCTCTTCCTAAAGGGGCATGGCAGCATATAAATATGGATTTCATTGAGGGGCTTCCCAAGTGCAAAGAAAAGAGATCATTTGGGTGGTGGTGGATCGTTTTACAAAGTATGGGCATTTTGTTGCACTTACTCATCCTACTTGAGCTGAAAAACTTGCAAAGGTGTTCTTAGATAACATCTACAAACTTCATGGACTTCCACAAACCATCTTATCTTATCTGGACAGGCTCTTCACAAGCAAATTTTGGCAAGAATTGTTCAAGCTTTTGGGATCCACTCTTGCTCTAGGTTCTTCTTATCATCCATTGATGGATGGTCAGACTGAGAGATTGAACCAATGCTTAGAGCAATATTTGCGTGGTATGTCATTTCATAAACCTAAGCAGTGGTGCAGGTGGCTATCATTAGCAGAGTTTTGGTACAACACTCATGCTTATTCCTCTTTAGGCACTATTCCATTCAAAGCTTTGTATGGCTATGATCCTCCCCTTCCAATTATGACACAAAATGAGACAGCCAATGTAAGTGAAGCAGCTAGTGCAATAGCTGAAGGACAATCTGCAACTATCCCAAGCTCGGATGAAATTCTTTACAGATAGAAGAACATCTGATCATTCCTTTGAGGTTGGAGATATGGTGTACTTAAAATTATAGCCTTACCGTCAGTCTTCTATGGAAATATGAAAGAATGGGAAGCTGAGTGCACGATATTTTGGTCCTACAAGGTTTTATAGAAGCTTGGATATGTGGCTTATCGCTTGGATCTACCTCCTGATGCTGCTATACAACTAGTTTTTCATGTTTTTCTATTAAAGAAACACATTGCTGCTGATGTAGATTGTTCAATTCCACCTCCGGTTGCATCATCTAATGGCTTCGTTCTTCAAGAACCATTAGCAATTCTGGATTCCTGCATAATTCTGCAACAAGGCAAGAAGTCCAGCAAGTTCTAATTCAATGGGCTAACCTTCAAAAATCTGATGCAACATGGGAAGATCTTAAGTTCATCAAGAGTCAATTTCCTATGTTGATTCTTAAGACAAGAATCTTTTCTTAGGGGGGAAGTATTGTCATGAATTGTCTTAGTTTGCATTAAATTAGTTCTTATATTAGTTGTATTAGCTTCTAATTAACCGTGTAATGCTCTGATTGCCTTGTTTTGGAGGGAAAGTCGGTTTAGGTGGTTAGAGAGCTAGATATTTTGTTGTTGTTTGGCCGCCTTTTGCTTTGGTTGGTATAAGTAGCTTGATTCATCCTTTGTATTACTCATCTAATGAAATAGAATATCTTCATCCTCTCATCTCAATTCTCTCTACTTCTCATCTCTATCTCAATTCTTTCTCACCTCAAGTCATAACAAAAAAAGGTTGTGATATGTTAGAGTATCTGACTTCAGTTATACCGTGAATTCTGCTTACTCTTCAATTAGGAAGACTTTTGTTGAATGTTTTTGTGGATTTTTTGCATATTTTTATGGCAGAAAATTAAAAGAGATATGGACCTAACTCAAGAGACAGTTACGGTGACGGAGTAGGGCCCACAAAAACCTTTCCTCATACACATAAAAGTTAGGAACTGGGGTCAAGGCAAACCCAAGAGCTCAATAGCCCACTTACAAGCCCGAGTTTATCAGGTTTTTAAGCCCAGCACCGTTGACTTATAATAACTCGAATGTGTTTATGTCTAACAAGATTAAGATGAAGCAAACTATATTCTGGTCACTGGATTAGGACCAACACAATTAAGGGACAAGCCTTGGCTGTCAAAGCCCTAATAAATGGAAACCTAAGTTCACCTGACTTATCAAGCAGTGACGGTAGAGTTAAGACCGGCACAATTAAGGGACAATGCCTTGGAAGTCAAAGCCTTAAACTAAAGCCTCAAATCTCCACTCGTCGATTTGTGAGAACAAATTAAAACTTGATAGTCATACCTAAAACTTGAGAACTATATAACTATGAAGTTAAGTAAAGCAGAAGATCGACGTTACGCTATGACTAGCTAAGTTATGCGACTCATAAGGAAAGAGCACAAGTGTGCTATAAAAGAAAACTTAAAGAAGTTTTGTAATGAGTGTATATGGACTACTTTAGACTAATGCAAAGTCCTTTATTTATAGAAAACAAGAAATAATGGCTACTCCTTGTTTCTGGGTAACTCCACCCATGTCTAGACACTAAACTTTCTTTTGCACATGTAAATCTTTAATGACCGTGCCATGAATTTAGTATTGGAGGAAAATTCCTTGAGTCCACATTCGAATTCTTAACGAAAGTCTCCTCTAGAAGCCTCACATTCTCTTGGATTAAGCTTAATGCCCAAGTAATTGAAATTGCACTCTAAATAACTGCCTCGAGCTTGAGAACCACCTGACTTGCAACCTTCTGTTATGTTTTCAATTATCTTTCTTATGTAATAAGTTGTAATTGTCTCGTTATCGTTTGAATTGTCTTCTGGCGCCAAAGTTAGTTAGCCGGGTTGTTGGTTTTGGCGGGAATTGTGCTGAATTGTAGTAGAGGCATGTGCCGTGTGTGTAGCTCCTATAAAGAGCTAGATTGATGTAAGGTTTGATCATCCAATGAAATATAGCTAATCCTTGTGATTAATTTCTTATCTTCTCATCTCTTTTCAATTCTTTCTCATCTCAAATTCTATTGTTCTTAGGTTAAGTTCAAGATTCAATCTAGAACTTAACATTTGGTATCAGAGCTTCGTTAGAATTACAAATTATGGAATCAAATGACAATCCGGTGATTGGTGGTGTCACCACTAGATCAGCAACAGCGCGAGCAACCTCCAGATCAGCCAATGCAACTGAGGCTGATGCACCTGGATAGAAGTGAGTGACGATCACGCAATTGGACAGTAGATTGGACAGCAAATTTGCATCAATGCTGGTTCAATTCAAGCAAGCTGTCATTGAATCATTACCGCAACAGATAGAGGAAAGAGCAGAGCATCGAGTGCAGCAGGTGGAAGCCAAGATTACAGATCAGGTCTCTCGACAAACTCAGGATCTGGAGGAGAGAATCGGCCAGTGAATTAATCAACAGTTCCAGCAGCTTGAAGTTAAAATTACTGAGAATCGAAGGCCCAATCCTGATCCCTTATTACCTGCTAGCTTGATTCAGACAGCTCCACAATTGAGGCCACACAATGTGGAGAGGGAGAACCTTCCCAATCTTGGAGGTACAAGCAATGGCGGTGAGAGGAATGTGGAACCAAATCAAGGGGCATTGACACCAGATGGAAGACAGGGTAACAATGAACAAGCGTTACCTCGATCATCCAACTGGAATGCTGGAACTGGACCACGAGTGACTGAACTGGACAGACCTCCAGATTATGTGATGCAGCAGCAATTATGGAGTAATGAGGAATCTTCTAACTCCAGAAGCCAGAATCACTGGCAGCCGCGAGTCCAGATTGATGCATTTGAAGGAAAACAACCTCACTCATGGCTAAGGAGGTGTGAACGATACTTCCATTTTTATCACATTGAAGAATCTGAAAAAGTACAAATAGCTGCTGTATACTTGCTAGGGGATCATGAGGTATGGTTCTATAGCTTGTTAAAAAGTAGACCTTTCATTACATGGAATGAATTTGCAAGAGCCTTGTGTGCACGTTATAGTGATGAAGATGATAGTGATATAGTGGACAAATTCAACAAAGTTAAACACGAAACGACTGTGAAGGACTACATGAATAGATTTGAAAATCTAAGGGCAAGCATTGTGAATGAAATTGAGGCCTCTGAATCCTATTATGTAGCTGCTTTCATTAGTGGGCTGAAGCCTAAGCTGAAAACTTTGTGAAGGCCGTAGATCCCATTGATTTATCCATGGCTTTTGCTAAAGCTAAACTGTATGAAGCCACTGGATTGACATCTAATGATGTATCCAAGCCTAGAAGCAGCAGCTCCCATCTGCAGCAGGGAAGAATCAGCCCAACAGAACAGAAAATCATCAGCGGCAAAAGTTATGCTATCGTTGTAATCAACCTTATCAATTTGGCCACAAGTGTAATCCTAAGTACCTCATGTCGGCTAAAGGTACTAAGGTTGGGGAACTTTCAGAAGAAGAAGACACTGGGGATGATAGCCCTGATTCTGATCAGGAGATTGAGGAGGATCCAGATGAAACTGCAGTGGAAATTTCAGTAAAAGCTCTTACCGATAACGGAGCTCATAGCACAATCCAGATCAAGGGGAAGGCTGGAAAAAGATCCATTATCATCCTCATTGATAGTGGAAGCACTCATAGCTTCATTGATCCCAAGGTTGTCAAGAAGGTGGGCCATGAGGTGATACAAACTCATCCTCTCGCTATGACAGTGGCTGATGGCAAAACTGTCATGACTCAGAACAAATGCAAGGGGTTTTTCTGGCTGATGCAAGACCGTAAGTTCCAATATGATTTCAGAATCTTGCCTTTGGGAGGGTGTGACATGGTGGTTGGGGTGGATTGGATGAGAACTTTCAGTCCAGTATTGTTTGATTATGCCAATCTCACAGTCTCATTTGAAGTTCAAGGCTCGAAGGTTACACTACAAGGCATTGCGGAATAGGCTCAAATTCAAGTAATTACAGGAAGTAAGATGAAGAAGGGTCTTCAAAGCTATGCTTACCAGTGGGTAGACCAATTATTTGCCATATCTTCAGCTAAAATGATCAACATAACAGAACCGGAAGTGCAGCTGCTGGTTACAGAATTCAGTGATGTCTTTGAAGTGCCTAGGTCCTTGCCTCCCAAGAGGAGTTTGGATCATGAAATACCTCTCACAGAGGGTGCTACACCAGTGAAGATAAGGCCTTATAAATACCCACATGCTCAAAAGACAGAAATTGAAAAGCAGGTAGAGGAGTTGCTCAAGACAAACTTCATTCGAGCCAGCCATAGTCCTTTTGCCTCCCCGGTTATTCTTGTTAAGAAGAAGGATGGTTCAACACGCATGTGTATTGATCATAGGCAACTCAACTCTATGACGGTAAAGGATAAGTTTCCTATACTAGTTATAAATGATTTGTTGGATGAGTTAAATGGAGCTCGAGTCTTTTCCAAGTTGGATCTTCGCCAAGGATATCACCAGATCAGAGTGGGAGAGCATGATGTGTACAAGACTGCTTTCCGGACACACCATGGTCACTTCGATTTTGTAGTCATGCCATTTGGCTTGACCAACGCTCCAGCAACATTCCAGGCTCTCATGAATGATGTCTTCAAACAATTTCTTAGGAAATTTGTTTTTAGTTTTCTTTGACAACATCCTCATCTATAGTGCATCAATTGAAGAGCATTTGGGACATTTGAAGAAGGTTTTTCTGGTCATGCATGAACACAAGCTATATGCTAAGTTGGGCAAGTGTTCTTTTGCTCAAACACATTTGGAATATTTGGGTCATGTGATCTCCTTTGAGGGTGTTGCCACCGATCCATCCAAAGTACAAGCCATGAGGGATTGGGCTATTCCGGTCACCTTGAAACAATTCAAGGGATTTCAGGGTTTAACTAGCTACTACTGCAAGTTTGTAGCTCACTATGGGTCCATAGCCAAGCCCCTAACTAATTTTCTCAAGAAGGATGCCTTCAGATGGTCAAAAAATGCTCAAAAGGCCTTCGATGCTCTCAAAACAGCAATGCGCAGAGCTCCAGTTCTTGCTATGCCAGACTTCTCCTCAAGCTTCATTCTAGAGACTGATGCAAGTGGAAGTGGTATTAGGACAGTGTTGTCTCAAGAAGGGAGGCCTATAGCTTACCTCAGCCGAGCCTTGAGTGCAAAACATCAAGCTCTTTCCACATACGAGAAAGCGTACCTTGCAATCTTACCTGCAGTTGATAGGTGGAGGCACTCCTTGGATCGACACCATTTCATCATTAAGACCGATCATCAAAGTCTTCAACACTTGTTAGAGCAGAAAATTGTCACAAGGATCCAAAGAAAGGGGCTAATGAAGATTTTGGGGCTGAATTATAGCATCGAGTACAAAAAAGGCAGAGAAAACTATGCAGCAGATGCCCTGTCACCCAAGTTTGAAGACTATGAGCAAGGATCCCTTAGAGCCATTTTCGTGATTTCTCCTGCTTGTATGGAAGAGATACACCAATCCTATGTGAATGACACCTTTGCACAAGAATGCATTGCTGCAGCAAGCATTGGCAAGGCGAGCAATCTGGCTGCTGAAACAGGCATTTCTGTAACCCGAGGTGTGATCAGAGTTCAAGGGAAGCTGTACGTTGGCCAATCCACTGATCTAAGACAACAAGTCATCAGTGCTGCTCATGATTCTTCATGGGGAGGACACTCAGGCATTGAGGGGACATATCAGAGGTTAAAACTTCATTTTAGTTGGCCCAGCTTGAAGAAGGAAGTAGCTAACTTTGCGCAAAGTTGTGAGGTTTGTCAACAAACCAAACTTGGTGATCATAGATACCAAGGTTTGCTTCAACCCTTGCCCGTCCTTGAAGGTGTTTGGCAACACATAAGCATGGATTTCATCGAAGGCTTGCCCAGATCATAAGGGAAAGAAGTAATTTGTGTAGTTGTTGATCGCTTCACCAGATCTGGTCATTTCTTTGCCTTAGCCCGACCTGCCACTGCAAAAAAATTAGCTCGTGTGTTCTTGAATAACATCTAGAAGTTACATGGGCTGCCACAGACTGTAATATCTGATAGAGACAAGATCTTCACAAGCCGATTTTGGAAGGAGTTCTTTGGACTTTTGGGAACGACCTTGGCCCTCAGTTCAGCTTATCACCCTCAAACCGATGGACAAATGGAGAGGGTTAATCAATGCATCGAACAATATCTAAGGAGTATGGTGTTTAATCACCAAAAGGTGTGGGGAAGATGGCTCTCATTGGCAGAATTCTGGTACAATACCCATTTCCACACTTCCTTAGGTACAACACCCTTCAAGGCTTTGTTTGGATATGATCCACCATCACCCTTTGGGTTGCAAGGTTTTAGGACACACATGGAGGTAGTGGCTGACATAATCCAGCAGAGAAAATAGGTCTTACAGCAATTGAAGCTCAATCTCAGTCAATCACAAGCACGAATGAAATGGTATGCTGATAGGAAGAGAGTGGACAGAAATTTTGAAGTTGGGGACTTGGTATATCTGAAATTGCAGCCATACCGACGGTCTACAGCAGTAGTTAAGCGTAATGTCAAGCTTTGTGCTCGATTCTTTGGACCTTATAAGATCTTAGAGAAGATTGGCAAGGTGGCTTACAAGCTGGAACTTCCTCCCGACTCTTATATTCACCCTGTTTTTCATATTTCACTTCTGAAAAAGTAGGTTCAAAAGGGCTATAATCCTTCTTCCCGACCTCCTGAAGTAGGTTCCAATGGCTCATTGATCTTATAACCAGCTGCAGTGATCGAGCAGGTGCAAGGAACAGCAGCCAAAGACTAGAAATTTCGCGCCTGCTGGAGCAATTTGGAGAAATCATTCACCACATGGGAAGAGAAGCAATTTTTGTTGAGTCAATTTCCTTCTTTTCATTCTTGAGGACAAGAATGTTTTTAAGGGGAGGGGATTGTTATGTTTCGAATTATCTTTCTTATGTAATAAGTTATAATTGACTCGTTATAGTTTGAATTATTTTCTGGCACCAAAGTTAGTTAGCCGGGTTGTTGGTTTTGGCGGGAATTGTGCTGAATTGTAGTAGAGGCGTGTGCCGTGTGTTTAGCTCCTATAAAGAGCTAGATTGATGTAAGGTTTGATCATCCAATGAAATATAGCTAATCCTTGTGATTAATTTCTTATCTTCTCATCTCTTTTCAATTCTTTCTCATCTCAAATTCTATTGTTCTTAGGTTAAGTTCAAGATTCAATCTAGAACTTAACATTTTCCTCATAGCCCTTCGAACTTGAGCTCACTTCACTCCTTAATCATCTTGATTCTCGAGTGGCTGAACCCTTTGTCAAGGGTAATTACCTTCTCAAGATGTTGGGCCCAAGACATCATTATTTTAATACTTAAAGGCCTGACTTCCCTCGAAAAGGCTCTCATGTGCTGACTGCGTGGGACTTTATTCATAACGGTATCACCCTAACCCCCTCAAAATTAGATTTCAACCAGATGCCCCCTTTTAGCCATTGATAAATTTAAATTTACAACGAGTAAAAATTTTCCTAATTTGACCGTCAACAGCTATAGGGAGCTCAAGAGAGCACTGTACATCATTTGCTTTTCCTTCTTGCATGACAGTTAGGGCTAGAAAGTTTCCAGCTCGTACACAAAAGCACATTTTAATTGATTCGTCTTGAGATTACGGGCTCTCATCCAAAGGAACGCAACCCTCAAGTCCTCCAAGTGTTTGACTTGGGATTTTGATTTGACCATGATGTCATTGATATAGACTTCCATGGTCTTGTTAGTGAGGTCATGAAAGATCCTGTTCATGGCTCTCTGGTAGGTGGCCCCAGCGTTCTTCGAACCAAAGGGCATAGCCACCCATTCAAACGTCCTTATTGACCTAAGACACCTAAATGTTGTTTTCTCAGTATCCTACAAAATAATCATGACTTGGTAGTACCCACAGTATCCATCCATAAAGGAAAAAAAATCATGCCTCGAGGTTGAGTCAATGAGCACATCAGCAATAGGCATTGGATACTCGGCCTTTGGGGTGCCTGCATTTAGATCTTTCAAATCAATACAGACCCTAATTTTGCCATTCTTTAATGACGGGAACAATATTTGCTAGCCACTCAACATACCTGTCAGTTCTTTAAAATTTGGCCTTTAAGAGTCTCTCATTATCTTCCTTAACCAAATCAATGACTTCTTTGGTACATCCTTCTCTAAGTCTGAATGATAGGCCTCGAGCTTAGGTTACTAGGAAGCCTATGCTCACCCACGTTTCTGTCAAAGCCAGGCATCTTTGATGATCCCAAGCAAAGCAGTCCTTGAATTCGCGAAGCAAAGTTAGGTACTGCTTTCTGTACTCTTCAGAATGCATAGTGCTCAAATAAGTAGGTCTTGGGTCTTCTATTAAACCTAAAATAACCTCAAAGAGGGGGTCTTGGACTTCAGCCCTTAAATCCTCCATTTTGGCTGGTGCTACTCTTGTGTCAAAGAGCTCCATCTCTTTTTCTTGCGTTGTATAGACTTTGAAACCATTAAATGGTTGCTCAGTCAAAAGTTGGCCCTCAGCATGCTAGGCGCGAACCTTGTTAATGCTGAGGAAATGGCCTCCTGGGCCATTATTGGGAGGTCTTGGTGCCTTTGCATCAGGATTTCAGAGCACACTGGAAGTCTCCTTGTCGAGAAGGGCTCTCATGCAACCCCATAAGTCAGAGTTTTTAGACTTGAGATCTTCTTAACCAATCTCAGCTTTAGTTAATGGGCTGTCAAGGCCGGCTAATGTGTCTTGTTGTTCGGTAGATTATGAATTGATCCTTTTGACGTCTAGAGGTCCCACACCATCTTTGTAGAATTTTGCCTCAACATAGTTGGAGCAAGCCATGGATGGCCTGTTATCTGCCATAACATCCTCATACTTGTCATGGTTCCAGAAGATAAGCAACTGGCGAAGTGAAGATGGAATACAATAATTCGTATGCAACCAATCTCTACCGAGTAAAGCATTATAGCTCAAGATAGTTTACACCATGATGAAAGCTAGTAGCTTGCTTAAGTCGCCAACTATAAGTCAATCGGGATGACCCCTTCAGATTTGATAGTAGCTCCAGTAAAGCCACAAATTGTCACATCTGAACTAATTAAGTCTTCTCGAGACTCACCAATGACTCCCAACATATGTGAAGGCAATAAGTTAATAGCAGCACCATTAACCACCACGACCCTATTCACCAGAATGCCATCAAATTTAGCCTTGATGTGTAGGGCTTGATGTGTTTATTGACAACGTTAGGCCCATTAAACATCATCTTCATTATGTCAGGTGTGTCATTAGGCTATCTGGATTTTGTAGCATTAACCTTAAAAGAAAAAGGGTTGAATGTACCTTTAGTGGCCAATGCTTCAGCCACAAGCTCCATTTGAGACTCCTCGTCCGATGCTATTACATCACCCTCAAGACCTTCTTGGACATCAACTATCACGAACTCCAAGGGAAGGAGTAAGGTACTTATGACATCCACCGTTTCAGGAAACGTCCCGAATTGAATCTGGATCCCTTGGTATGCTCCCTTCTCAAGGCTATCAATTATGGATATATCCTAATTATGTTGTTGAGGACTGCCATTAACTGGCATGTCTTGTTCTTGGGGTTGATCCTTAAGATCAACCTCTTGGGTTTCAGATTCCTCCATAGGATGGGGGAAGTCTTCTATGTGGAAATCATTCTTGATATTATACCATGTTGGATTGACATGGTCTAGAGGTTCCATCAAGTCAACATTGAGGGGCGAGTCTTCCTTCTCATCCCCAGTAGATTTCAGCACTAGGGGGTCCTTAGCAAGCTGGTCCCACCAAGACTCTCGCCCCTCCAATCATAAGGAACTAGCCCTTCTTTCAAGCTTCTTGCGAGCTGGCCCTTTTCCTGTACAAGAAATTTGGGCTCAGACTATGGATTATCAAGATCCATATGCTTGGTTTGCTAGCCCTTCTGGACCGTGGCCTCTTCTTGAGAAAGTTTGGGCAACTAGGTATCGAGCAAAGTCCTCCACTGAGCTGCCTTCTTATGCAGCTACCTCCTTTACTAGGTTTGAGTAAGGTTGGAAGGACTAAGTGCTTCTTGATTGAGGTGATTCCTCTTCCAGACATTGCTTAACCTAACACTAGATGGCTGACATCCTGACTACCATGGTACCAAACTGGTGTCCACATCCAGTAGGGCATACTTTGGATTCCTCTTAGGATGCTTAGTCCTCATGATGACCTCAGTCTTCGAACGAGGATCCTTGACAGGATTACTTCTTTCGAGATTTCTCAGATGGCATCTTTAGCTCCAAAAGAGGGTCAATGAGGGAAACATACTGAGGAAGCAACCTAAGTTTCCTCATTGTAACTTGTATTTTCCCACAGCATTGCTGACATGCAGTGTATGACATCCTTTCCAGATCGCTAGATATTTTTCTCAATTAGTTTGTACTTTGAGAGGATGCCTGATTGCTAGTAATCTCCATAGCCAAATTTTCTTCCATTGTCAGAATAATGGTGGAGCTATTATAGAGCTTGATCAGCAAATTCTTAAAAACAGCACACCTATAGGTTGGATGGAGTTTAGTGATATGCCAAGGGAATATTCCATCATCAAGTGTGCAAACTAGTCTTGGGAATCCCAATATTCCTTTGATGACCACTCAAAACGGTGGTTAGCCACTCATGCCTTCTGATTATCACTGAGAACCATTTTCCTCCTGTACAAGGAAAAGGGGTTAGTCTAAACATCGCAAGGCTTATATTTGTCAAAAGTCTCAGCGATGTTAACTTGACGAGGACAAGGGACAGGGTTTTTTATCCATACCCATTTGTCCTTCTCCCTGGTAAGATCAATTACCTTGCCTCTACGGCATCTTGAACCACGTTTCTAGAGATCATGCAATTCGTCGTTGAATAGGTCAACGAATCGTGCTACTTGGAGTATACCTTTCCCTTGTTAGAATTAGGATTAGGTTTTTTGTGTTTACCCCTAATCTTGAGTTTATTATTTGCCTCAAGCTAATCGAATATTATATCAGCTCCAAATGAGTATTTTCTCAATTCTTAGGACTGATAAGACTTCCTGGCTTTAATATCCTTCTTGATAAAAGGATTACAATCCAAAGGAGATCCTTTGACGTATTTAGCAGCATCAATCTAGTATAGAGGATCATCTTCCTCTTCTACTAAGTCGTGTACATAAGTTCTATACAAGCTATTTTTCTTTAGGCTTCCTTCTTTTAGAACAGGCTTGTATCTAATAGCATATTATGCCAGCTAAAGAAGCATTATAAAGTTAGAGCCTTCAAATTTCTTCCTAAATTCAATATCCAAGCCATTTAAGTCCAGCTTGGCGTACTCAAGTTGAGGAAGGGCTACTGTGCATTTTAACATGGCTCTCTTGAACCAGTTAATATAGTCTTCCACTAACTCGCCTAGCTTCTGTCCCATCCAAGCCAAGTCTGACATGAAAGTTCTTAATTCCATTCTTGGAAATTGGGCCAGGAATTTTCCAGCCTTATCATCCCAACAATAGATAAAATTAAGGGGTAGGCTGATATACCATTGGAAAGCAGTCCCAGTTAATGAGCTTAGGAACAGCCTTAATTTGAGATATTAGTTATCTGTTGCTTCCCTATATTGGCAATTAAATCTTGCAAAATGCTCGAGGGCAGAAACAATCTCTTCCCCTAAAAAGAGGGTGAACTCGGGGATCTTGTGTTCTCGAGGAAGAGGGTAATCTTTGTCTATGTAATCAAGGTAAGGTTTAATATGCAAGGGTTTTTTGATCCTTGTGAGACCCGGCACATACATTTGCTCAATGAGAGTGGCCAATTAGTCCTAGAGGGGTAGGTTAGGCACCTGACTATGCGCCTGCCATTGCCCCCCAAGTGGGTGAGGATCTCGAGGAGGATCAATAGGATACCCCTGAGCACCCATCATAATCGGGTGTGGGAATGATTGTTGCTCCTAAACCCTGGGTAAACCCCTTGATCATACTGGCCATGCACTTGATTGGCCATGAAGTATGTCCCAGCAGGACCCAGGTTACATGGCATGCCTGGAAGCACACCAGTGTTAGCAGGCTGTTGTTTCATCCTTGCTTGATCAATCCCCAAGTCATGATCTTGAGAAAGTAGTTGTTAATTTGTCCCCTAGTATTGTAAATATGAAGAGGTCGAGGATGAGAAGTCTGGTTCCCAAAAAGTTGGGATCTGACCTTGCACTCCTACTTCAATGCCTTGAGTGGGCCTCAGAGAAACCTCTACTACCTAAGGAGGGTAAGAACGATTATGCCCCTAGTCTTAAGGATAGGTAACACCGGTGCATTGGCATTGAGGTCCCTCATGGTCAGACAGAAACTCTGATTCGAAGGCCCAACAGCCCCAAGCCCCACGTTGTCACTTCTGTGGCTGTGTTCCAAGCGCGTAACACCTGGGTTAACCATAGTTAGGTTCTCCATTCTCTCAGGGACCGTGTAGTCAACCTAAGCAACTGGCAACCGCGAACTCAAGGGCACCTTGAAAGGGTAACCAACTGGTATTGATGGAAGATACAGGCCTAAGCTACCTGATATCCTCCATAACGGATTGGACCAAGCCCTTATGAGTCTCATCTTGTCTAACCTAGATAGGTTTAAATTCAGCCACCGTCTTCCTAGCCACTTTCTTAGCGATAAAGGTAGCAGTAGAAGACAAGGTTGAGTTCATTTCTACTTAAGACTCTATTAGTTTCTCTATGGAATCTTTCATTCATAAAGGTTCCAACATCATTAATTACTACTCTAATGGTGATAGAGTTTTCACACTGAGCCGCTAAACTGCGCTCTGTTCCAGCATGTTGTCTCTCAAAAGCTTCCCTCATTATTTGTTGGACTCTTTAGTCCACAATCTCTAGACGACGTGTGAGCATAGCCATGAAACTCTTGCAAGAATGGCCATCGAGCCTAATACATTCACCTTCTAGGATGTCATCATCACAACCCCTTTTGTTGCTATGGCCGTGAGTTGGTTCATCCCTTTGAGATATGGGACTTTGCTCTAGAGGACACTCAAGTGGGGATCTAACCAAGGCTAAGCCTTCTGGCTCCTCATGCTCAAGGGCACTAGACCTCCTGGTGCTGACCATCGACGAATGGCCCGCAATTACGCTTTGATAATCCACGATGGTTAAGGACAATGAAGTCTCATTTCAGGCCTCCCATTGTGATTGCCAAAAGACTTTTTTCCTCTATTTTGTTTCAAGGTTTGTGTGTGTGATCGCCGTGAATGTGAAAACAAAACAAACGTGCAAAACGAACTCGTCGCAACTGGGGAGTGCAAACGTTTGTGATATGTTTATGTATCTAACATCGATTTATATCGTGAGTTCTGCTTATGTTTCAATTAAGAAGACTTTTGTTAAATGTTTTTGTGGATTTTTTTCTTATTTTCATGACAAAAAATTAAAATGGATATAGATGTAACTCAAGTGGCAGTTAAAGTGATGGAGCAAGGCCCACAGACATCTTTCCTCATACACGTAAAAGTCAGGAATAGGGTGGAGACAAACCTAAGAGCTCATCAGTCCACTTACAAGCACGAGTCAACAACAACAAACCCAGTGCCTCAAGGGCTCCCGCCTAAGTGAGGTCGGGGGGGGGCATTGCGCGGATGGATGTACGCAGCCTTACCCTTCAAGGTGTAACCTGCCAAGAGGCAGTTTCCAAGGATCCCCAACCTTATAAAGCTGGCAACATGAGGACTTTCCTGGAGGAGACCCATCCTGGTACTACTTTTACCCAAGCACGCTTAAGTTCGAAGTTCTAATGGAATCCGGTGCATTAGTTCATGGTAAATGAACCCCACTTATAAGCCCGATGCCTGGCACCCTTGATTTATAATAACTAGAATGAGTTTAGGTGTGACAAGATGAAGGTGAAGCAAACCATATTCAAGTAATTGGATTAGGACCAACCCAATTGAGGGACAGTCCTTGGCCATCAAATCCCTAATCAATGGCGCGAACCTAAGTTCACCTGACTTATCAAGTAGTAACAGTAGTTTTAAGCCCAACATAATCAAGGGACAATGCCTTGGCCATCAAAGCCTAAAATTAAAGCCTCAAATCTCAACTTATCTATTTGTGAGAACATATTAAAACTAGAAAGTCATACCTAAAGCCTGAGAGCTGTATTACTATGAAGATAAATACAATAGAGATGTATGTTATGCTACGACTAACTAAGTTACATTACTTCTAGGGAAAGAGCATGAGTATGCAGTAAAACAAAACTTGAAGAAGTTTTATAATGAGTGTATGTGTACTACTTTAGACTGATGCAGAGTCCTTTATTTTCTATATGGCTGCTCCTTTTTTCCCGGCAACTCCACCCATACCTGGCCACTAAACTTTCTTTTGCATGGGTAAATCTTCAATGAACGTGCCCTAAATTCAGCATTTGAGGGAAATCCTTGGTGCCCACATCCGAATTCTTAGTGGAAGTTCCCTCTAGAAGTGCCACTTTCTCTTAGATTAAGCTAAATGCCCAAGTAACCGAAATTACGCTCCAATTAACTACATCGAGCCCGAGAACCAACTATTTTGCAGCCTTCCTGATAGCCCTTTGAGCTTAAGCTCACTTCACCCCTCAACCATCTCGAGTGTCGAGTGGCTAAACCCCTTATTAAGGGTAATTACTTTCTCAAAATGTTGGGCTCGAGACACCATTATCATAATACTTAAAGGCCTGACTTCCCTCGAGAAGGCCCTCGTATGTTGACTGCGTGGCGCTTTATTCAAAATGGCATCGTCCCAACCCCCTCGAATTTAGGGTGTAAACAGTACCACTTAAAAGCTATATGGCTTTCGGAAATTCTTCTTTTATATAGTTATACAGCCTAGCTTATATTAGACTAATAAGTTGACATTAACATAGTTTTGATTGAAATAAGTCAACTATCTACTAATGTACTTTTTAAATAAACACTTCATTTACTTAACTATCAATCTATTTTTTTGAAAAATAACTGAAAATTTATTTTATAACAAATAGCAGGTAGAAGTCAAAATTTTAAAGTACACTAAGATAATTAATCAAATTCAAAACTACATTTCCTAACTTAAACTACTATTTCTTGATGCCATTACTGAAAACTCATTCACCAGAACACTAGTAAACTACATACTAGTCATAACTAGAGAAAACAAGATATCAAATACCTTGCCATGTTAGCTTTTGGTTTTGCCAACAATATTATCTAAGTACCTAGGAAATTCCTTTTAAATATTAACGTCCAGTGCTATTTATAAAAGAGATAAAACTATTTTGACTCTTGTTTTTACCCTCTTTTAGTTCCTAATTCTTCAAACAAATGCTTACACTAAGTGGATTCTTCTCTTAGTTATCATGACACCATTTCGCTCAAACTGTACTTTCATTCGTTAAGACAACGAATAACCTCTAGTACTCAATGTATCTAGCCTAAACTGATTGAAACACCTTGATAGAAAAGTCAGGATCACATCCTATTGAGATTAGCTATCAATATTTGCATCAAGAATTCTAGTTTAATTAAATGAGCCATCATCATATGATGCATTCTTGAACTAAACTTTCTTAATGTAATCTTGTGTCTATCATCTTTCTCATTTGGTGTTCTCTAGCTACTAGTTTTCTAGTCAAACACTTTTTTCAAATAACTGATCATCTCTACTACAGTTGAATTTTCAAGTATCTAGTACTAGAAAACATTCGACATCTAATGTTTGAATCTTGCAAATGGACTAACTCTTTTGTCTAGTCTAATGTTCCTAACATGCTTTCAACTTAGTAGATCTACTAGCAGCAATCCAGAGAACCCTGAGTATCTACTAGCACTCTACATGTACTAAAACATATCATATCATAGTGAGCATAACAGAGCAAGCAAGTAAGACATACCAATATTGATTGTAATGCACAATATAACAACCAATCTGAAGTCAAAAAACTGTAAAACGAGTCATACAACATATAGGATTACTTTTCTCACTTTTAGGAAACAATCGGGTTCAGAGTTCACAATCCAACACTTGCATTTAAGCCGTGGCGACCCAACCGAACTACCCAAAACTTCCCATCGGCGAGACCGCGTTGAGATATCAGAAGGGTGAGAACATTTCTCAATAAATATTTTTTCTTGTAAACTCTTTACTAAACATATTTAACACACCACTATTCCCTCAGCCTTTAAGGTCATACAATAGAGCTCCTCATGGAGGCGAGGCTAATGTATATCTTTGTCAAGTGTACACCGCTATCTCAACATCCATACAAGTCCACAAGGTACTCCACGTCCGCGTGGCCATGCTTGTTTTTCCTGCATTTCATTCTATCTCTTAGAGGACTAACCTTGTATTCTGAAAATGAACGCTCTCCTCAGAGAGTCACGTCCACCTATGATACTGCTAGACTGGTAATGGAGGCCATGAGCATACACTTAAAAGCTTGCTTCCACTTGATATTTTGAGTCTCGTGAATCTTTTAATAATTTTAGCAAACAAACAAAACATGAATTCCACCTAACCATTCTCTAAATTTGTGCAACGATGAGCTAACCAATCTACCCGTAACTCTATGGGAGAGGCGGCATAACACGTAATTAGTTAAGTGAGAACTATTCTCAATTAATATATTTCCTAAACATATTTAATTTACTGTTTCTTCCTTGGTCTCCAAGACAGTATCTCATTGCTTTCTAGGAGACTATCATACTATCCTAGTCAAGTGTATACCATTACCTAGACATTAGTATAAGTAAACAAGATACTCCAAGTTAGCATGGCTGCAATCGTTTTTTTCATACCTTTATCTATCATTAAGAAGTCCAACCCTGTATTCTGCGGACAAACACCCTCCTCGGGGAGTAGCGCTTCTCCATAATATTATCAGAATGGCAATGGACACCATGAGGAATCAACTTCTGATACTTGCTCCCACTTGAAATTTACAATGGCGGATTTTTCTTTTAAACTTGATCATCTCATAGTCAAAATTAGAATCCTATTCTAAATTTTATTTAATAATTAAATAAATCCCTAATCCAATTAGGTTTCTTTAATTATTCAACCTACATAATTTAATCTTATTTGATACATTATGAGAATTTTCGCTTAAAACAATTCAACTTTTGAATTATCTAATCATATTAGATCTATTTTAAAAAAAATCTCCCACTCAATGAAACCAAATATTTCATCAAGTTATATGGCCTTATAACTTCATTCACATCGTACTTAATATTTAACTTATTTAAATAATACTAAACATGTAAATTAAAATTTAACAAGCAACTTGTTATCAAATAATTTAAATAACATTGGTTAAGGTCTAAGAGTTGGAACAATTAAAGATATTTTTAAGCACTTTAGAAACGATTATTACATAATCTTAATTAGGATCTCGTCCTAATTAATTTTTTTATTTAAATTATTTAAATAATAAAAATTAAAAAATTTTAATTAAAAGCTATGTGAGCCAAGCACGTTCCCTTTTAATTTTTTATTATTATTTAAATAAATAATTAATTAATTAATATGATCTTAATCTCATTAGATCATAAACTGAACATTTAATCCTATTAGATATTCTTTGTTTTGATTATCATAAATTATTGAGTTAGGGTCCTCCGAGCCTAAGTTTCCACCGGGCTTTGAGCCCCTTGCCTTGGCAAGACCCCCATCCATAGAGGGAAGTATGCCCAGGAATTTCCAGGTGTCGGTGTTGTTTATGGAGGAGTCCAGCATAGTTGAGCAGAAAAAGGAAAAAGTTTTGGTGGGACGTTAGATCTCTAAGTCGGGTGAGACAAAAGGGCTAGGAAAGCGTTGAAGCGCAAGCTGAAAGAGCAAGCTAAGCAGGAACTACAAGATTTCCTAAAGGACAGGTCATCCAGAAACAACACGAAGAGATCTGTGAAGGCCTCTAACAAAAAAAAGAGGAATCCGGTGAGAGGGGCAATACTGTTAAAGATGCCGGTAAGATCTTTAATGTGGAGCGCACATTGGAGATGGGGAAAAGATTAGGACTTGGTTTCGACGATTATGATCCGCTTATGCAAAGTGCTTTGCACTGATAGATTTGTGGCTTGACTATCCTATTTTTCTGTCTTCTGGTTTATCTTGTTTCTGAATCCTCCCTAGTAGTGTTTGAGGCTCTTAGTGTTTGCCTATTTTTTGTTATATTTTTGTTTGTATTATTTCTGTGTTTTTTATCCGGTCCTTTTACGGGTCGAATTAGGGCTCGCTTTTTTGAGTTGCCTACTATGTATCGAGACTCTATCGCTAATTATCAAAAAAATTAAACAATTGAATATTTCACACCTTGGTTCAAAATCTAATCATATTAGATTAATAGTATAAATCATCCAACTCTCTGAATATCTAATCTTGTTAGATACAATTTAAAATTACGCTTCTTGATTGAATCATGGCTCATCTAAAATTTTAAACAATTTAAAACTTTAATGAACAGTCAATCTTGTTATTAACTCTTTCAACAACCACCTTCAGGATTACCTTTTTCCTTTAATAAAATATCCAATTTCAAATTTTTGTAATTCTACATAATCTAGTTTTAGCAAAACTAATGTTTTTAATGTCAATCATGAACATATTCAAAGTTGGCTCTAATACTAAATGTTGGGAACATATTTCAAAAAAATTTCCTAGATGAGCTTGAGCGGGTGCAGCCAAAGACCAATTTAAAATTCTTAATTTTAATCTAAGGCCTCAACCTAATTAAACTATTTAATTAGATCTAAATCTTACTCCAACAAGCTTATAATATGACAAATAAAAACATCGAATAAAACAAGTATAATCAGAGTTTGTAGAAAAAACGAAATAAAGGAAAAACAAATTAAATGTCAAATACTTAATTTAGACATGCCTAAAGCGCGAATAGCAACTCCAACTTGAATATGTAACATTTAGAAGAAGAATTCTCAAAACCGCAAGGTCTCCTCGCAATAACCTTTTCTAGCATTGGAAGTGTGAGGACTTATGATCCGCAGTTGATCTCACGCACGAGGGTTACTTTCTTCCAGGATTTGTTGACTGAGCCAGGTGGCCCGCTGACTGAGGATGTTTCTGACATTTTTGAGGCTCGCATTTCTGAGGATCAGGCTTGCCCACTTAACTCTGCGATCTCTGCAGCTGAGGTTCGTGATGCTCTCTTTTCCATAGGTGATGACAGGGCCCCGGGGCCTGATGGTTACAACTCCCTCTTTTTTAAGAGGGCTTGGGAGGTGGTTGGAGGAGCAGTGATTAGGATCGTGCAATCTTTCTTCGTCTCAGGGGGCATGCTGGGTGCCCTGAACACCACCAGGATATGTCTTGTGCCTAAGGTGGAGACTCCCTCCATCTTTGGCGACTTCCGCCCTATCTCCTGTTGCAATGTGATCTATAAGTGTATCACTAAGATCATTGCAAACAAATTGAAGGGTGTCCTTCCCGGGCAGATTGGTGATGCTCAGACAACGTTTGTTCCGGGTCGTCGGATCTCTGACAGCATCCTTTTGACACAGGAGTTGATGCGCGGTTATCACCTTCAAGTCTCGCCTCGTTGTGCACTGAAGGTCGATATCCGTAAGGCTTTTGACACTGTTCAATGGGATTTCATTCTAGCTGGTATGAGGAGTATGGGGATTCCCGAGGTCATGATTGGTTGGATCCGCGAGTGCCTCTCTACAGCCCGCTTTTCCGTCGCCATCAATGGCGAACTTCAGGGGTTCTTCCACTCCAGTCGAGGTGTACGTCAAGGTGACCCTCTCTCTCCTTATTTGTTTGTCATCGCTATGGAGGGTCTCTGAGGGCTGCTTCGCCGTGCTATCAATGACCCGCGTTTTTGCTATCATCCGTGCTGCCGTCATACTGGGTTGACACACCTGTGTTTTGCTGATGACTTGATGAACTTCTGTCGGGGTGATATGGGTAGTGTATCTATTGTCCGTGAGGTTTTAGACCACTTTGCTGTACTTTCGGGGCTGTCCTCGAATGCAGCGAAGAGCTCAGTTTTTCTAGAAGGGGTGGACTCTGCTACTCAGCTGGACATTTTGGGTGTTCTAGATTTCAGCCTTGGGCAGTGCCCAGTTCGATAGCTGGGAGTACCACTTATCACTTCTTGGCTGCGGTACGTTGACTGCAAGCCACTGCTGGACCGTATTCTCTCTCGTATACGGCTCTGGACCTCCCGTTCTCTATCGTATGCTGGTCGTTTGCAGCTTATCCAATCTGTTCTTTTCGCCACTTAGGTCTACTGGTCATCGATCTTCATGCTCCCGAGGACGATGATCAGGAAGATCGAGTCGACTCTTGCGGCGTTCCTTTGGAGAGGATCTTCGCTGGCCCCGGGAGGGCGAAGGTTGCTTGGAGGCATTTGTGTGACCCTCGGTGGGAGGGTGGTCTTGGGCTCCGTCGCCTTGTTGAGTGGAACCGGGCTTCAAAGCATATCTGGTTCCTCCTTTCTGACCCTTCCTCGTTATGGCCGCGTTGGGTTCATTTGAACCGGCTTCGAGGGAGGAGCTTCTGGACTATTCGGGCGACGAGTTCTACTTCTTGGTGCTGGCGTCAGATTCTATCGGTCCGCCGTCGATGCTCTGGTGCGATCTATCATGTCATAGATGATGGCCCTGACACTGCCTTTGGACTGATTACTGGTTTCCATGTGGTCGCCTTTCGGAGCGCTTCCCTGCTCGACGGCTCACCTCCTTTGGACTTCATTGGGATTCCCGGGTCTCATCCATTATTGAGGGTGGTCAGTGGAGATTTCCATAGGGTTGTTTGGAGCTCTGACCCATCCGGGACACGATTGATTTTAGCCCCCGGGCTCGTGTAGCGGACTCCATCAGGTGGTTGAGTGACCCCTCGAGGAACTTCACCACCAAATCCGCTTGGGAGATGCTGCGGAGTAGGAGAGAAGAGGATACCATTCATCACCTTCTGTGGTTTCAGATGCATATACCGAGCCACTCCTTCATTCTCTGGCTCGCTTCTCGGCACGACTTTGGACCCGGGACTGACTTCGGCATTTCGGAGCACTAAAGGTTCGGAGTGTTTGTGCTCTCTGCTGTTCTACTGATGAGACTCATGAGCACCTTTTCCGCCTCGGTCTGGAGCTCCATCGCTCCGAGTACATCTATCGCTTGGCCTACCCTTCCTTAGGACGATCTTGTCACTTGGGCTGCTCAGCATCTCAGGGGGCGAGAGATTGGCAGTATCATTGCTCGACTCTGCCTCTCTACAACTGTGTATACTGTCTGGTACGAGCGCAACCTTCGGGTTCAACGTTCTCAGTCCAGATCAGTTGCGGCTGTACGAGAGGAGATTACGGGTTTGGTCAGGAGCCGCTTACTTGCTGCTTCTTCGTTCAGAGGATCTCATTGTCACGCCTCCTTGCTTCGGCACTAGGGTTTTGAGACTTAGTTTCTTCTTTGTTCCCTTAGTTGTACTTTGGTTGTTTTTTGTATGGACTTTGTCTGGACTATAGTTGACGTTGTTTCATATTTGTAGGCTTCGGCTGTGTCCTGGGGTATGCCCCTTGTAGCTTGTACTAATTTTATTTTCATCTATATATTTCGCTGACTTACCAAAAAAAAGTGTGAGTTTCAAAACTATTTAACTTTAGGAAAATTTTCGGAACAAAAGTTTTCCTTCAATCTTTTTGAAAAATAATTTAGAAAACCCTTAAAATAATTTTAGGATTTTCGTTGTGGCAGAAAACCAAGAACCAAAAGTTAATTAACTAAACCTCACGATAAAACACGTATTTATAAGTTAGAAATCCAGCTGCTAATAAATAAAAAATAATTAAATATATATGACGTGACCTGAATGGTCACATCACACATATTAATATAGTTGCCCAGCGAAAGATATACCTATATATATTTTTTATTAATCTCATGAATATTTGCTTAGCATAAAAATTTATTTATCTCACAAATAAATAATTCATCTCATGAATTCATATTTTTTTTATATTTTCAAACGATACTTAAGTTGAGGCTTGTAAAAGGGCCTCAAGGACAATCTAACTCTAACTCTAAATCGGTCAAATCTGATTATCATCTCAAGATAACAATTGATTACCATTTAATAAAACTTAATTCCACTAAATAAGTTTTATTGCACTCTACAATTAAATATATTCACTCAAGAATTTCTCAAACAACTATTATTACGACAGTTAACCCCTCTATTAGATATCCGCGAGCAAAAGTAACCTTAACTACTATTGTTACTTTTCTCACATCGTTCACCATTGTTCCTGACTTGCCCTTCTCAAATAATTCAATAATACAGAAAAAAATTTTGTATTAATTCCAAATGTCAAACATATAGAATATTTTGTCCAAAGATTCTAAAATGTGTTCGTATATTTGCGAATTAACTAGAGGGATATCTTTATCTCATTAGAGACTATAGATTTCATGTAAAACAATTGTTCCTGCTACACTCAATGTTGTTACCAAACGTAGTAAGATTTAAGTCAATGCACTTTCACTATTCACAACCTACAGCTACTCTGCTACTGTTTGGTCCAGAGTGTCCTCTCGCACCTCTTTTTCCTGGCCCACGCTTCCATGGTGCGAGCTGGTTCAGTGGGCTGCTACCAGGCTTCATGGCCGCGGGGTGGATCGAATTCTTGCCCGCCTTTGTTTCTTCGCTACGGCTTACATCCTCTGGTATGAGCGTAACCAGAGGATTCATCGGTCCCAGTCCAGGCCTTCTGCAGCCATCACTGAGGAGATCATAGGATTGGTCCGCAGTCCTCTGATTGCTACCCCTACACTTCACGGTGCTCATCGCCACTCGCAGCTTCTGCAGGAGTGGGGGATTGAGCATTAACTTGTTTGCCTTCATTTGCTTGTTCTCTCTGTTTGATCATGTTGATCGTTGATACATCTTGCTTTGATTCTTTCTTTGATTGATTCTTTGATGTAGGCCTTCTGGCCTTGGCTTGGGGTATGCCCCTCGTAGACTTGTACATATATTTTGATTATATACAGTATTTATCACTGATTTACCAAAAAAAAAATCAAAGCAACGAACAATCCATGCACGAGTTTAGACTATTTCTTAAATTTAGAGTTATCATCTCACAAAATTAATTATTTCTAATTGCAGTTAAGAAACAAGTAATTCAGGTGGTCCTGCTCAGTGTTCGAATCTTATAGACAACACCAACAAAATACTTTTGGATCCGTATCCACATGATCAAGACAGGTCATTTAAAGTATAATATGATAGTCTTATCAGACAAGTTGTCCATACTCATCATACTTTGGCAACATATCACTAGTTTGATCAAAGTTTATATGTGGTTCAATCTCATTGACGACTTAAACCAAACTTGAAATGTCATCTTCGACTATGTCCATCTCATGGAAAGTTTTAGAAAATAATCACACGCATGTTTGACTTATAAAATATAATCAGATAATAAATAAAATAATTTCATTTATTTAATGTTTAAAACTAATTAATTGGGTTTTAAGGACACCAATTCCAACAAAAACTACTACCTACATCCTTAATAGGGTTCTTTCTAAATCTGTTCACAAAACTCCTTTTGAACTTCAGACTGGTAGAAGACCTAATTTGAAACATTTTCACATTTGAGGACATAGCCAAGCCAAATTAAAAATTTACAACCATATTGAAAAGAAAACTTTGAATAGAACGTGCGTGATTGTGTTTACTCTTGTAAGAACGAAGTGGTATTGGAAGAAAATGAAGTCATAGTTCTTGTATCTATCATTCATAAAAAGGTCGTTAGTCAACCTTTACATGAAAATGAAGGTCGAGTCCCACATGAACAACTAATAGGTGAAAAAGTTCAACAAACACAAGAAATAGATCAGCCTTAACCTTGGAATATTTCTATTGAACCCAGTCTAAGTCATTCAAATACAGAGCATAGGTCTCATATTCCCAGTAATTATGTTGTATACTTGACTGATAATGGTGATGTAGGAGATTTTAACAACCCAATTTCTTACAATGATGCCTTTTTTCTCATCATAACTAGAAAAGTAGCTTGAAGCGATGAAGGATGAAATGCAGTCTATAACATCGAAAAGTTACAAGATTTGTTAGAATTACCTAATGGATATAAATCCATTGGATGTAATTGGGCATTTAAGACTAGAAATGATTTTATAGGAAACATATATCATTTTAAGGCAAAACTAGTGGAAAAAGATTATACTCAGAAAAAAGGGATCGATTATATGGAAATATTTTTCCCTGTTTCTTCAAATGATGCTTTTAGAATTGTTATGAGTCTTGTATCACATTTTGATTTAGAATCACATCAAATGAATTTTAAAACAATTTTTTTAAATGCGAATGAGAAGAAGAGGTATACATCATGATTTAACCTCAGAGTTTTATAGAAAAAGGGAAAGAACATTCAGTGTGTAAATTTAAGAAATTGATATATGGCTTCAAGCAAGTCTCTCATAAGTGGAATTTAAAATTTGTTGAAGTTATACTTGATCTTGAGTTTGTGGAGAATAAGGTTGATGAATGCATATACATTAGGATTAGTGGAAGTAAATTCATCATTTTGGTACTATATTTTGATGACATTTTATTTTCTTAAAAATGACTTTGGCATATTGTATGAGACAAAGAAACTTTTGTCTAAACTTTTGATATGGAAGATAGGGGGGTTCAAAACATGTTGCCCTTAAATTTCTCAGGGTTAGGGACATGGTTAAAGATGGTGATGTAACAATCAAGAAGATTAGTACCAAATCTATGATTCCTAACTAAATACAACCAACTACCTTCAAACAAAATACATAAAACATGAGTATTTTGGAGTCAAGATTAGCGAGAGTCAGCAGAACTGCGAATTTGACGACGATGTCAACAACTAGATTAAAGTGGGCTGGCACAAATGGAGCATGGCCTCCGTGGTACTTTGCGATAGAAAGTTCTCACTAAAGCTAAAGGATAAATACTATAAGACGGTAGTGAGACCGGTTATATCTTATGGGGCGGAGTGTTGGCCAATGAAGCATCATCTTACATAAAAGATAAAGGTGGAGGAGAAGAGGATGCTGAGGTGGATGTGCAGACACACTAGAAAGGATAGGATCAGAAACAACGTCATTAGAGGCAAATTGGGAATGACCTCGATTGAGGATAAATTAAGGGAGCAACGTTTAAGTTGGTTCGGTCATGTTAGGAAGAGATTGCTCATAGCTCTAGTTAGGAGATGCGAACATCCCTATACTACGTTAGGGAGGACAGAGAGAGGCAAGCCAAAGAAGAGATGGTTGGAGATGATCCGATAGGACCTCACCCACATAAACCTATGGGAGGAGATGGCCTTAGATAGAGCTAGATGGAGGGCAAGCATAGGGGTAGCCGATGTAGCGGCGTAAAGTAGGGCATCTTACTGCTTGCACTAGAGTTTCTAGGGGTCTAGACTTCCTATTCGGTGCAAGTACTGGCGCACCTATTTGCATATCTACATACCTGAGCACTTGTGCACTTACGTACTTGACGACTATTTTCCTTCTAGTATTGCTTGGCTTATGCTATGGGTTGCTCTAATAATATAATGCTCTTCTGCTTCCAGGTACTATGCTTCCATGACGACGAGATCATCAAGTTCGGGGTCCTAGAAAACAGCCTCTCTTAGAGGTAGTACCTTAAAGGAGGAAGGGTACATCCATGCCCCCAGACCCCGCTTCTACAGGAGCCCTTATGGCACTGGGGCTGTTGTTGTTGTTGTTGTTGTACATATGATACACATAGTATTGTCTTTATACTATTTGTTTTTCGTGGATATTTTATGTTTGAAGATCTTAGTGGCACCCATTTCCACAGGATGAACTTATTATAAAATTTTTGTGATTATTTAAGTAATTTAAAGGTCTCTAAGGAGATGATTAAAATTTGTCTAAAGGCATGTTAAGCTTTCTTATAGGTTTGGTTGCCTTGACTAGAAAAGAAATCTCTTCTAAATGATGTCAATTGTCATTGATTAGAAAAAATAATAAATTTCAGTCGAAATTGTAAAACTTGAACCACATGTTTATGATCCATGTTGGAGTTGCTACAGTTTTGTAATCATAGATAAGAGTCATACCTCGAAAAGATGTGATTATTGTTGTCATTCAAATATTAGCAATTTAATTGGGAACTGATATAGATGAATTTAGAGGCTTTGGTTATATTGATATGACGTACATTTGGCCATGACTAAATTATTTTTTTGAAACCTTTTATAATAAAATTTATTTAAAATGAGACCATTCTGAATTTTTATAAGTACTATTATATTTTTTATATATTTTGTTTTCTAATCAATTATGTCCAAGAGGGAGAATGTTAGAATTTTGGGCTTAATTAATTGAGTTAGCCTGAAAACATAATGAGAAAAGCCCATTTCATTATGATATAAACTAAGCTTAAATCTAATTATGTATTGTGTTTGGCTCATTGTAACATATGAGTTTAGATTGGTAGTGTATTTTAGCCGAGTTGTGCTCGAGCCTGCCAGGCTCAAGGTACAGCTCGTTTGCATTAAGCTCGACTTAGGCTCAGCTCAAAGCTCCCTAAGTCAGAAAATTCAAGCTCGAGCTCTACTCATTAAAAGCTCAGGCTCGACTCAGCACGTCTCAGCTCCGGTTGATCTGAGCTCAGGAAGTTTCAAGTTAAGCTTGCAATAATTCAGCTCATTTAAGCTCAATTTAGGCTCTCGTTTAAGGACGGGCTCGCTCAACTCAAACTTGGCTTTATAGGGCATACTTTATCAAATATATTATATTAAAAAAGACTTGCTTAGGCTCAATTAGACTTGTGACCCTATGAGCTCGGGCTTCGTTAGCCTCAGGCTCTGCTCAATAAGCTAAACGAGCTGGCTTCTTTGGAGCTTTATGACATGCTAGCTCATAAGGCTTGGCTCATTTAGACCCCTAAAATGGACTATGAAAGTCCAATTGGAATAAAAGGACTTGTGATGGATAGACCTAAATATTTGCCTATATAAAGGGTTCACCTTTTCCTTACAATAATGACTTCAATAACATTTGTCCCTGATCATGAGCCAAGAAAAGTCTTAGAGAACTTTCCCATCTTTTCCCCTTTCTCGATTGATGGATACCATATTGGGTGAAAGGAAGTTTCGTCGCAGGCGTAGCCACTGGTTATACTTAATATATCAACAATCATGGATGCAAATGCTAATGCTTCGATTAGTTATATTTTGCTCAAGTTGGTGTTGTAATCAACAATTCCTATGAGAGGATGAGAGGGATAGATCTTGGCCGCCTATTAAAATATATGACCAAGATTTGTTGAGTATTAAAAAAAAAAAAAAAAAATCCCTCCCATACCCCTTCTTATCTCTCTCACATACCATCCCTCACCAAGTCACCGGTCATTGCCCTGCCACTCTGTCATGTCGCTATCCATGCAGTCACCCCCTTCTCTCTCCCTCCCAAATATAATTGTTTTTTTTTTTTTTTTTTTTGCAGTATTGGGAGGGAGAGAGAAGGGGGGTGGCAGCATGGTGGTAGCGACTCGACAAGGTGGCTAGGTGGCGACCAGTGACTTGGTGGGGGACGGGGTACAGGGGAGAAAGAAAGAATGGGTATGCGAGGGAAATTTTATAATTTAAATACTCAACAAATCTTGGTTGTCCATTACAATAGATGGCCAAGATCTCTTCCTCTCGCCCTCTCACTAGAATTGCCCCATATATATACTCAATTTGTTTGTAAAAATGTGGCAAATATAATACGATTACAAAACGTAATTTGAAATACTTAGACATGTGAATATAGACAACAATTGGATCGAGGTGAACATGAGGCGGGTAATGGATACCCATTAAATACCTATGGACAGCGGAATGGGTATGGTTATTAGTTTGTACCCATTGGACCAAGTATAAGTATCCACTTCATGTTGGTGAAATTGGATTAATGAGTGGTTAAAACATAACCTCAATAAGTAAAATGATACGGAGGTCAATAGAATCAAACTTGAGGGTAACAAAAAGATGAACAGAGACGACATAAAGTATAAACAACAAAAAAGGAAAGAGTGAATAGAAGAATTGATGGGTCGTGGAGAAGTATACTGCTTTAAGTCGTTTATTCCCCCACACAGGTACAACGGGACCAATGGCACTTTGACCCCCAAGGTTAACACCTTGCCGACCTCAATCGTGTACTACATGGAGATGGACTGGAGCACACCACAACTTGCTTAATAATGGAGAAAAAAAAGAACTTTGAGTGAAAGAAAGCAGATGGAAAATTCTATGTTTTCTGTGAAATTTAGTGTGTTGAATGACTCACCAAAGTGCGGTATTTATAGATGAAATACTAGCACGTTAAGGAAAAGATCCTGGTCAAAACATCCGGGCTTCAATAAGGAAATTGATAGATATGGAGTACTAAGAATCCATCTTCAGTTAAAGCAACAACAGTTATAGAAAGAGTGGGAGTTGATACAGTCCAAAAAATAAGGAGATCAAACTTATGAGCTCAATTTGAGAAATGTATGTACTTGAAGATTGAGGAAAATCATCTTCCTTTCCATCCATTCGCTAAATGTGTAAGCTGCCAATCCCTAAAATGGACTGTAAAATTTATACTCGAAGATGATGCCCCTCATAAGTCCGATTTGATAAATGAATATATTGAAATAGCAGAGGGAACTAATACTTTACGTATAATACAGATGTTTGAACAGTAAAGTTGCTATAGACAAATGACACAAGAACATCTTTAATGAATAAATTAATCATATCAAATGTCCAACAAGAAGTAAAGATGCTTATTTATGATAAAATTAAAGGAGACTCAAAATGGCAATAAAAAAATGTTGTTGTAAATATTGGATATTCTTCTTGTAAAATTTTTATTGTTAATATTGGATACTATTAAATATCTTACAAAATTAGAAATTATGTACAAGAAATATATATATATATACACTTGTAAAGAGGCAATAAAAGGGATACAAAAAAATGAATTAAGAGAATTCTAGAGAAACTTATGAAATATTTGTGAAATAGAAAAACTTTGTCTGGTTCCTAAGTTCTAGAATAAAATACTATCTACATTTTGTAAATATATTTGAGTTTGTATTTTTAGTCTTATTTTGTTGAGTATAATATGTCCCTAGTTTTATAACACGTTATCAGCACGAGCCTCTAGCCAGCTAAGGAATATCATATACTTGTGGTAAGTTATTACACCCTAATCTTTGTGATTTATAATGGCCAATCTTACTAAGCTTGAGTTTATTGCTTTGATATAACTGACAAAAATTATTTGCCTTAAGCCCTTGATGCTATGAATCCCGAAGATACAATTAAAAGAGAAAATAGCGCATCCCTACAGAATTACGCTAAAGTAATGATATTTCTCAGGTATCATATCTATGAAGAATTGAAAGCCGAGTATCTTACTATAAAGGAGCCACTTGTCCTTTGGCTGAATTTAAAGGAGGGGTTTGATCATAAAAAAATATGCGATCTTCCTTAAAGCACTCTATAAATGGATTCACCTACGATCGTAGGATTTCAAAACTGTCAGCGAGTATAACTCTGTAGCATTTAGTATTATCTTCCGACTGAAATTATGCGGAGAAAATATTACTGAGGAGGATATGTTAGAGAAAACATTCTCTACTTCTCATGTCTCGAATATGCTCCATAAAAGCAATATCGAGAGCGAAATTTCAAAAATTACTCAGAGTTAATATCATGTCTTCTTGTTGCTAAGCAAAACAATGGAATGTCAATGAAAAATCATCAGTCATGACCAACTGGATCAGAGCCACTCATTGAAGTGAATGCTACATCCCACGACAATGCTACATATAGCCATGGTCATTGTCGTGGTCATGGATGTGGCCGTGGTTGTGGACCTGGTCGTGGCCGTGATCATGGTTGAGGTTATAGCCGTGATCATAATAACTAGCACCATGGTAATCAAAATAGACCAAAGTTTAAGAAGTCCGACAACAATGAAGAGAAATATAAAAGGGAGAAAACCTATCAACAAAATTCATCAAAAGACATGGAAACAAATTGTTATCGCTGTGGTATAAAATGTCACTAGTTGCATACCTATTGTACGATTGAACATCTGGTGAATCTCTATCAAAAATGGTTGAAAGAGGTAGGAAAACATGCATAAACAAATTTTTCTGAAGATTATTCTCCACTTAATGTGATACATCTTGTTGTTTCTAATTTCTTTGAGGATGCTAGTAAAAGAATTGATCATTTGACAGGCGATAGAAATGTTAAACTGGACTGAGGTTTTTTTTTTCAAGTTATGTCTTTTATACTAAAGTTTGTCTTACTTTTAATGAAATAATATTGTTTTGTGGTGTGTAATTCAGTATAATATTATGTTTTGATATTTCATCTTAATGAATTATTTTCAATAAAATCGAGCTTGATCGACTATATTTGTAAAGTAAAATTCAAAAGTATTGTTATAATATAGTCATTTTGAAACTTTACTCATTACACTTTTGTAACTTTATTAATGCATAACATAAATAGAGTTTCACTAATACACATATATTTTATATTTGAATAAACATGAATTTGGTCAAAGATGGAGATTTATGTCTAGCTGACAGTGCAACAACAGTTGGGGAAAATATAAATTTTGTTAGAAAAATAAGCTCTGATACCGATTATTGGGTTCACAATTTTTCAACTATGGTCACAACAAGGGGTACCTATTAGAGCACTTAAAGTAGAAGACTATTTTCTCTACCTAAGTCTCCGGTCGGAGAGTCACGCTTCTTGACACCTCTCATGTGAGAATTCCCGGAAAAAGGTTTATCTCTATAAACCCTTAGCCCTAGTACCGGTTGTTGGGACGATTTTCAAAAATTCTCCCTAAGGTTTATGCAGCGGAAGGGGTTTAGAATTCATAATTCTAAACCTAAGGTTGATTTAAAAATCCTAATTTTGAATCTACAGATCTAAATTCATAATTTAAATCTATGTATCTAAATTCTTAATTTAGATCTACAGGCCTTTTACTCTAATACATTCATAACAATACATAAACTTAAACAGCCATAATAACAAATACTATAAATAAATAGAAAAGCGAAAACAAAAAGAAGAAGGAAAGAAGAACATACTTGGAATTGCTCCAATAATAAACAATACCAAGGAAATCGAGAACCCGCGATCTTCTACCTGATGACCTCGAGCTGCACGGAGGGTGGGCCCTAAAAAATATTAAATTAGGAAAGAAAAATTTTAAAGGAAATTTTTCTCTCCAATTAAGTCTCCAAAATAATTTCAGAAACCCTAAAAAATTTTGTTTCAATTGAATGCCAAACCCTTGGAATAGGCACCTCTATTTATAAGAGTGTATCGGAGCGAAAAAAAAAAGCTAATTTTTCGATGTGAGATTCGCAATTAAAACATCAAAACGCCTCGTTTCAATTTTAAATAGTCCAAAACGCAACATTTTTTGGATCAGGTCAAACGAGCCTTTTTTTTTGGCTTTTGAATTGGTGTGACACTTGGTGGCCCATGATCTGCTCGCCTGTGCTCACGCAGATTGCCCAGGAGCGAGCCAGCGTGCGACACATGTCGTGAGCTGGTTCGTCTGATTCTGGTCACACAGATTGCGAGCTGTTTAAATGCGATTTTGATTTTTTTTTTTTTTTGCTTTATTTTCCACATGTAAAAATTCATATTATGAATTTTAATTTTTCAAAATTATTTTATTTTATAATTTTCAATTCTTATTCATATAAACTAATTTACCCATCTCATGAATTCTTTAATAATTTTCCAATAGTAAAAAATACAGAGGCTTGTGCAGGGATCTCAGGGACAATTTAAGTCTAGCTCCAAATGGGTTAAATTAATCATCTCATAAAATAATTTAATTACCACTTAATGAGACTTAGTTCTACTAAATAAATCTCACTGCACTCCAGACTTATATCATTTATTCAATATCTCTCTAATAGACTGTATTAATGACAAAAACCCCTCCACTAGATGTCCATGACGAAGAATAAGTATAACTACTACCATTATCCTTCTCATAGATTCTCCATTAGTTACCGACTGGCTCTTCACTGAATAATTCATTTATACTTGAACATATTCATTGTATAAATTCCAAATGTCAAACACTTGGAATACTTTGGCCAAAGTTTTCGAACTATTCAAATATTTGCGAATCAACTAAGGGGACATCTGTATCTCATAAGAGACTGTAGATTCCCTATTGAATACCTGATCCTTGTCACACTTAACGCCGCTACCCAGTGTACGCGGGAATTCTGTCATGCATTTAGACCTTACTTATAGTACACCAAAGTAACTAATGCTCCATGCATAAGTCCAGAATACCCTCTGGATTTAGAGTCATCGTTCAAACAGTACAACGTGAATCATTCATCTCCATAGTAGTCTAGAAATAAGTAACCTACATGGTCTAACTCAGTGTGTCAATCTTATTAAACACACCAATCCAACACTTTCGGATCTCTGTCCACATGACTAAAACAAGTCATCTAAAGTTTCACGCTATAGTCTTCACATACAAGTGATCCAAACTTGTCTTTGACTACGAGCTTTTCAAACAACAATCCATACCATTTATTCCAAGTCTGTCTGTGGCTTAGTCTCACAAACCACTTAGAACAAATATATAAATTATAGTCTGAGGACTACACCCATCTCATGGATGTCTCACAAAAGAAAATCACATGCAATATAAATGCTCGCTTACAAATTTAACTAGAAAATGACTGGAACTTTAATTTTATTTATTAATTAAAATAATATATCCAGAATAAATCTGAATTTTAGGACACTGTTCCTAACAACAACACACACTATCCTCAAAAGCAGAATATATTTTTCTTAGGTACGATTAGCTAAAGCAAATGTTAATACAATATCAGGTGTTTCAAATTTAGTTGAAGGCTCCGAAAGAGCATATGTTATGCTTCCTGGAGGATCAAAACTAAACATAAGCGATGCTCCGTTTTCTAGTAGATCACAAACAAGCTTGATCAATTTCTGATATATTCGTCGCAATGGTTATCACATTGAGGCAATAAATGAGGGTGACAAAGAATATCTTTATATTATATCGCTTAACTCCAAAAGAAAGAACGTAGTAGAAAAATTGTTAGTACTTTCTTCTAGGTCATATTATACTTATATAAACCCAATTGAATCCAATACAGTGGTTAACCAGAAGTTAACTAATTACAAAAATTCACCTTATGGCATGACCAGATATAATGATGATGAGAAAAATCATTGAAATTTCTCATGGACACTCATTAAAAAACTAGAAGATTCTTTCACATGGTGAAATTTCATGTGCTGCTTGTACCCAAGGTAAAATGATTATTAGACCATCCTCAACTAAAGTTGGGGTTAAATCTTCTACATTTTTGGAAAGTTGGGGTTAAATCTTCTACATTTTTGGAAAAAATACAAGGAGACATATGTGGGCAAATTATTCCATCATGTGGACCATTTCGATATTTTATGGTATTAATAGATGCCTCAACACGTTGGTCACATGTATGCCTATTATCTACTCGCAATGTAGCATTTGTGAGACTTCTTACACAAATAATCCAATTACATGCTCAATTTTTTGGATTACACGATCAAAAAGATCCGTCTTGATAATGTAGGAGAATTTACATCCCAAGTTGTTAATGACTGTTGTATGTCGATTGGCACTACATTTGAGCATCTTGTGGCTCACCAACATACATGAAATGGCCTTGCAGAATCCTTGATCAAATGTCTGCAACTAATTGCTAAATCACTACTCATGAAAACAAAGTTTCCTAGCTCTGCATGAAGGCACGCTATATTACATGCTACAGCACTGATTCATGCTAGGCGAACTATTTATCATAAATACTCCCCACTGCAACTTGTTTCTGGTCAAGAACCAAATATATCCCATCTACGAATTTTTGGTTATGCTGTGTATGTTCCAATTGCTCCACCCTAGCGCACAAACATTGGTCCACAAAGAGGACTTGGAATTTATTTTGTGTGTGAATCTTCGTCAATTATAAAATATCTCGAACCATTGACGGAAGATATTTTTACAACACGGTTTGCAGATTGTAATTTTGACAAAACAATGTTTCCAGAACAAGGTGGAGGAAAACTAAAGCTAAAAAAGTGAGAAATTGTGTGGAATGCATTATCGATATCACATTTTGATCAGCTTACAAATCAATGTAAAATAAAGATTCAAAAAATTATCAATTTACAAAATATTGTAAACCAATTACAAACTGCATTTGTTGATATAAAAAGAGTGACCAAGTCACATGTTCCAGCTATAAATGCTCCTATTCAAATTGCTATTCCAAATGAACAGTCTTCTAAGACATTGGCAAGTACGTCTACTACATGCCAAAAGTTTGGTAGACCTGTTAGTTCTAAATATGAGAATCCAAGAAAGAATAGGGAACAAAATAAAGAAGTTGTTTCCTCTATTAAAACTCCTGAAGAGGTTCAAATGCAACTCCAAGAAAAAGATATAGAGGATAAAATGATTCTTCGAGGATATCAAGTACTTGAGAATTGTAAAAATGATGAAAATATCGAGAATGAGGAAATCTCAATAAACTATGCTATTAGTGGCAGACAATGAAATCGAAATAAGATGATTATTGATAAAATGTTCGCATATACTATAGCCACTAATTTGACCAAAGAAAGTGAAGATCTTGAATCTAAATCTATTCAAGAATGTCAAAAAAGAAATGATTGGACAAATTGGAAAGAAGTAATTCAGACGGAATTAGATTCACTTGCGAAACGTACCGTTTTTGGACATGTAGTCCAAACGCCTGAAAACACGAAACCCGTAGGCTACAAGTGGATACTTGTAAGGAAAAGAAATGAAAAGAATGAGCTAGTCAGATATAAACCACGACTTGAAGCTCAAGGTTTCTCACAAAGACCTAGAATTGATTATGAAGAGACATATTCACCAGTAATGGATGCAATTACATTTAGATTCTTAATAAGCCTGGCTGTCTCTGAAAGACTAAACATGTGTCTTATAGATGTGGTAACAATTTATCGATATGGGTCACTTGATAATGATATCTATATGAAAGTCCCCAAAGGACTACAAACGCCAGATGCATATAGCTTAAAACCTCGAGAGCTGCGTTCAATTAAATTATAGAGATCCTTGTATAGATTAAACAATCTAGGTGAATGTGGTACAATCTTCTTAGTACATACCTTCTGAGAGAGGAATATGTGAACAATCCCATGAGCCCATGTGTTTTAATTAAGAAATCAAACTTCGGATTTACTATAATTGCAGTCTATGCTAATAGTTTAAGCATCATAGGAACTCCTAAAGCGATTAAGCAAGCTGTTGCATATCTGAATAAGGATTGAGATGACAGACTGAAGGGCAAAATATTATCTTAGCCTACAAATAGAGCACTTATCTAATGGAACTTTGGTCTATCAATCTATTTATACAGAGAAAGTGCTAAAACAATAATATGGATAAAGCACATCTGTTAAGTACCCCAACGGTCGTTGGGTCCCTTGATGTAAATAAAGGCCATTTTTGCCCTCCAGAGAATAACAAAGAAATTCTTGGCCCTAAAGTGCCATATCTAAGTGCAATAGGTGCACCGATGTATCTTGCTAACTACACGAGACCAGATATAGCCTTTTTAGTTAACTTATTAGCAAGATATAGCTTAACTCCCACCCGAAGACATTGGAATGGTATTACGCATATATTTCGGTATCTCCATACTACATTTGATATGGGATTATTCTATTTGAAGCAATCAAATCCAATATTGGTTGGATACGTGGATGCTGGATATTTGTCTACTCCACATAAAGGTCATTCCCAAACATGATATTTATTTACCTATGATGATATTGCTATATCTTCGTGATCCACAAAACAAACAATACGACAACTCCTTCAAATCATGTCGAAATACTTGCACTTCATGAAGCAAATAGATTATGTTCATGGTTGAGATCTATTATTCAACATGTTCAGGAGAAATGTAGTCTTCCAATAATCAGGGAGAGTCCAACAATACTGTATGCAATGCTGCATGAATTGCTTAAATCAAAGGTGGATACATTAAAGATGACATAACTTAACATAGTTCACCAAAGTTTATCTTTACTCACGAGCTCTAAAAGACAAGTGAAATACATATTCATCAAGTTTGCTCAAGTGAGAACCTAGAAAATTTATTCACGAAAGCATTTCCAACAACAACTTTTGAGAAACTAGTTCATAAGATTGGTATGCGTTGACTCAGGAACTCCACTTACTAATATATTCATATGAGGGGAAATTAAATACACACTATACTCTTTTTCCCTTCACTATGGTTTTTGTCCCACTAGGGTTTTCCTAGCAAGGTTTTTAACGAGGCAGGCATAAATAACGCGGACACTATGCACTTTCAAGAGTTTGTGTCCCATAACGTTTAAAAGGAGAATATGCAAAGGGAGAGTATTGTAAATATTGGATATTCTTTGAGTACAATTTTTATTGTTTATTTAAGATAATGTTAATGTAAGAAATTATTAAATATCTTAGAAAATTAGAAATTATATAAAAGAGATATATATATATATATAGTGTGTGTGAGTGTGTGTCTGTAGCTGACAAGTGATATATATATATATAGTGCTTGTGTGCGTGTGTGTAGCTGACAAGTGATATCTGCGTGTCATCACTGGGCTTAACAATACGAGTCACCATTGTCTCATGTGAATATATACATACACTTGCAAAGAGGCAGTGTAAGGGATACAAAAAAAATGAATTAAGAGAATTTGAGAGAAACTTATGAAATATTTGTGAAATAAAAATTTTTTGGTTTCTGAGTTTTGGAATAAAATACTATCTATTTTCTTTAAATATATTTGAGCTTCTATTTTTATTCTCGTTCTGTTAAGTATAATGTATCCCTAGTTCTATAATAATTGCTTATTTATTCCCTAACTGGCAACTTATACCAAACCCGACATGCTCGAACATGAAAACTCCACCAAGTTATCACCATCATCAACCTTTTTTACTTGTTTTGAGACTTCAACTGCTGCACCCTTTCCTCAGTGTCCTTCAATGCCTTCCCGTATTTGCTTATCAACTGTTTCATATAGGCACCAAAGAAAAGTAATTGGATAATCAGTTAGTAAAATATTGTATATAAATTAAATGGGATCCAATTTGTACATACATTATTCAACTATATACATGAAAACCTTGGTCAAAAGTTTGTAGACTTATAAAAGTCAAGGATAATTTTAGTTACACCAGCAATAGCAGAAACGTAAAACATGGTAAATGGTAGGATATAATCAATAATTTGAGAGTTAAAGTGACTAATTTAGCAAAATATAGATAACAGATATTTTCAATTATTATTTATTTTTTAAATAGAAAAATATAGATACATGTTATAATATTGTATTATACAAATAACAAAAAAAAAAAAAGCATAACTTTCCATATTATTGCAATGATGATTCATAAATGCCCTTTTAAATAAGGAAATGCGAATATGTGTCTAAAATGTGTGTTATTTGCGAATTTTACTAATAGAGAGATTTAGATTGTGGTTGCTCGATGTACAATGTTTTTCCTATGCTAGATTCATTCATGTAGCTAGTAATTTTTCATCCCCAGCCAGACGAAAACTGCAAGTATCGGGTCAAAATCAAAAAAATACAACCCTCAAAAGCGCTCGAGAAAAAAAAATGAGGAAAGACCTAAAGACTACCTCGTCGAATCCATCCTAAAAAACGATGAGATGAGGGCATATCATAATATTGTCACCAGCAACACGTATCAACATGCCATGCTTCTCACATTGTGCCCCAATAAATGCACTTAACCCTGTACATGCATCAACATGGAAAAAAACCAGTACTTAATGAACCCACTTAGGCATATCAGTCATCTTGCAAACCTTTAGGGGACATTAATACATAATGTTAAATTTCACTAAGCCTTTAGGCCCAACCCATGGAATTGGCATACATGAAGTACCCATATAAGCCCAAGTGCGATTCTATTTTAAAACCAATTTGCGTTAAATGGAGTGACCTATTAGACTTATATGTTGATCATTTTCTCTCTCACAATTCCTATATGGGATTCTAGCTAAACTCACATATGGAGTCCTAAAATGCAGAAAAGCATATATTTTAGAGAGAGAGGAGAAAAAAAAAGCCAAGGATTTGCACAAGCAAGGCCTTATTGTTGCTTGTTAATTGCATTCTTTATTGTTGCTTTATTATTTTGTTTTTGCTTTTTAGGGTTGAGGGTCCTCCAACACAGCCTCTGTTTAGAGTAGCACCCTACAGAGGTAAGACAGCTTATATCTCCCCCCCCCCCCCCCCCCCCCAAAAAACCCTGCTCCAAGGAGCCCTTGTGGCATCGGGTTTGTTGTTGGTGGTGTTGTTGCTATTGTTGTGTAAACAAGGCCAATCTTGTCCACATGGCTAAAAAGCTTAATCTGCCAGGTTCGACGAGAAGAAACATACATTCATCAAAGAGAGATTATCAAAAGAGATCGGAAAGCAAAGGAAATGTAGTCCACCCCCGTTAAGGTGGAAATGGATCGTTTAGAGACTTGTTAATAACTTCAGTTACGAGAATTAAGCTAGTTCCCGTAATCTGCATGATAGGACAATGACGTCATTAAGCATTCCTTAAGTGTAGCTTTCGAGAAGCAGGGATTGATATACACCTCGCCAATTATAGGACTATCAGAGAAGACTCTCATTTCATCTAAAAATTTTGGTACAAGCCTTCTTACTCACTCGACAATATTTCTTCCCCATCATGTCAACTATCAAGATAATTTTGAGGAACGTACCTAGAAATATTTCTTTGCTTCATACAAGTCGTCGGGTTGGGGGTCCTTCAAAAACAACCTCTCATTAGTAGCCAAAGTATAGGCCCACATGAGATCATAGGGTAGCACTCGGTGCGGGTTAAACTGTGTATATCTTACCCTCCTAAACCCTATCTCAGCAGGAGCCTCTTAGAGGCGCTAGGCTGTTGTTGTATCAGAGAAGTTGTCATTCCTTTTATTGCGCAATTGTCTTTCCTCGTGTTAATGTCTGCTTGAGTAAACCACATTATTGTAAGTTTAATTAATGCCACTTGTGTTTTTGACGAGAATAATCATTGCTCGAATCCAGTAACTCCATGCAAGGTCACTCACCACACGAAGTTCTAAAATACAAGAGGTGCTCCTGGACTCATATTTTGATACCATTGGATCGAGTTTTAGCCCAAGTGACTCAACCTATTTCAAGCGTAAGCCCATTTTAGTCAGTCTTATTCAAACAAACAAGCCGAGCCTGTTTGAAATAGCTCATGCTTAGCACAATGCAATACCAAAAGGACGCGAATGAGAAAATCTCAAGCTAAACTATCAATCTAATGTGCTCAAATGAGCCAAGTTTAAGCCTCAACGAGTAGAGCTCGAGCACACATAAGCCTAAATGATCCAACAAGAGTATAGATGATCTTAGACAAGGCAAGCTCCACTCCAAGCTTGCTAAGTTAGGTTCAAGCGCAACCAAACCAATTTGTGCTTCTATTGTAAGTCTCCAAGCTGTGTGAGCTTCAAGTTATGAAAAATGTTAGCAAGCCTAACCTTGAGCCCCATATTTGGGCTCAACTTGGCTCATTTACATCCTAGATGTCACTTCTGCACTACTTTCCAAAGTATCATAAGAACTTGTTATGTCCCACAAGTACAGGTTGCCAATGCTGAACTGTTCTTTCGATGTGCGGCTTGGACCAATAGCCCAAATATCACTAGAACTATGAATGATGTTTAATATACTCGAAGAAATGAGAGAAGGATCATACTTGTCGATCTTCAATGCTTCCAGTGTAATAGCACATGATATAGGATGCCCCAACTAAGTTAATCCAGGAGAAAATGAACTTGAATTTTCCATAATCAATGAACAATCATAGAATAACATAGCATCAAAAGTAGGAGTTCTTTATTTGAAGACATTTCCAGATAAAGCATCTTTGTCATACCAAATTTGTTACTTTAAGTGTATATGACTTCTGAAATTTAAGGGCTTGCAAGAACAGCTCCAATGGGCATGTATGCAGAAGATAAAGCCTGTCAAGAAAAAGAGATGGATAACAGTCTTTGATGCAAGAATATAGATATAGAGGCTTAAAATATTTGTACCTTTGCCATGGAGACAAGATCGGGTTTGATGTTGTATTTGCCACAGCTAAACTTCTCTCCAAGCCTTCCAGATGCACAAATGACCTTAATAAATGGGAAGACAGAAAGATTATGACGCAATGTCCAGCAGAGATGCACTTCAATATGTGTGACATCGGTGGTAAAGCCACTTTTTGTGGCAATTAGTTTTCTAATATTAGGTTCTGACAAGGCTTCCAATAATTATATAAGGTGGTGAATGAATTGTGGAGCATTCATGTTTTAGCCACACACGTGGTTGGCATTACTTGTATGAAGCTATGAGAATTTTCATATAAATAGGAAGGTCTTCAGCAAAGCAATTAATTGCAAGGCAAAGCAAGAAAGCCTTAGTTAGAGAGAAATTTTTCTGAGAAGATTTCTTGAGAAGAAGTTTGAGAGTTTCCTCCTTGTTTCTCCTTTGAAAATATTATTTTCCCAAAATTGATAGAGTTGTTTCTCCTATTGCAAGAGAGATTAGAATTGTTATCTCCTTGTATTTAAAGAGAAAGTGTTGTAATCCCTATTTTACAATAGTGAAATCCTCCTACACTTGCCCATGGTTTTTTACCCCAATTTGTTTGGGGGTTTTTCCACGTATAATATTTGTGTCCATTTTATCTTCATATTTCTCAATTTCGCTTTAGTTGTGTTTTAGTGTCAACCCATAAATATCCTAACAGTGGTATCAGAGCAAGAGGTTGAGGGGTGTGAAGCAGATCATTGTGAACGAAATGGCAACTACTACAAAGTTCGATGTTAAAAGGTTCAATGGGAGTAATTTCTCGTTGTGGAAAATTAAGATTAAGGCAATTTTGAGGAAGGACAATTGTTTGGCAGCAATTGGAGATAGGCCCGCACAAGTCACTGACAATGGCAAGTGGAACAAGATGGACGGCAACGCAATTGCCGATCTACACTTAGCACTAGCCGATGGAGTGTTATCTAGTGTGGCGGAAAAGAAGACTGCAAAGGAGATTTGGGATACTCTAACAAGACTGTATGAGGCCAAGTCACTACACAATAAGATCTTCTTAAACAGGAGACTTTACACTCTTCGAATGGAGGAATCCACATCGGTGACAGACCACATCAACACCATGAATACTCTATTTTCGCAACTTACATTGATGGGTTACAAAATAGAGACAGATGAACATGTGGAGCTTCTACTTCTACTTCAAAGTCTACCTAACTCTTATGATCAACTCATCATCAACCTGACGAACAACACCCTTACCGACTATCTAGTCTTCGACGAAATTGTAGCCGCTGTTTTGGAACCAGGCGCAAAAACAAGGAAGACAGACAGGCAGGTTCGTAACAAGCGGAAGCGTTGATAGTGACGAGAAGGAGATCAACGGAACGTGGCTCTAGTGGGAGTCAGAATCATGGTAGATCGAAATCAAGAAGTAAGAAGAATATTAAATGCTACGACTGTGGCAAGAAAGGGCACATCAAGAAGAATTGTTGGAACAAAAAAAAGAGTGGAGACCTTGAGTCATCAAATGCTCAAGGGAATGTAGCAAATACCCCAAATAATGGTGAAGTTCTATACAGCAAGGCAACGATGATAGATGGAGGCAGAAAGCGGTTTGCTAACGTCTGGTTACTAGACTCAGGAGCAACATGGCACATGACACCTCGAAGAGAGTGGTTCCACAAATATGAACCAATCTAAGGAGGTTTAGTACACATAGGTGATGATCATGCTTTGGAGATCACTGGTACTGGTACTATCAAGATAAAGATGTTTGTTGGTACGATTCACACTATTGAAGAGGTACGACACGTGAAGGGCCTAAGGAAGAATCTATCATCTTTGGGCCAAATAGATAGTCTTGGATGCAAGACCCATGTTGAAAATGGGATCATGAAGATTGTCAGAGGTGTGCTTGTGGTTATGAAGGTAGAAAAGATCGCAGCTAATCTATTCATGCTTAAAGGAGAAACACTTCAAGAAGCTGATGCTTGTGTCGCGTCAACCAGTAGGGGAGAAGAGTTGACGATGATGTGGCATCTCAAACTAGGCCACATGTCGGAACGAGGTTTGAAGATTCTCTCCGACAGAAAGCTGCTTCCAGGGCTCAAATCGGTGAATCTACCTTTTTGTGAGCATTGTGTTACTAGTAAGCAGCATAGATTAAAATTTAGCAGATCTGATGCTAGGAGTAAATGCATTCTAGACTTGATTCACTCTAATGTATGGGAATCACCGGAAATGTCCCTAGGAGGAGCAAAATACTTTGTATCATTTAATGATGATTACTTCAGGAGATGTTGGGTGTATCCAATCAAGAAGAAGTCAGATGTGTTTCCAGTATTCAATGACTTCAAGGCGTAGGTGGAACTTGAATCTGGGAAGAATATCAAGTGCTTGAGGACAGACAATGGAAGGGAGTATATAGACGGTGAGTTTCTTGCTCTTTGTAAGCAAGAAGGTATCAAAAGACAATTCACTGTCACATACACGCCTCAGCAAAATGGAGTGGCGGAGTGGATAAATAGAACTCTTACAGAAAGGATGAGAGCAATGTTGAGGACTGCGGGTCAACCCAACTTGTTTTGGGCAGAAGCAACCAAAACTGCCTCTTATGTGATAAATCGGTCACCATCAATGGTAATTAATTTAAAGACGCCGATGGAGAAGTGGACTGCTAAGCCAGCTGAATACTCTACTTTACATTCATTTGGATGTCCTGTATATGTGATGTACAATGCCCAAGAAAGAACGAAGTTGGATCCGAAATCTAGGAGGTGTATGTTCTTAGGGTATGCTGACGTTGGGACGGGGTATCGCCTGTGGGATCCCACTACCTGCATGGTTATTGTCAGCAGGGATATGATCTTTGCAGAAGATCAACTATGATGGAAAGATGGAAATGATAGCACGTCAAAGGAGATTTTAGAGACTACAATGGTACAGGTGGAAAATAATCCAGTACAAGAAACTACAAATTCTACTGAAGCAGCACCAGAGCACGAGGTACAAGAACCAGTCCAGTCCGAGGCTCCAGAAGTTCGTCGGTCAACTTGTGAGAGAAGGCCGCCAACTTGGCACACGGAGTACGTTACAGAGAGCAATGTTGCATACTGTCTTTTAACGGAGGATGGAGAGCCCTTAACTGTCCATGAAGCTACAAGTAGCTCAGATGCATCTCTGTGGATGATAGCAATGCAGGAAGAAATTAAAGCTCTACACAAGAACAAGACATGGGAACTAGTACAATTACCAAGCGGAAGAAAAGCCATTGGTAACAAATGGGTCTATAAGATCAAGGGATATATCAATGATCAAGTAGAACGATATCATGCAAGATTGGTGGTGAAGGGATACCCTCAAAAAGAAGGTATCGATTTCAACGAGATATTTTCCCTGGTGGTTTGACTTACAACAGTCAAAGTAGTCCTGGCTATATGTGCTATGTTTGACTTACATCTGGAGCAGTTGGATGTAAAAACTGCATTTCTTCATGGAGAGCTTGAAGAAGAAATCTATATGCTCCAACGAGAGGGTTTTGCTGAAACAGGTAAGGAGAACTTGGTTTGTAGTTTGAACAAATCTCTGTACGGTCTCAAATAGGCACCGAGGTGTTGGTATAAGAGATTTGACTCCTTCATTGCTGGCCTTGGATACAACAAACTCAGTTCAGACCATTGTACATACTACAAAAGGTTTGATGGTGATAATAACTTTATTTTCTTAGTGTTGTATGTGGATGACATGTTGGTAGCAGGCCCAAACAAAGATCGAATCCAAGAATTAAAGGCACAGTTGGCTAGGGAGTTCGATGTGAAGGACTTGGGACCAGCAAACAAGATTCTAGGGATGCAGATTCACCGAGACAAAAATAATAGGAAGATTTAGCTTTACCAAAAGAACTACTTTAACAAGATCTTGCGACGCTTTAACATGTAAGATTGTTAGGCAGTTCCTACCCCACTTCCTGTTAATTTCAAGTTATCCTCAAGTATGTGTCCTAGCAATGAAGCAGAGAGGAGGGAGATGTCTCGAGTACCGTATGCATCAACAATGGGTATTTTGATGTTCGCCATGATATGTACAAGACCAGACATTCCACAAGCAGTGGGAGTGGTTAGTCAATTTATGGCGAATCCTGGTGGAGAGCATTACAGTGAAGAGGATTCTGAGATACATCAAAGGAACCTCAGATGTTGCATTATGTTACGAAGGATAAGAATTTACTGTGAGGGGCTATGTGGATTCAAATTTTGCAAGGGATCTTAACAAAAGCAAATCCACTACGAGTTATGTGTTTACACTTGCAGGAGGAGCTGTAAGCTGGGTTTCAAAACAGCAGAGTGTTGTGGCTCTATCTACAATGGAAGCAGAATATATGGCAGCTACACAAGCTTGCAAGGAAGCAGTCTGGATTCAAAGGTAATTGGAGGGGCTTGGGCACAAGCAGGAGAAGATTGTTCTATTTTGCGACAGTCAAAGTGCCTTGCACATCACAAGGAATCCAACCTTTCATTCATGAACAAAGCACATAAGGGTTCAGTACCACTTCGTTCGAGAAATAGTGGAGGAAGGAAGTGTGGATATGCAAAAAAATTCACACCGATGAGAACCTAGCAGATGTTATGACCAAGCCCATTAATACTGACAAGTTTGTATGGTGTAGAGCCTCGTGTGGCCTAGCTGAGACGTAAGCAAGCATGGTATTAACAAGTGAGGAAAAATGGAAGGATTACAAAAGTGACTTTAAGTGGGAGAATGTGATATCTGTGGTAAAGCCACTTTTGTGGCAATTAGTTTTCTAATATTAGGTTCTGACAAAGCTTCCAATAATTACATAAGCTGGTGAATGAATTATGGAGCATTCATGTTTTAGCCACACACGTGGTTGGCATTACTTGTATGAAGCTATGAGAATTTTCCTATAAATAGGAAGGTCTTCAGCAAAGCAAATAATTCCAAGGCAAAGCAAGAAAGCCTTAGTTAGAGAGAAATTTTTCTGAGAAGATTTCTTGAGAAGAAGTCCGAGAGTTTCCTTCGAGAGTTACTACAAAGAGAGATAAATCTTTTTTCTCCTTTGTAAATATTATTTTCCCAAAATTGATAGAGTTGTTTCTCCTATTGCAAGAGAGATTAGAATTGTTATCTCCTTCTATTTAGAGAGAAAGTGTTGTAATCCCTATTTTACAATAGTAAAATCCTCCTACACTTGGCCCTGGTTTTTTACCCCAATTTGTTCAGGGGTTTTTCCACGTAAAATATTTGTGTCCATTTTTATCTTCATTTTACTCAATTTTGCTTTAGTTGTGTTTTAGCACTGACCCATAAATATCCTAACAATATGTAAACTCGAAGATTTAAATACCTCACCTGCAATAAATAGAATATCATATTTCTTTACTACAGCTTGAACATATATGACAACGCCACCTCGGAATACAAGAAGATATACTTTGGGATTAGAAAACAGAAGAAATAATATGCAAACTATCCTACGTGATTTATTACCAAGAGCATGAGCTCAGAAACTAACAAAAAATCAAATTAGGGGTTAGGGTTCATCAAACCTAAAACCTGGAAGAACGCATGAGATTTGGGAGGAGGAAGTCGGAACTCCTCTTTTTTGATATATTATAGAATATGAGACGAGTTATAGAAAAATAAAATATCTAAAATATAAATACAAGCTTAGTGGCAGAAAGCCAAAAGCGACATGGGAAAAATCTAGGCCTATGAAATAAAACCAAAAACAAACAATATGATAAGGAGAAATGCAAAATGAAAAACAATTAAATAACTAATATGCCCTCACAAATTGGGAATAATGTAAAAAAGGGCATTGTATGCTAGGGTTCAGCGAAAACATCGGCTACTTAATGATAAGAAGCAATATGCATGAGACGAAGGCGGTTATCTTGAATCTTCTAACAAACAAAGTGACAATTAATTTCAATATGCTCAATCCGTTCATGAAACATAGGGTTAGTGGCTTGAATATCGCAAAAAAGTAACACAGCTCAAGGGTGGATAACATGAAAATCATGAAGTAGACCAATCCACCAAACATATTTACAATCAGCATTAGTTATGGTAAAATATTCAGCCTCTACAGATAAAGCATAAATAGGAGACTGTTTCCTAGAATTCCTAGTAACCAAGGAATCACTCAAATGAAAATAATAACCAATGATCAAAATAAGGGTATCTGGACATTTCCCTAATTAGCATCATAACAACCCTTAAGCAACCATGAAGAATATTGTGGATAAAATAACCCTTGAGCTAGAGCATGTTTAATATAAAATTCAGGGTGCAGATTGCATAAGAAGGTGTTGGGGCTGAGAACCAAACAAAGTTTGTGACCAGCAAAAGTCAGGTCTAGATGAGCAATAGTCAAATAGAGAAGTTAACCAATCAATCAATTGTAGCGTCACGCATTAGGAGAAGCCCACCAACATCTGAGAAATGGAATAGTGGGACCCATTGGGTATTAGTAGGTCAACAACCCAATGGGCCTACAAACTAGAACAAATGAAGAGCATAAGTAGAAGAAGTCCGTAAGATCTCGAGACCCAAAAATTCATCAAGGATACAGACCTTCCACCTTAAACCAAGAATGCAACATGTCCTTGAGGGAATTAGCAGCTAAAAGATTGTTACTTGAACTAATAATGTCATCAACTTACACAAGCAATGCAATAAAAGAGGACCCTTGAGTACAAGTGTACAAGCTATAGTCACGTTTAGATTGAAGGAAGCCCAAATCCAAAAGGCAGTCTAAATATCTAAAAACTATTGTGGACTAGCTTCTTTCAACCTATAAACACTTTTGTGTAAAGAAAAAAGGGGAAATGGATGCCATATTAATATGAAAATCCGGTGGAAAGTCTTTAGCATTGGGTCAACCAAGCTATGGCAGTCTCTAATGGTGTGACAATTTACCATTCATAGTAAATCTGAGGTTACGGTTCATTAACTCTAAATCCTGGAAGAACATAATAGATAAGACAAGCGAAAATAAGAGCTCCTCTATTTTGATATATTGTAAAAGGTGAAAAAAGTTGCAGCAAGAGGGGAAAAAAAATGAGGTTGTATATACAAGCTCACTGGCAGGAAGCTAGAAGCCACCTGGGAAATATCTAGGCATAACAAATAGAAAAAATATAAAATGGAAAATAATTAAATAGCTAAAAAGGAAGCCTGTAAAATAGAATTACTACTACAGATTCTCTAAAAACATGTAAAACTATACTCAGAAGAGAGAATCATGTAGAAAGTAAGGGAAATAAGGTGCATACGTAATCAAGCTATGACACCTAAAAGCACACAGTTGCATGCAAGGAGAAATTTTGAAATAAAATAACTAAAGAGCTGTGTAGCATCTATCAACATTGGACCCTTCCATACTGTCTTAGACGGATAAGGGATTGCCATTCTTTTCTGTTCATAATCTTTCTTCCCCCATCCATTACAGTGTAAAACAAATGGAGGTATAAGCTATTTAAAAATAAAGAGTTTTTTGAAAAATTGAAAATTTTGTTTAGAAGCTCAGTCTTCCAATTGGAGAAATTGGAAAACAATTCTCCAATTGTCACTTTGCTACAGAAAATTATTTAAATTATTTTCCAAAATTTTTCTCATGGTTTTCTTAGTATTCTCCTTTGTGTTTGCCACGGGTTTCTTATTCTTATGCCCTAATTTTCTTAACACCATTTTCTTACTTCTTTTTTTTTTTTCTTTCTCTTGCCCTTCCTCTCATACATTCACACCTTTGCCTTCAATTCCAAAGCTCTACGTGTATGTGTGAGCTATATTTGTATTCTATTTCAGCAATAACTTACCTTTTTTTCTTTATAGTCCATTAATTGTTATGATTGAATAATTTGCATTTTAGAGTTATGTATTTTAAATTGATATTCATACCCAAATTGAGATCCAAATTTTTATGATCGGATATCTCAAACTCGTCGTTGTACTTAGAAATTGTGTGAACCATATATATATTCGTCATTTCAATCAATACCTAGTATAATTCATATTTATAAGTAAATAGAGTCCGATATCCAAATCTATAACCCGAGAAAAATCCTAAAATGTATTTCTACCCGAACCAATGTCAAAGTTTTGCAAATCAGATATACTCGAACCAAACATTTTCAAATCGATTAACCAAAATTGTTCAGATCGAATTTTGATCGGATTATTGGGTTTTGAATTTACAAATATTACTCATGCATATAAGTTTTAAATTTCAAAAAATTGAAAAACTAAAATTACTTGAACTTATTTTTAGTTTTTTTTTTATATTGGAAAACAATTAACGATTTTCCATGGAAAATAAAAACATAAACTATAGATGTAAAGTAAAATTGAAAATGTAAAATGAAAACTATTTCTGTTTCTAACCATGACCCCAATATTTCTGAAGCACAAATGATGACAAAATTTCAAAAAAACCTAAATGCCGAATCCAATCATTCATCAATTACATCCATGGAATTAAAAAAAATACCCATTAATATGTAATGGCCGCTACGTAATGGATTTTAAGCTGGCATTCAAGCTACATCATCACAACATGTTATGTGGATGGCCATCACCACCTATCTCAACAACAGTGATAGTGATACAACTGCCAATTGAATTTCGTGATTGTATATTGGCAATGAACATATTACGACAAAATTCAAAAATTAATGCCAGTTAATCCTCAATTACAGCTGCACTAGCTATTTTCTATATGTAAGCATATATGAAATACGTATGGTATAATGAACCCCTTTTTGAGGGACAAAAGCGAAAATTTCAACAAAGTGGACCTTCAAACTAGAAAATTTCAACAAAGTGGACCTTCAAACTAAGTTAAGGATCATGTTGGTTTTCTAGTTTAAAATCCCTTTTAACTGAACATGCCACATTCAAATATGTATATACTACAAGCCTATCTTATATGTGCATTACAGATAGCATACACACATGCATAAGCACCCACCATAGTATGCCTGTTACCGAGAGAACCACTGATAACGTTGAATTCGCATGGGAAGTACTGTGTTCAGTTCTATTATGAACATAATGTAATTCAGTATATTCAAATTTTTATGGAACTAGATATATCTTATCAAAATAAGTCGCAAGGGGTGGTCTCACACCTTTAGCCCCCATCATAGTCCCAACAATAAAAGCAACAATCTGGCATGAGAACACCAAAGCAGAGAAGCGGCATGAACATATTTTTTTTAAATTCATGGAAATTTTAGGTAAAAGATCTGCATAAGGTTTTGTTAATGTTTCTGGCCCCTCTTTGAGAATAAGATTTTCCAAATTATTGGCTAATCTAGTACTGTGTCTCACCTGACACAAGCAGTTGGATCACTCTATTAATCACAAGACAAAGCCAAAAAATAAAAGGAAATAATGCACGAAGGGAAATAAAATAGAGGAAGATAGATAGAAGACGATCAAAGAAGCGATGTATGCAACACAAATGGAGCTAGCAGATCAAATTGTTGCTGTAAAGTAGATAGATTATTAAAACAAAGCAGCATTAATGACACTATTGTTTTCATGTGAAGAAGTGCCATATAAGATATTGCTAGGAGCAGGACTTTGCCTTGATAAGCTAGCAGGTATTAGAGTTGAGCCATGATATCTATCAAAAGAGAATGGAAAAAGGCAGGTTTTCTAAATCGTCAACAATGTGAACAAAAACTTTGTAGAGGAGTTACGATTCACTCAAGCTATAAATTTCTTTTTCTAGTCTCCCAAGGGCATTATTACAGTACCAAACTAGTTCCACCAACAAACAAACGAATAAACATACTACCAATACATATTTAAGCAAATAAGCATATTTCCAAGATTGATATGGTTGTGTTCAAAAACAAAAAGAAAAAAAAAAGAATGATATCCATATTTAAGGATACATAGGAATTTGAAAAGAATATCATTATTTCCAATATTGGCGACAATGGTAGAAGCAGAAGATAGATGTCATGACATAGGCACAGAACAAAATAGTCCACTGGATGTGCAGTAGTATATGATAAGTCACAACGCATCTGAATGTCATTGGCTTCTGATCTCCTATTAACAAAGAAAGCCTTTCCCATTTTTTTTGCTATAAAGGTTTCTAAAATTTCTTTGGCGAGATCCTATACATTGATTAACACTACCATTAGCTAACATCTATTGAAATGGCATCCCAATAGGTTATGTAACTCAAAACATCAACCAAAAAGCTCTTATGTCATGCAGGTCAGAAGAGTAGACTCTTCACAAATTTGCAAAATATTAGGCGACAGTATATATAAGGAATTGTTATTGTCATGGTAAAAAAATATGTTATTGTCATATCAATGATGTGACTTACAAACAATTAGAGTCTTAAAATTGTCTTGAAAACTACGATTTTGCTCTGGCAATAACAATTTTACCCTATCATGTATTAATGAAATATAATGAAAAAGACTAGTGTAGAATAAAACAATTGTTATACTCAATTAGTCTTCTAACATAAATGGTTATAATTGCTTATCTTCTAAATTTCAGTAAGTTAAGGTACTCAAAAGAACTATAACATTTTCAGTGAACAAAATTATTCAAGTTTTCCACTTTTGCCATTTTTCTACTCCTGATTGAAATACTTAAGACCAAACAATTAAGGGTCAGTTCATTAACCCATCATTAGGAATGTGGATGGAACCAGCTGGACAAGCAGTAGGCTAGTGGCTAAGTGACGGCATTATAGGGCTTTTTCTTCTCTTATTTTTAAAATTTTTTTTCAAATACTTTGATTTTAACATTCTTTTATATTTACAAACTAGATGCAAATATTAATCATTGGCCAATTAAGGTAAAAGTTGTCAACATTAAAATTAGTTTGGGGAAGGATAAACTATTTAAAGTTAACAATAAAGTAGCTAATATCAGAAAATGTTTGGAAGTAATTAGCTAATTTTGCCTCTTTCCAAATAATAGTTAAGGTCTAGCTTTTCCCCTTGTATTATGTTATGGCAATCATTTAACATGAATACATAAGCCATTGTTCTTTCTAATAAATGAACTATGTGTCCTTAGTGGTAAGCAGGCATGGGAAATGAAAAAACAAATCTTTTTCTAATGTTCACATTAATAGGAGCTAGTTTCTCAAATTTGATCTTATCTTCTAGAATATTGTCATAACAAGTTAACAACTAATCCGATATCTTTAACATAAGCTGGTCCAGTGATCACCTGCATATGTAATGCGTTTGAAACTGAGATCGATAACATGAATTTCCACTTCCCTTCTGCATTCCAAGCACCGATATCCTAAGTCTCCTTATACATGAGAAAAACACATTTCACACATAGCCAAAACAATTATGATGAAAATAGAATTTATAATATGTAGAAAAGTGTACGAATCAAACTTTTAGAAAGAAAAATTGGTCAGACATTTTATGCATAGGAAAGTACAAGTTGGCCTATAGGGATGAGGGAATGACCTTAAATTAAAAAAATTATATTGAGTAAGTGCGTGCCAGAGAGGGTTGTGTTGTTCGATTTCAAAATGAATGATAGAATAGTTGAGTCGGAGAAGGAGAAACTAATAGGTGAATAACCCACTCCCCTTTAAGCGTCATCAAAGCAACAAATCCACCCTCAAATTAAGAAGGCTTTGGCATCGCCAAGCAGTGACGAAGACTCCACAAAGATTTCTTTGGATCCTTGGAAGAAGAATAGGGATAAGGTCACAAAGAGGCGTTGAGACTCTAGTAAAGGATGCCTCCTTTTTCTTCTCTAACCTTGTGGTAAGTTAGGCGGTGCTCTAGTATCCAACTCCCAGAGTTCTTCTGCCAGCGATCCAAAGAAAAACAAGTACGTATCTAACATAATCCACTCAAAAGGCGCGTGTAAATACTAGGAAATGGCTTGCTGCTGAATCCTACCCTGCGAGCACCTATCCCTGCTCCAATTACTGCTTTGTCGCCAAAAATCTTTCTCGCCCACTCAAAATTAGAGGTGGCCGCGGGCCGGGCTGGGCCAGGCCCGGGCCCACTAGGCCCGTCATTGTAGCGGGCCGGGATGGCCAGTCCCGGTTGGGGGACCAGGCAGGGTCGGGCCTGGGTCCCTGCCTCTGGGGCTCAGCCCAGCCCGAGCCCACCAGGCCCGGGTTGGCCTAGTCCCCCCCCCCCCCCCCTCTTTGGTTTTTTAAACAACATGTAAAATTAAAAAAATACAAATTTATTTTGTACAAAAATTATTATAATTCATTGATGAATAATATAAGATATAAATACAATCCATCACAATCATTAATAATGCAAAATATATGTAATAAAATAAAATGTATAATAAATAATGGTAATTAATGGTAAATAATGTAACAAATACGACTATAGCAGTTGGATCCTACTATTTAAAAGTACAAATATATTTATTAAAAAAATACAAATAAGATATAGACGCACAACAATAAGAAATTAGTCTACACTGGCTGGGGGGGGGGGGGGTTGCTATGCCTCCGTCTGATGTATCGGTAGTGTGGTCGTCTTCATCCTCGCTCGATGAACCCAGCCTCAGTACGTTTTACTTCCTAGCCTCTGCGTGCATCCAGTCCTTTAAGCACATGGATATCTCCAAGCTGGACGATGATAGCTTCGCCCTCTTTATTCCAAGCAACTTGCCACGAAGACTAAAAGTACACTCCAATGCTACTAAAGACACCGTACATATTAGTATATCACATGCCATGGTGGAATACACGGGATAATGGGTTTGATTTGTACACCACCATTTTAAAATATCAAATTGCGGATTCGCCAGTGTCAGGAAGAACTAGATTAGCGGCGTCTGTATATAGTTATCTAACTCGTCACATGACGTAGAAGCTTTTGTGGGCGTGAATTGGCCCAACAGCTTCCACGCAATTGACGTGTGTGCACTGCTTCCACTAGATGTGGAGGATCTAACTGTAGTAGGAGTAACATATGGATTATCAGATGATAATCTCCGAGAATAATGGCAAAATAAAGTGTGTAGATGTGAATCGACTTGCGCAATAAATTTTTCGGTATCGAAATCATAATTTAATTATTCGTAAAAATATTTGGCAAACAAGTTCAAACCCATGAGTTTACAACAGGGATCCAAAATAGTGGCAAAACAGCATGTAAGGGGTAATTCAGAATAATATTTATAAAACTTCATTTTCATTATCTTAATCGATTCAGTCAATACAGGGTTGGATTCATTTTCCGACCTCCAAGATACAATATTAATCAATCTAGATATTGCGTGTGATATGGTCGGATAATAGCAACCGGAAAAAAAGGTGGTAGCGTCTCTAAAAATGGTAAAAAATTTACAAATTTCGTTAATGGTGTCCCTATGTACATTGTTCAGATTATAATCACCTAAGTTTGAACGAGTATCCTATACAAATTTCACTAGGACATTCTTGCATAGTAGTATGCGCTCTAACATTTCTATGGTTGATGACCACCTAGTTGCTGAGTCTAATTTAAACTGTTTATACTCTAACTCATGCGTCCTACAAAGAAGTTTAAATCTTCTCTTTCTGGTTTCGGATGATTTTATTGCTACTGTTACATCTCTTAAGGTAGAAAGAGAAGCATTTATTGGACCTAAACCATCCATAACCATTAATTGCAGTATATAACAGATGCAACGTAAATGAAAACACCGCCCACCTAACACAGGTTTCATATGCTTACTTAGTTGTTTAATGAATGCGTTATTGCTAGTAACGTTGTCGAACGTGGTACTAAAAATACGACGCTCTATCCCCCATTCGTGGACTGCTTCCATAATCGCACCCGTGATTATGTCGGCAGTGTGGGGATAATCTAAATATGCAAAATGAATTATTCGTTTTTGAATGGTGAAGGAGGAATCGATCCAGTGTGCCGTTACGCACAAGTAAGGCACATCGGGTTTTGACTTTTAAGTGTCGGACGTCAACGAGAACATGCTCGTGTTCACCCTAAAAATTTTGAAGACCTCAGTTTTCATCTTATTGTAAGCTTTAAATGCGTCCCGCTACAAAGTGTTTCGAGGAACCCTTACGATGGCGAGGTTCACCACTATTTGGAGATACTCCACGAAACTAGGGTCTTCGCCGGTGCTAAAAGGCCTTTCAGCCCTAATTATATATTTAGCTAGTTCCCGTCTATTAGTTTCTTGGAAGAACCTAAAGTTAGCCAGCGCACCGGTCGCTTGCTGTACCAACTGTTGTTGGGCTCTAACTGGGTCTTGTTCGGGGTGACACCTAATTATATGTCTAGTTAATGTGCCTGTCCCATTGCCCGGTGGATGACTAAAGGCCTTGGGTGGGTCACATAATTTACAAATCGCTCTATTATTGTTCCTATCTAAGTTGAAGTGCTTCCATGCTCCACTAGTACTACGCCTACTAGTACTAGCTCTTGCGGGCTGGGTTTCGGTGGTGGGTGTGGGTTCCTCTTCAGTCTATGAGTCCCCACCACCACCACCCAATTAAGAAAAATCCTGGTCGTTGTAATACTGTTGTTGTTGGAGGTCCCAATCTATGGAGTCAATGTATGGAGGTGATGGGCCTAGTTCTAAAAATGCTCGTTCATTAGTATCAAGTTCGACAACTCTACCCCTCTTAGGTACTTTAGGCGGTGGAGAAGAGCTAGAACTAGAACGACCAGCTCCAGACTAAGATGTGTTGTGTGCCACGGTAGTATTAATGATTAGTATTTAAAAAATGCAACTATTAATGCAAATTAAGTAGATAAAAATACGAAACAAATAAAACTTTGATACTAAAATTGCTAAAGTGAACAATTTTCGAACTTGACCGAGATTTTACGAGCTAGAGGTGGCCAATTTGGTGCACAATTCTTGCAAGTAGAAGTTGATGAATGCAGGGAGAGAAGAGAGAATTGGATGAAAATTTGTTATGAGGAAATGGAATGGAGGGATGGGTATTTATAGATAATAATTTTTTTTAATTAAAAAGGAAGGGGGAGCAACGACTCCCCCCTCCCAAAGACTCTTTAAAAGAGCCGTTGGCCAGTGGCTTTTTTGGGCCAACCAGGCCCGGGCTCAGGCCCGACCCGGTAAACGAGCCGGGTCGGGCCGGGTTCCGGGCTGACCCGGCCCGCTGGCCATGTCTACTCAAAATTCTTTCAAAATATAGGAAAGTTTACGATTCAACCTAGACAACTCATCCATGCCAGGTTTAGTTTGCTTGTTTACCCTCGTCAATCCGTGAGGACAAGGGGATGAGTAGGTGGTTTTACCCAATTACATATATTTAACTAGTTTTTGATATTAGAAGGGTTATTTTTCACAAAGATGGATCCTCTTCTACTTTCAAAGGAGGTGACGACTTATATAGAGTGGGGCCAATAGGCATTCTTGTCAACTAAAAAAAACCTTAAAGAGAGCAGCCAACACCCTATGAGTAAGGTTGAATCCATTAACAAAGAAGATAAGTAAAGCCAAAAATATTCCCCTAGCCGTTAGAGGTTACTTGGACAGGGACAACTAACGTAATGCCACAAAACACGATGAACAAAAGAAAGAAGAGGGAACTATAACCCAAAGTCAAGGGCTTCAACCGAAACCACGAAGTAGTCCCTACTTGGCGAGTAAAGAGGACAATCATCTTCTTTGGGACCCTGAAGCTCAAAGTCTTTAGGAACATAGTGTCTAGTGCAAATCATAACCACTCCGTGCTCACCTCTAGTTTCATTAACAAAGGGGTGCAAGGACAAGCACCGACCGCCTTTGAAAATCTTTCCTCTAATTTACCTCCTCCGCTGACCTACTCGCCAAGGGAGGCACTTAGGAAAGAGGTTTGGCAAAATTCCCTCCTTTAAAGATTATTCAACCTTTGAATGGACTGGTCCTCAAGAGCTTTCCCTCGAGTTTCTTCTTCTAATCATGATGAAAGAAAATCTAGCAAATGAGAAAGGAAAAAAGGGTTTGAACAATGTGTCACCTTGCCTAGTGTCCTTCAGGCAAACAAAAAGGAACATGACAGGATACCGTCATAGTATAAATAAGTTCCCTAAATCCCAATCCTTTATTAAAACTTGAATTGGCCAAATTTCGAATGAACATAGTATCCCCAAAAACAAGAAGAAAACCAAAGGTGAATGAAATAAAGAATACCTTTTAGATCCTAATGTAAAGTGATCAACTACATAATACTCCAACAACGCCTAAAGCAAGTTGGATATTGAGTTCTCAAAATTAAATCTACAGAAAAAAGCCTTAGGGGCAAGGACTAAAATATAGACAACAATGAAAGAGTAAGATTTTCGAGGATGAAAACAAGGAGTAAAGTGAAAACAAAGGGCTGACAATTATTTTCTTTTAGAGAAAAAATGAAGGATTCAAATTGATTATGTGGTATCAACATCGTAGAACTAAATAAGCGCCTTTTGTATCTGTAACTCTTCAAGACACACAGAACACAAAAAGACATACATATCATTACCCTCATATTTTTGAGAAACTACGCGAAAAAAAAGAAAAATTTGAAAGTAACCATTTATTAACACCACAAAGGTTAAGTAGGAGTAATGTAAAAAAAAAAAAAATTTGAAAGCAACCATTTATCAATACCACAAAGTTAAAGTAGGAGCAACATAGTGATGCCTATCGGTCTAAGGAGATGAAAAGAATAAGCAAAACCAGTTAGAATTCATAATCCAAGGTCTAACAAATTTAATCATGGAGTAAGGGGCTAAGTGTAGGAAAAAAATTAGTAGGTTGGTACTGTACACTCAACATGAGGGAGATAGGGATGGGTGATAAAGAATTGACGGATTATAGTACTAATGATCGTTTCAAGTCCCCTCTAGCATGCTACTCTCCTACATGCACCCTTATTAGGTACGCACCAATTATCTCTCTCGCTGTGAATCCGCTAATTAGGCTTTATCCTCACTTGCCTACTCCTTGTTTTGCTATTTAAACGCCAGACACTATGTTATTATGTACACGTGTTTATTAAGTAAGGACGCCTAGTCCACTTAGTAACAGGGAACAACGCTAAGTCCACGTGATGATTTATGAGTAATGTCAAGTTTCTTTGAGAATAATCCAACCTCGTCCCCTACCCTTATAGATACCACACTAAAGCCTGGAATGAGGCAAAAGATAACCCATAATACTCCATACTGCATAGTAACCGATACACATCAACCCTTGGTCCCATTTCTTTTCTCGGCTCCCCCTACCAAGGAACTTGAACGAAAACAACCAAAAATAACATTCTAAATGCCCAAATAGAAATTTTCAAATGATTATCTTAATTTCCTTTATGTTGCTCCATGTCTATTATTTCAATTGACTTACAAACCATAAGTTATCTTATTACAAAGTGGATATGGTAATTTATGGAGTAATAATTGAACAAAAATCAATTAATGCGAATGCTTAACCAAGTGCTCGGACCATCTCCACATTGATGGACACCGTTCCCATAAGTCAAGGCCCACCGTTGAAAACCACCGGCCATCTCCACAACTGCATTTTCAATTACCATTGAACACTGCTCGGCTTTTGACCTTCCACTGTCGACCCACTTTGGTTTGATTTTTTGATTTGTGGTATGATTTTTGTTCGATTGTTTTAGTTCTGGCATAATTTTGGCTTGATTTTGTGATATTGGAGTGATTGTGGTGTGAGTTTTTTATTTTTGTATACGTTTTGTGATTTTTGTATATTTTCTTAATAATTCTAGCCACAAAATCATTACCCCTTTTGATAATTTGACAGGAAAAAAAATATTTTTTCTTAAACACTAGCTAAACACTAATAATATGATATAGATATTTCAGAACTTCACCCGTCAAGTACTCAGCTGGCTAGTCATGCCGCCAAGTCTCCAGCTCGCGTAGTAATGCTGCCAAGTCTCCAGCTCATTTAGTCTTGGGGGTACCATGTCACCTCTAGATATTTTCTTCTACTATAAATAAGATTAAAGTTTTTCTCTCCAGTTTTCTATGCTAATTGTGATGTATGAACTCTCTCTCTTTCCCCTAATTCATCTGTGTCCTCTCCCCTTTCATACCTATAGTTATACTTGTGATTACTCCATTTCATTGAATATAATACACATATATACAATATACAAAACTGGGCAGCTGAATTACTATCCCGTAGCTACTGAATAGTGTTTTCATTGCTTGGATTGGGTATCTTTGATGTTTGTGAGCTAGGATACTATCAATTATACATATATATACAATATACAAATGGGGCAGTTGAATCACAGTCCCGTAGCTATTGAACTCAAGTGTTCATTGCTTGGATTGGGTATTTTGGATGTTTACGAGTTAAGATACTATCAATTGGTATCAGAGCTTTCGCTCCTTAGCCAAGAAACTTCAATCAATAATCGGCCACGACAGACAGAACAAGATCTCAAATAATGATGAGGGACTTAAAAGAGGCGTTTGATCGTCATTGTACTTCACTTGATCGATCAGTAAATAAAATCCAGCAAGTGGTTGATGGTCTTGCAGAGCAAATGGGTGGATTGGCACAGTTGGTTCATGAGCGAACAATCCCACCGGTGATGCCCGATTCACTCGTCAGCAGTGAATAAGGGGGCTCCAGCTCAGAGAGCGGCAGGGGTTTTGTGCCAGGTAACTATCATAGCCCAACTCAATTTCCTAAAATTGATTTCCTAATTTCAATAGTACAAGTGTTGATGGGTGGATTCATCGTTATGAGAAGTATTTTTCTATTGATAGAACTTCGGATGATTTGAAAGTGATGCTTACTAGCGAAGCAATGGAAGGGGTCACCCAAGAATGGCATGATTCCTATGAGAAATCTTAGCCAAGGGGTTTTACCATTCCTTGGGAGGTATATGCTCCTCAAATTTGAGCTCGCTTTGCAAACTCTGCGGACAATCCATTAACTAAATTAATGAAGTTAAGGCAGTTGGGTACTGTGGATGAGTTTTTGAGCAAATTTGAATCACTAATGAATAGATGCGGGCTTAGTGAAGATCCAAAGATTAGTGTTCTATTGGGAGAGCTTCATGAGGATATAGGGGATTGGGTTCATATGTTTAAACCTAATACTTTGCAAGACGTGATTGTGTTAGCGATGCAACAAGAACGCAATTATGTTAATAGAAAGAAAAAAGGAACATACGCAGTGCCTCAAGGGCTCCCGCCTACGCAGGGTCTGGAGGGGGTGGATGTACGCAGCCTTCCCCCTTCAGGGTGTTAACTTGAAGAGAGGCTGTTTCCCAATGCCCTCAACCTGAGGGTAAGGACTTCCCAGGAGGTCAACCATCCTGGTACTACTCTCGCCCAAGCACGCTTAAATTCGGAGTTCTAATGGGATCCGGTGACAGCGTGCTGGTGCCTTTTTTGGTTGTGTTAATAGAAAGAGTGACCGGTAAAAGTCCTTTTAAAACAAAACCGATACTTCCTTTATCGAGCCCTTTGAGAGTTACTCCTGCACCCCCTCGTCTGCGGCCCTGATTCTTCCCAGCTGCCAGGAGCTTTTAGTGACCCCTCCTCAGGATGAATTGACCTTAGCTCCAGTTAAATTAGATGATTTACAAGCTCGAAACCTTTGTTTTTATTCTTGGGAGTGTTTCACACCGGGTCATCAATGCTCTATATATGCCCTTAAGGGCATTACATAATGTCAAACCATGTGTGTTACGGGTTAATGTGGCCATCACTTTCTGAGTATATTCATCGGCAGTGGTAGTACACACAACTTTCTTGATGTCGGTTTTGTTTTGCTCTTGGGTTGTTCTGCTGATACAATCTCTAGGCCCTCGGCTACCGTAGCCGATGGGAAGCAAGTGTTCTGTACTGGTGTACGTCATGACTTTCGCTGGGTGCTTCAAGACACTTCTTTTTGTTCCGACATGCTCCTCTTTCCCTTATTTGGCTTGATATGGTCTTGGGCATTTAGAAGCTCCGCACTCTAGGTAAAGTCATTTGCTATTTCTCCGAGTTACTCATGGATTTTACTCTTCACGATCGCCATTACACTCTTCGTGGGACCTGTACTTCGTCTTTAAAAACTATTCCCGATAGCACTTTATCTGTGCTTCTCTCCACTTCGGCTTCCTTTAGCGCACTCTCAGTTAATGCGGCTTCTACCCCGCCACTTCTATTCTCAGTGACCACGTACACACCAACCGAGCTGGATCAACCCAATATGTAGGCTTTGCTTGCGAGTTATACGGATGTCTTCACCATGCCTTCTGCATGGCTATTAAAATCGCAATTCAAATCGTAGCATCATACAATCCAATGATTCTGCTTTAACCTATTGATCCAAATCGCTTAAAAAAATCATACTTAAGTAGAATTAGATCAAAATTGCATCAGAATCGATAAAATCGCTGTAAAACTGCAAAATTGCAATTCATTATGCAATTCGAATGATTCAAAATAAAATTGAAATTCAATGTCATATGCGGGTTACATGTGTGCTTTTAATTTTAAAAAGCAAAACAAAAAAAAAGGAAGTCAAAATTTCTAAAAAGATTCAAAATTTCCTAGAACCCCTAACACACCCTCAGGCTTTCTCGGTCGCTCCTCCCTCACTGTCAAGTAGTGCTCTCGATACTCCTCTCTGCGACCAACGATCATCCAATGAATCCAACCTCTGACTCATCCACTATCCATCATTTTTTGCCTCCACCACTGTACATTGTCGTGGTGTCCATTGACTCCGTTCACAATGCCTTACCCCTATGGTGTGAGACTTAGGATTTGATTCTCTCCATAATATGTTCATTACTATGCCAAAATTTAAGTTATTTGGATTTTATTGTGTTTCTTTTAATTTATTATGTAATATATTGAGTCCTACCTTCCAATGACAATCTAATCATTAATTTGTATTTCGTATTAACTATTAAACTAAAAAAGTACAATGAAATGATCTCATACAAGTTTCAATTAAAAATCGATATTTTCAAGAGGTTTTAGTACTGAGATTGAGAGTGAGTATAATGTACTTTTAGTTTTAAATCATAGGTTTTTACTTTTGTTGTTCATATATTCAATTTATACATTTAAGAGTTACATATTTAGGTTGCTTTTAGTCAATTGTGATATACTTATAAAATTGTATTTAGTTTGTTATTGTAGTTCATTTGGCGCTTAATTCAACTTTCAGACTTTTTGGTTTTGGAAATGATTTTGATGGTATTGTTAGTTGAGTGTATGTTTCATGTTTGTATGATGTACCTCTTTTTTGTACTTTTGGGTTTACATTGTATTGTGAAACTAATGTTCTTTGGACTTTGATGTTTTTTTATTATATATGTAAGGATTGTAATACTAATTTTGTCAATATAAATAATTTATTTACACATAAAGTAGAATCTTATGATTCTCGATTTAATTCTACGATTCAGATTCTGATAACCCCTCACTAATTCTACTAAGAATCCCGATTCTGACAACCTTGGCCTTCCGGCCTGCCGCCTTCCGCCCACCGTTCGATCATCGAATTACGCTTAAAGAGGGCAGTAATCCAGTCAATCTATGCCCTTACCGCTATTCTCTCCTCTAGAAGGATATAATCGACTCATTGATTAAGTATATGTTGCACGTGGGGCTCATTCAGAATAGCAATTCTCCTTTTGCTTCCCCCATTATTCTCCCCAAGAAGAAGGATGGTTCTTGTGCCTTTGTGTAGATTACTGTGCCCTCAACAAAATGATGGTGAAGGATAAATTCCCTATTCCAATCGTTGAAGAATTACTTGATGAGTTGGGCGGCGCCTCTTTTATCTCCAAGTTGGACTTCAAATTCTGCTACTAGTAGATTCACATGTTGGCCAAAGATGTTCCAAAGATGGCTTTCCAAACACACTTGGATCATTATGAATTTACCATGATTCCATTTGGCCTGTCCAATGCCCCTTCTACCTTTCAAAGTCTCATGAATATAATCTTTCAGCCCTTCCTTTGGTGCTTTATGCTCGTCTTCTTCAACGATATCCTTGCATATAGAGCCACATGTTCAACTCATTGGCTCATCTGTGCTCCGTCTTAAGTGTTCTTCAGGCTAATCACTCACTGCCAGCTATGCCAAGTGCACATTCAGGACCCTCCATATCGAGTACTTAGGCCATTTCATATCAGACGCGGGTATTGTCGTTGATCCATGAAAAATCGACGCAGTCGCCAATTGGCCGCGTCCACAATCTTTGAAATAACTTTGAGGATTTCTTGGGTTATCAGAGCATTATCGTTGATTTATTACTCACTATGACGTCATTGCCCGTCCCTTAATCGATTTCCTTAAGAAAGATAATTTCTTTTGGAATCCGGATGCAGAAAGAATTACTTGATCTTGACCTCCACCACTCCCAACATCTTCGACCTCCATCGACTCAACCGCAATGGCAGTGGCGCCGATGGTACTATCTACCGTGTCGTTCACTACCCCACCCCCAACATCTACGACCTCAAAGTCATCTATGCTAACCACCATGAGGATGCCATTCGCTATCAGATCTGCCGTGAGATTGAGATTCTTCGTGAAGTTGATAACCCATTTGTGGTTAAGTGTTTCAATTGGTAAGACAAATAAATGTACTGATTTAGTAGTTAATAATTTGCAACAAAAAACAAATATTATTTAACCTCTTCAATTTTTTTTGACATCTTTTAACAACAAACAAGAATTGTGGTCATGAGCAAATTACACAAATACTTTATTGATAACCTTCTCAATAAGTTTTCAAAAAGATCTTTGCTTTGCATATTTAATATATATACTAAAAGTAGATAGTTTATAAAATTCTTACTTGTTATATGAGTTTTTGACACAAGACTGTGTACACTAATTGGGTATCTAATTTATGTATATTTAATTTTTTTTAATAGTTTGGGTATCTTTGACAAAATTAAAATTTGTAGGTCACATTGACTAATAATTTGGGGGTGTCCTTGATGAAACTAAAAGTTATAGAGATCACATTGATTGTAATTAATAGTTTTTGGATGTTTTTAATGAAATTAGAAGCTAGAGAATTCACATTGATTTTGATTGTAGTTTACAATTAACGTGTATCAATTCCATATGTCTTTTACCCTCATTTATAATGATACTTTCGGTGATTTCATATATATTTTTGGGTTAAAAGAGCAAAAACATATTTGGGATGGCCAAATAAAAAAGCATCGAAGAACAAACGAAGTAAACATTTTTGGAGAATTTGGACAAGAAACCCAACAATGTGCACAAAAAGAATCAATCTGATCGTGATCGTTTTGATCAGTCCCTCATACTAATCGATTGTCCAAGCGCATGGAAGTGCTCTAGATTTTTGATCAATCAGCCAATTGATTAACTCAACAAAGTTGGTATTCTGTAATTCCGACCGATTGATTGACATAATGACAATTTGCCTCTGGATTTCTGATCAATCAGTCGTGTTGTACATTGATACGAAGGGTATATAAGCAACCTCTTATCTAGGGTTTGGGATTCTTTTCTCAACCCAAATATTGCCCCCATTTCCCTTGAGTTGCTATTAAAGATCAAGATTCACTAAGAAAGCCAAAGCGCATGAGAAAGGGCATACATGTATTAAAAGAAGGGATTATGGAAATATCAATCAAGGGCATTGACGTCTTCATGGGTTTTCTCTTATTCTCTTTCTTTTATGTTTTTAAAACCTTATGAAGGAGTGAACTAGTTCGAGAGTGATGGACAATTCGTTGCCCAAATCCCAGTTTCTATGTCTAGATTCATTGATACTCAATGATTTTTGTTTATATACTCGTAGCTATTTTTTATTTTCCAATTACTTGCGTGTTATCTTGTGCTTGTAGCCTTCATGATGAGGGACGATTAAAGGAGCGTTTGTTGGAACAATTGGATTGAAAACGCAGACGAAGAAAATATTGAGAAAAAAAATCTAAATTACCTTTTTTTAATTTTAGTTATGTTAATTTTCTATTTGTACAAGGTTTCCTATTCTTATAGAAATTTCTTTTAGTTAGATTTCTTTTATATTTTAATTTTCTTATTTATATTCAAATTGCTTTTGTTCTATCCCTTAAAATACGGATCCTAAGAGGCAATTTCTTTCTGATTATGCAATAAAATATAACTTGAGGGTTTATTATTTTCATATTTCAAGGATTTCTTTCAGTGGATTCTGAATACGTCTGTTTGAGCAACACTCGATCAACACCCATTTGTATGTTTTACAAACTTAACAGATCTAAAACCCGCTTCTGTGTTGCATCACTTGACCGTTGTGTAATAGATTTTTTTGTTGTGGATTGCAGTTGCACTCAGTCCTGAATGCATGTTTTATAATAGAATTGACATTGAACTTTCAATTAAAATGAATTCCTTAGGGCTATTAAGATAATCTATGAAACACCTAGGATCAAATAGTTGTTAGACAAGGTAATGCCTTTAGGCTAATCCCATTCCCTGTGTAGGTCTTAAAGTAACTTAGACATGAGTCACATAACCTAGGTCCAAGATTAGTGAGCATGAAATCATTCCCTAACCCGCTCAATCGATTAATCGTTGTCCCAATAGTTGTTTTCTATTTTGTTCTAGATAAGTATACTTGTCCACATCCAAACACAAGTTAGAACCACCTGAAATAAGTTGACTTCTACTAAATAAATCCTCCATGAATATGATACTCGTTTTCCACCAGTTGTTACGATTAACTTGTAAGCTTACGAGTTCATGATCTTACAGTATGATTAAAACAACACTAGTAGTGTGTTTGATGAAATTAAACTTTGAGGGGTCTCTTTAATTTTGACTGATAATGAAGAGATATCCTTGCAACTTGTCCTATTTTAGATAATAGATCTCTAAAGTACCCAAAAAGACCATGAACTTTTTTTTTAGAAGCTATAATATTATCCCAATAAAAGTCACCAACATCATGAACCTTGAATATACAACCTCATATTTTGAGGTGGATATAGTCTAACTATTACATTAAATGTCTGGTACTAAAAATTGCGTATAATACACATTTTAGAAACATAATCGTACTTTTTCGCTTAAAAAGTTCACGTATTATTTGCTAATAATACAGTAAAATCTGCATGTTCTTGATTTTATCCATAAAATATAAGTATTATAACACGTATCCGTTCGTTTTACATATACAAATAAATAATAATTAAAAATAATTAACAACTATAACTAATTTAAATATTCATGTTCTACATTTTGTTTAATTTAGCACTTTGATCCTCAAATTATCAATTATAACAAATCATTTATTATCTATTATATTTCTGCTATTAATAAGATTATGATTGACACTTTTTTTATATATATATATATAAGTTGACAAACTGTTAACAATATTTCATATATATATATAAAACAGAATAAAATGCATTAAATCCTTTTTAAATGCCGCACAAGGGTAAAAAGGGCCCGCGGGGTAGAATTCGTAAATCGCAGCAGTCACACAAGGGGACGAGGTTTAGTTTCCTCGACAAAATCCATCACCAAAACAAACTCATTAAAATTTCTCTCTTTCTCCACCAACCAACGACTCGATCTTCGATTCTCGATCTACCGACCCTCGTTCTCTATCTCCAACATAGTGAAAGGAGGAGAAATCCGAATTCGAAGGTTCGAGATCATCCACCACCATGGATGTTCACACCTCTTGGGACGCGCTGCGGAAGCAGGTGTCGTTTCGAATTTTCTTCCAATTTTCGCATCTCGATCTTAATTGATAATAATCTGCAGAGTTATAGAACGGAGAGCTTTCAGTTAGCTTTAAAGTTGAGAGAGAAGGTTAGGTTATTTCTTGTTTTGATCGTTTGATTAAGTCGTTGAGTCAAGGTGTTAGGCATTTGGTACTATGTTGTCAATTGTGATGATGTGGAGTCATAAATTAACGTTTCAAGTTGAGTGTTTGGCATTACGATGGTGAAGGGTATTGCTATTACCAAAACTGGAAGAAGAATCCAAAAGTTTTTGTTGTTGCCCTAGCATTAATAATCTACGAAGTTATAGAAGGGAGGTCTTTCAATTGCCTTTCTATTTGAGCGTGAAGGTTAGATTATTGCGCGTTTTGATTGTTTGATTGAGTCGTTGCGTCAAATTTTAGGCATTTGCTTATTCTATGTTCAATTGTGATCAATTTGGAGTGAAAAATTAAGGTTTCAAGTTGAGTGTTTGGTATTCGATGGTAAATTGTTTGATGCGGTTAAAATCAGGAAGAGTAACTGGATCGCTGTTGATAGTAGAAATCAAGGAGGAAATGGAGTAGATTTCAGAGAGGGATAGAGAATAGAATAGTAGGGGGAGAAAGATTTCATTTCATATTCATATTTGAAGCATTCTTTTACGACCCACTACCCTTTTTATAGCGACATTGGGGGAGGGGAACCACTAAACTCCTAGTTATCTATTAGAAATAGAAAATTATCTAAATTATTACTAAAATATAGTTACCTACTAAAATATTATTTAATCACATGGCCTAACACATGATTAATTTATTTTCTTGTAACATTGTAATCCTTTGCCATTTGTATGTTGTATCTATGTAACGACATCTGCTTAGGAAGTTTTGGTTATGAGATCTAAATCAAAGGCTACTGAAAATCAAGAACAAAGAGAGAAGAAACAAGAGGGAACAACGGAAACATTCTTATTCATTCTTGGATGCTTCTCAATTGTAGTCCAAAGCCTGTCCATAGCCTAGACAAGGGAATTTTTTTTTCCCCCTCAATAATGAAGGCCGAAGGCCAAAAATGTTAAATCCTTACAAACTGTACAAAAGCGATGGAAACATCCGGGGAGGGGGAATTCTACCATAAGTTGTTAGGAAAATGTCTCAAAATTACTTGGTATTTTAGTAGGGATGCCGTGAGGAGCCCGATAGATTGGGAAAGTTACGTAAAAGAAGGACGCCTGCAGTGAGCTCGCCGATCGATCGGTGAATTACCAATCGATCAGGACCCCGATCGATCGGGAACCGCGTTTCCCATTCGGCTATAAATACGGATGTAGGGTTACGTCACATGGCATCCAATTCAAAAGCGAGGTTTTCCCCATAGCGGCGCCGCCAAACAAAATTGAGAGTGAGAGAGATATTGTAATTCGTCTTTTGATTCAATAATAAAAGCTCCGATCTTCGCCCCGTGGTTTTCTCCCCTTTCGATTGTAAAGGGGTTTCCACGTAAATCATTGTGTCGATTGTTTCTTTTCTCTTTTAGTCCATTTATTTCTCGAATTGTCGTGGTATTTGATTTGATTACATACCGGGAGAATTATTTATTTCCGCACAAATTGGTATCAGAGCCTGGTTCTTCGAATTGGTACAATGGAATCAGGTATTCAGACTGAGGTAGAGAAGTTTAATGGTCAAGGAAGCTTCAGCTTACGGCAAGTCCGTGTGAAAGGACTCCTGACCCAGAATGGCTTAAAGAAAGCACTGGAGGGGAAAGAGAAGAAACCCGAGACTATGACTGGGGCACAATGGGAAGAGATGGATGATAAGGCTCTCATGGCGATACAAATGTGTTTGGTTGATGATGTTCTGCTAGAGGTATTGGAGATGGAAACCGCAAAGGAGTTATGAGAGAAATTGTTAGACATGTTTTGCCACAAGTCAGTCTTCAACAAACTCGTAGTGAAGCGTCGGTTGTTGACTTTCCGTATGACATAAGGTACATCTTTTAAAAACCATCTTAGCGAGTTTACCTCTATTATACAAGAATTAAAGGAATTGGATGATGTCCCTAAGGACGAGGATCAAGCTATGTTATTACTTTGTTTGCTCTCTAATTCGTATAAGGGCTTTGTAGAAAGCATGATATACGGGGGTAGACCGACCATTACTGTTGATGAGGTGAAAAGAAACCTTGTGAGTAAAGAACGGGTAGATAGGGAGTTATCTAACTCGGTGAATGACTTAGGTAGTGGTTTGCATGTGAGAGGTAGACCAGAACATAGGGGATTCAATGGTGGGAAAAAGTCTAGGTCTAAATCTAGACATAAGAACCTGTCGTGTCATATTGTCACAAGAAAAAAGGCACATAAAGAAAGACTGTTACAAGTACAAAAATAAATTGAAAGAGGGTAACAGGGGTGACCAGGGCAAAGACAAGTCCGCTGAGGCTAGTGTTGTAGAGGATGATAGTGATGGGGAGTTTCTATTAGTTGCTGATTCTCAGTCTAGGCCCAAGGATAAGTGGGTCATGGATTCGGGTTGTTCATATCATGTTACTCCAAATAGAGATTGGTTTTCCACGTATAAGTCTATACAGGGTGGAGTTGTCTTGATGGGTAACGATGCTGCTTGTAAGGTAGTGGGGATTGGAACAGTCCGTGTGAGAATGTTTGATGGGGCTATTAGAACCTCGAGTGATGTACGTCACGTCCCGGAGTTGAAAAAGAATTTGATTTCTCTAGGTACCCTTGAGTCTAGTGGGTACAAGTACACTGCTGAAGGTGGAGTCATGCGGGTCAGTAAGGGTGCTTTAGTTGTGATGAAGGGGAATAGGATTGGTACTTTTTATGAGCTTGCAGATACAACCGTGACAGGTTCAGTTGCTATTTCCACATCTGCTATGACAGATGCAGAGATCACAAGACTGTGGCACATGAGAATGGGTCACATTGGTGATAAGGCATTGTCTGAGCTGAGTAAGAGGGGACTGCTTTGTGGTCAGTGAACAGGACTGACGGAATTCTGTGAGCACCGTGTGTATGGGAAGCAAAAGAGAGTCAGCTTCAAGTCAGCAGTGCATCAGACAAAGGGAACGTTAGATTATATACATTCTGATCTGTGGAGACCTTCCAGAGTGGCTTCTAAAGGTGGGTCCAGGTATCTTCTAACGTTTACTGATGATTACTCACGTAAAGTTTAGGTCTATTTTCTGAAGCGGAAAAATGAAGTGTATGATGTCTTCAAGAAATGGAAGATTCTGCTTGAAAAGCAGACAGGGAAGCCGATCAAGAGGTTGAGGACTGATAATGGTCTTGAGTTTGTTGAAGGTGACTTCACTAGATTTTTTGAAGATCAGGGTATAGTCAGACACAGGACATGTACAGGTCGACCTCAGCAAAATGGAGTGGCTGAAAGATTGAACAGGACGTTACTTGAGAAGGCTCGATGTATGCTTTCAAATACAGGTTTGAAAAGAGAATGGTGGGCAGAAGCAGTTAGCATGGCTTGCTATCTTGTGAACAAGACACCGCATTCTTCATTGCAGATGAAGACATCTGAGGAGGTATGGTCTGGTTCTACTTCTGATTATTCTCAGATTAAAGTATTTGGTTGTCCTGCATATGCATATGTGAATGATGGAAAGCTGGAGCCTAGGGCCAAGAAATGCATCTTTCTTGGTTATTCGTCAGGTGTGAAGGGATATAGATTGTGGGATCCCAGTGCTCAAAAGTTTCTGACTAGTAGAGATGTTACCTTTGATGAGTCTGCTCTACTACATCCTCCACACACACCCTCCATTGACAGTGATTCAGTTCAGGTTGAGACACCTGATGTTACAAAGATACAGTCAGATCAGCAGGTCGTTCAGCTAGAGAGTATTCCAGCACCTCAGGTACGGGTTTCTGATGTTACTGATAATGCAGAAACAAGTCAGCAGGTGGAGAATAATACTATAGCTGGTGGTAGACCGAGGCGACAGATCAGGCCTCCAGAGAGATATGGGTATGAGGAAATGATTGCTTATGCCCTTACTACTGCTGAGTCTTTAGATGACAATGAGCCGACTTCATATTCAGAGGCTGTATCGAGATCAGATGCTGAGAAGTGGCTCGTTGCTATGAATGAAGAGATGCAGTCTCTTCATAAGAATCAGACTTGGGAACTGGTGAAGCCTCAAACAGGAAAAAGACTGATTGGTTGCAAAGGGGTCTTCAAAAGAAAAGAGGGCATTCCTGGAGTTGAAGATGCAAGATACAAGGCACGTTAGGTAGCTAAAGGCTACAGTCAGGTACAGGGTGTTGATTTTCATGACATATTCTCACCTGCAGTTAGACATACTTCGATTCGTACACTTTTGTCTTTAATTGCTATGCATGACTTAGAACTTGAGCAATTGGATGTAAAGACTGCATTTTTGCATGGTGAACTAGAAAAGAGTATCTATATGCATCAGCCCGAGGATTTTGTTGTAGAAGGAAAGGAAGATCATGTATGTTTGCTTAGGAAGTCTTTATATGGTTTGAAGCAATCTCCTAGGCAGTGGTATAGGAGATTTGATCAGTTCATGACAGGTTATGGGTACATCAGGAGTAAGTACGACAGTTGTGTGTACTTCAGAAAGACTGATTCAGGCTTCGTTTATTTGCTTTTGTATGTTGATGATATGTTGATTGCAGCACGAGACATGAAAGATGTTGATGATTTGAAATCTATGTTGAAGAGTGAATTTGAGATGAAAGATCTTGGAGCAGCTAAGAAGATCTTAGGCATGGAAATTCGTAGAGACCGAAAAGTCGAAAAATTATACTTATCTCAGGAGAAGTATATTAAGAAGGTGTTAGACAGGTTTCATATGAAGGATGCTAACCCAGTTAGCACGCCCTTAGCAGCTCACTTCAGACTCTCAGCAATAGATTCGCCTTAGACTGCGGAGGATGTCAGGTACATGTCTCAGATTCCCTATTCTAGTGCAGTGGGCAGTATTATGTATGCAATGGTTTGCACGCGTCCAGATATTGCTTTTGCAGTGAGCAGAGTTAGTAGGTACATGTCGAATCCAGGTAAAGAGCATTGGCATGCTGTGAAGTCGATTCTCAGGTATCTTCGTGGAACTTCTGATATTTGTTTAGAATATGGGAAGAGTAAGTGTTGTTTGGTTGGGTATGTAGATTCTGATTATGGTGGAGACCTCGATAAGAGGAAGTCCACATCAAGATATGTGTTTTGTTTAGGTGACATAGCTATCAGTTGGAGAGCTTGTCTACAGTCTGTTACAGCACAATCTACTACCGAGGCCGAATATATGGCAGTCACAGAAGCATTCAAAGAAGCCGTCTGGTTGAGAGGTTTGATCAGTGAAATTAGTGTTAAGCAGGGCACAGTTAGAGTCTACTGTGATAGTCCGCCATTCACCTAGCGAAGGATCAGATGTCACATCATGACAGAACGAAGCATATAGATGTGAAGCATCATTTTATCAGAGATCTGATTGATGAGCGGAAGGTGGAGTTGAAAAAGATTGGGACCGAGGACAATCCAGCCGACATGTTCACTAAGGTTCTACCATTGCTCGAATTTGGTGGGTCTTTCAGTTTGATGTGTGTTAGCCCCGATTGAGGGGGGCATTTGTGAAGAAGGTGGAGTTATTTTATTGTTGATGTTTATTTTGAGCCAAGGTGGAGATTTGTTAGGAAAATGTCTCAAAATTACTTGGTATTTTAGTAGGGATGCCGTGAGGAGCCCGATCGATCGGGAAAGTTACGTAAAAGAAGGACGCCTGCAGTGAGCTCGCCGATCGATCGGGAACCGCGTTTCCCACGCGGCTATAAATATGGACGTAGGGTTATGTCACATGGCATCCAATTCAAAAGTGAGGTTTTCCCCATAGCGGCGCCCGCCAAACAAAATTGAGTGTGAGAGAGATATTGTAATTCTTCTTTTGATTCAATAATAAAAGCTTCGATCTTCGTCCATGGTTTTCTCCCCTTTCGATTGTAAAGGGGTTTCCACGTAAATCATATTGTCGATTGTTTCTTTTCTCTTTTAGTCCATTTATTTCTCGATTTGTCGTCGTATTTGATTCAATTGCATACCGGGAGAATTATTTATTTCCGCACATAGGTGATTACAATGCCAGTCCTTATTCAATATAGCTATCTAATGGTCATCCAAATTAAGCCTCCTAGGGGCCCAAAGGAGGCTAACACTATGAGAAGATTTCAAAAAATTCCAAATATCGTACACAACAGCTTGGATCTCCCAAGGGGGACCCCAATCTTTGGTGTAAATAGCAAAAATGGACTCTTGACAATTAGATTCAATAATGAGAAATATCCAACCCTTCACTTCTTAAAAAAAAAAAAAACAAAGCAGGTCTAATAGCTGGAGCTTCAGCCACTGGGCATTGTCCCCCGGTAAGATTGCCCACATGATCACTCACCATCACCACAAGAGTTGAGCCTTTGAAGGGTCGGACCAAGCAACGCCACAATTATGTTTAATAAAGCCTTGAAGGGAAGGGCAATGAAAACTAGGGGCATTAGAGCCACTAACAAGGGGAGGAACAACATTGGCAAGCCAAAACTCCTACAATTATTGAGAAGCCTCGAGAGTGACTGAGTGAGGGTTAAACCTTTGCTCTTGGAATATCTCCTGACATTGAGACTTCTAAATCCACCTCAAGTGCTAGCAATCCTGGATAAACATAAGGCCCATATGAGAAGGATCTTAGACATTCTCCCATCATCCAACAAAGCTAGGCAAATCCTCATAAACAGGTCTAAACCCAAGCTTTGACACAAACCAAACTACTAGAATTCGGATAAAACAAGATTATATGCTCAATGGATTCCACATCAGCCCCACATCTCGGACAACTCAGAGAGGGATTGATCCTTCTCTTACTAAGGTTTTCATTTAAAGACACAATATTTAAACAATGCCCTCCACAGAAAGAATTTAACTTTGGGAAGGACCCGAATAGCCCACAACTTTCAAGAGCTTGAAAAGGCTGTAGATTGAGAGTTTGAATGTCTAGTTAGGTTGAATGAGACAAGGCTCTAGCACATCTATAGGGCGTACCCTCCTCCTAATAAACCCCATTCTCGTGAAAGTTCTAAATGGATTCATCTCTAAAAAAAAAAGAGAATTCACCGTTTGGGCATTCCATCTACTAGCACCACAACAATAAGATTTGAGACCAAGAGAGGCCTTTTTTGTAACAAGCCTACCCGAAGTAACAACGAAAGGGGGAGGCTTGGGACGCCATTTGTCATCCTAGATCCCTATGAACATTCAGGCATGAGATAAGAAAATCCCTACCTCGCAAAACACTTCACCGCCATGAGGGTTGAGTAAAAGGAATTGCTGTTGGATTACTAAGTTTGTTGGTCTTCAATCTTTTCCTGTAGAAACCATGGCTGGAGCTTTTTCTTTTAAGCATGTTCCATGTGCCCACACACAACCCCTTTTACTCAACGGGAGATGGGCTCAACATAGGTCTGCCTTGAGGTGCTCTTCTAGTGGGCCCAATTGTACTAAAGCAGTGTCTTCAGCCTGATTGTTATAAGCTTGTTGGCAACCCATCAGGGAAGTATGGCAACCCATCAGGAAAGTATTTATACTTCCTTCCCAAGAGACCCTTGTCCTTAAAGATCAAGGTGTACATGACCTTGCATATTTGATGCCCCATGTGTTTCCTTCATTGTACATTTTCTCTATAGTGTGAATTTTGTATGATGTAAAAAGTTTCTTGGTCCTAAAATCATATAGTGCGGAGATTATCCTTTATGCTATTTATAAGCAAATGTACCCACATAGGTATGTGCCATTGCCAATTTCCATAAGACCCTTGCTTTCAAGGGTACAATGTTTAGGATTCCATGCCCTCTCATTGTACGGATTATGCACTTCAATTAGTACTTTTTATTTTTGGATCATTTGTGTCTTTTCTTATTCCTCTCAAGGGTACGCTTTTGAGGATTCCATGCCCTCTCATCGTATGGATTGCGCACTTCAATTACTATTTTTTTTAAAATTATTTGTGTCATTTCTTATTCCTCCTAGATCAAACACTATAGGCTTTTAGACCACCAAATGAAATCAAAACAGAAGCGACTCAACACCTCTTGACTCAAAACTTCTATATATTGAGCAATTTGGCAATAAGGGTCACTTACAAGCATCCTTGCCTTGGTTGGCTTCCTCATGGTGGCCAACTTTATTCCCGTGGCTGGCTTCTATGCCTCCATCGATAGTCTTCAAGCTAGCCAGATTCATCCTTGCAGTCAACTTTAGCGATCTCTTGTTTTTGGCTAGTGCCAGTGGCCCCGATGTCTCCCTATTAGATCGAGCGACAGTGGCATCATTCAATTTCCTCACGCCCTTGCTTATGACCATTGTTGTCGCTCTTCTTGCATTAACCTCCACTGAGGCAAACACTAGAGATTCACGCGGCTTTGTCTTATCTTGAAATGCTGCCCTAATTCGGTCTGTAAAACTGGTAAGCTATTATTGAATCTCTTTGATTTTCACCAATATCTTTGTTATGTATTTCTCTATTCTAGCAATCACCAATGGATTAATTGTCATAGTGATTCGAGGTCTGGGGATGGACTAGCTCTTACACAAATTGATATTATCTAAAGGCTATTGAAAATCAAGAACAAAGAGATGAAAAAAGGAAGAAGGGAAAACATTCAAGTTCATTCTTGGATGCTCCCCGATTACATTCCTAAGCCTGGACAAGAGTATAGGTTTGGTTACAGTTAAATGGAGAAATAAAAGGAAAATGCAATAGTGAGCTATGAGTTTTCAGTGTGGAATCTTTTCTGGTAGACACCATGGACGAAGCTTCTCCTTTCAAGCGTGTTGCATGTGCTCTGCATGCAACCCTTTTTCTTTGGCTAAAACGGGTTCAAGTGACATGGGCTAGACATAGGGTGTGCTCTTCTAGTCGCCCAATTATACTGAAGCCAAATTTTGAGCCTGATTAGTATAAGTATATTGGCAACCCATTTGGAATGCATCATTTGGCGATGCAGGGGAAATGCAAATAAGGGAAATCAGGATTCTGAATCTTTAGGCTGTTGGTGAACTTAAGTTTGTATTATTGGCAGTTACAATTCACAATGCTGTGTGTTGATGGGCATGAATAAAAGTTTTGGAGTGCAAACGGTATTTACATTCACAGTTCATTGATTGACATAGAGGTTTTCTGCAAGAGCTGAGAATTTAGGTGAGAATAGGAATTTGATCCTTGTGGTCTGTGTTCCAAAGGAAGATATTATTAGAGTTGTTCAATTGAGTAGAGCTGGCAAGGTTGTTTAACTATGTACGGATATTTACGCAAAGAATGGTAGTTGAATGAAGATTATGCATATGTTGATTTTCATGATAATATTACGTAGAAAAAGCATGCCAACTGAGAATGCGCTGGACATTTTTTTTTTTTTTTTTTGGAGTGATACTTGCAATTTGGTGCTGACATTTTCATTGTTGCTTTTGTTTTCCTTTCATTCATTGTAGGCCCTGTTCCAGAATTGGGATAAGCCCCTCGTAGCTTTGTGGTTTATACATGACATTTTGAAATACTATATACTTGCTAATTTGCCCTAAAAAAGAGTACGAAAATGGTTGGAGGGATTGATTTGCTATTTTCTATGGTTAGAAACTAAAGTTAGAAATGCTACCATTCATTCTTACAAGAAGATTCAGCTATTCTAGGAAGAATATTGCTTGACATTGTATGTGTTGGTTATTTTGAGAGATTCAAGTGAAGCTAGGATACCAAGAGTGAAGTGATGTGTAGCTTTTGACGACAAAATATTTTTGGAGTTCCTTCTTCTTGGGATAGATTTGATTAAAAGCTGGATGGAGACAATTAGACATTACCTTGTTCACCTAAACCTTATTGAAGATATGACCTTAGATAGAGCCCAGGGTTGGTTGAAAATACGTGTGGTCAACACAGCTATTAAGAGAGAGGAACACACTGATGCTAGTTCACAGTGCCCCTAGACTTGAATGTGTGTTGTTGCGCTTCTTTTTTGTTTCTTTTTTGGATCTTTGTTGTTGCTTTATTTGACTTGGATTTCATAAATACTGTTTTTTTAAGGTTGGGTGCCCTTCGAAAGCAACCTCTCTATAAGGAAGCTAATGCGTCTTTTGTTTTATATATTTTATACCCCATTCCTACGACATTTTCTACTATTACATGTGCCTTATGGCATATGATCTTTGTGTATTTAGACTTGGAAAGTATTGGACTAAGGACAACTTGTGAAGAACGAGCAAAAATGGATAAATTCGAAGATTGCATTAAGAAACCCAACAACGTGTGGGAAAAGGACCCGTTGGGTCAAGATTCAACTTTTCAAATAACGTATTTTAGGCTTGAGACAAAAATAGACTTTATCTTCAATTGGCCAGCAAGTAGTCCTTTGCTGTTGAGCACCGATCGATTGAGGGCTAGGCATCTCGCATCTATAAATAAATGAAGAGGGCTTATTTTTGGGACTTCTGCTCTATTTTCACATCTCCTCCCTCCCTGAGGCACCCAAAAGACTGAGTTCTTTAGGAAGGCCGAAGGGCAAGTGTTGAAGTACTGAGGGATCAAAGCTAGAGTCACGTTAACATCAACCAAGGGAGTCATCAATCCATGACTTTTCCTTTCTCTTTTTTCTTTAGGATTTTTGATTTGTAAAAATCCTATGGAGTAGTAGACTTTTAGTTTATAGATGAAGGACTCGAAAAAGGTCCACAAATTTTTTTTATTGAAACATCTCAATTGAAATATGATTCACATAAATTCATAGCTAACCAATCAAGAATTCAACTAATTTAAACCAAATTGTACTCAAAAGACAAAACAAACATATTAAAAAAAATAATAATAAAAATAAACTACTCATGCCTTCCCCAAACCTAAACTTTGCGTTGTCCTCAATAGAAAGTACACTGAAATAAGTAAAAACAAGGGAAGGAAAGAGAAAAACCTGAGTAGTAAGGTATGATAGTTGAAAAGGGTCGGCTATGCTTAGTGAGGCTAAGGACATCCGAAAAGGGCACAAAAAGAAAGACAACTACAAAATAAGACAATTAAAGACAAACTGACCAATTAAACTTGCTAAACACGTTTAAAATTCAAAATACAAGTGCTAAGTACATAAGAGAAACAAAGTAATCAATAGTTGGGGAAAGCAAGTCATGAAAAGCAAGGGGAGGTCAAGTTGAAAAGCGAACGAAATTATAAAACTAAAACAGGCTGAGTTGCCTCCTAGGAGCGCTAAGTTTAATGTCTTTAGTTAGACGCGTCGTAGAATTATTGGTGAGCCAAAATTCGAGGTAACGCCCTCAAAATGAATCATGTCAAGCTCGTGAGGACGATCCCCCAACCCAACAACCTTCCTAGCCTTGTGGCCAATTAGAGTGAGGGCATGGCCCGCATTGGGGTCTTGTATCTCTATCCTATCATGCACAGCTAGCAAATCATCAACTGACGCACAGGCATCAACATAGAGAAGGACATTACTCAAATAAGCAACAACAACAACAACAAACTCAGTGCCTCGAGGGCTCCCGCATATGCAGGTTTTTTTTTTTGTTTTTGGGGGGGGGGGGGGGGGGGGTGGGATGTACGCAACCCTACCGCATTAGGGTGCTACCCTAAAAAGAGGCTGTGTCCGAGGACCCCCAACTTGGAAAGCATAAAAACAACAGTACATATATAGAAAGCATAAAGCGGAAAGCATGAAGCATGAAGCAGCAATAGCAATAAAGCAATCTAGCGACAGAGCAACAAGCAATCAACACACAATCATAGCAAATAAAGTCAAACAGACATAGATATAAGTCTATGGGCGCTAGTATGATCTTAGTTGCGTTCCTCTCTTCTAAACCGTAATGTCAGCTACACCTATGCTAGCTCTGCACTCAGCTTTATCTAGGGCCATCTCTTCATTTAGGTTAAGGTGGATGAGGTTATGTCGAATCGTCTCCATACTCTTCTTTGGCTTGCCTCTTCCTCTCCTTCTGCTTTTAGTATGGAGTTGTTCACTTCTCCTTACAGGGGCAGTGGTTGATCTCCTTCTAACATGCCCAAATCACCGTAGACGTTGCTCTCTCAACTTATCCTTGATTGGTGCCACCCCCAATTTGCTTCTTACAACGTCATTTCTGATCTTATCCTTCCTTGTGTGTCCACACATCCACCGCGACTTCTTCATCTCCGCCACCTTTTAACTTCTGAGTATGATGCCGTTTGACTGGCCAATACTCTGCACCGTATGACATAGCCGGTCTAACTACCATCTTGTAGTATTTTCCCTTTAACTTTAGCCGGAACTTTCTATCACATAGTACCGTAGACCTCCATTTATTCTAGCCTACTTTAATTCGGTTATCACTACTACAAAATGGGGCTATGGCAACGGTTCAAAAGTGTTGCCATAAAGACAAAACTGTACCGCAATGGTTTCTGAACTGTCGAATATGCAGCTGTTGTCATAGCCTATTGCAACGGCATTTTGCACTACTACAATGACCTATAAACCGCTGCTTTAGAGCTATCAATGGCAACGATTTTTTGCTTCTCTACGACAACGATGTTATTACTTTATGGAAACGGTTTTTTCTTGAAATTGTTGCCTATCGCAACGGTTTTGGTAGGAAATAACATCAGTTTCACGTACATATTGTAGCGGTTTGGGATACCTATTGCAACGGTTTTTCCTCCAACGGCAACAATTGTCATATTCAATATTCTATATGGCAAGAATTTATTAGCATAAACGACAATGATTTGAGATACGTATTGCAACAATTTTTTCCGCTATTCAATTTTCAATATTTTAACACTTCTTTCTTGGTCCGGTATGCTTGTTGCAATGATTTACAAGATTTTCAATATCACACAATAAAGATTTTCAGTAAAAATGATTATCCACCAAATCCATCATTCATCCAATGGCAACAAAATTTATCCACCAATTAACAACAAAATGACATTCATCCATTGAGACCAACATAAAGCCAACTACTTCAACACAACTTTCCACCAAACTGCAAAATAACCTAATACCCAATTCAATTGTCACTGAAAAAAATATGCACCACCTAAAATATTCAAGTTCACTTCATAACAATAAGAGAACAGCTTAAATATCTTCTTCGTTAATCTTCTTTAAACATCAACTTCATCAACCTGCCATAACAAAACATTAAATCATGAGCATAAAGTTGAACAATATTTAATTCGAGTGATAGACATTGATGGTTAAGTCTGTGTGTTATAATTTCTCTCTTCCCTCTCTTCTCTTTTTCTTTCAAATCTATGATAATGATTGATAAAATATAATCAATAATTTGAGAGCTCAAGTGACAAATTTAGCAAAAATATTAAATACAACAACCCAATGCCTTAAAGAGGCTTCCATTAAGGCAAAGTCTGGGATGGTAAGACGTGTGTAGCCTTAACCCTACAGGTTGCTACCCTATAGAAAGGCTGTTTGTGAAGGGTCTCGATCCTAAAAAGATTTAGACATTTCATGCCATGTAAACATCATGGTAAGATAATCTTCCTTCCTTTCTCCTTTTCTTTTTTTTTTTTATCTCTTATTAGTCAGTGTATCCGAAAAACTTTAAACAACTTCAGATTAGGTTTGGCTTCTTCATAACTTGATGAAGGGATGGAGTTCACTAAAGGAAGCATATTAGACAAGCTAATGTAGGTGAAACGTTTGAAATGAATTTCACACTAATGTCTAGTACAAAGGCCTCATTTAACCCATTTTTCTTAAGAATATGTGCTATACATCGCTATCAGGCTTGGAGGACCACTAAGAGCATGCAAGAAATGAAATAATCCAACATTTCAAGACAAATGAATGCACACTAAGCAAGCAATAACTTCAATACCCTCGAGCTAGTAGTCCCAAAGAACACAGTCCTTTTTGTTCCAGCTGAGGCCTAAGAGGATATAATTACAACTCAATAACCAGTCTGAGGCCCTTATGTCAAAAGTCAACCAGGTTCAAATTTAGAATGTTGTTAATTTGTCCACCAGTACCACTACACACTGTCCAAAGAATAAAAAATAAGCTATTGTTAACACATTTGACATTTTGCAATGGGCCAATCATTAGAAGATTGGCCATTTTTGTTATGTTAATTTGTTATGGCCTCCATATATAGGTTGTTGTTTTAGCTTTGGCATTAAGTAGTTCGATTTATGTTTGGTTATTTTAATTTGATAGTTTATTTTTGAAGATCTATAAACATGTTAGCAACTTGTCAAGACTTATTTGCAACAAAAGATCGCACAAAATTAGACAGATAACCTGTATGTCTCGCTTAGTAATTGGGTTGTGCTAGGCTTAGGCTTTCAATTCATTAAATAAACGGGTTGTATCAAGTTGATCCCTTTACTAGAACCATTTATATAAAGTGAACAAGAAAAGAAACATGATATGAACCACATATTTGCTACCCTTAACAAAAAACAAAGAAAAATTTGCAATACGCGGATAAGGGAAATTTCAAATTGTCAACAAATGCTACCAAGAAAAACTCCACAATGGCAAGAATGTAAAACCCAAAGATTTGGGTTTACTTAGTCTGCTCATAACTTTGTTTGACATGTTCTTGGACATCGCAGCAATAAGCGAGAACTAAATATTGGAGAAATGATCTATGAACTGTATAATTTTTAGATAAGGTTGGAGTCCAGCTGCTAATGATACCAGCAACAAGAACTTATCTCAAGCTTAAAATTCTGTCATTCTGTTCAACCAAAAAGAGTGCATCCAATGGGGGTGTTTGCTAGTTGAGCAAAAAAAAAAAAAAAAAAGGGACTTTCCTTCTTATATATACTTTTCTTTTGAAAATATTTTTAACTAAAAGTAATGTTTCCCCTCAAAATTCTCTTGTTAGTTTCTTTTTCTCATTGGAAATTTACTCTTGTTTAGTTTCGAAATAATCTCATTGCACAACCTTACATGAGTCTGGGTTCAGAACATTTAAGCTTGGACTTCAAATGAAGCAGTGTGAGTCTTGAGGTGGACTATGAAGAATGGTGCAAAACAAAAACAACTTTCCTTTCCTTTAGTGTAAGTAAGATTCCCCCTATGGGTGGAGAAAGAGGGCTTTCCTTCAAACTATTTTTTCTACTCATTTACACGAGCAAACAATTGCAATATGGTAGGATCAGGACTTCCACCCAACTAGATGGAGCCTAAAACTCAAGACCAAGTTAAGATGCTCTCTAATAAAGCTCCAAAAGGAGCTTCAATATCAACTATTAGTGCTACGCCGACAATCTCCAGTTTCTTCTATTTCAGCAAAGCCAGCACAAATGCATAACCTCATAAGCATTTTTAACTAGGTTTAGATGAATTAGGTATACAGTTCGCATAAATCCAACAATGGATGAATGACAATGCCAATGTGGCTTTGGTCTATCAAGTAACCAACTATTGCAAAAACTTCAATTAATGGGTGAAAGCTTATGAATAGTTGTATACTCTTAACACATCCCATCACGCAAATACCCATTGAGCTTCAAGCTTGGACAATGCATAAACCCACCTCATATCTTGTACTGATAATGTTTCATATTAGAATGGGGCTACTAGGATTCAAACTTGCAACTCGTCAATCCACAAGGCTTTGATAGCACGCCAAGGAAACAACTATGCCACAATATTAAGCTAATTAAAGGCCCATAAATTATTTTATATTCTAACATGGTCTAGTGACAAAATACACTATCAAGGTAGAGACGCTAGAAAAGGACATGAATCATATCTTCATTAAGCTACAAAATTATGATCTTTAGATGTAAACCTAGCCATGTCTTCTTGGGTTTCCCTCTTCCTTCCTGATGTGATTGGCTCCCATTGGCTCACCCTTTCACTCAGCATAACCTAGGTTCTGCTTCATAGACATAAACTATATAAAACTTGTCTCCCTCATCTTATCCTCTATAAGTTCCGTTTATTTTTATGCTATAGTATTGAAATGAAATCAAATTACATGAAAGTATTTTCCATGAATCACAATCCCAAATCAGCAATCCTAACATACAAAACCTGTTTAATCTTTAATCTCCCTCATCTCTATTTGAACCATTAACTTTCTTTTTCTTCATTCTTTAAGTCAGAGTTTCAAACTTTTACAACAAATTAAAGAAACAGTTTCCAAATGCCATTTCACATCATCACATGTACCTATTATCATTGTCTTTTTCCTCTAAATGCATACTGCAATAATTTGAAGCAAAATCAAACACCTACACATTTAGCAATCAATGTGAGTTCATCCAAAGCCCTAGTAACAAAATCCAAACAGATATATTGGTTTCTCATGATTAAAAACAACTAACCCCCAGAGCTTCAAAGATGCTCCCGCCAAGGTAGGGTCAGGGAAGGGTAAAATATACGTGATCATAGTTGTATCCGAAGGGTCCCCAACCCAAAAATGAAAAATATTTATGAGTACATCCTTGTCATTCAAAACAAATTTAGGATGGACTAAAACAACAGATAACCAAAATGACAAAATACTAACATCATAAAACCCTAATCAAGCAACAATACATGTCACATATAATAATGTTTATCGTAAGTCATTTACCTTGAAAATACACGCAAAGCAGATCAGAGCGACAATAAATTAGACTTGAAAAGAAACAATTAGTTGAAATCAAAGGCCAACAGATGTCCTTAAATTTGCTAAGTTCACACAAAATTCATTCACGGTGCTAAACTATTCTTCCTAGCAGTTGAAGAAGTGAATTGAATGACTCAGCCAATAAATTTCCAATACCCCAAATCACAGAAACCACCATTTCTCAACCCAATAGTTGCATCTAGCACCAAGTTGCAACTAGCACCAAGTGTGACAAAGGGAAATCAACCCTAAGTTAATACAACTCAGAGCTTCATAAATGATATGTCGTTTAGAAATGAGTTTAGGATTAACTGTTTAGTAAAACAATAGAGAACCAAAATGACAAAATAGTAATGTCATAAAGCCCTACTCAAGCAAAAATACATGAAAAGCACCATGTCAAACATATTAATGTCCATTTCAGGTCATTCACCTTGAAAATATGAGCGAGCTCAAATTAGGGCTAGTGACAATAGACCAAAGTGGAGAATAGAGCGTTTAGAATGACAACAAAGAAGTGCGAATGGCGATGAAGAAAGTGACGGTGAAGGAGGGCAATGATAGCGAACGACAACCAACGACAGGAGGACAACGAATGACGGAGGGCTAACGACAACCGAGAAGGGTGAATGACAGCGGATGATGAACGGAGAATGATGACGAGCCGGGAGCGTGGAGAGAGAATGCAAAGAATGCGTGGGAACGCAGAGTAAACAATAGAGTAAAAACTAGAGTTAGGGTTTTACAAAGTTGCTTTTACTTGTTTTATTTACTAGTCTTGAATAGGCAACGGTTCTAAATCATTGCAACAAACTATTGCTATAGATAATTGCGTGTTACGGTTATATTTCTGTTGTAAAAACCGTTGCCAAAGATAACCTTATGCAACAATTTCTGGGCCTTTCAGAAAACGTTACAAAAACTGTTGCCATAGATGCCCTTATGCAATGGTTTCTGGGTGTCTCAAAAACCGTTGCATTAAATTTTCTTACGCAATGGTTTTAGAACCGTTGCAAACGAACCATTGTCATAGGCCTACTTTGTAGTAGTGTGTTGACATCCTCTCCAACTTCCTCCTACTGCACTATGGAACCCAGGTATTTAAAACAAACTTTTCTCGGTATGCACTCCTATCCAATTGTGTGCAGCCGACTCTTTTATAACACTCTAAATTGTCCTTAGTCTTAGGGTGCCAAGCAGCATTTGAAACATTCAATTTTTCCTTGAGATTATCGAAAGAAACCTCTAGTACTCCTGTTCTACATTGAATCACAACATCAGCCGTTATTAAGAGCGGTTGGCCCCAAATAAGGGGAGTGCGATTCTTTCGCCAGGAATGAGGTCCATATCCAAAACAATAAAGTCAATTGCGAAGACAAACTTGTCAACCTTGGCAAGCACATCCTCTAACACCCCATGAGGTACACGCTTTGACCTATCGGCCAACTGAAGTGTGGCACTAGTTGGCTTAAGGTCTCCTATACCCAACTCCTGAAAAATTGAGTAAGGGATGCGGTTAAACTTGCTCCTAGATTTAATAGGGCTCGATTGGTGTAACTTTCCCTAATGACAAATGGGATTGTGAAGACCTCATGATCTCTGAACTTAGCTAGGGCGCTCGACACCAGAATGCTACTCACCATCTCGATGAGTTAGACCTTATTTGTGGTATGTGCTTGTGTGCGCTTCTTTTTGACAGAGGTCCTTGAGGAATTTAGCATACATCAGAACTTATTTAATAGCGATGATCAACCCGTAAGTCGATCTTTACGTTCTTGAATAGTTCCATGAGCTTAGCTTTCTTCAGTTCATCCTTCTCCTTTGGTCTAACTAAGGCCGAAGGAAACGTATGATAGGTCCGTAAGATCTTTCTCATAATCTCTCTCCATCAATAGTGTGAGGGAAGGCATGTTCTCCTTCTCAACCTCAATCTCAACTTCCCCAAGATTTTCCTCTCCTGACACTGACGCTACATTAACTTGCTCGTGAGTGAGCAAGCTAGGGTTAGAACTAGTTGACCTCTTTGGGTTTGTGAGTGGTTGGGAGGGTAATCTCCATTTTTCTCTCCTATTAAGGGTTTGGGTCAATTGTCCTATCTGGTTCTCTAAATTAGAAATAGACTGAGGGTGAGATCGAACCAGTTCTGTAATGTTTTCCATAAAGCAGAGCATTTGCTCCTCAAATTGTGAAGTACATCCGGTCCAGCAGGGATGTTACCGGTGGGGCGGTGGACCACTCGGTAGACAGCATCACAGACGCCGCTGCCGATGCGGTTGAGGCGGTGGAGGTCGGAGATGTTGGGGGTGGTGGAGGTCAAGCTCAGCTTGCTTTTGAGCGCCTAAAGCGCGCGTTGACTTCCGCGCCAGTATTAGCTTTTCCCAATTTCACAAAGACCTTTATAGTGGAAACTGATGCTTCAAGCATCGGTATTGGCGCCGTGTTAATGCAAGCAGCCGCCCCTTAGCTTTCATTAGCCGCACCTTCACGCATCGCCATAAGGGTATGTCGGTTTATGAGCGTGAGTTGCTGTAGTTTTTGCCATGGAGAAGTGGAAACAACCTCACTAGTCGTCATTTCATCATTCGGACCGACCAACAAAGCCTCAAATTTCTCCTTGAACAACGCTCATCTACTTCCGTTTAACACTTGTGGCTTTCGCGTTTGATTGGCTTTAATTATGATATCACTTACAAAAAGGAGTCTGAAAATGGGGAAACCGACGCTCTCTCTCGCCTTTCTAGCGCTGAGGTTCTATGTATGGCGTTATCATCAATATTGTCTGACTTCTCTGACCGGCTACAGCAATCTTGGTCCACCGATCCGCCATTGGCCTGCATTATTGCAGATCAAATGGCGGAACCCTCGTCCCATCCTTGCTACTTATGGCATCAGGGCAATTGCGTCATCAAGGGCGCCTTGTTGTTGGTAATGACGCCAACCTCCGACACGCCATCTTCTTATGGCTTCATGATTCCACTCAAGGTGGTCATTTCGAGGTTGAAGCCACATATCGCCTAATCCGTACGCTGTTCTATTGGAAGGGGCTTTGCCAAGACATACAGACTTATATCCGTTGATGCTCGATTTGTCAACAACACAAATACGATACCTCAACTCCTGCAGGCCTACTTCAGCCACTCTTGATCCGACATCAGTTTGGAGTAGTATCTTCCTTGATTTTATTGAGGGTTTACCTCCTTTGTGCGGACACTCGATCATCCTCGTGTGGATCGGCTCACAAAATATGCCCATATTCTATCGCTTGCTCACCTGTACACCGCTGATGGCGTCACCTAGCTCTTTTTGGATTAGATCTACCGTTTCACAATCTTCCGGACACTATTATAAGTGGTCGTGACCTGGTCTTTATGAGTATTTTTTAGTTGGAGCTCTTTGCACGTTTGGGAACTCATCTCAATCTCTCTTTCTCTTACCACCCGCAGTTTGACGGACAGATGGAGGTCCTCAACCGTTGCTTGGAAACGTGTTTACGTTGTATGGTCGGTGAGCAACCCCATCATTGGCCTACTTGGCTGCCTTTGGCAGAATGGTAGTACAACACCACGTTTCAGTCTTTCGCTCGGTCCACACCCTTTAATCTACTCTATGGTTAACCTTCACTCATTCATTTGCCTTACTTAACAGGATAGTCAGCTGTTGAGGCCGTTGACCATAGCCTAAATGCTCGAGAGGAGATTATCAAACGCTTCGCCACCAGTTGTTCCGCCCGCGGAACTGCATGAAGCAGCAAACTGACCGCCTTCGTGTTGACCGCCAATTTCAGATTGGCGACTATGTATGGCTCAAACTTTAATCCTACAGAGAACATAATGTTGAAGCACGCCACTTTCACAAACTTACACCTAGGTTTTGTGGGCCTTTTCGTATTATGGATCGCGTTGGACCCGTGGCTTACCATCTTGACTTACTGGCACATGCTTCAATACATCATACAGTACACGTTTCCCTCTTGGAATGTTGCCTGTCTGTGCCCGCCAGCAGCACTCCGTTGATATTTGGCCCCCTGTGGCAGCTCCTCCGCGACTTCTCGCCATCTTGGACGACCGGGTTGTCAAGTGTTGTCGCATCCAAGGTTGTCAAAATCGGGATTCTACGTAGAATCGACGAGGGTCATCAAAATCGGAATCGTAGAATCGAATCGAGAATCGTAAGATTCTACTTTATGTGTATATAAATTATTTATAGTGACAATTAGTATAACAATTCTCAAATATATGATAAAGAACATCAAAAAGTATAAAACACATTAGTTTTACAATACATTAGAATGGGAAAAAAAATGTAATATCATTCTAACATAAAACATACGCTCAAAGTCTCAACTCATAGCTTCGTCAATAGTCATATCCGATATCGAAATTACTGTCGTCAATATTATTTGCAATATTAGTGTCCATATTTCCACCATTATTAAGAGGACCACCCCCAATTGTAGCATCATCTCCAGCCAAACCTTCCAAACACAAATATACAGAAAAGTAATAATTTTTCAAATTTAATTCACACTGAAGTTGGGGTCTTATTGTTATTTACAATATTTTTATAAAATTTTTCACTGAATGACATGCTTTTTTTATACTCGTAATGAAAAAATGATAATTTAAAATGAAAATTCCAAATTTGTGACTCACGAGAGTTCAATAAATAATTTTAGAATTATTTAAGAAATTTTAACTATTATGTGTCAAATGTTACACATTTTTCCTACAATTAAAATATTGCAAATAAACTTAAACAAAAATCAATGTATAAATATAAAAAGTTTAAGTATACAACTTATAGGATCTAAGTATAGAGTTGAAAAAGGTTAAAAAGAATTTGAAGTAATTTGAATACAAACTAAAAATTTTGAAGAGTATATATGGATAAATTATGTGTATAAGTATCCCTAAGCGAAAATTAGTAAGACTGTCGACATATAACAAAATTATTTATTTTTAATTTTCACCTAAAATATGTAATATTTATATTATATATACAAAAACTAGTGAGACAAACATCCCTAAATCAAAGTTGCTCAAAGCATTGATAAAAAAAAAAAAAAAAAAAAGAGAAAGCAAAAAAGAAAAAAACAAAAAATAGTTGCTTTTGGTGGGATTCGAACCCACGCCTAGCACGTATGAAAACAAAGCAAGGAACCACTTGGCCAAGGGTCCTAGAGTGAGGTACCCTTTCTTCATAAAAAAATTATTTTAAATCACAGCGTAGAAACTAGAATCGTGTAAAATCGCGATTTTTGCGATTTTGATCCGATTTTACCGATTTTGACCCTATTCTGACCCGATTCTACTTGAGTACGATTTTTTAAGCGATTTGAATCGATTGGTTAACGTAGAATCGTAGAATTTTGCGATTCTACGATCTGAATCGCGATTTTAACAACTATGCTCGCATCGCCTCCCCTCAGGTCCTGGTTCAATGGTCAGGACATCCACCCATTTTACGCCACTTGGGAGTTCCTTCACGACTTCCAGCTTTGTTTTCCCGCATTTGACCCTTGACGACAAGGGTCCCTTTTTTTTGGAAGGGGGGGTTGATACAAATATTCTTGAACTTCACTGGCCATGTCCTCAGCCTCGCCTAGTCAAGCTACCAAGTCTCCAGCTCGCCTAGTCTTGGGAGTGCTATGTCACCCCTGGATATTTTCTTCTACTATAAATAAGATTAGGGTTTTTCCTCTCTAGTTTTCTATGCTAATTGTGATGTATGAACTCTCCCCCCGCGCCTCCTCTCCTCTCTTAATTCATCTATGTCTTCTCCCCTTTTATACCTATAGTTATACTTGTAATTACTCCATTTCATTGGAGATTATACACATATATACAATATACAAAACGGGGCAGCTGAATTATTGTCCCATACCTACTGAATTCATGTGTTTGTGAGCTAGGATACTATCAATTATACACATATATACAATATACAAAACGGGGCAGCTGACTTACTGTCCTGTAGCTACTGAATTCGTGTGTTCATTGCTTGGATTGGGTATTTTGGATGTTTGTGAGCGAGGTTGCTATCAATTATACAAATATATACAATATACAAAACGGGGCAGCTGAATTGCTATCCCGTAGCTACTGAATTCGTGTGTTACATTGCTTGGATTGGTTATTTTGGATGTTTATGAGCTAGGTTACTATCATAATAATACCGTAAGTGTTTTCTGATTGGTTGGGCCAAACACAAACTGCTTCTTTTAAATAACATTCTTTTGAAAATGCTTTTACAGAAAGTGTTTTTAAAATAAGTAGTCTTTTCATAGCAATGCCAAACGGGCCCCAAGAAAGGATTTTATGCAATTTTTGCCATTGTTAATCTGGGTTAAGTTATAGTTTTATTTCAGAACAATGAGTGTGTTTTCTTTTCTTTTCTTTGTGAAATAAAATTTGTTTTGAGATCAACTTTGGACTTGTTCTACTGTATCTTGCTTGTAGTAATAAGAACTGCCAGTCTCATCCTTACATTTGATGGTCTTCTGTTTAATTACTGCAATAAGTCTATTTAGTGTATTTTGTTGCTTGCCTTCGTTTAAGGTTTGTTTCTAATCCGGGTATTTTTTTTCTTCAAACATCTTCTAATCTAGGTAGGTCTGTTTCTACAGAGTAGCACCTTGTAAGGGTAAGGCTAAGGCTAAGGTTAAGGCTGAGGCTAAGGTTAAGGCTGTCTACATATTATCCTACTTCTTTGAGATACTGGGCTGTTGTTGTATCTTTAATTATAGTGTTCGCCTATCGAATGGGGAAAGATCATGACAAGTTCATCAGTGCGCATGGTATTTAAAGGGAGCAGCCCCAATGTGGCTTCTAACATGGTTCATTGCAGAGAAGAATCGAATGCTGGTGAAGGACTAAGTAGGAATACGGACAGTCTTGTGAGTGATGTACATGATCATAGTGAAGGAATGAGTAATTCTACTACAAGACATGTTACAAGTGAAGGGGACATTGATGTTGAGCCCCACACTGGCATTGAGTTTGAGTCCCATGAAATAGCATATCAATTCTATCAAGAGTACGCGATGTCTATGGGCTTCATTACATCTATAAAAAATAGCCGGCGCTCAAAGAAATCTAGAGACTTTATCGATGCAAAATTCGCTTGTTCCAGGTATGGAGTTACACCCGAATCAGACATGAGTAGTAGCCGTCGACCTAGTGTGAAGAAAACGGATTGCAAGGCCAGCATGCATGTGAAAAGAAATAAAGATGGAAAATGGGTGATACATGAACTCGTAAAGGAGCATAACCATGAACTTCTACCAGCCCTTGCGTATCATTTTCGGATTCATAGAAACGTTAAATTATCTGAGAAGAATAATGTTGACATTTTGCATGCCATTAGTGAGCGAACAAAAAAGATGTATGTGGAGATGTCCAGACAATCTGGTGGATTTCAGAATGCTGCGTGCTTGAGGTATAATATTGGTCATCAGTCTGATAAAGGGAGTCGATTGGTTTTGGAAGAGGGGGATGCCCAAATTTTGCTGGACTATTTCATGCAAATCAAGAAGGAGAATCCCAAATTTTTGTATGCGATAGATTTGAATGATGAACTACACCTTAGAAATTTCTTTTGGACTGATGCCAAAAGTAGGTCTGACTATGTCAGCTTCAGTGATGTCATTTCTTTTGACATGTCATACATGAGAAGCGGTGATAAGTTACCCCTTGCTTTATTTGTTGGGGTAAATCATCACTTCCAGCCGATATTGCTCGGGTGTGCATTAATTGCAGAAGAGACAACATCGACATTTGTATGGTTAATGAAGACATGGTTGAAAGCAATGGGAGGGATCGCTCCCGAATTGATACTTAGTAATCAGCATACCGCCTTGAAATCTGCTATTGAGGGAGTCTTCCCTAATACAAGACATTGCTTTCCTCTTTGGGATATTATGGAGAAGTTACCTGAAAATCTTGTCCATCTTATGAAGAGACACGAAAAATTTGCTGCGAAATTTAACAAATGCATTTTCAAGTCATGGACAGAGGAAAGATTTGAAATGAGGTGGTGGAAAATGGTCAGTAGATTTGATCTCCAAGAAGACGAATGGTTCAGATCATTGTATGAGGATCGTAAAAAGTGGGTGCCTCTGTTTATGGGTGACGCCTTTCTAGCTGGAATGTCAACAATGCGTCGTTCTGAAAGTCTCAATTCTTTCTTTGACAAGTATATTCAAAGGAGAATTACTTTGAAAGAGTTCATAAAACAATATGGTACAATTCTACAGAACAGGTATGAGGAGGAGGCGATTGCAGATTTTGATACATGGCACAAACAACCTGCCTTAAAATCTCCTTCACCCTGGGAGAAACAAATGTCAACTGTCTACACGCATGCAATATTTAAGAAATTTCAAGTTGAAGTTCTTGGTGTGGTTGGGTGTCATCCTAAAAATGAATGTGAAGATGGATCAACTGTTACTTATCGAGTGGAGGACTGTGAAAAGGGTGAAACCTTCCTTGTAGCATGGGATGAAACTAGGTCACTGGTCTCTTGTTTATGTCGTTTGTTTGAATACAGGGGCTTCTTGTGTAGACATGCTATGATAGTTCTCCAAATATGTGGTGTTTCGAGCATTCCATCTCACTATATATTAAGGAGGTGGAGAAAGGATGTAAAGAGTAAGCAATTAATAGTAGAAGAGACCCAGAGGATGCAGTCTAGGGTGCAACGTTACAATGACTTGTGTAAACAAGCACTTCAGTTAAGCAAAGAAGGGTCTTCGTCCCAGCAAAGTTACAATATTGCCTTACGAGTGCTTGTGGACACTTTGAAAAACTGCGTTGCTTTGAATAACGAAGGTGCCCCCAATGTTGACAGTAATGCTCACAACTTTCATGATGTTGAAGAAGGGTATCTGGGAAGCTTCTCAACCACGTCAAGTAAGAAAAAGAATGCAGTCAAGAAACGTAAGGTATGTAAAATCTAAGGTGTAACATTTATTCTAGACCATTGAAATTTATCGTATGTTCAATAGAGCGCATATCAAAACTAGCCTCTTGACATGCAGGTATCATCTGAGCCAGATGCTATGATTATACAAGCACCAGACAACCTGCATCAAATGGTTTGTGTAATTGTCTTACAATTATTATGCTAATATTTTTAAGCATGTTGCTTCAAATTGAAGGGGACTGATGTTATAGACAAATCCACTCAGGAGAAAAGAGCATCGGATTGAGAGGTTCTTTCTAAAATTAAAAAAGTAAATTTGGAGAAAGGGGAAAAACTCATTGCATTAGGCTGTTATTGACTTATAATCCGGGCTTTCATCTTTGTCCTGTCAACACTAGATTTCTCTTCCATATGTGACGTAAACTAGAGCCCCACAAATATGCTTAGGTTTGTGAAATGCTCACAACACCATGACATGAAATGCAAGCTGTTTTAAGTTTTCAAATAAAACTAGCTAATCCTCATTAAAATATGGGTTATTTAGTCCTCATTAAAATATGGTTATTTACACCAAAAATCCCTCTACTTTTTTCATTGTGTCAATTTAGTCAATGTACTTTTAACCGTGTTAATATAGTCCCTCTACAATTTATATTGTATCAATTTAGTCCTTTGGTCCAATGTAAGTTAAGTTATGACATGATTTTTAATAGTATAATCACTTTAGATGCAAGTAATCTACTACAAATCCACCCATTGACTCAGTTTTATTCAATTCATGGCCGAGCCATTGGAAATTTCATTAACAAATTAACTTAAATTTTACTCTAAGGACCAAATTGACACAATTTCAATTGTACAGAGACTAAATTGACACAATTAAAACTATAAGGACCAAAATAACACAATGGGTAAAGTACATGGATCTTTGGTTTAATAATCCAATATGGGTTATTTACACTTAATAATCCTTAAAATATTATTATTAGATAATTACTTAGGGTAGACTGATACTACAAAAAATTACAACAGTATGCAATTAGATTTGGCATGTTTGACCACAATTCCTACATCCTAGCTTCAAAGATACACCGGCAATACCCTCCTACCTATTAACTAGTTTTCTGTTAGGTGCCATTAATTTATGCTCTAAGCAGAATAAAAGGTAAGAGAATGGACTCATTTATAGTAAAAGGGGACCTAATGATATTGCTTCCATATATCTTTGGAGGAAGGGTGAAGTCTTTTCTTTTCCACTCTGTCCGTTCTTCAAACTTGATGCACAAGCATGCTATCATCAGTTGCCATCCTCTAGTATGCTCACTGCCCCTCCCTTGTTTCCACCCTAATCACCGTTCATCTTTCCCTATCGCTCCCTTGTATGCCAAAACTGAGCAGTCAGGTCTCTATTGGTGTCTTTTGAACTACACCCATGTTTAGGGGTGTAAATGAGCCGAGCTGGCTCGCAAGCCCTCGCGAGCCAGCTCGTAATAAAGCTTGAAAAGCTCGGGTCGCTTTGAGCTCGAGCCGAGTTGAGTCGGCTCATTTAGCATATGGAACTGAGCCCGAGCCTAGTGAAGCTCAAGCTCGTAGGCTCGTGAGCCTAAACGAACCTAGGCGAGCGTTTTTTATTGTAGAATATTTGCATAAATATTGTTCAATGAATCCATATTGGAGCCTAATTGGGCTGAGCCTGAGTTTAAACGAGCCAAAATGAGCCTATATTGAGCTTAAATGAGCCAGAATATTGCAAGCTTAATGCGAAGCTTGCCGAGCTTAGATTGAGCCAAGCCGAGCCCGAGCTTTTAACGAGCCGAGCTTGAGCCTGAATTTTTAAAGCTCGTCGAGCTTTGAGCCAAGCCCGAGCCGAGCTTAATGGTAACAAGCCGAGCCTCGAGCCTGGCAGGCTCGGGCTCGGCTCGGCTCAGCTTGGCTCAAATACACCCCTACCCATGTTTGCAATCCCTATTCATGGAATCAAATCTTGGGCTGCGGTTATGTCGTGATTGCATCTGCAGTTTGTGGAAGCAAGGTGTCACAGATAGTAAGCAATGGGTTGTGGTGCATCTTGTTAAGGTTTTTAAGGGATTATAAATATATTTTAAGCGTTATTTTGTTTACAAAATTTTGAATGATTAGCCATACCATTATCAATTTTTTATTCCCTTTTAGTAGTTGGCAGGTAAAGATACTTCGAATGGATAATATAGTTGAGAAAATGACAATAAGTTGATGATAATTTTACTATATCAAATCACGACATAGGTTTTAAAATAAAGGTTCAGAAAACAATGTGCTTAAAAATTTTTGGAAGTGAAACATAAAACTCCAGATCTTGTTCTATTTCTTAAACATGTTGTCCGTATTGTATAAATAGTAAACATCATGTCCTTCCCTCCTACTTTTTCAAACATAATTTCCTTCAAAATTTTGTTTCCCGCATTTGGAGTATAAATACATTGTAGTAAATAAAATAAAAAATATATACATTATGGAGGTAGTTACCGAAATACTATTACATGATGCTAAGTGTGTAAAGGCTAGCTCTAAATTCATTGTGACATTACATGAGACCTTTATCTGATTTCATGCTGGCCATAACACTATTGCAATATGCATCTCGCATTTAGTCTTCACATCAACTCTATGTTTTCTCCGGTATGTTAAAATTGCTGGAGGTAGGGAACAACTATCGGTTGCAACGCATAGCGGGGTTTCTCTTGTGCTTTATTTAATCTTGCTCCATCTGTAATGAGGTTGGAAAAAGTCAATTTTTGGATAAAGGCTCCGCTTCATGGTTTAATTTTGCTTTATGGTTTAAGAAAATTGAATAGTGGGAGTCCTATGCTTGATGTATCTTCTCTTTGGGAGAAGATGGGATAATATGGATCCACTTCATAACGCTTTTCTTGAACTATATAACATACCTATGACATCAGATGGTGTATTTTATATATATATATATATATATATATATATATATATATTCCACCCTGATTAGCATAAGGGTATAATGTGCGAGGATATATTTTAAGCAAGGATAATGATATCTATTACACCAAATTGGGGGGTATAGTTGTAGATGGCCAACACCTCAAAAATGGCCGATTTGGAAACTTCTTACTTGTATTGAATAACTTGTGATTTCAAAGTTGAATGGCCTTTGTACAAGTTAGTCTCTCTCCCTTCTTCACACCACCCCCCCCCCCCCCCCCCCCCCCCAAAAACCAGCACACACGCATGGGCACATCTCAGTTTGTGTCCATCATTTGTACAATGTCATATATTATGCCATTGGTTGATCAATTTATATTAACAAATCATATTCCTTGTTCTTGTGTATTGTAAGACAAAGTGATCATCTCTAAAGACATGGCTTCTGGAAGCATATTGTGAATTGCATACTTGTTTATGAGTTAATATTGATTTTTCTGGGGATGTTTGCAGGACAATATTACCATAGATGGACTAACCCTCAGTGGTTATTATGGGCCCCAGCAGAATGTGCAAGGATTGGTATGCCATGTCGTCAGCTTCTTCTAGTTATGGAGAATCTCATCTCTTGGCATCATCGATGATATATTTCATTTATTTATCTGGTTACAGGTGCAGTTGAACTTAATGGAGCGACCTCATGATAGTTACTATGTGAATCAACAGAGTATGCACAGCCTGGTATGTTGTTACCAAGTCTTTGTGTGAGTTGTTATATGTTTATCAACTTAGGAGAACGCCTTGTGGGGTTAAGGCTGCGTACATTTCATCCTCCCCTGACTCTACCTTGGCGGGAGCCCTATAGGCACTTGGTTTGTTGTTATATGTTTATCAAATGAAAAGGTGCTTCCTGTACCCAATTAAAGTGCCCACTTGAGTACCCAATATACGTGGCAAAAGATCTTTGGCTCTTTCCACAACCCAATGATTGTTTCCACTTGTATCAGATACTTTATTTAGGCGTGAAATGAGGATACCAGCAACATTGCTTGTATGGAATTACATGCATGAGTTCTAAAGCAAATACCATGCATTAATGTAGGGACAATTGAATTCATTAGCACCTGGACATGATGCATTATTTGGGGCTCAGCAAAGTGTACATGGACTGGTATGATATATGTATACTAATTGTTACTTCATTTACTAGTTTGGGTAACTATTTGATGACATGTTGCCTTGTTACATTTCTAGGGACATCTGGATTTCAGACAAGCCACAGGCTTCACATACAGTTTGCAAGTATGTATTGAAGACTTTAACCAGTTCTGTGTGGAATTAAATATATGTTGTTAAGTCATGTAACAACTGTCATCTAATGGGTTTTGAGTTGACTTATTATGCTGCATGATTGTTGCAATATATTATGTAATGTGCCTCATACCCGCTCCAGCAATACCTCTGCTGAATTAACTATTACATAATGGATTTTTAGCTAGCAGTTATGCGATGGACTTTACATAATGATACATTTGTAATGGTCAACATAATCTATGTAATTATAATTTATTTACTAAAACATATTTAAAATGTATTTACTTGTTAAAACTATCGATGGGTATAAAAATAGTGATTGTATGGCAGTTGACTTCAAAGCAATCTTATGTTCCTTTGAGGTACGACGACCTTGAACTTGATGCAACCTTGTACTGTAATTTTATAACGTGAGCTAGGCGCGAGCATGAAGTGGGATACTGTTTTATCGGTTGAGTATTGATGGAAGGTAAATTGGTGTTGATTTCAGGAGCCTAACCTGAGATCCTCGTCACTGCATGGAGACACTTCAAGACACAATTAAAGAAATAAATGGCTTATTCTGTTTTATATACAGTTCTCCTGTAGTAACTACTAAACCAGATAGTCCATGTTTTGTAGAAGATAGACGATGGTTCGATCAAAGGTCCGTCTTGGTGTGTGTATATATATATATATATATATATGACAAATGCACCTAATCCTTGCCCCTGTATCATCCCGTCTTCTTTCAATTTTGTCTTTTTTTGAGGGTTTTTTTGTTTTTGGGGCAGGGTGGCCTGGCGCGGTGGAGTTCATTGTGATTACCAGATAATCTAGTGTATGAAATGGTTTTTTTTTTTGGTAAGTTGTATGAAATGTAAGAAATTGAAATTTAAGAATCAGATCACTTTTTATTATATTGTCCCACTCTCGGAAGTTTTGTACCCTCACTTTGACCTATAACTGTTTACTATATTATTATAATTATTATGCTATATTTTTTTTGGGTAAACAACCTCCCTACAGGGTAGCACCTGAGATAAGATTGTGTACATTCTATCCTCCATAGATTCTACCTTAGTGGAAGCCTTTTTGATTGTTGCATTTCTTTGATTTATGGTATTCAGAAAGTGTGATTTAATTTATTTTTTAATGATATGCAAGTGTAAAATGCATCTTGTTTTTTGCTTGTGCTCTTTTCTACCAGCTATGCCTTACGACGATGGGAAAATACATTTTTTTAACGTATGATGGGGTTCTCAGCAGTCTATTTGGAATGTTCCTTCCAGATCCGAAGTTGGTTGAGGACCCTTCTTATGTAGCCAATTTTGAGCCTGTGTGTAGCATTTTTCTTATGTTTTCCTGTGTAGTTTTTTAAGGTGTCCTTTTGATCTTACTTTTGATATTATGTTATCTTAAACTAAAGTATGCTTGATCCTTATTTTTGATAAGTGGATTTGTTAGTTGCCGTAATTTGTGATATGGCATTAATTGCTTGCCTTAGATAAACAGTAGTCGGTCTTTTGGGAAAGATCAAGGACTTTGCTGTGCAACAGGTACTGGAAATATTTTATGATAATTATTAAATAATATATTAATAATATGAAAAAAAAATTAACAACATGAATAATATATATATTTACATATATCAGTTAGAAACTAACATTAGAAAATGGATTAATTATACAAAGAAAATATAATACAACTTTATTTCTTCATACGAAACAATTCAATAATAACAACAACAACGATATGAAATAAATTAAAGAGAAAGAGGGTTTTAGAAAACAACATATGGGTTGAGGCACGTGAGAACGATTTCCTTAGAAAGAAAACGCTTCTCCTGTATGAGTATTGCTATTAAGCTTAAATTTGCTCCTTTTTTAAGATTTAACAATTTGTCGGACCTTTATCAGTACAGCAATAAAAGATCCATGAATTACAATTACCAAACTCATTATTTTTCAAAAGAGTAGGGGATTGAAGGTGTAAAATATTTCATTGTTGTGTATGTCTATTTTTTTCATCATGCTTATGCTTAAATAGTAAAAAACAAAGACTTATTTATTTGTTATTCTTTGCAAACGGTCCATGCTTTCAATTGGTGCTTGTGATGGCCTCGAAATCTCTCGACACTCAGCGAAAACATTGAGTAAAAATGTATAATATGTTATAAAATTATAGACATATTATACTTAAAAGGAAGAGAATAAAAATACAAATTCAAATATAATTGAAGAAAAATGGCAAGTATTTAATATAAAAACTAAAGAGCCAGAGAAAATTTTCTTTCATCAAATAATTCTTTTAATATTATATTAATATAATCCCTCTCAATTTCAATCTTAATTCCCTTCATTTCTTTTCTTCTGCTTTATGTGCACTACTGCTCACCGCTATTTATAATGAATTTTAGCGGTGGAGAATTCTTAATCACAAAGAAAGCATATATATATATATTATACAAATGTCATTTACATAATTTTTAATTTTTTAGGATATTTAATAATATTTAAACTGGAATATAAAATTATATCTGAAAAATGTCCAATATTTTCAACACCCTCCATTTGGATATTTTTCTTTACAATATTGGGGGACATAACACTCTTGAAAGAGTATACTGTCCAAATTTTATGCGTTTCTTAAATTGCCTCGTTAAAAACCTTTGCTAGGAAAAAAAATCTAGCGGAAAAAACCATAGCGAAGGGAAAAAGAGTATAGTGCATATTTTAACTCCCCATTATGGGCGCTATTAGCCACGGATGTCTCGGAGTTGGCAAATGCTATTGTACACCAATTTTCTTGAAAGTTTGTTATAGACAATGTCTTCGTGAACAACTCTTCAGGGTTCTCTAGCAAATATACTTCACCCTTCTTCATAAGCTTGAGAGTAAAAAGAGCTACTTCTTTAAAGTGCACTTGGTTTCATCAACTCCCTTTGACTTGAACAATGTAGACTTATCTTCATATAGTGGTATTAGATTCCCCATGATCTTTGGAAGCTTTGCAAAATACGTTGGATCAAGAGTCTTAACAATACCCATTCTTTACTTGCTCATAAAGTGTAAACGTCTCAGTAGTAACTACAATTATTAGTAAATCGACAAAACATAATAGTATAGCTATATAACGAAATAGCATATACTTGTCACTTACCTTATATGCCGGTCAACTAAATAATCAATATTTGCAAATGAAATGGTGCTATATTGGTTGGTTCATGAGGATAAACATTTAACTATATTCTCGTACTTTCATAATTGTGTCATATCATATCCTAGTGACAAGTTAATTGAAGGAAGTTTATACATGATCTTGTACCAGTTACATTAATGTAACAATTACACCAAGGTGTGGTACTTCTAAGATCAAAAATTCATTCGTTACCTTATTGAGGCCATTACCTCATTGAGGACGAAATATGTCTTTAATTGAGGCACTAAACAATATATTAATCACTTAAGTACCGTACTGGTATAAGTTGACTAATAGAGTAATACCCTATATTAGTGCTCGATTTACCGGTCGAGGCAAAATCTTTCCATTTCCGAGGTCTTCAATCTCGAGTTCTAAATTTTGGTAAGTAACAGCTTTTTCAAACTCTTTAGGAGTTATGATAATATTAGCATATCCCTCTTTTAGTATATATGTGTCGCGGTTTTGAACTGTATGCTTCTGGCATCTTTGGTCCTTCAAGGATTTTCATATAAATATCATCTTGAGTAATAAATACAAATAAGTTATTACTATATATGACGCATATAGAAACCACCAGATTAGGTACATCCATTCCTTATGTATGTCCTAACTATTTCTGATCTTTATAATAAATCATGGGCTATAAATTGTGCTTTTCACCACCTCATTATTTTGAACCAACGTTCACATGTAGCTTACAAGTTTTAATCTTTAGGCATTTGGACTACTGTTCCAAAAATTACACATTACCAATTTGGCCTGAATTGCATCTTTCTATTTTAGCAAATCATTTCTTTGTTGGCTTTCTTGAACAAACACTAGTTCAAGAATTTTAATTTCTTTGATCTGATCAATAGTTACTATGTATATAAATATTTGATCAAATTTTATTTTGGTTCCACCATATCCTATATTTCATAGAGATCTCTTTATTATTAGAATTTCAATAGTTTCAATAGTCTCAGGTACCTGATAATCTTGAGGAATTTCATTTACACAGATTATAATCTCTGCAGAGTTTTTCTCCTCAAGAGTTTCATAATAAAGGAACCAATCTTTCTATTGCTCCTTTTTCTTTCTTAGATTATATATTTGGAACCGATATGTTTGCCACGCTTCGAGGGCGCAATGGATGCATTTTTTTATTATATTACAATATTGCACGATTGGGATATTAATTCAATCAGCATCTATAATGGGGAAATATTATTTGGTTACCCTATTTTCATTAGTGAATAAATCTATGAATTAGCTTGTAATAATTTACAAGTGAACAATTCTTTCAAACTTCTAGTTTAATGATGCATTCCATATAAATTCTCATCTTTCAACTTTTCAATTTTCTCCCCCTGATTCTAGAAACCTTATTTTGTCAAATTTACAGTCAGCAAATTATGCTATAAAATGTTTCCAGTTAATATCTCTAGATATTTTATACTTGACGGGAATTCAAACCCTATATAAATTTCAAGTCCCCACATTGGTCCCATTTTTCAGTATTCAAGTAGAGTAATTGGGACATACGGTATATAACAAAATTCATAGATGGGATATATATATATATATATATATGTATATATATGGTTTGTGTTAGAGACAAGTTATACTGGGAAGATCCATAATTAGTATTGCAACATATATTATAGCATGTACCCATTTAAAAGTAGCCAATAGGAGTGGTCTAGCCATTTACTACATGCATTTAATCAGAAAATCTGTAAGACCATTTTGTATCTATACGCGAGCTATATGGCAATTGATCCCATACAATAATCATGAAATTCTTGGGAAGTAAATTCTCCTGCATTATCACATCATACAATCCACGACTTGAGCTCATAGTCGGATCATTTATGCAAGGAGTTTTACAAATGCCACATCACAAGTAGATTATTCAGAAACATGTGACCAACGGGTAGAGGCCTCTATTAATATTATAGAATACTGAATTGGTCAATGTGATAAAATAATTGCCCACATATATCCCATTTAGTATTCCTCCAAATACATGGGACTCAAACTCAATTTCAATTGAGTATGACATGATAATTGATTTGCCTTAAGTAGCACATGAAGTTTTATCCAATATAAGAATCTTCTGGTTCTTCAATGGATGTGAGAATTTTCAACAATTCTCTTAGTCTTCTTTATACTCGGATGACTAAAATAGTCATGTTTTGAAATAAAAGCTTTTGGGTCTGTTAACTTCTAGTTAATCATCCTAACGGGTATCTTGGAAGTAAATTTGTTTCTTTAGAAAATATGATATGTGCTCTTCTGGAGCCTTTAGTTAAGTTTCAAATACCCATTGTTATACTGTCTGCCAGACATGAATTTCCTCCATTCATATGAAAGCATAAAATATACGTATAAGCACTAACTAAAAATGATATTACAAAACAATTTAAATAACTGATAATAAGTAGGCAGCATAACCGACCATACAAATAACTGATAATAAGTAGACGGCATAGCCAACCATATGAATAATGGTTGAGTAATAAAAGTAGGCGGTTTAACCCGCCATGAATATGCAAAGCAGAAAATACAAAAAAAATAAAGTTTTTCTCTTTCCTTCACTTTTCTATTTTATCTCCGTGTCATTAGTGGACTTCTTAAATTTCGGTCCATTCAGGGTATCATAGTGTCAGTTATTTTGACTGCGACTATAGGCTCGTCCACGGCCCTGACCACCTTCACTTTTACGACCTTGACCATATCCCCAATGGTTGTATGTCGAAGCATTCAGTTCGGGGAATGGTTCGGACCCAATTGGTCATGACTGATGATTTTTCATCAACAATTTATTATTTTATTCAACAACAAAAAGACATAATATTAACTCTAAGTATTTCGTAAATCCTCATCCTCGATATTGCTACTGCAGGAGCAGATTCGAGACATGAAAAGTAGAGAATGTTTTCTCTAACATATCCTCCTCAGTAATATTTTCTCAGCATAATTGCAGTCGGGAGATAATACTAAATACTGCAGAATTATACTCGCTTACAGTTTTAAAATTCTGCAACCGCAGGTGAATTCATTCATAATGAGCTTTAGGGAGGATCACTTATTTTTGGTGATCAGACCTCTCCTTTAAATTGGACCAAAGGACAAGCGGGTCCTTTACAATAACATACTCGATTTTCAATCCTTCATGGACATGATGCCTGAAAAATATCAATGCTTTAGCATGATCCTATAGGGATGCGTTATTTTTTCTTTTAATTGTATTGCTGAGATTCATAGCATTAAGGTAAATCTCAACATCAAGGGTCTAAGACAAATAATTTTTGCCAGATATTTCAAGAGCAATAAATTCAAGATTAATAAAATTAGATATTATAAATAATAAATATTGAAAAATGAAAACTTATCTCGAGTATATAACGATCCTCAACTAGATAAAGACTCATGCTGATAACGTATTATAAAACAATGGACATATTATACTCAAAAGGAAGAGAATAAAAATACAAACCCAAATATACTTGAAGAAAAATAGCAAGTATTGAAAATCAAAACTAAAGAATCAGAGAAGTTTTTCTTCTATTCAAATAATTTTTTTAATATTATATTAATATAATCTTTCTCTCAATTTCAATCTCAATTCCCTTCATTTCTTTTCTTCTGCTTTCTGTGCACTGTTGCTCACTGGTATGCATAATGAATTTTAACGGTGTAGAATTCTTAATCACAATGAAAGCAGATATATATACATATATTTTGTGTATATACATATGTATATATATATACAAAGGTCTTTTATATAATTTCTAATTTTCTAAGATATTTAATAATATCCAAGCTTGACTATAAAATTGTATCAGAAAAATATCTAATATTTATAACATAATGTATTTAATAGCGGATTAAAATTTTTATTGACTTCTAAGTATTTGCAAAATAATATAAAAATAATTTTTAAATCATTAAAAATAAATAATTTTTCCAACAATTCCCCACATGATTTAAAAATTATAAAATATTGTGAGTATTGTACTCCGTTAATACATGTAGGCATTTTTTGGGTTTAAACCCACACTTATTGCAAATGAGTTTCAACCTAAAGAAACCATAGTAGCGTAAATGCTTGAAATATGTCCTTTGCAGCCAGGTCTAGACTCATCTGACACACAGAATACTGGTAATCATAAAGTTATATCAATGAGGTGCGTTACAGTCATGTGCACAAATTCTGTCTTATGAGTGTAATTAGGGAATAATTCATTTCTCATAGTGGCGACCACACCACCACACTTACATAGTTGAACCCTCCAAGGGTAATTTGTGATCAACACCCCGCTAATAATAAGCCTTCAGGTTCATTTAGAGTTTGAAAACCCTGCCTTAAACATTACAGTAAAGATCACCTCACCTTAGGAATGAAATCGGGGAATAACCCACTATAGATAGTATAATTTGTGATCTTTCAATCACTTATCATTTTCGTTTTTACCCGTTGAAACTGATTCATGGGATCGCCATACCTCTGAGGACGGGTTTCCACAGTGGTGATTAATTTTATGGGCTTCAGTCCCACTCCCCTTGATGATTATATAACATAGGTTAATTGGCCTTTTTTTGCAAGCAAATCTACATCATCAACTTTCTGGCATCATCTAGCTAGCGTCATTGTTTGTTGCCTTGAACTCCAGTGCTTCTGTCTTTATAGAAGAGCATGCTTTTCATTCTTTAATTAAGTGGAATTCTATAGCGTAGTACACTCACTGGTGAATATAGTCATCCTTATTCATCTGAATCAAACATTAATTAGAACGCTTCGCCTTTCATAACATGATAAAAACCACTTAGCATAAGTCATTCATAATCCCTTTCAATATGCAAATAATCTAAGGCATTTCATATCACACAACCTCGTTAGGAATAGCTTTGAGCTAGACTCGTAAGGCAATACTTAATTCCACTTCTCAAAAGCATTTCATCTTAATGTAATACAAGGTATTTCATTTCTGCGTGACACTAAATTATGAAGTGTTTTTTCCTTCTTTTTGTGAATTTTCATTTTCAGTCATTTAATACATCTTTCATAGCGGTCCATGCATTTTGCAAGCAATATTTTTTGAACTAAATTCACGTGATCATCAAATAGCTATCACTCATAATTGACCATACTAATTCAAATTAATATAGACCCGAGTTGAGCTCATAACACTATCTTGGACATTAAATATAGTGATAAAATGTATTCAAAACAATCATCATAACTTATGGTTCCGAAACCAAATAGAGAATTGGTCAACATTATCTTCAACCGAATCAAATTGAAACATGATAGTTTTTTCCAAACTGTTGGGGTCTACACACCTAAACCCAATTCCAATCAACCACTCAAGCCAATATCAATAGCGGATATAAATCATAGGCACATCAATATCTCCAAATATCAACAATAAAATAAATATGCAGAAATTAAATTAACACCAGATATAACGTGAAAAACCCTCCAGAGTTCATTGGAAAACCATTGGGGTAAACCGACAACAAAATCCACTATAAAAAATAGCAATTACAATGTTTATAGTTTCAAGATGTTTGCCCTAACTTGAAACTTACAAGCAAGTTGACCGATATAAGGATTACCTTCCCAGGCCCGAGAACAATTGATTCTCCCGATCAATTAACTCCAATTAATGTCTAGAAAACCCGCTCCAAATTCCTCCAAGATCAATCCCCGATCTCTAACGTAAAATTCGTTCTTTCTCGTTGATGAATTCAATCACCGTCGCTCAGCTTCGCATTTCGTCGTTTTGTATTTGCGGAGCTGCAGCTTTTTTTCTTAATATTTCATGTGCTGCCACTTAACCCTCATACACCCAAAATTGGGGTGTGTATATATATATTATTAATTTAAATATAACCATACGACTTATTTAAACGGGCCATAAAAAATATAGGCTGGACCACAGCACATATTAGGTACCCCATAAATCTCCACCTCCAGCCCACCACGAGGAGGAGATGACTCCACATCAAGCTACTTGAAGTCAACACTAGCCAACCTAATGCACGTGTCCAACTTGCCACTACGTATTACCTTGGTCAACATATCAGACATATTTTTGTTAGTGTGAATCTTCTTCAGCATCATCAGCTTTTCATTAATAACAGAATGCAACCAATAATATCTCACATCAATGTGCTTTGTATGGGCATGATACATGGAATTTTTGCTCTGGTCCATCGCACTCTAACTATCACAGAATACCACATACTCCTTTTGTTTCAGATCTAACTCCTAAAGAAAACTTTTCATCCACAACATTTCCTTCCCTATTTCAACAGCAGCAATATACTCAACTTCAGTAGTGGAGAGAGCAACACACTTCTACAACCTGGACTGCCAAGACACAGCACCCCCCACAAAAGCACTCACTAATCAGCTTAAGAAAAATGGGTTCTGTTTCTACAGCCTCAAATCTGCTATGGAAAATGCCCCAGTCTTGGCATTACCTGATTTTACATAGCCCTTTACTCTTGAGACCGATGCATGTGATTATGGTATGGGAGCTGTTCTTATGCAGCATGGGAAACCCCTTGCTTATCTTAGCAAGGCCTTTGGCCCTAAAAAAAGGGGCATTTCACTTACGAAAAAGAATTCATGACTATTCTAATGGCCATAGCCAAGTGGAGACACTACCTAGAAATTGGGTGCTTCATTATTAAAACGGATCATCAACTTAAATATTTGCTTGAGCAACGCATTACTACAAGCATCCAAAAGAAAGGCATGTCCAAACTACTTGGACTTGATTATACAATATCCTACCAAAAGGGAAAGGACAATCTAGTTACAGATGCCCTTTCCAGAAGGCATGAGGGCTCTTGTTCTGCATTGGTAGCCTCAATAGTGCAACCAACTTGGGTAAATGAAGTAACCAAGAGTTATGAGGGTGATCTTGAGTGCACCCAATTGCTCACTGAACTCCTGGTTGATTCACATAGTCATCCAGACTTTACTTTGAAGAATGTACGCAAGCAAGGCAAGCTGTTCCTTGGCACTGGGAACAATCTCAGGAAGCAGATCATACATTCCATTCACTCATCCCCTATAGGAAGACACTCGGGAGTGGCTGCCACTCACCAAAGACTGAAGGGGCTATTTTATTGGCCTAACATGAAAGCAAATGTCCACTCTATTGTATCAGAATGTGATGTTTGTCAGAGAGCAAAATCTGAACATGTTTCTAGCCCTGGGCTGCTTCAGCCACTGCAAATTCCAGACCAATGCTGGTTACATATTACAATGGATATTGTAGAGGGGTTGCCCCTCTCTAAGGGCAAAGACACTATCCTAGTTGTGGTATATAGGCTTACAAAATACGTTCATTTTATTTCCTTGGCTTACCCCTTTAATGCTTCTCATGTAGCAAGGCTTTTCAGGGATAACATTCATAAGCTGCATGGACTGCCAGTTAGCATTGTCTCAGACAGAGACAAGGTATTCTTGAGCCTATTTTGGTAGGAGCTTTTCCATTTGCTAGGAAGCTTACTCGATTTAAGTACTGCATATCATCCCCAAGATGGGCAATCTGAGAGGGTTAATCAATGTCTGGAAACTTATTTGAGATGCTTTGGCATGGATAGACCCAAGAAATGGCACAGATGGCTTGCTCTTGCTGAGTTATGATGCAACACAAACCATCATACCAGCTTGAACATGACTCTCTTCCAAGCCTTATATGGCTATGCTCCCCCTCAACATATGGAGACAATCTCTAGTACAGTCTCTTCTATTGATGCAGTTGAGGATTGGTTATTTGAAAGAACTCTTATGATTCACAGCTTAAGACACACTTTTACTGATGCCCAAATCCCGCATGAAGTATTTTGTTGACAGAAATAGGTCGGAGAGGACCTTAGCTCTTGGCGATTGGGTGTATTTGAAACTCCAACCACACAGACATGCTTCAGTAGCCTTGAGGAAAAGTTTAAAACTTTCTTCAAAGTATTATGGGCCTTTCAAGGTGCTACAACGCGCTGGGAAGGTAGCTTATAAGCTGCAACTCCCCCCCTGACAGCCTCATACACCCAACATTCCATGTCTCCCAATTGAAGAAGAAGTTGGGATCACAAATTACTGTCACTGCATCCCTACCTAAGACCACTCTTCATGGGGAGATCAAAGTGGAGCAAGCTGCAGTCCTTGCACGGATAATAGTGGAAAGGTCAAATATGGCAACTACTCAATGGCTTATCTAGTGGTGCAATCTGGATGAAAGCGAGGCAACTTAGGAAGATGTTGGGTAGCTCAAGTCCCAGTTTCCTGAATTTATTAACCATCATTGTATTAATTGAGTGTATGTGTAGTTCATTCATAGTGACTCATTGATGTTGATTCCATTGTTCCATTGTACTTAGTATTATATATGTTCTGCAATAAGGTTGAATATTTAGGTTATCCTTGAGGTCAAGGAATTCTTGTAAGAGTAGGGCAATGTTATGACTAATTCAAGTGAGTTAGTTTCATATATCTTGATTAGTTGACTAACTGCCCAATTATAAGTTGTTAAGGTGGTTAATCTAGCGAATGAGTACAAAAAGGGAAATGTATTAGTGGAAGAGGAGGTTAATGAATAAAAGATAATCTCTTTCCCTTCTCTCGATTCTTCTTCTTCTTTGCTTTCCTTCTTCTTCTTCCTTTTAACTCTGCAAATCTCCTTCTCTCTGGCTGCATAGAGCCCTAACCATGTCAGATCGATCCTCGATCTCTAATATAAAATTTGTTCTTTCTCGTTGACGAATTCAATTACTGCTGCTTAGCTTCGCTTTTCGTCATTTTGTATTTGTGGCCGCAGCTTTTTTTCTCAATATTTCATGTGTTGCCACTTCACCCTCATACCCCCAAAATTGAGGTATATATATTTATATATATATATATTATTAATTTAATTAAGACATATTTAAATGGGCAATAAAAAATATGAGTTGGACCATAGTATATATTATATACTCCACACAAACCATCCAAGCCCAATTGGTTTTGCCCAAAATATATTACATGAGTTAAATTACTTATGAAGGTCCTACAAAAATTTGGGTGATTGACCCGACTTTAATTTTAGGATAAATTACAGAAAATTTTTCTAACTTTTGTTTCAAAAATAAAAACCTCTCTTACAAATAAAACTACTCATTAAACCCCCTCACTTTTAATAAATTATCACTTTGCCCCCAAACAACTTTTTTTTGACCATTTTGCCCCTCAAGTTAAGTATTTGATTTTATTTTTAGGCAGAATTTTATATTTTAAGGAAAAATAAGAAATTTTTTTTATATTTATGGAAAAAAAGGAGTTTTCTATATTTATAAAAGTTATTATTTTAATTAATATATAGTAGTGACATTATAATATTAACAAAAATATTATATTTTATCTTACAATATTTTTTATGAAAATTTAAAGAAATATTTTTTATCTTCTAAACTTATAATATTTTTACTATAATTAATTAAAACAATTTTATTTTTATAAATATATAAAATTCCTTTAATTCTATAATGAAAAATATAAAATTTTTCTAACTTTTGCCTAATAATATAAAATACCCTTCTAAACATATAATTAAACATTTAACCCCCTTACTTTTAAGAGGCAAAATGATCAAAAAAAAGTTACATGAGGTTAATTGATAAATTTTTAAAAGTGATGGGGTTTTGTAAGTGCTTTTATTTGTGAGGGAGATTTTCTGTTTTTAAAGTAAAAGACCTGGGATTTCTGTAATTTACCCTTAATTTTAAGTCAAATTCATGTAGTCAGCCAATTTATGAATTTCTTTTTTATTTCAAAATTTGTTCAATTTATTAACTTAAACCCTCGGTTTCAGTCTACGAAGCATATAATTTCATGATCCTTACGATCGACATGCATGAAATTAGTTGACTTTAAAACCATCTTTTCAAGCAGTAATTTTAAAACTAAAATTGAGCATTAAACTGTAAAAATTTTTTATATATTATAATAAACATTCATTACATTAATCTTTCCTAGCCCAATGTATCATATTTGTACGAGTCATGTCACAATTTACATATTCACAACACAACAGAGCCATTGCCCAAAATGACTCAAAATAAAAAAATATTACCCAAAATGACATATTTTAAAAAATATTTCCCCAAATGGCCTCCATGTCATTAAATTTAATTTTTTTTTGTTTGTTTTGGAAATACCTTCCCTCCTATGATAATAATTTTAAAAATAATAATTTATATAAAATATTATATAAACAAAAAGCTATTATTATATAACTATAATAATAAGTAAATTAAAAAATTATGTATAGATAATATTATTTAATATTTAACAAACAACTTAATTTAATTTTTTTATTATAAATTACATATATAATTTAACTAAAATGCATGTTATAAAGCTAAATATAACATGATAATAAAAATATAATTAATATATTTAATTAATAATTTATTAAAAATTAAATAAAAAATTTAAAAAGGTATAAAGTGTCAAGTATCCCAAAACAAAAACAAAAAAAGAAAAATTGTAAATTGATGATGTGGAGACTATTTGAAAAAATATTTTTTAAAATAGATCATTTTGGGTAATAGTTTTTTATTTTAGGCCATTTTGGACAACGGTTTACACAAGTAAATCAAAAAGCTCATATATTGAGCAAATTCTTCAAACCAGCTTATATGACTTTCACATATATTTCTTGAATCAAGTATTGAGTTAGTCTTATAAAATAAACGAATAATATAAGAACATTTCACTTAATTAAATGAAACTCAAATAATTGGTTTTACTTGATATTTACACCTTTTTTTCCTTAAAAAAATTATCACCCGCAATTTTATTTCTGAAATTTATTTATGAATTTGGTGATTTGCTTAACAGTAAACGACACAATTTTCGTTACTATATCCGGCGGCAATAATAGAGCCTATCAAAGACCCTTTTTTCAATAGAAAGGCAGAATCATGCGTGCAAACTCACTCACTGTGAAGCTCATCTCTTCATTTTTTTTAATTTTTTTTTCTCAAACATAAGAAACCCACCCATCTTACTCAATTTAGTATCACTATAGAAGTCTATGAGCAGCAAAACTAACACATATACAGTGATGTCTGAAACCACAATAATTGGTCAACATTGCTATCAAGCTCATGGACACAAGTATTATCAAATATTAACCAATGAAAAAATAATAACTATCCATAAAACTTACTATAATCAGGTTTATGTAAACATTTACCTCCATATTTTTTCTAAGTCTTCTTTTTTATTAAGAGCAAAACGGAATAATGTTATGAGTGGACATTTAAAAATTGTCAGCAATTGAACAGGGCTCCAACATTATAATTGAATAATTAGTCTACGAGTGAAAGTGGTCTTAGCCACATTTTCTTTTACCATACTTTGACTTTCAAAAGAGGAGAAATCCTACGCACGTGAGCAATGAGCTTCTTTTTTTTTTTTTTTTTTTGAGTTAAAAACAAAATTCCACTTAATCTCAATTTTTTGAGGGAAATGCTCATGGCATGTGAATAATGTTGAGCAATTGAATTTCAAAAATTTAAGTGTTGAAAATATTTAAAAAAAAAAAACTTTGAAATTAATACAAAAATCAATTAATTTCTAAATCAGTAAAAGATAGACTTTTTAACATCAGTGATAATCTTGCCCATTTTACACTAAAAAAAAAAAAAAAAAAAATCCTTGAAATCTGGCTTTTAATAACAACTAACCTACGATATCTAGAGAGTTTCTTCACTTTATTACAGAAATAATTTTGATTTTTTCTTTTACTAGTAAAATATTTCAAACTCATAATTAAGAACAAATTCTCACTATTGATACTTCAATCTAGCCGTAAAAACAACATAAATCCATGATAAGGTAGTAGTAATTTAACAACACCCGTCATCAACTAATCACAAATATATGCAAAAATAAAATCCTCAAAATTTTAATATGAAAACTGTTGAGAGTAAAACTCTTCCTGGGCTTTCAACTAACTTAAGTTTTTGGAAAAATTGGTTCCTTGATATGATATCAGAGCCTTGCTGACCAAGAGGTCACAAATTCGAATCTCAGCAGCCCCCGCCTTCAATATAAAACATATTAAGCACAAGGTATGAGGTGAGCCTGTGCACTATCCACACTTCAAGCCCAATTGGTATTCGTGTGAGGGAGCATATTAGAGTATGAAACTATTCCTGTACTTTCACCCATCAGCTTAAGTTTTTGAGAAAGTTGGTTCCTTGACAAAAGCAACAATGAAAGCTTCAAATTTTTCTTTCAATTTCTTCTTTTCTGCAAACATAATTTGGAGATCAATGTTCTCTTGAATCCTAAAAGAAGGGTTGAAAAAATTCATACTAAATGTCTGATTACACAAGTCCATGCCAAATGCTGTCCATGCAGCTAATGAATTGACACTATCAAATGTATCTCAGTTATTCTCAAGACATATTAATTAACGTGAATCCTGTCTAAGAAAAATCTTTCCTTTCTAAGACTGTTGATAATATTTTATGATAATTATCAAATAATACACTAATAACATGAAAAAAAAAATAACAACATGAATAACAATTATATTACATATATCAGTCGGAAGGTGTTTCTCTCTCTCTCTCTCCTCTCTCCTCTGCTCTCTTTCTCTCTCCTCTGCTTTGCAATGGGTACTGACACCCACCGTCGGCCACCTCGCCGGCGCGACCCCCCCACCGGTGACGCGACTGTGACGGCGACGACCCACCGCCGGACGAGCGTACCCACCACCATCACTTCGGCCTCGCCCTCGACCCCGACCCAGACCTCGACCCCGACCCCAACCTCGCCCTCGACCTCGACCTCGACCTCGCCCTCGCCCTCGACCTCACCCTACCCGACCCAGACCTCGCCCTCGCCCTCGACCTCGCCCGACCAGACCCAGACCTCGCCCTCGCCTTCGACCTCGCCCGACCCGACCTCGACCTCTACCCCTTTCGAACCACCACAACCGATTTTCAGACCACCGATTTTCAAACCACCCTCCATAACCCATTTTCGAACCACACCTACCGATTTTGGCACCCATTTTCGAACCACCGATTTTTTGAACCCATTTTCGAACCACTGACTCCGATTTTCGCACCGATTTTTGCACCCATTTTCGAACCATACCCACCAATTTTCGCACCCTCCATAACACTCAAGGCCGCCACCGACCACCATCTTCATCAGGCCAACGGTCAGCCAACCGGCCCAGGTAGGTAAAAACCGGTCGGCCCAAGGTTTGAATCCCCATCCTTCTACTTTGATTTCTCGTATTTTAACTTCCAGCAATAGTACGTGTCTTTAAACGCTGTTTATTTTTTATTTATTCATTTATTTATTTATTTTTTACCGTGACTTGAGAGTGTACATATATTTAGTGATACAAGTGTATGAACGTGACTAGACATGGAACTCATGACGTGAGGCCATCTTTACAGGGGGTGGGGAGGGGGAGAGAGAGGCCAAAGAGGGAGGGAAATCTAAGAATAGGGTCACTAAATATCGGGACATTGAAATAGAAGGGCAATGAGGTAGTCCAAATGATGATGAAAAGAAGGATCAATATCCTTTGCCTACAGGAGACTAAATGGGAGGGCTCGAAGGCAAGGGAGATGCTAGGACATAAACTGTGGTACTCAGGGAAAACCAGAGGGAGGAATAGTGTAGGAATTCTAGTCGACAACAGCCTTAATAATAAAGTAGTCGAAGTGTCAAGAACTGGGGATAGGATTATAGGCATCAAGATGATCGTCGATGGGGAGATAATGAACGTGATCAGTGCCTATGCACCACAGACTGGACTACCAGAGGACGAGAAGGCAGCATTTTGGGAGGACCTCGATAGAACGATGCAAATCATACCACAAGAGGAACAAGGGGTGATTGATGGGGACTTCAATGGGCATGTTGGCAAGAAAGAGGATGGATACGTGACTCACCATGGGGGTTTCGGATTTGGAACTAGGAATGCAGAGGGGAAATCCCTTCTGGACTTCGCGGTCATCTATGAGTTAACAATTGCCAACACCTTTTTTAAAAAGCGCGACGAGCATCTCATCACGTATCAAAGAGGAGAGGCGAAGACCCAGATCGACTACATACTACTAAGGAAGAGGGCACAAAGACAATGTAGGGACTGCAAGGCCATTCGAGTAGAGGATTTATCCAAACAACATTGGGCGGTGTGCGCGGCTGTAAAGGTCAAGAAATAGGTCAGAAGAAGCAGGAACCCCGTGCAGAGACGTACCCGTTGGAGAGACCTGAAAGGGGAAAAACTTAGAGCCTATAAGGAAAGAGCGGAGGTAGAGCTCGAATGGAGAGAGGAGGGAGATATTAACCGAAAGTGGAATGAGTTGGCCCAGAAAATCAAGAGTTTGGCACGTGAAGTTTTGGGAGAATCAAAAGGTGGGACAATCACCTACAGAGAGTCATGGTGGTGGGGAGAAGAAGTCCAACAGAAGATTAAAGCAAAACGAGACCGGTTCAAGGAGTGGGAGCGTAGTAGAGAAGAGGAAAAGAGACAGGAATATCAGCAAGCCAAGAAAGAAACGAAGAAAGCAGTTAGTGAGGCAAAATCAAGAGCATATGAAGAGTTTTACAAGAGGCTAGACACCAAGGACGGAGCCAGGGATATATACAAGATAGCCAGAGCAAGGGAGAAGAAGACGAGGGACCTGGGGCAAGTAAAATGCATTAAAGGAGAGGATGGGCAGGTGCTAGTGGAAGGGCATCAAATTAGAGCTAGGTGGAAAGCCTACTTCCACAATCTGTTCAACAACCGAGGAAGTGTAGAGATAGACTTAGGGGAGCTCCAGACCACGGAAGAGGATCAAAACGACTGCTATTGTGAGCAAATCACCCCAGAGGAGATTAAGGAAGCCCTAAAACATATGGGTAGGGAAAGAGCAGTTGGCCCAGATGGAATACCTATTGAGGCATGGAAATGCCTTGGACAGAGGGGTTACAGCTGGCTGGCACAACTCTTTAACCAAATCTTGATGGGGAACAAGATGCCGGAAGAATGACGGAAGAGCACACTGGTCCCAATCTACAAGAACAAGGGTGATATCCAAAGCTGCACCAATTATCGGGGGATCAAATTGATGAGTCACACCCTCAAACTGTGGGAGAGAGTCATAGAAAAGAGAATACGACAACAGACGGAAGTGACTGAAAACCAGTTGGGGTTCATACCTGGGAGATCAACAATAGAAGCCATTCATCTTTTACGGCGGACGATAGAACAATACAGGGAGAGACAAAAGAACCTCTACATGGTCTTCATCGATTTAGAGAAGGCATATGATAGAGTGCCAAGAGAGGTACTGTGACGGGTGTTGGGAAGGAGAGGCATCCCGATGCCTTACATTCGGGTCATTAGGGACATGTATAAGGAGGCACATACTAATGTGCGAACAGGGGAAGGGGAGACAGACACTTTCCCTATCACCGTAGGGGTTCACCAGGGTTCTGCCTTGAGTTCCTTCCTATTCATTCTAGTGATGGATAAGCTCACTAAATATATTCAAGGATAGGTACCTTGGTGCATGCTCTTTGCAGACGACATAGTTCTGGTAGGAGAGTCCCGTGCGGACATAAACGAGAAGCTGGAGCTGTGGAGAGGTGCATTAGAATCAAGGGCTCTAAGGATTAGCAGATCTAAGATCGAGTATGTGGAATTCAAATTTGATCGCTCCACCACGAATAGCACCAAGGAGGTTAAGATTGGAGCACAAGCCATATCAAGCAAGGAGAACTTCAAATATATGGGATCCATGATACACCAGAATGGTGAAGTCGATGAGGATGTTAGCAACAGGATTAAAGTAGGCTGGCAGAAGTGGAGGATGGCATCCGGGGTGCTGTGTGATAGAAAGTTCCCTCTAAAGTTAAAGGGAAAGTACTCTACGAAGGTAGTAAGATCGGATATGCTATATGGGGCAGAGTGTCGACCAATGAAACAAAATCAAACACAGCGGATGAAGGTGGCAGAGATGAGGATGTTACGCTGGATGTGTGGCCACACAAGAAAGGATAGGATTAGGAATGATGTGATTCGAGACAAGCTAGGTGTAGCCTCGATAGAGGACAAACTGAGGGAGCAACGCCTAAGATGGTTTGGACATATCAGCAGAAGACCGACTTCAGCCCCAGTCAGGCGGTGTGAACAGCTCAACACAACGATAAGCCGGAGAGGGAGGGGCAGACCAAAGAAGAGTTGGCTGGAGACGATTCGTCAAGACCTAACCCACCTAAACCTAAGAGAGGAAATGGCCTCAGATAGGACACGTTGGAGGGCTAGTATTAGAGTAGCGGAGATGGCAGAGTAGAGTAGGGCGTGGAGTGGCAGGTGGTCTAAGTTCCGTAGGAGAGCATAACCTGTAGTGTAACACTCTTAGGCTAGTTTAGGCATCGATCTTCTTCCTCTTCTTCTTCTCCTCCTTCTTCTTCTTGTTCTTCTCCTTCCCTTCCTACTTCCTTTTTTTTTTTTTTTTCCCTATGCACGATTGATGAATTGATGGTTTATCTGCAGGAACTCAACCACTCCAGGTTGGGGGTCCCTGGAAACAGTCTCTTTTCCTGCCGGAAGGGGTAAGGCTGCCTACATCACCCCCCCAGACCCCGCGTTATGCGGGAGCCGCAAGGCACTGGGACTGTTGTTGTTGTTGCTGTTGTTGTTGTATATCAGTCGGAAACTAACATTAGAAAATGGATTAATTATACAAAGAAAATATAATACAACTTCATTTTATATACTAACAACAACAATATAAAAAAAGGTTATTGACGCCAAAGGTCCCTGTACTTTACTCATTGTATCAATTTGGTCCTTATACTTTTAGTTGTATCAATTTAGTCCTTGAACAATTCAAAATGTGTCAATTTAGTCCTTTGATCAAATTTAAGTTAAGTTAGTGACATAATTTTGAACAAAAAATTTATCTTAGATGCAAATAACTTATTATAAATTCATCAATTTACTCAGTTTAACCCATTTTATGGATGAACCAATAAATGTTTCATTAAAAACTTCACATAATTTTTTTTTTTCTAAAGAACATGTTGACACATTTTAAATTATATAGGAACTAAATTGACACAATTAAAAGTACAAAGACTAAATTGACACAATAAACAAAGTACAAGGACCTTTGGCCTAAATAACCTTATAAGATAAATTAAAGAGAACGTGGGTTTTAGAAACAAAAACATATCTTTGGGTGAGGCACGTAAAAACTCTCTCCTTGGAAAGAAAACGTCCATCTTGCATGAGTATTGATATTAAGCTTAAATTTGCTACTTTCTTAGGATTCAACAACCTATTGGACCTTTATCAGTGAAGCAATAAAAGATTCGCGAATTACAACTACCAAATTCGCTACTTTTCAAAAGAGTATAAGGGATTGAAAGAATAAAATATTTCATTGTTGTGTGTTTCTATTTTTTTCATCATGCTGATGCTTAAATAGATGAAAAACAAAGATTTGTTTATTTGTTATTCTTTCCAAACGGTCAATGCTTTCAATTGGTGCTTTCAATGGACTTGAAGTCTCTCCACATTCAATGGTAACATTGAGTAAAAATGTTTAATGGATCTAATAACTTATTAATATTTATTGACTACTAAGTATTTTCAAAATAATATAAAAATAACTTTTAAATTATTAAAATAAATAATTTTTTCAGTAACAAGTTTAGAAGACCTTTTTTTATATTCTATATGGCTTTGAAAATATAAATTTTCACCAGGCCTTTAAACTCGACCGACACAATTGGTATATATGAGGTCTACATATAAGTCTAAGTAAGGCTCCATTCTAAAATTAATTGGCATTAAGTGGAGTCATTTACTAATCTTATATTATATGCTGATCTTTTCTTTCTCACAACTCATATATAGGATTGTTAGTAGACTCACATGTGGAGTAATTAAGAGAAAATATCATTGTATTAGACTTCATCTAAATTGCTGAAATTCTAGAATTTTGACTCTAAGCTATGAAGTACGAGGAAAAAAAAAAATTTGAAGGAAAATATTTCTCATGCTCCGGTATAATGGAAATTATGGAGAAAAATGAACTGAGAAATTTGAGAAAATTTAAGTTAGTTTTGGTGGATTTTATTTTCTTCCAAAATAAAGAGAAAATGAGAAGAAACAAAGTTGTCAAAGCAACTAAAACTTCATCGATACTAGTCTTGACTAGTTTTTGTACAACAACATCAACAAAAGTCTCAGTGCCATAGGGGCTCCCGCACGAAGCAGGGTCTAGGGGGGTAGATGTAGGTAGCCTTCCCCCTTTCGGGTAGAAGAGAGGCTGTTTTCGAGGACCCCAATCCTGAAGATCGAGTCTCTTGACCAGTTTTGGTAAATAGCAATAAACATGCCTAAAATGTTTTAAGTAGTTTACTCCTTCCTAGGAGTCTTACAAATAACAAAATCAAAAGACAAAAGGGAAAAAAAAACTCATTGATTGATAATTCTCTTGATTGATATTGACTTGACTCTCACTTTGATTCCCCAGTACTATGACCACTTACGTTTCGCCCTTCGTGAGAATTGGATCTCTCTTGGTAGCTCGGGGAGGGAAGAGATGTGAAAAAAGAGCAAAAATATGAAAATTAGGCTTCCCCCCCTTCTTTTATAGGTGCAGCGTGGCTGCGTGCATCGACCAATTGATTGGTCACTTACAACGTCGACTGATTAATCAGACGCGCACAGGGCTGGTTTTTTATTTTCTCAACCTATTGATTGGCCAATTACAAATAACAAAAAAATTTCCAATCGAACAGCTCACCAATAGACTTAAAACACATCATTTTAAAAGCCGAATCTTGATCTGATGGATCCTTTTTTTCCACGTGTGGTCAGGTTTCTCAATGTAATCTTCGAGTTTGACCATATTCACTAGTTCTATTCACCACTTTCCAAGTTGTCCTTGCTCCGTCACGTTCTAGGCCTAAATACACATAAATCATGCCATAACGCACATGTAATAGCCAAATATATCATTAATATGACGTATAAACATATAAAATATGAGACACAACAACACTTGAACCAATGAACACGCCTAGGTTGGAGTACTGATGCGTGATTATTTAGCAAGTATACTAAGTTGTATTAAGTAATAAAGAACTGAGTACAGTATCGTTCTCCCGAGTATTATTTTATCGAATGATTAATGAAATTAGTAGTTCTAGTGCTATTTGAATGACCGAATGTGAGAGTTTTCAATATAAAACTAATGAAATGGTAAGAAACTAAAATCCTTACTAATTTTTAAGGTAAGTTTGCTGATTTTAAATCCCAGGCTTCCGATTTCACCTAGTTGCATTGCTAAGACTTTCTATTCTCAGTATTCAAGTTGTTTTATCCATATTGATGGTCGAAAATCCTAATATACTAAATATTCTCTCTCGAGCAATACTTAGCATACTCTTTTACCTATTAACTCATCAATCTCTTGCATGAATTTAACTAAGAAAAGAGTTAGAAGATTTATGGTTTTCACACACAAGATCACACAAATCGCATTAATCTATCTCCGGCATTCACTTAATTTATGGTGTTTATTACTTTAGCGATCATCGTAAATCTCCTCTCAAATTCATTATAAATCACTAAAAAATTTGAAATTGTGATCAAACACTCAAAACACATGAAGAGCAATATAAACACTTCAACAACAGAATAAATGAACATAGAATACTTTGAATTAGAAAAGAGCGTAAATTACAACTTAGGCTACATTGTAGCCTTGAAAAAATAAAATTAGTTCATGGTTAACATAACATGAAGAAAAACTAAAAGAAAAGTCAAGAACTAAGAGAAAAAGGATAGAAAAGAACTTTGGAAGTGAAGAACACCAAACCAAACTCTTTCTTTCCTCCCCTTTCTCTTTCTAGCCGTGAGTTTTGATGTGCTTTCAATGAAATTTGATGATCTATGCTTTTGTTTTATCCTCTATTTATAGTATTTTAAGTTGCTAATTCATGAAATAAAAAATTTAATCAACGTACTCTTCATTTGCTCACTTTGCTGCCCACTTTTGCAAATGGCATCAACTTGCTTTCTTTCTTCTTCTTTTACCGCCCATCCTTGCTACTTGATGCAAGTTGCTTGATTCCTTATTTTGTTTATTATAAACATTGCTTCTTGGTTGATTTTGCCACCCATCCTTGCATTTGAACAATTTATTTTGTAACAAGTTGATTAGCATTGCTTCGTTGGTTCCTTTGGTCGCCCATCCTCGTATTTTTATTGTTTAATCTTTGATTTTCTTGTACATTTGTGAAATTGGTCTTCATACCTAGCAAGAATGAAATGAGTTTTTTTCGTAATGAAAAATAATAGGAATGAAAAAGAGAGAAAAAAAAAAGATGCAAGATGGAAATAAACTAAACCGAAATCATATGAATATATGTGAATAAAATTGGACTTACCAAGTACAACGAATAATAAGGATTATTTGCGGTATGAACTAACAGAGCAGTGAGACAAAAAATGTGTCATCAAAGATAGGGAAGTGTTAACTTAGACATCCATCTCAGAAGACAAGAAAGCTCTACAAGTTACAAATAGGCTTATAAAAAAAGGTAAACGAATTTGTTTCTTGCGAAAATTATAGTCAAGACTGGCAAGCCATTGGGACAAGATATTCAATATCTACTATGCTCGAATCATGATTGGTTAGTAAATCTAATGGGCTTTTGGTGAGTGGATTGAGGATCAAGTGATCATATTTGTTGGATGTTACGGAATCTTAGTCTAATCATGAAGCTTCGTGATAACACGTTATACCTAATGTTTCAATATAGTAACAAGGGTTCCACCAATTACACTAAGAATAATAGTTTAAGTTTAGAAATGGAGTTTTTGAATTCCTAGACTTTCTTTATGTACATGTTTTGTTACAAATTTTATTTCCAATTTGTTTGACTCATACAGTACTTTTTTTTTAGAAAAGACTAAGTATTAAGCAAAATAAAGGTTTTATTTACAAAGGCACATTGATAGATAGTTTATTCGTTTCTAAATCAAAGCTCTGTTTATAGCAATTTTGCATCTAACACAACCAAGATTGTCTTACCATGTAAAAGAAAATCTCCTTAAACAAGCATAGCTTATAAGTGAAACTTTTATTTAGGTCACAATACTCCAAATTGGATTCAAAAGACTAGTTTTTAATGGATTTATGGAATCGTTGGATTCAAAGCGTTTACTAGTCTACGAATCATGTTTAAAATAATGGTGACCAGAAGAGCCTTTAAGAGTATAGGCAATACAGTGACTACACTACTTAAACTTGTTTACAAAGATGTTTATGAGCTGATGAACGTTCAAGTGAGAGAAGTGTCATAGATGACGGGGAATACTAGTAGTAAATTTAACAAATATGTCAATATTTACATATATAGAGGCTATCATATGTCATATAAAACTTCTTCAAGGTTTTTTTTTTAATTTTTACAGTACACTTATTCTTTTTGCCTAAGAGTAGCATAACTTAACTTAGTCTGGTTTAGCATAGATCTTGTTGTACTTGCTTCTTCAATAATACAGTGCTTTGGGCTTCAGGTATGAATTCTCTATTTTAATCTATTCCCAAATTTGACAAGTTAAGAATTGAGGCTTTAGATTAAGGCTTTAATAGCCAAGACTTGACCTTAATTGCATTGGTCTTAACACTACTGTCATTGCTTAATGTGAACTTAGGTTTGTGCCATTGTTTAGGGCTTTAACAGCCAAGGTATGAGCTTGATTTGCATTAGTACTATTCTAGTGACCCAAATAAGGTTTAATCTATCTAAATAATGTTAGACCTAAATTCATTTGAGTTATTATAAGCCAAGGGTGTTAGGCTTAAAAGCCTAATTGACTCCGGCTTGTAAGTGAACTGCCAAGCTCTTGGGTTTGTTTCCACCCCAGTTCTTGACTTTTAAGTGTATGAGGAAAGGTGTTTGTGGGCTCTGCTCCATCACTGTAATTACCACTTGAGTTAGGTCCATATTACTTTAATTTTCTATCAAAAAAAATATAAAAAATCTACAAAAATATTTAAAAAGTCTTCTTAATTGAAGCATAAGCAGAACTCATGATGTAAATGAAGTTAGGTAAACCAAAATATCACAACCCTTTCTCCGAAAATAGTATGTGGTTAAGGTTAAAGATGTGCGGTCCGAACTTAGGCTCACTTCCTAGTCGCGATGAGTTCCTTTTGCACGTTTGCTTACATTTGTATTTACAGTAACCACATCACAATCAATAACAAGCAAATATAGAAAACATGCCTTTTGGTGACCAAAGTGGGAGGTTTAAAGAAAGACTTCATTGTCTTTAGCCTATCGTGGATTACCAAAACATAATCTTAGATAATTCACTAATGGTTAAAACCAGGTAGTCCAATGCTCTTGAGCATGAGGAACTAGAAGGCCTAGCCTTAATTGGATCCTCACTTGAGCATCCTCTTGAACAAAGCTTTATGGAATAAAGGGATAAGACAAGTCATAGTCGCGGCAGCGAAAGCGGTAGTGATAATGACATCTCAAAAGATGAATGCATTGGGCTTGACAATAATTCTCAAAAGAGTTTCATGGTTATGCTCAAACCCTATTTAGAAGTGGATCAAAGGGTCCAATGAACTATGAAAGAGGCCTTTGAGAAATTACGTACTAAAATAGAGCGCATTATAGTGGCCTAGCATGAAAACTCTGCCGCCATGAAAGCCTTGATAAATGACATTGGAATCTCAATGAATGAAAGGCTTCATAAAGAGATTGACAGAGTCTTAGTTGAAATGAACTCAACCTTGTCCTCTACTACTTCCCTTATTGTTAAAGACATGGCATGACAGACAATAGCTGAGGTCGTGCCTATCTTAAGTGGGCAGGCCGAGGCTCATAATGGCTTAGTCCTGTACTTCAACTATTAGTTCCTACAAGATAGCCACGTGATGCTTCCTCGTGGTCATGGGTACCAGTTGGTCAGGTTGACTACATGGTCCTTAAGAGAATGAAAACTCAATTGTGGCTAACCTAAGTGTCCGACACTTAGAATACAGCCATAAGAATGACAACATGCCCCTTGGGGTTGCTAGACCTTCGAATTTGGGATTCTCTCGTGCTTCGAGGGATCTCAACGCCAATGTGCCAATGTCACATGTCCTTGAGACAGGGGGGCATAGCCATTCATATCCTCCTCAAGTTGGAGAGGTTGCCTCGAGGATCACTCAAGGCCTTGAAATAGGTATGCTAGGATAGGTACCCATTTCTAGGGTCCGGGCCTTTCCTCCCAGACCTCTTCATACTTATCACACTGAGAAGCACGCTAGCCACACACGTCCTCAAGACCAGGACTTGGGGATTGATCAAGTAAGGATGAACCAACAGCCTGCTAAAGTGTCCTCCAGGCATGCCATATAACCCAGGTTCTACTAGGTCATACTTTCATGCCCAATCAAATGCTTGACCAAAATGATCAGGGGGAAAAATCGTTCCCACACCCGATTGTAACGGCAGCTTAGAGGTATCATGTAGATCCCCCTCGAGACCCTTAACCACTTGGGGGAAATGGAAGGCTCATAACCATGTGCCTAACCTACCCCTCTATGACCGATTGGCTACCCTTATCGAACAGATGTATGGCCCTGGCTTCATCAGATTCAATAGGCGCTTGTATACTAAATCTTACCCTAACTATATTGACAGTGATTACCCTTTCTCTGGAGAATATAAAATCCTCGAGTTTACCCGCCCTTGAGCATTTGGAAAAGTTTAACTACCAATGTAAGGAAGCGATTGACAATCAGTATCTTAAACTAAGCCTGTTCCCTAGGTCTTTAACTGGGACCACCTTTCAGCGGTACATTAGCCTATAACCTAATTCCATTTACAGTTGGGATGACACGACCAGGAAATTCTAGAACCAGTTCCCAAAAATAGAACTAGGAACTTTCATGTTTGACCCGGCTCGAATGAGACAAAATCCAAGTGAATCAGTAGAAGATTACATTAACCAGTTCAAGAGAGCAAGGTTAAAATGCGTTTTAGCCCTTCCTGAAGTTAGATGTGCCAAGCTAGCCTTGAATGGCTTGTATATTAAATTTTAGTAAGAAGTTTGAAGACTCAAACTTTACAATGCTTCTACATCTGGCAGAATGTGCCACTAGGTATGAGGCTATCCTAAAAAAAGAAACCCTTAGGAAAAATAGCGTGTAACCTATATACAAGACTCAATCAAAAAGGATGAAGATCCTCCTTATGAATTAGATGTTGTTGAGTGCGTTAAGGGACCTCCTATAGTTTGTAATCTTTTAGTTAAGAAGGCTATCAAAGCCAAGAAGTTGTATCGATCGTAAGAATTGAGGGAATGCTCGTTTGACCTCTTTAGAGTTGATGTCATATTTGACTGGCTTGAGGCAAATAATAAACTCAAGATTAAGGGAAAACATATAAACCTAACTCAACAAAGGGGAAGGTCTACTGTTAATGGCACGATTTATTGACTCATTCAATGAAGAACTGCGCGATCTTTATAAACATGGTTTAAGATGCCATTAAGCCAGGGGAATTAATCTTCCCTAGAGAAGGACATATGGGTGTTGATAAAGACCCCTTCCCTAGTCCTAACCAAGTCAATATAATTGAGGCAGCAAAACCTTATAGTACTCGTGATAGCCAAACTAATGGAAAATCTTGGTGTAGGATGAGTGAAGACAAAGACAGTATGGCAGTAGCCAATGCTTTGTTTGATAGGCTTCCGGAGAGGGGGCACTCAGGTTTCCCAAAACCTCAATATAATTGTCAAGTGATTACTGCAAGTGGCACATCACGCCTGAACACTCGACGAGCCATTGTGCCACCTTCAGCAGGTTCTTAAAAAAGCAACTAGAGGAGGGAGCTATCCTTCTCTCTAAGGAAAAAGAGTTAGCCATGGGAATGTTGATGAAGGACCATTGACAAATTGTCTTTTCTACTAAGAAGTAGGCTTCGAGGAAGCTCTTGCGCCTCATTCGTAACCTCTGCAAAGGCTATGGTCACAAGTTGGTGTTTGAGATGAAGAAGCTGAGCTTTTATCCAAGGAAAAAGCTAGCTCCCTTTAAGAGGACATCACAAATTGGACCTCTTCGAGGTTTCACTTCAAAGACCTAGATCATCATGAGGACTGGGCATCTAAAGAAAAATCTAAAATTCCACCTGTTTGACGTGGACACAAGTCAAGGGCCACAACAGTCAGGACACAAACCTTCTAGGGTCCGGTTTGATCGCATCTGGTGAAGGAATCACTTCGAGCATGAGAATACTAGTCCCTCCAACCTTACTCAAACTTAGAAGAGAAGGCAGTTGTGAAAGAAAGCAACACAACAAGGAGCTTTGCTTGATACTTGCTTAACTAGGCTCTCTAAAGAAGAACCCATAGTTCGCAAGGGCAAGCAACCTGAGCCTATGGATCTTGAGGATACAATAACTGAACCCAAATCTTTTATCACCGCTGTTAAAGATGAGCCACTTAAGAAACTTGAGAGATGGATTAGTCTCTCATCTTCTGAAGGAAAGGAATCTTGGTGGGATTAGCTTGCCAAGAACTAGTTGGCTCGAAGGTCATTAGATGATGAGGAGGAGTAGAACCGCCTCAGCATCAATTTGGTAGAACCTCTAGACTGTGTGAAGCCGACATGGTCTAACATAGAGAATGATTTCCACGAGGAAGACTTTCTCTTTTTTTTTTTTTTTTTTTTGGTAAGTTAGTGAGTTCTTATTTTTTTTACCAAAGAGAAAAGTACAAGAAACAGGGGGCATGCACCAAGACAAGGGCACAACCAACAAGCATGGCTGAACCAAAAAGAAAAAGAAAAACAAAAGATAAACCAATAGAAAAATTGAAAACAAGCAAAGCGAAAAACACCTGTCCAACAAGGCAAAACCAAAGCAAAAAGAGAGAGAAAAGATACAACAATTACTCTCCTATAAAGAAAGTAAAAATATGAGAAAAAGAAAAAAAGAAAAAAGAAAAAGGGAATGGCCTAGAAAGCATTAGCCCCCAGCAGCAGAAGCTTTAGCAGCTACTCTAGTCATCCGAAGCTCGGCATGATGGGCATAGCGAGAAGAAGACGGAACACTAGGCTTCTAGGTCAGAGCACACAAAATAGTCTTTACAACACCAACATGAGTAATGTGAGTAACAACATGGGAACCAACAACCAAACCAAAAGAGGAGGACAAAGGTAAATCTTGACCAACATAATGGTTGGGAGGAGTGATACTCGAAATACTAGCGTCTCGGCATGAGGAAGACTTCCCTCAACTAATGAAGGAATCTCAAACTCTAGGGGTTGAGCCAAAAGATCAAACTTTAGATCAACTAAGACTCTGACAGTCTCATTATGAAGCCTTTCATTCATTGAGGTTCCAATGTCATTTATCATGGCTCTCATGGCGATATAGTTTTCACGCTGGGATGCTAGAGTGTGCTCTATTTCAGCACGTTGTTTCTCAGAGTCCCCTCTCATAGTTTGTTGGACCCTTTGGTCTAAGATTCATGAATGGAATTTGAGCATAGCCATGAAACTCTTTCGAGAATGGCCGTCAAGCCCAATGCGTTCATCTCCTGGAATGTCATCATCACCACGCTTTTGCTACCGTGAGAGTGAGTGGCCTCATCCCTTCGTAATATAAGACTTTTTTTTTCAAGAGGATGCTCAAGTGGGGATCTAATTAAGGCTAGGTCCTCTAGTTCCTCATGCTTAAGAGCACTGGACCTCCTAGTTCTGAGCATCGGTGAATGGTCAAAGATCATGTTTTGGTAATCCATGACGGGTTGAAGACAATGAATTCTTTCTTTAAGGCTCCCACTTTGGTTGCCAAAAGGCGTGTTTGCTATATTTGTTTGTTATTGAGTGTCATATAGTCACCGTAAATACAAATATGAACAAACGTGCAAAAAGGACTCACCGCAACTAGGGCGTGAGCCTAAATCTGGATCGCACTTCTTTGACCTCAACCACTCATTGTTTTCGGAGAAAGGGTTATGATATTTTGGTATATTAAACCTCATTTATACCGTGAGTTCTGCTTATGGTTCAATCTTTTAGATATTTATTGTGGTTTTTTTTATATATATTTTGACATAAAATTAAAGGGATATGGACCTTATTCCAGTGGTAGTTGCAACGATAGAGTAGGGCCCACGGACACCTTTCCTCATACACTTAAAAGTCAAGAACTGGGTGGAGACAGACCCAAGCACTCAGCAGTCCACTTACAAGCCCGAGTCAATCAAGTTTTTAAGCCTGGCATCCTTAACTTATAATAACTCGAATGAGTTTAGGTCTAACAAGATTTAGATGGAGCGAACCATATTCGGGTCACTGAATAAGGACCAATGCAATCAAGGTCATGCCTTGGTCGTGAAAGCCCTAAACAATGGTGCATACTTTAGTTTACCTGACTTTTCAAGTAGTGTCAGTAGTGTTAAGACTAATGCAATCAAAGTCAAGCGCTGGCTGTCAATGCCTTAAATTGAACCCTCAATTCTTAAGTCATTGAATTCGAGAATAGATTAAAACTGAGTGTTTAGACTTGAAGTCTGAAGCATTATATTACAGAAGAAGTAAGTTTGCTCATTCTGAGGTCCTTTTATTCCAAGGGTGGTCCTTTGACCAATGCCTTGAGAGACTTATGTCTCCTCTAGGTATGAGAGGGGCTAAATGGATTCCCTTCAGACAGAGGAATCTTGGCCTTCATTGGTTCAAGAAGCTGGACCTTCACCATAATGAGCAATCTTGTGCCCTTAGGATATCATTTTCTACCACTAAACCCTCCTGATGTAGAGACCTACAGGCTTGGGTTGTTTACCAAGTAGTTTTGAATGGTCTAAGACATTCACTTTTCAAGTCTAAGGACCAAAAACCTTTGGTGGGCTAAAAGGATCTTCATCAAACTCTCCTAATGTTGAGAACTTCGTGAGTCCAACCAAGAGGTCAAGTCCCTCTATGGGTACCCAGTTGTGTGTAGGTACTCCTCATGTGCCACTCCTCGTTTCATAGCTTGTTTCCAAGCCTGCTGGACCTCTTTAGAGGCCAAAGGCGACAAGCAAACTTTTATGCCTTCCCTTGAAATTGTAGGTCCCAGCTCAAGAGGAGGTTAACCAGTTCGCATCAAGTAGAATCCACAGAAGGCACTATTGCGTAAACAACCATCTTTAAAGTATACTGCAGTTATGCTTCTTAGATGGCTTGATCAGAATGATCCTTTTTCCATTCATAGCTGTAGCTGTTCAGGAAACTCTTAATAGTGCTAAGACCAGGAGTATCACCAAGATGTCACTAGAGGAGTCCCCTGCAGGAACCCTACCACAGGCCCTTGAAGTTGGTGGCTCCAAGAAAGGGAAGAAGGGAGATGTCTCCTTTGCTCTCCCAACCAGAGCCATGCAGGCAGCAGAGGAAGATGCAGAAGTACCCATCTCCCGGTTAGTCAGTAGGAGAGGAGCAAAACTCCCTAAATCAGAGGTATTGGCTTTTCTTAGTTGATGTTTCTTTTGTTCATCTTTTTTAAAAACTGCTCTAACCTTGGCTTTGTGCAGCCACAAGAGGAACCAACTTCAGTTATCGTGGAGATTCTAGACTCTCCATCTTAAGAAACTGCACCAAAGCTCACTTAAGATACTGAATCATTGAGCTCAAATGCTGAAGAAGGAGGAGACAAAGCCACCTTAGCTATGGAGCCAATTATAAGTGAACCTCCTGAAGATGTTTCCTCCCAGTTCCTTTGAACCAGGATCTCGTGCAAGCTTCATACCTTCTTTCAGGAGCATGTTCCATAACCACTAAGAAGATCTTTGAAGGTATGATATCATCCCCTAGCTTCCAAATTCTTAATGTCCTAACCATAGTTGGTTCTAACATATAAGTATTATATTTTTTAGAAACCCCTCTTGAGGAAGGCATTCCAGTGGCTGAAATGCCAGCAGAGGTTCCTCCTACCTCTTCAACTAAAGTTTCAGGGGTAAAAATAGTCCCTCCACACTTTGGTTTGTTTCCAAAGTTAGGACTTAATCTAACTCCTTTGGAAGTTACCTTTCTCAAGTTACACCACCAAGAGTTATCCCTCCCCGAATCTCAAAAAGGATGTCATCCCCCTTGGAGAAGTTAGGGGCAAGTGGGAGATTGGCCTCTAGCAATAGGACTAAGTATCTCCAATACTCCATAAACTAAGGGAAATTGCAAACCTCCATGTTCTTACTCTAACTAAGGGAGCTGCTTTCCAAGAAGCCATTGTTTTGGTGAAAGCCTTAAAGAAGGAACCTGAGGTGGCTCCAGCCATTACTAGAGAGCTTGAGGCTTTGGAGCAAGTGTTCATAAAAGTGAATCAAGAGCTCCCATAACTTCTTTAGAAGAAACAATGCTATCAAGATGCCATTAGGATCCTGGGGCGTTTAGTTGGCGTAGGTGCCCTACAACGTTTGTTTGAATAACTCCAAGCAGCAAAGAAAGTCTAAAGTCAATAAGCTTAGGAAATCAAAGGCCTAGAGGATGAAATTCATTGCTTGGAGGAAAGACTGAGTCATCTCAGGGGACAATTGTTTTCTCTTAGACAACAGCATACATCGCAAGGCTCAGTAGTTGGAGAGCTTGAACAAGCTATAATAAAGGCTCAAAGGAGCAACCAAGTCCTTTAGGTAGACACACTTTCCTTGGACCAAGAGCTGAAGGAAGCAACCAGCCACCTGTCAGCTGTAGAGGAATCCTTAGTTAGAATTAGGATTTGACTCTTTTAATTTTCCTTTCGTAAAGAAGCTTTTGGACATACAAGTTACTTGCTTGTATTATTTTGTATAAACCATCTACTCCTTAACATTATCAATGAAATACACATTTTTGTCACATACGTCTCTCAGTTTGGTAGTTTATCTTTCTGTATTTTTCTAACTTAAGGATCAACAAGTTGATCATGAAGACATTGATATAGAAACTGAGCCCTGAATTCCGGGAATTCAAAATTTAAGGACTTTTTTTAAAAGAATCCCAGATTGATGGCACATATTGTTGGGAATATATTTTGAAAAATATTCCCTAGAGTGGGCATTACTGAAAACTAATTTAAAATTCTCAATTTTAAATCTAAAGTCATGATCTAATTAAACTCTTTAATTAGACCTAGATCTTACTTTAATAGGTTCATAATAGACATACATAAAGCGCGAATCCCAACTTCGACTTGAAAATTAGAAGAATATTTATTGACACCTTAAGGTCTTCTTGCAATGGCCTCTTCTAGCACAGGAAGTGTGGGCTCTCAAAAATATTTAACTTTTAAAAAATTTTTAAACAAAATTTTTTTTATTAAAAATATTTTTTCAGAAAACTTATGCTAAACAATAATTTAGAAAACCCCTAAAACAATTTTAGGGCTTTCATCGTGGGAGAGAACCAAGTTTCAAAACTTCCAAATCACAATTTCTCACAATAAATACACATGGGCCGTTCCACAAGAGGCCCACACCAAATGAAAATACAAGGGATTCACATTCTTTTTTTTTTTTTTTTTTTTGTTTTTAAAACAAGATAGTTGTCATATTAAATATTCATCTCATATATAGTTGTTTGACATAAGAATTTATTTATCTCATAAATAAATAATTCATCTCATATTTTTATTTTTTAATTATTTTCAAACGATGCTTAAGTTAAGGCTTGCGAAAAAACCTCAGGGGTCAACTTTGATTATTATCTCATGATAACAATTGAGTATCATTTAGTAAAACTTAATTTCACTAAATGAGTTTTTTTGCACTCTAGAATTTAATATATTGGCTCAAGAGTTTCCCAAATAACTATTATTAGGATAATCAACCCCTCTTTTCATGAGCAAAAACAATTTTAACTACCATCATTATTTTTCTTACATATTTCACCTTTGTTGCCGACTGGCCCTACTCAAATAATTCAATAATACAGAAACAATTTTCATATTAATTCCAAATGTTAAACATATGAAATAATTTGGCCAAAGATTCTAGAATCTGTTATATGCTTGTGAATCAACTAACGAGACATCTTTATCTCATTAGAGACTATAGATTCCATGTAAAATAACTATTCCTAGTGCACTTCATGTTGTTACCCAACGCACGTAAGATTTAAGTCAGCGCAACATGACTAATCCTTTTAGCACATCAAAACAACAAACAATCCCTGCACGAGTTCAAACTACTTCTTGGATTTAGAGTTATCATCTTACAGAATTAATTATTTTTGACAGTAGTAAAGAAACAGCTTAGTCTGGTGGTCCTGTTCCGTGTTCCAATCTTATTGACAATACCACTATAATACTCTTGGATCTTTATCCACATGACCAAGACAAGCATCAAAAGTATCATATTGTAGTCTTATTACACAAGTTGTCCAAAGTTATCACTGACTATGAACATGCTTTGACAGCATATTACTAGTTTGATCTGAGTCCATCTATAGTTCAATCTCATTGACCAATTAAACCAAATCTGACATGTCAGTTTGGACTAGATCATCTCATGGAATGTTTTAGACAATAATCACATGCATATTTGACTCGTAAAAAAAAAAAAAAAAAAAATCAAAGAATGAATCAATAAAATAATTTTATTTATTTAATATTTAAAACTAAATAATTGGGTTTTCTAGGACACCAATTCCAACAATATTTCACTTGTCCTAAACCTAATTAGCCCTGCATTGTACGATTTTCCCCTTTGGATCTATCAATTCTTTGACTATGAACGTTAATCAATACCAATCTGTCACGCTCTTGTTCCTTTACTCTTAAACTTTTATCTACTAGGAACCTTCAGAATCAACTAGTCTACTCAACAACTTTATAGTTGTTAAGTATCCGACTTCCGTAGTGAAGTAAGCAATACAAGAGTGCTTCACGCTTTACCATCTAATGACACCCATTTATAAAGGGAAAATGGATTTCTGATGCCAAACATCTAAATCCCCTTTTAAAACAAACGGCCCATGATAAACTTAACAACCTTTCTTTGAATCCCGCTAAAGCTTGATCCTCAGAACGTAGGTTGCTCATTTTAGGTCTTTCACTTTAAACTAACCGGACAAGTAAATCTTAATAATTCATAACAATTTTATTTCATTCTCAATGAGTTGAACGCTACATTTATATACAACATCTAGAAAGTCACTACTTTCTAACCATGTCACAAATATTCTCATGGTTCACTAACCATTGATTAAAATCCATAGGACTTGATTCTTATCTGGTTGTATCATATACATAACCTTTTCGAGATGATCATTCAAAAAAATGTCATCTTAACTTCTATTTTTCACATCTCATCATAATGACATACAATGGATGAGAGAATCCTTATGGACTTAAGTAGAACATCTGGTTAGAAGGTCTTATCAAAGACGATTCATTCCTTTAGGGTCTAATCCACTGCCATCAATCTAGCCTTGAAGGTCTCACGCTTCATGTCCGCACAACTCTTGTTTTCTTGTAGATCCATTTAGATCCAATCTAATGGACTTGTTATATAATTGGTTCCTATATGACTTAACTATGATATTATTATCTTAGTCATGTATTGATTCAAGTATTATAGATCAAGTAGACATTGAAGTATGTAATATTGAGTGGCATATGTTGTAAATATTAATATGTACAAAGGGTAGAGTTAAAATAGTTTAAAATCGGGTCATAATGTCAGATGACCATTTTACCCCTGCCCGTGTGTGATATTTACTTGACCGTGCCCCTACCTGTGAGTTATCCCCTGCGGCCCGAAGCTTCCAGAAGAAGCTACCCAAAATCAGTTTTAATAGGGGCTGCCACGCGTCAGCCATCCCAGGGCCTTGTTTGTGTTTCTTTATGGAGAATCTGGACCGTTGATGCGCTGAGTTGAATGGCTGGGATGGGATGAGCAGCCTTGCCACGGATGGTCCTTTAATGTGTTTATATATATGACCCTCTTTTAGGGTTCCTGCACACATTCTTCATTTTTCATCATTCTTCATCAGCCACCGCCTCTCTCTCTTTCTCTGGAGGCGATCTTGAGGCGATTGAAGGAAATCTTTCAGATCCGTGGGAGTAAAGGCTTGCTAGTCCAGATCTTGGTATTTTGGAGCTTTGAGAAGCCTTTGTGGGCTTCTTTGTGAGTTTTTCTTCTCCTTTCACCTTTGTTTTTGTTCAGTAAGTGTTTCTATCGTAGAAGCTTTGAAGATTTATTTGTATTACATTGTTTTTATAAGATTTTGGTTTGTAATATCTTAAACTTGACCAATAGTGAAGTGACTTCCCTAGAAATAGGGAGCCATGGATGTAGGTCCTTATTTAAAGGCTGAACCACGTAAAATCCTGGTGTTCTTTGTTGTGAGTAGATTTTCATTTTTGATACTTGCTATACTGTGGTAACAGGTTTACTCTTAGATCTGAGAATCTATAACGTATTGACGAAGTTTTCTTTAAGATCTAAAGTTTTATAACTAAAACTCAACAAGTGGTATCAGAGCTCTAGGTTCTTTACCTTAAAGAAACAATATGGCGTCTGCTAGGGTTGAGATCGAAAGATTTGACGGTAGAAATGACTTTAACCTCTGGAAACTTAAAATGAAAGCCATTCTTATGGCCCAAGGCGATGGAACTGTGCTTTTACCTGAAGATCAGCAACCTGATCATCTAATTGAAAAAGAGAAACTAGAGATTGAACATAAAGCCTACGCCTCTTTACTACTTAGTCTAGATAATTCTGTTCTTAGCCAGATTTGTTCTGAGAAGATTGTGGCTGACATCTGGGCTAAGTTAGAAGAGATTTATAAGTCTGAGTCTTTTTCTAACAGAATGTTATGTATGGAAGCACTCTTCACTTTTAAAGTGAGTGAGTCTAAACCCTTAGAAGATTCTATAGATGAGTTTCACAGAATCTGTCAAGATTTGGATAATGTTAAGGTAACTGTTGCTGATAAACTTTTGGCTGTAGTGTTGCTGTGTGCTTTGACTAAATACCTTAGGGCTTTCAAAGACACACTTAGATATGGATGAGATACTATAGCAATAAAAGATGTTACCAAGGCCCTTAGATCCAAGATTCTTGAACTTAGGAAGGAAGGGAAGTATCCACCTAATAGTAATAGCGGGGAAGGGTTGTCTGTTAGGGGCAGGACAAAGACTTAAGACAACAATAACAATCATAATAATAAATAAAGAAGGAGGAGTAAGAGTAGGAACATATCTCACTCTAGACCAAGAAGGGACTGCAGTAAAGTGTTACGAATGTGGTAAGTTAGGACATATCAAGAGATATTGTCCTGATTATCAAAGAAAATTTAATGACACAGCAGATGACACTGAGTACACTAATGGTTATGATTCTGCTAAAGTGTTAGTGGCTTCTGCAAACCTAACTACACATGAGTGGGTGCTAGACTCAGGATGTAGTTTCCATATGACATCTGATAGATCTTTCTTTACTGAGTAGAAAGCTGTGACTGGGGGGAAGGTGTTATTAGGAAACAACCACGGGTGCAAGGTAGTAAAAATAGGGTCAGTTAGGGTTAGAGGGTCAAATGGTGTTGACTTCACCCTAGAAGGAGTTAGGCATGTGCCTGAACTTAGAAGGAACCTGATTTCTCTAGGACAGTTAGACCTGGCTGGTATGACCTTAAAGGCTCAACAAGGGGTAATGAAGGTCCTTAAGAGTTCCCTTGTAATGCTAAGTGGGGAGGTCAAGAGTGGTCTATATGTGCTTAGAGGTGACATAGTTCCTACTGGCTGCTCTGTTGCAGAAAAAGCTGACCTAACTAACTTTTGGCACAAGAGATTAGGACATGTTTCTGAGAGAGGCCTGAATGAACTGAACAAGAAGGGACTATTGGGGGGTGGTTATGTGTCTAAACCTGACTTTTGTGAGTCATGCATTTTTGGAAAACATCATAAACTATCTTTTAAATCTGGTATCCATATAACTAAGGCACCGGTGGACTATATCCACTCTGATTTGTGGGGACCAGCTAGGGTACCAGCTTTAGGTGGAGCTTACTACTTCCTATCTATGGTAGATGACTTTTCTAGGAAGGTTTGGGTTTACTTACTTAAAACAAAAGATGAATGTTTTAATGCTTTTGTTAGGTGGAAGAATCTTATAGAAAATCAAACATGTAGGAAGATTAAGGTGCGTAGAACTGACAATGGACTTAGGTATATCAACTCTGAATTTGATAGTTTATGTGCACAAAATGGTATTAAAAGACATAACACTTTAGAAAAACACCCTAACAAAAAGGACTGGCTGAGAGAATGAACCGCACACTCTTAGATAGGGTAAAATGCATGTTATTTGCATCTGGACTTGGAAAGAACTTTTAGGGGGAGGCTGTAGTTACTGCATGTTATCTAATAAATAGAACCCCCTCCTCTGCAATTGACTTTAAAACCCCTGAAGAAAAGTGGACTGGAAAAACTAGTGACTACTTTATTTTAAAAGTTTTTGGATGTGCTGCGTATGCACATCAATCAGAAGGAAACCTTGAACCTAGGGCTATAAAAGGTGTTTTTCTAGGCTATCCTGATGGTGAAAAGGGTTACAGGGTGGGTTTTAGGGATGGAAATAGGACCAAAATAATAATTAGTAGGGATGTGACCTTTAATGAAGAAAAAATGCCCTACTTGGAGAAACCAGTAGCTGCTGGTACAGCAGCCACTTCCTCCAATCCTAGGAAGTTTGATCCTGAACTCTATGAGTTCGAGATCAACCCACTAGAACCTACATACTAGGAAAACCAGAACTTAGATCCTAAAGAGGAGGTGACTGACAGTGTTGAGGGGAGCACTGAACATCAAGAAACCATTGAACATATGGACCTATCTAACTACCAACTAGCTAGGGATAGGGAGAGGAGAGAAACTAGGGCACCTGTTAGGTTTGGGACTGCTGATTATATTACATATTACCTAAACACTGCCTTAGAATATGTAGAGTCAGAACCTCTCACCTATTCACAAGCTATTAGTGGGGCTACTAGTGGTGGCCAACGGGCCAGGTCGGCCCGAAAACCGGCTCGGCCCGGCCCGTTTATGGCCCGGCCCAGCCCGCACGGTACTGTAGCGGGCCGGGCCAGGCTGGGCACAGGCCCGAGGTCCCCAGGGCCGGCCCAAAAGAGCCAACGGCTCTTTTTTTACAAAAAAAAAAAAAAAAAAAAGTAATATATTTTTTTTTCTATAAATACTTAAACCTCCCCAACTCATTTTCTCACAAAATCTTCAATTCTCTCTTCTCTCTCTATACATTCATCATCTCCCATCTTCTCTAATTTGCTAATTGCAAAATTGTGCTCTAAAGTTCGAAGTTCGTAAAGTATTTGGCTGAAGTGTGAATTTCATTGTTCTCTCGTTTCGGCAATTTTAGTATCGTAATTTTTTTTGATTCTCATTTTTAGTTATTTAATTTGCATTACTTCTTGTATTTTATAAATAATAATCATTTATACTAATATGGCACACAACTCTTCATCATCTGGAGCCGGTCGTGCTAGTTCTAGCTCTTCTCGGCCACCCAGAATCCCAAAAAGGACTAGAATTGTCTTACTTGATAATGAAGAACGAGCTTTTATACAATCAGACCCAACACCCCAATACCCTGATGATAGCATAGATTATAACTTTTCACAACCACAAGATTATCATGAGTCAGGTAGTGATGGGGTTGGAGACTCACAAACTGATGAGGAACCCACCCCCACCACAGATGCCCAGCCTGAAACTAGTACCTTGACTAGTAGGCGTACAACTAGTGGGGTATGGAAGCACTTTACCCTTAATAAGACAACTAATAAAGTAACCTGTAAATTATGTGACCCACCTAAGAATTTTAGCCATCAACCCGGCAGTGGGACGGGCACACTAAATAGACATATACTTAGGTGCCACCCCGAGCAATTCCCGGAAAAGAGCCAACAACGTTTAGTACAGCAAGTGACCGGTGCACTTGCTAATTTTAGGTTCTCTCAGGAGAGCAACCGTAGGGGGCTAGCTAAATATATAATTTTGAGTGAAAGGCCTTTTAGTACCGGCGAAAACCCATATTTCGTCGACTACCTCCAACGAAATGTGAACCCCGCAATTGTGAGGATTCCTCGGAACACCGTAAAGCAGGACGCTTTTACGTTGTACCACAATCTTAAAATTGGGATACATACACTTTTTGCGACGAACACGAGCATATTCTCGTTGACGTCGGACGTATGGACGTCCAAACCCGGCCAACCTTATATGTGCATAACGGCACACAGGACCGATGAATACTTCATCATCAAGAAGAGAATAATTCATTTTTGGCTTTTAGATTGCCCCCATACTGCCGAGGTAATTACGGGTGCGATTATGTCGGCAGTCCGCGATTGGGGCATAGAACAACGTATCTTCAGTATTACGTTTGACAATGCTTCCAATAACACTGCATCCGTAGCACATTTAATTAGGAAAATGAGACCCATGTTAGGTGGGAAGTGTTTTCATATTCGTTGCATCTGTCACATTTTGCATTTAATGGTAATGGATGGTTTAGATCTTACAGACGCATCCCTTGCCACCTTAAGATCTGTAATAATATCAATTAAAGAATTCGTCGCTAGGAAAAACAGATTTAAAAATGTATGTAGGTTGCATAACATAGAATATAAACAATTTAAATTAGACTCCAAGACTAGGTGGTCGTCTACGGTAGTAATGTTAGAGCGCATTCTACCATAAAAAGACGCTCTGATGGAATTCGCCCAGGAAAATCGTGTAGAATGGTGCGATTACAACTTGGACGGTATACATTGGGAGACAATAGATGAAATTTGTAAATTTTTTAGCATGTTTAAAGACGCGACAACATTTTTTTTGGGTTGCTACTATCCGACCATGCCTCAAGCAATATCAATATTGCTTGATATTGTAAATTGGATGGTGGGTAATCAATCCAACCCCATTTTGTTCGGATCGATTGCAGCAATGAAAGAAAAGCTTGCCAAATATTTTTCTGAACTATCTCTTACTTACTGCTTTGCTACTATTTTAGACCCTTGTTGTAAACGCTCAGGTTTCAACTTGTTTTGCCAACATTTTTTCACGTATTTGAATCCTTCTCTTAATATCGATACTTTCATTGCCGATGTCGATAATGACTTGCATAGTTTATTTTCTCAATATTCCCGTCAATTAGCGTCCAATAATCCTAGTATTGCTGCAGTAGAATCTTCCACATCTAGTGGAAGTAGTTCACACATGTCATATTCGTGGAAATTGTTGGAGCAATTTACGCCCACAGCAGCCCTCACATCATGTGACGAATTAGATTATTATTGGCGGACACCGATGGTCCATGTTTTCGAGCGGCCGGGCAACCCGAATTTTGATTTGTTACAATGGTGGAACACAAATCAAACCCAGTATCCCGTGCTTTCCACCATGGCACGTGATATACTAAGTTGTTCAGTGTCTTCAGTAGCATCGGAGTGTGCTTTCAGTCTTGGTGGCAGGTTGCTTGGAACGAAGAGGGCGAAGTTATCGCCGTCGAGCTTGGAGATGTCCGTGTGCTTGAAGGATTGGCTGCTAGCTGAGGCAAGAGATCAACAGAGAATGAAGATGGATTCATCGAGCGATGAAGAAGACGACCGCACAACTGATACATCAAATGATGGCGTAGAAACCCCCCGATATGACTGATATCAAGATTCAAGACTTTTGTATGTTAATTATTTACTTTCAAATATTTACGTCAAAAGATGACCGCACACTCCATATGTCAAACTTTATATTTTTTAATAAATAAATTTATATTTTTAAATATTAGGCCCCAACTTTGTATTTGTATTTGATACGTTATTTATTTACTGATATTTTTTTGATAATTACTTGTTGTATATTGTATTTTATTTATTATATATATTTAGTATTATTTTTTTTAACATGTATACTTGGAAAGAAATATATTTGTATCTCATATTATTTATCAATGAATTACAATAATTTTAGTACAAAACGACTATGTATTTTTTAATTTAGTTAAAAAGGCCGGGCCAGCCGGGCCCAGGCCCAGGCCCGGCCCGACCCGGCCCACGGCCACCACTAGGGGCTGCCTCTGAACAGTGGCTTAGAGCCATGACAGAGGAAATGGAGAGCTTCAAAAGGAACAAAACCTGGGTTTTGGTTCCTAAACCTATGGGTAGGAAGTTGGTAGGCTCTAAGTGGATTTATAAGGTAAAAGAACCCAATATATCATCTGGACAGCCAAGGTTCAAGGCCAGACTAGTTGCAAAAGGTTTTTCACAAAATGAAGGGGTAGATTACAATGAGATTTTTTCTCTTGTTGTTAAACATACCACCATAAGAATCTTTATGGCACTAACTGTTAAGTTCAGTCTATTTTTGGAGCAAATGGATGTTACCATAGCTTTCGTTCATGGTGAGCTGGATGAAGATATTTTTATGACCTAACCTGAGGGTTTTACTGAACCTGGCTGTGAGGATCATGTTTGTCTGCTTAAAAGGTCTTTGTATGGCCTGAAACAATCCCCTAGACAATGGTACAAACATTTTGACCATTTTATGAGAAGTAGGGGCTTTAGCAGATCAATTCATGACACTTGTTTTTACTTCAAACATGCTGATACTGATGATGCACTGTTTTTACTTATCTATGTTGATGACATGCTCTTGGCTAGTAGATCAATGAACTGTATTAATGATTTAAAGCTAATGCTTTCTGCTAAGTTTGACATGAAAGATCTAGGGAAGGCTAAGAAAATACTTGGTATGGAAATTACCAGAGGTCTTGCTGCTGGAACAATGCATCTGTCACAACAAGGGTATTTGGAGAAGGTATTAAATAGGCTTAATATATCTAATTGTAAACCTGTTAAGTTGCCCTTGGCAAGCCAGTACAAATACTCAATTGAGCAGTGTCCTTCAAATGAAATAAATAAGAAACAGATGGAAAGAGTCCCTTATGCTAATGTTATAGGTTCACAAATGTATACTATGACTTGTACAAGTCCAGACTTAGCTTTTCCTTTAAGTGTTTTGTCTAGGTTTATGAGTAACCCAGGAAAAGAACATTGGGATGGGATTAAATGGCTGTTAAGGTATATTAAACAAACCTATAAGCTGGGACTTACATTTGGTAGGTCAGAAATAGACCTTAGGCTGATAGGTTACACTGATTCTGATTTTGGGGGAGATTTAGATAAAGAAGGTCAACTAGTACTTACCTTTATACCCTAAATGGTGGAGCCATCTGTTGGAAATCAAAGTTGCAGTCTGTGACTGCTTTGTCAACAACAGAGGCTGAATTTGAGGCCCTAACAGAAGCTATCAAAGAAGCTATCTGGTTGAGGGGCCTACTGTCAGAAATTAACCTAGATTATGGGCCTTCTTTGCTGTTTTCAAACAGTCAGTCAGCCCTTGCCTTGGGTAAAAACCCTGTTTATCATGATAGGACTAAACACTTAGCTGTTAAGAGGAATTTTGTTAATGATATGCTTGAAAAAAACACTGTTGAACTGCGAAAAATTTGTACTGATGTAAATCCAGTGGATATGGGCACTAAAATTGTGACTTTGGACAAATTAATCAAATGTATTAATTTGGTTCAAAGCGATTGGGAACATGGATGACCAATCATGTGAGTTTGCTCCTTATTACTAGGGAATGTTTAGTAGTTAGTTCATATAGGTACCAAGGTGGAGAATTGTTGTATAATTGGTCCCTATATGACTTAACTATAACGTTATTATCTTAGTCAAGTATTGATTCAAGTATTATAGATCAAGTAGACATCGAAGTATGTAATATTGAGTGGCATATGTTGTAAATATTAATATGTACAAAGGGTAGAGTTAAAATAGTTTAAAATCGGGTCATAATATCAGATGACCATTTTACCCCTACCCGTGTGTGATATTTACTTGACCGTGCCCCTACCTGTGAGTTATCCCCTACTGCCCGAAGCTTCTAGAAGAAGCTACCCAAAATCAGTTTTTATAGGGGCTGCCACGCGTCAGCCATCCCAGGACCCTGTTTGTGTTTCTTTATGGAGAATCTGGACCGTTGATGCGTTGAATTGAACGGCTGGGATGGGATGAGCAGCCTTGCCATGGATGGTCCTTTAATGTGTATATATATGACCCTCTTTTAGGGTTCCTGCACACATTCTTCATTTTTCATCATTCTTCATCAGCCACCGCCTCTCTCTCTTTCTCTGGAGGCGATCTTGAGGGGATTGAAGGAAATCTTTCAGATCCGTGGGAGTAAAGGCTTGCTAGTTCAGATCTTGGTATTTTGGAGCTTTGAGAAGCCTTTGTTGGCTTCTTTGTGAGTTTTTCTTCTCCTTTCACCTTTGTTTTTGTTCAGTAAGGGTTTCTATTTTAGAAGCTTTGAAGATCTATTTGTAATACGTTGTTTTTATAAGATTTTGGTATGTAATATCTTGAACTTGACTATAGTGAAGTGACTTCCCTAGAAATAGAGAGCCATGGATGTAGGTCCTTATTTAAACGCTGAACCGCGTAAAATTCTGGTGTTCTTTGTTGTGTGTTTGAGCAGATTTTCGTTTTTGATACTTGCTATATTGCGGTAATAGGCTTACTCTTAGATCTGAGTATCTATATCTATAACGTATTGACGAAGTTTTCTTTAAGATCTAAAGTTTTATAACTAAAACTCAACAGGACTTAATGTCTTTGATGCTTATACAAGTTCCCAAACCTAGTTAAAATAAAATTACTTTAATTTAACTTTTATTGCCCTGATCAATTGGTTTGCATCTTTATATGTAAGAGTTTCATTATAGTCTAAAGGATCAGATTCACCATCATGCTTAACCATTAAGACTAAATACATGAATTCGTCAGGTGCTGACAATCCTCCCACTACACCAAAGCTTTCACGTACTTATTCTAACAATATCGTGGTTGAAGATATCTAATACATCATTTGCACTATAAGTTGTATCAAGCTTGAGTGTCGTATATCTCATACTGTCAATCTATCTAACACAACCTATATGTTATACTTTTAGAACTCTTTTTAAAACATCTTAGACGACAAACCTTCTGATATGTAGATTTTACTCATCATATGGATCTTACCATATTCAATAACACATTATTGATCCTTTCAACAATACTCTAGAGTAAGGAAAAATAAGAATTATCCTGAAATCACCACTTTGATCTAATCAAAGTGACTTGATATAATTACCTAGCTGATCCCAACTTTAATCTTTTATTCTTTGAACTTTTCAAAGGATTCAAGACTTCAATCTTTATAGGTATATCCATATGTCAACTAATTGAGTAGTTATTTATCAATAGTTTATGAAATACTATTTGCTATCGCTCATTTGAACTTTTAGCTGTCCATAAACACTTTATGAACAAGTTCTAGCAGCTGGCAGCTCTACTGCATTTGCTGTTAAAGGCTCTCTCAATCACCATTAATTCAAACATGATTCCAATACCAATTATCATTTTAGTATTTAATAACTTCATTAGACAAATCAAACCAATTTTAAATCATACTAGATTAATGTGATCTAAGATCAAGTGCCACTTAAAAGTTATATGGTCTTTAGCAAATTCTTCTTTAATACGGGTGCACAACTTAACTTGTATTAGGCGAATAAATTGCCAATGATAAAACGAACATAGGAACATACCCAGTGCCTCAAGGGCTCCCTCCTACGCAGGGTCTGGGGGGACGATGTACCCAATAAACACTTTGCGTACCCTTTGCAATAAACTATTAGTCTATTTTTAAGAAAAATAACTGAAAGACTATTTTAAAACAAATAGTATATAGAAATCAAATTTCTAAAGAAACTGGTACATAAAGATATTTACTTAGAACTAAAACTACATTGATTAACTTAAATCACTATCTCTTGGCGCCCTTATTGAAAGCCCACTCACAAGAACTGTAAGAATAGGCATCCTAGAAAAATCTAATTAGTTAGGTTTAAATAAATAAATAAAATTAGTTTATTTATTTATTATCCGATTATGTTTTACGAGTCAAACATGTGCGTGATTGTTTGTCTAAAGCGTTCCATGAGATGGATGTTGTCCAAGATGATATGTCAAGTTTGGTTTAAGTGGTCAATGAGATTGATCCATGGAAAGACGGAGATCAAACTAGTGACATTTTACGAAGTATGTTCGTAGTCAGTGATAAGTTTGGACAACTTGTCTAATAAGACTATAATGTGATCCTTCTAATGACTTGTCTTGGTCATATGAATAGGGATCCAAGAGTATTATGTTGGTATTTTCAATAAGATTGGAACACTGAGTAGGACCATCTGAATTAGTTGTTTCCTTAATTGCTATCAGAAATAATTAATGTTGTAAGACGATAACTCTATATTCGGGAAATAGTCCAGACTCGTGCATGGAATGCTAATTGTTTTGATGCCTAAAATGATGAGGTTAAAAAGAGAATAGCCAGGATCTTACATTGTTGTTTTATTGCATAAAGTGTCGCAGGAACGAATATTTTACTAGAAATCTACATTGTGAGATGTCCCCATAGTCGATTCGCAAATATACGAACATATTCTAGAATCTTTGGCTAGAGTATTCCATATGTTTGACGTTTGGAATCAATACAGAAATTGTTTCTGTATTATGAATTGTTCGAGAAGGGCGAGTCAGGAACTATCGTGAAAGATGTGAGAAAAATAACGATAGTGGTTAAAGTTATTTTTGCTCATGAAAATCTAAAAGAGGATTAATTGTCACAATAAAATTATTTGGAAAATTTTTGGGTGAATATATTTAATTTTAGAGTGCAGTAAAACTTATTTAGTGGAATTAAGTTTAATTAAATGGTAATCAATTGTTATCATGAGACTCATTTGGAGCTAGAGTTAAATATCCCTGAGATCCCTCCACAAGACTCAAATTGACCACTGTCTGAAAAATATTTGTAAAAGAATTCATGGGATGAATTTTTTATTTATGAGATAAATAAATTAATTTTGTTAATCATAATTCATAAGATAGATTATTTATTCATAAGATGAATAAATTAATTTTTACCAAATAATATTCATGAGATGAATTTTTTACATGTGGAAATTTAAACAAAAAAAAGTATGAAACTACACAGGCTTTGATCCCTGTATACACGAACAGGCTAATGGGCATTGGCTACCCAGATGGTTATCCACGCCGCTTAGGCGCGGCCAGCTGTGAAGCGCCATGTGGCACGGATAAATAAAAAAGGGGAAATGAAGTGCAATTTTTTGGCGTATAAATTCAGCCTTTGTTTGCCATGGCTTTATCAATTAGGTTTTAGATTTTGAAACCTAGTTTGTTCCCACTTTTGCATAATTTTTTCTGAAAAAGTGTTTTTTGGAAAGATTAAAAGGAAAAAATTCGTTCCAAAATTTTAAAATTGTATTTCCGCTGCGCCCGCTCTAGTCATTGAGGGGAAAATTTTTAAAACACGTTCCTATCAAGAACACCAGTGGATTACCTACTAGTCACAAGCAAATGAGACAGGATATTGAATACATTGTCTTATTAGCTTTCTGTCTTAGCAACAACATCAGCTAAGTACCTGGGCAATCCCATGTTAAAATTAATGTCCAGTGCATTTATAAAAGAGACAAAACTACTTTGACTGATGTTTTATTTGTACATCTTGAGGTACCTAATTCCTCATATAGATGTTTACACAAAGTGAACTATTCCCTTAGTTCTCATGACACCTTTTTCTCTCAAACTATACTTTCATCAGCTTAGACAATGAGATATCTCTATTACTCAATGTATCCAGCCTAAACTGACTGAACGAACTTGATAGGCAAGTCAGGATCATATCTTGTTGAGCATGACTATCAATATTTGCATCAATAATTCAAGTTGAATTAAATAAGCCATCATCATATGAAACGCTCTTGAACAGAACTTTCTTAATACAGTCATGTCCATCATCTCTCTCATTAGCTGTTCTCATGCTGGCATTTCTCTAATCAAACACTTCTTTCAAGTATCTGATCATCTCTACTATAATCAACAAGTCAAGCATCTAATATTTGAACACATTTGACATCAAATGTTCGAATGTCGCTTCCGACTAACTCATTAGTCTGGTTTAATGTTCCTAACGTCCTCTTCAACTTCGTAGATATACTAGCGTCAAACCAGAGAACCATGAGCATCTGCTAGGGCTCTACATGTACTAAGGCATATTATATCACAACGAGCATAACGGAATAGACAAGTAACATACATACCAGTATTGATTGTAATGCATAAGATAACAATCAGCCTGAAATCAAAATTGTAAATAAGTCATATAACATGCAAGATTACTTTTCTTACTTTTAGAAAATAATCAAAGTTCGGAGTTGACAATCCGACGCTTACATATATGCCGTAGTGCCCCATCTGAATTACCCAAACTCCCCATCGGCGAGGCCAAATTGAGATATCATAAGGGTGAGAACATTTCTCAAATAAATATGTTTTTCTGTAAATTGTTTACTAAGCATATTTAACACACCATTCTTCCCTCAGCCTCTAAGGTCATATAATAGAGCTCCTCGAGGTGGCTAATGTAGACCATAGTCAAGTCTACAACGCTACCTCGACATCCATACAAGCCCACGAAGTACTCCACGTTGACGTGGAAGCACTCGTTTTTCCTGTACTTTAGTTTATCATAAGAGGTTTACCTTGTACTCTGCAAATGAGCGCCCTCCTCGAGGAGTAGCGCCCATCTACTATACTGCCAGACCGGTAATGGAGGCTATGAGCATTCATTTAGGAGCTCGCGCTCACTTGATATTTTGAGTCTTTGGAACCTTTTAATAATTTTAGAAAACAAACAAAGCATGAAATTCACCTAACTATTCTATGTATGTGTGTAACGGTGAGCTAACCAATCTACCCATTACTCCACGGGAAAGGAGCTTAACAAGTTATTGATAAAGTCAGAACCATTGATATGTTTCCTCAACGTAATCAACTCATTGTTTCTTCTTTGGCCTCTAAAACAGTATCACAAAGCTCCCTAGGAGCCATATTATCCTAATCAAGTGTATGCCATTGCCTAGACGTTAGTATAAGTAAACAAGATACAAACATATACACAATCACATCTGTTTCTTGTACCTCCATCTATCCCAAAGAAGTCTAACCCTGTAGTTCGTGAACAAACGCCCTCCTTGGGGCGTAGCGCCTATCCACTATACTATTAGACTGATAATGTAGACCGTGAGAAATCAACTCATAAACCTTGCCCCCGCTTGAAATTTTAAATGGTGGATCTTTTTTTTAAATTTGAATATCTCATAATCAATATTAGAATCACATTCTTAATTTATTTAACAATTAAATAAAAATCCTAAACCAATTAGGTTCCTTTTATTATTTAAGAAATATAATCTAATCTCATTATATACATTAAATTTTTCTTTCAAATAATTCAACTTTTGAATTATCTAATCTCATTAATCTAATTGAAAAAAAATTCTCCCACTTGATAAAATCAGATATTTTACCAAGTTGCATATTTATATGGCCTTTTAACTTTATTCACATTATACATAATATTTAACTCATTTAAATAATATGAAACATATGAACAAAATTTAATAAGTATCATGTTATCAAACGTTTTGAATAACACCACTTAAGGCCTACAAGGTTGGAGTAGTTAAAGATTTTTCTAAAACACTTTCAGAAAAGATTATCGCATAATCTTAAGTAGAATCTCATCATAATTAATTAATTATTTATTTAAATATTTTTTAAATTTTGTTATTAATAATGAAAAGGTTGGGTCAAGTCACCCTTAAACATTATTGCCGAGCGTTTTGCTAGGCACAATTCTTTCTTTCTTTTTAATTAAATAAATAAATAATTCAATCTTAATCTCATTATATAGTAAACCAAATGTCTAATTATATTAGACATTCCTAGTTTTGGATTCTCTTAAAATATTAAACAATTGAATATCCATACATTGGTTCAAAATCTAATCTCATTAGACTTGGTTTAAAATTATGCTCTTTAATTGAATCATGACTCCGTATTTTTTCTTTAATGAAATTCTCAATTTCATATTTTCTTAATTCCACATACTGTAATTTTGGAGAACCTGATATTTTTAATGACAATCATCAGATATTCAGAGTTGGGTTTGATACCAATTGTTGGGAACATATTTCAAAAAATATTCCCTAAAGTGAGTGCAGCGAAAAACTAATTTTAAATTCTCAATTTTAAATTTAAAGTTCCAATCTAATTAAACTCTTTGATTAGATCTAGATCTTACTCTAATAGGTTCATAATATGACTAAGAAAAAAGTCAAATAAAACAAATATAAAAATATGGTATGTAGAATAAAGGAAATAAAGGAAAACATATTAAATATCAAATATTTAATTAGACATGCCTAAAGCGCAAATTCCAACTCCGACTTGAAGATTTGAAATTATAAGAAGGTTCTTGACACCTCAAGGTCTTCTTCACAATGACCTCTTCTATCATAGGGAGTGTGAGTTCCAAAAAATATTTAATTTTAGAAAAAATTTCATAATAAAATTTTTTCAAAATATAATTTTTCAAAAAACTAATGCTAAACAGTAATTTAGAAAACCCTTAAAAAAATTTTTGGGTTTTCGTAGTGGGAGAAAACAAACTTCCAGAACTTTTAAATCACAATTTCACATGACAAATACACGTTTTTATAAAACAAAAATCCCAGCTGCTCTTCACACGCTTCATAGGCATATGCAGATGTTTTCCACTTTCCCTTTTTCTTTTTCTTTTTTTTTTTTTTTTATAAATGAGGGTGTGGGCCCCATAAATAAAAATACAAAGGATTCACGTTCCTGTTTTTTTGTTTATAAAATAAGATATTTATCGTATTAAATATTTCATATATATTTGTTTAGCACAAGAATTTATTTATCTCACAAATAAATAATTCATCCCATATATTCATTTTCTAAATATTTTCAAACAATGCTTAAGCTGAGGCTTGCGAAGGGACCTCAAGGACAATCTAACTCTACCTCCAAATAGGTCAAATTTGATTATCATCTCATGATAACAATTGATTACCATTTAGTAAAACTTAGTACAACTAAATAAGTTCTTCTTCACTCTAGAATTAAGTATATTCACTCAGGAATTTCTAAAACAACTTTTATTACGACAATCAACCCCTCTATTAGATATCCGTGAGCAAAAAAAAAACTTTAACTACTATCGTTATTTTTCTCACATCTTTCACCGTAGTTCCCGACTTGCCCTTCTCGAATAATTTAATAATACATAAATAATTTCGCATTAATTCCAAATTTTAAGTATATGGAATACTTTGGCCAAAGATTCTAAAATCTATTCATATGCTTGCGAATCAACTAAAGGGACATCTTTATCTCGTTAGAGACTATAGGGTCCACGTAAAATTACTATTCTTGTTATGCTTCATGTTGTTACCCAACGCACATAAGATTTAAGTGAGCGCAGTGTGACTAATCCTTTTGGAATATCAAAGCAACGAACGATCCATGCACAAGTTTAGACTATTTCCTAGATTTACAGTTATCGTGTTAAAAAATTAATTATTTATGTTACCAGTAAGGAAACAACTAATTCAGGTGGCCCTAGTCAATGTTCCAATCTTATTGGCAACACTAAGATAATATTATTAGATCTCTATCCATTTGACTAAGATAAGTCATCAAATGTATCATATTATAGTCTTATCAGACAAGTTGTCCAAACTTGTCATTGGCTATGAACATACTTTAACAATATATCACTAGATTGATCTAAGTCTATATGTGGTTCAATCTCATTGACCACTTAAACAACACTTGACATGTCATATTGGACTATGTCATCTTATGGCACATTTTAGAAAATAATCGCACGCATATTTTTCTTGTAAAATATAATTAGACAATAAATAAATAAAATAATTTTATTTATTTAATAATTAAAACTAACTGTTTGGGTTTTTTAAGACACCAATCCCGACACATATTTCTCTAGGAACCTTTTATTGATGGCCCTTGGGTGAGTGCTTCCTTTTAGGTCTCGGAGTAAGTAAGCATTCCCTCCAAGTACTTCTAAAACTCAAATTGAGCCCTCCTAGTTTGGGGACCATTTTCCAAAGACATGATCTTTCTGGAATTGGAATAGTGTTGGAAAACCCAATTAATTAGTTCTAAATATTAAATAAATAAAATTATTTTATTTATTCATTGTTTTATTATGTTTTACAAGTTAAACATGCGCGATTATTTTTTCTAAAACATTGTCCGAGATGATGTGTCGGGTTTGGATTAAGTGGTCAACGAAATTGAACCACGTTAAGACTTAGATCAAGCAAGTGGCATTTGTCAAAGAATGTTCGTAGTCAGCGATAAGTTTGGCAACTTGTCTGATAAGACTATAATATGATACTTTTGATAACTTGTCTTTGTCATGAGGATAGTGATCCAAGAGCATTATGTTGGTGTTTTCAAAAAGATTGGAACGCTAAGCAGGACCACTTGAATTAGTTGTTTCTTTACTACTATCAGAAATAACTAGTTCTATAAGACGATAATTCTAAATCTGGGAAATAGTCTAAACTTGTGCATAGAATGTTAATTACTTTGATGCCCAAAATGATGAGGTTAAAATTGAATAATCAGGATCTTACATTGTTGGGCAATTTCATGAAGTATGGCGGGAACGGATATTTTACTAGGAATATACAATGTAAGATGTCCCCCTAGTTGATTCAAAATATACGAACAGATTATAGAATCTTTGGCCAGAGTATTCTATATATTTAACATTTAAAATTAATATGAAAATTGTTTCTGTATCATAAATTATTCGAGAAGGGCGAGTCAGGAACTACATTGATAGAGGTGAGAAAAATAGCGATAGTAGTTGAGGTTGTTTTTGATCAAGGATATTTAATAAAGGGTTAATTATTACAAAAAAATAATTTGGGAAATTTTTGAGTGAATATATTTAATTCTAGAGTATAGTAAAACATATTTATAGAATTAAGTTTTATTAAATAACAGTCAGTTGTTATCATGAGATGATAATCAAATTTGACATGGTTGGAGTTAGAGTTAGATTATCCTTGAGGTCCCTGCACAAGCTTCAACTTAAGCACTATTTTAAAATATTTTAAAAAATAAATTCATGAGATGAATTATTTATTTGTGAGATATATAAATTTTTATGCTAAACAAATATTCATGAGATGAATATATAATATGATGAAAGTTATGTTTTAAAATAAATAAAAAATTAAAAAAAGAAAATATATAGATATATATTATACATGCTGTCATAGATATTTTATTGGCTACCTATGATGGCAGTGAGGTTATGCTACACTCAGCCAAGACCACAAAAAAGCATACACAAGCACAGCAGAAATAAACATAAACGAGCATAAACATAAGTAATGGAACACAAGACACAAGGGACAACTTTTTATTATTTGAGCACTCTTTGAATTTACAATGGAAAGCCCTTAGCTCTCTCTCAAATTTGTATACAAGACTTAAAACATGATACAAGAATCGAATCCCCCAAACAGCCCTATTTATAGAAGCTCCAGCAATTTCCAGCATTCTCCCCATGATTTGCAGTAAGGTAACTACCTCTAAACAGCTGGCAACGCCTTATGAAGCTTGGTTCTCCACTTTCCTTGAGGGGTTCCTTTTCAAGGGGGCAGTTACTGGGTCAAATCCCAGTCAACACACTCCCCTCGCTGCTTTTCCCGCCTAAAGGAGCAGTTACCAGTCAAAGGCATGCCAAAGCTTGTCAGTTTAGTTTCCCTCCAGTTCTGTGGCGTTTACATGTTAGGACCTGGCCAAACTTAGGGTCAAGGGTTTTTCCTTCAAGGCATCACATCCCATGCTCAATAAACGTCAAGTCACGTGGCCCGCACGTGTTAAGCATCTTTCCAAATGTGAGAGGCTTCCCAAGTGTTCATGTGTCCCGAAGCAGACGTGCGCTACGCCGCGTGCACTTAGCACCATGCCCAGACAAGGCTCACACATGTCTCCCCAGGGTCACGCCGCTGACGCACCCAGTGCGCTGCCAACGCCACACCCACTCGCTGCCAGGGCCCGACACTGGCTGCTTCGAGTGTGCGCTATAAGCACACTTGCATGCGCAACGTGGTGCGCTAGGTGCACAAGCTTGCGCATCCCATGCATGTTTTAACACATTCCATGCGCCTCCCTGAGTCTAGCTACGCACTTACACAACGCACCTTGACATCCATCACACCTAGAGCATGGCCCTAAATGCACGTGCTTGTGTACAGTGCCTATGCACGGCATGTTGGTGTCACACCTTCCTTGCACAAGCTTTAGATCCATCCGTTTGTCAAGGCCCTAACCTAATTGTGTTCGTTGGCCCACTCCAAGTTAAAGTTAACTCCTTGGCACACCCAAGGTTCGTCTTGAGTTGGTGCCATATTGTGTCTAGGTGAAGGTCCGTATTCACTCTAGTGTAGTGCATCCAATCTGGTGCATTTGGACTTGGCTTTTCATGCCTGGTCCTTGCTTGTGCATGTAATGTGCCTGACTTGCGTCCCATGCATCGGTTCAGCATAATGCATCAAGCGCATGGCCCTCGGTCCTTTGATGCCATGCTCATGCTCATTTCCATTAGGCTAGGTTCATCCATACAAAAAATGCACACTGCGCATATACTTGTGTCCGATCGATGTCCATCTCGTATCGGCACAACGCGTGCGTTGAACTTAGTCAAGGGTACGTCCTTAACTAGTGCGGCGCAACTAGCTTGCACCCGCTTGAGCATGATCATGTGCTTTACTAGTGGTCTTTACTATGTCAATGCGCTGCTTCAAGAGCGCATACCCTCTCAGGGTCATGCTTGGGTCAAGGTTCGTTATGTCCCATGTTGCAGCCAAACCCAGGTGCTAACATCCAACCAAGCACTAGAGGTTTGCGCACCAAGTGAATATGTCAACACAATGATCGGGGCATGATGCCCCTAACACCGGCATCACCCTGTCCGCGGCATCCCAATGTCAAGGGTCTTATACATGCCCAGCGCAAGGCAGTGGGCAAGTAGAACATATGTGTGACATGACCAATTAGGTGACGTCACATATATTTAATTATTGTTTTAATTCTTTATTAGTTAAATTTCTCGCTTAAATACGTGATTATCGTGAGATTTATATAGAATTAGGTTTTCGAACCCAATTTTCTCCTACGACGAAAAACCTAAAATTGCTTGAGGGTTTTTTAAGTTAATGTTTAATATAATGTTTCTAAAAATTGTTTTTCGAAAACATTAAAATGAAAAATTTTGTTTCGAAATTTTTTCTAAATTAAATATTTCGGGATCCGACACTGTAATGCTAAAAGAGGTTATTGCGGAGAAGATCTTGAGGTGTCAAGAAGCTCTCTTCTTCTAATTTCAGATCTTCAAGTCGGAGTTTGGATTCACGCTTCAGGTCTATTTAAATTAAGTATTTGATATTTAATTTGTTCTTTACTTTATTTCGTTTATTCTATGTGTCATGTTTATACTTGTTTTATTTGATGTTTTTGATTGTTATATTATGTGCCTATTAGAGTAAGATCTAGATCTAACTAAATAGTTTAGTTAGATTGGGCATTAGATTTAAAATTAAAAATTTTAAATTAGTTTTCTGCTGCACCTGCTTTAGTCGTTTAGGGAAAATTTTTTGAATACATTCCCAACAATTGGTATCAGAACGAACTCTGAATACGCTCATAATTGTCATTAAAACATCAGGTTTAATAAAATTGGGATATGTAGAATTAAGAAAAGTATGAAATTAGGAATTTTATTAAAGAAAAAAAGACTATCTTAGATATGTTGTTAAAAGAGTTTAATAACAAGATTGAATATTCATTAAAGTTTTAAATTATTCAAAATTTTATATGAGTTAGGATTCAATCAAGGAGCATAATTCTTAATCGGATCTAATAAGATTAGATACTCAAAGAGTTGAAGAATTTAGATTACTAGTCTAATATGATAAGATTATGATGGTAGGCATGAAATATTCAATTGTTGAATATTTTATGATAATCCAAAATAAAAAAAATGTGATTGTGTTATTAAAGAGTTTAACAATGACGTTTTTGTTCATCAAATTTAAATTGTTTAAATTGGGATAAATTATAATTAAAATAGTGGGTGTATATTTCAAAATAATCTAATGAGATTAGATATTCAATAGCTGAATGATTTAGATATATACAACTTCACATAGAATATCTAATAGGATTAGATATTCAGTTTATAATGGGAATAAGTTCGGATGTAATCATTTATTTATTTATAATATAAAAAAAAATAAAAATTTAAAAGGTGGGAAGTGCACAGGCATAATAAAAACAATGTTCTTTAATTTTTTATTATTTAAATAATTGAATAAATAAATAATTGATTAGGATAAGATCCTAATTAAGATTATATGATAATCTTTTCTAAAAGAGTGTAGAAAAATCTTTAATTGCTCAAATCTTTAGGCCTTAACGTTGTTATTCAAATTACTTGATAACAAAGTACTTATTAAATTTGGTTCACATATTTAATATTATTTAAAGAGTCATATATTATGTATGATGTGAATGAAGTTATGAGGCCATATACCTTGGTGAAATATTTGATTTCATCTAGTGGGAAAAAGTTTTTCAAATAAGTCTATCTAGATTAGATAATTCAAAAGTTGAATTATTTGAAAAGAAAATTTCTCATAATATCTAAAGAGATTAGATTAAGTAGGTTGGATAATTAAAGAAACCTAATTGGGTTAGGGTTTTGCTTAATTGTTTAATAGAATTTAGAATGAGATTCTAACATTAATTATGAGATAATCAAATTTTTAAAGAAAGATCTACCATTGTAAATTTCAAGTGGGAGCAAGGATCAAGAATTGATTGCTCACGGTCTCAATTGCTAGTCTAATAATATAGTGGATAGGCATTACTTCCTGAGGAGGGTGTTTGTTTGCAGGATCAATGGTTAGATTTCTTCATAATAGATAGAGGTACGGGGAAAACGAGTGCGGCCATGTTGATGTGGAGTATCTTGTTTACTTGAACTAATGTCTAGGTAATGGTATATACTTGACTAAGATAGTACAATAGTCTGCTATAGAGCGTTATGATACTGTCTTAGAGACTAAGGAAGAAACAGTGAGTTAAATATGTTTAGGAAACATATTATTTGAGAATAGTTCTCATTGAATAATTACTTGTCACACCTCTCCTAGAGTAACGTGGAGATTGGTTAGCTCATCGTTGCACACACATAGAGAATAAGGTAGATCCTTGCTTTGTTTGTTTGCTAAAATTATTTAAAAGTTCACAATACTCAAAATATCAAGTGGGAGCGAGCTTCTATGAATGCTCATGGCCTCCATTACCGGTCTAGCACTATAATAGGTTGGTGTAGCTCCCCAAGGAGAGCGTTCATTTGCAAAATACAAGGTTAGTTCTCTAAGAGATGAACTAAAGTCCAAGCAATTGAGTATGGTCACACCGACTTGGAGTATATCGAGACCCTCTATGAGTGTTTAGGTATTGGTGTACACTTAACTAGGGTCTACATTAGCCTCCCTAAGGAGCTCTATTGTAGGACCTTAGAGGCTGGGAGAAAAGTGGTGTGTTAAATGTGTTTAGTAAAGAGTTTATAAGAAAACATATTTATTAAGAAGTTTTCTCACCCTTCTAATGTCTCAATTCGGCCTCATCGACGAGGAGCTTTGGGTGGTTCGGTTGGTCTTCACGGCATACATGTAAGTGTCGGAATGTGAACTCCGATCTTTGATTGTTTGCTAAAAGTAATCATGTGGAAAAGTAATCATGTGTGTTATGTGATTTGTTTTACAATTTTTTGCTTTCAGACAAGTTGATAGATTATGCATTGCAATTAATAATGGTGTGTCTTGTCTATTTTGTTCTATTCGCTATAATATGATATGTTTTAATACAAGTAGAGTGCTAGGAGATGCTCAGAGTTCTCTAGGTTGCTATTAGTAGATCTACTAAGTTGAAAAGAACGTTGAGCATGTTGGACTAGACTAAAGAGTTAGTCGAATGCAAGAATATGACATTTGATGTCAAACTTATTCTAGTATTAGACACTTAAATTGCCAACTGCAGTGGAGTTGATCAGATACATGAGAGAAGAGTTTAGTCAGAGAACTAGCAGCATAAGAACAATTCATGAGAAAATGTGTCTTAAGGTTTAGTTAGGATAAGCATATGTCTAAATAGAGCGTAAAATAAAGCGTGAGTCAAAATAGTTTTGCCTCTTTCATAGAAGTACTGGGCTTTAAAGGAAATTGCCTAGGTACTTAGATACTATTGTATCCAAGACTGAAAGCCAACATGACAAGATATTTGATGTCCTGTACCCTCTAGTTTTGACTAGCAGTAGTTCGCTAGTGCTCTGATGAGTGGGTTTTACGTAAGGGCATCAAGAGGTAGTAGTAGTTTAAGTCAGGAAATGTAGTTTAATATTTGAGTAACTATCTTGATGTACTTTAGAAATTTAATTTCTATTCACTATTTTTGAAATAGACTTTCATTTATTTTTTTGAAAAATAGACTGACTATTATGTAAAGATAGTGTTTATTTAAAAGGTATATTACTAGATAGTTGACTTACTTTAATTTAAACTACGTTAATGGCGATTTATTAGTCTAATATAAGTTAGGCTGTGCAACCATATAAAAGAAAAAATTTTCAGAAACCATATAGTTTTTAAATGATATTTAATCTTAGGTCACATTAATCTAATATGATTCAAAACTGGTTTGATTTGTCTTAGGGATCATCAAGTACTTGAATGATAATCGGTACTGGAATCATGTTCGAACTAATGGTGACTGAAAGTGTCTTTAAGAGTAAAGATAGTACGACCACTAAGCTGCTAGGACTTGTTCATAAAGTGTTTATGAACTGCTAAAAGTGTAAGTGAGCAAAAGCGAAAGAGTATTTCATAAAATCTTTATGAATGGATACTTGGTATGTTAATATATAGATATGCCTATGAAGACTAAAGTCTTGAAATTCCTTGAAAGATTTAAAAAATTAAAGATTTAAGTTTGAATCAGTTAGTTAATTATATCAACTCATTTTGATTAGATCGAAGTGGTGGTTTTAGGAGAATTCTTATTTATCCTTATTACCAAAAGTTATGGAAAGGATCAATAATGTGTTACTGGATATGGTAAGATTCATATGCTGAGTCACGTTTACGTATCAAAAGGTTTGCTATGCAAGATGTTTTAGGAAGTGTTCTAAAAGTACAACAGATAGCTTATGTTATATTGATAGTATGAGATACTGTGTCTATAAAACTTGATAAAACTTATAGTGTAGATGAAAAGGAACATACCCAGTGCCTCAAGGGCTCCCGCCTAAGCAGGGTCGGGGGGGGGGGGGGGGGGGTGTTGATGTACGCGGCCTTCCCCTTTCAAGGTGTTAACCTAAAAAGAGGTTGTTTCCCAGTGCCCCCAACCTGAGGGCGAGGACTTCCCAGGGGGTCTGGGGGGCGGATGTATTAGATATTATCTTCAACTAGGTTATTGTCACACAAGGTACATGAGAGCTTTGGTGTAGTGGGAGGATGGTTAGGTTCACTTGGCGGATCCATGTCTTCAGTCTAAACAGTTAAGATTAATGATGAATCTAATCCCTTAGACTAGAATAAAACTCTTAAGTATAAAGGTGTAGACCGTTGGGTTGGGGCAATAAAAGTTAAAGTTAAAGTAATTCTATTTTAACTAAGTCTGGGAACTTGTAGAGGCGTCGAAAAATATTAAGTCCATTGGATAGGATCTGAATGGATTTACAAGTATATAGAGTTAAGCGGACATGAAGGGAGACCTTTAAGGCTTGATTAGTGGTAGCAGGCTAATATCCTATGGGAAGGAATCATCTTTGATGAGGCCCTCTAGCTAGATGCTATGCTTAAGTCCATAAGGATACTTTCATCCTTTGTGTTTCATATGATGAGATAAGAGAAAATGAAAATCAGGATGATGTTCTCCGAATGGTTATCTTGAAAGGTTATGTATATGATACAACCGGACAAATTTGTTGCCAAGAGTCAAAAGCATATAGTATGCAAACTGAAGAAGTCTATTTGTAGACAAAATAAGCATCTTGTCCATTGAATAGTAGATTCGATGACGGTTAATCAAGCTCAAGGATTTGAGTCAATGGATAGTGAACCATTAGTGTACAAGTGACATAACAAGAAAGTAGAAACTTTCTAACGTTGACATTCTGATCATTAAGAATGGTGTAGAATTGTTATAAGCTGTTAAGTTTTTCAATTATCCAGTCAGTTAGTCAAAAGCGATAGCCTTAAGATGAGCCAACTGTGTTATGAGGATCAAGCTTTTGCGAGATTTAAAGAAAGAATGTCGGGTTTATCACGGGTCGTTTGTTTTAAAAGGGAGTTTAAACGTTTGATGTCGGAATTCCTGTTTACCCTTATAGTGGGAATCATTAGATTGTGAAGTGTGAAGCAGTCTTGTATTGCTTACTTTATTATGGAAGTCGGATACTTGATATCTAGTGAATAGTTGAGTCGACTAATTTATTCAAAAGTTTCCTAGTAGATGAAAGCATGTGAGCAAAAAAATGAAACAGTAACAAATTAGGATTGGTTAAAGTTTGCAGTCAAAGAGTTGACCAATCCCTAGCGGATAGTTATACAATGCAGACTATTTGGCTTTATGGAAAGTTGGAAGATTGTTGGAATAGGTGTCCTGAAAAACTCAATTAATTAGTTTTAAATATTAAATAAATAAAATTATTTTATTTATTTACTGTCTGATTATGTTTTACGAGTCAAACGTGCGTGATTGTTTTTTTTTCTAAAAAGTTCCAGGAGATGAACGTTGTCTGAGATAACGTGTCAGGTTCGGTTTAAGTGGCCAATGAGATTGAATCACGGAAAGAATTAGATCAAGCTAGTGACATATTGCTAAATTATGTTCATAGTCAGTGATAAATTTGGACAACTTGTCTATTAAGATTATAATACGATACTTTTGATAACTTATCCTTGTCATGTGAATAGGAATCCAAGAGTATTATGTTAGTGTTTTCAAAAAGATTGGAACACTGAGCAGGACCACTTGAATTAGTTGTTTCTTTACTACTAGTAGAAATAACTAGTTTTGTAAGACGATAACTTTAAATCTAGGAAATAGTCCGAACTTGTGCATAGAATGTTAACTTCTTCGATGCCCATAATGATGAGGTTAAAATTGAATAAACAGGATCTTAAGTTGTTGGGAAATTGCACGAAGTGTGGCAGAAAATGATATTTGACTAGAAATCTATAATGTAAGATGTCCCCTTAGATGATTCGCAAATATACGAATAGATTCTAGAATCTTTGGCCTGAGTATTTCATATGTTTGACATTTGGAATTAATACAGAAATTGTTTCTGTAATATGAATTGTTCGAGAAGAGCGAGTCAAGAGCTACGGTGATAGACATGAGACAAATAACGATAGTAGTTAAGGTAGTTTTTGCTCACGTATATCTAATAGAAGGGTTAATTGTCATAATTAAATTATTTGAAAAATTCTTGAGAGAATATATTTAATTCTAGAGTGCAATAAAACTTCTTTAGTTGAATTAAGTTTTATTAAATGGCGGTCAATTGTTTTCATGAGATAATAATCCGATTTGACCTATTAGGAGCTCGAGTTAGATTGTCCCTGAGATCCCTTCGCAAGTCTCAACTTAATCACTATTTTAGAATGTTTAAAGAAATGAATAACGAGATGAATTATTTATTTATGAGATAAATAAATTTTTATGCCAAACAAATATTCATAAGATGAATATATAATACGATAAAAATTATACTTTAAAATAAATAAAAAAAATAAAAATAGAAAATATATAAATATATTGCGCTAGGCGAGTATAACATATGCACAATGTGACCAATCAGGTCACTTCACATATATTTAATTATTTAATTTTTTTAAATTTTTTGGCAGCTGGCTTTCTTGCTTATAAATGCGTGACTTATCATGAGATTTATATATAGAATAGGTTTCATAACCTAGTTTTCTCCTATGATAAAAAATTCTAAATTATTTTGGGGTTTGATAAATTAATGTTTAGCATAATGTTTTTGAAAAACTATTTTTGGAAAAGATTAAAAAGAAAAATTTTGTTTTAAAATTTTTCCTAAATTAAATATTTTGGAAGCCCAACTCCAGTGCTAAAAGAGGTCATTGCAGAGAAGATCTTGAGGTGTCAAGAAGCTCTCTTATTCTAATTTTAGATATTCAAATTGGAGTTTGGATTCGCGCTTCAATTATATCTAAATTAAGTATTTAATATTTAATTCGTTGTTTCCTTTATTTCATTTATTCTACGTACCATATTTATACTTGTTTAATTTGATGTTTTGATTGTTATAGAATGAGCCTATTAGAGTAAGATCTATATCTAATTAAATAGTTTAATTAGATTGTGGCATTAGATTTAGAGTTAAGAATTTTAAATTGGTTTTTTGCTACGCCCACTTTAGTTGTTTAGGGAAAATTTTTTTGAAATATATTCCCAACATCTCACTAAGTCCCCTAAGTCAAAGGTCCTAGGTTTGACCTTTTTATTGTAAGCTTTAGCCACCCTTTTCTTTTGTTTTTCTAACTTGTGAAAGGTGTCAAGCCTAACTTGGTCTAAGTTGGTTAGCTCATCCATCATACTCGTTCAAACTCAAGTTCAGAAAATCTCTCTTGATGAACTAGCCTAATAAACTGACTTGTGACTTCCATTGGGAATACAACATCAAGGTAATATGTTAACTGGAAGGGGATTGTCACAGTTGCATCATGTTTAGACGTTTTGTAAGTCGAAAGGGCATCAAGTAGTAGTTCATGCCACTTTCTAGGATTATCCTCAATTATTTTCTAAATATTGGCCTTTAAAATTTGTTGATAGACTCTACCTGGCCATTAGTTTGAGCATGGTAAGGGATTGAGTTCAAGATTTATATATTGGAACTCTTGGTCAACTCCTGAACCTCAGCCCCATCGAACACCTTAGCTTGGTCCATAGTAATGGTCTCTAGAATTTAAAACCTTTATAGGATGTATTCATTGATAAATTAATCACATCCTGCTCATTGATATTCCTATATGGTTTAGCCTCCACCCATTTTGAGAAGTAGTCTTTGGTCACAAGAATATAAGAGTGTTGCCTGCTAAAAGGAGGGTTAAGCTCTCCTATGATATCCAATACCCATCCTCTAAAAGGCCATGTTTTGACAATAGCATGAATCTCAGATGTAGGCACTCTTGGCACATGACCATGTCTTTGGCATATGCTCTGTACCCCTTAGCATATTTAATGCAATCATTCATCATTGAAGGTGAGTATTAGCCATAATGCCTGATGAGCGAATGCATCTTGTTGCCAGCTAAATGGGATCCACGGATACCCTCATGGGCTCCTACCCTTACTAGCATTGCTTCATCCAAATCAAGGCACTCGAGAAGCACTCCACTAGTGTCCTTTTTATATAACTCTCTAGATTCATCATCTAGATGGAATCTTTTATTTTTATTTTTGTCTTCAACATAGTCTCGAGGGTTCTTGAAGTAATCCATTAGTGTTTTTCTCCAATCCTCACGTTGAATCAAGACAATTTGATGTGTTTCAAAGCAATCCAAGCGTTCACTTGGCATATGATTCGCTCTAAAAATTGAAGGATTCAGTCATTCAATGTCATGGTCCAAAACTTTAGCCTTAATGACCATAGTTTCTTCACACTAAGTCTTGGGCAACTTGTATCTTAAAGCTAGTTGAGCCAAGTCATTGGTTGCTTTGTTCTATTCTCAAGGAATATGCTCAAATTGAACATCATCAAACTTACTCAATAGTTTTTGCACCACTGAGATGTATCTATTCAAGTTATCACTTAAACACTAAAATTTCCCTTTTACTTGGAGAATGACCAACTGCAAATCCCCTCTTATGATAATATTAGGGACTTACTTTTCTAAGGGAGTTTGTATGATTAATGCTTGGAGCATTTGCCAACTAAGGTAACCGCTAACTTAATGATGATCCCAACAAGCAATTCAATCACAATTCAAACTCCAATGTTTGAATTGGTCCTTGATTTATCAAAGTATGGTTTCCAAGGAACCATTTCCACTACTAAAGCTAGTCTGGCCCATAGTCCAAGCCAGTATGAATGTTTAGATGGTCAGCTAAAGAGTTTGCTAAGGCTTGCCCTTTGACTTACTTTTGTGACACATATAGCAATTCAAACTAAAGTAGAGCAATGCTCCACTTTTTTAGTCTTCCTCTCATCAAAGGTTTATCCAGCATGCACTTAAGGACATCTATCTGTGTAGCCATGTATATGATAAATGCTAAGAAGTAATGTCTCAATTTCATAGATAGACATAATTTCTCAATAAAAGAGTATTTTGTTTTACATTCATTCAAACAATGGCTAAGGTAGAATAAAGTTTGTTCAAGTCCTTGCTCAATGACTTGTATAAGCAAACAACCAATTGATTCATCAGAAGCAGAGACATAAATCTTCAAGAGTTTGCCTTGCTTTGGTGGAATCAACACTAGCAGCCTAATCAAGTATTCCTTAATGATCTCTAATGCTGCTTGATGTGGTTCCTCCCACTTGAAGTCCTTCTTAGACTTGAGTCTCAGCAGTAGAGAGAAGACTTTGGTTTTCTCTGCAATATTTGAAATGAAACGTCTTAGGAAATTAACTTGCCCCAAGAAGCATTGAAGCTCCTTTTTGATCGAAGGCAGTTCGGCCAATTGAATGGCCTTAGTCTTGTTATTTCCACCTCAATGCCTTCCTTAATTCTTCTAAGTATTTGACTTGGGATTTTGACTTGACCATGATATCATCTTTGTAGATTTCCATGGTCTTGCTGATTAGATAATGAAGATCATGTTCATGACTCTCTAGTAGGTGAGACCACCGTTTTTCAAGCCAAATGGCATAGCCACCCATCCAAAAATCCTTATTGATCTAGGACACCTGAATGCTATTTTTTATGTATTTTTTAAAGCAATCATAACATGGTAGCACCCATAATAACCATCAATAAATGATAAGACCTCAGGCCTTGAGGCTGAATCAATGAGCACATCAGCAACTGACATTAGGTATTCATCCTTTTGTGGGGGGGCGGGTTTGGCTGCATTCAGATCTTTGAAATCAATGCATGCTCTAATTTTGCCATTCTTTTTTATGATAGGAACAATGTTTTCCTGCCATTCAACATAATTGGAAGTCCTGATAAGTTTAGCCTTCAAGAGTCTCTCAATTTCTTCTTTGACCAAATCAATCACTTCTTGGGACATCCTTCTCTGGATCTGAATGATAATCCTATGCTCAACCACCTTTTTGTCTAGGCAGGCATCTCGTGATGATCCCAAGCAAAACAGTCCTTGAACTCATGAAGCAAGATCAAATGTTGCTCCCTTTGCTCCTCAGAAAGCAGAGCGCTCAGATAGGTAGGTCTTGGATCCTCTATTGAGCCCAAGTTAACCTCGAGGAGGGAGTCTTAAACTTCAACCCTCAAATCCTCCATCTTAGTCGACACTACTCTTAAGTCAGATAGCTCCAGCTCTTTCTTTTGTGTCATCTGGACGTCGAAGCCATTAAATGGCTACTCGGCCCAAAGTTGATCCTTAGCATACCAAGCCACGAGCTTTGCTATAGCTGAGGAAATGGCCTTCTGGGCCATTACTGGGAGGTCTGGGCTCCTCCGTATAAGAATTCTAGTGTGCCTTGCAGATCTCCTTCATCAAGAAGGGCTCTCATGCATCCTTAGAATTCAGAGTCTTCTGACTCCACGTCGACTTGATCAACCTCAACCTTAGTGAGTAGGCTGTCAAGGATGGCTATCATTTCTTTGTGTTGGGCAAATTAAAAAGTGGTCCTCTTAATGTCAAGGGGTCCCATGCCACCTTCATTGAACTTTGCCTCAACATAGTTGGAGGACACCATGAATGGCTTGTTATTTGCCATAACAACCTCATATTTCTTATGGTCCAGAAGATTATCTAGTGAACTAAAGAAGGGATACAATAATTGGCCTGTAGCCAATCTCTCTCAAGCAAGCATTATAGCTTGTGGTAGTATCCACTACAAAGAAGGTTGTTAGCTTGCTTAAGCTGCCAACAGTTAAATTAATCGGGATGACCCCTTCATACTTAGTGGTGGCTCCAAAAAAGCCACAAATTGCAACATCTAAAGTAATCAAGTAATCAGGATGACTTGGATGTTGGGGTAGTAATTTTAAAAGACAAATGATCTGGGTTACCTTGGGTACCTGTTACTTCAGCTATGAGATCATCGTCTGATGATATTACATCTCCCTCAAGGCTATCTTAAGCGTTAGTTGCCATGAACTCCAAAGAGAGAAGTAGGGCAGTTCTTGTATGAATTGGTGTCCCAAAAAATCCAATTAGTTATTTTTAAATATTAAGTAAATAAAATTACTTTATTTATTTATTTAATGTTTTATGAGTCAAAAAATTGTGTGATTGTTTTCTAAAACATTCTATGAGATGGACATAGTCCAAGATGACATGTCGGTTTTTGCTTAAGTGGTCAGTAATATTGAACCACAGATGGACTTAGATCAAACTAATGATATGCTGTCAAAGCATGTTCGTATTGATAAGTTTGGACAAGATGTCTAATAAGACTATAAGATGATACTTTTGATGACTTGTCTTGGTCATGTAGATAGGGATCTAAGAGTATCATGTCGATATTGTTAATAAGATTGGAACATTGAGTAGGACCATTTGAATTAGTTATTTCTTTAACTGCTATTAGAAATAATTAATTTTATAAGATGATAACTCTAAATCCAGGAAACAGTCTGAACTCATGCATGGATTATTCATTACTTTGATGTGCCAAATGGATTAGTCAAAGTCCGTTGACTTTATGTATGTTGGGTAACGGCATCAAGTGTGGTGGGAAAGGTTGTTTTACGTGGAATCTACAGTCCTTAACAAGATAAAGATGTCCCCTAAGTTGATTCACAAATATACAAATAAATTCTAGAATCTTTGGCCCGAGTATTCCATATATTTAACATTTGAAATTAATACAGAAATTATTTCTATATTATTAAATTGTTCGAGAAGGGCAAGTTGGGAACTATGGCAAGAGATGTGAGAAAAGTAACAATAATAGTTAAAGTTAATTTTGCACGCGGATATGTATTGGGGTTTAATTGTTGCAATAGAAGTTACTTGGAAAATTTTGAGTGAATATATTTAATTCTAGAGTGTAGTAAAACTTATTTAGTGGAACTTAGTTTTTCTAAATGCAATCAATTTTTATCATGAGATGATAATCGGATTTAAATCATTTGGAGCTAGATTGTCCCTGAGGTCCCTCTGCAAGCCTCCACTGCTTGAAAATATTTAAAAATTAATTCATGAGATAAATTATTTATTTATGAGATAAATAAATTTTTAGGCTAAAAAAACTTCATGAAATGAATCTATTATATGAAAAATCATATTGTGTTTTAAACAAAAAAAAGGAGAAATATAGGAGGCGTGTGAATACACATGCGCGTGGATTCTAGTAGTAACGAAAGTGTGGACACTTGCCGTCCGCATGCCCAGCGCCCAAATTAAAAAAAAAGAAAAAGAAAATCACCCTTCACTAACGTCACCATGACGTCAACGACTAGGGGCCTTATGTCACACAGACCTCACGCGTGTTTTTAGCAAGGTTTTCTTGTTTGTTGCATATATACGATATTTGTCGTGAGAAACATATAAATTTTAGGTTTTGGAACCTAGTTTTCTCCCTCAATGAAAACCCTTAAAATTATTGTTTAGCATATTTTTTCCTAAAAACTTGTTTTTTTGGAAAGATTTAAAAAAAAATTTTCTCAAATTTTTTCTAAGTTAAATATTTTGAGAGCCCACACTTCAGTGCTAAAAGAGGTCCTTGTAAAGAAAACCTTGAGGTGTCATGAAACTTTCTTCCAATTTATGATCTTTAAGTTGGTATCAGGATTTGCGCTTCTGGTGCATCTAAATTAAGTATTTGATATTTAATTTATTTTCTTTTGTTTTATTTATTCTACATACTATGTTTATGCTGATTTTTTTTTGTCATGTTATGAATCTATTAGAATAACATTTAGCTCTAATTAAACAATTTAGTTAGGTCAGGGCTCTAAATTTATATTAAGAATTTTAAATTGGTTTTCCGCTGCATTCGCTCAAGCCAATCTAGGGAAAATTTTTGAAATATATTCCTATTTGTTCTAACATCAACCTTTTTAAGGAGCGTTCCAAACTATATTTGGGCCCCTTGATTAGTTTTCTTCTTAGGACTGCCATCCATTGGCACATCCTATCTTACTTTTGAGGACTTCCATCAGTTAGCATGTCCTAATCTAAGGTTAGCCATTTGAACCAATCCCTGGAATTTGAGATTCCTTCATAGGTTGGGGAAAGTCTTCTCTATGGAAATCATTCTCTATGTCAAGCCATGTTGGCTTAACTCAGTCTAGAGGTTCCACTAAATTCATGCTGAGGGGGCTGAACTCCTCCTCATCATCCGATGAACTTCAAGCCAACGAATCCATGGCAAGCTAGTCACACCAAGACTCCTTTCCTTCAAAAGATGAGAGATTAGTCCATCTATCAAGCTTCTTAAGTGGCTCCCCCTTACCGATAGTGGTAAAGTTCTAATTTCAATTACTTGATCCTCAAGATCTATAGGCTCAAATTGCTTGCCCTTGAGAACTGTGGCTTCCTTTTCAGAGAGCTAAGTAGAACTCTTCGTTGTGCTGATTTTTTTGCATTCGCCTTCTGTTATGAGTTTGAGTAAGGATGGAGGGATTAGCATCCTCATGCTTGATGTGGTTCCTTCTCCAAACATTACTAAAGCGGACCCAGGAAGGTTGATGTCGTAACTATCGTGGTCCATGACAGATGTCCATGTCGAGTAGGTGATATTTTGGATATCTCTTTGGATTCCCAATCCTCTTGACGATATGGCCCTTTGAAGGAGGATCTTCTATAGGCTCATATCTACGAAACTTTTTAGATGGCATCTTCAATAACCAAGCCATTCATTGCTAGCTTAGCATAATCAACTTCAAGAAGGGCTATAGTGCACATTTTAACTTGGCACTCTTGAACCAATTAATGTACTCTTCCACAGATTCACCTGGCTTTTGTATCATTTGAGTCAGGTCAGACATGGAAGTTCCTAGTTTCATTCTCAGGAACTAGGCCTGGAATTACCATGTCATCCCAATAGTAAACAGAATTAGGCAGTAGGCTAATGTACCACGAAAAGGTGGTCCCTGTTAAAGAACAAGGGACTAGCCCGACTTTAAGATACTAATTGTCAGCTGCTTCTCTACATTGACAATTAGACCTTGTCAAATGCTCGAGGGTAGACACAGTTCCCTCTCCTAAGAAAAGGGTAACTTGGGGATTTTGTATCCTTAAGGGAAAGGGTAATCTTTGTCAACATAGTCAGGGTAAGGTTCACTATACAAGGATCTATTGACCCTCATGAGACCTAGCCTATACATCTGTTCGATAAGGGCAGCCAATTGGTCTTGGAAGGGTAGGTTAGGCACATGGTTATATGCCTGCCATTGCCCCTCAAGGTGGTTAAGGATCTTGAGGAGGATAAGCAAGATTCAAAGCTCCCATCACAATCGGGTGTGGGAACGCTTGTTGCCCCCCATACCCAAGGTAACTCCCTTGATCATTTTGGCCATGCGTTTGATTGGCCAATAAGTATGTTCAAGCAAACCCTAGGTTATATGGCATGCTTGAGAGAACACCAACATTAGTAAGCTATTGATTCATTCTTACTTGATCAATCCCCAAGTCATTTTCTTGAGGATGTGGTGGTTAGCTTGTTCCCTAGTGTGATAAGTATGAAGAGTCTAGAAGGAAAGGCCTAGTCCCTGTCCCCAAAAGTGGGTACCTGTCCTTGCACACCTATTTCAAGGCCTTAAGTGGACCTCGAGGAAACCTCTCCAACTTGAGGAGGGTATGAACAGTTATTCCCCCCTGTCTTGAGGATAGGTGATATCGGAACATTGGTGTTAAGATCCCTCGAAACCAGAGAGAATCCCTTATTCGAAGGCCCAACAACCTCTCGAATCTTGTTATGATTTTTCTTATTGTGAGTCTCATGTATTGAGTTTTGTGAGTCTTATAATGCATTAGATATGTTGCCTAGTTCTTGTTGGTTATTTCCTTTGGCGCCAAAGTCGGTTTTAGCAGGTAGTTTGCTAGTTTTGGCGGTTTAAGCTTAGATTGAGATATTTTGAGTCAATGTATATAGATTCTCCAATAAGAGGATCAATCCTTGTAAGTCTCAATCATTCAATAAGAAATTTACTTCATTCTTGAGATATTTTTTCTCTCTCTTCTCATCTCTTCTCTAACTCTCATCTAAGCTCACTTCTCTTCTCACCTAAATTCTCTCTGTTCACTAGTTAACTTCAATGTCGCAAATTGAAGCGTAACATTTGGTATCAAAGCCGGTTCATGTTGTCAATTGATTGATTTGAGCTGGAGAAATCTAAAAAGAACAAGTCTAACATGTCAAGAGGTGTCACTACCCGATCGGGAGCAGGAGAAGCAGGAGTTAGACCATCTGTTGCTTTTGTTGATCCAAATGTTTCTTATGTTGCTGTTGCAAGTACAAATGCAACAAGAGAAGTTCAATTTGTGACAAATGATCAATTGAAGTCACAATTGGATGATATGTTCAATCAATTCTAGGTTCTGCAACAACAAGGAATTAATCACTTGAAGCAAGATCAAGCTGAGAATGTGAAGAAGTCTGAAGTTCTGATTGAGCAGAAACTCCAAGGATTTGAAAGCAAGCTCTCTGATCTTCAAAATCAAGTTAATAAGCAAGGTCAATGATCTGTTTTTGGAGTTCTACGACCTACTAGTCAGCCAACTCCCCCGGCTAAAGTGATGCAATCACAAGTGCGGCAGTCTTGAGCAGACCAGGCAATGTACCTTCGATGATTCAAACGAATGCTAGACCTCAGGATCTTTAACAATCTATTGAGATCAGGTCACAAGGAGTTGAAGCTACTGTCAGATCATAAGATCATCCTGTTGAGCAAGTGCAATCTCAATTATCTGGCATGAACTCAAACCAAAATTTGAGGCATCCGGATTTCGTTGTTCATACCAAAACTTCTCCCGATAACATTTTGCATTTGGATAGGCCACCGGATCACTAAAGGTAGCATAGATTTGGTACTAATGATGCATCTTCTGAGACTAGAAGCAATACTTTCAGATAGCCATGGATGCAGATTGATCCCTTTGATGGCAAGCAACCTCAGTCACGGTTGAAGAGATGTGATAGATACTTCCATTTCTATAACATCAAAGAATCTGAAAAGGTGGAATTGGCAGCAGTATATCTTCATGGTGATCATTAGGTATGGTTTTACAGTTTGTTAAAGAGCAATCCGGATCTTTCTTGGGCTAAATTTGTGGAGGAGTTGTGTGAAAGATATGGTGATGAGGATACTAGTGATGTAGTGGATAATTTCAATAAAGTCTTTCAAACCACAACTGTGAGAGAATATATGACAAGATTTGAGAACTTAAGGGCTAGTATGATAGCTGCTTATCCCCAAGCATCTGAGTCTTATTATGTCTCAAGTTTTATTAGTGGATTGAAGCCACAGATTAAGAATATGGTGAAAGCTGTTGGTCCTATGACCTTAACAAAGGCTTATGCAAAAGCCAAATTGATAAAGGCCACTGTCATTTCTTCAAGTGACAAAGGCAAGTTCAGGGGAAATGGTTCAAAACTCATCAGAGAGATGTAACTGGAACCAAGGTCAGTAGGTCTATTAAGAAGAGGCCTCAAAGGCTTTGTTACAAGTGCAATCAGCCTTATCAGCCAGGACATAAGTGTAGCTCCATGTTTTTTATGTCTGCTCGTGGAGTTAATGCTGCATTACACTCGGACAGTGATGAATGTGAGCTTGAGGAGGAAAGTTCTAATCATGATTCCCAGGATGAATTGGCTGAGGATGAAACTAAGATTCCTATGAAGGCACTTACTGGTAATGGAGCTCACAAGACGATAAGGATCAAAGGGAAAGTAGGAAAAAGGCACATCACTATCTTAATAGATAGTGGAAGTACTCATAGTTTTGTTGATCCAAAGGTTTTGAAGAAGGTTGGGCATGAAGTGATTAATACCCATCCCTTGGTTGTAATCGTAGCAAATGGGAACTCAATCCTCACACAAAACAAATGCCAAGACTTCCAATGGTCTATGCAAGAGCATCAATTCACCTATGCCTTCAAGATCCTTCCCTTGGGAGGATGTGATATGGTTCTTGGAGTGGATTGGATGAGATCATTCAGCCCTATGGTTTTTTATTTTGCAAAGCTAACTGTTTCATTTGAGATTCAAGGAACAAAGGTTACTTTGCAAGGCATTGAAGATTAAGCTCAATTGCAATTGATTAATTGCAAGGCATTGAAGATCAAGCTCAATTGCAACTGATTAAAGGAAAAAGCTTGCAAGGAGGTTTCGAGAAGAGTGCTTACAAGTGGATTGGTCATCTGTTTGCAATTGCTCCAACTGAATTGTGTTCTGTGCACCAGCCTGAAGTTAAAGCCTTGATAGAAGAATTTGAAGACATATTTGAGTAGCCTACGTCTCTTCCTCCATAGAGGTGCCTTGACCATGCCATTCCTCTGAAATCTGGTGCTTCACCATTCAAATTGAGGCCATATAAGTGTCCACGAGCTCAGAAATCAGAAATTGAGAGACAAGTAGAGGAATTGCTCAAGACGTGCTTCATCAGACCAAGCCACAGCCCTTTTGCCTCACCAGTCATATTAGTAAAGAAGAAAGATGGATCTGCCAGGATGTGCATCGACTATAGGCAACTCAACTCTTTGACAATCAAAGATAACTTTCCAATTCCTATTATTAATGATTTACTCGATGAATTGTATGGAACATGTTTCTTCTCTAAGTTGGATTTGAGATAGGGTTATCATCAGGTTAGAGTGCTTGAGCAAGACATTTACAAGACTGCATTTCAAACTCACCATGGCCACTATGAATTTGTGGTTATGCCTTTTGGTTTAACCAATGCATCGGCTACATTTCAAGCAGCAATGAATGATATCTTCAAGCCATTCCTGAGGAGATTTGTGCTTGTCTTTTTCAATGATATACTCATTTACAGTGCCTCTTTTGAAGATCATCTACAACACTTGAGAGAAGTCTTCCTTGTTATGAGAAATCATAAGTTCTTTGCCAAGCTATCCAAGTGTGCCTTTATGCAGCAGTAGTTGGACTACTTGGGACATGTCATATCCTCTAAGGGGGTCTCCACAGATCCCTTAAAAATACAAGCCATGAAAGATTGGCCAATTCTAGTCACTTTAAAGCAGTTGCGAGGTTTCTTGGGTCTAACTTGCTATTACAGGAAGTTTATTGCTAATTTTTGATCAATTGCAAGACCCTTGACAGATCTGCTGAAAAAGGATGCTTTTGTGTGGAGTGATAGAGCTCAAACAGCCTTAAAAACCTTGAAAGCAGCTATGTGTGAAGCTCCTGTTCTTGCTATGCCCAATTTTGTTGAGGATTTTGTCTTAGAAAATGATGCCTATGGAACTGGAATTGGAGCAGCGCTTTCACAGAAGGGAAGGCCTATTGCTTATCTAAGTCAATCTCTTAGTCCCAAACATCAAGCCATGTCCACATATGAGAAGGAGTATTTCACAATTTTGTTAGCTGTTGATAAGGGGAGGCATTATCTTAATGGTCACAAATTCATAATCAGGACTGATCATCAAAGTTTGAAGCATTTGCTAGAACAAAAGATTGTGACAAGAATACAGAAGAAAGGGCAAATGAAGATGTTGGGCCTTAATTGAGTATAGAAGAGGCAAAGAAAATCAAGCTGCTGATGCTTTGTCAAGAAGATTAAAAGATGGTGAACAAGCCTATTGTGGAGCCATTTCAGTTGTCCTTCCTTCTTGGTTAGAAGAGGTTTACAAGTCCTATGAAGATGGTGCTTTTTCCCAAGAGTGTATCACTACTTATAACATTAGTAAGAACAGTAAGAGCATTTCTGATGCAGATATTTCAGTAAGTAAGGGAGTAATTCGATTGAAGGGGAGGTTGTACATCGGTTCTTCAATAGATTTGAGGGATCAGATCATAAGTGCTTCTCATGACATAGCTTGGGGTCGACATTTAGGTGTTGAAGGCACATACTAGAGAATTAAAGCATATTTCAGCTAGCCTAGTTTAAAGAAGGCAGTAGTTGAGTTTGTGAGTTCTTGTGATGTATGTCAAAAAACTAAGCTGGGTGATCACAGGTACCATGGTCTTTTGCAACCTCTCCCTGTTCCAGATGGTGCTTGGGTGAATATAAGTATGGATTTCATTGAAGGCTTGCCTAAGTCTGAAGGCAAGGAGGTGATATGGGTTGTTGTTGATCGATTCACAAAGTTTAGCCATTTCATTGCCTTGATCCGGCCAGTCACAGCTAAAAAATTGGCCAGATGCTTCTTGGATAACATATATAAGTTACATGGATTGCCGCAATCCATTGTATCTGATCGAGATAGAATCTTCACAAGTCATTTTTGGAGGGAATTGTTCAAGCTTATGGGAACTACCTTAGCTCTTAGCTCTTCCTACCATCCTCAGACTAATGGACAAACGGAGAGGGTTAATCAATGCATTGAACAATATCTTAGGAGTATGGTTTTAACTCATCCTAAGGAGTGGAACAAATGGTTATCTCTAGCTGAGTATTGGTACAATACTCATGCTCATGCTTCTCTTGGCACTACTCCTTTCAAAGCTCTTTATGGCTATGATCCTCCTACTCCTTTCTCCTTGCAAATGTGGCTGCATATGTATTGGAAGTCTCTGATCCGATGCAACAGAGGAAGCAAATACAGCATATGCTCGAAGATCATCTACAGCAAGCTCAGGCTAGGATGAAACGGTTTGTAGACAAGAAGTGTGTGGACAAGAATTATGAAGTGGGTGACATGGTTTACCTCAAATTACAACCTTATAGACAGTCTACCATTGCTGTCAGGAGCAATGTCAAGCTAAGTGCCCGATTCTTTGGTCCATACCAGATCCTTGAGAAGATTGGCAAAGTTGCTTATAGGCTTTAGCTACCTCCTAATGCATACATTCATCCAGTTTTTCATGTTTCATTTCTAAAGAAACAGGTAAAGAAAGGATGTAAGAGCTCAAAGTCTGCCCCAGAAGTTGGATCCAATGGAGCTTTGGTGCTGCAGCTGATGTAGACTTTGCGTATACATTATCAAGTGCACTAGTCGTACCAAGTAATATAGAAGTGAGTAGAGTATTATTCCCACGAGGATTGTATTGAGTGAATACCAAAATTAGTAGCTTCAATACTATTTAAAAGACCAAAAAATTTAGGATTTTGATATGAAATAAAGTAAAATAAAATAAAAAGAAATAACATTTAAAACGAGATTAGAATGTGCTAATTTTTTGTTTGTTTTTATCAGTTTATAAAGTCTAAGGCATCCGGATTTACCTTAGTTGCATCAATACGCCTTTTCTATTCTCGATATTCAAGTTGTTACTGTGTATTGATGGTTGAAAATCCTAATTTACTAAATATTCTCTCTCGAGCAACATTTAGCATACTCTTTAACATATTAACCCATCACTCTCGTGCATGAATTTTAATAAGAAAAGAGTTTTTAAAGCTCTATGATTTTCTTTTTTGAAAACCACACAAATCGCGTTAATCTCTCTCAAGCATTTGCCAAATTTGTGGTGCTTATCACCTCAGCAATCATCATAAATCTCCTCTCGGACTCATTATGAATCATTATAGGCTTTAAATGGTGATCAAGCATTTAAAACGCACGAAGAACAATGATAAACACTTCAACAACATAATAACATAAACATTGAATACTTTGAATTAGAAATAAGCATATATTACAACTTAGGCTACATCGTAGCCTTAGAATAACAAAATTAGTGCATGAAAAACTTAATATTAATTACAAACACAAAATTCATGAACTTAGGAAAGAAAAAAGGAAAGAAAGAACTAAAAATACAAAATTACAAACCAAACTTCCTTCCTTCCTTCTCCTTTCCTATTTCTCGAAATTTTTCTCTCTTTTGTCACTCGAGTCTTGTGATTTTTGTTTTGAAATCTGATTATTAACACCCCCACACCATCCCCTATTTATATTAGTTGAGATGGAATTAAAAAAATTGCAAAAAAGTATCATACTTCATCCTCATTAGCTGAATGTTGCGGCTTCTGCTGAAGCTACTTTGTTCATCCATTTTTTTTATTTTTTTCTGAATTCCACCGACCAAAACCTTCACAAAAACATCATGTGCATGTTTTATAAGGTTTATAAAATGAATTTGAGCTAAAATATTGCATAATATAACCACCCAAAGTGGAGAAAGTTAGCAAGTTGTGCAAAATCTGTCAAATTTCTGCAGCTGCAACAGTGTTGCTTGTTCATCCATTTTTTTTTCATTTTTTCTGAATTCCACCGCCCAAAACTTGCAAAATATGAGTTAAGACATGTTAAAGTATGTTTGTAAAATGAAATTGGGTAAAAAGCGTTGAGATTTTGCTCCCAAAATGCAAGTTGAAGCTTATTGCACCACCACCTGCACCTAGATTCTGCAATGGCCGTTCAACTCGAGTTTTTTCATTTTTTTACTTCTTTGCGCTGCCAAAAATCAGCTTTAAAATCAAATTGAACATGTTAATGAAGTGTTCAAGAAGTTATTCATATTATTTGTCCATTTTGCCACCCAAAATTGCAAGTTGAAATGGATTGGTTGAGCTTGGTGCATTTTCTCTGTTCTTGCTGTTCTTTGCTGATTTTCTTCAAATTTTTGAGCTTATACCCACCTAAATTCAAAGTTTACATCAAATTTGACATGTTAATGCATTTTTTAATTAATCCTTGCACTTGATTTGTGTATTTTGTTACCCATTTTTGCAAGTTGAATTATATTGTGCATGAACTTGTTGTGCTCTTGCTTTAGCCATGTTAATTATTATGTTTTGCCCATTTTTTGCTTTGGTTCGGGGTAGCTTGCTTTTACTTGTTGATGTTAATGATAAAATCTAGCAAGATTTAGCATAAAACGAGTGTTTTTGCAAAAAAAATGGCAATATGGGCGAAAAGAGCAAAATTGAGCAAAAGCGATAAAAATGTGATGTAAAATATTTAAAAATATATTAAAATAATATAAAAAAATTATATACTAATTTAGACTTATCAAAATACCCCCAAACTTAAATCTTGCTCGTGCTCGAGCAAGGCCAAACATTAAAGCGCAGGATCTCATGCTTTTTAAGAATTTTACCACAATTCAAAGTAGGTACACTTTAAATTAAAGAAGAATAATTGAGGCTCAAAGTTTAAGGTTCTAAAAGCAAAACCATCTTTCCAAGAAAAAATCTGTCAATTACCTAGGTAATCGAATTCAAAAATTAGCTAAGCAAATTAAATTTATCCGTTCTTTCTAATCTTAAGATATTCAAACCGAATAGAGGACAAAAATTATACCACTCATAACAAGACTTATCAAGTATGCCCAAACCAATTATTTTCGGGCCAAAATTTTTTTTTTTTTGGGAGGAATTTATTTACTCAAGTCAATATAAGCATATCTGCAGCGAAAATTAAGCTCCGACTCCTGGGTGATGACCCATAAGTAAGAGAAGCCACCACTGAGATGCCTGTATTATGACCTCCCAAGTATATCTTCAGTGAGAATCAAGCTCTGACTCCTGGGCGATGACCCATAAGTAAGAGAAGCCACCACCGAGACGCTCTCTTAACGGGTAGCACATATCTTATTTATGTGGAATAGCGGTGCTAGAGATCTTCTTCTTCTTCTTTTAGCTTTTTAAGTACCCCTTGTAGCGAGCTTTCAATGCGGTAACTCCCTTTCCAGTTGGCCCAAGGTACTAGGTGTTGAAACACCCCTACGGATCTACTTGCTCGAGGTACCAAGGCACGAAACCATCACACTATAGCACATATCCAAATGATAGACGTTTTTAACAGGATAGTGGTGCTTAGTAATTCTCTCCCTTTATTATTTTTCTGTTTTTTATACTTAGGCATAACTTTTCAAAATCTATTATGTAAATGATATTCTTTATGCAATCTATTCAAATTTGAGCATCTTTTAATCAGAAAGAAAAGTAAAATAGCCATGCTAACTAGTGAAGTCAAATACCATGGTTTTATCAAGATAGTGCCTTAGATTAGATCGTGTTTTGCAATTAGAACACAAAAATAATTGATTATCAGGTTATTCAAATCTAATTAAAGTAAATGAGCTAAAAAGAGAAGAAAAATTGCCTAAAAAGCATGAAGATAAGTTCTTTCTTTCTTTCTTTCTTTCTTTTTTTTTTTTATATGAAAATTTTTTGAAAGATTAATGATAAAAACTGTAGAAAACAGACAATATTTTTGTTGGCCGGTAATATTTACATCCCATACAAAGGCTCCGAACTCTGGAAGGCACTAAAGCCGACTCTAAAACATAAAACAGGAAAACTTTTTCAAAATAATTTTGTTTCAAAACTTTAAGAATTACTTTTCCCACCCCCAAACTTAGAGTTAACATTGTTCTTAATGTTCAACGAACTAAAAGGATTAAGTGAGGCGAGAGATACTTCCCAGATTTGAGGATTGCTTATTGATAGTGCATGTGGACATTCTGCTACCCCCAAATTTGTTGTAAAATACCTGTTCAAACAAAAATATCCATAAATATGAGACAATAAAAAAAAATAATGAAAGGAAAAATAAGATAAGTAAGGGTAGAAACACTTGGGTTGCCTCCTAAGAAGCGCTTTTGGTTATAGTCATTAGCTTGACTTTCTGGGTGGATCTATCCCGTGTCCTGAAGGAGAATAGAGTTTCCACCATCCATCCATAATGACCATTTTCTTCTGTGACTCTTCCTTGTTCTCTTTTTTACATGACCTCCTCCACCTTCTCTTATCTTGGGATCTTTGAGCCTGATTTGCCACAGCTTGAATTTCCTTTTCCGATTTCTTCTGCTATTTTTCTCTGAGGCATCCATGGTTCCGAAAATTTTTGACCATGTTAGATAGGCTCGACATTCTATTTCAATGACTGGTGGTGATCGGTCAGTAAGGATAGGGTTGGTCCTTGGTGGCTATGAGTTGACTAAGGGGATTATGTCATATTGAGGTGGTTTTTCTAGTGTGTCTTCATCCCTCAATGTTGTGGCATTAGTTTGCTCCCCTAGGTTGGTGATGGTATTGCCAGGCAGGGATTCTTCAGACCTCTTCGACTGTTCCTCTATTGCAGTCCCTACTTGAGGTTCAGGATTTTGGATGGAGGTTCTTTGGCTTTTTAGGTCACTCATAGTTTCCGTGAATTCCCTAAAGGTCTCTTCTAAATCATTGTTCTTTTCTTGTGACGGATAAGTGGGTGACCAAGATGCTTCGTGATGATTCCAAGAAGGATCCATCCATTCTTGACTATAGGTGCTACAGTAGGGAATGTACTAGGGTTGGTTAAAATTTGACATGTAATTACCTTGATCAAAACCCCATGAGGAAAAGCTATTACCTATTTGAAATTCCATACTAGCATGGTTACCTGCACAAAATTCACATTTAGGAGCACGAGCAGCAATCATCGCATTTAATATTTCTCGAATTTGTGAAAGTTGAACAGATAATTCACTATATTCACGAATGCTCAGTTTTCTTTTCGATATGGCTTGATATTGAGGTCTCATAAAGTTATAATGCTCAAAATCTGACGAAGAAAAGCTATTACCTATTTGGCATTCTATACTAGTACGGTTACCTGCGCAAAATTCACATCTAGGAGTAGTAGTAGTAATCACGTCTTCAATTAGTGAAAGTTGAGCAGATAATGCATCAAATACAGCTTGGTATTGAGGTCTTATAAAGTTGTAGCAAGCCATCACTTTTAGCACTCTTCTCTTTTTTTTTTTGAATAAATAAATATATAAATAAATAAACTTAAAAGTTAGAGGAAAAATAAAATTAGTGAGAAAAATTAAGAATACAATCACCTTTGAAAACCAATTTTTAAGAAAGGGATGTCAATAATACTAAAGGTTTTGAAAAACTTAAAGAAAACAAACTTAACTTTGAAGAACTTATATAGGTGAATTAAAAGTCAAAACAAAGTTAAAATTAATCAGAAAACTTATAAATATAATAATTTTAAAATAAAAATTGAGAAAAATATGGTTTTAGGAAAGAAGGGGGGGGGGGGGGGGGGGGGGGGGAATAGTAGCACTAATGTTTTGAAAAACTTTAAAATATCAAAATTTACTTTTGAAATAATAACAAAGTGAACTTAATTCAAAAATAAAGCTGAAAATAAAAACAAAATATAAGAAAATTAACAAAATAACACAAAACAAAAAAAAAAAAAATTTAATATACGAATTTTTATTTAATTAATATTTTTAAGAATTACCTTTATAAATAAAGTAAAATGAATGAAAATAGATTTATATTTCAAGTTTAACAAAATTTACAAATTATTAACAGTTTGAAATTAGCACAAAAACTAGTTGGTATCGATATCACTCAAATAGAGACAATCCCAGCAACGGCGCCAAAAACTTGATGCAGACCTTGCATATGCGTTAGCAAGTGCACTAGTCGTACCAAGTAATATAGAAGTGAGTAGAGTATCATTCCCACGAGGATTGTATTGAGTAAATACCAAAATTAGTAGCTTCAATACTATTTGAAAGACCGAAAAATTTAGGATTTTGATATGAAATAAAATAAAAAGAAATAACAGTTAAAACGAGATTAGAATGTGCTAATTTTTTGTTGGTTTTTATCAGTTTATAAAGTCTAAGGCATCCGATTTCACCTTAGTTGCATCAATACGCCTTTTCTATTCTTGATATTCAAGTTGTTACTGTGTATTGATGATTGAAAATCCTAATTTACTAAATACTTTCTCCCGAGCAACATTTAGCGTACTCTTTAACATATTAACCCATCACTCTCATGCATGAATTTAAATAAGAAAAGAGTTTTTAAAGCTCTATGATTTTCTTTTTTGAAAACCACACAAATCGCGTTAATCTCTCTCGAGCATTCGCCCAATTTGTGGTGCTTATCACCTCAGCAATCATCATAAATCTCTCCTCAGACTCATTATGAATCATTATAGGCTTTAAATGGTGATCAAGTATTTAAAACTCATGAAGAACAATGATAAACACTTCAACAACATAATAACATAAACATTGAATACTTTGAATTAGAAATAACGTATATTACAACTTAGGCTACATCGTAGCCTTAGAATAACAAAATTTGTTTATGATAAACTTAATATTAAACAGTATAAACACAAAATTCATGAACTTAGGAAAGAAAAAAGGATAGAAAGAACTAAAAATACAAAAGTACAAACCAAACTTCCTTCCTTCCTTCTCCTTTCCTCCTTCTCACGATTTTTCTCTCTTTTCTCACTCAAATCTTGTGATTTTTATTTTGAAATATGATTTTTAAACACCCCCACACCATCCCACATTTATAGTAGTTGAGATGGAATTAAAGAAATTGCAAAAAAATATCAAAGTTCATCCTCGTTAGCTGAATGTTGCTGCTGCCGTTGAAGCTACTTTGTTCATCCTTTTTTTTCCCTGAATTCCACCGCCAAAAACCTACACAAAAGCATCATGAGCATGTTTTATAAGGTGTATACAATGAATTTGAGCTAAAATATTGCATAATATAGCCGCCCAAAGTGGAGAAAGTAGGCAAGTTGTGCAAAATCTCTCAAATTTCTGCAGCTGCAGCAGTGTTGCTTGTTCATCCATTTTTTTCATTTTTTCTGAATTCCACTGCCCAAAAATTGAAAAATATAAGTTAATCCAGGTTAAAGTATGTTTTTATAATGAATTTGGGTAAAAATCATTGAGTTTTTCTCCCAAAATGCAAGTTGAAGCTGATTGCACCACCACCTACACCTAGATTCTGCAATGGCTGTTCAACTCAATTATTTTCATTTTTTAATTGCTTTGAACCGTCCAAAATCAGCTTCAACATCAACATGAACATGTTAATGAAGTGTTCAAGAAGTTCTTTCATGTTATTTGTCCATTTTTCCACCCAAAATTGCAAGTTGAAATGGATTGGTTGAGCTTGGTGCATTTTCTCTGTTCTTGCTGTTCTTTGCTGATTTTCTTCAAAATTTTGAGCTTACACCCACCTAAATTCAGAGTTTACATCAAATTTGACATGTTAATGCATTGTTTAGTTAATCCTTGCACTTGATTTGTGTATTTTGTTGCCCATTTTTGCAAGTTGAATTGTATTGTGCATGAACTTGTTGTGTTCTTGCTTTAGCCATGTTAATTATTATGTTTTGCCCATTTTTTGCTTTGGTTAGGTGTATCTTGCTTTTGCTTGTTGATGTTAATGATAAAACCTAGCAAGACTTAGTATAAAACGAGTGTTTTTGCAAGAAAATGGCAATATGACCGAAAGAGAGCAAAATCGAGCAAAAGCAATAAAAATTTGATGTAAAATGTTTAAAAATATATTAAAATAATATAAAAAATTTATATACTAATTTAGACTTATCATCAGCCTGCTGTTGTTTGTGGTTCGAGGGAGATCAAGGCAGGCAACAGGTGGATAAAGAAAGTGTTAGTTCAGTGGCAAAATTTGGACCAAGATTTTGTTACTTGGGAAGATTTGGCATTCATGAAGAGTCAATTTCCAAATTTCTCTTCTTGAGGACAAGAAGCTTCTTAAGTGGAGGGGATTGTTATGATGTTTCCTATTCTGAGTCTTGTAATCCATGTATTGAGTTTTGGGAGTCTTGTAATGTGTTAGATATGTTGCCTAGTTCTTGTTGGTTATTTCCTTTGGCGCCAAAGTCGGTTTTAGCAGGTAGTTTGCTAGTTTTGGTGGTTTCAGCTTAGATTGAGATATTTTGAGTCATTGTATCTTGATTCTCCTATAAGAGGATCAATCCTTGTAAGTCTTGATCATTCAATAAGAAATTTACTTCATTCTTGAGATATTTTTTCTCTCTCTTCTCATCTCTTCTCTAACTGTCATCTAACCTCACTTCTCTTCTCGTCTAAACTCTCTCTCTTACTAGTTAACTTCAATGTCACAAATTGAAGCGAAACAATGTTGTCATTCCTATGGCTAGATTCCTGGCGTGTAACACTTGGATTAGTCACAGTTGGGTTTTTCGTTATCTTAGTGACCATGTAGTCAACTTGAGCAACTGATAACCATGAGCTCGAAGGAGCATCCCGTGGGTATCCAGTTGGAATTAACGAAGGAAGTACAGGCCTAAGTTACCTGATGTCCTCTCTAATGGCTTGGACTAAGCCATTATGAGCCTCAGACTGTCAGACAAAGATAGGCTGAACCCTAACTATAGTATGTCCTACCATGTCCTTAGTGATAAGAGTAGCAGTAGAATCAATGTTGAGTTCATATCAACTAAAGACTCATTTAGTTTCTTTATGAAGCCAATCCTTATGGACTAAGCCAATTGGGGTTCCAATGTCATTTACCACGGTGGAGGTAGAGTTTGCACATTGGGCTGCTAGAGTGCGCTTTTTTTCACCACAATACTTCTCAAAGGCCTCTCTCATAGTTTGTTGGACCCTTTTATCCATGCTTTATATACGGTGTTTAAGTAATAGCCATGAAACTCTTTCGAGAATGGCCATCATGCCCAATGCGTTCATCTTCTAAGATGTCATCAACACCACCGCTTTCACTATGGCGGTTGTGACTAGTCTCGTGTCATAGGGCTTTGTTCAATAGGATGCTGTTATGACCGAGATCAACTCAAGTCATAACTAGGGGATAATAGAATTTGAGATGAGGAGGAAGGGAAGGGAATGAGAATTAGAAGAATATCTAGAGAGGTTCTAGATGAAAGGGAGAAAATGATTAGTTTGATTTCATTCATTGATAATCCTCATTACAAGAGAAGTACCATATTTATACTAAATGAGCATAGCTAAAACAATCAAAGAGCAAATACACTACTTATGCATTTTCCAGCCAAAAAGCAACTAACATAACCACTAGACCCGCCAAAACCCTTATTTGAATTACAATATGAAAATTACACCAACGTTCACTATGATCTATATAAGAATCCACCACGGTCATGACAGATGCTCAAGTGGGGATCCAATTAATGGTAAGCCTCCTAGTTCCTCATGTTTAAGAGCATTAGACCTCCTGGTTGTGACCATCGGTGAATGGTTTGAAATTACATTATGATAATCCACAATGGGTTGAAGACAATGAGGTCTTGCTTCAAGCCTTCCATTATGGTTGTCAGAAGGCATATTTGCCATATTTTTTTGTTTTGTTATTGAGTGTGATAGGTTGCCGTAAGTACAAATGTAAACAAACGTGCAAAAGGGACTCGCCGCGACTAGGGAGTGACCTAAATTCGGACTGCAAGTCTTTAACCTTAACCACATACCGTTTTCGGAGAAAAGGTTGTGATATTTTGGTGTATCTAACTTCAGTTATACCATGAGTTCTGCTTATGCTTCAATTAAAAAGACTTTTTAAAAAAAAATTTGTGGATTTTTTTTACATATTGTTTGGTAGAAAATTAAAGAGATATGGACCTAACTCAAATGGTAGTTGTAATGATGAAGTAGGGCCCATGGACACCATACTTAAAGTCAGGAATTAGGGTGGAGATAAACCCAAGAGCTCAGCAGTCCACTTACAAGCCTGAAGCCATCAAGTTTTGCCTAGCACCCTTTACTTATAATAATTCAAACGAGTTTAGGTCTGACATGATTTAGATGGAGCGAACCATATTCGGGTCACTAAATTAGGACCAACACAATCATGGTCATGCCTTGGCCGTCAAAGCCCTAAACAATCGCACAAACCTAAGTTCATCTGACTTATCAAGTAGTGACACTAGTGCTAAGACCGACGCAATCAAGGTCAAGCCTTTTGGTTGTCAAAGCCTCAAACTAAAGCCTTAATTCTTAACTCGTCGAATTTAGGAACACATTAAAATAGAGAGTTCACACCTGATATCCGAAGCACTGTATTACCGAAGAAGCAAGTACATCAAGATCTACACTAAGGTAAACTAAGTTAAGTTACGCTACTTGTAAAAAGCACAAGTGTCCACTCACCAAATACACTCTACCTTAATTCCCAGCCACGAAATTCAGTATGACGTCCCTACTTGATGTAGCATCAAACGAAGCCCCTGAATCTAAAATCTAGTCATTCATTGGTGAACGTATGGTAAGAGCTAGACCATCTTGTATCTCTTCAGTCACAAAATTGGATGTATCCGGGTCTGACCTCTTTTAGACCCTACATTCCCTTTTCATATGCCCTGGTATCTCCCAGTGCCAACATGACCATCTTTGGCCTATCCTACTACTTCTTCTGCCTCTACGTGATTTTTCCAAACCCCTACCTCAGGTTTCCACACTCAATGTGTGATTCTTACTGGAATAGCGTCATTGGACCTCGTTAGCCAAAACTAGATCACGATCGTCATCGTATTTTAATTTCACTTACCCAGCAGAATTACTGATCAGCATTCTCATGGCTTCCCAACTGTTAGGCAAAGACACTAATAACAATAGTGCTCGAATTTTGTCATTAAATTTAAGTTTTGCTAACATCAACTGATTTATGATATTATTAAAAGCATTCAAGTGCTGGAAACTAAACCACCTTCCCTCATTTTTAAATTGAACTTCTTCATCAGGTGCACCTTCTGCCATCGAATCTGCCGTTGTCTTCTCATTGAAAACATTATATGCCACAGTTCATGACACAGTAAGTGGAATGACTCCCAAAACATGTCAGCCCAACAAGTTCCACTCCTCGTCCTCCATATTCTCAGGCTTCTTCCGCAATAGGTATAACTGCTACTTTTTTGCATACAAAAAATTCTGAATCTATTTCTGTGAATACAAAAAAATTAATCATGTCAAATTTCAAAATATTGAAACTTTTTACCTCGTCAGTTGTCATTGATGAATAATTCGAATTTTACCAGCTCAAACCCTAATTTAATTTTTAGTTTGTTCGAAACTCAAAGTCAATTTAAACAATTGACCAAAAACAAAAAAACAAAACCCACCGCTTCTCTCTCAACGTCAAACAGTCACACTTGTCAATTTCTCCTTAACTTCGGGTTTTTCCCCCTTCATCTTCTTCTCTTTAACGTCTCAGTTCCTCTCTTCCTCTTTGCACATGTCTCTCCCTGGCACCTACACTCTTTGACACTGCCAACAACCACGACATTAGCGAACCACCCACGTCTACTAATGCTCGAAGCTTCACTACCCGCTGATTTCACGACCAGTCACCTGCCTTCGAACCCATGAGCTTCATCGCCAAGCACCACTGACATCACACGAGAAAACACCACGAACCATGTGGACATCAGAACCACCAGACATCTTAATCAAGACAAAATTTGAACCACTAGACACCACCTGGTCTTTGTTGTCTGTCCAAGCGTACATAAACACCACGCCACCGCCGAACCTATACACACGGGAACTTCACAGTTCATCGATTTGCTCGGTAACCACCAGATCTGTCACCCAAGTAACCCAATCTAGTCTTTTTTACCACCGTTTCACCACCACGTGCGGCCTAGCACCACGGCATGCCTCTGCAAGCTTCTCCATGCTCCACCACCTGCTACCAGAATTTTTCCCTCTAATGCTTTTTACCACACGTCCCTTTAAACACACTTTGTCGGAACAAGAACACTAGCCACGGGTCCTTTCCTCCCACTCAAACAGCTATTTCTCTGATTTAGGTTCAACTTGGGCTCTGACACTAGTTGTTAGGACCACTCACGAAATGCCGAACCTTAAATCTGAAAGTCTGATTTGAACAACAGAATTCACGTGGTTAAGCCGAAGCCTACCTCCACAAAAGGAAGCAACAATATTCACTATTATAATTAAGGATTACAATACTTTCACTCTTCCTCGCTTTATAATCCAACCGAAAGCATCTATAAATAGATCTCTCACAATTATAACTATTGGAAGCTTAAAAGTCTTAACCTAATAAATTCACTATTAACACTAGTCCCAATAAATCTAGCCATGATTATGACGATCGAAAACGTACATTTTCCACACTTAAAAATATGTTGGTTTATTTAAGGTTTAGGATTCATTTTAGTGTCTAATTATTGCTTTGTTTTTCACTTTTAATAAATTTTATAAATATAAATGTTTAATTTCGGGTAATCATTTTTTGTTTGTAGTCAAGTGTAGTACTTTTTTTTTTTTTTTTTTACTAAAATCACCTAAATTGTAAGTGCAGTTTCAAAAATTGACCTGCATTTTCTAATTTTTTAAAAAATCACCTAAACTTTCCAAAATTTTCAATGTCACACTTCAATGCTATGAACAACCATTACTTTGCTTACGTGGCATTTAAAAAATATTTTTTTATTTTTTAGAATATAAAAAAAAATTTAGTATATTTAACATACTTTTTATATATTTAGAATTATTTCAAATGTAAATTGAACTTTTTAAAATTATTTTCTCTTTTTTCAAAAGCCATGTAAGTTAAAACTAATAGATGTTAACAACGTTAACATTAAGTTGTGAAATAGAAAAAATTTGGAAACTTTAGGTGATCTTTTAAAAAATTAGAAAATATACAGGGTTTTTTTAAATCACATCTAAATTTTAGGTGATTTTTAATCAAAAAGGAACCTTAAAATGTATAAAGAAAGCCAGAGGTATAGTTCCTATTAGAAAAAAAAAAAAATCAAAAATGTTGAGAAACAAAAAAGTAAATACTCATAATTTAGGCCTTGTCTAACATGCAGGAAGTAAATGTAGGAAGTAGAAATTTGTGGAAAGTACAGTCATGATCTTGTCATAGGGCATCCGTTTGTATAAGCTACTTTGTATGGGAAAGTAATTCATGAATGACTTAGTTGGCGGGAAAGTTAGTTGGTTGAGCAAACATTAGTTAGGTTAGCTAATGACTTGGTTGTGAAGGATTAATAAGAATATCTTGATGTAATGTTTGGAAAATAATCAAAATATATTTTCTTCTCTTTATCTCTAACTCTCAATTTCTCTTCTCATCTCAATCTCTTATCTATTCTAACCTTGTTATGATCTTTCATCATAACAAAATTGTATCAGAATTTAATTCCCAGGCTATTTCGTTTGCAAAACTGGCGAAGAAGAAGCAAATTTCCATGGCTAACACTGTAGCTGGGTTATCTGGCAACACTAAAAGTGTGGCCCAAATGAATCAAATTCAACAATAGCTACGTGAATTGGTGACTGCAATAGGGAATTTTTATAATTCATATGAGCAATTGCAGCAGCAGCTGATAGAAATGGAAGAGAACGTTAATAAGAGTATCAATGTTGAACATACTCAATTATCCCTAATGTTTGACCTCCAAAACATCTCACCCCAGTTTCAAAAATGCAAGATGCTGGAGATCAAGCTGTGGTCAAACACAAATCATTCAGGCAACCTAAAATTAAGATAAATTGCTTTAATGGGACTAATCCTCGGTCTTGAGCAAGGAAATGTGATCGTTTCTTCAAATTTTATGAAGTTCTAGAAGAACAAAAGGTGGAATTAGCTGCTATGCATCTGAATGAAGATGAGGAAGAGTGGTTCCATAGTGTAATCTTAAGCAAACCCGATCTTATTTGGGCCTGAATTTGTTGTTGAGCTTTGTGAGCGATATGGTGATGATGAAACTGGTGATGCAGTTGACAGGTTAGGAATAGTGTCCTAAAATTAAGATTTATTATGTTAATATTATTTTATTAAAGAATAAAATTGAAGTTCCAATCGTTTCCTTGTTAAATTTACGTAAGCGAGTATTTATACTACATGTGATTTTCTTTTAAGTACCGTCCATGAGATGGACAGAGTCCTAAGATTAAATTTTACATGTTTGTTCCAAGTAGATAATGAGATTAAGCCATATATAGACTTGGAGCAAAAGGTATGAAATATTATTTGAATAACTCGTGGTTGATGATGAGCTTGGACTACTTGTCTATTGAGACCATGACTTAACATTTTAGATGATTTATCTTGGTAATGTGGATGGTGATCCAAAAGTGTTAGGTTAGTGTGTTTAATAAGATTGATACAATGAGTTGGACCATGTAAGTTGCTTGTTTCTAGATTACTATCGGAGATGAGTGATTCATGTTGTAATGTTTGAAAAACGACTCTAAATCCTAAGAGTATTCTGAACTTGTGCATGGAATATTAGTTACTTTGATGTACTATAAGTAAGGTCTAAATACATGACTGAATTCCCACGTACACTAGGTAGCAGCATGAAGTGTGACAAGGATTAGGTATTCAATATGGAATCTGCAATCTCTTATGAGGTATAGATGTCCCCTTAGTTGATTCACAGGTATTTGGATAGTTCAGAATCATTGGCCAAAGTATTCCAAGTGTTTGACATTTGAAATTTGTACTATGAATATGTTCAACTATAAAATGAATTATTCAGTAAAGGGCGAGTTGGCAACTAATGAAGAAGCTATGAAAAGGATAATGATAGCGGTTATATTTATTCTTCATCATGGACATCTAGATGGAGTGGTTATTATCATCAATACAGTCTATTTGGGAGATATCGAATAAATGGTCTAAGTCTAGATTGCAGTGAGATTTCTTTAGTGAAAAGTCTCATTAAATGGTAATTAAATTTTATAATGAGATGACAATTAATTTAGCCCATTTGGAGCTAGATTTAAATTGTCTCTGAGTTTCCTACGTAAACCTCTGTATTTATTGCCATCAGAAAAATATTAAAGAATTCATGAGATGAATTATTTATCCATTAGATGGGTAAATTTAATTTTGCAAAACATTATTCGTGAAGATTAATAAAAGTTTAAAAATTACAATATATATATATATACATATTTTTTAAAATTAAAATTCATAAGATGAATTTTTACATGTCGGAAATAAAGCAAAAAAAAAAAGGGCAAAATAGGTCATAATCCGTGTACTACAAAACAGACCAATCAGCGCGCGACGCGTGTCGTGCTCTGATGGTCTCCAATGTTCATCCGTGCCTTCGGGCATGGACCAACCAAAACGTGCCACGTGGAACACTTTGGTACATAGGGAAGGGTTGATCCGCGCCTAAAGCGACACGTGTCATGTTTTAATAGTAAAATCACGCGTGTTTTTGCATTATTAGTAAAATGCAGTGTTTTAATTTATTTGGTATATTAAACGCTGCCCTTGGCTTTGTAAGCTGCCAATCCCACATCGAAAAAAATCAATTTTTTTCATTCCGGTGTACTACTATAAATAGAGGTACCTATTTTATTAGCTTGGCATCAGTTCTAAATTAAGGTTCTAGAATGTTTTGACTTTCAGGGATCGTAATTGGGGAGAAAATTTTCCATCAAAATCTTTCTTTCCTAGCTTAATATTTTTCGGAGCCCACTCTCTAGGCAGTTCGAGGTCATTGCATAGAAGATCGCTGGGTCTCGATTTTCTTGGTATTTCGCTGGAGATTATTATTCTTTCTGGTATTCTTTATTGGAGCAATTCCAGGTATGTTCTTTTTTCCTTCTTTTTCAGTTTTTTACTTTTCTATTTATTTACAATTATATTATTATACCTATTTAAGTTCATACTATTGTTATGAATATATTAGACTGGAGGCCTGTAGATTTAAAATTTGGAATTTTAAATCAACCTTAAGTTTAAAATTAAGAATTTTAAACCCTTACGTTGCGTTAACTTAATTAGATTAGGGAGGAATTTTGAAATCTATCCCAACAATTTGTATTAGAGCAAAGGGATCCATACAGATAACCTTATTCCTGAGAACTCTCGCACATGCGGTGTCATGAAGCGTGACTCTCCAACCGGGGGCTTAGGTAGCGAGAAGAGTCTCCTACACTGAATGCTCTGACAGACCCACTTTGTTATGACTACAGTTGGAGAAGTGTGAACCCAACAGTTCGCATTAGAGTTAGGTTAATTAATAACTAGGTTAGTTATTCCCTACAATTGGTATCAGAGCCAATATACATAAATAGGTATATCAAGATCGAATTAAATAGATTTACGATTTAATAAAATAAAGATTTTACTAAGAAGGAAAGATTGTTTAAAGTAACGATTTAAATTGTCTAAATCGTTAATGAACTAATAGTTAATTAAGATCATATAAAGTAACTATTTGAATTGTTTAAATCATTAATTCGTTTAAGGTAACAATTTAAATTGTTTAAATCATTAATGAATTATTAGTTAATTTGGGTTTGTCAATTCATGAAATTACATTAGTATTATACGCATGATGAGATTGTGCATATTTAATCTTGATTTTTGAAATCAGATAAAATTGATCTAATGAGATTACATCTATTTCATTTTTACAAAATTGGATAAATTTGATATAATGAGATTAGATTCAATTATTTTACGAAATCGGATAAAATTGATTTAATGAGATTAGATTCAATTATTTTTTAAATTAAATATTTTAATTTTTTTGAAAAAATAGTTTTTTTTTTTTTTTTTATGTACGTCAACCACTGATGTCAGGTAGCAAGGCTGACATCAGTATTTTCAAATTTAAAAAAATTTTGGGACGTGTAGACGTCAGTACCTGTTTACGTAACAATTAAAACTTATTTTTTAATTAATTTAATTATAGAATAAGATTCTAAAATAGATTATAAAATAATCTAAATTGTAAGTCGATGTTATTCAATTAATTTGATTTTAGAATGAGATTCTAAAATAGATTATGAGATAATTTAAGATGTAGGTCCACACTGTTTTAAATATGCAAAAATAAAAATAAAATAATATTAATTTAATTTTTAGAATGAGATTCTAAAGTACATTGTGAGATAATCTAAATTAGAAGTTGGTATTACTTTTAAATAAGAATTAATTAATTAATTTTATTGGTTAATTTTAGAATGAGATTCTAAGGTAGATTATGAGATAATCTATGTTGTAAGATGATAATGTTTTAAATAAAAAAAATTAATTAGTTAATTTTTAGAATGAGACTCTAAAGGGGATTATGAGGTAATCCAAGTTCTAAATGCAAGTTAATTAAAAACCACTAGTTTATAAAAATCAAGTGGGAGCGAGGTCCAATTGTTGAAACCTCAAGGTCTCCATTACTGGCCTAACAGCATAGTAGATCGATAGACCTCCCTGCGGAGGATGGCGGATTGCAGATTACAGGGTTAGACTTCTATTGGGATAAGCCAAAGTGCAAAGAACCGATACAACCACATTACCGTGGAGTATTACGTGTATTTGTATGGAGGTTTAGGTAATAGTTTGCACTTGACTAGCGTGATGCATTAGCCTCCCTGAGGAGCTCTGTTGTGTTATGTTAGAGACTAAGGTAAAGTAGTGAGTTAATCATGTTTAGTAAGAGTTACAAGAAAATATGTTAATTGAGAATAATTCTCACCTAAACTAGCTTCGTGCAACCCCGCTGCCGGGGCGTAAAGGGTGGTGTGTTTGGGTCATCGTAGCATGCATGATAGTACAGTTTTGTAGATACCTGACTAATTACGTTTGCTAAAATAAAAGAATAGATATCACTACATTATATATGACTCTTGTTAGACAGTTACACAAATGTTTACATTTACAATATTTTAAAATAGATACGGCTGGTGAACTTCACTCGGTTCTAATGCATAATGTACTCATTGGACCAAATTACTTTGCCTAGAAAAATAAGTTAGACTCAATTTTTACTCACAAAGGACCTACTGGAAAGAAAGGAAAGGGTAAGGTTGCTAGTGTAGCAACCAAGTCCACAAAGAGGTCAGCAAAAGAAAAGTGTTTCTTTTACGGGAAGACTGGCCACTAAAAGAAGAACTACACTAAGTACTTAGCTTCTCTTCCTACAAAGACTGCTAAGCCATCTGGTGAAGATATGTTGATAACTTACTTAGTTGAGCCATGCACGGTTGAGAGTCCACCTGGTTCCTGGAGTGCAGACTCAGGTTCAACTGACTATGTCTGTAATATGTTGTAGGGGCTCAAGCTAACCAAAAGGTTGCATGATAGGAAGTTGTACCTGATGGTCAAAGACAGTGTAAGAGTAGTGGTCTAAAGTGTAGGGGATATTAGCTTAGTCTTTAGTGCTAGAGTTTTTTATTTTAAAAGATTGCTTATTTGTACCCACGCTGCACAAGAATTTGATTTCTGAATCTCGTTTAATGGAATTGTTATTTAATAAATTTTGGTTGTGAACTTTTTATTACAAGAAATAAATTATTTTTTTCAAAAGGTACATGTATAAATGATTTATTCATGTTATTCTTGATAAAAAAAATATGGTATTTACCGAAAAGAATCTAACACAAGCTCACTTATTCAATCTCCTAAAAGAAAACACCCTGAAAGGGATAATGCCTACACATGGCACCAACGTCTAGTCACACTAACTCGAACAGAATCCAAAGACTGGTGAAAGATGGACTGATAGAGTTTTTGGACTTAAGGTCATTACCAATTGGCGAATCATGCATAGAAGGAGAGATTACCAAGTCTGTCTTTAAGAGTAAAGGCAACAGGGTTGGTGACTTACTTAAGCTGGTTCACACATATATATGTGGGCCAATGAATGTTCAGGCAAAGTACTTCATCACATTTACTTATGATTACTCAAGGTATAGCTATATTTATCTAATGAGACATTAGTCGGACTCTTTTAAAAAGTTCAAATAGTACAAAACTGAAGTTGAAAAGCAATTAGGTAAACAGGTTTAGTCACTTCGATCAAATTGAAGTGGTGAATGTCTTTCAGGTGAGTTTCTAGATTTCCTAATTAGAAAAACAAAAAAACAGAGTAGTTTTAGAGGGGTTTTAAAGAAAATGACGCTAATTCTGAACAGTTAGACACAACTCGGGATGCAGTGGATGCATTAGATGCACCTACTGTTAGGATTAAGAATGTTTTAAGTACACAGGAGCCTAGGTGTAGTAGGACGATTGTCAAGGCACCTTATAGGTTCATGGCAGGAGCCTTAATGGTTAATTGTGACATTGAATCTGATCCTCTCATCTACAATGAGACAATTAAAGACAGGGATGCTGACCAATGGGTCTCAGCAATGAAATCTGAGATAGGATATATGTATTCTAATTAGGTCTGGGATCTTGTAGAGGCACTTGTTAACATTAAGCCGTTGGTTGTAAATGGGTCTACAGGAAGTAAAGAGGAGTGGACGGGAAGATAGAGACCTTCATGGCAAGACTAGTTGCTAAGGGTTTTACCCAAAAGGAAGGAATTCATTATGGTGAGACCTTCTTACCAATAGCCACACTAAAGTCCATAAGAATACGTCTATCCATTGTAACTCATTACGAGATTTGGCAAATGGAAGTCAAAACGACCCCTTTTGAATGGCATCTTAAAGAAGACATCTATATGGTGCAACCAGACAATTTCATTGGAAAAAATCATGAGCATATGGTATGCATCCTGAAGAAGTCTATGTATGGGTTGAAGCACGCATCACGCTCATCGAATATTAGATTCAATGAAGCAATTAAGTGTTATAATTTTGAGCAATTGGTTGACGAATCAAGCGTGTACAAACAACGTCAAGAGAAAGTGGTGACTTTCTTAGTATTATATCTCAATGGTATACTACTCATTGGGAATGATGTAGGTTGTAAATAGCTGTAAAGTTTTGGTTGTCAAGTTAGTTAGAGTTTGTTCTAGTTGGTTATACGGATTCAGACTTCCAGTTAGACAAAGATGCCAGATGTTCGACGTCTGGGCATGTCTGTACCCTTGGGGTAGGAGCCATTAGTGGGAGAAATGTCAAGCAGTATAGTATTACTGACTTCACCATAGAGGCTAAATACGTTATAGATTTAGAAGCTGCATAGAGGGCATGTTGGTTCAGATAGAATAATTAATCTAGTAGACTTTTGGATCATACACAAAAGAGATGGGTATAAAGCTTGTCATAAATTGGATTTAGGATAAGTGGGAGATTCTTAGGAATAGTATCCTAAAATTTGGATTTATTTTATTAATATTATTTTATTAAAGAATAAATTGAAGTTCCAACCATTTCCTTGTTAAATTTGTGTAAGCAATGATCTATACCACATGTGATTTTTTTCTAAGTGAATAATGAGATTAAGCCACAGATAGACTTGGAATAAATAGTAGGGAATGTTATTTGAATAACTCGTGGTTGATTTTGAGCTTGAGCTACTTGTTTGTTAAGACCATGACTTAACACTTTAGATGACCTGTCTTGGTCATGTGCATAGTAATCCAAAAGTGTTAGGTTGGTGTGTTTAATGAAATTGATACATTGAGTTGGACCATGTAAATTGCTTGTTTCTAGACTACTATCGGAGATAAGTGATTCATGTTTTACTGTTTGAACGACGACTCTAAATCCTGTGAGGATTCTGGACTTGTGCATGGAGCGTTAGTTACTTTGGTGTAATATAAGTAAGGTCTAAATACATGACTGAATTCCCACGTACACTGGGTAGCAGCATGAAATGTGACAAGGATCGGGTATTCAATATGGAATCTACAATCTCTTGTAAGGTACAGATCTCGCCTTAGTTGATTCTCAAGTATTTGAATAGTTCAGAATCTGTGGCCAAAGTATTCCAAGTGTTTGATATTTTAAATTTATACTATGAATATGTTCAAGTATAAAATAAATTATTCAGTGAAGGGCGAGTCGGTAACTAATGGAGAAGCTATGAGAAGGATAATAGTAGTGGTTATATTTATTCTTCGTCAAGGACATCTAGGTGGAGGGGTTGTTATCATCAATACAGTCTATTTGGGAGATATCGAATAAATGGTTCAAGTCTAGAGTGTAGTGAGATTTATTTGATGGAATTAAGTCTCATTAAATGGTAATTAAATTTTACCATGAGATGATAATTAATTTAGCCCATTTGAAGCTAGATTTAAATTATCTCTGAGTTTCCTATACAAGCCTCTGTATTTATTGCCATCGAAAAAATATTAAAGAATTCATGAGATGAATTATTTATCCATGAGATGGGTAAATTCAATTTTGCCAAACATTATTCATGAGATTAATAAAAGTTTTAAAAAAATTACAAAAATAAATAACAATTTTTTGAAAATTAAAATTCATAAGATGAATTTTTACATATGGAAAATAAAGCCAAAAAAAAGGCAAAATAGGTTAAAATCCGTGTACTGCGAAATAGAGTCGCGTGCTGATGGTCTCTAGTGTAGATTCGTGCCTTCGGGCACAGACCAACCAAAGCGTGCCACGTAGAACACTCTGGTACACAGGGAAGGGACACGGACCAATCCTGATGTGACATGTGTCACATTTTAATAGTATTGCATTATTAATAAAACGCAGTGTTTTGATTTTTTTGGTATATGAAACGTCGCCTTTGGCTTTGTAAGCTGCCAATCCCACATCAAAAAAATCATATTTTTTCGCTCCAGTATACTACTACAAATAGAGGTACATATTTCATTAGTTTGGCATTAGTTCTAAATTAAGGATTCTAGAAAGTATTGACTTTATGGGACCTTAATTGGGTAGAAAAATTTTTGTTGAAATTTTTCTTTCTTAGTTTAATATTTTTCAGAGCCCCCTCTCTAGGCAGTTCAAGGTCATTGCGTAGAAGATCGCTGGGTCTCAATTTTCTTAGTATTTGGTTGGAGATTATTATTCTTTCTGGTATTCTTTGTTGGAGCTATTCCAGGTATGTTTTTCTTTCCTTCTTTTTTAGTTTTTCGCTTTTCTATTTATTTACAATATTTGTTATTATAACTATTTAAGCTCATGCTATTGTTATGAATGTATTAGAGTGGACGCCTATAGATTTAAAGTAAGAATTTAAATATGTTGATTTAAAATTAGAAATTTTAAATCAACCTTAGGTTTAAAATTAATAATTTTAAACCATTCCGCTGCATTAACTTATTTAAATTAGGGAGGATTTTTGAAATACATCCCTACAATTAGCATTAGAGCAAAGGAATCTATAGAGATAACCCTATTCCCTGGAACTCTCGCACGTGAGGTGTCACGAAGCAGGATTCCCCGACCGGGGGCTTAGGTAGCGAGAAGATTCTCCTACGCTAAGTGCTCTGATAGGTGCACTTTGTTGTGACCACAGTTGGAGACTGTGAACCCAATAGTTGGCAGCAGAGTTAGGTTAATTAATAACTAGGTTAGTTATTCCCTACATGTGCATGCTTGACTAGAGGTAGTTCACATAATACTATGTGGATCAAGGGATTGGTGAAACAAAAACCTTTATTAATCCTAATAGATAGTGGAAGCACCCACAGATTTTCTTGATCCTAAAGTTACATGAGAAGCAGGACACAAATTGCTATGATCTTCTTCCTTATTAGTGATAGTAGCTGATGATAAGACCATGATAACCTAGACCTCTTGTAGACAAATTGTTTGAGAGATAGGGGGACACTAGTTTATGTATGACCTTCGAATCCGCAATTTTGGAGGATGTGACATAGTGCTAGGGGTTGATTGGACGAAGACAATAAGTCCACTATTGTTTGATTTCATTTATCTTTCACTTACATTTGAAAGGAATGGAGCAACGATCAAATTGTAAGGTGTGACAGATCAAGGATCAAGTTCACTGAAACTCATGAGTTGCAAGCAGTTGCAAGGCGTTCTCAAGAAGCAAGCTTAGCAATGGAACCAATTGTCTTAATCTACACTGGTGAATTCTGATCCTTACTTACAAAGATTGTTACTTGACTTTCATGATATTTTTGAAATTCCCTCGCCCCTTCTCCTAAAAAGAGTCTTGGATCATGCTATTGTTCTTATACCAAACTCTTCTCCAATCAATCTAATACCAAATAAAATCCTCATTCACAAAAATCCGAATTAGAAAAACAAATAGAGGAGCTTCTCAAAGCTAATTTCATTCATCCAAGTCATAGCCCATTTGCTTGCTCTATCATCTTGGTTAAAAAGAAAGATGGTACCCATTGGTTTTACATTAACTATTGCTAATTGAATGCTCTCACTATAAAAGTTAAATTCCCAATTCCTATCATCGGTGACTTGCAAGATGAAATTCATGGTTCAGTTTTCTACTTAGACAAGGATACCATCAAATTAGAGTCAAAGATGAAGACATACATAAAATTGCTTTCTGCATACATCGTGGGCATTATGAGTTTGTAGTAATGCCCTTTGGTTTATTTAACTCCCCTTCTACAGTCCAAGCCTTAATAAGTTCCATCTTTAAATCATTCCTAAGGAAATTTCTTTTGGTCTTCTTTGATGACATCCTCATAGATCGTCCTACATTCTCTTCTCATCTTTCTCATTTGCAATTAGTTTTTAAACCATGCGACAACATCTATTGTATACCAAGCTAAACAAATGCACCTTTGCCCAACTCCAAATTGAATATCTGGGACATGTTATATCTTGTAGGGGGTGTCCATGGATCCTTCAAAGGTTCAAGTGATGGAACAATCCAATTCCTACTACTAAATCTCTAAGAGGTTTCTTGGGTAAGTTTATTCATGGGTATGGAATCATTTCCAAACCCTTACTGGAATTACTTAAAAAGGATTCCTTTACTTGGTCCCCTACAGCTATGAAACCAATCACCAATCTGAAGCAAGCTATTTGCATTGCACCTGTCTTAAGCATACCTGATTTTGCTTAACCATTTACACTTGATATTGATGCTTGCAGCAAGGGGGTTGAAGCAGTATTAATGCAGAACGAAAGACCTATAACCTATCTCAGTCACGCTTTTAAGTCCAAGGCATGAGGGTCTTTCCATTTATGGCAAGTTGTATCTTGCTATTCTTATTGCAGCCAAAAATTGGCGCCATTATTTGAAGGTTCACCATTTCGTCATTCATATAGATCATGAAAGTTTAAAGTTTATAATGGAACAAAGAATCATAACTCACATTCAGAAGAAAGGGCTATTGAAAATGTTGGGGTTGGATTACTCTATTCCTCATAGGAAAGGCAAGGAGAATGTAGTGACTGATGTGTTATCTAGGAGAGCTAAGACTGTTTCTTCTGGAGTTCTTAATGTCATTTCTAAAGTAAAGCCTATATGGATGGATGATATTCATCAGTCCTATGCAGATGATCCTTATGCTCAATCTCATGTCACAGCCTTAGCTGTTAATCCTTTGTTATGATTCAAGATCAATCTTGAATCATAACCAAGGACAGAGGAAGAATTGAGATGAGAAGTAGAAGAAAAGGGATGAGAAATACAAAGAGAGTTAGAGTTGAGAAGAAGAATCAATTCAATTTCATTCAATACCTTCTTACAATAAAATGTCGCACTACTTATAGTATTTGAGCAAAGAAAGAAGAAACAACGCATCGGGACACAAATTGCACCGACTTACAACTTAGCCGCCAAAATAGACCAAGACCTCCTAACCGACTTAACTACCCTTCCTACCAAAGACTAAAATCAAACCAAACACTAGAATTAGACTTGTTCTAAGCAATTATAACCTTCCAATATCAAGATAGAGCAATTACAAGCAATTGCAATTCTAATTCAGATCCCTTTCAGCTGAGATCATGACAATACCTCCCTCTCAAGAACATTCTTGCCTCGAGAATGTAAGGAAGGAAATTGAGTCTTGAGGAAATTCAAGTTCTCCCATGTAGCGTTCTCTAATTCCAAGTTTTCCCACTGCACAAGCACTTCCTTGTAACCTTTCCCTTGCTATTACACCACACGAGAGTCTAACAGAGCAACTGGTTCCTGCACAATGCTTCCCTGAGCAGTAGTTATTGGAGGTGCTGCAATACTGGTAGAACCCTCTACTATATGCTTCTTCAAGAGAGAAATATGGAACACTATGTGCACAAATGAATCAAGGGGCAACTCCAACTTGTAAGCAACCTTTCCAAGCTTCTCCATGATCTTGTAAGGGCCAAAGTAACGAGCACAAAGCTTGACATTCTTGTGCACTGCCACAGTTGCTCTCTATAAGGCTATAACTTTAAGAAAACACAATCTCCAACTTCAAAAGTTTTGTCAGTTCTCTTCTTATCTGCAAAATATTTCATCCTCGCCTGGGTTATTTGAAGATTATCCTTAAGTTGTTGCACTACTTGCTGCCTTTGAGTTTAGAAGTCATTGACTTCAGCAATCTGTTAAGGTTTCAAAGATTGCTCTTGAGCCTTAACTTTGGTTGGGATAATGAGACTATGAGATGAGAAGAGAATGTAGAGTTTAAATGAGGAAGAAGGGAAAGGAGATGAGAAAGTAGAGAGGGATATCAAAAGATATCAATTCATTCATCAAAATTGTTATTATTGAATACAATCTAGAGCCATCTATTTATACTACTTCCTCCTAGGCTGGCTTAGACTAAAAAATATCTAGATATACATTGCATTTGGACCAAGGAGCTAACCGACTTAACCACCAGCTAGCTAATTAGCCGCCAACCTTGACCGAACATTGACCTCCTAAGCAAGACCACTAAAGCTCACTTATTATATGACTTAACAAGAGACTTGCAACTAATTACATCAAGACTCAATCTAGATACAATATCAACAAGCTAATACAACTCCATCCACTAGGTTCAGCATCTTATTACATTTCTTAAGCTAACAAGTATCCAACAGCAACAAGCACACGCAGCAGCAGCATAACCGCAGCTAGACAACATCCCAAACAACAACAGTCCATGCCTTGGATTCTCGGCTCATAACATTCCCTTTCCCTTGAAAACATTCTTGTCCTCAAGAATAGAAGAGAGTTGTAATAATGAAGAACACTTATTGCATATGAAAACATAGCTGAAGTAATGAATTCTTTGCTGAAATGTCTGTAGCTAAAGAGCATCTGGGTGCTGAAGTTATTGCACTGGAATTTGCTGAAATGTGTTGCCACTGGAACGAACCAATTGAGGAAGTAACTCTAAAATGCAACAAGTACATGAGGATGGCATCTTGTCTTGATACAATGCTTGCGTTTGAAAGTATAATATTCTTCAGGAGGTCTACAACGATCAAACCAAACATCACAACCCCTCATGAAGCCGTTAACATAGCCCAAACTTCTATCTTGCTGCTGAGAATCACAAAATGCACCAACAATTCTGTCATCCTGCTGGTAAAATGATGCATAACAGAGTTTAAATGTCCTCAAACCCATACGACTGCACATGAAGTTCTTAAGCATCTCGGGAGGCCTTCCAAACTCAAACCAAGAGAACCAAGCATCTAATTCTGCTTGTAAACATTCCCCATTGCAGCTTCAACAGCCCAATTTCTTGATTATGGAAACAAAACACATTGAAATTCAATAAGGATGCAGCTGTAACTCCTTCATCTTGGAGCTTATCCAAAATTTGTATTGCTTACACATCCACATACTAGACCAACTCAGATCATGCTCAAAAAACTCTTGATTGTTTCCCAAATCCACATGATTAGCTGCAGAACCCAGAATTTCAGTAATGCAAACCCGGTGTAACGCATAATGACAGATTTCAACTCGATTTATGTCCCTATGGAAGCTCATTGATACGAACAAGTTATGACATCTTCCCAAAATCATTATAGCACCAATCACATTCCATTTGAGCAACTCATTAACTGTTGTCAGTGAAAAGATTGTAATTCCCCACAGACTTTTAACAGCTTCTGCTTCTATTGCTTGCCCCTTGATTGTGAGCTTGCAAGATCTGAAATTTTCAGCCACTTCTTCCCAAACTCTTGTATAGATCACACAAATTTGGAGTTCATAAATCATTGTTGAATGCCAATTGCACAATGTCATAACTTGAACACACAAAACATTCCAATCGACACTGTCAATGCTGCAGCACACACCTTCCAACCTGTTCTCAAGTCTTTCCTGGATCCAAAGCTCTTCCAGCCACCAAATATACCTCAAATGATCAAGCTTTGCTTCCTTGTCAACCATCTCAAGCATGAGTAACAAATATAGCAAGTGAAAATACCAACAGAATTCTTGAACAGCTTTAAACTTCTTCAAAATCAGAGTTGATTTGTTCCAAACTTCTTTGCTGATATTTATTCTGATTTTAGCTGGAGTTTTCCTCAATCTTGCATTGATCTTTTCCATCCAAACATTAAGAAGATATTGAAGCTTATGCATATGATTTTTCCATTCAGATCCACCACTGCAGATCACCTCAAACACATTCACGTTCTGCTTCTGACCAGGGAGCTTCAGTTGCTGTTGGTACTCATTTTCCAATGCTATCAACTTGGTCTTTACTTGGCTTTGCACACCAGTTGTGAGGTCATACCAGCAGCCCAACATATCTTCAGGCCATCCACAATACCTCAACCAACTAACAGCAATTACCAATCCTTCAAGGAGAAACTTCCGTATGAACCGAAACAACACCAATTCGGAAACAATTGAGACTTCAATGACACGATCTGAATTTTGTAGCCTGCAACATGCAAAAGCCATTCCCACACAGATTGCTTTGATGTTAACTTCATCACGACCCACAGCCACTACTATTTTTTCACCATAGCTTACACTGGCACTGAGTTGTTCATCATCTAACAGCAGCACAGCTTTTCCAACCACTTGTAATTCATCCTCTCCCGGATCAAAGGGACTTCCAACTTCAAACACACCAGTTAAAGCACTTGTTGTATTGATTTTGGTCTGAACAGAATTCAGATCCAGCACATTACTGAAATTATACACCTCCAACAACTCAATAGCTTGTATGGGCACAATGCTTCTCCTTTGTTTAACCTTGAAACGCACTCTCGCAACTTGATTAATTCTTTTCAGTAGAAAATCAAACCTTTTCGGCTTCATATAAACTTGAAAATCTTCTCCCAAATCAAGAGGCAAGTCATCATAAGAGTGTACATTTGAATACTCCATTTCTCTACTCCAAGAACCTTGCAAATGTATCAATTACATCACTACTAACACAAAGTAATTACTGATTAAGAGTATCAAGATGCCTTGGAGAAGTGTTTAACATAATTTATGATGCTTTCATTGTCCCTGCAGCAATAACATCAAAATTTTCAGCAAGATACTTCGGGTCGGCATAGCTCTCTGCTTGATTGCTTGCAAAGACTTCATAGTGATCCACTTGCAACACCAAATCATCCTTATGAGACCATGACTCAATCATTGACTTGTCATGCTTCAATTTCTGCTTAGTAATCTTCTTTTTACCCAAAAAATCCTTCAACGCTTCATTAAGATGGTTCCTCTTCACCTTATTCTTTGCTTTCTTTAACATCCCTTTGACATGAAAATCGTATTCCCATTCCGGATGCATGTCATATTGTGCCTCAACATCCGCAAGATACTCTGACTCAAGCAAAGAGTCTTCATAAGGATCTTGCTCAAACTCAGGTACTTCTAACTTGTGTTCATCAATTTCGGCATTGTCGTGGTCAAATTCATCTTCAACAACAACCGTTTCAACTACAACTTCCTCTTAGTGCTCAAGCTTGAACTCTTGCGGTAGAACCACTTCAGTAGGTGGAATAATCTGGCTAGCAGGCTTAAGAATCACATTGACATTGGATTCTCCTTGCTTATTAACCTGATCTTGCAATTTCACAAGCTTCACCTCAATTTGTTGCAACTGATCTTCCTTATTCGCATCTTTTTTCCAAATACAACTGCTACATCATTAACAATTTCTGAATGTTGTCATTCTGCTGCTTTAACTCGGCCTTTATGTCACAAAGATGATCAATAGTAAGATATTGTGGTCCAGTTTTAGCATTTGCACCAGCTTCTTCAGCACAAGATGCTTAGTGCATTTGCACCTCCAGCTCCGGATCGTGTCCTAACTCCATCAGCCATGTTTGCTGTGAACAACAACTCCAATTTGGGGCCAGCTCAATTCGCAGAATATGAGTTCAACAATCGCAGAAGAGTGAGACTTGTTTTGCAACTCCTCAACAATCGATTGCTTAATGAGGCTGTACTCCTTCGTTCGCACAAACAATCCCTTGCCATCGGTTCGACAATCGTCCCTGATTACAAACCCTAACTTGCAGATTTTCGCACACAGAGACTTCGAACAAACCCTAACTGCGATGCTTCCTTGAATGATTTAGACTAACAATCCAATTGTTAAGGTTTTAATTCTTGTCTATAGTGATGATTTAAACACACGATTCACCACAACCTTCAAGAACGAAGTCGGCTTTTGACACTTCGGCCTCAGTTCACTGTCAGATTTTTCGCCTAAGCAATTCTCCACTTAATAACATATAATTCTTAAGAATCAAACGCAGATTCTGATGAATTCTCACCACTTCTATGCTTATCAACACAATTTCATCACAATCCAACCACAAAAGCAGATTTGGATCGAATATGAACTTGTAGTTGAGAAAGCAGTTACCTCAATCTTCAATTTCTGAATTGTAGGATATGAATAAACCTCAAATCAGCTTGTTCCTGATCTTTTGATGATGATCAAGTGTAATGTGGATCAAATAGCATCACTGAAACTTCTTCTGAACAGATCAGATGATTATTTGTTCAAGATCAATTATGCTTAGCACATACTTCAACAACTGATACTTTGCTTCAGCCTCAAATTCAGAAGCAAATGCTTGATCAATGCAATTGAATTCAATTTGAATCAGCTTTAATGTTGAATGTAGTCAACAAATACTGATCAATTGAACTCTCTTCAATATAATTCGATCAATTCATCCCAACCGAAAGCAATTCTCGGGCCTTGCAGTTCACAAATGCAGAATTGAATTCCTCAATGCAAAAAACTGAACTAAATCAGTACCACAACTGTTTTTATTGATTAATTGCAATACAATTAATCAAATTTTGTATTTTTTTCGGATATGAGCTTGATTCGGAAGCCAAATCAAGGCTCTGATACCAATTGTTAAGGTTTCAAAGATTGCTCTTGAGCTTTAACCTTGGTTGGGATAATGAGAGTATGAGATGAGAAGAGAATGTAGAGTTTAGATGAGGAAGAAGGGAAAGGAGATGAAAAAGTAGAGAGGGATATCAAAAGATATCAATTCATTCATCAAAATTGTTGTTATTGAATACAATCTAGAGCCATCTATTTATACTACTTCCTCCTAGGATGGCTTAGACTAAAAAATATCTAGAGATACATTGCATTTGGACCAAGGAGCTAACCGACTTAACCACCAACTAGCTAATTAGCTGCCAACCTTGACCGGACATTGACCTCCTAAGCAAGACCACACTAAAGCTCACTTATTATATGACTTAACAAGAGACTTGCAACTAATTACATCAAGACTCAATCTAGATACAATATCAACAAGCTAATACAACTCCATCCACTAGATTCAGCATCTTATTACATTTCTTAAGCTACAAGTATCCAACAGCAACAAGCACACGCAGCAGCAGCATAACCGCAGCTAGACAACAGCCCAAACAACAACAGCCCATGCCTTGGATTCTCGGTTCATAACACAATCTTGGAAGTTGCTCCTTGCAAAACAAAGGGAGAGGGTGGATCATACCCATACAATGCCTTGAATGGAGTGGTCCTAAGAGCTGAATAAGCGTGTGTGTTGTCCCAAAACTCAGCCAAGGATAACCAATTGTGCCAATTCTTAGGGTGATTGAATGTCATACCCCTCAAATATTTCTCTACACATTGTTTACTCTCTTTGTTTGCCTATCTGTTTTAGGATGGTATAAGGAACTCAGATCAAGTGTTGATCCTAGCAATAAGAACAATTCCCGCCAAAATTTGCTAGTAAATAGCCTATCTCGATCAGAAATAATAGAGTGAGGTAGCCCATGAAGCTTGTAAATGTGATCCACAAACATCCTAGCAAGCCTTTCAGCTGTAATTGGATGAAGGAGAGCAACGAAATATCCAAACATGGTACAACGATCCATCACCACCTAAATAAACTCCTTTCCCTCTGACATAGGCAATCCCTCAATAAAATCCATACTGATATGCTCCCAAGCTCTCTCCAGAATAGGTAAGGGTTAAAGTAACCCTTGGTAATGAACATGATCACTCTTCGTGCGCTGACAAGTCTCACAATTTTGAACCAACTCAAGTACATCTTTGTTCATTCCAAGCTAATGAAAATACTGCCTCAGCCTCTAAAATGGGCCCTCAATACCAGAATGCCCACACCAAGAAGATGAATGAAAGGCCAAGACCACCTGCTTCCGAAAATCTATTGCTGAGCCAAAATAAACTCTCCCTTTGAATATGATAATGCCCCTGCTGACAAAGAGATACAATTCACCCTCTTGAGAGTTCTTCATGCTGAAAGCTGTAATACATTCTAGAACAAACCCATCTTGTTCATAAGAATTAAGAACCTCCTCCATCCAAGCAGGTAAAGCTAATGAAATGGCCACACACGAAGCAGGCTCTACATCTTTGTGCCTTCTTGATAGAGCATCTACTGCAAGGTTTTTCTTCCCACTCTTGTACTCAATTGAGTCATCCAAACCCAACATCTTCATAAGCCCCTTACGTTGAACTCCTGTGGTAACCTTTTGCTCAAGCAAATACTTAAGTCTTTGATGGTCAGTTCTTATGATGAAGTGATGTCCTTCAAGATAATGTCTCCATTTCTATACAGCCATCAAAAAATTGCTAGACATTCCTTTTCATATATGGATAGGCCTAGATGTCTTGGTCTTAAAGCCTAACTATGATAAGCCAAAAGCCTTCCATTCTGAGATAGAACTGCTCTAACTCCCCTGCTACATGCATCAGTTTCAAGGATGAATGGCACACTAAAGTCTGGCATTGCAAGTACAGGAGCTAAACTTATAGCAATCTTCAACTGATCTAATGCTGCTTAGGCTGAATCAGACCATATGAAAGCATCTTTCTTGAGGAGATTTGTCAAAGGCTTGGCAATCAAGCCATAACCAGCTATAAATTTGCGATAATAACCAGTTAATCCCAGAAAATCCCCTTAGCTGTTTGAGTGTCAAGGGAGTAGGCCAATCTTTCATTGCTTGAACCTTGGAAGGATCTGTAGCTATTCCTTTACCAGATAAAACATGGCGCAGATATTCCACTTGAGTTCTAGCAAAAGAACATTTACAGAGCTTTGCATACAACTTGTGCTATCGCATGGTGTCAAACACTTGTTCCATATGTGCTATGTGAGCCTCTAGAGATGAACTATATACCAAAATAGCATCAAAGAATACAAGAACAAACTTACTCAAGAAGGACTTGAACACTAAATTCATTAGAGCCTGGAACGTTGTTAGAGCATTAGACAATCCAAATGGCATTACCACAAATTCATAATGCCCATGATGTGTTCTAAACACAGTCTTGTGAATGTCTTGATCCAACACTCTAATCTGATAATAGCCTTGCCTCAAATCCAACTTGGAGAAATACAATGCTCCAAACAACTCATCTAAGAGATCCTTAATGATGGGAATTGGAAATTTATCTTTAATTATGAGTGAGTTGAGTTGCTTGTAATCAATATACATTCGGGAAGTCCCATTCTTCTTTCTAACCCATATCACCGGTGATGCAAATGGCATGTGACTGTGTCTAATGAACTTAGTCTTCAATAACTCATCAACTTGCCTCTCAACTTCAAACTTTTGAGAATGAGGATAATTGTAAGGTATAAGGCTCACTGGATTCAAACATGCTTTCAAAGGAATGGCATGATCTAACGTCCTCTTAGGAGGAAGGGATGTTGGTTGCTCAAATAAGTCACTATAGTCCTTTAAGAGTTTGTCAATTGCAGGATCAGAGTTCACCTGAGCATCAATTGGAACAGCATCAATGGAAAACAACTGTCTTATCCACTGATAGGATCCCTTCTTGATCACTTCCTGCAACCTCTTACCCCTCATCAATTGCAACTATCCATGCTCCATGATTCCTTGTAGCTTCACACTTTGGCCATTTCTTTCAATGGAAACTAAAAGTTGAGTAAAATCAAACACCAAAGGCTGATGGTCTTCATCCAATCAACTCCCGAAATCATGTCACAACCTCCTAATCTCAAAACTCTAAAATCATACATGAAATTTTGACTTGCATCTGCCAACAGAACTGCGTACAATTAGTCTATGTTAATATCGAGTTTCCATTAGCAACTGTCACAGCTAGAGGGCTTGTCTTGATCATCTCATGACCCACAGCTCCTACAACCTTTGGACAAAACTGTGCGTGTTTCCACTGTCAATTAGAATCAGTAGGGGCTTACAGCTGGCCTCGCTTTTGATCCTTATTGTATTGTGTGAGCCATTCCCTATCAATGCCTTTAATGAAATCTCCATCTCATCCTCATCTGATTCCTCCTGCAAATCCTCAACTTGTTCACTATCAGGATCCTCCATTACTTAGACTTCTTGATCACTCTCAGCCTCAGTGCCAATAACTGTCATCAAGAGCTTAGGATTGCACTTGTGTTCAAAGAAATATCTTTGATTTCACTGAAAGCACAACCTTTGAGCCTTCTTCTCCTCCAAACTCAAAGTCTTGGGAGCTACAATAGCAAGAGAACGATGGGAAGATGCCACCTGACTGTTCTTGTTCCTCAAACCATCGGAATTTGCCAAGGCATTGGCGTCAAACATCTTTGCTTTAGAGAAAGCTTGTGTCAAGGTTGTAGGATTCAACGCCTTAACCAAATGCTTAATTTTTGGCTTAAGTCCGCTGATGAAACTTGAGATGCAGTAAGCCTCATTTACTCTAGGGGTCACCTTTATCATTCTTACTCTTAGGTTCTCAAAACGAGTCATATATTCTTTCACATAAGTTATCTGAGCTACCTTGTTGAAATGATTCACCACATCTCCTGGATCTCCATCTCCATAACGTTCACACAATCCTTCAACAAACTTGGGCCAAGTGAGTGTAGGTCTGCTGTGGATCAAGCTATAAAACCACACCTCTTGATCACCTTGAAGACAAATAGCAGCTAGCTCCACCTTCTCTGCCCCAATAATGTGATAGAAGTGAAAGTATCTTTCATATCTTCAAATCCATGATTATTGTTGTATTCCATCAAAGGTGTCGATCTCAACCTTAGGCTAACGAACTCCAATGCTCCTTACAACAACCACACCATCAAAACTTTCTTCAAACACTCGTGGATATAAAGGATCAGGGGGTCTAGTATGCTGACTTCCAGATGACAAAATTCTAGTTCCAGGAGGCATAGCTTGATGCGTGATCTGTTCTTGCATCCCTACCAACTGTTGCTGCACTTATTATTGTGATTGTGATATGTCTCCAACCTTCTGAGTCACTGAACCAACTGTTAACATTAGATCATGCGATTGCTCTGAAGCTAAGTACTCCTCTCAACCTGATTCGAATCCATGGCTGCTACTCCGGCATTAGCAGCAACATTGGCTCTATTAGTTGCTCCACCTACGATTGCAACCACTCTCTTATGTCTGGCCAAATTTATGCACACACTCCACCAAAATCTAATCAAACAACCTGATCAGATGATCGAGTAGCTAATGAAGATTGATCAGATTACTAAACTATCAAATAGAATGCAATTCGATTCCAACAGCAGCAATTTGACAAGCTCTAATACTAATTGTTATGATTCAAGATCAATCTTGAATCATAACCAAGGATATAGGAATAATTGAGATGAGAAGTAGAAAAAAGGGATGAGAAATAGAGAGAGTTAGGGTTGAGAAGAAGAATCAATTCAATTTCATTCAATACCTTCTTACAAGAAAATATCCCACTACTTATAGTATTTGAGCTAAGAAAGAAAAAACAAGGCATCGGGACACAAATTGCACCGACTTACAACTTAGCCGCCAAAATAGACCAAGACCTCCTAACCGACTTAACTACCCTTCCCTCCAAAGACTAAAATCAAGCCAAACACTTGAATTAAACTTGTTCTAAGCAATTATAACCTTCCAATATCAAGATAGAGCAATTACAAGCAATTGCAATTCTAATTCAGATCCCTTTCAGCTGAGATCATGACATCCTTCTTTAGTACAGGGGGTCAGTACACTGGTGGTGCACTGCGAATAAGAGGAAAGGTTTACATTGGCGCTGCTTCCACTGTAAGAAAACATATCTTTGTTTCTATGCACACCTTTGCTTTAGGTGGTCACTCTGGTATTCAAGAAACACTCAAGAGATTACAACAATGCTTCTTTTAAAGGGGCATGAAAACAGATGTAATTCACTGGCTACAGGAATGTGATACTTGTCAGCGTGTTAAGCCTGAGCATTGTCCCTATCTTGGCATATTACAATCCCTTCCCATCCCTAAGCAAGCATGGAGTCACATTAGTATGTATTTTACTGAGGGCCTGCCAAAATCAGAGGGATGTGATATGATTTAGGCAGTGGTGGATTGCTTTACCAAATGTGCTCATTTTTTAGCCTTGAAACACCCTATTACTACAACTGAATTAGTTAAGGAACTCCTTGATTACATATACAAACTTCACGGCCTTCCCAAGAGCATTGCGACTAATAGAGATAAGATTTTCACAAGGGGCTTTTGGAAAGAAATTTTCAGATCACTAGTGGCTTTTGGTAAGAAATTTTTAGACTTTTAGGATCTTCTTTTGGCTCTTAGCTCCATGTACCATCCACAATCTGATGGTTAGATAGAAAGGCTTAACTAGTGCTTGGAGCAGTACCTTCATTGCATGACTTTTCATCATTCCAAACAATGGAAGAAGTGGTTACCTATGGCTGAGTTTTGGTACAATACAAATTACCATTCTTCCTTAGGAACCACTCCCTTCCTTGCATTATATGGCTACAGGCCTCATGTGCATATTATGGAAAAAGAGGTTGTCTCCTCAATTTTTGTAGTTGAAACCTTTCTGCGGCGGAGGAATTCTGTGATCCAGCAGCTCAGTGATCATCTAGCCATAGCACAATCTCGCATGAAATATTTTGTCGATAGACATCACACTAATAGGTCTTTTGAAATTGGTGCTTGGGCTTAGCTTTGGTTAAAGCCTTACCAACAGGCATCAATAGCCCTTAGAAAGAATGTCAAGCTTGCAGCCAAATACTATGGACCTTATCAAGTTTTGCAGTGTGTGCGTATTGTGGCTTACAGGTTAGATATTCCTCCTAGCTCTGATATACATTCAGTATTCCATGTATCTCTTCTAAAAGAAGAAGATTGGCTCCGATGTGGTTCCTCAGTTATAGGCCCCCTTGACTACAGTGGAGGGTCAGGTGATGGTTGAGCCTATTGCTATTCTAGCTTGCAGGTTGGTACCTCGTGGCAATCGGGTTGTAACTCAAGTGTTGGTTTAATGGTCTAATCTTAGTCCCAATGATGCTTCTTGGGAGGATTATAACTTTGTCAAGAGCTAATTTCCTAAGTTTGATTATTGAGGGCAAGAATCTTCTCACTGGGAAGATATTTTTCATGATCTTGTTATAGGGCATTCATTTGTATAAGCTCCTTTTGTATAGCAAAGTAATTCATGAATGAGTTAATTGGAGCAAAAGTTAGCAGGTTGAGCAAAAGTTATTTAGCGCAGCTAATGAGTTGGTTGTGAAGTATTAGCAGAAAGATCTTTATGTAATTTGGGTCATTCTAGAACAATAATCAAAGCATACTTTCTTCTCTCATCTCTAACTCTCAATTTCGCTTCTCATCTCAATCTCTTATTCGTTCTGACCTTGTTATGATCTCTAATCATAACATGTTCTTGTTTGATTGGCAGTAAGTGGGGCGAATTTGGGAAGTGCAAATTCCTAAGTAATTTCCAAATTCCTTCAAAGCGTAGGAAGTAACTTGCCTAGGCACTTAGGTGATACATACCCAATTAAGTATATGGATCTATAATATTAGAGTAATAAGTATAAGTAGTATAATGGGCCCCACCTAGAGAGAGGATATTCTATTATAATTTGGGTACGTATCATGAGGTAAGTTCTAATTCCCTTGTTTTTAACTAGCCTCCTGAAGGAAGTTCTATTTCCAATTCTGATAACCTAACACATTTTAACTATTCCTGGGAAGTTGAGACAAGAATTGAATTCCCGAAAAATATAACTTCCAGTAGGAATTCAATTGATCTGGCCACCAGGAAATTAATTCGTTATGGATGTTCCATGATTTTCTATTGCAATTAAAGAGTTAATTACCAAAAAAATTGGGTTATAGTTCGACGCCTTTTAAATTTTTCCTTTCATTCCATACCATTTCCTTATTTTAATTCAATCTTCTCCCTTGACTCTTGATTTTCTATATCAATACGTCCGATTTTATTGTCTTTCCAAAAGTCTATTTTTTGTTTAATCTTTACCCAGCTGACTTTTGATTTTCGACATTCTACGCAATAAATTATATTCAGTACTTGCCATATTTTATTTTATATATTTTTTTATCTACTTAAAATTATACCCTATCATCATCTAAATTTATTGGATTCTGGTTGGCGGCGAGAGTTTCTAGAGGATGGGGACTTTGACTTTATTAGATAGATGATCATATTATATTAATTTGTAATGAATTGTCATTCAAATTGCCGCCGTAAGAGTGTAGTATAAATATTTTTGTTTCATCAATTGTAAGGATCATCTAAGTAAATGAAATATCTTCTTCTCATCTCAATTCTTTCTCATCTCACATTTTCTCTCCTAGGTTTTGGTTCAAGATCATCTTGAATCATTACAATTTGTACCAGAGCTTACAATTGCATTCGGTCTTGTTTAGCATTCAATCAAGTAGGTCAATGGTAAGAAACAAGCTGCGTTGGCAGTTGATTCAGTTGCAGGATCGAATCAAGTTGAACAGCTGACACAATTGCAGCAACAGATGCAGGAAATGTTACTTGCAATAAGCAGTAGTCATCAATCGCTGCAGCAATAGCTGGTTCATTAATAGCAGCAAGTGGAACAGCGATTACAAGGAATGCAAGATCAGATCAATAGGCAATCTATCCCTACTGGTGTTGGCATTCTACCTATGGAAACTCATCAGGGGAGACCTCCTGATCCTTTGGTTCCAAAACCGATAGAAAAATAAGAAGTAATTCCTGTGGCCAAAAGTTCAAGGTTTCTTTTTCCTAAGGTGGAGATTGACACCTTTGATGGAGTAGAACCTCAATCTTAGATTAGGAGGTGTGAAAGGTACTTTCGCTTCTATGCAATCCCTGAGTAACAGAAAGTTGAATTGGCAGCCATTTATTTGCAAGGTGACCAAGAGGTTTGATTCCATAGTTTGATTTCGGGAAATCCCTCAGTGACTTGGCAAGAATTTGTTGATGAATTGTGTGAAAGATATGGGGATGAAGATCCGGGAGAAGTAGTTGGTAAATTCAACAAGGTAGCAGAAGTGAGTAGTGTCAAAGATTATATGACTCGATTTGGAAACATGAAGGAAAGAATGATGTCAGTTAATCCAAGGGCAAGCGAGGCTTATTACGTCTCTACTTTCATTAGTGGACTCAAGCCCAAGATCAAGAATCTAGTTAAGGCCCTTAATCCTCCCACATTATCAAAAGCATACTCGAAGGCTAGGTTGTTTGAATCAACAGTCTTGGCTTATCCTGATTCAGGACAGAAAGGAAAGGCGGTTACTCCTCTGCAGCAGTATGCTCCTAGTGCACCTAAGCCATTGAGTTTAGAGGACAAGAAGGCACAGAGGTTGTGCTTCAAATGCAACCAAAGATACTTCTTTGGTCACAAATGCAACCCCAAGCAATTGATAACACTAACAGGCAATGAAGAGGTTGAGGAAGATCAGGAAGAGGCTTCAGAACTCAATGTTCAGGTTGAGGATTTGCAAGAGGAAGTTGAGGAGGATGAGGCTGAGATTTCAGTGAGAGCATTGACAAGAAGTGGGACTCACAATACCACTAGAATCAAAGGATTAGCTGATCGCAAGTCCTTATTGATTTTAAATGATAGTGGTAGTACCCATAGCTTCTTGGATCCCAAGATAGCTAGATTGATAGGAGATGAAATTATCAAAACTAGTCCACTTGCAGTGATTGTGGCTGATGGTAATTCGATGCTTGCTCAGATGAAATGCAAGAAGTTCAATTGGGAGATGCAAGGTCATCACTTCACTTATGATTTCAGAGCATTGATAGGAAGTGGGACTCACAATACCAGCCTCATTGTCTTTTATTTTGTGTAACTTACAGTGCCTTTTGAGAGGGATGGAAAACCCGTTCAGTTGCAAGGCTTAGTAGAGCAAGGTAGCTTGCAGATTATGAGCTGTAAGAGGCTGCAAGGTGTGCTAAAGAAGAGTGATGCTCGATAGATTGGACACATGTTTTCTCTTAGTGTAGAACCAATGGAGGCTAAGCTGAATTCTAATCCCTCAATTAGTAGGTTATTACATGACTTTAAGGATGTATTTGAGCAACCAGCCACATTACCACAAAAAAAGACTCTTGATCATGCTATACCTCTCAAGGTAAACTCCAATCCAATCAACCTTAGACCGTACAAACATCCTCAATCCCAAAAGAATGAGATTGAAACACAAGTGGAGGAGCTTCATGGTGCGGTATACTTCTGTCACAATCAAAGACAAATTCCCAATTCCCATCATCAATGATCTGCTAGATGAGCTTCATGGTGCGGTATACTTCTCAAAACTAGACTTGAGACAAGGTTATTATCAAATTCGTGTAGTAGAACAAGATTTATACAAAACCGCCTTCTGAACTCATCATGGACATTTCGAATTTGTGGTTATGCCATTTGGTTTATCAAATGCTCCTACCACATTCCAAGCATTGATGAACTCAATTTTTAATCTATTTCTAAGGAAATTTGTCCTTATTTTCTTTGATGACATATTAGTTTATAGCCCAACAATGAAAGCTCATGTTTCACATCTGTCACAAGTTTTCAATACCATGCATAAACACAAACTATTTGCCAAATTCTCCAAATGTTCCTTTTCCCAAAATTAAATAGAATACTTAAGTCATGTAATCTCCTATGAAGGGGTGGCCACTGATGCATCTAAGGTTCAAGCTATGAGACAATGGCCAATTCCTGCTTCCCTTAAACAATTGAGAGGATTCTTGGGGCTTATTGGTTATTATAGGAAGTTCATTCATGAATATGAAGTCATTGCTAAACCCTTGAATGATCTTCTCAAGAAGGATGCTTTCAATTGGTCAACAACACCTCAAGAAGCATTTGAAAATTTGAAATTAGCAATGTGTTCAGCCCCAATTTTAAGAATGCCTGACTTCAGTGAACCATTTGTTATTGAGACTGATGCTTGCTGCCAAGGAGTGGGAGCAGTGTTATCTCAGCAAGCAAGACCAATTGCTTACCTCGGCCAAGCTCTCAACCCAAGACATTTGAGTCTGTCAATATACAAGAAGGAGTATTTGGCTATCTTGTTGGCAGTGCAAAAGTGGAGGCAGTACTTAGAGGGGCATCACTTCGTGATCAAGACAGACCACTAAAGTCTTAAGCAAAAGTGGTTGATGAAGATTTTGGGGCTAGATTATGCAATTAAGTATCGAAAAGGGAAAGAGAACATTATTGCGGATGCATTGTCATGAAGACAGGAAGAAAAAGAGGAAGAATCTTATTCAGCCATTACAGCTGTTGTGCCTGCTTGGATGAATGAGGTTTATAAGTCATATGATCAAGATTGATTTGCTCAGGATCATATAACAGTCCTTAGCATTCAGAATTCTACAGTAGAGACTGGTGCTTCTGATGTTACACTCATCAATGGCATTGTAAGAGTTAGAGGCAAGGTTTATATTGAAGCAGGGACTAATTTAAGGAAGCAAATTATCATGGCTTTCCACTCTTCAGCCTTGGGAGGACACTCAGGCATTGAGGGGCTACTGCAACCTCTTCTAATTCTAGAAGGAGCTTGGCAACAAATCAGTATGGACTATATAGAAGGGCTGCCCAGATCTGAAGGGAAGGAAATCATTTGGGTGGTAGTGGATTGTTTCACAAAGTATGGGTATTTTATTGCACTTAGCCATCCTATTTGTGCTGAAAGGCTTGCCAAGGTGTTCTTGTTCAACATTTATAAGCTCCATGGAGTCCCTCAATCTATCCTATTTGATCGAGACAAGTTGTTCACTAGCAACTTTTGGAAGGAGCTGTTCAAGCTCTTGGGATCTTCTCTTGCTTTGAGTTCTTCTTACCATCCTCAAACAGATGGTCAGACTGAATGATTGAATTGAAGTCTGGAACAATACTTGCATACTATGACATTTCACAATCCCAAACAATGGTGAAAATGGCTTTCGTTAGCTGAATTTTGGTATAACACTCATGCTCATTCCTCTTTGGGTACTACCCTATTTTAAGCCTTGTATGGCTATGATCCTCCCTTCCCAGTTGTATCTCAAGACCATGTTACCCATGTTGCTAAAGTAGAGGAGATTATACAGCAACGGAAGCAGCTAGTTCAGCAGTTTGAAAGACAATCCGCAATTGGCCCAAGCTCAAATGAAATTCTTTGCTGATAAGAAGAGGTCTGAGCAATCTTTTGAAGTTGGCGATTTGGTGTACTTGAAACTACAACCATACCGACAGTCGTCTATGGTAATACACAAGAATGTGAAGCTGAGTGCACGTTACTTTGGTCCCTATAAGGTTGTGTAGAAGATAGAAGCAGTGGCTTATCTATTGGAACTGCCTCCTAATGCAAATATTCACCCAGTCTTTCATGTATCTTTGTTAAAGAAACAGGTTGCTGCATATGTGGAGTGTTCAGTTCATCCTCCGATTGCTTCTTCAAATGGTATTATCCTCCAAGAGCCCCTAGCAATTCTGAACTCACGCATAATTCAACAGCAAGGCAAGGAAGTTTAGCAAGTGTTGATTCAATGGGTCAACCTTAAGAATTCAGGTGCAACTTGGGAAGATCTCAAGTTCATCAAGAGTCAATTTTTTTTGTTTTTGATTCTTGAGACAAGAATCTTTTCTTAGGAGGGAGCATTGTCATGAATTGTCATTCAAATTGGCTAGTCATGTATTCCTTAAGCATCTAAGTCTTTTGGACAGAATGTCGGTTAAGTTGGTTAAGAGTGGATAGATATTTTTTATTGTGTTTGCCGCCTTAAGAGTGTAGTATAAATAGTTTTGTTTCATCAATTGTAAGGATCATCCAAGTAAATGAAGTATCTTCTTCTCGTCTCAATTCTCTCTATTCTTTCTTCTCTATCTCAGTTCTTTCTTATCTCACATTCTTTCTCCTAGGTTTTGATTCAAGATCATCTTGAATCATTACATAATTATAGTACAAATTTTAACAGTAAGGGGAAGAGAGCACAAATGCGAGAAAATGGTGAAGCTAAAGAATCTATCTTCTATTGCTAATGTTGTTCTTCACAAATCTGCCTAGTAATCTTCTTTTTGTCTTTTACTTGATTTACGTAACAATAATTTCTCTGTTTTTTGAATTCATGAAATTTATCATTGCGATAGAAGTATTTTAACATAATCATCTATTACAATCAAATATACGCGCATAATTGATGATGTCCATGACAAAGAGGAGCTGAAATATTGATTGATCATTGATTACGCAAAGTAGTTGTAATAAATCAAAGTAGAATTCAGTAATGATCTATTCTATTTTATTAGAATTTCAATAAGTTACCCATTTAAATTAAAAATATATAGATTACTTACGAATTGAATAATTGTTCATAATAAAGGTGCGTCATAGCACCAAAGATTTTCCACACTAGTATTGTATTTGTCAAACAAGTCTTATATGGAACTTGTAGTAAGCATTATCAAGGTTGTGATCCTAGAATAGGAGGTTATGTGTTTGAGTACCCTTCCCAACTCTCTTACATACCGGAAACATAAATGTAGTTAGAGGAGCATCTAGTACCTAGAGTAGAGATATTCAAATACCTTTCTAGACGAAAAATTTAGATTACGCTAGGTTGTTGGTGACAGTACCAAACTGGTTCGCAATCCAACTTTGTTCTTTGTGGGGAATTAGGACCTTTACTGGTCTTTAATCCAACATTTAGAACTTTATCAGGCTTTGGTCCAATCTTTTGCAAGTGAACACCCATAGCCCAAAGCAAATGTAAAGAAAGACATAGGCAAAGAACACAAGAAGTGAAATAGTTCAAGCATTTGAAAAACTTGAATGCAAATCCTAACTGATGTGGAGAAGCAATGATCAAACATTCTTAAAGCATAGAAAATAGGGTGAAGGGCCACAACTTTCTACTTGCCAGGTTTGTCACATGGAATTGAAATTCGATTTGTATTCTAGAATTGTAATTCCAAGACCAGTTGGAATGAGGATTGAATTAAAACTTTATTATTTGGATAATCATGTGAATCATAGGTTGGAATTGTAATTTCATAACAATTCATATCATCTCGAGTTATTGTTCACTTATGTTGGATTGTTTTAGTTTTCTATTCACTTGGATTATTTCAAATTTCGATTCAACAATGGCTATTATCATGATAATGTCTTTTCCTTCATAGAGACAATTATGATGACAATCTTAGATGAAGGTGATGACGTATCAATGGAGTTCTTATCGTTGATTCAAGATGTTTTGAGAAAAGAAAATAAGGAAGCTTCGCCAATTGTTCAAAGACTTGAAGAGAAAGTTACTCAAAGGACAACAAAATGACTCAAACCAACTGAAATATTTCCAATTTGTGAGGAACTAACCATCGTAGATCACAAGTCCACATCCATTAAGGAACCTCAAATTGTTGAAAAGGGCAATAACATGCAACTCGAAGTCACCTTGGATGATATCGAGCATATTGATTTCATTATTCCTCCAAAGATTTGATACTAATTTTTAAAAGCCTTTCAAAGACCATCTAGCACTATCTTCAAGTCGTCATCAAAAGTTTTACTTCAGCCTTGGAATATGGCATGTTTTTGTTTTCATCCTTCCTTTCAACAAAACTCAAGGTCGAGTTTGTCGTAATTGGGGGAGAATGATGCAGTATGACGGTGATGTAAAACATTGGATTTGAGGATATATTTGGACAAGAAGAAATTTAAATATATTTTCTAGGTATTAATTTATCTTACAGGATTTTTAATATTTAGGAAGTTTTCATATTTTGAGATTTTAAATATTTTAGAATGTTTTCATATTCTATGAAATTTTCCATATTTTTAAAATTTGTCTATTTTGACTAATTTCCATATTTTGAGATTTAACTAGTTTCCATATTTCCTAAGTTCCCTCTCTCCCTTCTAAGGTTTATCTACTTCTCTTCCTTCCATGTAATTTCTCTCCTCTTCTCTCTTTCTTTCTCTCCCTTTCCCTTCCCTTTGTCCTACGTCACTTGGGCCTCAAGTACACTCAAGAAAGTTTGTACAACCCCAAGGAAGACTTTTTGACCTAGAACATGTGTATGTAAGCTTCATGAAGATACTCCAAATGTGGGAAGGCAATGGCATCAAATAAGGACTAACGGTTATTTTTTTAGTCTATAAATAAAGGACCCCCACATTTGTGCAAAGTGTACCATCAACATACAAACTCTTTAATTTATCTCTTTTACAATACACTTAAGTTTCATTTTTCCTTTCCATAGGAGTAGTCGTAAATACAGTTACAGATGTTAATCCCTTCTACCGTAGTTGTAGCCCCTAATGTTGCCTTTAAGTTAGTTTAATGTTAGTGATCTATATCATTGATGGCCAAGCCTTGAGATTAAATGCGTCGGTATTGATGTGTTAGATGAATTTAGGTTTGAGTCATTGTTTCAGAGCTTTGAGGCTCGAGACTTCCTACTTGTAGCGTTGGTTCTAATCCTGTGACCTTAATACGGTTCGCTCCATATTAATCTCGTCAAGTTTAAACTCATACGAGTTATCTCAAGTCAATGGTGTTAGACATAAAAATTTGTATACTTGAGCTCGACATAGGCTGTCAAACTCTTATACTTGTCTCCAATTCAGTTCCTAACTCCTAAGGGTATGAGATAATATATTTGTGGAATTTGCTCTGTCACCTCAACTATCCCTTGGGTCGGGTCTACATTCTTTTAATTTTCGTGCATCTTATTAGCCATAAAATAATAAAAAAAATATAACAATTAAAGTCTCATTAGCTGGGACATTGGCTGAATCCACGTGGAACCAAAGTCAGATTCACTGATAGTATCAAGCCTCGTCTCATGGAGGGGTGCTGCAGGTACAAACGCGTGGTTAGTGGACGTGGTCCTAAGTCATATTAACTCTCTTTGAACATGTTTGTTTCCTTTCTCTAATATGGCCATTATATACACACAAAAACAAGCACAACAAGGCCCTTAGTCAAGTTTCAACCTCACATTCCTTGTTCCAATTTCATAAGTCAAACAGTATCTTAGGTTTTGTTTGACATTTGGAATTGGAATTAAAATTGAATTGTGAAATTGCAATTTCAATTCTAGTTTTGATACAATAATAACAACAACTCAGTGCCTAAGAGGCTCCCACCGAGACAAGGTTCAGGGGGCCGGGAGTGTGAATATACGCAATCTTACCCCTACAGGTTGTTACTTTGAAGAGAAGCTGTGTCTGAAGTGCCCCCAACCCTAGAAAGGAAAATGGATCAACATTTATAAAGCCAGTTTAACTGAAAGTGTTAAATAAGTTAAAAGAATTCAACAGTAAATAGGTTTGTCAATCAATCAAAGTTAAAGCAGGGTATGAATTAGGGTTAGCCTAACTTGGATCCTTTCATTATATTTCATTGCAATAATGACTTCAAAGGTTTAGGCTACAAGTTCTAAACCTAGATTAACATTAAATTAAGATTTAAGGTAATGAACTAGTCTCGAGATATAATCCATCTTATCACTCGATGTGCAACATAGATTATCTAAACAGCATCTACTAAATTCTTTTATCACACCTAATTTCATGTTAAACCTAGATTAATACTTAAAGTTAGAGCTTAAGGTAATGAACTAGTTTAAGGGCATAAACTCATCTAATCACTCTAGGTGTAGCATAGATTACCTTAGTAGCACTAACAAATTCCTTTGTCACTACTAATTTAGTATTAACTTGTATAAAAAATTGTGTTCATGGTTTGGTACGACCTCAACCTTGAAAACTCATGAAACACGTGTCATACTATCGTCTAGGTTACAAGCACGAGACAGTATGCAAATATATTTGAAACTAAACCATTGTTACAAGAACATAACAAGAAAACCAATCTCAAATATAAAACTCCCCAAAGAGGTGCAGAAGTAGTATAACAAAAGTCACTATCGCAAATAAGACATAAATTCGAGATCTGGACAGCTACCCGTCCTTCACCTCTAAACTATGCGTTTACTCCTCCATGAGAGTTTTATAGATCACGATTTCAAAAGAGAAAAGGAAAAGAAAATGCATGCATTGATGAACTCCCTTGATTGGTGCTGACTTGACTCTTTCTTTGATTTTCCTGTACTCTGACCACTTACGCTTTGACCTTCGTGAGAATAGGATCGTTTTTGGTGGCTCAGGGAAGGAGGAGAAGTGAATAGAGAGCAAAAAATAGGAAAAAATAGGCCAGCTCTTCCTTTATATAAAGACGGCGTGCTTTAATGTTAAAATTAAAAGGATGAACCAAACAAAACAAAAACACTTGAGAATACGAGAATTTTGGATTATTTTATTCACAATATTTCTCCTCTATTTATAATACAAGAAGGAAGCTAGAAAGCCTAGGATTCTACCATTCAAGAGTAGAAATTTCCTTTTCCATAGCCTATTTCCAATATTTAAACCAAACAGCTTGTGCAAAGTACTTTGGCTCATCATAAGAGGTGTATATGTATGAAAATAGTTTATTCCATATTTTTGGGTTAACCCTTACGCCACTAATATGGCCATGAACTTGTCAATGGTATGTCCATCTTTATTTTCTTTTCAAAAATCCATTTGCACCGTATGGGCTTACATCCTAGTGGGACAAGAATCCAAGTACGATTACCCATTTTCCAATTCATCTCATCATTTATTAATCCCTTCCAAACTGCAACATTGTCAAATTTCATTGCCTTTTCATATGTCATAGGGCCTCCTCCATATTATAACAATATGGATTTTGTTATCCATAGCATATATAGTTCCCGCCACTAGATATACAAAGAAATCTAGTCCAAAAGACTTTGCATTTCTCACTCTTTTACTTTTTAAGTTGCAAAACTTCTAGTACATCATGATTTTCATCAATAGTTATTAGCGTGCCATTTTATAGGGGAATACATTCCTTTGTTCTAATCATTGAGCAAAACCAATTTCAAAAAATATTGCATATCATGACTCAGTGATAGTGTTAACTTTTATTGAATCTTTTGGTCTAAGATCTATAAAGCGTTATGTTTTGCCATGTTCTGTATGGCCCAATGTAAATACATCCAATTCCTCTTTCCCCTAATTTCCTCGTTTTGGGTTCAAAAACTATTAATGTTGCCCTACATCCCAAATTGTAAAATAGTTTAGGTTGTGTTTTGTTTTAATCCAAAACTCGTATGGGGTTATTTTCGTCTTATTTGCAATATAGTTAATATAATAGGATGTAAGTGCAACCTCGTCCCACAAACCTTCAAAAAAAAAAAATCCAAAGCATGGCACTAAGCATTTCATTTAAGATAGCATTGCTTCAGTCTACCACGCCATTTTGTTGTGGCCCATAAGGCGCCATAACTTCATGGACTATAACGATTTACTCAAAATACTTAAGATCGTAATACTCCCTTCCATCACCAGCCCTTGTACGTTTTATGGATCTCTCATGATGCAATTCAGATTCTACCTTGAAGGACTTAAAGTTATCAAGTGCCTAATCTTTATAATCTAAAAGCAACGCATAACAACATTTTGAAAAATCATCAAGGAATGTGATAATATTTTTTTCCCTCCTGGCGTAGGAGTACTATGAACATCATATCAATTACTATACATAAGATCAAGTTACTACTCATTTGGACACGATGAAAAGGAACATTTGTAATTTTAGTAAGCATTTGCATTGTTCTTCATGCTTTTCATAACATGGAATTAAGCGACAATTTTTCATATAATGCATTCTACGGAAATTAACATGAATGGATCTATGGTGCCATAAAATGTGGAATCAAGCATATATGATCAACCTTATTATTATCAACGTGCAATTTAAACAATAACATGATACAGATATCCCTTCACCATAAAGGCCCCTCTCTTAGCGAATACAAACTTGCCAACCTCAAAGACAATTCTGAATCCAAACCTAATAAGAAAACTACCAAACAATAGAATTTTCGTCACTCCAGCACATGATACATGCCATTCAAAGTGAGAGTTCTTCTAGAAGCGAAGAATAAATCTAGATTTCTTTTTGCTTTAACTTGCATTGTACCATTGCACATAAATAGCACAGTTTCAACATCCCTAGGTTCATAAGTAAAAAATCTCTTGTTCCTGCAAACATGTCTTGTAGCCCTAAGTCAATCCACCAAACATCATCATCGTAGATCTGGTTGATTTTGATCATTCTAACCCCTTTTACCTATCTTCTTTTGAGGTGACTAAAGTCTTTCATGAGGTGATTGGGCTTATGGCACACCCAACATACAAGCTTACGCCTTTTGTTGTTGTCATTGTTGTACTTGGATGAGGAACCTGTTCATTTCTGCCCCTTACTCAACTAGCTTTCTTCCACCACATTGACTTTGTTAACATGGGCAGTCTAATCTCTATTCTCATTATCTAGTCTATATTCTTCAAATCAAGAATGGTTAACGAGTTTCGCAAAAGACAAATCCTTCTTTATACATCTCTTGAAGTCTTTCCTAGAAGGGGAAAGTTTTTCAATTAATAAGGATACAGCAACTAATCCATCCTTCTTCATGTCATATTGCTTAAAATGATTAAGAATGCATTCTAATTTATGCAATTGCTCCATATAGGACGACTATCAACTTTTTTATAATTATCAGAATGACTACCAAGAAATTTCTATATGGTCACATCCTCGATCATGTAACCTAAATCCAACGCCTGCCATTGTTCCTTCGAAGTAGCCAAATTTTGGTAGATATTGAACATTGCATCTAATAATCCATTAAGAATGCTACCCCTGCAGATATAGTCACTCTTCGCTATTCCCAGTCGCATATGTTGGTATGCAAGAGTCTAATCCTCAATAAGCGGTGGCTTAGGGGTATTAAGAACATAGACCACATTTGAGGTTTGTAGGTAAGAAGTGTATCTTCTTTTGCCATCACCCAAAGTTGCCGCCATTCTTGGTGTCCAACTTTTTGTTGTCATTTTGTTAAGTGAAGAAGCCATTCTCACACAAGAAAGTCAGTCTAAAATTTGCTAGAACAAGTTATGAAATGACTTCAAGGCATGTAAAAATCCACTCCCCTCGGACTTATTTCATCCTTCACAAAATAATCTCGAGAATGCATTGAAACTCAATGTCTAATGTTAGCTAACCACTGAGCTTATGTATAAGGGAGTATTTTTGAATGTCAATCTCTTAAGAATGATAGGTGTATCTTTATAGACTCTCAATGTGTCTCTTCAAATAAATGCCTTAATAGTTATGGTGGATAGGAGATGGAAATTAAAGTATCCTTTCCAAACAGGCACTTTAGTAGCTACGGTGACTTGTAGTTATGTTGGTTAGGAGTTGTTATGATGGTTAGGAGTTGAAATTAAGGTTTCCTTTTTGAACAGGCGCATTTTTCATGTGAATTCCTTTTTCATTTCCACATGTATGATACATCCACTTTAGCGAGATGAATAACACTTGACACTGAATTTAAAAATACATCAATAAAATGAGCCGAGCTGACTTGTTAAAAAGCTTCAAAGGATCAGCTCTTTCAAGCTTGAGATGGAGCCCAAGCCTAGCAAAACTCGAACCCAAAGGCTCGAGAACATAACAAGCCTACATGAGAAACTTCGCTTTAAGTTATAAACTAAATGTGGTCAATTTTGCAAAAAATGAGCCAAACTCAAACCTAGCCGAGCCTAAACAACCATGTCAAGCTTAAATAAGCAAGCACAGCTCAAAGTGGCCTCTACTATTTTACACGTTGAGCATGAGCTCAAAGTTTTGAGGCCCAGTGAGCCTCAAGCCAAGCTCGAGTCAACCATATGTTGGCAAGCCGAGCCTCAACCTCAATAGCTCAAGCTTTACTCATTTACACCCCTTATTGGAAGAAAATTTGAGCCCATAATTTCTAGGAAGAAGATATGCACCAATAATTTCTTAATTTATGACAATTTTAAAATGTGGAACAATTTTGAGAATGAGAGAAAAATATATAGCTCAGTGGATTTTACATCATCAATAAACAAATAGACATAGTTTACATATCATACATGGCAATAGTTGCTGAAAGTACAAATTACTCGCTCCACTGAGAATAGTCGAGTCCATGGCACAATACTCGATCAAATATACAAAATTTCCAATGGCATATGCCAACCTGCAACCATGTAGAAACTACAATAATTATTAACATGGTCTACATTTTTCCATAGGAAATTGGACCTAACAACCCCTGAAAAAAAAGACTTAAACAAGAGGAGGAATGTCTTCAACATATAAGCTGAGACATACCATCGTACCCAAGCAGCATAGGATATTTTTAACATGTTCCCTGCCTCACATCAGGTATTGCAGGGAATTTAACGTGGGATTTATAAAGTGCTGGATACCCTTCCTTCTTATGAGGGTGTCATTCACCATGTCTCCCAGCTACAATCGTATGGGTGCTTGAGACTGATTACAGTAGCGCAAAGCCAACCCGTATTGGCACTGGGATTGTGGAGATCAGTTATATGAGAGTTCAACAAACATTTATGTAGTCTTGCATATGTTTCCTTCAATAGCTAGCTATTTTGAACACGAGTTTTATCCAAGACTAACAAGTAGAATCACTGCCTATACCGCACTTCCCCAATTGCTATCATGCAGCAAAGGAAATAGCAATGTTTTACCACGTTTATTGTACCAAATTAGAACTACCGATGTTACCACGAATCAAACCCCGCTATATCATAGATGAAAAGATTTGCTACAGGAGTGACATCAAGTGTCCACATAGTTTGGCCCAAGATTGATTAGTTAGTTTTTTTAATTGGACCCAACTTTATTAGTCTAATTTTTATTAGCCCACTTTCGAGAAGCTTGTTACGGTTTATCAACTAGGGTTTCCTTAATGATAAAAAACACCAGGGCTTATTTTATCACATCTTTATCTTTTTAGGGTTTATTTTGATAGTTTCACTTGTAAATACTTCCTTAGAGTGAGTTTTGTAAGTTGTTCATTACTCGTTCTTTAATCAAAGTTGTCAATAAAATTGAGACTTTTCTCTCCATGTACGTGAGTTTTTCTATATCATTTGCTTAGCCTACCAAGGCAGTGAAATTGGCCACTTTCAGTGAGGTTTCTAACTCCGCTGCGATCGGCTCCTATCAATTCCTCATACGTTAGCTATAGAGGGGATTCTCACCTCGCCACAACCGGCAACCTATCAAAATTCTTATACGTTCCTACGTCAAATTGGAATGTTACAGACCCGTGAATCGAAGTCCGCTTATCATTAAGTCTAAAGACACGAACACGAACAACAACAACAACAACAACCGACCCAGTGCCTCAAGGGCTCTCGCATATGCCAGGTCTGGGAGAAGGGGGGGGTCTGGGAGAGGTGTAGACAGCCTTACCCCTTCAAGGTACTACCCTTAAAGAAAGGCTGTGCCCAAGGACCCCCAACCTAAGAAGCATACAAGCATGAGTCACTAAGCATGAAGCATGAAGCATGAAGCATGAAGCATGAAGCATGAAGCATGGAGTATGAAACAGCAATATGCCATAGAGAGAGCATGGGGCAAGAAGCATGGAGCAGCAATAGGCCATAAAACAACTCCCAGACATATCAAGTGAATCGCATAGGCAGACACATCAGCCTAGAGGCACTACTACAAGCTAAAATCTATTCCTCAGTTCTAAACCGCCCCATCAGCTGCCCCTATACTAACCCTCCACTGAGCTCTAAGGCCATCTCCTCATGTAGGTTTAGGTGTGTGAGGTCGTTTCAAATCGTCTCCATCCATCACTTTTTGGGCCTTCCTCTCCCTATCATAGTATGAAGTTGTTCGCATCACAGTATGGAATTCTCATAATTGTTTAAATTCAGCATAGTTGCACAGACTTCAGAACTGAAACAGACCACGACATGGTCTAACCCGAATCGCACAATTTTGTCATATGCAACTCCAGAGATGCCCCCCATTGCAGGACTGATCAACTGACAAGCTGAGAACCGGCCAAATCTATTTTTAGGAACAAGTTGGGTCCTAAATCAACCATAAATCATAGAAGTGTGGGATACCGTATATTTTTAGGGACTCGAACATGTTCAAATCTATGTCATCAAGACACAAGACACTTTATCACACCCTAAAGTATTTGTGTCCGATTTTGGACACCTAGAAGCAATCACACTTCAGAAACTCATCCCGTCCATGCTGGAAAACAAAGAACGGATTGCTGGTGCATGGAAAGTGAAGAAAGATTTATTTAAATAATTAATTTGAAAAATCTATCGCATTTATCACTTTCTTACATGTTCGAGTTCTATACAATTTGTACGGAGAAAATGCTTCAAAGAGCATTAGGAGGAAGAATGGACTAGAGTTACGTCAAGTGGTGATGCCTCTGGACCTAGTGCCTCACTGCCTCATAAAGCATTAGGTCAAGGGTTCAAATCCTGCAACTACGTGGAAATAATTACTACCTACTAGTACGTGGGCCCCGACTTACTTTGTTAGATCATGTATGAATCTTTTTAGTGCGCAGTGTGTGCAAACCTCGGACTAGTTAAGTTGCACGTAAGCTACCTTAAACACAACAGTTACCAGAAAAAGAAAGTTGACGGCCTTACATATTGCTATTCATAAATTATAAATGACTGGTCAACCTTTCAGCATCATTGTGAATTTTTCACAACTGGCAATCATATGAGTATTGTCGTCATTCTTTTCCCAAACATGTTGCCCTTTTACGTATTTATAAAACAACTTATTGATTGCTTTTTCTAGCTTACTGCCTTTTAAGTATCTTAGTTCTATTTGTAGGCATACACAAACCCCATTTACTATTACCTTTTCTTTTATAGGTAAGTGAATTTGGGGGTTAATAAGACTCGAACCTAGGGCCTCATGTCTTACAAGCCCAACCTCGATAGTACAACCATTGCACTAGCTACATACTACTCCACATATAATCAATAGCAAAGCATACCTTCTTTTGCAAATTCTGCTTTTATCCGAGATACCGTAGCAATACTCCATCATTTCCAAGTACAAAGCCCTTCTTCTCATTAATAAACCTGCAAAATGCAAGTAAAATGGGTTCCTTCAGAAGACATTTTTGTATAGGTAAGCGAGCGGGGGACGTCAGATTTGAACCTAGAACTTCAACCTTGGTAGAGTCAGCTATTAGATCAAAGTCTCAGTGGCCTACTTCCTGAACACACCGATGAACTATATCAATTTCATATACAGTAGACAAGCTTTTTGCCGACATGATAGGTAAGTACGGTGGCACCATAATTCTTTACGGTGAGACTCAACAATCTAGTTGATGAGGATATCACATAGGAGTCTAGTAGTACTAAACTCTTACATCAGAGCAGCGCCAAAGAAAAGATCAATGCACAAACCTAGTTGGTTACTCCAATTAATATTGCAATAGAACTTCACTTAGGAATATATGTTGACCTCAATTGACAACTACTTTGATTATTTTGGGGCTCGATCACATTTCGACATAGTATTAAAGAAAGTTGGAATTTCTGGGCTCTTTTCTGATGCATCGAAACCCACAAGGCGAGCAAGCCAAATGAATTGGATTCGACAAGTGGTTTACTATGAAACCTCATTGATGCTAATATTTAGACATTACATGTCAATTTTCCGGGCTAGTTTGGAGCCCAATGAAATTTCACATTGCTCACTCTGAATTTTCTCATATACAAACGAGAGAAAATTGAGGCATATAAATCATACTAAGCTACCAGGCTGATGATAGAATATAAAGGAAAAGAAAAAGCAAGTCGTATCTCCTCAGGCTTGTATCGAGCTTGCTTTTAACCATGAGTTTCTTGCATTCTCATTTCTCTTTCTGTTAGATAGGAGTAGTTTCGAGGGGGTTTAGAAAACATGGTTTATAACATTGTCATCGCAGGAAGTTGTAATGTAACAGTTAAGCTAATTTTAGAATATGATGAGGGTAAAGTCATATATTTAATTCCATGAGTAGGTGTAGAGAGCTCTCTGTTTTCCAACAGGAGCAACTATTCCCTATGGTCGAAAGACGCTCGCATATTTGAAGTAATATGGTGCTGTAAATTCTAAAATGCATAGTTCAACTCTCTATGACATCATAAAGTACCTATGCTGGATCAGAATAATCGAATGTCGTTATGATAGTTGAATACTTTGATAGACAAAAACATAAGAATGATCTCACAGAATAAACAACTAGTGAACACATACATGTGTCCAGCTCTCATAAGCGAGTTCAATAACATAGGCAAACGAGCTTATCTAAGTTTAACTGTGAATAAACCAACTTAAGATGGCATGCAGAGAATCTTAATAATGTAAGGGCACAAAAGCACCCCCATCTGGCATTGCCAGCACTCTTGACGCAAGGGGAGCCCAACACCCCACATGCCACTTTAGTGTATCAAGGCAGTAAGTTTAAAATAACGCCACGCCTTTCTGCATGATAGATCAAACGTTTTGCACGATCAATCACGTAAGCACCTTTTCCAACAATATAATAATATGCAATCAACCACACAAAAACAGTACGATTGCTCGTGTTGGCTTTTTAATGCCAATTTCCCCGCTCCAAAGTTGACGAAAGGGGTTGGGATTCTCAAACCCAGAAGGAAGAAAAGAGGTCTCACTTGACGGAGTAGAGATTGGCAGCAATGTTATCAGCGGCTTTGTCACGAGACCATGTCTTGCCACCATTGTTGGTTCTCAGTAGAATCCCACTTCCTCCTGCAGCCCATGCCTCATCCTACCATATTTCCAATTTCACACCATCATCAGTTACAACATACATTAAAAGGAAAGAAAACTTCCTTACCCAAATCCTATGTTACCTACAATGAAATTTGAGCGCTGATCAGCCATTAAAAAGGGGTACTTACGTAATCGCCTCTATATATCCATATACATTGTATTTTATTTATGAAAACATGTTTGTAATTGGATTATATGTTAAAACTATCAAAGTATAAAACTAGTGACGTTCTGACCATTCATCCATTTTTAATTCTTCTTTTTTTTCAAATACAAGGCTTAAAAGTAATATACGTCTCCTTATGATCATCATGACAAGTTATTTAACATCTGCAACACCCTACTACTGCAATACCACCAGTATTTGAAAATGCCATATTCACACTGATGTGCATTTGAAAAAATAGTCCATGTGAGTAAAAATGTTCAGAAACTAGCTGATGTATGGGGATAATGTAAAATATGGGATGAAAATATTTGGATTAGAAGGAGTTTAAGTATATTTGTAACTTTTAAATTCTTTAGATAGTAATTTATCCTTTAGAATTTATTGAATTTATCTTAGATTAATATTATTTAGGTTTATTATTTATTTAGTTAGATTGGAATTATATTTTAAGAAGGGTTCATTCGCCAGGCACTAATGCAATCGGATCCCATTAGAACTCCGAAGTTGAGCGTGTTTGCGCGAGAGTAGTACCAGGATGGGTGACCTCCTAGGAGATCCCTGTGTTTCCAACCCTATAAGGTTGGGGGTCCTCGGAAACAGCCTCTCAGCAGAGTTACACCCTGAAGGGGTAAGGCTGCGTACATCCACCCCTCCCAGACCCCGCTTATGCGGAAGCTCTTGAGGCACTGGATCTGTTGTTTTTGTTGTTGTTGTAGGATTATATTTTAAGAGTTTGATTATTTTTATTTCCTAGTTAGATTAGGATTGTACTTCTTTATCTTTTCTAGTTCAGGGTTACTGCTCTATATATAGGACCCCTATGTACTTATGGAAATATATTTTAATGAAATAAAATCCAGAATTTGATAGTTGAGTTTGAAATTTTTAGTTTTTTTCCTTTTGTGCTACATCACACTTCCTGCCTTTCTTACGAAACATAGTGCATATGATGAGATTGAAGGAAACTATTCCCAACTCGAGTAGAAAACCTGTTTTCTTTGCACCAACCAGAGGTAATAGCAATTGTCATGATGTAATGAAATCATGAACCGCAATTTGATTCCATGGTTATAACTCAATGTATTATGAGATGGACCACCATCAACTCATCTAGGATATGCATCACCCGTCTAGATGGAATCAGTACCAACTTATAAGCTTTACCTGCGAGCGATAGCCGATGTCAAGAATGCCAAAACCCCGACTTTGTACCGGGACCTCCTCAAACTCTTCCGTTATCCCAGTGCCTTTGCTGAGATATAGTCCACCACCACGTACAAGCAACCAAAGGCCACCATCAGCTCTCCAACCCATGTTCTGAATTCGTCTTGCCACTGCACGGTTATGTGGCTGCCAATAGGCCTGCTCATAATAAGATATCATAGCTACTGAGAAGCCAGTTATTGGATTGGCATATTCTTTAAGTCATGCAAGCAATCAAACAATATGAAGGTGAATTCTATTTGATTTACGAAAAAAAAAAGAGCCTTATATAATAGGAGTTTACATTACCTAGATTCGGAAACGAGTGTGGGACATAGCTATGTGTCGAGGTTGAACTTAGTTATTTTCCAATTTTTCTGTTTTTGGTCTCATTTGAAGTGTCTACTTGTTCTCATATTGTTTTTTGATTGAATCTACTTGTCATATAGTTAATCCAAATAGTCTTATCTAACACGAGTAATTCAAGGCAGAATGAAAAAATTAAGGGCCTATTTGATAATAGAGAATTTCGCACTTTTTCAAGAAAATTTTCCTGAAAAAGGTGTTCAAAATTCCAATTTTCTAATTGGAGAAGTTGGGAAACAGTTTTTCAATTTTCTCTATACTTTCACAAATTTGGAAAACAATTTTAAATTATTTTCCAAATTTTCCTCACAAAATAAGGACCTTGTTTTCCAACTTTTCCCCCACCCCCCATTCATATTTTCACACTACTCACCCACTTTACAATATTTTTCTTTATACCCCTATATCCTTCTCCTTTTACGTCTCTTTTTCTCAAGTATCTTTAGACTATATTTGCAATTTATTTCGACAATAAATTACTTTTTTTTATTAGTGTTTGACTAATTTATTGGTAAGGATGGAAATGGGGCGGGGCAAGTACGGAGGTGCCACCTCCATACTCGTATCCACCACCCAAATCCAATATTCATACCCTCTCCACTATCTGCCACACGTATGAAGTGGATACCCATACCCGCCCCAGCGGATACTAACCATACCCATACCATGCTTCATTACCCGCGGGCATCCAACGGGTATCCACTACCTGCCTCGTACTCACCACAATATTAGTATCCGATAACTATCTATATTCGCACATGTAATTACTTAGAATTATAAGTATACTTGATTTATTTTATAAGTATACTTGATTTATTTTAATAGATAAATTGAGTATATAAATTCTTATTTTACATTTAAATTAATTAAATGCAAAATGAAACAAACAATATGAAGTGGATATGAGGTGCGTATGGAAGTAGGCGAGGTGGGGCGGAGCAGGTATGGGGCGAGTACAACATATACCCATACCCGTAGCGAATATTTGAACTTGTACCCTACCCGTACCTGCAACCCATCCCACTAGCATCCATGCCCGTCTCGAACAGGGCCCGCAGGTAACGAGTTTTACCCGCCCTATTGCCATCCCTATTTACAAGTATTACTGAGGCATATCATTTTCAACTTTCAAATAAGTGACATAATCGTTTGAACCAAGTTTGAGCCGTATTATTCGATTTTCGGATTTACGGGTATTACTTATATATCATTCTCAGTAATAGAAAATTGGAAAACATGCACATTTTCCAGTTTTCTATATTGCAAAATTGGAAAAAGAAAACTGGAGATGAAAAGGAAAACAGGAAATGGAAAAGGGAAATAGTTTTCAGTTATGAAAGAGGCCTAAATAACTATAGTAGGAGCTCCTACAACAACAACAAACCCAGTGCCTCCAAGGGCTCCCGCATAAGCAGGGTCTGGGGGGGATAGTAGGAGCTCCTACAGCCCCTATTCTCACAATTTGACTTGACACAGAGGCAAGATGTGTGCTTGTACTGGTTTACACTTAAGCCCAATGGTTTTGCATATAAGTCACGTGTCAAAGTATAGTAAGGATGCTTTGAACGTTTTTGAGTAGGTAAATGGGAATGGGATTTAAACGGTACTGAGACAGGCTATGTCTTATGGGGCGAAGTGTTGGCCAATGAAACAACAACATACACAGAAGATGAAGGTGGCGGAGATGAGGATGCTGCAGTGGATTTGCGGACACACAAGGAAGGATAGGACCACGAACGACGTCATAAGAGGCAAATTGGGCGTGGCCTCGATTGAGGATAAATTAAAGGAGCAACGTTTGAGGTGATTCAGTCATGTTAGGAGGAGGCCGTCTACTGCTCCAGTCAGGAGATGTAAACAGCCCCATACTACGGTAGGGAGGAAAGGGAGAGACGGGCCAAAGAAGAGATGGTTGGAAATGATCCGACAGAGCCTCACCCACCTAAACCTACGGGAGGAGATGGCCTTAGATAGAGCTGGATGGAGGGCGAGCACAGCGGTAACCGATGTAGCGGCTTAGAGTAGTACATCTTATTGTTGCTTGCGCTAGTGTATCTAGGTGTCTTGACTTCCTCTTTGGCACACGTTTTGGCGCACTTATTTGCTTATCTATGCACTTGCGTACGTGCTGACTATTTGCCTACGGTTAGTTTTCATTGAGTTTTGCTTCGTAGTGCTTGTCTTGTGCGGTGTACTGCTCTAACACTATGTTGCTCTCACGCTTCCAGGCTTCTATGCTTCCATGATGACACGCTCCTCAGGTTGGGGGTCCTCAGAAACAGCTTCCCTTCAGGGTAGCACCCTAAAGGGGAAAGGCTACGTACATCTACCCCCCAGACCCTGCGTGTGCGAGAGCCCTTGTGACTGGGACTGTTGTTGTTGTTGTTGTTGTTGGTGGTGAAATGGGAATGGGATTTAAACCCAAGCCTCTTGTCTCAATGCCTCAAACTTGATGATTTCCAGTAGACCAAGAGGTACCTTGTAACTTAAGCTTTTAGAGTTGAGAAGCTGCTTGAGCGTCTCCATTATCACATTATAATTGATCCAATACAAACATGTGGCCACTTTCATACCCTTTGCTCAGTCCGCTGCAAGTTTCTTTTCCCCATGTAGTGCATCGACGAGCCTTTTCGATGTCTTTAAGGCAATTCCCAAAAAATGCCAAGAAATTAAATTTTTCAAAAAATAATGTCAAAAAATAAATAGTCCCCCAGATGATGTCCATGTGGACCATGACTACTGTAGCAGCATATTTTTTTTACCTCATCCATGTTTAAAACCACTCTCCCAGGGGTAGGTTCTTTTTTTTGGGAAAATTTCCAATACTTCATTAACCATAAAACCTCCCACTGCATTTTTATAGTAGAAATTCTAATAATAATATTTGAAGTGGGACAAAGGTTTTGTTGCAAAAATTTTAACACAATAAACGGCCCCCTGGGAGACAATTCTTATACGGATTTTTTTCGCTCTGCACATTGTTTAACATCACTCTTGAACAACAACTACACACTCTTGAACATCAATTATAGACAACAAAATGAATTGTACAAAAATAGACAAACTAATGTTGTACCAAAATAAGAATTTGTATTTCTCATAAAATATGGTATTTTCGTATGCATTTTTCTTTACATGAAATATAAGAAATTATATGATTTCATCTCCACGGGATTTTGATGAGTCCCTTGTCAAAAGCCTGGATCTTGAATCTTCAAAGAAAGCACAAGGCGTGATCTCAATCAAGGAGTTTTTTCTTCAAGGTAGAGCGCATGTAACTTGATCTATGACTTGAAAGATAATTTGGGTTTGGAAACTTAAAAGCAAGAACAATGCTTGATCTCAATCAAGTAATTCTTCTACAAAGTAGAGGGAACATGGTTTGATTTATGGCTTAAAGGACGATTTGGATTTAGAAGCATAAAAGAAGGCACAAGGTTTGATCTCAATCAACCAACTCTTCTTCAAAGTCAAGGACACGTGACTTAATATCTAACTTGAAGAATGATTTGCAACCACCCCCATGGATCCTAATCATAAACTTGGAGAAGCTAATGAAGATGCCACTGTAGACAAAGCAATCTACCAAAGATTAGTTGGAAGACTCATCTATCTCTCACATACAAGGCCAAATATAGCATATGTTGTAAATGTGGTAAGCCAGTTTATGCATTGTCCTAAAGAAGTGCACCTGCAGGCTGTCTTTCCACTACTACACTACTTGAAGGCCAATCCTAGGAAGGGAATCTTGTTCAAAAGAAATACAGGACTGGTACTATAAGAATATACAAATGCTAATTACGTAAGATCTGTGGCTAACAAAAGATCCACTACAAGCTACTGCACCTTCCTAGGTGGTAATCTTGTGACTTGGAGAAGTAAAAAACAGAATGTGGTGGCAAGATCAAGTGTTGAAGCAAAGTTTAGAGCAATGGCTCATGCAATCTGTGAACTCATATGGTTAAACATCATTTTAGATGACCTCAAGATCAAGTGGGATGGACCAATGAGACTCTATTGTGACAATAAATCAGCAATCAGCATTGCACACAATCCTGTGCAACATGACAGGACAAAACACATTGAAGTGGACAGACACTTCATCAAGGAAAAACTAGACAGTGGGCAGATTTGCGCACCTTATGTCTCAACCAAGGGGCAACTTGCAAATGTGCTAACTAAAGGCTTAAACACTGCAACATTTCAAGAACTTATTTGCAAGCTAGGAATGGAAAATGCCTATTCACCAGCTTGAGGGGAAGTGTGGGAAAGCACCGTGTAAATCATAGCAAATATTTACTTTCCCATAATAAAGGATAAGAAATCAGTATCAATCCCTAAATCATAGGAATTGACACTGATCCCTTAATAGAAGGGATTATGTCTAGGCAATTTATTCTTTTCAATTTTGTCTCTCAACCACAATTGTATATACGTCTTAAAGGATTGTATCATTCTTATGTATGGCTTTATCCTATAATTCAATACAATACTTCAAATTTCCACAATATGCCTTCTCCAAATCGATAAAAACCAAATTAAAAATAACTAATATTATCAAATGTTTTATAGAAATTTTGATTAAAAAAATTTACTTTTTTTTTACAATTTGAAAGAGAGAGAGAGAATGATGAAGAAAAGGAGAAGGAAGCCTCTGTTAAGTCAATTCGTTAAGAGAGATAGAAAGAGAGAGAGACACCGAGAGCGACAAAAAAAGAGATGAGTAGACAGCAGCAATGGCGGCATGGCTTGAACCTCGGTTAAATTTTCTTTTGTTAATTGTATACGCTTGAATTTGCCCAGTTTTAGTCAAGCTCAAGCTTTGTTTTCTTCATAAGCTTTTCCAATTTTGTTCTTTTTTAAAATTTACTACTCGTGTTTTTTCATCAATTACATAGATTGTACATATATATATATATATAAAATTACATAATTTTAAAGCAACATGTCCCAAAGGTGTCGTACCCTAAATTTATAAAAAATTACGTGTTGGTGTATCGGTATTGTATCCATGGTTATTAAAAGCCCGATTCAAATCTTAGAATCTTATGATTCTACGATTCCACAATTGCCGACCGATCCGAATCCTAAGTAAAATCTTAATTTTGTAGAAACTTACTATTCATTGATATTACATGAAATTAACAAATAGAATCTTAATACGATTTTATTATTCTACCGATTCGACCTTGATTCCACCAACATATACAAATAAAAAGTTAAAATGTAAAAGAAACGAAAACATATATCATAAACAAACTTACTTTATTAGTTCAAAGTAAAATAAAGTTAATTAAACATTATATAAATTCAAGAAACTTAAATTAGGTTTAGCTTTATGTTTTCACCTTAATATAAAGTTCGATTAGCAACATCTATCTTAAAAACTCTCATGATTATTATAACATAAGACAACACATCTATGTTGCATGATAATATTTTTATCATATTTGATTATGTTTCTTATATATGCCCATATAAGTAAAGGTCATATTAATAATTTTTTGAACTATATAACTGATATTAATACAAAAAATAATTATAATATACATTTAGTAGAATCTTACGATTCTCGATTCAATTCTACAATTCCCATTCTAAAAGCCCCTATCAATTCTAAATAGAATCCCGATTTTAACAAACTTGATTGTATCTCGTATCGTATCCGCATTTGTGCTTCCTAGGCTCTGACATTAGTATTCAGGCTACAGTTGAATATGTAAAGATTCCCTAACCATTTTTTTACTCTATTTTGTTCAATTGGGACCTGAGATCTTGTAACTCGAAAAAAATTTCAGTATAAGAATCACGCTCTCAAGGGCAGTTTATTGTGTTAAAATTTTCTCTCTCATAAACCTCTCACACAACAGAGCAGTTTTATAATAAATAAAATATACTAGAATTTTTTCCAAGAAAAACTGTCCCCAGGAGAGCGGCTTTAAACATGGGTGGGATAAAAAAAATACGTTGTCCGGGTGGTCATTTGAACCGTGAATCTAATTTTTACATTATTTTCTAAATTTTTAATTTTTTGGGCATTTTCCTGGGAATTGGCTCTCAGCCTTTTCCCTAAAACTTTTTTGAGCCGATAGAAATTCGAAAGAAGCCCTATAAAAACATAGAAACTTCCATCCACACCCATCGGTAACCCTATGATCATTACCAATATGACCACTTACAGTCACTTTTGTAGAATCTTCATAAAACTCATTTACTGCTACCATAAAGAATATGTGCTCAAAATCCCCTTAAATTATTTACTAGGGGGCATTTATGCTAATAAGAAAATTATGCTTTATTTTTTTTTTGGGGGGAAAATTATTATGCTTTACTTCCTGCATAAGCGATAATCTTTTTATATCCCTAAAATCAAAATACTATATGTCAGAAAAAAGGTCTTTTATTCTCTCTACAGTCTGCAATGTTTTTATCATACACCAAACGCAAGATCTCCTAGGCAGCAGATTGCTTCCATAAAACTCTCTGAAACTAGAAATTAGTGATTCCTGTTCATACTAGTGGTACTGCATATTTGTGAAGCAAAGCTCGTCTTGGACAAGACCTATCACAACTTCTGCATTACAGTTTCATCCATGCACTTCAAATGCAGCAAAAACTCACCTGGCCAGGCTCCCAAGTAAGATAAAAGTTTCCACGGCTTGAAACTGCAACATATCGTCCATCGGGAGAACAATTCACAGTATTGAAGGTACCTGTGTAGTAGCTTGCACCACTTATACCACTAGAGACTGTTCTGCAAACAAAAAAAGCTATGTTGTTGAACAAGTATCATGTTTCTATACTGCCAACGTTTCAACGCATCTTTCAACCACTCTTACCCAAAACCAGTGTCTCAACTTCCGTTTCCTTCCATTAAATTCTCCATTGGCCTCCCTTCAAGTAGAAATGAATTAGACCATAAATAGTTGTTGAGCCATACGGGGATCAATGGAGAATTACTAGACAATAAGAACATGAGCTTGAGACATCAAGTTGCGTGTACTTCCCAGATGGTGTTTAAGAACATGAAGGAAAATACAACCAACTCGAAATAGAAGGATAAAACCCATTGAACCGGGTTCAACAACAATATCCCAGTGCCTAAGACACTCCCGCCATGCCGAGGGGAGGGGGGAAAGGGAGACTGTTTCCAAGGCCTCCAACCTTAAAAGAAAAGAAAAGAAAAGAAGGAACACTATAGAAAGGGTCACACAAAGCAATAAAGCAATAATGCATTAAAAAAGTAAAGCAATAACAAGCATACAAGCAACATTAGAACAACAATAAAGCAAATGTAGGCCTAGGGATAGTGTGGACTACCATAGGTGTGCTCCTATCTCCTATCCGCTGTGTCGACTACATGTATCCTTAATCGCCACTAAGCTCTATCTAACGCCATCTATTCGGTAAGGTCACACCTAATTGTCTCCATCCAGCTTTTCTTTGGTCTGCCTCTACCTCTCTTTCGCTGCGTGTTATGCAATTATTCAAATCTCCTGACAGGGGCGTTAGTTGATCTCTTCTGAACATATCCAAACCGTTCCAGACGTCGCTCCGTCAACTTATCTTCGATAGGAGCCACTCCTAATTTATTTTTAATAACGTCATATCTAATTATGTCCTTCCTAGCATGCCCATGCATCCATCACAACGTCCCCATTTCTGCCACCTTCAACTTCTGAGTGTGGTATTGTTTAACTGGCAGACATTCTGCCCCATATGACATGGTTGGTCTTACAACAACCTTATAGTACTTTTCCTTCAACTTTAGGGAAAACTTCCTATTGCATAAAATCACTTAAGCCATATTCCACTTATGACATCCAACTTTAATCATGTTTTATTCCGCCATCTTGTTACACCACGGAACCCAAGTATTCTTTTTTGGTATATGCATTCTGTTCCAATCTACACCTCCTCTGTGATCGATTTGGCTGGGGAGCAGAACTTAAATTCCATATACTCTGTTTTTGATCTGTTGAGCCAATAATCTTTTGATTCTAATGCACTTCTTTAGAATTTCAACTTCTCATTCACCCCGTCTTGTGACCCTCCCGCCAGAACAATGTCAGCTACGAAAAGCATGCACCAAGGAAAGGGCTCAAAGTTAATCCTTAATGGAAACCAACTGTGATTGGGAAAGCTTTCGTCTCCCCTTCCGCTATTTGTGCATTGGTTGATGTGTCTTCGAGTTCTCCCAAGGATATATTTGTGTCACCCATTTCATTGAATAAATTACAGAAGTAGCCTTTCCACCTTGCTTTAATTCGTTGCTCTTCCATGCGTAGTCGTCCTTCTTCCCCCTTGATGCACTTTACACAGTCCAGGTTCCCAGTCCTCCTTTCTCTCGCTTTAGCAATTCTATATAGGTCCCCTTTCTCCCTCCTTCGTATCCAACCTCTTGTAAAAATTCTCGAAAGCCTATATTGAGCCTCTCTAACTGCTATCTTTGTTAAGAGGGCACCAACACGCCGTCACCGGATCTCATTAGAACTCTGAAGTTAAGCGTGCTTGGGCGAGAGTAGTACCAGGATGGGTGACCTCCTGGGAAGTCCTCACCCTCAGGTTGGGAGCACTGGAAAACAGCCTCTCTTCAGGTTAACATTCTGAAGGGGGAAGGCTACGTACATCCGCCCCCCCCCCCCCCCCCCCCCCCCCCCCCCCCCCCGCGATCCTGCGTAGGCGGGAGCTTTTGAGGCACTGGGTATGTTCCTTTCGTTTCCTTTTTTTACTGCTATCTTTACTTCTTTCTTGCCCTGCTTATATTTTTCTTTCTTGTCCTGGTCTCCATCGATCCCGCTCCTTAAAGTAGTCTCTTTTGGCCTTAATCTTCTCTTCAACTTCCCCACACCACCACCAGGACTCTTGCTCGTTTGGTGCACCTCCCTTTGGTTCACCTAGTGCTTCACGAGCCAAACATCTGATCTTTTGTGACATCCGGTTTCACTTCTAGTTCGCATCCCCCGCAAAATCCCAGTCAATCTCACTCTCAAATCTTTCCTTAAAGATTTGGTATTTGTTCGTCTTCAGATCCCGCCAACGAGTAATGAGGGTATACATGCTTCCTACTTCTCTCAGCCCCTTTTTTCACTTTAACATTCGCACACAGTAGCCTATGCTGCGTGGATATATCCTCCCTGGGGAAAACCTTACAATCCGCATAATCTTTAAAATCCCTCTTCTCGAGGAGTATACAATCGATCCCAGTCCTTGCCTCACCACTTTTATATGTGATGATATGCTCCTCAGTTTCCTGAAAAAGGTGTTAGCAACCATCAACTCATAGGTCACGGCAAAGTCTAATAGAGCTTTACCCTCATCATTTCTAGTTCCATACCCAAAGCCTCCGTGATAGGAGATGTAGCCATGTACAGTCGCATCCACATGCCCATTAAAGTCGCCTCCTATAAGAACTTGTTCACTCTGGGGTATGCCTTGCATCATTATGTCTAGGTCCTCCCAGAATCTGGTCTTCTCCTACTCTGTTACCAGATTGAACAATTGTTTATTGTCTGCCCCAGTCCTTGATTCGGTCCTATAATGGTCGTTGGGTTAGGCTGGGAATCGAAACCAAACCAAAAACCCGCTGACGAACATCAATAAAGTGTTAAAACACCGGATTGAACCGAAAATCTGACCAAACAGAATTATTTGGTCCATGGCGAGTTTATTATTGGTCCGGTCCTTAACCTAGCATTTGTACCTTTACTAGTCTTTGGTCCATGTCTAGATCAATATAACCCCCTAGTTTTAAGTCGCAGCTCTATAGGAACCAAAGATACATGGTGAGCCAAATAATTTAATATTAGAGTTGAGGCCTTAACGAGTCTCTGATGAAAGGCTATAATACATAGTAATAGCATAACAAGATGCCAGAATGTTGTCTAAATCACCTGTTCAGCGTAGCTGAAACGGTTTCCTGAACATAAGCTCTCCAGTTGTAACCCCCATTGGTTGTATCATAAATAGCACCTTGGTCTGTGACCATCTCTGCACTTTTTTCTCCAGTTGCCTTTATGTAAACCTGAACAAAATAATAGTTGTCGAGTGTAACTATGAATTTATGCCAATTAAAATAGGGACAAAGAAAGAAAAGACGAAAGAAATTAGCCAGTTCTAGTTCTATTTGGGGTAGACTTTCTGTAAACCTTTTGGACAGGCTCTTAGTGTTCAGGTTTTTGAGTGTTCGATAACATGTTGTGCTGCATTGATAGAAAATCTTACCAGAAGCACAAGGCAAATTGAGTGTTTGGTAATATGCGTGCAGCCTGTAGAGGTCCATTGGTATAAATTTTCACCTGCCTTCTTTACCCAAAAATTAGAAAGGGCCTAACAGTGGGATAAGTGAGCATCTCTTTCTTTTGCTACAATATTGGGGTTTCAGGCTTAAGAAGGTGAGGATTTTGTAGAGATGTGTTATTGTTATTTTGATTAGGTCATGGTGGCTGGAAAGCAAAGACGGAATTGTCATGGATCTATCTATATGTGTTATAGCACCAAGTAACATATCTAGGCTCTTTGTGGGGCGTCAGTATAAAATGGGGGCAGTAATTGGCATTCTGTCGGCTCTTTTTTCTTCTTTTTGAATTTTGTTCAGCCGAGGAGGATCTATTCCCTTCTTTTAATTATTAAAAGTTCTCCACTGTAATCTTTAGAGAGAGAAGCTTCTTCATACACCCCATTCTCTAATTAGCTATACTAGAAAAGATATGACAAATACTTAGGCTCCGTTTGGAATTAAGAAAATTTAAAGGAAAGAAAAATGCAGGGAAAAAAAGTTGAAGGGAAAGAAAATAGGGGAAAAGGATTTTTTTCCATTGTTTGGAAGTCAAGGAAAAAAGAAATGTTTCCAAGATAAAAAATTTTGTCCTTCGTTTGGTTGGTAAATAATAAAATGGAAAAAAATATTTATTATCTAACTTATTAAGCTATATTCTCTTTATATCGTTTAAACTGTGTGATTTTTCTAGTGAACGTTCTTGATATTGTTCCGTTGGAAATTTATTATTTAGACACTCTGAGTTGAATTATTACATATGTATCTAACATTTTAATACGTACTATCAGAGATCTTAAGGTTTAAAAATTTCAGAAAAATTTGGTTCAGGTACATAAGTTTAAAATATTTTTAAAATATATTAATAGTTTTTCAATATATTAAATATTTTGAACTATATGAACGTTTTTTAAATATTTTGTAAAAAATTAGATTTTATATTAATATTTAAAATATTTGTAAGGATTTAAATATTTTTTAAATTTTGAAAATATTATAAATTTTAAAATTATTATAAATATAAGGAAATTTATTATTTAGGTATTCCAAGGTTTGAATATTTATCACTTAAGTACCCTAACATTTTAATATACACAATGAGGTATCCTGAGCTTTTAAAATTTTATCACTTAAGTACCCTATAGCGAAATGTTGATGTAGTACATGATTACAACAATGCATACGAGTTATAATAATATTATCAACGAAAATCTTGCACACTACATGGAAAATATCTCTATATTAGCGAAATAATGCGTCATATTAGCATTTTAGGACAAAAATTCAGACTTTATTGATTAACATGAAGCTAAGATCAAGTCTAATACATAGGGGGTTGAAGCGGTTTAGGCCGAGATTCATTTTTTTCCCCATTTTCCTCTCCATTTCAAGAGGAAAATCGTTTTCCTCAAATTCTATTCTAAAGTTTTAAAATTTTCTTTTGGATTTTTTTTCCTTCATATTTTCCATATATTCCAAACACGGCAAAATCACTTTCCTCCGAATTTCTTTTTCTTTTGTCAACATTTTCTCCATTCCAACGCTTAATGAAAACGTCAGCATAAGCATCTATGTATGTTCCTGAAGCAAACAAAATTCTATAAGTTCTCCAAGAATCCATAAATAGAGCCAACACTGATCGAACTACCGCCATAAACACCCTAGCTGGATTGAAGAAAGATTTGGATGTTGTTTGCAATACAAAAATTCAAGCAATTTTCGAGATTGTTATTTAAGTTTCATCACATCCATACAAGAAATGTTAGATTAACAGTGAAGCCAATGAAGAGTAAATCCACGAAATTAAATCATAAATAACCAGAAGCTCACCGCTGATAGATCTTACCATATCTCCAGGAAGTTGAGCACTAAGTGGTATCCTTTTCCAATTTTCTCCAGCATCTGAAGAGTACAACAGGATTGCAGGTTTCCCGACTATCCAACCTTCCTTCCCTCTAAAGCTAATGGAGTTAAACCTGTAGTTGAAATCCTCTTCCTCAGCTGCTGGTATTGAACGAGGAACCCACGTCTCTCCACCGTCGTTTGTCTCCAGAATAGTTTGCCTCGTCCCGAGGAGGAACCCTAGAAGCTAAAAAAGTCATCATCCTACCTAGAAGAATGCCACTCAATCTATAGAGTAATTGAAATATATTTGCTATATGTGGGAATTATCATTTTCAACCATCAGTATCATATACTCAACTTTAAGTGTTCCCATTCATAAAATTTTGAAATAATGAGTTCATTGACATAGAACTGGAGTAATGTAGCACAAAGAAAAACCTGATAATTTCTAACTCAACTATCAAACTTTTGGCTTCAATTTCATTGAAAGATAATCCCATAAGGGTCCTATAGAGTAGGTACCCTAAATCCAAAAAGATAAGAAGTCTAAATCTAATCAAACAAGAAAATCAAGGTGATCAGGTTTTTAAAAAGTATAACCATAACGTAACTAAAGTATAATCCATTTATTAGGTTATCCTTGTACTGCATCATTCTCCTCCCGCTACAAAGAACTCATCCACGGATCAAACTGAAGAATAGTGGCGTCGTGGAGTTCACCACTTACCTAAATCGTCTATGCTCCTGCAACGGTAAAATGGAATCAACCAGCACTCCCACTCCAAGGATTTACACAGCGCCCACTAGTAAAGCGTATTCCTGAGTGAACGACTAGAATATGCCCCTATTAGCTTGGTAATGGAATAACAGAACCTTGAGATGGTTATACAAAGGGAGAAGACAAATCAGAAAGAAGAACAAGAAAAGAATGATTTTCTAGGCCTCTGAAGCAACCAATTTATAGGCCAAGCATTTATGGAAATTGCAAATAATCCAGCTCCATTATGGAAGGGCGAACATGTAGGAGCGAAAGATTTGGCTCCGTTATGGAAAGGGCAATTATGGAACTAGTGGGCAACTGTCATAGCAGTCACCAACTCAAGCACGAGCCCCAAATCTTCGGCCAACAAACGAATTTCTCATATTTCCACTTTTGTCGCAATGACTACAACATCAAAACCCGTAACATTATCTAGGTCGGAAAAAGTCCACGCCGAGATATGCCGGTCGGCCTGGCTCAGCGCGTCGGGTGAGGCATGCACGCACTTGTGGCCCACTCAAGACCCTCAAAAGTTTACCAAGGCAAGTGGAGAGAGAACACCAAAAGTGACTCGCCCGCTTCTAGATCTTCTGTGGGATATGGGTTCTCAAGCAAATTTGAACCACACCATTTCCAATAATCCCCCACATGATTCAATTTGAGAAGATAAAAAGAAAGGATTACTGAATAGGAGAGATCACACTTGACAATACCCAAATCTTTTGTACTAGAATCAATACCTAGTAAAGTATGCATGTCCTACAACCACGCAGATGAACAGAGTCTTGAACTTGAGAGTTAGTATGAGGAGCACATACACCCTTCATACGATCTCGAGATTAAAGCATATTCTGCAAACAAGACATACGAGGTCCCTTAAGAAACAATCCAATACTTGGGTACTCGGGAACATTCACGAGAGTAAATCATGCTCTCGACAAAGGGTGATTACAAATATACAACCACCAGATTCTAGTAGGTAAGTCCATTAAGTATGTTGCCCCACACCACCATATGAGGCTATGGACTTCACTAAGACCATTGAGCTCATCCTCAATTTCATGACACTAACATCATATATATAAGCCACATAAATCAGCCCCACACCACCATTGACTTCGAGAATCACTCTTGTGACGAGTATCCATCAAGATTAGGACAAATGGGCTTAAACTCCACTCCCTTTGTTGTGTCATATCGTCTTCTTAAAAGGCCTCTAGAATTAAGATCTCCTTATTAAAAGGCCTTAAGACACAAGTCGCCTTCTAAAAAGGCCTTTAGACAAAAAATCTGCCAAGTTATCTCACTCCTTAATGTCTCAAATGAGACCACATCATTATCAATCGTCTCAAGACAACACATGTAAGGCGAATATGCCTGATGCTTGCCAAAACCCATCAGGTTTACAGTGTCCACGCTATCCTTCACCGGACTATGAGTCAAGATAGGAATAACAAGCTCAACCTTCATAAATTGGCCAATGCCAACATCATTCAAAATTTCTCTTACTCCACACAATGAGGATCTCCAACAAGATATTAATCAACCGACTCCATAGCCGACCAACTCAACAACAATGAATACAATACAATGATGGAGCACACATCAATCACGTTGAATTAAATCACATCTCCACCTCCAATAGGCACATCATACTTATATCGTATACAAAGTTGGCAAATAGTTACATACTGCAAAATGTCAATTTCACATACTATCAGAGTGAGAATATTATCATCAAAACTCAACTAGATCAAAAACAGTTACTTTACAAAAAACCACAATCCACAAAATGCCCTTCAAAAATTCAAAATAATATAAGGCATTCCACACAATCACCAGCTTTCAAGCCCAGGTGCTAGCATCGTCGCGCTTCCCACACCGACATCGAACAGGCACCAAACGCATATTCAAAATAGTATTCACCACAATCAATTCACATAAGCTAGTAATAACTAGCAATATCGATGGAATTACAGCAATCACAAATGGTTATGGTCATACAACAGAATAGCACATGCTCTTTGGTGGACACAACCCCCACAATGAAATGTCTTCCATCACATTCCTAAGTCATTCAACTCGAAAATCTGACATTCCTAGAGCAATAAATTCAGACCCCCGAGGTCAATTCAACAATGCAGGTTTGTTTAGAAGATTTTATGACACGCCACCACTAGGAAGCATAAACACATTGCCACTAACAAAATAAATTTCATCATTATTAAATACCCAATTGCCATCAGGGTATCCCTCTAATACAGCAAGGAAGCTTATATAATGTAAAATCAAATCCATAATACCTCTACCTTAATAGTATGATTAGACGACTCTAGTGATGAGCACTCGAATTATGGGCATAACACTAAGTCTACAATGGCATATGCTATGTCAGGACGAGTGTGGTTCATCACAAACATAACGCGAGTAATTATCTTACCGTATTCAACCTGTAAAATACTATCATCTTTTTTTTCTCTTTAGGTGAACACCAGAGTCATGGAATCTTAATTGGTGTATCATTAAAATGACCAAACTTTCTAAATAGTTTCTCCATATGATGGGATTGACTATGAATCAAAGCCTTAGGTGTTCTAGTGACTTTCACACCAGGTATCACATTAGCTCTGACTAAGTCCTTCATATTAAAAAGTGTAACTAAGAAAAACTTTGTAGCATTCGCTACATTCACACTCGTGCCAAAAGTAAGCATATCATCAACATGATTAGTCTTCCATTCTCATGATATTTAGAATATACTCAAAGGTCACCACTAACAAATTCATGCCTGCCTAACATACTGTCAAATTTTTGATGCCACTGTATGGGCATTTGTTTAAGACCATACAAGGAATACAAGCTCATAAATTTGTTTCCCATTCCATGAACCTCGGACCCCTCGGGATGTTCCATGACATTCATTTAATGCTCTATAGGATCATGGATAGAAGTAGGAGTTATCAAATCTCTAACACTGACTATCTTAGTGACGAATAAGCACAGAAATCAATATTCTTTAGCCACTAACCTTACTTTACACTTGTCAATAGACCCGTTCATTCTCAATTTTTTTGTAAACACCCAGTTATACTTAATTGGTTTACATCCCGTAAGATCTCACATAAACCTTAATGAGGAGATGGCCTTAGATAGAGCTAAGTGGCAGTCCATAATAATAGTGGCCAACGTATTTGTTAAGAGAGGCTAGCACAACTATGCTAGTTCACAATGTCTCTAGGCTTTCATAGTCGTTATTGTAGTTGCATTATTGTTCCTTCTCTAGTACTAATTTATTTGACTTGATTTTGTAAATATTGTTTCATTTTTGCTTTTTTAAGTTGGAGGCCCTCGAAAACAGCCTCCCTTTAGGATACCATCTTATAGGAGTAAGGCTAAGTACATTCCGACCCTGCCTTAGTGAGAGCCTTTTAGGCACTGGCTTTGTCATTGTTATCCCATAAGAAGATGCACTAACACCCAATCATTATTGTTAGGGTCTAGACAACTAAACTCAATTCAATTAACCACACAACCCAACAATAATGACAGATATAATCACAAGGCACACTAAGATCGCCAAATATCAACGAGTAAAAATAGAGGCAACAAATGAACACCAAACATAATGTGGAAAACCCTCCAGGGTAGAGAGAAAAATCACAAGCAAACTGATAGCAAATCCACTATGAAAAATAGTGATTACAACGTTACGGTTTCAAAATGTTTGCCCTAACTTGAAACCTACAAACAATTTGAGCAATACAAAGATTACCTCCCTACACTTGAGTATAATTGATTCTCACGATCAATTACTCCAAACAATGCCTAGAAAACTCACTTCAAATTGCTCCAAGATCTAACCTGATCTTCACCAAAAAAATTTCGAAATTCCCATGCACTAAGCACTTGTCGTTGCTCTGTGTTGTTTTTGTTTGGTTTTTTCATCCTTGAAGGCTGCAACTCACATCCTCAAAATAAAACCACTTTGGGTATGCATATATATATTCCCAAAACAAAACCCTATAAGCTTATTTAAATGCGCCTAAAACACGTGCCTAAAATATGATATAAAACTCATTTTCATTTTCTGCTTGATTTCACCCAAAAATAACTTATAATTCATGGGTTGGACCATAATACATATTATACACCTAATAAATCTCCCCCTCCAGTGTATAACAAGGAGAACTGTGCATCATGTTGATAACTAAACCCAGCCAACCTAGTGCACAACTCCAACTTGCCACAAGGTACCACATTTTCAACATATCAGCCATGTTCTTGTCAGTGGGAATCTTCCTCAACATCACAAGCTTTTCCTCGATAACTAAACCCAACCAATGATATCGCACATCAATGTGCTTTGAGCGGGTATGATACATGGAATTTTTACTCAAATCCATCGCACTCTAACTATCATACAATACCATATATTCTTTTTGTTTCAGACCCAACTCTTAAATAAACCTCTTCATCCACAACATCTCCTTCCTTGCTTCAACAACAACAATATACTTAGCTTCAGTGGTGGAATGAGCAACACACTTCTGTAACTTAGGCTATCAAGACATAGCTCTCCCTAAAAAGTGTTTAAATACACCAAAGTAGATTCCCTAGGCTATCAAGACATAGCTCTCCCTACAAAGTGTTTAAATACCCCAAAGTAGATTTCCTATTATAGAGATATCCCGCCATATCAAAATCAGTATACCCTTCAAGAATCGGTCCCAAGCCTCCAAAAGTCAAACACTATTTCGAAGTACCCTGCAAATATCTAAAAGATCCAATTCATTGCTTCCCAATAAACTTTCCCTAGATTCGAAACAAACCTGCTCACAACAACCGCAACATGAGCAATATCTCGTAGAGTACAAACCATAGCATACACTAAACAATTGACAACAGCAAGGTACAGCATAGCTGGCTGTCATGATCCTAGTATATTGGATGTATGGGGTTTAAGTACTAATAATCCATGGGTTGTAATAAAGTAGTATAAGTCTTTAGTTTTAGCTTAATTAGCACTTCATTTGGTTCATTTAGACATATTAGCCAATAGCTTAGGTGAAGGAGGGAAAGTCGGTTGTAGTTAACAGACTATATCTAGTTGGAAGGTTGAAAAACATATCTTCGAAAAGATTTTCCACTTAAAATTTTGTTACTTCAAATGGTTTCAGGAATTGGTTTCCACATAAATTTGTATTGGGTTAGCATTTGTACCACATTTGGTTGAGGTGAGGCTGAAAAGATTTTCTTTCCTAAAGGAAAAATGTATACCCTATCAGAAAACGCTTAAAATTTTGCTTTGAGGGGAGTGGGGAGCAAGCAATTTAAAGTGGAGTAGGGAGTAAGGACCAATTTTGAGTGGATTGGGGTGCAAGAACCAACTTCCAAGTTTTCCTATAAATTTGATAGTCTTTACTCAAAAAATATGTGGATAATTACAACACCAATTCCTTTTCCACTCACTTCTCCTCATTCAAACTTGTTTGTTTGATTCAATAGTTGAGCCAATTGGGGCATATTCTAGTCCATCTCTCTAAATTACACTACAAAGTTGAGCGCACCATGTTAGCCCTAGGAGTCGGAATGATGTAGCACAACTTGCTAATCAAAACACAACTCAATTTTTTATTCATCAAAACTTGAAACTAATGAATTTCAAAGCTATATTTATAGAAAAGCTAAACCATATTGGATAATAAAAAGGATAAATATGAAATAAATTAAGAAACTACTTCTCTAAATAAAAACAACCAATAATAACTAAAATATCCTATTGGCTAAAAATGTATATTCTAATCTAGTCCTATCAATACTAATTAATCTATCAAAATCTAATAAAAAACCAAATCTTCTATAATAAGTAATTCTCTTCTTCCATATTGCATCACGAAGTGTCAGTTGATCCCGTTGTACCAGTACAGGGCATTAACGACTAAGGGCAGTGGTATCCAAGTTGCGGCTATTCTTCAATTTTATGTCTAACTTATTGTCTCTTGTTTTTCTAACTGACTAATTAGTCTTGTTAGATTCTGGCGTGACATCGAGGTGCTCAAGTCAGTGGTGTTCCGCTTCGTGATGTTCGTGCTCGTAAGTGATACTACTTGAGTTTATGCTCAAACTCGAGGTTGACACTATGTGAAGTCAAGGTTCGGTCTGCACGAGATTTGTTTTGCTCGAGGTCACTTGATTTGGCCTTCTAGGTTCGATTCATCTATCTCAACCTCCCTTTTTGTATTACTTGAGTTTGATTTTTAATTACTCATCAGCCCATTTATTTGATTTTTGATTATTCATTAGCCCATTAGCCAACATACCCCTCTCTTCCGATCAATGTCAACTTCTCCGCAGATAAGACATCTCCTCGAGATATTGTTCCTAATCATTATGCAGGGAATAACAAAAATTAGGCATAAGATGACTTCCACCAGCCCAAGGAAAGCTTGAACAAGCTTGAAATTCCAACCACATGTTCTAAAATCAAAATCAAAGAGAGTGAATCCTCAAAGGACACTTCATTTTGCAAAGGGAACTTCTGCTGGAAATTAGGAGTAGTGTGCTTTAATTCGTTCTAGTAGCAGAAAGTCTTGTATCCTACGCAGAAAATCTAAAGATGGGAAAGTCATGTTATATACCTCCTTCTTCTTTGACTTGGTAAAGTCTTTATGGGCTTAGTATGTTGTACTTCTAGTCGAACTCAACGCGAGTTCCTTTATTTGCTGAGCTCAAGGGTGTAAGCACAAGCTCTAGTTGTTTATCCTTGCCCCAACTCGAGGTTGCAAGCTCGAGTCGGAACTGTTGTCTTTGTCAGGGTTCGAGATTGTTCTCGAATTGTTGCCTGTCAAGCTCGAGCTCAAGGTTGAGTGATGCAAATCAGTCTAAAGGTCACATCGCAACCTCGAATCTCGATGCTGCAAGGTGGATAAAATAGGTTGCCTCTAATGCATTGATCATAGCCAACGATGCCGGATTGAGAGTGGTTTGCTAAAACTCATTGATTTTGCGAATATCCGAGCAATAACCAAAAGAGGGGCCATGTAATTTTATTGAACTCTTTCAAAATAAAATTACAAAGATTAACTCAAAACATAAACTCATCAAATTATTTCAATTCATCAAAAGTTTTTCCTAAAATGAACAACTAATAGGAACTCGCCTACTCATTTCAAATTAAACTACAAAAATAATTTTTCTAACTGCAATTCTAACTATTCATAATTCATATTAAGTTCTAAAACAATCATATTCTAACCCTAACTTTAACTATAATTAAGCAAAATTCTTAAAAACCCTAATTTAAATTAAACACTAAATTTTCCCTCTTTTATGCTGCTGGAATCAGCATTCAAACAGCCCAAAACTCCTTTTTTCCAGCCCTAATGTGATTCTAACCAATCTCGGGCTCCATTTCCTTCTTTTCTCGTCTCAACCAGGCTATTTTTGGCCTATGCTGCATCATTCTCACCTGTTTGAATAGAATTCATCCTCAAATTCAACCTCTTAGTCCAGTAGGTGGATAAAGACAACCACGAGAAAATTCAAAGTATTCCAATTTAGGTGTGCAAGTACTCTGATGTGGGGTTGTATTTAGTGGTACTCGTGGTCAAGTAAATGATGTGTTTGGTGGAGATAATTGTGGTCGTTGAATCGATGAATTTTTTGGTGGAGCTAATGGTGGTGATTGTGGTTGGGCCGACAGTGGATTGTGGATGATGAACAAGGTCAGTGTTAGTGAGGTTGTTGGTGGTGGTGGGGCTAGGATCTCAATATCCTCATTTATCTCCTCATCATAGATGGGCTCATCATATATGGGCTCATCAAAGATTGGTGGAAATGAAATGTCGTGAAGAGGTTTATAATCCATTTCTTTTGGTAGGTGAAACAGATTCGGTGGGCTATGGTGGGTTAGCGGTGGCGGTGAAGGCAGGCATGGTGTCATGGTCCTAAGCTTGCCCAGTGTCCGCAACCCCTTGACAAGTTGCAAGGTGCGCTGAGGCCCCTGTGCGCGGCCCCGGGCCAATGCACGCGTCCAGGTCACGCCCAGGTAACGACCCAGGTCGCACCCCAGTGCGCTTCCCTGGGCCCGTGCGCGCTCCCACGCGCGCGTCCAAGTGCAGGCCCAGGGCCTGCCGCAGGGTCCGTGACACTGCCGGTTTTTTTCTTATTTTTGTTTGACTAGATGGGGCGTCTTGCACGTCGTCCCCGTAGGTCCTAGGATAGCCTTATGTATATAGTAGCTTAGGAAATTTTTAGTTTCTTTTTATCTCTTGTCCTCCTCAAAAATAGGGGCGTATGATTGCAGAGACCCCCTTGATGTTTCCTCCTATCGGGGGTATAGAGTCCTGTTTTGTATATATATGGGGGAGAGTCCACTCAACTTGTAAACCTCATATCCATTGTATGCTTTGTTAATGAATACAAATTGCCTTCTTTTCAAGCTTTGTGTTCATGTGTGATTGTTTGTCGTGCACTTGAGTGGGAGTTGCAGCGCCACGTTCGCACACCCGACGTCCTGGGACCCGGAAGGTCCGAACTTCTTAGACCGCCGCGCGCTCAAAGTGATCTATAGCGCGGGCTTGCGCGTTGTCCTCAGTAAACAACGCGCGATGCACGACTCCTAGTTCCTAGGACCGTGACAGTTGGTATCAGAGTCCAGTTTCATTGACTAGTTGCTCGAGTGATTTCTACTAGCCTAGTTATGGCTAACCCGCCAATGAGGGAGAGAGTAGAGCAGTTGGAGGGCCGAGTTGAAGGCCTTGAAACTTTGATCGAACAAGTAGGACGACATGAGGAGCGTCTCCAATCGCTGGGCCAGTTTGAGCCCCGAGCTGAAGTTCTTGAGGAACTTGGAGGTCGGATGGAGTCCCTTGATACAAGGAACTTAGTGGGGAGATGTATGATGCCATCGAGGTGGTGCGCAGGGAGCTGTCCAACTTTCTGCTAAGGTCAGCTTGCTCGTTCGTGCCATGGGCACTGAGAATTCCAGTTTTGCGTTCGGCAAAGTGAAGCACCCAGAACCAAAACCTCTCAGTGGAGTACAAGATTCCAAAGAGCTTGACAACTTCTTCTTTGACATGGATCAATACTTCAGAATATGCCATGTAGAGAATGAGAAGTGCAAAGTTGACCTCGCTACCATGTACTTAAGTGGTGACGCCAAACTGTGGTGGCGTACCAAGTATGAGGACATCCTTCAGAACCGACTTCGAATAGATACTTGGGACGACTTGAAAGCCGAACTAAAGAATTAGTTTTATCTCGAGAACACTGACTTCATTGCTCGCCGCCGGCAGAGGAGCATCCAACAAACCGATTCCATCCGAGATTATGTGAAAGACTTCTCAGCTTGTATGTTAGACATCAAGGACATGTCTAACAAGGATAGATTGTTTCACTTCATCGAAGGCCTGAAAGATTGGGCTAAGAAGGAGTTCTACCGTCTGAATCCTCAGAACCTTGCAGCTGCTCAAGCAACGCTGAAAGATTAGTGGACTTCCATTCGGATGGAGCACCCTCACAAAAGAGGGGAAACACCAGTAATAACTCTACGGGGAGCAAGTCTGCCGCCTCTAATAGCAGCAACAACAATCGACCAAGGCCATAAGGTGGAGGATCGGGACAACAAAGCTCTCAATTCCGAAGGAACAATGAAGGGTTTACGAACAATCGCCCTCTACTGTGGTTTCTGTGCAAGGGGCCTCATCGGGTACACGAGTGCCCACACAAGGGCGCCCTTAGTGCCCTTCAACATAAAATAGAACAGAAGATGGCCAAGACCACCTTGGATTCAGATTCAGAAGAACCCTCCGTGAAGCAACCTGCGGAGCAGCCTCAGATAGGGGCCATCCACTTAATGTATGCCATGGAGAAGACCGATCCAGCACCCCCTCAATCCAATGAGCTGATGCACGTGGAGCTGGTCGTGAATGGTCGAAGGACTAGAGCCATGATTGACACTGGTGCCACGCACAACTTTGTCTCAGAACAAGAGGTGAAAAGACTGGGGTTAAAGCTTAGCCGGGAGGGTGGAAGCTTAAAGGCAGTTAACTCTAGTGCTAAGTCGATTCTTGGGCCAGCAAGAGAGGTAACCGTGAAGCTTGGAGAATGGGAAGGTCGGGTGGACCTCACCGCCGCCCCAATGGACGACTTCAGCCTTGTTCTTGGCATGGACTTCCTCCAACGGACCAAGGGAGTCCCAATGCCGCACATTAACTCACTCCTCCTGATGGGTAAGAATCCGTGTCTGGTAAAGGCCTCCCCGATTACAAAGGCAGGCGTCAAAGGGGGCACGGATCCTCAATTGTCGGCTATGCAGTTGGAGAAAGGGTTAAAGAAACATGAACCTACCTTCCTGGTAGCCTTGTCTGCAAAAGAAGACGAAGAACCTACCGTTGTGCACCCCGAATTCAGGGGTTACTAGATGAGTATGAAGATGTCATGCCAGCGGAATTACCGAAAGTGCTCCCTCCTCGGCATACTGTGGATCACCAAATTAAGTTGTTGCCCGGAGCTAGGGCCCCCGCCAAAGCACCTTACCGCATGGCACCCCCGGAGTTGGCTGAGCTTAGGAAACAACTTGGGGAGTTGATCGAATCAAGATTCATCCACCCTTCTAAGGCTCCCTATGAAGCCCCAGTCCTATTCCAGAAGAAACAGGATGGCAGCTTGAGATTGTGTATCGACTACCGAGCTCTCAACAAGGTGACCGTACGGAACCACTACCCCATCCCGCTGGTGGCCGATCTGTTTGACCAACTGGGGGGAGCCAAATTCTTCACTAAGCTCGACCTCCACTCAGGTTATCATCAGGTCCGCATTGCTGAAGGAGATGAGCCTAAGACGATGTGTGTGACCAGGTATGGGGCGTTTGAATGGCTCGTTATGCCTTTCCGACTCACGAACGCTCCAGCCACCTTCTGCACCTTGATGAATCATGTCTTTCATGAGTACCTTGACAAATTTGTCATGGTATACCTGGACGACATTATGATCTATACCACCACCATTAACACCTTTGGCATTTGAAGCTGGTCTTCCAGAAGCTGAGAGAGCATCATCTATTTGTGAAGCGAGAGAAGTGTTCTTTTGCCCAGGAAGAAGTCAGCTTCTTAGGGCATATTATTGGACAAGGGCGGATCAAGATGGATCCGAAGAAGATACAGGCTATTAAAGATTGGTCGGTGCTGAGGAATGTCAGCGAGCTTCGTTCCTTCCTCGGCCTTGCCAACTACTATAGAAGATTTATCGAGGGTTATTCAAAGAAGACAACCCCGCTGACTGATTTGTTGAAGAAGGATCACAAATGGGATTGGTCGAACTCATGCCAACAAGCTTTTGAAGATCTGAAGACAGCAGTCATGAAAGAGCCTATCTTAGCCCTTCCCGACATTACTAAGCCCTTTGAAGTCCAAATGGATGCCTTCGACTTTGCCCTCGGAGGAGTCTTGTTGCAAGAAAAGCATCCTATAGCTTACGAAAGCCGAAAACTCAAGGATGCTGAACGCCGCTATGCTGCACAGGAAAAGGAGCTCCTGGCCGTGGTTCACTGCTTGCGGGTATGGAGACACTAACTTTTGGGGTCAAGGTTCGTGGTGAAAATGGACAATTCAGCTACTAGCCACATCCTAACCCAGCCAAAGCTATCCTCTAGACAAGCCAGATGGCAGGAATTTCTTGCCGAATTTGACATGGAGCTACAATATCAAGCGGGAAAGAGCAACCAAGTGGCTGATGCTTTGAGCCGTCGATCCGACTTAGCAACTCTGAGCATGTGTGCTTCCCTTTCCTATAGCGGTGTGACAACCTTACTTCAAGAGAAAATCAAGCAACATTTGAATGATGATCCGTCCGCCAGAGTCATCCGTGGGCTGATCCAAGAAGGAAAAACTCGACGGTTCTGGGAGGAGGAGGGACTCCTGTTGACAAAGGGGAGAAGGTTGTTTGTTCCGGCAGCAAGGGAACTCAGAAGGTCCTTGATGAAGGAATGCCATGACACCCTTTGGGCAGGACACCCCAGTTGGCAACGAACTCTGAGTTTGCTGATGCGGGGTTACTTCTGGCCTGGAATGAAGGAAGATGTGATGAGCTACACAAAGACATGCCTTATCTGTCAGCAAGATAAGATCGAGAGACAGAAGAAGGCGGGGCTGTTAGAACCCCTCCCTGTTCCGCCGCAACCTTGGGAGAGTGTCTCTTTGGACTTCATCACCAGCCTGCCCAAAGTGGGGGAGTTCTCCGCGATATTGGTGGTTGTTGACCGTTTCTCCAAATATGCTACATTCATCCCTACCTCGAGTTCCTGTCCTGCTGAGGAGACGGCGTCCTTGTTCTTTCAGCACATTGTAAAGTATTGAGGAGTACCACACAATATCGTGAGCGACAGGGATCCTCAATTCACCGACACATTTTGGTCAGAACTCTTCAAGCTGCTGGGGTCTGAGCTGAACATCTCCTCGAGCTACCACCCCGAGACCGATGGTCAGACTGAGAGAATCAATGGGTTGTTGGAGGAATATCTACGACATTTTGTGAGTACCAATCAGTCTAACTGGGTTGAGCTCCTCCATGTCGCTCAATTCTGTTTCAATTCCCATAAGAGCTCATCCTCCAATAAGAGCCCCTTTGAAATTGTCAGCAGCCAACAACAACTTTTACCTCACACCATGGCAGAGCTGTACAGAGGTGAAAATCCGAGAGCCTACAACTACACAAGGGAATGGAGGGACAACAATGAAGTTGCAAAGGCCTACTTAGAGAAGGCCTCCAAAAGAATGAAGAAGTGGGCAGATCAGGGAAGACGACCAACGGAGTTTCAACCAGGGGACTTGGTGCTGGTCAAGATCAACTATGATCAGCAAAGATTTCTCAGGAAAAGGGACAAGCGGCTAGTGCGCAAATACGAAGGCCCAGTTCGTGTGGTTGCCCGCGTGGGACGAGCCTCCTACCGGGTCCAACCCTCGAACTGGATGAAAGTCCATCCGGTGTTTCATGTGAGTTGCCTAAAGCCCTTCCATGCAGACGAAGAAGATCCCACACGTAATGTATCCTCGAGGGCTGACATCCGCATGCGCCCAACTCCTACACCCGAAGTAGAAGAAGTGATTGCTGATCAACAAATTGAAGACCACAAGGGAGACAAGAAGACAGAGTACCTAATACGGTGAAAGGGAAGACCTGTTGAAGAAACAAGCTAAGTTGCTGAAGAAGACCTCCCTGACAGGGAGAGGGTGAAGACCAAGACGAAGAAAAAGAAGAAGTCGACGAGGGCGTCGACAACTCAAGTGCGGGAGGATGTCATGGTCCTAGGCTTGCCCAGTGTCCGCGACCCCTTGACAAGTCGCAAGGTGCGCTGAGGCCCCTGCGCGAGGCCCCTGGCCAGTGCGCGCGTCCAGGCGCGGCCCCTGGCCAATGCGCTCGCCCCTGGGCGAGTCCAAGTCGCGCCCCAGTGCGCGCCCAGGGCCTGTCGCAGGGTCCGTGACACTACCGGTTTTTTTCTTATTTTTGTTTGACTCGATGGGGCGCCTTGCACGTCGCCCCCGTGGGTCCTAGGATAGCCTTATGTATATAGTAGCTTAGGAAATTTTTAGTTTCTTTTTATCTTTTGTCCTCCTCAAAAATAGGGGTGTATAATTGCAGAGACCCCCTTGATGTTTCCTCCTATCAAGGGTATAGAGTCCTGTTTTGTATATATGTGGGGGAGAGTCCACTAAACTTGTAAACCTCATATCCGTTGTATGCTTTGTTAATGAATACAAATTGCCTTCTTTTCAAGCTTTGTGTTCATGTGTGATTGTTTGTCATGCACTTGAGTGGGAGTTGCAGTGCCACGTTCGCACACCCGACGTCCCAGGACCCGGAAGGTCCGAACTTCTTAGACCGCCGTGCGCTCAAAGTGATCTATAGCGCGGGCTTGAGCGTTGTCCTTAGTGAACAACGCGCGCCGCACGGCTCCTAGTTCCTAGGACCGTGACACATGGTCTGGGGATAATTTTGATGGTTTCGAATGATGGATGATGGGTGTTGTTCGAGGTAGGGTCGTGAATGTTGTCAAGGCGCGGTTATGGCGGACATTGGATGATTTTGATGGCGGCTCAGTGGCAGTGGAACGTAGAGAAACATAGTGATACGTGGTGAATTGTTGGGCCAAAAACGGTCGTAGTGGTGGTGAAGGTGACTGTGGTGAGTAGGTGGCAAAGCAATGACTCACCGGTTTTAATGACGATGGCAGCACAAATTGAAGGCGTCGAATGGATGTGGAAGGAGCTCTACGGTGGAGGAGCTGGTCAAACCTCTCCGCTACCAAGGCTTCTATCTTCTGAAGCCTCTGTTCACTCCTCTTCAACTTCTCATCCCACGTCAGAATTTGCACCATCTTCCGCCTTCTCAATGACATAACTCAGGGACATGCCTTCACTTTGATACCAACTAATGCAAATCGGTCTAAAGGTCATAACCGCAACCTCGAACTCGATGTTGCGTGGTGGGATAAGATAAAGTGCCTCTAACCCATTACTCGTACCGAAAGATGCCGGATTGAGAGGGTTCGGCTACAACTCGTTGATTTTGCGAATACCCAAGCAATAACTCAAAAGAGAAGCTACATATTTTATTGAACTCTTTAAAAATAAAATTACAATGATCAACTCAGTACATAAACTCATCAAATTATTTCAATTTTTCAAAAGCTTTTTCTAAAATAAACAACTAATGGCCTATTTATAATCGCTCTCCTACTCCTACTTCAAATTAAACTCTAAAAACAATTATATTGTAACAGCAACTCTAACTATTCCTAATTCAAAATAAATTTTAAAACAATCATATTCTAGTCCTAACTCAAAATATAACTAAGCAAAATTCTTAAAAAGCCTAATTTAAATTAAACCTAAAGTTTTCCCTCTTTTATGCTGCTTGAATTAGTATTCGAACGGCCTAAAACTTCTTTAACCCTAATGCGATTCTAACCAATCTCGGGCTCCGTTTCCTTCTTTTCTCATCTCAACCAGGCTATTTTGGCCTGTGTTGCATCATTGAGAACCTCAAGGTCTTGATTGTTGGGCTGAAGCTAAGTGTCCCATGTCCACACCCGTCCTTTCCTTAAACAAAGACCGGTTTTTCGCTTCACTGATATTCGCTCACTCCTTCCTTAACTATTCACTCTTTTCATGATTTTTGGGCAGATTTTCAGCCGTTACCATAACTGCTTACGAGCGTGTGCTTGGTTTATAAATAGACCACTTCTTTTGAGGCCTAAAAGCAAAGCCATAGAGTAGACTTCTCATATACTTCTTCTCCTTTCGTTCATTCTCTCTCGATTCATCTTATTAGATTCTTGTTGTTGTTTCATTACTAAGCAAGTTGGGGCGTACTGCAACCCCATCACCCGAGAATACACTTTTGTATTGGATGTCATGTTAACCCTGGGAGTCAAAGTGCTAGTGCTCTCGGGAGCATAAACAACTTAAGGCAGAGGTGAATTCCTCGGTGTAGTAATTCCTCATTTTGATTCCTTTCTCAAACATTCTTCCTTATTCACGCCTTCGTTCAATTACACCTTTGCTTTAGTCTCTTGTCCTACTAGAGCTTGAGATTTATGTTACTCAAGCCTACAATCATGTTTGTTCATCTCCAGCCTAATTACTTTCGAGTATAAGTTTGGTTCTGCAAAAGCTCGTGATGAACTCCCTTGGAGGCCAAGGTCAGTCCTATTGAGATTAGATCTATCTACAACAACAACAGTCCAAGTGCCTTGCGGCTCCTGCAGAACGCAAGGTCGGGGGGGGGGGGGGGGGGGGGGGGGGGGGGGGGGGGGGGTGTGGGGTGATGTACGCCGCCTTACCCCTTCCGGCAGGAAAGGAGACTATTTCCGGGGACCCCCAACCTGAAGTAGTTGAGTGCCTGCAGATAAACCACCAATCAATAACATGCATATAGAGGAAAAGTAGAAGAAGGAGAGAAGAAGAAGAAGAAGAAGAAGGAGAATGGGCATGATCAGGGACTAAGCTAGCCTAAATGTGCTACACTAGAGGTCAGTAAATTCCTCTTATTTGCTTGGTTTGAGCATTTCAAGTTCCTTTGTGTATCTTGAGTTCAGTGTCTGATTGCTCATTAACCCCATACTTTCCAGCAACTTCAGCACATGCAGAAAATTATCCGAGCAAAAACGGAACAGAAAGAGAAAGCAAGCGAGAGACGAAGATACTTGCCATGATTTAAGTCATCAGGAACGAAAGCAATGTCAAGGAGGACGACGCCGGGGTCAATTGGAAGGTATATTGTCTCCCACTCAGACAGCAAATCCTCAGATTTTGCCGCACCGACAAGGAGAGGAGAGAGAGAAAGCGTAGCTGTCTGCGCTATGAAACGTCGCCGATCACCGAGAAGAGGAGAAGGAAGATCAACGCCATTACCGGAGCAAGCTCTCGGGAGCAGGCGGCGGCGCAGTGGGGGGCGGTGGTTGTGGCGGTGGTGGTGATGGTGGTTAGGGTTCCAGCCACAGGAGAGGGAGTGTAGAAGGATGGTTGAGTTGGAGGATTCTGTGAATTTCAGGGTCGCCATTGTTGGCGGTTGCTCTTTAACTCCTCCGCTCTGGCTTTTTTTTTTTTTTTTTTTTTTTTTTTCCCTCTCGCTCAACAGAAATGTCAGCTCCCTTTCTCCCTCTCTCTCCCTTATCTTCTTTCCCCACTCAACGGCCTTCGCTGGACGTTTGAAATTGATTGGATTTGTTAAAATTGGCATTTTATTTCAAATCCACAAGTATTTTAGAATTAAAATTGTACAATCAAATCAAAAAATCATAAAATTTTATTAAACCTTTTTATTATATTATTGCCAAATATCCTTCTTCTTAAAAGTCTCCAAATCCTAAATCGTATAAATCTAAAGCCCCATAAAACCTCCCTTCCCTTAAAAGGTTATGTCTCTTAAGAAAAAGACATGTCTTAATATGTCTTTTAATAAAGAGGCATGTCTCTTCAATATTTTTTTTATAAAGAGGCATGTCTTTTAGTGAAGAAATATATTTAATAATAAAGAGACATGTCTTTTAGTGAAGAAATATATTTAATAATAAAGAGACATGTCTTTTAGTGAAGAAATATATTTATTAATAAAGAGACATATCTATTAATAAAAAAACGTATCTATTAACGAAAGCACACGACTATTAGTGTTTTGATGAAATACACCCCTTTCTCCTGTATAAATAAGAGTATAGTCTTCTCTCTACCACAATATATAAACCAATGAACATGAAAGATAACTAAGAGTACGATACTCCATCTTATATCGTACATTAAAGAAAGTGGTTAGCAGGAGGAAATCAGATTTTTTCGATATCCATACTCAACCGTCAATCAAGAATTGTTCTTAATTAAGGTGTGTTCTTGTATTAATGTATGAAAAATATGCACTACAAGATCTATGAAAATTGTTATTTTATACACTAATGTTTATGCATATAATTTAAGTTTTATATATTTAGGGTATAATATAAAACTTATAAAGTAAATAAAATGGGTAAAATAAAAAAGAAGCAAAAGGAAGACTAATACAATTGCAATATGATAAAAACTAAAAAATATAAATACCTTCGTGCATCGCACGGGACAACACTCGTATATATTATAATTATTTTTTATATTAATATCAGTTATGTAATTTAAAAAATTATCAATAAGGCTTTTACTTATATATACATATATAAGAAATATAATCAAATATGAAAAAAATATTATCATGCAATATAGATATACCATTTTATACTACAAAAATCATGTGAACTTTTAAGATAGATGCTGCTAATCGAACTTTATATTAAGGTTAAAGTATAAAACTAAACTTAATTTAAATTTCTTGAATGTATATAATGCTTAATTAACTTTATTTTCCTTCAAACTAATAAAGTAAATTTGTTTATAGTATATGCTTGGTGTTTTTTTTTTTTTTTTTTTTTTTTGCATTTTAATTTTTATATGTATATGTTGGTAGAATCGAGGTTGGATCGGTAGATTCGTAAAATCGTATTAAGATCCTATCCGTCAATTTCATGTAATATCGTTCTACTTATGATCCAGGTCGGTTCGCAAATGTGGAATCATAGAATCGTAAGATTCTCATATTCAAATCGGGATCCTAATAACTATGGATCAATGTCATCCATCAAAGTCAGGATAGCGCTTTTAGAATCTTTTTTCCTTTTTTTTAGTAAAAAGCGCCCAAAGGCAATTCATTGATAACCATCATCATTTACAAGATCATTCAAAACTAAAGAAGAGGAAGAAACCACTCAATCATGGAAACAAGCTCTTAATCTATGAGACTTAGCCACAACATGGGCAATAGTATTAACAAATCTAGGACACCACGCAAAAGAAAAATAGGCAAAAGAACGTAACATAACTTTGACGTCTTCAACAATAGCCGTAATATCTCAAAAAGGAGGACTATGACTTTGAAAACACCTAATCACATCCAAACAATCATATTCGAATAAGACTGAAGAAAACCCACAACTTATGGCCAACGACACGGCAGCACATCAAGCGAGGCATTCCGCTACTCTAGAAGACGAAACAAATCCAGAACCACACCAGCCCGCAATTAGGCCGGCCCTATCATCATGTGCGATCACAGCCAGACCCATCACAAAAGAAGAAGCAACCCAACTTGCATCCATGTTCAACTTAATAATCCCAGAAGGAGGGCGGCACCAACTAGCAGCAGCATTGTCTGACCCGTTCATCGAACCTTGTTGGTGTAAATCTTCAAATACTTGCAAAATCCTTGCAAACGAGTAACTGGATGATCTCAGGTGTTGAGGTCGGTGTAGTCACTTTCCTTAAGATTTATTTTGGTATACAAACTATCCTCGGGGATACAACAACAACCAATATGAAGCTAAAGTGTGTAAGAGGAGAGATTGTGTGACATGTAGAGAGATTGAAGTTTGTCAAAACAAGAACACAAAGACAAGAGAGCAGCGCTTGCACTCAAAATTTTATTCTTTTTCTCTTGAATCTCTTGCAAACTTTTTCTCTCCAATTATGTGCTCCAAAAGCCTTATGAAATCAGGGGATATGTATCTATTATAATGCACAAAGACGTCCCAAAGGTAACCAAACAAACCGCCAAAAAAGGGGGAAAAACCGAGCACAAAACTGTCAAAACCGCTCTGTGTGTTGACACACACATCGACACATAAGTTACTGTAAACCTGTGTGTTGAAACATAGATTTCTTCCATGCGCTTCTGTAAAGGCTATATATCGATACATGGGCCATGTGTGTCAACACACAGCTGTTCTCCTACGGTTCTGTTGGGTTGTGTTCTGACACACATGGCCATGGATCGTCACACACCCCTAGCAAGCTTTAAGTACTTACAATACGAATTGGGACAATCTTAAACACATCTTATACACATATTAAACAAACATTTAATATATTATTCATTACGTATTTTGAAAATACATCAACACCCCACCATTTTCAAAATACAGTCAATCTCAAAATTAAAATCTCAATTAAGGGACGCCTTATTGTGCATCAATGAGAGTGTCTCCCAATTGAATCCCCAGCTAGCGAAGAGACCATACAGTTAATCGAATCAAAGATGGTAAACTAAGCTTTGAACCATATAACCCATTTGACTAACCAACTATTTAATCACGTATAAGACTTACTCCCCGTACATACCCTACAACTCCCAGATCGACACATTCATGGCCTTATGTCCTGTACCCTTCGTGAGTGCTTCAAGGTCAAACCCATAGTCAAAAATCACCTCTTTAAAGCGGCCGAACTTCAACACACACTAAGGTGGACCTCATTGATCATGTCCTTGCAACGCGACATTTAATAAGAATTTGACGCAAGTACCAAGCACTTCACACTCGGGATGGAAAATTTCTCATTTAGCGCTTATAGTCACACAGATGACAAGTCTCTCTCATTGAACCCGAGACCTAGCGTCATGCTACACGTCGAGTTGAGGGCCTATCATGGGCGACTAATAATGACAGTTTTCAATCCTATCCCTTCACTTATTTTCAGAACTAAGTCTCTAGCCAGTCCTTTCGTAAACGGATCCGCCAGATTTTTGACTTGTTCTCCCGAAGTCCACAGTGATGACACCTTCTTGTATAAGTTATCTCACTATACTATGTCTTACACCAATGTGTCTGGACTTCCCGTTATACACCTTATTGTATGCTCTAGACAGCGTAGCCTGACTATCACAGGGGATAGATGTTGGTGAGAGCGGCTTAGGCCACAAAGGTATCTCGTACAAGAGATCCTTTAACCACTCACCTCTTTAGCTGCGGATGCAAGAGCTCTAAACTCTGCCGCCATAGTAGAATCAGATATGCAAGTTTGTTCTTGGAACCCTAAGAAACCGTACCCCCATTAAGCAGGAATACAAATCTGCTTGTGGATGCATGATCCTCCACATCGAAGATCCAACTCGCATCAGAGTACCCCTCCAAAGTGGGAGGATACCCTACATAAGAAATACCATAATCCATGGTTTTCTTAAGGTACTTTAGTACACGATCCACAGCATGCCAGTATATCTTACTTGGATTGCTAGTATATCAACTTAGCTTTCTAACAGCAAAGGCTATGTCAAGCCTTGTGCTCATCATGGCATACATAAGACAACCAATGACTTAGGCATATCTCAATTGGGACACTAGAGCTCCCTCATTCGGTACTAGCTTCACACTAGGGTCCATTGGAATGGACATTGGTGCACAATCACTAAAATGGAACCTTTTTAACACATTTTCAACATATTGAGACTGCGCTAAGGAAATAGCATCACCACTCCTTACAATCCTTATACCGAAGATTACCTCCGCCTCACCCATGTCTTTCCTAACAAAGTTTTCCGAGAGAAACCGTTTAGTTGTCTCTAGTTGTTCCACATCAGTGCTGAATATCAGCATGTCAGCGATACAAACATATAATGACCCATTTGCCATTATCAAACTTGCTATAGACATATTTATCTGATTCGTTTATAATGAATCGATTATTGAGAACAAATTGATAAAATTTCTTGTGCCATTGCTTCGAGGCTTACTTTAGCCCATACAGAGAACGTATGAGCTTACATATTTTTCTCTCTTGGCCCGGAATGACAAAACCTTTCGGTTGTTCCATGTACACCTCCTCTTCTAGCTCACCATTCAGGAATGCCGTTTTGACATCTATTTGGTGAATTACTAGTTTATAAATTGAGGCAAGTGCTATCAAAACTCTTATCATCGATATTCTTGTCACGGGGGCATATGTGTCAAAGTAGTCCAACCCGTGTTTTTGGGTGAACCCTTTAGGTACCAATCGGGCCTTGAACTTATCTATCATTCCATCAACTATCATCTTCTTTTTGAAAATCCATTTACACCCAACGGGCTTGTTTCCTAGTGGAAGATCCACTAATACCCATGTATTATTACCCATGATGGAATCCATCTCATCATTCACCGTCTCTCGCCAAAAGGAGGTGTCATGCGGCTTCATCGCCTCAGCAAATGTCATGGGATCAGCTTCCATGACACAACAATATGAAGCTACTTAGTTTATATCGTTCCTCAAACCTTCTACCAAAAATGTGTAGAAGTCTGAAGTGAAAGATTCCTTTTTCTTTGATCTCTTACTCCTTCGGAATGCTAGAGCATTCTCAGGGACTTTTTCCCTCTCATGATGACCATCACCACTTGAGATTGGAATGTCACTCTCAACCGGCACATAATCCCTTGGTCTAGGGATAGAGGTAAATCGATTTTCATCAAAGACGTCATCTCTTGATTCTATTAGTGTATTAACATTGATATGATTGTTAGACTCAATTACATAGAATCGATACGCCTTACTATGAGGCGCACATCTAACAAAGATGCAATCAATGCCTCTTTCACCTAACTTCTTACATTAAGGCTCAAGGATTTTAACAGCTTCCCTACACCCCGCACTTTTAGATAATTCAAATTAGGAGCTCGTTTGTTCCATAATTCACACGAGGTTATTTTATTTTTCTTGTTTGGAACTCTATTCAATATGTGAATTTTGACAGAAATTGTATATGTTGATTTTGAAAGAAATTTCAACTCTTATGATTTGAGATATAATGATTTATATGTGAATTTGAGGTTTAAATGTGTAAATTTTGGAAGAATTGGTAGTTCTGATTTTGTGAAAGAAATTGTTGTGAACTTGTGATTTAAATTGAAAGATTTTTATAAGAAAAGCTTACAGATAACTACGTTGACCCTTCGAAGTCTATCGATGATAGAATGTGAAATGTGAAAAGTCGATCTGTGACCCTATCGCGGGAATAACACCGGCACATAGATCTATGTTCGATCCTGTTGGATCTGTCGACTTAGAACCGGTTCGAATATGTGAAATGTGAACATCGATCTGTGACCCTGTCACGGGAATAATACCGGCCGTAGTATTCGATGCGTCTGTAAGTTTTGCCAAGAGAGATCTTGTAAATAAGAGATATGTGCTACCATAATGTGAATTTTTCTGATAAATTGATTTTACTGGTTTTTAATTGGGATTCTATCCATTTTAAATAATATGTCTGATCCGGGTAGGGAGTGTAATGTACTTACTGAGCATATTGTTTGCTCACCAAATTCGTTTATTTTCCAGGTTAGTAACCCATGTCAAGTTCCTGAAGGAAGGAATGATGAAGCAGCTTACTATCTCAAGAACTTGTTTGTTTTGCGTAGTTAAATAATAAATGAATTTTGTAGTAGCATATCAAAGACTACTTAGGATGTTGTAATTTTAAGCTTCCACTCTACTAGTATTAAAATGTTAGTTTGATGTATTTGAGACTATGTTTTATATAAGAACGGTTTATGAATTTTGAGGAATTAGATTACAAATATTCGGGCTTCGTATTATAATGGGGGGATCCGTTATAGTACGGCCGTGTAGTGCCCTTTAACTTAAGCCTATTCGGTATTAGCGTCTGGGGGCATTACATAAAGTGGTATCAGAGCCCGGTTTATGAATTTTGAAGAAATTTAAGTGTGAAGGTCTGAACACTAGGTTATGAATTTTGGGAAATTTTAGTGAGAACCCTAGGTTATTGAGAAATTTAAGTGCTGAAGTGAGAGCCTTAGATTATGAACCTTGGGAAATTTAACTAATAGGATGAGAACTTGGTTTATTAATGTTGAGGAAATATAGTTGACTATTTGAATTGGTAACTTCAACTAAATTGGAGTTTGAAAATTATTTAACAACAAGATTTCTTATGTAATTTGAGTGAAGGTGAAAATGAGTGACATGAGCGAAACATTGGCGTCCCTGAAAAGAAAGAGGACCGTGAAGGGAAAAAGCAGGGTTCCACCCCCAATCGAGGAACACCTTAGTGAATCGGAGAATGATACAGAAGAGAAGCACCCTGATGCGGAACGTGTCCCACAACAGATCAGACCCACTGGTTAAAACGGCCAGAACTCGGGTGATTCCTCTGATCAGTTTGATGTTGCAACAATGCACCAGCTCATGGTTAATCTCTTACAACTTCAACAACAAGTTCAAGTTGTGCCTCCTCTCACTGGACTCAATGAAGAGACTCCCTTCGAAAGGTTGTCAAAGTTGAGAGCCTGAAGTTTGAAGGAGCATATGACCCTCTAGAAGCTGAAAAATGGATATGGGAGATGGAGACCTTGTTTGAGGCAATGTCAATAGCCGACGATGATAAGGTTCAAGCAGCCACCCCATTTCTTAAGGGGAATGCAGAGTTCTGGTGGACTACAGTCAAGGTAGCATATCAGAACGCTACTGACCCTTTGGGTTGGGAGAGGTTTAAAGAGACCTTCTACAACCAGTTCTTCCCTGAAGCGTTGAGAATGAAGAGAGAAAATGAATTCTACGAGCTAAGATAAGGAGAGCAAATGACGGTGTTGCAATATGATAACAAGTTTCATGAATTGAGACATTTTAGCCCAAGCATCGTGGCATCAGAGACAAGTAAAGCAAATAGGTTTGAAAGGGGATTGTTTCCTCGCATTAGGAGGCGTCTATCAAGTGTCATCTTCGAGAGATACAAGGAGGTCCTTGAACGTGCTTTAAAGGTTGAAGCAGATCTGAAGTAGGAAGGGCAGGAATATGCTACAAAGAAAAGGCCATCAGACGGAAAATTTCAGGGAGGAAAGCCTCAACGGTCTGGTGGCAATGACAACAGGTTTCGTACAAAGAATCCAGAGAGCTCTAACACTAGATTCAGAAGATGCAAACACTGTGGTAAGGAACATTCTAGTGAATGCCACAGAAAGTTAGGGGTGTGCTTCGGGTGTAAGGAGATAGGACACATAGCCCGTAATTTTCCTCTCAAGAATGGTACTAAGAATAGAACCAGTAATGACAGACAGGGACCTCAGGGTAACACCAAAGTTTTTGCTATGATTCAGAAGGACGAGACTGCTAGTGACCGTGCGGTGACAGGTACCCTTTCTATCAATTCTACTAATGCGCATGTATTATTTGACACCGGGGCCTCCCATTGTTTTGTGGCCAAGAAGTTTGCCTCTAAGTGGACTTGTGAGTCGAAACTACTAGATGAACACTTTTGTGTGATAACCCCGGTGGGGTATGATGTGATTGCTAATCTTGTGTGTGAGGACTGTGCGATTACGATAGGCGATATGAAGTTAGTGGCAGACCAAAATTGGCTATGGAGATTCTGCGCGGTCAGAAATTCATACAGACACAAAGGGGTTCGACAGGAAAGTCGCTTCGATTCAATCCATTCTTGGGGTCTCTTAGATATGGAGGAATTTGATGTGACTTTAGGGATCAATTGGCTGTCTTCTTATCACGCATATATAGACTGTTTCGAAAAAATGGTAGGGTTTCAGATTTCTAACCAACCAAAGTTTGCTTATCATGGGAATGGGTGAAATCCTCCTATGGGAAGTAAAGACTCTAAGACTTCTACTAGGACGATTTCGGCCCTAAATGCTAGAAGGTCCCTGAGGAAGGAATGTCGAGGATTCCTTTGTCACGTTTTTGACAGTAGGAGGGACGACGTAAAGTTGGATGGTATTCCCATTGTTAGGGAATTTCGTGGGTTCTTTCCAGAAGACTTGTGCGGTTTACCTCCAAGTAGGGAAATCGAGTTTGAAATTGATCTAGTACCTGGTAGTGGACCTATATCCAAAGCTCCTTATGGAATGGCTCCCTCTGAACTACGAGAATTGAAGGTATAACTCCAGGAATTGTTAGATAAAGGCTTCATCCGACCAAGTGTCTCGCCATGGGGCACTCCAGTATTGTTTGTGAAGAAGAAGGATGGCAGTATGAGGTTGTACATTAACTACAGAGAATTGAATAAGGTGTCTATTAAGAATAAGTACCCCTTGCCTCGAATTGATGACTTGTTTGATCAACTTCAAGGTGCTAAGGTCTTTTCTAAGATTGACCTACGATCTGGTTATCATCAACTAAAGATCAAAGAGAAGGATGTGGCTAAGACTGCTTTTCGAACCAGGTATGGCCATTATGGATTTTTTGTTATGTCGTTTGGGCTGACAAATGCACCTGCTGCTTTTATGGATTTTGATGAACAGGGTGTTTCGACAATACCCAGATCGATTCATTGTCGTATTCATAGATGACATACTGATCTACTCTAAGAGTAGGGAAGAGCACGAGGAACATCTGAAGATGGTATTACAAAACCTACATGAGTACCGGTTGTATGCCAAGTTGAGTAAGTGTTAATTTTGGCTTGCTAGAGTGGCATTCTTAGGCCATGTGATATCCAAAGATGGGATCTCAGTGGACCCAAGAAAGATTGAAGCAGTATTGGAATGGAATCCACCTACAAATGTAATAGAGATTCGAAGCTTCTTGGGACTGGCGGGTTACTATAGAAGATTCATTAAGGGGTTGTCGCAGATTGCACTTCCCCTCACCCATTTGACTCAAAAAGGAGTTAAGTTCGAATGGACCGATGAATGTGAAAGAAGCTTTCAAGAGTTGAAGAAGAGGTTAGTATCCGCCCTCGTACTTGCAATACCTACAGATGAGGGCAACTTTGTCATTTACATTGACGCTTCAAAGAAAGGGCTAGGTTGTGTATTAATGCAAGATGAGAAGGTGATAGCCTATGCGTCCCGACAATTAAAGCTTCATGAAAAGAATTATCCAAACCACGACTTGGAGTTAGCGGCGGTGATATTCGCTTTGAAGATCTAGAGACATTACCTTTATGGACGATCTTGCCAGATTTATACAGACCACAAAAGCTTGAAATATTTGTTTACTCAAAAAGAGTTAAACTTGAGGCAAAGGAGATGGTTGGAGTTGATCAAGGACTATGATGTGACCATTAACTACCATTCTGGAAAAGCAAATGTAGTTGCAGATGCACTAAGCAGGAAGTGAGTGGGCAACTTAGCCGCCCTTATCACTTCTCAGCCTCAGCTACTCAGACACTTGAAAGAAATGCAAATTGAAGTGTACATCCATGATAAAAAGAGTGGTGTTTTGGCTAATCTGGTTGCACAACCGTCTTTATTAGAAAAGATCAAGACTGCGCAGCAGCACGACCCCTTTTTGATAAAGATGAATAGTAAGACGTCCAATGGAGAATCTTCAAACTTCCTATGCATGATGATGGAGCATTGTACTTTAGAGATAGATTATGTGTACCTAGCAATCCAGCAATTAAGAAAGATATCATGGGAGAAGCACACAATTCTTTGTTACAAACCGAAAATCCAAGACTTGAATTTAATTGTGCTTTTTGGCAGGAAAATCTGGAGGGAATTTAAATCTGTTAAAAATCTGTTTGGTTGCTGCTGTTCTGCATATTCTGTTCTGCTGCTGGCTGCTATGCACGTTGCTACACTACTGCTGCTTGTTATTTGCTGTTAATTGGCGCCAAAATTAATAACTTGAACATTAGTTAGTTTACATTCTACAGTGTTCCAAGGATTGTCTAGGTACATTGCATTTACTTGCTTAGTTTGCTATAAGCAGTGCTTCAGCTGTAATAATCAGGGCATTCAATGAAATATCTGAAATATTAATCTCAATTGAGATTCTACTTCGCTTTCTCATCTCGTTTTCCCTTCTTTCTCTCATCTAACTCTAAACTCTACTTTCTCATCTTAAATTTCCCTTCTATCTCATCCCATATTCTCAACCTATCCAAAATTATATTAGTCTACGTTCGTGGATCAAGCCCGAGCGTAACAATTGGTATCAGAGCCTAGCTACGATCGAGTGCGTAATCTCAAAAAAAAAAAAAAAAAAATTTCAGAAACTCAGTCCAGTGCTGAAGTCCAGTTCCAGCGCAGAATTCAATTAGAAAAATCAGTTCGGTTACAATAATTTGATCAAGATCCACTCAGATTTTTGCTTCATAAATCTTGATCTGGAAGTTGCCGAGGACAAGATTGCAGTGAAGTGCGTGTTTTGTTCAGCTATTTGATCGATCCCGCACCTTCTGTCAACAGCTCGAATTGATCAAGATCATAACTGATCAGGTGCATAGCAGTTCAGGTTCAGATTCAATCAGAATCTGGAACATCTTGCGGTTGAACTTGTGAATGGAGTCCAATGCTGTGGTGATGTCTGGGGGAGTTCTCACGCATGCTGCGGCTGCTCATTCAGCAGCAAATCCAACATATGCAGAGGTGGCTGGTGCATCGATTAATAACCATCAGGAGCTTACTGACAAGGTTGAGCTGCTGAGTACTAAGTTCGATCAGCAAATGACCGAGATCAGGTAGCAAAATGATAGCATTCAGCAAATGTTAAGGTTGTTCTTGGAAAGAGACGCAAGTAAGGAGGATCGGTTACAACAAATTGAAGATAAGATGGTACATTTGCAAGCTCAAGTTGATAAATGGGGAGAACATAATCAAGGCAACGAGAAACTTGTGTCACAACAATTACAAGCTTTGGAAGAAAAGATTAGTGATAATGTGAAACATCAACTTCAAGAAATAAGTGGAAGGATTGATGCTCATTTAAACCGACAATTACAAAATTTTGAAGAGTGGTTTAATGAGATTAACAAACAAGCAATTGATGATCGAGTGAGTGAACAATTGGCAACGTTGCAAAATCAGGTGCAAGGGATGAATGTAGGTGCAAATGGAGGAGGATTGTTGCCTTTAAGTCAGATTTTGAGAGCTTCAAATTTGCCTCAAACTCAAACACCGAATGTTGGAATCCCTCAACAAGTCGAGACACATGGAGCTGTTGCAGAACCGACGCAATCAGGTGCAGACCGAGCTAATTGAGGAATGTCATCAAGATTGATGGCCTTCATGAGCAAGCTAATGATCCGAGGCAAAGCCGAGATGAAAGTATGATTTTTGGACCTAAAGATCACCCTCCCGATCCACCCTACCGACCTGTGGATGCTGCTGTACCAAACAGGTTCAAATCTGCAGAGACAGTGCACTTTGATCCGAATCAGTTTCTGCCGGTTGGATCGAATGCCGAATTTTGTGTTCCGGGTGCAAGATCGGTTCAACAGCCTCAAAAGGGATGGAATGCAGCTGAATTGGTTCCAAACTTAAGCAATGAAGGCACTTATGGAAATAGACACAATAACTTCCGACAACCTCGAGTTCAACTTGAAAATTTTGATGGGAAGCAACCTCACTCGTGGATAAGAAGATGCGAGCGATATTTCCATTTCTACTCCATTTCCGATGATCAAAAGTTGGACTTGGCCGCGGTTTATCTCCAAGGGGATTACGAAGTGTGGTTTTACAGTCTATTAAGGAGCACTCCCGCTCTTACTTAGGACGAGTTCGTGACCGAGTTATGTGAGCGCTATGGTGATGAAGAAGTGGGTGATGTCCTGGAAAGCTTCAACAAGCTAACTTAAGTCACTACCGTGAAGGATTACATGACGAAGTTTGAAAATCTCCGACCCAGTATGATTACAATTGCACCTCGAGCCCCTGAGTCCTTTTATGTCTCGAGCTTCATCAGTAGATTAAAGCCTAAAATCAAGAATTTGGTGAAGGCGCTTGATCCTACTTCCTTGTCACAAGCTTTTGCAAAAGCAAAACTGATTGAGGCTTCAGATTTAACATTTCTCGATCGGTCCAAGCATCGGGAAGAAAACTTCCAGCATCAATACAAGGGGTTAGACTACAAAAGATTAGATGGGCATAAAGATCCTCTAAACATTGAGAAGGAGCCTCAAAACCGCTGTTTTAAATGCTATCAACCTTATGTACCCGACCATAGGTGCAATCCTAAGCTTCTCATGATGGCTAGGGGAGTTGATGTTGAAGGACAATTCGAAAGCGATGAAGATGACGTTGAAATTGAAGAGTTAGATCAGGACAATGGCAGCAAGGATGAAGTGGATCCAATAGCTCGAAGGAAAGAACTGCGCGACCTTACTATGAAATTGTACAAGTCCAAAAAACTCCAGTTTCGGAAGGGCAATGCCTCCAACAAGTGATTTCCAAGACTCGTTCTCTTTCATTCTTGAGGACAAGAATGTTTTCAAGGGGAAGGGAATGTTACAAATCGAAAATCCGAGACTTGAATTTAATTGGGCTTTTTGGCGGGAAAATCTGGAGGGGATTTAAATCTGTTAAAAATCTGTTTGGTTGCTGCTGTTCTGCATATTCTGTTCTGCTGCTGGCTGCTATGCACGTTGCTACACTGCTGCTGCTGTTATTTGCCATTAATTAGAGCCAAAATTAATAATTTGAACATTAGTTAGTTAGTTTACATTCCAGGGTGTTCCAAGGATTGTCTAGGTACATTGCATTTACTTGCTTAGTTTGCTATAAGTAGTGCTTCAGCTGTAATAATCAGGGCATTCAATGAAATATCTAAAATATTAATCTCAATTGAGATTCTACTTCTCTTTCTCTTCTCCTTTTCCCTTCTTTCTCTCATCTAACTCTGAACTCTACTTTCTCATCTTAAATTTCCCTACTATCTCATCTCATATTCTCAACCTATCCAAAATTATATTAGCTTACGTTCGTGGATCAAGCCCGAGCGTAACATTCTTGCTATTCGGTACACCCTGGAGGCATGAAGATGTATCGAGACCTGAAAAGCTACTTCTGGTGGAGGGACATGAAGCGAGATATTGCTGAGTTTGTGGCTAAGTGCTTGATCTGTCAACAAGTAAAGGCCGAGCACCAAAAGCCTGGTAGATTATTGCAGTCATTAGAAGTGCCCGAGTGGAAGTGGGATCGAATTTCTATGGATTTTGTTGTTGGTCTACCAAGAACGATTAGGAAGAATGATGCGATTTGGATCGTTGTGGATAGACTTACGAAAAGTGCACATTTCCTTCCTATTAGATTAAACGCTCCATTAGATAAGTTGGCAAAGTTATACATTGATGTTGTGATGCGTTTGTATGGTGTGCCAATTGAAATTGTTTCTGACAGAGACCCGAGGTTTGTGTTAAGGTTTTGGGAGAGTCTGCAGAAAGACTTGGCAACTAACCTGAGTTTGAGTACCGCTTACCACCCTCAAATAGATGGACCGACTGAGAGGACTTTTTAGACATTGGAGGACATGCTACGTGCCTGTGTTATAGACTTTGGGGGTAGTTGGAATGACTACATGAGTTTGGTAGAGTTTGCCTATAACAACAGCTACCATTCTAGTATTGGGATGGCACCATATGAAGCCTTGTATGGGCGAAGATGCAGAACTCCGTTGTTCTGGAATGAGGTTGGAGAAAGGAAACTGTTAGGTCCTGAAATTGTACAAGACGCTGAAGAAAAGATCAAGCTAATCAGAAAGAGAATGAAGATAAGTCAAGACAGGCAGAAAAGTAGGGCAGATAAGCATAGAAGACTATTGGAGTTTTCAGTAAGTGAACATGTTTACCTAAAGGTATCTCCAACTAAAGGTGTGATGAGGTTTGGAAGGAGGGGTAAGTTAAGTCCGCGCTTTATAGGACCATTTGAGATTTTGGCAAAAGTTGGGGACGTGGCTTATAAAGTAGCCTTACCACCGGAACTGTCTAGAATACATAACGTATTCCATGTTTCTCAATTGAGGAAGTATATTTCTGACCCTTACCGCGTGATACGACACGAACCATTACAAGTACAAGAAGACCTGACTTATGAAGAACATCCGGTTCGCATAATCGATCAGAAAGAGCAAAAGTTAAGACACAGGACGATCTCATATGTCAAAATTCAATGGAGCAATCACACTCCTAGAGAAGCAACTTGGGAGACAGAAGAAGACATGAGAAGAAAATACCCGAAATTATTCAAAAACGAAGGTAAGTTTTGAGGACGAAACTTTGGTTTAAGGGGGTGAGGATGTAATACCCAGCCTGATTAAATTAGGCTCGGTAGTATAATATGTGAAATTTAGAGTATTTAAATTAGGTTAAAACTCGCTATTATTTCAATTAAGTTACGAAAAAAAAAGAAGAAAAAAAGATATAAATAAATAAATAAAATATAAAACCAGAAAAAAAAGGAAAAATAATAATAATAAACCCCCCCTGTGCGTCTCTCTCTCTCCCTCACCGGCTCCCCTTTCCCCACGCATTTTCTCTCTCTCCTCTACCGTCCTCCGCTCGCCTCTACCGTCCTCACCGGTGCCGCCACCACCTCACTGTACTGCCGGTACCACTACTGTCACCATCCCACCACGATACCGTCCCTACCACCGCGGTATTACTCCAACCACCGCGGTACCACCTGACCCACCCCGGTACGGCTCGACCGTGGTACCGCCTACCATCGTCGACCACCACGGTACCGCGCACCACCACCGTACCGTTTGACCTCCAGGGGTCTATAAATATCCCAACCCTCAACCCCTCAAGCCTCACACCACCCACCCCACAACTCTCTCTCTCCTCTCAGTTTTCTCTCTCTAACACTCACGACTCTCTCTCCTCGCCTTGTCAGTGCCGCCACGTCGCCGGTACAACTCCGGCCGCCTTGCCGGTGCCCCCACCACGCCGGTACAGCTCATACCACCTCGCCGGTGGCTTAGAAGCTAAATTTGTTGGATTTAAGCTAGTGAAGGTAAGTATATTACTCCCCCTACTTGTTTGTAAAATATGGAAAAAAAATATGCTTTACATGGTTTGATAAGACTTATATTTGAATTATTTGTTAGTTTGATAAAATAGGTTGAGGCATCTGTACTTAGTTAACTATGTGATTTTTACTCTTGTGATTTGAGTTATACTGATTTATACGTTAAGTTGATATTGAAATATGTGAATTTTGACAGAAATTGTATATGTTGATTTTGAAAGAAATTTCTACTCATATGATTTGAGATATAATGATTTATACGTGAATTTGATGTTTAAATGTGTAAATTTTGGAAGAATTGGTAGTTATGATTTTGTGAAAGAAATTGTTGTAAACTTGTGATTTAAATTGAAAGATTTTTATAAGAAAGGCTTACAGATAACTACGTTGACCCTTCGAGGTTTATCGACGATAGAATGTGAAATGCGAAAAGTCGATCTGTGACCCTATCGCGGGAATAATACTGGCACATAGATCTATGTTCGATCCTGTTGGATCTGTCAACTTAGAACCGATTCGAATATGTGAAATATGAACGTCGATCTGTGACCCTGTCGCGGGAATAATACCGGCCGTAGTATTCGATGCGTCTGTAAGTTTTACCAAGCGAGCTCTTGTAAATAAGAGATATGTGCTACCATAATATGAATTTTTCTGATAAATAGATTTTATTGGTTTTTAATTGGGATTATATACATTTTTAAACAATATGCCCGATCCGGGTAGGGAGTGTAATGTACTTACTGAGCGTGTTGTTTGGTCACCCAATTCATTTATTTTTCAGATTAGTAACCCATGGCAAGTTCCTGAGGAAAGGAATGATGAAGCGGCTTACTATCTCAGGAACTTGTTTATTTTTGTGTAGTTAAATAATAAATGATTTTGTAGTAGCATATCAAAGACTACTTAGGATGTTGTAATTTATAGCTTCCGCTCCACTAGCATTAAAATGTTGGTTTGATGTATTTCAGACTATGTTTTATATAAGAACGGTTTATGAATTTTGAGGAATTAGATTAGAAATATTCGGGCTTCCTATTATAATGGGGGGATCCGTTATAGTATGGCCGTGTAGCGCCCTTTATCTTAAGCCTGTACGGTATTAGCGTTTGGGGACGTTACAGTCGGAGCATTCCAAATTTGACTAAGGGCCCTTTTTTTAGGAAAGGCCGAAGTAGAAGCATGGATTCTTCTACTCTCTTGGGACTTAGTACAACACAAAGAAGCATAGCCTTGCTTAACTTTATAGACCCCTTTAGAATCCCACTTCCAAATCAAACGATCTTGCACACTTGGGTCAGATATAGGGATAGAACGAATAATATTGACCATGTCGCAACGAAAGAAGGACCGAAGAGAATCAATATTCCACTATTTGGAAGAGGAACAAACCCGACCCATCTAAATGCCCTAACCCGCAGCCTCAATAGAACGCACAGGCTGATTAAACTCACCACCATCCAAACTATATCGGATCCAAATATCCTCCCAGATACGTACCCTTCTCGCGTTGTTAAGTTCCATCTTAAACCTTTCTTAAGGAAGTCACGAGCCTCAATCATGCTATGCCAAAACTAAGAAGGTCTAAAACCAATTCTTGCACCAAGGAAGTCACCATCAGGGAAATAAAGACCCTTAAAGACTCGAACCCAAAGAGAATTAGGATCATTAAGGATTCTCCAAGCTTGATTGGCAAGTAAAGCAAGGTTCATTCCCTCCATATCTCTAAATCCCAAACCACCAAGGCTCTTAGATTAAGAGATTTTATTCCAGCCCACCCAATGGATATGGTTGGCATCATTCACTTCCCTCCTCCACCAAAATTTAGCAAGGAGGCTATTAATTTTCGGGGGAAAAAGATTTAGGAATTTTGAAATAATGAAGAACATGTTGAGGGATGGCAGATAGAATCGACTTAATGAGAATTTCCTGGCCCGCATGCGAAAGGAGAGAGGATTTCAATCCTTGAACTTTTTTCCGAATACGATCAATCAAATAACCTCAAGGACAATTTTTATCACCCTCCAAAGCAACTGAATACCTAGATACTTATCATTTAAGTCAAGAGCACAAACTCCAAATTCACCAAGAATCTCTCTTCTTAGCTCCTGGGAAGCATTGGAAGGGAAGAAAGCGGTGACTTGTTAAAATTGACCTTTTGACCTGCAGCCCTGCAAAAAAGATGAATGACTATCTTAACATAATGAATCACATCAATATCGACCTCACAAAAAAGAAGATAATCATCAACAAAAAATAATTAAGAGATGGGGGAAGCATGACCTGATAAGTGAAAAGGTCGTCAATAACCCTTCTCAACAACATAGTTTATTAATCTAAAAAATAATTCTATAATCAAAATAAAAAGATAGGGGAAAAGGGGAGCCTCCCTATTTGAGCCCTCTAGCAATACAAAAAGACTTCGATTGGACCCCATTGACCACCAGGCTAACAAAAATAGAACGAACACAGGCCATAACCCATGACACAAAGGTAGGAGCAAAATCGAACCACAACAAAAGAACTTCCAGGCAATCCCATTTAACTTGTTCGTATGCTTTGAAGAGGTCGATTTTTAAAGCCATTGCCTTAGGATTTCCCCTTTTTTTCCTTTTTAAGGCATGAAACACTTCGTAAGCAATGGTAATACTATCCTGAATTCTTCTATTCTGAGCAAAAACACCTTGAACTAGGAAAATAAGACTATGGAGGACAAGTTTGAATCTATTAGAAATAATTTTGGAGATGATTTTGTAGATAAAGTTACAAAGACTAATGGGACGAAACTGGGAAATAAATTTGGGATTTTGGACTTTTGGGATGAGAATAAGGTTAGTATGGTTAAATGATTTAAGGAGGGAACCAGACCCAAAAAAAGTAAACATAGCCTCACAAATATCATTACCAAAAATACGCAAAAAGTTTTGTAAGAAATACCTAAAAAGCCATCAGGATTGGGAGCCTTAAAGCTGCTAAGTTGATCCACTGCTTCTCTCACTTCCGAGGCAAGCATAGGAGCCAAGAGAGACATATTATAGGAGTCAGACATTGAATGTGGAATCACTAATAAAGCTTCCTCAAGGCCGACACTGTTATCGATTACAAAAATTGACTGAAAATTGGCTCAGGACAAGGTTCTAAATCTTCTCCTCCTCATCCACCCAATTACCATTCGGATCATTAAGTCTCATAATGCGATTGCGATATCTCTGGACAAGCATGGAAGCATGGAAAAAATGAGTATTTCTATCTCCAAGGGAGAGTCAATTGACTCTAGATCTTTGCTTTCAGTAGTGTTCCTCTTCTTCCCTGATTTTATTAAGCTTCAGAAGAAGATCATCCTCTTCCCTTCTATCATGCATGAAAGATGATCAACTCTGAATTTTAGTCAATCTATTGTTAATATGTTCCACTTCCCCAAGAGTAGAATGCCTCTTAATCGTGCTCCACTTCATCAAAACTGTTGCGTAATGGGAGAGCTTAGAGTTGAAACCCACCATTCCACCTCTAAAGGGAGAAAACCTCTAGCCCTTAATCAACGAGGGCCTATAATCATCCTGAATAATCCATTTGGACTCAAACTTTAAACAAAACTTAGGCTTTCTCTTAGCACCATCCAAAGAGATCAAAAGAGCCGAATGGTCAGATTGAACAACCGGGAGAAGAGAAACTTCACCATTTGTAAACAAGTTCAACTAGGGTAAATTTAACAGCGGCTTTATATAGTTTTTTCTTTAACATGACATACACCACCCTGCTTACTAGACCATAAGTACCGGCATCCCTTTGAATCAGGTTCAACAAGACCATAATCATCATAGAAATTTTGAAGCCAGCTGAATTGGGACAAAGTCATGGGCACATAACTAACTTTATTAGATGAAAGAGCAAGAGCAATAAAATCCTTAGATATAGCAAATGGGTCCACAACCCACGAAAATCCTCCTTAAGTTCAGCCCAAAGAACACTTCTTCTAGCTTGCTCAGGCTCACCATGAATCAACACTTGCATGCAAACCTTTCCTGAATTTAAGACTTCAACCCAGGTAAGTAAGAAAAGACTAAAGGACCTAAGAATAGTCACATTCACAACATCATTCCAAAATAAATCGAGGCCACCAATCATCCCTATTAGATCAACACAATACCAATTCGGAAAACCTCGTTGCCTAGCAATCACGAGCATTTTATCCTCCTTTTGCTTAGTCTCCATAAGAAAGACTAAGCAAGGCCTAAAATGATTTATCAGCCCCCTAAGGGCTCGATCTGTCCGAGATTGGCCACATCTGCAGCAGTTTTAACAAATAATATTCATGGTTGGTGAGGCAATTATTCCAGGACAATCGCTGCAAACCTATCAACCTCATCAACAATCATACCTAACACCTCATTGAGGACTAATTTGGTCGGTGAATCCATTGGGAAAGAGTTGGCCTCAGAAACTAGCGAATCAGATTGGTCAACTCTTCCCTTTATCTAACACTGCTTTATCACTAGATTTCTCTTCCCAAGATGGATTTGAGATCTCCGAGATAGAAACCCCTCTAAGAGAAGGGCAGAGAATTTCCTTTATAGCCGATGTAATAAAAGTCAGAGTGTTCTTATCCAAAATTTTATATGAAGTAAGCTCTTCCTCTCTAATGTTTCTGACCCTCACAATCGAGTGAGATAACTGGGACCTAGGATGAGAAGATTCAACACCAGGGATAGAAAAACAAAACATCTCAAAGGTCACCTTTTCAGCTTGGAATTCAGTAGTCCTCAAGGAGCCATTGAACCTCTCTGAGGATGACGCAACACTTCTTAACGGACATCTCTTGTTAATATGTCCAATCCGGCCACACACATACCTCTAATCAGGCAATCTCTCATATTTATTTTGAATCAATAGATCTTCTTTAGTCAATCTACTTAATAGAAAACCTCTCCTCAATGGTAAATTTGTTTCCATGGGAACCTTGACTCTCCTAAACTTACACCAAAGCATATTATTATTCATTTCTTCATCAGCCTTCACCACAGCTGGGAAAAGTCCAGCAAATTTTAGGTTATTATTTTTCGACATAAGTTTGAGGGGCAGCCCATGAATCTAGACCCAAAACTCAGTTAAGGTAAAATCAATTTTAGTAAAAGAAACATGACCATCCCAATCTTTGAGCACAAGTCGAGCATTGTTTATAGACTAGTGTCCTTTGTTAAGGATCTTCACCTTATCCTCTTTGCACTAAAAGCGAAACAGAAACATATTATCATCAGTCTCTTGGATTTGAATTCTATCTTAAAGAGCCTATTGTCACGGGATGACTAAATTCCTAAGTCCAAGTCCGGTGATGCCACTCAATGTCACTCAGAAAAGTCCCTAATCGAGTCAAGCGTCCAAATCTCCTTGCAACGGTAAGGAATCCACCCAGAGTCCCTAAGTCTCGTTTGTTTAGTAGTTCGATTGGAAAGTGAATAATGGAATAAAGATGATTGAATTACACTCACACTCTCACACGGTATTTTTATGGAAGATCAATGATACAAATGGCAATATGAAGAACACATAAGCACACGTACACAACCTTTGTGGGTAAAGGGAAAATTACCCTTTTCATTGGTGCTTGGCACCTATTTATATTGCACTTAAAAGGAAACCGGTACAATGTACATGAAAGGCATAAACAACCAAATACATCCTCTCCTAAAATCTAGCCTAATTACACGCCTAAAAATCAGGAAATAACCACCTTATCCAACCACCTAAAACTGCCTTAACCTCCCTAAGTGTCACGTCACACATCCAAGTAATTACACACGTGGATTTTGCTTAATTACACGTAGGAAATTGCAAATTACAAGTAAATTAAATACAAGTATTACATACACAAAATACATAGTATAAAAAGTACTAAAAATTCTACAAACTAAGGCGGCGGGTGACACTCTCCCCCACCAAAGCCATTAACGCCCTCGTCAATGTGATGCAGAGTTGAAGGCTTCAATCTCCTTCTGATACTGCCACAAATCATCCTCTTTCTCCCAGCTCGCTTCCGCTACTGGTTGTCCCTTCCAATGGATGAGGTACTCCGTGTACCGAGGCACACCCCTGCACCTCACGGCCCTGTTGGCCAGAATCTGTTCCAGGCCCCTGGCATAGGACACTGTCACAGCCGTAGGGGCACGCTGTGTCACGCCCCGGTCCGGCTCTTCCGAGTCTTGATTATATGGCTTCAAGTAGCTCATGTGAAAGACTGGATGAATCTTCAGCTTGGGTGGTAGCTCCACCCTATAAGACACTTTCCCTACCTTAGCAATAATAGGAAAAGGGCCTTCATACCTATGCATAAGCCCCTTGTGCACCTCACGAAACACTTTGAATTGTTGAGGCAACAACTTCACCATGACCATGTCCCCAATCCTAAACTCTAGGTGTCTCCGCTTAGTGTCGGCCCATTTCTTCATCTTGCGCTGGGCCCGGCTTAGGTAAGCCTTGGCCATCTCAAGCCTCTCCTGCAAGTCCCTCACTGTCTGAAACGCAACAGGGCTGGCCCCCGTATACCCGAATGTCACTGCCTGTGGTGTCAAAGGCTGCTGACCCGTGGCTAGTTCAAACGGGCTGTGCCCCGTGCTCTCGCTGCGCTGCAGGTTGAAGGAAAACTGGGCAATGTCAAGCAACCATGCCCAGTCCCTCTGGTTGGCAGTCACATAGTGTCTCAAGTACAACTCCACTAAGGCATTCACTCTCTCGGTTTGCCCATCCGTTTGAGGATGAAAGCTCGTGGAATAATGGAGGTTTGAGCCCATTAATTCGAAAAGCTCACTCCAAAATTTACCCGTAAACCTAGGGTCCCTATCACTAATGATACTTCTAGGCAAACCCCAATACTTGACCACATACTTGAAAAACAAGCGGGCGGCCTCAACGGCCTTGCAATCCTTGGAGGCTGCAATGAATGTCCCATACTTTGTCAAACGATCTACTACAACCATAATAGAACCCATACCTTCAGAGTTTGGCAAAGCAGAGATGAAGTCCATGGATATGCTCTCCCACGGACGGGTAGGTACGAGCAGAGGCTCAAGCAACCCAGCCGGTGTCTTCAACTCAGCCTTGTCCTGTTGACAAATAAGACATGTCTTGACAAACACCTCTACGTCGTCCCTCATCCTAGGCCAGTAAAAGTTTTCCGCCAAAAGCGCCGTTGTCCTCTCGATCCCCAGGTGCCCAGCCCAAGGCGTGTCATGACATTCCTTGAGTATGTCACGCCTCAGGTTGGCCCACCTAGGCACATACACCCGACGGCCCACTGTGAACAACAGCCCATTGTCAGGCCAAAACCTGCGTGTCTGACCCTGTGCCGCAAGCCCTGACATAGTCTGACCCCAAGGGTCCCGTGTCATACCCTCCCTGATCTTGTCCAGGACCGTGCCCTGGACGGCACTGACAGCAGCCAACCCATGCCTGCGACTCAGCGCGTTTGCCACTACGTTTCCCATTACCCGGTTTGTATTCCATGACATAATCGAACTCCGCCAGGAAGTCCTGCCACCGGGCCTGTTTCGGACTGAGTTTCTTGTGATTTTGAAAGTAACTCGTAGCCACATTATCGGTCTTAATCACAAACTTACTCCCCAACAAGTAGTGACGCCAAATTCTTAGACAATGAATTATGGCGATCATCTCCTTGTCATGAACGGCATAACGGCGTTCCGTGTCATTGAGTTTTCTGGACTCGAATGCCACGGGGTGTCCTTGTTGCATCAAAACCCCTCCTATTGCATAATCCGAAGCATCGGTATGAACTTCAAACGGCAAAGCAAAATCAAGTAGACAAAGGACCGGCTCCTCCATGACGGCCCTCTTGAGATCCATAAAGGCATTGACAAGCATCATCCCAATGCCACGGCACCTTCTTTCTAAGCAGATTGGTTAGGGGCGTAGCCCTAGCCGAATATCCTTGAATGAACCTACGGTAGTAGTTCACTAGGCCTAAGAACGACCTTAGTGAACTAACATCCGTGGGCGCGCTCCATTCTTCAATAGCACGAACCTTAGCGTTGTCCATGCTAATCTTTCCATGGCCTATACGGTGGCCAAGGAACTGAACTTCCTCCTGAGCAAAGGAGCACTTCTCCCGTTTCATGTACAACTGGTTTTCCCTCAAAACCTAAAAAACCTGGGCTAAGTGCGCCACATGCTCCCCCAATGACTCGCTATACACAACTATGTCATCAAGGTAAACCACAACAAATTTGTCCAAAAACGGCTTGAAAATCTCATTCATCAAAGTACAAAATGTTGCGGGTGCATTTGTCAAACCAAAAGGCATGACAAGAAACTCATATGACCCATACCGTGTCACACAAGTTGTCTTGGGCTCGTCCCCCTGCGCTATCCTGACCTGCCAATAACTCGACCTCAAATCCAACTTAGAAAAGATCCGGGCCTTACCCAACCCATCAAACAAATCGGCCACAAGCGGGATAGGATACTTATTTTTCACAGTGACCTTGTTCAAGGCCCTATAATCAATGCACATTCGAAAAAAACCGTCTTGTTTCTTTTGGAACAAAACGGGCGCACCATAAGGAGCCTTGGAAGGCCTAACGAACCCTGAGTCAAGAAGATCCCCCAATTGCCTCCTCAACTCTTCCAATTCTAGAGGAGCCATGCGGTAAGGCCCCATGGCGGGCGGCCTTGCCCCATGCTTCAACTCGATTCTATGATCTACTCCCCTCCTAGGTGGTAGATGTTTGGGTAACTCGGGTGGCATGACATCTTTGAAGGTTTCTAGGACCCCTTGTATTTCCCCGAGTATTTTTGAAGAAGCCTCTCCCTCACCCCCAACTAGTGTGGCAATGAAGGTCTCCCTCTTTTCCCTAATCCCCCTCCTAACTTGCATGGCGGAAAGGAGTCTAGCCCCCACTTTACCCCGTAGTAAAGGCACCCCAAAGACTCTCCCCCCATGTGTTATAACCATTTGGTTATCTTTTGTAAAGGAAAAGGTTTTGACCCCATCAAGGAAATCCATCCCCAAGATGAACCTAAAATCATCTAAGGGCACCACTGTCAAGTCCACCGTGCCGCACCAATTCCCCAACTGGATGCGCACGTTCCTAGCTACTCCATGGATAGGTTGGGTTGAAGCATTCACGGTCTTCAACCAACCCACCCCCTTGTCAAGGCTCAACTTGAGCCGTGCTGCCTCCTCCATGGAGACAAAGTTATGAGAAGCCCCTGTATCAACCAAGGCCTTCGTTTCCACGCCATTGACATGGGCACTAACGAACATCAGTCCCCTATGCAGATCTCCACTGTCGCGTGCCTCAGTTCCCACGGCCCTCACAACTCCTGGGACCTCCACGCGTGTCTGCGCCTCGGTCCTCAGAGGATGCCCAGCCGGGCGCTTCTGTCCACGACCTGGCTCCAGCATCTGTGTCAATGACACCCATGTCTCGGTCCAGGCATGCCCAGTCTCGGTCCTGACATGCCCTACTCCGCGCTTACTATGCCCAGCGTGCGCGCCTCAGCCCGACCCAGTGCGCGCCCCTTGGGACATGGCTCCCAGGGTGCGCATAAGGTTGATGTTGGTGTCCTCCGGTTCAGGTGTTGTCACAAGTGCGTTGAGAGCCTTGCGTTGTGGGCACTCACGAACATAATGAGGCCCACCACACAAGAAGCAGTCCCTGCGTTTTCCTTGTTCCTGTTTCCCATCGTGTTGCTTGCCCTTGTCTTTGTGAGTCGGAGGTTTGTGAGGGCGGTCTCCCCCACCTTTCCCCTTCCGACCCTTGACTTATTTCTTCTTAGTAGAGTCCCTCTTGTACTCTACCAGACCCTCGGCCTCAGCAATGGCACTCGTCAAGTCCTGAACTCCCCGTCTCTTCAATTCCACTTCGGCCCAAGTTTGAAGGCCATCCATGAAATAGAAGAGGCGGTTAGCCTCTGTCATCTCCGGAATCTCCAACATGAGAGACTAATACTCAGCAATATAGTCCCTCACCGACCCTGAATGCTTCAAGTTACGAAGCCTTTTCATGGCCAACTCACCTGCGTTCTCCGGGGAGAATTGTCTCTTGAATTCTCTGACAAACTCATCCCAAGTGTCCATAGTACATTGCCCCCTAGCAATGTCCCCTTGGCGAACCCTCCACCATAACGCGGCATCCCCCTCAAAATAAAGAGTAGCCGTGTTGATTTTGGAAGCATCATCCCCTAAACGTAATGCTTTGAAGTACCTTTCTAATCCCTAAAGAAAGCCGTCAACCTCTTTTGCATTGCGCCTGCCCCCAAACCTTGGTGGTTCCGGGACCCTGACACGGGACGCAGACCCCGTGCCTAGTCCACCCGCATATGCCCCTTTGAGGAGAGCACACTCGGTCTTCACTAATTCCAAATCTTGTCTCAACCCTAACACGGCAGAAGACAATTTTTGTAATTCCCCATCGATTATAGCCTTAACCTCGTTCAAAGCCGTGAGGGTTTGGCTTTCAAGCGTGACCACGGCCTCCCTCACTTCTTCAACGCTGTCAAGGTGTTCATGAATTTCCCCAACAACAACCTCTAACCGAGACACCCTTGTGTCCAAGGCCACGGGCTCCCTATTAACGGAGGGATCCTTGGTCTTAGATTTCTTGGTGCGAGTCTCGGGTCTACCCCTTGGTGGTTCTTCTCCAATAAGCGAAGTGCTTGCATTAACCTCTTCATTCACTACACTTCCGGCCATAGTACTAAACTTTGCCCTGATACCACGTGTGTCACGGGATGACTAAATTCCTAAGTCCAAGTCCGGTGATGCCACTCAATGTCACTCAAAAAAGTCCCTAATCGAGTCAAGTGTCCAAATCTCCGTGCAACGGTAAGGAATCCACACAAAGTCCCTAAGTCCCGTTTGTTTAGTAGTTCGATTGGAAAGTGAATAATGGAATAAAGATGATTGAATTACACTCACACTCTCACACAGCATTTTTATGGAAGATCAATGATACAAATGGCAATATGAAGAACACATAAGCACACGTACACAACCTTTGTGGGTAAAGGAAAAATTACCCTTTTCATTGGTGCTTGGCACCTATTTATATTGCACTTAAAAGGAAACCGGTACAATGTACATGAAAGGCATAACAACCAAATACATCCTCTCCTAAAATCTAGCCTAATTACACGCCTAAAAATCAGGAAATAACCACCTTATCCAACCGCCTAAAACTACCTTAACCTCCCTAAGTGCCACGTCACACCTCCAAGTAATTACACACGTGGATTTTGCTTAATTACACGTAGGAAATTTCAAATTACAAGTAAATTAAATACAAGTATTACATACACAAAATACATAGTATAAAAAGTACTAAAAATCCTACAAACTAAGGCGGTGGGTGACACTATGCTTTCCAAAGAATGGCTTTCACTGGACCAATCTTAAAATATTATTCAAGATTACCTTATCGACAAGCATCAACTTCTTAAGCGCATCATTAATAGCTTCATCTTTTTCAAGGTCCAATGAACAAACCTGCTTCACTAGGTCGTCCTCAACATTTGCGGGTTATTGACCCTTTGAATTCCCGGACTCCATAATGGGAAAAACGGAAGAAGAAGGACAAGAGCAATGAAATAACCAAATGTTGAAGGAAAAATGGGGGGAGAGATGGGGCGGAAGAAAAAGGCCGATGAAGCATAGTGAAAAGCTAGAGCAAGATATATTCTAGGGTTTTTTTTTTTCTAGGGCAGGGCATTGAGCTCTAGGATGCTGCACAAGGGGGGCAAAATACACTTACACTTTGGCACTTTTAGAATCAAAATCGTTAGATTAAAAGAAAATCATAAAATTTTACTGAATATATGGTGCATTTATATTTGATGCTAAAATCTGTTATGTTTTCACCCTTTTTCTTGCATTTTTAGGAAAATAACCTTTTAATTTATTAAATAATAAAAATAAATAAAAACACGTATTTAATTATAATTTTAACACCTACTGATGTGGTTTTGAAGTATGTTTAAAACCACGTACGAGCAAGTCAAAGCTGTGACGGGTGTACAAGTGTCATATCCACAGTGAATAAATATAAAGTTTTATTTAGTAATTAATGAGTAGTTAAAATTGGTGTTTTTGTTGGAAGTTGAATATTTCACTTAATTAATGGAATTTAACCGTAAATTAAAGATGTCAATCAACCAAGGATATAGTTTAGGATATGAATTGGGGGTAATCTTACTCGGATCCTTTTTATTGTATTTCATCGCAATAATGACTTTAAAGATTTAGGCTACAGGCTCTAAACCTAGTTTAACATTAAATTACGGTTGAGGGTAATGAACTAGTCTAAGGCATAACCCATCTTATTATTCTAAACTTAGCATGGATTATGTCAATAGCCCTACTAAATTTCTTAATCACGCCTAATTTCATGTTATACTATAGTTTAGGCTACAAGCATAAAGACATGTGAATAAATTGGAAAATCAAATCATGGCAACAAGCACATAAAAGGAAAATCAGTTTAAAATATAGAATTCCCCACAGAGGTGTGGAAAGTAGTATGTCCCTCACCTTTAAACTAAAAATCTACTCCTCTATAGGAGTTTTACAAATCACAAATTCAAAAGAGAAAATGAAAAGAAAACTCATGAATTTAAGACTACCTTGATTGGCGTTGACTTGACCCTTACTTTCATTTCCCAGTACACCAACCACTTGCACTTTGGCCTTCGTGAGAATCAATCTCTCAAAGCCGCTAAGGAGGGGGAGGATGCGAAAATAGCGCAAAAAGCTAGAAAGATTAGGTCTCCCCTTCCTTTCATATAGGGCACGTCGCGTCTTTTTTGGCAGCGCATCCAATAAACTTAAAAACTTAAAATGTGCATAACTTTTGATCCGTGAGGAGTTGCCAGCTAAATTATATAACAAATCAAAGCTCTCAAAGAGATTTATGTGATCTCAATCTATCGTCAATGGAAATGGATATCATTGGGTCATGGATACTCTTCTTTTAACTTTTTACTCGTTTTAATCTTGATCGATTGCCAAAATGTATTGTGAATTGATCCATGCACCCAGGGGAGATTTTTCTTGACAGAATATTGACTCGGTTAGTCTTTTTCTCATAAGTGGTCGATTTTCTCAACGTAGTCTTCAAGTTTGTCCATTTTCCCCGTTCTTTAACGCTTTCCAAGTTTTCCTTGCTCCAACATATTCCAAGCATAAAAACATCTAAATCATGTCATAACACATATATAATAGTCAAATATATAATAGGAATGGGGTATAAAATATATAAAATATGAGACACACCATCCACTATTTCAAGACCAACCTCAACCACCCACTACTTAATTTATCTATCTAAATACTATAATATTATATAAAATATATATTTATAAAATAAGGGAAGAGAGGAAAGTATTGAGAATGAAAAATCTAGCATCATGTGCTCAATACTAAAGCAGTTAAAAGAGGGGATCATGGAGGTTTGGGAAGGGGAATAAGTAGTCATTTTTTGTTGTATGAGTATAACGAGTATAGTTTATAGATACTAGGTTTTCCCATGCCATGTGTCACAAACCCGAGAGTTGGTGACAGGATATTCAAGAACCTAAGCTCATGATGGTGAAGTAGAGATTAGATGAGAAGAGAAATAGAGTTAGAATATGAGATGAGAAAGAAGGTGAAAGTTTAAATGAGAAAGAGAGAAATTTAAGATGAGAAAGTAGAGATTTCATTCATATGATTTTGATAATTGGATGCTTTTATTACATAACTACTACCCCTATTTATAGATTGCTAATACATAGAAAATGTGCAAGGGAGGGCTCTAGAATCACCCCTCTCCCCAACCGTGCCCATTTAATGCCTAGCTCAAGCTTGCAAAGCAAGGAAGTGACTAGATACATTTGCACATGTGCTCCCCTAGGGACACATCCCTTGGTCATCCGTGCACCAAGGCACCTCTTCCCAAGTGATTGTCCTTACATAATATTCTAGAATAATCCTTAAGTAATTACTACTACGTAACTACTATTACATGCAAGGACTATTCAAGAAGCTTCTAGAGCGTTCTAGAATATTCCGGGTAAAATTATAAATTATAGAAATATAATAAAATACTAATATGCCTCTTAATGTGTTACTTAGGACAAGGTCACGGTCAAGGATCGTGACAAACCCTTCCCCTTGAGAGCATCCTCGTCCTCAAGGATGTGTTGTGAGTGCAACCTCCGGCCTTCGATTTCTTTGTTCCCTACCCCCCGGGTCTTAGGGATGATTCTTCTCCTCAAGGTCCCTTTGCCAAAGTTGAGCTCGATGGGTCGATCTTCTTGTTCTAATCCCCGTTCTTTGAAAATGTCCCCTTACCCTTCTCTTCTTGGCCTTCCTGTTGGGGCCTTTTGGTTTGTTGTTCCTTGCGGCCCATTGAGCTGCGCTGGGGCCTTTTGTGAGGCATGGACCCTGGTCCCTAGTGATCTACCATGCTGCCTTTGTGCGGTCCTCTTGGCACGGGTGGTTAGTTCATGGTACGGTCCATCACGCTTGTGCTACACAGGTTACTTCCTCCATATGGGCTGCGGGGACCCTTCTTTGCACGGCTCATGATACTTGTGCTGCACAACCCTTCCCTCCGGCCTTGGTTCATGTGTTTTCCCCACATTGGATGACCCAACCGGTTTGTCTTCATCATAAGACAAATCTTCAAGGAATGGCTTGTTCGGTGTAGCAAGGACATCACAATGCCCTTCTTGAGGTGCCATTGTTACCTTTGTCCCCCCGGTCCTGATTTATACGATTCCTCCCCCATGGGTGGCTCAACAAAGGTTGGCTTGACAATGGTTGGCTCTGATACCACTTTGTCACAATCCTAAGATGTGTGACTCGGTCTTGAGGAAAAGAACCATGAACTTTTAGAGTATGGGATGAGAAAGAAATTTAGAGTATGGGATGAGAAAGAAATTAGAGTATGAGATGAGAAAAGAAGTGAAAGTTAAGATGAGAAGAAAGAATATTTCATTGATTTGATATTGGATGATTAATCCATTACATTGGCTTCATACTTATAGTGCTCATGGCATACATTAACTACTTAACTTAGTACAATGAACTAGCATAATGGCTTACACAATAAACAAGGCTCACGTGTGGCGAGAACAAGGAAATGGGCGGGAAAACCTTTCAACTCCCCTAGATATTTTACAAGATATTGTAAGTATTGATTCTATAACATTTCCTAAACTTGGGCCAAGGAACCAGTACTTAATTGGGCCGGACCAAAGCAGAGAGCTAGGTCGGGAAAGACAGGGCCTTGACATGGGCCAAGACAAGGTCCGTGACAAGACCTCGGTAGCAAACTGGATTTGGGTTTTGGCAAGGATCGTGACAAACCCTTCCCCTTGAAGTCATCCTTGTCCTTAAGGATGGGATGTTGGTGCAACCTCCAGCTTTTGATTCCCAATCATTGCCAGCCTCTTTAAGACCCTTGTCTTCTATTCCCAGGTCAAAAGGATAGTACTCCTCCTCAATGTAAGATCTCCAAATTTGGTATGGGGGTGTACCAATCCCAGTTCTTGGAATTCATCTCCAAACCTTCGTTCGGCCTTCTTTGCGGATCGTGGTGCTTATGCGGAGCTTGTGTTCTCTCTTCAACCTGAGTAAACAACACATAGACAAGGTTCGGGTCACCAGCCACGCGTCGCGCCATTGTGTCCCAGCTTGGCGCTCTGTTCCATCACTGAAGACGTCCTCTACCAAGTCTTCTCCTCTTATGGTTGCCTTGAAGAAATCAAGATCAAATCAACATCCACCTTGAAGGTTGAAGTTCAAGTGACCTATACCTCAAAAGAAGATGTTGAAATTGCACGAAAGAGGTTACACGGAAGGTGTATCCATGACGAATGTTGTGTGATGAACATCCAAGCCCACAATCTAACTCTTCAAGTCTCACTTGAATATTACCAAGGCCTTAAAGCAATTTATGTTAAGGAGGGACTTGAGGAGAGACCAAGGGTAATGACGGGCAAAGAAATGGGTCCAATAGAAAGACTAGAAGCTTCCATTAACGCCTTAACCGAAGCGGTTGCACGACTTTGTTCTAGCCGTGGTGTGAAGCTTGAACTTCCACCCCAACCTCAACCGGGGTGTGATGTCATGGCGGAGATGGATGAGTCGTCTATTGTGGTGGACTCACTCGAATCATGGATCGAGCAGCCTCAGGATGAGCATGACAGCGCCAAAGGTGCGCACTTGGAGGTATGTCGGGAATGTAGGAACGCAAGCCGAGAGGGGACCTTGACAGTGTCACTCGCAGTGGCCTTGACAACGATGATTCCCAACCAAGCCAAGTCACATGCCCAAGCTTCCAGAACCTCCCAGAACACTCTAAGAGTTTACCTCAGAAGGTGGAGGATAAGGCAATGCAATCGCACTAGGAGCAGCCCGAATCAGGCCCTGATGCGCCGGAGCTCACTAAGGGTGCATTTTAGTGCGCACCAGTTGCACTGGATTGCGCATCACATACGCATACCAACACCAATGAGCGCCAAGCTGGGACCCAATGGCGCAACGCATAGCTAGTGACCCGAACCTTGGCTATGTGTTGTTTACTCAGGCTGAAGAGAGAACGCAAGCTCCGTATAAGCACCACGATTTGCAAAGAAGTCCCGCTCTAGACTTCGGATGGAAGACCAAGGAAACGAAGGTTTGGGGATGAATTCTAAGAACTAGGATTGGTACACCCCCATACCAAATTTGGAGATCTTACATTGAGGAGGAGTGCTATCCTTTTGATCCGGGAATAGAGGACGAGGGTCTTAAAGGGGCTGGCAACAATTGGGAATAAAAAGCTGGAGGTTGCACCAACATCCCATCCTTGAGGACAAGGATGACTTCAAGGGAAAGGGATTGTCACGATCCTTGCCAAAATCCAAATCCAGTTTGCTACTGAGGCCCTGTCACGGACCTTGTCTTGGCCCATGTCAAGGCCCTGTCTTTCCCGACCCAGCTCGTTACTTTGGGCCAGCCCAATTAAGTACTGGTTCCTTGGCCCAAGTTTAGGAAATGTTATAGAATGAATACTTAGAAATATCTAGTAAAATATCTAGGGGAGTTAAAAGGTTTTCCCGCCCATTTCCTTGTTCTTGCCACATGTGAGCCTCCGATTGAAAGATGGCTCTGATACCACTTTGTCACAAACTTGAGAGTTGGTCACGTGATACTCATGAACCTAAGCTCATGATGGTGAAGTAGAGGTTAGATGAGAAGAGAAATAGAGTTAGAATATGAGATGAGAAAGAAGGTGAAAGTTTAGACGAGAAAGAGAAATTTAGGATGAGAAAGTAGAGATTTCATTCATATGATTTTGATAATTGGATGCTTTCATTACATAACTACTACCCCTATTTATAAATTGCTAATACATGGAAAATGTGCAAGGGAAGGCTCTAGAATCTCCCCAACCGTCCCCATTTAGTGCTCGGCCCAAGCTTGCAAGGCAAGGAAGTGACTAGACACATTTGCGCATGTGCTCCCCTAGGGACATGTCCCGTGGTCATTCGTGCACCAAGGCACCTCTTCCCAAGTGATTGTCCTTACATAATATTATAAAATAATCCTCAAGTAATTTTTTTTTTGGTAAGTCAGAGAGGAATACCATATACGAAAAAATATATGTACAAGTCTACAAGGGGCATACCCCAAGTCATGGCCAAAGAGGCCTACATCAAAGAATCAAAGAATGAAACCAAACAAAGCTAAAAGCATCAAAGGTCAACATGACCAATCAAAGAAAACAAAGCAAAAGCCAAACAAAACTAACGCTCAATCCCCCACTCCTGCAGAGGCTCAGTGTGGCGATGAGCACCACGGAGCGTAGGAGCAGCAATGAGACAGCTGCGAACCAAACTTCTGATCTCCTCGATGACAGCAACAGAAGGTATGGACTGAGAATGCTGAATCCTCAGGTTACGCTCATACCAGAGGATGTAGACCGTCGCAGAGAAGCAAAGGCGAGCAAGGATGCGGTCCACCCCACGGCCACGGAGCTGAGAAGAAGCCCACTCAAAAAGCTCACGCCAAGGAAGTGCGGGCCAAGCAATGGAGGTGCGCGAGGACACTCGAGACCAAACAGAAGCAGAGAAGCGGCAGGCAAAGAAAAGGTGGTTGTGCGACTCATCATCTGAACCGCACAGCACACATGAAGACTGGACGCCAGTAGCCCGATGTCTGAGCAATCTGTCACGGGTCCAAAGTCGCTCACGGGAGGCAAGCCATAGAATAAAGGAATGCCTCGGAACATGCAACTGAAACCAAAGCAGATGGTGGAGGGAGTCCTCCTCCCTCCTACTATGGATCATCTCCCAAGTTGATCTAGTGGTGAAGATGCCGGATCGGTCACCCATCCACCTGACACTATCTGCAACATCCGGCCGGGGCCTGAAATCAACAGACGCCCAGAAAGGTAGCAGCTCAACCCTGTCCTGAGGGAACCTCCACTCCTCACCCTCAATAATATCTGATACTCGAGAGCCCCAGAGATGACCAGTGCAGTGTAAGATACGGTGTGAGAACCTCCCCACGAGTCGACCGCACGGAAGCCAATAATCAGCCCAAAGAGCAGTATCTCGACCATCACCAATGATGTGCCTAAAAGCCGTGTCACAAAGGGGCTGAACACCGAGGATACGCCTCCAAGACCAAGGAATCAGTCCCTTGGCCTTAATCTCCCAAAAGCTCCTCCCCCGAAGTCAGTTGGCATGAATCCATCGAGGCCAGAGGGAATCACGATCTGTGAATAGGACTCAGATGTGCTTCATAAGAGAAGCCTGGTTCCACTCAGTCAAGCATCGAAAATCTTTCAATGCTTCACTTAGATTATTTCTCTTCAATTTACTCTTTGCTTTCTTAATCATTCTTTTGACATGTGAATCATATTCCCATTCCGGATGCATGTCATAGTGTACCTCAACATCATCAAGATACTGTAACTCTAGCAAAGAGTTTTCATAAGAATCATCTTGTTCAAACTCAGGTTCTTCTAGCTTGTGTTCAACAATTTCGGCATTGTCGTGGTCGAGTTCATCTTCAACAACAATAGATTGCACTCCCTCTTTTCACTCAACACGGAACTTCCGTTGTCTAACGCTATCTGCTAACTCCGGAAACTCATTTGCATCAAGAACACCAGCACAATCACAACTGATGTTAGCAACCGGTTGAGCTGAATTTTGCCGTTTCTCCAATAGCTGCATACATTCTTGTCTCCATTCTTGAAATGCTCGTCTCCATTCTTCACGTTCTTGCATCCATTCTTGTCTCCGTTTTATTAATTTCTCCAACAGCTCTTTCAACTCAGCCATATCTAGAATGAACAACAACTTCGATCTGGAATCAGCACGGTTCGCAGAGTACAATTTCGAAAATCGCAGAAATGTGAAACTTGTTTCGTAACTCTTGAACAATCGATTGTTTTATGAAGTTGTACTCCTTTGTTCGCACAACCAATCAAATGCTATCGGTTCGACAATCGTCAATGATTATAAACCCTAACTGATAAACTTCGAACAAACCCTAACCTCGAACGATTTCTGACAGCAACGTTTAGTTGAGTAATTCGACTTATACTTCTGAATTAAGCTCGACTCTAACTTAAATCAAGTCCTCAACACAATACTCAAAGCGATCTTAATGATGTCAGATTTTTCGCCTAAGCACATCTCGACTTAATAACCTAAAATTCTCAAAAATCACCGCAGATTCTGATGGATTCTCACCACTTCTATGCTTATCAACACAATTTCATCACAATCCAACAACAAACACGAATTCTCAATGAATTGCAACTTCAAGTTCAGGAAACCTTTACCTCAAACTTCAACTCCTGAATTGTAAAATCTGTAATCACCTCAACTTCAGATGATTTCAGCTATTTTGATGATGATTAGGTAAAATGTGGAACAAATAGCTCAACTTCAACTTCTTCCTCAACCAATTAGGTGATTGATCAATCAAGACAGTTAGCTCGGCATAAAACTTTAGCAACTGCTACTTACTTCAGCACACAAATTCAGCAGCTATTGCTTGATCGATGCAACTGAATTCAATCAATCAATTTGAATCAGCTTCAATGTTGAATGTAATCAACAACTTATGATCAAATTAACTTCCTTCAATGTAACTCAATTATGTCCCAACCGAACAATTCCCAGGCAATGAATGTTGCATTTGTCATTAACCGCTAGAATTCAATTCAACTCAATGCAAAAACTAAACTAAATCAGTATCACCTATTTTTATTGATTAATTGCAATTCAATTAATCAGATTTTGTATTTTTTTCAGATATGAACTTGATTCGGAAGCCAAATCAAGGCGCTGATAACAATTGTTAAGGTTTCAAAGATTAGCTCTTGAGCCTTAACCTTGGTTGGGATAGAGAGAGTATGAGATGAGAAAGAATATAGAGTTTAGATGAGATAAGAAGGGAAAGGAGATGAGAAATAGAGAGAAATATCAAAAGATATCAATTCATTCATCAAAAGTTATGAATTACAAACTAGAACCTCCTATTTATACTACTTACATGATATAAGCTAATACATTGAATCTAGCCCACACAAGGACTAACCAACTTAGGAAACATCTAGAAATATCTAGAACTAAAGCTTAACTAACATTTAAATCCTAATTGGCGCCAAAACACCACTCCTAACCGGACTAACATCCTACTGCAGTACTAACAACAGTAACAACGTAGCTAACGACCTCAAAACAGCCCCTGCAGCAGTAGGACACAACACAGCCACCACGGGTTCATGCCTCGGATTCTCGGATCATAACATTGACCTCGGGGATACCCATACAGCGCATAGCAGAGAGGATGAAGTCCCACCTCACCGTGTCAAAGGCCTTGTGAATATCAACCTTCAGAGAGCACCGAGGCGACACAATCTGAAGGTGATAGTCGCGCATAAGCTCCTGCGCCAATAAAATGCTGTCCGAAATCCTCCTACTAGGCACGAAAGTAGGCTACCAGTCATCAATCAGGAAAGGGAGAACCCCTTTCAGCCTATTTGCAATGATCTTAGTAATACACTTATAGATCACATTGCAACAGCAGATTGGGCGAAAGTCCGCGAAGGTGGAGGGGTTCTCCACCTTCGGGATCAAGCTAATACGGGTAGAGTTCAGGGCGCCCGGCATGCGCCCTGACTGGAAGAACAAACGAACGGCTCGAACCACATCTCAACCTACCACATCCCAGGCCCTCTTAAAGAAGAGGGAGGTATAACCATCAGGACCCGGCGCCCTCTCATCACCAGTGGAGAAAAGAGCATCTCTGACCTCAGCATCAGAGATCGGAAGAGTCAGCGGCCTAGCCTGATCCTCAGAAAGATGAGTCTGAAACAGCCCCGAGATATCCTCACGAAGCAGCCCACTCGGTTAAGTCAACAACTCCTGAAAATAAGAGACCCCAGTCTCCGAAACCTCCCTGCCATCGTAAGTCCTCCTGCAGTAAGAACACACAATAGAAGAGATCCGGTTCCTAGCCTGTCGATGGGCGACTGACTTATGGAAGAACTGGGTACCCTGATCCCCTAAAGAGAGCCACTGGACGCGAGACTTCTGACGGTAGAAAGCCTCCTCATCTAGACTTAACCTGGAAAACTCCCGACAGAGGCGACGTTCCTCAGCACAAAGGTCCACACTCTCAGGATCACCATCTAAAGCCCTCTGGCCTGCGGTCCAGGCATCCCTCGCCGCCACCACTCGAGCTGAGATATGACTAAAGTGTCTAGTATTGAGGGCCTTCAGCTCAGCCTTTAGCCTCTTGAGCTTCTGAGTGAGCTGAAACATAGGGGTGCCCTCAATACTAGTCTCCCAAACTCTCTGCACTGTAGGAATGAACTCCTCATGGTTAGCCCAGAAGTTAAAGAACTTAAAAGGGCGCCGCGGGGAGTGGCGCTCTCCAAGCCTTCTAACTATAAAAGGACAATGATCGGAACATAACTAGCATGGAAGATGCTCAATAGATGAAGCAGAGAAAGAGCGGAGCCAAGCCTTGCTCACCAAACACCAGTCGAGATGCTTCAAGACGAGAGCGCCCCCAGCCGACGTGCTTGACCACGTAAAACGGAGCCCCAAGTACGGAAGGACTGTGAGCTCAGAGTCGTAAATGCAGTCTCGAAAGTCGTCCATATGGCCAGGCCAAGTATCCTGACCGCCACTCCTATCTCCAGGACTAAGGATAGCGTTAAAGTCACCCAGGAGTATCCAAGGCTTCCCCTGGAGACCCACGCTGGCCTCGAATAAACTGCCAAAGATCCCGACGTGGTCCCGGCTCGTTAAAGCCGTATACGAATGTAGCAACAAAGTCCGCACCCCCTCGAATGTCAGTCACCTCGCAGGTGAGATACTGGTCCCCACCTTGTACTCTCACTACACTGTAGAAACTCGGATCCCAGAGAACAATGTTGCGGTACCACCGGCCCCACACCCCGCTATACATATACTGCCACCCCTCAGCACAACGGGCAACAGCAGACTCAACATCAGCAGGGTTAGTCTTGGTCTCAATCAAGCCAATCAAACTCAGACGACTAGAAGAAATTGAACCTCGAACTGCAGCGATAGAATTGGGGTTATTTAAACCCCCTCACGTTCCAGCATCCAATCATTGGAAACTGGAAAATAATGTAACCCACGACCCCCATGGCCCCCACGGGCAGCAGCAGAGCCCGTAAGACGATGGTCAATAGGGGCAACTTGTGAAATACTATCAGAGGTAGATACCTCGCCCGTACGCTCCTCGGCTAACAAAGCGAACCGGTTTGGAGACTCAACTACTGTCCCTGATGACCAGTTCTCAATACAAGCGACATGCTCAACGATCCCAACTAGAGCATCCTGAGCCTCCTCAATCTCAAAAAGAACAAGCGCTCGATCCAGATCCTCGGGTGAGCCTCTATCCTGAATCTCAATAGATGAAGTGTCAGAACGAGAAGAGCGGGGCCCGCTTCCGGGTCGGGCTTGGCTCACCTCATGGCGAGGCGACCTAGTGGGCGAAGCCGATGTGGCTCATCCTCCAGTACCCAAGGCCGGGCTACCAGACAGCCCAACCGCCCAGAATTTTGGGCCAGGGGGACACTGTCCGTGTCCCCTTGAGGAAGGCCCGCATCTGGGCCTGCGTCAGGCCCAATGTGGGCTTGCGCAGAGCCCAACGTGGGCTCAGTGCTCCCCGGCTCAGAAATGGGCTAGGCAGCGGGGGAACGCAGTCCCTCCCCTCCGCTTCCTTCAACCACGACCCCTCCAACATCCATGGGTCCCCGGGTCCCCACCCTGGGCGGTGCAGTAACCACAGCACGAACCGGCGCCACCACCTCCGTACCGGCCACCACACCCGGAGCCCCAACCCCTTTTTTCTTCTTATTTTTCCTCTTTTTCTCCTCCCTACCACCGTGGCAGCCATGGTAGGGCCGTCAAGAGGACCAAGAGGCACACACGAGTGCCCGAAAGTCAAACAGAGTGAGCAACGCTTAGGAACGGCCTCACATGCTATACCCAACTTGACCTGGTCACCATCAATCTCAAGATAGGTCTCCTTAGGGATAGGAGACTTAGCATCAACCTCCACACAGACACGGACGTAACCTAGTCGAGTACAGTCCACTGTCACCTTATCCATGAACAACGGCACTCCTATAGTGCTACTAGCAACACTAATACCATCAGGCCTCCATAACGTAAGAGGAAGGCCAGAGATACGAATCCAAACTGGAGCAGTAAGACGGTCCTTCTTAAGTGTAAGCCCCTCCCTCCGAAGCTGGAGTGACATACATACGCCCTTGAAGAACCAAGGACCATCCAAGAGTACACGTTCAGCCTGCTCTTTCGTGCGAAACCGAAACATATAAACCTCCCCATCAGAGAGGACACACTCAAGCCCCCTATTACCCCATAAGAGGCTAGTAATCTCCTGGGCACGAGAGTAAGCAAGACCCGTCCCAATCAAATGTCCCATAAGACAACGCTCGCACTTCTCGTTGCTAAAAGTGAAAGACTCACGTGTTATGATCCCCACAGTCTTGCCATCGACACGGACCGGGGGGACATACCAAAGCAAGTTGTTCGATGAGGAACAAACACGGTCCACCCATGTTGGTGTACCCACACCACCCTCGGCCGAACCTGAGCTCGAACCCACCTCATGAACCTCAGGTTCACGCACCTCAGACATGGTGCATGAAGAACTAATAAAGCAAGAAAAAAAACCCTAGAAAATTAGGGTTCCGAAAGACACCACCACCAAGCGGACGCCGCCACCACCCTCACACCAGCCAAGACCGGTCAGAATCCGGCCACCAACACCCAGCAATGACAACCAGCCAAGGACCAGAGAGAACTTACGTGTGAATGCTCCAAAACGAAGAGAGAGGTCGCGAGGAGAGAGAAAGGCCGGCCACAACCGCCACAGAACCACCAGGGACTGCCAGAACACCACCAAAAGGACGAGGAGAGAGAGGCGAACCACCAGGGATGAAGTGATGGCTATGGGCTTACCGGAGAAGGCCCCACGTCCTACGCAATCCCAACAACCCCAAAAAAATCCTAGCACCCTCTTTCTCGATTTTCACCCTCAAGCGGCCGCCGAAATCACTAGCTGGTACCACCACCAGGAAGTGGAGGCACCGGCGAATGCACTGCCACCGGACCCACCCCCGTAAGACCCCGCACGCGCCTGCACCTGCGTGCCCTAGTTAGCAGCGGAAATCACCACCGCAAGTCCCCGGTTCCACCGAAAGTCCCCTGTTCCTCAAGTAATTACTACTACTTAGCTGTTATTATATGCAAGGACTATCCAAGAAGCTTTTAGAGCGTTCTCGAACATTCAAGGTCAAATTATAAATTATAGAAAATATAATAAAATACTAATATGCGTCTTAATGTGTTACTTAGGACAAGGTCACGGTCAAGGATCGAGACACCATGCATGTGCGATATTTGTTTCCTGCGCACTTAGAGTTATCTCCGTAAAGTTTTGTAATTATATCCACTTTATTTTGTTGTAGGTAATATTTAACATAAATGAATGTTTTTTGTTTCCTACTCACTTTAGAGTTCAATATTTTTAAAGGTTAAACGACTTATATTCAAAAATGATTTCTTAATATAAAATGTGAAATAATGCATACACGAGGGTAAAAATTAGAATAATTTCTTATTTTATATTTTATTAATTTTTACTCTTTTTACATTCAGCTGTATTATTATGGTAATATAATATGGACAACGTTAGTATATTATTTTTTTCACGTTCACTATATATATATATATATATATATATATATAAAATTCATAAATATTGATAATTAATATTATAAAGGATTAAATTGATTTGTAAACTTGGATGGGTTTTAACTTTATATAATATTAAATGATGTACACATTTTAATAAGCATGTGTAATATATTAAATTATGTACACATTTTAAATGCCAAACATCCCTCGAGGATGGCCTCATGTAGCAGACACATGTCCTTTAGTCTCAAAATGGCGTCGTCCCACCTCCCTCGAGTTTGTTGGGGTACACACTTGGAAATTCACAAGCAACAGGTAACCAAGAGATCTATAAGTTTCGAGGCATGTGAACACTTTCCTTAAGACTTATTTCAGCGTAGGAAATAGTCTCGGGGATTCAGCGATAACCAAAATGGATAAAGGAGAAAGAATGTATAAGGATAGATAGAAGAGACAAATGAGAATGATGTTTTCACTAGAACAAAATCCCAATTCTTAAAAGTGCTTTCACTTTTTATATGTTCATCATTCAAACAAGTAAAGACCAAGGGGATATATATAGAAAAATTGTGAAAAGAGACGTCTCAAAACACACCCCTAAAAGAGGCGCCAAAAGCCAGAAGTTATCGTGCAAAAATTAGTTAAAAAACTGTCATGTGTGTCGACACACACCACCTGTGTGTGTCGACACATAGCTTTGCGCCTTGCGTTCTGTAAGTCTGTGTGTTAACACACACCTCTGTAGCACTGTTCTGTAGGATAACATATTAAAACACTTAGAATAAACTTTGCGACCAACTTTAAATACTTCATTCACAATTCTTATTGTCTTATTTGGAAAATACATCAACATTCCTCCACCATTTTCAAAATACAATCATTCTCACATACAATGTCTCTAAGTTAAAGGAGGCCTTATTGTGCATCAATAAGGGTGTCTCTCGATTGAACCCCCAGCTAGTGAAGACACCGTTACAGTTAATCGGATTGAAAATGGTAGACCAAGATTTGAACTATACAACCCATTTGACTAACTGACTATGTCATCGCGCACAAGGCGTACTCGCCGTACATACCCTACACCTGCCAGATCGACACTTATGAAGCCTTGTGTCCTGTACCCTTCGTGAGTGTTTCAGAGCCAAACCCTTTGTCAAAAATCACTCTTTGAAGCGGCAAAACTTCACACTCACTAAGGTGGACCCCACAGATCATGTCCCTGCGACGCGACGTTCAGTAATAATATAAAACCGGGTCCATTAAAAGAATACGCTCATCCTCTTAGAAACTCTAACGTAGGTTACCAAGCACTACACACATGGGATGGAAAAAATCTTTTGTGCTTGCAGTCACACAGATGACAAGTCTCACTCATTGAACCCGAGATCTAGCATCATACTAGGCGTCGAGTTGAGGGCCTATCATGGGTGACTAAAATGACAGGTTTCACACCATACCTTTAATTATTAAGTCTCCAGTAATGTTCTCAAAACAAGAGATCCACTAGTTTCAGACTTACATTTTCAAAGTCCACAGTGATCACCCAGTCTTTCATTAGTTATTTCCCATAATAATATTTGACATTGTTGTGTCTGGACTTTCAGTGATACATCTCACTCTTATACATTAAAACACATCTTACTATCACAATGGATAGAAATAGTATATATTGGCTTGCGCCACAAAAGGATCTTAAACATAAACCTTTAATCATTTTGTTTCTTTATAAGCAGAAACCAGAGCAACAAACTCTATAATCATAGTGAAATTTATAAACATGTTAGTCTCTTGAAATTCAAGGAACAACACCCCCACCACTTATAACATTTACTAGCTTTTAGAAGCGTAGTCCTCCTTATCGGATATACAAATGGCATCCTTGTATTCTTCTATATAAGGGTAGTCCTCCAAAAGCTGGAAGTTATCGCGCGAAAATCAATTAAAAAATTGTCCTGTGTGTCGACACATAGCTCTGCGCCGTGCGTTCTGGAAGTTTGTGTGTCGACACACGGGCTCTGTGTGTCGACACACACCTTTGCAGCACTGTTCTGTAGGATTGTGTGTCAACACATGAGCCCTGTGTGTCGACACACATCCTAATACATATTAAAACACTTAGAATAAACTTTGGGATCAACTTTAGATACTTCATTCACAATTCTTATTGTCTTATTTTGAAAATACATCAACAGAGTTTGGGGTGTAAACAATAGGCTTTTTTATAATTTTTTTTTTCTGATTTATATATTTTGATAACTTTGTTTTGGTATATTAAGTTGTAGTTCTATTTTTTTAAAATCGTACTCATTTATAAATTCTTAAAATCTTATAAGTTAAATTCATTAAATTATATGATATCTCATAAATTGTTTTAATTAAATTGTAGGTTGTAAGTCATTTAAAAATGAATTTTTTAAAAATTATCACTCTTTTATTATTGAAGCTTATAATTAAAAGTTTATTTGTTGTTTTAGAAAATGGTTGAAATAGTGAGATTTTAAAAGTAATAAAATTGAGAAAAACAAAAAAGATAGAAATAGGGATACATGAATGAAACATTGGGATTCCAAAAAAAAAAAGATTAATAAAGATAGAAATAGATTTGTGACTAAAAATATAAGTTTTAAAATAACAAAAACGCTGAAATTCAGTAAGATAGTGAAAGTTGGAGATTGTTTTCTTTCTACGTGTCATGTTTGTTTTATTAATACTTTTATTATTTAGTTGTATTTATCTAATTATTTACCATATTTATTAACTCATAAATATTTACCATATATTTTGTCAAATAAAATTTGTTTTCTAAAGTTGTTCGCATTTGTAAATTTTTAAATACATATATATTTTTTACCATTTATTAAATTTTAAATAACTAATATTCTATTGCTTAATATTGTAATGGGGGATTCTAAAATTTTATTAGTCATTTCAATCAAACATTTACTCAATAGGCTATATTTAATATTCCAAATGAGAAACAAAAATTGAGCAATAACATCATTAAAAATATGTTAACATGAGAGGCCCCAAAAAAAAAAAAAAAAAAATGATTCCTCATTGATGTGTTTTTAAAAGGTGTTTTAAAACCGTCTACTCGCAAGCACACGAGATCGTCATAGCTTTGTCGGGTGTACGAGTCGTATCCACAGAGAATCGTGTTAAGTTAGACTTAGTGATTAACAAGCGGTTTGAATTTTTGGGTTTTTGTTGTTTGAATAAATTTTTGACTTAATTAATAAAACTGAATATAAAGTAAAGGCGTCAATTCAATTGAGGTTAGTTTAGGGAGTAAATTTAGGGTAGCTTAACACATATCCCTTCATTATATTTTACTGAGGACAATAATTTGAAGGACTTAGAGCTTACTTAGGCTACAAGCTCCAAGCCTGGGTTAATATATAAATTAGGACTCAGGGTAATGAACGAGTCTAAAGGCATAACCTATCTTAGCACCCTAAGTGTAGCATAGGTTATCTCATTAGCACTACTTAATTCCTTTGTTACTCCTAATTCAATATTAATTTATATAAAAGATTGGGTTCAGGGTTGGGTACAACCTCAACGCGGACCACGCGAGAAATCCTGTTATGTTATGGTCTAGGCTACAAGCACAAGAGCAATCGCTGAAAAGTTGGAGGTCTAGTCATGGTTACAAGGACACATACAAAAACATCCAACAATCATGAAGAACTCCCCACAAGGGTGCGAATATAATATAACTAAACCAATCGTCAAAAGTATAATATAAATCTTGGATACGAGCGGCTACCCGCCCTTCATCCCTAAACTAAGAATGTTTACTCTTCCATAAGAGTTTTACACATCATTCAAATCCAAGAAAGAAAACAACAATTATAAAACTAAGGATTTGAAGACACCCACAATTGATGTTGACATTGATCCTTACTTTGATTCCCCAATACTTCGACCACCTAGCATTTGAGAACCCCTTAGATCTCGTAGCGGCTTTGAGAAGGAGAAGATGAGAGGAGGCGTGGCAAAAGATCCCAAAAACAATTCGGTTTACGGTATTTAAAAGCGCGTTGTGCGTGTTGGTCCTCGTCCGTCCGTCCTCCTCTCGTCAAATATCTATATATATATATATATATAAATATAATATAATATATAATATTATAAAATATATATTAACTATCCACGAAACCTATTTGGGTTACCGAATTACAAGCCGATTGGTTATTCTTTTCCACACGTGGTCGGGTTTCTCAAAGTAGTCTTCAATTATGCCTCGATTATGCTTGATTTTGTCGCTTTTCCATCTTTGTTCGCTCCGTTGTACTACAAGCCTAAATGTACCTAGATACAATAAAAACGCACGTATAACAGTCGAATATTTCATTGGAGTGAAGAATAAAATATGTAAATATAAGGTACATCAACATTCCCAACCCACTCCTTGCTTGTCCTCAAGCAAGATTCAACTTAAACTTGCCAATTATGGAAAAATTTAGCCGGGCATACAATAGTAAGAATAACTTGTGAAAACTATTTTCCGATCATATTTGAAGGTATACCTAAGAGTACAAAATCTTTATGCGATGTTATTATTATACTGGTTCTAACTTGAGTCTCTCGATTCAAGTCTTTTTGCAAGTATGTGAGCTTAGAACTTCTCTCCCCTTTGTCTTATTTCAAATCCTCCAAATTTAAGACGAATAGAGAGAATAATAGAAGGAATTAGCTATCCTAATCATTCACCACTAACAATAGTGAAATCAAAATGCTTCTCTTTTCTCTCTTATTTTCGCTTTTCCTTTTTGCTTTTTTTTTCTTTTTTTTCATGGTCAGATGTGTCTCCCTCAGACCCATGTAACGAGTTTTCAGCCGGCAGCTCCCGATCTAGTTGGCTCAAGGTACCAGGTTTTAAGAGACCCCTACGGACCTAATGGCTCGAGTCCAATGAATTCATAGCCTAATCCATTAACACATACTCTTTTTTTCATTAGGTACAACAACAACAACAAACCCAGTGCCTCCAAGGGCTCCCGCATAAGCAGGGGGGGGGGGGGGGGGGATGTACGCAGCCTTCCTCCTCCAGGGGGCTACCCTGAAGAGACGTTTTCGAGGACCCCCAGCCTGAAAAGCTGGTCCGCAGCAAAGAGCCAAAGACCTGGCAAACAGAAGAGGAATTGAATGCATGAGTATAGCAAACTCGCGGCAGGCACACTGCAAGCAAAGCAACAGGCTCAAAGCATGCCACATCAAGCACAAATCAACATATAAGATGAAGATAAATATATGATAGGTATTAGTGCTTATTATAGTGACCCAAAGGGTTGATTCTTTTTAAGCTTTCCCTATGGCCCATGTAGCGAGCTTTCGACCGGCTGCTCCCGACCCAGCTAACTCAAGGTACCAGGTTTTAAGATACCACTATAGGCGAACTTGCTCGAGACACAGGGGCTACAAGAACCAACGAGTCACTTCTTTTTTTTTAAGGGAGTCACTCAAGATAAAGAGATAGGACATTGATTTCAACATTGTTAGGAGTAAAATGGTGGATTTAAATTCCTAAAATTATTTCCACTATTTCAACCTAAAAAGTCGGACACATCACAAGATTAAGAGTGAAAAATAATAATCTCTCTAACGAGTTAAAAGACAAAAATACATATTCAAAAGTCAGATCCATAAACAATTTCATTACATAAATATTCTAATCATCATAATACATCTTAAATTTGATCTTCAATAGAAGTCACAAACAATTCTATGCTCATTCATGCATAAACTTAGCTAATTTAAACAAAAACAATGCCAAAAGGGCAATCAAGAGTTAACTCCATTCATGCCATCCCCAAACCCAAATCTTACATTGTCCTCAATACAAATCGATGAAAATAAATATAAGCAAGGAAAGGAAAGAGACGACCTGAGTTGTTACATATTTAGCTATACATGGTGAGCAAATCCAAAAGGGGAAAACAAAAGTAGCAAGCGGCAATCAAAGACATAGAAGACATAATACTAAACAAACTTGTTAGTAGCCTTAGAAATAAGGATCGTACAAATGTTTAGTACAAGAGAAACAAAGTTAGTATTGTAGGGATAACAAAAGGATCTACAATTGAGAGAGAGTACATGTTGAAAAACAAATTGAAACAAAATTAAAATTAGGTCCCCAAGAGCGCTAACTTTAACATCTTCAGCCGGACGCCATTTAGAGCACAATGTCAACCAAAATCCAAGGCAGTGTCTGCCATAGAACTCAGGTTAACCCTGTAGGGACAATCCCCAATCCCAACAGTGTTTCTAGACTCGTGCCTATCAAGGAGGGAATCATTACCAGCATCAGGGTCGCGACTCTCTATCCTACTAGATGTAGATGATGACGCACAACTATCGACACAGACAGGGACATTATGACATTCTGAACTTATAGTAGAGTCGGGCTTATCCGATTCTACTAAAGGGTCAACATCATCAACCCTATAGCATTCCAACTCGTCCTCAGTCTCAGGGTGCTGAATAGAGTTCGAGACCTTCAATTTTCCCATGGGGTTTCCCAAAAGAAACCTCCAACACTCCCGTCCAACAATGAATAACAACATCGGCCGTTGCTAGAAACAGTCGACCAAGAATAATAGGAGCGTTGTGCTTTTACCTAGGAGTAGGGTCTATATCTAAGACAATAAAATCAACAGGGAAGACAAACTTGTCAACCTTGATAAGTACATCTTCCACTACTCAACGAGGTACTCGCTCTGTCATATCAGCCAACTGAAGTGTAACATTAGTTTCCTTAAGGTGTCCTATTCCTAGTTCCTAAAAAACTGAGTAAGGAATAAGGTTTACACTCGCTCCTAGATCTAGCAAGGCTCTACTAGCGTAACACTCTCCTAAGACACATGGAACTGTAAAAGCCCCGGGGTCTCGAAACTTGGGTGGGGCGCCCGACATTAAAATGCTGCTCACCTTCTCGGTGAGCCGGACCTTCTTGGGGATATGTGCTTGCGCGCGTTTCTTTTTGGTGCAAAGGTCATTGAAGAACTTGGCATACATAGGGATGTATTTAATAGCTTCAATCAACGGTAAGTTGATCTTCACATCCTTAAACAAGTCCTCTTTTGGTTATCTTTCTTCTTCGGTCCTCTAAGGGCCGAAGGAAAAGGGAGAGTAGGTTCAGTAAACGTACCTTGTGGGCCCTCCCTATCAGCAGTGGGGGATGGATTCGTGCTCTCCTTATCAACCTCAACCTCCACATCTTGAAGGTTCCCCTCCCTAGACACTGACACAACCAGAACTTGCTCGTGAGGGGGCAAGTTTGGGCTAGAGCTAGTTGACCCTGTTGGAAGTGTGAGAGGTTGAGAGGGTAACCTCTCTTCCTCTTGCCTATGAAGTGCTTGGGCCAATTGTCCGATCTTGTCTTCTAATCTAGCTATAGACTGAGAGTGAGACTGAACCAGTTGTGTGGTGGCCTCCATAAAGTAGAGCATACGCTCCTGAAATTGCGAAGTATATCCTGGAGGTGGGGAAGGAGGGTTATCATGGGTAACATTGGAGTGAGGCCGAATATCATACCTGCGCCCTCCCTGCAGAATGGGAGGGTGCGCATTACAAGCAAAGCCGAGTTCTTGTTGTCTTGTGGGTTGATTATGATTGGCATTCTGCTTCCACGAGAAGTTTGAATGATTGTGCCACCCAGGATTGTAGGTGTTGGAGAACGGGTCACTATTTCCCAAATATCCTTGAGCTGTATGAACCTGTTCTTGTGCATATTCAGGAAATTGTGACGCATATAAATAATTATGCATAGAATGGTCCTCACTCGAACAAATGCCACACGAAGTAGTACCACTCGATAACTCAGCTGCATAGACTGGGCACACATTAGTGGGATTCGCATGCAAGTTCATAAGCTGATCCATCTTTTTGCTAAGGGCGTCCAGTTGAAGGTTAATGTCATTGGTAGGTGCTACTTCATAGACATTGCGTGTGCCCCCTCTAACCACCCTCACAAAATAGGCTTGACCGAGAGAGTGTTCGCCGAGGCGCTCGAATAGCATCCACGTCTCGTCCTCATCTTGTTGGTTAAATGCTTCTCCACATGAAGCATTAACCATTTGCTTGTTGGAAGCCGTGAGACCATTATAGAAATTCTGCACAAGAACCCACTTGGGTGACCCATGTTGGGGACAGCTTCTAAGGAGCTCCTTGATCAGGAATAATTCCATGAGAGTGGGGACAGATTCTAAGGAGCTCCTTAAATATGTCCCCACTCTCATGGAATTGTTCCTGATCCTTTTGTTCAAAACTGTTGATTGCACGTCTGATGGCTATAGTTCTGACTTTAGGATAAACCTTGATCAGGAACTTTTACTGGAGGTTAGCCCAAGTGGTGATTTCACCTCTCGAAAGAGACTGAAACCACCTTTTGGCTACATCCTTTAACGAGAATGGAAAAAGACGCAGCCGAACAGCATCAGTTGAGACACCTTGATGATGACAAATTTCACAAATTTCTATAAACACATCAAGGTGCTCGTATGGGCTCTCAATCGGCTTCCCATAGAAAATGGGAAGCATGTTGATGATCTTAGGCTTAAGCTTGAAGTTGACATCACCCACGGCGGGTAACGTAACCCCAGCGGGTGCGACATACATTTGGGGAATAAAGTGGTCCCTAATCGTACGTGGTGCGCAATCTACCACAATAAAAAAAAATAAATTAAATAAATTAAATAAATAAAAATAAATGAGAAAAATAAACTAATGAAGAAGAAATATGTTTTTTTTCCTTGTTTTAAAAACGAAAAAAATAGAAATAGAAATAAAAATAAAAATACAAAATAACTCGTTAATTTCTAAATCAACTTAGCCTACTGATTCCTCGGCAACGGCGCCAAAAACTTGATGTGTTTTTAAAAGGTGTTTTAAAACCGTCTACTCACAAGTGCACGAGATCGTCATAGCTTTGTCGGGTATATGGGTCGTATCCACAGGGAATCGTGTTAAGTTAGACTTAGTGATTACCGAGCGGTTTGAATTTTTGGGTTTTTGTTGTTTGAATAAATTGTTGACAAAATTAATAAAACTGAAATAAAGTAAAGGGTCAATTCAATTGAGGTTAGTTTGGAGAGTGAATTTAGGATAGCTTTACATGTATCCCGTCGTTATGTTTTACTTAGGACAATAATTTGAAGGACTTAGGCTACAAGCTCTAAGCCTAGGTTAATATATAAATTAAGGCTTAAGGTAATGAACTAGTCTAAACGCATAACCTATCTTAGCACTGTAAGTGTAGTATAGGTTATCTCATTAGCACTACTTAATTCCTTTGTTACTCCTAATTTAATATTAATTTATAAAAAAGATTGGGTTCAGGGTTGGGTACAATCTCAACCCTGACTACGCGTGAAATCCTGTTATGTTATGGTCTAGGCTATAAGCACAAGACTAATGGCTGAAAAGTTGGAGATCTAGTCATGGCTACTAGCACACATACGAAAACATCCAACAATCATGAAGAACTCCCCACAAAGATGCGAATATAACATAACTAAACCAATCATCAAAAGTATAATATAAATCTGGGATACGGGCGACTAACCGCCCTTCATCCCTAAACTAAGAATGTTTACTCTTCCATAAGAGTTTTACACATTATTCAAATCCAAGAAAGAAAACAGTAATTATAAAACTAAAGATTTGAAGACTCTCCCAATTGATGTTGATGTTGATCCTTGCTTTGATTTCCTAGCACTCCGACCACCTGCGCTTCGGCCTTTGAGAACCCCTTGAATTTTGTAGCAGCTTCAGGAAGGAGAGGATAAGAGGAGGCGTGGCAAATGATCCCTAAAACAATTAGGTTTATGGAATTTAAAAGCGCGTTGTGCGCGTTGGTCCTCGTCCGTCCGTCCCCCTCTCATCAAATATCTATATATAATTATATATTATATTATATAATATATTAAATAATTATAATATAATATATAATATTATAAAATATATATTAACTATCCATGAAACCTATTTGGGTTATCCAATTACAACCGAATTGGTTATTCTTTTCCACATGTGGTTGGGTTTCTTAAAGTACAACAACAACAACAATAACAACAACAAACCCAGTGTCTCAAGGGCTCCAACAAAAGCAAGGTCTGGGAGGGGTATATGTACGCAGCCTTCCCCCTCTAGGAGGCTACCCTGAAGAGAGGCTGTTTCCGAGGACCCCAGCCTAAAGCTGGTCCGCAGCAAAGAGCCAAAGACCTGGCAAAAACAGAAGAGTCATCAAATGCATGAGTATAGCAAACTCACGGCAAGCACACTGCAAGCAAAGCAACAGGCTCAAAGCATGCCATATCAAGCGCAGATCAAACATATAAGATGAAGATAAATATATGATAGGGAAAGAGGATAGAGATAGAGATGGAGATAGAAGGGAATAGAAAAGGGGAGGGATAGGGAAGGGGTAGGGATAGATAGAGAAAAAGAAAAAGATAAGTAGGCAAGTAGCAGCGTACAACCTCGTGAGATTCATAAATAGCCTACGTGCGCTAAGAGGACCTAACATTAGTAAGTTGGACTACCCTACTCCAACCGGAACATCTAAAACCCCTATACTGGCCTTCCATTGGGCCCTATCTAAGGCCATCTCCTCCCAAAGGTTTAGGTGGGTGAGGTCTTGTCGGATCGTCTCAAGTCATCTCTTCTTTGGCCTACCACTGCCTCTTCTGCCTAGTGTAGCAAGTAGTCTTTAATTATGCCTCGATTATGCTTGATTTTGTCGCTTTTCCACCTTTGTTCGCTCCATTGTACTCCAAGCCTAAATGTACCTAGATCACAATAAAAACGCACGTGTAAAAGCCGAATATTTCACAGGAGTGAAGAATAAAATTTGTAAATATAAGGTGCATCACTCATCTATTGTGGTTATTATTTTTTACAATATTTCAAGGCTATTTGCAAAAAGCATACCACTTGCAGAATTATATATGCACATGATAAGATCTTAAATTCGAATGCTAAAAAAATGCAAAACATCTTAAAATTTCAAAATGAGTCATAAGTACTACATGAAGGACATCAAAATTGTACATAAATTCAAAAACAATAGCGAGAGCCAGACAAAACAATGTAGCTAATGTAGCTTAGCAAACGTCATCATGAAGGAAAAGAAGGGACAAAAGTCTAAAATTGTGGTCTACTTCGTTCATTAATTGAGTTTAAAGAGGTCATAAACAATTAGTGGAATTGAACGCTGTGAATATTAGTTGATTTTAAAACTTCATTGGTTGTTTTAATCAAATTATTTACCAAATATTACATTTTGGCCTGCGAGTTTTTTTAATATTAAAAAATAGTGTATACTGAATATTAGAATAAGAAAAACTCAAAGAGGGGTTGCAAAAAGTAATAAAACAATAATGCTGCAAAGAATATGCCAAAGAATTTAATTATAATAACACGAGAGGCTTAGAAAATGATACGTCATCCGAGTTGATGATATCTTTGGTATAATATTTGATGTGGTTTTAAGAGTGTTTAAAATCCATGTACTCGCTAGTGTACGAGTTCACTATAGCTAAATCGGGTATATGGGTGTCGCAATTAACAAAGATAACGCAATTAAAACAATATAAAAGTTGTCAATTCAATTAAGGATAGTTCAAGGAATGAATTCAGGGTAGCTTAACTCGAATACCATCATTATATTTTACTTATGGCAATGATTTAGGAGGCTTAGGCTATAAGCACTAAGCCTGGGTTAACATTTAAATTAAGACTGAGGATATGAACTAGTTTAAGGGCATAACCTATCTTATCACTTTAAATACAACATAGGCTATCTCAATAGTACAATTTAATTCCTTTCTCGCTTCTAATTCAATGTTAAATCATATAAATGATTGTGTTCAGGGTTGGATATAACCTCAAACCTAACCATGTTTAAGAACCTGTTATGTTATGGTCTAGGCTACAAGATTGTAGACAAAATGCAAACTAATTGGAAATTTAAACATGGCTCCAAGTAGAACCAAAGAATAATTTCCCAAAGGGGTGTTAAAAAAACATAACGCAATCATCGTCAAAAGTACAACATAACTCTGGGATATGGATAGCTATCCGTCCTTCATCCCTAAACTAAAGATCTACTCCTCCACGGGAGTTTTGCACATCATCAAATCTAGTAAGAAAAGCAATGAAAAACTCAGAAACAAAGAATCTCTCAATTGATGTTGACGTTGATTTGTGCGTTGATCCCCCAACACTTAGACTGTGGGGAATATTCCAAATATTTCCTACATTAGTTAGAGCGGGCACAGCGCAAAATGAATTTAAAATTTTTAATTTTAAATCTAAAACCCTGATCTAATTAAACTATTTAATTAAATATAAATCTTACTCTAATAGGTTCATAATATGCCAAATGAAAAACATCAAATGAAACAAGTATAAACATAGTATATAGAATAAACGAAATAAAAGGAAAAACAAATTAAATATTTAATTAAAACATAGCTGAATCGTGAGTCCCGATTCCAACTTTAAGATTTGAAATTAGAAGAATATTTCTTGACACCTCAAGGTCTTCTTCGCAATTACCTTTTCTAGCATCGAGAGTGTAGGCTCCCAAATATATTTATTTTAGGAAAAAATTCAAAACAAAATTTTCTTTTCAATCTTTCCCAAGCATAATTTTTCAGAAAAATTATGCTAAATAATAAACTTAAAAGCTCCTAAAAACCTTTTTTAGGGTTTTGGTCTAGGGAGAAAACTAAGTATCAAAACCTTAATTCTTCTCGATAAAGTATGCGTATATTTATTAAACAACCTAGGAGATGATATAGCCAAGGAGAAAACCTCTCCGCTTGAAAACAGTGTCACTAACGTCAACGAACCCCCTTTTTTCTCTTCATGCGCCCCTTTTCTTTTTGCAGACTGCGGGGCTATGACGCTCTTTTCATGTTCCCTTTTTTTTTGTTTTATACGCAAAGTAATTTATCATATTATAGATTCATCTCATTAATTTATTTTTTATTAATTTTTAAACTATGCTTAAGTTGAGACTTGCGAAAGGACTTATGAGAGAATCTAATTTTAGTTCTAAATGGGTCAAGTTTAATCATCAACTTTTGATGATGTTGATTACCATTTAACAATACTTAATTCCGCTAAATAAATGTTGTTGCACTCTAGAATTAAAATATATTCACTCAGGAATTTTCAAATAACTTTTATTATGAAAATCAACCCCTCTATTAGATACTTGTGAGAAAAATAATTTTAACTACTATTGTTAATTTTCTCATATCTTTGCCGTAGTTTCCAACTCGTCCTTCTCGAACAATTCAATAATATAGAAAATAATTTTTATACTAATTTCAAATGTCAAAAATATGGAATACTTTGTCCAAAGATTCTCGTATATGTTCTTATGCTTGCGAATTAACTAAGGGTACATATTTGTCTCATAAGAAACTATAGATTCTACCTAAAACACTTATTCCTGCTACACTTTATGCAAATACCTAATGCACGTAAGATTTAAGTCAACCTGTTGTGACTAATCTTTTGAGCACATCAAAGCAACAAACAATTCATGCACGAGTTTAGGCTATTTCCTTGATTTAGAATTTTTATCTTACCGAATTAATTATTTCTTATAGCAGTTAAGAAACAAATAATTAAGGTGGTCCATCTTAGTATTCCAATCTTATTGACAAAGCCAATATAACACTTTTGGATCTCTATCCATATGATCAAGACAAGTCATCTAAAGTATTATATTATAGTCTTATCAGACAAATCCTCCAAACTTTTCACCGACTACGAACATATTTTGACAACATACCACTAATTTGATTAAAGTCCACATGTGGCTCAATCGTATTGACCACTTAAACCAAACTTGACATGTCATCTCAGACTAGTCCATCTCATGGACCATTTTAGAAAACAATTACACATATATTTGACTGGTAAAATATAATTAGACAAAAAATAAATAAAATAATTTTATTTATTTAATATTTAAAAACTAACTAAGTGGGTTTTCCAGTGCTTCAATTCCAACACCGACATCCGCGCTTTGGCATTTGAAAACACTTGGATCTAGTAGCGGCTTCAGGAAGGAAAGGAGTAGATGAAAAGAGGAAAAGATCATGAAGAAATACTTCCTCCTTTCTATTTATACCCGTAGCATGACCTAGGGTACATTGCGGGTGTCTGCCGATCGAACGACAGTCAACAATATGCCATTGTTGCTTGTCAATCGATCAGCTCTTCGTGCCGATTGGTTGTTTAGTTCTCCATACCTTACAAGATCTATTTGGATTGCTAAATAATGACCCATTGGGTCCTTCCTTTACACGAGTGGTTAGATTTCTCATTGTAGTCTTCAAATATGCCCAAATTATGCTTGATTTTGCCATTTTTCAACTTTTGTCTGCTCCAATGCACTCCAAGCCCAAATGTCTGCTCTGATGCATTCCAAGCCTAAATATATCCAGATTGCAAGAAAATACATGTGTAATTTCCAAATATGAGGTATAAAATATATTAAAATGAGACATATCAGAATCCACAAACCCAAACCTCACTTATCCTCGAGTAAGATTCAGCTCAAATTAGCTAAAGATGAAAAAAATTCAATCAAGCATGTAGTGGCAAGAATTACTTGTGAAAAATATTTCTGAATATATTTGAATGAGTACTCAAGAATAAATATCTTTATGTAACGTTATTATTAAAGTGGTTCCAGCTAAAGTCTTTGTAATTCAAGTCTTTTTCTTAGTGAATGAGCATAAAACTTCTCTTCACTTTTCCTTGTTCCAAGCTTCCCACATCTAAGACAAATAGAGAAAATAATTAAAGGAATAAATTACCCTAACAAATTACCTAAAGAATTCTTAAATCTTCTCTTCTCTATCTTGTTTTCTTCTTTTTCCTCATTTTTTTTTCTTTTTTGTTCTTTTTTGTAAGTAAATTATGGTTAAGCGTGTCTCTTTTGGACCCATGTAGCGAGTTTTTGGCTGGTCACACTTGATCTATTTGGCTCAAGGCATCGAGTGAAGAGCACTCGTTGGACCCAATGGCTCGAGTTAAAGAGATTTACAGCTTAAGTCGTTACTAACACATACCTTGAAAGAATATTTGACTCATATTAGGCATTGGTGCTTACTAAAGTGACTCAAAGAAGTTGATTCTCCTTAAGCTTTCCTTGTGGCCCGTGTAGCAAGCTTTCAACCAACAGCTCCTAATCCAGTTGGCTCTAGGTGCCAGGTGTTAAAACACTACTACAGGCTCACTTGCTTGAAACATCGGGGCTACAAGAACCAACAAGTCACGTGTACCTACCCGATTAAATAGGCATTGGAACCTCATTATTTTTTTTATTTTTTTTCCAATATAATCAACTCAAGAAAGAGAGATAAACTAGTCATTTCAACATTGTCACGAGTAAAATGCTTGATTCAAATTCCTAAAATTATTCCCACTATCAAAACTTAAAATGTAGGGTGTCACAAGATTACGAGTGAAATGTAATAATTTCTTAAACTAGTTTAAAGACAAAAATAACAAATTTAACAATAAGATTCAAGGATAATCTCATTACACAAAAATTTGAACAGTCTTAGCTAGCTCAAATTCGAACTTCAATATCAGCCATAATAATTCTATGCTAATCCAAAAACTCAGCTAATTTAAACTAAATTATGCTAAAAGGACAAAAAGTTGAAAGCACACATGCCATCCCCAAACCTAAATCTTACATTGTCCTCAATGCAAACCAAAGAAAAGTAAATATAAGCAAGGAAAGGAAAGAGATGGCTTAATGTATATATGTGGCAGAGTTAACATATTCAGCTATAAGTGATGGGCAAATTCAAAAGTAAAGGAGGAAACAACAAGTTACAAAATAAGGCATAGAAGGAAAAATACTAAACAAACTTATTAATAACGTTAGAAATATTCAGAATACAAGCATTGAGTACAAGAGAAACAAAAATGCTCAAAAATTGGGGAAGGTTGGGGGGGGGGGGGGGGGGGGGGGGGGGGGGGGGGGGGGGAATGGGGGATGAAAGGTGGCAAAGAAAAAAAGGGTTAATTGAGGCCTGATTGATTGGGGAACAAGCCCAATCGATTGAGCCCTTATAGAAATGAGGCCCAACAATTAGGGAGGGGCGCGAGTCTCTCCAACACTGGCACCCCCGATCGATCGACACTGTTGGCCGATCGTTTAAGGACCTGCATTATGCATTACAATCAATCGAGATAACTCTTGATCAATAAGGGAATTGCAATAAGCCCCAAAAGACTAAAAAAAAAAGACTTTAAAAGTATATATCCCTAATTGTTTATTTTTTTATAAGAAAACGAAATTACGAAATAGGGTTATTTATGCCAATGGTTCCTATACTTAATCCACTGTATCAATTTAGTCCTTGTACTTTTAATTGTGGCAATTTAGTCCCTGTACAATACAAAATGTGTCAATTTGGTCCTTAGACTAAAAAAATGATAACTTTTTAATAAAACTTTTAATGGTTCAACCACAAATTGGGTTAAATTGAGTAAACAGATGAATTTATAATAATTTACTTGCATCCAACATAATTTTACTGTTCAAAATTACGTCAATAATATAACTTAAATTTGACCAAAGGACTAAATTGACACATTTTGAATTGTTTAGAGACTAAATTGACACAATTAAAAGCACAAAGACCAAATTGACATAATTGGCAAGGTACATGGACCTTTGGCATAAATAGCCCTAAAATAAAATTGGGTTGCCTCCCAAAAGTACTAAGTTTAACGTCTTTTGCCAGACGTGGTGTAGACTGAAAAATCACGTCAATCCTGAGGCTGGGTCCTCAAGGTGAATTTCCTCAATTGCGCGAGGATGATCCCCTAACCCAATAGCATGCTTTAAATGGTGGCCATCCACCATGAGAAGGCGGCCATCATTGAGTCTCAAATCTCGATCGCACCTAAAGTATATGCTTGGACCACTTCGTAAGGTCCATACCATCGAGAGAGTACTTCCGGGAAAGAACCAAAGTTTTTAGCTGTAAAGCCATACTTTTTGTCCAACTCAAAAAGTTTTTTGAGAAATAAGTTTGTCATGAAAAGCCTAGGTTCTTTCTTTGTAGAGCTTGGCATTTTCATATGCCTCGGTCCGCATCTCTTCCAACTAAGTTGAAGTCATCGATGTAACCTAATGGTGTGTACATCATGATTGAATTGTTTAATGGCCCAGTATGCAAGGTGTTCAAGGTTCACAAGCATGTGGCATGCCTTCCTAAAGATTAAGCAATAGGGAGACATACCGATTGGAGTCTTCAAAGTTGTACGATAAGACCAAAGAGTGTCTTTCAGCCTTAAAGACCAATCTTTGCGATCTAGTCTAATAATCTCTTTAACCTCAACTTGACCGCAGGTTTTAGGGTGATAAGGGGCCGTCAATTTATGAGTGATTAAGTACTTCCAAAGAAGTGTCTCAACTGAACAATGAGTAAAATGCATCTCCCCATCACTAATGATCGCTCCTAGGAATGCCAAAACGCGAGAAAATATTATCCTTAACCCATTGAATGACCACCTTGTGGTCGTTTGTCCTAGTAGCGATAGCCTCAACCCACTTAGACATGTAATCAACAGTTCCTCTCAAATCAACGACCGACCACCCTATAGCTCATTTATGGTTCTATAAGACTGCTAACAACCTAGATTCATGTGTCTTAGTAAGGTCTGATACAATAATCACAGGTAGGTGTCATTACACCCTAGAAAAATGTACTTAAGGGTGGCATGGAGAGGTTTGAGTTCAAACATCGGTGGACACTTAATGGATGGCTTAGCAGGCTCACTACGGAGGCCAATTAGGGGTTCGAAAATCAGACCCCTAGCCACAACTCTTGACACATCCTGCACATCAAGCAAATAATCAGTACAAGCATCATCATCAGTTAAAGTGAGAACATCAGACAAGTCATCTCCTCTGATAAAGTCAGATGAAACTAACTCTACCAAAGGGTCAATAGCGTCGATCATCAGGCGACCAAAATCGTTCTCATCTCCATGGAACCTAATAGCATTTGATACATTTAGTTTGGCCTTACGGTTTTCAAACGAAACCTCTAACACCCTGGTCCTACAAAGGATGACAACATCGGCCATCGCTAAGAATAGTCTTCCTAAAATTATAAGGGTGTGGTTCCTCTGATGAGGAGCGAAGTCCATGTCTAGTACAATGGATAACAGCATTGGCGTTGCTAAGAATAGTCGTCCTAAAATGATAGGGGTGTGGTTACTCTGATGAGAAGCAAAGTCCATGTCTAGTACAATAAAGTCGTCCTAAACTTTGACAAGTACATCTTCCAGCATCCCTCTAGGTAAATGCTCTAATCTGTCAGCCAACTGGAGTGTAACACCATTTGATTTAAGATCTCCAATACCCAATTCTTGAAAAGTCGAGTATGGGATGAGGTGTTAGGAATAGTGTCCTAAAATCCAGATTTATTATGTTAATATTATTTTATTAAAGAATAAAATTGAAGTTCCAGTAGTTTTCTTGTTAAATTTGTGTAAGTGAGCATTTATACTGCATGTGATTTTCTCTTTGGAAACATCCATGAGATGGATGTAGTCCTCAAACTACAATTTACATGTTTGTTCTAAGTGGTTTATGAGATTAACCCACAGATAGACTTGAACAAATGGTATGGATTGTTGTTTGAAAGATTCGTAGCCGAAGACAAGTTTGGACCACTTGTATGCTAAGACTAACTTGACACTTTAGATAACTTGTCTTGGTTATGTGGATGGTGATCTAAAATTGTTAGGTTGATGTGTTAATAAGATTGACACTGAGTTGGACCATGTGGAACACTTGTTTCTAGACTACTATCGGAGATAAGTGATTCATGTTGTACTGTTTGAACGACGACTAAAATCCTGAGAGTATTCTGGACTTGTGCATGGAGCATTAGTTACTTTGGTGTACTATAAGTAAGGTCTAAACGCATGACTGAATTTCCACATACACTGGGCAGCGGATACAGATGTTCCCTTAATTAATTCGCAAATATTTGAATAGTTTGGAATCTTTAGCCAAAGCATTCCAAGTGTATGACATTTGGAATTTATACTGTGAACTTGTTCAAGTATAAATGAATTATTCAGTGAAGGGCAAGTTGGTAACTAATGGAGAAGATATGAGAAGAATAATGGTAGTAGTTATACTTATTCTTCGTCATGGACATCTAGTCTATTAAGGAAATATCGAATAAATGATTTAAGTCTGGAGTACAGGAAGATTTATTTAGTGCAGCTAAGTCTCATTAAATGATAATTAAATTATTTCATGAGATGATTAATTTAACCCATTTGAAGTTAGATTTAAATTGTCCCTGAGGTCCCTACACAAGCCTCTGTATTTATTGCCATCGAAAAAATATTAAAGAATTCATAAAATGAATTATTTATCCATGAGATGGGTAAATTTAATTTTGCCAAACATTATTCATGAGATGAATAAAGTTTAAAATTATAAAATAAATAATTTTGAAAAATTAAAATTCATAAGATGAATTTTTTACAAGAGGGAAACAAAGCAAAAAAAAAAAAAAACAAAACAAAATCGCTCTAACAGGTCGCGATCAGCGTCCTCACATATGAACTAACCAGCGCGTGACACACGGGGGAGTAATCCGTGTGCCACGGGCTTGACCAATAGGCTTGCGACACGTAGAATGCGTTTTGATTTAAAAAAGATCACGAGATTTTGAACGGGTTATTAATACTAAAATGGTGCATTTTATTTTTGATACCTACGCATCCCACATCGAGAATTTGTTATTTTTCATTCCAATAGCCTACTATAAATAGGGTTACTTATTCCAAAGGTTTGACATTCAATTGAAATAAATTATTTTGGGTTTCTGAAATTGTTTCGAAGACCTAATTGGAGAGAAAATTTTTCATTAAATTTTTCTTTCCTCATTTAATATTTTTCGGAGCCCACCCTCCAAACAGTTCGAGGTTATTGCATAGAAGGTCGCGGGGTCTCGATTTTGAAGGTTATTATTATTTTCTGGTTTTCTTATTTTGGAGCAAATCCAGGTATGTTCTTCTTTCCTTCGCTTTTAGTTTTCGCTTTTCTATTTATTTATAGTATTTGTTATTATGCATGTTAAAGCTTATGTATTGTTATGAATGTATTAGAGTAAAAAGCCTGTAGATCTAAATTAAGAATTTAGATCTGTAGATTTAATTATAAATTTAAATCTGTAAATTTAAAATTAGAAATTTTAAATCAATCCTCGGTTTAGAATTATGAATTTTAAACCCGATTCGCTGTGTAAATTTTATAAAATTAGGGAGAACATTTTAAATTCGTCCTAACAACCGGTATTGGGGCAAAAGGTTTATAGAGATAAATCTATTCCCGGTAACTCTCACACGTAAGATGTCATGAAACGTGACTCTCCGACTGGGGGCTTAGGTAGAGAGAAGAGTTTCCTACTTTAAGTGCTCTAATAGGTACCCCTTGTTGTGACCACAGTAGAAAAATTGTGAACCTAACGATCTGTATCAGACTTTATTTTTTCAACAAAAGTTTTATTTTCCTAACAATTCATATCAGAGCCAGTCTCTGATTACATTTATAATATATATAAATAGGCATAATAGGACCGAAATAAATAGATCTACGATTGAGTAAAATAGTGATTTTGTTAAGAAGGAAAGTTTGTTTAAAGTAGTGATTTAAATGATTTAAATCATTGAAGCATTAATTGCAAATTAGATTATTTCTTTTACTGTATCGATTTAAATTGTTAAATCAATAAAAGAGTTAATAGTTACTAGGTTGTTTAAAGTAACGGTTTAAATTGTTTGAATCATTAATGAATTCATCGTTAATTTAGATATATCAATTTATAAACTTTCGATTTTGTTATTTGTATAATGAGGTTATGAATGTTTTGATATGATTTGCGAAATCGGATAAAATTGATTTAATGAGATTAGATTCAATTAATTTTTACAAAATTAGATAAAGTTGATCTAATGAGATTAGATTCAATTAATTTTACGAAATCGGCTAAAATTGATCTAATGAGATTAGATTAAATTAATTTTAAAATTAAATATTTTATTTTATTTCATTTTATTTTATTAAAAAATTCTGACGATGTCAGCGCTGACGTGGCAATGACGTCAGCAAAAATATTTTTATCTTATTTATTTAATTTTAGCGACGTGTTGACGTTAGTATGGATTTACATAATGATTATAAATTAATTATTTTATTAATTAATTTCTTTTTAGAATGAGATTCTAAATTAGATTATGAGATAATCTAAGTTGTAAATTAGTGTTATTTTAAATAAAAGTTATTTTTAATTATTTTAGAATAAGATTGTAAAATAGACTATAAGATTGTCTAAATCAATATTATTTTAAAAAATAATAATAATAAAATTAATTATATTAATTAATTTAATTTTAGAACCATATTCTAAAATAGACTATGAGATAGTCTAAGCTTATTTAATTTTTGGAATGAGATTCAAAAAATAGACTATCAGATAGTCTAAGCACTAAATTACCACTAATTTTAAATAAAATAATTTTATTTTAGAATTAGATTCTAAAAATAGATTATGAGATAATCTAAATTTTGGTATTATTTTAAATAATTAAAAAATTAATTTGAATTAATTTATATTAATTTATTTCATTTTAGATTGAGATTCTAAATAATTGGTTATAAGATAATCTATGGTACCATTTTCTAAAAGTAAAATTAATTAATTAATTTTATTGAATAAATTTAGAATGAGATTCTAAAGCAAGATTATGAGATGATTGATATTGTAAAATGATCATATTTTGAATTAATTAATTAATTAATTATGGTTATTTTTAGAATGGGATTCTAAATGGGATCATGAGATAATCCAGATTGTAAATGCAAGTTAATTAAAAAATCACTAGTTTTAAAAATCAAGTGGGAGTGAGGTTTCAATTGTTGTAACCTCACAGTCTTCATTACTGGCCTGGCAGTACAGTAGATTGATAGACCTCCCTGCGGAGGACGTCGGTTTGTAGATTACAGGGTTAGACTTCTACTGGGATAAACTAAAGTGCAAAGAAGCGATGCGACCACGCTGCCATGAAGTATTACGTGTATTTGTATGAAGGTTTAGGTAATGGTTTACACTTGACTAGTGTGATGCATTAGCCTCCCCGAGGAGCTCTATTGTGTTATGTTAGAGACTAAGGTAAAGTGGTGAGTTAATCATATGTAGTAAGAGTTACAAGAAAATATGTTAATTGAGAATAGTTCTCACCCGAACTAGTTTCGTGCGAACCCGCTGCTGGGGAGTAAGGAGTGGTGTGTTTGGGTGGTGGATATCCGACTTATTGTGTATGCTAAATTAAAATAATAGATATCATTGCATTATACATGACTCTTGTTAGACAGTTACACTAATGTTTGCATTTACAGTATTTTGAAGGGGATACAACTGGTGAACTTCACTTGATTAGTAATTGCATAATGAACTCATTGGACCAAATTAATTTGCCTATAAAAACCAATTTGGACTTTAGTTATTACTCACAAAGGACCTACTGAAAAGAAAGGAAAGGGCAAGGTTGCTAAAGTAGCAACGAAGTCCATAAAGAAGTCGGCAAAAGGAAAGTGTTTCTTTTGTGGGAAGACTGGCCAATGGATGAAAAACTGCACTAAGTACTTAGCTTCTCTTCTTAGAAAGACTACTAAGCTATCTGGTGAAGATATGTAGACATCTCACTTAGTTCAGCCATGCACAATTGAGAGTCCACCAGGTTCCTGGTGTGTGGACTCAGGTTCAACTGACCGTGTTTGTAATATGTTACAAGGGCTCGGGCTAACCAAAAGGCTGCATGATGGGGAGCTATACCTAATGGTCAAGGATAGTACAAGAGTAGTGGTCTTAAGTGTAGGAGATATTAGCTTAGTCTTTAGTGTTCGTGTTTTTGATTTTAAAAGATTGTTTATTTGTAGCTACTCTGCCCATGAATTTGATTTATGTATCTCTTTTTATGAATAATTGTTATTCAATTGATTTTGATTATGAACCTTTTAATACAAGAAATAAATTTGCAAAATATACGTGTATAAATGGTTTATTCATGTTGTTTATTGATCAAAACTCTCATATTTGGTTACAAGAATCTAACGCAAGCTCACTTGTTCGATCTCTTAAAAGAAAACACCTTGAAAGGGATATTGCCTGTACATGGCACCAACATTTAGGTCACACTAATTCGAACAAGATCCAAAGATTGGTAAAAGTTGGACTAATAGAGGCTTTGGACTTGAGGTCATTACCAGCCGACGAATCCTACATAGAAAGAGAGATGACCAATTCTGTCTTTAAGAGTAAAGGCAACAGGGTTGGTGACTTGCTTGAACTGGTTCACACAGATGTATGTAGACCAATACATGTTCAGGCAATATGTGGGTATGAGTACTTAATCACATTAGTGATGATTGCTCAAGGCATGGACATGTTTACCTAATGGGACATAAGTCGAACGTTTTAAAAAATTTGAAGAGTAGAAAGTTGAAGTTTATAAGCTATTAGGTAAATAAGTTAAGTCACTTCGATCAGATCGAGGGAGTGAATATTTTTTGGGTGAATTTCGGGATTTCCAAACTATAAATGAGATAAGATCTCAGCTTTCTGCTCTGGGTACACAGCAGCAGAATGGTGTTGCAAATAAAAGGAACAAGGACGGTCTTTTCTATAGTTTTTGATTAAAAAGGTTTTTGTAAATACAATGCAAAATGCTTAGAGAATGACTTTATAAGTAATCTACAAAAACAAAAACAAAATAGTATTACAAGAATTAAAATAAAATAACACTAATTCTAAACAGCTAGACACAACTTATGACATAGTGGATGCATTAGATGCACCTACTAATAGGAACGAGAATGTTCCAAGTACACAAGAGCTTAGGTGTGGTGGGAGGATTGTCAGGACACCTGACAGGTTCATAGCGGAAACTTTTAGTGGTTAACCATGGTATTGAATCTGATCCTTTTAGTCGCAATGAAGCAATTAAGTCTTATAGTTTTGAGCAACGAACAATACGTGTACAAACGACATTAAGAGAAAGTAGTGACTTTCTTGGTATTGTATGTCAACAATATACTACTCATTAGGAATGGTGTAGAGGTGTCATTAGCTGTAAAGACTTGGTTGTCATGACAGCTCAATATGAAGAACATAGGAGAAGCCAGCTCTACTCTTAGGATTAAGCTTTTGCAAGGTCATAAGAGTAGGATGTTGGGTTTTTCTCTAGCCACTTATATTGACAAAATGTTGTCAAGGTATTGCATGCAGGACTCTAAGAAAGGTTTTTTTACCTTTCAGGCATGGATTCTTTTTTTCTCTTTAGAGCAGTGTTCTATGGCACCTCAAGAAGAGGAACAGTTGAAGAATATTCCATATGCTTTGGCAGTGGGAGCCTCATGTATGCCATGCTGTGCACGAGACCATATATTTGGTATGCTATGGTATAGTAAGCAGGTATCAGTCTAACTCGGCTCCGATGCACTAGGTGGTAATGAAGCGTTTTCTCTAGTACTTAAGAAGGACTAGAGATTATATGCTAATCTTTCAAAGTGACGAGCTGGTTCCAATTAGATATATTGTTTTAGGACTTCCAGTCAAACATATATGCCAAACGTTCGACGTCGGGGAATGACTTTACCCTTGGAGTAGGAGCGGGAGGAATATCAAGCAGTATTGTATTGCTAACTTCACCATAGAGGCTAAATACGTTGTAGCTTCAGAACCTACATAGAGGGCATGTTGGTTCAAATAGAATAATTGACCCAGGAGACTTTTGTTTCATACACAAAAGAGATGGGTATAAAACTTGTCATAAATTGGATTTAGGACAAGCTGAAGATTGTTAGGAATAGTGCCATAAAATCCAGATTTATTATGTTAATATTATTTTATTAAAGAATAAAATTAAAGTTCCAGTAGTTTCTTTGTTAAATTTGTGTAAGTGGACATTTATACTGCATGTGATTTTCTTTTTGGAAACATCCCTAGGTTTAGAATTATGAATTCTAAACCCGTTTCGCTGCGTAAATTTTATAAAATTAGGGAGAATCCCAACAACCGGTATTAGGGAAAAAGGTTTACAAAGATAAACCTATTCCCTGGAACTCTTGCACGGGAGGTGTCACGAAGCGTGACTCTCCGACCAGGGGCTTAGGTAGAGAGAAGAGTCTCATACTTTAAGTGCTCTAATAGATACCTCTTGTTGTTACCATAGTTGAAAAATTGTGAAGCCAACTATCGGTATCAAAGTTTATTTTTCCAATAAAATTTTTATTTTCCTAACATGAGGTTCACTTTTGCCCCTAATTCCAAAAGAGCTCGACTAGTGTAGCTCTCTTCTATGATGCATGGGACTGTAAAAGCCCCCGGATCTTCACAGTTGGGTGGGATGTCCGAAACCAAAATGTTGCCCACTTTCTCAGTGAGCCAGACCTTCCCAGGGACATGCGCTTGTGCTCCTTTCTTCTTATCACACAAGTCCCTGAGGAACTTCGCATACATTGGAACATGTTTAATGACATCAATCAACAACAAATTTATTTTGATGGCTTTAAACAAGTTCAATAGCTCAGCCCTCTTTGAGTTGTCCTTGTGCTTTGGTCCTGAAAGGGTCAAAGGAAAAGGGACAATGGGTTCAGGTGGTGAACCCAACGAAGGTGCTTGTGCTACATCCCTATCAGCAGTAGAGGGTGCAGTCATGCCTTCCTGCTCAACTTCTATCTCTATCTCTCTCAGTTGTTTCTCACCCGACACCGACACAACCTTAGCCTACTTGTGAGTGACCTGGCTAAGGTTAGAACTAGTTGCTTCCCTAGGATTTGCAAAAGGTTGGGAGGGTAACCTCCCTTCCTCTCTCCTGTTCAATGGTTGAGCTAACCGTCCTGGTTGGTTATTGAGCAAAAATATGGAATTTGCAAAATATGAATTTCCCTATATACAAAGTGTACATTGGTTTTATTAGTTTAGGAAACGACCCTATTCAAGGTGATATACACCTTAATTACATCTCCCTTAGGAGAATATCCTTTGATTCCAACTAGTGCTATGTTTATGTTTCAATCAATTGACGAGGTGACTAGCCAATTAATTGATTTAAGCCAACGGGAGACATTTTAGGTTGATTTGTATTTTGGAAGGTTCAACTTGAAGGTTATTTGGGTTTAGTTTTGGCTTAGGAGTAATTTAGGTTTGACTCAAAAAGAATTTTGGATTTAGGCTTGACTCGGAAGCCTTTTTGGATTGGAGTTTAACTTGGGTTTAGGTTTGACTTGGAAACTTAGACTTGACCTGACTTGGAAGTTTTTTTGGATTAGAGTTTAACTTGGGTTTAGGTTTGACATGGAAACTTAGACTTGACATGGAAATATGGATTTTTGGTTTGGTTGGGAGGTAATTTGGATTTAGGTTTGGATTTGGAAGCAATCTCCATTTATTTGACTTGAAAGGAATCTCAAATTTCGGTTTGACTAGGAAGTCATTTTATATTAGGGTTTGACTTGGAATTTATTTGGATTGGGATTTGACTTGGAATTAATTTAGATTTGGGGTTTGTCTTGGTATTAATTTGGATTTGGGGTTTGACTCGGAATTTATTTGGATTGGGGTTTAACTCAGGCTAACAACTGACTGAGACGTCTTTTAAATTTGAGTTTAATTTGGAAGACATTTTGACTTAGGTTTGACACAAAATTGACGTGGGATTTACTTTGAATTTGGACTTGACAAAGAAGTCGGCTTAATTTAGGAATTTGGTTTTGATTTTAAATTTGGTGCATGGAAGCTCTTTTAAATTTGGATTTGACACAAAATTGGATTTAAGTGTGACATGCAGGTCAATTTAGGTTTAAGTGTGATATGGAAGTTAGTTTGAGGTTCGAGTGTGGCATAAAAGTCAGTTTAAGGTTTAGGCTATTTTGAATTTGGGCTTGAGCTCGATAACAGTTAATTTGTATTTGGGTACAAAAAAAACTTAATTTGGGCTTAGGTTTGACATGGAAGTTTTTTTGGGTTTGGTTTTGACATGGACGTCTTTTTGAATTTAGGTCTTGACATGGAAATCGTTTTGAATTTGGACCTGACATAAAGGAATTTTGTTTTGGAATGGACATGGAAGTCATTTGGTTTATTTTGCCTGAGTCAAATTGAATTGAGTCAACTAATTAGACTGTTGATTTTATATTAATCCCGCAAGAGAAAATGAGTTTATTTATTATTTGGGCTGCACCTGAAATAAGTTGCCTACGTACCCTCTTAAGGGATCAAGCCATTCATAGATCGACTTTGCGTTGGGTTTAATTTACAATGTTGGATCCCATTTAGCTAATTAAAGCATATTATGTCCAACACATTTATATTTCTTCTTCTTCTCTTTTTTTTTTTTTGTATACTTCATTTGAACCCCAAGCTCAAGTTCTTTTATGTCATTTTGTACTCTGGTCAAATCAACCTTAATTTTAGGTTGTTCTTGGTCAAACCACTTGAGTTCAGCATTTCATGTTTAATATTTTTTTACCTTTAATTCTGACTGCACCCGTCATTTAATCTCGGGTTTCCTACGTACCTCTTCAGGATCAAGTCAACGTAGTTCTAGAAAAATAGAATATCGAAATTTTCGAATTGATGTTTAATATTTGTAATCGCAGCCAACTTTTTAATTCGGGTTTCCTACGTGCCCTTTTCGGGATCAGGTTAACGTAGTTCTTAAAAAAATAGAATATCGAATTTTTCAGATCAATTTTTTTAAATATTTGTAACCGCAACCGACTTTTTATTTCAGATTTCCTACATACCATTCTCGGGATCAGGTTAACGTAGTTCTTAAAAAAAGTAGAATCTCAAAATTTTTGAAATTGGATTTTAATATCTTCACACCGCACCTCATTCACGGTTTGGCTAAAACACCTGAAACATTTGATATATATATATATGTATGTGCATTTTTTTCTTTATTTTCTGTTTTAACCATTTCTCTTGAATTATTTTCATTTTTCATTTTCTTTTCTTCTGTTTTTTTTTTTCTTTTTCCCCTTTTGTTTTTTTTTTTAAAAAAAAAAATTAGGGGAGGTGGGTACGGTACCGCAGACCACCCCTCCCTTTTTTATTTTAATTTTTTTCTTAAAGACAAATAAGAAGGTATTTTACAAATTTGGTAAGCAGATTTCACAAATTCGGAGGAGTTTGATTGGAATTAAGCCCGACTTGAAAAACCCTTCTTTTTTTGTAAGCTTCGTTATCAATCGGAATCAGTTAAAACTCCCATGTATGATCTTTTAAATCTGATGTCGGTCAAAATTTGCCACCCTTTTAGGCCACCCCCACATAGGATTTTTCAATCCATCGTGGGTTAAAACACCCCCACATAGAATTTTTTAATTCACCGTGGGTTAAAATTTATTATCCTTTTGGGCCATCCAACGTAGGATTTTTCAATCTATCGTGGGTTAAACACCCCCAAGTAGGATTTTTCAATCCACCGTGTGTTAAAATTTACTATCCACTTGGGCCACCCCCACGTAGGATATTTCAATCCACCGTGGGTTAAAATTTGCTGCCCGTTCGGATCATCCCCATGTAGGATTTTTCAATCCATCGTGAATTAAAACACTTCTTTAAAATTTAAAAAAGGTATTAAAAATGAATTTCTTTTATTTTTTAATTTCAAGAGAGAGAAATAAAAAAAGAAAATTTAATTAACTCTCTCTTCTCTGTTTCTTTCATCTTTTTCCTCCCTTCTTTGCCTTCTCTCACATTTTTTTTAATCTAACTCGCTTTTTTTTAATTTTTATTTTTACGAAATGGAGTGTAGAAAATTAGAAGAAAATCAAGTCTCCCTCATAGTTTGGAGAGATACAAAATTCTTTTTCTTGAATTTCATTAAAAAGAAATCAAATTTTTTTTTTGAAGAGTGTAAAACCCATCTGAGATACCGTGTAGAGAAAATAAAATCAAAAGTAGAAAGATGAAATTAGGAGTTAAGGAATATAAGATAAGAATTCGATAAAATGGGAAAATCGTATACCGTTTATCCACAATTAAAGCTTCTTACAAATTGTTGATTTTTTTCTTTGACTTCCCTGTCTCCCTCTCACTCTCTTTCTCCACAGTATGATGTTTCTCTTTGTATATTTTTTTGCTGAATGCTATGTATCTTTCTTTTTTTTTTTTATGACCTATTTTATAGCCCCCTTTAAGATAACTTCCCTTATAATCCACTTTCCTAATTTTGGAGCCATGCATGAGCCTGAGCACCAATATTTAAACGGGGGTGGCCCAGGGTTCGCTTCGACGAGCTTCCTGTTTGTACTTCAACTTTGCCAATAATTATCAAAAAAATGGTTTTCACTTTTTTTTTTTCAATTTTGACTTTTCTTTTTCTTCTTTCTTTTTTTTTTCTTAGTTAAAATACACGGATTAATGTTTTGCTTGAGGCTTATGTTACCAAGAAGTGGCTCATTTTAGTTTTATATGATATGACAATGAGCCCATTTTATACTTAATATATTCCAATATGTAGGGTTTCACCTATAACCAATTAGAGTTGCCTTATAACATGTGACTTTATCAAATATTAGGATGAATATTAAAATTGTGAAAATTTTGGGTATAACAGTTGCCCCCCTCGAGCATTGTGCGTGTGAAGCTTTCAACACGGGCAAGGCTCGACTTTGCGGTTGAACTTGTTACACTTACATGAGTGACTCAAGTCAATGGGTGTTTGGTTTTCAAGGTCTTGTGACCATAACCACCCACAAGTTACATAGAAAAATTTAGTGTGGGTGGTCTTGAAAGTTGGTGTGAGGTTGGCAAGGTATGGTTTCCTCCCCTTTTTTTTTTTTTTTTTTGAGTTTTGACTGAATTGGAATTTATCTGGAGTTGAACTTAACTTGATAGTCAATGGGATTTTTTGTTCGAAATGTTCTAGAGATAAATTGAAGCCACTTGTTTGCCATTTGGTCATTTGAGCTGTGGGGTTATGCTCCATTTTGTCCGGAGTTTGGGTTTGAATTAGGATCCATTTAAGTTTGGGCTTGACTGGGTGGCCATTTGGGTGTTGTTTCTACATACTCTAGAGATTGGTCATGTAATTTATATGGAATTTGTTTATGTGGGTCGAGTTAAGCCTGTTTAACTCATTGGTTTATTGCCACTCTGAGATTTTAACAGGGCAAAAGGAATTTATTTATTATTGGAGCTGGATCTAATTCATAACTAGATTGCCTACGTATCCTTTTAAGGGATCACGCCTTCCATAGTTCATTACAACTCAGCTATCCAGACTTCACTTTCGTTTCTTTTCTTTCTTTTTTTTGATACATTGGACTAAGTGAATAATTTCTTCACAAATTTCCCATTGACACAAGAATATATGACTTCGCCCTCGGGATTTGACAGTTCGTAAGCACCCTTCGGATAAACCTTAGTGACAACGTACGATCCCTCCCACTTCGGCTCGAACTTGCCTCGTGCCTTTCTGTTTATAACAATCGGTCGCCTAACTGTGAGGACTAAGTCACCAATAGAAAATGAGCGAAACTTCACCCTTCTATTGAATGCACCAGCAACTTGAACTTGATAGACTTCAAGTCTCTGTTGGGCAGCTAATATGTGCTTGCCCAGGGCTTTAAGCTCGGCTAGCTTGATCTTCACAGTCTTGTCTGGGTCAGTGAGCTGAACGGCTACTCTAATAGAAGGTAATTGTATTTCCAAAGGCAAAACTACATCTAACCTGAACACCAAAGTATAAGGTGTGAATCACGTTGCACTTCGGACTGTAGTTCGGTACGCCAATAGAGCTTCAGGTAATCTTTTATGCCAGTCCCTTCTTGTTTTCGAGACCATTTTCTTGAGGATTTTGCAAAGCACCTTATTGAATGCTTCGGCTTGACCGTTGTATGACGAATTATAGCTTGATGAGAAGCTGTGTTTGAACTTGTACTTCTCGATTAATCTAACCACCAGTTGGCTTTTGAAATAAAGAGAATTATCGAAGATTATCTTTGACGGGACTCCATAGCGGTAGATTAACTAAACTCGAACGAAATCTGCAACCTCTTTTGCCCTTACCTCTTTTAATGCAATGGCTTCAGTCCATTTTGAAAAATAACCAGTCCCTGCAAGTATATATTGATGCTGGCGGGATGACGTAGGCTTAAATTGACCTATGACATCAAGGCCCCACGCGTCTAATGGCCAAGACAACACGCTTGGGTGTAGAGGCTATGGTGGTTGATGTATAAAATCTCTGTGAATTTGACAAGCTTGGCAAGTCTTTGCGAATTTCATTGCATCCTGTACTAGGGTTGGCCAATAATAGCCTAGCCTTTTAACTTGATCAGTGAGCTTTGGTCCAACTTGGTGAGCACCACATATACCAGAATGTGTTTCTTTAAGAGCAAGGGCAGCCTCTTCTTTAGACAAACACCGCTGTAAGATTCCATCAAAGGACCTTCGATATAAAGTGTCATTTTTCAACACAAATTTAGGTGCTCGTCTCCTTATCTCCGCCTTCTTTTTCGAATCAGCAGGTAGAATACCGTGTTGCAAATATTCGATCAAAGCCCATCGCCAATCTGGCTCTTCTTTACTATCGTTCATGGAAACCGAGTTTACTATCTCCACTTGGTCTAGACGCTCCACTACAGGCATCAGCAGGTGATGTTCCCCAACAGTGACTTGAATTTCTCTTTCGTTTGGCAGAGTTAGTGATGCGGCAAGCTTTGCTAAGGTGTCAGCTTTATCATTCTCAGACCTCGACACATGTGATATTTTAACATCATAAAACTGCTCCATCAAATGTTTCTCTCTTTGGTACAAAAGCACTAAATTTGCATTTCTGACTTCATATTGACCATTTATTTGCCTGACAATCAGTTGGGAATTACCAAACGCATGTAAATTGCCAATACACATTTCAACGGCTATTTCAAGACCAATGATGAGCGCCTCATACTCAGCCACATTATTAGAGCAAAGTTCAATTACGGGGAAGGAGTAAGGAGTGAGTCCGCCGGAGAGTGTAACAAAGACAATATCTACACCTGCCCCCTTTCGATTTGCTACTCCATCAAAATACAGTTGCCACGGAATCGTCTCTACATGGAGTACTTCCTCATCTGGCAAATCATCTGTCAATTGTTCATCATCAGAAGCCGGGTGTGCTGCCAAGAAGTCGGCTATAGCTTGCCCTTTTATAGCCTTTTGTGGAACAAACTTTATGTCAAATGGCGCTAACAACATTGCCCACTTAGCTAAACTTCCTGACCACACTGTTTTTGACAAGATATACTTCAGCGGTTAATCTTTGAGATTGAGGTAACCGAATGAGACATGAGATAATGCCTTAATTTCTGCACAGCGAACACCAATGCTAGGCAATTCTTTTCAATGGACGAATAGTTGTGTTCTGCCCCCACCAATGTTCAGCTGATATAATAAAGAGCATTTTCTTTTCCTTCATCGTTCTTTTGCACTAACATTGCTCCAAGGGATCGATCCAATGTTGCAGTGTACAATATCAAAGGTCTTCCTTGAAATGGTGCCATCAAGACAGGCGACTTTAGCATATATTCTTTGATGTTGTTGAATGCATTTTGACAAGTCTGGTCCCAAACAAAAGGGATGTCTTTCTTCATCAACCTTGTGAAAGGTTGGCATCTTCTTGACAGATTGGAAATGAACCGTCTGATGTAGGCTAGTCTTCCTTGCAAACCACGGAACTCTCGTAATCTTGTCAGGGTGTCTGACCACAAAACTGAGAAATTTTCTAGATGTGACTCCTAATGCACACTTTAACGGATTCATCTTCAGCTGGTGTTCTCGAAGTCGACTAAATGTTGCTCGTAAGTCATCAAGGTGATCCTCCTTGTTCTTGGTCTTCACAACCAAGTCATCAACATAACACTCAACAACTTTATGCAGTATGTCGCTGAAGATGACAGTCATGGCTCTTTGGTAAGTTGCACCAGCATTATTCAAACCAAAGGGTATCACCGTGTAATAGTAGACTCCTTGTGGTGTGCGAAAAGCAGTTAACTCCTTGTCTACTAGGTCCATCTTGATTTGGTTGTAACCAGAGAAACCATCCATAAATGACAATGGACGAAACCCAGTGGTAGCATCTACTAAGAGTTTAGTGATCGGTAACGGGAATTCATCCTTAGGGCAGGCATCATCCAAATCTAGGAAGTCCACACAGATGCGAAGTTGTCCATTCTTCTTTCTCACAGGCACGATATTCGCCAGCCATGACGGGTATTGGACTTCACGAATAAAACCAGCCTTTATCAATTTGTCCACCTTGGCCTTTATTTGAACAGTCAACTCGGATCGAGAGCACCACTGTGATTGTTTCTTTGGTGTTGTGTACTTGGATACGGCTGACTTATGCACAACCAAGTTTGGATCCAACCCCGGCATATCTTGGTAACTCCAGGCGAACACATCTTTACACTCATGCAACAATCTTTCATATTGCATCTTTTCCTCAAGAGATAGTACGGCATTGACAAAAATTGGTTTCGGATCCTCATCAGTTCCCAGGTTAATTTCTTGAAGCTCATCGACGGTTGCTTGGCCTCCATCTTCTAGTTCTCATGGAGCTGGCTCAACTAGTTCAATGAAATCCTGTGGATGCTTTTGGACATCTGAGGTCACTTGGTCTTCTTGTCGAGACTGGCTTCTTTCATTAGATGTGATCTCGCCTTGAATGGCGTTACATGATAGTCCGCCTTGGGACAAACTGGGATGGGAATAGGACTCGAATCCCTCGAAATCTGCACTGTATGAGATGGTTGTAACGTTAACTTATGCGGCTTGTTCATCATCAGAGTCGCCACATTTGAGGATATTAGACTTCAGCTGTTTCTTTTTCCTCGGTCCTGATCCTTCAGCTTTTCTCATCTTGATCCTTTTAGGATTTGACCCAAAAGGTTTTCCCAACCTCTGAAAGACTGAGACGCGAGCGGATGTCGGCTCATCATTTTTCAAGATTTCTTGTTTACTTGTCACCAAAGTCATAGGTTCGGCAATATACGCTTTACCCTTGGCTTTTCTTACTTTGATCCTTTTGGAATTTGACCCAAAAGATTTTCCCAATCTCCGAAAGGCTGAGACACGAGGTGGAGTTAGCTCATTCTCTTTGAAGATTTCATGTTCTCGTGTCATAAAAGTTATAGGTTCAGCAACGTACGCCTTAAGAACTCTGCCCTCTTGTGAAATCTGTAACCTGTCGGTTATGTCATCGGAAGGAGGCACTTCAAGGTCCGTTATCTCATCTATATTCATTCTTCTCTCATCAATGTTTTTGGCACTAAGTTTTCCCGTCCTGAATCGTGAGTGGGTAGATGTGGATGCATCATTGCTAAGTACCACCCTTCGATGTGCTCTTTCTATACCTTGAAAGGAGGTGGATATGACCATACCCACTGATTCATTCTCCGCAGAGGACAAGTATAACTTGTCACGAGGGTGTTCATAATCTGCTCAACTGGAGTCAAGGCTTTTTGCCCACTTTTCCTCTTTTATTTTGGGACATACTTAAATAATGTCTTGAATTGAGAGGCCTTTAAAGTCTCTACTTCGCCAAAATGAGCACTATTTGAACCAAAGCCGTGGACCTCTTAAGGAGTAAAGGACTTCGGATAAGGCCGTACATCGAGAATCTTTCCCTTTCCTTTTTCAAAACTGCCCTTTGTGAGCGTATCACTGATCGATCGATAAAACTTAGCATCGGCGTAGTTGACATCTTCTCTATGAAACGGGTCAGGTTCTCCACGAATCTTTCTTTCAACCCTGTTTTCATCTGTGTATTTCAGGCACTGTTAAAATGTAGAGACTGTATATTTGCTGTTGTGGAGCCAAGGTCGCCCCAATAGGGCTTTTTAGGACATATCTGCATCTATAACATCGAAAAGGGCATCTCCGTAAAGGTCACCAAATTCTACTTTCAGTGCAATTTCAATAGTACCCAGAGCTTTCTGTCCTACTTGATTGAACCCCTGAATTGTGAGTAAGGTAGGGGATAATTGGTTTGGTGTTAGGCTCAAGATAGCTTAACCTTGATAGAACAAAGAAAGAATTAAACGAAATTGGGAATGAACAAAGAAATGATTGTATTTTTCATTGAATGCTCAAGCCTTACAATACAATGCTTATTCATAGGAAAGAACAAAGAAAACCATTAACTAGTCCAAGAATCTGCACCTTAACCGACTAACAACAACAATTCAGCAAATGTAACAGAATTTGGCGCCAAAACCCACTAAACTAACATTTGAACCCAACTCCCCGGGAAAGACTCCTAAAACCAATTCCGATCATGACAATACCCTCCCCTTCAGCACATTCTTGCCTCAAGAATGAAAGGAAGGGCATTGTGACTTGATAAACTTCCAGCTCTCCCATGAGGTACTGCCAGCCCTAAGGTTTGCCCATTGCACCAGAATCTGTTTGCCTAGTTTCTGTACATTTCTGCTAGCCAGAACAGCTATAGGCTCGAGAATTAATTCCCCCTTAGAAGCTCGTAAGACAGCTATTGGCCCCTTCTATGGATCATGAACATGCTTTTTAAGTAAGGAAACATGAAAGACCGGATGGATTAGGCTATCCTCTGGCAGTTCCAATCTATAAGCGACCTTACCAATCTTTTCAAGAACTTTATAAGGACCATAAAATCGTGCAAATAACTTGATATTTTTGCGGACAGCTACTGAACTTTGCCTATAAGGCTGTAATTTGAGGTAAACAAGATCACCCACCTCGAAATTCCTGTCAATCCTCTTTTTGTCTATAAAGAATTTCATCCGAGCCTGTGCCAAGTGTAGATTATCCTTAAGTTGTCTTGCCAACTGAACCCTCTGTTGCAACATGACATTAACATCTTCCACCTGAGATACTGCTCCTTGTTGAATCAATGGTGAAGGTGGCTCGTAGCCATACAAAGCTTTGAAAGGCGTGGCTCCCAAAGAAGAATGGAAGTGAGTGTTATACCAATATTCAGCGAGTGACAAATATCTGTTCCAATGTTTGGGATGTGTGAATATCATACCACGGAGATATTGCTCAATGCACTGATTTACTCTCTCGGTTTGGCCGTCTGACTGAGGATGATATGAAGAGCTCATAGCTAGTGTTGCTCCCGGCAGCAAAAACAGCTCACGCCAAAATGAACTGGTGAACAGCCTGTCACGGTTAGAAATAATGGACTGGGGGAGCCCATGGAGCTTGTACACCTGATCCAAGAATGTTCTTGCTAACTTCTTTGTGGTGATGGGGTGATGAAGAGCTATAAAGTGACCGAATTTGGTAAATCAATCCACAATTACCCAAATAATCTCCTTCCCATCTGATTTGGGTAGCCCCTCTATAAAGTCCATACTAATATGACTCCAACCACCCTCCGGAATGGGAAGTGGCTGTAATAATCCTTTGTAAGGGGTATGCTCCACCTTTATCTGCTGACAGACTTCACAATGTTGCACAAATTCTTGTACTTCTCTCTTCATACCGGGCCACTGGAAATGCAGCTACATTCTTCTGTAAGTGCCTTCTATCCCTGAATGTCCACCCCAAGGTGAGTTGTGTGAAGCTCTAATGACTTGCTTCCTCAGTCCATGACCTTCCCCAATGTATATCTTCCCACCAATTCTGATAATCCCCTGGTTGACAGTCACACCAGTTTGCTCTGCAAGAGTACCAACTTGAACTGCAGGAGAATCAGATTGAAGACAGTCAGGAATAATGTGGGATTAAGCAAAGGCATCATGTTCATATGAGTGGATCACTTCAGTCATCCAGGAAGGCACCACTAGAGTAATTGCAGCACAATGGGCTTCAGCTGCAGGTTCTTCAAATTGTCACGATAAAGCATCAGCGGCAACATTTTCCGCCCCTTTTCTGTACTGAATCTTGTATTCTAGGACTAGCATTTTCATTAAGCCTTTTCTTTGAACTCTTGTTGTGATTCGTTGCTCAAGGAGGTACTTGAGACTTTGATGATCTGTTTTGATCACAAATAGGTGCCCCTCAAGGTAATGCCGCCACTTTTGCACAGCAAGAAGAATAGCCATGTATTCTTTTTCATAAATTGACAACCCTTGATTCTTTGGACCCAAGGCTTGGCTAAGAAAAGCCACGGGCCTTCCTTTTTGGGAGAGAACAGCTCCCATACCCGTGTTGCAAGCATCAGTTTCTAATTCAAAGGGGAACCTAAAATCTGGCATCACAAGGACAAGGGCCATGCACATAGCCTGTTTAAGCTTCTCAAAAGCTGCAATCGCTTGTTCACTCCACTGAAAACCATCATTCTTAAGCATGTCTGTCAATGGCTTGGCAATGATCCCATAACCTGCAATAATTCTACGGTAGTACCCTGTCAAGCCTAAGAAGCCCCTTAGTTGCTTTAATGTCTTGGGTAATGGCCAATCCTTCATGGATTGTACTATGCTTGGGTCGGTTGCTACCCCTGCTCCGGATATAATGTGCCCCAAATACTCTACTTGTTGCTTGGCAAAGGTGCACTTGGAGAGTTTAGCATACAATTTATGCTGCTGCATTTTTTGGAACACTTATTCCAGATGTGCGTAATGCTGCTGTAAGAAGGAGCTGTAAACAAGAATGTCATCAAAAAATACTAGTACAAACTTCCTGAGGTAAGGTTTGAACACAAGGTTCATCAATGCTTGAAATGTTGAAGGGGCATTGGACAACCCAAAAGGCATTACCACCAATTCGTAATGCCCTTGATGAGTTCTAAAAGCAGTCTTATGGATGTCGTGCTCTTGAACTCGAATTTGATAATATCCTTGCCTTAAATCAAGTTTAGAGAAATACCAAGCACCGTGCAATTCATCAAGTAGATCATCAATGATAGGTATTAGAAACTTATCCTTGATGGTAATAGAGTTCAACTGGTGGTAGTCAATACACATTCTTGAGGTCCCATCCTTCTTTTTCACCAACATCACCGATGAGGCAAAGGGACTATGGCTATGTCTTATGAACTTAGTTTTCAAAAGCTCTTCAATCTGCCGCTCTATTTCATTTTTCTGAGAATGAGGGTATCTGTAAGGCCTCAGATTCACCGGAGCTGCTCCTTCCTTCAGAGGAATTGCGTGATCCAGTTCTCTGCAAGGTGGTAATGAATCTGGCTGCTCAAACAAAACCTCATATCTCTTGAGTAAGGCTTCTAATTCATCACTGGTTTCCCCGACATCAGGTACTGCTTCTGCTGCAACCGAGTACAAGTGACCAACCCAACTGTAATCTCCATTCTGAAGCACTTTTTTCAAACTTTGGCCTGTCATTAGCCGAAGGTGTGCTTGCTCTACAATGCCTTGCAATTGGATCTTTCTTCCTTTTTTCTCAAAGGACACACTTAATTGGGAAAAATCAAAGAGTATTGGGCTATAACTCTTCATCCAATCTATTCCCAACACTATATCGCAGCCACCCAACCTTAGAACTCTGAAATCATATGCAAACTTGTGTCCTTGCATCTTCCACACAAAGTTCTTACACTTGGGGTGGGTCAAGATCTTATTGCCATAAGTAACCGTTACAGTTAGGGGACTGGTCTGAATAAGTTCTTGATCGACTGCCGATACCACCTTAGGGTCCATAAAGCTGTGGGTTGAACCACTATCAATTAGGATCAGTAGTTCTCGTTGTCCTGTAGTACCTCTGATGTGCATTGTGTTATGGGAACCACTTCCTGTTAAGGCTTGAACAGAAATTCCCACATCGTCCTCTTCTTCAATTTCTACTGGTGTTTCAATCTCAGCTTCTGAAACATTTTTTTCCTCTTCTGATTCATCCTCCATCACTTCCTCCCCAGACACTGTCATAAGGAATTTAGGATCACATTTATGTCCAAAGAAATATCTTTGGTTACATTTGAAACAAAGCTTTTGTGGCCTTCTATCATAACCAGCTGCTGTCTTGCTGCTATTTGGTGTGAATTTTGGAGCGGTAGATCCCTGAACATTGCTTCTGCTCTTGGAGAAATCGGATGGAAGAAACAAGCCTTCAACCTTCTTGGCCTTAGAATAGGCTTGAGACAAACTATCCGGATCAAAGGCCTTCACCAAACTCTTAATACGTGGCTTGAGACCACTCACAAAACTGGAAACATAGAAGGACTCAGGAACTTCAGCATAGATTGACAACATTCTAGCCCTTAAGCCTTCAAATCGTGTCATATATTCCTTCACGCTACCGGTTTAGACAAGTTTATTGAAATTATCCACCACTTCACCCACATCCTCATCTCCATATCTATCACACAACTCATTAGCAAATTCTGTCCAAGTAAGGCATGGTCTAGTATGCAATAACCCATAACACCAAGTCTCCATTTCACCCTGCAAGTATATAGATGCCATTTCTACTTTTTTGTGCTCACTAATATTGTAAAAACGAAAGTATTTCTCACATTTCCTTATACAAGATTGAGGAAAGGTGCCATCAAATACCTCCAAATCGACCCTGGGCTGTCGATAACCACTGGTTCTTGCAGTGAATGCACTGTCAGTACTACCAGATGGAGCCATGTTAGGATCCGAAGGCCGATCTTGCTGATTGGATGGAAAGAACCCTCCATCACCCGCAGAAGATTGTTGGCGGTCTAACCTTTGCTGGAGGCCGGAGAACTGCTAAGTAAATTACATCGATTGTGTCTCGAACCTTCGATTCATATCTTGTTGCATCATCTGCATCATACTTTGCATCTGCATCATATTCTGCATCATCTGTTCCACCCGACCGATCTGTTCCACCAACAACAGCTTCAGCATAGGTCGAGGTCCCATCGGTGGCATTGTTAACATTGATACCACCTACAGCCGCAGCAGCATTGGCTCTTGTTGTTGGTACCATGGGCGATCTCTTCTTCTTAGCCAGTTGGTAGAGGACAATGCCGCAGTATCCCTACTGAACGATCACAATGCAATCGGATATGCAATCCAATTGAATGCAAATGTCAAGCTCTGATACCATTTATTAGGCTCAAGATAGTTCTTGAGCTTAACCTTGATAGAACAAAGAAAGAATTAAAAAAAATTGGGAATGAACAAAGAAATGATTGTATTTTTCATTGAATGCTCAAGCCTCACAATACAATGCTTATTTATAGGAAAGAACAAAGAAAACCATTAATTAGTCCAAGAATCTGCACCTTAACCGACTAACAACAACAATTCAGCAAATGTAACAGAATTTGGCACCAAAACCCACTAAACTAACATTTGAACCCAACTCCCTGGGAAAGGCTCCTAAAACCAATTCTGATCATGACATTTGGCATTAACCCCATAGCTCGTAGTGCCCCCAGAGGGAGAAGATTAACAGCGGAACCACAGTCAACCAGGATTCGGTTCCACACTTTGTCCCCAATTAAACTGGTTATGTAAAGCAGCCTGTTGTGATGTTCGACCCCGAGCTGGAGGTCTTCATCAGAGAACGTGATGCATGCCATGCAAAAAGCACATTTATTTGTCACGGACGTGTTGTCAACTTTATCCTAATCAACTTCGCTTTTGTAATCATCGGGATCCATCAGAGCTTAGATGAGTGCCCTCCTCAACTCTTTAGAGAGCAGTAGCAGATCATAAATACTCAATCTAGTAGGGATCCTTTTTAAGTGAGTAAGAACATCATATCGAACTCTTGCATGGTACGGTGCTTGTCTTACGATTGGAGGGACCGGAATGGGAAGATCTTCGACAAGAAGTGCCTTCTTATTTGCTGGCAGGGCCTGTGCTGGCTGCCCATCAGGTTGTTCTTCAACTTAAGGTGATGTCATTGCTTGTCCTGCTGATTGTTTAGGCTCTTTGCTCTTCTCAACTGGCCTTGGTGTTGGTAATTGGAGGCCAGAACGAAGGGTGATTGAATCAACTTCAAGGTTTAACTCCTCAACTTCTTCTTTTTCTTCGAAAGACACCATGTAACAAGAAGCTGTCCATTCATGTTCTTCATTTTCATCACTCAAGGAATCTTCTCCAAGGAACTTCTTTAAGAAGTAGTCCTTCAAAGTTACAGGGACCCTAGTAGGGGGGATATATTCCTCGTCTGAGGTCACTTCTGCCTTCTCGAAAAATTTGGATTTCTTCTTTTTGTTTTTCTTCTTGCTCTTCTTTTTGGGAGAATTCTACCCTCAAATCTTTACACCGGGCGGGCTAGAGCTTTAAGCGATGTTTTTTAAGGATGCTATCCTGCTAAAATAGGTCTACCACTCATACTCATCATCGTCCTCGTCTTCAGGGTCAGAATCCCAAGCTTTCGTTTCAGTCATAAGTTCGTAAAGACTGGGCATGGCAATTCTAGGATGAGGCCTGTCAGGATAAGCCCATTGAACTGTGACTTCTTCATCTACAATGAAATGGACCTGTATAGCACCGGGAGGTAACTCCACTCTTGGTATATTGTCCATCTTAAAGGGTAACTGAGCACCATTATCGTCCTCTACGCAGGATGTTGTATTGGACGAAGCGGTTGCCCCCTTAGAGGATGTTTCTGCTTCAATCTCGATCTGCCCCTTTTTTTTATCATAGCTTCAATTATGTCTTTAAGGACATAGCAATCTTTGATCGGATGGCTTACAATCCACTGGTAAGGGCAATAGATGGGATTATCAATCTTGTCAACTTCATCTGGACATTTTGGATCGGGAAGAGTAATTGCTTTTGCTACTATTAACTCGTCAAAATACCCTGCACATTGTTGTCATTAAAGGGGTACTTTTTCTCCTTTCTTTCTTGAAGAGTGAGCCTCTGAACCTGCTTCCCTTTGCTTTTATCATTTTTTCTGTCCACCACATAGTTAGCTTTCTCAGTTGTTTTGATAAAGGTGGCTATAGCCTCACCAATTTTTGCTGGCTTTTTATTTTCTCCCTTCCTTTCATCAGCAGTCCGGGTTTTATGAGAAGCAATCTTTTGTCAAGAGATTTGTCTCTCATCATTACAAGCTTTAGTAACGAGCGCATTATAACTTTGGGGCTCTGCAGTAAGGACATATGTAGCTACCTCTAGCTAGAGGTTGTTGGCACACATTTGAACCACAGAGTGTTCACTTAATCTCTTGGGACATTGGAGACTTAAGCTCCTCCATTGTGTAATGAAGTCGTTGCGCACTCATTCAGCTTTTGAATGGCATATGCTAGATCAATTATTGACACTTTTTTCTTGGAACTCACGAACTGGGCTAGAAACACCTTATGCAAGTCATCCCAGGTTTGAATTGATCCGGGTTGCAGCTAAGTGTACCAGGTAAAAGCACATCCTTTTAGGGACTGGACAAATTGCCGTATTAATAAGGCATCGCTTGAGGCTATCTCGCCGCATGCAGAATGCTAATGGGCCAAATGCTCATGCGGTGACCCATTCACGCCATCAAACTTCTCAAACTTCGGTTTCTGATACCCGTGAGGGAACGACACTGTATCGTAGTGTGCTGGATATGGCTTCTAATAACCCAAAATAGGCGGGTTTATAGTAGCTTGGTATTCCTTTATCTCTTCAGCTATCATGGCTTTAATATTTTGCTGTGTCAGCTCAGACTGCAGACTCTAAACCTCTTCTTATGGCCACGGCGTTCTTACTGATGTGCTAGCTTGATTGGCTACTTGTGCAGTGAGCGCAACAATTTCTGCTTCCTTCTCAGTGAGCTTTCCTTGCAATTCCTACAACTATTCTTCTATGCTTGTAGTTCCTGTTACTAAAACAGGCATATTCTCTTATTGGTCTTGTATGTTCAATTTCTCCTGAAACTCGATCAGAAAATCCTCTTCAATGAAAAGAGAACTAATGTCTTCATATGAGGGGGAGCTTGTATCCTCCATAAGGCCAATTGGCTTCATTCGGCTTGCCGATACCATCTCAGCATATGTCATTGACTTAGCCATTGATCGAGTGATTGAACTTGTATAAGAACTCAATTCTTTTAGGGACATTACTCCTTCAGAACTCAAACTACTCGAGTCCTCGGATGTCATCAACATGCTCTCCTTCCCTTCCTCGGAGGCTTTCCTCTGATTCTAGAGTGTCTTTGCCTTCGCATCAGCTGGTTTCGGGTCTGAAGGCATGGAGGCTTTAACCTTCTTCATTTTTGCTGGACATCCTCTTCGGTATAAGAGGTGACCATGACTTGCTTGACCAACCCCAAAATGATTGGTATAGGGCCGATGTATATCTACTTCACAACATTAATGACAAGTTCTTTGGTAGATTTCTTCACCATAAATTTCTTTGGGGTGACCCCCTTTGGAGCTGCATTCATGGGCTTCGTCGTGAAGACTGGTGCCAATTTTTGGTTGGCCATCTTTATCTGTCTCTTCGTTGTCCTTCGTGCATCTCGCTTAGCACTCTTTGTCTCCTTTCTTGGTACTACATGCTTGATTGTGGCATGCATTGAGAAAGACGTCTCATCCACTTTGTTCAGCAATTCCATGGAATTCTTCAGCGGGATCTCAGCAGCAAGCGAATTTGGTCCCACCCTGTGAAGCACCGTAAAGTTCTTCTTCTTGCGAATAACCCCTCTTTTGACCATGAGAGTGGCCGAGAGCTCATTAAACGTGATTGTCACTTGTGATCCCATTGTTCCTGCATAGCATCACACTATTAGTTATTGGAAATTGGAGTTCAATCGGAGATGAAAAGGAGAATAGGGTCCCACCAGGTGTGCCAAAAATTATGTTGAGCAAAAATATGGAATTTGCAAAATATGAATTTACATAGGTTTATTAGTTTAGGAAACAACTCTATTCAAGGTGATATACACCCTTAATCATATCTCCCTTAGGAGAATACCCTTTGATTGCGACTGGTGATATGTTTATGTTTCAATCAATTGACGAGGTGACTAGCTGATTAATTGATTTAAGTCAACGAGAGACATTTTAGGTTGATCTGTATTTTGGAAGGTTCAACTTGAAGGTTATTTGGGTTTAGTCTTGGCTTAGGAGTCATTTAGGTTTGACTCAAAAAGTATTTTGGATTTAGGCTTGACTTAGAAGTCTTTTTGTATTGGAGTTTAACTTTGGTTTAGGTTTGACTTGGAAACTTAGACTTGACTTGACTTGGAAGTTTTTTTGGAGTAGAGTTTAACTTGGGTTTAGGTTTGACTTGGAAACTCAGACTTGACTTGAAAATTTGGATTTTTAGTTTGGTCGAGAGGTTATTTGGATTTAGGTTTAGATTTGGAAGCAATCTCCATTTATTTGACTTGAAAGTAATCTCGAATTTTGGTTTGACTAGGAAGTCATTTTATATCAGGGTTTGACTTAGAATTTATTTGGATTGGGATTTGACTTGAAATTAATTTGGATTTGAGGTTTGTCTCGGTATTAATTTGGATTTGGGGCTTGACTCGGAATTTATTTGGATTGGGGTTTAACTCGGGCTTGCAACATACTGAGACGTCTTTTAAATTTGACTTTAATTTGGTAGACAATTTGACTTAGGTTTGATATGAAATTGACATGGGATTTACTTTGAATTTGGACTTGACAAAGAAGTCGGCTTAATTTAGGAATTTGGTTTTGATTTTAAATTTGGTGCATGGAAGCTCTTTTAAATTTGAATTTTACATAAAATTGGATTTAAGTGTGACATGGAGGTCAATTTAAGTTTAAGTGTGACATGAAAGTCAGTTTGAGGTTTGAGTGTGACATAAAAGTCAGTTTAAGGTTTAGGCTATTTTGAATTTGGGCTTGAGCTCTATAACAATTAATTTATATTTAGATACAAAATAAAATTTAATTTGGGCTTGGGTTTGACATGGAACTCTTTTTGGGTTTGGTTTTGACATGGAAGTCTTTTTGAATTTAGGTCTTGACATGGAAGTCATTTTGAATTTGGACCCGACATAGAAGTATTTTGTCTTGGAATGGAAGTGGAAGTCATTTGGTTTATATTGCCTGAGTCAAATCGAATTGAGTCAACTAATTAGAATGTTGACTTAATATTAATCACAGGAGAGAAAAGGAGTTTATTTATTATTTGGGCTGCACCTGAAATAGGTTGCCTACATACCTTTTAAGGGATCAAGCCATTCGTAGTTCGACTTTGTGTTGGGTTTAATTTAGAGATGTTGGATCTGATTTAGCTAATTAAAGCATATTATGTCCAACACGTTTATATTTCATCTTCTTCTCTTTTTTGGTATACTTCTTTTGAACCCTGAGCTCAAGTTCTTTTATGTCATTTTGTACCATAGTCAAATCAACCTTAATTTTAGGTTGTTCTTGATCAAACCACTTGAGTCCGGTATTTCATGTTTGATATTTTTTCCCTTTAATTGTGGCTGCACCCGTCATTTAATCTCGGGTTTCCTACATACTCTCTTCGGGATCAAGTCAACGTAATTCTAGAAAAATAGAATATCAAAATTTCAAACTGACTTTTAATATTTGTAACTGCACCAAACTTTTTATTTTGGATTTCCTACGTACTCTTTTCAGGATCAGGTTAACATAGTTCTTAAAAAAATAGAATATCGAATTTTTCAGATCAATTTTTTAAAAATATTTGTAACCGCACACGACTTTTTATTTCGGTTTTTCTTTGTACCTTTCTCAGGATCAGGTTCAAGTAGTTTTTTAAAAAAAGTAGAACCTCAGAATTTTCGAAATTGGATTTTAATATCTGCACACCGCACCTCATTCACAGTTTGGGTAAAACACTTGAAACATTTGTATGTGTATTTTTTTTTCTTTATTTTCTGTTTTAACTATTTCTCTTGAATTGTTTTCATTTTTCATTTTCTTTTCTTCCTTTTTTTTCTTTTATCCTTTTCTTTTTTCTTTTTAAAAAAAAAATTAGGGGAGGGGGGTACGGTATAGCAGTACCCCCCCTCCTTTCCATTATAAAAAAAAAAAGGCACCACCCCTCCCTTTTTTATTTTAATTTTTTTCTTAAAGAAAAATAAGAAAGTATTTTACAAAATCGTTAAGCAAATTTCACACATTTGAAGGAGTTTGATTGGAATTAAGCCCGACTTGAAAAATCCATTTTTTTTAAGCTTCGTCATCAATTGGAATTAGTTAAAACTCCCATGTATGATCTTTTAAATCTGATGTGGGTCAAAATTTACCACCTTTTCAATCCACCCCAAGTAGGATTTTTCAATCCATCGTGGGTTAAAATAACCCACCGTAGAATTTTTCAATTCATTGTCGGTTAAAATTTACTACCCTTTCGGGCCACCTATATAGAATTTTTCAATCCATCGTGGGTTAAACACCCCCACGTAAGATTTTTTAATTCACCGTAGGTTAAAATTTACTAGCCTTTTGGGCCACCCCCACGTAAGATTTTTCAATCCACCGTGGGTTAAAATTTACTACCCTTTTAGGCCATCCCCACTTATGATTTTTTAATTCATCGTGGATTAAAACACTTCTTTAAAATTTAAAAGAGGTTAAAAATGAATTTCTTTTTTTTTAATTTCAAGAGAGAGAAAAAAAAATTTTAATTAACTCTCTCTCCTCTCTGTTTCTTTCATCTTCTTCCTCCCTTCTCCGCCTTCTCTCACTTTTTTAATCTAACTCACTTTTTTTTTAAATTTTATTCTCACTAAATGGAGTGTAGAAAATTAGAAGAAAATTAAGGCTCCTTTTGTTTGACAAGAAAAACATATTCTAGGAAAAGATTTTCCAAAATTCCTTTGTTTGGGGCAATTAAATTAGCTGAAAATTTGATTCTAATAAATGCCTTTTCCCTAAAAATTGGGAAAATGACTTCCGAATTAAAATTCCGGAAATCATCATTCTATGTTGCCCAAAGCCCATTCTGTAAGTGGACTTGCTTTAGAAAAATGGCTTATATTATTTGATTAGCAATTATATGTCATTTTGGCTATTATATGAAAATTTTTGCGGGTTAAATTGTTAATTATTATGTATTTTCTTTACAGTATGAAATAATTAGAAAAATATGCTTTTCCATCAAATACACGGGCTCATCTTATAACTTGTGATTAAATTATGTTAATATTGAAAGTGGAGGCTATTGTATCCAAACTCGTTACCTTTCAGTCGATAAGGCTCCGATACTATATCAAGGAACCAACTTACCCAAAAACTTAAGTTAATGAGTGAATATTGAAGAATGGTTTATACTGTCACATATAGATTCCTATTTTCCTTCAAAACAAATAAAGGAACATGACATTCTAGAACAATATTTTCCTTCATAACAAACAAGCAAAAATCTAAATTAGAATTTGGTTTTACTTGGAAAATTGTTTCCAAAGGAAAATATTTTCTCAAGGAAAAACATTTCCTCTCAAACAAACGAAGCCTAAGTCTTCCTCGTAGTTTAGAGAGATACAAAATTCTTTTTCCTGAACTTTATTAAAAAGAAATCAAAAATTTTTTTGAAGAGTGTAAAATCGATTTGAGATGGGGTGTAGAGAAAATAACATTAAAGTAGAAAGACGAAATTAGGAGTTAAGGAATATAAGATGAGAATTCAGTAAATTGAAAAAATCGTAGACCATTTATCCACAATTAAAACTTCTTGCAAATTGTTGATGTTTTTCTTTGACTTCCCTCTCTCCCCTTATCTCTCTACTCTATAATATTTCTCTCTGTATATATTTTTTTTGCTGAATGCTATGTTTCTTTGCTTTTTTTTTTTTATATTTTATGACCTATTTTGTAGACCCTACTAAGATAACTTCCCTTATAACCCGCTTTCCTAATTTTGGGGGTATGCATCAGCATGAGTACCCATATTTAAATGGTTTTCATTTTATTTTACTTTTTTCAATTTTGATTTTTCTTTTTCTTCTTTCTTTTTTTTTTCCTTAGTTAAAATACATGGGTTAATATTTTGCTTTGGGCTTATGTTACCAAGAAGTGGCCCATTTTAATTTGACATGATATGACAATGAGTCCATTTTATACTTAATATATTCCAATATGTATGAGTTCACCTATAACCCATTAGAGTTACCTCATAATATGTAACTTTATCAAATATTAGGATGAATATTAAAATTGTGAAAATTTTGGGTATAACACTGGTTCTCTTGCCTTAGAAATAGATCGCGAATGGGACTGAACCTACTGTGGGTTTTCCTACATAAAGTGGAGCATATGCTCCTCAAACTGAGAAGTGTACCTCGGAGGCTAGGTTGGGGATTAGCATTCATAGTTAGAGGTTTAGAAGAAGAGCCCTACCTTTGTTGTCTTTAAAAATCGGGAGGGGGTGCATTTCCTATGAATCCAGGCACTGGTTGCCTCATGGCTTGATTCTGATTGGCTTTCTGCGGCCACAAAAAATTTGGATGGTTGTGCCACCCGGGATTGTAGGTATATCCAAGCCAAGTGAAGCTCGAGCCTACTAGGCTCGAGGCTCAGCTCATTAGCATTAAGCTTGGCTCGGGCTTGACTCAAAGCTCGCCGAGCCCGAAAAGTTTGGGCTTGAGCTCGGCTCATCAAAGGCTCGGGCTCGTCTTGGCTTGTCTCGATCTAAGCTCAACAAGCTTCAAATTAGACTTGAATATTTCGGCTCATTTAAGCTCAATATAGACTCTTTTGTGCTCGTTTAAGTTTGGCTCGACTCGACTCATTTACTCTCCAATTTAGCCTCATTGGGCAATATTTAAGCAAGTGTATTACATTAAAAAAGGCACGCTTATACTTGTTTAGGCTGGCGAACCTACGAGTTCTAGCTTTATTAGGCTCGGGCTCGGTTTAATAAGCTAAATGAGCCGGCTTGGCTTGGCTCCAGCTCACAACGAGCCGAGCTTTTCGAGCTTTATGACAAGTCGGCTCGCGTGGGTCATTGTAGGTGCTAGAGAACAGATTATTATTCCTTGAATACCTTTGTGCTGCATAAACATAGTCCTGCATGTATTCTAGGAATTGTGAGGCATATAAATAGTCAAAAACAAAATGGTCCTGACCCGAACAAATGCCACGTAGAGTAGTAGCACCCGATGACTCAGCTAAGTTAACTGGGCACACATATGTACGATTCGCATGCATAGTCATCATCCGCTCCATCTTTCTACTAAGGGCATCTAGTCTAAGGTTCACGTCATCACTAGGTGATACTTCATAGACACCATGTGTGCCTCTGATAACCACCCTCGTAGAAGAGGCTTGGTCGAGCGCGTGTTCATTGAGGCGTTCAAATAAAGTTCATGCCTCATTCTTGTCTTGGTTGAATGCTCCCCTTGCACAAAGCATTAACCATTTGCTTATTGAAAGCTGTAAGTCCATCATAAAAATTCTTCACAAGAGCCTACTTGGGTGACCAATGGTGGGGACATCTTCTAAAAGGCTCTTTGAATCTGTCCCAACTTTCATGAAATTGCTCCTGATCTTTTTATTCGAAACCATTGATTGCACGCCTAACAGCCATAGTTTTAGCCTTGGAATAAAACTTGATTAGTAACTTCTATTGGAGGTTATTCCAAGTGGTGATTTCACCCTCAGAAGGGAATGAAACCACCTTTTGGCTACGTCCTTTAATAAGAATGGAAACAGACCAGATGAAACACCTTGATAGTGACAAGTTTTGCAAATCTCCAGAAAAGCATTGAGGTGTTCGTATGGGCTCTCAATTGACTTCCCATAGAAAGTAGGAAGCATATTGATGATACAAGGCTTAATTTCGAAGTAGACATTACCCACGCCAGGTAATGCAACTCCGGTGGGTGCGATATACATTTGGGTAACAAAGTGGTCCCAATCGCGCATGGTGCATCATCGGCCATGGTTTGAGGTGGATTTAAGTTAGGTTCCTATCGCCTCAAGGTAGATATTGTCAACTCAATTTTCGGATTGAGAGGATCTACTCGGGATTAAGTGAACGTCTACAATACATACAATATAGGAAGTGAGCTAAATTCACTTTGACTACAACCCTGAAGCTTAGTGAAAGAAAAAAAAAAAAAAACCAAGGAAAACAAAAGGCTCGTTAATTCTTAAATCTAACTTTTCGTACCGGTTTCCCGGTGACAGGGGCCAAAAACTTGATGTGGTTTTAAGAGTGTTTAAAAAACGTGTACACGCAAGTGCACAAGTTTGCCGTAGCTAAGTCAAGTATAGGGTGCCGTATCCTCAAGGAATAGGTATTAAGTTAGACTTCATGATTAAAGAGTGGTTTGATTCAGGTTTTTGTGGGTGAAATGAGCAATTAATGACGATAACGCAATTCAAACCATATAAACTTTGTCAATTCAATCGAGGGTAGTTCAGGGAATGAATTCGGGGCAGCTTAACTCGAATCCCATTATTATATTTTACTTGTGACAATGATTTAGAAGGCTAAGGCTACAAGCACTAAGCCTAGGTTAACATTTAAATTAAGGCTTATGTAATGAACTAGTCTAAGGGCACAACTTATCTTATCACTCTAAGTGCAGCATAGGTTATCTCAATAATACTGCTTAATTCTTTCTCGTTCTTAATTCAATATTTACTCTTATAAAAGAATGTGTTCAAGGTTGGGTACAACCTCAACCCTAACTAGACGTGAAAACCTGTTATGTTATGGTCTAAGGCTACAAGCTCGTAGATAAAACAAAATAATTAGAAATCTAAACATGGCTGCAAGCATTTCCAAAGAAAACCAATTGACATGAATAATTCCCCACAGGGATGCAAAAATGACCTAACTCAGTCATTGTCAAAAGTGTAATATAAATCTGGGATACGGATGACCACCCATCCTCCGTCCCTAAACAAAAGGTCTACTCCTCCATGGGAGTTTTACACATCATAAAATCTAATAAGGAAAATAATGAAAAAGTCGAAAACAAATACTCCTTCAATTCACGTAGATGGTGATCCTTGCTTTGATTCCCTAGCACACCAACCACCTACACTTCGACGTTTGAAAATACCTTGATCTCGTGGCGGCTTTGAGAAGGAGAGCAACAGATGAGAAGAGGCATAAATCATGAGGAAATACACTCTCCTCTCTATTTATACCAATAGCATGACCTAGGGTACGCTGCTATTGTCTTGTTGACCATTGGCCTTCCTTAGTAGCGATGTTGACGTTGGCGGATCGATCGGCATAGTTGGTTGATCGATCTGCAGTCAACAGAAGCCACTATTGCTTGTTGATTGGTCGACTCTTTCTACGGATTGGTCGATTAGTTTCTAAAACCTTACAAGATCTTTTTGGGTTACTGAATTATGACCTAATGAGTCCTTCTTCTACACATGTGGTCAGGTTTCTCAGCGTAGTATTCAAATATGCCCAAATTATGCTTGATTTTTCCATTTTTCAATTTTTGTTTGCTCAGATACACTCAAAGCCTAAATGTTCCTAGATTGCAATAAAATACGCATGTAATAGCCGAATATGTTATGGGAATGAGGTATAAATATCAAAATGGGACACATCAATACTCCAAGCCAATTGACAAAGTAACATTCAAATTATGAAAATATATTCACGATAAGATCTAAAACTTAAATATTGAGAAAAGCAAACAATTGTCAAAATCTTAAAACAAATCCCAATTTGAAACCAGAATTACCAGTCAATTAAAAAATAACCATGAGGGCTAGACGAAAAACCAAAGTCGTCGATTTCCTAGACAACAATATGGAAGAGAATTAGAGACAATGGGAGCGAAGTGAAATTGAAGCATTTAGATTTAGTTAATGCTTTTAATATAGAGATTTACCTTCAATAGTCATAAATATATCGAATTTACTGTTTGAGATAATATTTAAGGTTATTTATGCCAAATGTCCTTATACTTAATCCATTGTATTAGTTGAGTCCTTGTACTTTTAATTGTGTCAATTTAGTTCCTGTACAATTCAAAATGTGCCAAATTAAGTTAAATTTTTAATAAAATTTTTAATGGTTCAACCTCAAATTAGGTAAAATTGAGTAAATAGATGAATTTATAATAAGTCACTTGCATTTAACATAATTTTACCGTTCAAAATTACATTATTAATATAACTTAAATTTGATCAAAGGACTAAATTGACACATTTTGAATTATTTAGGGACTAAATTGACACAAGTAAAAGTATAAGGACCAAATTAACACAGTAGGCAAAGTATAGGGACATTTGACATAAATAACCCTAATATTTATAATAATAAATGGGTGATTAGTTTTGATAGCTATAAAGAATATTGCATATATAGCTATAAAGAATATTTATAATAATAAACGGCGTGTTGGTGCCCTCTTTGGTTGGAGGCACTGAGAAACAATCTCTCTTTAGATTAACACCATGAAGGGGGAAGGCCGCGTACATCCGCCCCCCCAGACCCTGCGTAGGCGGGAGCCCTTGAAGCACTTGGTATGTTCCTTTTAGCTATAAAGATTATTGCATTTATAGTTAGATAGTTTGATTAGAAAATTTTATATTTAACTTTTATTTTTAATTTTAAATAATAAATGGTGTGTTAGATTTATTTTATTTTTTATTTTCTTAGTCATAGCCCATAATTCAGGATTTGGGGTTTACTTGATTTTGGAATGAACTACAAACTGTGAAATTATATAATACTTAGGTTAGATTAATTAAATTTACATTCTTCAATTGCACTCCATTTTCATGGTTTCTTTTTCTCTCATCCTCTTTCACATTGCTTTGTTGAGGAAACCAGCGACATATCAACTTGGTTTACTTGCACTTTAGTACTCCAACATTTTTAAGAATACTAAAAAGAGCCCTGACTTTTTAAATTAATAAAAATGCCTCTAATTTTTTTGTTGGATTAATAAAAAGGTTACTTTTTGGCGTCATGACGTCATTTTTCGTCGACGGAACTGCTGCTATAACTACTTTTTTATTAATGCTATAGTATAATGACACAAATACCCTTCAATAATCATATTTTTAAAGAATTAAGTGAAAATAGAGAGTTTCTACGTAATATAATATCGCAAACTTTGTGCTTATACAGTAAGAATAAGGATATTGAAGGATGTATTTTTATCATTTTATTGTAGCATTAATAAAAAAAAGTTGTTGCGTTAGCTCTTCCCGTGGAAAATAATATCATCACGCCCAAGATGGGCCTTTTTGTTAATACGACAAAAACTTAGGTGCATTGTTATTAATTCAAAAAGGTTAAGATCTTTTTTATTATTTTCAAAAACATTGAGGTACTAAAATGCTAATGACCCTGTATATTTCTATCTTAAATCATTTCCATTGATTTTTTAACATTTAAGAACTCCCATGTTTTTATTTATATCCCTATTTTTATCTTAATTGTTTTTTAGTGATGTTGTTACTGTAAAAATCCTACATTTTGGATCATATCTTTAGTTTGTCTTAATTGATTTTCAATTATTTATTTATTGTAAAACTTTTGTTGTTTTAGTCATGTTGATATTTTAGAACTCTTCAACAAAACAACTGAAATACATCTGAGCGGGTTCATGCTCTATAACACACGTCGATATTTTAAAATAATTTTGCGCTCTTTGCTAGATCCAATATCAGTTGTTCACCCATCCTCTAATTAATCTGGTACTCACAGTATACAATTAAAAAAAGAAGTCATTCTTAGTTCAACTAATAAGAACAAGACTTTTAAACTCATTATTTAAATATTTCTCAAGTGTAAAATTATTGATTAAGACCAGTTATCCATCCCCGTCCTATTAATTTAGTATTTAAATATGAAATTAATCAAATCTTTTTCTAGAAATTCTACATTAAGGTTTGATGTGGTTTTAAAGAGTGTTAACAACCATGCACTTGCAAGCATTCCAGCAAATCTTAGCTGTAGTGGGCACACGAGTGTCGTAGCCACAGGGAATCAATATAAAGTCACTTTAGTAATTGTTGAACGGTTTAAATTCTATTTTGATTGTAAGGATTAAAGAATTAATCAAATTAAATGAGTTAAAGAGTAAACTAATTTGTCAAATCCATCAAAGATAATTAGGGTATGAATTAGGGTTAACCAAATCATTATATTTATCACAATAATGCCTTTAAAGGTTTAGACTACAGGCTAGAAACCTAGATGAAACACTAAATTACGACTTAAGGTGATAAAGTAGTCTAAGGGCACAACTCATCCTATCACTTGAGGTGTAGCATGTGTTATCTCAGTAATACTAACAAATTCCTTTATCACACTTAATTTAATATTAATTTGTATAAAAGATTTTATCCAGGGTTAGGTACAACCACAGCCTTTAACCACTCATAAAGAACATATTATACTGTAGTTTAGGCTACAAACACAAGTTAATATGCGAATAAATTGGAAATTAAATCATGGCTAATTATCTTTTTCATTTTATATTTATTGTCTAGCTTTCAATTTAATTTTTGATTCTTAAAGTTTAATTCTTATCAAGAAAGAACCTAATTCACTCCCCTCTTAGATTGCTCTTTCGGCCTTCAATTGGTATCAGAGCTAGTACTCTTATTTTTTTGGTCTAACAACCTTAAAGTAATCCTATGACAACATTCACTCCTATCTTGGTCGAGGGTTAATCGACCAACAAGCCTCCTCTTTTGATGAGAAAATTTTCCCTATTGGAAGGTTAGAATGAGATTTTATATTACATCCAATGATTTTGACTTTATGGCTTATAACGAAAAATGGTGATTATGTACCTTCAAAGAAACAAGGAGAAAAAAACTATTGAAAAAGAGGAAAATGAGCTTATGCAAGATGATAAAGAAAAACTTGCAAAAAATGCAGAAGCTAATTATCAACTACTCTGTGCTATTGCTTCATATGTCTTTAGTCATATGTCAGGTGTTATAATTCAGGATCAAACCTAAATCATAACAAGGAATTAGATAGACTTCGGGATGAGAAAGTAGAAGAAGATAGAGATGAGAAGGTAAGAAAGTATATTTTGTACTTGATGATCTTCAATTACACACTAAGTATCATATTTATACTATAAGTATCAAGTTAAGTACAAGCTCACTCACACATCAAACTAACAAGTAAAACAACCAACTCTTATTTATGACTAATTACATCCGATTAAGCTATTCTCACTATAACAACCAGTCTCGGTCATGACAATTCCATACCCTCAAAATCATTCTTGTCCCAAGAATGCTGAGGTAGGAAACTGACTGCGAATGAATCCCAATTCCTCCCAACTTGCTTGCTCTGGCTCAAGATTAATCCACTGAACAAGAACGAACTTCCTTCCTTTTCCTGATAGATGCACAGTCCTAGATCCCAAGATAGCTGTAGGAGCCTGTACCAGAGAGCCATCAGAATGTGTTGTAGGAGGTTCCTTAGAGCTATTCTTTCCTTCAGCCTTTTGTTTCTTCAGTAGTGATACATGGAAAATTGGATGGATCATTAAAGAAGGAGGAAGATCCAATCTGTAAGCTACATTACCAATCTTCTCAAGGACCTTGTAAGGGCCAAAGAAGCGAGCTCCCAGCTTGACATTCCTTCTTACAGCCATAGTCGATTGTCTATAAGGCTGAAGTTTGAGGTATACCATGTCTCTAACTGCAAGGGACTTCTCAGCCCTTTTTTTGTCTGCATAAAATTTCGTCCTAGCCTGAGCTTTCTACAAGTTGTCCTTGAATTGCATCATCAGCTGTTTCCTCTCAGAAATCAAATCATTCACTGCAGCAACCTGAGAGCTCACTCCTTGCAGCAACAAAGGTGCAGGTGGATCATATCCATAAAGGGCTTTGAAGGGTGTGGTTCCAATGGCAGACTGGAAGTGAGTGTTGTACCAGTATTCTGCTAGTGCTAACCATCGAGCCCAACGCTTAGGATATGTATAGGTCATGCTGCGTAAGTATTGCTCCACACACTGATTCATCCGCTCAGTCTGTCCATCAGATTGGGGGTGATATGAGGAGCTCATAGCCAAAGTAGAGCCCATTAACAGGAAAAGCTCTTGCCAAAATTGGCTGGTAAACATCCTATCACGATCAGATACAATGGATTGAGGCAACCCATGTAGTTTGTATATGTGTTCCATAAACAATCTAGCCAATTTTTTAGCAGATATTGGGTGACTCGGAGCAACAAAATGGCTGAATTTCGTGAATCTGTCCACTATAACACATATGATCTCCTTCCCATCAGCCCCAGGTAAACCTTCCACAAAATCCATGCTGATGTGTTGCCATGCTCCATCAGGGATTGGAAGAGGTTGTAGCAGACCAGGATATTGAACATTTTCAATTTTAGTTCTTTGGCAAACATCACAACTCTGAACCAAATCCTCCACAGCTTTCTTTGCTCCTACCCAGCTGAAATACTGCTTAAGCCTTTTGTAAGTACCATCAATACCCGAATGACCTCCCCAGGCTGAAGAATGGAAGGCTAAGATGATTTGTTTTCTCAAATTAGAAGCCGTGCCGACATAAATTCTTCCCTTGATCCTCGCAATGCCATTCAAAACTGATACATCACCATTCTACTGGAAGGAAGGGTTGATGGCATAAGCAGTGATGCAATCAGAAGAAAATTTGTCCCCTTCGTAGCTCTTGTAAATCTCTTCCATCCATTCAGGAAGAACACAAGAGATAGCTGCACAAGAACCCTCAATCTCTTCACCAAACCTGCGGGAAAGAGCATTTGCTGCTATGTTTTCCTTCCCTTTGCGATATTTAATGGAGTAACTAAGGCCCAGCATCCTTAGCAACCCTTTTTTCTGTATCTTGGTAGTAATTTTATGCTCAAGCAGATACTTAAGATTCTGATGATCAGTCCTGATTATGAAGTGATGCCCATCGAGATAGTGTCTCCATTTCTTCATAGGCAACAATATGGCTAAATATTCTTTCTCATAGATAGAGAGTTGATGATGCCTACAACTCAATCCTTGGACGATGAAGGCAACTGGCTTGCCTTGTTGAGATAAAACTGCTCCAATGCTAGAGTTTGCTGGCATCTGTTTCCAAGATAAAAGGTTACTTGAAATCAGGCATAGAGAGCACTGGTGCTGAACACATAGCAAGCTTGAGACCTTCAAAGGCCCTTTGAGCTTCATCAGACCATCCAAAAGCTTCCTTCTTTAGTAAATTGGTAAGAGGCTTGGCCAATACTTCATATCTAGTAATAAATTTCCTGTAGTAGCCAGTTAGCCCCCAAAAAACCGCTCAACTGCTTGAGATTTTTGGGAGTGGGCCACTCTTTCATGGCTTGCACCTTGCTAGGATCAACAGCAACCCCATCCTTTGAGACTATATGTCCCAAGTACTCCACCTGTATCTAAGCAAAAGAACACTTGGTAAGCTTAGCAAATAACTTGTTCTCACCCAGGATCCAAAAGACTTGTCTCAAGTGATTGATGTGAGCTTCCAAGGAAGAGCTATACACCAATATATCGTCAAAGAAAACTAGCACAATTCTCCTCAATTGATCCTTGAACGCCCAATTCATCACAGCTTGAAATGTTGCCGGAGCATTTGTCAAGCCAAATGGCATGACCACAAATTCATAATGCCCTTGATGGATCCTGAAGGCTGTTTTATGAATGTCCTCATCCCTCGCTTTGATCTGATGATAGCCTCAAGTCCAACTTAGAATAGTACTGTGACCCTTTCAGTTCATCAAGCAGATCGTCAATGATGGGTATAGGGAACTTGTCCTTCAGTGTAAGGGAGTTCAAGTGCCTGTAATCCACACACATGCGAGCAGATCCATCCTTCTTCTTGACAAGGATTAATGGTGAAGCAAAGGAGCTGTGGCTATGTCTGACAAAGTTTGTCCTCAATAATGCTTCCACTTGTATTTCAATTTCATTCTTTTGTGAGTGAGGATACTTGTAGGGCCTCAAATTCATAGGATCAGCATGGGCCTTCAGGGAAATAGCATGATCCAGAGCCCTTCGAGGTGGCAAGGAAGTAGGCTGAGCAAAAACATCGTCAAACTCTGCCAGCAACTGCTCAGTTCTAGGATCCTTGATTTCTAGTACTGCTTCAGAATCAGCTGAGATGGCATTGAGTTGGCCTATCCACTGGCACCCTCCCTTCTTCAGCAGCTTCTCAAGCTTATTACCAGTCATAAGTTACAGACTTCCTTTCTCTATGATGCCTTGAAGTACTACCTTCCTGTCAAAGGAGACTGAAAGCTCAGAGAAATCAAAGACTAAGGGGCTTATAGTTTTCATTCAGTCAACCCCCAAAACCATGTCACAGCGTCCCAACTTGAGCACCCTGAAATCATACTCAAAAGAATGTCCTTGCATAGACCAACTGAATCCTTTACACTTCATCTAAGTGACCATGGAGTTACCATCTGCCACAGTAACGGCTAGAGGACTGGTTCTGATCATCTCATGCCCAACCAACTTCACAACCTATGGATCAACAAAGCTGTGCATACTACCACTATCAATGAGAATCAACAAACGTTTCTGTCCTGCTTCTCCTTTAATTCGATTGGTGTTGTGGGAACCATTCCCTGTGAGGGCCTTTACAGAGATTTCCACCTCATCCAATTCCACATCTCCCAAATCATATTCCACTTGTTCAACTCCTGAGACGGCCATCAGATGTTTAGGATTACACCTATGTCCATAGAAGTACTTCTGGTTACACCTAAAGCATAACCTCTGGCTCCTTCTTTCTTCCTTGTCAGTCGGTTTTGCAGCATTACCTGAGGTTCCTTGTGGCTGAACTAAACCAGAACCAAATCTAGTTCTAGGAGTCTCAGAATTAGCTAGAATTGTAGCTTCCATCAGCTTAGACTTAGTGAAGGCTTGGGACAATGAAACAGGGTTCAAGGCCTTGACTAAGTTTTTGATCCTTTGTTTAAGGTCACTGACAAAACTAGAGATGTAATAAGATTCATGGGCACCAGGACATACAGAAAGCATTCTAGCACGTAAGTTCTCAAACTTAGTCATATAATCCTTCACAGATGAAGTTTGGACTAATTTATTGAAGTGATCAATCACCTCTCCTGGATCCTCCTCCCCATATCTCTCACACATAATTCATTCACAAAATCATCCCAAGTTAAATCAGGCATACTACGAATTAGGCTGTAGTACCAAACCTCATGGTCACCTTGCAAGTAAATTGCAGCTAATTCAACTTTTACCAACTCATCCGTGTGATAGAATCTAAAATACCTTTCACATCTTCTGATCCATGATTGACGATTCTTTCCATCAAATGGATCAGTCTCCACTCGAGGTTGTAGAGGTATTTGTGTTCTACCAGCAGCAGATCCTTGCTCATTGGATCCAGCTGAAAGAGGAGTGATAGGATCTGATGGTCGATCAGGATCACGAGTTGGGGAGAGGAACCCAATTCCAGCTGGTACCTGCTGGCGATCCAATTGCTGTTGTAACCCTTGAATCCTCGTTTCTAGCTGGTTAGACTGTTGATCCAACCTCTCAGCTATCCTCCGATCTTGATTCTGTTGCGTTATCTCAAACATCTCCTGCATTTGAATCCTCAACTGCTCGAATTGGTTGATCTCCCCACCAGTTCGAGGATTAGTTCCCAAAGCTGCAGCATAGCTGGGATTAGTAGCATTGGCTGCTGCTGCAGCACCAGCTCGAGTAGTCACACCGGCCATCTGAGTTGATTTCTTGTGTTTTGCCAGATCAAGAAATAGCTAGCTAACCTGGCTCTGATACCAATTGTTATAATTCATGATCAAACCTGAATCATAACAAGGAATTAGATAGAATTTGGGACGAGAAAGAAGGGAAAGCAGATGAGAAAGTAGAAGAAGATAGAGATGAGAAGGTAAGAAAGTATATTTTGTATTTGATGATCTTCAATTACACACTAAGTATCGTATTTATACTATAGTATCAAGCTAAGTACTAGCTCACTCACACATCAAATTAACAAGTAAAACAACCAACTCTTATTTATGACTAATTACATCCAATCAAGCTATTCTCACTATAACAACCAGTCTCGGTCATGACATCAGGTTGTAAATTGGCAAAAGAGATTTGGGACAAGCTAGAGGTCACCTATGAAGGTATAGATCAAGTAGAGTAATCAAACATAAACATGTTGGTAAGATCTTATGAGCTTTTTAAAATGAAACAGGGGGAATCAATAAAAGAAATGGACACTAGATTTTCGGATATTACTAATAAATTCTAAGCTCTTGGAAAAATATATTCAAATGAGGAGCAAGTTAGAAAAATCAATGTCTTTCTATTTTATGGCAATGCAAGGTTACCACTATTTGAGAAGCTCATAATCTCTCCACCTATAAATTTCATCAACTAATTGGAAATTTCATGACCTATGAGATTGACAAGGAAGAATTTAAGGAAGTAGAAAAACAAAATAAAACTAAAGACATAGCTTTTAAATCATCTATAAGTGATGAAAGTGACGATGAAGTTGTTATGTTGACAAAAACATTCTATAAACGTCTTGAAAAGAAAATGTTTAAGAAAATTTTTAAAAAAGGTTCATCTTCCTCCAAAGATGAACCAACTTGCTATGAGTGTAAGAAATTGGACATCCCAAGAGGGATTGTCCCAAGCCAAAAAATAAGAAGTCCTTCGACAAATTCAAAAAGAAGGACAAAAAGAAAGAACGGAAGAAAGCATTTGCGGCTTGAGGAGATAACGACAGTGATTCCGATGAAAAAAGTGAAGACGAAGTCGCCAACTTTTGTCTCATGGCCTTTGACAATGACAGCATTGAAGAAGATGCGGCAATCAATTTAACCTATGATGAACTTGTTGTAGGCTTTTCATTATATGTATGAGAATTATAAAAAAAATTAAAAAAAACGACACAATACTTTCATAAAAGGTCTTGAAAAGACGGGTTTAGAAAAAGATTCAAAACAACATTTTTTGCTTGAGCTTGAAAAAAGAATCACTAAAGAAAAAGAAGGAGTCTTTAAATGATGAAATCATAAAACTAACCAATATTGGAAGAAACACTTCATATTTTAAAGGAAAATGAAAAAAGAAAATCAAAGAAAGATGAATCACTCTTGAAGGAGAATGAGCCTTTACAGAAAGAGTGGAAGAACTTTTGAAAATCTCAAACAAATTTTTCAAAAGGCAAGAAACACTTGACAAAATTCTCTCATCCCAAAAACCGGTCTATAACAAAGAAAGAATTGGTTATAATGGAAATATTCAAAAGAAAAAATTGATTGTTCTTTTTGTTAAAGCCTCTTCACCTCCAACAAACTCTATAAGATGCAATTATTGTGGCGACCATGGGATATCGTATACCAATGTCATTTCAAAAGGAATTTGAGAAAGACAAAGATGGTTTGGGTCCCAAAAGGATTTCAACCACCTAATGTAACGGCTAACAACAAAGGACTCAATAAAATTTGGGTACTTAAAAGCATTTGAATTGTTATAGGTGTGTATGAAAATCCAAAGCAAAAATCTAAAGTGGTACTTGGATAGTGGTTGCTCAAGACACATGACCGGAGATAAATCTAATGCCAAGAAAAGGAAATGTCACTTTTGGCGACAACAAGAAAGGAAAAATCATCTGTGTTAAACTCCTTGTGATGATGATGATATAGTAATCAAACCAATAAACATCACACCCTTATCCAAGGAGCAAGAAAAAGATAAACTCACAGCTACAATGGATGAACCGAAAGGAGATAACAAAAATATAGAATAAAAAAAAAAGGAAGACTTGCCACGAGATTGGAAATTCTTAAAGGATCACCGAACTAGTCAAATCATTGGTGATTCCTCCCAAGGTATAAGAACAAGGTATGTATTGACCGAATATTGCCATCAAGTCGCATTCATCTCTCCTGAAGAACCCAAAAATATAGAAGAAGCTCCTAGTGACGCAAATTGGGTAATGGCAATGGGAAAAGAGTTAAACCAATTCAAGAGAAATGATGTGTGGGAACTTATAGATAGGCCTCAAGATCATCAATTCATCGGTACCAAGTGGGTCTACCATAACAAGAAAGACGAGGAAGGCAACATGGTTAGAAACAAGGCAAGGTTTGTAGCTAAACGTTATAACCAAGAGGAAGGTATAGACCATGAGGAAACCTTTGCTCCCGTTACTAAATTAGAAAATATTAGACTCTTATGTGCATTTGCTTCATTTAGAAATTTCAACCTTTTTCCAATGGATGTAAAAACTGCATTTTTAAACGGTTTTATTGAAGAAGATGTTTATGTTGAAGAACCATTCAGATTTGATGATAACGAATTTCTCAACCATGTTTTTAAACTCAAAAAGGAGACTATGACAACAGACGGAAGTGACCGAAAACCAGTTTGGGTTCATACCTGGGAGATCAACAATAGAAGCCATTCATCTCTTACGGCGGACGATAGAGCAATACAGGGAGAGACAAAAGGATCTCCACATGGTCTTCATCGATTTGGAGAAGGCATATGATAGAGTGCCAAGAGAGGTAATGTGGAGAGTGTTGGGAAGGAGAGGCATCCCGATGCCTTATATTCGGGTCATTAGGGACATGTATGAAGAGGCACATACTAATATGTGCACAGGGGAAGCGGAGACAGACACTTTCCCTATTACAGTAGGGGTACACCAGGGCTCAGCCTTGAGTCCCTTCCTGTTCATTCCAGCGATGGATGAGCTCACTAGACAAATCCAAGGGGAGGTGCCTTGGTGTATGCTTTTCGCAGACGACATAGTTCTGGTAGGGGAATCTCGTGCGGCCATAAAAGAGAAACTGGAGCTATGGAGAGGTGCATTAGAATCGAGGGGTTTAAAGATTAGCAGATCTAAGACCGAGTATGTGGAATTCAAATTTGACCGTTCCACCGCGACCAGCACTGAGGAGGTTAAGATTGAATCAGAAACCGTACCGAGTAAGGAGAACTTCAAATATTTGGGATCCATGATACACCAGAATGGTGAAGTGGATGAGGATGTCAGTAACAGGATTAAAATAGGCTGGCAGAAGTGGAGGATGGCATCCAGGGTGCCGTGTGATAGACAGTTCCCGCTAAAGTTAAAGGGAAAATACTATAGGACGGTAGTAAGACCGGCTATGCTATATGGGGCAGAGTGTCGACCAATGAAACAAAATCAAATACAGAGGATGAAGGTGGCAGAGATGAGGATGCTACGCTGGATGTGCGGCCACACAATGAAGGATAAGATTAGGAATGATGTGATACAAGGTAAGCTGGGTGTAGCCCCGATCGAGGATAAATTGAGGGAGCACCGCCTAAGATGGTTTGGACATGTCAGCAGAAGACCGACCACAGCCGTAGTCAGGAGGTGTGAATAGCTCAATATAGCGATAAGCAGAAGAGGGAGGGGCAGACCAAAGAAGAGTTGGCTGGAGACGATTCGTCAAGACCTAACCCACCTAAACCTAAGAGAGGAGATGGCCTCAGATAGGGCACGTTGGAGGGCTAGTATTAGGGTAGCGAAGGTGGTAGAGTACAGTAGTGCGGGGAGTGACTGGTAGTCTTAGATCCTTAGGCAGGCTTAACATCAAGTGTAGCACTTGTAGGTTAGCTTAGTCTCTGATTATGCCCATGCTTCTTCTTCTTCTTCTTCTTCTCTCCTCCTTCTCCTTCTTCTTCCCTTCTTATACTTTTTCCTCAAATTGCGTGGTTATTGATTGGTGGTTTTTCTGCAAGCACTCAACTACTTCAGGTTGGGGGTCCCCGGAAACAGTCTCCTTTCCAGCAGGAAGGGGTAAGGCTGCGTACATCACCCCCCCCAGACCCTGCTTTCTACGGGAGCCGATAGGCACTGGGACTGTTGTTGTTGTTGTTGTTGTTGTTTTTAAACTCAAAAAGGCTCTCTATGGATTGAAACAAGCTACTAGAGCTTGGTATGAGAGATTGAGTTCCTTTTTAATGCAAAATGGATTTTCAAGTGGAAATGTTGACACCACACATTTTATCGAACACTCCAGAAATGACATTCTTCTTGTGCAAATTTATGTTGATGATATAGTGCTTGGTGCTACTAATCCATCTCTTTGTGAAGAATTTGCAAATCTTATGAGTAGAGAATTCGAAATGAGTATGATGGGAAAACTCAATTACTTCCTTAGCTTAAAAAACAAGCAAGGCAAGGAAGGAATTTTCATCAATCAAGCCAAGTCCATCAAGAAAATGCTTAAGAAATTTGGCATGAAAAATTCCAAAGCAAAAATGGGTCATTAACGACGGTGATTGCCGTCATTAAAAGCCTAATTACCGTTGTTAATTCTATTAATGATGGGGGAAACTTCCTATCATCTGGCGTCGTTATTGCTTTCGAAGTTAATAATATATGGGATTAACAACCGCTAAATCGAACCATCGTCAAAAAGCATCTACAACGGTATATTATGCCTGTCGTCAAAAGTGAAATCAATAAAGACAGCATAAGTTGTCATTAAAAGTAAAATCTTCAACGTCAGACGACACTGTTGTTAAAGAGCACATCAATTACCGTTGTCACAAACATTCACCGCTATTTGTGATAAATTTGGTCAGTGTACTTATTCATCATATTTAAGTTAGGTTTGAGATGGGATTCTCAAGGATAAGCTGAACTCAAGCTCTAGCTTCACGCCTGACTTGATGTTTCCGAAGAGATCAATCAAACGGTTAGAGGGGCTCGTGCAGTAACCCACGGGAGACCCCTCTGACGCTCAAGTCAGTATCAATACTATGAAATAGCAAATAAGGTTAAGTAATAAACAGACACAATAGATATAAAATACTTAACCTAAGAGGAGTGGGGCATTTAAATGATTATTGCTCCAAGGAGGTGATCGTAGAAGAAAAAGGAGGTGTGTAGTCTTCCTTTACATGCCCCCCTTTATTCTCCCTCCTTTTCCCCTTTTATAGAAGAAGGAGTGAGTGGATGAATATAACTTTTAGGCTGAGCATGTCTGATTATATACTTTAGTTATTTGTGTGGTAAATTAGATAAAGTGGGTGAATTGTGTTGTTGGGTCAAGTCGGCGAATTGCACTGTAAGCAAAGTGGGCGAATTGTGTTGTTGTACAAAGTGGGCGAATTACACTATAAGCAAAGTGAGCAAATAGCACTTTTGGGCAAAGTGGGCGAATTGTGTTGTTGTACAAAGTGGACGAATTGCATGGATAATGGGCGAATTGGAGATATAGTTGCAAACCATTTTTTGTCGGAATAGTTGTCCGTATAACCTATTTGCCCATCTACAGCAGCAAGTTGCTTAATTATAAGTTACCAACAGATTCGAGTATTATATCTCACTACAATAATGACTTTTAGAATTTAGGATCCACGCTATATGTCCTAGTTAATATTCAATTAAAGTTTAGAGAAATGAAATAGCCTTAGGGTAGTACCCCATCTAACAACTTTGGGTGTTCCACAGATTATCACAATAGCACTAATTAATTCTTGTATCAGGCCTAGTTCAATATTAATATATTTTAAGGTTTTATGCTCGAAGTTGGGTACAACATCAACCTCGATCACTCTTGAAAACCTATTACACATTAGTCAAGCTACAAGTGTAAGACGACACGCAAGTAATTGGAAATTCAAGTTAAGCTACAACATATAAAAGAAAACCAATCAAATCATTAAATCTCCCAACATGGGTGCAGAAAAAGTGTAACCACAATCATTACCAAACAAAAAATATAAAACTCGGGATCCAAACTAGTCATCTTTGATCCTTAGACTATGAGTCTACTCCTCTATGGAAGTCTTACTAATCCAAAATAATAAAGAAAAGAGAAAGAAAAACTAATAGAGCTGTTGAATCCCTCGATTGATGATGCCATTATCCTTCTTCAATTTGTGTTTGCCCTTTCACGTGTGCTTCATCCCTCTTGAGAAACTTGGTCTCTATTAGTGGCTCATGAGAAGGGAAAAATTTGAAAGAGAAAAACCCTAGGGTTTTTATAAGGAGTCGGGCCATTTTTGTCACTAGGCGATTGATCTGATCACTAGTGACTATGTAACTTAAAACACACATAATTTTTGATTTGTAAGGAGTTACGGAGTGAATTACATATCAAAAAGAAGTTATCAAAGAGATCTGCATGATCCTAGCGGAATCACCATAGCACAAGCTAATATTGGGTCATGGATACTCTTCTTTTAACTCTAGACAAGATTTTTCTTGGTCTAATTTGTATTCAATCATTTTCAAGCACGTTGTTGGATTTTCTTTCCAACATCTTTCAAAGTGCTTATTTTATTATTTTTGATTCTTTTCCAGTATGCTCTTAGTGGAAATATTTCAGAAATATTTCCTAAATCGGATACAGCGGGCGCAGCGGAAAACGAATTTAGAACTCTTAATTTTAAATCTAAAGCCATGATCTAATTAAACTATTTAATTAAATCTAGATTTTACTCTTATAGGCTCATAACATAACAAATAAAATATCAAATAGAACAACAGTCGAGGATCCCCTTAATAATGACAAAATAGATCCAATTTTCTAAAAAAAGAAAATGATTCCTAATTGAAAAGTTATTAAACCATTGGTCATGATGCTTTTAAATTTGTTAAAATTGAATTTTTTTAATACAACTGGTTCCTTATATACCATGTTGAAAAAACGGTTTCTTATTTTTTATTTTATTCAAAATGATTCTAAAATATATAGAATAAATGAAATAAAGAAAAAAATAAATTAAATATCAAATATTTACTTAAAATATACCCGAATCATGAATCCCAACTCTGAACTTGAAGATCTGAAATTGGAAGAAGAATAACTTGACACCTCAAGGACTTTTTTGCAAGGACTTCTTTTAGTATCGGAAGTGTGGACTCTCAATATATTTAATTTAGAAAAAATTTAAGAACAAAATTTTTTCTTTCAATCTTTTCTAAAAATAATTTTCCAAAAAGTTATGCTAAATAACAAATATGAAAACTCCTAAAAATAATTTTTAGGGTTTTCGTCATGGTAGAAAACCAAGTACTAAAACCTATATTTTCATGATAAAATGCGCATTTGTGTAAAACGAAAATGCCAGGAAATGGTTTCTGCAAGGAGGAGACATCTCTGCATGAAAACAATGCTGATGTCAATGACGCTTTTTTTTTTTCTTTTTGTGGTTTTGGGCGCTTGCACTACATACGTCTGCCTTCTTTTATCACGAGCAGGGCTGTGATGCTCTTTTCTTTTTCCCTTTTTTGTGTATAAAACATGATATAGTTCATCGTATTATATATATATATATATATATTTTTTTATGATGGTAAGGACAGGGGAAGGGGGGAGAGGGATAATACCCCTAAATCACCTCATAAAGAGGCCCACTATGAGCTTAGTGGGAATCGAACCCGTGCCACCTCGTTGGCACCCAGCGTTACAAACCACTTTGCTATGTCCCTAATCTTATGAATATTTATTTAGTATAAAAATTTATTTATCTTACAAGTAAATAATTCATCTCATTATTCATTCTAAATATTTTCAAACGATGATTAAGTTTAGGCTTGCAAAAGGACCTCAAGGACCATTTGCTTCTAATTCCAAATGGATAAAATCTAATCATCAACTCTGGATGACATTAATTACCATTTAACAATATTTAATTTCACTAAATAAATATTATTGTACTCTATAAATAAATATATTCACTCAAGAATTCCCAAATAACTATTATTATGACAGTTAATCCTTCTATTAGATGTAGTAAAAAATAACTTTAATTACTATCGCTATTCTTCACACATCTTTCACCGTGACTATTTCTTAGATTTAGAGTTATCGTCTTACATAGTTAATTATTTTTTATAGCAATTAAGAAATAAATAATTCAGGTGGTTCTGCTCAGTGTTCTAATCTTATTGACAACACCAATATAACACTTTTGGATCTCTGTTCACATGACCAAGAAAAGTCATGTAAAGTATCATATTATAGTCTTATCAGACAAGTTGTCAAAACATATCATCGACTATGAACATACTTTGACAACACATCACTTATTTGATTTAAGTCCATATGTGACTCAGTCTCATAGATTACTTAAACCAAACTTGACAATTCATCTTGGACTTTGTCCATCTCATGTAACGTTTTAGAAAACAATCACAGATATATTGAACTTGTTAAATATTAAATAAATAAAAAACTAATTATTGGGTTTTCCAGGATACCAATTCCAATAGCTCCATCCCAATGGGCCTGGTAATACAAAATTCCCTTTAATATGTACATGTATTTGCCGGAAATAACATGGTGAGGGAGGCTAAAAAATATAAAAATAAATGAGACATGTTATTCCCCACTCTTGAAATGGTTGGGCGTGCCAATGAGAATCTCATAGTGCCGCAATAGTAATAAGGCTACTCCAAATAAGGCATGTAATCTCCTCAATCGCTATAATGGCGATTCAAGACCGATGTCTCTAAATGCTTCGGAAAGTAGAATTTTAGGTTGTAAATTGATCCTAAAACTAATATGAAGTTACTTGAAATCATCACCTACTTGCTCAAATTTGCCATCAAATAACGCAAAATCACCATTCACATACTCAAAATCATCTAATTACTCAAAAAATACTGAATTACTCAAAATCACTATCAACTTACACAAAATTACTAGTCACTTACTTAAAATCACCACTTAATCACTCAAAAATTACCAAGCACTTACTCAAAATTATCCAATTACTTAAAACCATCATTTATTTACTCAAAATCACCCCCAAATTATTGAAAATACTATCAATTGATATTAAAAAATTGAACGATTTTTTTTCACTCAAAATATTGAACAATATTTTTACGTTAAAATATTTAACAATTTTTTATTGAAATATTTATGTAACTTTACTTAAAAATTAAAAATATTTTACGATTATTTTATGATAAAAATAATTTGCAGTTTTTACCCCAAAAATAGTTTTAAAAAAGAGAGATAAAAGAGAAGATAATTGAAAAAAGTTAGAAAAGAATAAGAAGTTTTAGTGTTCTTATAAAAAAAAAAGTAGAAAAATTTATTGAATATTTATGATTCCTAATCACTCCATATATAAAAATTAAAAGATTATTGGTAATTTTTAACATCAATTTATCTTTACTTTTTTTTGTTCAAACAATTTGTGTTTAGTAGATGCAAGTAAAAGCAATTATTATATACTTACTATCATTATTATTCTAATTGGTTGTTTTCCTTAAAACAACTTGTTAAAAAAAAATGTTATCTTTTTCCTTTTTTATTAGATATAACTAAAAAAGTTTAGGGTTCATCATATATTAATATCTTGATATTTAACATATTAACTTTTAGCCTATAAATTGTACGAAACACCTTTTAATTTAAAAATTTACATATATTTAATAAATATTTTAAATCATAGTTTAGAAGGTCTAAAATAGGTCTTCATTCATCTTATTTTCATTCTAAATGTTATAATATTACGATTCATGTATAGAAAGAGGTGAATATGTCAAATTATCAATAAATAGTTGCATATTTATATCTTTTTAAACTGTTATTTAAATATTTTATTAAATATATCTAAATTTTTAACTAAAAATTAATGTATAAAATTTATAAACTAAAAAAATTAAATGCCCAAACTTAATTTACTAATATAAGAGATTTACCCAAAAAAAAAAAAAAAAAAGGTTAATCGGCATTGTTCTCTACGGCAATTGGTCTCGTGTGTTCCTCTGCATCCCGAAGCCAAACACTGCAAAGGAACTATCCTGTGTTGCACTTTCATGTGTAACTAGTTAAGTTCTAGGGTTCCTTAAATATACAAAGACACCTCTCTCTCATTCACAACTCAAACAAAAGAGGTCTGTTTTTCTCTTTAATTTCCTCATTCAATTTGCTTGTGCCCCATTTGGGGTTCATTCACTTACGGATCATTTTTTTTTTTTTTTTTTTTTTGGGTTTGGATTACAATTAGCTGTTTCTGATTCTTCTGGATCGTTTTCTTTTTTATTTTTCCTTCAATTTGCTTCTGCATATATGGGATTTGTCTTTTGGGTCTTTTCTTTGGCGTGTGAGATGTAATTGAATTGTGGAATGTAATTATATGTTTCTATTTTGCTGTGTCTTTGCATTGCGAATTGGCACTATTGCTTTTTTTTTTTTTTTTTTTTTTTTGTTCCCGGTAGTGTGCGATTATATGTTGTTTTATAAGGGTAAGAGAAGGCCTTTATAGGGTTTTTATGAAAGGAGTAGTCTAAGACATTTTATATTTAGGTATACTGGAGTTATTTTGAGATAGTTTTCACTGCACTAATCTCCAGAGACTCTGCAATTGTATATACTAGAGTTATTTTGTGGGCATGGGCATTTTCCCCTTTCTCATTCCCTTCAAATTATCCATTATGGGTTTTCTTTTTTCCACAAAAAGAATCCATGGTTTGCACAAAAAAGCGACATCCAGGAAGGTGAAGTCCAGGTGGGTTAGCGCCCAGATGGTTTGCTTGCATGATGTGCATGTTCTTAGTATGAAGTATGAGTATGAAAAATCCATGGCACTAAACGACTTAATATTTTGAGATAGTTGGTCTTTAACATGGTATGAGAGCCTAGTAAACTTTTTGTTCTTAGGTTCAAATCTAATAAACCCCAATTTGGTTACAAATGTAACTTCATTTAAGGTATTAGGAAGACTTGTGTGTATCCACATTTGAAATTCAGTGGTCATTTGCATGATGGTTCATATTGGAGTATAAGTATAAAACCATTCATTGGCCTTTTTCAACAACTTAAACTTTTGGGATAGTCGGTTCCTTGAAATTTAGAATGTGGCTAAATAGTTTCCCTGATTTCTTTCATTGGAATTTTTGGTTCTAGAATGTTCTATAGAGCGTGAATTCAATATACCGAGGTTTCTCATTGATTGTTTCTATGAAAAATCTTGTGAGCATAATGAAAAACCAGAATTTGAGCTGCAAGTTTGAGTATTTGGCAACATAGGAGAAAATAGAGCGAATGAGGAATTTGCTATTGACCTATTGTCATTAACATTTGATATCATATTTTGTTTTCAGAGAACATTAGGGCGAAGAATGGTTAGAAACAGCTATTTAATGCTTTTGGTTCACCAATTTTCTTCTGTCAACTTGTAGTTGTATTTTCTTTGATTCCATTAAGAATTATGTGTCTATGATGTAAATGTACAATAGAAAAAGAAACTACTTTTGCAGCAGTATAAACTTGAATCTTATACGTTTTATTTTGATCAAGACTTGAATTTTGTCTTGTTCTAGGAGCCTTGTGATCACTGGAAGAAGTAAGAACTTGCCATGTATGGAAGAAGATTCCGGTGTAAAAATCAGAAATGGGACTATCTTTTCCCATTGCTAAAATATGCTACCGGGTTGCAAAACTACCAAAGAAATTGCTTTCGGTCTTTAAATGGATCTTGTATGGTACGAAGGGGCCTTCCTATTGGTAATAATGGGAGATGTCTACTTGAATCTTTCTCGTACCGGCCTGCTTCCCACCGGAATTATTCTCATACTCTATGGAACTATGATCAATCGCGGTTCTACAGTTCTAAAGGCGACGGAAGAAATGCTAGTGAAGATAAACACTTGCCTGTTAGAGATGATTCCATAAACATCAGTCATGGTCAAATTCAACAAGGTGAACTTGCGGGAGATTTTAGGCAATGTGATGCGCATGCTAATCTGGGGGAGCAAGATCAAAAGGAGTGGCTTAATAATGAGAAGATCTCCATTGAGAGTAGGAGGAGGGAGTCTCCTTTCCTTAGTAGACGGGAAAAGCTCAAAAATGAGTTCTTTCGGAGGATTGTCCCCTGGGAGAAAATAAGTGTCTCATGGGAAACATTTCCGTATTATGTTCAGTTAGTTTTCTTCTCTTGTACTTTCTTTCGTTGTGTGTAGAAAAGGTAATTTGCTGCTCAATACACATGACAAATATCATTAGCTTATGAAAAAGTAGGTATTTAGCGATACTTTTTATAAGCCAATGATTTCCTGTCACATAATTGGGTACATGTAGCATTTTCCACAACTAATTATGATACTGACTAATTCTCTCTTTTCTCAGTGAAGACACAAAAAACATCTTGGTGGAGTGCGCTGTATCCCATCTGAAACATAAGAAATTCACGTTGGCATATGGTGCTTGCTTGGCATCTTCTAGTGGCAGGATATTGCTTCAAAGTGTACCAGGTGGGTTCATTCAGAGTCATGTTTCCAACTTCTTAGGATTTATCTTCTAGTCATTGTTTGGCTTTGCTGTAGAGAGTAAAAAACACTTTTTAATCAAAAGCACTTTATAATTATGTTGCACTAGTTCGAACAATATATTCAATTGCTTTAAGATGACAGTAAAATCTGGATAGCATCCAAGAAATAGAGCTTTTCCTGTGAAGTGCAATTAGAAGCAAAAATTAAAAATTTTTCATTGTCTTTTGTGTTGCCACTTTTTTGATACACCTGATCTATAAAATGATTATGAAAGGAAACATTATTATTACAGCAAAGCTAAAGAGGTCCTTGGTCAAAGTCTGTTAGTGCTTTTCGATTCAGTATAGCTTTGACTTCGTACAATGAGGTGATTTGCATCGTGGGTTACTTGTTACCAGGAACTGAGCTTTATCGAGAGCGACTAGTTAAAGCACTTGCTCGTGATTTAAAAGTGCCGTTGCTGGTGCTTGACAGTGGTGTTCTTGCTCCGTATGTAAGTTTCTGGGCTCATTGAGAATTCTTTCCATGCAAACGTACCTTGTTTTGGGTATTGTTGAAGCAGGGGCTCATGGATGTCACTTAACATTTTGCGGCAGTCACATTGGGTTCTTTAAAGAAATCATAAGTTGCTTCTAAGTTTTATGTTTGTAATAATTCAATGAACAGGCATATGATCATTGTTTTTAACTCTCTTCACTACATCATTATTTTTTTATGCCCTGCTAATAGTTTTTGATGTAGATTCTTTTCTAAATAGGGATTAGGATTACATTGGAGTTAAGGGGAATGACTTTGACCTGTGGCCATTGCTCGGGAGGAGGTACTGGGATAATTACCACTGCGACAATGAGCTCTTGATAAAAATAGATTTATAAATGTCTTTGTTTTTAAAGTAAAATATATATGCAATATGGAGGCCAATACGGAAGTAGTGTTACATAATGGCAATCACGCAACGGGTAACTCGAATTCCGTTACATAACCATGTTATGTTACGTAACTTTCTTTGTTTGATTCCATGCTTTGGACTTTTGGTGGGATTATAAGTGGTTTGGATGGCTGTTTAACACTAGCATTACACAGGATTTTGGGGAGGATTGCTCATCTGAGAATGAATCAGATGATGAAAATTCCGTATCTGGTGGAGAGCGCTCCTCAGAGTCTGAGATTGATGATGAGAATGAAGAAGAGTGGACTAGTAGCGGAGAGACAAGATCAGATGCTACTGATGATGAGGACGTTGATGTGCATGCATCCGCTGAAGCCCTAAAGAAACTTGTACCATATAATCTTGAAGAATTTGAGAAGGTAAACTTTATTGCTTTTAAGTAGGGTCCAATTGTTTGATAAACTACTCACGTTAGAATCCAATGAAGGGTCGTTCATGTTTGAGGTAGTCCATAACTAAACAACTTGTGTTCGAGCAAGCTTGGCAAGCTTAAAGAGCTGAGTTCAAACATGGGGTTCTCAACTCATTATAGTTTATGTACAGTTCTGTAGAGTCTCATGTGTAGCTTGCTAAAGGCTTGTTAAGAGCTTGATAATGACTCAATAAGAACTCATTAGTTACTTGTAAAGAGTGTTAGTTTCTTTGTTTTAAGTTGATAATGGAATGTTGGCTTGTTAGTTGCTCAAATATGTTGTCAAATGACAACCATTTGATGTACGGTAATGGCTTAATAATAGCTCGAATAGCTTGACTTGGTAAAGTGCTTGATTGGGTTTGATTAGATTAACAAGCGAAGTTGAGCTGAGCATCGAACATGACGTTATCTTATTAACTAAGTTGGAAGAAGTGTTTAAATGCTTGTTTAAGGCTCAACTTAACTTGAACTTGTTAAGGTAATGAGCTTCAGTTCAAACAAAGGGGTGTTTAGTTTGTCTCGGTTTGTATGATGGTTAAGAGTTTATCTTGTTGCTGATCTCATTTGTATGATGTTGTGCATGTCAACTGTTTTTTGGTAAGTAAGCGGGACTGGAAGAGGCGATTGGAACTCAGGATCTTCTATCCTAGAGCTTCAACCTTGGTATTGAGCTTCAATGGAGGTTCAACTTAACCCCACAACAAAATAATCCAATCCAGTGAAAGAAAAAACCTGACCTGGCCTGAGTCGGGGTGGATATTAGGTTCATCTTTGATTTGAACTATATTTGTCCTGTATCTGATTCACGTCTCATTTAGCATTGAAGTATGAATCTTTTAAGTTATCTTATTTCCAAGTTAGGAATAACACTCAAGTCATTCCCCATCTCTTTCAATTCCTCATTTGTTATTTATTCATGTTAATATACATTAAAATGTAATTCGTAGATTTTACCGCTTATTTCATAAACAATGGACTCAAATTGGTGTGCAAATGAAATGATGTGAAGGTATGGTAGAGATTTGGTTATGATCCCAGGAAGTTAAAAGAACTGTTAAAAATGCCAAAAGCAGGAAAGCTAAGACCTTTGTGGTTGTTTTGAGTTGGATATGAATTGTTTGATTATTCAATAGGTTGGTTTTTGGTGGAGTAGTATGACCTGTTGGATAAGGTACGAGTCAGATATTAAGCTGGATTTACTATTGGATCAGATCCTGCGTAACCGTAATCATACTCATGTCAACCTGATGAAGGCTATTTTTTATTTTATGGTCCTCATACTCAAGTATTTGATGTTGTTGGGATCGATAAAGGGAAAATCAATTAAGCAATGTAGCCGTGGATTGGGTGAGAATTATATGAACTTTTGCCAAACTGTCTGTTTGGCCCTACTGTAGAGGTGGAAAAAACGGTATTTTAATAAAAAATACTTATATGTGTCTTTACAGGTTTTTGATTGACGTATAAATTTGTCTTTAAAAGATAGTAGATCTAGTTCTATTTTTTGCTTTTAGAGAGAATCAAAGAATTAAAAACTTCTTGTGTTAAAGCAAATCAGGAGCAAAATTGAAAATTTGTAGTCACTGTCTTTTGTGGCAGTACTTTCCTGAAAGATTGATATTTAAACAAGTGATTATGAAAAAAGTAATAAATTTACAGCACGTCCAAATATGCTCAAAGTTGATACATGTTAACAATTCCTTCTGGCCTTATAAGCTATGTATATGATTCATGCATTCATAGTTGAATATGTTTTTTTTTTTTTTTTTTCAAACTATATTTTTGGCAGCGTGTGTCGGGAGAAACCGAAAGTTCATCCGAGTCCTCCCAATCTGAGGCCGTTGACAATGATTCAATTGATAAATCGGAACGACCTTTGAAGAAAGGTAAACTCCTTTGTAAATGTCATAGTAAATGTCATTACACCCTTTTTTGTCTTGAGCAATGTTCTGGTTACATACAAAATGTAGATAATTTATGTACCCAATGGACATGCCATAGAAACATTACTTTTTGAAAAGCATTTATTTAGTATCATCTTTCATAATCTGGTTATGTTCTGCTCATAACTGTGTACACAAATAGGCCACCCAAATTGTATATTCTTTTCTGCTTTTGTGTCACCGAAAGGCAAATAGCTATACTGATCACTTTTATTACGGGTTGATTGAGAAGTTACAATGCTGGTTTTGTAGTTAGGTTATTGGGAAATCTTGGTACTTTGTGCTATTAATGCGATGGCAATAAAAGTGGCTTTGGTTGATAGTAGTTTATTTTTCAGAATAATATTTTTATGCTACAATGAATATCAGGATTTTATAAACATCACCTGTTAGATTGTTAAACCATTCTTTGGATTTTATCTAATGACTTAGGATGTTTTTTGTAGTTGGATCTTGGGCTTGGTATCAGAGCCTCCTTGATTGAGACTTTTTGAGTTCAAATCCCAATAGCATCTAGTCTATATATACAATTCAAATGCATGGTATGAGGTGAACTTGCGCATTATCAATGCTTGAAGCAAAATGGTCATTTGCATAATGGGACATGCTAAGAGTATAGAACTATTCCTAGATTTTCATATAACAACTCTTTCAGAAACTGGAAGACCAAGTTAATGATGTTACTAGAATCCTTCTTTTTGTCAGTTATTGTCCTGCACCTTCCAACGCTATATTTTTTTCTTCACCTTTTCAGTTGTGTTGTGTTATTTATCCTTTCCAATAGATGCTTAAGCTGGAGGGCAAGCGCTCTTCAAAGAAATACTTATTAATCTTTACAGGCTTTTGGATGACACAGAAAATTGCCTAGATGTTAACAAAATCTATTTTATTTGCTTATTGAGAAAAGTAGAGAATAAGAGTCCCTCCAGCAAAGTAGACTCAGGAGCAAGAGTTAAAAATTCATTAATCAATATCCTTTGTCGTAGCAGTGTTACCTAAAAAATTAATTTTAGAAAAGTGATTAAGAAGTATCCTTTAAAAAAAGGTGATTAAGAAATAATTTTACAACACGGCCAACCTTGCCCCAGAAACCAATCTCTCTTTCTATGTTTATTGCCCTTGGGGTGTGAGAGTCATGCATGGGTATGTCTTTCTAAGATTTTGGTCTAATTTGAAGTGTCCAAGTGTCATACTGAAATCTAGGTACTTATGCACAGAATGAGAATTAGGCTGGTATTGTATCTTTCTCTAAATCATTCTCTTTCTCTTTCTTAGCTACTTGGTAAGGTACTTTGTGTTTTTAGTCTTATTTGAAGCGTCCATGTGTCACACTAACATCTTAGTGTTCTTATTCAACACAAGTACTTCAGAGAGTGTCAGAGACGCACCACTCTTTCTCTGACTTGCTACTTCTCTCTTTTATACTTGTACCTTTCAAGGCACAGTTGGATTCTAGTGCACTGGATGCTGTTTTATGGATGAGTTGTTTATAACTTGAGATTTCTTTTCTATTTATTTGGCATATTGTCATTTCTAATTGGTGTAACACTTTCAAGCCACACTGGTTGACATTTTTAATCCATTAATTTTCATTTGCATTGTTTTTCTCAAGGGGATCGCGTGAAGTACATTGGGCCATCTGTACATGTTGAAGCAGATAACAGGTGATAAAACAATCTATTGCACTCCCTTTCTCAGAGTAACTAGAACTCTTTGCAACCATTGGTGGAGCTAAGTTTATAGCATAGGGGCAAATGCCCCCAATGACTTTTGTATAATTACATACTAGGTATTTCATATAGTTTATTTTTTTGTATAAGGAAGTTAAAATTGCCATTAGTCATTTGTCAAAAATTTCTAGGTTAATCTTTCTTCCCCTATGTCTATATCTTCTAAAGGGATAAAAGTTCTTTTATGTCATTATTGGTTATGTAGAATACAACCTATAATAGTCTAAAAATTGCGTTGGATTAGAGTCGCGTAGTCTTATTAGCATTCGAATATTGTATATATGTGTTCATGCTTTTAGACATTTTCTTTGAAAGTATGATATACAATGTTATTATATGTTGTTAGCAAGAAAATTATCATTATTCGTTGTTTATTAATTTGTACAATCGTTATATACATAATACACATCTTGAAGTCATATTTATACATTTGAGATGTATTTGGTAATTGTACAATTTTAAAGTAACACTTGTCATATCCAAGTAATGTATCAGAAAGTATTGCCGCAATCACTATTATTATATTGTTGTCCCCAGTGAAGAAATTTTGGGATTTGCCACTGTTTGCAACTTTTTTAGTTGTTGATGCTTGCCGGTTGTGCTTGATCAACAACTTTCTTGTTAAGGACTGATTGCTCATTTTAGCCCTGGGATTTGTGGCGGTTGATGGCTTTGAAGAAGTTGGTTTTCTTTCTTTTCTTGTTATATTTGGGCGGAGATGATGAACTTTTTGTTTTTCCTGTATCAAAACTTTTGGAATGTTTGTGAATCACAGTGTTTTGTTTTCATAGAATTCATGTGATTGTTTTCTAGTGTTATATAGTTTTATGGTTCTAAATCTAGTATGCATAACCCTAATTAGACATATTCACAGGTTCTTAGTTTCGGCTGGGATTGAACATTTTGTGAAAGTTTCTAGAGTTGATAGCTAATCATTGCTAGTGCAAACTAGGCGCATGTTTCCACCAATATAACTAATTTGCATACTTGCTCTTGGGATATGGACTACCAGGAGAATTTCTCCTCTTATTCTATACTCTTTGGGCACTTTTATCAGTTTCATGGTGTGTTGAAATCTGTCTTGACGCTTACAAAATGAGATTGCAAAGTAGACATTTGACATGGTCTGGTTCTGGGTTCTAACTACCATGATTATGGATGAACATTCCATAAATAGAAGGATCTTGCCTTCTCTTTCATTTTCTTCAGTTAGAAACTCATATGTCCTTGGTCGAGGTATGGTGTTGCCTTTTACCTAATAATTGACATATACGATGCGTCACAGGGTCGTATTGGGGAAGATTCCGACATCTAACGGTCTGATGAATGCTTATACTGTTATCCGTGGCAGGTGGGTTGGTAAGTCGTTCTGGTGTGTTGGGGAGAAACTATGTAATGCCTTTAACGCACAAAATATATCTTTAATGGACAAAATTTCAATTAATCTTATTATTTTCATGCATGGTCCATTGGTTGTTGGGCACTCCACGTTTTCTCGTTTACTCCTTTTGGAAACTATGGGATCATATGTGGTGGGATCCTTGATTGGCTTGTTCGGTTTTGTCTATTGTTTGCACTTAGATAAGATATCAACTGAAAAAACAGCTGCGATTAATATCAATTGAAAAACGATGCTAGGATTTTTAAAGATCAATATACACTAGTTAATTTCTTGTGGAAAAGGTGGTATTTTCTGGAGCTCTGTGGACCAAGAGCTTCAAGGGTTTCGTTGATATAGCCTTAGTTGATTTACAGAGGGACTGGAGAGCTTTGTGTTATTAGTTGCATTTTCATTTGTTCCTTGGTTGCGTTTTGAGGACATCTCATTCTTAACTCTTTGTCCATTCTTTCTCTTTTAATGATATTTCTTTTTTGGATCAAAAAAATAAAATCAAACTGAAAACAGCTGCCTGCTGAACTTTGTTTGGGTGAGAAAGCTGGCCTCTTGGCATGGCTAACCATGGAAATAGATGGATTTGCCTTTTAGAGTTGTCTCTCAGGCTGCATTTGAAAGGATGGAAGGCATTCTCCTCTGGGGAAAAAAAAAATTATTCTCAAAACATTTTTAACTAAGATATTTATGTTTTGAAATTTACTTTTGTCAAGTTTTGGAAATAATTTTCACTGCATAAATGTGCGTGACGATAGAATCCAGCACATTTGAGGTTTGATTTGAATGGCAAGTATGTTACTTGAGGTTGGTTGAGACGAGTAGGATGAAGGAAAATGACTTCCGCTCATTTTGAGAGAATCAGTTTTCCCATTGCAAGTTACGAATCTAATTAAACTTTCTTCTAATCCAGATATCTTCACGAATCCCATATTTTACATTATCCTTGTATTGCATTAGATTTCTCTTCCGAAAGTTCTTTCTTCTTGTTCATATAAAAAGACGTTGACAATAGGGAGACAGAGGACTTCTGCAGTTGTGCCCTTCCAAACGGCCCTAGTATGTTTCTGCTTGAATCTTGGGCCTCGTATCCATTATCAAAGCCTTAGGCTAAAAAAAAGACTTAGGCTTGGTCATGCGAAAAAAGCCTTAAGGCTTGGTCATGTGAGTGGCGTAAGTCCTTTAAAATCACATGTTATCCCTTTCCGCCATTTTGCCCCATCTCACGCATTTCTTACGGTCTGTTTTCTTCTTTCTCGGGTTATACGATAGAGTTATTTTGAAGGTTTTGTGTGGCTTTGACGCTGTCTTTATCTGGTTGAGACAGAGATACTGGGAGTATAGTAATTTATATATTCTTGGAATTACATAGAACTGTATTTGGATTATAGTTTTATTTATTGGACTTTTATCTACTTAGTTTTATTATGTTTGGTGCTATCAGATTAAGATTTCTTTTTCCATTCAATTTGCCTATTCAGGTTGTTTAAATATAAGGGTACTTAGTTTGTTTGACATACAGTTGTTAGGAACCTCCCAATTAGGCATTGAGATGCTTAATCTCTACTAGAAGGACTTGATTACTGTTGTCATTCTTTGAGCTGCTTTTTTACTTCGAGTATCCTCATTCTGTGGTGCTATGACTTGGGAGGATTTCTTTAGGCTATTGCAAATCTTTTTATGCACCTGGCATTACAATTCGTACTCCTTTTTGCTTTTTCCCCTCATAATTGTTTTGCATAGTGAAATTTCATTTTTGAAAGCTGTTACCAATGTTATTCAAACACGGGTACAAGAGTTCGACTTATGTATGTGTTAAGAGAGGGTCGATTGGGCTGTTTTCTCTAAAGATTTTTCTGTGTTTCTTTCCTAACTTAAGGTGTAAATATCATACCATTTTGTAAGAACCCTTATTAGACGCAGGTACTTCATTCTTGGTGCATGTTTGTATGTTCATTCTTGGCACACTGCAAGTATCTGTTTGGCCTCTTGAGGTGCCTTTTCGGCTTAGTTTCCTATGGCTCGCTGCATATTCTTATGGGTAAATATTAGACTCCTTGAATGAGCTTGTTGAACTAGCTTGAAACCAAAGTGACCACTTCAACTTTCAATTCCATTACACACACCCCGAACTACTACTTTGTATCAATTGGACACTATTGCTAATTTTTCGAAAATTTTAACTCCGCCAATAATCACAATCACCCACACATAATTTGATTAGATTAAATAAATTAGACCCGTCCACATCACAACATGTGATATGCACATGATTTTAGTGGTTAATGGAGTTAAAGAAAGTTAATACAGATGGATAGTGAGAGGGATGTGTTTGATTAAATTGAAAGTTAATGGGTCCACTTTGATTTCAAGCAATAGTTGAGGGGGAATTTGAGGTATTTATCCCGATTTTTATATTTATTTCCCTCTATATGGAATGGCTTTTTCTTGATAGATATTCAACACAAGTACATCACTGCATTTTTGCATCTTTTTTTGCCCCTGTTTGAGTGGTTGATGGTTACAACCAGAGTTATAAATGTTTGCAGGGATTTACCTAGCGGACAACGTGGAGTGGTATATGAGGTAAATGGGGATCGTGTTGCAGTCATTTTGGATACGAGTGTCAATACAACAAATGAAGGTGAAAAAACCAAGACAACAGAGAAAGATGCGAAGCCTTCAATATATTGGATACATGTGAAGGACCTTGAACATGATCTTGATAGTGAGGCGGAAGATTGCTACATTGCTATGGAAGCTTTATGTGAAGTAAGTTTTCTAAGATGCATCTGTTTCTTGACCATGTGAGCCAAACTGAGTCAGAGCCATAGATCATCTTGCTTGTGGCTAGGCTAGCCAACATTTTTTGTTAGTTGAGCTCAAATCCAATTGGATGAGCTCTGAGCTATGTTTGGCTCAATTAGGCTAATTTAAGCTTGATTTAGGCTCCTCGCTTGAAATAGTCTCGATATTTAAACTCATAATTTAGATTGAGATTTACTCATTTAGGCTTGCGAGCCTTCATGCTCAAGGTTTACTTGGCTAGGACATTGCTTGGTGTTGCTGGAGCTTGAAAGGAGATGAGCTTTTTGAACTTGCACTATTTTATTCATTTACACCTTGTGACCAACAATTTATAACGATGCGTACGAAGCACTTAGTCAATTTTCTAATTTTTTTAATAAATTTACTAATTATCAAATAACCAAAGCACAATGAGATTATCTCGTCAGGTTTTGAAGTCGAAGCAGCCTCTTATAGTGTACTTTCCAGATTCGTCCTTGTGGTTATCGAGGGCAGTTCCAAAGGAGAATCGTAAAGATTTTGTTTCCAAGGTGCAAGAAATGTTTGACCAATTATCAGGACCCATTGTGTTGATCTGTGGGCAGAACAAAGTTGAAACTGGGTCGAAGGACAAAGAAAAATTTGTAAGTATCGTACCTTATCATGTTCTAGGTTTTTGTATGTTTACTGGGTGTGCATATACCCTATTTGTCCTGACATCCTTGGCTTCCCGCTTTCGGCAGTGTCATAAAAACTGGAATATTTGAATGTTCGGGACCAAAATTTCCAATTACCAAATATAATTGTTGATTTGTAACTGAACCAATGGAAAACTTGGGGCAGTTGCTGTTCTTCGTTTTTATTAGACTAGTTAATCTAATAAATGAATAGATATATAAACAATAGCCTAGTGCTTTAAAAAGGCTCCTGTCAAGGCAGGGTATTTTTTTTTTTTGGGTTGGGGGGGTGGGGGTGTAAGCAATCTTTCCCCTATAGAGTGCTATCTTGTAGAGAGGCTATCTTTGAAGGGCCCCAACCCAAAAAGAAAAAAAGGGAACAATATTTACAAGATGCAAGTCATATAAAACAATATCAACATGCAAGCAATAGTAAAACAACAACAATAATAGACATGAAAGCCTAGGGGCATGATGAAGTTACGGGCCAAACATATTTTTAACTGCCACTCAGCTCTATATAAGGCCATCTCTTCAGTAAGGTTTAGGTGGGTAAGGTCACTTCTAATGGTCTGCATTCAACTTTTCTTCGGCTTATCAAATGCAATGGCCTTGACCTACGTCAAAGATAGCTGATTTGTCCTACTAACATGTCTTCTGCTGGGATTGGTTGCTCGGTGATACCTTCTGTTGGAGCCCTTGCTCGGTGATACCTTCTGTTGGAGCCCCTATTGGTTCAACCAACAGCTTGCTGCTCATCTGAGTGCGCTAGTGCAATTAAGGAAGCCGCACAATGTCAAATGAGGTCTCTGGGCTCCCCGTGTATTCATTCAAATCAAACCCTTGAGAAAGTTATGGGCACTTCACGAAACCGGAGGTCTTTTGATCCCATGCTATCAATATAAATGGGTGTGCTTAAGAGCTGGAGGCAATCAAATACCTTTCACGCCTAACCTAGGCTTTTGCCAAAGACCTTTCTTTCAAAATCCGCTTAGTGAATCTAGCCAAAGTCTAGGAACAACTACAAAGGGTTCAAGACAGTGACTCAAAGCATTGAAAGAAAATAAAAACATTCGTATGAAGAGGTCCTTAACCCTATGCTCTTTAGATTTGGAAGGAATGAGAGGGCCCACATTAAAAGGTAGTTTAACCTACATAGCGGAGAAAAAGCGGGATACCCTTTCGCACGTGAAATCCTTTTATGCCCACCCGCCTAATATGTGCTGAAGTGGCTCATGATAATAGTTTTATGATCAGACTATTCTCAAGGATCCTTACTGATCAAGTTAAATGGTACTTCACTCCCCTAGTTATTTATTTCAATCCTTATTCTTATCGAAGAAGAGAAGTATTTAGAACGCTTCTCAGCAATCACAAAGAGGGAAATGTGGATTCAATTGACCTAGAATAGAAACACAATCCTGGAGAGAGCTTTAAATCATACCCTTTTTTTAGGTGGGGTCCTTTACGCCAAGAACCATTTGACCTACCAACTAACTTCTCAGAATCTTTGTTTATAACCCAAAGAGGCTATTATCTGTAATCCTTCCGGTCTATTTTGAGGAGGCGGGGTGGGGTAAGAACTTGGAAAAGGAAGGGGGGAAAAAAGGAAAGGTCATCTTCGAATTATTGACGGAAAAGAGAATAGCAAATCCAACTCTAGAATCTGGAATGAGAATGCAGTAGGAGATGAGGCCTGCCCCATCTTATCAAACTAATCATATATGCCAAGCTACTCTTAGCCCTAGAGTCTTTCCGCCTTCAAAATTTTGACAAATGATTCATGCCTTGAATTGAAAGAGACTTTACAAACAAGGATTTTCGTCTCAGCCTTAAGAAGCTTGTATCCTTTGGATTGTTGGGACCTAACGAGCCAGGACAGCCTATACCGAAGGAGACAAATTCATACCTAGATAATTTCTAGTGCTTGCTTTGTTTGGATGTTATTGCCTTTGCCTTCACGCTAACTTGGTGTCTCATCCCTCCCACCTTTGCCTAGACTTATGCTTCTATTCTCTCCACTGGTTGATCGATGAGTTTACTGGTATCTAGAGTAGTATATGTAACTTCAAGGTATGCCACTAGACTAGGTGCTCGCTATAGAGGCTACAAACTTTACATTACAATGGGCTATAGCTTTGTTGGCATTGATTCTGATGGATGTAGTGTATAGGATGTATCTAAATCCTTGTATGGAATCGAATTCTACACTTGGAGGATCTGAAAATGGCTCTAGATGGAACTGAGCAAAGTGCAGAAGCTAGAGCTAGAGCAAGGTACAAAGCTACAGCTAGCAAGCTTTGATAGTACTCGACTAAAAGGGGAAGGCTTATCAAAGCCTGCCCAACAAGTTAGAGTTTGCTGCAAAAGAAAAGCTAGGAGCACTCCAAAGAGCAAGTGAGGTCTACTCCATGTAGCTAAGTCTTGTCAAAGCCCAAGCCCAAGTTGAAGCTGCTCTTGCCAAAGCTAACCAGTTCCTCAAAGACAATAAAAGCTAATCCACAAGGAAAGATAGATTAGATTACAGTCTTATCAGTGCAACGCCTGCTTTGAGGCTCGGGCATAAGCACTCTACTTGGCATCCTTCTCGCTTCTTTGCTAAGAGTAACGAATTCTGTCTACGCTGAGCTCAATCTTCCCTGAAAGAGAAAGTAGTGGTCATGCCTATTATGTTTTCTTTAGCTTATCATTGATCTCTTAGAAGTGCAAGAAACAAGAAACTATATCTGAGTCTAGCACATAAGCTGAGTCCTGTGCCATATCTTCTGTTAAGTAATGATTTTTTTTGCTTTGCTTATAGCTTTAGTCAAGCGTTAGCAACGTCTTGCCCGAGTTTCAGAAGGACAGGGCTGGCTTTCTAGCAATAAGTCGAGTAAGCGAAAGTTTGATTCCGAAACTCGCTTGACCCACTGACTTTGAACTATTTAGAAACGATCTTTCTAGGAGAATCTCGCTCTGAAAAAGAAGGTTCCAATGAATCCGAAGAAAACAATACATTATGGCCATGGCCAACTAAGATCATTGCTATCTCACGAATTAGATTCGAAACAATCAATCTCCGATACCTTTATTAGATTGTGAGTGGGTCTGTCGTCCTCCTCATTATAATCCTCTTATAATCAATGACATTTCGTCAGAATATATCCCATCTTTTCACCCTGGTAGTCCTATGCATAGTAAGTACTATGGCCCCAATCATGGCTACTAATAATATAAGACTAGAAACCAAAAACCAAATTGCCCATTGTTTCCAAATTAGTCCAACTTCGTACCTTTCCGGCATAAACTGTATATCTCAGAGAGGTCGTGTTTCTTTGGGTTGGTAGTATTGGAATGGTTTCATTATCTAAAATGAAGAATATTTCCCACCAAAAGATCAGTCCAATAATAATACCACTTATTGGTAAATAGCGCAATACTTCTTCATGAATCTCCGCTATTTGAATATGGAACATCATAATAATGAATAAGATTTAAACTACAATAGCTCCTATATGAACTACTGGGAAGATCATAGCGGAAAAGTCGAGACCTAACAAAAGAAGTAAAGTTGAAGTGTTGCGAAAGGCAGGGATGGGAAACGAAACGAAATGTACAAGATTTTTAGCACGTTAAACCAGAGACCAAAGTAGAACTCTACAAAACAAAAAGTATCATGGTACGTCTTCCTTCCCCGAAATGGAACTTTCATGCTGGAGCAAGAACTAGCATGAGAGTCGATCTATTACAACTAGCGCGGTTGTTCCTGTTTCATTTTCTTCTTCCAAGCCAAAGCACTCACTAAGTTACTTACGGACTCTCTCGACGTCGAGAATTTTTTTTACTAACAGTCCATGTATCAGACCTCATGGCCCGTGTCAATTTAGATCTTTTTGTTTGTTTGATTGGATTATTTTTTTGTTGGATCGGGTTGGATTTTTTTTTACTTAGGGTAGAATTGAACCTCCATTGATTCAAGTTGAATTGTCATCCCTATCAATAGGTAAATGCTAAGCATGGCCTTCGCCGTAACGGACAAGAAGCAATTAATTTTTCGTACTCCTATGTGCCATTTTCTAAGATGTACTCACTCTGACGTCATTTTATGCAAGGGTATCATTGCCATTGTAATTCTTTTGGTGTGCTACCAAAGGAAAACTAAAACGTATCAATGTGGGTCCGACAATTTTACTTCTAAATCTTTCTTCTAACATCTTAAACTTCATAATCATTTCCCAGATTTTCTTTTATGCTCTTATGTTTGGAGAGCTAAGATACCCTTTATAATCAATGTTTTTTTTGTTTTTGTGATCATCACTTCCTAGCAAGCTTAATATTCAAGAGTACTTGTAGAAAGAGGAACTTTTTAAAGCTTTGTCCCCAGGGATCTGTGTAATGTGCTTCTAGAGTGGGGAGACATACAATCATTTGTTTTTGCATTGTGCAATGCTTTGGCATCCATGGTGAAGGATATTTTTTATTTTTGACCAGATATGGGTTTGTTCATAATTGGATGACAATACCCTTTTGATCAAGTTTTATGACATAAAAGAGGAAAGACATCCTAATGTTATTCTTTGTGGCTAGATCGCAATTCATTAGTGTATTTGGTTAGAAATAAATGGTAGGATTTTCAATGAGCAATACACACCATTGAATTTCTTATGAGATACGATGGTTTTTTTAGGAGCTCTTTGGACGAAGAGCTTTGGAAGTTTCCTGGACATAGAGTTGGTAGATCTGTAGAAGGATTTGGACCATTGTGTTATTAGTTTCTGGGTTTTTGTTATTTGATAACTGAGGATATCTTGTCCTTAGTGGTCGTAATGATAGTGTCCCCCCCCCCCCCGGCCCGGCGGGATAAATGAAAGTATACTGCATCTATTGTTTTTTAACATTCCGATCCGGGTAATGTTTAATGAAATCGTTCGCAATAACTTGGCTATACATTGAAGGTATATATTTGTTATTGTTCAAACTGAAATGGAATATGAGGGAAGTTGACAAATTTCTTTTTGATGTTGCACAGACGATGATACTTCCAAATTTCGGTCGCATTGCAAAGCTGGTATTGTTGGACACCACTCATTTTCTTTGTTACATTTATATATCTGACTGAATTTTGTGATGAGATTATAGAATTAAATGTGGTTATTTAAGTAGATACAAATATATGTGTTTGTATGTGAGTGTGTGTGTGCCTTGCCCTACTGATTCTAGGTTTGAATCCCATTAGCCTCACTTACCTACTCAAAGAGAGTATTTGCATGTTGTAAACTACCAAAATGAGTATAATAATTAATTATTGTGTGATTTTCCATTCGAATTTTTTGAAAAATTGTTACAAATTAGCTTATGTTCTTTAAAGAAACTCAATCCAACTGCCTCAGCCTGTTACATGACATCCATCTCTGACTCCCTACATTCGTTACACTGCTGTGCAACCAGGAGCTTCAATTTGATTGCATTGGTGTGATTTATTTGTCTATCTAGTTTTAGTTGCCATGAGCTTAACTGAATTAGGGTGTGGTGTAGAGTTGTACTTTGTATTTCATCTTTTTAAGAGTGGTCTTGGTCCACTATGGGGCCAACAGTTTTAGTTTTCTGTTTATATTTATCACTCTTTCTCTTGTTTTGTTTATAATTTAAGAAAGCGTTGTTATTAGGGGTGTAATCGAGTCGAGCCGAGCCGAGTATCTCAGTACTGGAACTCGAACTCAATTAACTACTCTGATACTCGAACTCGATTCGAGTAATAAATTTTGCTCGAACTCGAACTCGATTAATTATTCGAGTACTCGACTCGACTCGAATGCTCATTTATTTTGCATAGGAACATTCTCAAATTAGCTCCATTATAATATTATTCCATACACTCGAACATTATTAATACTTACCTATACTATATTTTAACATATACAACCATAAATCACCGATATATTAATAGAAAATACGCATCAAAACCTAAGTTTAAAAAATTACAAGTAAACCAAATACAAGTTCTTTCACTCCACCACAAATGTAACATGTTATCTTTTACAAGGAATTCAATCTTCCTTCTTTCATTCTACTATTAAATCACAAGCCATCCATTTCAAAAGAAAATAATATACAAGAACTACTTTATACAAGTCGAGTATCGAGTCGAGTACCACTTCGAGTATCGAGTCGAGTACTTAATCGAGTATCGAGTCGAGTATTTATTCGAGTATCGAGCCGAGTATTTAATCGAGTATCGAGCCAAGTAGTTAACTACTCGACTTGTACTCGTTTATTAATCGAGTATCTTTTGATACTCGAACTCGGTTAACTCGAGTTCGAGTCGAGTTTTATTCGAGCTGCTCGGATCATTTACATCCCTAGTTGTTATATCTTTGTGACCCTCTTTCATTTCCACAAACTGCTTAATACCGGACTATGGTTCTATGGTCTGAGTGTTTTTGACTTTATGTTGTGCAGCCATACATTTGCGAAAATTGGGGATGGGGTCATGGAATCAAATCACGGTCATGTAATGATTCCAGTTGCTGAACAGCAATTGCTTTCCAGCCGTACATCCATTAGTCATTAACATGTTTTAGCAAATAAAATACACAAAATATATGCATTATGGAGGCTATTACAAAAGCATCTTTACATAAAGACAAATCGCGTAACAACTAGCTTAAAATCTGTTAGGTGAGAACTTTTATTTGATTCCATAGATGGGCCTGTGCGAGAGCAGTATCAGGATGGGTGACCTCATGGGAAATCCTCAACCTCAAGTTGGGGGCTTTAGAAACAGCCTCTCTTCAGGGATAATATCCTGAAGGAGGAAGGCTGCGTATATCCCCCCCCCCCTTAGGACCCTACTTAGGCGGGAGCCCTTGGGGCACTTGGTATGTTGCTTACTTTCTAGATGGGCCTGGGTCTTGACCGGCCTATACAACCTTTATTTGATTCTGCCATAATCTGTAGGAAACAGTTGTTTGGAGTCTTGACTAGCCTTGACAGCCTTTATTCGATCCAGCTGTAATATGTAGTTTCCTTTTGGCTTCCTTTAACATATTCACTCTGTTTGCAACCAATGACTTGTGTGCTTTCTTGCTATAATATATTGATGCAGTATAAGGATAAGACAAAATATGGGACTCATGAAGATATCTTGATTAGAAGGAGTTTAAGTATATGTGTGACTTTTAAATTGTTTAAATATTAGTTTATCCTTTAAAATTTACTGAGGTTAAATTAGATTAAGACTATTTTGGATTATCTTTTATTTTAATTAGATTAGGATTATATTTTAAGAGTTTGATTATTTTTATTTCCTAGTTAGATTGGGATTATACTTCTTTATCTTTTCTGGTTCAGGGTTCCTACTCTAAAAATAGGACCCTTATGTACTTTATTGAGATATCTTTTGAATGAATAAAAATCCAGAAATTGAGAGTTGAGTTTGAAATCTTTTGTTTTTCCTCTGTGCTACATCAATTTTGGTATTAGAGCAAAATCGATCCAATTTTCGTTCTCTTCCAAAAACAAAAAAAAAAAAAAAAAAAAAACCCTACTAACCCTACGACTCCTCCTTCCATCCTCTGCCACTGTCACTACCCATCACCAAGACCTAGCCCCGCCACCCAGAAACCTTACGCCCTCCATTGAAACCCAACCACCATCACCCACCCTCGAAACCACCACCAATTCGAATAGCTTCGAACAGCTTAGAACCCTAACCCTAAATTTCGAACCCCAAATTCGAACCCTAGCCCTAACCCGAGGTCGTTTTGTCTTCAACTCTAGCGGTGCGATCACAGTCGACGGTCGACCCTAGTCGATCGGCGAGGACCCTTCGACGTCTCCGTCACTATTGCTCAAGGACAGGGTTGCTTTGAGCCTAGCGTTCGCTTGCAACTTCGGAAACACAACACAACTTTAATAATAAGGAAAGAAGGTATACGTTATTCTCATTGAAAACTATTTCATATAAGATGTGTATCTAATGGGACTTGAAAAGGGGCTAGAGAAAAATCACAAAGTAACTGGATATTGGCTATGGGGTGATTCTAATGATAGATCTTTAATAGTAAGGATTCACAATGTTTCCAAGCCTATTATCCGTGGGGATCTACATTGGTTATTTCGCCATTATGGATCTATAGAGAATATTACTTGGGTTGACGATACTTACCTTGCACATATACAATTTTATTATCGTGATGATGCAATTTATGCAAAGCAAGTACTACAAGGGACATACATCTGTCGTGATTGTTGTCAACTCGATATTGAGCTCGCTAGTGAATTGATACGTCACAAGATCATAGAACATCTAAATGAGCTTCTAAACAGTTATAGCAGATACCCTAACTATGATTGCAACAAAACTGCCAACGAAAAAGTGGAAGAAAGTCAATCAAAGCTTGTTGCTATTGATAGTACTGTAGAAGCAAAGGCAGAAAAAGAAATAAATAGTGAAGGGAAGGTCCAACAAACTATTCATATTGAAGATAATGAGGACGACATTGATGAGGTATGTAATGAAGTAAAGCAAAATGCATTGAAGATTGAAGAAGAAGAAAGGGATGAAGAACTCCCCTAGATAGCAATTGAATTCAACAATGAAGGTCAAGAAGGAAAGCCTATACGAGACGATAATCTCAAGGTTGATGTAGAGCATGTCCAACATGTTGAGTTCATAATCCCGGCTAATTTTTCTGACAATCATCCTAAACTGTATTCAAGAGTCTTCATTGGACATCGCCAAAAGCTACTCCTCCTCAAGCCAAGATCACGGCCTATGATTCACTCTTTCATTCTCGCCTTCTACAAAACTCGAGGACGAGTTTTTCGTAACTGGGGGAGAATGATGCAGTACAAGGATAAGACAAAATATGGGACTCGTGAAGATATCTTGATTAGAAGGAGTTTAAGTATATGTGTGACTTTTAAATTGTTTAAATATTAGTTTATCCTTTAAAATTTACTGAGTTTAAATTAGATTAAGACTATTTTGGATTATCTTTTATTTTAATTAGATTAGGATTATATTTTAAAAGCTCGATTATTTTTATTTCCTAGTTAGATTAGGATTATACTTCTTTATCTTTTCTGGTTCAGGGTTCCTACTCTATAAATAGGACCCTTATGTACGTTATTGAGATATCTTTTGAATGAATAAAAATTCAGAAATTGAGAGTTGAGTTTGAAATCTTTTGTTTTTCTTTTTGTGCTACATCATATATGCTGAATGCATTGCTTGCTTCTAATTATTTAACTATATTTCACTTATATTTATCTTTTTCATTGGAATCAATCCCACAGCCTCTTCCCTTAAGACAACTGACTGAAGGACTTAAGGCAAACAGGAGATCTGAAGACAATGATATCTATAAGCTCTTCACTAATGTCATGTGTATTCATCCCCCTAAGGTAACATCTACAGGTTCATGACACCCTGCTTGAATGACACTGCAACAATGACGTAAATTGATTCCATGCTCATTTAGGGATCCCTTCGGTTGGGGAAGTCTTCTTCTGCCCCTTGGTTATTTCTAGCTTAGATGAATGACCTTAAAGAATGATTTTAAGAGAGCTTCTGTTTCAATATGGAGAAAAAGTCTTCCTCTGATGGATAGTCATTTTCCTTCACTGTTCTTACTGCTACTCCTAACCTAGCCTAAGCCTCATACTATTCCGATCTTTGACCAACATCAAATGTGCTAATTTTTATTCCCATTTAGAATTACACAATACAATTTATTACCACATTTCCAAAACTAGACTAAGTAAATTTTGAAGAGAATTATTTTGAGTTAAAAATATTTTGAGGAGAAACATATTCTAGAAGGAAAATGTCTTCCCTCTAACCAACAACAATAGCAAACTCAGTGCCTCAAGGGCTCCTGCATAAGCAGGGTCTGGGACGGGTGGGATGTATGTAGCCTTACCCCTTCAGGGTAGTACCCTGAAGGGAGGCCGTGTCCAAGTCTGCTTTTGAAAAGTTGTGTTACTAGTATTTTCTATTCTTAATATTATCTGCTCCGTCCTTTGTGATTGCAGGAGGAGGATGTCCTTCAAACATTCAACAAACAACTTGAAGAAGACAGAAGAATAGTGATTTCCCGGAGCAATCTTAATGAACTTCACAAGGTATATAGATTTACTTTTTTAATCTGCCATGCACTAAACTAATGCATTTAGTGAAGGGGATGGAGTAAACATTAGCCTTTGGATTTAGGCTCCACGTTGTCGGAGGAAACACTTTCCTTTCAGAAAAATATTTCTTTTCTAAAGATTTTTATTTGAAAATAATTGTTTCTACGTTTTCTTGTTTAGTTTTATTACATAAATTAACATAACGTTTGTGTTTGTCCCATTTTGAAATCAATGTGAGAATAAGGATGTAAGTTCATGATGAAAAAGGTTAATCTCCTCACAAGGGAAAATTTCTTCTCCTCTTTTTGGGATGATGTCAACATGTCTTACATCAAGGAAAAGGTCTTGCTAATTATTCACATAAGGAACGTATAGAAATGACACGGAAAAGTATTGTCATCTAACCATACCGAGCCTTAGCATTTGCTGGAAACTGGGTTGCTGGCCATTAAGGGAAAGAGACAGAAAGGGGTGTGGGGAAGAGGGGATGGGGATGCAACGTGGGTGGAGGAGTGGCCACATGGAGGTAGAGATGAGTGCTCGTGGATGGTTGGCAGCAATGGCGGAGGCTGGTGATTCCCCTTACCACCAGGCAACCCTTTTGACCAAAACTCTTCCATGAAAATTCCACAGTTATCCCAGAATATTTTCTGACCCCTCGTCTTTTCTTGGAAAGAGTACGCAAAACTTAATTCCAATTCTTTTAGGAAAATGCATTTCCTGTTTTCTTTCTTTTGATTTAGCAGAAAACCTCCCCTTGTTTTCCAAGTTTTCCTCTGCAATTGATATTTTCCCATGTTGTCATTTTCCATGGAGAACATTTGGAAAAACAAAAAGGTTGGAAAGTTAAAAAGTTTTCGTGAACTAAACACCTCAATTTTCCTACGTGGTTTGGTTTTCTCCATCTCCTTCCCCGATCATAAACACTTTTATCCCCATGCCAAACTGGAATATATGATGCTTTTTTCACAATACTGAATGTATTTCTCTAATGTGACATGTTCTTCAGGTTCTAGAGGAGCATGAGCTTTCCTGTATGGAGTTGTTACATGTTGATACCGATGGTGTGATACTAACAAAGAGGAGTAAGTTGCTGACTTGACTTTTGTATTAGAGTTTGTTCTATATTGCTCATGATAAAGTTACAGCATAAGATCTATGGGGCATATTTCCCATATGGAGTGAAAGTTCCCAAAAACTCAGTCTTCCTTTACTCGTTTGACCCTGTGTCATGGCTTTCAGATGGCCCTAATCATTTGGTGTTTTTAGTGTTTGGTTTTTGAGAAACCAAAACCAGATGGTGGAAGCAATTTTGTTTTTTTAATTATTTTGTTTTCAGTTTATTTTCTTGTTTTGTGTGGACCTTTTTCCTTCAGTTTCCATCTTTCTAGTTTTGTAATTCGATGTCCTTTTTGCAGAAGCCGAGAAAGTCATTGGTTGGGCCAAAAATCATTACTTGGCCTCATGCTTGCTTCCTTCCATAAAGGGTGATAGACTAAGTTTACCTCGTCAAAGGTAGAAAATACATAGATTTGTTTTGGTGCGCTGGAGTATTTTGGGCATTTTTGATGACCTTAAATGCTGATCAAGGATGCGCCACATCTTTGTTTTGATCATATCTAGTGTCGAGATTGCCATATCGAGATTGAAGGAGCAGGAAAAGATGACCAAGAAGCCCTCACAAAGTTTAAAGGTATAATTGACGCTGTACAATGCTACAATCATAGACTCTAATCATTGTTCATGGTTGTGGGGAGTTCAGATACTACATAATGGATTACTGCAGTCACTTTTATTTTTCTAAGGGAAGACAACTTACTTTTAAGCCATATGTTTGCAAAAATCTGAATGAATAACCGCAAAATCAATTATTTTTATGCCCCTTGTTTTGTTTTTAACGTACAAGTACATTACAAATCCCTTGTTTTGTTTTTAACGTACAAGTACATTACAAATGTATTTTAGTGAATGAAGACAATATATACGCTTTATGGAGGCCTTTTACAAAAGTAATGCTATGTAACGACCAATTGCATAATGACTAGCTGAAGTGTGTTGTTTAACAATTGTCATATTATGTTACGACCTTTATTTGATTCCGTGGCTATAATGGTTCTCATTGGTATTTCATTGTCTTACATCGGTGTCAAAAAATATGCAAACGTGGCAGAACCTTGCGAAGGATGAGTATGAGAGCAACTTTGTTTCAGCAGTAGTTCCTCCTGGTGAGATCGGTGTCAAATTTGAAGACATTGGAGCCCTTGAGGATGTGAAGAAGGCACTCAATGAACTTGTTATTCTTCCAATGTTGAGACCGGAGCTCTTCTCCCATGGAAACTTGCTACGGGTATTGGTTTATACAAAGTGATTTTGAGCATTGTGGACTCGATAATTATTCTGGAGTAATGCTGTGGGCATACCCAACATGCACTTCTGTATCCAATATTAATTGGTAAAAAAGTCCTACGAAAATAATTATCATATAATATTACTTTATATAAATCATTGACTTGCCACATAATTGGGTAAAAAATTAGGTATATGTGTCAGTTTGCTAGGCTCTTGTCTCTATTTTTGGTATAATTCAATTTTATTTTTGGTCAGCCTTGCAAGGGAATTTTGCTCTTTGGACCTCCTGGAACTGGGAAAACTCTTCTTGCTAAAGCACTTGCGACAGAGGCACGGGCAAATTTCATCAGCATAACGGGTTCAACTCTAACATCAAAGGTTTGTTAGTGCTGCTTGAATTTATGTGGGTATAAACGTCACATGCTATGAATCACGCTTTTGCCTTCTATGTTATCTTTTGAGATTCAAAGAAATGTTCAAAATTTGGGGTGTGAGAGAAGAGAGCAGGGAAGAGAGAGAGAGAGAAAGAAGAGAGAGAGAAGAGGGGGGGGGGGGGGGGGGGGAGGGGCTGGTTACTGCTGGTTGAGTGTGGTTGGAGATGCCAATTGGAGTTGAATTCATTGGATATTCATCCAACCAGATGTGCGTTTGGATGTTAAAAATGGGTTTTTACATGAATTTGGATTTAGATGTTCCTATATAGGTTATGGTTCAGGCTGGATATGGTGGCCACATATGCGACCCAAACTCAACCCATTGACATCCATGACTGTTCAGTTGGTGGTTGGAGTGATGGTGAGAATGGGGCTGTGATGGCGAGAATGGGGCTGTGATGGCGTGTTTTCTAATGGAATCATTTTTTTAGAGCTCATCTTTTGTTGTTTCTGCATTTCTGCTTTCAGTTTGTATTAAAATAAGGAACTACAAATTGTGAATCAGTTATACTGAACATATTTTTTATTCTGATTCCATGTGAACAAGATTCTTAGATGTGGGTAGAAGGGTGTAATGGTTACCCGTTTTAATCTTGTTTGGTTTACCCTAAAAATTTAGTCAATAAAAAAATTTTCATGGAATTAAAAGCATTGCACCTTTTTTTTTTCCTTGGGGGAAGGGGAAGGGGAAGGGAGAGAAAGAGAGGGGGGGGGGGGGGGGGGGGGTGATTAGTGCAAAACTCAGCCATTAGGGAAAGAGAGCTCCAACTATCGGTGAGGGAGAATGGCCACCACAACCCACTGATGTCCACCACACGAGAAAGGGGCTGTTAGCACTGTCATTCATCTCCATGACCAAGAGGAAGGGGGGAGGCCATAGTGATAGAGGCTAGGGTTGGGTTAATGTTTGCACTAATACCAAAGAAAAGTAAAATTAATAGGTTAACAGTTAACCCCATAAAAATAGAGCAACCAAACGAAATGGGAAGGAAACTTTTTCTTGGGATAATGGTAACACATACTAGCATAGCAATTGTCTATGCTAGGCTACTTTCTGTTGCCTAATGATCGTTGTGTTGCGTAACGACCATTATTTGATTCTTCGCACAAAAAGAATTGCATGCTGATTTATTTTTTTGAATTTACTGAACTTTTGTGACATATAAAGCTATGGGGTCCACGTACCCCGCTTTCTTCAAATAAATCTGACATTGGATTCCAATTATCTAACCTGTGGTCGCTTCATTGTGGGTTGCAGTGGTTCGGAGATGCTGAAAAGCTTACCAAGGCTCTCTTTTCCTTTGCTAGCAAGCTGGCCCCCGTCATTATATTTGTTGATGAGGTAGTTTTCTTTTTCCATTCCTACCTCTTAAAAATGGTCTTATGTTAGATAACAACCGTTATTTAATTTCATGGATCCAACTAAAACATTCTATTAACAAGCATTCGATTAAAAATAGATGTAGATGCCAAGGTCACATATTGCGGCTTAGATCGTCCTCGAAATCAATTTTTCGCTTTGGTTCTCTTTACAGGTTGACAGCTTGCTCGGTGCTCGCGGCGGTGCGTTTGAGCATGAAGCTACGAGAAGAATGCGAAACGAGTTTATGGCAGCATGGGATGGTTTGAGGACTAAAGATAGCCAGAGGATCCTCATCCTCGGCGCCACTAATCGCCCTTTTGACCTTGATGATGCTGTCATTCGCCGTTTGCCAAGAAGGTAAGTATTGGGAAATTCTGACCATGAAAAAAATAATAGGATAATGTTTTTGCGGTAATGGGGTGTCTGGGCCCGCTTACAAACACCTCAACTAAGATGTATTGTCCACTTTGAAGTTTCCTTAACACTACAAGGCAGGGGCCTACATACCAATGGGTAGGCGGCCTTAAAAAAATTATTCCAATGGCATGTTTCCGATCCCAACACCAACAATTTATGAGACACGACGTCCATGTGACTTATCACTTGGGGTTTGAAAAAGTATTTCATGTACCCTAGTTTTACCTCACCCATTGGTACCTGAAGCATGATTGAGGCAGAATTCCATGTTTCATTCTGGTGGTTTTAACACAAGTTCGATCCATTAATGATTGAGTTGCCAATAAGGCCCAAGTCCTATGAAAACACTCTGTTTTTGGCCCCGAGAAGATGTCAGATACAAGGAGAATGTTCATGAAAGTCTATAGAGACAAGGGAGCAGCAAGGGGAACATGATACAACACGGGAAGACAGACCTTCATGATTTTAGAAAATATGTTAATTTCAACAGTGTGGTGTTGTTTAATCAAGACATGTCAACTAGTCTACAACAAGAAGAGCCTAGTGCCTCAAAGTGGCTCCCATCAAGGCAAGTTCTAAAAGGGGTAACTTACTCTTTAGGGGACTACCTTGTAGGGAGGCACATGTCAACCAGTCTATCAGGATTATATTCTTATTAACTTATAATCAAATTTAAAGTCACCTATCTTTGTAAATGAGTTTTGTATTCCGTTACCCTGCAAATCATGGCCTTATCTTTGCTTTGTTAATTGATTAGTGAGTCTTGTATTCATCACGTAAGTGCTACGTCAAAAACAAGCTGACCTTAAGCTGTCGCTACACTGTGGATATGTATTTGCTTTTCAGGGTATATGTAGACCTGCCTGATGCCGGTAATCGTATGAAAATTTTGAAAATTTTCCTCGCTCAAGAGAATCTTGAACCAAATTTCCAATTCAACGAGCTTGCTAATGCAACCGAAGGATACTCGGGCAGCGATTTGAAGGTAATATAATTTATACTGTCCCCGCATCATGTGTCATTCATGGTGTGAATAAGATATGCTATGTAACCACCCGTTATGTAACTGCAATCTCAAATGGCCTCCTTATGCACAAATATTGTGTTTTGTTTACTAAAATATATTTATAGATGTACGTGTGTGCTAGAAACGTAATGATTATATGGTTCAATCAAAAAATTAATCATCGGAATTTTTGCAAGTATAAGGCATCCTTATGTCCCTTAAGAAAGAAAATGTGATTCCTGTGACCTATTAAATGACATCCTTAACACACTTCCGTGGGACACTGATGTACCTTATATTTGCCTAAATGTACCTAAATTACAACAAAACACACATGAAAAGCCGAATATGTTATAGGAATGGGAAATAAAATATGTAAATATAAGGTACATCAGACACTGTTACCTTTAACAATGATTTGATTCCACGGTGTAATAGCAGTTCATAACTCCTTGGTGCCTGATCAACTAATTTCTTGCACTTCTCTGTTCTACAGAACCTGTGCATTGCTGCAGCGTATAGACCCGTTCAAGAACTCTTGGAGGAAGAGAAAAAGGTATCATTGTATTCATCTTTTGGAGGTTTCCCCACATTTAGTGCTTTTTAGATGCTATTGTGGAATCAAATGAAGGTTGTTACATCCCTGACAGTCATCGGGAAATGGATTTTGATTTAACGGAACCAACATGTTATCCGTTTAATTATACGGATGACCACCATACGCCTTTATGATTGATCATAACAAGGAATACATTTCATTTTTATAATTGTGATAATTATCAAACTAGTATGGCTAAATATAGTTTAAACTATCTTTAGGCTAGCAGACTGCTAGAGCATATATGCAGCAGTAATAGTATGCTACTCGGAAAAAAAAAAAAAAAAAAGAGCGCAACAGGCTGTGTGACCAAAGAAGGAACTAGAAGACGTCAGGGGATGGAGGTGATATTCCCCCTTCTCAATTGGAGCAAATTGTTTCCCTTCTCTGCAGGAAGACCCTTACTTAGGAAGGGCACCTGAGGAGTATCTTTCTTACCCTGTAAAGAAAAAAATGCTTCTCGAATAAATCATATAATTCAAAACGTCTACATGAATGTGTTAACCATGTTGGATACAGGTTGACCCAAGCCAAACCCAAATTCAACTCAATTATTAATTGGATTAAATATGTCAACCAAAATTCAAGCCAACTCCAAAAACCCACACCCCAACTTGCTATCTTCATGTCGTGTTAGCTATCACCTATACAAAAAATCGTCAATATAATTAGTAGGGTGCACCGATGAGCATTGATCTTCGAATTGATTTTTAAAATTTTTTTTTTTGGGATGTTTGTATTTGAGACTATTGCATTCTTACTGGTTGTCTTGAGGTTCGGCATAGTGGTAGGATAGGGTTCAAATCACATTATCCCTATCGCATTATAATCTTTGCCATCTTAAAAATTTGCGTTCTGTTTTTCAGGGTGTTGGAGATGGTGCTTCAGGATTGAGACCCCTTAAGTTGGATGATTTTATTCAGTCAAAAGCTAAGGTAATTTTATTTCTGCTTCTACTTTTTCTTCTTTTTTTGGTTATTACAACAACAACAAACCCAATGCCACAAGGGCTCCTGCATACGCAGAGTCGGGGGGGGGGGGGGGGGTGGATGTACGCAGCCTTCCCCCTTCGGGGTGCTACCCAAAAGGGAGGCTGTTTCCGAGGACCCCCGACCTGAAGAGTATGTCATCATGGAAGCATAGAATCCTGAAAGCATGAGGTGCATATAGTTAGAGCAGTAAATAGTACAAGGAAACACAACAAAACACACCCGATAGGAGGTAGCTGCAGTGAAATAATCAGCACGTACACAAGTTGCCTGAGTTGCAAGTTTCACAAGTGGTCACGAACGCATATAGATAAATAGGTGTGCCAGAACGTGCGCCAAAGAAGAAGTCAATACACCTAGAGGCACTAGTACAAGCAATCATAGGATGCACTACTCTAAACCGCTACATTGGCTACCCCTATGCATACTCTCCAACGAGCTCTATTTAAGGCCATCTTCTCCTGTACGTTTAGTTTGGTTAGGTCTTGTCGGATTGTCTCCAGTCATTTCTTTTTGGACTGCCTCTCCCTCTCCCTCTCCCTCTCCCTCTCCCCCCTAGTGTAGCATGTAGCTGTTCGCATCTTCTGACTGGGGCAGTGGGCGGTCTCCTTCTAACATGATTGAACCACCTCAAATGCTGTTCCCTCAATTTATCCTCAATCGAGGCCACGCCCAATTTGGCTCTTATGACGTCGTTTTTGATCCTATCCTTCCTTGTGTGTCTGCAAATCTATCGCAGCATCCTCATCTCTGCCACCTTCATCTTTTGTGTATGATGTTGTTTCATTGGTCAGCACTTTGCCCCATAATACATAGCTGGTCTTGCTATCGTCTTATAGTATTTTCCCTTTAGTTTTAGTGGAAACTTTCTATCGCAGAGCATCGCAGAGGCCCTCCATTTATGCAAGCCTACTTTGATTCGGCAGTTGACATCCTCGTCAACTTCGCTGTTGTGCTGAACCATGGAACCTAAGTATCTGAAACTCTCTTTCCTTTGTATGATCTCGGATCCTATCTTAACGTCCTCTGTGTTAGGCGTGGTGGAGGGATCGAATTTAAGTCCCATGTATTCGGTCTTGGATCTGCTGACTCGCAAGCCCTTTGATTCCAATGCCCTTCTCTACAATTCCAGCTTCTTTTTTGGTTATTGCACTGTTAAATTCTCGTTCCTACCTGCAATGTTAGTTGCCTTTATACATAATAAATTATAGCAAAATAGTCCCAACTTAAAATTGAAGTTGAGTTGGTGATGAAATTGTAAACAAATACTATGTCAATACAGGAAAATTATGTCAAATTACATGCTAAAAAAAACAGTAATTTGAAAGACGAGAATTAGCTTGTTATAAAAAGAACAAAAAGACCGAAGTTCAATTTTACCCCAGGACTATATTGCTACAATTTAAATTGTCTTTATTCTTGTGCCGAGAATCGTGAACACATTCATGACTTAAAAAACATCTTGTTTCTCTCGCCAAATCTCTACTTTTGAAGACTCAGCCTGACAGTCTCCATAAATTTAGACGGAGATTGTTGGAGCGTAAAAAGAGGGATGAGGAAGTGTATAGCAATAATATATAGGTATAGAAAAGTAGAGACTTGATCCCTCTTTTCCCTTCTCTTTTTTACTCCTCTTTACCCCTTATATAGTTGCCAAACAAAGCATAATAGGACTTGGGTTTGACCGTATTATACAGGTTGGTCCATCTGTTGCATATGACGCTGCGAGCATGAATGAGCTGAGGAAATGGAATGAGCAGTATGGTGAAGGTGGAAGTCGGAGAAAATCACCCTTCGGTTTTTGACACTGTTGTTGCCCCTTGGATTCCAGGCCACAATGAAAGGAGAGAGAACCCAGGAGCGGTTTCGTGCCGGACTGCAAAGTGGTGCATCAGCACTAGTAGAAGCATCGAAATGAGGGAAACACCATCCAAACGGTAGGCGTATTATTGTTTTTTGTTCTAAATTGAAGGGACGTCGGGTAGCGAAAATGAAAAGAAAAGCAACATGTTCTATAAATATGTGGAAGAATTATCATGTTTTTATAAGAAAACAACAGAAAGGATATTAATAGGGCTGGTCATTGGAAAGCTAATTGAGATGGTAGAAACTCGATGCAGTCATATTAGTGCTCTTTTTCTTTTTTAAATATGTTGCCCTTTTACGTATTTATGAGACGTGGTGTCCTTTATGTTCATTTTCTTGAACATAATGTTCTTTTAAAATATTTTAGACGATGTAACTTATAAGTTATAGCTTGTGTTTTGCATTATTTTCTTGTTTTATTTTCTCCTTTAAAAAAAAAATTAATTTTAGATGCCTTTCTTAGGAAGATAAGATGGAAGGCAATTGGAATTTGCTATTGTTATCTCATGTATTACTAATTTAATTTAAAGTAATTATGATGGGGCACCGTGTCATCTGTATTTGGCATCTTACTTCTGCATTTTCGGATGTACCTGAGTTTTGAATGTTATGCTAAGGGCCTTAGAAGATAGATATTGGAATTTTGTTTTTGTTGTTTCATGTATAACTATTTTAATCATAATATGGTGAGGCACCTTGCCATCTGTATTTGGCATCTACTTCTGTATTTTTGGGTAGTCGAGTTTGAATATTTATTATTTAATTATATAGAATGAGGTATTTTGAGATTTACAAATTTCATTCTTGGATACCTTTTACCCATAGTGGTCTATTTGCTTTATTATGTGCCGTGGATGTGTCTTTGACATGACCTAACCTTTTTCAGGATGCCTTGCTTCCAGGACGGCAAGATCTTCAGGTTGGGGGTCATCGGAAACAGCCTGTCTTCCACTCGGAAGGGGTAAGGCTGTGTACATCCACCCCCCAGACCCTGCTTTTGCGGGAGCTCGTGAGGCACTGGGAATAATGTTGTTGTTGATACCTTTTACCCATAGTCCTTTTTTTTTTTTTTTTTTCCTCCAAAATATGATAAATTTTTGCTAAAAAATGCTGGTGTAGAATACAATTTTGGCATATATCTGTTACACTAGTATTTTTGGCTGCAATTCGCATATTATGATAAAAATTTCTAGATTTGGTATAATTTTTTTGAGGCAGCTAAATTTGTTTTTTTTTTTTTTTTTGTTTTTGTTTTTTTTCTGTGTGACAAAGCTAGATTTGGTATAATGTACATATGATTGGAATTATATTTCTTGTTAGTGTTTTCTTGGGAAAAAAAAAGGCCAAATATTAGTAAAGGGGGCACCTACGTGCTGTCGTACGTCAGCATCTTCTAGAAAGATTCACGCATTCCGATGATATCTCAGTGATAAAATCATTGGACTTTGTATATATATATGTAGTTACTTAGGTATTTTATGATTTGACTATTTATTTTTACTTATATATCTTAATATTTTAATATATATACTGAGGTTTGAATATTTTATTATATTATTATCTTATATTGAAATTTGTTTTTTTTTTGTAAGTATATTAAAAATTTTGCATTGGAGATGCAAATGTAATTTATAATTTCGATAATATATATGTTGTGTCTATGTTTTTGGCAAAAAATTCTATGAATGGCGATTAAAAAAATCATTGAATTTTGATGCAAATCATCTATATATTGTTAAAATTATATCATGTCAACATTTTTTGGTGAAAAATTATTAAATTCTAATAAAGATATTTATATGTTGTTGAAATTATGTTCCAATTTAGTATTTTTCAATAAAAATCTATTGAATTTTGGCTAGGGGATATTTAATTGATAAAATTTTAAATTTTTAGGAGTGATAAATATTTAAACATCAAGATGCACATCGTATATTTTAAAATGTCAGATTATTTAGGTGATAAATGATTAACCTTGGTACTTATGTGATAATTTTCAAACATCAAGGTACCTAATGATAAAAAGAATAACTCTGACGATATCTAAGTGATAAATTTTTGATATTTTTTTTATAGTTTAGGATAAATGTTGCTTCGTGTTCACATTAATTTTGTGTTAACTTTCGTGTTGACAATGGTGTTGTGATACTATTTCAATCTCGTAGGAAAGGAATTGTTGATTTGCATAATTGGGCACGCTTAGTGAAAGGTTATTGGCATGAAGCTTCCATGTACTAGATTATAACTAAATGCCTCTAAGTAAGTGACACACGGTTGTTTACCGACTTGTCGAAGAGGACCCTCCCATGTATATTTGGCCAAGCCCTTTATGGTTGGATGCATTACATTGCCCCGAATGCAATCTTAATTGCGCGTTTGGTTGAATCCCTTGGAAGGACTCAATGTAATGGGTATTCTACTTGATAGGGTGACCTTGCTGTCGCTTTCATGGAAATCCAGTCTTGTATCACTTCAATTACTAAAAAAAAGTAAGGGTATTAATATCAAGTCAATAACCTACAATTTGTTTTCTGTTCTAAAAAATCCTACGGCTTGTTTGATATCATATTTGTCAGTAGGTTTTTTATTATTTAGAAATAAAAGAACATATTTTGAAAATAATTTTTTTATTTTTTTCTTCATAGTTTTGGTAAAAAGTAAAAATAAAAACTAAAAAAAATAAGAGAAAGTTTGTTTCTAAAAACAAATTTTTAGGTTCTTGAAACTATAAAGTTACAAGTAGAAGACGATTCCAAAGGACTTGAATTTGTGTTTGTATTCAATCTAAGGGAATGTAGAAGACATGGCAAGTAATGTAATTTGGTCGAAAAGAAAGTGTTCTTTGGTAGTAAAAATTAAAAATTGACTTGCTTATACTATGGTCTAGTTTTTCTTAAGTAAAATTCCATTACATAACAAGTTTCACGCAACGTTAAATGCAACAAAGCAATAGTGAGATAACATGAAAAAAAAAAAAGAAATTTGATATGATCATTTAGTGTGCGTCACAGACATGGAATCATGTAAACCATTATTATTATTATTATCTTACCCTATTCTTGGGGTTTTGTTATACATGAAAGAAGGTTATTCATGTTGTAAGTCTATAATTTGTTTAATATATATGTTTATTTAGGCATTAAAATTTTTAGAGTTCCATATATCGAGCCGTTGTTCAGAATAATACAAAAAAAAAAAAAAAAAGATTACAAAAATATGTCCAATTTTTTTCAAATGGCATTCAAGTAGGCAAACTACTTGTCCTCATGCATACCAATATTATTTTTTAATTCATTTTTTATATTTTACATTTTATTATTTTTTGACTAATACGTATACAGAGTGCATTAGTGCCCTTACATATGTATATCTTTATTATTTAATTAAATATTTTTATTATTTGTAAAATATGAATTAAATTTTTTACTAAAATTTTAAATTAAATAAAGTACATAATTTTACATTTTTGATCATCATGTAGTATTCACAAAAGAAGCGTCTTAGTGGTTCTCATGGTCATTGATGTCTAATAGGAATAATGTAATATCCTCTTATTAGGACATTTATTTATATTTCACGTCATCTTATAAATTTTTGAGAATAATATGTAACGTTTTTTAACGGACATTCAACTTTTTATTGCTCATATTAATTTATGTTGAATATTTTATGAAGAAACGGAAAAAGTTGAAGAGTTCAAATAATGAGAAAAGCTAAAAATTTATGTAAAAATAATATAATTTAAATATTTAATAAATAATTTAATTTGTTTTATTTATTATAAATTATATAGATATTTTAGATTAAATTATAAACCACGTTTCTCATAATAATAAATAATTAATGTATTTTTATTTAACATGTATTTAAATTTGATTTATATTTTATAAATATTAAAAATATTTAAATTTAAAAATTAAAAGATGTTATTTTTGATAATATTTTTTTAGTGCTATTTTGGATAATGGTTCCCATATATCTTGAATTGAAAAGTGAAATTGAAATCAAATTAGTGACGAAATTTAACTTGAATATTGGTGGTGTTAATATTGAAATATTATACAAAAATACATTTTAAAGAAAAAATAACTCAAAAAAAAAAAAAAGTTGGAGCAACTTACTATAAGAAAAACAAAAGTCAAAATATTTTTTCTATGACTATATTACTATAACATAAATTAGGGTAAGACTAAATTAATACAAACTCTAAATCGGCATGGATGGCAAAATACAAAACCTGTAGAGTCAACAACCCTGAATCTTTTGTTCCCAAAAAAAAGAAAAAAAAAAAAAATATATATATATATATATCAAATGAGAGCTTTGACTATGGTGAGATATGAGAGTTTAAATCTCAACCATTGAATTCAAAATGAAGGGCTGAGATAGCACATATAAAGAGGAGAGAGAGAGAGAGAGAGAGTTTTTAGGACATTTTTATATGTGCAATCTCATCCCTTTATTTTGAATTTAATGGCTGAGATTTAAATTCTCACATCGCACCATATATATATATATATATATATATATATATATATATATATATATATATATATATATATATATATATTTTTAACTGTAATTTGATATCACGGTGACTCGATGGCATTTTTAAGTTCTAGAAGCTTAGACCATCTCTTATCTATAGAAGCAGTTCTTTGCACGCCAATATCTGCACATGAACCAAGTAGAATCAATATAGTTAATTTTCTTAGGTCATTTCAACTTCGACTCAACTTGTTTACATCACATTTAATTCGAGTAGTTTCATTTTACGGATTTGGGGTCATCTCGAGTTTCAGTCATCCAAGTTAGGTTACTTCGGACTTTGAGTTAAGCTGATTTAGGTCATTTCAAATCTAGGTCATTCCAATTGAGCAATTTCGGTTTGAGTCCAATTTTAAGTTGTGTTTAAGTCTTTCGATTTTGAGTTATCTTGGGTTTGGGTTAATCAAGCAGGCCGTTTTTGGTTTCGAGTCAACATAGTTAATGTTGAATTACAACTCCTTACTCCCACCCTAAGGAATTGCAATATATGAGTTAAAAATCCAATTGTATGGTATTAGGCAGTGGAAATGTAATTTCAATTCCAGCAGGTGAATCAAACAACCGAGTTGGAATTCTAGGCTTAATTCTAATCTCAACCCCAATTTCAGGCTTCAATTCCATGATCCAAAAATGACCCAATAGATTTTGAGAATTCTAGTTCATTCTATCACCTTAACTGTTTCGCTTCTCCCCCTTCTTAAATCAAGAACTCATCATCTAACAAGTGTACTAATGACAATAAACAGAAGAAGGCTTACACTGCAATTTAGGCTCAGACTTGTCACACCTCTCCGAGCATGTCTCCTGGAGAATATTACATAATTAAAAGACAAATGTAGCTTTAAATTAGAGGTCTTTTATCAAAATGGGTATAAATAAACCAAGTCAAACACTCCCTTGTTTGCACTGAAATTCGGTAAGTATTAACAAGTTCAAGTTGGAGCTGAGCGTTAGATGAGCTTCCAAACCGAGTCTCAGAAAGAAGATCAACCTTCTAACTGACGCTTCGCCTATGGAGACCGTTCCATGACTGAAAATCAGAGCTCATCCTAATTTCCAATAATATATCTTAACAATCTAGGTTCTCATGTTTCTCAGCTGAAATAAGCTCGTTAGTCAAATCAAGCAGAATCAAACACATTATTGGGTTTAGCTGTTCAAGCCATAATAAGTTATAATCTTCCACTAAATGGCTGTCAATGAACGAGCTATTCGAGCTAATAACGAGTCATCCTCGATACATTGTTGAGCTAGTAATGAGAAAAAAATGAAGCATTAATAAGTGATTAAGAAATTATTCATGAATTTAACGTCCTGGGCATCCCTATTTGAACTTAGCTTATTAAGCCTATCGAGAATTCTCGAACTTGACTCTTTAACTTATCAAACACCCAAAACAAATATCAATGAGCCGTGGTTTATTTCTCTTGTTGACCTGAACAGATGTGTGGAGCCTTATTGTGTCTTGTATGAAAGAGTCCAACACTGCCTCACATCCTGGTTTTACGTAGATTACCTGCACTCAAATATTACAATAATGTACCTTAATTCATATAAAAGTACAATTGCATATTTTGAACTATATATCTAATGTGGAAAAGAAATGTTAAACGTGAGATTGAACGCGTCAAATTGAAGGAGCTCAGAATCCACCGAAACTTGAGAGAGAAACACTAGGTTTTTTTTTTTTATTTGATAATACTCTTGAATAGGGGCATAATCAACCATTAAGAAGTATTTATAAGGGAGCACATAACTCAAAAACATTAAATTATGAAAATGTCATTACATTAGTTACAAAACACAAAAGTGGCCAAAAAATATGCCTATAGGTTGAATTTGGGCAAAATGGCTATGGATCAAAAGTTATGGTGGTTTTCAGTTGCATGTGTAGATTAGTGTTTCCAGGTCGCGCTTTTGGGTTTAGGCGGTTTAACTGCTCCATAAACTCTTTGACAACTTATCCTACATTAGGGCCTTGCACTTGTGAAGAACTCAAACCTGAGTTTAGATCATTGAAGGTTCTGGAGATTCCCCTACTCTCTCGCAACTGGATCACATAAGCATTGTTATTGATCCTTTTCAACACTTTATTCGGGACATACCTTCCAGCCTGCAGCTTGGTGTATGTATCAATAAGAAATCGCTCCTTTCATACATGCACGATCACCATATCACCCTCTTGAAAAATCTTCTCTATATTTTGTGTTTGAGCTTCAAACCTCTGTTTGTACTACTCGAACATGATTAGCCAAGTGTTTAGCCGCAACACTTGTACCAAGTAGACTAGGCAGGCAAAAGCTACATGTTTGTGGGGCTTATGTAAACCACAACAAAGGGTGATTTTCTGTACTGCCATGAACCTTATTGTTATAACCAAGCTCAGCTTATGCTAGAGGAAAGTCCCACTGCTAGGCCTGATCACCACAGATGCATCAAATCATATTACTCAACGTCTTACCAAAGGATTTTGTTTGGCCATCAGTCTGAGGGTACACGGTGCTACTGAATTCCAAGGGACAAAATAAAAATTTTCTACAAAGTGAGTCAAATGTGACCAAGGAACTTGGTATTTCGATCAGATATGATGGGGAGAGGTACCCTGTGTAGGAAAATCACCTCTTCAAACAAGTGGGCAATGTCAGAAACATTAGTGGTCTTCCTATAAGGAATGAACTCCACTGTTTTAAAGAACATATCCACCACCACAAAATCGGACTCTACCCGATGTTGGGTGTGAATTAACCCTAGAATAATAAGGTATTTTGAGCTTCTGCCCTCGCATTCTGACAAATATAGCACCCACTAACCAGCTTACCAACATCTCATTTGAGCAAAGGCCAATAATAACTCTCCTCAATAATAGCAATTGTTTGACATAAATAAGTTCTTCCAACAGGGACAATCGTGGAATGTAAAGCTGATTTTCTCTAAAGAAGGTCCATTTATAAGTCAAAACTCCCCTGTTGTACCTTGCCAATACCTGCAGCACATGCTTGCCTGAAATCGTCATCATCACTATATTGCTCCTTCAAGCAATCAAAACCTAAAATTTCATCACTTTGTATAATTAACAAGAAGGCTCATTTGCTCAACACATCAACTACCTTATTTGTAGAGCCTGGTTTCTGAGTAGGATAAAAGGAAACTGCTCTAGATAGGAGCCCCACCTAGCCTGCATCTTGTCAACATGTTTCTGCGTGGTAAAACTTGAGAGCCTAATGGTCAGAATACAAAACAAACTCCTATGAAATCAAACAATGCTCGCAGTTCTTTACAACTCTCAATTGTGCATAAAACTCCTAAGTATAAGCATCAGAAAGCTTCTTATTGAAACTCCATTGGTCCACTTCCTGAGCAAGGACAACACCTATCTCCCCACAGCAAAGGCATCACAATCGACCTCAAACAGCTTTTCAAAGCTGGGTAAAGCAAGTATGGGAGCGGTACATAACTTTTCCTTAATCAATGCGAAACTCTTCTCAGCCTCTTTAGCCAAATGACCCTTCCCTACTTTAGGAAATTGGTAATGGGAGCCATAGTTGCAGCAAAATTGTGAATAAAGCACTGATACATGTGGCCACCCCTTGGAACTATGAGCTTCACTTACCATGCAAGTTGCCAATCAATCTCTAATTGCCTTCACTTTATCTTCATTCACCAAGATGCCTTCTGAATTGATTATGTAGCCTAAAAAAGGTGCAACTAGGTCAGAAAGCTGAAATTCTTCATATTAACATACAACTTGTTTGGCTGCACTAGTAAAACTCACTACAAATGCTCCACCTTTTTCACCCATTCTTTTATTGTAGATCAAGATATAATCAAAGTACACAATAACAGATTTCGCGATAAAAGGTTTTTAGAACCTGATTCATTAGTCTAATGGAAGTGTTGGGTGCATTGTTGAGGCCAAAAGGCACGACTAACTACACATACAAGCCATCCTTGGTCTTAAAAGTCATATTTCACTCGTCCTTGTGTTATATCCTGATCTAATGATACCCATTGAGAAGTTTAATCTTCAAGAGTATCTTCAAACCCTCTAGTACACCCAACATATCATCTAGTTTTAGGATCAGGAAGCTATATCTCATAGTGATTCTATTAATTCACACGATGTTCACACACATCCTATTGACTTCTTCGGAGTCTGCAAGGCTAGAACAACACAAGAACTTATGCTCTCTCGGACGAAACCCCTGTGCAACAATTTCTCCATATTTTCACGCAAGAGTTCAGCCTCATGTGGATTTATCCAGTACTATGGTAGGTTTGGCAATCTAGCCCTAGTTACAGGTCAATGTGTTGTTGTCATTCAGGCATCAGTGGCAACCCAGTTTAGAGGTCCTTATAAGCTAACTCAGAAAACTACTCTAGCGAAGTTTTTGCCTCGTCCAAAATCTTCTCTCATCGAGTCTCTATCTCATTAAGCAATAAAAAATGAACTAGTAAGACATGCATCACTTGTGACAACTCCACATCTTTTCTAAACCCAGCTTTAGAAGATTTCAAATCTAAAAGCGGTTGCCCCTCCACTTTAGGATTGTTGGGTATGGAGGTCTTTTCATCTAAAGGCGCCATAGTGATCTTATAAATTCCTAGTTAAACATGTACAAATTATCTCTACTGCTATGATTAATATTAATTTTGTACTTCCAAGACCTACCCAACAAAACTTGACTAATCACCTACATCATGGTAATGCTCACCAATGAAATAGGTAATCAGCAGATTCTAATTACTGTAGCTTGTGGCCCTTTCAAGATCCACTTGATTGAGTAAGGTGCCGAATGCTTCTCCTTGGGAAGCTTCAAGTTATCCACCAAACGCTTGTAGGCGATTTGCCCCTGGCTAACAATGGATTAGTTAATTCCCCGTTGTTGAAATTCAACTCATTTGCTACTCTCCTTCGAGGCAGCCTTCAATAGCACATTATATGCCTCATCAATAGTCCATAATACTTGTAGCACGATTTGTCCTGAATGAATAGCTTCAGCTCATTAAATTACCTCAGGACATGTTGAACCTCAGTTTTTACTAGGTTATTTTGTGTGGTGAATCTCAAAATTTAGCATTATAGTCGGTTATAGAGCATTGACCTTGACGTAGTTTCGGCAACTTTGGAACATATGCTGTTACAATCCGATGGGAGATTACATTCCCTCAAAGCGACATCCTTCAGTTTGTAAGCCACCAGCCTAACCCTCCTATGCTTGGAACATCCACCATATGGAAGAAGCATTTGAGCTCCGAAATCCAGCTAAGAAATCTTCAATGTTCAAGTTTCCATTAAAGGTGGGTAGCTCTACCTTGATATGGTAACCGCCTTCATGTTGATCATAATGAGGGGGCGGGTTTCTCCTTACTTGTCCACCATCATAGAAAGTTTCCTCCGGATAGGAGGAATCACGATCGCTAACAAGTCATCAACTAGGGATTCTAGGTGGATTACGGTTTGGGTTTGGACTACCTTGGGAAAATCCCTCAATAAGAGCGCTACCTGTAGGCTAGAGAGGGTCAAAGTTGTTGTCAACAACAAGTGCATGAGAGTACAATTCACGAAGCTCAAGCATCTCTCGCCTATACTCTTCAATGCTTGTACATATAACAGGTTCCCATCGACCAACATCGTTAGTGTTCACTTCACTATTGGATTAATAAGGCGTCAAACTTTGTTGCAAAAGGAGGCGGAATAGAAACGTTAAACTTGAGATCAACATTAAATCAGCTCCGGATTCATCAGAACTTGAGAGAGAAACACTAGAATTTCTATTTGACAAAATGTTGGAACGGGAGCACACAATCAGCCATAAAGAGTATTTATAAGGGAATACATAAAACCATAAAACACAATTATAAAGATGTCATTATATTAGTCACAATATAAAAGTGGCCAAAAATAGTCTAGAGACTGAATTTTGCAAAATAGATGGGGCCAATGACGAAGTAATTGTTTTGCGTAGTTCAATTTCAGATTTGTACAATGATATGTAATGCGCTTCATAGCTCCTCACGGATCAGAGGCTATGGTAATTTTAAGTCGCAAGTGCGGATCCACATTTATGGGCCACTAGTTTGGGTTTCTAGTGGTTTAACTTCTCCACAAACTTTTATTAGGATATTGTTTACGTCAAAATAAATATTGATTTGATTTAGTGAGATATCATTTGATTATATTGAATTACTTTAATCAATTTGATTTGAATCAAATTAGATTTAGATAACTTATTATAGAAAGGAGTGAGGACTGATGGTTATATAGTAAAAAAGTGAGAAAGAACAATAGAGAGGAAAAACGGAGGAAAGAAATGTGAGGGGTTTGAGTGATTTGTAAAGGGGTACTTAGGGGGCATATGGGTAGGGGGAGAGAGATGTTTTCAGAGGCCTGTGATGATAGAGTGGTGTTTTGTGGGAGTTTGTAACTTCCTCTATCCAAAACTACGGTGAAAAGGGTTGGTGGCTCACCCACAGAAACTACATTGAAGAGGATTGGTGACTTGCCGTGCAATAGTTACATTGTGATAGTGTTGGTATCTCGCCGTGCAGTAGTTATATTACGAAAGTGTTAGTGACTTACTGTGCAATTGTCATATTGATGTTGATGATTATAATATGGATTTGGGGTTTCAATTAGAGATTGTAATCCTTAAATTCCACAGTGGATGAGGCACCCGTTTAGGTGTCGTATTTTTTCCCTCTAGTTGAGAGATGTTTCCACGTGAAAATACTGGTGTTAATTTTTTGATATTTTACGCTTCCAATTGTGCGTGATTGATGATTTTTCTCAACAACTTTATGGCTACTCATCCTACGTCAATTAATGATTTAGAACAATTTGAGAACTTACTGAGGGATCATCACCACCGATTTCTGGCATTTGGTCCGATCGATCTTCTCTGGCCGAGGTAAGGATCCACACATTGAAGTTCTTGTTAATCTACACCACCACATTAAATTAGCGTGCAACAAAAATAATTAAGCCCTTTGCTATGAGGACCACAATGATTTGTGTATTTACCGAAATTAACCCCTCTCCCCCTTGAGTTACATGAATCATGTATAAATAGTAATAACATGTTGAAAGGTATTATATTTAAGAAAAAAGAATGAAACGTGGACGATGTTTATTACACATATAAAAAAAAGAACAAGAACAATAAGGACAACCAAAGAACAAGTAGGATAACATGAAACCTTTAAACATATTTTTCTTTTGGGAAAATTATTGTAACACCCCCTGAATTTTCTAATTAAAACTACAGACTCCGACACTTTCAATTTAACACAACACAACCTTGAAAACTTGCTAAAATCATAACCCACCTTGCATTTTTAATTTCATATAATAGCCCATAAGATTTGCATTTAAACATAATTTGATTTTTTAAAAAAAATAGAAATAATTCACCCATGAGCTTTCCATTTTGACACAACTCACCCCTTTCACAATCAATATTTATAAAAAATACCTACTAAACTGTTTATTATAACTAAATAACCCTTTTGTATTATGCTTACAAGAAATAAGTTCGCTCTTATCATCTAAATTATCAAAAAGAAATGACAAATTTTTTTTTTCTGAATTATGTTATTAAATTCAACTCATCCTTTACACGCTTAATTAAAGGAGCTTATTAAATAACTTTATTAAACTCAAACCACCATACAAATCAAATTTAATACTTTCATTATATACAATTAACTCCTTATTTTCTGATTTAATAAAAAAATAGTTGGGGAATTATTTTTAAAAAAAAAGATAAAGAGAAATCAATTGTATTAAATTAAACAATAAATTTGATTAGGGGTAATTTAAATATTAAAATATTTCTTTTAATAATAATACATAATGTATGTTTACTATTTAATATAATTATCATGCATACATATTTATAAATATTAATCTTTTTTACACCTCTAACTTATATATATATATATACACACACCTAACAATGTAAAAAAGATTTTTTTTTTATTTTTTTATAAAAGTACATTAAGTTCTAATTTTATAGTAAGTGAACAAACTATAGCCAATAAATATATTAAGGTAAAAATAGAATTTTAAAAAACTCAATAGATAGGAAAATAATTTTTTGAAAAAATTTCAAAAAGGATATAATTTGGAGTTGTTGTCCGAAATAATACTAGAAAAAAGTATTACAAAAAATGACATCTCTTAAACATAATTCCCTAAATGATTGTCCAATTTTTTTTTCGATAATTAGGTAAAAAGTCGCAATAAAATAGGCACCTCGAACAAACGAGACCTGAATCAACCCGTAGCAAAATGAGGAACAAACTTGTCCACCTAGATATCAATATTATCTTTTAGAGTTTTTTTGCAAATGATCACCTAAATTTTATGTCATCTAGTTTTTAACCACCCGATTTTTTTTTTCTTTTAACCACCTAAAAAATGTTTGGGTAGCAAATGACCACCATTTAACCCATCCGTTAGCCAAAACATAATATTCCCTCCATTTTTTGGATAGAATATTCAGTTTTAGCTAATGGATGGGTTAAATGGTGGTTATTTGCTACCCAAACTTTTTTTTTAGGTTGCTCAAAGCAAAATACAAAAAAATGGGTGATTAAAAGTTAGATGGTATAAAATAATATTCCAGCCTAAGCCAAAAAACAAGTTGTCAATTTTTACCCTTGTTGTGACCTTCGATTTAGCAGGGGGTAGTGCGATGCTTTAACCCCATTTTAGAATAAATTTTTCAAGTGTTTCGATGTTAATGGTAAACTAAATGGGGTTAAAAGAGGTGTAATGGTTACCCTTGTAACCATTAACCTGTTTTAACCTCATACAAAACATGCCCTTAATGGTGAGGCTAAGTAAAAACTTTTGACTTTTGCTAGTTCTATTTATATTGTTTGCTTGAGCAAATCACACATGAATAGTAAATTTTTGCATAACATGAATTATCTAGACTTACTATATATTTGGACTTGAAAATGTTTTGAAGAGAAATGAAAAAGTAGGCTATTATAGAGGATCAAACTTGTAGCAAAAGAAGGGGCAGCTAAGCATGCTTAATATTAATAGACCACAACATTAGCGATTTATACTGAAATTATTATGATTTAGATTTGTATAAACTAGCATACTAAAAATATAATTAATCACTTATGAGTGTTTAGTACCTAAGTTAAATTCTTTTGTTTATCATACCTTGAAAGGTAAGCCCCAAGAAGATATACTTGATTTGTTAAAGCCTCAACACATAGACCTTAAAACTCCGTTTGGAATTAAAAAAATTTAAAGGAAAAAAAAAATGTAGAGAAAAAAAAGTTGAACGAAAAGAAAATAAAGGAAAACAAATTTTCTTTCATTGTTTGGATGTCAAGGAAAATCAAGGAAAAAAAATATGTTTTCAAGATCAATTTTTTTTTTTTTTCCTTTGTTTGGTTGATAGAAAACAAAATGAAAAAAAATAATTATTGTTGAACTTAATAAACTATATTCTCTTTATATTGTTTAAGCAGTGTGATTTTCTGGTGATCGTTTTTGATATTCTTTCATTGAGAATTTATTATTTAAGCACTCTAAGTTTAATTATCACCTATGTAAGTGATTTCAATACATACTATCAGAGATCTTGAGGTTTAAAAACTTTAGAAATAATTTGGTTCTGAGACGTGAGTTTAAAATATTTTTGAAATATATTAATACATTTTCAATAGGTTAAATATTTTTGAAATATATGAACGTTTTTTAAATATTTTTTAAAAAATTAATATTTAAAATATTATTAAGGAATTAAATATTTCTTTAAATTTGAAAATATTATAAATTTTAAAATTATTATAAATATAAGGGAATTTGTTACTTAGGTAGCATGAAGTTTGAACATTTATCATTTAAGGCCTGTTTGGAATCGCTGTGAAAAAATTGCTTATTTCAAAAGCACCTCTGTAAAAGCACTTATGTGAAAAGTGTTGTTTTGAAGAAGCAGTTTGTGTTTGGCTCAACCAGTCAGAAGCGTTTATTTTATTATTGTTAGTGTTTGGCCAGTGTTTAAGAAAAGTTTTTTTTTTTGTCAAATTATCGAAAAGGACCAAATTGGTTGGGTAGAAGGTTAGGGTTTTGAAAGATGATAGGGTATGATGTAATTTTAATGTTTGAGTAGAAGTATTTTGTCCTAAAAATTTTAAGTTTTTGATTTTGCTTCTGCGTATAATCGGAGCGCCAAATTTATGCTTCTGCTTTTAATAAAAAGCGATTTTTGATGTTTGCCAGACGCCCTCTAAATTCCAGAAAATTGCCCTTTTCAGAAAAAAAAAAAAAAAAAAAAAACTTATTTTTCCAAAATAACCAATCCCAAATAGGCCCTAAGTACCTAAACATTTTAATATACAGAATGAGGTACCCCGAGCTTTGAAAATTTTATGACTTGAGTATCCTATGCCGGAATATTGATTTAGTACATGACTGCAACAATGCATACAAGTTATATCAATATTATCAATGAAAATCTAGCAGATTACAAAAGAATTTACTGAGCTATGATGGGAGATATCTATATATTAGTGAAATACAACAACAACAGACCTAGTGTCTCGAGGGCTCCCGCATAAGCGAGGTCTGGGAAGGGTGGATGTACGCAGCCTTACCCCTTCAGGGTGTAACTCTGCTGAAAGGCTGTTTCCGAGGACCCCTAACCTTATAGGGTTGGGAATACAAGGACTTCACAGGAGGTCACCCATCCTAGTATTACTCTCGTCTAAACACGCTTAATTTCGGAGTTCTAATGGGTTCCGGTTGCATTAGTACCTTGTAAATGAACCCTTATATATTAGCAAAATAATGCGTTATATTAGCATTTTACGACAAAAATTCAGATCTTGTTGATTAAATATAAAGCTAAGATCAAATCTAATACATAGAAGGTTGAGATGATGTCGGCCGAGAATCATTTTTTTCCCCCATTTTTCTCTCCATTTCAAGAGGAAAATTATTTTCCTCAAATTCTATTGTAAAGTTTTAAAATTTTTAATTGGATTTTTTTCCTTTATATTTTCCGTGTATTCCAAACACAAGAAAATCACTTTTCTCCAATTTTTTTTTCCTTTGTCTGCATTTTCTTGGTTCCAAACAGGCCCTAAGTAAATCTTTATAATATCACCCTATATAATGATTCTGGACTTCAGTTAAGTTGATTCAGTCATTTCAAATTAAATCATTTGAGATGGGTGATTTCGAGGTGCGGGTCAAATTTTAGATTTGTGTGTAAGTCTTTTGATTTTTAGTCATCTTGGGTTAAGGTTAATTAAGTGGGGTTATTTTGGGTTTCAAGTTAATGGAGTTAATATCGAATTGTAATTCCTTACCCCCACCACAAGGAATTGGAAAGTATGATTTTCAGTTAAAATCCAATTCCATGGAATTGGACAGTGAAATTGTAATTCTAATTTTACCAGGTGGACCAAACAACATAATTGGAGTTCTTGGCCCCAATTCCAATTTTAGCCCCAATTTCTAGCTCCAATGGGACCTTAATGTTTCTAACCAAAATGTATGAGCAAACAAGATGATAAAATAAATTATAACATAAAATATAAAGAAAAAGGATACTTACAATTTCATTTCTCAGTAAGTGTCCTATACCAAATAACTAGACTCGGTTATGAAAGCAGTGCAGGAAGAAATTATCATAAAAGATGTTGGAATTTGAGGATAGTGTGCTTCGATTTTAATGTCTCAATCCGCCACTTTCCTTATTGTACTCGGATTCTAAGTTCACGATTTTTGCTTAACCTACAAGGATTTTTTTTTTCCCTATAAATACCTTGCCTTAGTAAGTCTTTCAACATACGAAGTAAATAGAAAATACTTCTTCTTCTTCACGGCTGCTAGTGGCCGATTGGGGCCACGTATAGGAGGTCATAGTAAGCAACAATCAACAAAATATGAGATTTAGACTATTATTCATACATTAGGACAAAATTGAGAGTTTTGAATGCCAATTATTTGAAAAGATATCCAAAAAATCACAAAAGAATCATATAACGGTATCAATATAGAAGTGTTGTGTATATATGCGTATTGCTCAATTAAAAAATAATTATGTATTTGGATAAATCTACTAACATTTCCAAAGAAATGTTTAATTTTGCTTGATATATGCTCAATTACCGCATAATGACTAATAGTTCCATTGTTTGCTTTCCTCTCAATCACCAGAGGATAGAGAGTAGGATGCAGATAGGATGAGGAAAAGGCAGTAATTGGGGGCATTATAAGGTTTTGTCACAAATATAATAGTTATAGTATAATACTCATAATTTATTATCACATAATTAATAACTAAAATTGAATATATAATTATTAAAATAAAATTATAATTATAATAAAATATTAATAAAAAAAGTAGAGATATTAATAATATTAAATGATTATCAATTTATAAGTTAATAAATTTGTTCAATGTAAAATAAAATATTTTATGAAAGGGAGTGAAAGAGTGGGAATATGGTGTATTGAACCCACAACTACTAGGAAGATACAAGTCTATGTTTACCACTAGACTAGCAACTTAACTATTGTTTTTTAAGCACACATAATTTTATATGTTTAATACTTACAATATCCATACACAAACATTAATCCGCCGTTGACTGGGGGCATGTGCCCCCAGTGCCCAAACACTGGTTTCGCCCCTGAAGGCTGCTTTCTGTCTCAAAATTATTATCTTCTCCATTATTGAGCAAGTGGATTCTCCATTATAATTATGTGATAATAAATTATAAGTATTAACCTTAAGGATCGGAGTGCCATTCATCTCATTATACCTCTATGGGGGCATAAACGGCTTAGGGCAGTGGATTCTCCACGGCACAGCAATTCTTCGGTTAATTCTTTCCCTTCTGTCATTTATTGTTCAATCATTTCTATTTTCAGTCATTCTTGTAACCCTCGAGATCACTTTAATTGTAATAAAGAGTTATATTTTAATAGCTCATTACCCAATTTTTCCAACAATCTAAATCCTTTATTATAATGAGTATCACAATATGACTCATGCGAGCTTTATTAATCCCGATATGTCCAAAATTGAGCTCTTGTATGGAAAGAACTACAAGATGTGGGGCTGATAAGATGGAGTTCTTCCTAGGCGAAATAGAGGTTCATTACATTTTATTTAATGATAGAGCCACACCGAGGTTTAATAAGGATTTCAAGAAAGATAACCGTAATGCTTCCCCATTATATGACAGCTCCTCTTTATAAAATTTATAGTAATATAAAAACTGCGAAACAAATATGGGAAGCATTGTTAAACAAATATGGCTCAGATGATAGTGCGGCTAAGAAATACGTTTGCAGTAGGTGGTTAATTTTCACTATGGTTGATGAAAAACCTATTCTTAACCATTTCCATAAATACGAAACTTTATGCACTAATATACAGAATGAGGCCATGAAATTTTGTAAAACATTTCAAGCTAACTGCCTAATTGAGAAACTAGCTTCCTCTTGGGAGAATTATAAGGCATCCTTAAAACATAGAAAGAAGGACATCACATTACAAAAACTGATCTCTCATATAAAATAGCAAACAAGCTAAGGGGAAGTCCTATAAGTATTCCTCTTTGACAGGTAACCTTGTAGAATCAAGAAACATAGGAAAGAAAGGCAAGTTCAAGAAATCTTGGAACAAGGGTAGATCCAATGCTCGAGAAGAAGGCTCCAGCAGCAAGCACGGTCAATCTCTAGGAAAGAGGTCAATGGACAATACTGATGATGGCTAGAAGAGGACCAAAAGAACATGCTGAACTTGTGGCAAGAGTGGCCACACCTCGAGGAAGTGAGGAAAGATTCGAACCTAGAGAGCACATAGAACACAGGCCCCAGGCTAATTTAACTGAGGAAGAAGACATGTTTGTTGCCATGATCTCCGAGGTGAATATGGTTGGCAACACAATCGAGTGGGTTGTAGACATTGGTGCCACGAGGTACATCTGCACTAATAAGGACATGTTCCATGAATATGAGAAAGCCATTGATGGCGAGGAAGTGTACATGGGCAATTCCAGTTCGGTCCCTATCCACAGCAAGGGAAAGGTCCTTCTAAAACTCAACTCTGAAAAATCTATGTGTTTACAAAGCATGCGGCATGTTCCCGATCCGCGTAGGAATCTAGTCTCTGGTGCATTGTTAAACAAAGCAGGCTTTAAGTTAATCTTTGAGTCTGATAAGTTGATTCTTACTAAGAACAAAAATTTTGTAAAGAAAGGCTTTTGTAATGGTGGTCTTTTTATACTAAATGTGTTCAATGATATGAATAAATCTGGCTCGAGTTTTGGTTACATCGTTGAATCCTTACACTTGTGGCACGCTGTGGTTGGACATGTAAACTATAATTCGGCTAAGAAACTTAAACAAATGAGTTTAATTCCTAATTGTGATCTAACTGAACCTAATAAATGTGAAACATGTGTCAAGGCCAAACATCATAAGAAGTCATTTAATAAATTAGTTGAAAGGACTTCTAGCCTCCTCGAGCTAGTACATAGTGATCTAGGTGACTTCAAGAGCACCATAAATAGAGGTGGTAAAAGAAATTATGTCACATTCGCAGATGGCCACTCGAGATTCACTAAAGTATATCTCCTAAGTACAAAAGATGAGGCTGAGGAAATGTATGTTTCTTAAATATAAAGTTGAAGTTGAAAATCAATTAAACTGTAGGATCAAGAGTATTAGGTCTGATAGAGGAGGTGAGTATGATACCACCTTCCTCAAGAATCATTGTGAAGAACTTGGCATAATTCACGAACTCTCAGCCTCTTATACTCCTCAGCAAAATAGGAGAGCTGAAAGAAAAAAGAGGACCCTTAAGGATATGATGAAAGCTATACTAACAAGCTCAAGCCAACCCTCGAGTGTATGGGGGGAAGTCATGTTATATGCTTGTCATGTACTTAATAAGGTTCCACTTAAAAAATTTAGATAAGACCCCTGATGAACTATGGAAGGGTTACCCGTCTAACCTAAAATATCTTTAAGTATGAGGGTGTCTAGCTAAAGTTGGGGTTCCTGAGTTTAAAAGAAGCAAAATAGATCCTAAAATTGGAGATGCTATCTTTGTTGGTTATGCTATGAAAAGTGCTACATATAAATTCATGCTTTTAAATAACTTGAGCCCTGGGCTTGGTAAAATAATGGAATCTTGAGATGCTGAATTCTTCTCGCATAAATTTCCCATGAAAGAATCTATGCATGCCCCATCACATGATTCTATGCCAACTACATCTGCATCATCATCTAGTCACGCGCCCTCTGAACTCGAGGTTCAAAAACTTAGAAGAAGTTATAGGGCTTGAACTAAGACTAGTTTTGGACCTAACTTTATAACTACTTTCTTTTCTAAACATTATGACTTTGGTAAACATGTTGTGAATGCATTTAACCTAAAGGAAGATCCCAAAATATATGATGAGGCCATAAGAACCATAGGAGCTCCTTTTTGGAGAGAGACCATTAGTAATGAATTAGACTTTATAATGAGCAATAACACATATGAGTGTTAGTGGACCATCCTAAAGGATGCAAACCGATGGGGCGTAAGTGAATGTTTAGAAAGAAACTGAGGATTCATGGATCCATTGAGAAATTTAAGGCCAGGCTATTGGCTAAAGGATACACCTAGAAACAAGGAATATATTTCTTCGATGCTTATTCACCCATAACTAAAATTGCCACTGTAAGAGCCCTAATAGCTCTAGCGTCCATACATAACCTTATAGTACACCAAATGGATGTAAAAACCACTTTTCTAGACGGTGACCTCTAGGAAGAAATCTATATGCAACAACCCGTGGGGTTTGAGGTTCCTGGTATAGAGCATAAGGTGTGTAAACTTGTAAAGTCCTTGTACGGCCTTAAACAAGCTCCTAAATAATGGCATCAAAAATTTGATTGTACCTTGGTCACGCATGGTTTTGTTATAAACAGTAATGATACATGTGTGTATTCTAAGCATGTTGATAATGGTTGTGTGATTATATGCTTATATGTTGATGCCATGCTTATCTTTGACACAAGTGTGAATATTGTGAATCATACTAAGTCTTTCTTGAGTTCATGTTTTGATATAAAAGATCTAAGTGAAGCCAATGTAATACTTGGGTTTAAAATAACTAGAACACTTGAGGGTTTGACCTTGAGTCAATCCCATTCTATGGAGAAAATATTGAGAAAGTTCGGTTACTTAGATGACACACCCGCTAAAACTCCATATGACCCTAGTGTTCATTTGAAAGAAACGCAGGAGATATTGTATCACAATTTGAATATGCTAAGATAATTGTTAGCATAATGTTCTTAGTAAATGCACTCGTCTTGATATTGCTTATGCCGTTAGTTGACTTAGCCGTTATACCCATAACGCTAGTCATGAGCACTGGAGTGCATTGAAAAGGCTGTTAAGGTATCTTAAGGGGACCATAAATTGGGGTTTACACTATAAAAGGTTCCTTACTATGTTAGAAGGATAATGCGATGCTAATTGGGTGTCTGATTTTGATGAAATTCATTCTACTAGTGGCTATGTATTTGTGCTTGCTAACTATGATATTTCATGAAATCATCTAAACAAACTTGTATTGCTAAATTGATTATGGAATAAGAATTTATTGCACTTGAGATGGTAGGTATGGAAGCTGAATGGCTGAGGAGTGTCCCGGGAGACATTCCATTGTGGGGGAAAACCACGCCTTCAATGTTATTACTCTGTGAATCACAAGCAGCCATTGGAGTTGCTCAAAATGAGGTTTATAATGGCAAGTAGAGGCATATTCGCCTAAGGCGTGGTGTTATGAGAAATTTGATCACGAGCAATACGATCTCACTTGAGTTTGTGAGGAGTGAAATTTTTTTGGAAAATCCATTAACAAAAGGCCTTGCAAGGAAATTGATAAATGGCACAATAGAGGAAATGGGGCTAAAGCTCATTTGTGTGTCCTAATCTTGGCGGATACCCGTCTCGGGAGTTACTCTTGATGTCCAATGGGTCAAACGAAGTCAGAGACTGAGAAATTTGTGATAGCCACTCAAACCCTTCCTATGTTTGATGTATGAGTGGCTCTAGGATCTGTCAATACTGCCATGTTGGAGGTTGAGCTTAAGGCTCTTAATGTTGTCCATAGCCCGATATGGTGGTGTGGGGTAGCACACCTAATGGACACATTGATACTACCATAACGTGAGGATGAGCTTAATGCTCTTAATGATGTCCATAGCCTTTTATGGTGGTGTGGGGTAGTGCACCTACTGGACTCCATCTATAGGATTGTGGGGGTAGAAAGTCCTCCTTTCGAGAGTAAGAGTTTACTATCTAGAGCACTCCTAAGAATACCAGGTTTCGGGTTATTTTTTGAGGGACCTTACACATCCTGATCGCGGAGTGTATCTCAACCTCTTGGAGTGCACCAACAATCACTGCTCATGGTTCAAGACCTTGTTCACCAATGGGTGGTAGTGAGACATGCTTAGTCACTAAGTGGTAATTCAAGTCCAAAAGACTTCAGCATCATCAAGTGTAGGTCTCACTACTCATTAATATTCTTCCCTTTCTTCTTTTTCTCAAAATTGAACCATGTGGGTGATTGTTGGAATTTGAGGTAGTGTACTTCAATTTTGATATCTTGTGAAAGTACCTCAATCCGCCACTTTCCTTATTGCAGCCGGATTCTAAGTCCACGATTTTTCCTTGATCTGCAAGGATTCTTCTCTATAAATACCATTGCCTTGGGAAGTCTTTCAATATACAAAATATACAAAAAAAATACTTCTTCTTCACGGCTGCTTTCTCTCTCAAAATTATTCTCTCCTCCATTGCTGAGTAAGTTGGGGCGTACTCCAACCCGTCTTCTTGAAGTACACTGCTGAGGTGGGTTCCGTGTCGAAGTGTTGTTCATCCCATTATGCCTCTGCGGGGGCATAAACGACTTAAGGCAGTGAATTCTCCATGGGGTAGCAATTCTTCAGTTAATTCTTTTCTTTTTGTTGTTTATTGTTCAGTTGTTTCTATTTTTAGTCATTTTTGTAACCCTCAAGATCACTTTAATTGTAATAAAGAGTTATATTTTCATCGCTCATTACCCTATTTCTCCAATAAAATATTCTTCCAAACAAAATGGAATTGCACTTGAGATTTTTGTACATTTGATGGAGTTCACTTTCATGATCAAACAATTATATAACTTAAGAGATTTGCAGTTTTGTTAAGAAGGTAAATATTGTCTGTGTATTGCACAAGTAAAGACTAGTTTTTTTTTTTATAATAAGGGTTCATGAATAACTGTTAGACAAACCTTGTGTGAGTAAGGAGTAGAGCAAATACTGCATTTCCTAGAAATTGATGTGACTACCCTTCCTTCAATGGAGAGCCCGAACCCTGTATGCTGCTACATAAATAAATGAAATTAAGGGAGTGGGGATTCAAATATGGCAAAAATATCATGGCAATGCAATATATTTGTTAAAAGGAATAAAAAAGATATAAAATTCTACTATATAGACAAATATGACGACATGGTTAAAAGACTAAGAAGGCAATGGCAACATGTTTTAAGAAATGAATAAGGGCCTCAACAAGAAACTAAAATGATGATACAGCAACCAATAATTGATGTGGCAATTGCAAAGATAATGGGGTGGATGATATAACAACCTGAAAGATGGCATGGCATGGGTGATGATGCCGTAATGTCTTTTTTATTCATCCTCCAAGATATGTTAGCTTATATATTATTTTTAAGGTATGTTTGTTGGAAATGATACCAAGTGCGTTGCATGCCCCCGCTTTGGGCCTAGCTTAGGCAAGGGTGTCGGTGTTGGTGTGAGTATTCTTCACACAACATATTTTTTTCTTTTCTTAGAAAATGTTGTGGAAAGCTACTATTTTCACTATTGAAACTAATCGTACCTCTTCCCAGCCAATGTGTTCCTTGGAACAAAACCTCTTCTCCAGCTATGCGTCCATTGGAACTAATTACACCCCTTCTCGATAGTTGCCTTTTCTATCATATAAATTCGATAATAGCATAAGCAAAAAATATTATGTTCTTATAATCTTCAATCTCTTCTCCTATCTTAATCTCTTATAAACTCCTCTCTATTTGGGAAAAGTTATTACTAGCTCCTAAACAGAAATTAACAATTACATGTTAGAAGTTGAACTATGTTAACCCTGGAGGACCACAGTTGGTGTTACCATTTGCACTCAAGTAGTAGCAAGATCAGCTGTTAGGAGTGAGGTTACCCACAACATGATGTTCATCTTCCAGATAAGATCTTTCTCGCTTCTCTTCCTTTTTGTGATTGATTTTTTATGCTATGTTCACATATATTTCTAACAATCCAAAAGACAATTTACGATAATCAATCACAGCAACAGGGATTCCTCTCGCCTAACATATCTAAAATCAATTAGTATAACTAGAACACAATTATGTGGTTCTATCTAGAAGGTCTTGATTATTTTTCACGAAACTTTCAATATAATATAAAATAACACTTGTCAAATGTACAAATGACATCGACCAATTAAAGAACCGGAAGAAGTTAAAAATGTATAAAAAGGGAATTTATCACTTAGGTACCCCAATGCTTGAGGATTTATTAGTTAAGTATCTTGACATTTCCATGTATACATGAGGTAACCCGTAGTTTAAGACTTTAGTTGCTCAGGTACCTTAAAAATTTTATCGCCCAGCACCTTAGGGTTTAAGATTTTTATTATGATATTTCCAAGAGATCTTTTTTAAAAATGCAGTCTTGGCACTTGATTCCAACTTATGTGAGTATCCTATGTCGCATTCCAATGTATTTTCACCCGAAAATGTTAACATGGTATATTATTTCGATAATATATAGTATGCTTGCTCTAGTGTAATTACTTTTCTTGAAATTCAATATTTTTTTTGCCGATAAAGTAGTCATGAGCCATGGTAGCAATTTCTATGAAATATTTTTGTAGATGGGTTTGTCTAACAAGTGCCCCATGTTAAGACCTATTAAATACATATTTATTATTTATTTTTACTGATAACTTAACTCATTTTTATTGAAAATTGTGTCTTGTAATTAATGTTATGCATTTTGATTGGAAAATATTGTATACATTTTGTAAAAATAAAATTACATTGATTATGACTATCACAAAAGAAGATAAATTATGTGCATTTCTATGTATTATCATGTACCCTTTGACCACATGTTAGAAAAAACCTTTTTAGATGCTATTAAAAATTCACTTGATTAGGTCAGAGGGTACCTAGATTATAAAATTTTAAAATCCAAAGTATCGCATTGTATATATTAAAATGTTAGGAATCTAAATGATAAATCTTAGAACCTTAGGATACCCAAGTGATAAATACTTAAAAAAAAAAAATCACTAAAAGAGGCATGCAATCTCACATTGGAGGATTATAGTGATGGAGCTTGATGCAGAACCAGATCAGGTGTTTGGCTTCATGGTCAATGCCAGAAATGAAGGATGGTGCTTTAATAAAATCCTATTTGAATGCATCTTATGATCTCACAGTGATAGCAGTGGTGGAGGACCTTTTTTCCGATAAATTGCGAAAAAATTGCTAGACAAGCCGTCCATTCGCTAGGCGAGGCCTGATTCGGCCCGCATCAACACGGGGACCAAAAACAACCAACACAAAACAAAAAAAAAAGGAACAAACTGCTCGCCTCAAAACCCAACACATCAAACAAAGAGAACAGGACCAGAAAAGACACGGGGATAAAAAATAACAAAGCGCGCATAACCATCACAAACAGGGACCCTAGCTGAAGTAGAACCTATCTGAAGAAGAGACATAAGGCTAGCACAAGAACCGAGAACGGGGTTAAAGCCACAACCCAAACCCCAAGCCATATCATTGGGCAAGAATATCTAACATAGCCGAGTCGAAGCCATCAAAGTTGAGAACCACCTGTTCGCCTATCTCTATTGCCCGCTCCGCTTTTAGGATCCTCTCATCATAATCTTCCTCCGTGATCTTCTGGATTCGGTTTTCCCCATTTTGTTTTTTCCTTTTTCCGGCTGTCTTAGACGATTTTTCAGCATTACTTGTAGGAGACATATCCTTCAGGAAGTCCTGCAACTCCCGCTTCTTTCTATCCTTCATCTTACGCTTGATCGCTTTTCTTTCTCTTTTTGTTGTGCAGAATTTTCCTTTTTCCTCCAGTCCGTGGTAGGCCCTTCCAAGCATGAAGCTTAAACTTGCTGACTCTGCGGTAGCTTGAGAGTCACCGATTGCTGTTGTGGGCTCGAATCCTGGAGGGAATTCAGGCTCAGATATTGTTGACTCATTATCACTGTTACTTCCCCGAGTACCAGTGACAGGCGTGGTTATCTGAGCTTGGTGTTGTTCAGTTGGAGCTTCATCATTCTCAATCCATGGCAGAAGTAGAGGAGGATGCTTTTAAATATTAAGCAAAAGCAGAAGTAAAAGGGAGTAGAGGAGGATGTGCCATCTGCTGTGAGGCGTAAGGCATGGCTTGCAAGAGCGATCGCTGCAGGGCCCATCTCCCAATGATTTGGCCATTGAGGTGGAGGGAAACATGTCCAGACGACTGCCAAGCCACTCCCATCCCTTCATTTGCCAACCGCGGGGCAGGAATTCTAATCTCCTCACAAATAATCGAGCATTCTGGTACTAGATGCAGAGAAGGTTGAACCTGTGAAGAATGTCTAACCACAGTCGTGCATTTGTTTCCTTAGGGGAATGTGATGGGAAATAAGCCTGCTCCTTAACCAATCTAGCAGATGCAGCTCTGGACACCACGCTGGGAGAGTAGTCTGGTATCAGTATAGAGTTTCCTTCTTTAACGAAGATCAAATGGGTTCCCCCATTGTGTTAAGCCTGGACAGTCTAGTGGATACATGTTGTGTGGCAGGTGTCAATCAGAATCCTTGCAATGTCAACACATCTCATAATGGATGTTCTGGGATCCAACCTAAAGTACTTTCCCCTGAATTTGGCGATATCAGCAAAGCATTCATTTGACCAATACTGGACAGGCAATTCATGGATCTTGAGCCAAACCCTTCTGTTAAGGGATCCAAGCGTCTCTCCAGAGTACTTATATACTTCTCCGAACATTCGTAGGAGAATCTCCTTACGGGGGCCGAGGTAGGCATCCATAGTGTCAATCGAATCACAAACCAGAATAAAGGAATTGTTGCTTAAGCCTTTAGGTGTAAGCCCGTATAGGTCATTTTCGGTGATAAATGTAAGAACATCATCCATACTGACCTCAATAGATGAATGGGCAACTATTGACCGCTTAAGCCATGCCTCAGCACTCCTGTTGGCATTTGACACCACAATCCTCGAAAAATTTGCACAGACATCTTCCCCACCCCGATTAGGTGGTGTATTCCCCCGTTCCTAAATACCGCTTGCGTTTCTGGGCTGTTGGACTTCGTTTCGCTGCGGTTGACGTTGAGCGGATGGAAATAATGTTCTTCTGTCTGGGTTAGCCCATTGCACTCTAAGCCTGACACCCACCACCCATTTTCCATTCATGGATGTAACTGCCTGCGTACGTAGCTTCATTCGGGTCATGAAACCGAACAAAGCCATAATTCCATCTAGACCTCAACCTTTTCTTCACAGGAACAAAGGTGTTGTAAATTGACTTGAAATCACGGAACACAGCCCTAAGCCACGAGTTTGTCGTTCTTTTTGGTAGGCCATCAACGAAGATGGACCACCCTGCACCGGCAATCGACATTTCAAGTGATCGGTTCTGTTGGCGTCCGGAGAAATAAGTGGTGCACGGTGATGATTGTTAACGATCGGGGGAGGAGGAGGTGGTGATGACTGTGGGTGGAGGAAGTGGTGATGGCAGTGAGTGACGGTGGAGTTGTAATTAGCGATGGCTAGTTTAGGAATGGAGAGGTGGTAAAGATGGCAGTGGGAGATGATGTGAGCAGGTGGAGGATGGAGGAAATTGGGGGTGGGAGATGGTGGGAGATGATGGGAGTGGGAGACGGATGGTGGTGGTTGGTGGTGGAATCTGGTGGTAGAGATGGAAATGGTGGTGGTTGTTGGTGGAGATGGAGGTCTGGTGGAGATGGCGATGGATGGTGATGGGATCTGGTGATGGATGGTGGAGTGTGGTGATCAGTGGTGGAGTCTGATGGTGTGGTGCGTTGATGGAGGTCGGTGGTGGCGATGGGTGGTGGATATGGAGGTTGAGGAGGGAAGCGGTGTTAAAACGACGGACGGCAGCGAAGGTTGTACGACCGGCTCGGTAGGACGACAGTGAGTCCTTGAAGGTGGCTCTGGCCCCTGAGAGGCTGGCCACACGCCCACACGCACCGGGATAAGGTGGGGTGTGGGTTTTGTTACCGTTGGGATATGAAAGAGAAAAGAGTCACTATTTTTAATTAGTCACTACTTTGGTATCTGCTCAAAATCCCATGAATAGTGAGGCTGGTGGTGATTGTCCATGTCTTGGTGTATATCAACGACTGATGTGGCGGAGAACAACGACGCTGCCTGGCCAATTCACCTTGGTGGTGGATTGGATGTGAGGGGTATTGTCAACTACATTGTGGTGCTAGGGGCTCAAATTTGGCGGTCACAGCTTTGGTGCTCCAATTGTGATTATATTCATGTTGTCTCTAGTGCTTTACAAATAGTCTTGGAGGCGGCTGGTCATGAAGGGGAAAGAAAGAGAGGTGTGCTTCGATTGAATTGTTTGGGTTTTTAGTTAAAACAAGTTTTAAGATGGGTTAACATGACAAATAGAAAAATGTAAAAATTTAACATATTCTGGCATGAAGTTTAAAATTTAACATATTCTTTTGAACTTGACAAGGCCTGCTGAGGCTTAACTTAAACAAAAAAAAACTCTCTCAGCCTAGGATTTAAAACATAGTAATTGTTGGATATAAAATATAATCAACCACTATCTCATAATATATCATGGATAAGATATTACGGGAAGTAGTGAGATACTCTCCCTGATAGGTAGGGAGAGTAGTTGAAAGATTTTAAGCCTATAAATACAGGCTCCTCTTAGCCAGTAATCATCTGTTAATAGGTATCAGTTATCTCTCCCTAATTAAATTTCTCTCTAGAGTCACTATCTTGACTCTTGGTTTTGGTGAGGTGGAATCCTCGAGAACTCTAGTGGCCCTCTAAATCGATACCACAAGTTTCTAAGGTGTTCTAGCAAGGTAGTAAGGCAAGTTTCAATACTCTTCTGCAATTGAAGTATTACTAAACTTTATGTTTAATTAATTACTTGTATTTTCCTTGAGTAATAATAATGAATAAACAAATAAAAGTCATGCTATGCCTATTTCAAAAAAAAAAAGGGAAACTTGGGTACTTGTGACAAAATGAAAATAAACAGATTGATTGGGTTTATTTAATTTTAAAAAGGTGCATGATTGAATTTAAAAAGGGCTCATTTTTAGGTTTGTTCTTTTCATTAGGTTTGTAGGTGTTATAATCAAGTGGCCTATTTTGTTGCTAAAAGTCATTTGAGCTCTTCTTGTTGTCATATTTGGTGCGGCCGACCATCTCCAAACCTTATGTATCTTATTTCTAATGATCTGAATCATTCCTATAGCCTCCGGACTTTTTAATGTTAAAAAAAGGGCCTTTTGGGCTTTATAGAGAAGAGATGCTTGGATAGGCCTACAAAAGAAAGGATCCATTTGGCTCAGGGCCTCCACAAAAATACTTATGCTTACATCATTGAATCTCTTGACTTATGACATGCTCGTTAAAAATATGTTGATACCAACTCTACTAAAAGTTTAATAAAAATGAACCTAAATCCTAAAAGTAACAATGATTTCGTTAAATGTGTAGTATATATAGAGGCTAAACGTGCTAAAAAAACCTCTTTAAACCAGTTGAGAGATAAAAGCTTCTTAAACAAGTTCACAATGACATAGGATAGTTTAGAAACACATATGAGTAGGGTGGTAAATACATAACCTTTGTGGATATTCTAAATACACTATGATATGTCTCCTAAGGATTAAAAATATAGAAGAAGAAATGCTCTTAAAGTATGTGGCTGAGGTGAAAAATCAACTAGGAAGGAAAATCAAAAGGCTTAGCTTCGGTAAAGGAGGTGAATATGATCCAGCAAGCCTTAAGAAATTTTGGGAGGAAAATTGTATAATACACGAACGAAATGCCCCTTGTAGTTCATAATGAATGCCATGGTAAAGGGACGAATAGAACTCTAAAGAACATGATGAATGACAAACTTATTAGCTCTGGACTTCCTGATAATATGTGGGAAAAACAATCATATTTGCTTGTCATAAAAAGTTTGAAAAAACATCTTATGAACAATAGAAAGGTCATTCCCCTAACCTAAAATAGTTAAAAGTGCAAGGATGTATGTCGAAAGTTAGACCACATGACTTCAAAAAAAAAAAAACCAAAATAGGACCTAATGCTATTGATTCCATTTTCATTGGATATGCCTATCACATTGTTGCGTACCGTTTCGTAATAAAATGTGATAATGACTCTTATGCATTTGGTAGAAGCATGGAATCCAGAGATGCACAACTTTATAAAGGATATATTTTCTACGAAATCTAGTGTCACTTATGATGCATAACTTCTTCCTTTGCCTCTATGTTCTACACCTTCTAGCTCTGATCAACTTCCATTATTGATATAGGCACTCCTGAAATAAGGAGTAAATGGTTAAGAATAAAGCAAACTTTGAACTTGATTTTTGTTACTACTTTCTTAATTGAAGATAATAAGTTAAATAACGAAATTTTGTGTGCCTACATGTTGGAAGAAGACCCAAGAACCTATACGAAGGCCATAAATTCTATTGGTTCTGTTTCTTCAAAAATAGTATTAATAATGAACTATAGTAAATCCTCAATAATCACATAAGAGAGTTGAGAGACATTCCCAAAGGATGTAAACAAATTGGTTGCAAGTGGGCATTGAAAAAGAAATTGAAGTTCAATGGCTTTATATAGGTTTAAGGAACGATTTATGGTTGGGGGTTACAGTCAAAGAAAGAGCATGGATTATTTGGACCAAAGAAAGAACATGGATTATTTTGATACATTTTCACCCTTCACTAAGATAAATGCTATTAAAACCTTGTTTTTCCTCGCATCTATTCATGACTTATAATAGAACAACTCAAGAGTTTTGTTGTTCACGGTCAAGAAAAGAAAGTGTCTAATGATATAAGAAATTTGAGAGCAATTTGCTTGCAAACAATTTGTGAATATGGTGATTCCTATATTTGCTGTATGTCTAACTTTAATATGTGCCTTTTTTGTCTATGTTGATGACATGTTAATTTCTAGCACAAACTTAAATATTATCATAAAGATTAAAATTTTATAAGTTCGTATTCAATACGAAAGTGTTAGTTGAGGCATGTGTGATTCTAGTAGCTATAATTATGAGAACTCCTAGAGGAATTAGCCTTAATTTATGTTCAAAAGATATTTAGAAAATTTGTCATGCTTAATATAGATCGTGGAATAGCACCATATGACCCCAGTATGCATCTGACTAAGCATAAATACGTTGAGATGTGTCAATCAGAGTATGTTGAGATTATTGGGGGTGTTATGTTCTTAATGAACATCACCAAACTTAACATTGCATATGCAGCAGCAACAGCAACAACAACAACATACCCAGTGCCTCAAGGGTTCCCGCATAAGCAGGGTCTGGGAGTAATATTGCATATGCAATAAACAAATAATCCCAGTCAAGGACATTCCAATGCACTAAAGACGTGCTTAAATATTTGAAGAGCACTATGAATTGAGGGCTTCATTTCATAAAATTTTCCTCTTTGTTGGAAGGATATATTAACGTCAACGTGGCTTCTCACAATTATGAAATTAATTCCACTAGTGGTTGTATGTTTACACTAGCTGAGAGTGCTATATCAAGGAAATCATCTAAGTAATCTTACACTATCAAATCTGTTGATGTATTTTCAAAATTAAGTACTTAATGAAGTGTTTGAGGAGTGTTTCATACTTGTTTATAATGTTTTTGGTTTAAGTATGGTGTTTGTCGGCACATGTGTTGAGTGTGTAGACACACAGTCCTGCAGAAACGCTCTCAGGGATCTGAGTGTCGACACACAGGTTCCGTGTATCAACACACAGATCTTACAAAACCGCGTGTGTTGAAGTGAGTGTCGGCACTCACTTCGACACATAATCTTACAGGAACCTCATGTGTCGATGTAAGTGTTGACACTCAGTTTGACATACAGTCTTACAGAAAGCTGTGTGAAGGTCTGTGTGTTGACACACAGCTTCAACAAATAGGGCAGTTTTGACCGTTATTTTGCGCGGTTAAGGTTGTTTTTGGCGGTTGTTTTGGATTGCTTTTGGAAAGATTGTGTTTACTAGCCTTTCTATAAATACCCTACCATAAGCTTTGAAAGGACTTATGATGAATTTTATGAAAGATGTGTGAAAGTATCTAAAAGTTCATTCTCAATTTTTTCTTCCTCCCTACACATAATCTCACTTTATTGTTCAGTTGTCGTTGTATCTCTGAGACTTTCACTACTCACGAAATAAATCTTAAGGACAGTGATTACACGGCCTCGATACTTGAAATGGTTTAAATATACCCGGTTCGTAAGAATTTCTCCAACAATCTTAAGACTTATTTTTCATGGTTTGGGATGGCTTCTTCCCTATGTGAGATGACAGTCAACTTCGTGAAACTTGATCAGTTTGATGGTGGAAACTTCCCCCAAAGGTAAAAGAAGATGCATTTTCAGATTACAATGCTGAACGTGGTGTATGTCCTAAATACACCAATTCCAAATCCACCATTTGATGAGGAAACACTGTTCGAGCAATGAAACCCACTGAAGTGGGAGAATGATGACTATATTTGTAGGGGGCACGTCCTCAATGGCATGACGGATGCCCTTTTCAACATCTATTCTAATGTGCCTATCACCAAGGAGTTATGGGACGCTCTTGAAGCACGATACATGGCGGAGGACGCAACAAGTAAGAAATTCTTGGTTAGCCAATTTAATAGTTATAAAATGGTTGATAACCGTTCGGTCATGGAACAATTTCATGAAATAGAAAGAATATAAAACCATTTTAAACAACACAACATGAACACGGATGATATTATTGTTGTTTCCTCCTTGATAGACAAACTTCCTCCATCGTGGAAAGATATTAAGAAAGGTCTTAAACACAAAAAGGAAGATATGTCTATCGAGGAATTGGCTAACCATCTTCGCATTGAGGAAGGGTACAGGTTACAGGACGAAAACAAGGATCGCCCCCGTGACATTGGAAAGATTAATGTCATGGAAGAAGGACAATCGAGTCAAGGACTGAAACGAACCGGACACTTCCAAAAGCAATGTGATGACAAGAGGCCAAAGCCTGTCTATTGGGAGTGTCATAAGCCCGGTCATTTGAGGAAGGACTGTTATCGCCTTAAGAACAAAAAAGGTAAAGGGATGGACCATTGTACTAAAAATTCGAATAATAATTTCGTGGTGATGATATCCGGAATCAACCTCGTCCAAGATTATTTTGGTGGGTTGATTCAAGGGCTACGAAGCACATATGTAAAGATAGGAGGTTCTTTAAAGTGTTTGAGCCCATAGACGATGGAATTATGTTGTTTATGGGTAATGGAGCAACCATACCGGTTAAGGGTAAGGGAAAAGTTGAACTACTTTTCACTTCGGGAAAAACCCTTACCTTGACCGATGTGTGTTATGCACCAGATGTGAAGAAGAACCTTGTATCCGGTAGCCTGTTGAATAGGTTCAGGTTTAAGTTGGTCTTTGAGGCCAACAAATTTGTATACCTACAAAAATAACAAGACTATAGTTTCCTTTGGTTTAAAGATGAACAAGCTTGCTTGATTTAGTGCATAGTGATTTGTGTGATTTTAAGAGCACTCCGACTTTAGGAGAAAAGAGATACTTCATTACTTTTATAGATGATTGCTCTAGATATTGTTATGTCTTTCTCATAAATTATAAAGACAAATCACTTGACAAATTTAAGGTATTTAAAGCTGAAACTAATCTACATTGCGAAACTTTCTTAAAACGCCTTAGATATGATTGTGGCGGGGAGTATTATGATCCCAAATATTTCGAAACCACGGGAATAGTACCTTAGGTCACGGTAACTTATACGCCACAACAAAATGGCGTGGCTAAGCAGAAAAATTGGACTGACTCGGTGATGGTTTTTGGGGGTGAGGCCATGCTTACGGCTTGTTATATCTTGAATTGTGTTTGTAATAAGAAAACTAAAATAACCCCCTATGAACATTGGAACAAATGAGCCCTGAATTTAAGTTATTTTAGAGTTCGGGGGTTTAGGGCAGTTGTTAAAGTCCTTGAACCTAAAAGGAAAAAGTTGGGTGAGAGAGAAATCGGTTGTATAGTTGTTGGTTATGTGGTTCATAGTAAGGCCTATCATTTCTATATGATTGAATCAAAAGATTATATCACTGTTAACACTATAATAAAATCGAGAGATGCTATTTTTGATGAAAAATGATTTTCCTCAATTTCTAGACCAAGGGATAATATATGTGTTGAAAATGACATCCCTATGTCATATGATGCAGACCATCATGAGAGGGAAGAAATCCCCGATAACGCTCTAGAGCTCCAAAGAAGTAAAAAAGCTAGAAAAGAGAAATCTTTCGGACCGAACCTCTACACATTTTTAGTAGAAGGTACTAGAGACAATGTGAACCATATAACTCCATATTGTTGTGTCATAGAGTTGGATCCTATGACGTTTGATGAGGCTATAAAGTCTCATGATGCCTCCTTTTGAACAGAGGCGGTAAATGATCGGATGAACTCCATCATTGGTAATAATACCAAGATTTTAGTGGGTTTTCCATGAGGAAACAAGCCTATTGGGTGTAAGTGGATCTTCAAGAAGAAGATAAAAGTTGATGGAACTATTGACAAGTTCAAAGCCCGGCTGGTGGCTAAAGGGTTTAACTAAAAATATGGGATAGACTACTTTGATACGTATGCCCCGGTAGCAAGGATATCGACGATAAAATCAATAACAGCTCTTGCCTCTATTTACAAGCTCGCGATTCACCAAATGGATGTGGAAACGGTATTCCTAAACGGTGAGCTGGAAGAAGAGGTGTATATGGAACAACCGAAAGGGTTTGTTGTTCCGGGCTAAGAGAAGAAAGTATGTAAACTCATACAATCTCTGTATGGGCTAAAACAAGCCCCTAAACTATGGCAACAAAAGTTTGACCAAGTTGTTCTAAACAACGAATTCATAATGAATGAATTGGACAAGTGTGTCTATAGCAAGTTCGAAATTGACAAAGGTGTCATTATATGTTTATATGTCGATGACATGTTAATTTTCAATACTGATTTGGAACAAGTAGAGAAAACTAAACATTTTTTCTTGAGTAACTTTACTATGAAAGGCATGGGTGAGGCTGAGTTTATTCTTGGTATAAGAATAATGAGGAGTGGTGATACATTATCCTTGACGCAATCTTACTATATTGAAAAGGTGTTGAATAGATTTAACTTTGGTGCTTGTGCACCTATGTCTATACCGATGGACCCGAATATGAAACTTGTATCGAATGATGGTACTCTAGTGTCACAATTGGAGTATGCCAAAGTCATAAGACGTCTTATGTATGCCATGACTAGCACAAGGCTCGATATAGCCTTTGCTATTGGAAAGCTAAGTACGTACACTAGCAATCCAAGCAAATTACATTGGCATGCAATTTATAAAGCACTGAAATATCTTAAGAAAACCATGGATTATGGTATTTCTTTCCAAGAGTGTCCTCCCATTTTGGAAGGATACTCTGATGCCAGTTGGATCTCCAATGTGAAAGATCATGCATGCACAAGCTGGTGGATTTTCTTGCTTGGTGGGTGTGCAGTTTCTTGGAGTTCCAAGAAACGGACGTGTATTTCAGATTCCACCATGGAAGCGGAGTTTATAGTTCTTGCGTCTGCGGAAAAAGAAGCCAAGTGGTTAAAGGATCTCTTGTATGAGATTCCTTTGTGGCCTAAGCCGGTCTCATCTATTTCTATCCATTTTGATAGTCAGGCTACGCTTTCAAAAGCATATAGTGAGGTGTACAATGGAAAGTCCAGATACATTTGTGTGAGCCATAGTATAGTGAGACATTCTTATCTAAGAAGGGGTCATCACTGTGGACTTTGTGAGAACAAGTCAGAATCTAGCGGATCCGTTTACAAAAGGCCTAGCTAGAGACTTGGTAAATGAAGGGATAGTGCTGAAACCCGTCTATTTGAGTTACCCATGATGGACCCTCAACTCGACGCCTGGTACAACACCAAGTCTTGGGTTCCACGAGAGAGTTTTGTCATCCGTGTGACTGCAAGTACTAAAATTGAAATTCCATCCCATGTGTGAAGTGCTTGGTAATGAGCTTATGCTCTAAATGGACCCAAGTATATTGCAGAATGTCGTGTTGCAGGGACATAATCAATGGGGTCTACCTATGTGAGTGCGAAGTTTGGCCACTTCAAAAGAGTGATTTGATGACAAGGGTTTAGCTCTGAAATACTCATAAAGAGTATAGGACACAATGCCATAAATGTGTTGATCTGGGAGATGAGGATGTGTGTGTGGAGTAAGTCATGTGTGGAGATGTATTCAATTAGTCAAATGAAATCTATGGTTCAAAGCTTAATCTACTAATTTCGTGCCGATTATTTGTAACTTGTCTTCACTAGGTGAGGGTTCAATTGAAAGACACTCTCATTGATGCATAAAGGCTTTCTATTATTTTTAGATCTTGGTATTGTAATATGAGAATGAATGTATTTTGAAAATGGTGGGGAATGTTGATGTATTTTTAAAATTAATTACTTAATAAAGTGTTTGAGAAGTGTTTCATACTTGTTTATAATATTTTTGGTTTAAGTATAGTGTGTGTTGGCACATGTGTTGAGTGTCGACACACAGTCCTACAGAAATGCTCACGGGGGTCTAAATGTCGACACACACTGTGTGTCGACACACGGATCTTACAGAACCGCATGTGTTAAAGTGAGTGTCGACACTCACTTTGACACACAATCTTACAGTAACTCCGTGTGTCAATGTAAGTGTTGACACTCAGTCCGACACACAGTCTTGCATAATGCTATGTGAAGGTCTATGTGTCAACACACAGCTTCGACTTACAGGGAAGTTTTGACCGTTACTTTGCACGGTTAAGGTAGTTTTTGGCGGTTGTTTGGAATGCTTTTGGAAGGAATGTGTCCCTTCAAAAGGGACACTAGCCTTTGTATAAATACACTAACATAATCTTTGAAAGGACTTATGATGAATTTCATGAAAGATGTGTGAAAGTGTTTAAAAGTTCATTCTCAATCTACATCTCTTTTTCTTGGTCCCTACACATAATCTCATCACTTCATTGTTTGGTTGTCATTGTATCTCTAAGACTATTTCACTACTCAAGAAATAAGTCTTAAGGACAGTGATTACACAACCTCGACACCTGAGATCGTTTAAAGATGCCCGGGTCGTAAGAATTTCTCCAACAAAATCTACTATGGAATGTAAATTTATTGCTCTTGCGTTGGAAATTCATAAAGCTGAATAATTAGGAATTCTCTTACAGAGGTCCCATTATGGGGGTAGCCCGCTCCATCGTTATCTTTGCATTGGAACAGTCAAACATCCAATGTTATAACGCAACTAGCTCCACTAGTTGCTTTGCATTGTGATGTAAAAGCATCCACTCTTGTATCAAAGAATAAAGCGTATCATGGCAAGAGAAGACACATTCGTCTCAGGCATGAGATTATAGAATATGTTGTATAAGTGGAGTGATATTACTAGGCTATGTGAGGTTTAAAGAGAACCTGATGAAACTGTTGACAAAAGGCCTTCATTGTAAAATTCTACTAGAGCAAACGAGTGGGGTGGGACTATAGTCTATAGAGTGAATTGACTTTGATGTATCTTAACTTACTTTGATACAAGGTTAATGGTTAAGTCATGGTTTCATTCAAAAATTTACTATAATGAACATTTATAGTTCCTCATTATGATGTTGTTAGTGCAAGGGTGATCATTCCATAACCATATGCTTGGTGGTGTGAGCAGACTCACACTTGATGGAATCCATCTACATATCGAGAAGCTAAGGTTGAGGTTTTGCTTTCAATGGGCCTAATGCCTTTGTTTGGTGGTGTGAAGCAATTCATATTTGATGAGACCCACTTATGTAGGTGTGAGAGTGAGGTAGCTCTCTATAAAAGTTATAGACTTGCTTTTTAGAGCAATTATGAAAATCTAGGACACATGGCAAACAAACATGCACAACTATAGGACTTTCTGAGATCTTTAAGCTTGGCGTGTGATCATGTGGCAGACTATACAATCACTTATCGTTTTCAAAACAAAAGCTACTAGGCAAGTTAGTGGTCCTAATCTTGGTAAACACTATGTTGATTCAACTGACAAGACATAGAAATTGAAACACTAATCTCTCTTTTCCAAATTGTTCTTCTTTGTTTGGCTTGTATGATTTGTGGGGGGCTATGGAAATTGATACTAAATGCACCATCAGCCTGTGCGTCTGGATGAGGTTATGGTATGAAGAATATTCTTACAACACATGTTTTTTCCTTTCTAGGAAATGTTGCAAAAAGGTGCTATTTACACCATTGGAATTAATTGTACCTTTTCCCAACCAACTTAACCCTTGGAATTAATCACACCTGTCCTCAACTAATGTGTTCCTTGGCACTAGTTGCATCCTTTCCCAACAGTTGCCTTCTCTATTATAAGCAAAAAAGCATCATCTTCCTATAATCTTTATTCTCTTCTCACTACCTTAATCTGCCATAAACTTATTTGATAGGGAAAGTAGATCGGCACTCCTACAGGAAAGTTGTTTAGCACTTCTAAGCAACAACTAAAGAGTTCTCGTTAGAAGTCAAATCATGCTAATCCTGGAGGATGACGGTTAGTGTTACTGTTTGCACCAGAACGACGGTAAAATTGTTTTTTAGGACAATGATAATGTTTCTAATTTAGCATCCATGCTAAGATTGATTGCTATGCTATTTGTTTATATACGTACAATATTGCACATTATGCTCATTTCTATTGTAAAAACATGTTGCCCTTCTTATATATATAATAAATAATATGCCCATTTTATTCCGTTTCTCAAACATAATACCCTTTAAAGTATCTTTTCCTAATTTAAATCTATAATGTTTTACCATTATACCACTGTTCACTACCATCACTTAGTATTTGGATTCAAACTAGAAATGCAAAACAAAGGTCTGAGCTCGACTAATCCATCCAAGATCAAGCTCAAATTCTTCAAGCTCGGTTAGCTTCGAGCCTAGCACAATGTCACCAAGTGAGGGCTCTTACAGCTTGGGTTTAAGTGCTCATGAGCATAAACACCACATGGCCTTGAGCTAAAGTATGAGTTTAAACTAGCCTATAAGAACAAAGCTCCAACCATAACAAGCATAAATGAGCTAGATTTAAGCTCAATCAAGTGTGTCAGGCTCACTCACGGTCATCATGACACCAAATCAAAATTAGGAGTACATAAAGGAGAAGGAAGCAAAGTGACGTTCACATGGTTTGATCAAGGCTATACCCTGCTCAACTTGGACAATCCTAGTCTAGTCAAGTTCTAAACCATAGTTCACTATGGGCCTAAATCAGATAGGTATGATCCAGTGCTCTCTTATTATGGCCCACTCAAACTATTGTTCACACATAAATCTAACAAAGTGGAGCCAAACAAGCTCAATCTGGTAAGTTTGCACTAAGCTTAACTCATCTACATCAGTGTAAAAGCATAGAGACAATGAAGAATGACCTTGTGGAGGCAAAGGCTAACAAAAACCTCAGTGTCTTGGCATCCATCCTCCGCTAGATCTTCCAAGTGAAGGTCCCTAAAATTGGCACATGTTTAGTAAATAATACAATTGAAAGAGTCTATCACCTCATTGTATATATAGACATGTCAGATCACTATATGAGATATGCTTAAACCTCAGGATACAAAAGTGATCAATTCTCAAAAACTAAAATTCTCTTCCACAATCTTGTAACTAGGAGTGCAAATAAGGAGCCAAGCCCAAGCTTACCCAATTCAAGCTTGAACCAAAGCTCACCAAGTATTGAAACTTTTAGGCCGAGCTCAGTTTGGCTCAAAGCGCACCAAGCCACGGATGTTGAACTCAAGTTCATCTTGCATTGGTTGAGCTCACACCTAGTGCGGTGAACTCCGAGCTAAAGCTGCCTTTTTTTACCTCATTTGAGCTCCATAACGGCTCAAACTTGACTCATTTAGGTTTGTAGTTTCCTCAATTGTGCACATTTGCTTTATAACTTATATCAAACTTGGCTCATTTTAAGTTCTTTTGGGTATGCTAGTCTTCAAACTCTAGTTCTTAATAGCTAGAACTCTGCTCATTTAGCTAAATTATCCAACTAAGTTCTGCTTGGGCTTGACATGAGCCAATCCTTGTGAGCTTTCTAACAAACCAGCTCCCAAGAATTTGCGAGTGTCGATCAATTCACTATTCTAAATTATAAACTGTACTTTTCTATAAAATCTTTAACCAAACCGTTAAAACTTTCTAACTCATAAACCAAACAAAACGGCAAAATTACGGTTTAATTCAATCTGAATGACAGTTGAAACCATTTTACCTAAGGGAGAAAATGTAATCACAATTCCATTTTCCAGACCATCTCCCATTGCTCGCCGATGATATGCTTATCAATTGTCGTGCTTCCTTCTGCGCCTTGTTTTTTACCATCTGCATTCAAAATTCCATTTGTTAAATATCATCAACTTCAGAGATTTGGCATGTAAATAGTGTTGTAAACGAGCCAGGCTGAGCACCCATGTCTAAACTCAAGCTTGAAAAGTCGTCATGAGCTCTAATCCGAGCTGAGCCTTTATTCAGCTTTGGAATCTTTATTTGAACTTGGCTTAATAATATATCATATACTTGATACTCAACTTGACTCGCTCATTATCAAGCCGTGCTTGCTATGGAGTCAAACTCGCTAATAAATTGAGCTATTTGAGCTACTAGTACACTATTATCGATCGGTTATCAAGCTGACGACCGAGCCAATAAGGAGTCTTGAATTGAATTAAATGTTTAGGGGATAAAATAATAAGTTGAAGGAATAGACTGATTTTTTTATCAATAATTTATAAGTGTCTTTAATTGAATTAAAATTTTCATGGGTCAATATAATTTCAACGAATAGTTCAAACGATTTGTTTGACATTTATCCATATATTAATATTGGGAGTAACTGCTTGAATTTGAACAAGTGACCTCCCAGTCATAAAGTTTCGATATCGTATCAAAAACTAATAATCCTAAAAAGCTTTAATTATGTCAATTGAAAGTCCCAAAATGTTTTGATATTATTGCAACAAAAAAGCCAACTTGTTTGGGGTTGCGATTGCAAAGTGGCATATGATTGTAGGAATCGTACCAGGAGGGATGCATGTTTTGTTGTAGAACCAACTCTGATTCTGGAAAATTTATGGAATGATAATGGGAGGTTTGTTGCTGAGAGATTTGATCGTAAAGTTGGGTTTATACTTCGAACGACACCTTCCATCTCTCTCTCTCTCTCTCTCTCTTTCTCTCTCTCCCTCTCTGCGCGTGCAAAGCTGTTGCCTTATCCTCTCAAAAACATGAACTCCTGGTTTGTAATCAATTAACGTACACTTGCTTACCCACGTGATTTGCACGTGCACTTCTTTTTTTTAGTAACTCATGATGTACATCGAGGATCAGCCTTAATGAGGTAATGGGCTTAAACTCCATATACTCACTTGCCCATCAAGGATCAAGCTTGAATCCTTTCCTATTTATTCTGAATACAGACAAACTCATTAGGCCATTCAAAGAGGTGTGGCCTCGAGCATGCTCTTCGTGGATGATATAGTCCTAGTAGGCAAGGTGAGGGTAGAGGTAAATGAGAAACTAGAGTTTTGGAGAAGAGCCTTCGAATTGAAAGGATTACGGCTCAATAGATCCAAAACCGAGTATATGCAGTTCAAGTTCAATACCTCATCAAGACCAAGTATAGAAGATGTGATGATTGGGTTAGAAAGAATGTTGAAAATATTTGGAGTCCATAGTGCAGCAAGATGATGGAGTTGATGAAGATATCAACAACCGGATTAGAGTAGGATGCCATAAGTTGAGGATGGCTTATGCGCTACTTTGCGACAAAAAGTTTCTATTGAAGTTGAAGGAAAAATACTATAAGACAATAGTGAGACCGGCTGTGTGATATAGTGCAGAATGTTGGCCAACTAAATAGAAACATACACAGAAGTTGAAGGTGGCAGATATGATAATGCTACGGTGGATGCTTAGACACACAAAGAAGGACAGGTTCATAAACGATGTTGTAAGAAGCAAGTAAGGTATGGGCTCCAATAAAAGATAAGCTGAGGTAGCGACGCTTGCAATGGTTAGGACATATTAGGAGGAGATCGAACACTGCCCCAGTCATGAGATGCGAACAACTTCGCATAACGCACTGGAGAAGAGGTAAAGGCAAGCCTATGAAAAGCTAGATGGAGACAAATAAACATGACCTTACCCAGTTGAACCTAAACAAGGAGATAGCCTTAGATAGAGCTTAATAGTGGTTAGAATAGGTATAGCTAACGTAATGGTAGAAAGGAGGAGGACGAAACTAGTGCATAGAACCCCTAAGCTTTTGTTGGGAAAAAATAACTCCGATATCAACTGTTGGGTTCACAGTTCTCAACTATGGTCACAACGAAAGACACTTATTAGAGCTTTTAGAGTAGAAGACTCTTCTCTCTACCAAAGCCCCCGGTCGGAGAGTCACGCTTCGTGACACCTCACGTGCGAGAGCTCCAGGGAATAGGGTTATCTCTATAAATCCCTTTGCTCTAATACCGATTGTTGGGACGAATTTTAAAAATTCTCCCAAATTTTATAAAGTTTACGCAGTGGAAGAGGTTTAGAATTCATAACTCTAAACCTAAATTTTAAATCTATAGATCTAAATTCTTAATTTAGATCTACAGGCATTTTACTCTAATATATTCAGAACATACATAAATTCAAATAGGCATAATAACGAATACAGCAAATAAATAGAAAAAGCGAAAACTAAAAAAAGAAGGAAAGAAAACATACCTGGATTTGCTCTAAATAAAGAAAACCAAAAACTAATAATAATCTTCAAAATCGAGACCCCGCGATCTTCTATGCAATGACCTCGAGCTGCTCGGAGGGTGGTCTCCGAAAAATATTAAATCGAGGAAAGAAAAATTTCAATGTAAATTTTTCTCTCCAATTAGGTCTCTGAAACAATTTTCAGAAATCCAAAATAATTTGTTTCTAATTGAATGTCAAACTGTTGGAATAGGCACATCTATTTATAGTAGTATACCGGAGCCAAAAAAAATCTGATTTTTTAATGTGAGATTGCCCGGTTTAAAGCGAAACGCACCGTTTCAATCAAATATAAGGTGAAACGACGCATTTAATCATGTTTAAAACTCCTCCTTTTGACCTATCACCGTGTGCCACATGGCACGCGATGATTGGTCCGCGCCTAAAGGCGCGCACCGCGCGGATCGACCCCTATGCAAAATGATATACATATATATATTTTTTTTGCTTTATTTTTCATATGTAAAAATTTATCTTATGAATATTAATTTTCAAAATTTATTTTATTTTATAATTTTTTATTTTTATTCATCTCATGAACATGTTTCGTAAAATTAAATTTACCCATCTCATGGATAAATAATTCATCTCATGGATTCTTTAATATTTTTTCGATGGCAATAACTACAGAAGCTTGCGCAGGGACTTCGGGGATAATTTAAATCTAGCTCCAAATGGGTTAAATCAATCATCTCATGAAATAATTTAATTATCATTTAATGAGACTTATTCCACTAAATAAATTCCATTGCACTTCAGGCTTAAACCGTTTATTCGATATTTTCCTAATAAAGTGTATTGATAACAACCCCTCTACTAGATGTTCATGACAAAGGATAAATATAACTACTACTATTATCCTTCTCATAGCTTCTTCATTAGTTACCAACTTGCTCCTCACTGAGTAATTTATTTATACTTGAACATATTCACAGTATAAATTCCAAATGTCAAACACTTGGAATACTTTGGCCAAAGTTTCCAGACTATTCAAATATTTGCAAATCAACTAAGGGGACATATGTATCTCATAAGAGACTGTAGATTCCCTATTGAATACCTGATCCTTGTTACACTTTACGCCGCTACCTAGTGTACGTGGCAATTCAGTCATGTGTTTAGACCTTACTTATAATAGACCAAAGTAACTAACGCTTCATGTACAAGTCCAAAATACTCTCAAGATTTAGAGTCATCGTTCAAACAGTACAACATGAATTACTCATCTCTAATAGTAGTTTAGAAACAAGCAACCCACATGGTCCAATTCAGTGTGCCAATCTTATTAAACACACCAACGTAGCACTTTTGGATCACCATCCACATGACCAAGACAAGTCATCTAATGTGTCACATTATAGTCTTAGCATACAAGTGGTCCAAAACTTGTCTTCGACTACGAGTCTTTCAAACAACAATCTATACCATTTGTTGCAAGTCTGTCTGTGGGTTAATCTCATAAACCACTTAGAACAAATATATAAATTGGAGTATGAGGACTACACCTATCTCATGCATGTTTCCAAAAGAAAATCACATGCAGTATAAATACTCGCTTACACAAATTTAACAAGGTAATGATTGGAACTTCAATTTTACTCTTTAATAAATAATATTAACAAAATAAATCTGGATTTTAGGACACCATTCCTAACAGCTTTAACAATAGATATTGTTCATTGTGACTTACTTGATTGCATGCGGCATTGTTGCCTTTTGGTTCCAGTTTTTTACTGCTTGTTGTCTTGTTGTGATCACAATGCTTTGTCTTGTTGTTTACTTACTTTTTACCTTTAACTTTTCAGTTTTTTGCTTTTCACTTTTACTTTGTTTTTTTTACCTTTTGTTTCTAGGGTTAGGGACCTGTAGCACAGCTTATCTTTAGGGTAGGACTTTGAAAAGGTAAGGCTATGCACATCCTCCCCCTCCCCCAGAAAAAAAGAACGCTGCTTAGGCAAAAGCCCTTGAGGCATTGGATTTTTTGTTGTTTGTTGTTATGATGTACAATATTTAGACTCTTTGGTACTGGAAAAATTAGATTTAAGGATTTTTTTTTTTTTTTTTTTTTGGCTGTATGCACATATAGTGATAGAAAAGTTTTTTTACATTTTCTATTAAATAGGAATACCAATTGGGCTGCAATAGTCTGCCACTAAAATAAGAACATTTTTGAGATACACTTATAGTCCATCACTTATCCTTCTTCATTACAAATAATAATTCCATATGCTGCCATATTTCATTAGCATATTTCATCTTACTATAGATTTAATATAGTGACGTAGTTACGTAAAGAAGCATTCCTCTACCTGTTTTATTATCTTTATCGAAATCCTAGTTCAACATAGTAGTCCTTTCTTGCTCGAAAGGATCTAATGGACTTCAATTCGTACGAGGAAAAACTCCATTTTTTCAAACCACGTTTTGTAATTGTTTGTCATAATTTGTCTTATCTAAAGGTTCGCCTTTTGACATGTCAGGAATAATCAAACCCGCATTGTACCTGATGCAACCAGCCTAGATGAACTAGCGCCTAGTTGAGATGAGACAGACGGTACTTGTGGATGGCTTGGCGAGAGCGTTGGCGAGAGGAGACTTGGCATGACGCCAAGAAGCAAATCCAGTGCAAGGGCCCAAATATAGTCGTAATCTCAAATTATGAATTTCTTGGTCAACCAGCCTAAATATAGTCGTAATCTTATGAATTTCTTAACTAATTTGTTACTTTCCTTATCTTTAGGATTTAGTTGTTATATTTAGCGGATTTGATTTTTATTTCTTTAATTTATTTTTTTATTATTTTTTTTCTTCTATAAAAGCAGGAGACTAGGATAGTGTGAAAATAGCTTTCAATTTAAATCTCAAATTATTTTATTTTTAACTCGTTTCTCAACCTGTGAGAACTCGAGATTATCACCTCTTTGTGATTTTTGTTAACTTCTTAATAAAAGTTCAAAGGGAAGGCCGTTGAACCTTCTCGTAGCCCTTTTTTCCTATCACGCGCTGCATCAGTTGGTATCAAAGCGTAGAAACGCTTCCTGAAGAACGATGGACCCTAGACGACAAAGGAACGCCATTGTTGAAGAAGTTATTGACCGTGATCAACAATATAAGAGGAGATTTGAGGAACTGGAAGAGAGATTCCAGTGGGTCGAGCAATGCATGATCCAACTCGGGGCAAACCCCAACCTCCCGGACGGAGTTAGGCCCCAATGCCACCCTTCACCAGGCGTTAATGGTAGAGATGTGGATGATCCTTTCCTTAACCTATTCCATGACGACGATATCCCGGAGCCAAGGTTGAGGCCCCAGCCGCGCAATGGAGGTGACCACAACGACCACGAAGACAAGAGGTGGGAGTCGGGGCTTCGAATTGAGATTCCGAAATTTAATAGGGGAGGACGTCTGGAAGAGTTCCTTGATTGGCTCGTTGCAATTGAGGAGGTCTTGGAGTTTCAGGAGATTCTGAAACAAACGCAGGTGCGACTGGTTGCTACGCGCCTTCATGGAACGGCAGCCGCCTAGTGGCACCAACAAAAGCGGATCCGGCTCAGACATTGCAAAGCCAGGATTGATTCATGGGAGAAGATGAAGCAGCATTTGCAAGGCACCTTCTTGCCTCACAACCATGCCTTTTTAATGTACCGGCGCCTACAGAGCCTTCGCCAAGGTTTAAGAACCGTGGAGGAGTATACATTTGAGTTCCATGCTTTGGTCGCCAGGAATGACTTAGCGGAATCAGGGGAACAATTGGCTAATAGATAAATTAGCGGATTGGGGGAGAGCATACAAGACGTCCTTAATATGTTTGATACCTTCACCTTTTCAGAAGCCGCTCAAAGAGCTGCGCAAGTGGAGAGGCAGCAGAGACGCCGTCCTGCTGGCGGTACCTGGACCACGCCAACTGGGGGAAGATAGCAGACCCAAGCCATACCAAATTCAAATGCTCCATTGAGAATGCCACTCGCCAACACTATCAAGCAAGTCAATCAAGACCTAGCGGGTTCCTTTATGGCTCGTTGCTTTAAATGTGGAGAGGTAGGACATCGAGCTTCGGATTGTCGCAAGGGAGACAGACCGGGGGAGGTCCTCCTCATTGAAGAGCCAAGAGTCGAAGAATATGAGAGCGTTGATGAGAATAGTTTTGAGGAGTTGGCGGAACTAGACCCAGAGTAGCATGCCACTACTGGTGATGAGGGGCAATGTCTTGTTGTTAGGCGTGCGTGCTTCAGGCCAAGGGAAGAAGACAGGGACGGCTGGTTGCGGAACAACATTTTTTCATACAACCTGCACGATTGGCTGAAAGATATGCCGGGTGGTTATTGATTCGGGGAGTTGTGAAAATGTAATCTCGGAAGGAGCCGTGACGAAGTTGGGTCTGACAATGGGAGTATATCCACATCCATACAAGCTTTCTTGGCTAAAGAAGGGAAACCAGGTAACAGTTTCAAAGTGTTGTTTTGTGAATTTCTCTATTGGTCCTAAGTACAAAGAAGGCGTTTGGTGCGATGTGGTGGCCATGGATGCTTGACATTTGCTGTTGGGGCGTCCTTGGCAATTTGATCGTGGAGTTGTGCATGATGGGAGGAAGAAGACCTACGGATTCTTTTTTTGAGGGAGTTAAGATAGTCTTACTTCCGAAGAAAGAAGAGAAGCCCAAGATGCCAAGCATCCAAATATCAAGAGCCGTGCCATGTTCGCCAAGGAAGTTGGCGAGACCAAAGTCTTGTTCGTTCTTATTGGTGAAGAAAGCACTGTCATCTCCAAGGACTTACCAGGGGTGGTCTAAGGATTATTGGAAGAATATGTTGGCGTTTTCACTTAGGAGCTTCCCGCTTCACTCCCGCCTTTAAGGGATGTCCAGCACTGTATTGATCTGGTTCCTGGCGCTTCACTTCCAAACCGCCCTCACTACCAAATGAGCCCTGCCGAACACGAGGAACTGAGACTCCAAGTTGAAGAACTCCTCGCGAAAGGGTTCGTTAGAGAAAGCCTGAGTCCGTGCGCAGTACCTGCTTTTCTCACTCCCAAAAAGGACGGCTCATGGAGGATGTGCGTAGATAGCCACGCAATAAATAAGATCACAGTACGTTACATATTTCCAATTTCGAGACTTGATGATTTGTTAGGTCAGCTTTAGTGTGCCAAGGTGTTCTTTAAGTTGGATCTCTAGAGCGGGTATCATCAGATCTGTATCGTACCTGGAGATGAGTGGAAGACGGCTTTCAAGACAAGGGAGGGGCTTTATGAGTGAATGGTCATTCCGTTCGGGTTGTCTAATGCTCCGAGCACATTTATGAGTTTTATGAACCAGGTTCTTTGCCCTTTCATTGGTAAATTTGTTGTTGTGTACTTTGATGACATCCTCATCTTCAGCCGAGACCAAGAAGATCACCTTCGCCACCTCTGAAAGGTACTTCAAACTTTGCAACTTCAAAGCCTATTCGCCACCCTCAAGAAGTGTGAATTTATGCAGGAGAGAGTGACCTTCCTTGGGTTCGTTGTGTCCAGGAATGGGATTGCAGCCGATGATGAAAAGATCAAGGCCATCAGAGATTGGCCTCAACCGAGGACAATAAGTGAGGTAAGAAGCTTCCACGGGTTGGCGTCATTTTATAGGCACTTTGTTCCAGCCTTCAACACAATCATGGCGCCAATCACAGAATGTATGAAGAAGACTTCAACTCCGTAAGCTCAATCAGCGTTCGCCAAGATCAAAAAATTGTCAACAATAGCCCCAGTGTTAGTTCTCCCTGATTTTCAACAAACGATCGAGCTGCACATCGACGCCTCCAAGACAGGTATAGGCGCCGTGCTCAGCCAACAAGGGAGGCCAATCGCCTACTTTAGTGAGAAGCTAAATGGTAGCAAGTTGAATTACTCCACCTATGACTTGGAGTTCTATGCACTAGTGAGGGCACTCCGACATTAGCGCTCTTACTTGGCTAACAGAGAATTTGTTCTATATTCGGACAACGTATCCGTCAAATTCATAAACAACCAAGACAAACTCTCCGATAGACACGCCAAATGGGCTAGTTACATCCAACAATTCCCCTTCGCCATTAAGCACAAAGCAGGCAAGTTGAACAAAGTGGCAGATGCGTTAAGCAGAAGAACCATGATCTTGGCGCAAAGCAGAGCAGAGATCACAGGTTTTGAATATATGGTGGATCTTTACAAGGATGATCCCACCTTTGATCATGTTTGGCGAGAAGCACAGGATGGGCTCAGCCCAGATTACTCCATCCATGACGGCTTCCTCTTCAAGGGCAATAAGTTGTGTGTTCCTCAGTCAAGTTGGCGGCTCAAAACTATTGAAGAAAAACACAATGCGGAACACATGAGGTGAGAAAAACACTCCAGCTGGTTACCGCCAACTACTACTGGCCCACAATCCGCAAAGAAGTTGAGAGGTTTATGAAGCGTAGTCGTATTTGTCAAATTTCTAAGGGTGGGACGACGAAAGCAGGGCTTTACTTACCGTTACCAGTACCTAGCCAACCGTGGGCAGATGTCAAAGTGGATTTCATATTGGGGTTGTCGACAACTGTTGGTGGGGTTGATTCCGTTTTTGTGGTAGTTGACCGATTTTCAAAGATGGCGCATTTCATCGGGTGCAAGAAAGCCGGGGACATCATTCACGTTGCAGGTCTTTATTTCAAGGAGGTGTAAAAGTTGCACGGGTTGCCCATGAGTGTAGTGTCTGATCGGGATGTCCATTTTGTCAGCCACTTCTGGCGGACCTTATGGAAGATGGCTAGTACTTCCCTTGCTTTCAACACAATCCATCACCCTCAGACAGATGGACAAACTGAAGTCATCAACTGGTCTTTAGGTAACATCCTCCGTTGTTTGGCGGCAGCAAACGCCAAGGGCTGGCAGCGAAGCTCCATTAGGCCAAATTTGCCTACAACAGCTTGGTGAATAGAAGTACAGGGTTCGCGCCATTTCAAGTTGTTTATGGTTTTGTGTCTCGTGCCCCTATTGACCTAGCGCCAGCACCCGACTTAACGCGTCCCCATGGCAAGGCTCAAGACTTCATCTCGTCCTCAAGGATATTCACGAACAGACATAGGCGAGGTTATTGAAGGCCAACGCCAAGTATAAAGCCACCCGTGACAGCAAGAGGTGAAGTATTTAGTTTCAAGTTAGCGATAAGGTGTAGGTAGTTTTAACTCGAGAGCGCTTCCCGGCTTGGGAGTATAATAAGCTCATGGCTCGGAAAATCGGCCCATTAGCTGTTGTGGGGAAGATCAATGATAATACTTATCGTCTTCAACTTCCACCTGGCATGCGAACTTTAGATGTTTTCAACGTTAAGCATCTCAGTCCTTACTTTGGCGAAAATGACAGTGTTGATCCGCAAACGAATTCGAGGGCGATTTCTCTCCAACCCAGGGAGGATGATGTGGCCAGCCTAGATGAACTAGGCGCCTAGTTGAGACGAGACAGACGGTGCTTGTGGACAGCTTGGTGAGAACGTTGGCGAGAGGAGACTTGGCATGACACCAAGCAGCAGATCCACTGCAAGGGCCGCGTGATTTCAGCCGTAATCTTAGGAATTTCTTAACTAATTTGTTACTTTCCTTATCTTGAGGATTTAGTTGTTATATTTAGCTGATTTGATTTTTATTTCCTTAATTAATTTTTTTATTATTTTTCCCCCTCTATAAAAGGAAGAGACTAGGACAGTATGAAGATAGCTTTCAATTTAAATCTCAAATTGTTTTATTTTTAACTCGTTTCTCAACCTGTGAGAACTCGAGATTATCACCTCTTTGTGATTTTTGTTAACTTCTTAATAAAAGTTCAAAGGGAAAGCTCCCAATTTTTCCTATCACGCGTTACATCAGTACTATGTTTTGATTATTCGTTTTAATTAATGACTTAAATTATTAGGAAAATAAAAACTAGCAATTGAAATTTAAAATTACAATAGCTAACAAACATAACTCAAGACAACCAACCAAATCCAAAAGAAAAAATTGAGACTTCAAATGCAAGTTTTGTAGCTAGATGGACTAGGGTCAATACTAGAGGTGACAATCAGGTCATTTCAGTCGGGTTTAGGTGAACGTGTTTGGGTTTGGGTCGTTTCAGGTTTATAATAAAATCAGGCCGGGTTGGGCTCGGGTCAACCCATTTAGGCTCAAGTCGCTTTCGAATTTTACCTGTACTCGGGTCAAGTTGGGTCTGAATCAAGTTATTTCAGGTTCGGGTCACTTTAATTATGAGTGGTCTTTGGTTCAGGTTAATCTTGGGTCAGGTTATATAAGTTTCAGGTCTTCATAATCATACTATTTAGTGCTTTGGTAGTATGAACCAATTACAAAAGTAAAAATTATACCACATAATTTATATTTTTACCACTGTATTTATTATATTATTAATATAGGTGCTCAATAATATGTTATAAAGTTCAATTATACTTCTCACAACTAATAATTCTCATTGAATTTAAAAACTTTGAGTTAATTTAGCTTTCAGGTCGAGTTGGGTTCGGATTCAGGTTAGTTTGGGTCAGGTTGGTTCAAGTTAATGGTTGGTGGAGTCAGGTCAAATTAGTATCGGATTATTTTCAGGTCAGGAAAATAACAGGTCTGGTTAATTACAAATCAGGTCATTTCAATTTCGGGTTAAATTATTTACGACATATTTTCTGTTCGGGTTGGGTCGGGTTAGTTTACGGGTTTTTCAAGCCGGTTTGAATTTGCCACCTCTAGTCAATACTACTTGAGACTACACTCGCAAGACCAAAACCTTGATCTCAACCACAAGTGAAGAACTAGCATAATTAAGCAGTGGAAAAGTAAAAGATTATGAGTAAGAGATCAAACCGACATATTATTGTTCATAGAGTTTACCACCGCCCTAAGTTGTTTATACCCCACACGGGTACAACGGGACCAGATGATACTTCAAACCCTATGGTTAACACAACGCTCATGTCAATAGTGTACTCCAAATGAATAGACTAGAGTACACCCCGAATTACTCCATAATGAGAGGAAAAGTAGAACCTTGAGAAATAGTATTAGAGAAGAGAAGAGAGACTTTCTATGTTTTTATGTGTCTATCAATCCTCCATGACAACCTATTCATATAGGTCCGGGATTCATCCGTTGAGAAATTTCCAGTCAAGGAAAGATGACAAGAAATTCAACTTCAATATGGAAGTAGTGCGTGGATAAGGAGGAGCAAGGAATCCAACTCTATTATGGAAAAAGTGGATATAAAGGAGTGGGAGACTTTAAGTCAACAACAGCTCAAGCTCGAACTCAAAGTACCAACCAAGGAATGAATTCCCAACGTTACTAATTCTGCTACAACAATTATAAAAAAATTTTAAAAAAAAGACTACAAAAGATAAAAATCCAGGACGTATAGAAATATTGGTCATAGGGGCTCTGGTGTTTCAATGTGGAATTCTCCTCCACATAGATGTAGAAATCTAGATGTATAGAAATGCTTACCCAACAAATACATAACTATCTCAAACAGGAAACAAAATAAGGGACGATTTTGTTTTCACCCTGACCACAGTTACTTCGACTCTCCGTTCCACCATACCCACCTCGAATAAGGATATTTGTGCATCGATTTATGACACTAAACGCCTGAGAGTTCAATCTTTGAATACATATTGCCAACTCTTAAAGCCAAGTGCAAGAAAGGGCAATGCCATGAACATAAAAGACCTTAGAAATAGTAGTGTTTGGCCGCTGGATAGACACAACCAATTTTGAAACTTGGTTTAAGTAACATAGGGCACAGATAACCAAAAACATGATAGCATCTTAGGCAATAGGCGTTTCCAACCTAACGAGGCATAAACATGTCAAACTGTCATACTTGACTCTAAGAGTGTAAACAAATTGAACGTTCAATAAATTACTTATATTCAAAATCTATTATAACTTCTTTATGTTCGTTATGAGGACCCGATGACTTATCAAGCCAAGTACGAATAGACTCGATAAGCTTAACGAACCGAGTTCGAACAAGAGGATGTTCGGCTCATTAATGTTCGCAAACAAGTTGATAAAAGCTCGATAAGGACCCGTTATAAGCTCGTTCAGAATTAATTAAGAGCTCATTAACGAATAATATTAACTTTCAATAATGACTTATAGAGCTCAAGTTCGAATAAAAGGGTATTTGGCTCGACTTGTTTACACTCCTATTGAGTCCAAGTAACATCATCTAAAGCGGACTGTGCTCAAACCAAAATCAACTACCCAAAACTCAGAACACAGAAGGTCCTGATGAAGCAGAAAGTCATACTAGAACAGGGTTAGCCGCAGCATAACCGATGTTGTCCTTCATTTGATTTCGAACAATACCAGAAACAAAATCTAACCATGAGAACCACTCACAAATTATTGAAAATATTTCTTTAAAAAAACAAGCTGAGGTTAGATTACTGCAATACTTTCTTTGGGTATTGTGGCTTTTTGTAATGTCTTGAGGTGCCTTATATTATTTGACATGTTTTTTACAGGTAGTCTCCAAATTGCATTCGCCCACAATCAGTAGCAGCGGAAGTATCCTGTTCAACTAAATAGCACAACAATTAGATTATAAAAAAATTTCTTGTCAATTTCTCTGTGATGACTAGTTACAGGTCGTTGAGGGAATTTTATGTCATTTTCTTTAACTGGATGACCTTTTAGGAGGGTTGAGCACTTTTCCACCTAGCAGGTTAGCTGCTACTGACACAGGGCAAACGGTTAACGGCGGGGGTACCTTAAAAAAAAAACGTGTCAAAAGATAAAAGGGTTCCACCAAAATATTACAAAAAGGCCTCAAAGTGCCCAATAAATATTACACCCAACTGAAGGATATTTGTACGAAAATTTTAAAAAAAATCATTATCCAAAGATTCATTTCCTGTGGATCTTCTTAGAGTTGCAACATCTTTGCAAATACCGAGAAGCCAAATACGAGCATCCAAAAAACCGATACAAGTTTCTGCAATCTCGTTCACCATCTCCTCCTCCACATGAACTCAACTGACTCAAATACGTCTTTCCCTCATAAATGAAACAAAGTTGTTGCCAAAGGAGCACACCCAGCCCGATCTCCACGGAAATGCTAGCGACAAAGAGGTAAATGAGAATGAGCCCTCTTGGGGAGAAGATTACAGCCGAAGTTAAAAACCCGATCACAATGTCTTTCAAAACGTGTAACAATGCCATGTTACTATGGGATTGTTGAAGGTGCTCGAGAGTTGGAGAACTCCAAGGCGGCATGATGTGCAGCCCTGCATATGCAGACGTAATGGTGACATAGGCCATGCTAATGATGGCCAAGATGAGGAAGTTGATGAAGTACCGGTGATTTGCTGCACCCACGCAATTACCAAGCTGCAAAAGTGATTCGACAATTTCTAGTCACATCTGGTTAGCTAGAATTATATTGAATCAAATAGACATTGTTATGCACTCCTTAATTCACTGTTATATAGAGGTACTTTTGTCCCAGCTTCTATAAAGTGTGTTTTTGAGAATATCCTTCATAATGTTCCCATGTAAATACTACAAAATGGGCAATAAAATGATGTTACTCACGTCAATGATCCTTATCCCTTTTCCATTGTATAAATTTGGTCCTTATACTTTTGATTGTATCATTTACATTTTATATTGTTTCAGTTAGTTTAGGAAAAAATTTAAGTTAAGTCAATGACGTAATTTTAACCAATGATTAGGGGATATACAAGTAACCTAATACAAACCCACTCATTCACAATATTCAACGCCATCCGTAGACTAGTTGTTCAAAATTATATTATTCAAAATTATATTATGCACTTACCTCTAATTTCACCGAAGGACTAGATTAACTCAATTTAAATTGTACAAGGATTTAATTGAAACAATTAAAAGTAAAAATACTAAATTGACATAATAGACTAAATAAAAAGACACGAGATATAGATAGCCCTAAAATGATTTATTCTATACTTTTTAGCCAAATTTTTGCAAATGTATGGCTATAAATAGAGATGGCCAACGGGCCGGGGCGGGCTGGCCATCCTCCAGCGGGCCAGGCCACGGGCCTCCTCATAAATGAGGACGCCCAGGCCCGGGCGCCCAACGGCTCAATTAAAAAAAAAAAAAAAATCTTTTTTTCCTATAAATACTAAGCAATTTTTTTCATTTCACCCCACAACAATCATCAATTCTCCGTTCTCTACAATCAATTCTTTGCTCTCAATCTCTCAAGTTCAAAGTTTCAATTGTATTATACTCGTAGAATCTTATAGAAGTTCAAATTTCAGTTTTCGCTTCGGTAAAATTAGTATCAAAATTTTATTTATTCGTCATTTTTATTTACCTTACGTGCATTTTATAATAATAAATTAATAATATAATGGCACATAATTCATCTTCTTCTGGAGTTGGTCGATCTAGTTCTACCTCTTCTCGACCGCCTAAAGTCCCTAAAACCGGTAGCAGTAATAGCCAATCTAGAGGAGTTGAGCTTAATTCCCAAGAACGTACTATTTTAAAACCCGTCAGGTCACCTCCCTACACAGATACCTGTGATTGGGAACATGAACACCTCTACGAGCAGGGTTATCCTGAATCTGGTAGTGCGGGATGTTCTGAACTCGAACCTACACCCACCACCGATGTGACTCAAACCCACACCTCTACGAGTAGTAGTAGACGTAATACTAGTGATGTATGGAAACATTTTACACTGATTGTGAACATTCTGGAGTATATTGTACTCTATGTGATCCTCTAAAAGCCTTCAGGCATCCACTTAATAATGGGACTGACACTTTAAAAAGACACCTACAAAGAAGCCACCCCGAATTAAATGCGGATAAAACCCAACAAACTCTCGTACAGCAAGCGACTGATGCACTTGCAACTTTAAGTCTAAACAAGAAACTAGCAAACACGAATTAATGAGATAAGTCATTTCGGCTGAAAAGTCGTTTGCCACCAACGAAGACCCTAGATTTGTTCAGTACTGTAAAACCGCATTAAACCTTGCCGCTCAAAGGGTCCCTCGGAACACTTTGAAGCGGGAAGCATTCAAAGAATCTGTAAATATGAAAAACGAACTTGAAGAAATTTTAAAGACGAACACAAGCATGATCTTGTTGTCGTTGGACAAGTGGAGACGAAATCCGACATACCTTTCATGTGCATAACTACACATTGGATTGACTCTTCCTACATTATGCAAAAAAGAATAATTCATTTTTGCCTATTTGAATATCCCCACAGTGCTCATGTAATCATGGGTGTCATTATGAACGCATGCCGTGAGCGGGGGATAGAAATCAAAATTTTCAGCATTACTTTTGATAATGCTACTAATAACACTTCCTCTGTTAAACAATTAATTAGGTATATAAAGCCCATGTTAGATGGGAAATATTTTGATTTACGTTGCATCTGTAATACATTGCATTTAGCCGGGTCAGATTATTAACTACGCACCAGCCCTAGGTTTGATCTATCCTTTATTACTGCAGGGTCGTGTTTCAATTTACGGTTGTTGGGTACTTTGATTTGTTCCTTTCCCCTCTTTATTGCTTTGAATTGCGTGATCTGATTGTTATTGACTGTGGTGGAAGTTCGTGCGTATATATGCTCACTCATTGAGATAGTCACAACTAGTTGATGAACGTTACCAGTTATGAAACTCAAAGAGTAAGGCCATCTTAAAAGGGGTTAGGGAGGGGAAGGGAGAAGCAAAAGGGGACGGGAAACTTGCAACTTGGGACACTAAATGTCAAGACGCTAACGAAGAAGAGTTTCAAGGTGGCCCAAATGATGATGAAGAGAAAGATTAACATCCCTTGTCTACAAGAGACTAAATGAGTCGGCAGGAAAGCCAGAGATGTGATGGGGTACAAGCTCTGGTATGCAGGCCATGTCAGAGGCAGGAATGGAGCTGGCGTCATTGTGGATAGCAACCTCAAGGATAAAGTGGAGTGTCCAGGATTGGTGATAGGATCATAAGTATCTAGATGGGGAAGTATTGAACGTCATCAGTGCCTATGAACCACAATCTGGACTAATAGAGCATGAGAAGGCAACATTCTGGGAGGACTTAAGACACAACGATACAAGGCATACCACAAACCGAACAAGTGATGATTGGCGGGGATTTTAATGGGCACGTTGGCACGACCGAGGATGGTTACGAATCATACCATGGGGGATTTGGTTTTGGAACCAGGAATGCAGAGGGCAAAGCCCTTCTAGACTTTGCAGTCACTTACGACCTAACGGTTGCCAACACCTTCTTTAGAAAGCGTGAGGAACACATCATCATGTACCAAAGCGGTGGGATAAAAACATAGATTGACTACATACTATTAAGGAAAAGGACACAAAGAAACTGCAGGGATTGTAAGGTTACCCCGGGAGAAGACCTTTCTACACAACATAGGGTGCTATGGGCGGATATAAAGGCCATGAAGAGGGCCAAAAGAACCTGCAAACCCACGCAGACACATACCTATTGGAGGGATTTGAAGGGGGAGAAGTATAAGGTATACAAGGAAAGAGCGGAGTCCAAGCTCGGAGGGGAGTTCGAGGGAGATACTAACCAGATGTGGAACCAACTGGCCCAAAAGATTAGAGAACTGGCACGGGAAGTTTTGGGCGTGTCAAAAGGAAGGGTACCAAGCAACAAAGAGTCCTGGTAGTGGTGTGAGGAGGTCCAGGAGAAGATTAAAGCCAAACAAGTATGTTTCAAAGAATGGGATCGTAGCAGAGATGAGGATCAGCGACATCTGTATCTGCAACCCAGGAAAGAAGCAAAAAGAGCAGTCAGAAAAGCACAATCAAGAGCTTATGACGATTTCTACAAAAGGCTGGAGACTAAGGAGGGAGCGAGGGGCATAAAATCGCCAAAGCTAGAGAAAGGAAGACTACGAACTTGGATCGAGTACAATGCATAAGAGGGGAAGATGGACAGGTGCTCGTGGACAGGCAACTAATTAAGACTAGGTGGAAAGCCTACTTCCACGATCTGTTCAACGAACAGGGAGAGACAGAGATATCTCTAGGTGATCTTCAGACATCTGAGGAGCACCAGAACCACTGCTATTATACGTAAATTAGCCCTAAGGAAGTCAAGGAAGCATTGAAACATATGGGTAGGAGCAAAGCAGCTGGCCCAGATGATATACCGATAGAGGTATTGAAATGCCTTGGACAGGAGGACATCAATTGGTTGACTAAATTATTTAACCAAATCCTTCTAGGGGAGAAGATGCCTAACGAATGGAGGAATAGCGCATTGATCCTGATCTATAAGAACAAAGGTGACATCCAGAGTTGCGCCAACTATCGGGGTCTCAAACTAATATGCCATACTCTGAAGTTATGGGAGCGGGTTCTAGAAAGGAGATTACAGCAACAGACGGAGGTGTCCGAGAACCAATTCGGATTTATGCTCAGGAGATCAACAATAGAAGCCATCATATCCTAAGGCGGACGATAGAGCACTACAAGGAGAGACAAAAGGACCTTCATATGGTCTTCATTGATTTGGAGAAGGCATGTAATAGAGTGCCAAGGGAGGTCTCATGGAGATTTTGGAAAAGAAAGGTATCCCCGTGCCATATATCCGGGCCATTAGAGACATGTATGAGGATGCACAAACTACGATGCGTACAGTGGAAGGGGAGATAGATGCTTTCCTGATCACAGTAGGGGTACACCAAGGGTCTGCCTTGAGCCCTTATCTGTTCAATCTGGCTATGGACGAGCTCACTAAGCACATCCAAGGAGGTATACCTTGGTGTATGCTTTTTGCAGATGACATAGTGCTGGCGGGGGAGTCACAGGAAGAGGTAAATGAGAAGCTGGAATCGAAGGGCTTACGACTAAGTAGAGCCAAGACCGAGTACATGGAACTCAAGTTCGATCCCTCCACCACGCCTAGTCGAGAAGGCGTCAAGATTGGATCTGAGGTCATATCGAAGACGGAGAGTTTCAGATACTTAGGGTCCATAATACAGCACAACGACGAAGTTGACGAGGATGTCAACAACCGGATTAAAGTGGGATGGCTTAAATGGAGGATGGCCTCCGCGGTACTTTACGATAAAAAATTTCCCTTAAAGCTAAAGGGAAGATACTATAAGACGATAGTGAGACAGGCCATGTCGTATGGGGCGGAGTGTAGGGCGATGAAACAACAGCATACACAGAAGATGAAAGTGGTGAAAATACGAAAGCTGCGGTGAATGTGAGGACATACAAGGAAGGATAGGATCAGGAACAACGTGATAAGAGGCGATTTGGGCATGGCCTCCATTGAGGAGAAATTGAGGGAGCAACGTTTGAGGTGGTTCAAACATGTTAGGAGGAGACCCATCAACGCTCCAGTCCGCAGATGCGAACAACCCCATACTACGCTAGGCAAGAGAAGAAGAGGCAGGTCAAAGAAGAGATGGCTAGAGACGATCCGCCAAGACCTCACCTACCTAAACCTTCGGGGGGAGATGGCCTTAGATAGAGCCCAATGGAAGGTTAGCATAGGGGTAGCAGATGTAGCGGTTAGAGTAGGGTAATCTAGCTTATTAGGGCTAGGCCTTTGGCTTTCTCTTTAGCACACTTATGTGCGTACTGGCTCCCCTGATTCACTACTTGCCTACTTGCTAATTGATATCTATTTATCTATTTTTCAGAAATCGGTATTCTACCTGCCTATTACTTGCCTAGTTGCCTAGCGTTTAGCTTGCTTTGAGTTGGTCTGTTTTGCTCACCCTATGTTTTGCATTGCTCATAATTTGTTGCTTTCCTGCTAATAGGCAACCATGCTTATGCTGCTGACAAGCGTCTCAGGTTGGGGGTCCTCGGAAACAGCCTCCCTTCCGGGTAGCTCCCGGAAGGGAGAAGGCTACGTACATCTACCCCCCCGCCCCCCAAAAAAGACCCTGCTTACGCGGGAGCGCTTTAAGGCACTAGGATTGTTATTGTTGTTGTTGGTGGATGGTATGCAACTTACAAATTTTTCTCTGATGGTTTTAAGATAAGTAATTAAAGCAATTAAGACATCCTAAATTAGGGAAAAAAATTTAAAGAACTGTTAACACACGGTATTCCTTTTAAACAATTTAAATTAGATACACGTAATATGTGGTCATCCACGGTTTTAACGTTAGAAAGATGCATACCATATAAAAACGCCTTAATTGAATTTGTACAGTAAAATCATGCAGATCTAAGTTCTTTTAACCTAGAAAATATAGATTGGGTTATAATCATTAAAATCTGTAAATTTTTTGTTATTTTTAAAGAGGCTACCACTTCTTTTTTTTTTTTTTTTTTTTTTTTTGGATGCAACAATTCCATACACAATATCTAGACTAGTAGATATTGTTGCGTGAATGATGGAAAACTCCTCCAACCCCATGTTGCACAACTCCATTACCGCCATGATAGAAAAAAAATTTAAATATTATTTTGAATTACCAATGACATGTATTGCCACCGTTTTTTATCCACGTTGTAAACCTAAGAGTTTTGAATTATTTGCCCAAATATTTTACGAAAAAATGATACCAACTAAAGGAACATACCCAGTATCTCAAGGGCTCCCGCCTACGCAGGGTCTGGGGGAGCGGATGTAGGCAGCCTTTCCCCTTCAGGGTGTTAACCTGAAGAGAGGCTGTTTTCAAGTGCCCCCAACCTCAGGGTGAGGACTTCCCAAGAGGTCACCCATCCTGATACTACTCTCGCCCAAGCACGCTTAACTTCGGAGTTCTACTGGGATCCGGTGACGACGTGTTGGTGCCCTCTTAAAAAAAAAAGGATACGAACTTTTGATGTAAAATCTTTTGTTGCTAAAGTTGATGAAAATTTACATAATATTTTTTCCGTGTATTCTCAAAAATTATCATCTAATACAAACGTTTCTTCTACATCATCTTCGTCCTTTTCTCGAGGAAAATTATATGCGTCGGATATGTTGAGCCGATTAAAGCCCAAACAAAGTCCCACGTCATATGATGAGCTTTCTTTGTACATGCGTTCACCTATGATCGAATTCTACCCAATAGAAGCTAATCCATATTTTGATGTTTTGCAATGGTGGAATTCAAATAAAACCCAATATCACGTGCTTTCCATCATGGCACGCAATATACTAACCTATCCAGTGTCTATAGTAGCATTGGAGTCTGCTTTTAGTGCAGGTGGTAGATTACTTGGATCAAAGAGAGCAAAGCTAGCACTGAACACGTTAGAGAGGATTGGATGGCTGCAACGGATAGAGACCAAGACCATCTGAAATTGGAATCATCAAGCGATGAAGACGACGACGCTAGCTCCAGTACAAGTACTGCACCACCCGTAGCAAGTTTAGATTAATTTATTTATATTGTTATAATTTTATAATATATTTTCTTTTATAAAATATATTTGTAATTTTATATGGCACTATTATATTGTTATAGTTGTATTTTTTAACAAGTTATAATACATTTTATTTTATGAAATATATTTGTAATTGAGATTGTATTATGTTGTATGTTATATTATTTATCAATAAATTATAATTATTTTTGGGTCAAAATGATTATATATAAATAAAAAAATTATCCCAAAAAAAATGGAAAAAAAAAAGCACAAGGCCTGGGCCAGGCCGGACCCGCTGGGCCAAGGCCAAGCCCAAGCCCAGCCCAGACGTCCGGTCACGGCCCATGGCCACCTCTAACTATAAGCAAGCTCTATTCCTTTAAGAAAAATACCCTACCACCAATGTTGTGACACATTACTTAGAATCAATGACCACATACGGAGAACTGCTATTTGACTAAGAAGAAAGAGGAAGAGACGTTATCTTCCAAGTTCATTAAAAGCAATGCAAAATTGTGAGATCATTGTCGGTTTCTCGCATATGTTATCTTCCCCAAAACCAAAAGGTAGAATCAAACTGTGGCTTGTGGTTGCTTTGTATTCTCATATTGCAATGTTGGATACGTAACAACTTGTGGTGATCACGTTGACTTTCTTAAGAGACAGTAGTTACTTTTTAGCCTTATATTTTTAAAGCCATTCACAAACTAGAACCCTAGAATGAGTAGCAAGCACATAAGAAAAGGAAGGCGAGAAAATATCAAGAAATGACATGGAAGCATTGACCTACATCTAGAAGGAGGCACGAACATTTCAGTAGCAATGTGGTGTTACAGGAGTGCTCCCACTCTATGCACACATTACACTAACAATTAGAGCCAATGTGCAACTGCTGACAAATGAAGAGATCTTGGAGTTATTCTTTTTCAAGCCGATAATTCTCAGCATTCACAGCCTCAATCCATAATAAGCTGAATGCTTATGGAGACAAACAATCTCCACGTTCATTCTCAACAAATCTTCTACATGGAGATTGTTTGAATTTACGTACATCCTCCACGACAATAATACATACTCCCTTCACACACAATCATCACGCGCTCGAATGAACTTCACTTAGCTTCAGTTTGTCAAGACGTATGCTCTCCTCATTAAACTCTTAGGTTCCTAATCCCACTAATCTTCTCGTGCAGGGAGTTTATATATGCTTCTATACTAAATGTCGATCATTAGCATTTCATTTTACGACCCTTCCTTCTCAAGGGTGAACTAGACATACTTAATCCTACATCACAAGGAGTGATATCAATGCATCTATGGGTATGCAAAAGATGTAGCCTCGGGAAGCGGCTTCCAGTTGACATGCTTAGACGCCTTCAAAGCTAGGCTTCCTGCACCGCAAATATCATTAACAGACATTGACTTTAAATACAATGTGCCCAACTTTAGACCAAGGGCCAACAGTAACGCCCCCTTTGTAACTTTCCACTTTCCACCCAAATAACCAACACAATAACCACTATCATCAAGTTGTCTCACAAAGATTAAATTTTTTTTCAACTCAGACACGTGTCTCATGTTTGCATAGTCCATCAAACCATTCAATAATGGTATAGAGACATTACCCATTTCAGCCACATAATTTTGAATCTCCTTCCAATATAAATATAGTACAAAACAAGGCAAATGAATCTAAAATCCAATCAGCTACTGAAGAATGTACAACAAAAACTAAATCATCCTACATGTCTTCAATCATGATATTGGCAAAGTTAGACTTCTTTAGCACTCTACAGTCACGTTTTAAGTGTCCCCATTTTTTTCAGTGTCAATGCGTGCCCTTTTCATTCCACTATTACCTCTAGATCTCCATCTACGTGACTTTTCCTCAAAACCTCTACCAAGGGTTTCTACACTTATGGCATGGGTCTCCTGAGAATCATGTTGGTGAACCTCGTCAACCAAAATCATATCATGAATATCATCATATTGAATTGCTACTTTTAGACGACATTAATAATAGCTACTCTCATGGCGTCACAACAGTTAGGAAATGAAACTAACAAGACCATACTTAAATTCATTGTCAAATTTAACATTCATCAATGATAATTTATTCGTGATTATAATGCATTCAAGTTTTGGGCAACGAGGGTACCAGTCCTTTATCTTCAAATTGAACAACCTTTTCATCAAGTGCACCTTGGTGTTCCCCAATGATTTCTCACACATTCCCCATCAAAGCCACCATCAAATTCAGCGTTGTCTTCTTATTGACAACATTATGTGTTGAAGTCTCTGTAAAGTGAGCTGATACACAAAGAACCTGTCGGTCAATAGATTCTAGTCCTTATTTTTCATATCATCTAGCTTTTTCCCAGTCAAGGCAATTACATCTTCTTCACGTACCGATAATCCTCAAACTGAATTTTGCAAATATACAAAACGAATACCATCAAATTTTTCAATAATAAAAATTTTTACCTCCTCCACTCAAACAGTTCACTAACTAGGGTTTTCCCTACATTCTCCTTTGACTATATATTACTAAATTTATGTCCTTTCCTCTTTTGCCAAAACAAAGCACATTAAAAGAAACCTTCGCCGAAAAACTTAGGCACGCCTCTTATTTCTCCACCGGAACCAGCACATACCAAGGCCAAAGGTGCACCACAGCTGTCCACCAAATCTCACCAGTTGCTGTCATCCACGTGCCACTACCGAGGCCTACAACATAGCTTCGACCAGGCCCACTCATTAGCCTCCACCACCCATGCTTTGCTACTGCAAAGACCAACAGGCGATCAAATCAACTATGTCCTTCATCAACTTGTGCTCTACCACAACTGATCTGGTTAAAGAAACCTGAAGTGCATCGTGCCCGAGTTTCTCCATTGCCGAAAATGCGCCTTGATTCAAGGCACCAACACCACGATAACGCACATTGTCGCCGTCCTTATGGGCGTTGTCCAGGCATAGAACATTGGACCTGGAGCACCACGGATCTGGTCAGAACACACACCGAGACACATCCAACGCCTCAATCTGCCGTAGCTTTGTTTCACCAAAGAACTTGCGTCTAACTTCCACGGTTACATTGCTCCACCACAACAAACCATCTGAGCATCACCGTCCAGCAAACACTCATCCACATTCACTTGCAGCCACTCACTGAGCCTCCTGGTCAATCAATGTTCACTGCTCGGCTTGACCTTGACACTTCTTCCGGTGGCTATGCTAGGTCTCTAATCAGGGTTCTCGCTTAGGGCTCTAATACGAGCAGTTAGGACATCCACACACGTTGGAGAGTAGAGAGATTTTAATATAGCAATGTGGTTGTACAAGAGTCTCTAATTCTCACTGTATTTTTCTTCTATTTATTGTGCACACATGCACACTCCAATTCATAGAGACCTTGGGCATCTATGAGGGGCAAGAACAAAATAAAATCAAACACTTAACCTCTCACTTTTGAGGGGTAAAATGGTCATAAAAACTGATTGGGGGCAAAGTGATGGATTTTTAAAAAGTGAGGGGGTTAAGTTTTTGGTTTCAAAATGAGGGGATTTTTTGTTTTTGAGGCAAAAGTCAAAGGTGCTTTTTGTAATTTGGAGGCGGTTACAATAGCACTATCGCAGAACAACTAGCTCAAAATCTATTCCTCATAGCCCTTTACATAATCTTATGTCATTTTGTATTCCATAGATGATGCTCACTATGAGTACATGGACAATCAAATCAGATAATGATCATTACCCTACTTAAAGCTTGTTACATAAGGTACTTTTGCAACAATTTCCGTAATGCATATATATTGTGTTCACTAACAAAAGCAAATTTATAAGTGTAATAATATATTAACAACTAAAAAGGGATATAAAAGTTTATCAAACGTAAAGTATAAAAGTTAATGATTGCTCAACTTACAAATGGGCAGTGATGATCCATGTCCAGCACACACATTCCACAAGAACTGCAGTGATGAGTCCTGGGTGACTTTGGCTTTGAACAATACTGGCAGAAAGTATACTCCTCAAGCCCACCTTGCGCAACAGCTGGATAACTACCCCATATTATCTCAGGTGGCGTACCAGCATCATGAAATGCCGCAAGGACAAACATAGAAATAGTAATCACCGATAAGATGATTATCAAAACGATGTGAAATGCTCCACATAAATAGCTGATTGAAAACACAATCGGGTACACGGCCCATACCCCACCGCCTGCGTTAGATCAAGAAATCACAAAACAAGTCAGAGCAACTAGTGGATGAAACCTCACGGTCGCACTGTCACAAGAACAGGGGGCGGAAGTTATATAAGTGGTCATGGTGATCTCATTGGATTTCCAAAGGGAGAGAAAGTTGCTTTAAATCCTTACAATTTGCATAAATTTGAATGGACAGCCAAACAATCATTAATCTTTATACATTTTTGATAGTTCTGTAAACGTGCTTTAAAAAATAAAACACAATATATGGGCATTATGGAGGCCACTATGAAAGCTTGTTACATAACACTAATAGCGCAACAACTAGCTCAAAGTTCATTATGTGTCGGCCTCTATTTGGTTCCATGGATGATACAACATCAAGACATTTAGGATTCATCCTCCAACACAACATGGAATTACTTAGGTTTGTGGTTGTTGTGTCACAACCACTATCATGGTGTTCCAGAAAAGAAGTATTATAGACGTAACATCTCAGGAGTAGCAATGACGATAGGCCTTTCTGGGAGCAGTCGCTTTAAGCCTCATGTCTACAAAAATTTGAATGAACGGTCATAATATTATTAATTCTAATACACCTTCTAATAGCTTTTAACATGTAATCATACACATGTTCTAATTAAATGAAATACTATAGAAGCGAAAATACATGTCAAATAACAAAAGGTCCCACAACGACATTACAAAAGCTAAAGGTACCCAAAAGAAGTTGCACCTGACGTCAGGATACCTATAAGGGACTTCTTTAAAGGGAAAAAGAGGAGATAAGCATTTAAATATCAGAGTCATTAAGTACCCTCAACCTTCAGCATGTCAAGATGGGATTTTCAATGTTTCTCCAGACTAAGAAAAGATCACCGCTATAAAGAGGATACATAAGCAAACCAATGGAGCAAACAAAACAGATTAGGAGCTAACTGCATACATATCACCAAGATCATAAATATGAGCAGGACAGCGACAAAGCACCGGTCACGTAAACGTTTCCAGCGAACAGATTTATGCTCACATCTGGATGCATTCTGAATTGTTATAGCACCGCACCAGCCACATTTGAATACTGGAGCCTGTGATGGAAGAATAAGGCGCAATCCACATCCCCAGCAAAGAGTTTCGTAATCCTGGCTGATCGCAGTTATGTGATGCTCCTGGAAGGCAAAGAAACAAACTAAATGAAACACTTAATTCAAATTACAAGTTTCACAATGTTTCATTGTGGATCCAGACGTATTCATATACTGCAAGTTGTCATGCCTTCCACGGCGGATTATATTGGTCAAGGTAAGAAAGCAAGGCATCAGAGTCCCAGACCAGATTTCCCTTATTCTATTCAAGAACACAGATTGGATTTTTTTTTTTTTTTTTTCCCCCCAATTCAAATAGGATTCTTTTTTTTTAATATTCAAAGTGCAGCTGGAATTTTAAGATATTAAACTTTGACTCTTGAACACGCAAGCAAAAGAGAGGGAAAGACAGCAAAACCAAGTTGTAGGAAACTTGTAAAATGCAAGGCTCTGTTTGATAACAGAAAACAATTTTCATTTTCCACTTCTAGTTTTCCTTTTCTATTTTCTATTTGGAAAACATATTTGACAATGAAAAATCATTAACAGTTTTCCAATAGAGAAAACTATAAATTGTGTTCAAGTAATTCCAAATTTTAATTTTCCAAAAATTGAAAAGTGTAGGCATATGTATTACTCGAAAATTTGAAAACCCGATAATTCAGTCTAAACCTAACCAACCATAACAATTAGGCTAATCGATCTGAAAATGATCCATATATACAATTCATGAAAACTCAGATATTGGTTCGGGTACAAATATCACTTTTTGATACACAATTCTAAAGTGCAAACCACCTACTCATACTATTTAATAGCATACAAAGAAAAGGAGTATTTCATTATTCTATATAAACTTATAACCTACGCATAAAACATGCTAACTTTTGCATTTTTTTGGAACATATTCACCCTCATGTCATCTTGTATAACAATAATATCGTTCTCATTGCGGATGACTGCACCTTTTCTACCATACAAAGTAACTAATGTATTTGCTTTGTTGTTTATTCACATACTATTGGGATTATCTTTTGTCACTTAAGTGGATGGTTTGGAAAATTTTCTAAACAACTAGAAAGTTCTTTGTTATCAAATAACCCCCTAATGTTTCACGCTTAGAATCCCGATTCGACTTTTTGAAGTCAGATTTGCATTTCTAACACATACCAAACTCGACTGAGGCACGATTCAAACAATCATGGAAATTATCTAATAAGATGATACATATTAGATGTTTTGTTGGCTTATTATGTCACTTGATTTAAAAAATGATGCGGATATGTTAGAATCAATTTTCTTAATCTTATTAATTGTAATACTTAATTTTCTTGGTTAATGCTCAATATTGACGTTATTTTGATTTTTATGCTTTAACGCTTCAATTAATAACATTACGTTAATTTTTCTTATATATCTAATCTTTTAATAATATAAGTGCTCCCTCCACGCTCCCAACCTTAGAAACATCTATGATTTCCCACTCCTCCCGCTTCCATTTCTACTCCCGCTTCCGCTTCCTCTTCACGCAAGTATGAGCAAAACCATAGTCGCATGGAACTCCTAAAACGTTAACATTTCATGCTTAAAAACGTGATTCGGTGTTCCCAAATTAGATTCTCATTTCCAAAACATGTCAAACTCAATGGGAACACAATTCAAACGTCGTGGAATCATTTTGATAAGAAGATACTTACTAGATAACTAGTTGCTAATTATATCACTTATTTAAAGAATGACTAAATTGTAAGGATATGTTGGAGTCAATTTTCTTAGTTATTGCTTAATATTGACTTTGCTTTGATATTTATACTTTAACGACACAATTAATGACATGGGAGGACCCTGTAGATGTAAGGCTGCATACGTCTTATCTAGTGTATAAAAAGGCGTAAGGCGCACTGAGGCAATAGGGAGTCCTAATGCCTAAGCGCAAGGCACAAAGTAGCACGCGCTTTAGTGAAGGGAGGCAAATATTTTTTGTAATTTACATTCATATTCTATATTTATGATATATATTATGAGAAAAATGTAATATGGAAGTTCTAATTTAATAATATATGTAATACTTAAGAAAAAAAACATCTAAAAGATATTGATATTCATCAACATATGCTATATTATATATCAACAGAAGTTTTTAAACAAAGATAGCAAGGAAACATAAAATCTAAAAAAAAATACATGGCATCAATATCAATCTCTTCCACTTCCATCATACCAAAATAAAGATAACCGAAGTCAATCATGCACAACTACTAACATTTTATAGTAATATTAAGTACTAAAAAACAAAGGATACTATATCATATATAATCATCATCTTCCTCTTTCCCTTCTTTCCTCATAGGGTTAGTATCTGAAAGTCAATGAGTAAATGGTTCATGTTTTACACACAACAAACTAAACAAGAAAAATCTCATAAATTATATTTTTAATTTATGGAAAAATAAGGTGTTAAACACATACGGCACACCTTGGTCACCTTGTGCGCCTTAATGCCTAGGTGAAATCACCCGGGCCTCAAGCTAGTTAGGTGATGACTTTGCGCCGCGCCTCGCCTCGCCTCGCCTCCTTAGGCATGCTTTTTTAAACACTGGTCTTTCCATCCCAGACCCTGCCTTGGCGGGAGCCTCTTTGAGGCACTGAATTATTGTTGTAGTTGATTCAATTAAAGGCACTTCAATAATTTTTTATTTCTACTTACCAAAAAAAACTTCATTAATTTTCTTGTATATCTAATATGTAGTAATATAAGTGATTTCTCCATGCCCTCAACCTTAGAAACTTTTGTAACTGCTTGCTCCCCGCTCCCGCTTCCATTTTCGCTGCCGCTCTCGCTCCCAATTGGTGCAACTATGCGCAAAACTCAAAAAGGAAAAACCCTGAAAGAAGAGAAGACCACCGTCCACGCCACCATGATCCATCAGACCACTTAGCATTATGGAGCCTTTGACTTCCACAAAAAGCAACGAGCTTCAACATCTACGGAGAGCCATCAAATTCATGTTTCGACCAAGAGAACAAAGCAGAAAAGTCCAACAACCGCCCACCCCGCTTCCTACTGTTGCCCACCACCAAGTATGCTTTTATTTATGTGTTTGCTTCAATAATTTTTGCCAATTATTCTAGGATTCTTGAGAAGTTTTGAAATTTGCAAGTAATTTTCTTTGGTATGAGATTTCAACCAAATTTTCTAAAATTGCTATGAGCAATGTTTGAAATATGTAATGTATAAAAATATGGTCGAAATTTGCAAATAACGTATGCTTGAAATACATGGCACTCAACCAAACCTTTTCTTTGACTAGTTCAATTTTTAAATGTGATGATTTATCTTGTTCAGATATTTAAATGATGAGTTTAAGTTGTGCTTGCATAAATAATGACTTGTGCTTTCTTTCTTTATGTCCAATTCAAGGTTATGGCAAGTGAAGTTTCATCTCCTTTAGAGCATGGGGTTGATACAAGTCGATCCACAACTCTAACCTCAATGTCAATAGGCCCACACAAATAGGATCATTAAGCCAACCTTCTTATCACAATGATATAGCTAGTGCGTGCCCCCTTGCCCACCAAAATCTGTTGAAGATCATGATGAACGTATAGGTAGGAAGCACACTTCAGAAGCATGGCCTGAGTTTGAAAGAAAAATTATTAATGGAGTGGAGAAAGTTTCCATACTATTTTCTTGAAATACATTGAGGAATGACATATTGAAGTTGTTTCAAAATGAAATAGCAAATTTTGAAGAGGTTGTTGAAGGTTTAAGGGAGTAGGGTGGCTAATTTAATTATTATGTGGACCAGTTAAAATCAAGAGAAAAGGTTAGATGCTGAGAAGTTGGATGTTGAGAAGTTGGACGTTGAGGTATGTCGTCAAGTTTTCGTTTTATAAAAATGGGACGGGAAAAGCACGAAAACCCCAAGAACCATTGAAGGCAAAACTTCCGCATCCCAGGGCCCCTCCCAAAGCCAAATTCAAGCAATTTCTACGCAAAATCCAGCCCAAATTTGCAGTTTCTCACTGCAAATGATGTTCTTACTTAGAGATAGTGTTTTCAATCAGAGATTGTGCTTTGGTGACACCCAATCAGAAAACCGAACAATGTGCAAGTGCAAAAGAAGGTACATGGTGACCAATGGAATGAAAGAGATGATCAGCGCAGTAAATGCACGAAAGAGGCGAACCAACAAGATAGGGTTTCTATTAGCCTAACGAGAGGGATTAGAAAAAGAATTAACGGCTGGAGAAGTCTTAAAGACTGCATATGGAGTCCTAATAAGTCAGAACTGCTACACAACCCTACTTTGAATGATTGCTGGATTGAATTAATAGGTGAAGAACTCAGATTTTGTAAAATTCACTTCCATTTTAATGGGAGAGGGGCTTCTTTGCTAAGAGCTGAGCTTCAAGCAGTTGATGAGCAATTAATGGTTGTCTTTTCTCAACTCCCCCTTTACGTTTCGGGTTTGAAATCATGAGGGGGTTGCTTACATGTAGGGGCTATCATTTTTTCTAGGAGATTTAGGGAAGGCCTCTCTATCTCAGAACCCTAGGGGTCTCACGGGAAGGACCTAGATGTAAATGAAAGGAGGGTCTAAGTCCACCGTAAGCAAAGACAAATAATGGAAGAAACTGAAATTGACCCTGAAAAAAGTGGGGCCCAAGTGTGGTAGTAAAGAGGTTGGATCACCTAGGGTAGGGTACAAACAATCGAAGAATGCCAGGGCCAGGGGTAATGACCATATGACCAGCGGAAGATGAATACGATAAAGTCATCAGGAGGGGGCGAACAAGTGGACTGCACAGGGGACAGCAATCAGAACGAGGGTGGAATATACCATATGAAGCTGGCTTAGGTGCAAAGGCTAGCACCAACTGAATAATGGCAAGCAGTTCGGTGATACGTATCTCACTCAAAAAAGGAGCTTGGCAACGTGTGGATAGAATGGAAGAGGGAAATGACTAGGATGGCAAAGAGGGTACAGGGAGGAAGGGGGAGATGACTAGGAACAAGAGGGTTACATTGAGGCATAGATGGGGTGTCAAAGACCCAGTCTAATGTTCAACTAAAAGGGGGAAGATCAAGTGGGAGAATGAAGACTCATCCTACAGAAAGAATATAATGGAGGACGACTTTACAGCTACAAGAACATGACTCTTAAACACTAGAAATTCACTCATTATGCATATACTATGAAGCCCATTGCTCTTTCCTTTTCAAGGTTCTTTATGATTACTTTAGTAATTGTAATGAAGGAAAAAGAAAAAAGGGCGGAGGGTAGGTACTTCTCCCCCTCCCCCCCCCCCCCCCCAAAAAAAAAAATTTTTTGCGCCCCTGTCATAGATTAAATAAGAGTGGATAGTTCCTTTGATTATATTTAAGTAATGTCTCTGTTCTGCATATTCTTTAAACTATTTAGATTATTATAGAAAGTAGAATACAAGGACACTTATAATGAGCCATGCCCATGTACATTGCTACTTAAAGATAGAACGGTGAGGAGATCCTGTCCCCACTGGATCCATCCATGGGCTGTGTTAGGCCCGTGAAGAAGATGTGCGCAATAACAGGACACACCCCAACAAGTGGGTAGTAACATTTTTTTGCCTTTAACAAACGACTGCCTCATTTTTGGGAGGCAAAGATGGAGGCATGACCATGTGTCAAAAACATCCTCCAAGAGTTTTGCTTTGATTCGGGATAGCTGTGCACTTCAATAAGTCATGGCTCATGTTTTTCACAAAACAGATAGAGAGAAAGGACGAAGAGTTAGCGATGTGTCTCATATTTTATATGCTATATAACACATTCCTACGATATTTTCGGTTATTACATGTGTGGTATAGCGTAATTTATGAGTATTTAGGCTTAGAATGCGTCGGAGCAAGGACATCCTGTAAAATGGTGAAGAACGAGCTAAAATTCGAAGACTAAGTTGAGAAACCTGACCATATGTGAAAAACAAGACCCATGAGATCAAGATTCGGTTTTTGTATCATGTAGTTTTTAGTTTTTAGATGAAGCCGATCGATCAATCGAAAGACCGATGAGCAGCCAATCGATCGGCAACCGGCGCAAAGAGAGATCAGGATTTTCTTCTCCTAATTTTTGGGACTTTTTGCTCTTCATACTCTTCTCCTCCTTCTTCGAGCCACCAAGAGAGACCGGGATTTTCTCGAAGGCCGAAGAGCAAGTGATCGGATTACCAGGGATTCAAAGCAAGAGTCCCGTCAATATTGATCAAGGGCATCTAGTACTAAGAGTTTTCTTTTATCTTTATCTTTTGATTTTGAGATATGTAAAACTCTCATGGAGGAGTAGCCTGCTAGTTTAGGGGTGAAGTAAGGTTAGTCATCCGGATTCCGGATTTATATTTTATTTATGATAGTGACTTGTGTTATACTATTTTCACACTCATGTGGTGAGTTCTTTATTGAGATTTGTTTTCTATTTATATGCTTGTAACCATGGCTAGATTTTCAGTATATTTGCTATTAGTCTTGTGCTTGTAGCCTAGACCATAGTATAACAAGTTTTCACGGGTGGTCAGGGTTGAGGTTCTACCCAACTCTGGGCACAATCTTTTATAAATTAAGACTAAATTAGGAGTGATATAAAAATTTGTTAGTGCTATTGAGATAATTCACACTACACCTAGAGTGATTAGATGGGTTATGCCCTTAGACTAGTTCATTACCCTAAGCCCTGACTTAAGTATTAATCCAAGTTTAACATGAAATTAGGTGTGATGAAAGAATTTAATAGTGTTATTGAGATCATCTATGCTATATCTAGAATGATAAGATGGATTATGCCCTTAAACTAATTCATTACCTTAAACCCTAGAGCTTGTAGACTAAACCATTAAAGTCATTATACCAATGAAATATAAAGAAAGGATCCGAGTTAGGCTAACCTGAAATCATACCCTAATCTACCCTTGATTGATTGACAGTTTAATTTACTTTTAAGTTCCATCAAATTACCTAATAGTTCAACTCTCTCCATAAAAACAAGATTTTAACTTCCCGATAATCATTGAATTTAACTTTATACTGATTCGCTGTGGTGGATACAACCCCCATATACCCACCATAGCTACGACTTGCGAGTGCACAGTTTTTAACATATATTAAAACCACTTCAGTCAACGATCTATTCGGCATTGAAGTATCTTGGGGCCAAGGAAAGCACCTAGGCTAGGCTAGAATCATGGCCCAATTAGTAACAGAAACCGCGAATAACCTAACTACCCGACTGGCTTCTGGGAAAGCCAACCTGCTTTCTAAAGCACGAAGACCAATACTAATATAATCAACTATGGAAGTAACTCCAACTCACACCATGCAATGCTTTGGCCTCCTGAAATGAATTATAGGACAGGGATAGCATCAATAGGAATTTCTTCTGGAAGAAGGATGCGGCTTCTATGGGAATGAATATAATTTCGTAGGAAAAAAAAAATTACTAATCCGGTAAGCGCAGGAGCATTAGGACTATGAGAGATGGAAGCAATTAATATAACTAGTCTATGCAAATTGGGGTACGAAGTACTAACTCGAACAATATATGGTTCACGTTTGTATCTGCTAGGGGTCTTAAGCAGCAAAACTCCCTTTCCTATGCCTCAAAGAAGATTGATTCTACAAACAAGAGATGAATCCTAAGGGCATGTCCAATTCTAAGGTACGGGTTAAGGAGGAAGGTTGGGGTGAATGATTCTACAAACAAGAGACGAATGGTAGAGGCAAATGGAATTAGAGCCTGGAATGAAGGCTAAAACTAGAATTCGGGTCCAAAGTTGCAATTCTATTCTTTGGTTCACCTATTAGAAATGGAACTATAATTCCATTGTCCAATTTCATGAAATTAGATTTTAACTGAAACTCATACATTTGAATTCTTTCGAATGGGGGAAAGACTTGCAATTCTATATTAACTTCATTAACTCAAAACCCAAAATGACCCAATTTAATTGGCCTAAAACACAAGATGACTCGAAATCAAAAAGCCAGACTACACCTAAATTTGCCCCAAAACTCAAAATGACCCAACTTAAATGACTTAACCCTCAATGAACTCCAAACTTACTGAAGTTTGATATAAACCAACTTAATTGACCCAAAACCCAAGATTACTCGATCTAAAATGACCTACCTAGATCTGAACCCAACTTGAATATGACCAAGCCGAATTGACCTGAAAACTGAAATGACCCAACTTGTTAACCCAAAACCCAAAATGACTTAAACTCAAAATGGCCAGACTCACTGACATAAGATAACCCAAAAATCAAATGATGTAACCCAATTGACCGAAAATCAAGATGACTCGATTCCAAGATAAGCCTATCTAATTTAAATCCAACATGAGCTAACTCAAATCCCTGAACAACCCAATCCAATTAGCCCAAACTCTGAGATGACTCGAAAGAAACGGATCCAACTTGACTAAAAAACTCGAGCAAAGTTGACCTGAAACTCGAGATGATTGAACCCAAGATGAACAACAACAACAACAACAACAACCCAGTGCCTCAAGGTCTCCTACTTGAGCAGGGTCTGGGGGGTGAGATTTACCCCTCCAAGGTGCTACCCTGAACAGAGGCTGTGTCCGCGATGAGCAAATCAACCAAAATCTAACCTTAGCTAAACCGAAACGTAGAGTAATCCAAACAAATTGAACCAAAACCCAAGATGACTTGAATTGTTATGAAATAAAATTCCAACCTCTAATTCCTATGGTTATCCAAACAATGAAATTCAACTTCTATCCTAATTCTAATTTAATAAGAACTAGAATTGAATTTACAATCCAAAAATCTAACTCCAATTCCATGTGCCAAATAAAGCTTTATGATGAATGACATAGAGACCCTTCAACTTCCAATTTATCAAACATACCCCTAAACTTTCAATTTGCATCAATTAGACTCGGTGCTGTGATTGTGTCCAAATTTTAACAGTGCAACCAACGTCTAATGTACATCACTTAATTAGTTTAAATTTGACCTTCACATCACATCATGTGATACAAAGTTTAAAAAAAAAAAAAAAAAGATTTGAAGTAGAGCGTCTAATAAATACAAGTTGATAATTTGGAAGTGTGATCAAATTCAAAGTTGATACGGCCACTCTAATTTCAAGCAAAACAATTCAACAAGTCTATATCCTCCTTAACCATCAAAAATTAAACAAATTAATGCAACATAACGGAACAGGCGAGAACCAGAAAAAAAGAGAAGAAACTAACCGATACGGGAGAGGAAGGAAGCTTGGTAGCAACCAAAGAAGACGACTGCAATGCTGTAAGATAAGGAATTAAGATAGAGAAGGGTAGAAAAGAGAGAAAGAAGGGACAAGGAGAATTACCAGCGGCGGACATGAGGATGGCGAAACCCTAGAAATCGAAATCGAAGTCGAAAGAGGAGGTGTTAACTGGCTATGGCGGGCACTTGCTGAACAATGAAGCTTCTTCCATGATCGTACTGCGAGGAGATGAGAGAGACAAGTCAAAGAATGTGAGGTTTGAATTTTGAATTAGCAGTTGGTTTGGCCTCTTACAATCGTTGCCCTGTTTCCTCGTGTTTGGGCAACTTGAATTTGCATTGAGGGATTGCAATTCAATTTTTAGGCTTAATTATATGTTAGTATTGCTCATATGATTTTTTTTTTTTTTTTTTGAGCACTTTATATGTTTTTTTAGTTTATAAACTTCGTAACTGTATTTTTTTAATTCTTCTTGTTACTACAAAATAACTTTTTAGCTCAAATCTGGGCTAATAATAACACATTTCTGATAACATGTTGGCATTACAATAATAACTAGTTTTTTTCTCATGCAATCCAAGATGGTTGTCTACATATTCCACATCATAAATTGATGGTTGTTTGAGTAGAATGTAACTATAGATGTATATATTTTACTTCTGAATAAAGGTGTATTACAAATTAGTATTCTTATGTCAAAGTATCATAAGATGAACATAAGTCACATATATTCATGTTGTTGCTCAATCTTGTCTTATAGGGTCCACCTAATATCAGTTGTTGTTGTTGCTGGTCGTGCCCACCAGTCGTGCAGCCACCAGAAACTCCACGGCTCTTGTTATTGCGGCCACAACCTTCTCCCAAGGTGTCCTGCTTTTGACTTTGGGCAACAAGAGCATGAGCCAAACCAAGGGTGGGTCGTCCAATCCAACGAGCTTGAGTTGCTTCTTCATTAAGAAGGGATGTCTTGAGTTCTTTGAAGGAGAGGTTGCGCGAGAAGTTGCGTATAAATATACCACAGGTGCCATACACTAGAGGCAAACCAAATAAGGCATAGTTAATGAGTTCCCTATTGGAAACGAGGGAATCAATAGCAGTAAGATCATCAGCTATGGAATTGAGTTCGGAGAGGTAGGCTTCTATTGAATGGATGCTTTGATCCATAGAGGTCCATGATATGTGATTGGGGTTAGATATGGTGGATCCATCAGGATGTGTAATGTACAAGGTAGGGGAGGGAAGGGTGCCATCAACAATCCCATGAGTCGGTATGTCTGAAGGATCATAGAAATTTGTTCACGTCATGCAGAGTAATCGGTAGGATTTTCTAATTTGACTGTCACGAGATTAGGGAAGGTAGAGACCGAGAAGGATGTGGGGAGTGGCGCATAAGATGATTAAGTGGGAATCCAGTAAGGGTTCAAGAAAGAGAGAATGGTAACGGAGGTAGGGTAAAATTAGGGTTTGGATTTTGTATATTTGGGGTGGGAGCCAGGGTAGCCATCATTAAAAGGAGGGAGAGAGGTGGGTAGCATATCAAAGTTTAGAATAGTGGTGGATGAACCACCACTGAGGGCAACGCTGTATGAGAGGGAAGGCGGGCATTGAACTAGGGAGAATGGTGGCGGAAGATTGATTGGACGATCGGTGAGGTTGATTGTGGTTTTAGCAAGGAGGAGATGATGCCAATAAGTTCACTGCCATTAGAAAACCCTAATTTCTAATGTTAGGGATAAAGGAGAGCCATGGTTGGTGGCAGGGGAGAAGGGGTAGCAGTAGGGGAAGAATGAAAAGTATTTTAGGGTCTTAGAGAAAGAGAGAGAGCACTGATACCATGTGAATATTGATGAGTATTGTGGCATGCCAAGTGAGGTTTTCATGTATTGTATATGTAGAAATAAGAAGTACAAGGTAATACAAAGCTAACCCAATCAGAACTGGGTCATATCTAGATAACAAGATACAATATATTAAATATAATATATCTAGATCTGAGTAATCTAAGATTATCTAATTTAGAGTAAGGACACTTTTTTGCAAGTTGAAAAAGAGTGTGTATGATTTGAAAAGAGCTCCTAAACAGTGGTACAAGAAGTTTGACTCATTTTTGTTGGGTCAAGGATACATAAGAACAATTGTAGATCCTTATGTATATATAAGGAAATTCTTTGCAGGTAAATTCATCATTTTACTGCTTTATGTTGATGATATGCTAATTATTGATCCAGATGCATATATGATTTAAAGGCTTAAATAGGAGCTGTCAAAGTCTTTTGAAATGAAAAACTTGATTCTAACGAAGCAAATTTTGGGTATGAAAATTACTTGTAATAGAGAAGCTAGAAAGTTATAGTTGTCACAAGAAAAATGTGTTGAATGGGTGCTGGATAGGTTCAACATCAAAAGTGTTATACCAGTTAGCACACCTCCTATTACACACTTCAAATTGAGTAAATAGTCTTGTCATGTGACTAAAGGAGAGAAGGAAGAGATGTCGTCTATTCCCTACTCCTCTATTATTGGTTCTTTGATGTATGCCATGGTTTGTACTCGGCCAGATATTGCTAATGTTGTGGGTATTGTAAGAAGGTTTCTTTCAAATCTAGGGAAAGTTCATTGGGCAGTAGTGAAGTGGATCTTCAGATATTTGCGAAGTACATTGAAACAATGTTTGAGTTATGGAGGCTTGGGACCAATTCTTGAAGGTTATACTGATTCTGATACAACAAGATGTCCTGATGGTGAGAAATCTATTTCGGGGTATTTATTCACTTTTGTAGGGGGGAGCTAGGTCTTGGCAGTTTAGATTGTAGAAGTGTGTTGCTCTTTCTATTACTGAAGCTGAGTATACCGCTACTGTTGAAGCAGGGAGGGAAATGTTGTGGATGAAGAGGTTTCTTCAAGTGTTAGATTTGAAATAGACAAAGTATGGGGTATTCTGATCAAAGTGCTATGGATTTGAGTAAAAATTTCACATATCATGCCTGCACAAAGAACATTGACTTGCGATATCATTGGTTACGTTTTGTGATTAAAAAAAGGTTGATGATGCTGTTAGCCCCAATAATTTTGAGGATAACAATAATTTAATGGGTCATTATGCTTTATTGTTCTAACCGTGTAGAAAATGACTAATGAGAAAGCAAGAAACATCAAGAATGATCATGGCGATATCAAGAATTTGAAGATAATCGATCAAGAGAAAAATGAACAAAGTTGCAGCGAAAATTGATCCAAAATTAAGAAAACAAGATTTGAGTCCATGCACTTCAAGAAGTCTTTTTTTTTTTTGGACTTAGGATCAGATATGTCGATTAAGTTTAATATCTCAATATCAATATGTGGTTCTCTAGTAAAAATATTTTTGAAATATTTTGAAATTTGATTTCCAAATCTTATTTGAAAAACACATAATTCAAATCCAAGCCAATTAAAATTTTTAGCAAGAATATATTATAAATTTGCATTATCAGAAACATGCCCAAAATAACGAGACCAAGAAAATTTTATTAGGGTGATATTTTAGCTTGATTAGAAAATTATTCATTCAAAAATAAAGCCAAATATGGTAACCAAATCAAGCCTAATGGTCAAAATGGTTCAAAAATACCTCGGGCATGCCGAGTGTCAACACTTAAGAGGCGTATGTTGACACACAGACAAATAGTAGCCAGAGTTGGCAACTATGTGTCGACACATAGAGATTGTGTGTCAACACATAGAGCCTGCGACAGCTCTAACGGCTACTTTTTAAATCCAATTTCTTTCAAACTCTTTCCAAATCTTTCCAACGGCTACTTGGGACTTATCTTAGCTATAAAAAGGCCTTGGGTGCTTCATTCAAGTCATCCAACTAAAAGAGAAAATTGATTTTAGTTGTTGTTGTTCTTAAGCTTTGAAAGTCTTAATCTCTTTTCTACTACAGTTTTTTTGAGCACCACTTGTTCTCTCTTTGATTGAGTTTATTGACCTTTTTGCTTTTTCTAAGCTTGATTAATTGTCAAAGCACTCTTCAAGAATGAGAGTTTCATCACTTAAATTTATTCTCTTGTAGAAGTTGGTCATGACAACAAACAGAGGTGTTCGATAACCAATTCTGATTTATGCTCGAGAGATCAACAATAGAAGCCATCCACATCCTAAGGCAGACGAAAGAGCAATACAGGGAGAGACAAAATGATCTTCATATAGTTTTCATTGATTTAGAGAAGGCATATGATAGAGTGCCAAGGGAGGTCCTTTAGAGAGTTTTGGACAGGAAAGGCATCCCTGTGCCATACATCCGAGCCATTAGAGATATGTATGAGGAGGCACAGACTATGATGCGTACAGTAGATGGGAAGGCAAATGCTTTCCCGATAACAGTTGGGGTACACCAAGGGTCTGCTTTGAGCCCCTATCTGTTCATTCTGGTTATGGACGAGCTCAATAGGCACATCCAGGGATGTGTACCTTGGTGCAAGCTTTTTGTAGATGACATAGTATTGATGGGGGAGTCGAGCGAAGAAATAAATGAGAAGCTGAAACTATGGAGACGGGTACTAGAGTCGAAGGGTTTACGACTAAGTAGAGCCAAGACAGAGCACATGGAACTCAAGTTCGATCCCTCTACCAAGCCTAGTCGGGAAGACGTCAAGATTGGATTTGAGTCCATATCGAAGAAGGAGAGGTTCAGGTACTTGGGGTCCATGATACAGCACAACGACGAAGTGGACGAGGATGTCAACAACCGGATTAAAGCAGGATGGCATAAGTGAAGGATGGCCTCCGTGGTACTTTGTGACAGAAAGTTCCCCTTGGAGCTAAAGGAAAGATACTACAAGACGGTTGTGTGGCCAGCCATGATGTTTGGGGTGGAGTGTAGGGCGATGAAACAACAACACACACAGAAGATGAAGGTGGCAGAGATGCGAATGCTGAGGTGAATGTGCGGGCACACAAGGAAGGATAGGATCAGAAATGACATCATAAGAGTCAAATTGGGCGTAGCCTCCATTGAAGATAAATTGAGAGAGCAACGTCTGAGGTGGTTCGGACATGTTAGTAGGAGACTGGACTACGCTCCAGTAATGAGATGCGAACAACCCCTTACTACACTAGGCAGAAGAGGTAAAGGCAGGCCAAAGAAGGGATGGCTTGAGACGATCTGACGAGACCTCACCCACCTAAACCTTAGAGAGGAGATGGCCTTAGATAGGGCCCAATGGAGGGCTAGCATAGGGGTAATAGATGCTCCGGTTGGAGTAGGGTAGTTTAGCTTACTAGTACTAGGCCTTGACATCCTCTTGGCACACGTAGCTGATACTTACTACTTGTCTACTTATCTTTATCTCTATCTCATGCTCTATTTCTATTCTCTATCTCTATCTTTATCTTTATTTTATCTGTTTATTTTGTGCCTGATGTGGCTTGCTTTGAGTTTGTTGTTTTGCTCGCCGTGTGTTTTGCCCTACTCATGCTTTGATGCTCTTATGTTGCCAGGTCTTTTGCTCTATACTGCGGATTAGTTCCTCAGGTTGGGGGTCCTCTAAAACAGCCTTTTTCAGGGTAGCCCCCTGAAAGGGGAAGGCTACGTACATCTACCCCCCAGACCCTGCTTATGCGGGAGCCCTTAGAGGCACTGGGTTTGTTGTTGTTGTTGTTGTAGTAAAATGTAAGAAAATCCTTTAATATAAATAAGCCCTTAGGAGAGAGAGATGTTTATGTTGAAAATTGTGCGTTATTCTTTTCTCTTTCCCCCTCAATTCCCTTCTATATTTTCTCCCATTTCTTCTAATATCCTCCCATTTCTTCTACTATCAAACTATAGCTATTAGACTTGTAAATGTTATACAAGCTCATTTATAGAGCTATACTTATATTAAATACGATACAATCTTCTTGATCGGTATTGATTGAGTTGTTTGATCTAATTGGAGTTGGTTCTTAAGTTTTAATTGGGTTTTGGAGCTTATATTGGTATTAATTTGGTCTGAATTGATTTGGATTATATCATTGTGTCATTTGAAATGGCGTGGATAAAACAACAATGTTATCCATGCCATTTGAAACGGCGTGGGTAATAGAAAAATTGTAACCCATGCCACTTTTGATGCCGTGGCTACTTTTTCTGATAAATTATATTATTTTGCTAAATATTTTTGATAATGTGTCATTTTACTATTTTTTTTAAAACTATACTATTTTGTTAAATTACTCAATAAATAGTGAGTGGGAATTTGTAAAAGTCACCTTGGGGTGCAATGAATGCCATGCTGTGTACCCATAATGTTAAATATATTCAACTTAAAATAAAGATGGACAGGGATTGCTAAAAGGAGGGTGTACAGGTACTCGTAGAAAGGAAAAGTAGAAAACACAAAATTAGCAAAAGAATTACTCTAAATTTATTTTCTAATTTCTTACAAAAAATTTTAAATATTTCTTTGACTTATTTGAAATTATTTATACTAGTTTTGTTCCCGTGCAATACACGGGAGATATTTACCGATCTTTGTATTTTTATATGTGTGATTTTTTGCCTTTAAATACCCTTTTTTTCTTGAACCGGCCATAGTAGTTCAAATTACAAAATTCCAAAAGTAGTAGTAATTGTTAAAGTTTTCAATCTAAAACATGACCAAATGTATTTTCTATTTCAAGTTTTTAATGGAAAATTTCGATAATGTAAATTGAATATTAATTTATACAATCTACAAATAATTTAGTTCAGCTAATGTAGAAAATTATGATCACAAAATACGATATCGAACAACCATCATCCGTACATCGCACAGGAAGAAACCTAGTACAAAAATATTAAGAAGTAAGGAGGATTTTGGAGGAAAAAGGAAAACAATAAAAAATTAGGATTGGGGCGAGAGAGAGAGAGAGAGAGAGAGAGAGAGAGAGGAGTTTATTTTAAAATTTTACTTTTTTTTCTTTTTTTTTTGGAGCACAGTTAGAAAATTTTCTAGTACTGTGATTTAAGTATTTGAAGGTTTAATGTATTAAATTTTTAGTTCTTTTAATTTTTGGTTTCTTGAGGTTTTTTTATGGACTAAATACAAAAAGTCTTAAATTGAAATTATTGGAGGTCTAACCGGTACCCTATTCTTGGATTATATAAGAAAAGTCTTAAATTAAAAATTTATTGCTTTAATTTTTCCTTTTTTATTTCTGGTTCTTGGGGTTTTTATTTATTTATTTATTTATAGAACCCTTTTTATTTTTTTATAAATTAAATACAAAAAATCTTAAATTAAAAATTTGTTTTCTTTTTTAATTTTGGGAACTTTAATGAATTAAGTTTTGTTGTATCTTAGTTTCGTTGTCTAATGTGTAGGATCTTATAAATCAAAGGCAAACTTTATATACTCACTGGATTAAAATAAATCATTCCTTGCAGTAGTCATGCGAAATGCCGTATTTCATGGACTGAATACGAAAACTCTTAAACTTATTTTTTGTATTTTTTTGGTTCTTGGAGGTCTAACCCGCTCCCTGTTCTCGGGTTATATAAGAAAAGTCTTAAAATAAAAATTTATTGCTTTATGCACGGATATACGTTCGGCATAGTGTGCTAGGATTCTTATCAAAATAACCCAACTATAACATTTCTACCAAAAAATAATCAAGCTCTAAACATTTGATTTTAAAAGATACTGAATTGGTGGTTCAGTGTGGCACGTGGTATGACGTTCTGGTTTATTTCGGTAGAAAAGTTAAAGTTGGATTATTTTTCGGTTAGGAAATAAAGTTGGATAATTTTGATTGAAAAGTTAGAGCGGGGTAATTTTTTGACTAAGAGATATTGGAATAGCAATGGAGTGGTTGAAAGCCGTGTGTAGCCACCCCGTTTGGGGCCGGTACGGGTATAAGTGGGGACCCACCCTACCTTGCTCCATACCTGCCGCGCTTTATTTTGTATATAGTTAATCTTCAAATTAAAAAACAAAAACATGTTTAAGTTCAATAATCATAATTATTTATCAATGTTATAAAAGAAATTTTTTGTTTTAAAAAACAGTATTAAGTAACTAATAGTAGCGGATATAGATAATCGTTTTATACGCAAATTAAGGAGGTACGTGGCAGGTATAAGTGAGGACCCGCCCCACCACGCTACATACTCGCCCCACCCGACCTCATATCCACTATACCCGATTCATTTTGTACATAGTGAACCTTGAAAATAAAAAATAATTGTTTAAATTCAATAATCTAATTATTTATCAATGTTATAAAAAATAATTTGTTTTTAAAAAAGGTATTAAATAACTAATATAAGCGGATATAGATAATCGTTTTGTACGCACATTAGGGCAATGGGGCGGGTACGGGTATTAGATTTGGGTGGCGGGTACAGGTATGGAGGAGGCACCCTGTACCCGCCCTGCCCCATTGCCATCCCTTTGATACGTTGAGATATTGTTGCGCTACTTTTAGATTAATTATTGTCGGGTATCCGCTTTATACCCGTAGCAGGTAATGAGGCGGGTACGGGTATAGGATTTGGGTGTTAGGTACGGTTAGTTTTGTTGTCTAATTAAAAAAATACGTCTTTAAATTCAATAATCTAAATTATTTACTAATGTTATAAAAAATTAATTTGTTTTTAAAAAGAGTATCAAATAACTAATATAATCAGGTATAGACAATCGTTTTGTATGCACATTAGAGTAATAGAGCGGGTACGGGTATAGGTTTTGGGTGGTGGGTACGGGTATGGAGGAGGCATGCCGTACCCGCTCCGCTCCATTGCCATCCCTTTGATACGTTGAGATATAGTTGGGCCCGACCACGCTCCACACCCGCCCCGCCCTGCCCCACCTCATACCCACCATATCCGGTTCATTTTTTACATAGTTAACCTTGAAATTAAAAAAATTTAAATTCAATAATCAAAATTATTTACCAATGTTAAAAAAATAATTTGTTTTTAAAAATAGTATTAAATAACTAACATGAACGGGTATAGACAATGGTTTTGTACGCACATTAAAGTAATAGGGTTAAAAAAAATAATTTATTTTTAAAAATAGTATTAAATAACTAACATGAGCGGGTATAGACAATGATTTTGTACGCACATTAAAGTAATAGGGCTAAAAGAAACAATTTGTTTTTAAAAACAGTATTAAATAACTGATAAGAACGGGTATAAATAATCGTTCTGTACCCACATTAAGGAGGTATGGGGCAGGTAATGGATAGCTGCGGGCAATGAGGCGGGTAGGGGTACGGGTCTGTACCGGCCCCGCCTCGTCCCATTGCCATCCCTTTGATACATTGAGATATAGTTGGGTTACTTTTAAATTAATGATTGTTGTTTAATTTACAAATAAATAACAATTATTGTTGTTTAATATACAAATACAAATTAATTGCGTAACCAAATTATATATACAATACAAATACAAATACAAATTAAAAGGAAAAAAAGAAAAAAAGATTGGGAGTGAGGAGGGCATTTAAAAGAAAAATAAGAAAAAGGAAAAATGTAAGAAAAAAGGATTGGGGATGGAGAGGGTATTTAGGGGGTGTAACTTTTAAAAAGAAAATAAAAAAAGGAAAAATATAAGAAAAAAGAATTGGGAGTTAGGGGGCTTTTTAGGGGGGAGGGGAACTCCACAACTATATATAGTAAGATTTGCACCTCTTCAATTTGTGACAATTAAAAACTAGAGTTTGAAAATATTTTTTTTTCTCATTTAGGATTTTTTTCAATTTTCATTAAAATAATGTAAATATGAAAACAAAAAAATAAACTAAAAAAATAGTTCAAAACCTTATTTTTATTTTTTTAAAGTAAAAAAAAAAAAAAAAAAATACCAAACGCTTGATAGAATATAATCCAAGGCTCGATTTTCAAGTCCTTTTGGGCGGAGGGAAAAGGGTTTCTGTTTTAGCGTTTTGTTTTTGAGGGAAAAACCGAATCAAGCTGAGCCTCAACTCCATCAACGCCCATACAATACAAATACAATACCTCCCTCTTTCTGCGAGAGAGAGAGAGAGAGAGAGATTGATTTTGGATTCTGCGTTGAATTGGTGTCCATTGTTCAATTCCGAAGCAGAAAAGAGTCATCAAGCGGATCTTCATTCCCCAATCCTCTCTCTCCTCCATCTCTACGGTGCGCTCGCTCCCTAATTTTTTTCCCTCTATTATCTTTCTGATTCCGTTCTAAATTCGATTTTTTTTTTTTTTTTGCAATTTGTAGAGATCAATGTTCTTAAATTAAGATTCAATTACGCGAAGCCCTATGTTTCTAGGGTTGTCTAATCGTTGTTTCACTATTCTTCTCGATTGCGTTTTTCATCTGGTAAATTTCTGCTGTGATTTAATTCCCTTTTTTTACCCCCCTGTATCATCATTTAGTGCTCGTTTGGCTTGAACTTATTGAAAAAGACGTGTTTTCTCCACAGCAAAGTCAATTTTACTAAATTTTTATGGATGGTTAAACATGTTATAAAATAAAAATAAATTTACTATGTAACTTACTAAGAAAACAATTACAAGGTTGTGTTTGGTGGAATTGAAATTACAATAGAATTGGAATATCTTAATTAATTGTCTCGAATTTTAGGTTAATAGAGTTGAATCATTCTGGTTTTAGGTCAACCTGAGTTGGTTTTGGTCGGACTGGATCATTTCTAGTTTTGGTGATGTCGAGTTTCGGGTCAACTCGGTTCAGATTTTAGTTGGGTCGAATCATATCATGCCCAATTCGTCTCGAATTTTGGTTAAATTAGGCGTGTTTATTTCTAGATTTGCGTTAGACGGGACGAGTTTCAATTCGGTAGGTGATTTTGGGATTGAGTTATTTTGGTTTCCGGGGGGAGGGGGTCACATAGGAATCCATGTTGATGATGGAGTGGATGAATTTTGGTTTCAGGCCGCGTCATTTCAAGTCTTGGTTACCTAAAGTTGTGTCAAATTTAGATAGGACTGAGTTCATGTATTTTCAGTTTGAGTATCTAAGTTTTGGCTCAACTAGGTTGGGTTATTTTAGGTTTGTGGTCAAGTCAATCGACTTACATTGAAGTCGAGTCTGAGTTAGTTAGAGTCATTTTTTATTTGAGTTATCTAGGTTTTTGGGTATATTGAGTTGGGCCCATTTCCAACTTTAAGCTAGATTGGTTTAGGTTTAGAAAGTCAAGTTAAGTTAGGTCAATTCCAATTCCAGTCATTTTGAGTTTCAGGGCAAATTTAGGTTGGGTAGGGTGTTTCGATTCAAAGTCATCTTGGAACTCAGGTCAATTGAGTCGGATAATTTGGATTCCAAGTCAGTAGAGTTAATATGTAATTACAATTTCTTTCCCGTCACTTCTAAAAAGTAATGTCCGATTTTTGGTTAAACTATACTTTCATGGCATTCGCTAGTGAAATTATAATTCCAATTATAGCAGATGAACCAAATAATAGAATTGGAATTCTGACCCGAATTTCAATTTGAACATCAATTTTAGATTCCGATTCAAATGTCAATCGTGATCTAATATATATTTTTTGAAGTAGGATTAAAATTTCGTAATTTAAAAACATTAGAGTTTTAAAAAATAATAGTAAATATAAGTTAAAAGATAATTCTGGGTTCAATTAAAAAAAAAAAAAATTAATTATCAGGTTAAACAGACCCTTATACATATAATATGATTCCAGGCAATTGGGAGGAAATTGCCTTGAAGTGGAATCTGGGTTTCCCTTTTTCTGTTTTGCAGTTTTGGGCCTACTGTGGAGTATGAATGAATGGGGAACATTCACATGATTCATGAATGGGTGGCCTCTTTGTTGCTAACCTTATCTTTATGGCGTCTTCAACATTTCTGTTTTTCTCAAAAAACTGAAAGAAAATAAATTCCTGTCCTTTATATCATCTTTTTATAGCTAAGCGAGTTTATGGATAAACAAAATCCAACTTATGCCTTAGCGTGTCAATCTTGACAATATTTTAATCACTACAAAATGCCTCTCATTGCCCTTTCATAGTAATTTCGTAATTGAAACCATGAATACATAATTGAATTATGTAAATTGAAAGTATGATATCTCATTTTATTTAATAGATATGACAAGACAATTAACAAAATAGTGTTTTGTTGTTGAGGTGGGCATGTGCCATATATTAGTTCTTCGGATTTTCTTTTTTGAATTCAAAAGTCAGAATTAGAAATGTGAATTGAATAGTCTTTTGTATAAGTTTTAATTGTAAAGAAAAATATTCAAGAAAATTACTTTAGTCAACAAGTTCAATATTAATGCATGGTGGCCCAAAAAAGTAAGGGAAAATTCAATACAAGTACCACGTGATTTGGTAATATCTTTTTCAGGTCTTCTAAGGTTTTAAAATACTAATAAGGTACTTTGAGTTTTGGTAACTTTTTTTTTTCGAGTACTATTTTCATAACTCTATCAGCATTCAGTTAGTTTATGCTGATGTGATAATAAACAAAGAAAATACTTAAAATATAATTAATAAAAGGTAAAAGGTTTGTGATATTTTTTATTGTTTAAATTATTTTAAAAGATTGCTTAATTTTGTAAAGTTATTTAAAATATAAATAACCTTTTACCTTTATTAATTACTTAGAATTTTTGATGTCATGTTAATTAAACAAACAAAATTCTAACGTAGTTATAAAAATGGTACAAAAAAAAAAAATATATATATATATATAGAAAGTTGAATAAATTATCAAAGTGGCAGTATTTGCAAAAATAATTATCGAAATGGCATAGTTGGAAAAATATTTACCAAAATGACACACTTTACTGTAGCATCAATAGGAAACGCCGTTTGAAACGGCGTTCGTTGAGCAGTATTTGTCGTCGCCTTTCGGACGCCGTTTCAGACGGCGTCCGTACAGTAATTTAATTTTTTTTTTTTGTTTACTCAACATACTCCATTTGAAACGGAGTATGTTGAGTAAATTTTTTTTGCTTACTCCACATACTCCATTTGAAACGGAGTATGTTGAGTAAATTTTTTTTGGCTTACTCAACATACTCCATTTGAAACGGAGTACGTTGAGTAATTTTATTACTACATTAAAATTATTGTATTTTAAAAAAGAAAGGTTGTTTCCTAGTGCCCCAAGACTCTACATAGGTGGATAAAGGCTAGCACTCTCATTCGCAGTAACCCTCAGAACCGTTACCAACCGTTTAAAATGGAGTACGTTGAGTACGTTAAGTGGATGTACGCAGCCTTCTCTCTTCAGGGTGCTACCCTGAAGAGAGACTGTTTCCGAGTACCCCAGACCTTGCATAGGTGGGTGAAAAGATATCAGGTTCTGAGGGTTACTGCGAATGAGAGTGCTAGCCTTTATCCACCTATGTAGAGTCTTGGGGCACTAGGAAACAACCTTTCTTTTTTAAAATACAATAATTTTAATGTAGTAATAAAATTACTCAACGTACTCCGTTTCAAATGGAGTATGTAGAGTAAGCCAAAAAAAATTTACTCAACATACTCTGTTTCAAATGGAGTATGTTGAGTAAACAAAAAAAAAAAAAAAAATTACTGTACGGACGCCGTCTGAAACGGCGTCCGAAAGGCGACGACAAATATTGCTCAACGAGCGCCATTTCAAACGGCGTTTTCTATTGATGCTATAGTAAAGTGTACCATTTTGGTAAATATTTTTCCAACTATGCCATTTTAGTAATTATTTTTGTAAATGGTGGCACTTTGGTAATTGGTTCTAGAAAGTTTAGAGTACATGGACAAAATTTTAAAATCTGACACCTGGAAAACACATTGCAAATACGTATATTAAATACTTAAAATAGACAGTTGTTTCCGTCCACGTCATTGATCTTTTTTGCTTTTACTTGTGGATTTCATTTCCATGTGTTGATAACGTGTCTGTTTTTTGTGTGAACGTGCCAGGAAGGCCCTTTCGCCCGCGTTTGAGGACAGGTTTTCGGTGTTGGCGTCAACATAAGGAGGATCGGGCTGTCAACTTGTATTGGGTGGCAGCCTGATTTTCTTCAGAGGAGACTGAGTCAAAGCAAGTCTATTTTTCAACAGGTGAAAAATCAACATCTTTTGTATATTCTCACCCTTTTTGACCTTTGATTTTGCGTCCTTCCTTCGACTCCCCTCTATTTTGATTCCAAGTCTTGCTGAGAATCTGATGCCATTGAAAATATTCCTTTGATGGGATCACTTAAGTTCTATTATTTTAGGATGAGCCGATGGTAATTTGGGATTACAACCTCAATTTTGTATATATGTACACATGTTTGTATTTTTTTGTTCAAAAAGGGTATTTACATGTAATTGTTAATAATATGGTGAAATGCATATTTTTTCGTTCTATTATTTAATTCCCGTATCATATTTTACTAACAGGGATTATAACTACCATGTTCTCCTGTTATCTGCAGGTTTGACTCTTATAGTCTCCTAGGTTTGCTGGTTGGGTCACTTCCGTTGGAGTTTGTCTTTAAGATCGATTGTTTGACACTGTTTATGAGAGATTTTGAGCTTGTTGGCAATGATGGGTTCCATGTCTGGGATCCTTCAACGGCCTCTTGTTGCAGCTGCCGCTGTTGCAATTGCATCTGTGTCATCTGATCTTCGTGACAAGCTACCACACTCCAAATCATCTGATCCTCGTTTTGCTTCAGAGACATTGAATTCTAAGTCCCCTGATTCATCACCACATTTGGAGTTTTCATGGGTGTCTCACATCTCTGTCTCTAAACTCGCACGTTTGTCTTTTGTGACTAAAACTAGAGTGCCAGTACCCCACATCAACCCAAGTTCTAGCTGCAGTTTTGTATTAAACTCCTTCAATTCGTCTTTTGCTTGTTCTCCTGTTTTACTTAACGTGTACCAGTCCGCAGAATTGGCAAAAGCCCCAAATCCAAAAATATATTCCAGTACTATCCCGTCTTGTTGTCCAGAAGACTTGTGCGTTTGGCATTTGCCCGATCCCATCGCCATTGATGTTGTTGGAAGTTCAGAATGTTTGTCTGCAAAATCAAAAACGGTGGTGGTTTTGCTTGGATGGCTGGGAGCGAAGCAGAAGCATTTGAATAAATATGCAGAGTGGTACACTTCAAGGGGTTTCCTTGCCATTACGTTCACATTCCCAATGTCTGAGATCCTCAGTTACCAGGTCGGGGGGAAAGCTGAGCAGGATGTTGAGTTGCTTGTCAACCATCTGGCTGATTGGATAGAAGAGGAGCACGGAAAGAACCTTGTTTTTCACACCTTCAGCAACACCGGATGGTTAACGTAAGTCCTTGCTCCCTCTCTGCTTGCTTTATATGTTTCCTAGTCGATAATCTTGCTAGTTTTCTGTGAACGTGGCACTTACTGTTTCTCTGAAATTGGAGTGCTTAGGCAAGAATAATATTAGGATGAGTGGCTTTCCTATTCCCCTTTCAAATTAGGAAAATGCTTGCTACGTGTAAGGTGCTTATTGTTTTGTTCTTGTCTCTTTCCATAGATATGGTGTTATCCTAGAGAAGTTTCAGAAACAGGATCCTTCATTGCTTGGTCGAATCAGAGGTTGTATTGTAGACTCTGCACCAGTAGCAGCACCAGACCCACAGGTGATTTGCATGTGTTGTTATACTCTATCCTTGAACATCAAAACATATCCTGTTTCTTTTCTAAAATATGATTTACATTGGTCGATTCGTCTTATGATTGCGTTTTATTCGATGCCATTCTGACTCTTCAGATGAGTGGTTGGATTTGGTATAGTTGTTAGGCTACTGGCCCCTAAGCATGAAGTCTTGGGTTCGAAGCTCATATCCCTTCCCTTACGGATGTGTGTTGTACCTTCTTACTATTATAAAAAAAATCTTAGTTTGAAGATGTGCAATTGTGGGATCATTTAGTTTCTGGTGGTTGTATGATGTTCATGGAATAATTGTTTGTCACTTATGTCCATAATGCATTTCTGCTGAAAATCTTGATTTTTCTACTTTGATTAGCTGGGTGCTCGTTTGCTATTGTTTGTGACAGGAAATCTTTGTGTTTAGGCTTAATGCTTGTTTCATCTAACTCTGTATGATTATTGGAGCTTGTTTAATAAAAAGGCATGTTTAGGTTGCATAAAAACAGACATTGTTTCCTAAAAATTTAAAATTGTTGATCCCACCTAGCAAGGAAAACGCTTAGAGTTAGCTGTATTTAACTATGTGAAATATGATTCACACTGACGCGTCCTTTTTGACGAATCATGATCCCAATGTCTTACTTTGTTTATCTCAAAATCAACTAAGCCAATTGATAGGTCATACAAACCGTAGTTGCATGAAGCAGAAGCAGGAGGGAAAACGGGAGCGGGAATGGGAGCAGGTAGTCATAAAATTTTTTGAGCTGGGAGCATGAAGAGAACACATGTATTATTGTCTTAGATATACAAGAAAAAATAATAAAATGTCATTAATTGAGCCATTAAAGCTTAAATATCAAGACAAAGCCAATGTTAAGCAATGGCCCAAAAAAAAAAAAAAAAAAAAAAAAAAAAAGAGTATTTCAATGTATAAGATCAAGAAAATTGACTCCAACATGTTCATAGAGTTCATCATTTTTTAAATCAAGTGATATAGTTAGTCAAAAATCATCTAATAAATATCTTCTTATCAAAATGATTTCATTATTGTTTGAATCGTGTTTCTTTTGAATTTGATGTGTTTTGGAAATGCAAACATGACTCAGAAATGCCATATTGTGTTTCTAAGCGTGAAACGTTAGCAATTTAAGAGTTTTCTGCAACTATGAGACAAATTGCTCTTCCTTAGAGTATGATATGTTCCTTCCACACTTAGCATCAACCCTTTTCAAAACTTCCAACCATATGATCCAATTTAATATATCCATGCATGTCACTGATGAGCCAACACATCGATCTATTTCATGCAGGTTTGGGCTTCAGGCTTTTCTGCCGCTTTCCTAAAGAAGCAGAGTGTTGCCACGAAAGGATCGCCCACCATACATGACTCCGCTAACGTGGCGCCTGCTGGTGCAAAACTAGTTGTGGAGCAAAAACCTGCGGTAACAGAGGCTGCCTTGCTTGTAGTTCTGGAGAAGTTCTTTCAAGTCATTTTGAACCTGCCTTCAGTAAACAGGTAATATAGTGTCTACTTGTTCTTGCTCTTCTGTTCTTCCTTGTTTTGGATGAACATTTTAATCGTTTATTCATTTGGAAAGCACATGCTTGTAGAAAGTCCAAGTTTTCTTGTATAGGGAATCATATTCTATGATGCTGGATGCATTATTTAATCTATGTAGCCCATACCCGCTGAAAAAAGGCTTTAGCTTGTTCTTATTGACACGTTCTATAATTCTAAAGCATTGCGTTGTTTTAAATCATGGAATGATTGGCCTCCATAATGCACGTGTATTGTGGTGTTTATAAAAACACGCTTATTAATGTGTTTACATATTAAAAGAATGTCAAAGCGTGTCAACATTCTAATATTTGGAAACATAAAACTTAAGAACTGTTTGAAAAGAAGATGATATTCAAACAAAGCAACAACGAAGATGAGCAAACAGAAAGATCTTACAAACGTTGATACCGCACCGTGGTAAAGACCACTGACCTAAAAGACTATTTCACCGCTGCTCGGGTGCACACAATATTATTGGCGGCTGTCCTCCAGGATTAACGCAATATGACTCTTAAGGTGCACTTGTCAATCGCCGGGTAGGATTGCCACTAGAACTTTACCCAAAGGATGTGAAAGGAGAAGTGAGAGAAGGAGAGAAAAAAGAGTTTGTGTTGCTTGATGCTGAAAACACTCAGCCGAGGGTGATATATATAGGGGTTGAGATGACTGTCGGGAAGAGGTTTCTCAATCCCCAACAATCATCTCCCTTAAAGATGCATAGTTGCTGCACTGGGAAGAGAAAGAGCAGTAAGGTTGGCATGGAGAAGAGTTAAGAGGGCAACTTGGGGAAGGGAAAACATTGAAGGGTTCACCTTTTTGCAAAAAATAAAAGTATCCGTTAGAAAAAGGAACCCTAGCCCTAGCCCGAGCATGGCGCTGCGCCCTCGCTCGTTTCCTATCGTTCTCTCACCTTTAATTCAAGATGATAAAAAAAGCTTCATTATTTAAAGTGAAAACCCCTTAGCAAATTTTCTTATTTGAGATAAGCTCCCAAGAACAAATTGGTTTTAGAAAATATTTGCTTGTGTCATTTTGAAACAAAAAAACAACTTAATTATGCTCCTTGAAAAATCTAATGCCATTAGCATGGCCAACTCCATACTGTCTATGTCACCTTGTCTCCACCACCACATAGTGTGACTGATCTTATATTACTCTCCTGGTTTTAAGCATTCATGTTGAAATTCATCATTAAAAATTGAAACGGTCATTTATCATGAAAAACTTCAAATGTATCAATAACTGAAACTAATGTTTCCGACTTAGTGCATGGTTTTGAAAGACGACAATAATGTTGTGGCTGTGTGCTTACCATTTTTTTGTGTTTAATTGCAGGAGGCTATCTGATGTGGTAGGATTACTATCAAGTCGACAACCGGGATGCCCTCAGCTGTACATGTACAGCACAGCGGACCGTGTGATTCCTGCAGAGTCAGTAGAAACATTCATAGGAGAGCAACGCAAGTGCGGGCGCACGGTCAGGGCTTGCAACTTCATTTCCACTCCGCATGTTGACCATTTCCGTAATCACCCTTCCCTCTACTCCTATCAGCTTTCCTTGTTCTTGGACGAATGTGTGCTTCCCTCCTCTTGCAAACATCCTTCTCCTCCTCCACCTTCTTACTTGCAATTGGACTAAGCCAAATTCCATGTAAAGGATCCTCCTCCTCAAAAAAGGAAAAAAAATCGTGCGTATTAGATGTACACTATCTTACCTCACTGTTGGGAACCTTTAGTCCCATCGGCCTCTTAAAAAAAAAAAAAAAAAAATCTTATTCTTATGTTTATGGAAAGGCTATTTGCTAATTCTTTTGCTCGGAAGGATCTACTTTTTAACAAAAAAATGCGCTGACCTAATTCATTTCAAATTTTTTTTTTTTTTTTTTTTTTTTTTTGTGTTCCCAAGTGATATACAAGTTCTTTTTCTTCGAATATTGAATGTGGAAGGGAGCATATTGTCCCTTTTGCCCTGTTGTACTCGAAAATTCCTTACAGTTGAACAAGTTACACAATTGTATAAAAACGATTGATTGAAAATTGAGTATATTTCATCAAAATTTCATTGTTTCATATGCTATATTGTATGAACATGCATAGGCACTGTTGTAGCACTCTTGTCTGTACCAATTCTGAGTTGATAGTTTGACGTCGGGAGAGCTGTTTCAGGCTTGTCCCTGGTCGGCATGCGGTGACTCGCTCTTGCTGTGAGAGTAGCTTGAGCAGTCTAGTGGCAACCGTTGGGTTCAGGATTGGGAATCCTGCATTCCTAACCGTTAAGAGTCAATCCTGTTTCTTTTGAAATTCTGGATCCTTTTCCCCGACTGTGTACGATGTGCAAGTATTTATTTATTTATTTAATTACCAGAAATGATGTGCAAGTATGGAGAGAAATTATTATCAAGCTCATCTAGCATTATTTTATATTTTGAACCTTGGGAAATTGTTACTTAAGTACGGTTAGAATTAACCATTTATCACCTAGATAATCTGACGTTGTAATAAATATAATGTGATATATTGAGATTTAAAAATTATATCACTCAGGTACCTTAAAGTACTAACATTTCATTAATCAAGTACATACTACCAAAATTTGGGAGATTTTTGTTGGCCAATTATAAGTGGAAACACAATGTAGACAATAAATAAGTATCTTTATTATAATTTGATGATTTTTTTACTGAAAAATGCTGATGTTACAAATGATTTCAATAGTATATGGGTAGTTGAAAAAAATTTTGTGAATTTTTGTCCCAAAACGGCATACCTTTTTGTATTTGAGACTTTACTTAATGTCCCTGCACGAGAGTGGAAGTTTGTCAATCAAAGATGACACAACGATAGTATCGTCCATATTCATGCTATGTTGTTTAAAGTTATTTCCCAAACCCTGCGAAAGCGGGAACCATTGAGGCACTGGGTTGTTGTTGTTGTTTAAAGTTATTTAAAATTCTTTCAATTTCATGGAATTGCTCCATGACTGGACGTTTGTTAACCATCTTGTAATTATTAAACTGACTAACTAAAAATTTCTTACTTGTGGGCATCCTCAGCCATGTAGCGTGCCTCTAGAGCGTCCCACAATTCCTTTGCGGTAGGCACGTTGGAGTAGATGTCAAAGAGGGCATTTGTCATTCCGTTCAGTATGTGCCCTCTACAGATGTAATCATCATTCTCCCATTTCAACCGGGCTCGTTGCTGGGCCAGCGTCTCCTCCTCCCCAGTAGCGGGTGCAGGGAATGGTGTATTCAGAACATACACCACATTCAGGGTAGTGATCATGAAGTGCATCTTCCTCTACCATCGGCGAAAATTACCGCCATCAAAACGGTCAACTTCACGAAATTGGCTGTCATTTCTCTCAATGGTAAAGCCATACCAAACAAAGATCACAAATTGAAATTAAGTCTTAAGATTGTTGGTGCAAACACTTGCAAAACTCGCAAGAACGGGTAACCAAAAAATCTTTGGTGTCGAGGCCATGTAATCACTTTCCTTAAGACTTATTTCAGCGTAAGAAATAGTCTCGGTGATACAACGACAACCAAAACGATGAAGTGAAAGTACATAAGAAGAGAGATAGAAGTGTAGAATGAAGTTTTGTCAAAGAACTTTCAACACCTTTTAATCAATCTCTTAAGCAAAGTTTTTTCAATCTCTTATGATTTGATTCAAATACATTCAAATTTGATCAAAAGGGAAATATATATGTTAATAATAGAGAGAAATGTCCCTTGAAAACACCCCAAAAAGAGGCACCAAAAACCGAAAAAACTGGGCAATAAAACTATCAAACCGCCTTGTGTGTCGAAGCTTTGTGTCGACACACAGGGTTGTGTGTCGATACACACATCGACATATAGGGGACTGTAAGTCTATGTGTCGACACAGAGCTTTGCTCCGTGCACTTCTGTAAAGTTGTGTGTCGACACACGAGCTCTCTGTGTCGACACATAGCTACTATGTTTTGGTTTTGTAAGTTTGTATGTCGACACACATTCTATACAAGTAAAAAACACTTCAAACAATATTGAGACAGATCTCAAATACTTCATTAATAATTCTTATTTTGAAAATACATCAATAATATATAAAATCTTCTGAGATATTTTTATTTAAAACACCAAGGAAGACCAAAGCTTTGAAAAGTAGCTACTTCTCTAATTAAATTCGCATTGATATCGATGTTCTCATCATCCATCAAAATATATTTATAAAATTCCTAGTAAATAACATATTTTATCAATATACATAATAACAGAAAAGTAATTTTAAATAATAGATCCGAACTTTTCATTATATGAGTTAACTGTAAAATTATTGGTCGGTTATTTGCATGGATAACTCAACAATTGATACAATTATAGGATAAGAGACTAAGTTTTAAAGTTAGTAAGGATAGACAAGAAAATTTAAACTTATCTTCTTATGAAATAATAATATATTAGACTAAAAGTTTTTCGTGCACAAGACTAAATTACATATACGCTCAAATATTTGACCAAAAAAAGTACACTCGAGTAAAAACATTAATATTATATGAAAATATTTTTTTTATCTTATACACAATATATTATTCTGATAAAAAAAAAAAAAAAATCTAATATTATACACTAAAATATTACTAAAATATCATTATAATTTTTCTATGCATATTAGGGGTGTTCATGGGTTGGGTAATACCCAAGACCCACCCAACCCACATCAATTGGGTTGGGTTGGGTTGGGTACATTTTTAATATTGGGTCTAGTGTGTCCAGCATGCTTTGTACCCATGGGTATCGGGTATAGTTCTCGGTTAGCCATGGGTCGGCATTTATTATCTTGGAGCATTTCCAAATGAGTCTAAATCAAAATTAAATGAGCCTAAATGAGGCGAAGATATCTTGGATATTTTAAGGTTTGACTATTTATTATTATAGGTACCCTAGACATTTCAATATATAAGTGGGATACTTTGATGTTTGACTATTGTTTAGGTCTCCGATGCCTCTTTATATAAGTAAGATAACTTATGGTTTGACTATTTTTTACTTAAGTACTTCACGTTTCAATATATAAGTAGGATACCAGAGATTTGACTATTTATCACTTAGGTATTCTGAAGTTCTAATATATAAGTGGGATACCTTAAGGTTTAAACTTCTATCAATTATGTGCTTAGATATTTTAAAATTTTATCAATCCTGTATCCTTCTAAAATTTGATAGATATTTACTGAAAATGTTAAATTAGAATATGACTTTAATAATATATAAGTATTTTCATTATAATTTGGTTATTTTGACAAAAAATGTTGACACGACATATGACTTCGGCAACATATGTGAGTAATTTACACGACAATCTGGTGAGTATTTTATCATAATTCGTTAAATTTTGATATGACTTTTATATTATCTTTGCATAAAATTATTTAGATTTTTAAAAGATCTCATCAAATTTCAACATGGGGTATCTCGGTAATAAAATATTAAAACTTAGGCTACTTCAATTGTATTGTATATAGTTGAAATAGAGTACCTATATAATAAATGTTAAAATCTCTAAGTACCTAACTGATTATATGTATATACACTCATGCGGATGATTTAAATTACAACAATCCTAACATATTATCATTCAAATCAATAAATGATAATTGGATCCCCTTCTTAGTTTTGTTATTGATTTTTTACCTTAAACTCGAAATTAGAATGAGTTAAAATTGGAACTTAGATTAATATTTATGCATTAACTAAACATGGGCCGACCCAACCCAACCCAGAACCATCATCCTATCACTTGGTGGGTATGGATTGGGTATGGGTCAAATGTTGGATGGGTCATGTTGGTTATCCAATCCACGCGCACCCCTAATGCATATAGCCCACCATCACGACAGCATAGAGCCGCCGGTGCATGCAATTGAAAGACTCACATTCATTTCTGATTTCAATTTTTGAAAAATCCAAACCAGTGAAAATATGATTTATTCATTTTTTGATTTTCTTATTTCAAATTTTAGTGAAACCGTTTAAAATATATTAATGAAAATGCAACATAAGAAAAATGTTCATTCCATTATAGATTTTAAGCATTTAACGCCTAGATATATAATATTTTAATCTATACAACGCGATACCTTAATGTTTGAATATTTTTCACCTAGGTATTTTATGTTGAAATTTGATAAATTTTTGTAAGAAGTAGTTTTAGACAAAAAATGCTAATTTATTATGTGATTATAATAATATACACACATCTTCGACACATAGGGCGGTTTGACAATTTTATTGCCCTTTTTTTTTCCGTTTTTGGCACCTTTTTTAGGGGCGTTTTTAGGGGATGTTTCTCTTTATTATTAACATATATATTTCCCTTTTGATTATATTTGAATGTACTTGAATCAAATCATAAGAGATTGAAAGAACTTTGTTTAAGAGATTGATTAAAAGGTGTTGAAAGTTCTTTGAAAAAACTTCATTTTCATTCATTTCTTCTATCTCTCCTCTTACACACTTCCACTTCATCGTTTTGGTTGTCGTTGTATCCCCGAGACTATTTCCTACGCTAAAATAAGTCTTAAGGAAAGTGATTACACGGCCTTGATACCAGAGATCTTTTGGTTACCCGTTCTTACAAGTTTTGCAAGTGTTTGCACCAACAATCTTAAGACTTAATTTCAATTTGTGATCTTTGTTTTGGTACGGTTTCATCACTGAGAGAAATGACAGCCAATTTCGTGAAGTTGGATTGTTTTGATGGTGGTAATTTCTGCCGATGGCAGAGGTAGATGCACTTCTTGATCACTACCCTGAATATGGTGTATGTTCTGAATACACCATTCCATGCACCTGCCACTGAGGAGGAGGAGACGCCCCGGTTGAAATGGGAGAATGATGATTACATCTGTAGAGGGCACATATTGAACGGAATGACGGATGCCCTCCTTGACATCTACACCAACGTGCCTACTGCAAAGGAATTGCGGGACGCTCTAGAGGCACGCTACATGGCTGAGGATGCCACAAGTAAAAATTTTTTAGTTAATTTAATAATTACAAGATGGTTGATGAATTTCCGGTCATGGAGCAATTCCATGAAATTGAAAGAATTTTAAATAACTTTAAATAACATAGCATGAATATGGACGACACCATCATGGTGTCTTTTTTGATTGACAAACTTCGGCCCTCGTGGAGAGACATTAAGAAAAGTCTCAAACACAAGAAGGAAGATATGTCAATAGAAGATTTGGTTAACCACTTGCGTATTGAGGTAGGTTACAGGTTACAGGTTATAGGATGACAACAAAGATCGCCCCGGTGACATTGGAAAAATCAATATCATAGAAGAAGGCCAATCTAGCAAGGGAACCAAGAGAACCAGATGCTTCCAAAAGAAACGAAAAGACAAGAAATCCAAACTGGTCTGTTGGGAGTGTCAGAAGCCCGGTCACCTTAGGAGGGACTATTTTCACCTAAAGAACAAGAAAGCTAAGGGGCTTGATCATCGTAACAAAAATTCGAACGATAAGTTCGTAGCGATGATATCGGAGATCAACCTAGTCGAGAGTGATGACTCCTGGTAGGTTGACTCGAGGGTCACAAAACATGTTTGTAAAGACGAGGGGTTCTTCAAAGTTTTAGAACCCATAGACAACGGAACTGTGTTGTTTATGGGCAATGGAGGGAGTTTACCTGTTAAGGGCAAGTGAAAAGTAAGTCAACTTTTCCCTTTGGGAAAACCCTTACCCTAACCGATGTATGCTATGCCTCGGATGTTAAGAAGAACCTTGTTTCTGGTGGCCTACTAAATAGGTTTGGGTTCAAGTTGGTCTTCGAGGCCGACAAGGTTGTTTTTTCGAAGAGGGGAGTCTTTGTTGGTAAGGGATACCTGTGTAATGGGATGTTTAAATTAAATGTTGATAATAAAATTGCTAGTTCGGTTTATATGCTTGACTCTTCATATTTATGGCATCAAAGATTAAGGCATGTGAATTTTTGTAGGATGCATGAAATGGTTAATTCGTCATTGATACCACATATTGATAAAGTGGATGATAAATGTAAAACGTGTATGTTAATGAAAATAACGAAGTTACCATTTCCATCAATTCAAAGAGAACGAACTTTCTTGACTGACTACATAGCGATTTGTGTGATTTTAAAAGTACTCGCACCATAGGAGGAAAAAGATACTTTATAACTTTCATTGATGATTGTTTATGTGTATCTAATCAACCATAATGATGAGTCACTAGAGAGATTTAAGGAATATAAAGTCGAACCCAAACTACATTGTGAGACCTTCCTCAAACGGCTTAGATCGGACCGTGGTGAGGAATACTATGATCCCAAGTATTTTGAAACCATGGGTATAGTGCATGAGGTCACAACACCTTATACGCCATAGCAAAATGGCGTAGCTGAGAGGAAAAACCAAACTCTAACTTAAATGGTTAATTCTATGTTATCTTATTCTGGTCTCAGTGATGGGTTTTGGGGTGAGGCTATGTTAACGACCTGTCATACATTAAATCGTGCTCCAAACAAGAAAAGTAAAATAACCCCGTATGAATGTTGGAACAATCGACCCTCAAAGTTAAGTTATCTTAAGATGTAGGGGTGTAGAGCAGTCATTAAAGTCCTTGAACCTAAATGTAAAAAGTTGGGTGAGAGAGGCAGCGATAGTATATTTGTTGGATATGCGCCATATAGTAAGGCGTATCGATTCTATGTAATTGAGCCAAATGATTATGTCAATGTTAATACGATAATAGAATCGAGAGATGCCATCTGTGATGAGGGTTGGTTTACCTCTATTCCTAGACCAAGGGATTATGTACCGGTTGAGAATGACACTTCAGTGTTTTATGATAGTGATCATTATGAGAGGGAACAAGTCCTTGAGAATGCTTTAAAACTCCGAAGGAGTAAGAGAGCGAGAAAAGAGAAATCTTTTAGGTTGGACTTTTACACATTTTTAGTAGAAGGTTCGAGTAACGATATGGCCCTGTAACTCCATATTGTTGTGTCATGGAGGCGGATCCCATGACATTTGATGAGGCCATGAGGTCTCATGATGCCTCCTTTTGGCGAGAGGCTGTGAATGATGAGATGGATTCCATCATGGGTAATAATACTTGGATATTGGTGGACCTTCCGCGAAGCAATAAGACTATCGGGTGCAAATGGATCTTCACAAAGACGATGAAAGTCAATGAAACTATAGATAAGTTCAAAGCCCGACTGGTGGCGAAAGGGTTTACCCAGAAACATGGGTTAGATTACTTTGACACGTATGCCCCTGTGGCAAGAATATTGACTATAAGAGTTTTAATAGCTCTTGCCTTGATTTATAAGCTAGTGATTCACCGAATCGATGTTAAAATGGCATTCCTAAATGGTAAGCTAGAGGAAGAGGTGTATATGGAACAGCCAGAAGGATTTGTTGTTCTGGCAAAGAAAGAAAAGTATGTAAACTCATATGTTCTTTGTATGGGCTAAAGCATGCCCCAAAGTAGTGACATCATAAATTTGATCAAGTTATTCTAAACAACGGATTCGTTATAAATGAATCGAATAAATGTGTCTATAGAAAGTTTGATAATGGCAAATGAGTCATTATGTGTTTGTATGTCGATGACATGCTAATATTCGGTACTAATATGGAACAAGTTGAGAGAACAAAACAATTTCTCTTGATGAACTTCACTATGAAAGACATGGGTAAGGCTGAAGTAATCCTTGATATAAGGATTGTAAGGAATAAAAATGCGATTTCCTTGACATAGTCTCACTACGTTGAAAATGTGTTGAATAGATTCAACTATGGTGCTTGTGCACAGATGTAGTACTGAACGTGGGAACTCCAGTATCACAATTGGAGTATTCCTAAGTCATTGGATGTCTCATGTATGCCATGACTAGCACGAGGCTTGATATAGCCTTTGTTGTTGGAAAGGTTAGTAGATATACTAGCAATCCAAGTAAACTACATTGGCATGCGATAAATCGAGTACTGAAGTACCTTAAGAAAACCATGGATTATGGTATTTCGTATGCAAGGTATCCTCCCATTTTGGAAGGGTACTCTGATTCCAGTTGAATCTCCTACATGGGAGATCATGTATTCATAAGCAGATGGGTAATCTTGTTTGGTGGGGTTGCAGTTTCTTGGGGGTTTCAAGAAACAGACATGTATATCTAATTCCACGATGGTGGTAGAGTTTTTAGCTCTTGCGTTTGCGGCTAAAGAAGTCAAGTAGTTAAAGGATCTCTTGTATGTAGGGGTGTTCAAAAAAATTCGTAATCGAAATACCGAACCAAAATTCCGAAATACCGACCCAAAAATACGGTTAACCGTACCGAATTTTTAGTTCAGTTAACCAAACCAAATAAATTTGCGGTATTTCGGGACCGTAACGGTTAGTGATTTTGTCCATTTCGGTTAACCGAATTACCGAAATAATATATATTATGTATATATTTTTACATGTTCGTAATATTATATTATTCACTAAGTATACTTTTGTACCATATAAGTGACTACTATATAATATAAGATCAACTTTATCTTTTTTTTCCCAATTAATCTCGTATCATAGAGTTATCGTGCATTATTGGTATATCTCAAATACTAACTAAGCACTACTTTGCGACAATCTAGTACTATTAGTTTGCCTGCATGTTGGTTAAAATGATATATTAATGTTTAATTTTTTAGAATTAGATTATAGACTCGTAATTTGTTGAGTATTCTCACGTTTAAAGTATTTTTTGAACATTTAGAAATCATTAGGGAGATGGATCATATAACATAAAAGAGGCGCTGTATTATTTTTTCGGTTATCGGTTAACCGACATAACCGAACCGAATTACCGATTTACCGAGAGTCGGTTAACCGGTCTTTTCGATTACGATAATGGTTAGAGATTTTTGAGTATTTTGGTTATGGTTAACCGAACCGAAATACTTTTCGATACGGTTAACCGAACCATGAACACTCCTACTTGTATGAGATTTCTTTGTGGCCAAAGCCGATCTGACTGATATCTATCCACTGTGATAGTCAAGCTACGCTATTGAAAGCATACAGTGAGGTGTACAATGGAAAGTCCAGAAACATAGGTGTAAGACATAGTATTGTGAGACATCTTATTCGAGAAGGTGTTATCACTGTGGACTTTGTTAGAACAAGTCAGAATTTAGCGAATTCGTTTATGAAAGGCCTAGCTAGAGACTTGTCTGAAAACTAGTGAAGGGATGGGTTTGAAGCCTGTCATTATTAGTCACCCATGATAGGCCCTCAACTCGACGCCCGGTATGACGTTAGGTCTCGGGTACAATGAATGAGACTTATCATCTGTGTGACTGCAAGCACTAAAAGAGAATTATTCCATCCCGTGTGAGACGTGCTTGGTTACCCGGAACAGAGAATCTAAGAGAATGAGCGTATGCTCTTAATGGACCAGAGTTTATTTTATTACTGAAAGTCGCATAACAGGGACATGATCAGTGGTGACAAAGGATTTGGCTCTAAAACACTTGCGAAGGGTACATGACACAAGGTTTCATATGTGACGATCTGGGAGTTGTAGGGTGTATACAGGGAGTACGTCTTTTGCGTGTTGATGTGTTCGGTTAGTCAAATGGGTTGTATGGTTCAAAGCATGATCTTCCATTTTCGATCCAATTAATTGTAAACGTGTCTTCACTAGCTAGGGGTTCGATTGAGAGACACCTTCATTGATGCACAATAAGGCCTCCTTCAATTTAGAGATGTTGTATGTGAGAATGATTGTATTTTGAAATTGGTGGGGGAATGTTGATGTATTTTCAAAATAAGAATTGTTAATGAAGTGTTTGAGATTTGTATCAATGTTGTTTGAAGTGTTTTTTTACTTGTATGGGATGTGTGTCGACACACAGGGCTCGTGCGTTGACACACAAACTTACATAACCAAAATATAGTGCCTGTGTGTCGACACATAGCGCTCGTGTGTCGACACACAACTTTACACAAGCCCATGAGGCAGAGCTGTGTGTTGACACACAAACTTATCGTACCCTGTGTGTCGATGTGTGTGTTGACACACTGTCCTGTGCATCGACACAGAACTTCGACACACAGGGCGATTTGACAGTTTTATTATGCGGTTTTTTCCGGTTTTTGGTGCCTCTTTTTGGGGTGTTTTTAGGGGATGTTTCTCTTTATTATTAACATATATATTTTTCCTTTGATCAGATTTGAATGTACTTGAATCAAATTATAAGAGATTGAAAGAACTTTGTTTAGAGATTGATTAAAAGGTGTTGAAAGTTCTTTGACAAAACTTCATTCTCATTCATCTTTTCTATCTCTCCTCTTACACACTTTCACTTCATCATTTTGGTTGTCGTTGTATCCCCGAGACTATTTTCTACAATGAAATAAGTCTTAGGGAAAGTGATTACACGGCCTCGACACTAGAGATCTTTTGGTTACCCATTCTTGCAAGTTTTGCAAGTTTTTGCACTAACATATATTTAGTGAGAGATTAAGAGTATAATTTTGATTTTTAATTAACAATGTGTATAAGTTGTGCAACTAAAGGGGTTATGGTTATTTATATTTTAGTACCTCAAAATTTTAGAAATAATAAAAAGGACCCTAATCTTTTTGAATTAATAAAAAGACCCCTAAGTTTTTGTCATATTAATAAAAATTCCCCTAAGTGTTTTTTTCGTATTAGCAAAAGTCTATTCTCCAGTGTGATAACGTCATTTTCGGTCGACAAAGCCGAAGTGATGATTGCTATCTTATTAGTTTTATAGTAAAATGATTCAAGTGAAAGGGGATGAGAAATAGAGAAAGGGATGAGAAATTAGAGAGAATTTCAGAAGAAATTTAGTTTGTATTTCATTGAATGAATGATATTACAAGCTAGGAGCTTATTTATAGACAACGAAGTACAAAGAATCAAGACACAACTGCAAAAATCGACTTTCCCGCCTAATCTGCAGCAGCCCACCAGATTTGACTCGCATTTGACCTACTACCTCCTTTGGCGCCAATTAACAGTTCAACTAACATTTGAACACATACAACCCAAACTTGAGACGCTAACCCAACATTACAAACAGAAATTACAATGAAAGTCTAACGATTTATAACATTCCAGCTTCTACCTCTGGTGTTACCGGTGGTGAGCGGCGTCAGGTCCACCTCTATGTCATCTTCCTTCATAAGAGCACTGATCTCCTCACTTTTTGTGTCCTCTTCACCATCAGAACTCCAAGTCGATGTCAGAGGTCCAGAAACCTCCATTTCTGGTAAGATCTAGATCCGGAACTTCGGTGGTTTTCAGATTGGTGGTGCTAGGGGCTATAACAAAGGTAATAGAGGTATTTTTGATGTTTTTTATACTTTGATCTCCATCCTTCTCAAATTCTCTTCAATTTCTCTAATATCTTTAGCGTTTCCACCACATTAGCCGCTATCAATTGATCTCGTGTAAGCTCCATTGATAGTGCCGAGGAACGGTAGCTCTGATACCAATTGTTATGATACATAATTAGATCAGGCCAAATTGATATTAATTCTATTAGGATAGTATAAGAAAGGGGAGGATTACATAGAAGAAGGGGGAAGAAACATAGATTTAGTTAGAAAGGGGAGGGCAAGACTAGAGAGAAAGAGGGAGAGAGAGACAATCAACCACTTCATCCATATCTCTCCTCTAAACTTAAGTTTCCATATATAGAGAAGGAGGGGGGGGGGGGGGGGGGGGGGGGGGGGTATAACCATAATTAGGGACAAATTCTGGTAAGATCTAGATCCGGAACTTTGATGGTTTTCAGATCGGTGGTGCTAGGGGCTATAACAAAGGTAATAGAGGTATTTTTGATGTTTTTTATACTTTGATCTCCATCCTTCACAAATTCTCTTCAATTTCTCTAATATCTTTAGCGTTTCCACCACATTAGCCGCTATCAATTGATCTCGTGTAAGCTCCATTGATAGTGCCGAGGAACGGTAGCTCTGATACCAATTGTTATGATACATAATTAGATCAGGCCAAATTGATATTAATTCTATTAGGATAGTATAAGAAAGGGGAGGATTACATAGAAGAAGGGGGAAGAAACATAGATTTAGATAGAAAGGGGAGGGCAAGACTAGAGAGAAAGAGGGAGAGAGAGACAATCAACCACTTCATCCATATCTCTCCTCTAAACTTAAGTTTCTATGTATAGAGTGGGGGGGGGGCGGGGGTGTATAACCATAATTAGGGACTTAGCCAATTTATTTAAACCTAGATTACCCCTCGCTTAACTACTATATTTTTTATTGTATCAATAGTGATACGAGCCAAAGTAGGATTTGGCATAGAGAAGGACGCCATCCCATTAGTCCTCACCCGCTTGGGCGACTACCTTACTCTCGATCCTTGAGGACGAAGATCGTTTCAAGGGGGCAGTATTGGTACCATATGAGTAGGGGTGTAAATGAGCCGAGCCGGCTCACGAGCTCTAGTGAGCCGGCTCGTCATGAAGCTCGGCTCGCTTTGAGCTCGAGCCGAGCTAAGCCAACTTGTTTAGCTTATCGAGCCGAACCCGACCCTAGTGAAGCTAGAGCTTAAAGACTCGCGAGCCTAAACTAGCTTTTTTTAGTATAATATATTTACTTAAATATTGCACAATGAAGCCATATTGGAGCATAAATGAGCCTAGCCGAGCTTAAACGAGCCCAAATGAGCATATATTGAGCTTAAATGAGCCGAAATATTGCAAGCCTAATTTGAAGCTCACCGAGCTTTGATCGAGCCGAGCCGAGCTCGAGCCTGAACTTTCAAAGCTGGGCGAGCTTCAAGCCAAGCCCGAGCCGAGCCGCCAACAGCCAACCAAATCCCCAGACCCACTAGCATCTTGTCTTCCATTACCGCCATCACACATCTCCCCATCCAGCACACACCCAGCTACCTCCAGGACCCCATCGGCCCCTTCCTTCCCTACTCGCAAGTCAGCCAGGTCTCGACACCGCCATCATCAACCTCCTTCCAGAACCTTCTATGGCGTGCCACCTCATCTTAGATATTTTTTAGATATTTTGGGTGGGTTTTCTATAAATGGGTAGTGATGTATTAGGGTTAGATATGTTGAATAATTATGTGTGTTCTTCTATCTTTCCCCCTATTTCTCTCTATGTCTTCTACCCTTTCTTCTATATCCTCTATTATTAGAGTCTATTTATCAACTATAGTACTTTAGCTTATGATTCCTATTGATTAGAGTTAGATTATATTTTGGCTTGTATCAATTGGTATCAGAGCATTTCATCCCCGGCACGATCATCATCATGATCGACAACGTAAATCATCACTCACCATCAGTTCACCCACCCGTTATCTTCAACATCAAACTTTATCAGCGCAACATCATCAATACCCCCAACAGCAGGTCACCATCATCAATACACCCCCATCATCATCGTCATCGCCCTTACCTCACCCAGTTAAACCTCAGCAAATACACCCCATCACTGTTTTTTGAGTTATGCCAACAACGGAAGCCGACGTGACCTCCACCTAGTCTCTGATCGTCACCCGTAGTCGAAGGACTAGGACAACACCTCCACAGAAGACTCTGGTCATCAACCTCACCTCCATTCACCACCAGCTGATCTTCAGCTCACCCAAACCCAATCTGCACACAAGGTGTTCGACGAAATGCCTTAACGAATCGCTCGAGGTAATTACCAACTCTGACCAGGTTTATTCAGATGGAATTTCCTAAATTTAGTAGTGAAAGGGTGGAGGGGTGGTTACATCATTGTGAGAGGTATTTGGGTAACCTGAACAACTCCCTCACAGAGCTCATATATCTCCGGCGAATAGGAAATGTTGGCGAATACCTGAGCCACTTTGAGTCCCTAGCAAGGTTGTTTAAATCAGGATTCTACTTAGAATCAGTAGGGGGTTTTAGAATCAGAATCGTAGAATCGAATTGAAAATTTTAAGATTCTACTAAATGCATATTGTAATTATTTTTTGTATTAGTGTTAGTAATGAAATTCAAAAAATTATTAATAAGACTTTTGCTTATATAGACATATATCAGAAATATAACCATGCAATATAGATATGTCATTTTATGCTACAATAATCATATGAGATTTTAAGATAGATGCTGCTAATCAAGCTTTATATTAAGGTTAAAATATAAAATTGAACTTAATTTAAGTTTCTCGAATATATATATTTTACTTCAAACTAATAAAGTGAATTCTTTTACAGTATATGCTTGGTTTTTTTACATTTTAAATTTTTATTTGTATATGTTGATTGAATCAAGGTCGGATCAGTAAAATAGTAAAATCGTATTAGGATTCTAGCCGTTAATTTCATATAATATCTATGAATCCTAAGATTCTACAAAATTAAGATTCTACTTATGATTCATATCGCTCGGCAATTATGGAATCTTAGAATCGTAAGATTCTAAGATTTTTTAAGATTTGAATCGGGATTTTAATAATCACGGTCCCTAGTGGACAAGTGTGGGCTAATGGAAGAACATAAGGTTAAGGTGTTGATAGGCGGCTCACGGGAAGAGATAGCTGAAGGCGTTATCCATTTTAGACCACAAAGAGTCTGTGACGCCAAATTATTAGCCAAGCAACAAGAGCGCAATTTGTGCCTATATTGCGAAGTTAGCCGCCAAAGGTTGTCTAAGTGCGGTGCCAATCCTGCCCACGCCAAGCCCTTTTGCGGCCGTTCCTATCCATCCTACCTAACCTAGCAGTTGTTACTGCCAACATCCAACACACCTAAGAGCCAGCTGAGTGTGACGCCTATCACACTGATGAGGATGATGTTTCTCCTTCACAGCTGGATCCAGCCCCGGATACCACCATTGCCTCACTTCTTAGCGTCTCCGTTGATGCTGCCAACCGCCTTTCCATGACAGTAGTAGATGAAAAACAGATTGTCTCAACAACAGCTCCATCCTCCGCCATCTCGGTGACTTCGATCGTTGACTCCCCTCTACTGCTCTTTGTCAAAATAGATTCGCCAACCGAATCAGATCCTCCAGAACTTCAGCAGCAACTTTCAGAGTTTGAGGACATTTTCACAACTTCCGCCAAGCTTCCACTATCCCGCCAATTCATCAAGCACCGAGTACCCTTCAAGGGTAGTACTTCGCCATTTCTAGGAGGATGGGTCATGGCTCATTCTTACTGAAGTTCCAAAAGTTAGTATTTAACCTAGGAGGATCATCTACATTACAGAGTCAGCTCGGTTTCCATGACCCTTGGGGGCAAGGGTCTTTGGAGGGGAAAGAAGTGATACGAGCCAAACTGGGATTTGGCATAGAGAAGGATGCCATCCCATTAGTCCCCACCCGCTTGGGCGGCTACCTTACTTTCCATCCTCGAGGACGAGGATCGTTTCAAGGGGGCAGTTTTGATACAATAAGAGTATCGCCTGGCCGCCAAGACGTCTCTTCCGGTTACTGCCATACGCTTCATCTCAGTCTACTGCCAATACACATTCAACCACCTGATCACCAACCGCCAACTAGATCCCCAGACCTACCAACATCTTGTCTTCCATTACCGCTATCACACATCTCGCCATCCTTCCCGCTAATCCTCTATACTTGGTGGCACCTCAGCACACACCCACCTACCACCAGGACCCCCTCAGCGTCTTCCTTCCCTGCTCGCCCTTCAGCTAGGTCTCGGCACCGCCATCAGCAGCCTCCTTCTAGAACCTTCTATGGCATGCCACCCTATCTTAGATATTTGGTAGATATTTTGGGGGGTTTCTTCTATAAATAGGTAGTGATGTACCAGGGTTAGGTATGTTGAGTAATTATGTATGTTCTTCTATTTCTCCCCCTATTTCTCTCTATGTCTTCTCCCCTTTCTTCTATATAAATCCTCCATTGTTGGAGTCCATCTATCAAATATAGTACTTTACCTTGTGATTCCTATTGATTAGAGCGAGATTGTATTTTGGTTTGTATCACATGAATATTTGTTTGGCATAAAAATTTATTTATCTTATAAATAAATAATTCATCTTATGAATTCATTTTTTAAATATTTTCAAACGATGCTTAAGTTGAGACTTGCGAAGGAAACTCAGAAACAATCTAACTCTATCTCCAAATGGGTCAAATCTGATTATCATCTCATTATAACAATTGATTACCATTTAGTAAAATTTAATTCCATTAAATAAGTTTTACTACACTCTAGAATTAAATATATTCACTCAAGAATTTTCCAAATAACTTTTATTACGATAATCAACCCTTCTATTAGATATTCCTGAGCAAAAGTAACTTTAACTACTATCGTTACTTTTCTCACCTCTTTTGCCGTAGTTCCCGGCTCGCCCTTATTGAACAATTCAATAATAAAGAAACAATTTCGTACTAATTCCAAATTTCAAACACATGCAATACTTTGGTCAAAGATTCTAGAATATGTTCGTATGCTTGCGAATCAACTAAGGGGATATTTTTATCTCATTAGAGACTATAGATTCCATGTAAAACAACTACTCCCGCTACACCTCATGCCATTACTCAATGCACATAAGATTTAAGGCAACACGATGTGCCTAATCCATTTGGCATATCAAAGCAACAAACAATCTATACACGAGTTTAGACTATTTCCTAGATTTAGAGTTATCGTCTTACAAAATTAATTATTTCTGATAGACGTTAAGAAACAAATAATTCATATGGTCCTGCTCAGTGTTCCAATTTTATTGACAATACGAATATAACACTTTTGGATCCCTATTCACATAACCAAAACAAGTCATCTAAAGTATCATATTATAGTCTTATCAAATAAGTTGTGCGAACTTATTACCAACTACGAACATATTTTGACAACATATTACTAGTTTGATCTAAGTCTATCAGTGGTTCAATCTCATTGACTACTTAAACCTAACATGCCATCTTAGACTACGTTCATCTCATGGAATGTTTTAGAAAACAATCTCACACATGTTTAACACATAAAACAAAATCAAACAATAAATAAATAAAGTAATTTCATTCATTTAAGTTTAAAACTAATTAACCGGGCTTTCCAGGACACCAACTCCAACACGCGGTTATGCTAACGCTTACCTTAGGGGCTCAAGAAGCACTAATTCGATGCCTCGTATCCCTCAACAATGGCTATGGCCAAGACAAACACCTCTTCTTCCCTTCGGTAGCACTATGGCTTTGATACTAGGAAGGGCAATACTAATGGGCCAACTATGGCAAGGACGGGACTAATACAAGGGTATAGGTTATGGAAACAAATCAGCATTAGATTTAGAATTGTAGTTGAGAGTGGACTTGAATTACAAACCACTTTAATTTTCTGCTTTACTTCCATTCATTAGTCACATAATTATCCTTGTTTTTCATTCAAAGCAAAAGTTAAGCTCTTAGGTTATTTACATTTTAGTACCCCCAACGTTTATGGAAATAATAAAAAAGACCTTGACCTTTTTGAATTAATAAAAAGGCTTCTATGTTTTTTGTCATATTAATAAAAAGGCCCATCTACAACGTTATGAAATCATTTCGATCAATAAAGTTGATGAGGGAATTGCTTTTTTATTAATGCTATAGTAAAATGACAAAAGTATCCTTCAATACTCTATTTCGCTTAATTGTTTAAAAATATGGTTATCAATGGATATTCTTTTCTCATCTTAATTCCTTCCTCTACAAGGTTAGGCTTTCAATTGTTAATTGGAACCTAACAAGTGGTATAAGAGCCTCGTTTGGCTTCCAAACGAGTGCGTAAACAACAAAAAAATCAATCAATTAGATTCAAACAAGATCAATTCAATACTAAACCTTAGTTCAGAAGGTTTGATCAGGTACTGATTTCAGCAAGAACAAGTTCGGCTCAACATTGATTTAATCGGTACACTGAAGATCAGGTTCAGATCAAGGAATTCAGGTGCGAAGTATGTCTGGTGGAGTAAGGACAAGATCGGGAGCTGGAGGTAACAATGCACCTGGTTCGGAAATGAATTTTGCTGCGGCAGTGACAGATTCTGTTGTGAATGTATCATCTGTCACCTCAGAGAGTTGAATGACAAGATCGAACAATTGAATGCAAGGTTTGATGCGAAGATTGATCAGCAAAATGTGAACTTCGATTTGAAGTTTGAACAACAACATGACAACATTCAGAAAATGTTGAACTTGATGATGAATAAAGAGTCACGGTTGCAAAAAATTGAGGAGAAGATTGAAAAATTGCAAGAACAGGTTGATAAATGAGGTGAATCAAGCGTAGAAGCAATCTTGAAGCCGGCAAGTCAGATTTTCAACAAAAAGATCTCGATTAGCAGCAAGAACAGGATAATAGAACCGAGACTCTGATGAGGAACCGTGGCAAATCTTCGACAGATAAGGCGACTGCAGCACCTTCAATTAATATCAGATCAGTAGCAAATCAACCTATGCTACAAGAATTTGTTGTTGACAATCAGAATCGAGTCTCGAAGCCGGCACATTACAGACCTGAACCTTTGAATCTCAACCGCAACTGCAGGCCACCACAGAATTCAGTTCTGCATCGCAGTGATGACTTTGATGAGCTCGATCATTTGGACAAACCTCCTGATCGACCTTATCAGCATAGAACCGTGAGTAATGACATGACATCTGGTGGTAGGAGCGGAAATTACAGGCAACCAAGGGTTGAAATTGATCCTTTTGATGGCAAATTACCGGAATCGTGGCTGAGAACGTGTGACCGGTATTTCATGTATTACAACATACCGGATGAGGAAAAGCTCCAATTGGCTGCAGTACATCTCCATGGCGACCATGAGGTGTGGTATTACAGTTTGTTGAAGAGCAAACCGAACTTGTCTTGGGGCCAATTTGTAGAGGAAATGTGTGAACGTTATGGACACGGGGAATCAACGGACATTGTGGATAATTTTAACAAATTATCACAAACTTCAACTTTGAGTGAGTACATGCTTAGATTCGAGAACCTGAGAGCCAACTTGCTGTCCGTTTTGACTATAGCTCCCGAGGATGTTGAATCATATTATGTGTCTTGCTTTATAAGGGGATTAAAGCCTAGGATCAAGAACATGGTGAAAGCCATTGGTCCTAAGACCTTGTCAAGTGCTTATAACAAGGAAAAACTGATTGAAGCCACTCATGTTCAACTGAGTGACAAGTTTAAGCATCCAGGCAGCAGATTCAGATCGCAACCGAGAACAGGTGCTGGTGCAGGCGCAGGTTCTGGTGCGGGATTCAAGCGTGCTGTTGACAGAAGCTCGGTGAGGCTTTGCTATCATTGTAACCAGCCATATTAGCCAGGACACAGGTGCAAATCAAAGACAATAATGTGTGCTAAAGGGACCCGTGTTGATGCTGAATCAGGCAGTGAGCAATCGGCTGCAGAAAATGACAGTTTTAGTGATGTTTCACAAGAAGAATTGAGTGAGGATGAAGTGGAGATATCAATGAAGGCGTTAACCGGTAGTGGAGCTCATAACACTATCAAAATCAGAGGCAAGGCTGGTAAACATTCCATCATAATCCTCATTGATAGCGGGAGTACACATAGCTTCATCGATCCCAAGCTGAGTAAGAAGGTTAGGCATGAGACGATAAAGACTCACCCTTTGCAAGTGATGGTGGCTGATGGCAATTCTTTAACCATTCACAACAAGTGCATATCATTTCCTTGGTCTATGCAAGATCATCGTTTCACCTTTGATTTCCGAGTTCTTCCTTTGGGCGGTTGCGACATGGTGCTAGGGGTGGATTGGATGAGGACCTTCAACCCAGTTGTGTTTGATTTCGATAAGACGGCCGTGGCATTCGAGGCTGATGCCACCAAAGTGTCCTTGAAAGGCATGACAGAGGAAGCTCAACTCAAGATTATTGATGGCAAACATGTACATGATGGGATCAAGAAGAAGGCAATACAATAGATAGGTCATTTGTTCATGATAGCCTCGGTTGAGCTGCAGCCGGGACTTCAACCAGAAGTGCAGGCCCTGGTGAATGAATTTGGTGACATCTTTGAGCCACCTAAGAGTCTTCATCCTCCAAGGAGTGTGGACCATGCCATCCCTTTGCGTGCAAACGCTGATCCGGTGAAGATTAGGCCTTATCGTTATGCACACGGCCAAAAGTCAGAAATAGAAAGGCAAGGGGAGGAACTTCTTAATGTGAACTTCATTAGACCAAGCCATAGTCCTTTCGCTTCACCCATGATCCTTGTGAAGAAGAAAGATGGCTCGGCTAGGATGTGTATCGACTACCGCCGGTTAAATGCTCTCACGGTGAAGGATAAGTTTCCCATCCCGATCATAAACGATTTGCTTGATGAAATATATGGGGCGTGTTTCTTTTCAAAGCTAGATTTGAGGCAAGGATACCATCAAATCAGGGTCCTTGAGCAGGATATTTACAAGACGGCTTTCCAAACTCACCATGGCCATTTCTAGTTTGTTGTAATGGCTTTCGGTTTGACAAATGCCCCGGCCACGTTTCAAGCAGCCATGAATGATGTTTTCAAACCTTTTTTGAGGAAGTCGGTGCTCGTTTTCTTCGACGACATACTGATTTATAGCTCGACATATGAAGCTCATCTTACTCACCTCCGACAAGTGTTTGAATTGATGCGACAACACAAGTTTTTTGCAAAGTTGTCAAAGTGTTCATTTGCTCAAGATAAACTCGAGTATTTGGGTCATATCATCTCTCATGAGGGAGTGTCTACTGATCCGAATAAGATCCGTGCAATGCAAGAATGGGCAATTCCACTAACATTGAAGAAATTGAGGGGTTTCTTGGGGTTGACCGGCTATTATAGGAAATTTATTAAGGGATATGGTTCTATTGCCAAACCCTTGACCGAGCTCTTGAAGAAGGATGCTTTCACGTGGAATGAGAGATCTCAAGCCGCATTTGAAGGCCTTAAAGTTGCAATGTGTGCTACCCCAGTTTTGGCGATGCTGAATTTTACCGAAAGCTTTATCTTAGAGACCGATGCAAGTGATACCGGTATAGGGGCTGTCCTTTCCCAAAAAGGAAGGCCTATTTCTTATTTGAGCCAAGCCCTTAGCCCTCAACATCAAGCGATGTCAACATACGAGAAGGAATATCTCGCCATCCTTCTAGCCGTGGAGAAATGGAGACAATACTTGGAGGGTCATAAGTTCATCATTCGGACGGATCATCAAAGCCTCAAGTGTCTCCTTGAGCAGAAGATCGTGATGAGGATTCAGAAGAAAGGCCTCATGAAAATGTTAGGCCTTGATTACGACATCGAATGCCGAAGTGGCAAGGAGAACACTGCAGCAGATGCATTGTTAAGGCAGTTTGAGGATGAAAATCAGGTTACCTGTGCTGCTGTAACCATGGTAATACCTTCTTGGGTGCTTGAGCTACACAAGTCCTATGTGAATGACCCATTTGCTCAGGAAAAAGTGGCCGCTGCAATCCTCATACGCGATGCAAATTTCGGTTCTGCAGACAGTGAAGTATCTGTGCGGCAGGGTCTGATCAGGGTGAAGGGGCTGTTGTATGTTGGTTCCGCCACTAATTTGAGAGAAATGGTCATCCAAGCTTCACATGATGCTGCTTGGGGTGGTCATGAGGGTGTAGAAGGTACCTATCAACGAATCAAAGCTTATTTTACATGGCGGAGTATGAAAAAAGATGTGAGTGAATACGTGAAGTCATATGAAGTATGTCAACAAACGAAGTTGGGAGATCCTCGTTACAAAGGACTTCTTCAACCTCTTCCCATTCCGGAGGGAGCTTGGGTTCACATTAGCATGGATTTCATCGAGGGACTTCCGAAGTCCGAAAGCAAGGAAGTCATATGGGTAGTGGTGGATCGTTTCACCAAGTACAGTCATTTCATTGCTCTTGCTCGACCCGTCACTGCTGAAAAGTTGGCAAGGATCTTCCTTGACAACATTTATAAATTGCATGGATTGCCTCAATCCATTATGTCCGATCGAGATAAGATTTTCACAAGCACGTTTTGGAGAGAGTTGTTTAAGTTGATGGGCACCACGTTGGCACTCAGTTCCTCACATCATCCTCAGACGGATGGCCAAACCGAATGAGTCAACCAATGTGTAGAACAGTATTTGCGGAGTCTGGTTTTCTTGAAGCCCAAGGAGTGGAACCGTTGGCTTTCCTTAGCGGAATTTTGGTTCAATACACACTTTCATACATCTATTGGCACTTCTCCATTCCTAGAATTGTATGGCTACTCTCCACCTTCTCCTATGATGCTTCAACAACCGAGAAGCAATGGTGGTGCAGTGACTGAATTTATGCAGCACAGGGGGCTAATGTTGCAAGAACTTAAAGACAATCTCCATCAAGCTCGAGCTCGGATGAAGTATTATGCTGATAAAAAAAGGGTAAACAAAAGTTATGACGTTGGTGACATGGTCTACCTTAAATTACAACCGTATAGACAGTCTTCCTTGGCTGTCAGGCGTAATGTCAAGCTAAGTGCCCGATACTTTGGCCCGTATAAAATTTTGGAGAAAATTGGCAATGTTGCTTATAAGCTCGACTTACCTTCACACTCGTACATTCACCCCATGTTTCACGTGTCCCTACTCAAAAAGCAGGTCAAAAGAGGAGCTGCAGCAGCCTGGGAGCACCCTGTAGCAAAGGCTAACGGTATTCTGAAGTTGCAGCCAGAGGCAGTTAAAGCTCGGAGGACATTGCAGCAGGAACACGGAGCTGTGCAAGAGGTTTTGGTAACTTGGTGCAACTTGAACAAGAGTTTGAAGACTTGGGAAAATTGCAATTTTTTGAGGAGTCAATTTCCGAGCTTCACTTCTTGAGGACAAGAAGTTTCTCAAGAGGGAGGGAATGTTATAAATCGTTAGACTTTCATTGTAATTTCTGTTTGTAATGTTGGGTTAGCGCCTCAAGTTTGGGTTGTATGTGTTCAAATGTTAGTTGAGCCGTTAATTGGCGCCAAAGGAGGTAGTAGGTCAAACGCGAGTCAAATCTGGTGGGCTGCTGCAGATTAGGCGGGAAAGTCGGTTTTTGCGGTTGTGTCTTGATTCTTTGTACTTAGTTGTCTATAAATAAGCTCCTATCTTGTAATATCATTCATTCAATGAAATACAAACTGAATTTCTTCTGAAATTCTCTCTAATTTCTCATCCCTTTCTCTATTTCTCATCCCCTTTCACTTCTTTTCTCATCTTAATTCCTTCCTCTACAAGGTTAGGCTTTCAATTGTTAATTGGAACCTAACATGGAACCACCATGAGGAGGCCGAAACCACCGAAGGTAAATGAGCCAGCGCCAAAGAGGGAGAAACCTCCATTGTCGACCTCCTTGTCCAAACAAAGGAGGAAATCTAAAGGGGTAGTGTCAAGGAAGATGACGGGGAAGATCAAACCACCGAAGAGAGCGTCGAGTCGTCATCACCTGAGTTGCCTTGGAGTTACGATGCCATGACCCATGGAGCACCCCTGCTTGCAGGGTCAGGCTAGGGTTTTGAGGGGCAGAGCCCCGTCACATGCAAAAAAAGAAGAAAGGAAAATGGGGTTTGATGGTTTTTTTTAGTTTAATTACAATTTTGCCCCCGTGTTTATTTTTAAGTATTTAATTACCATTTGTTCAGATATTTTAAAGAAATTTTTTTTGTTAAATTTGAAAAATTTAAGGGGGTAAATGTTTAATCACGGAGGGTTACACGATTTAGGTATCAATACCTTAACCCTTGAAGACAAGGGTCATTAAAGGGGAAGGTATTGATACAATACAAAATATAGTAGTTAAGTGAGAGGTAATCTAAGTATAAATAAATAGGCTAAGTCCCTAATTACTGTTATACCCTTCCCCTAGCTCTATATATAGAGACTTGAGTTTAGAGAAGAGGTATGGATGAAGTGGTTGATTGTCTCTCTCTCCCTCTTTCTCTCTAGTCTCTCCCTCCCCTTTCTATCTAGTCTCTAGTCTTTCCCTTTCTTTCTAGTCTTTCCAAAAGTTAGTATTTGACCCAGGAGATTCGGTGTCCATGACCCTTGGGGGCAAGGGTTTTTGGAGGGGAAAGAAGTGATATAAGCCAAAGTGGGATTTGGCATAGACAAGGATGCCATCCCATTAGTCCCCACCCACCTAGACGGTTACCTTACTCTCGATCCTCGAGGACAAGGACCGTTTCAAGGGGGTGGTATTGATACAATACGGGTATTGCCTGGCCGCCAAGGTGTCTCTTCCGGTTATCATCATCACGCCTACCGCCATATGCTCCATCTCAGTCTACCGCCAACGCACATTCAACCGCCTGATTGCCAACTGCCAACCAGATCCTCAGACCCAAGCATCTTGTCTTCCATTACCACCATCACACATCTCGCCATCCTTCCCGCTAATCCTCTGTACTTAGCGGCACCTCAGCACACACCCAGCTACCGCCAGGACCCCATTAGCGCCTTCCTTCCCCGCTTGCCGGTCAGTCAGGTCTCGGCATCGCCATCAGCAGCCTCTTTCTAGAACCTTTTGTGGCATGCCATCTCATCCTAGATATTATGGGGGGTTCATCCATAATAAGTAGTGATGTATTAGGGTTAGGTATGTTGAGTAATTATGTGTTTTCTTCTATCTCTCCCCCTATTTCTCTTTATGTCTTCTCCCTTTTCTTTTATATAAATCCTCTATTATTATTGAAGTCTATCTATTAAATATAGTACTTTAGCTTGTAATTCTTATTGATTAGAGCTAGATTATATTTCGGTTTGTATCATCATGGGATGAATATAGTGTTTTAAACAAAAAGGAGGAAATAGCGCATAGGGGTAGGTATCTGCATGATAGCAGATGCGCCAATTAGAAGGTCCTACATGGCAAGTGCAGGCTGCCCTGATGAGGTGCTGGTATGGTGATATGCTTTTTCATGCAATGCCCAATCATCTGGTGACACATGGCGTGACCTATAAATGCGCTGCTTGGATGCCTTTTGACCAGTTTTGTTTTTATATAAATATATGTGTTCTACTATGAGAAGATAAGAATTACTAAGAATTTTGGAACTTAGTTTTCTTCCACGTCGAAAACCCTAAAATTATTTTAGGGGTTATCTACATTTATTGTTTGGCAAATTTTTTTGAAAAATTGTTTTTTGAAAAATTGTTTTTTGAAAAGATTAAAAGGAAAAATTTTGTTCTAAATTTTTTTCAAAAGTTAAATATTTTGGGAGCCCACATTCCATGTGCTAGAAGATGTCATTGCGAAGAAGACCTTAAGGTGTCAAGAAATCTTCTTACAATTTCAGATCTTGAAGTCGGAATCGGGATTCATGCTTTAGGTATGTCTAATTAAATATTTAATATTTAATTTATTTTTCTTTATGTTATTTATTCTACATACCATGTTTATACTTATTTATCTTAGATGTTTTTCAATTTTTATATTATGATCCTTTTAGAGTAAGATTTAGATTTAATTAAATAGTTTAATTAGGTTAGTGTTTTAGATTTAAAATTCTAAAAATTAAGAATTTTAAATTTATTTTTTTGTTGCGCCTATTTGGGGAAATACTTTTGAAATATTTTTCCAACACCACGTTAGTCAGCCGTTGATTCTGTTGGTTGGCCTGTAGGAAAGAGTGGTCTCGTAGGAGGTGGTCCCACTTATCTCTAAGGTAAACTCGAGTATGTTAATTGGATGTTGGTAAAGTAGGATGGCAAATATAGCCAAGAAAATATTCTCCACAAAAGATAGTTCTGGAACTCATGCCAATGAGGAGGTCGGGACAAATTTATGATAAGTAATGTAAGTGAAGTTACTATTTTAGAGTTTGAAAAATACTTAATGATGTGGGATATTCTTAAAAGGGATGTTTGAAAAATATACCAAAAAAAAAAAAAGCATATGAATTAAATAAAAAGGATAATCAACTTAATTCGATAATTGATAATAATCTACCAAGATACTTTTTTTATTAATGAAGAATATTTAGGAAAATATTTTGATTTACCTGAACGTGATTTAAAAAGATATTGGTTTTCGACACATCCTTCAAAGACGAAATCATTAAAATAAGAGAAATTTGATATGATGAAATGACAAGAATAGGCACCACCACCTCAGGCATGTTTGGCATGAGATTAACATGGGTTAATTGTTATAGGGGTAACTTGGGTTAATTATTACAGGGGTAATCATTGCACCCTTTTAGCTTTGTTTGGTTTACTATTAACATTTAACCCATAAAAAGTTACCCCCCAAATGAGGTTAAAACCATTGCACTACCACTTCTTAGCGCAACATCTATAACAAGGAAAGGAGTAAAAAGTTTTTCAATTTGTTTGTTGGCTTGGGGAATTTGAGTGTTATAAAAATATATTTTATATATTTAAAAAATTATTTAAATATTTGATAAAATATTCTAAAATATTAAAAATATATTTTAAAAATTCAAAAAATATTTGAAATATATAAAAAATAGTTTAATATTATTATTATATTTATAACATTTTCTAAATATTGAATATAAAAAATATGTATAAAAATTCAATTGTTAAAAATATATAATAATATTTAATAATTAAAAATATTTGAATATTGGAAAAAATATTTATATATTTATAAAAATATTTTAAATATTTAAAAAATATTTTAAAGTTTTAAAAAAATACATTATATATTCAAAAAGCAAATAGAAAGTATGAAAGATCTATTATAGGCATGTTGGTGGTGGTCAAAGGTTAGCAACAATAGTGATGTCAGTGGGGATAGGTCATCGATGTTGTAATAGAGATTATTTGATTTTTTGTAAATTTTTGAAATTATTTTTTTAGACATTTAAGAGTGATTTTGTCTAGTGTTTTAAGAAATAGCTATATTTTATTGTAATTAAATTAAAAAAATTTAAAAAATAATATAAAAAATAAATTAGGGTATGAAAGATAAAAGAAGTATATCACACTCAAACCAAATATAATGAAAGATTCGTGAGATAATGTTTACTCCTTTAAAAATTACACAACAAAACAAAGTGAAAGAATTTTTTTTTTTAATGAAGTAATAGCTACCTCTAATAATTGCACCATTAAAGATTACTCCTCCAAGATATTAGCAAGTGCTCCTCGTTCCTCTGTGGCGATGGAGATTAGGGTTTCCTTGCCCTGCAATGGAAGTGCGTAGGGCTTCAGTGCCCTTCTCCTCTCTCTTCTCAACCTGGTTCTTTGTCTTCTCCCTCATCTTGTTTTTTCATTTCCATTGTTTTTGCTGTACTCACACCCGCGCTCGCTCTCTCGGCCCCATTTAATTCGTCGCTCTTGTCCTGTACCCCATTTACTCCACTTCTTTCATCCCAATGCTCTTTAAATGACTTTCATCTACCTCCCAACTACCCTCTCTTCACTTCCCCCTGTTCTGTGATTTCAAGTTTTTTTTCTCAGATTGTACTTTCCCCTTTGTCATTCCATTCCTTCTCCTCTTTCTTCCCCTTTTTCTGACATCAGGTTCAGATTTGCTCAGATCTTAAAGGGTGGTGGGTGATTCCTCATTTATTTTTTTCCACAGAAAAATGCCTTACCCAGCTATAAAAAGAAGGAGAAGGGACCGAAGCTGGCCAACTCCCACTCCCATAAAAAAGGTTCGGTACCTCCTTCTCCTCTTTTTTCTTCTCATATTTGGTTCTGTGGAGGGGGATCACAAGAACGAGCTTCTGTTTGCGGGTATGGATGCCCTTGAGCTTGAGGAAGATGGAGGATTCAATGAAGCACTAAAATCTCGAACCCTGGTGGCAAAAGTTCTGGCAGAGAAGACCTTCAAGGTTGGACCGGTCAGGGCTATCCTTGGGAAGGCTTGGCAAATCAAAGGTACCCTTGAAATCCATGAGCTTAACCCTAATTTCTTTATGTTTGTTTTTGAGAAAATCCAAGATCGCACCAGAGTCTTGAGAGGTACCCCCTGGTCCATAAACGATGCCCTCCTGGTCATCAAAGAGTGGCCAGGGGATACCCCATTTGAACAAATCAACTTCTCTTCAACGGATTTCTGGGTTCAAGCTCATGGAATTCCCATAAATATGATGACCTTGGAAAATGCCAAAAAAATAGGAAGGTATTTTAATAAGATTATCCACATTGACATGGAGAAGGAGGACCATTCCCTATGGTGTAAATTCATGAGATTTAGAGTTGAAATTGACCTAAACTTACCTCTTAAACCCGGATTCATCCTTAAACGACCTGGGAAAGAGGAAGTCTGGGCCACTTTTAAATATGAACGTCTAGGGGATTTCTGCTATGCGTGTGGGAGAATTGGTCATGTAATGAAAAACTGCCCTTTTTCGGATATTCCTAAAAAGAACCCTCTTTATGGAAGCTTTCTTAGAGCCAAGGAATTTTCATCTGGAAAAATTGTGTTCGGTTCCAGGGAGCAAACTCCAGTTTCTCCCCAATCTATGGTTAACTCTCCTTTACAATTATGGATGAAAGGAGAAGCTGGAGGTTGTGACAGGGATGTCCCTACCATTCATGCTCTAGAAAATTCTATAAATGAAGGAAACTTATGCCTGTTAAAGGAAGCGGAGGGGATATGTAATGTTAACCAGGGGTCCCAAGCTTCGGCTTCTTGTGTTTCGGATAGAAAAGGAAAACGTCTCTTTGAGGCAGATCCTCATGATGATAGGAACAAAAAGAAAGCGAAGGTCCTATTCCAAGAAATGATAACCAACCTAGTTCACAAAGATGATAAAGGCATTTGGAATCTTAACCCAGGAATTTTCAGTGACAATATGGATGTCCTTACTAGCATCTTTGAGGAACAAGGTTTGGTATCTAGATGCCTCCCAACCCCTTCGAATTCCCAAAACTCCCTTCTGGGGAGGAGAGGGAACTCAAGGTTGAGAGGAATCAGAACAAGAGCTAGAAAGTTATGTAATACGTCAAGTAGCCATTCTTCTATGGAGATGAATCAAGAATTTGTGAGATTCCCTTTTCCATTTATCTCCATGAAGAGGGAGAAGAAAAGTCCCAAAGTTTGAACCAGGATGGGTTTGCGGTGGTTGTCCCTAAACAACCGCCTCGGACGCCATGAGTATTTTATGTTGGAACTGTAGGGGATTAGGCCAAGCCCTTACAGTTCAAGCTCTTAAGGAGCATATTTCCAAATATAGGCCGGCGATCGTTTTCTTATTTGAAACTAAGAATAAATTTGATTTTGTCAAAAATAAAGGTCAAAAATTGGGATTCTCTTTTTCCTACATTGTTGATCCTATTGGTCTTTCGGGGGCCCTTGCCTTATGGTGGAATATAGAGGTTTCAATGCTCATCTCAGCAGCGACGAACAGATACATTAAGGCTGAAATTGAAGATATTGGGTCAGGGAAAAAATGGGTTCATGTGTTCACCTATGGAGAGCCGGTCAGGGATAAGAGGGCTCATTTTTGGGCCCAGTTTGCGGATGTTTGCTGCTGTCCACAATCCCCCGTGATTGTTTCGGGTGACTTTAACACCATCTCCAGTGCGTCGGATAAATTGTTTGGTAATGAGGTGAGTGATAGTCAATTGGCATGGATTCATGACTTCTTTGATACCTGCGATCTTATGGAGCTCCCCTCTTTCTCCTTTCCTCTTTCTCTTTGTCATGGATTGCTTCTCGTCTTTGATTGAAAAGGCGTGAGAGAAGGAGAGTGGAAGGGCCTTCGTATCAAGAGAACGTGCCCCTCTATCTCCCATCTTCTTTTTGCCGATAACTGCTTGCTTTTCTGTGAGGCTTCTTATCAGGGGATCGAAAAAGTGAAGGACATAATCTCTTGTTTTTGTGAGGCTTCAGGAGAGGCCGTGAACTTTGATAAATCGCAAGTGTTCTTCTCTTCTAACACTCCTAATGCACTTAAGGAGGACCTCCTTTCTAACTTGGGGGTTCGTGTTATGGAGGAAAATGACCGATATCTCGGCCTTCAAGTCTTATGGGGGCGCTCAAAAAAATGTGCCCTCAATTTTCTTTTTGAGCGCATCATTAGAAAAGTTCAAGGTTGGAAATCGAGATTGCTTTCTCATGGAGGAAGGGAAATCCTCATCAAATCGGTTCTCTCGGCTATTCCTTCCTATGTTATGCATTGCTTCAAAATTCCTCTTTCCTTTATTCGGAAAATTAATGGGCTTCTCGCTTGGTTTTGGTGGAAAGGAGGCTCGCTTGAAGTGAGGGGTCTCCATTGGGTAAGTTGGGAAAAAATTTCAAAACCTAAGAATCAGGGGGGACTTGGATTTAGGGATATGGAGGGGGTCAACCAGGCTATGCTCGCTAATCAGGCTTGGAGAGTCATCGAGTACCCCAATTCGTTATGGGTGAAAATCCTAAAAAGGGATTTACGTTCATGATTGCTCCTTCCTCAAGGCCAAATTGGGGAGTAACCCATCTTGGGGGTGGAGAAGCATCATTCATGGTTGTGAGCTCCTTTCAAAAGGAGTTCGGTGGAATGTTCATAACGGTGCAGATATTAATATTTGGAATGATAACTGGATCCTGTCTTCCCCTAATTTCAAAGTCTCTTCCCCCCGTCATATTGGTTGTCCCTTAGAGACAGTTGACCATCTCAACCTTCACGATTGCCGGAGGTGGAACCTTCCCCTTATCCGTTTATGGATTCAACAAGACGATATTAAGCGCATTTCACTCATCCCCATCGGTAGGAGGCAAGCCCCAGACAAGCTAGTCTGGCATTTCTCCGCCTCCGGCGTTTACTCTGTTCGTTCGGGGTACGCGTTTTGGTCCGAGAATCTGAGGGATACCACTTCCAAGACTTGCCCTTCTTCTTCTTCCGTGAGCCTTTCTAAGAAGGCCCGCCTCACTATTTGGAAGCTTCATGCACCTCCAAAAATCTGTCATTTTATGTGGAGGGCTCAAGCCAACGCCCTTGCTACCTATGAGAACTTACGAAAAAGGAGAATTGCTCTTCCTATTGCTTGTCCTCGTTGTGGCGAGGATAGGGAATCGTTAGAACATATCCTCTTTTTTTGCGCCCTGGCAAGGGCGGTTTGGTTTGGGTCACCTTTTGGCTTTCGTTTTCAAAAACAAGGTTTTAAAGGTTTTAATTGGTGGTGGAACGATGTTTGTAATGATTTATCTTTTTGTATTGATCGTTTGAGCCTTATTGCCTTTTTATGTTGGGAGTTATGGAAAAACAAGAATGACTTTGTTTTTCAGCGTAAGGATCGTGACCCGGCATCTTTGGTCCGAGCTTCCTCCCGTCATTTAGAGGAGTTCAGGGCCTCGGGTTCTTGGGATCATCACGCCGCCATTGTCCCGCATCCTCCTGCGCAGCTGAGGTGGTTTCATCCACCAACGCAGTCGATTAAAGTTAACCCTGATGCGGCTTGGAAATCGAAGGATGTTTTGGCAGCTGTGGCTGTGGTGGCTAGGGATGCTTCAGGATCGATTATTGCGGGTTGGTGTGGATCCTTCTTTGCCTCGTCTCCTCTTGTTGCTGAGGCTTTGGCTCTCAGAGCCGCTTGCTCACTTGCTAGGACCTATAATTGGAGTTCCATCATCTTTGAAGCGGATAACAAAATGCTGATTGACGCTATCAAAGGTGAAGGAACGACGCACTGGGAGATTCAAGCCGTTGTTGACGACATTTGTTCCTTTTTCCCTTCTTTTGAGGATGTTTCCTTTGTATGGTGTAATAGGTCTTGTAATAGGGCTGCCCATTTTGTATGTAAGAGGCATAGCTTAGGTTGTTGTACGCATGATTGGTGGGTTGACATCCCTCCAAGTCTTGCTCGAATTGTTTTCACGGATAGTAACGAATCGTAGCTGGCCCTCGGGCGTCTTCTTGTTCAAAAAAAAAAAAAAAAAAAAATTTAAAATATTACTCCTCTTTTTTAACCCAAAACAAAACATGTTAGGATTAAAGATGGGTCCAAGAATAAGAGGTTCATACATGGAGAAAGATCCCCCTTATGCACAAGAGGAATCCTCCTCGAAGGGCATATAATCCACAGGGATTTGGAGCTTGTCAGGGACTTTGAAGTTGTCTGATTGAATTGAATGGGTAAGGAACCATGTTTGCTTTTGGAATGGGAATAGGGATGCAGTGGGTGATTTGGGCCATTAATAAGGTCAAACATTATTGTTCTAGAGAATATGTAAGTGCTTGTAGCATGAACGCATAAGAAGCTAAGAGTTTCAAAGCAAATTTGAGCGCTAAAGATGATAAGGAGTTTGAGCACAGTGCACTAAGTGGATATTTATAGAAATGCGAGAATGAAGATAAACTCAACCATCAAACAGTGCAACCTTGAGTTCCCAGTAGCCTTTGAGGGTCAAAAAAGATAGATTTTGACTTGTTGGAAATCTCAAATTACCAACAGCTGAAAGGGGGCCATTTATGTACAGTCCAAACTCGAAGGAGTTGGAACGATGCTATTTGGAGATAAAAGGGCACATGCATGACACGTGAAGCTATACTTGAGCCGTAATTGGCTTTAAAAAAAATAAATAATGGCGCCTTAAGTCCAGCTACTTGATAACTTAAAACCTTTCAATAACATCATCTTGAGTTGACTGGAAGCACTAAAAAGGCTCGAACTTGAGGAATTACTAGGAGTGCTACATGGAAGGTGATTTCCAAGGTTGGGGAAGATATTTGAAGCACATATCAAAAAACATGGGCCTTAAGTACATTCAAAAGAGAGTGGATGAACGTGGGAAGACCAAGGAAACCTCGAGCATGTGTGTCAAAGCACGTTCAACACCAATTCTGTGTTAGGGAAAGCATTGATGCTAAACATGGGGACATATATGCAACATTTTAAGAATGCATCAGTTATTTTTGTAGGCTATAAATAAAGGGCTCTATTTATATTATGGAGAGTCCAACACCAACCACACAAAACTTACTCAAGGTTTTTTACAAAACACTTGTGCTTTATTTCTTTTCATTTTCTTAGGAGCAGTGTAACTTTTAGTCTCTGTTTTTCTTTCTTCTAGGCAATACAATTTTGTGTTTCAGGTATGTCACTCTTGTTCTAACTCTGTTCCCATAATTGATGATTTAAGCTTAGCGTCATTGGCTTAAGGCTTTGATGTCCAAGCCTCTAGGCTTGATTGCGTTAGTCTTAAATTGGTATAACAACTCAGTAAGTCAAGTGAATTTAGGTTTGAGTCACAGTTTTAGGGCTTTGACGGTGAAGAATTTGACCTTGATTTCATTGGTCCTAATCCTATGATCCGAATATAGTTCACTCCACCCTAATTTTGTCAAGTTCTTACTCATTCGAGTTATAATAAGTCAAGGATGCTCGGCCTAAAAATATGTAGATTCGGGCTTTTGAGTGGACTGCTGAGCTCATGAGCTTGTCTTCACCTCAGTTCCTAGCTCTTAAGTTTAAGAAGTAAGGTGTCTCTGGGCTCTGCTCCATCACCCCAATAACCACTTGGGCTTGGTCCATATTAAATCCAAAAATCCACATCAATATATAATTAAAGTATCCTTACTACCACATAATTATTGCAAATTGAAGTCAGATTCACCAAAACCATTAACCCTCTTCAGAGGTTATTAATTGAAGTAGAACACGTGCAATTCATAGTTTAGATTCGATCCCAAGTCAAAGTGAGTCCGTTTTTGCATGTTTGTTTGATGTCTTATTTATGGCAACCCTACGCACTCTAAAAACAAACAAAGGAGTAAACGTTGACATCCATTTATATAGCCATACTACTTTATCTTCGCAATCTACCAAAAATTACAACTATTACTGAGACACTTGCGATTTATGAGAAAGTAGATAATGAGTATGGTTGAGAGCCTTGGTTCAACATATTCTATTAGCTTTCAACAATCTGGGGGAGTCCGATATTACTATACAATGACAAGTTTGTGTGTATGGTTCAAGTTAAAGAAAGGTGACTAAACCAAGCATATTTCAACCAAGTTCTTGTCACTCACGAGCTTCAGAAGAAAGGTGAAGCTGATATTTGGAAAATTCATTGAAGAACCTGGAAGGTATTCATGAAAGCATTGTTTACAGCGAACTTTTGAGAATTGGTGCACAAGATCGGCATACGCCAATGTAGTGAAATCCTTGGTTGATGTGCGCCCATAAGGGGGAGTTAAATAAACCCTGCACTCTTTTTCCGTTCGTTATGGTAATTTTTTTCCACTTGGGTTTTCTTAACAAGGCTTTTAATGATGCAGTTGAAAAAACATACATAAATCGGACATTATATGCTTTCAAGGGTTTTTCTCCCACTATATGGGCAATATTATAGATTATCAAATTCCCATAAAATTAAAAATTAAGTAAAAGACCTTTATATATACATATACATGTTTATTCTTAAAGCTTCAGGCCCTCTAGAGGTTTATGGTAGGAGGATCCCCTATCTCCGTACCTGTTTATTCTTTTGTATCGAGGTGTTAGTGAGGCGAATTTAGTATAGCACAGACTTAGGAGATCAGCGTTTAGTTCGTATCTCTCGCACTGCTCCAGTCATTCCATGCCTCCTTTTTGCAGACGATAACTTTCTATTTTGTCAAGCATCTGTAGAAGCATGTTATAGCCTCAAGTCATTGTTGGAATATTACTGTTTCTAATTAGGCCAAATTGTGAACTATCATAAGTCCTTTATTGGTGCTAACTTCGCTGAGGAATTGGATTAGTGAAATTTTTAATATCAATATGTCAAGTGGATTTGATAAGTATCTTGGTAGTCCTCTGATCAGTGGTAGACTATGTAAGGAGGCTTTTAGGGGCATTCAAAATAAAATCCTACATAAACTAACCCTTTGGAAAGCCAATATCCTATCAAAAGCAGGTAGAACAACCCCGACTCAATCCAATTTAGAGTCTATCCCGACTCACACAATGTAGCGCTTTAAAATTCAAAACTTTGTTAATTTATTCATGGATAAAATAAGCAGGAGTTCTTTTGGAAAGGCATGCCCATGATTTCTTGGACAAAATTTGTTGGCCTAAAAGGGCGGGAGGCGTTTGGTTAAAGCATATATTCGAGGTAAACAAGGCTGTATTGTGCAAGTGAGGGTGGAAGGTAATTCATAACTTGAATAATCTTTGGACTCAATTAGTGAGAATAAAGTACCTTCATCATGAAGATTTTTTTTTTTCCTTTGTGACGAAACCTAGGGATTCTTGGACTTGGAAAAATATTGTGGCCTGTCGTGATCTTCTCCAAAAAGGCATTCGATGGCTAGTTGGTGATGCTAGTAGTGTCTCCTTTTGGTATGATACTTGGTGCACTCTTGCCCCATTAGCTAAGTTGATAGTTGATTATCATTACCATAAGGATCCTGACTTAAAGGTTTTGAACTTTTTTGACAGAGGGAGATTGAAAGTGAATGAATTGAAAAGGTTTATTCCTAAAATGCTTCTGCCATTGATTTTGGGTATCCCGATTCCTTATAGGCATAGATTTGCTAGCTTTCTTGAGGCTTTTATAGTAAATGGAGAATTCTTAGTTAATTCTGTTAGTTTTTTAGCTCGGGGTGTTACCTGGAAAGAAAGGAATAACTCGGCCTTCAGATGGATTTGGAAGCTTAATATAGCTCCCTAAATCAAGATTTTTCTGTGGCTGTTATGTCATAACTCTTTCCCAATCCGAGCTATTCTAGCGTCGCGAGGGCTGAGGTTACCTAATGCTTGTCCTCGTTGTAATATAGGTACGGAGACCATTAACCATATATTTATCCAGTGCAATTTTACAAAGAAATGTTAGCTTTTGTTAGGGCATAGAAGAACTAAGATTAAAACTCTGTAGGAAGGGATTCTCAAGTGGCTCCAAGAACTTAGGCAAGTTAGTGGACTAGATAATCTCAAAAGATTTGTAGTAGTTGCCACAACTCTTTGGGTATTATGGAAGACTAGAAATGATTTTGTTTTTAAATGAAGACCTTCCAGGCCTAATCATGTGGTCACTCAGATAGACAGAAATTTGGTTGAATGGATTTTAAGGAATAGGGGTTAGATCAATGTTAACAACTAGGCAAGGGGTAGAATGAAAATGAAAGACAGAAATGAGAACAAGTGGACCCTCCAAAGAGGAATTAGGTTAAAGTTAATTTTGATGGTTCAGATTGGTGTGGTTTAACCCTTGATTGACTATTGTAGCATTGGTAACACTCCTACTATTGAGACAGAGGCTGGGGCTGCTAGAGAAGGGATTCGAATGTGTCTTAATTTTGATTTTGACCGTCTGCATATTTAAGGGGATAATCGTGTGGTAGTCCAAATAATAAGACGCGAATTTCCATGTCCTTGAAAAATTAGAATTGTTATTGAGGATATTTGGGATGTGTTTTTGCATTTTGTAGAGTTTTGTATCACGATTCACTAGATCGTATTAACTTTGTTTAATAGTCCTACCGCTTTCCTTACTTTACTAAAAAGAATATGTATATGTGTGACACTTGTAAATGCTTAGACACATGGGATCATATATGCTTTCTCTTGGTGACTATGCACAATTCCCATTTATACATAAATTGATTATGGGGTGTGCATATGTTTGAAGGAGAAGCGAGAGAAAATACTTGTATTATTTAGGTTTTTGAGTTCTGGCATAAAATACTTACTACTTGTCACTAATTATATTTGAGTTTTCATTTTTCTTTTTCATTATGTTACATATTTTATGTCTCTAGTTTTATAATATGGAACACAAAATATTTAATAGAACAAGAATGAATATGCAAATTCAAATACAATTAGAGAGAATTACCAAGTATTCCATCCCAAAACTAAGGAACCTCAGTAATAAAAAGTATTTTCTCTCAACAATTCTTTCCCCCATTTTTCCAAACTTATACAATATATTATAATACAAAATAGCAAAAAGCTAAAAGCATAAGTAAGCTCACTTTTCCTTGCAAGCTGACACACATAGCTTGTATATGTATATGTATATATAAAGTCTTTTACATAATTTTAATTTTCAAGGCATTTGATAATATCTAATATTGCACAAAAAATTGCACCCAAAGAATATCCAATATTTATAACACACCCCCTTTGAATATTCATTGTAAAATGTTGTGGGACAAAAACCTTTGAAAAGATATAATGTCTAAGCTATATATGCCTTTAAATTGCCTCATTAAAGACCTTGTCAGGAAAAACACCCAATGAAAAAAAAAAAGAACCCAAAGGGAAGGGAAAAAGAGCACAATTCATGTTGAACTCCCCTTCATGAGCGAACATTAACCAAAGACCTCTCTGAGTTGGAGTATGTCAATCTTGTATACCAATTTCTCGAAAGTTTGATTGTGGGCAATAATTTCATGAGCCCTTCTAGGTTTTTCAGCAAATCCTACAAATATTTGCTTCATCTTTCTACTAAAGCTTGTAAGCGAAAAGAACTTTATTGAAATGTGCTTGATTTTCTCAACTTTCTTTGACCAATACAAGTAAACTTGTCTTTGTATGGTATTATCAGACTTTCCCTAATTAGTGAAGCTTACAAAATATGTTGAACGAGGGCTCTCAACCATATACATTATCTACTTGCTCATGCAGCCCAAGTGTTTAAATAATAGCTGCAATTGTTAGTAGATTGCCAAGATATAGTAGTATAGCTATATAAATAAATGCCATTTTTGTCACTTACCTCATATAAATCAAATAAATAACTAGTACTTGCATACAAAATTAACTGCGATTTTTACTGAACGAAATAGGCCTGTATTTGTTGTTGCGTTAGGGTAAATCTTTAACCACATTCAAATGTCCTTGTGTCAGTGTTGCAACAAGTTAATCGAAGAGGGTATACTTGATCTCGTGTAGCAAATATATTATTGTGCTAATTGTATGAAGGTATGGTAGCTTTAGGCCCAATAATTCATTCATTACGTCATTGAGGATGAAACAAGATCTTTATCTATATCAAGGAATTATACAACAATTGGGGCACTAAATGGATGTAAGTTGATCACATTAAAATATCTAAGTGCAATCATCGTATAAGTTGAACCAATAGACTAATACCCTATCATATTGGTGCTCAATCTACAAACCGAGACAAGTTTTACCTTATCCGAGATCCTTTATCTCGAATTCTTAATTTAGGTGTGTAACAGCTTTTTCAACCTCTTCTAGGATCATGATAATATTAGCATATCCCACTTTTAATAGATATGTACCAAGGCGATTGTATTACATTCGCCTGGATTGTTTTCATTCATACAAAAATCTTTGTAATTTAATTGAGTATAGTTCCCGTAGTTTTGAACTATGTGCTTCTGGCATCTTTATCTTACAGGGGCTTTCATACAAGTATCACTACAAGTGATACACATAAAAAACCTGTTACCAAATTCATAAGACGAAGATAGAGTCTGCTAGATTAATTACATCCATTACTTGTACGTATGTCCCATAATAATCAGTTATTGGTCTCTATGATGCACCTTTGGCATCAAATCGTGCTTGATATTTAACCCCCTCATTCTTTTTGCACAAATATTCATGGATAGCCTACAGGTTTTACATTTCAGCGGTTTGGACTATAGGTCCAAAAGCTTCACATTTTTAATTCTACTTGAATTGCGTCTTTCTATTTCAGCCAATTATCTCCTTTTTGTTGGCATTCTTGAACAAACCCAATTTCAAGATTTTTATTTCTTTGATCAGAATAGTAGCTACTATATATGCAAATATTTGATTAGTATTAGTCTCATTTTGATTCCACCATATCCCATACTTTATTGACATCTCTTTATCATCAAAATTTTCAATAGTTTCAATAATCTCAGGTGAAGGAATTGTTATCCCTTTGAAGTCAATCTCCTAGGATTTAGAATTGGATTTCATCCTATGAACTTGTGCTTTTAGATTATTGAATGAATATTTTTATTTTTTAGTGGCATTTTGTTATTTATCATGTTTATTTTATTATGGCCTTATTATTGCAGTAACATGGTAAAGCCTAGAGGATATGTGCAGTGGGATTGCCATTGTGAGGTTACTCAGAATAATGAGAGCCAACACCTTGATAGCATTGTCCTTAAATGTTCTTGGTTATAGGATCTCTGAGAATGGGCATTGGTGGATCTAGATAGATTAACGTATAGTGTGATCGGCTTTATTTGATAGAGAGAAGTTGATCTCATGATTGCTCACATGGAGACATCAAGGAAAATGTGTGGGTGCATATGAATGATATGTTCCCTGAACAGATCCACTTGTGAACACCTACATGGATTGACCAAACAAAACTGTGAATAGGTAGTTCTTTGGATGACGATTGTGTAAGCATGTTCCTTAGACCTAAGTTCACCATTGTGACTTGTGAGCGACTCACTATACTTTGACTTTGAGCTTCCTGGTCCTAAAAGGGCTTGTGGAACTGAGACTGCATAGAGTCATGAGCTCAAAAAGTTAGTGAATGAAGCTTCAGGGATCTATCACTCTTAGTAGTAGGAGAGATGCTCTATGAATCATCATATATGCAAACTCACAAAGCCTTGGCCAAGGTCGATGGACAATAATAAGAGAGGAGTCTCTTGATTGGTCTTAAGAGTGTAGCTGTAATGGTATGAGTTATAGTGTAAACGTATTTGGGATTTGACTATAATCCATTGCCTAGAGTTACCTAGAACCTACAACGGGTCAAGTACAAAAGTTGGAACCTAAAACCGAGGAATACAAGTCTTTGAGAAGGTCCCATAGAGCACCACGTCAACCTCAAAGGTACCATGGCACTACTTATTAAGAGGCTATACAGGGTTCTGACTCTATGAAGTAGTTAGATACCATGGAACCCGAAATGGATTTCATGGGAGTTAACAAATTATGGACTTTAGTTGAGCTCTCATCAGATATAAAACCCATTAGGTGTAAGTGGGCTTTTAAGAAGAAAACAGGAGCGGACATCCATGTAGAAACTGAAAAGGCACGTCTTGTTGCCAAAGGGGTATTGTCAAAGACAAGGTGTTGACTATGACGAAACATTTTCCTTGTAGCAATGCTCAATTCCATTCAGATTATGCATGCTATTGCTGCATACTATGATTATGAGATTTGGCAAATAGATTTCAAAGCTTCCTTTCTTGATGGTGAATTGGAAGAGGATGTGTACACGACACAATCTGAAGGCTTTAACACACCTAATAATTATCATCAATTATGCAAGCTTCAAAAGTCCTTTTATGGACTCAAGTGAGCTTGGAGGAGAAGGAATATTCACTTTAATATGACTATTAAAAGGTTTGATTTTCTTAGAAGTGAAGAGGAATCCTATGTGTATTAAAGGGTCAATGGGAGAACCATCACATTCTTGGTATTGTATCTTGATGACATTCTCCTCATAGAAAATGACATCCCTACACCACAGAATGTGAAAGCTCGGCTAAACAATTTCTCCTTGAAGGATTTGGAGAAGCATCCTATATTTTGGGCATAAAACTGTATAGACATGGAATAAGAAGGATGCCTGGATTATCCCAATCCACGTATATAGATACCATACTTAAGAGGTATAGCATTGAAAATTCAAAGTAAGGTTTCCTACCAACTGTAATTGTTCACAGTCAGGAGGATTGTCCTCATACCACCGAAGAGAGAGAACGCATGAGTAGCATTCCCTATACATTTGCAGTGAGAGTCAACATGTACACCATGACATGTATGAAAAATAATGTGGCTTATGCACTTAGAGTGACAAGAAGATACGAGGCTTACCCTAGTTAGGCTCACTAGAAAGTGGTCAAGTCCATACTCAAGTATTTGGGAAATAATAAAGACCAATATTTAGTGTTTAGAGATTATCAGTTGAAGCTTGAAGACTTCATATATGCTAGCTTTCATTTAGATAAATATGATAGAAAATCAACCTCGAGCTATGTTTTCAACTTAAATGGTGGAGTTGGTAGTTGGAAAAGTTCCAAAGCAGGTACAGTTGCTGATTAGTAACAAAGGCTGAGTATATTGAAACTAGAGAGACTGCTATGGAACCGTTTTGGATGAAGAAGTTTATCACTTAGTTAGGAGTTGTCCGTTCTATCGAGAGACCTATACCCTTATTTTGTGATAGCACTGGTGCCATAGCACAGTCAAAGGGACCAAGGTCTCATCACAAGTCCAAACATATCTTGCATCACTACCACCCCATTCGAGAGATTGTTGACAGAGGAGATGTTACAATAATGAAGGTGGATGGAAAGAAAAATGTAGCAGATCCATTTACTAAGACCTTGTGATTAAAGGAGTTTAATCACTACAAATAGGGCTGCAAATGAGCCAAGCTGAGCCAAATCATGGCTAGTTCAGCTTGGCTCATTAGCTAAATGAGACCGGCTCGGCTTAGTATCATTTATCTAATTGAGCTGAATATCCATGCTCGGCTCCCCTCATTGACTAAATGAGACCAGCTCATTATCAGTATCATTTAGGCTTGATTATTTGGAGAGTTGGCTCATTGAGCTTTATAGGATCATTTACACGTTGGCTCATTGGGCTCATTTACTATGTCTTTAGGCTCATTTACTGCGGAGGGACCAAGAAAAGACTGACAAAATTATAAAGTGAAAATGAATAGTAAATAAGAGTTAGGTCTTAGAAGAGTACCAAAAAATTGAACTCTATCAGAAAAAGAGAACTTAAACTATGCTTCTCCATCGAACCGACCCACTAGGCTCTATCTTTTTCCTTTTCTTTATTTTCTCCTCTCTCTTTTTCTCTCTCTTTTTAGTGGAGCAAATATTTTAAAGGTCAAACTCTAAGAGACATTTAAATAACCAAACAAAAACACATAATGAATAGTGAAGGAAGTGTCACATGGCACAATCAAGACATGCTAGCCAATAAGCGAGCTGGCTCATTAGCCCATAAACAAGTTAGCTTAGGTGCAGATAAATGACCTGGCTCGTGAGCCTTTCAAGCCGATTTGGCCTCAGTTGAATTTGCTTCCTTTATTTAAACGAGCTATCCTTAAACGAGCCAAGCTGGCTTTCAAGGCGGCTTAGCTCATTTGTAGCTCTAATTACAATTATAGGTTAGGTGTAAGACATATGTCTATATGGCTCTAAAGTGCAAGTGGGAGATTGAAGGAATCATACCTCTTTAGAGTCAATCTCCTAGGATTTAGAATTGGATTTTGTCTCATGAACTTGTGCTTTTGGATTGTTTAAAGAATATTTTAATGGCATTCTATTATTTATCATGTTTAATTTATTATGACTTTATTATTGCATTAACATGGTAAAGTCCATAGGATATGTGCAATGAGATTGGCATTGTGAGGTTAGTCACAATAATGAGAGCCAATACACTGATAGCATTGTCCTTAATTGTTCCTGGACATAGAATCCCTGAGATTGGGCATCGGTGGATCTGGATGGACCAACATACAGTGTCACCGGCTCTATTTGACAGAGACTAGTTCATCTCATTATTGCTCGTGTGGAGACAATAAGGAACATGTTTGGGTGCATATCAATGATATGGTCACTGAACAGACACCACTTAAGAACACCTACATGAATTGACCAAACCAAACTGTCAATAGATAGTTCTTAGGATGGCGATTGTGTAAGCGTGCTCCTTAGACCTAAGTTCCCCATAGTGATTTGTGAGCAACTCACTATACTTTGGCTTTGGGCTCCATACTCCTGATTGGGCTTGCAGAACTAAGATTCCATATAGTTAAGTACTCATAAAGCTAGTGAGTGAAGCTTGGGGGAACTATCACTCTTGGTGGTAGGAGAGATGCTCTATGAATCATCATGCATGAAAACCCACAAAGCATTGGCCAAAGTAGATGGATAATGAGAGAAGAGTCTCTTGATTGTTCTTAAGAGTGTAGTTGTGATAGTATGAGTCACAGTAGAAATCTATTTGGTCTCGTTTGGGGCATGGAATTAGAGCTTGGAATTAGGGTTCATAATTTCAATTCTATTGTTTGGTTTAGTTGTTGGAATTGGAATTACAATTCCACTCTCTAATTCCATGAAATTAGATTTTAACTAAAAATTATACTTTTTAATTCCTTGGGTAGAGGTAAGGAATTACAATTTCATATTAACTCTTTGACATGAAATTCAAAATGGCCTCACTTGATTAATTCAAACCCAAGATGACTCAAAATCTAAATACTCAGATACAACCTAAAATTTGACCCACAACTCGAAATCACCCAACTCTAATAACTTAAACTTGAAATGACTAAAATCAACTTAACTCAAAGTGTGAAGTGACCCAACCTGACTAACCCGAAACTCGAGACGACTCAAATCAAAAAAGTGAAACAACTCGACCTAACTATGATGTAGGCATGCGGAGTGAAAGTGGAAATCACCTAACCAAATTGGCTCAATATAACCTAAGCCCAAAATGACCCGAACCTATCTCAAACTCAATCTAAGATGATTCAAAATCTGAAATGATATAACCTGCCCAAAACTAATATGACTCGGGCTCGAAAAGATTAAATCAATTCAAACTCGATCGATTTTAGCCTGTAATCGTGAAAAAAGCCTAACCTAATTAATTGAAATCGGAGATAACTTGAATACCAAATGGTTCGACGTGATACTCTAGGTGATTTGTGTCGAAACTCGAGTAAACTGAACACAAAGTAAATCACTCCTACTATAATAACTCGAGTGTAATATGAACCACTCCGACTAAAATCTAATCGTAACTAATTTAAAACTCGAAATGCTCCAATTCAATTGACCAAAAACCCGTAATGACTCGAATCATATGGAATTATAATTCCGACCTCCAATTTCTTTGATGAACCAAACAGTAGAATTTGTATTCTATCACAATTTTAATTCCACCAGAATTTAATTTGGAATTGCAATTCTATAGTCCAATTCCATGATCCAAACAGGGCCTTAGTGATTTGACTGTAATCCATGCCCTATGGTTACTTGGAGCATTTTGTGATGGAATGAACAATCTTGCACAATAATTCCTATCCAACAGGTTCATATAATGGCACTAGTTCACTCTTATCATCTGGTTGTTAGCATGCCTGGCCAGAGGCCAACTTTGATTAGTGGATGCTCATGATGTATAATGTCATTTGAGCAATTAGTTCAAAGGAGTTTTACTGGGTGCCTTATATTAGAGATCACTCTAGTCATATAGCCGCTACCCGCTTGACATTGAACTTACGGGACTTGCACATACAATGAGGTCGATGTAATCTAGTGGATTTGTTATTTAAGTTAGAATAGAGATCCTACTTGAAGTAAAAGGATTAGTAATCCTAACTCTGTATGGGGGTGAATTTAAAGTGGTCCTGCTAGCATTGGTTATGCTTAATTCAAGTAGTGGAAAAACAAAATACAAGTATGATGAAGTCACGAGGGTAATTTTGAAATATTGATAATTGTGGTAATTGTTCATTAGTTGTTAACTCTTAATTTGATTAATAAATAATGAGTTTAAGTTAATTGAAATAAGATTTAAATTACCCTATAAGATAATGTTAGGATAAAGCTGTCCTAATCTCTCTCTCTCTCTCTCTCTCTCTTTTATACATACATACATGCATACATACACACATACATCCATCATATATATGTAGGGTAGCATTTTTATGAGAGGATGAGAGAATGAGAGGGGCAAATCCTGTCCTTCCATTGTAATGAACGGCTAAGATTTGTTGAGTATTAAAAAAAATAATTTCCCTTACTTACCCCTATCTTTTTTCTGCCCCGTGAAAGGGTATGGACCGTAAATTGTTATTTTTTATTGTTCAATAAATTTTGGCCATCCATTACAATCGAGGGTCAGGATTCACCCCTCTCATGCTCTTACCCTCTCATAAGAACGCCATATATATATATATATAAGGTTTTTTTGAAAAAATTAAAAAGGACCTTGACCTTTTCGAATTATTAAAATGGCCCTTAAGTTTTTGCTGTATTAATAAAAAGGCACTTAAGTTTTTGTTGCATTAATAAAAAACCCCATCTCTGATGTGATGATGTCATTTTAGTAAACAGAGAAGAGTGACAACTACGTTTTTATTAATGCTATAAAAAAATGACTAAAATACCTTTAACAAACATATTTTAAAACAAATTAAGTGAAAATAGATAGCTTCTATATAATACAATATCCCAAATTTTATTCTTATAAAGTAAGAATACGGGTCTTTGAAGTATATTTTAGGCCATTTTATTCTAGCATTAATAAAAAGCCGTTGCTACATTAGCTCTGTCGATGAAAAAATGACGTCTCATGCTTGAGAAGGGCCTTTTTATTAATACGATAAAAACTTAGGGACCTTTTTAGTAATTCAAAACGGTCAGTGTCATTTTTATTATTTCCAAAAATATCAGGGTACTAAAATATAAATAATCCATATACATATATATACATATATATATGTATATAGCACAATTCTTATAAGAAGGTGAGAGGGTGAGGGGGGGCTAATCATGGCCATCCATTAGAATGGACGGCCAAGATTCGCCCCCTTTTTTATGGGAAAAAAAAGAAAAAAATTTCTTCCCACCCTACCTCCCCATCCCTCTTTCCCTCCCCCGACTTCCTTTCTTTCTCACCCCGCCAGCTGTCGCCGCCGCTAGCCATTGCCGCCCTCCGCTGTCGGCCATCGACCTTTGCCGCGACGAGTGATTGGGTTGAGAGAGAGAAAGGAAGGATGGCGGTGGCGTTGGGGGTTGGGGTAAGGCAGAGAGGGAAGGGGTAAGGGAATTTTTTTTTTTTTTTTTAGTTTAACAAAAAATGGGTAATCTTGACCGTCCATTGTAATGGACGATCAAAATCTGTCCCTTTCACCGGCCCACCTTCTCATAAGAATTGTGTATGTGTGTGTGTGTGTATATATATATATATATAAGGTGGCGTTCTTATGAGAGGGGTGAATCGTAGCCTCTATTATAATGAATGGCCAAGATTTGTTCAGTATTGAAAAAAAATAATTTCTTTCGCTTACCCCTTCTTTCTTTCTGTTCCATGAAGGGATATGGGTCGTTTCATGCTGGCTTAATGAATGAAAGTCAGTGTTTTATTAAGCGTATATAAGCAGCTGTTTAGTGGCCGAACCGAAAGGTACATATGGTGGAGGTTGGTTGAAAATGTATTAAATTTAAAAAAAAATATATATATTGTAAATTCAATAATATATTTGCGTCATTTATAAAATTATTTCAAATATTTAAAATATATTAAAGATTTAATATATTTCAAAAAAAAATTAAATATTAATAAAAAATTTAAATATTTTAGAAATACTAAACTATTTTTTAAATATAAAATATTTTAAATAATGAAAAAAATATTTCATTATTTAACATTATATTAGATATTTGAAATAATTTTTGGGTATTTTTTAAGCCACAAAGGACTTCTAGTTTTGGTAATTTAACAAAAAAATCATTTTTCTTAAACACTAGAAAACATTTACAAGATTATCATAAGCGCTTCTTAACTGGTTGGGTCAAATACAAAATACTTCTTTGAAACAACATTTTTTACAAAATTGCTTCCAGATAAAGTAACTCTAAAAAAGTAGTTTTTTCAAAGCAATGCCAAATAGGCATTTAACCATCGGTGTTTTTATTAAATATTTAATTTTTAATGTAATGAACAACCAAGATTTATTGGACATTAAAAAATAACAATTTATGACCAAGATTTGTTCAATATTGAAAAAAAGTAATTTCTTTCCCTTACCCCTTCATTTTTTTTTCTGCCCTATAAAGGGGCCGTAAATTATTATTTTTAAAGCTCAACAAATCTTGGCCGTCTATTACAATGGAGGGCCAGGATTCGCATGCTTTCACTCTCTCATAAGAACGGCACCCTATATATGTGTGTGTGTGTGTGTGTGTGTGTGTGTGTGTGTGTTGCCATGTTATACTATGAATAATTATCTTAGGGTTTTTAAGAAAAACCGTAAGAGAGAAAAAGATAGAGAAGTGGCTGGTCACATTTATAGAGAAAGAGCAATTCCTTTGTGTGTTTTTTTTTTCTTTTTCCTCTTGTTTCCAAGATCCAAGGCTTTAGATCGGATTCATCATTGTGCTAGCACATGCACCCGTAGAGGTTTCATACTTTTGAAACTCATTTTTTCGAAGTTTCAAAGGCTCGCATCACCATGTAACATTCTAAATATGTTTTTGTGTAATTTGATTGTGGCTGAATTGATCCTAGTAACTAAAATTTTAATATTTCTGCTTTTTTTTTGTTTTAAAAATAGTTTAAAACTCTAATTCGCTCCCTTCATTTAGTACCTCATAATTTTGATGAATTTCATTCGTATTCCTCCTTATTTTTATATTATTACCTCCAAAGAGTTTTTCTTTTCAAGAATTTCATAATAGAGGGATTAATCTTTTCCTTTTTCTCCTTTTTCTTTTTTTAGATTTATATCCTTAGAATCGATATGTCTACAACAACACGCAATGGATGCATTTTTCAATGTCTTAGAATACTACTCGATTGGGATAGCAATTTAGGCGTGAGCATCTCTAGTGGCGACATATTGTTTGGTCACCCTTTTTGCATTAATGAATGCATCTAACAATTGGTATCTAGCCTTTTACAAGTGAACAATTTATAAGCTTTTAGTTCGCATTGATCTTAATGATGGATTCTATATAAATTCTAATTTTCCAACTTTCACTTTTCTCCCCCTTATTATGAAAAACTTATTTCGTCTAATTTAGAATCAGCAAACTACATTGTAAAATATTTTAGATTAATAACTCCAGTTTTTTTATAATTGACGAGAATTCAAACTCGAATTAAATTCCAAGTCCCCTTCTTAGTCCCATCCTTTGCAGTAAGATGGAGTAACTAAGACATAAATTATATAACCAAATTTACAGACGGGATATGGTTCTTGTCAGACAAATTATAACGGGGAGATCCATGATAATCAGTTGGTCTAGTATGAATTAGTGCTGCAACACATAGCATGTACCAACGTAAAAGTATGATATAGTAATAGTGTTTCGGGATTTTTTGGTTGGGTTCTTGAGGGTAGAACTAGGCTCAAGTTCCTTGTCTTTCTTGTGAGGTCCCTTCCCCTATTTATAGGGGAATGTATGCTTGGGTAGCAAGTAATGGGGGCAGGGTACCACCTGGTCCCTTCAGCCAATGGGGGCATTGGTGATTTCTAGAGGTGAGGTTATTTAGGTGGGGGTGTTTAAGGAGGCGGCAATGGCTCCTAGGCCCTGTGCCGCCTGGTGGCGGTTATGTTGGGAGGTGGTAGTGGCTTTTGGGCCTGGTACCGCCAGGTGGCGGTTATGCTGGGAGGCGGTAGTGGCTCCTGGGGCCGGTACCGCCTGTTGGCGGTTATGCTGGGAGGCGGTAGTGGCACCTGGGCCCTGTACCGCCTGGTGGCGGTTATGCTGGGAGGCGGTAGTGGCTTCTGGGCCCTGTACCGCCTGGTGGCCATTATGCTGGGAGGCGGTAATGGCTCCTGGGGCCGGTACCGCCTGGTTGTCACTTTTGTATTCATCAGTTAGCCCCTCACTTTGAGGTCAAAGTTCCTTTGATTTCAAAGTGTATAAATACCCCTTCATACTCTCACCCTTTGGGTATTCCTTGTCCCTTTCATTTTCTAATTGGTATCTTGAGAGTTGATTACGGAGGACGTAACTCGTGAAATGTTATCTTGGCTTCCTGCCAAATCTCTTTTAAGGTTTTGCCGTGCCTCTTCTAAATTTTATGGTTTACTTACCGATGGTGATTTTGTTAAGAAACAGTCTTTCCGCGCTCTTGAGCGTGATGCTGATGGGGTATTGTTAAAACCAGAAAGGGAGTTTTCTCGTGACAATCTGGGGGCCTTTTCCTCTACCGGGGACTTTTCCCAAGTTATGCCGTCAGAGGTAACGTAGGTGCTGAAGGACAATATTAGAGTTCTCGGTGTTCAGGGTGGTTTGATATTGTACCGAGACTACAATCTTTCCAAGTTGTTCGTGTGTAACCCTGCCTTGGGCATACGTCAGTTGGTGCCGTTGCCTGACGGTATTTTGACGAGCTGTCTGGATGCCCCTTTAAACCTAGTGTTTGGGTGTTTCGACTCTGCTTCTGAGTTCGGGTTCTACCTTTTCCTTATGACAATGGACTTGTCCTACCCCTGCCATGGCTTTTGGCCTACCACATACCAGGTGTATCATTGGCAGGGCGATTGGAATTTTTGGGGAAGCCTGGACGTGGGTCCCCGAAATGTTTTTCTTATGGACCACGTTTGTTTGCATGGGGAGCTTTTCTTTTTTTCTAACTGGGGCCATTATATTGACGGTAGCAATAACCGCCCATACGTAGTTAGTTGGAATACCGAGACAGGGGTTGTTCATAACATGACCCTTCCGGGCGTGGTTTGGGATAACCTGTCATCGAGCCGAGATGCAAAGATTTCGAGGTGGTGGGATGTGACCACAGGGCCCCCTTCACTATGCCTGATAACGCTCCGGAGTCCAGTGTTTACCATCTGGACGCTGACTAATGTGGAGGATCCTTCCTCTTGGATCAGGCAGGAGCGGTTATTCATTCGGCTGTCTTGGTCTGGAGGTAGATGGGATCCAGCTATTACAAGCTTTGCTGTGTCAAAAGAACACCTGACTTTCACCGCACGCAATTAGGTGTTCCAGTGCGCCCTTCGCGGAGACCATCGTGGCCGTCCGGTCTTCTTGGGACACTGCCAGGGGGAATACCATACCCAGCTGTTTCCATATTCGAGCTCTTTGTTTCGTTGTGGGAATGATACCATGATCCTTCATCCCCCGTTTGAGTAGATCGTGGTATTTGTAGGAGGGCGTTTTGGAGTCTCTTCGTACGTTACTTCTGGCATGGTAGTTGTATTAACGGAAGGCTAATGTAATGAAGTCTTGCTATAATGTATGTGAATACCCTGGCCCTGAAGGTGTTTATATTTTAACTTTTTACCTTTGTTATGTGCGTGCGTTTGTTGGTGAGTAATCATGGGATATTTCTGTCTCCTTGGTGTGAATTATTATGTTTCTGTGAGTCCACTGGTTGTCCCAATGTTAGAGGGGACACATAACCATCCCCGTGTTAGATGGGGGCAAAAAACCGCGGGCTCTCAAGCCTGTGAGAGTTTACTGCCCGTCCCTGATGTTAGGTGGGACACATAACCGCCCCGGTGTTAGATGGGGCCAAAAAACTACGGGCTCTTAAGCGGGTGAGAGTTTACGGCCTGTCCCTGATGTTAGGTGGGACACATAACCGCCCCCGTGTTAGATGGGGCCAAAAAACCGCGGGCTCTCAAGCTATTGAGAGTTTACCGCCCGTCCCTGATGTTAGGAGGGACACATAACCGCCCCCGTGTTAGATGGGGCAAAAAAACCGCGGGCTCTCAAGCTGGTGAGAGTTTACCGCCCGTCCCTGATGTTAGGTGGGACACATAACCGCCCCTGTGTTAGATGGGGCCAAAAACCTGCGGGCTCTCAAGCTGGTGAGAGTTTACCGCCCGTCCCTGATGTTAGGTGGGACACATAACCGCCCCCGTGTTAGATGGGGCCAAAAAACCCGGGCTCTCAAGCTGGTGAGAGTTTACCGCCCGTCCCTGATGTTAGGTGGGACACATAACTGTCCCTGATGTTAGGTGGGACGCATAACCGTCCCCGTGTTAGATGGGGCCAAAAAATCGCGGGCTCTCAAGCTGGGGAGAGTTTACCGCCCGTCCCTGATGGGACGCATAACCGCCCCCGTGTTAGATGGGGCCAAAAAACCGCGGGCTCTCAAGCTGGTGAGAGTTTACCGCCCGTCCCTGATGTTAGGTGGGACGCATAACCGCCCCCGTGTTAGATGGGGCCAAAAAACCGCGGGGTCTCAAGCTGGTGAGAGTTTACCGCCCGTCCCTGATGTTAGGTGGGACGCATAACCGCCCCCGTGTTAGATGGGGCCAAAAAACCGCGGGCTCTCAAGCTGGTGAGAGTTTACCCCTCGTCCCTGATGTTAGGTGGGACGCATAACCGCCCCCGTGTTAGATGGGGCCAAAAAACCGCGGGCTCTCAAGCTGGTGAGAGTTTACCGCCCGTCCCTGATGATAGGTGGGACACATAACCGTCCCCGTGTTAGATGGGGCCAAAAAACCGCGGGCTCTCAAGCTGGTGAGAGTTTACTGCCCGTCCCTGATATTAGGTGGGACACATAACTGCCCCACTCTTCTTGCTCTTTTACTTCCATTTGTGCAAGAAGACTGTGCCCCCATTGTTCAAGGGACTTAGCATACCAAGGCCTTCACATTAGGTGAAAGCCAGGCGGTTCCTTCACTTTAGGTGAGGGGTAACGGCCCCACCGCTTCCTGCTCTCTTACTTTCATTTGAGCAAGAAGACCGAGCCCTCATTGTTCAAGGGACTTAGCATACCAAGGCCTTCACATTAGGTGAAAGCCAGGCGGTTCCTTCACTTTAGGTGAAGGGTAACCGCCCCACCTCTTCTTGCTTTCTTACTTCCAATTGAGCAAGAAGGTCGAGCCCCCATTGTTCAAGGGACTTAGCATACCAAGGCCTTCACATTAGGTGAAAGCTTGGCGGTTCCTTCACTTTAGGTGAAGGGTAACCGCCCCACCTCTTCTTGCTCTCTTACTTCCATTTGAGCAAGAAGAACGAGCCCCCATTGTTCAAGGAACTTAGCATACCAAGGCCTTCACATTAGGTGAAAGCCATGCGGTTCCTTCACTTTAGGTAAAGGGTAACCGCCCCACCTCTTCTTGCTCTCTTACTTCCATTTGAGCAAGAAGGCCCAGCCCCCATTGTTCAAGGGACTTAGCATACCAAGGCCTTCACATTAGGTGAAAGCCAGGTGGTTCCTTCACTTTAGGTGAAGGGTAACCGCCCCACCACTTCTTGCTCTCTTACTTCCATTTGAGCAAGAAGACCGAGCCCCCATTGTTCAAGGGACTTAGCATACCAAGGCCTTTACATTAGGTGAAAGCCAGGCTGTTCCTTCACTTTAGGTAAAGGGTAACCGCCCCACCTCTTCTTGCTCTCTTACTTTCATTTGAGCAAGAAGACCGAGCCCCCATTGTTCAAGGGACTTAGCATACCAAGGCCTTCACATTAGGTGAAAGCCAAGCAGTTCCTTCACTTTAGGTGAAGGGTAACCGCCCCACCTCTTCTTGCCCTCTTACTTTCATTTGAGCAAGAAGACCGAGCCCCCATTGTTCAAGAGACTTAGCATACCAAGGCCTTCACATTAGGTGAAAGCCAGGCGGTTCCTTCACTTTAGGTGAAGGGTAACCGCCCCACCTTCTTGCTCTCTTACTTCCATTTGTGCAAGAAGACCGAGCCCCCATTGTTCAAGGGACTTTGCATACCAAGGCCTTCACATTAGGTGAAAGCCAGGCGGTTCCTTCACTTTAGGTGAAGGGTAACCGCCCCCCCTCTTCTTGCCCTCTTACTTCCATTTGAGCAAGAAGACCGAGCCCCCATTGTTCAAGGGACTTAGCATACCAAGGCCTTCACATTTGGTGAAAGCCAGGCGGTTCCTTCACTTTAGGTGAAGGGTAACCGCCCCACCTCTTCTTGCTCTCTTACTTCCATTTGAGCAAGAAGATCGAGCCCCCATTGTTGAAGGGACTTAGCATGCCAAGGCCTTCATATTAGGTGAAAGCCAGGTGGTTCCTTCACTTTAGGAGAAGGGTAACCGCTCCATCTCTTCTTGCTCTCTTACTTCCATTTGAGCAAGAAGACCGAGCCCCTATTGTTTAAGGGACTTACCATACCAAGGCCTTCACATTAGGTGAAAGCCAGTCGGTTTCTTCACTTTAGGTGAAGGGTCACCGCCCCACCTCTTCTTGCTCTCTTACTTCCATTTGAGCAAGAAGACCGAGCCCCCATTGTTCAAGGGACTTAGCATACCAAGGCCTTCACATTTGGTGAAAGCCAGGCGGTTTCTTCACTTTAGGTGAAGGGTAACCGCCCCACCTCTTCTTGCCCTCTTACTTCCATTTGAGCAAGAAGACCGAGCCCCCAATGTTGAATGGACTTAGCATACCAAGGCCTTCATATTAGGTGAAAGCCAGGCGGTTCCTTCACTTTAGGTGAAGGGTAACCGCCCCACCATGTACTTATGGAACCTAAAGCGGACGCCCCATGTGGCGCTTTCTCTCTCCTCACGCCCCTTTTGCTCCCTTTCCTCTTAAAAAGCCCCTTTCCTCTTAAAGACCACCCGATAAACCCTAACTCCCCTTCTCTTCATTTTCTCTGCATTCCTGACCCTGCTTTTGCGCATCTGATCCTGACTCCCTTTTGCCCATCACCCTTACTCATTTTCTTGATAATTAAAAGGTATTTTGATTGTGCTTTTGCAGATTTGAAGTGTTTTTGGGGTTTTTCCCCGTTTCGTCTTTCGCCCTCTTTTTCTCGCTTACATTTTTTTTTTAATTTTATTTTAAGTCTGGGGAAGCTTTCTTGTTGGGGCTTCTATGGCTGAACCTAAGGCTTCCATGGAGGAACTTGAGGTTCCCATGGAAGAACTCGACGGGGACTTCGAACTGGACCCCCAGCTTATAAACGACCTTGTCGCGATTCTCGCCGGCTGTCCTACCATTCGCCCAGGTGAGGTGGGGGCGTGTTATGACCAGGGACTCTCCCCCTGCATGTTTGAGCCTGATCCTCAAGCGACTCCTTCCTCACTGGACACCAGCGCCCCCGTCTTACCCTCGGGAAGCTCCGGTGGGGAATCTACTATTTTTCAGGGTAAGATCCCTTTCTAATTTCTCCTTATATTTTGTGAATTAGTTAAACGGCTCCAAAACGTGTGCAAAAGGGATTTGGACGTTCAGACCGTGCTGGAGGAGCGTCTTTAGATGTGGGACTGTTGGTGGAGCTGTTATCCCAACTGGCTCCCTCATAGCCGACGTTACCTGAGGAAACGGCCGTGCGTGCTCAGTATCCCAATACAGCCGCGGCTCTTCCCCTGGGAAACCTTGTATCCTCCCTGGCCATGATAGAGGAGATGAGGAAATTTCGTGAAAAATATTTTTTCCCAAATGGTTACGAAGTTATCGGCCCCCGAGAGAGCGACAACATTTTATACCCTCGCTCCCTCGAATTGTTTGCCGTTAGCGTAGATGCTTTGGAGGCCGGCTTACACTTTCCCTTGCCACCTATCCTGGAGTGGGTTTTTAGACAATATTCCTTGTGTCCTAGTCAGGTCACCCCCAACGGTTTTCGTAATATTTACGGCTACCTCCTTACTTGTCATGTGGCCGGTCTGACCCCCTCCACTCGTAGCTTTGATTATTTATTTAGGGCCAAACAAGCTAAGGGTGTTGTCAGTTTCGAGGGAAAAAGCGGGATTAAGTTTGTGGAGCTTAATCCCTCGAAGGTAAATTTTTGGCAAAATAGGTTTGTTTGGGTCCGACTTCCTAGTCCTTTAGGCATCCCTCATTACTGGACCTCATTGAACAAGTGCAGTATCCCCTCAGAGGATGAATTGTCTGCCTTAGATAGAGAGGTGGTTCGGTATTTTGAAAGGGATTTAGGATCACGGTACCTGGCTACCAAGGAGGTTATATGCCAGGAGAAAGTGTTGATCCGGGCAGGCTTGTGTGCCCGACCAGTTAGTGGTGAGTAATTGTTTGGGACGGCTAAGTTTTTATTATCGTTGTTTGCCATTTAATAATTTTACCCTGGCTGCTTAATTGTCTCCTTTCAGGACCAGAGGCCGATATAGACATTGCAACCTTCACAGAATCCTGTCGTGAGGGACAAAGGAAAAGGGGAGAGAAAGGTGATAGTAAGGGCGAAAGAGCCACTAGAAGGGGCAAGAGGGTGGTCACCAAAGAAGGAGGAGAACTGCCTAAGAAGGTCACTCGATCAAAGAAGCCCCGAGCGGAGGCTTTTGCCCTAAGCGGTAGTTTCGAGGTGTCCCCTCCATCCAGGGTCGTTCTTGAGGCGCCTATAGTTCAGGCGTCTCCTGCTGCTGAGAGATCCTCTTCAATTCCAAGTGGTCGGGAACTGAATACCTCTGTCTCTCAGCAAGGCGACGGTGGAACGTCAGCCGTACCCCGTCCTGAAGGGGTCTTGATAACCGAGGTCGTTGCGGAAGAGGGGTCCAGGGCTACGCCGATTGTTACCGTGGCTGCACCTGGGGCTGCTGTGGCTGAACCTGGGGTTACCGCGACGGAGGTTCCTCCCACCATGACCGTACCGTCGGGGGCCCTCTCGCAAGGGATAGAGGTGGGTCTACCGCCAGAAGGAATGGAGGAAGGGAGGAGGCCCTTAGAGGTGCCGGTTGAGGTGCCAGAGCCGTCCTTAGTGGAGACGGCAGGGTTAGTGGCCTAGCCTCAGAGAGGAGGGCCTCCTGCAAGGAGCTCGCCCCAGCCGCCAGAATTGCTCCAGGAGGCGGTGGCGGATGTTTGTCCTGACATACAGGTAGTGGATGGCCTTCTTCCCTCCTTTCGCATCGATTCATCAGTTCCGTGGACCCCTGCTAACGTCCCTCCTAAGTCTCCAAGAGAGGTTCCTAGGGAAGAGAGAGCTCCCACTGATGAAGGAACACCGCCCGAGGGTTCTACTCGTCCCTCTCCTTGCCAGCTCCTCATCGACATCCAACGTGCTGTTTCGCAGGCTTTTCCATCTGGGGGTCCTCAGGTCGTGACCCGGGACATGGCAGCTGATTGTGTTGCTAAGGTAAAGACTACATGTTATACTTTTAAGTGATTATTATATTAACTACATGCTTTGGTGTTTTGCCTTTTAGGTGAGTTCCCTTTCTGCCGCCCTGGTCTTGGGGTGGTTTCGCGAACAAGATGCTGCCATGCAAGAATTGTCTCGGTTACGAGAAGAAAAAGGGAAGGCGGTAAAGGCGGCAGAGAGAGCTGAAAGGGAAAGACAGGAACAAGCCGAGCTCGCGCTAAGGATGAGAAGGGAGAAGGAAATGCTGGCTGCTGAGGCCTAAGGCTTGAGGGAGGAGTTATCTTCCCAGCAAACACGGTCATAGGAGATCCTTGTCGAAGCTCAGCATGCTCAGATCGAGGCTGCAGAGGCGGTCTCCCCCTTTAAAGAGAGCCCTGAGTTTCGTTCCACGACGACCACCCATTATTGGGAGGGCTTTGCTTCAGGCCTGTCAACCCGCGCACGACGCTTAGCACGCCTTCATCCTCAGCTTAGCCGAGAGTCCCTTCAGCAGGTGGCGGACCAGCTTCGCTAGGATATCATCTGCTCGCGAGGAGGCGCAGGCGGTAGCTAGGCATCTTTTCCCTTTATTAATCTTGTACCCTCTTTCTCTTCTTTTTTTTTTTTGCATATGTAAAGAGAAAGTCGGGGGGGGGGGGGGGGGGGGGGGGGGGGTACCCCTTTTTGTCATGCCCCCCGTTAATTTTTTGGCCAATGTACCTACTTATATGTGGTAAGGTTTAGAGGCGGTAGCTCGCATGTAGCCTTGTCAAATGTGTATTCTAGTGAAAACGATGGCATTTTATTGTACACTACCTTATATATATATATGCTTCTTTTTGTTTACCTTGGCTTTTTATCAATGATGTTGACGCAATCTTTAAGAAGTACCATTTATTTATGTGCTGGGGGTACCGCCCCAGGCTCCCTAAGATATGACTTACACAACATCAGTATACGTCTGATATTTTACATACTTATTGCTGGAATTACCTAGCTAAACGTAGTACCTTTTGAGATTCTTGATGTTCCATACTCGGGGCACCAGGGAACCGTCTAGGCGTTCTAGCTTGTAACTTCCTTCCCCTAGCTTCTGAACCACACGGTAGGGCCCTTCCCAATTTGCAGCAACCTTGCCGGTTCCGACCCCCTGGGCCGGGGTACTTGCTCGTCGCAGGGCTAAGTCCCCTACCTCTAAACTTCTCGTCCTTAGATGTTTATTGTAGTATTGAGACATTCATTGCTTTTGGGCCACAATTCGAAGAAGGGCATCCTCCCTAACTTCGTCCACTAAGTCCAGAGCGCACCTTCGCTGATCTTCATTGTGCAGACAATTATAATGCTGTATGCGACAACTGGGTTCTCCCACCTCCACTGGGATCACGGCTTCAGCCCCATAAGTCAGCATGAACGGGGTTTCCCCTGTAGCCACACGGTAGACTGTCCGGTGTGCCCATAGTGCACTGGGCAATTCTTCCACCCATCTTCCCTTAGCCTCATCCAGCCTTCTTCGAAGCCCATTCAGTATCTGTTTGTTTTTCGAATCCGCTTGCCCATTGCTCTGAGGATATGCAACGGTGGTAAAATGAAGAGCGATGTTCATATGTTCACAGTATGCTCGGAATTGTGGTGACCCGATCTGTGTTCCGTTGTCAGTGATAACAGCTCTAGGGATTCCAAAACGTGTTATGATGTTCTTCCAAAGAAATTGTCACGTTGCGCTGTCTGTAATCCGAGCTACCGCCTCGGCCTCCACCCACTTACTGAAATAGTCTACGGCCACGATCAAGAATTTTCTTTGTCCGCTGGCTAAGGGGAAAGGTCCTAGGATGTCCATTCCCCATTGATCGAAAGGTATGGGGTCAACGATGGGCTGTAGCGGCGCGGCAGGAGCATGGATGAGCGGCGCGAACCTCTGGCACTTATCACATTTTCACACAAGGGTGCCAGCGTCTTTTCTCAGGGTGGGCCAAAAATACCCGGCCCTTAACGCCATCCCGGCTAAGGCTCGCTTTCCGATGTGGATCCCACATATTCCCTTGTTGATTTCCCTTAGGACGTAATTCCCTTCTTCCGGCGTTAAGCATTTTAACAAGGGATGTGTGAACGACCTTTTGTATAGCTGCTGGCCAACGACTGTAAAATACACCGCTCGCCTTTTCAGCCTTCGTGCTTCCACCTGATCCGAGGGTTTCACATTGTGAAGGATGAAGTCCAAAATTGGACGCATCCAGTTATTCTCATGCTGCACCTGTATTATGTCTAGGGGTGTGGGCTTGTCCACGTACTTAACCTGGGATTCGTGCATACGGACGCGCCCGTCGAGGTATCTTCCTCCGGCACTAGCCAGGCGGCTTAGTTCGTCAGCGCGATGATTGCTTTCTTGGGAAATGCCCCGTATGTTAAAGCCTTGGAACTCGGAGGCCTTAGTTCGAACCAGCTCCAAGTATAGGGATAGGTGCGGCTCCTTTACTCCATAACTGCCCGTGACCTGGTTTACTACCAATTCCGAGTCACTTCGCGCCTCTGGGCAAGTTGCTCCGGCGGCTTTGGCTAGGTCCATGCCCAACAGCAGTGCTTCATACTCGGTTTCGTTGTGAGAAGCGTTAAAATGTAACCTTCTCACATATTCCGCCTGCTCTTCCGGCCCTCTGAATTTACAGATCCATCCACGAATATTTTCCAGACGGACATCTTCCCCAGAGAGTTTGCCGGTCCCGGTGCCCCAATCTCAAAGTCTCATTCTACTAGGAAATTGGTCAAAGCCTGGGCTTTAATGGCTTTGCGAGGCTGATAGTGTATGTCGTATTCAGAGAGTTCCACCGCCCACTTGAGCAGGCGCCCCGAGCAATCTAACTTGGAGAGCAGCTTTTTGGGTGGCAGGTTGGTGAGTACCATGATATTGTGAGACTGGAAGTAGGGTCTTAGCTTACGCGCCGCGGTGACCAGGGCCAAGGCGGTCTTTTCTATTACAGGGTACCTCTTTTCCGGGTCTTTGAGGGTCTGACTTACAAAGTATACCGGGAGTTGCCGTCCCTGTCGGTCAGCTATTAATACTGCACTCGTGGCATTTTCTGAGATAGCCAGGTAGAGACTTAGCTTCTCGCCCGGCTCAGGGGAGGTGATCACCGGGAGGTGTGCCAAATGCTACTTTAGTTGATCAAAGGAGCGCGTGCATTCTTCATCCCAAGAAAAAGGCTGTTTCCCTCTTAATACTTTAAAGAATGGCAGAGCCTTTTCTGCGGCTCGGCTGATGAATCGATTGAGTGAGGCCATGCAGCCGGCCAGCCTTTATTAATCTTTGGGGCAACGAGGTGGCCTCAGGTTCTGTATGGCCTGCACCTTTTTAGGGTTTCCTCGAGAATTTACGATGAAGCCTAAGAATTTCCCATCGGGCACTGCAAACAAACACTTTTCCGGGTTCAGCTTCATGCGGTACTTCCGAAGGGCCTCGAAACCCTCTCTCAGGTCTGAAACATGGTCTAACTTACGTTTCGACTTAACTATTATATCGTCCACATAGACCTTCATGTTGCGCCCTACTTAGAGGGCGAAGACTTTGTTAACCAGCCTTTGGTAAGTGGCTCCTGCATTTTTAAGCCCAAATGGCATGACTTTGTAGCAGTACGTACCTTCTGCCGTGATAAAAGCCGTTTTTTCTTCGTCAGCGGAGTGCAGTTGAATCTGGTGGTATCCAGAAAAGGCGTCCATGAAGCTAAATAGCTTATAGCCTGCCGTGGAATCCACCAACCTGTCTATTTTGGGTAGAGGGTAAGAGTCCTTCGGGTAGGCTTCGTTGAGATTTGTAAAATCCACGCACATCCTCCAGCTTCCGTTAGACTTCTTCACTAACACCACGTTGGCCAACCATTCGGGGTACAGCACTTCCCGTATAAACCCGGCTTGAGATAGCTTCTTAACCTCAGCTTTGATGATCTCGTTACGCTTGGTGCAAAAGCTGCGCCTCCGCTGCTTAACGGGTTTCTTATCATCTCGTGCGTTGAGTTGATGAGTGACTACTTCGGGCGGTATTCCCGGCATCTCCCTGGCAGCATTCCCAGCATCTCCCTGGCAGCAAAGGCAAAAACGTCCCGGTATTGCCTCAAGAGTTCCCCAATCTCTTCACGCAGATGTCTAGGGAGGGAGGTGCCCAAATAGGTGTAACATCCAGGCCCCAGCTCATATTTTTCCAAGGGCTGAGGGGAAGGGCGCGCCTTAGGAGGGGAGCCCAGCTCAAGCGGTTCGGCTGTCATGACCGCCAGACTGGAAAAGGTATGATAATACTCTGAGATCGAGCCGTGCCTCCCTCGTATCGTCATGACGCTCCCGGTGTCTGCTTCAAACTTCATTGCCAGGTGATAGGTAGATACCACTGCCTTCAAACGGTTTAAGGAGGGCCTCCCTAAAATCACGTTATAAGAAAAAGGAGCGCCAATAACAAGGAACTCTATCTTGACCGTCCGCCGTTCATCTTTGTTTCTGAAAATGGTGGGCAGCGTCATCCTGCCCTGTGGCAGGATGGGCACTTCGGTAAAGCCCATGACGGAGTACGGTGCCGGTGATAGCGCGCCGAGTGGCATCCCCATTTTGTTATAGCATTCCAGAAATAAGATATCTGCGGAACTGCACTGGTCTACCAGTATTCTTCGTACCATGTGTTTGTTGATATCAGCCGCAATCAGAAGGGGGTCCTCTTGCCGAGCGTCGACACCTCGGGCGTCTTCTCTAGGGAAACTAATACATCGGGGTGCGTCCTGGGCTGCGTCCCTTTCCATGTTCAGGATTTCTGTCCCCTCCTCTAATGTGGGGGGAACTACCTTTGAGGCGATGGTGGCGATGACTTTGGCCACCGCGTTCTTGGGACCTTTGTTGCTGTCACCTGCGGTTCGAGCTTTCCCAGTCTTCATCTTTTTTAACGTTGCGTATTCTTCCCACTGGCCGGTACGCTCGGCTTCCTTGAGGCGGAAGTCCAAGCCCCGACATTTGGCCGTGTCATGGGTAGAAACCTGATGATATGCACACCAGACTGCCCCATCGCCATCAGGTGGAGTAGGGTCCTGGTCCTTGGATGGTCCCTTCGTCTCTACCTCTAAGAGCGGGCGAGGCACGGGCTGCTGATTCTGAGTTCGGAAGGCCGGCATGTTCGGTTTTTTGGCCTGTCGGGCATTACCCTGGGGTGGCCTGGGCCGGTCTCTGGGCCCTGGAGACGCCTAAGCCATTTCGGCTCTGGGCGTTATCTGCATAACGTCCTCTGCCAGGATGTACTTATTGGCCTTCCTCCATAATTCGTCGATGGTGGGGGGCGGCCCCTTTGGCAATGCGAATTTGAAGTTGAAGTTCTGTAATTCGTTAATAAAGGCGGTAATGGTCATTTCGTTAGACAAGGTGGCGACGTCAATCATGGCCCGTGTAAACCGTTTCACATAACTCCTCAAGGGCTTAGCTTCATACTGTTGCAACTTGAGGAGATGTGCCGCTGTCCTCCTCCTTCTTTTATTACTAACGAAGTGATGAACGAACCTTTCAGAGAGGTCCGTGAAGCTATCCACAGAGGAGTTCGGAAGGGAGGCGAACCAATTTTGGGCAACCCCCTTCAAGGTAGCGGGAAAAAATTTGCACCAAATGTCCTCCCCCACATCCTGTAGATACATTCGGGGCCATAAAGCTGGCCAAGTAATCTTCAGGGTCTTGTGTTCCATCAAATAGATTGATGTTCGGGACTTTTACCTTTCCTGTTGGGGCTGACACTATCCGAGGCGAAAAGGGCGAGTGAGTTCCTGGCACGACGTAAGAGGTGGCCGGCCTGGGGGTTCCCCTGGAGTCCCTCCTGGCTTGAGCGGGATGAGCGCTTGGCGTAGAAGCAGTGGCCTCGCTCATGTTTTGAGCTTGCGTCTGAGGGGACACCGTGGTGGAATGGTCCGGTTCTGGCATGTATTCTGTATTGGCAGGTGTATGTGAGAAGAACTGGTGGATTTGCTGTTGGAGCTACTCAAACTGGCCTTGTGTTACGTAATCGGGGTGATGGCGTCCCCCGTGAGCGGTAGATTGACTGGTGTTTGACATGGAAAAGTCAGTAATGCCCTTCCCATAGACGGCGCCTATTGTTTCGGGATTTTTTAGTTGGGTTCTTGAGGGTAGAACTAGGCTCAAGTTCCGTGTCTTTCTTGTGAGGTCCCTTGCCCTATTTATAGGGGAATGTATGCTTGGGTAGCAAGTAATGGGGGTAGGATACCGCCTGGTCCCTTCAGCCAATGGGGGCATTGGTGATTTCTAGAGGTGAGGTTATTTAGGTGGGGGTGTTTAAGGAGGCGGCAATGGCTCCTAGGCCCTGTGCCGCCTGGAGGCGGTTATGCTGGGAGGCGGTAATGCCTTCTGGGCCCGGTACTGCCTGGTGGCGGTTATGCTGGGAGGCGGTAGTGGCACCTGGGCCCTATACCGCCTGGTGGCGGTTATGCTGGGAGGCGGTAGTGGCTCCTAGGCCCTGTACTGCCTGGTGGCAGTTATGCTGGGAGAAGGTAGTGGCTTCTGGGGTAGGTACCGCCTGTTGGCGGTTATGCTGGGAGGCGGTAGTGGCTCCTGGGCCCTGTACCGCCTGGCGGTGGTTATGCTGGGAGGCGGTAGTGGCTTTTGGGCCCTGTACTGCCTGGTGGCGGTTATGCTGGGAGGCGGTAGTGGCTCCTGGAGCCGGTACTGCCTGGTGGTCACTTTTGTATTTATCAAATAGTCTATCAATTCGCTGCAAGAGCCCAAAAATTCCGACTACCATTTTATGTATGTATGTGGACCACAAATATGTGGACCACAAAATGGCCAACTGTAATCCTAATTGGCATATAGTACTTACAAAATGCTTGGGATGTAAATTCTCTTGCATTATCACGACATAATTCATGAATTAAGCTCATATTTGGATTATTTATGCAAGTAGTCTCATGAATGTCACATCACAAGTTGGATTGTCCACAAACATGTGACCAACATGTAAAGGCCTCTATTAATACCATAAAATATCGAATTGGTCCATATGATGAAATAATTGGGCCTACATATGTCCACTTGTATTATTTCTTAAAAATATGTGGGACTTAAACCAATTTCAATTGGGTATGGCATAGTAATCATTTTGCCATAACTATAAGCAGCACATCATGTTTTATCCGAAATAAGAATCTTCTGGTTCTTTAATGAGTATTCAAGATAATTTTTAACGATTCTTTTAATCGTTGTAATACCTGGATGACCCAAATAGTCATTTCATAAAGTAAAGGCCTTTGGGTCCGTTAACTTATGATTAACCATCCCAACAGGTCTCTTGAAAACAAATGAGGTTTCTCTGTGATCCAACAGATAATAGAGCCTCACTTATGAAAAATATTGGATCTCCAGGAAACATAATATGTGCTCTTTTGGAGCCTTTGATTCAATTTAAAACACCCACTATTGTCTACTTGATATGAAATTTCACAATCTATATTTTTGAAACATAAAATGCATATGAGTACAAATGAAACAATAAGTGTGATACTGCTAAACATTTTGAATAAGCATAACATAATAGTATGATTTAGATTATAGTTGAACCTGTTCGATCCTTGATAATGATAAAGGAACATACCCAGTGCTTCAAGGGCTCCCGCCTACGCAGGGTCGGGGGGGGGGGGGGGCCGGATGTACGCAGCCTTCCCCCTTCAGGGTTTTAACCTGAAGAGAGGCTATTTCCTAGTGTCCTCCAACCTGAGAGTGAGGACTTCCCAGGAGGTCACCCATCCTGGTGCTACTCTCGCCCAAGCACGCTTAACTTCGGAGTTCTAATGGGATACATGTCAAAAATAATTCACACATACAACAAAATATATGCCGTATAAAATATTAGATGCACGATACTACTTTAGTTTGTACATAGTAAGACAACATTATTTTATTAGAGTCAAACATAGTTTAGTATAAAAGACAGACTTAAAAGAAAAACAAAATTTTAGTCAATTTGAACATTTCCATCACCTATCAAATGGTTAATTCTTCTACTAGGGTCTTCAAAAAAATCAGAAACATCTAAATGTGTATCATTCAGTGAAGAAAGATCTTTAGCAAAATTGGTTTCTCGAAATTTTTCTATCCTTTTGAACGATGCTTGGTAAAGGTCCACCAGGTGTTTAGCTATATGACAACATGCGCCAATGACCTTTCATACTACATTTGTAGTCATCTGTTTCGATATCTTTTGACAAATTTTGCTGAGAGGATTTTTCCTTTCTATATTTCTCTTCATCATCTATGGACTTTTAAATATTGGTCCATTTTGGTAAATATAGTTCCCATTATTATGACGGACCTCATCCACGGCCATGGCCACATCTACGTTTGGAACCTCGACTACGTCTCTAATGATCTTATATTGTACCATTCACTTCAGGGAATGGTTCTAACTCTATTGGTTGTGACTGATGATTTTTCATCAATAGTTCATTGTTTTGTTCATCAATGAGGAGACATGATATTAACTCTGAGTATTTTTTAAAATCTCATTGCTCGATATTGCTACTGTACGAGCATATTCGAGGGCATGAAAGGTAGAGAATGCCTTTTCTGACATATCCTCCTCACTTTTATTTTCCTCATATAATTTTAGCTGGAAGGTAAAACTAAATACTGCAGAGTTATACTCACTTGCAATTTTAAAATCCCATAACCACAAGTGAACCTATTCATAGTGAGATTTTGGGAGGATCATATACTTTTGAGGATCAAACTCTTCTTTAAATTCAACCAAAGGACATACGGGTCCTTTATAGTAAGCTACATGCTTTAAATCCTTTATGGATATGATGCCTAAGAAATATTGCTCCTTTGGTGCGATCCTACAAGGATGCGTTGTTTTTCGTTTTAATTTGTCCCAATATTCATAGCATCAAGGTGAATCTTAGCATCAAGGGTCCATGACAGATAATTTTTGCCAGATATATCAGAAGCAACAAACTCAAGTTTAGTAAGATTTGACATTATAGAGGAGAAAGATCAAGGATTAATAACTCACCTCAAGTGTACAATAATCACCAGTTGGCTAGAGACTTGTGCTAATAACGTATTATAAAACTAGGAACATAAAATATTTAATAGAACAAGAATAAAAATGCAAACTCAAATATAATTACAGAGAAATAACAAGTATTTTATTATATAACTAGGCAAGCTTAATAATACAAATATTTTCTCTCAACGATCTTTACCCCCATCTTTAGAAATTTATAAAATCTATGTTATATATTACTGCAAAGGCCCAATATCTCTCATATACCTCCAAACCCCAATTCTAAGCATTTTAAGCTATGACTTCTCCAATAATAAATTCACTATAGCATTTAAGCATTTTGATGAACCAATAAAAACACATATCGTGCTTTCAATTTTCTAAATGAAAAAAAAGAAACAAAAATAATATTCATATAACTTTTTATTTAGTATATCTCAATTAAGAATTCAAAAATTTATTACTTAGTTACTCCAAGATAGATTGGTGTGTATCTAGAATGCAACAAGGTAATTAAATTAATAACAAAAAGCCCACGAGATAAATATCATGGAGTTGCTCAAATATTTGACTTTTTTGCAACTTATTTTAGCAGATTGAAAAGATAATCATATGAAAATAAAATTTAACAAATTATGATAGAGTTTGTTCTTACTATAATAGTTTATAATACTTCTTTTATTTACAATTGAAAAGACAACCATATGAAAATAACATCTCTCTATCTATTATTACAAAGTTCTCTCTTCTTCCAAAATCAAGCAAACTCCCATTCCTGCAATTTTATAATCTACCTTTTCAAATTTCATATTTCACTACTTTGTCCTTCCAAAAACATGTATATAAAATAAAATATTAAATTAAATGTATTATTAAATTAATAGGGTTATCAATGCAATTAATGTAACAGTTACATCCTCATAAAATTCAACCATTAAATTACTATAATTTACATCTAAAGCAAGCCCCCAAATTCCCCCTCCTCTCTCACATTGTAAACAACTAACAACCAAAAAAGTAAAATCACAGTCGACCCACACGCGGCCTCCACATAGCGTACGTGGACTTCAAAAAAGAAGATAAAACTCACAACCATGATGTTATTCTTGCACTGTGATACAGGAAAAAGACCCCATCCCACATCGGTGGTTTATGGAAGTGTGGGCCAATATATATGCCAAGGAGTTACTCCACCCATTGCCAATTGGTTTTGGGATGGAACCTCCTTCGGTCTGTATCATTGGTATCAGAGCCACTGATCTTGCGCCGTGGATTGCCGGTCATATAGGGGGCCGATGCCGTTCACCAATGATATGGGGGGCTGATGTCACTCAATAGTCTTATGGGGGCCTATGCGTGACATGTCTCAAGGTCGATTGCCACCTTTCAAAAAAAAACCGATGTAGCTTTCCGAATCACAAATGGTGACGTCGGTATTGCAGTGCTCACCCGGGACTAGAATAACTCTAGTGCAAAGCCATGTCCATTGCGTGGTGGTGACGTCGGAATTGTTGTGTTCGCCCGAGACTAGAAATCTAGTGCAAAGCCAACTCGCGAGGTCGCGAGATGCAGAAGTGTGGTGGTTTGATACTGGAAAAAGACCCCATCCCACATCGGTAGTTTATGGAAGTGTGGGCCAATATATATGCCAAGGAGTTACTCCACCCATTGCCAATTGGTTTTGGGATGGAACCTCCTTCGGTTTGTATCAAACTGGCCGATGTCTACTCACCGATGACCTTCCCGGCGATGTTGCAGTTAGTTTTTTGTGTAGTAGATTATGAAATCAATACAGGTATATGATCTTCATAATCATTTGTTACACCATGTGGCCAAAATTTATTTAATGTAATGTAGCCTAGATGAAAACATGAAATTGAATGCTCACAAGGTCGATTCCCATTACAGTTTCTTGCCTTTTTATGCTTTTTTCTCTACTTTACTCTCAAAGGAAATTATGGCAATGGTTTTGCACTGATATTAGTATTATTAAATACAATTTCAATATTAGAATAACATACAGACAAATAAAAAACGAAAAAAAAGGAAATGATTTTGGGTGTATATATGTATAAACCCAAAAGGAAAAAAAAAAAAAAAATCTCTTTTTGTGTGTATGCTTAAACATGTAAGGAAAAAAAAAAAGAAAAGATAGTGTTTTCTAAAAGAAAAAAAATGGTAAGATTTATGTGCCTATATAGAAAAAAGGAGAAACGATTGCACTTGAAAGAATATTTTTAGTTATATTCATATATACAAAAGCAAAAAAAAAAAAAAAAAAAAAAAAAAAAAAAAAAAAAATATATACTGGAAAGATTTATATGCCTAAATAGGAATATATATATATGTATATAGCATAAGAAAATATTGGATGTACATATATACATGTATATGGATAGAAAAAAAAAAAGTAAACTTATAAATAACTTAGTTACATATTTTAATAAAACTAAGGTAACATACAACAAAACGTTATGAAATATAAAGAATATTATAATTGTTAAATTTTATCCTACTATCAGCTTGCCATAAAACATAATACAATGTAATACATGAATAGAGAAGCTCAGGAGTTGTATTTTTAAAATCTTAACTTAAATATTTAGAAGTTTTAGGTTAAAAATCTAATAGTTTGTTATATTAGTATTATATTGTTAAGACAAATAAGACATAACAAATTTAAGACAATTCCAATATGAAAATCCATAAATAATATCTTTTAAAATGTAATTGCCTCCATATATTGCAAGGGATAACCATAATTTAACAACTGAAATACAGAAAAATAAATCATAAAGCAATCATTAATAATTTGCAAATGAAAAGGTATTCACTTAAGCATATAAGATAGTTATCAACAAAACAAATTAAAAGACATAAAAGAAATGAAAAGCAAAATAATGATTTATGTCTTGATTGTATTTAGAAAATATAGAAGTTCTTATACCATCAATTAACGTATTTAATTGTGCATTTACCGTGCAATTGGAACAAAATTAAAATATGGAAAAAAATAGATTAAATCTGGAAAGAAAAAAAATAGATTAAATCTAAAAATTTAACTGTGTAAACATTAATGAAAATACATACAAATAAAGAGAATCAATTGTCAAAAAAAAGCTCCCAAAATACGAAAAAAAATATACAAAGCAAACATTAATAATTTATAACTAAAAAGAGTATTCACTTAAGCTTCTAAAGTGGAATCAACAAAAAAATTAAGAGCAAAATAATGACTATTTTGATTGTAAATAAAAATCACCAATTAAGGTATTCAATTACGTATTTAAAGAAAAACTAACATTAAAAGTCATAAAAAAAATAAATTAAAACTAGAGATTTAACACTATAAAATTAATTCAAATATATATAAAAAAGAGCTTGAAATGTAAAAGAAAAGAAAAAACACTCCCCAAAAAGTCAAAAGAAAAATAACAAGGTGGCCCTTACTAATTTTTAAATGACAAAAGTAATCTCTTAAGCATATGAAAGGTGCTCAAAATTAAAAGCAAGATAACAAATGTCTATATTGTAAATAGAAAAATAAGGGTTTTTTGGATTAAAAAATAGGGTTGTTCTCTCATTATTTAAGATATTCATTTACGGATAATTTAAAGTCATATACATAAACTAATGCTAAAAGTTTAATGTTATAAAAGTTAATTAAAATACCTAAAGATCAAGAAAATTAAAGAAAGGAAAATAAACTTTCTAAATACTAAAAAAACACAAATACTCATTAATAATTTATATATAAAAAAAGTATTCACTTTAGCCTATAAAGTAAAATCAATAAAGAAAATAAAAACTCATAAGAAGTTAAAAGCTGCATAATAAATGTCTTAATTATAAATAGAAAAAAAAAAGGTTATTTACTCATCAATTAAAGTCTAGAATTACACAAGTTAGCCACCATCTTGGCTACCATCAAACAATTAGATAAAAAAAACATACTACATGTATATCGGACATTATACAAGCATTCAAGATTAAGTATAACAAATAATAATAAAAATTAATGTATATAGAAAATACAAAAAAATGCTTGACCTATATATAACAATGTAAATGTTCAAATATGTATGTATATATATATATATCAATGTACAATACACAAAAGTATAGAATTATCTTTATAATTTGTATCATTAAATAAATTAAAAGTGTATATAAATAGTAAATTCATAGAAGTATAACATGTATAAATACAAAAATGTAACAATAAATACCACTTAAAAAGAAAAATGTTAATATTCTAATAATTAAAAGGCAACCAATGTGCACTAAAAAATAAAATATAAACATAAAATATCAGTTCATGCAAGTACTGGATCAAATGCCCGTAAATTTTACAATTATCTTTAAAGAAATACATAGTAAACATTAAAATGTTTCGTCTCATTGCAGAGAAACAAACTAGAACACTTATGTGAGATCATAATAGAAATAGTACAAGCATGTGGAGCACCATATGCAATTATAGCTTCAGCAAAGGACATTATATACAAAAAGTAATATTTTCAGGATCACGAATTAACATCTGCAAAATATTACGTAAAAAATTATAACATGTGCATCGCACAGAAAAAACCTGGTATATATAAGACCAAATAGGCAAAAGCTTAAAGCATGAGTGAGCTCACTTTTCCTTGCAACATGACACCCACAGCTTTAGGTGTCTTCCATGCCATATACACACACATACATATATATATATATATATATATATATATATATATGACTTTTATAAGAGGATGAATTTCGGGCAACATAATTATTTAAAGTGGGGGAAGGGAGTGATGTCAAGTGGTGGAAGATGATGTCAGTAGTCAAATGAGTGGTCCAGAATTCACTCTCACCCTATCACTTGAATCATCCCCTACATATATATGCACAGAAATTTATGCACATATACATATTGTATACATGTATATGTATATACTAATGTAAATATATTTTACATAATTTTTAATTTTTTAGGCATTTAATTCTTGGACTCAGAGTCTCAAAATCCCAATTCTTTAGTTTTATAAATATTAAATAAAAATGTTTTATTTATTTAAAATCTGATAGTGTTTTTACAGGTTAAACATACGTGTGATTATTTTCTAAAATATTCCATGAAATGTACGTAGTCCAAGACAACATGTTAATATTTTGTTTAAGTGGTCAATGAGATTGAGTCATGATTGACTTAAATTAAAAGTGTGATATGTTGTCAAAATATGTTCGTAGTCAGTGATAAGTTTGGACAACTTGTCTGACAGGACAGTAATATGATACCTTAGATGACTTGTCTTAATCATGTGGATATGGATCTAAAAGTGTCATGATAATGTTTGTCAATAAGACTGGAATAATAAGTTGGACTACTATGATTATTTATTTTTTAACTACTATAAATAATAAACAACTCATTCTAATAAGGTGATAACACTAAGTCATGATATTATCTTAGACTTGTGCACTTAGTGCGTCAGTTTAATATACTCAAAAGTGGAGTCTCATTTAGTGGATCAAAATCCTCTGTACATCGGGTGATAGCATTAAGTGTAGCGCGAACAAAACATTTAATATGGAATATATGGTCTCTTTTGAGATAAAGATGTTGAAAAATTTAGAATTTTTGGCTAAACTACTCCAAGTAATTGTCACTAGAACTGATACGAAATTATGTGTTTTTATTATTGAATTTTTTCAAAAGGGAAAGTTGGGAACTTAAGGACAACAAATAAGAAATAGAATGTTGGTAGTTTTCACTAGTAATTTCTCATGGATATCTAATAGAAGGGTTGGTCGCTCATTTAACTACTGTATGAGAATTCTTGAGTGAATACGTCAACAGCATTTATTTAGTTAAATTAAATATTGTTAAATAGTAATTGATTTTATTAAGTGTTGATAATTCGATTTGACCCATTTGTAACATGAATTAATCTGTCGCTGAGGTCCCTTCTTAAGTCTCAACTTAGAGTACCGTCTTGAAAATATTTAAACTAAATTTATGAGATAATTTATTTATATATAAGATAAATAAATTTTTATACTAAATAAATAATCATGTGATGAATATCTGTGTGAAAAAAATTAAAAATAATAATATAATTATAGTGGGCTGTGCTTAAGCGTACGGGCCATGCAAAAAAGGTACTGGGGCTAGGCCTAAGGCCAAGAGCCAGCACAGCTGACTACCAGTGTAAGGACTGACTGTTAGCCCTGTCAACTATGTCAGCCAATGGTCAACAACTGTCACAAACCTCGTCAATGAAAAAGGAAGGATTTTCCTATTGCACACCTTATATATTGGTTAGTTGACCAAATAAAACATCCACTGTTTTATCCATTATAAAATAAGGGTTTGGCATTACTTTTTTTTTTCCTTAGAAAATTTTTTTTAAAAAAATGGAAAGGAAAAATATTTATTCATTTTTTCTAAAATTAAATATTTTGAAAGCCCGGACTCTAGTGCTGGAGAGGTCATTGCAGAGAAGGCCTTGAGATGTCAAATGTTTTTTTCTTCAATTCTTTAAAATCTATTCATATTTTGATTTACGCTCGAGGTACATATTTATAGTTTTTCTTTAATATTTTCCTTATTTCATTTTTTTTATATACTATATTCATATTTGGTTTATTAGATATTTCGATGTCATTATGAACCTATTTGTAGTTCGTGAAAAAAGCAAAAAAATAACATAATTAGCCCAATATGGGAAAAACCAACACAATTCCCCCAATTGGGGGAAAACCAACACAATTCACCCAGTAAGGGGGGAAAAACCAATATAATTCACCCACTAAGGGGAAACATTAATACAATTCGTTCAGTAAGAGGAAAAACTAACACAATTCGTCTAGTAAGGGAAAAAAAAACCAATACAATTTGCCCATCAAGGGGAAAAACTAACACAATTCGTCTAGTAAGAGGAAAAACTAACACAATTCGCCCAGTGGGGGGTAAAACCCCACAATTGGATCAGTAAGGAAAAAACCAACACAATTCACCCAATAAGGGGAAAAACCAACACAATTCGCCTAGTAAGGAGAAAAACCAACACAATTTGCCCAGTAAAAGAAAAAATCAACGTAATTTGCCCAAATAAAAATAAAACGACACAACTAACCCACTTTAATCTCTTGAAAGTACATCCAAAAGAAAGATAAAGACAAATAGAGAAAACTTATATTACAAAGAAAGAAAGGACACTTGTCCCCTCATCTATATCACATATAACACCTAAGCCTCATCACTGAAACACTATAAAAGAAAAGAAGATAGTAATAAGGAGAAAAAGGCAAGTAAAACCTAAGGGGAAGAAGGGGGTCTTAATAATTCTTAAAGAAAGCTTGAGTTTAGCTTTTTCCCAAACACCTACTAAGCACCACAAACATAATTGGCACCGTTTGTGGTAACTAACATGACCGAATTATTAGGATCAGCGGATCCCCCAAGTCAAAACAATGAAGCCAGTCTCGAAAACTCAACTCCCAAATGTACAAACTGTTTTGGAACAGCTTATGGAAAAATTGGCAAGGCGAGAGCCCGAAAACAGTTCGGACCCTGAAAACACGGGTCAATAAACACTGGGCATAATTACGCCCACAAATCTCGACAAAAAGAAAGGTCAGAAGGGGAAGAGTTCCTCCTAATTATGAACTCGATCGCAACAACAAAAATTCGTAAAATATACAAATAGATCTTGGTAGCATGAGGACGAATCCACAACGAATGTCAATATCGGACACAGGGAATGGCCGGACCGTAATCACAATCTGGAAGAGACCAATATTTACTCGTGTCTCGAAGTTTCGGGCTTGTACTCTCCTTTTTCATTAAGAATTCTGTCTTTTTTGGCAAAAAAAGTCAAAGTTCCCAACATAGACCTTTTTGACGGATCTCAAGATTCGGAGGACCATCTGTTAGGCTTTAAGTCTCAGATGTACATACAAAATGCTTCGGAAGAAGCATGGTGTAAATGTTTTCCAGCCACTTTAAAAGGAGTAGCCCAATCCTAGTTTTCTTCCATACCACCCAACTTAGTCGATGGTTTTGCACAATTGGCCGAGCTCTTCTCTAAACACTTTATAAGCAACAAAAGAAGAAGGAAGATTGCCGCATAGCTTATGCAGCTGCAACAAAAAGATTCCGAATCTTTAAGGGATTATGTCTGGAAATTTGCTAGGGAAATGATAGATGTACCAGGATTAGTGGATGAAACCGCAATTGGCACCTTTACCAATGGGTTGAAGAACTCCGATTTTAAATTCTCCCTAGATAAAATACAACCTCAAACTATGGACGAACTATGGGGTAAAGCCAATAAGTATATTTCAGCTGAGGATGTTATGACTATAGCTGGAAGAATACGGTTGGGAGTTACTAGAAAACAATGGGAGAAAGCAGAAACATCTCATGTAACAAAACCAAAGGCACCCGAAATGACGTCAAAACCAAGAATACAAGTACGAAGGCCTACAGGACATTTTGCTTATGAAATACAGGGAAAGTGGGCACATCAACCGTTTCCTTTTAAAAGTACATCTTATGGGCACAAGCCAAATCCAAGTGGTGTAATTATCACCAGTTCTATGGCCATACAACCGAAGAAGGTTGAGCTAGAGGAAAATAAACCCGAGACGGTTAGGCAGAGGCGGCAAATTCTAGCGTACCACCAAAAGAACCAGATAATAAGGCGCTGATACCAGCGCCCTCAACAAAATTGATAGAACAGCCCAAGAAGACGATTGCCATGATATCCCAAGCTTTACGTCCTAGTAACCTTTACTTGTCCGGGTCAGAAAGAAATAAAGTTAAAAGAATTCGACCCCTACTGGAGATCACCTTCAATGAATAAGATCTGAGTGACGTTTATGTTCCACACGACAATCCTCTAATCATCTCTCTCGAAATTTGACAATATTGTGTGCACTGAGTATTGGTCGATCAAGGGAGTGCGATAAACGTACTTTCTACCAATGCTTTGAGCAAATGGAAATATCTGACAATGAAATCTCCCCGGTTCATTACCCTGTAGTAGGCTTCACAAAAGAAGCAGTTAAGTCGTTAGGAGCAATTACCTTGGACGTCATATTCCAAGGACAAGGGGCTCCTAAGGAAACCAGAATGAAGTTTCTGGTCATAGATTTGCCCTCTCTTTATAATGCAATACTTGGTCGACCAGCCCTAAACTACATAAGGGCCGTAGTTTCCACCTATCGCCTCTTGATGAAGTTTGAATCAGACAACGGAGAAATGACGGCTATTCAGGGAAACCAAAAAAGTAGCCTATGAATGTTACTATGCCTCTTTAAGGGACAATGGTTGTGAAGTATTGTCTGAAGTGGATACAGAAAAGCTTAAACTCTCAAAAGAAAGTAAGCTGAAAAGTTCAGACCAAGACTTGGAGAGGATAATAGAGGTAGAAGTTGAAGAGGGGAAAACTGTGAAATTAGGCTATTAGTTACCAACTGAGTTAAAAAAAAGAATTAACCTTGCTATTAAGACAATACTGAGATGTCTTTGCATATAACACTGATAAAATGACGGGAATTAATCAAGACGTTATAGTCCATAAATTTAATGTCCTGACGGTGACCTTCCCTATAAAACAAAAGAAAAGAAGCTTTTGCATCTAAAGAGGTGAGGCGATTAAAACAAAGACGAATAAATTGTTACAATCAGGGTTTACAAGAGAGGTAAGATATCCCAAATGGTTGACCAATGTGGTATTAGTAAAGAAACCAAATGGAACTTAGCGAATGTGCATTGATTTTACAGACCTGAATAAATTTTGCCCAAAAGGCTCTTATACCCTCTCCAAAATCGATCAACTAGTAGATTCCACAGCAGGAAATGAGTTATTTAGTTTTATGGATACTTTCTCAGGTTATCACGAAATAAAAATGGATCCACAACATGAAGAAAAGACAGCATTCATTGCCAATGAGAGCACATACTATTATAAAGTGATGCCCTTTGGCCCTAAAAACGCGGGCGCAACATATCAACGGTTGGTCAACAAGATATTTGTTGGGAAAAAAAAGTAAATTTAGTTAGAAAAATAAACTCTGATATCGATCGTTGGGTTCATAATTTTTCAACTGTGGTCATAACAAGGAGTACCTATTAGAGCACTTAAAGTAGGAGACTCTTCTCTTTACCTAAGCCCCCGGTCGGAGAGTCACACTTTGTGACACCTCATGTGCGAGAGTTCCCGAGACTAGGTTTATCTCTATAAACCCTTTGCCTAATACCGATTGTTGGGACAAATTTTAAAAATTCTCCCTAATTTTATAAAGTTTGCGCAACAGAACGGGGGTAGAATTCATAATTCTAAACCTAGGGTTGATTTAAAATTTCTAATTTTAAATCTACAGATTTAAATTCAAAATTTAAATTTACAAATCTAAATTCATAATTCAAATCTACAGATCTAAATTTTTAATTTAGATCTACAGGCCTTTTACTCTAATACATTCATAATAATACATAAGCTTAAATAGGTATAATAACGAATATTGTAAATAAATAGAAAGCGAAATGAAAAGAAGAAAGAAAGAAGAACAGACCTGGAATTGCTCCAATAATAAAGATTACCAAGAAAATTGAGATATCGCTATCTTCTACTCAATGAGCTCAAACTGCACGGAGAGTGGGCTCCGAAAAATATTAAACTGAGAAAAGAAAATTTTCAAGGGAAAATTTTCTCTCCAATTAGGTCTTCGAAACAATTTTCAGAAACCCAAAAATTTAATTTCAATTGAATGCCAAAGCTTTGGAACAGGTACCTCTATTTATAGTAGGTTACTGGAGCGAAAACAAACTAAAAATTCGATGTTGGACATGCATAAAAAAAAAAAAAAAAAAACAAAATGCAGCGTTTTGTACAACAAAATCATCAAAACGCCGCGTTTCGTTGCTGGCCCAAAAATTGTTAATTTTTTATCTTATGCCGCATGACACTTGGGGGGCAACAATTCTCCTGCGCACGTTCACGCGGATTAATCCCCTGGGCCATCCAACGTGTGACACGTGTTGCACGCTAGTTGGTGCATCCGCGTATACGCGGATCGTGGCCTAGGCTTTGCATTTCCCCTTTTTTCGTTTCGCACATGTAAAAATTCATCTTAAGAATTTTATTTTTCAAAATTATTTTATTTATAATTTTCAACGTTTATTCATCTCATGAATAAGGTTTTACAAAATTAAATTTACCTATCTCATGGATAAATAATTCATCTCATGAATTCTTTAATATTTTTTCGATGGCAATAAATGCAGAGGCTTGCGCAGGGACCTCAGGGACAATTTAAATCTAGCTCCAAATGAGTTAAATTAATCATCATATGAAATAATTTAATAACCATTTAATGAGACATAATTCCACTAAATAAATCTCACTGCACTCCAAATTTAAGCCATTTATTCGATATCTCCATAATAGATTGTATTGATGACAAAAACCCCCTCCACTAGATATCCATGACAAAGGATAAATATGACCACTACGTACCATTATCCTTCTCACAGCTTTTCTATTAGTTACCGACTCGCCCTTTACTGAATAATTCATTTATACTTGAACATATTCACAATATAAATTCCAAACGTCAAACATTTGGAATATTTTGGCCAAAGTTTTAAAACTATTTAAATATTTGTAAATCAATTAAGGGGACATATGTATCTCATAAGAGACAGTAAATTTCTTATTGATTATCTGATCCTTGTCACACTTCACGCCGCTACCCAGTGTACGTGGGAGTTCAGTCATGCGTTTAGGCCTTACTTGTAGTACATCAAAGTAACAAATGCTCCATGCACAAGTCCAGAATACCCTCAGGATTTAGAGTCGTCATTCAAATAGTACAACGTGAATCACTCATCTCTGATAGTACTTTAGAAATAAGTAACCCACATGGTCCAACTCAGCATGTCCAACTTATTAAACACACCAACCCAACACTTTTGGATCTCCATTCACATGACCAAGACAAATCATCTAAAGTGTCACGTTATAGTCTTAGCATACAAGTGGTCCAAACTTGTTTTCAACTATGAGCCTTTTAAACAATAATCCATACCATTTGTTCCAAGTCTATCTGTGGCTTAGTCTCATAAACCACTTAGAACAAACATGTAAATTGTAGTCTAAGGACTGCATCCATTTCATGGATGTCTTCCAAAAGAAAATCACATGCAGTAAAAATGTTCGTTTACACAAATTTAACTAGAAAGTAACTGGGACTTCAATTTTATTTATTAATTAAAATAATATATCTAGAGTAACTTTGGATTTCAGGACACTGTTCCTAACAATATTTGCACAACAATTTGCTCGTAATATAGAAGTCTGTGTTCACGTGCCAAGGAAAGCCACTGGAAGGACTTACAGGAGACTTTGCAAACCTGCAGGAATATCACATGAAACTAAACCCCGATAAATGTTCTTTTGGCAAACCCGAGGGAAAGTTCCTAGGTTTCATTGTTAGCGCGCTGGGGATCAAAGCTAACCCGTTGAAGGTAAAAGCTGTTCAGGAAATGGGAACTCCGAAAAAGGTTAATGACATATAGTGACTCACAAGACGTTTAGCTTCGCTTAACAGATTCATCAGTAAGTCTGCTGAAAAAGCACTCCCATTCTTTCGAGCGCTGCAAGCTTTCCAACATGTTAAAGAACATCTTGCACACCTTCCTTCTATGGCTAAACCGAATCTAGGAGAAATCTTAATCTTGTATGTAGTGGCCTCGAGCAAGACCATTAGCGTGGTCTTGGCAGCTAATCGTCCAAAAGGACAAATCTAGATATACTTTGTTAGCTAGGTATTGAAGGAGACTGAGATAAGATACCCTCCACTGGAAAAACTGGTATTTGTAATCATAATGGCCTCAAGGAAACTTCGACCCTATTTCCAAGCACATATAATAAAAGTACTAACGGACTAACCTGTTAAGAAAGTACTATCAAAGCTAGAGTGTTCGGGCCGATTATTAGAGTGGGTGATGGAACTGTCAGAATACGATATGCACTATCTACCATGAACCGCTATAATGGCACAAGCTCTGGCAAACTTCCTCGCCGAATGCAACTTACACAGAGCAAGACCCTAGACAAGAAGATGTTACCGATGAGAAGAAACAAAAGATCGAGGATTTGGATGACATAACACAGAATGAGAGCGAGAATCTTCTAGCATGGAACGTATTTGTAGATGGCTTCTCTTGTCAAGATGGGTTTGGAGCTGGAGTTTTTATTCAGGATCTTGAAGGAGTAACTTTATGCACTTTCGCTATCCTTTGACCAACAATGAAATTGAGTACGAGGCTCTGATACATGGAACAAGGCCGCGGGAGCTTGTTTTGAGAAAATTGATAGTGACTCACAGATAATCGTTAATCAAGTGAATGGAGAATACAAGGCCAAATAACCTAACATGGTTAGATACCTTAAAGTGTTTCAAGAATTTAAAATGTTTCAAGAATTTAAAATGTTTCAAGAATTGGCTACGAAATTTGGAAAATAGAAGTAGTGTATATCAACGGGGACGATAATCGTAGAGCAGAAGAATTAAGCTAATTAGCCAGCTCTCATCAAGTAGCTTCTAGAAACACTGAAGTGCAAGTCAAATAGATATATCTTGAAGATTTTGCGAACGAAGTCGTGAAGAGGGTACATTACGTTGGAACTCCATACAGTTGGATCCAATCAATAACTGAATATCTTTGCCATGCGAGACAACCTTTTGATCCTTTAGAGGCTAAGAAATTGAGACGTCAAGCTTCTTGATTTGTGCTCATAGAAGACCAACTTTATAAACGGTCTCATTCGTATCCCTTATTTAAATGTGTAGAAACAGACGAAGGGAACGAAATCCTGGAAGATATTCATGAAGGCAACTGTGGAGGACATATAGGAGGACACGTGCTTGCGAATAAATCCCTTCAAGTAGGATATTTCTAGCCTACCTTAAAAAAAATGCTAAGGATTTGGTACGTCATTGCAAGGCTTGCCAACGATTTGCTTCGTTTTGTCATGCGCCTCCCGCTACTTTGCAGACCTTAGACAATCCGCTGCCTTTCGCCCAATGGGAATTGATATATTAGGCGCCTTTCCCATAGCCTCTAGACAAAAAAAAATTTGTAATAGCAACCATTGATTACTTCACTAAATGGGTGGAAGCAGAACCAGTGGCAAAGATAACCGACCAGCCATCGCAACGCGTTCTTTGGAAAAATGTTGTCACTTGATTTAGGGTGCCTAGAATAATCGTGGCAGATAATGGTTCCCAATTTAGCTCAATAAGGTTTTAGATGTACCCCGAAGAAGTAGGCATTGGTCTTTATTTCTCTGCATTAGCCCACCCACAAAGTAATGGCTAGATCGAAGCAACTAAAAAGGAAATACTGAAAGGCATTAAAAGAAGATTAGACAAAGCAAAAGGCTTATGAGTTGAAGAACTTCCCAGCATATTATGGTCCTACCGAACCACTGTAAAAAGTGCTGCCGGACAGACTCCTTTTATGTTAACATACGGAGCAAAAGCTGTTCTACTGGTGGAAGTGCAGAACCCTACATTTCGTATAAAGTACTATCATCCAGAGGAAAACACCGCCCTAATGGCAAACTCTTTTAACCTAATAGAAGAAGTTCGATCTGAAGCCTTATTACGTATGGTGGCATAGAAGCAAGTGATGGCAAGATACTTCAACCGAAAAGTCAAGCTACGACAGTTTCAAGTGGGTGATTTTGTTTTACGATGCACAGGATCCTACGAAAAGGGCACAGAAACTGGAAAACTCGCGCCTAATTGGGAAGGTCATTATAAAGTAATCAGAGTCTAAGAGAAGGAAGTTATCAGCTATGTTGCCCAGATGGAACCGAAATATTAAGACGTTGAAATGCTCAGAATCTCAGGAAATACTATCCGCAGTCCTACAACGTCTTTTTGTTTTCCCATCGTGTAATGGGCTTTCCTTATGTATAATCGTATGGTAGTTGTTTTGTATATTTGTAAACACATGTTTAATAAATGTGACAGCAGCTATGTAAAATATGGAAGGCTTTTTGTTAATCAATGCTAAGAATAAAATCCAGGCAGACAGATATTGTGTACCACTTACATCACTGCTAGGCAAGGTCACTACTAATAAAAAGAAAAGGAGAGAATGGAAGGAAAAGCCGAAGAGACAAGACCATACAAACTCACCTATTAAAGGTGCAACCATTCATCTTTCAAAAGTTGCAACCCTTCACCTATTAAATGTGCAACCATCTACCTGTCAAAGGTGCAACCCTTCACCTGTTAAAGGTGCAACCATTCACCTGTCAAAGGTGCAAACCTTCATTTGTTAAAAGTGCAACCTTTCACCTGTTAAAAGTGCAACCCTTCACCTGTCAAAGTTGCAAACCTTCACCTGTCAAAGTGTGAAACCCTTCACCTGTCAACAGTGCAAACCTTCACCTGTTAAAGGTGCAACCGTTCACCTGTATTTACCCGTTGAAGGTGCAACCGTTCACCTGTCAAAGGGTAACCCTTCACCTGTTAAAGGTGCAACCATTCACCTATCAAAGGTGTCACCCTTTACCTGTTAAAGGTGCAACCATTCACATGTCAAAGGTGCAACCCTGCACCTGTTAAAAGGGTAACCCTTCACCTGTTATAGGTGCAACCTTTCACCTGTCAAAAGGGCAACCCTTTACCTATTAAAGGTGCAACCCTTCACCTGTTAAAGATGCAACCCTTCACTTGTCGAAGGTGCAACCATACACCTGTTAATGGTATAACCCTTCACCTGCTAAAGGTGCAGCCATTCATCTTTAAAAAGTACCATTATTTACTTGAAAAAGGATCACTATTCACCTACAAAAGTACAACTATTCACCTGTAAAAAGTACAGTCATTCATTTGAGAAAAAAGTACGGCCATTCACTTGTTGATAGTACAACTATGCGCCCATTAGCAAGACGAACGTACACTCACCTGTTAAGAGTATCACTAAACCACACATTTTCACCTCTTAAGAGGGCCAACACACATTATTGCCTGTTCAAGATGCATCTAAAAGAAAGATATTACCATACGTTCTTTTTCACCGAACATAATAACAACCATTCGTGTAAGTATAAGATTATAGATATTCGTCTACCAAATAAAAACATGACCACTTCCACACACCGTCGTACAAAATTACAAACCTCACACCCCTACATCTTGCAATCAACAAAAGAACTACATTACTGGGAAGAAAAGACAAGAAGTTAAACATTATGAATCCTATGCTTGGGAATGGGCGTTACCCCTAGCTGAAGGAGAGGTGTCCCTTGAAGATAACTCCTCGTTAATCTCACTAATAATTTGAGATATTAAAGATTTTGTCATAGGCACGGTAAAATTGGGACCACCTTCACAAAGTCTCTGAGACAAATGAGCAAAGGTCGAATCCATGCCTACCCAATAAGAATCGCTATACGCAATCTGAAATTCAGAACTAGATTTAAAGTTAGCGACCTTCTCTTCTCGAGCTCGAAGCAATGCAGTCCAAAGATCATTAATTTGTGCATCTTTACTATGTATCTCCCCGCCTGATGACGACTTTCTACTCGCACATCATCTTGCATTCTTTGAAGCTACTCTACCTCATCATGAAGGTCCTCATGTCGCTTCAAGGACGTTCTTTGAAAAGTATGGAATTTTTTTTGGAGGCTTTGGTAACGGGAGGTAACGTCGGTACAAGATGTGGCCACCTGACACAAATAGCCAAAAATGCCAATATGATGCAAAAACAAGCCATGTAAACACGCATGGGATAAGTAATAATCCGCAAAACAAAAAGAGAGAGAGAGAGAGAGAGAGGAAGAAAAGAGAAAAAGGAAAAGCAAAACAAACTATCACCTCCGATACGGTAAATGAACTCTGAGAGCAAATAGTCCTAGGAGAAGAAATACCCTTGGAAACACTAAGCCAAAACCCAAAATCTGCAATACGACGGGAAGAGGTGAAGGTATCTCCGTCATGAGCTGAAGTCCCGACCGTGGCAGAATCCCTCGTAGGAGGAGCAGGAGGAGGTGGTGGCAGATGAACAACCGCAAGAATATCTGACACAGTGAGATCCTAGACTGACTTTGAATGCACACGAATGTTCCTCCCCTTAAGATGTGGGTCTGACTGGACAGATCAACCCTGAAAGGGCAACTGAGGAATACCACTACACACGTAGCGGCATGTGGAACCTTTTCCCTTAGAAATTGGATGCGAAGAAGGAAGAGAGGGACCTCCGGGAGAGGTTTGTACTGGCTTTTCATTAGCAGTTCCCATATCAGTTCGATCCGAACTACCCGGAGATGAACTCGAGACCATGCAATTAACGATATCCAAGCCATCAACTTCTTCTGCTGCATTAAAAGTAAGATATTATAATAAAAGTTGGAAGCAATAAACATTCATTGCCATGTAAACAATGCAAAGTTAACTGTAAGCTACCTTAATAAGAGACTTTGAAAACCAAAGACTTAGCACAAGCATACTTGGAAACGGCTTTTTGCTAAGCCAAGCCTTTACAAGCAATATCTCCTTCTTAAGTAGTGCACGAGTAGCTACAAAATGGTCCCTTTCAGAGTTCTCCCCAAAATAATTAATGGCCGCCCAGTCTTTCGGAGCCAATTCTTCAAGACGTGGCTTCAGAGCACGGGTCCATTTATGCCACACCACGGGGTACCTAAGAGGAGTAGGGGGTTGGACCCACACGAACTTGTTCAATCAATTCTTAAGGTTGGAAAGATTGTCCATAACAAAATGACAACCTCCGCAACTTTCTAAAAAGAAGGTGCTTCCGCTCTTTGTAACTTTAAACAGAAAATCAAAGGCATTGTTGGAAACATGGAAGCCATTAACAAAACAAGCAAGTAAAAACGCATACACATTCCGAAAACCATTCAAGGTCACTTGGCCAGGACACATAGTATACCGCTCCAATAAATTAGATGCAAAAGGTGGAAGTGAAAATCTAAGCCCAGCGCTTAAAGATTCCAGGGTTACTGCAAAACAGTCATGTCGAGGGGGACCAACAAGATATCATTTTCCCATGGAGCCCACATTTCATATTCGGAAGGCAAATTAATATTTTTCTTGAAGAAGGGCGATCCCTTCTTCACTCGAATAGCACTGGGCGAATTGCTTAAAAGGTTTAACATCCGAAATATGCGAAAACTGTGCTCGTATTCTAGCTTCATTAAGAGTTATAACCATAGAAGCGAGATTAGACGCGGGTCTAGAGGTGGAAGGTCGATTATCAGCTTGCTCCCCTCGACTAGCATTCCGAGTCCTATCTTTACCAAGAACACTTTTTATTCTACATTAAAGTTATCCTAATAAGTACAATGTTAAAAAAAAGGGGAACACATACGCAAATGGAGACAACCTTCCTCCCTTTGGTTATATGGGGAAGGTAGAGGCAATGCAATAACTGCTTCCTGGTTCACAGGAGATAATATATCTTCTAGCCTACCGGGAATTGCAGGATTACCTAGAGCATGCGCATAATAGGAGAAGCTACGGCTGTTTGCACCCGAACTCATTTTCACAGATAAAGCCACCTTAATCACAACAAGAAAAGTTGCACCTCTGCAAAGCAAACAAAGCGAGTTAGCAGATTATGTGTTAACAAAAGTTGTGTAAGGTAAGGCATTAATATCAGCATATTAATATAACCTGGGAAAGGAAAGGGCGTACGACTAGGGCAAACGAAGCAAGTCAACAAATTACGAGTTAACTAAAGTTTTGTAAGCTAAGGCATTAATATCAACAAACTAATGTAACTTGGGAAAGGAAAGTGCGTACGACACGCTAGGGCAAACGAAGCAAGTTAATAGGTTACATGTTAACTAAAGTCATTTAAGCTAAGGCATTAATATCAGCAAACTAATGTAACTTTGGAAAGGAAAGATCGTACGACACGCTAGGGCAGACAAAGCAAGTTATCATATTACATTTTAACTAAAGTTGCTTGGCTAAAACATTAATACCTACAAATTAACTCAACAAAGAAGAGGGTATAAACCGTTAAAACAAACAAAATAACATTATACTCGAAAGACAAATTTCTTTGCAAAGTTTTTGGTTAAACTAAGTTAGAATCAAAATCAGAACTTGAACTAAAGCTCAATCCACACAAAAACTGCCAAAAACCATGACAAATCCCTTCCATCTCAGCGTACAAGTAAGAACCTCATTTACTTTTATAAGATTAGGGAAAAAGTGATTTAGAATACCATACCTAATTTCAAAACCAGATGAAAACGGTAAAAAGAGGAAGAAAAAGAGGAGCTAACATCCACAGAACAAGGGAGCAAAGTTGAAGCCTGTGGAAGAAGAAAACTTGAGAAAGAAGAAAATGGAGGGAGAAGAGGAAGAAGAGGACAGGAGGAGAGAGAAAAAGAGAGGAAAAAAGCAAAATAAAAGGCTCAACTTATATTAATATAAAATACTACCAGTGTAAAAATAAGAGTTATACGTGATTTTATACACTGGGGGCTACGTAAAACGCCCACCAATATAAAAATTAGAGTTATAAGTGATTTAATACACTTGGGAGCTACGTAAAATGCCCACGAGTGTAAAAGTTGAAGTTACAAGAGATTTAATACACTAGGGGTTATGTAAAATGCCCACCAGTGTAAAAATTTGAGTTATATGTGATTTTATACACTAGGGCTATATAAAATGACCACCAGTGTAAAAATCGGAGTTATAAGAAAAAACTAGAGTTATAAATAATTTAATACATTGGGGGCTGTGTAAAACGCCAACCATTGTAAAAATTCGAGTTATAAATAATTTTATACATTGGGGGCTGCGTAAAATGCTAACTAGTGTAAAACTTTGAGTCGTAAATAATTTTATACACTAGGGGCTACTTAAAATGCCCACAGTGTAAAAATTAGAGTTATAAGTGATTTTATATACCAGGGGCTATGTAAAATGCCCACCAATGTAAAAATTGGAGTTATAAGTGATTTATACACTGAGGCTACGTAAAATGCCCACCAGTAAAAAATTTGAGATGTAAATAATTTTATACATTGGGGACTATGTAAAATGCCCACTAGTGCAAAAATTGGAGTTATAAGTGATTTTATATATTGGGGCTACGTAAAACACCCGCCTGTGTAAAAATTGGAGTTATAAGTTATTATACATATTGGGGGTTGCGTAAAATGTCCACCAGTATAAAAATTAGAGTTATAAATAATTTTATACACTAGGAGCAACGTAAAATGCTCACGAGTGCAAAACTTGGAGTTATAAGTATTTTATACACTGGGGGTTACGTAAACGCCCACCAGTGTAAATATTGGAGTTATAAGTGATTTTATACACCTGGGGCTGCGTAAAATGCCACCAGTGTAAAAATTAGAGTTATAAATAATTTTATACATTGGGGCTGCGAAAAACGCCCACCAGTGTAAAAATTAGAGTTATAAATAATTTTATACACTTAGTGCTACATAAAACGCTTGCGAATGCAAAAATTGGAGTTATAAGTGATTTTATACACTAGGGGCTACGTAAAACGCCCACTATTGTAAAACTTGGAGTTATAAGTGATTTTATACACTGGGGGCTATGTAAAATGCTCCCAAGTGTAAAAATTAGAGTTGTAAATAATTTTATACATTGGGGACTACATAAAACACCCACCGGTGTAAAAATTGGAGTTACAAGTTATTTTATACACTTATGGCTACGTAAAACGCCCACCGATGTAAAAATTAAAGTTGTACATGATTTTATACACCGGGGCTACGTAAAACAGCGACCAAAGTAAAAATTGAAGTTATAAGTGGATGTATACATTGGAGGCTACGTAAAAAGTCCACCAGTGTAAACATTAGGGTTATAAATAATTTTATACACTGGGGGCCACGGAAAACGTCCGCTAGTGTAAAAATTGGAGCTAAAAATTATCTTACACACTGGAAGCTACGCAAAATGCCCACTAATGCAAAATCTGAAATTATAAGCAACTTCACATGTTAAGAACCATTACCAACCATTCGTGACCCATAATTGAACTACTCACAACTACAGATGAGCAAAAAGTTTGTCCAAGCAATTACTCGGATAAAATTATTGGCAATTGTACACAAAACACCACCAGGAAAACTAGTTTTGATCTATGTACTTCACCTACTTCACTCAATTCATGACACACTCAAAATGCCATCTTTCATTTACCAAAACCGTAATAGTACAAGCATGGTCATATAACATGCACAAGTAAATAGTATATTCAAAACAGCTTGTCAAATAGGTCGAGATTAAGTACAAGGCGGAGAACAGCTACAGTACATACAAGAGATCGTCAAGACAAACAACCAAAACCGCAACAACACGCCTAAACAGAGAAATTACAAATAAATTTATACAAGTCAAGTGTAGCACACACCCTAGTCATAGAGTAACCTGCAAGCATAAACCGCAGCACCGCAGGGATGAAGTGGACTCAAATATGCGTACAAGCGCACCCATTTCCCATACCCATGTGAACATATAACCCGAAGCGCCCCATAATGAGGTCCAGAGAAGGGATAACTATAAACCCTAAACTCGGTGGAAAAGATTACAAGAGAATTTGCCACCGTAAAACCAGTCACACCTACGTTTCCCTGCCCACCAGGGTGCCGGATATTGAAAAATATGTTTTGAACCAAGAACCATGAGTTTACATCCCCCCGATCTGAAAGACTCCACAGAGAAAGGGCCAAACCGTGCAGAGCAGCCAAACAAAGACGTCCTTGTAAACGGAAGGTTCCCAAACTTTGGCTGCGAACAACTTCATCAAGGATATTTCGTGAAAGGAACGAAAGATTAGCAGAATCCTCCCCCATATCCCATGGCACTATGTACGGATAAAAGTACGGGGAGTCCGGGGTAAAGTAATCACTACGTTCGGATAAAAAATACAACACCCCATCATAAAATACTGGGCGAGTAAAGTCTATTGTACCCCCACCTGTGTTAATACTCGCTCGGTATTGCCAAGAGCCACGATCGAAATAAAACTTCGAATACCAATCTCCTTTAGCCATGAATCACCACTGAACCTGCTTCAAGGTTAAGAGCAAACACCAAAATATGGTATTTGAAAGGGTAGTGGGAAATATCTTCGGAGCACACAAACACGGTATTGAGAATGCTTCTCAGGTAACGCAACGCTTAAGGAAAGAAAAAAGGAAGATACGTTCAGGTAGCGGGATTGCACACAGGTAAACGCATAGGCCCATAGAAAGGAATATCTCGACACAAGATCAGTCCATTACTTACCCCCACGATTTCCTTGTGCTCGGACAAAATATATAAGGATCCAGGGGCGAGACAAGGCACAAAGTAAGGCGAGTGTAGCAAATGTATCTCCACATATTCACCAAATGGGGGTTGATACCCATTTTGGATGAGCACACCATTTGCTGGACATCAAAAACAATTCATAGATTGTTCTTTTACAAAGCTCTCTTGTGTAAAGAGCTAACGACAAAACTGGGAAATTACGCGACACCGATTTAGGATCTTAACAGGCAACCATGAAAATATTAAGAATAGAACATCTTCTGGAAATATTTCCATAATAGGGTCTAGGCATAAAAAGCAAAAGACTAATCCAAAATAAAATGAAGGTTACCACACCTTTAGAGTATTCATAAACAAGGAAAAAAGAAGAGATAACAACAAAATAAAAAAGAAAAAAGAAAAAAGGAGAATAACAAGAAGTTAACACTTTGCAAACGAAAAAGATAAAAGTTCGTTTGAAAAGTCGGGGGCTAATATGTTTGTAGTTCGTGAAAAAAGAAAAAACAATCAACACAATTTGCCTAATAGGGAAAAAACCAACACAATTCGCTCAGTGGGGGGAAAACCAACACAATTCACCCAGTTAGGGAAAAACCAACACAATTCGCCCTGTAGGGGAAAAAACCAACATAATTTGCCCAGTAAGGGAAAAAACCAACACAATTCACCCAGTAAGGGGAAAAACCAATACAATTCCCCCAGTAAGGGAAAAAACTAACACAATTCGCTCAGTAGGGGAAAACCAACATAATTCACCCAGTAAGGAGAAAAACCAACACAATTTGCCCAGTAAGAGGAAAAACCAACACAATTCACCCAGTAAGGGGAAAAACAAGCACAATTCGCCCAGTAAAAGAAAAAACCAACACAATTTGACCAGTAAAGGGAAAAACAAACACATTTCGCCCAGTAAGGGGAAAAATAACACAATTCGCCCATTAAAAGAAAAAATCGATGTAATTTGCCCAGATAAGAATAAAACGACACAACTAACCCACTTTAATACCTTGAAAGTACATCCAAAAGAAAGATAAAGACAAATAAGAGAAAACTTATCTTACAAAGAAAGAAAGGACACTTGTCCCCTCACCCATATCACATATAACACCTAAGCCCCATCACTTAAACACTATAAAAGAAAAGAAGATAGTAACAAAGATAAAAAGGCAACTAAAACACAAGAGGAAGAAGGAAATCTTGATAAATGCTAAGAAAGCTTGAGTTTAGCTTCTTTCCAACCACATACTAAACACCACAAATAGAACCTATTAGAGCAAAGATTCATGACTTAAATATACAGTTTAATTAGTAAGGCCTTAAAGTTAAATTAAGAATTTAAATTTCTCCTCCATTGTGCCATTCTCATTAATTCTCGGGAATTATTTTTTAAAATATTTTGAACAATTGGTATGAGAGCCAACAATGAATATATTCATAATTAACACTCAAAAATATCAGATTCAAAAAAACAAAGCTATGTAGCATTACAGATAAATGAAATTATGAATTTCTTTAAAGTGAAAAAGAAAATATTTTCTTAAAGCAAATCTAATGAGATTAGGTATTCAAATTGTTCAAATATTTAGATATATGTATAATTTATAATGAAAATCTAATATGATTATAACGAAAACTGATGTATGAAAATATTTAATGGTTGAATATTTTAACGTAATCCAATGTTGTATATCTTTGTTTTTTTTTTTTTTTTTTTTTTTAACTTGGTAAAGCAGGGGGAGGAGGGTACACTACTGGGGATTCGAACCCCGGGGCTCCTACTTGGCAACCGGGAATCCAACCAGTAGGCTATGAGCCTCAAGCTCATATCTAATATTATTAGATATTTGATTTTTTTTATTCTAGTGAGATTTAAAAAAATTTATTCATTTATTTAATAAAAACAATAACGGCGGTGCTAACGTCATCACAGCCAACGCTGATGTCAGCCCAACTAGCGCTGACGTCATGACATCATCACTGGCGTCGTTAGAGGAAATGTTTTTACTAAAAAAAGGATTTAAAATATATAAATAAATTATATTAGAAAAAGATAAAGTAGCTTGAATATTGTTATTCTTAGTACATATTAAACTTTATTAACATGTTTGTTATATTTTAAGAAGTTGAATACTATATTTGATGTGAATAAAATTAGAAGCCTTTTAATTAAGCTGACCTAATGAAATATTTTATTTCATTAAGTGGAAGAATTTCCAAACATGTCTTTAGATAGGATTAGAAATTCAATAGTTGAATTGTTTGAAAAAAAAAAAAGAAAAATTCTCATAAAATATCTAATAAGATTAGAGTTGCATAAGTTGGAAAATTAAGGGAACCTAATATCATTAGAGCATTGTTTAATTGTTATTTAAAATTTAGAATATGATTCTAATAACGATTAGCATATAATCATATATAAAAAACAAGATCCATTATTTAAAATTTTAAGTAGAAGTGAGGTTCAAGAGTAGAATCCCCACAACCTCTATTGTTAGTCTAACAATATGGTGGATAAGCACTATTCCCCGAGGTGGGCATTGGTTTAAAGAATACGGGGTTAGACTTCTTTCAGATAGTGAGATACAAGAAAACATACATGATCACGCTGCTGTGGGGTATCTTGTTGACTTGTATCAATGCCTGGGCAATGGTATACACTTGACTAGCATGGTATATTAGTCTTCTAGGGAGCATTGTGATATCATCTTAGAGGCCAAAACAAAAAAGGTGAGTTAATTATGTTTAGTAAGCATATTAATTGAGAATAGTTCTCACTTTACAAATAACTTGGTATGGCTCCGTTGCCGAGGGGTAATGGGTGGATTAGTTAGGTCATCGTTGCACAAACAGAAAATGGTTTAAGTGGACTCCATATTTTATTTGTCTACTAAAATAATTAAAAAAGTTCACTAGACTCAAACATCAAGTGGGAGCGAGCTTCCATCAATGAATGCTCATGGCTTCCGTTACCAGTTTAGTAGTATAGTAGGTAGGCGCTGCTCCCTAAAGAGAGCGTTCATTTGCAAATTACAAGGCTAGACCTCTAAAGATAGATTGAAGTGCGAGAAAATGGGTGCAACCACGCCCTCATGAAGTGCATTATGAACTTGTATGGATGTCAAGACAGTGATGTACAGTTGACTAGGGCACTATGTTTGGCTTCCTAGGAGCTCTTTGTATAATCTTAGGGGCTCAGGAAAGTGTGGTGAGTTAACTATATTTAGTAAGAGTTTACAAGAAAATATGTTAATTGAAAAAAGTTCTCACCTTACTGATATCTCAATGTGACCCTACCACTAGGGATTATTGGGTAGTTTGGTTGGGTCACCATTAATGCATGTAAGTGTGGGATAGTGAACTCCCTACTTTGATTGTTTGCAAAAAATTAAAGAAAAATATTCTTGTATGCAGTATGACCTATTTACAATTTTGATTTCAGATTGCTTAATTTTGCTTTATAATTCATTGCATATATATATATGTTTGCTTGTCCTGTTATGCTCATGAGAAAGGATTTTCTATGGCTTAGTACATAAGCAGTACTAGTATATGTTTATAGTTCTCTAGACCTACTACTAAAATATCTATTATAGGAAAGAGCGTTTTGAATACTTGCCTAGGCTAATGAGTCAATCGGATGCTAGATTTAGACATTAGGTAATGTGTTCTAGTAACTTTAAAAAGGTCAACTATAGTAGAGATGCTTAAACATTTGAGAGAAATGTTTCATGGGCTGAATAGGTAGCATGGGAACAGCTTATGAGAAAGATGATTGACGCTTGATTGTGTTAGGTAACTTCAATTCAAGAGCGTGTCATTGTTAATGATGGCTTATTCAATTGATAACCAATCTCACTAGAATATGACCCTAATTTGCTATTAGGATCATTCAACCAGTTCAGTATGGATACATCGAACATTGATAATCAATCTAAATAGAATATAATCTTAACTTGCCTATCAGGGACTTTTAATCAGTAAGTATAGATACATCGAATAAAAGGGATTACTCGTTCTGTAAACTGATAAAGGTACAAATTGAGAGAAAAGGTATGGTGAATACTAAGAGAGTAGTCCGCTCAATGTAAGCATATATGTCAAGAAATTAGGAACCGTTGAAGCATAAAATTAAGTAAAATAGTGTTGTTTCTTGTGGAAAAGGACACGACATTAGTATTCAGAAAAGGCTGCCTAGGTACTTATCTACCATTGTTTCCAAGATTGGAAAGCTATCAAGACAAAGTATTCGATATCTTGTGCAATCTAATCGTGACTTGTTGGTAGTCCACCAGTGCTCTAGTGAGTGGACTATAAAGCAATTGATATATATGTAAGGTGTAGTAGAATTTTAAGTTGGCCAAGAAGCTTCTAGATGGAAAGTTGTATTTTTCACTTGAAGGTGGTACAAGTATCCTAGTAAGGGCACCAAGTGATAGTGGTTTAAGTTAGGGAACATAAAATTGTGATTTTGAGAAACTATCTTTATGTACTAGCCCTCTTAGAAATTTGATTTCTACTTATTATTTGCTTTAAAATATCTTTCAGTTATGTTTCATAAAATTGGCTGATCAAATAGGAAATAAAATTTTTATTTGAAAAAGGTACGTTGGTAGATAGTCTTCTAAATAAAAACTTTATTAGTGGAAATTATGTGTCTAATACAAGCTAATGTGTGTTACCATATAAAAGAAGACTTTCCTAAAGAAGATGTAGCATTTAAGTGGCATTTGAGCTTACGTCACCTTATTCTAATATGATTAAGAGAAGGGTTTGAGATGGTCCTATAAGATCATTGAATTCAAAAATGATGACTTGTTTGCAAATCATATTTGAATAAATGATTACTGAAAGAGTCTTAATGAGTCAAGGCTATAGAGCCACTAAGCTATTTGAACATGTTTTCAAAATGTTGAGTAGCGATAAATGTTCGAGCAAAAGGAAGTGATGAGTATTATGTAGAATTTCATGAATGACTACTGAATGAGTTGATATATACATATACCTATGAAGACTAAAGTCTGAATCTCTTGAAAAGTTCAAAGAATTTAGCATTGAAGTTGGGATCTACTAGGCAGAGATATGTCAAGTCACCTCCATTAGATCAAGGTAGTGGTCTTCAAGAGAGTTCTCATATTTTCTTATTGCAATAATATAAAGAATCAATAATGTGTTATTGAATATGGTAAGATCATATGAAAAGCCAAGTCTGCATAACAATATATTTGTTATGTAAGCGGTTTTAGAAGTAGCCTAAAGTTCAGTAGTTACATAGTGCTAGATAAATTGATGGTATGAGATACTATATCTTAACAGTATGATACAACTTATATTTTGGTTGATGTATTTTATACATCCTTAGCTAGTTTTAATCTTACACTAAGTACATGAGAGCCTAGGTATAATAGGAGGTTAGTCAGGACACCTTACATATTCATGTCTTCAGCCTTAATGCTTGAGCATGATAATGAATCTGATCCTCTCGATTGTAATGTAACTCTTACGACTAAAGATGTAGACCAATGGGTTAGTCTAATGAATTTAAGTTAGAACAACTATATTCTGACTAGGTCTAAGAACTTATAAAGGCATCGAAAGACATTAAATCCATCAGATTGGATCTAAATGGTTTTACAAGACCAAAGAGAGGAGTGGATGTGAAGGTCAAGACCTTCAGTATGGTAATGGATTATACCATATAGGATACTTTTATCCTTTATATCTCATTATACTGAGATACGGGAAATGGAAACTAAGACAATGTCTTCTGTTTGGTCATCTTGTGAAGGAAAATTATCACTTAGGTACCCTGTTGATAATTTATCATTTAGGTACTCTGAAGTTTTAAAATATATGAAATATACAATACGGTACCAAGAAGCTTAAAAATTTTATCACTTAGATACCCTAAAATTTTAAAATTTTATCAACCAGGTACCCTTTTTCCAAAATATGATAGATTGTGAAACATGATTTTGACAATATATAAGTATATTCAATAAACTTTGATAATTTTTGCCAAAAGATATTGATATAAGATTTTGCAATATATATGTAGTTTACATAGAAATTCAATGAACTTTTTTTAAATCATAATTCATTAAATGTTTGTCGAGAATATTGATATGAATTATATATATTATTATAATCCTGTATTAGATTAGCATATTTTGTATAAAAATGGTCCAATTCTCATAAAATTCATCAAATTCTGGCACAGGATATCTAAGGGATAAAATATTCAAACCTCAAGGCACCTCATTACATATATTGAAACGTTAGGGGTACCTAGGTGATAAATGGTTAAACCTTAGAGTTTATAAATAATAATTTCCTTCTTGAGAAAGATATCTATTTGATACAATCAGACATTTTTGTTGCCAAGACTCGGGATCATACAGTATGCAAACTGAGGAAGTATATTTGTAGACTTAGATAGGCATCTCTTTAGTTGAATAGCTAAATCAATGAACTATCAAATCTTATGGATTTGAACCAATGGTTAGAGAACCATGAGCGCACGAGTGATATGACCAGAAAGTAGTGACTTTCTAAATGTTGTGTCGATGACATTCTACTCATTAAGAATACTGTTGAATTATTATTGACTGCTAAGATTTGATTACCTAGTTATTTCAAAATGAAAGACCTACAAATAAACCAATTATACTATGAGGATTAGAGCACAGTAAGATTGTCAGAAATGATGTTGGGTTTATCATAGGTTCCTCAGTTCACCATGGTGAAGTGTAAATCCCTCGAGGATAGTTGTACAATGCAAGACTAATTAGGTTTAGGATAAGTAGGAGATTATTGGAACCAATATCTTGCAAGCTCAATTATTTAGTTTTAATAGTAAGCAATAAATAAAAATTATTTTATTTATTTAAAGTCTAGTAGTGTTTTTACGAGTTAAACATATGTGCGATTGTATTTTAAAATGTTTCATGAGATGGACGTTGTCCAAGATGGCATGTCAAAGTTTAGTTTAAGCGGTTAATGAGATTGAACCAGGGGTAGACTTAAATCTAAATTGTGATATGTTGTCAAAGTATGTTTGTAGTCGGTGATAATTTTAGACAACTTATTTGATAATACTATAATTTAATACTTTAGGTGACTTATCTTGATCATATGGATAGGAATCCAAAAATGTCATGTTGATGTTTGTCAATAAGATTGGAACACTGAAATGGACTACTATAATTATTTATTTCTTAACTACTATCAGAAATAAATAACTCATTCTATAAATCTGATGGATCTAAATCCTGAGATTGTCTTGAACATGTGCACTTAGTGTGTGTCACTTTAATGTATTCAGAAGTGAGGTCTCATTTAGTGGGCCAAAATCCTTTGTATGTCATGTGATAGCATTAAATGTGGAGGGAACGAAATATCCAATATGGACTATATGGTCTCTTTTGAGCTACAAATGTCCTTTTAAGTAGATTTGCAAGTGTTGAATAATTTATAATCTTTGGCTAAAGTAGTCACTAAAATTGATACTGAAGTTATGCTTGTGTATAATAGAATTTTTGGAAAACATCAATTTGGGAACTTAAGGACAAAATGTGAGAAATATAATGATGGTAGTTTTTACTTATAATATCTCATGGATATCTGATAGAGAGGTCAACCGCTCATTTCATTATTGTATGAAAATTCTTGAGCGAATATGTTTAATTCTAGAGTAGAACAACATTAATTTAGTAAAATTAAATGTTGTTAAATGGTAACCACTGTTAACAAGTGTTGTTAATTAAATTTCACCCATTTGGAGTAATAAACAATCTATCTCTAAGGTCCCTTCGCAAGCTTCGACTTAAAGCACCATTTTGAAAATACTTAAACTAAATTTATGAGATGAATTATTATTATTTTTTTTATGAAATAAATAAATTTTTAAGCGAATAAATATTCAAGTGCTAGATACATATTTATAGAAATACAAGAAAAACTTAATATAATTATGTTGGGTCGTGCTCATGCGTCAAGACCTAGCCCCAACCTAGCTGTTAGCGAGTGATCGGGACTGGCGGTCAACCCCATCAGCCGAATCAGGCGCGGGTGGGACTTGCTTCTGACGTAGTTAACGACTGTCACCAGGCTTGTTGCTGCACACCTTTATATATATATATATATAAAGAGAAATTAGGGTTGAGAGATAGAAAGAGATCAATTTTCTATTGAATGACTCAAGGATACAAGATATTTTGCTTATTTAGACACAAGACTTAAGACGGCTAAAACATTGCACCAAGACAATCACTTAAACGGACTTAACTAAACTAGGCGCCAAAACCTGCTAACCAACTAAACCACTTTTCCCGCCAATGAGTTATTTGAATGAGCAAAAGTAAAATCTGAGCAATTTGATTATGACAACAGCTGTAGATGAAGAAAATGCCTCACGGTCATGACAATACCCCCTCCTTAAGAACATTCTTGCCCTGAGAACGAAGAGGAATGAAATTGACTTCGAATGCACTTCAAATCTTCCCAACTTGCATCTGCTGGATCCAAATTAGCCCATTGTATCAAGACTTCTTTCATTAGTTTACCACTTTGCTTCCAAATGCATTCCCAACACTACTGTAGGAGCTTGCACCAGATTCCCACTATTGGTTGCCTTTGGAGGACTAGTTGAGCAACCTTTTCCCTCTGTCCTGTGTCCTTTTAAAAGAGAAACATGAAACACGGAATGAACAAAAGAATCAAGAGGAAGCTCCAATCTGTAAGCCACACTTCCTAACTTTTCTAACACCTTATAAGGCCCAGAATAATGAGCACATAGCTTGACATTCTCGCGCACGGCTACGGTGGACTATGGGTAAGGCTGAAGCTTTAGATAACCTAAATCTCCCATAGCAAAAGACTTGTTAGTACGCTTTTTATCAGCAAAGTATTTCATTCTTGCTTGAGCTAATTGCAAATTGTCCCTTAACTGCTGAATCAATTGCCTTCTTTGCGACAACAGATCATTGACCTCATCAACATGAGAAGTTACACCTTGAAGTACAATTGGCGAGAGAGGGTCATATCCATATAGTGCCTTGAAAGTAGTCCCTATAGCAGAATGAAAATGGGTGTTGTACCAGAACTCTGCCAAGGATAACAACAGATACCAATGCTTAGGATAGGTGAATGTCATGCTTCGCAAATACTCCTCAACACACTGATTTACCCTCTCAATCTGTCCATCTGTCTGAGGGAGATATGATGAGCTGAGAGCAAGTGTAGAACCTAACAATAGGAAAAATTCTCGCCAAAATTGACTGGTAAACATCCTATCCCTATTTGAAACAATTGATTGAGGTAAACAGTGCAACTTATAGATGCAATCAAGGAATAGTTTGGCTAATTTTTCTACAAAAATAAGATGATTTAAAGCAATGAAGTGGCTAAATTTTGTAAATCGATCTGCTATGACCCATATCACAACCGTTCCACAAAATCCATGCTAATGTCTTGCCAAGCCCTATCAGGAATTGGCAAAGGCTAAAGTAAGCTTTGTTACTGGACATGATTTGTCTCGATCCTCTGACATATATCACAACCCTGAACAAACTCTTCAACACTCTTCTTAACTCAAATCCAATAAAAATAGTGTTTAAGCCTCTTGTAACTATCATTAATCCTTGAATGTCCACCCCAAGCAGAGCAATGGAAGGCTTGGATTATCTGCTATCTCAAATCATGGGCTGCTCCTACATGCACCTTTCCCTTTACTTGCACAATTCCATTAATAACAGTTATTTCTGTTCCTGAGGATGAAGAATTATTCACAATACAAGTTGTAATGCAGTCATTTGCAAATCTATCTTCTTCATAGGATTTGTAAGCCTCTTCCATCCCATCAGGCAAAGCAAATGAAATGGCTGAGCAGGAGCCGGATTTCCTCCCTTCTAGTCTTCTTGAAAGGGCATCTGCTATTAGATTTTCTCTACCGCTGTGATATTCAATTGAATAACTCAAGCCCGACATCTTCATAAGCCCTTTTCGTTGCACTCTAGTGGTGATTTTCTATTTAAGCAGATACTTAAGGCTTTGATGATCTGTTCTAATAATGAAATGATGACCCTCAAGATGTCTTCACTTCTGCCCTGACATAAGTATAGCTAAGTATCGCTTTTCATAAATGGAGAGCTGTTGGTTCTTTGGACTGAGAGCCTGACTAAGGAATACCAACGGTCTTCCCTTTTGAGACAACACTGCTCCAATTCCAAAACTATTGGCATCAATCTCCAAAACAAAATGCTCATTAAAATTTGGCATGACCAGGACTGGTGCTGAACACGTAGCTAGCTTAAGACCCTCAAATGTCTCATGAGCAGCTTCAGACCATAAAAACGCATCTTTTTTATGAAGATCAGTTAACGGCTTAGCCAATACTCCATACCCAGCTATGAACTTCTTGTAGTATCCAGTCAGTCCAAGAAATCCTCTTAATTGCTTGAGAGTAAGGGGAACAGGCCACTACTTTATAGCTTATATCTTGCTTGGATCTGTTGCCACTCCTTCCCTTGAAATGATGTGTCCCAAGTATTCCACTTGAGTTTGAGGAAACGAGCATTTGAAAAGCTTAGCATACAACTTATTCTTGCACATAGTCTGAAAAACTTGCCTAAGATGCTTGACATGTAAGTCCAATGAAGGGCTGTAAACCAGTATATCGTCAAAGAATACCAACCCAAACTTCCTCAAGTAAGCCTTGAAAACTTGATTCATTAATGCTTGAAAGGTAGCAGGAGCATTGGTTTAACCAGAAATTTATAATGCCCATGATGTGTTCTAAAGGCAGTCTTATGGATGTCCTTGTCCAACACTCTAATTTGATGATATCCTTGTCTTAGGTCCAACTTTGAGTAATACTAAGATCCATTAAGCTCATCTAGCAGATCATCAATTATAGGAATTGGAAATTTATCCTTGATTGTGAGGGAATTGAGATGCCTGTAATAAATACACATCCGAGAAGACCCATCCTTCTTCTTAACTAGGATTACTAGAGAGGCAAAGGGACTATGGTTGTGTCTAATGAAATTTGTCTTCAGAAGCTCCTCCACCTGCCTTTCAATCTCACTTTTCTGAGAGTGAGGATATTTATAGGGCCTTATATTAAATGGATTGGAGTTAACCTTGAGAGGAATAGCATGATCTAGAACCCTCTTTAGGGGCATTGTAGTTGATTGCGTAAACAAATCTTCATACTCATGTAACAGTCTACCAATAGAAGGATCAGAATTAACCTGAGCTACCTCAGGAACAGCACTGATGGAAAATAGTTGCCCAATCGACTGATATTTGCTCTTCCAAACCGCCTCTTCCAGCTTCTTCCCTTTCATCAGTTGTACTTGTCTACTCTCTATAATTCCTTGTAATGTGACACTATGGCCCTCTCTTTCAAAGAAGACAGATAATTGAGCGAAATCAAAGACCAAGGGGCTAATGGTTTTCATCCAATCCACCCCTAGAACCATATAACAATGCCCCAACTTAAGCTTTCTGAAGTCATACTCAAATTGATGTTCTTGCCTCTTTCAGCAGAACCCTTTGCATTTCATCTGTGTTATCATTGAATTTCCATTAGCAATGGTCACAGCTAAAGGATTGGTCTTGATCATCTCATGCCCCACCAACTTCACTACCTTCGGATCCACAAAACTGCTTGTGCTCCCACTCTGTATCAATAAAAGTATGTGCTTGTGACTAGCCTCTCATTTGATTCTTATTGTGTTGTGGGAACCATTTCCAGTTATAGATCGTACTGATATCTCCATTTCATCATCCTCAGAGTCCACTTGCACTTCTTCTCCCTGATCATTAACAATTTCCTCATCTTCTTGCATCTCATTGTCATTATAAGCCTCAGCTTTAGTGAATGTCATTAAAAGCTTTGGATTACACTTATGGCCAAAGAAATACTTATGATTACACTTAAAATAAAATATTTAGTTCTTCTTTTCCTCCAAACTTAGAGTTCTTGGACCACTATTAGGCGTTGTCTACTGAATAGAGGATAATTGAGGAGCCTTGGTCCACGTCCTTCAGAACTAGCCAAGACCATAGCTTCCATTAATTTTGCCTTGGAGATTTCCTATGTTAATGTCTCCAGATTCAATGCCTTTACCAGATTCTTAATTCTTCGTTTGAGAACACTTATGAAGCTTGATACATAGTAGCATTCCTTAGCTCCAGGGTTCATTGTCATCATCCTAGCCCTCAAATTCTCAAAGCGAGTCATATACTCCCTCATTGAAGTCGTTTGGCCCAACTTATTGAAATGATCTACCACATCACCAGGATCCTCTTCCCCATATCTTTCACAAAGTTCATCCACGAACACAGTCCAAGTCAAGGATGGATTGCTGCGCATCAAACTGTAGTACCAGACCTCCTGATCTCCATGTAGATATACCGCAGCTAGCTCTTCCTTTTCTGCTTCATCTATATGATAGAGTCGAAAGTATTTTTTATACCTCTAATCTAAGACTGAGGTTGCTTTTCATCAAACGGTTCAATTTCAACTAGTGGCTGTCTGAATCCATTGCTTCTAACTCTAACCGTCCCATTCTCACTAGCTCCTGATGCCTGAGGTTGCAGAATGTTTGGAGGTCGATCGTGCTGCCTAGCAGCTGACAAAACTCTAGCTCCCGCAGTCAAATTCTGTCTAGTAATCTACTATTGTAGTCAATGGATCTTTAATTCAAGATGCTGAGAATGTTAATCTAACTTCTCAGCTAGCCTTTGATCTTATGATTGCTGCATTCTCACAAACATTTCTTCCATTTGAAGCCTCAATAGTTCAAATTGATTAACTTATGCATTAGCTCCAACATTTGCACCAACAGTAGCAACATACATAGCATTAGCAGCAGCATTTGCTCTAGTTCTAACTCCACCAGCCAATGGTATACTCTTCTTGCATCTAGCCAGCTCCAATCAATCAATTGACAATCAATCAGCAGCAAACATAAGCTCTGATACCAATTGTTATGATTCAAGATCAAACTTGAATCATAAGCTAAGGTTAAGAGAGTATGAGATGAGGAGAGAAGTGAAAGAGAAGAGAATTAGAGAGAAATTAGGGTTGAGAGAGGAAAGAGATCAATTTTCCAATCAATAAATCTAGAATACAAGATTTTGGCTTATTTATACACAAGACTTAAGACGGCTAAAGCATTGCACCAAGATAATCACTTAACCGACTTAACTAAACTAAGTGCTAAAACACACTTCACCTGCTAAGCAGCGAAACCACTTTTCCCGCCAAGGAGTTATTTGAATGAACAAAAGTAAAATCTCAGCAATTCGACTATGACAACAGCTGCAGATGAAGAAAATGCCTAACAGTCATGACATTTGTTTTTCTATATACCATAGTTATATTTGTTTTATTATATCTTTAATGTCACTATGAACCTATTATAGTAGAGATATGACTTAATTAAATAGTTTAATTTGTCAGGCCATAAATTTAAACTAGGAATTTAATTTCACTTAAGTTGCATGGTTCTGATTGATTCTCGGAAATTTGTTTTTGAAATATTTCCTAACATTGGTAATATCCATTACTGCCCATAAAAATTTCACCCCTAGAATATTCAATATTTACAATAGAAGATTTAGTTTACATGGACTTATTAATTTTTTGTGACCTAAATCCAATGTTATATATTTTATTTTATGAGTTAGATTTAGCTTTTAGGATTTCTTATATTTTTAATAAATGTATTTTTGATAAAGTGACAACTTATGCAAATGAAACGATCCTCATTATTAGGTCTTCGAATAGATATTTACTCAATAGTTGTTTTCAAATGTTCATACAGAACATGGAAATCTCATAACGTCGTAGGTGGATGGTTAATAGGCTTCTTCTGCATCTTGGAGGGCATGCACATGAACTTTTGCATCAGATAGATGAGCTTGATGGATTTGCAAGAACACAATATATGTCCTAGAATGAGGGTATATATAGGTGCCACTGTCATAAGTGTAAAAACATAAAAGTTTTACCTTGTGTTGAAGTAAATGTTTATCTTTAATGAAGGGCGCTGACAGATAGGTATTGGAATTGGGCTTCACATGGGAAGGTTGAACCTCTGAAATATGATGGGGTTAAAATGCATCATCATAGTTTAAGTATTGTGCATTTATGACAAAAATTTGGATTCTCACTTTTCGATGAAGTAGAGGTTCATTTTTAGTCTCGCCATGTTGCCTTTTAGAGAAGCCGTTCATGTATTTTTCAATTTCTTCCTTAAGCACGGGCATCAAACTCTTTCCAAAACAGTAGCTGATGTCTAATTGCTCATCCTCTAGGATATTTTCATCACCATTACTATAAAAGCTGCGGTTATTATTACCACTTTGTTCCTCTCAAGAGACTTGAACGTGCTTAAGTCGATGTTAAGCAATCGGCACGGGAAGAGCCAATTCTTCAACTTGCTTACTCTCAACGATGATTGTTTTTCCTATTCTAGGGATTTTTAGTTGGTCTCCCGTTGCCGTCACCAAACATTTCGCTTAAGGGAATACTTGGAAATGGCTTTACTAAGACCAGGGAGTACATCAATTTAGAACCGCACATGATCGACCTTTCCAATCATTCCTTGTATTTTTATTTGTATTTCATTTGATTTTAGTTTGCCATTGATATAGACTTTACCAATGCTTCAATTATGGAGACTTCCACAAGTACATAATATTTAAACAAAAATAAAGGACATGGACCCAAATCGAGCACAGTTCAAATGACGCAATGCGTAACATTATTCAGATATCTTACGTCAAATGCTCAAGAGTCATGAATCAGGATGGAGATAAGCTTGAGTGCTTCAAGGCTATCTTGTGCTTGATTCAATTAGATACTTGGCTTGCCAACTTTGACTTAAGAGAACTGAATTGAGTTTAAATCTAATAAGATTAAGGTGGGGTGAACCAATTTAGGGTACCAATTCAATTAAGCTTGAGGATAGGCATTCAAAATCTTGGACCACAAGTTAAACTCATTGTACAGATCCAACGTACGAAACTACAATAGAAAGCATGCAAAATATACCTTCTTAGACACTGTCACTGATACTCTGATTGGATTGCAAAAGTAATGTTGCATTACTGTACAACTACTCTTACAAAAAAGGAAAGAAACGGCACACGTGTGCATTGAGATATAAAAGAAATTTTTATTTGATTGTGGAATCTCTACTTAAGTTCTTCCCTCCCTTGTCTATAGATTTGCAGAAGTATGCCTCATCACTTCTATCCATTATTCTACTAAATTTTTTTTAATCAAAGATGAATTTCATTGAGGATAAGTGCCTCCCTTCTCCATGTCTCCATGTCTCCATCTCGGACTTGAGCTCCGCTTTATGAGACGAATTCATGCTCAAGTACGCATCTCCCTTGAGCTATTTATTTAGTCACAAACTAGGCCCACATGTCACTCAATCAAAGGGCGTCTCCTTTCAACCTGCTATTTGACTTGGTAATTGTCAATAACCAAAAAATCTTGCCAAGACTTTAAGTACCTCTTACTAGTATAAGTTATTTGGAGTAAGTGAATATATTGTATTTTTATGCACAAGTAATATAGTTTTATATGATGATACGATTAGAAGGGATAAAAAGATGATCTTCCCTCCCGTTTATCTGAAATCCTCTATAAATGAAAACTGTGCTTCATAGCCGAATTGATATTGTTGTCAAAGCATAGTTTGATCAATCAAGTACTACATTTGATTAATCCATAAACAAGGAACCAATTCAACACAATGGTGATTCGATACATTATTCTATCCAATTGAGTGATCAAGACTTCTACTGAAATATTAATATGTGCAATCAAATTCAAACCTTCAATTGACTCTTCAAAAAGCTTATCAATTGTGCCACACTTGATCAACGATTGCAATGGACAATTTGAAAGAACAAACAAAACGATGCATGTGACTTTCGCAAAAAGATAAATACAAAATTCACAAGTCTTCCTTCTTTTAGTTCCATATAGATAAACTTGCTAGTTTAGAGAGAACGTTGTCAAAATTTGGCGTGGGCGTAACTTAGCCTTCAATGGCTTAGCTTTGGGCAGGGTGATTCCAGGCTCTTCTTTCATATCTACCATTGATCCTTCATCCTCCCTCTCCCATTCGAAACACTGAAGTAATGACCCAAGGGCCAATCCCATGGCACGAATGGCCAAGCTCTCCCCTGGACAACCCCTCTTCCCCGTTCCAAAGGGCATGAACTTATATCCAACTCGGTTACCCTCGACCCCTTCGAACCTCTCGGGCTTGAACTCCTTGGGTTGATCCCATATTTTGGGGTCGTTATGGATGGCCCATATGTTGACCAACAGTATAGTGCCTTTGGGAACATGATAGCCTTTAACCATGCATGCCTCCGAGGACTCATGTGGTGCAAGTAATGGGGCTGCTGGATACATCCTCAGTGTCTCTAATATGATGCAATGTAGGTAAGGAAGGTGGCTCAAATCGGAGTCGTTAACTAGGCGGCATTCAGGGCTGACCTGCTTGTCTATTTCATCTTGCGCCTTCTTAAGAATTGCCTGATGGTTGAGTAACAGTGATAATGCCCACTCCATTATTATCGAGGTATTATCCGTTAATGCCATGATCATCACCTGAAATCCACACCAAATTTCGCTTGTCATTAACTTGTACATGGATGGGAATTTCGTTGGGGATAACCATCATCAAGAGACGTGTTCAAATATTATCAAGAGACACCTCATGCTATTAGTTAAAATCAAAGTGATCACTACATTTTTAATTTCATAAAAAATATCCCTTGATGTTTTAGTCCAAATCCATATGACTTTTTAACTTCTAATTTCATCAAAACATCCCCAAAATACTAATAAAAATTATTGTGATCCATCTCCCTCCACTTTTAATCTCATCAAAGACACTCCTAAATCATTGGTCAAATTTAATGCGCTCATCTAGCCTTCCCTTTAATTTTATTAATCACTAATAAAAGAAAAGAGGGACATAAACGTTTAATTCTTGCAGTTCAAGAAAGAGGCTCAAAATAAAAAGTAAAATATGAGAATTAAATAAATGAAAACTCTAGATTTTCTCTAGTATATATAGAGAAGCTATTTGAATAAGAATCAAATTCTAAAAGATAATTCAAAAGTTAAACAAAGCTAAAATCTTAATTAAACTCAAATTCCAGCTCCCGTCCGAGTTCTGCTGCTGCCAACCAATACCTGCCAAGCCTAGATCACGGGGTGCATCATCCTCCCGGTGTTGGAGGCAATTCGCCCTCTAATTTACCTAAGGATCAACAGCATCGTTGTCACCAAAGTAGGGAACAAGGTGCTTGACATTAAAAATATCAGAAGTCCTCATACCGGTTGGAAGCAGTAAACGGTAGGCGTTATCGTTGATCTTCTCAAGTACCGCCAATGGTCCTATCTTGCATGCTATGAACTTGTTGTATTCCCATGCCGGGAAACGTTCTCGTGTCAAGATTGCCCAAGCTGAACTGCTTGTCGCACCTTGTCCTTGGCTGTTTTGTACTTAGCGTTTGCTTCCAGCAAAAAAGCACAAGTCTGGTTATGGATGTCCCTCAGGGAAGAGGCCAAATCATCCGCCTTCCTGTGAGGACGTGTGAGATCTGGGACTGGCGCCAAGTCTATAGGAGACCGTGGAACAAAGCCGTAGACATTTTTAAATGGCACGAACCCTATACTTCTATTGATGGAGCTGTTATTGGTGAACTCGGCCTAATGTAGCTTCATCTTCCATCCCTTGGCGTTATAAACAACGAGGCATCGGAGAAGATTGCCCAATGATTGGTTAGTGACTTCGGTTTGTCCATCCGTTTGAGGGTGATGGATGGTGCTAAAGGCGAGGGACCTATTTTCAATCTTCCATAATGTTGCATACCTCTCGGAAGTAGAGACCCGCCACATATATGGCGTCATCCGATGAAGTGCGCCATCATGGAGAAACTGTCTATGACAACGAAGATGGAATTCATACCGTCGGTGGTCCTCGGTAAGCCTAGCACGATGTCCATGTTGATATCCGTCCACGGCTAACTTGGAACCAGTAAAGGCACATAAAGACCAACGTTGGTCATTCCGCTCTTTGAAACTTGACAAACATGGCATCGCTTGACATACCTCTCAACCTCCTTGCGTATGGTAGGCCAGAAGTAGTTGGCGGTAATAAGTCTAAGCGTCTTATCTTTGCCCACACCGCGTTGTGCTTCTCCTCAATGATCTTAAGCCGCCAGCTTGAGTTCGGAATACAAAGTTGGTTCCCTTTGAACAAGAAACCTTCATGAATAGAGTAGTCAGGAATAGACCTCGATTGTGCTTCCTGCTATATCTCGCCAAAAGTGGAATCATCATGGTACTGATCCGCTAGCTGATTAAGCCCCGTAACCTCCATCATGCTTTGCGATAGGACAAGGTTCCTTTTGCTTAGTGCATCCGCCACCTTATTCATCACGCCTAACTAGTGTTTGATGACAAAGTGGAAGAGTTGTAAGTAGCTAGCCCACTTGGCATGTCTGTCCGAAAGTTTGTCTTGGCTATTGATGTACTTGAGGGCCATGTTGTCAGAATATAAGATGAACTCCTGGTTGGCTAAGTATGAGTTCCAGGGCCTCAATGCTCTCACCAATGCATAGAATTCCAGATCGTAATTCAAGTAATTCAAACTACTCCCATCGAGCTTCTCACTGGAATACGCAATAGGCTTCCCGTCTTGGCTGACCACAATGCCAATGCCAGTCTTAGAGGCATCCGTGTGTAATTCAAATGTCTTCTAAAAGTTAGGAAGGGCTAACACTAGTGCCGTGGTTAACTTCTCTTTAATTGCGTTGAAGGCAGTATCTGCTTGAGGGGTCCAACCAAAGGAACCCTTCTTCAGGCAACTAGTGATAGGCGCCATGATGGAACTAAAATTCAGGACAAAGTGCCTGTAGAATGACTCCAACCCATGGAAACTTTGAACATCGCCAATTGTTCTTGGCTGAGACCAGTCATGTATGGCTGCTATCTCCCCCTCATTAGCTGACATATAATCCTTGGATACAACGAACCCAAGAAAGGTCACTTCATCTCTCATGAACTCGCACTTCTAAAACGCAGTAAACAAACTCCGAGTTGTCAAAGTACTAAGCACTTCCTCTAGATTCCGGATATGCTCAACACAATCCCAGCTATTAATCAAGATATCATCAAAATAGACAGCGAGGAACTTCCCAATGAAAGGACATAGAACCTAATTCATAAACGTTGTTAACGTGCTTGGCGCATTGGACAATCCGAATGGCATATGACCAACCACTCGTAAAGCCCTTCTCTTGTCTTGAAGGCGGTTTTCCACTAGTCTCCTGGCGAGATCCGAATCTGGTGGTATCCACTAAGATCCAGCTTCGTGAATACCATAGAGTTTTGAAGTTGGTCAAACAAGTCATCCAACCTCGGTATCGGGAATCGGTACCTCACCATGATCTTGTTAATTTCCTTGCTGTCAACACACATTCGCCAACTCCCATCCTTCTTTGGCTTCAACAAAGCTGGTACTACGCAAAGACTCAAGCTCTCCATGATAAAGCATCTGGCGAGTGGCTCCTCTCCCTGGCATCTCAACTCCTCATGCTATGAGGGACTCATTTGGTAATGGGGTCTATTCGGCAATGTAGCACCTGGCACCAAATCAATGTGGTGCTGGATGTCTCTCAATGGCGGCAATGCAGTAGGCAACTCCTCCGGGAATACACCAGTGTATTCCTTCAACAAGGTGATAACCTTACTCGGTATCTTCCCCGAGCAGATCTTGCTTTCTTTCCAATCAACACAAACACGATCTTAGTGTCGCCAACCTCCTTGGCGAACGTAGCTCGTCCTTATATGTTCGGGTGTTGAGCTTCTAGAGCTCGCGGTGCCTCCTCCTTCTTATGTAATAAGATAATCTTGGTCCCCTCGAAGACGAAGTTGTAAGTGTTCTTACTACCGTCGTAAAAGAAACTCCTATCATATTTCCATGGGTGCCCTAACAATAGTTGGCAAGCGTCCATGGTGACGACATCATGCCAAACCCTGTCTTTGTACTTTGCCCTAATCAAAAAATTAACCAAGCAACATTTTGAAATGGTTACCTGATTTCCCTTCTTAATCCATGACAATTTGTAGGGATTAGGATGAGCTTCTGTCTTCAACCCCAATTTGGCGACTGCCTCTTTGGATATGATGTCTCACAATTACCCGAGTCAATAACCATGCAACACACCTCATTGCCAATGGTGCAAGCAGTCTGGAAGATGTTGTTCCTCAACCAACCATCTCCCCGCTCCTCTCTTGGCCCGAAACAAGCACTCCTATCCACCAGTGGATGTCCTTCATCACCTGTTACGGCATCTTCTCCTAGAGGTGCCAACTCATCTTGGACCTCCTCCTCAAGAGTCTCGCCATCCGCACCGCGATGCTCCTCGATGTAAAGACCTTTACCAAGCCTATCACCCTTACAGCACTCTGCATCATGGTGCCCTACTTTTCCACACTTGAAGCAACGAGTCCTCAAAGAACTCGCCAAGTCTTGAGTAACCGGCTTACCAGTATTGGCGACTTGTGGCCTGCTCTATATGTTCTGAGTTGGCGGTGCTCTTACTTGATCTCTGTCGACAACTTTTGCTCCCTAAGTTCTGCCAACTTGGTGATGCCTTTGCTGAAGTTCTACCTTCACGGCTCTTTAACTCACACGAGAAATAGAAAAGATGTCGAACATGTTCAAAAGCTCTTGCATAGACTCCTTCAACTTGGCTATGCAATGATTCGTCAATTGCTCCCCGATTTTCGCCAAGTCATTCTTGGAGACTAATGGTATAACTTTGCCGTGTACTCCTCCACAGATCTAGAGCCTTGGAGCAATCCCTGTAGGTGTTGGTACATCATCCCGTTGTGAATGTGAGAAAAGAAGGCGCCTCTCATGTGCTTCTTCATCTTCTCCCATGATTCTATCTTTGCCTTCCCTTGGCGAAACTGAATTTTTTTTCAGTTGTTGCCACCAGGAGGCTGCCCTACCTCTTAACCGAGTAGCGACTAGTGGCACCTGCTTCTTTTTTGGGACTTCTCTGAACTCAAGGACCTTCTCCACGGCAGTAAGCCAAACCCAAAAGTCTTCTGGGCATCCTCCACCGTGGAACTCCAGAATTTCAATCCGGAGGCCGGATTCCCACCTCCCATCATCGAAACCGTGGGTGTTTCCGGTATTGGGCCAATGTCGGCTCGGCATAGGATCCAGCAGCTCCTCATCCGGGAATGGATTTTAGAAGCTCTCGTCCATCTCCTCTTCTTCAGCACCCGATGTTAATGGGTGTTGGGGCTAGGTTCCCGGTGCAAGATCGGGATTTGCCCGCAGTTGAATCAAGCAACGTTTGATTCGCCGGAATCTCTCCTCGAACTCATCCAATCGCCTACTGGCCTACCGTTGATGATCTCGATCATAAACATTGTCGATGGTGGCATACCTCTGTCACCCACAGCCCATCTCAGAAACCGTTCTTGGCTCTGATACTAATTGATGCAGTGCGCAAGTGGAAAATTGGGGAAAGGGAAGGAGTCAACAACCTTCCCTTTAATTTTATTAATCACTAGTAAAAGAAAAGAGGGAAATAAACGCTCAATTCTTACAACTCGAGAAAGAGGCTCAAAATAGAAAGTAAAATATGAAAATTGAATAAATAAAAACCCTAGATTTTCGCTAGTATATATAGATAAGCTATTTGAATATGAATCAAATTCTAAAAGATAATTCAAAATTTAAACAAAGCTGAAATCTTAATTAAACTCAAATTCTAGCTCCCGTCTGCTTGTTGCTGAAATTTAAAGTTGTTGGATCAAATTAATCTTAAGTAATGGTTAGTTGGTGTCTTGGACCAAATCAAAATTTGAGATGTCATTCATTTTGAAAAATAGTTTTATGGTGTATCTTAAGTCAAATTAAATATTTAGTAGTGACCTTAATTTTGACAAATAATTGGTAAAATGTTCACAATAGTTAACTTTTAACATTCTCAGTGCCCCTAGGGCTCCCGCTTAAGCCGGGTCCGGAGAGGGGGGGCGGGGTACTACCCTGAAGAGAAACTGTTTCCAGAAACTCCCAACCTGAGGGGTGCACGAGACTGTTTACAATTTTTAAATAATAATAAATATATATGGATGAACTGTCTTTGGTTCTTAGGGCTGGAAACCCTTTGAAAACAACCTCCATACATGCAATGTATGCTTCCCGACACTGCCTCTGTGGAAGGCAATGGGTTTAACATTGTAGTGTATAGGGGTGAATTTACTACCAACAGAAGGCCTCTAATGACTTGGTCGGTATAGTAATTAGGGTCGGAGGCTTGCAGCAAGCGCAAAGTCAAGCAACGTGTTCTTCTCGCCCTCCTGCTGCATGTGCATGAAATCATGAAGAAGCTGGTGCGTTTTGGCCTCTAGAGTTTTCATTCTGTTGTCTAATCCTTTGAAAAGCCCTAACCTTCATAAGAATGGCAAGATATCCCCTAGGATTCTAATGTCACGCACTCTGGCTCTCTCATCCGCCACAGCCTTACACTTCTTAGCCTCCTCTTCTAACTCCTTATGCCCCAACTTTCGCCCTGACATCATCCTCACTAGCACATCGAAAGACATTTCAACTAGTGTGGACTTCATGTCTACTATTGGCGCAGTTTGCTTATGGCACTGCGTATAGAGGCAGCGGATGAGCGACCGCACCGCATCAGCGCTGACAGTGGAGAGCAAATGCCGCCGTTGTGGGCTCTTGATTTCATCAATTGAGTGGCGGCGGAGGTTGTGCCAGTGGTCGCCATAAGGAGCCCATGTGAGGTAAGCTTCATCAAAGCCAACGACGCCTTGTTTGCGGAGGTAATGTGGGCGGTTGGCAAAGACAATGTCGTTGGTGTTGAAGCACTCTGCTGCTATAGAAGGAGAGGACACGAGGACATTCTCTGACCCCAGATGGAGGAAAAGGATAGAGCCACAACGGGTCGAGAGGATAGTGTGCGACAAAGGGGTTTGTCTGTTTTGCCCATGAGGAGGTGGTGGTGGCCAATGAAAGGAAGTGAGAGAACCGGGCTTGGCGGAAGATTTCGGATCCTGTGAAGGAAGTGCTTAGTGATGAAATGGACTGCGGCCAAGAGAAGAGGCAAGTAGAGATATTGATTGTTCTCCATGTTAACACACTTTAATTGATTGGTCTGTTAGCAATAGTATCCTCTCATGCATTTATATACTTGTATGTCCATGGGGTAATTTTCCGCCTCTATACTCCAAACACAAAGGGGAAATCATTTGCTTTATAATATCTAGATATTGTTAGTACTTGAGGGATGATGTTTTGATTATGCTCAACTTGTATAAGCTATTCAACCCCACATAAGAAATTTAAAATTAGGAAAGCTATTTTATATATTCTATTTTTTTTTAAATTGGTAAAATCTTGTGAGCCTATAGTAAGCACGTTAGACCACATATGTGTGCCCCGCTATGCCGGCCTAGCCGATGCATCGCGCTGTGGGGCGTGGACTTTTCCTAAACCAAACTTTTATTCTTATTGCCATTGTATTTTTGGTTGTTGCGAGAAAGTCGAATTCAAGATTGCAAGCTCGAGCTCCTGCTACTCGTCCTTGGACGAGCTAAAAGCTACAATCTTAAGCTCGATACATCCGTACTAATGTTGTTACTCTAGTTGTCTATCCTTGGCCAACTTCGAGGCTACAAGCTCGAACCAAATATATTACCCTTTTAGCTGTTGTACCAGGCTCGAACTCGAGGCTACGAATTTGAGATTGAGAGACGTACCTTGACTGTTTCAACAACCACTATTTCCATATTCTTTCTTTCCTTAACTAAGGTCAGATTCTCTGGTCCTCCTTATATGCCCACTTTCCATAGCCAATGGTTATTTGAATGGCCAAAGTTCTGTCTATAAATTCATTGCCTTAGAGAATTGATTCATACATTGAAATACACAGTTATACATTCCTTCCACTTCTCTCTCATAATCTTTCTTCTCTCAGTTATTGAGCAAGTTAAAACGTGCTCTAGTTTATCTCTGTCGAGTACACTACTAAGGAGGGTGTCGTGTTAACCTTAGGGGGTTAGAGTGTCCGGTGGTCCCATTGTACCTGTGCGGAGGCATAAATGACATAGGGTAGTGAAGTTCTCTATGGACCGACAATTCTTCGGTTTAATGTTTTATGCTGTTCATACCTTCTGTAGTTTTTGGTTTTAATTTTGGTCATCCTCAAGATCGTACTACTGTAGCTCGAGTTCATTTCGTTTGTGTTAAAGTTATTTTTGGTTTTTCATTCATGTTATTTTCTAATCAAACATTAAAAGAAGATAAACACAATTTAGAGTATTGAATTAGAAAGACTCTAATGTTACATTAAGGCTCCGTTTGTTTTGACAAAAAAATAGAATCTAGGAATTGATTTTTCTACGGAAAAGGTTTTCGAAGGAAATATAAATTCCGAGTTGGTTTTTCGTTGTTTGTTTCAAAAGAAAACTTAATTCTATTATGTGATGTCTTCTTGTATGCTTTAAAAAAAATATTTTTCACTAATCATTTTATATCTTGCTACAATATAACTTATAAAAGCAACATTTCCAATGCCCCGAGGGCTCTCACCTGAATAGGATCTAGGGGGTGGATGTACACAGCCTTCCCTCATTATAGGATACTTTAAAGGGGGGCTGTTTCTGAAAACCCCCCAACCTGAGGGGTGCAATGCGTGGATTTTCCAAAAAGTCACCTATCTTAGTACTACTCTCATTCAAGCACACTTAACTTCGGATTCTAATGCGATCCGATACTTGCGTGTTGGTACCCTCTTAGGTAAATGACAATACAACATATATAAAAAGTAAAAAGAAAGTTAATTATCAAAGTTGTATAAATTAAGAAAATTATCTCTTAGGTATTTTAAAATTTGAGCATTTATCATTTAAATACTCTATCATTTTAATGTATACAAAGTGCTCTGAGATAAGAAATTGCGTATATGCTGTGTTAAAATCTGGTAAATTTTGATTAAAATTCGGCTAATTTCTGCTAAAAAACTAGTGTGATATAAACTATAACTATATTACCAAAAAGTTGTCTACATTCTAACAAAAATAACTTATATATTATCAAAAAAATGTATCATGTTAATATTTTCGTACAAAAAAAATTATCGATTATGATAGAGGATATATATAGATTGTTGTTTTCATTTAGAATCTACTAATTTTGGCAAAAGATACCTGATTTATAAGAAAATTTTTAAACTTTAGGGTACATAATTGTATATTACTGAAACATCATAATACCTAACGCTAAAATATTAGGGCACTTAGATAATTTTCTTGTATAATATTATATAATAATTCAATTTAATTAAAATTGTTTTACTGCAACTATAACAAAATAACATCCAAGATACTTTTAATTATTCGGTCCAATTCTTGTCCGATGTTGTGACATTAAATGTTTACAGTCTAGTTTGATTTATTTTGATTCGATCTAGATTCGCATGATAATTATCATATAGTTTTTTTGCTCATGTTACAATCATGACTTCCTTCGTTTTGAAAGGAAAGTCATTTTCCCTCATTTGAGTGAAAAGGTTTTCCGTCGAAAAGCCTTTGCCGTAAGCAAAAGACGCGTCAAACAACATAAAAGAGGAAAGCCACTTCATAGAATGTGGTTTTCCCCTTAAACAAACGGAGTATAAGTAATGATCCATATTTATAATTCAATGAGTCTTTTTTATTTTTATGTTTTGTTAGGTATTGTGTTCGATATGATTTTACACTAAGTGCTGCTCTATATTTACAGAAGGAGATTAAAATAGTGCAGGAAACTCATAATTTAAGGTAGACTCATTTACTAAGAGGATTGCTAAAGTGAGTTATATTCAATACACATTGACTATTAATTTAATAATTTTATCAACATATGAATTTCAAATGTAAAATATACAAAATGCTAGCCAAAATTTGTCTTAAATGAATAATTTTATCAACACATGAATTTCACATGTAAAATATAAAAAAAATGCTAGCCAAAATTTTTGTCTTAAATGAATCCTAAGCAAATTATTTCAACAGATATTTGTGTGTATGAGAAGGTGACACATAAACGTTCCAAAAAAAAAAAAGAAGGTGACACGTAGCAGCTTTAGATATTTGAACAGTGTTTCATTTTCACATCCACCGTTAGAGGTGACGAAGACAACCCGACCCGTTAAACTGACTTAAAAAATTAATAACCCAACCTGATTTGACCTGAAGATCCGATGAAAATAACTTGACCCAAACTTAGAATGACCCGACCTGAGACTCACCCGACCCAGCCTTAATCCAACTCGAAAAGGCCCGATAAGAATATTGACCCAATCCGACCCACCAATGACCCGATGTAACCCGACCCAAAATGACCCGGACCCAAGTAGACCCTAACCCATCTAAAAGCGAGCAAAAACCCAACCCGACCTGCAACCCGAGTTAACCCTAAGGCCTTTAAACTTGAGAATTATTGCTATTACTATGGAGAATTACGATTAAAGGGTTATTGTTTTGACCCAAATTAACCAAAGTTATTATTTTGACACAACACACCAACAAATATAGGAGCAATATTTTGACCTAAATATAGATTAGTAAGGCTATGTTTGGTTCAAAAATCTATCTTTATATTTAATTTAATTTAATTTAATAATATTTAAGTACAAGTTGTCTCATCTCCCAAAATTTTTCAAAACCCAAAAAAAATTCCAAATATCACATGAATTTTAACTTTAAAAAAGATTTCCGTAACTACACTATACCCAATATTTTGTTAGGAGGGAGAGTGGGAAGACATGGCTGGTTTCCCATTACTTGGCCGGTAACCGTGCAAACACAATTTATAACTTGCCCTGCTATTCATATTTAAAATAATTCTGTATATAAAACATTTTTGTAAGTATTTTCAATCAAAATTATATTTTTTTAGTTTCTCTGGTTAAAGAAAATTATTTCATTTTATGAATTTACATAGAGTTCATGCTTAATTAAGTTAAAATTAAAAAACGAAATATATGTAATGTGAGAATTCCGTGAAAAATGTTTTTCCCAAAATAAAGGAAAGTGTCAGTTTTTCATAAATATTTTCACTCAAAATTTCATTTTTTTTAGTTTATCTAGTTAAAGAAAATAATTTTATTATGTGAAAATTATTTCATTTTATGAATTTACATAGGGTACGCTTAATTAAGTTGAGATTGAAAAACCATATATAATGAAGAAAAGATATTCGGGAGAATATGGATATCATCCACTACTAAAGATACTAAATTTACGTAACTCACATGATATCTATATTCTCCACTTATATTGAAGTGATGGTAGTGGATGAAAAATAAAAAAATAAAAAATATTGTATTTTATAATATAATAGAGATAAAAAAAAACATGTTAAAAAAATTAGATACAATTATAACTAATGAAATATACATACTAAGCAAAAATAAAAAACCTGATGGGTCAACCCATAATTACCCGAGGTTCGTACAACCTGACCCAAAATTAACCCATGCTCAAGATGACCTGAAATTGAGTCGACCCAAATCCCAAATAACTTGACCATGACCCGTCCCGACCCGAGCATAGTCGAAAGTCGAAGATGACCCGAACCCGATTGGGTTGACCTGAGCCCAACCGGACCTTAGTCCATTGCAAACCCGAGATGACCCAAACCCGTATGGGTTCACCCGAACCTGACCCAGTTGACCCAATTGCCGCCTCTATCCACCGTCACATAATAAAGGAAAATGATATGCGTCTCTCAACTTTTTTTACTAGCAAACTCCCAACATTAAAATGAGATGTTATATATATGGGTATTATTTATCTATATTTATAAAAATTTTAGTTAAAGGTTTATTTTTAATATATAAAAGTCAGGAATAATATTAGTCTCAATAATGGTAGCAGAAATATAGCGCATTATAAACAATCGGGTCCAACAGTAATTTAAAAGTTAAGGTGATTAATTTAGAAAAATATAGAATACGAATTTTTAATTTCACTGTAAATATTGATTCTTTTCAATTGTCATAGGCCATTGCATTCTTATTTTTTTAATTTAGTCCTTCCGCTTTTTTATGGTGTCAATTTATATAGTCCCTTTACAATTTATATTGTGTCAATTTAATTTAAGCTTTTGACATAATTTTTGAAGTCACAATCACATTTGATGCAAGTAAACCTAATACAAATCCACCCATTGACTCAACCTAGCCTAATTAATGGTCGAATCATTAAAATTTTATTAACAACTTAACATTAAAATTATGCTAAGAACCAAACTGACATAATATCAATTGTATAGGAACTAAATTGACACAATTAAAAGGACATGGACTAAATTGACGGAATGAGCTAAGTACATGGATCTTTGCTGTGAATAACCTTTTATTTTTTCAATTAAAAAAATGTGGATATGCGTCATAATAGTGTATTATGCAGATAACATAGAAAACTAATTATTTCTTGGTATTATTAAAAATTATAAATAAATACCATTTTTAAATAAAAAAGTACGCATATATGTTCAAAATATGTGTTATAAGTGAATTTCACTAACATAGCTTTCAAGACCATAAGTCGGTCACCAGCCTATATGGTGATATACGTCCATGCCCCTCCTTGGGGTGATTTTGTTAGAAAATATAATATATAATGCACCAAAAATTCAACAAAAATAATAACAAAGTAGAGATGCTCTGTAAAACATAAATAACAATAGCAATCCAAAGATAATAAAAATTAGAAAGGGTTAAGAAACGCCTGTGTTGGATTGAGGCACATGAGAACGCTCTCCTTAGAAAGGAAACGCCCCTCCTGCATGAGTATATTATTTGTATATGCTCATTTTCCAGGATTCAACAACCCGTCGGACCTCTATCAGTGCAGCGATCAAAGATCCCCGAACTATAATTACCAAGCTCACAATTTTGAAAGAGGAGTAGAGGATGAAGGAATGATATTTTTTAACTTGTATGTATTTTCCTCTTCATGCTTGAGTTTATACAGCGCAAAGAATGTACTGATTTTTTTCTTTAAAAAATTGCCCAACCTTCAGAAGTATGGCTTATGAATTCTCATGACCACCAAGCACTAAATGAGTCATGAAAGCTATATTTTTCTCATCAAAGCAAATCTCCAACGGTTATATAACGTAAATGATAATTTATACACAATAATTCATGCAGGTTGACAATTCATGTTGAATTTTTTATTTAATAGTTTTCATTAAACCATTTACATAAAATTATAAGAAGTAAATAATTTTTATTTTTATTTTTTATTTTTTAAAAATCAATAAACATATAATTTTCCAACAATCCCCCACATGATTTAAAAAAAAACTTTTGTGAGCACAGTACTCCACTAATACATGTAGGTACCTTCCAGGTTTGAACCTACACTTAGTTCAAATAAGCTTCAACCTGAAGAAACCATAGTACAGTAGACGCCTTGAACTAGATCTCTTATAACCAAGTCTAGACCCACCACACACACAGAATACTGGTAATTATAAAGTTCTATCAGTGGGGCGCGTTATGGTCATGCGCACAAATCCTGTCTCATGAGTGTCATTAGGGAACAGCCGATTTCCCACAGTGGTGACTCCACCACCGCACCCACGTAGGTGAACCCTCCAAGGGTGATCTGTGATCATCACCCCACACATATCGTGTCATCAGGTCCATTAAGAGTCTCCCTCTGCCTTGAACATCACAGTAAAGAACACCTTAACTTAGGAATGGAACCGGGGAATACCCCGCTATAAATAGTATAACTTGTGCTCTTTCAATCACCCATCAGTTTCCTTTGTACCCATTGAACCTCATTCATAGGATCGCCATACCTCTAAGGATGGGTTTCCACTGTGGTGATTAGTTTATGGGCTTCAGTCCCATTTCCCCTCGATGATTGAATAACTTGTTGGCACGCCAGTCCTTTCATGAGCGGATCCACTACATTATCTTTTGACCTGATAAAATCAACAGCAATTACACCATGAGAAATTAGATGTCTTATCGATCTATGCCTTACCCTTGGATGCCTCCTTTTCTCATTAAAATTTTTACTTTTAGTCTTAGCTATTGCAGCTTGACTATCGCAATGTAATAAAATCGGAGGTATGAGTTTAGACAATAATGGTATGTTGACCATAAAACTTTTAATCCATTCAGCTTCAGTACTAGCAGCATCTAGTGCCACTATTTCATCCTCCATAGTGGAACGAGAGATAACTGTCTGCTTTGCAGACTTTCAAGATACTGCACCACCACCAAATGTAAACATATAACTACTTGTTGATTTAGTGTCTTCAGAGTTTGCTATCCAGTTAGCATCGCTAAATCCTTCAACCACAGCAGGAAAACCACAATAGTGAATTGCATGATTTAGAGTTCCTTTTAGGTATTTAAATACCCTCTCTAAATCACTCCAATGTAAAATACTTGGGTTATGTGTATATCTTCCTAATTTAAATACAGCATAAGATATATCGGGTCTAGTATGATTGGCCAAATGCAGCAAAGATCCAATAATTTGGGAATATTTATATTGTGAAACAGCTTCACCCATATTCTTCGTTAACTTTATTGTTGGATCAAAAGGGCTTGAAATAGGCAAAGCATTAGCATAACCAAAAACATCAATCGGACCAAGATCTTTCATATCAAAACTATTAGACAAGAAAGATTTAGTATCCATAACATTACAAAGCTTACTTCCAAATATTAGTATGTCATCAACATATAAACAAAGTATAACACATGTGTCACCAACTGGTTTAATATATACACATTTATCTGCACTATTTATTTGAAAACCATTTGAAAGCATCACTTGGTCCAACTTATCATGCCATTGTTTTAGGAGATTGTTTTAACCCATAAAGAGATTTTACAAGCCTACAACCATTTGGTGAATTTCTAACTTATAGATAGAGGCAAGAGCCAATAAAATTCTTATTGTAGTAATTTTCTTCTTCAAAATCACCATTCAAAAATGCCGTCTTAACATCCATTTGGTGAATTTCTAACTTATAGATAGAGGCAAGAGCCAATAAAATTCTTATTGTAGTAATTTTAGAAATCGGTGAATATGTGTCAAAATAATCAACCCCTTCCTCTTATTTAAATCCCTTAGCTACAAGTCTTGCTTTAAATCTATCAATTGACCCATCCGTTCTTAATTTTTTGCGGAAAACCCATTTACAACCAATTGTTTTGCACCCATAGGGTAAATCAGTCAAGACCCAAGTTTTGTTGGACATAAGGGAATCTATTTTGTCTCTTACTGCTTCTTTTTCCAAAAAGGAGCATCAACTGATTGCATTGCTTCTCTATAAGTTTTAGGATCATCTTCTAGCAAAAATGTATAAAAATCATCATTCACTAAACCTTTAGGTCTAGGTGAACTAGAAGAACTACCATCAAAATTTTGTATAGAAATCTTATTTTTCATAGGAAAAATACTTTCAAAGAAAGCAGCATCACAAGATTCAATAATGGTATTATTAGAAATTTCAGAAACTTCTGAATTTAATCCCAAAAACCTATAAGTGGTACTATTCAAAGAATATCCAACAAATACACAATCTACAGTTTCAGGGCTAATTTTTCTTTTCTTTACAACAGTAATATTCACTTTAGCCAAACACCCCCACACTTTTAAGTATTTTAAAGAAGGTTTTCTATTTTTTCACAGTTCATATGGTGTTTTATCAATGTTTTTATATGGTACTCTATTCAAAATATAGCATGCAGAAAAAAGAACTTCACCCCATAAGTTATTAGGTAAACCAGAACTTATGAGCATCACATTGACCATATCTAACAATGTTCTCTTTTTTTTTTTTTTTTTTTTTTTCTGCTACACCATTAGATTGAGGGTAATAAGATGGTGATACTTGATGTATGATGCCATGAATTTCACAAAATTCTTTCATATCTGTTAAAGCATATTCACCACCCCTATTAGAATGTAATATTTTTATTTTTCGTTCTAATTGATTTTCTGCTTCCGCTTTATAAATCTTAAATTTATCAAATAACTCACTTTTCAAGGTAATCAAATAAACATAGCAATATTTTGAGAAATCATCTATAAAAGTAATAAAATATCATTTCCCACCTTGAGTAAGACAAGGTTATTATCGTAAACATCACTATGTACTAATTCTAACAACATAGTTTCTCTATGTGCCGATTTGAATGGTTTCCTAGGTTGTTTGGCTTGTACACATATTTCACATTTTTCTTTCATATTAACATGAGACTTAGGAATAAGGTCCATATGCATCACTCTTTTCATTGTATTTAAGTTAACGTGACCAAGTCTACCATGCCAAGTATCACAACTTTCAACATTTGAAATAGATAAAGAAGATGTGGATATTGAATTATTAGAAGAATGCAATATACTCAACCGAAAAAGACCATCTAACAAGTATCCTTTACCAACAAAGGAACCAAATCTACTAATCACTACTTTATTTGACTCAAAAACAAGTTTAAAACCTTGTTGAACTAAAAGAGATGCACTAATCAAATTCTTCCTAATGTCAGGTACGTGAAGAACATCATCCAAAGTTAAGAATTTTTCAGATGACAACTCTAAACGGACTTTTTCTTCTCCTGGGACACGAGCCACACTCCCATTTTCCATGCTCACAGTTCTTGTGCCTGATACCTAATAAGACGAAAATGGGTTTTTATCAGTGCACACATGAACATTTGCCCCAGAGTCAATCCACCACTCGTTAGTATTCAAAGACATTGAATTCAACTCTGGGCTACTAACAAAATGCCTGTTAGCATGGGAATCGGAGTTAGCCCCCACAGTCACCACATTAGCTTGTGGTTTAGGAGCATTTTGAGATTTAGAGGGTTGTCCACGACGGTGGTAGCAATCCTTAGCTCTGTGATTGGTCTTCCCACATACCCAACATTGATTCTGGTTATTATTGTCTTTAGGCCTATTATTATTATTGTTGTTTTTGTTGTTATTCCTACCATGATGTTGTTTAGAACCATTTTTCTTGAAAGGTTTTTTTCCTTGGCTTATAAGAATTTTCAACAATGTGAGCCTTAGCTTGAAACTCGGTTTTTTGCATTTGGTTTTTAGAAGAGCGATGGTTATCCTCAATTTTCAAAGCAACATACAATTCTTCCAAAGTAAAATTTTCAAGTTTATGTTTTAAACTTCTAGCAAAATTGGACCAAGATGGTGGTAACTTTTTAATGAGCGAAGTAATAAGCACTATGTCATTGATTTCAATTCCCTTTATTTTCATGTTAAAAACCATTTTTTGAAACTCATGAATTTGGTTTGTAACACTTTTACCATCAACCATTTGAAAATCAAGCCAAATTTCAACAGAGCATCTTTTTAAACCTCTTTCTTTTGTCTCATATATATAATCAAGTGCATTCAATAGTTCTAAAGCAGATTTAGTATGATAGAAAATGATATAAATATTATCAGACAAAGCACTTAAAATTCTACCATGACATAAAATGTCTTTTATCATTAGAAGTGAACTTATCAGTTGAAGTAGAACCACTACTAATAGGGTTGCCACTAGATTCTGAGGTTTTTTTCAATACATTTTTCCTTATCATTGAGAAGCACCGAAAATAATCCTAATTCGATAATCCAAAACTTCATCTGTTGTTGCCAACAGAGAAAATTTTGTCCCATAAATTTTTTTGGTTTACTAGTCAGAGCATTTAGAAGGTCCATGTTTAAAGTCTTTATTTATTTATTTATTTTTTTGATTAAGCTAATTTCCTTTCTAAGATTGTTAGAAAATATAATATATAATGCACCCAAAATTCAACAAAAATAATAACAAAGTAGAGATGCTCTGCAAAACATAAATAACAGTAGCAATCCAAAGACAATATAAATCAGAAAGGGTTAAGAAACGCCTGTGTTGGGTTGAGGCACGTGAGAATGCTCTCCTTAGAAAGGAAACGCCTCTCCTACACGAGTATTGTATTTGTATGCGCTCTTTTCCCAGGATTCAACAACCCATCGGACCTCTATCAGTGTAGAGATCAAAGATCCCCGAACTATAATGACCAAGCTCACAATTTTTAAAAAGGAGTAGAGGATGAAGGAATGATATTTTTTAACTTGTATGTATTTTCCTCTTCATGCTTGAGTTTATATAGACCCAAATAATGTACTTATTTTTTTCCTTAAAAAATTGCCCAACCTTTAGAAGGATGGCTTATGAATTCTCATGACCACAAAGCACTAAATGAGTCATGAAAGCTATATTTTTCTCGTCAAAGCAAATCTTCAACGTTTATATAACGTAAATGATAATTTATACACAATAATTCATGCAGGTTGACAATTCATGTTGATTTTTTAATTTTGAAATTGAATAAATAGTTTTAAGTAAACCATTTACATAAAATTATAAGAAGTAAATATTTTTTATTTTTTTTATTTTTTTTAAATCAATAAACATATAATTTCCAACAGATTTTTCAAAATATTTTGCATTTTATTTTGGAAGTATGATAAAAAAATACAAAATTAGGTCTATATAATTTTTTTTGCATTATACTTGGAAAGTTAAAAGGAAAGGTATTCTATTTTTCTTAATAAATTATTTTGGCTCCGCACTAGGAATGAGTTAATTCTTTTGGCATTCATGGTGGGTTTTGAAACCTACTTGCCACCTTTGCAAGTTGGAAAGAAATTACGAGCACATTTTAATGTAGAAAAATAATTAACAAAACATCAAACTATCTTTATATGAATTCTTTTCGCATCATACTTGCAAAAGGCAAAAAAAAAAAAAAAAAAAAAAAAGATATTATGCTAGCCAAAATAAATTTTTTTCAATGTTACATTAGACATCAACTAATATTTTTAACACTATATGGTGTGTACAAATCAAAGAAGGTTCCTTCCCAAAACTAATTGACAATAGATGGAGTAACTTCTTATAAATAAAAATTTTTATTTCTTATGTCTCCCCACCAATGTGGGGATTCAACTTTTTAGCCCAATATTTTATGTGTGTATCAAACCCCCACACTCCCACAACTGTCATCCTCGACGTCCACACTCTAAGTAGGTAAACCTTTTCTCCTGTAGGTGGCTCCATTCTACTCTAGGTAGCTCTTTCCGAAACTAGGCCTCGTTATTGGTGGCATGTCCAGCATGATCATTGAGCGCGGCCCATCCCATAGCAGATCGAGCAGGACTCTAAAGCAGGGTCCGTCCCATACCAAACTGAACTAATTAGAATAGATCTAAGGATCGATGGCTCTAATACCATTAATACATACCAAATGAGGTTTAGACAGTCGTTTTCTACTTTTTCCTGCATACTCATCCCAAACCAATTAGCAATGGGTAAAATAGCTCCTTAGGTGTATAAATTGGTATTTCTTATGCCTACCCGTCAATGTGGTATTCAACTTTGCAATATTTTTGGCTGCATCACCCATATATGCTTATATACTTTGGATGATTATAACTTCCACACGATGGATATGTACTTTGTTTAAGTATTCTAGTTGTCAATTGTTATGGTGCTGTTGATGGGTGCTGTTGCAAGGGACCTAATTGCCCGGTTTGACCACCATGGCCCCCCATTACGATTGTGGTTTCGGTCATGACCACCATGACTTTGGTGTGATCCTCAATTGCTTTGACCAGTAATAACCATTGCACCCCATAGCAGTTTAGAGTAGCCTCCCACTTTAAAGTGCAGTTTTTAACCCACTGAAAGAATGAAGGAGAGAGGATTGCCAAACAAAAACAGAAAAGGAAGCGTACTCTTGGGGAAGACCAAATAATGGAAAATGAGTAAGTTCTTGGTTAGAGATTGGAAAGTGAAAGGCAGCTAGGTCATTGACAATTGATTTTAGTTCTGATAAATAGTTTTCCATTACTTTTCCATCTTTACGATGACAGGTAAGCCAGGTTTGGAGATCGAACTCTTTGGCCAGTGAATGATTCCAGAAACACTTAGGAAGGGCACCCTACATGACTTTTGACATACAGTAGCGAACAATGTCATTTATAAGGGAGTGTGAGATGTTAGCAACAATACAAGATCTGATGCTTTTATCTGTACCTAACCAATGTTGTGTTCTCTGGATTAGGAAGGGTCAATCCATATATGCTGGTTATATGGGCGGGGGTGTTGATGTATTTTCAAAATAGAGGGATTAATAAAGTGCTTAAGAAGAGTTCCTACTTGTTTTTATTTTATATGGCATGTATAGGGTGTGTCTCGTCACACACGCCTGCTGAACCGATTTGGAGCTTCTGTGTGTCGACACAGAAAGCCCATGTGTCAACACACAGATCTTACAGAAGAGCAACGAGGGTCGGTGTGTCAACACACAGATCATGCACTAAGGTATGTGTTGAAGTGAATGCCCACACTCACTTCAACACACAATGTTGCAGTGGACTGTATGTCGGTACACAGCTTTGACACACAGGGTAGTTTTAACTGTTACTTTGTAGGGTTAAATCCGATTTTGGTGGTTTTTTTTGGTACCTTTTGCAATGTCTTCTTGAATGCATTATCTATATATGTTCCTCTCTTTGTTTGGTTGAAGACAAATGAAATATTGCATAAGAATCTTGTGAAAGATTGTGAAAGTTCTTGAAAACTTCATTCTCATTGATCTCTTCTATTCCTCCTCTTACACATCTTCACTTCATTGTTTTGGTTGTCGTTGTATCCCTGAGACTATTTCAATATACCAAAATAAGTCTTATAGAAAGTGATCACACGGCCTTGACACTGAAGATCTTTTGGTTGCTCGTTTGCAAGGAGTTTGCACCAACAATCTTTAGACTTAATTTCTAATTTGTGATGGCTTCATCATTGTGCGAGATGATAGCCAACTTTATGAAGTTGGACAGATTTGATGGCAGGAATTTCCGCCGATGGAAGAGGAAGATGCGCTTCCTTATCACTTCTTTGAATGTGGTGCATGTCTTGAATACTCCATTCTGGGAACCTATTTCTAAGGAGGAGGAGACACTGGTTGAGCAACGAGCCCGGTTGAAATGGGAGAATGATGACTATATATGTAGAGGGCACATTTTGAAGGAAATGACCGATGCCCTCTTTGACATCTACTCCAACGTGCCTACCGTAAAGGAATTGTGGGTCGCTCTTGAGGCACGCTACATGGTAGAGGAGGCGACAAGTAAGAAATTTTTAGCTAGACAATTCAATAACTATAAGATGGTAGACAATCGTCCGGTAATGGGACAATTCCATTAAATAGAGAGAATATTGTATAACTTTAAGCAACGTAATATGAATATGGAAATACCATAGTTGTATCCTCTTTGATAGAAAAACTCCCGCCTTCTTGGAGAGACATTAAGAAAAGTCTCAAACATAAGAAGGAAGACATGTCTAATGAAGAATTGGCTAACCATTTGCATGAGGAAGGGCATTGGTTGCAAGACGACAACAAGGATCGCCCTGGTGACATTGGAAAGATCAATGTCACAGAAGAAAAACAATCAAGTTAGGGACTAAAATGAACCGGACACTACCAAAAGAAACGAGATGACAAGAGGCCAAAACTGGTCTATTGGGAGTGTCAGATACTCGGTCACCTTAGGAGGTACTATTTTAACCTCAAGAATAAGAAAGGCAAGGGGCTTAATCACTGCGCCAAAGATTCGAATGATAGATTCATGGCGATGATATAGGAGATCAACGTAGTTCAAAGTGATGAATCTCGGTGGGTTGACTTGGGGGCCACGAAACATGTGTGTAAAGATAGGGAGTTCTTCACAGAATTTGAACCCATAGACAACAGAACTGTGTTATTTATGGGTAATGAAGCGACAATACCGATCAAGGATAAGGGAAAATTTGATTTACTTTTCACTTCTGGGAAAGCCCTTACCCTGACCGATGTGTGCTACGCCCCGGGTGCAAAGAAGAACCTCGTGTCAGGTGGCCTCTTAAACAAGTTTGGGTTCAAGGTGGTCTTTGAAGCCGACAAATTTGTATTGTCAAAAGAGGGGGTGTTTGTCAAAAAGGCTATTTATATGAAGGGAAGCTCAAATTGAATGTTAATAACAAAATTGTTAGTTTGATTTATATGCTTGACTCTTCATTTTTATGGTATCAAAGATTAGGACATGGAAACTTTCCTAGAATGCTTGAAATGGCTAACACATTGTTGATTCCGCATATTGATAAAGTTGATGATAAGTCTAAGACATGTATGCTAACAAAAATAACGATACTACCATTTCCTTCAGTTCAGAGGGAAACCAGTTTACTTAACTTGGTTCATATTGATTTATGCGATGAATCACTCGATAAGTTTAAGGCATATAAAGCGGAAATCGAACTGCATTGTGAGACCTTTCTCAAATGGCTTAGATTGGATCGTGGTGGGGAATATTAGGATCCCAAATATTTCGAAACATGGGTACTGTACATGAGGTCACAACACCTTATAGGTCAGAATAAAATGGCATGGCTGAGCGGAAAAATCAGACTGTAACCGAGATGGTGAATACCATGTTATCTTATTTTGGACTCAGTGGTGGATTTTGGGGTGAGATCATGCTATCGGCCTGTCATATATTAAATTGCATTCCTAATAAGAAAAGTAAAATAACCCCGTATGAACATTGGAACAAACAAGCCCTAAATGTGAACTAACTTAAAGTATGGGGATGTAGAGCAGTTGTTAAAGTCCATGAACCTAAATAGAAAAAATAATGTGAAAGAGGCATTGATTGTATTTTTGTTGGATATGCGCCTCATAGTAAGGCGTATCGGTTCTATGTAATTGAATCAAATGACTACATCAATGTGAACACTATAATAAAATCGAGAGATGCTATCTTTGATGAAAATCATTTTACCTCTATTCCCAGACCAAACAATTATGTACCAGTTGAGAATGACATTGCTATATCAGATGATGGATACCATCATGAGAGGGAAGAAATCCCTAATGAGGCTCCAGAACTCCGAAGGAGTAAAAGAGTGAGGAAAGAAAAATCTTTCGGACCAAAATTCTACACATTTTTGGTAGAAGGTACTGGGAACGATATGGACCATGTAACTCCATATTGTTGTGTCATAGAGTCAGATCCCATGATTTTTAATGAGGGTATGAGGCTCACGATGCCTCTTTTTGGAGAGAGGCGGTAAATGACAAGATGGACTCCATTATGGGTAGTAATACCTGGATTTTAGTGCATCTTGCACTATGAAACAAGCCCATTACATGTAAATGGATCTTCAAGAAGAAGATGAAAGTCGACGGACCTATAGATAAGTTCAAAGCCCGATTGGTGGCTGAAGGATTTACCCATAAACATGGTTAGACTACGTTGACATGTATGCCTTGGCTGCAAGGATATCGACGATAAGAGTTTTAATAGCTCTTATCTCAATTTATAAGCTAGTGATTCACAAAATAGATGTGGAAATGGCATTCCTAAATGGCGAGCTAGAAGAGGAGATGTATACGAAACAACCGGAAGGATTTATTGTTCCAACCCAAGAAAGAAAAGTATGTACGCTCATACATTCTCTGTGGGCTAAAACGAGCCGCAAAGCGATGGCATTAGAAATTTGATCAAGTTGTTCTAAACAACGGATTCATAATAAATGAATATGACAAATGTGTTTATAGCAAGTTCGAGAATGACAAATGAGTCATTATTTGTTTGTATGTCGATGACATGCTAATATTTGGTACCGATTTGGAACAAGTGAAGAAAACCAAACAATTTCTCCCGATGAACTTTTCTATGAAAGACATGGGTGAGGCTGAGGTTATCCTTCATATAAGGATTGTAAGAAATGGTGATGCACTATCCTTGACAGAGTCTCACTATATTGATAATGCGTGGAATAGATTCAACTTTGGTGCTTGTACCGATGTCCATACCAATGGATCCTAACATGAAGCTTATATGGAATAAAGGAGCTCTAGTGTCACAGCTGGAGTAGGCCCGAGTCATTGGATGTTTGATGTATGTCATGACTAGTACAAGGCCTGATATAGCCTTTACTATTGGAAAGCTAAATAGGTATACTAGCAATCCGAGTAAATTACATTGGCATGCAGTGTATAGAGTACTGGAGTACCTTAAGAAAACCATGGACTATAGTACTTGTTATGTAGGGTATCCTCTCATTTGGGAAGGATTCTCTGATGTTAGCTAGATCTTCGACGTGGTAGATCATGCATCTACAAGTGGAAGAATTTTTTTGTTGGCGGGGGATGTGGTTTCTTGGGATTCGAAGAAACACACGTGTATATTTGATTCCACTATGGCAGCGGAGTTTATAGCTCTTCCATCTGCGGCTAAAGAAGCTGAGTGGTTAAAGGGTCCCTTGAACGAGATCCTTTGTGTCCTAAGCTGAGCTCACTGATATCTATTCGCTGTGATAGTCAGGCTGCACTTTCAAAAGTGTACTGTGAAGTGTACAACGAAAATTCCAGACACATTGGTGTAAGACAGAGTATTATGAGACAACTTATTCGAGAAGGTGTTATCTCTGTGGACTTTGTGAGAACAAGTTAGAATCTAGTGGATCCGTTTATGAAAGACCATGCTAGAGACTTAATTCTAAAAACAAGTAAAGGGATAGGGTTGAAACCTGTCATTATAAGTCGCCCATGTGGACCCTTAACTTGACACCTTGTATAACGCCAGGTCTCGGGTTCAATGAGAGAGATCTATCATTCATGTGACTGCAAGCACTAAAAGAGAATTTTTTTTTCATCCCATTTGTGAAGTGCTTGGTATCCTAGGATGGAGATTCTAAGAGGATGAGCTTATACTCTTAATGGACCCGAGTTTATATTTTATTGAATGTCGTGCTATAGGGACATGATCAATGGGGTCCACCTTAGTGAGTGTGAAATTTAGCCGCTTTAGAAAGTGATTTTTGATGAAGGGTTTGGCTCTGAAACACTCACGAAAGGTACACGACACAAAGCCATAAATATGTCAATCTAGGAGTTGTAGGGTGTGTATGGGGAGTAAGCCTTGTGTGTGGAGATGTATTCAGTTAGTCAAATGGGATGTATGGTTCAAAGCATGGTCTACCATTTTTGTACCGATTTACTACAACGTGTCTTCACTAGCTGGGGCTTCAATCAAAAGACACCCTCATTAATGCACAATAAGGCTTCTTTTTATTTTTGAGATGTGTTATGAGAATGATTGTATTTTGAAAATGGTGGGGCAATGTTTATGTATTTTCACAATAGAGTGATTAATAAAGTGTTTAAGAAGAGTTCCATACTTGTTTTTTTTATTGTATATGGCATGTATAAGGCGTGTGTCGACACACAGATGTTACAAAAGAGCCCACGAGGGTCTGTGTGTCGACACATAGATCTTACAGCAAGGTATGTGTTGAAATGAATATCGACACTCACTTCAACACACTGAGTCAAAGTGGGCTGTATGTCAACATGTGTGTCGACACACAGGGCAGTTTTAACCGTTACTTTGTGGGGTTAAATTCGGTTTTGGCGATTGTTATTGGTGCCTTTAGGGACGTCTTTTTGAATGCATTGTCTATATATATATATATTCCCCTCTTTGTTTGGTTGAAGACACATGAACGATTGCATAAGAATCTTGTAAAAGATTGAAAGAAAAATTGTGAAAGTTCTTGAAAACTTCATTCTCATTTGTCTCTTCTATTCCTCCTCTTACACATCTTAACTTCATTGTTTTAGTAGTCGTTGTATCCTCGAGACTATTTCAAAATACCAAAATAAGTCTTAATAAAAGTGATCACACGGCCTCGACACCCAAGATCTTTTAGTTACCCGTTTGCAAGGAGTTTGCACCAATAGGGGGACAAGGGTTGGTCCCATTAATGCACCTAAGAAGTTGGCGGACAATTTAGAAGATGTGAAATTCATGCCTGGCTAGGTAATAAATAGTGTTTTCCAGTTTTATTGTGACTACATTCAAAATACTATGTGGAAGAAGAAAGGGGGAGGGAACTTAGGAAGCATAGTTATATTAAGAGATGTCCAAGAAATTAGGGTTCACCGATCCAACGGTTGGCACGGGGCAACAAGGAGACGTGCGGAAACAGACCCAAGCAAAAGGGAGGAAGGGATGCCCGAGACAAAGGGCACTGTCATTGTTAGCCGAACGGTGGACAATGGTGTACCGGAGATGGCGACACCAATATCCACTGTCCGATCGAGGGTGGCGCTTAGGGAAGAGAGTCCGATATGGGACAGATGAGCCACCACTAAGGTGGTTGTGGCTAGTTGGCACCCCAGTGGAGTGCTGGCATGGGGAGAGCTGGTCTCCGCTATGCATGATGATGTAGCAGAAAAGGGGGAGGGTAGCGGCTTTAGTTTGGTTTGATAGATTATGGTTTGTTGTCATATCTTAATGTAAAATATAAAAATTAATCAAATAACTTAACAATTTTGATAGCGGATGTAGAGAATAGAAGAAGAAGTTTTGAAAAGAATTTCAAAATAGCTCTAAAACAATGTGACAAGAAAAAAAAAGTATACATTTAAATATAAATGAACATGCTATAAAAGTGTGTTTATATACGGAGATTAGAGTAACCTGTCTACAAAAGTTACCCTTATGATTAAGTTAACCTTAGGTCAGGTAAGATAGTAAAAGCACTCTACACCCTAGATCTAGGTCTTCTCTAATACCACGAATGAGTCCAGGTCGTAGTCAATGCTAACAGTGTTAAATTATGACACCCATTTCATTCATGACAAAATTTAGACTTGTTATGAGTACTAATTAATGTGTTGAACCATCAAATTAAGGCAAAACTAAATGTATTGAATAGAAACAACAACAACAATCCAATGCCTCAAAGGCTCCTGCAATAAATCTATTGAATATAATCCATGTCAAATATTAAGGCTCCTTTCGTTTTGGGTGAAGTACTTTTCCTTAGGAAAAGGTTTTCCAAGGAAAAAAAATTCAGATTAATGTTTTCCGTTGTTTGTGTTAGGCGGAAAACATGCTTCCACCTCATAACATTGCTTATTTGTTCTAAAAAGTTAATCTTCAATCAATCATATTATACCTTGTTATAAGAAAACATAAAGTAGAGAAACTATATATTATAAGTTATATAGGCTTTCCTTGGTTGTGAAGAAGTTATTTTCTAATGAAAAAATATGGGAAATTTATCACTTAGAGACCTGAAGTTTGACCATTTATTATCTAGATAACTAATATATTTTGAAATATACAATGAGGCTCCTTGATGTTTCAATTTTATCATTCAAATACTAAGCTTGGTGAATTTTTATCAAAATCTAATTTATTTTCATCTTAGAAAGTTGATTTGGTACATAATTACAATCATGTACATAATTCTATCAATACTTTTAACAAAAATCCAACATATTACGGGAAAGAAATTCCCTAAATTATGATAGTAAAATAATGTGTCATATTAGCCTTTTACAATTAAAACTCCGATTATTATAATAGATGACACATATAAGGTTATAATTGTGTTCCACAGTAGCAATTTCGCATAAAAATCTATCAGACTTTGGCAAAAGGTACTTAGTTGATAAAATTTTTAAATTTCAAAGTACCTGAGTTATAAAGCCTCGAAAAATCTTAGGGTACCTCATTGTATATGTGTTGAAATGTTAGGCTATTTATGTGAGAAATCATCAAATCTCAGGGTACTAAGTGATAGACTGTCAAAAATAAAACGTATGTTATGATACGAGAATTCAAGGTTTGGGCTGTTGCTGAGCTGTGTGCTGGTGGCTGCTGTTAGTTGCTGTTCGGGTATTAGTTAGCGGCGGCATTGCTCTATTATTGCTATGATGTTGTTGTTAGGATGTTGTTAGCTTGATAATTGATGTAATAGCTTGGTATTGCTTTCTTTAGTTGCATTGTAATGGTTGTAATAAGCGCTTTAGCATCTGCATTGTAAGCCTGCAGTAAGCACGCTGCTGCTGTTGGTCTTGGCGCCATAAGATCTAGGTAGTTATGTTAGTTAGTAGATATTTTAGTTAGCTAGATATTTTCTAGATACTTCTAGATGTTTCCTAAGTTGGTTAGCTTGAGTAAAGTCTAGGTGCAATGTACTTGCTTGATTGCTTAAGTTTGCCTATAAGTAGTAGTGGTGTAATAATTCGGAAATCATCCAATGAAATTGACAACAAATATCTCTTTGAGATTAAACTTCTCTTATCTAACTCTCTCTATTTATCATCCCTAATTCTCTAATTTCTCATCTCAATTCCCTTCTTTCTCATCTCATACTCTCAATCTATCTCAATTTTACTTAACTTATGTTTGGGAATCTATCCCGAGCATATCAACGTATTTCCAGGAAAAGGTAAAATCTATAAATAGTTTTCCTATGCTGGGACTGATGGAAACATTGTTTCGTTATTATATTTACCATATCATAAAGTAGTAAAGACCTTTACAATATAAAATATCATACCCAACTTATCATTGTTTTTCCTGTCTTTATCCCACATTATTATCAATAGCAATCTGTGATCCCATTTAATTCATTTTGATATGATCTATATTATGATCAACGTATTCCCCAAAACTTTTTAAACCACTTGGAATATTGGCTTCCCTTATTTTACAAAGGAAAATATTTTCCCCATTTCGAAGGAAAAGTTTTTCCTTAGGAAATGTTTTCCGTCAAAAACTGCACGCCAAACAACAGAAAGTACGAAAACCATTTCGGAGAATCTCTTTTTTTTTCGAAACAAACGGAGCCTAAAGTTACGGATTTTTAAAAAAAAAATTATCACATTTAAATTCATGAACTTTAAAACTAAACTATAAAAATTTTATGAAAATTCCATTACATGCATAATACGCTTGGATGCAAAAAATGATGAAAAAAAAAAAAACAAAATTAGGCGCTTATATAAATTTTTTTTGGGACCGTACTTGCTAAGTTTAAGAAAATGCATTGTACTAATATTAAAAAAAAATTTGGCACCAAATAAGAGAAAACTAATTTTTTTAGCACCCATAGTGGAGAGTGAACCCCATTTACCATCTTGAAAGTGGGGGAAGAATGAACCTAATTTTAGTTTGAAAAAAACAATTGATAAACACCAAACTCTATTTATATGAATTTTTTAAGCATTATACTTATAAAAGTAAAAGCCAAAAAGTATTATATAAAAAAAGGTAAAATATTTTCAGCTCTGAACTGCACATAAATTATTTTTTTTAAGTACTATATTGTATCTAATCCTTGCTTATGCGCTTGTGTCATCTATCGTAATTTAAGGTATTTTCGCTCCAAAATACTAATGTAGAACATAATTTTAATAATATAAAAGTATAGCGAATTAGCCTCAGGTTGGGGGCACTAGGAAACAGCCTTTCTTCAAGTTAACACCCTAAAAGGGGAAGGCTATGTACATCACCCCCCCAGACCCTGCGTAGGCGGTAGCTCTTGAGGCACTGGGTATATTCCTTTATAAGTATAGCGAATCACTTTCTTTAATATTTATTTCGTGCTTATCGAAATAGTCTTGGAGATAAAATGATAACTAAAACACAAAGAGAGCATGAGTGTAAAGGGGATTAATACGAACTAGAGAATGATATGACTTTCATGAGTAATGTTTCAAGTGCCGTAAAACACATTTGGTAAGGGTTTTATATAGATTAGTAAGTGTCCTATGCGAATAGATACAACCCTTCAAAAGAAGCCAAAAATCCTTTTCCAATCATCACAAAAAACCATGCAGAATAACGAGAAAAATCGCCTTATATGTTGACAGACAGCCCCAATTTTTGTGACTAGAGTTTCTCTAATATTGTGTGTCAACACACAACATCTAGAGAGCATTTTTCTAATACATATGTCGACACATCTCATGTTTAAGCTAGAACACATCAAATACACAATCGAGACACTTTATGATGAAAATACATAATGACACTTACTTATATATTGTCAATATGTTTGACATTAGTATTTTTGAGCGAAGAACATTGAATTATAACAGAGGATACAAGTATATGAGTAAGTGTTAGATATTATACAGTGCCTAAAAAATTAGTTTATATCTAATTCAATGCTGAAAATATTTTTTGGTTAGTACAATATTTTTTTCTTTTGTAATTGTAAGTATAGTACTAAAAAAATTTATGTAGAGATAATTTCGCATTTTATTGATTATTTTTGTATTAAAATTAGGTTCATTCTTCCCCATTTGCAAGGCAACAAGTGAAGTTCACTCTCCACCATGCTGTGCTAAAAAGTTGGGTTTTTTTTTTTAAAGTTTGGTGCCAAAAAATTTATTAATACCAGTATACTACATTTCTTTTAAATTTAGCAAGTACAAAGTTATAAAAAATTCATATGTGTGTAATTTGTTTATTTATTATTATTTTCCTTATTTAAATGGCATTGGCAAAATGATTGGTATACTAAAAAAACTCTTAACAAATTTTTTTGATTAATAAACTCATAATACATTATTCTAATACATGTGATTTTATTTATGAGGGCAAATATGAACAATTTTGGAAAACATTGAATATTCATGTCAAAGCAACTTAACACTTTAATAAAGAGTTTATTCTGACAATACTAATTTTTGTACACAAAAGAACAATAGCTGATAACAACCCCCTAAAACATCTCGAACCGGGATTGCATCTTGTCTGGGACCCCATCTCACCCAGGGTTGAATCTCGCCTGGGGTTGCATCTCGCCAGGGGCTTCACCTCGCCCGGGAATGCATCTCGCCGGGGGTTTCACCTCACCCGGATTCCCTCTAGCCTGGGATCCCATCTCGCCCGGAGTCTCCTCGCCTGGGATCCCATCTAGCTCGGAGGTCTTCTCGCCCGAATTCCGTCTCGCCAAGGCCGCATCTCGCCCGGATTTCATCTCACCCGGGGTTTCGTCTCACCATGATGTCATCTGCATTTCTTTTTACTGCTATACTCACTGCCCATGGCATTCTTGGGCAACTATAAATACCCCCCTTTATGCTCCAAAGGGGGACACAAATTCACTCATTCTCATCCTCTCCCCCCCCCCCCCCCCCCCCCCCCCCCCCCAAACACTAGTTACTCAATCTACGGTACCTCTTTTATCAAATCCATTAATCAATAAAAGTTAAAAGGTTTGAGTTTGACCTTCCATTAAATGAACTTGTACCAAAACAGTTGGCACCGTCTGTGGGAAATTGAAAACTTTCCCCCAAACAAATCAATTAAGTGTCTCCCTTCCCCGAAAAGGTCGGGAGACAAATATGTCACTCAGAGTCAACTCCACAAACTTCGAACACTAATCATGCAACTTGTAGATCAAAGCCTGTTAGGCAAGTCTCCACCTCAGTCCCCGAAGCAAAACCAGGGCGCGACTGCCGAATCCTTAGTCTCTACCAAGCGTGATGGTAGGAGGAGCAAACAAATACTCGATAAGAACGAGGCGGGATGACACCTTTCGGGACAATGGGATGCCGCGAAAAAGGCCCGACCACCGCCCAAATCAAACATAAATACTAGTCTTGATAGGACAATGTCTAGAGTGTTAGGGAGGATCCCCGTTACACATTCCCCATTCTCACCCCACATACTATCCTCACCTATGGGAAAAGTAAAAATTCCGAACCTAGAAATGCTCGACGGGACCCAAGACCTGGGCGACCACATTTTAGGATTCGCGGCCTGGATGTATATCTAGGATGGGTTAATAGACGTATGGTGCAAATGCTTTCCAGCTACGCTAAAAGGCATAGCCCAGGCCTGATTCGCCTCCCTCCCAAGCAGTTTAATCCACAGCTTTTCGGAGCTTTCCGAAAAGTTCACCCGTCATTTCTTAAGCATCAAACGAAGAAAGAAGACCACAGCCCAACTAATACGACTAAGACAAATGGAAGATGAATCCCTAAGGGGATTCGTTCAACGCTTCTCCAAGGCAATGATCAACATTATGAACCTTGCAGATGAAACGGCAATAAACGCTTTCATTAATGGATTATGGAATAGCGATATCAAATTCGCCCTAGCAAAGGCCCTCCCTACCACCGTGGACGCGTTATGGGCGAAAGGTAACAAGTAAATCATCGCGGAGGACGTAATGGCAAAGGCCGAGCAACCCAGGAACGAACCAGTAAGGAGAAGGATGGACGTCGGCGACCCCTATCCGAAAAGGGAGTGCCCCATGAAAAGCCCAAGGGGAAGCCGACATTTCGGACAACAAAAGATGCTAAAACTGCTTTTGGAAGTAAAGAAGTCCGATGTACCACAGATTAAGGCCACAAAGGGCCCCGAGCCCAAAATAGGACAAAAGAAGTGGTGAGAGTACCAGGAATCGTCTGGGCACGATACCAGAGACTGTCGGGCGCTGAAGCATCGAATGGACGAACTAGAGAGAAAGGGAGACCTCGGTACATTCTTGGACTTAAAGAAGATTAAACTGGGAGTCTTGGGACCGTCGCATGAGCAACACAATGCCCCGGTAAAAACCCAGAAGCGCATGATAGCCACAGTCAGGCAAAAGCCAAAAGAAATTGATGACTCAACCTCAGTAAGGGGTGAAACCAAGATGAAAAGGTGCCAACCCCTTGTCTTTATGCATGACGATCTCGCCAACGTCAGGACCCCACATGAGGACCCGATGGTCATCACAGCGGAGATTAGTAGCTTCTGCATTCGGAAAGTCCTTGGGGATCAAGGAAGCTCGATCAATATCCTTTTTCTCCATTTCCTTGAATAGACGGGGATCTCACACCAGGAACTAGGGCCTGCGATAGGAGCCCTTACGGATTTCTCCGAAGAAGTTGTTAACCCACTAGGGGCCATAAGCCTCAATATCCTTTTGAGGGATGAAAGCCGAACACACATGTTCACAGCTGAATTCCAAGTGGTTGCGGCACACTCGACGTTTAACGCCATACTAGGATGACCCATGTTAAATTCATTGAAAGCAACAGTGTCCACCTACCACCTAGTCATGAAATTCGCAACGGATAAAGGGAATATCATAACCATCAGGGGGATGCCAAGAAACAATCCGCAACTGTTGCTGCGCTCAAGATACCCGAGACATAGTAAAAACGAAAGACAGAGAAGAAGGTAAGCAAGGTCCCAAAGACACCATTGAAGCCGAACTTGAACCTGGGAGGACAATCCGAATTGGAGCATAAACAAACCCTGAAACGCTAGATCAAATCTTGCAGGTGCTGCGACAATATCGAGAAGTCTTCACATAATCGGCGGACGAAATGCCCGGAATAGACAAAAAAATCATTTGCCATCACCTAAATGTCCAACCTGAACGATAGCCGATAAAGCAAAAAAAACACAACTTCTACATAGAACGGAACCAAGCCATAAGCAAAGACACCAAGAAGTTGCTAAAGGCAAACTTCATACGGGAAGTTTTTACCCCGAATGGCTAGCCAATGTGGTCCTAGTAAAAAAGCAAAATGGCAGTTGGTGAATGTGCATCAACTTCACTGAATTAAGCAAGGCCTACCCCAAAGACTCTTACCCTCTGCCCAAGTAGATCAGCTAGTTGATTCTACAACTGGAAATGAGTTGCTCAGCTTCCTAAACGCATTCTCAGGAGACTGCCAAATCGCGATGAACCCAGAGGTCGAAGAGAAAACTTCCTTCATCACCCACGAGGAGACATACTACTTGCGAGTCATGCCGTTCAGGCCTAAAAAACGCTGGAGCTACATACCAACGTTAGTAAATAAAATATTTCGGCAACAGGTAGGGAAAAATTTGGAAGTTTATGTTGATGACATGATACTAAAAACCAGGAAAGCCTCAAACCACTTTAACGACCTGAGGGCGACTTTGGAGACGCTTCGGATTCATGGGATGCGGTGAAACCCAGACAAGTGCATCTTTGCAGTTCTAGAAGGGAAATTCCTGGGCTTCATAGTAAGCTCGAGAGGAATAGAAGCCAATCCTGCCAAAGTAAACGCAATTTTGAGAATGGAGACCCCAAAGATGCCAAAATATATCCAAAAGCTAATAGGTTGCCTAACCACACTGAATAGGTTCATTAGTCGCTCAGCAGGTCGGTCTCTCCCTTTCTTCAAGATCTTATGCGCGGCAGAGAGAGCTTCAAGTGGAATGAAACCTACTAACAAGCCTTCCAAGAACTCAAAGAACACCTAGCAAAACTCCCCACCATATCAAAACTAGTAGATGGAGAAGAATTGATCCTTTACATAGCGGTGTCGGACGACACAGTGAGTGCCGTATTGGTGTCTGAGAAGGGAAATGACCAGGAACTAGTCTACTTCGTAAGTCAAATATTGCGAGACTCGGAGAGACGATATCCCAGCATCGAAAGCTCGCCTACGAGGAAGCTTCATCCCTACTTCCAGGTGCATCGATCCGGATACAGCCCGATCAACCCCTCCAAAAATCGCTCCAGCGGCTGGAATGCTCGGGAAGAATGTTAGCTCGGGCAGTCGAACTATCAGAGCATGATATCCAGTTCAAGTCAAGAACAGCGATCAAGGCACAGGCCTTGGCTGACTTCCTAGCCGAATGTTCATTCACTAACAACAAGCCAATCGCAGATTCAGGAGACGCCTCAGGGAAATCTAGGACATTATACGTCGACAGATCCTCCAACAATCATGGGAGCGGAGCAAGGATTTTACTCATCTCGCCCCCGGGTCAGCATTTCTCATATGCCATACGATTGAAATTCAGAGCCAGCAACAATGATGCCGAATACGAAGCATTTTTGCACAGGCTAAGAATAGCCCAAAGAGTAGGTGCCAAGCAGATTGAAGTGTTCAGCGATTCCCGGATGGTTGTCAAACAAATCCAGAGAATCTACGGATCACAGAGTACTACCATGATGGAATACTTAAAGGCTGTGAATCTACGGATCACAGAGTACTACCATGATGGAATACTTAAAGGCTGTGAATGAAGCAATAAGAGCCTTTTCCCACTTCCAGATTCACCTCGTACCACGAGCAAAAAACATTAAAGTAGACGAGCTAAGCCAAATAGCCAGTTCGGGACCAGGACAGAAGCATAAAGACCCCTCCATCCAAGTCAAAGAAATCGATACTTCGTGTGGGAACCTGCCGCTCTCCTCTCCCTCAAAAAAAGTTGCGCAAGTACGAGCCGTAGAAGACTGGCAGCACCCTATGATAGAGCATATAAAAAATGGAACCCCCCTAGCAACCAAATAGAGGCGAAACTAGTCCAGAGACGAGCCCCGTGGTTCGAGCTAATCAACTAGGACCTATACAAGAGATCCTTCATGCACACGTTGTTGAAATGTGTAGGCGAAGAAGAGGGGGAATACGTCCTGCGCGAGATCCATGAAGGCATATGCGGACAACACCTTAGGAGTCGAGCACTAACTAATAAGCCCTTACAATCTGGATACTACTAGCCTACCATGAAGACAGACGACCAAAGCCTTGTACAAAAATATAAGAAATGTCAAAAACATGCCTCAGTAATCCATACTTCCGCATCCTTACTCCAACCCGTCCTTAGTCCAATCCCATTCGCGCAATGGGGGTTGGACATCTCGGGGCTGTATCCTAAGGCAACTAGACAAAAAAAGTACATCATCGTGACCATAGACTATTTCAGCAAATGGATAGAGGCTAAACCCGTCACCCAAATCACTGATCGGGCTATCCAATACTTCCTATGGAAAGGAATCATCACCTGATTTGGAATCTCGCGGCTCTGGTTACCGATAATGGTACTCAGTTTAGCTCACAAACATTCCAAGATTACTGTGGGAATCTAGGAATCAGAATGAACTATGCTTCGGTGGCACACCCGCAAAACAATGGTGTGGCTGAATCCGCCAACAAACATATCCTCTCAGGAATACAACGTCGGCTTGACCAAGCCAAGGGGAACTGGGCCGAGGAGCTCCCTAGTGTATTATGGGCTTGTAGAATGATAGCATGAAATGCCATGGGAGAAACCCATACAACCTAGTGTACGGAACATAAGTTGTACTACTAGTAGAGGTAGGAGAGCCCAGTCTTTGAATATGGGGTTATGACCAGGGATGCAACGAAGAGGCTTGAGACAATAGCTAGACGAAATAGAAGAAATGCAGGAAAGTGCATTGATTAGGATGGTTGCCCAAAAACAAAGGATGGCAAAATACTTTAATTCCAAGGTAAAAAAGAGGGACTTTCAAGAAGGAGAATTAGTGCTAAAGTGAACGAAGGCCTCGGGGCATCACCACGGAAAGCTATCCGCCAATTGGGAAGGATCTTATAGGGTCTCTCAGACTACTAGGGAAGGAGCCTACCGTGTATAACGGCTGGATGGAACCCCAATCCCAAGAACGTGGAACATTTTAAATTTAAGAAAGTACTATGTATAAAACCTTGGAAGAATATGAACTCGTTTTACATTTTGTGAGAACTTTCTCCCCCTTTAAGTACAATAAGAAAGGTTTATGGAACGCGCAAATTACGTTTAGCCATAAGCCCTTCAGAGGTGGGCGAGATACGTTTATCTGTAAGCCCTTCCCAAGCGAGTGAATTACGTTCAACTGTAAGCCTTTTGAGGCGGGCGAATTATGTTTAGGCATAAGCCCTTCCGAGGCGGGTGAAATAAGTTTAGCTGTAAGCCCTCCCGAGGTGGGCGAATTACGTTTAGCCGTAAGCCCTTTCGAGACAGGCGAATTACGTCAAGCCGTAAGCCCTTCTGAGGTAGGAGAATTACGTTTAGCCGTAAGCCCTTCCGAGGCAGGGGAATTACGCCAAGCTGTAAGCCCTTCCGAGGCGGGCGAATTACGTCAAACCGTAAGCCCTTCCGAGGTGGGCGAATTACGCCAAGCCGTAAGCCCTTTCGAGGCCGGCGAGATATCACCAACTTTTCCAAAAACATTAAAACCACACATATCCATCAACTCTTCCAAAAACAATCAAACCACGCATACAATAAAAGCAAATAAAAACAAGCTACAAATAAATCAGATTACCAAAATAACAATCAGACACAAAAACATCATAATTAACTTCACCACAAAGTGTTGTTTACCAAAATACAAAAAGGAGAGAATAGGGATACATACACAATTCATCACAAAGCATTGATTACCAAAATACAAAAGAAAAGAGAGAGAACGGGGATACATACACAAAAAATGCACTAAAGCGTCCCCAAACAAAAGAAATATATCAACAGGAGCAACCTAAAAACACGAACAGATTCATCCCTACTAGTCGCGGGTGGGGTGAGTAGCATTGGATGAACTGGTTGCACCAAGCCTCCCCTCCTTCGCGTCATCTAGAACAGACTGGTAAACTCCCTGAAGAAAAGAGACTCCGAGGTGGGCGTCCAAATGCTTCGCCTTCTTCACAGCAAGGCCAACCCTTGTGTCAAAGCCTTTCCAATACTGATTCCGAAATTTAGCACCACCCTTAAAATTCGAGACAGCACGTGAGACCTGTTCTGGTATAGTTGAAACAAGGGACTCCAACTCAGACACGCTAGCGTCCCGTGCCGCGACAGGAGACTTTATCTCGGACACTCGAGCATTCCGCACCAAGATAAGAGCCTCCATCTCGGAAATACGAGCACCTTGCCACGAAACAAGAGACTCCAACTTGGAAATACGAGTATTATGCACAGCAATATGATCACCCTGCTCCAAGGAAACAAGACTTGACCGGGACAGCTGCAACTTGAGGTCGTCATTTAACCGATGCACCTCCCCCAACTGTCGATAGCATTTCCTCCAGTGAAGATACATGGACGCCAAGCGAGCAAAAAATTGCCACAAAAATATACACAATGCTGCAGGATCAGCTAAAGGAACGCAGGCCTGGAAATATAATTCTAAACACATCTAGGGGTTACCTATGATAGGTAGACCACCGTGTTCTCTGGAGAAATCTCATCTAAGTAAGCAGAATCATCCAAAAAGAGGTGGCAAGCGCACATCTCCCAACAAGCATTCACGTTATCAGGAAAAGCAGAATGATAATTAATCACAGGGGTGTTAACGCTCGCCGAAACTGAGATGAATGAACCGAAACCCTCAGTCGCCACAAAAGAACCTACTGCGCCCACCTCCTTCCCCTTCCCAACCTTCGGAGAAAGAAACCTTCCTTGATCTGGGAAAACATCAAATATCCTTTCAGAAGTAAGCACAAGTGAAGGGTGTCTATCATCAGGAAGGTATAAAGGCATCTCCTCGAGGAAAGACAGAAGGGGCTCGGGCAAGTTCGACCAGAAGATCCCAAGGCCTCGGGAGCTCCAGCTACTTTGCCCGCCACTTTCAAGACAGGAGGATCTGATATAGCAGTGGGAACCCCCACGGAAGCGGCCAATCCAGAAGGGGGCTCCATCCCCTTCTCCATTGAAGGAAAAAAAACAGACGCCGGCGGCGTCCGGAAAAAGGCTTCCAGGGGAGAGTACGGGGGCGCTTCAAAGCTCTCTCCGGCAAAGATCTCGCCAGGGATTCTGAGGCTCATGTAGCTACAGATGCCCTAACATCCCGGGCCGAACCCTTTCGCACACCAGTCGAGGTCGCAGCGACAAATGGGATAGGCAGAGAGCCTTGTTCACTCGAAGATTCTGCAGAGACAGGAAGATTAGTGATATCTACTCCAGCCAACTCATCAGCTACAAAAAAAAAAAAAAAAAAAAAAAAAAGTTCAACAACAACACAACAAGCAAGTAAGCAGATATTAAAAATTCAACAGGAAAATGAACAAAACGAAATGACGGATGTACAAACAATCAACCAAGCCCGAAAGCAAGCAACGATTACCTGAGAAACGCTTTTGGGAAAGATTAGCCTTAAAAAGCGCTATTTCCTACCCGAGCAACTGCTTAGAGGCCAGGAACCTCTCACCCAAAGTTCTTATTGAAATAACGAATAACCCGTTTCTGCCGAGAAGATAAAAGGCTCCTCTTTACCTAGCAAGGCCGTTGGATTATACACTATGAAGTCGGGAACGGGGGAAGGGACGGAGATTTCACCCAAACAAACTTGTTCTCCCAATTCTTTACATTAGAGGGGTTATGCTTTATAAAAATAAAACCGCCTCGGCTCTCAAACGCTACCACAAGCTTAAAATACCTAGTCTTGAAAAGAATGTCAAAAATTCTAAAAGTAGGGGCAAAACCGTTTACATAGCACGTTAGCAGGAGGCCATACACGTTCCTGAACCCATTCGGAGTAACCTACCCGGGACAAACATTACAATGCTGGAGCAGCTGCTCCATGAAAGGAGGAAGGGGAAACAGAATGCCCGCCTCCAAAGAATCCATAAGGATGGAAAAACTCCCCTCCTTGGGCGGAAACAAATGATAATCATCTAGCTGAGGACCCCAGACCTCATAATCCCCCGCGTAGAAGTATTTCGAGCGAATTGCAGGAACTCCATCCTCACCTAAGGTGCCCGATATAAAACTACCTAAAGGGCGGATACGAGAAATTTCGGGAAACCTAGCAGATAAAGGAGAACTTCATTTAGCGGGCACCGATTCAACGGACCCGCGGCAGTACCCTCTCATCCGGGAGACGATCCGTCCTCACTTCGAGTCTCGAAAGAAAAGTCCTCAACACGGTTCCGTTTTTGCACCATCAAGGAAGCGAGGGAAAAACTGTGAAATAAGAAAATATATACTCAAGCTCGCATAAAAAAGGGAAGTAAAAATCCAAAAGAAACTTACTTGCACACAAGACCTGTAATTTCCTAAGTTGACATCAGTCACTACTACCGGAGAGCAGAATCCAACCCCCGAATTCCCGTCGTCCCCACTGTTATCATGGAGTCTTCTACCAGTAAGAGGATTTCGCTGAGTACCTCCTCGCTCAACTCTTCCCCCTCAAGCATCTAAGAGGGGAGAAAATCCGGGCAGCGCGGGAACAATGAAGGACCGAACATAGCAAAGGAGAAAGGCAGTCTGTCAATATGGGCCTAAAACCGACCATTATTTTTTTTTAAAAAAAATTTAGAAAACCAAGGATCGAGGACTCACCTGTGGGAGGACAAAGTGACCATGAACAAAGTCACGCCCTGAAAACATAAATTTTTCCAGTAAGAGGGAGAAGGAGAACCGAAAAGAAGAAAAGAAAAAGAGAGAGAAAGTTGGACACTTCAAGCTCAAACCACAGGCCTTACCCCCAAATTAGGAAAGGATCCAAATTGATCCGACCCAAGGCCAACAAAGGACCGGGAGGCGGAAACCCCACAGCCCATGCTACCAAAATCAAAAACCTAAAAAATCAAACCCAAAATCACAAAGAAAACCAACAAGAAGGAGGAAAACTCACCCGAAGACCGCTAAAAAAGCGAAAACCCTCTTCAATTCGAAGCAAGAAAGCCCGAAAGCGAGCCCCAATTTTAGAAAGGAGAAGGAAAACACGGGAGAAAGAGAGGAGAGAGAAAAAGAAGGGAAGAAGAGGGGAAGGAAAAGGGAAAAAGTAAAAAAAAAAAAAAAAAAAGAGAGAGAGAGAGTAAGTTTGAGTTTAAAAAAAATAAATAAAAAAAAAGACAAGACAGGAATCAGGCCGAGATAGGCCAGAGAAACAGCCAGGCCGAGATGGGCTCGAAGACTATAAGGTCGCGACTCAACACACGGGCCGAGATACATCCAAGATCTCACAAACCGAGGGCCCCGTAATAGACGAATTTGGGCTTGAGATCGAAACACCCGAAACAGCGCTCGTAATATAATAAGCCAAAATACGGCCCGAGATTGGAAGAGCCGAGACACACCTGAAGTCAAAAAGGTCAAGACACGGCCGAGGTCCGATGAGCCGTGACGCATCCAAGATCGAGTGGGCCGAGACATACCCGAGATCCATGAGGCCGAGATACGAAAAAATTTCAACAAAACAAGAAACACCTAAGATAACACATTCAACTAAAAATTTCAAGGTGCAAAAGTCCCAAGATACAAGCATCCAATTTTATGCTACAAAAAGCAAGCATTCCAATACAAGGTAAACCCGAAAAACTGCCACCCTCTATCCAGCTCTAGACACGTTACAAGTTATATCCACTTACAAAAGGGGCACTTAACCCAAAAAGCGGCAAAGCAACCACTACTAAAGTTACCAAAAAAATACATGACAAAAGCTAAAACATGCTAAAAGCAAAGACCAAGGAACTCAAAGGGGTCATATCAAAAAGGGAGCACAATCCCCGGCAGCTTGGGATAAAGAGTTCCCGTATATGGATACAACAGGATAAGTCCCTGATAAGGGTATTGCCCCAATTGCTCCAAAACGCCGTGATCGGGACCGTCCAAACGACAGCGGTATAAGCCGCCCCTGCAAGCAATCATCAAGTAACGGCCGAAAACTGAGAACCCTGCCACATATGAAGTATCGACATCCCAAGGGGCCGGGAACCAGTAATGAACACTCTTGTAAAGAAACAAAGAAGAAAAGTCGTCACGGTCACGTAATAACCACACCCCGAAAAGAGAGCTACATAGCAGAACCAGACAAAGCGAGGTGCCCCTAACTGCGGGGTCATCCCAGCGGAACAGACCAGCATCGTCACAACGGACTATATTCTAGTGAACCCTCAAAGGGAAAAATAGGAACTCAGCAGAAGCTCGAAGCGTGTCCCACCGAACAACGTGGGTGACAGAAAAAGGAGATCGTTCAGAGATATAGGAACCCCAGTTCGACATCAGATAGATAAAGTAATACAGACAAGGACGCGAAATAACAAGTTCCTCCCCCTGACGTATAATTCGCCCTTATACTCTCAACCGTCTTCCCATGCAAAAACCTTGTGAGTGTTGGACCACTCCCCTCTAGCCGACCCCAAAGTAACGTCATATACCAGCAAGTTGACGGTTTACCCAAAGGAAGAGGTCCAATTCTGGCACCCCAAGGTAGCTGTCATAGGACATCGGATTAAAGGGGATAAAATTCCTTCGGTCAGCAAGCCCAGAGGAAAGTAGAAGTGTGCCGCAGGATTGATGATGGATAAACGAGAGGGGCCCATCGGATTAAATTCCCGACACAATACCAAGCCGCTATAGCAGCCCATAATTCACCTATGGCCCGAAAGAAAATCCACAGAGGACTGAGGCAAAACTGTCCCATTAGCAGGAGCGCCAGGATAGACCAAAACATCATCTGGGTCAGTATAGCGTCGTGATTAGACCAGGAACCCGTCAGCATAATGGTCCAAAGAGCGAGAGGCGTGAGTCTCCATGAAATGACGGGAATGGATAAGACGAGTGCGAGAACGAGACAAAGTCCGAAACCTTAAAAGGGACTTCACGGGAAAGTAAGAAAAAATTTTGAAAGTAACATCCGAAGAGTCAGCCATTTGGTAACCAAGGCCGAAGTGAGGAAGAAAGTTCAAATTTTGGAGGAATCAAGAGAGCGAAGGCCAAAGTGAAGGAGGATGCCTACTACTCCCCGATATTTATAAAACCAGATGCATTGAAAATCACAAACGAAAATCATTTACGAAATGGCGGGGGACTAACTGATCACAACCCTATAAAACATCTCAAACCGGGATTGCATCTCGCCCGAGACCCCATCTAGCCCGGGGTTGAATCTCACTCGGGAACTCATCTCACCCGGGGCTGCATCTCGCCTGGGTTGCATCTCGCCAGGGGCTTCACCTCGCTCGGGAATGCATCTCGCTGTGGGTTTCACCTCACCCGGATTCCCTCTTGCTCAGGATCCCATCTCGCCCGAAGGTCTTCTTGCCTGGATTCCATCTCGCCAGGGCCGCATCTTGCTCGGATTTCATCTCGCTCGGGGTTACGTCTTACCATGACGTCACTTGCATCTCTTTTTACTGCTATACTCACTGTCCATAGCATTCTTAGGCATCCATAAATACTCCCTTTGTGCTCCAAAGGAGGACACGAATTCACTCATTCTCATCCCCCCCCCCGGTTACTCAATCTACAGTACCTCTTGTGTCAAATGCATTAATCAATAAAAGTTAAAAGGTTTTAATTTGACCTTTCATTAAAAGAATATTTACCAAAACAATAGCTATAATTTATATTATAGGTTACATTTAATAGCATAATAAATTAATGTACTTTTGTACTAGGAATTAGTTAGCACATAATACTTTTACCACTAACTATAGTTAGGTAACTGTCACATCAAATTACCTTTTAAATCGTCAAATTTCACTTAATATTTTTTATAAAATCACCTCTTGTAATATAATTTTTCTCAATCAATCATCTTTTCAGCACCATTAATAATTTGGTAAAAACCACGTGCATAGATAACGGCAAAAGATTTCAAAACTTTAATAAAATTTAAAAGTTTAGATGCAAGAAAAATAACACAAAATTAATTAAAAATTTAAAATAAAAATGTAAAAAGGTTCATGAGAATATGGGCTTAAATCACTTTTCGAAATTCAACGTCAAACACTATATGTATTCATATGTATAATAATGGGTTATTTATATTTTACTATCCTGATATTTTTGATAATTATAAAAAGAACCCTAATATTTTGAAATTATTAAAAAGAACCCCGAGGTTTTATCTTATTAATAAAAAAGACCTTCTCCAGCAAATAAGGAAAAATGACTTCCCTTTCAAAACGAGAAAATCATGATTTTAAGTGGCCCAAAAACCTTCACAATAATTATCATGTAAATTTAGATCAAATCGAAATAAACCAGACGGCCTAAAAACCTTTCAAAATGGCATCAAATGGCCGGAGAGGGCCCTTTTTATTAATACGATAAAACCTCGGGGTCCATTTTAATAATTCCAAAATGTCAAGGTCCTTTTTATAATTACTAAAAAGGACAGAATAGTAAAATATAAATAACCCTATAATAATTCATATAAAAGAAACATAATTTTTCTAACATAATACTAACTACATTATTGGAAGGTGATTATTTTACGAAAAAAAAAAAAACCTATAGTCCAACATTTGTTTTTAAGAAAGAATCATCCACTTTCAAACATAGTTTTATCTAAAATAACCAAGTATCTACCAAGGCATATCCACGTTAAACTCTTTATGATGATAAGGTATAATGATGAGTTGAGCTAGCCTATCTCAAACTATCTTTGATTGATTGAAAACCTTTACTTAGTTTTTAATTATGTTAATTTCATTAATTGTTCAACTCTTTTAACCAAAAACAATTTTTAACAACTCATAAATTATTGAATTTAGCTTTATGCCGATTACCTATGGATATGAAACATGTATACCAGCCACACTTACGAATTGTTCGTGCACTTGCGAGTAAGTTAGTTCGGTTTGGTAGCTATGAGTTAGACCATTATTATACAAGGGGAAAGAGGTTTTTTAACTATTATAGTTTCATAACCCTTGCACCCTATTGGATTCATGAAATTGAAGCCTGAAAATAAGGATAAAAATAAAGAAGTCGGGTTGGATGACCAATTTTATTTTCTTACTATAGCACTCGGATTGTGTCCGAAGAGGTGAATGCCAATAGATGACCAAGTTTGCTATGTTTTCAAATGAGTGTATGTTTTCTACAACTTTGTGGAATAACGGTAGTCTAATGGCCTACTCTTTGCTACTTGTTTAACCCAATGCATGCTTTTTCTTCGACTATTGTAGATGGTGAAGGTTGGTTTGTGATTGGCATTTGATCTTCTTATATACTTTCACTGTTTATGGTGGTCTCAATTTATAGTTAATAACTACTCAACCAACAACATCAAAACCTTCACATATGATTGATTGTGAGTTCATTCATATGGTATTTTTTCTACTATGTGCAAATGCTTTGATTGCTTTATATTTTATGTCACTGAAGTGTTATACATTTTATGTTCATGCCAAAGTTGTTTTATAGGCGTTGTTTCTACCTTGCCAGGAAGAAAAGAATTTTTAGTGATTTGGAATGTAAGAATTTTGCAGCGAAAAAATTGGTAAAGATCTCAAAATTTAAAGTAAAGAGTTGATTTGATCTCTTTATATGCCTTTAGCGTGACCATTATTCTCTGGAGTGTGTTAGCTTCATGTATAAGTTATGTCAGTTAGAGTTCTTAAACATTTCTTTTGGTAAGTGAAATTCTTTTCTGTGTTAAAGTTCATGTTCAACCTTAGGACACAAATGGCGTAGCATAGACACAAAAATTACCCCTTTCCGTGGCTTTTGGTTCCTTTGTCTAACGTTAAAGTGAGCCTAGAAATTGGATATTTACGAATCATACTTTTATTGTTTCCACTGATATCGAGTGACATGACAACCATGACTTATAAGAAAATTCGTAAACGTATGTAGAATATTTGGTAAGTGATGTGTCTTATATTTATATATTTTTTGACCCATGTCTATGATATTTTCGACTATTACATGTACATAATGGTCTGATCTACATACATTTAGGCTTAAAATGCTTTGGAGAAAGACAACTTAGAAAGTGGTGAAGAACGGGCGAAAATGAACGAATTTAAAGAATATTGAGAAACCTGACACTTGTGAGACAAAGACCAACCCTGTAACAATTAGGCCAACAAAAGTCTCCCTTCAGCTGTGCGGATCGATCCAAGCATTTTGGCAGCCAATCAAGCTTAAATGAACAAAAGATTAAAAGAAGAGTATCCATGAACTAATAATATCAAGTCTCCTTGATGATATTGTTGGAATCAGTATCCTAGAAAATTTAATTACTTAGTTTTAAATGTTAATTAAACAAAATTATTTTGTTTACTTAATGTCTTATTATATTTTATCAGTCAATTATATATGTGATTGTTTTTTAAAGCATTCCATGCGATGGACATAGTCCATGATTACATGTCTAGTTTGGTTTAAGTGGTCAATAAGATTGAGCCACATATAGACTTAAATCAAATTAGTGATACATTATCAAAGTATGTTCATAGTCAGTGATAAATTTGTACAATTATCTGATAAGACTATGATATGATACATTAAATGACTTGTCTTGGTCATATGGATAGGGATCCAATAGTGCTATATTAGTATTGTCTATAAGATTAGAATACTAAGATGGACCACCTGAATTATTATTTCAAAACTGCTATCAGAAATAATTAATTCTAAAGACGATAACTCTAAATTCAAAAAATAGCCTGAACTTATGCATGGAATGTTCGTTGCTTTGAACTGTAGTGGGAACATATATCTTACTAGGAATCTATAGTTTTTTACAAGAAAAAGGTTTCTCTTTAGTTGATTCGGAAGTATATGAATAGATTCGAGATTCTTTGGCCAAAGTATTCCATATGTCTCTTCGCAAGCCTCAACAAAAAGCACAATTTGAAAATATTTAGATTCAGTTTATGAGATGAATTATTTATTTACAAGATAAATAGATCTTAAAAAAATTCATAAGATGCATTATTTATTCATGACATTAATTTTTTATTTATAAGATAAATAGATCTTGTGCTAAACAAAATTCATAAGATGCTTTATTTGTTCATGAGATGAATTTTTTATTTACAAGATAAATAGATCTTATACTAAACAAAATTTATAAGATGCATTATTTATTCATGAGATGAATAAATTTATTTTTATTAAATGTATAATTCATGAGATAAATGTATACATGTGAAAACTTAAATAAAACAAAGAGATATGAGAAAAAGGTAGTTGGGCCAATAAGAGGGCGATAGTTGTTGCCTCAATATCAAATAAACAAAAAACAATGTCTCAACGTTATTGGCTAAGGCAGGCACATGTACCATTAGATGTAGGGATGGCAATGGGGCGGTTAAAACCGGTTACCCACGGGTACCTGGCCCATTTGGGGCGAGTATTGGTATAAGTGAGGCAAGTAGCGGGTACGGGCTTGGTATATCTGCCCGGTACCTGCCATGGGTATGGGGAGAGTACGGGTACAGTGTTGTACCCGCCGTGCCCCACCTTATACCCACTCAACACGCTCAATTTTGTATCTAATTGATCAACTTTCAAATTAAAAAAGCGCGTCTAGATTCAATTACTAAATTATTTATTAGTGTTATAAAAAATTATAATTTAATTTTTAAAAAAAGTGTTAAATATCTAATAAGGATAGGTATGGATAATCATTTTGTACCCACATTAGGAAGGGTACGGGGTAGGTAATGGAAACCAATGGGTAATGAGACAGGTATGGGTATCCACTCCATACCCGTGGCCGGTAATGGGTGGGTATGGATATAGAGGAGGTACCCCTATACCCAACCCTCCCTAGCTAGATGGGCGATACTTCACTTGCTGCGACCAATTGTAAGCCGACACGTGTCCAAGGCCTACTGTTACCCCCCCCCCCCCCCCCCCCCACACACACACACACACACACACACACACACATATATATATATATATATTGCTATTTATATTTTTTTACAGGATGACAAACTCCCATTACAAAAATCCTACAAATTTTTTAGGAGTTTTTAAATTAAAATTTAGCGTAATTTCTTTTGAAAAATGGCTTTTCAAAAGGATTGAAAGGAAATATTTAGTAATAAATTTTTTCCTAAAAAGTAAAATATTTTGGGAGTCGACTCTCCTGATGTTGAAGAGGTCATTGTGAAGAAGAGTTTGAGGTGTGAAGAGCTTTCTTCCAAATTCAGATCTTCAAATTCAAGATTGGATCCACACTCCAAGTATGTGATTTAAAGTTTGACTTTAATGTTTTCCTTTATTTCATTTTTTTCCAAATAGCTTGTTTTTATCTCTTTTTATGTACGATATTTTTGTACCCCAATATGAACTGTTAGAGTAAGATATAGATTTAATTAAATAGTTTAATTAGATTAGGCCTTTAAATTTAAAATTAAGAATAATTTTTAGTTTGTTTCCGCTATGCCTACTTTAGCTAATTTAGGAAAATTTTGGTTTTAGAAATTAACTTCTCTCAATAGATACAACTTGGATCACATAGATCTCTTTGACAGCTTCGTTTTGATATGTAACTTGGATGGCAACCCTTTTCAGATCAAATGTTACATGCGTTTGAATTTATGTGCACGCACTGTCTTCACTCGATCAATTGATCATACCTGTGGATGCCCTCTATGGCGTGACATACCTATGGATGCAAGTGGGAAATCTCGATCTTGAAACATCTCTTAATGCCTTCTCTAGCTCCCCTGGCTTCTACTACGAGAATAAGAGCATTTCCAATATGTCTAAAGTCGGCTCTAACAAATTCACCTCTGTTATTTCTAATAACGAATTCAAACGCAGCTTAACCATTACGTTTGGTTCCGTCAAAATTAAGTTTGCACCAGCCCCTATCTAGAAGACTCCAATGAGTAAAAAGTCTAGCTATAGCTGACCTATCTTTGATAAATTGTGCCGTTTCGACCCTTCCTAAAGTTTCTGAATCTCCACTTATTAATGCTACCTTCAACTATGGCAAAGATACTACCAGAAGAGGATTTACCTTGCTTGAAAACCAAATATTTCTGCTTCTTCCACATGATCCAAAGCGCTGTGGCTACCAACTCTAACTTACGGGCTCTGTTCCTAATCTTAGCTTCTTTCCGATTCATTAATTATTGGAGGATGCCCACTCCTTGAGGATGAAGCAGTGCCTTATCCCTACCAAGTAGAAGGTGCCAACACTGCTTGGCAAAGCTACAGTGAACAAATACATGATCTTCAGATTCAGCAGCATCTTGACAATGACGGCAAGAGGGTAAAATTCTCACCCCACGGGACTCCAAGACCGCCAGGGTAGGAAGCGAGTATGACAAAGTTGCCGGAGAAATATTTTAATTCCAAGGGAAACATCCAGACTCCAAATCCATCTATAAAGCGAATTGATCCTTCCCTGTTATTTGATATCCCGAGCTAATCAACAAGCAGATTTCACTGAGAATTTCCCATTTGCTATGAAGCCCCATCCAAATTTATCCTGCCAGCGCCTGAGTGGCATCAGAAGAAGGTTAATGTTTCTTATTAATCCAACGTTGATTTGAAATTAATATGTATATTCTACATTTGCTCCAATTAAGGAGACTTTCAAATATATTTTTTTTGTAGTTTTTGGGTTGGATAACCTTGCAGTAACTTAAAAGGGATATGGACCCAAACCAAGTAGTAGTTGGGGTGACAGAGCGAAACCCATAGACACCTTACCTCGTACGCTTAAGAGCTAGGAATTGAGGTGGAGACAAGCTCAAGAGCTCAGCAGTCCATTCACAAGCCTAAGTCTACAAATTTTTAAACCTAGCACCCTTGACTTATAATAACTTAAATGACTTAAAGCTTGAAATGATTAAGGTGGAGTGAATTGTATTCTATTCACTGGATTAGAACTAATGCAATCAAGGCTAAGCCTTAAAATGGTGACTCAAACCTAAATTCATCTGACTCGCTAAGCAGCGACACTAGTTTTAAGACCAACCCAATCAAACTCAAGGCTTGGCCATCATAGCCTTAAACCAATGACACTAACCTTAACTCTTCGATTGTGGGAACAATTCTAAAGTAAGAATTTCGTGCCTGAAACCCAAAATTTGTATTGCCTTGATGAAAGCAAAACATGAAGCAACAAGTTACGCTACTCTTAAGAAGAGGAAAATAAGAAAAGTCCAAATGTGTTGTAAAAAGCTTGAAGAAGTTTTGTGAATGATGCTGGAAACTCTAGTGTATTTATTTATCGGATTGTTGCCCCAGAAACAAGGCATATATGCTCCATATTCAGCCTCAATGCCTTTTATTGTGTTGAACTGGTATTGAACATGCATTAACACACGTGCTTGAGACTCTTTTGTCTTCTCACATTCATCTGCTTCTTTCTGGATATACTTGAGGCCCATGTTCCTTAATATGTGCTTCAAATAATTGTTGTTATTATAAGGCTTTATGTTATCAGCTAGCTAGACTCGAGATGACCTTATTTCTATTTGCAAAGCCAACTATGTCTCAAACATGGCACAACATGACATGCATATGTCCATTTATCCTTAAACGACATCGCTATGGAGTTTGGAGTATAAACAAAAGCACCTCTTTTAGCTGTTGGTAATGTTAGCGTTCCAACAAGTAAAAAAACTGTATAATTTGACCTTCAACAGCTCCAAGAAGCTCGAGGCAGCACTATTAATTCCTAAATTACCTTCGTTCCCACATGTCTATAAATACACAACTCTTAAGGGTTGAAAATTCTCACTCTACGTACTGCTCGTGAACTTCTTGCAAAATTTAAGCAATCAAATTCATTCTCAAGCTCTCAATTTCTTGCTTGTTCTTGTTTCAAACCCTTTTCTTTCTTTAGAGCTTTAACTCTTCACCATAGGAATGGCTCAGGTCAGTCACTATAGCTCCATCCCTTTCCCGAAGATTGAATACCCCTTGAGTGATTGACCCATCTATTTTTGTCAAATAATGCTATGGTCTTGGATAGGCGCTAGGTCTGAGTAGATTCCATCCCATTGAGGAGGAACCCTCTTGCATCTCTAAGAAGAGACCTTATCCCTCATGTGAATCATTTATTAATGGACCAATCTTTAGCCTTATAGAGGAGGTGCCCAGTCTCAAGGGCATTTTACCAGATACACCAAAATTCCCTCTACTTTGCTCTCTTTCTGCAGGTCAATCTTTGGGTGGGAGGCGCATCGACTAGGAGTCAGGCCCCTTCAGACAGTGGAGCTTCTTGACGAGGCAATACTCAAAATGGGTTGACTAGTTAATGCTTTGTCATGAGCAAAAATGGAGGGATCTCCTCATCTTTAAGGCCATATGGCTATCCAAGGTTTAACTCCGGTATGAATTTCCCACTGTAAGAGCCCTTACATACTGGTTGAACACTTGTTATAATGCTTTTGTCCTTCTTGAAGGCTTTCTCGGGATCAATTTAGAGGAATGGCCTAGATCAATCATTGGACAAGAAAAACAATCTTCGGCAAGGATAATAGTCATTTTGAAAGACACATTGCCATCGCTAAAAACATTTTTAGCAACGACAAATGTTGTTGTGGGACCGTTGCTTATTCGGCAGCAACAATAGTCGTCGCCAAAAGTAATGGTCTTTGGCAAAGACAATTGTCATTGCGAAAGATAAGATTCTTTTCACAAGACCATTATTTTTTGGCGACGACAATTGTCATTGTGTAAGACCCTATGTTTTGGCACCAAACAATTGTTGCTGCCAAAAGAGGGCTTATCTTTTGCAATGGCAATTGTCGTCTCCAAAGACCATTATTTTTGGTGCCGACTTTTATGTTTTGCAACAACAGTTACCATTGCCAAAGATGCTTAATACTTCCTTATATATTTTCATTGCATTATTATAAACTGTCAAAAGTAATTTCTAATTTAATCCATAATACAAGGTATTTTACATAAAATATAATACTAAAGAAAATTTATTTATATAGATACATTCGAATACAACCCATATCGTACATAACTCCACTATCATTAATCCATACAAATTTGAACTCAAACATACAAGACATCCCAATTTATACTACCACAATATAAATCCATAGCGATTCAAGTACAATCATTGTATTGTAAGCCCAAAATATTACATCACGATTCCAACAATCATCATATTACAATTAACAGATGTTTTTGTTTTCTTCAAAATTCAAGTGAGCACCTAGAGCTTCCAACTTGCAACTTTAAATTTCCTACAACAATGAATATAACACAAATTAATTTGTACAACAAAATAGTCTAAAACCAAAAAAATAAAGTATTACTACACATTATATGTATCAAGGATAAACCAACTACTTTCAGAAATACCTCCTATAGTTAGCGAACATTTCCCATTTGCATCATGTCATCCATCATTTGTTTCCACTCATTCATCTCATTCTTATATTTTTGAAAATCTTCCATTTCTTTTTCATGTTCTTTAATGAGTCTTTTTTGAGATTCATTTTTTTTTTTTTTTTTCTTGAGATTCTATTTTTTGGCATTGATATTCAATATGTCCTTCAACTTATCTTTTTTTTTTTTTTTTGGTTCAAGTTGTTGCCGTCCTTTGGTATATCTTTTTAAACTGGTACCCTTTCCTAAAACATAACCTAATCGAGGACCAAATACGGCAAGCAACATCTCCTCTTTTGTCTGAGGGGCACTTTCTTCAGATCAATGTTCAACCAACTCATGAAAATTTTCTTGTAATTAAAGTAGATCAAAATCGTAAGATGAGGATATTAGTTGTTCTAATCTAAATGTCTAAATTAAAGAATACACATGAATTTGTTTGGACCGATTTCATCCGCCCACTCTAACACCTCTCTCTTATTTTGACGTGTGTGTTCAGCAAGCCAAATAACATCCGTTGTAGGCTTGTCACCGTTTTTGTTCAATGTCTATAAAAATTATGCACAATAATTATTAAAAATTCATTTTCAAAAGAATAATAACAAAATGAACCTCAAGTTATATGTTACTTCCTTACCAATATATGCTCAACTTCAGCAAATGACGAATTACCTGTGTGTGCGTACACCTTTTGTCAAAGTGTCGGTTCATTAAATTCCTTTCACTGATTTTCTGATTCAAAAAATTACAATAAAAATAGATCGGTAAAATATATCTGATAAACAAATGAGACCTTGAATACTTCTGAACTAAATTTCACTACAAGGCAATGCCATTCATCAATTGGACAATCTTTAGGAGGATTGTGCAACCGTTCTTCATTTGATTCCCACATGTTTTGTAGTGTACATGCAATCATGCCTTCGGACCCCTATACAATTTTTGCATCACATCCATTACAAAACATTGTAATCTTATAGCCTCCCGATTGTTTTCATTTGTCAATTCAAAGTAATCCTAACAAAATAATATTAAACAAAAATAAGAAATAATAATGAAATCATAACTTAAAAAGAGACAAATTTTAAATTATAATTAAGGAAAAACGTGCACTTTCCTACATATAATGTAACCAGAATTTTGAAATGCTTCTTTCTAGTGCTTAACATCGGTAGGATTCGATGTTCTAACCACGTAACAACAATAATTCACCAAATGACGCACATTGTCACCAATTGCTCGTGAATATCATCTAGTATTTCAATTTGGAGCTTCGACTTACCACCACAAGTTTTCATGTCCACCACAATGGACTTGTACTTTCCTCTTTGCGCTCTCTTTCTTTTCTTGCCTGTTGTTAATCCTTGACAAGTAAAAAAATAAAAAATATTAATTATATTAATTTTTATCACCTAACATAATAGCTTAGATTGAAAACTTTGGATGAATTACCTTGACTACTGGGAGAGGCTATTATCGGTTATTCTACAATGCTGCAGTTATTTTGTTTGAGCCAAACACAAATCTTGCCTAGAAGCAGAATTAGCTGCTCCATGAATATAAAAAATTGTAGAGATTCTATCAAAAAACTTGGTCTTTTCTTTTTCTTGCCTTATAATGTTAGCTTGTATTAATTATCTTAATTAAATGGATAAAAATAAAATAAAAGATCACTTATGACTACCATTTTTGAATGGTGTATGCATAGAGTGTCTTTGAGACTCTCATTTAAAGATGGTCTTGTATCAAACTCATCATTCTCAACATGAGGAATGTCATTATGTGTAGAATGATAGGGTCTAATTTTCTTCCCTCTTTACCTCTTCCACCCATATTTTTGGGACATGCAGTTTCACCCTGCCTTCAACCAATAATTCCTATAAATTTAAATCAAATTATAACTTGCATATCATAAAATAATAATAACATACAAAGTCAACAATGATTAAATATACATAAATTTAAGGTATACCCTTACTAATTAATAAATCAATCCCCAATGAAGATGATGCAAGTTGAATCCAACACCACAGAAGGCTATAACTACGCTTTCAATTTCCGTGTAAAAACCAGTAAGCTTGCATTTTGTCACTTAAATTAGGATCAAATTGAATGATACTATAATAATATAAAAGGACTGAGAGGAGGCACTAACTAAGAATAAGTAATTTATCATGTTATAATAAAATATATAAAGCATGACTAATGTTTGGAAATAGTTGATGATCACTCGTCATTACTCAAAAAAACAAGGATTATCATCTTCTTAATTGCCATCTACTTCTTTATCTTTTTCTTTGATTTTTTTGAAAGCCTTTTTAACCAATTTAACAATATTAGCTCCTTTTTCAATTGAAAACCTATTTCCAACCAAACAACCAATCTCATCATGATTATCAAGAGGCCTAGGATTGTTACATAATTTTTCAACATTAACATCATCCTTTGCGATTATATTTAGTATCAACATCATCCATAAATATAGAATAAAATGTGAGACACTCATTGGCCAAGTACCCCATTGCAATTGAACCTTCTGGACGTGCTTTGTTGTGAACATACGATTTTAAATTTCATAATACCTATTACACCATATTCGTTATCAAGTTAGAAAGTCTTTGCTAAGTCGAATGTAAGAAATAAAAATAGTAAGTTTAATGTACCTTTCAATTGGACACATCCATCGATATTGTATGGGCCCGGCAATCTTTGCTTCTTCAGCTAAGTGAACCACCAAATGCACCATGACATCAAAGAATGCAAGTGGAAACACCATCTCCAACTTACAAAGAGTATAGGGAATTAGCTTTTGAAGATCCTCCAAATCTTTTAGTGTTATACATTGGAACATAAATTCCTAAAAAAGTAACTCAACTCAATTAACGATCCACACACTTTTCTAGGTAAGCATCCATGAACCACGATAGGAAGAAGTTGTTCAATGAATACATAATGGTCATGGCTCATCATTTGTGAGATTTTATGTTCACCTATTATCACACGACAAGAAATGTTTGACCATAGCCATCAAAAGACTTCAACTTCATAAATAGTTCACAAATTGCTTTTTTATCATCGAAACTCAAGGGGTAGCACGCGATGGGAATACGCACTTTTTCTCCTTCTATAATGGGATGAAGTTCCTTCCTTATATTCAATTGAACAAGATCAAGTCGAACTTTTGTGGTGTCTTTAGACCTACTAATGTGATTTAAAAGAGTGTTTTAAAACCGTTTACTCGCAAGCGTACGAGATCGTCGTAGCTAAATTGGGTATACGGGTCATATTCACAGGGAATCGGAATTAAGTCGTATTTAGTTATCAATGAGCGGTTGAAATTGGGGTTTTGTTTCTTTGAATGATTTGTTAACTAAAATAGTAAAACTAAATATAAACTAAAGTTGCCAATTCAATCAAGGTTAGTTTTGGAAATGAATTCGGGATAGCTTGACTCGTATCCCGTCATTATATTCTACTGTGACAATGGTTTAGGCGGCTTAGGCTACAAGCACTAAGTTTAGGTTAATATCTAAACTACGGCTTAGGGTAATGAACTAGTCTAAAGTCATAACCTATCATATCACCCTACGTGTAGCATAGATTATCTCATTAGTATTACTTAATTCTTTTCTTGCTCTTAGTTCAATATTAAACCTGTATTAATACTTAACTTAGGATTTAGGATAATGAACTAGTATAAGGGCATAACCCATTGTATCACCCTAAGTGTAGCATGGATTATCTCAATAGCACTAACAAATTCCTTTGTCACTCCTAATTAAATATTAATTTGAATAAAAGATTGTGCTTAGGGTTGGGTGCAACCTCAACCTTAACCACGCGCCAGTTATGTTATGGTTCAGGCTACAAGCTCGTAGACTAACGCTAATAATTTGGAGATTTCAATATGGCTACAGGCGCACACAAAGAAACACCAAACACAATCATAAAGTTTCCATAGGGTTGCATAAATGACATAACATAAATCCATTGTCAAAAGCATAATATAAATATGGGATACGGGCAGCTACCCGCCCTTCATCCCTAAACTACAAGTCTACTCCTCCATGGAAGTTTTATACATCATTCAAATCTAACAAAGATAAAAATAATAAATAACATCTAGGAATTGAAGGCTCCCCCAATTGACGTTGACGTTGATCCTTGCTTTGAAACCCTTAGCACTCTAACCATCTGCGCTTCGGCGTTTGAGAACCCTTTAGATCTTGTAGCAGCGTCCGGAAGGAGAGGAGAAGGAGAGGCATGGCAAAGATCCATAAAAGAGATAAGGTTTCAATATTTAAAAGAAGGGAAGCCGGCGGCGTCGTGTGCAGCCTCCGTCCTCTCTCCGTCAACTATATATATATATATATATATATAATATTAACTATCCACAAGACTTATTTGGGTTACCGAATTATGACCCTATTTATCCTTTTTTGCACACGTGGTCGGGTTTCTCAAAGCAGTCTTCAAATATGCACCGATTATGCTTGATTTTGTCGCTTTTCCACCTTTGTTGGCTCTGTTGTATTCCAAGCTTAAATGTACCTAGATTAAAACAAGCTAAATATGTCTCGAGAATGAAGAATAAATTATGTAAATATAAGGCACATCAACATCCCTGAACCCACTCCTTGCTTGTCCTCAAGCAAGATTCAACTTAATCTAGCTAATAATGGAAAATTTTAGTCGGGCATGTACGCCAAAAGTCCCATGTGAAAATCATTGTCTGATCGTATTTGAAGGCATAACTGAGAATAGAGAATACTTATGTAACATTATTACTATATTGGTTCTAACTCAAGTTCTAGTTGTTGAAGTCTTTTTACTTGTGAGTGAGCTTAGAACTTCTATTCCCTTCGTCTTATTTCAAAACCTCCAAGTTTAAGGTGAAATAGGGGGAATAAACAAAGAAATCAATTATCCTAACCCTTTCACCACTAATCAACACAGAAATTAGAAAAACTTCTCTTTTCTCTCTTATTTTCCCCCTTTTTCTCTTCTTGTTTTTTTTTTATGATCAGACGTGTCTCCCTCAAACCCATGTAGCGAGTTTTCGGCAGGCAGCTCCCGATCCAGTTGGCTCAAGTTACCATGTTTTAAGAGACGCCTACAGACCTAATGGCTCGAGTCTAAGGATTTCACAGCCTAATCCATTAGCACATACCCCTTTTTTTCTTTTTTTATTAGGTATTAGTGCTTATTATAGTGACCTAAAGGATTGATTCTTTTTAAGCTTTCCCTGTGGCCCTTGTAGCGAGCTTTCAACCGGCAGCTCCTGACCCAGTTGGCTCAAGGTACCGGGTTTTAAGATACCCCTACGGATTTACTTGCTCAAGACACAAGGGCTACAAGAATCAATAAGTCACTTTTTTTTCTTTGTTTTTTTTAAGGGAGTACTCTAGATAAAAAGATAGTAAATCGATTTCAACATTGCTTGAAGTAGAATGGTGGATTCTGATTAATGGTGAAAAATAATAATTTCTCTAACAAGTTAAAAGACAAAAATACGGATTCAAAAGTAGGATCCACATATAATCTCATTACATAAACATTCTAATCATCATAATACATCTCAAATTTGGGTCTGCAATAAAAGTCACAAGCAACTCTATACTTGTTCATGTAAAAATGTAGCTATTTTAAGCCAAATGACTCTTTAAAGGACAAACAAAAGTTCGGTCTCATCTACCATCCCCTAACCCAAACCTTACATTGTCCTCAATGTAAATCGATGAAAATAAATTCAAGCAAGGAAAGGAAAGAGACGACCTAAGGAGTGACATATTCAGTGGCATGTGGTGAGCAAATCCAAAGAAGAAAGATGGAGGCAGCAAGCTACAATCGAAGACATAGAAGACAGGATACTAAATAGACTTATTAGTAGTGTTAGAAATAAAGGGCATATAAGTGTTTAGTCACAGAGAAATAAAGTTATCATAGGAGGGATAACAAATGGATCTACAATTCAAAGAGAGTTCATGCTAAAAAAGATTATACTAAGTAAAATAAAACAAAACTAAAGATAGGTTGGGTTGCCTCCCAAGAGTGCTAAGTTTAGCGTCTTCAGCTGGACGCAGTTTAGAACACGAGATTAACCAAAATCCGAGGCAATGTCGGCCATAGAACTCAGGTTGATCCAGTAGGGATGATCCCCAAACCCAACAGTGTTTCGAGATCCGGGACTATCAAGGAGGGAAACATTACCAGCATCAGGGTCACAAATCTCTATCCTACCAGGTGTAAGTGATGAAGCACAGCTATCGACACATATAGGAAAACTATTACAATCATCACTTTTAGTAGAATCGGGCTTACCTGGCTCTACCAAAGGGTCAATCTCATCAACCCTGTAGCGTTCCAACTCATCCTCAGTCTCAGGGTGTCGAACAAAGCTAGAGGCCTTAAATTTTCCCTTGAGGTTTCCAAAAGAAACCTCCAACACTCCCGTCCTACAGTGAATCACAACGTTTGCGTTGCTAGGAATGGTCAACCTAAAATAATGAGAGCGTTGTGCTTTTTCCTAGGAGTAGGGTCTATATCTAAGACGAGAAAATCAACAGGGAAGACAAACTTGCCAACCTTGATACCCGCTCTGTCCTATCAGCAAACTGAAGTGTAACATTCGTTGGCTTAAGGTATCCTATGCCCAATTCTCGAAAAATCGAGTAAGGGATGAGGTTTACACTCGCTCCCAAATCTCGCAAGGCTCTACTGGTATAAGGCTCTCCTAAGACGCATGGAACAGTAAATGCCCCGGGGTCTTGAAACGTGGCTGGGGTGCCCGACACTAAAATGCTGCTTACCTTTTTGGTGAGCCTGACCTTCTTCGGGATATGTGCTTACGTGCGCTTCTTTTTGGTGCAAAGGTCCTTGAGGAACTTGGCATACGTATAAATGTGTTTAATAGCTTCGATCAATGGCAAGTTGATCTTCACATCCTTAAACACATCTATGAGCTCAGCCCTCTTTGGGTCGTCCTTCTTCGTCGGTCTTATAAGGGTCGAAGGAAAAGGGACAACGGGGTTCAAAAACCCTTTTTCATGATCCCTTCCTATCAGCAGTGGGAGAGGGAGTTACATCCTTCTCAGTTTCAACCTTAACTTCCCTAAGTTTCTCCTCTCTTGAAACCGACACAACCTGAGCTTGCTCATGAATGAGCAAGCTTGGGGTTAGACCTAGATGATCTTGTGGGGTTTGTGAGTGGTTAGGAGGGTAACCTCCCTTCCTCTATCCTATTCAGTGCGTGGGTCAACTGTCCTAGCTGGTTCTTTAATTTGGCGATAGATTATGAGTGAGACTGAACCATTTGTGTGGTGTCCTCCATAAAGTGGAGCATATGCTCCTCGAACTGCATCGTATATCCTAGAGGTGGAGGATGAGGGTCATTATGAGCAAAATTGGATTGAGGTCGAACATCATGCCTATGCCCTCCCCGAAAAAAGGGAGGGTGCACCTTACCTACAAAGCAAGGATCTTGTTGTTTCGTGGGTTGATATTGATTGGCATCTTGCTTCCACGAGAAGTTCGGATGATTGTGCCACTCGAAATTGTAGGCGTCTGAGAATGGGTCTATATTTCCCGAATATCCTTGAGCTACATGAACCTGTTCCTGCATGTATTCGGGGAATTGTGATGCACGTAAACAATAGAACGGTCCTCACCGAACAAATGTCACACGGAGTAATATCACTTGATGACTCAACTGCATTGATCATGCGCACATTAGCAGGATTCACATGCAAGTTCATAATCTGATCCATCTCCTTACTAAGGGCGTCTAGTCTACGGTTGATGTCATCGTTGGGTGCTACTTCGTAGACACCATGTGTACCCCCTCTAACCACTCTCGTAAAAGAGGCTTGGTCGAGAGAGTGTTCATTGAGGCGCTCAAATAGCGTCCACACCTCGTCTTCGTCTTGTTGGTTAAATGCTCCCCCGCATGAAGCATTAACCATTTGTTTGTTAGATGTACTAAGACCATCATAAAAATTTTGCACTAGAGCCCACTTGGGAGACCCGTGGTGGGGACAGCTTCTAAGGAGCTCCTTGAATCTGTCCCAACTTTCATGAAATTGTTCTTGATCCTTTTGTTTGAAACTATTAATTGCACGCCCAACAGACATAGTTCTGGCTTTAGGATAAAACCTGATCAGGAACTTTTGTTGGAGGTTGGCCCAAGTGGTGATTTCACCTTTCGGAAGAGACTGAAACCACCTTTTGGCCATGTCCTTTAACTTTAATACAAAAAGACGCAGCCTAATAGCATCAATCGAGACATCTTGATAGTGACAAGTTTTGTAAATTTCTATAAATGCATCAAGGTGCTCATATGGGCTCTCTATCGGCTTCCCGTAGAAAGTAGGAAGTATGTTGATAATCTCGGGCTTAAGCTAGAAGTTGACATTACCCACAGCGAATAACGTAACCCCAACGGGTGCGACGTACCTTTGGGGGATGAAGTGGTCCCCAATCATACGTGGTGTGAAGTTAGGCGTAGGGAAAAAATTAATTAAAATAAAAAATAATTAAATAAAAATAAAAATAAAAAGATAAAATGAATCAGAGAAATAAACCAGCCAAAAATATAAGTAGAACTTTTTTTTAAAACAAAGAAAATAGAAAATAACTTGTTAATTTCCAAATCAACTTAGCCTACCAATTCTCCGGCAACTGCCCCAAAAACTTAATGTGATTTTAAGAGTGTTTTAAAACCATCTACTCGCAAGCGTACGAGATCGTCGTGGGTAAATCGGTTATACGGGTCGTATCCACAGGGAATCGAAATTAAGTCGGATTTAGTTATCAATGAGCGGTTGAAATCGGGGTTTTGTTTCTTTGAATGATTTGTTAACTAAAATAGTAAAACAAAATATAAACTAAAGTTGCCAATTCAATTAAAGTTAGTTCAGGAAATGAATTTAGGGTAGCTTTACTCGTATCCCGTCATTATATTCTACTATGACAATGGTTTCGGAGGCTTAGGCTACAAGCACGAAGTCTGGGTTAATATTTAGACTAGGGCTTAGGGTAATAAACTAGTCAAAAGGCATAACCTATCATATCACCCTACGTGTAGCATAGGTTATCTCATTAGTATTGCTTAATTCCTTTCATGCTCTTAGTTCAATATTAAACTTGTATTAATACTAAGTTAGGGTTTAAGGTAACGAACTAGTCTAAGGGCATAACCCACCGTATCACCCTAGGTGTAGCACGGATTATCTCAATAGCACTAACAAATTCTTTTGTCACTCCCAATTAAATATTAATTTCTATAAAAGCTTGTGTTTAGGGTTGGGTACAACCTCAACCCCAACCATGAGTGAAAACCAGTTATTTTATGGTTTAGGCTACAAGCTCATAGACTAACAATAATTTGGAGATCTCAATATGGCTACAAGCATACACAGAGAAACATCAAACACAATCATAAATTTTCCACAGGGGTGCGTATATAACATAACATAAATCCATTGTCAAAAGCATAATATAAATCCGAGATATGGGCGGCTACCCGCCCTTTATCCCTAAACTACAAGTCTACTCCTCCATGGAAGTTTTATATATCATTCAAATCCAACAAAGATAAAAACAATAAATGAAAACTAGGAATTGAAGACTCCCCCAATTGACGTTGACATTGATCCTTGCTTTGAAACCCTTAGCACTCTGACCACCTGCGCTTCGGCGTTTGAGAGCCCCTTGGACCTTGTAGCGGCTTCGGGAAGGAGAGGAGAAGGAGAGGCGTGGCAAAGATCCCTAAAAGAGATTAGGTTTCGGTATTTAAAAAAAAGAAAGCAGGTTGCATTGTGTGTGGCCTCCGTTCCCTCTCCGTCAACTATATATATATATATAAGGAACATACCTAGTTCCTCAAGGGCTCCCGCCTACGCAAGGGCTAGGGGGCCCGATGTACGCAGCCTTCCCCCTTTAGGATGTTAACCTGAAGAGAGGCTATTTCCCATTGCCCCCAACCTGAGGTTGAGGACTTCCTAGGAGGTCACCCATCCTGGTACTACTCTCGCCCAAGCACGCTTAACTTCGGAGTTCTAATGGAATCCGGGGACGGCGTGTTGGTGCCCTCTTTGGGGGGTGTGTGTGTGTGTGTGTATATATATATATATATTAACTATCCACAAGGCTTATTTGGGTTACTAAATTATAACCCGATTGGTCCTTTTTCGCACACGTGATCGAGTTTCTCAAAGCAGTCTTCAAATATGCACCGATTATGCTTGATTTTGTCGCTTTTCAACCTTTGTTGGCTCCCTTGTATTCCAACCCTAAATGTACCTGGATTATAACAAAACAAACATGTAAAAGCCAAATATGTCTTGGGAATGAAGAATAAAATATATAAATATAAGCCACATCACCTACCCATTGTGTCCATCGATGGATGTTTTCATAAACATTTTTCTCTGTGTGCATAACATCAATATTATGATGCAACTTCAAGTTTTTCCAATAAGGCGGCTCATGAAAAGTACTTTTCTTTCACCATCCATGTAAAATAAAATTGGGATCGTTATGTTTTCACTTCTAACTCTTAGCAAACGGAGCTTGTTTGAATTTCTCATAATTTTTCAACACATCATTACATGACAAAGGTTGAGGAGCCAACATTATTCCCTCTGTGTTATCGAAAGGTTCAGGATTTTTTCTCCATCAATGATCTTGTGCAACCAACGTCGATGACACATGTAACACGTTTTTCTATTTATATGATGTGATACCTTCTCCCCATGACAACAAGGGCAAGTGAAATATCCTTTGGTGAACCAACCAGACAAACCAGCATATGCTAGATAATCATTTATTGTCCACAAAACAGCAATATGCATCATAAAATTCTATTTCAAGTGGGCATCATATGTTTCAACGCCGTCCTTCCAAAATATTTTTAACTCTTCAATCATTGGCTGTAAATACACATCTATATCCCTTCCTAAACACTTTTCACCTATAGGGATAAGCATTGTTAACATATATGAAGAAGATTTGATACACATCCATGGAAGAAAAATATACGGGATGAGTACAACAAGCCAAACACTGTGCTGTATGTTTATAAAAGGTCAAAAACCATCACAAGCTAAGCCACGCCTCGCATTACGAGCATATGAAGCAAATGAATCATGAATCTCATCAAATGATTCCCAAGCAGGAGAATCAGCAGGATGTCTCATTACCCAATCATGTACCCGATCATCTTTATACCATCACATATATTTAGTAGTCTTACTTGATATATAAAATCTTTGGGTCTAGGAGTAATTAAAAAATACCCAAAAGTCTTCTAAGGAATATTTTTTTTCTTTTGGGTCCTTTCTTTGCCCACTACCTTAACAAGTGGCAAGTAGCACAATCCACTACATCATACTCACCCTAATATATCACACAATCATTTCTACAAGCATCAATCTTTATATATTTAATACCCAAATCTATAATAATTTTTCTGGCCTCTTAATATGATATAGGAAGTTGTAAACCCAATGTGTCATTCTAAAATTGGAGCAAAGAAGTGAATGACATGTTGCTCCAATTGTTAAGGCGTTTCAATTGAAGTAATTTGACCAAATAAGTTAACTTTTACATCTTTTTACCCTCAACGACTAATGATGGGTGTTGTTCTAAGAGGTGATAGAACTTTGCCACCTCATTACTTGGTACTTCTTGAGCCGCATTTGGCCCAATATCATTAGGTTCATTAACTATACCACCAATTTTTAAACCCATTCCCGCCACATCGCAGATGACTTGTAACATATCTTGCATATAATCATGATCAGTTGTATCAGCATTAGCATCTTCATCCTCAAAGTTTGAACTCTCACTATTGTCAAATTTTTCACCATCTAAATTCCATGTAGTGTATTGTTGAAAAACTCCATTCCTCAATAAATCATATCAGATATTACATCTTTCTTTGATATAAACATTTTGGCATCTATCTCAAGGCCATCTAATCTTGCCATTATCACGTAAGTTCAAGGCCTTGTATGCAAAGTCAAGAAAACTATCCACTTTTTTTTGGCAAGAAACTATCCACGTCATATAAATACTCACATGTTCTTCGATCTTTTATTTTCATCCAATTCTTGTTTGTTGCCATGTCCTATAACCATTATAACAATGCAATTTAATATATTTTTAGGCAATAATACAATAAATACTTGCAAAGTAACCACATAATCAAACTCGTATGCACAATCATTCATCGGATGGACATGAACCTAGAGATCGCAGAGGTGTCCCAAGATTATTACACATAGAACCTACTAGAAGAGTGTTGGGAATAACTAGCCTAGTTATTAACTAATCTAACTCTGATGTCAATTGTTGGGTTCAGAGTTCTTCAACTGTGGTCACAACAAAGTGCACCTATCAGAGCACTCAGTGTAGGAGACTTTCTTGCTACCGAAGCCCCAGGTCGGAGAGTCATGCTTCTTGACACCTCACATGCGAGAGTTTCCGGGAGTAGAGTTATCTCTATAGATTCCTTTGCTCTAATACTAATTAATGGGATGGACTTCAAAAATCCTTCCTAATTTAATTAAGTAAACGCAGCGGAAGGGTTTAAAATTCTTAATTTTAAACTAAGGTTGATTTCAAAATTCTTAATTTTAAATCTACAGATTTAAATTCTTGATTTAAATCTATATGCCTCTACTCTAATACATTCATAACAATAACATGAACTTAAACAGGCATTATAAGAAAAACTGTAAATAAATAGAAAAGCGAAAACTAAAAGACAAGGAAAGTAGAACATACCCGGAATTGCTCCAATATAAAAAATCAGAAAGATAATATTTCCAAGAAAGCTGAGAAACCGAGACCCAGCAGCCTTCTACGCAATAACCTCGAATCGCCTGGAGAGTGGGCTCCAAATAATATTAAACTTTGAAGAAAGAAAATTTTCTTAGGTCTCTAAAAGTCAATACCTTCAGAAACCTTTGATTTTTAATTCTTATATTTGATACCAAATTTTTGGAATAGGTATATCCATTTATAGTAGTGTACTGGAGCGAAAAAATAGCCAAAAATCGATGTGGGATTCGCTGGAATTAAAAATGAAATGCAGTGTTTCATAGCAAACCATAGCCAAAACGTCACGTTTAATTATAGCGTTGAACCGCCTATATCCATATGCCACATGGCGAGCCGTGATTGGATCCCACGCGTAGACATGGATCACCCAGGGATGTCCCACGTGTCGCACGCTGGTTCATCCGATTTGATGCACACGGATCGCGGCAGCGGGGGAAATTTTTTTTTTTTTTTTTTTGCTTTGTTTCAGACATATAAAAAAAATTTATTTTATTTTATAATTTTTAACTTTTATTCATCTCATGAATAATGTTTGGCAAAATTAAACTTATCCATCTCACAGATAAATATTCATCTCATGAATCCTTTAATATTTTTCTGATAGCAATCAATATAGAGGCTTGCGCAAGGACCTCAAGGACAATTTAAATCTAGCTCCAAATGGGTTAAATTAATCATCTCATAATATAATTTAATTACCATTTAATGAGACTTAATTCCACTAAATAATCTCACAGCACTTCAAACTTAAACCATTTATTCGATATTTCCCTAATAGACTGTATTAATGACAATAATCCTTCCACTGGATATCCATGACAAAGGATAAATATAACTACTACCATTATCCTTCTCACAGCTTCTCCATTAGTTACCGACTCGTCTTTTTACTGAATAATTCATTTATACTTTAACGTATTCACAGTATAAATTTCAAATGTCAAATACTTGGAATACTTTGGCCAAAGTTTTCAAACTATTCAAATACTTGCGAATCAACTAAGGGGACATCTGTACCTCATAAGAGATTGCAGATTCCATATTGAATACCTGATCCTTGTCATACTTCACGCCGCTACCATTGTACATGGAATTCAGTCCATATGTTTAGACCTTACTTATAGTACACCAAAGTAACTAACGCTCCATGCACAAGTCCAAAATACTCTCAGGATTTAGAGTCATCGTTCAAACATTACAACATGAATCAATCATCTCCGATAGTAGTCTAGAAACAAGCAATTCACATGGTCCAACTTAGTGTATCAATCTTATCAAACACGCCAACCTAATACTTTTAGATCACTATCCACATGAGCAAGACAAGTCATCTACAGTGTTAAGTCATAATCTTAACAAACAAGTAGCCCAAGCTCATCATCGACCGCGAGTTATTTAAATAACGTTCCATATCATTTGTTCCAAGTTTATCAGTGTCTTAATTTCATTATCCATTTAGAACAAACATGTAAAATATTATCTGATGATTCTGTCCATCTCATGGACGATACTTAAAAGAAAATCACGTGTAATATAAATAATCGCTTACTCAAATTTAACAAGGAAATGACTAGAACTTCAATTTTATTCTGTAATAAAATAATATTAACAAAATAAATCTGAATTTTAGAATACTATTCCTAACAAAGAGAAGGTCATGCCAAATACTAACTCCAATCCATAGTTCCAGCAAGACATCATTAAAAACAAAACAAAAAAACAAAAAAGCTAGAAATAGATCCAAATGTACTCTTAATTAGAACATCTAAACCTGAAGGATGGTTTTTTCCGAATAATAACTGCCTAAAATCATCGAACTTTCAAGTAAAAACCTAATCACACAGGCAATTGCAATCAACTTTAAAAACATGTTTCATAAGGCCCCAAAATCTAAAAAGAACATGTAACAACCCGAATCATAAACCCTAATCGATAATTGAAGTTAAAATGCTACTACTGCAATACACTGCTTATGTTGCTTCTATACGTTGTAAAAACAGCCTAATGCATCTGAAAAATCATGAAAAAAATTGAATAGAAAATTGCATCTTAAAAGGAGGAATAAACTAAACCTTAATGTAATTGAAGCTAATCAGAACTCTGCATTTCGCTTTGGAGCAGGAGAAATTACCTAAATGCTACAATTGTTATCATCCTTAGCGGGAGATGAAGCTGCGTCGAGGGCAAGTGAGAATGGGGAGTAGAGATGTAATCGAGTCGAACCGAGCTGAGTATCTCAGTTTTCGACTCGAACTCGATTAACTATTTGGGTACTCAAACTCGATCCGAGTGGTTAATTTTGCTTGGATTCGAACTCGATTAACTATTCGAGTACTCGTTTATTGTACATATGAACATTCAAAAAATTAGTTCATTTATAATATTATTCTATACACTCGAACATTATTTATACTCAATTTGGATACTTAATTATTGTCCACACTATATTTTGATATATACAACCTAAAATCATTGATATATTAATTAATAGCAAATATGACCTAAGTTTCAAAAAAAATACAATCAAACCAAATACAAATTCTGTCACTCTACCACAAATGTAACATGTCATTTTTTACAAAGAATTCAATCTTCCTTCTTTCATTCTACTATTAATGTCACAATCCATCCATTTCAAAAGAAAATAATACACAAGAACTACTTCATACGAGTCGAGTACTAGTTCAAGTATCGAGTTGAGTATTTAATCGAGCATCCAGTCGAGTATTTAATCGTGTATCGAGCCGAGTAGTTCACTACTTAACTCGTACTCATTATTAATCGAGTATCTTTTGATACTCAAACTTGAACTTAGATGAATTCGAGTTCCAGTCGAGTTTTATTCAAGCTACTCACCAGCTACTCGTGAGTGGCCTGGATTGTTTAAACCTCTAATTAGGGATGGCAATGGAACGGGACAGGTACGTGGGTTGCCTCCTCCATATCCGTACCCGCCACCTAAATCCTATACCTGTACCCGCCCCATTACTTGCAACGGGTATGAAGTGGATGCCTGTGCCCGCGGCGGTGGGTACAAACCCATACCCATACCCACGGATATCCATTATCTGCCCCGTACCCTCCCTAATATGTGTAGAAAATGATTTCTATACCCGCTCATATTACTTATTTAATACTATTTTTAAAACCTAATTATATATTTTTTTATAACATTCATAAATAATTTGGGTTATTGAATTTAAGCACACATTTTTAATTTAAAAGTTAACTATGTACAAAATGGGGCAAGTATGGTGTATATGAGGTGGAGCTGGGTGGGGCGGGTACACAACTATACCAGTATTCGGGCCATACCCGTAGCGGGTATGGGGCAGGTACACTCAACCTGTACGCACTACCTTCCCCACTTATATCCATATCCGCCCCAAATTGGGCGGGTATTCGCGGGTAGTAGATTTTACCCATCCCATTGCCATTTCTACCCCTAGTGGGGAGTGAAGGTGAGAGAATGAAGTTCGGGTGGGAAGAGTGAAAATGGAATTAGGGTGGAAAAAGTGAGCTTTTAATCAAAACTATTATTATAAGATTTTTCATTTAGGTATTTTTAAGATTTGAATATTTATAATTTTAGTAATATATTGTTTCAATATATATAATACAATAACTTGAGTTTTAAAAATTTTATCGCTTAAATACTCTAAGTTTAAGAATTTTATCACTGAGTTTAAAAGGATTTGAGTTTTAAAAATTTTATCACTTAGATATTCTTATATATTATTTTGCTAATATATTAATAAATTTTGTCCACATTCACTGAGTTTCTTCCATAATTCATTGGACTTTCGTTAAAACCATCGATATATTTCATCTATATGCTAATTATGTACTACATCAATATTTTATAATAAAATTGATCGAGTTTTATTAAAAATCATCAAGTTCTAACATAAGGTGTTTAAATTAAGTGATAAAATTTTAAATTATAGGATATCTCGTTATACATATTAAAATATTTGGATGATAAATAATCAAATCTTGTGACTTTACAAATAAATTTCCTTACAACATTTAATAATTCATCTGCTATATAAGATATTTGGCAATGCCCAGACAAAGTCGATGGCAAATATTAGGTCTTTGGAGACACTAACATAATGTCATTGTCAAATATCAGGTGTTTTCATTTGACAATACATTGTAGTTGCCAAAGATCAATATTTGGTAACAATAATTTTTGTCATTGTCAAACATTTATTTAAATTAAAGCATTTTTCAAATCTTCAAAATTGTTAATGGAGGAAAAAAAATTACTAAAAGATCTTAAATAATAATAAATAATATATTTTTGGCAACGATAATATATAGTATTGTTGCTAAAGAACATAATGATAGCCAACGTTGGATAAATGTCGATGGTAAATAACTATTTTTAGCAACAAAATATAAATGTCATTGCCAAAAATAGGGTCAACTTTACCAACAACAACAATGTCATTGCTAAAAACACATTTTTAGCACCATAGTGTTTTGTCGTTGCCAAAAACAAATTTTTCGTGACGACAGTCTTGTGTCATTGTGGAAAATATATTTTCGGCCATGCCATTTACTTGTCGTTGCCATATCTTGTCGCCAAAAATTTATTTTTTTATAAGCTCAAACCAAATATATTATCCTTTTAGCTGTTGTACCAGGCTCGAACTCGAGGCAACAAATTCGAGCTTGAGAGACGTATCTTGACTGTTTCAACAACCACCATTTCCATATTCTTTCTTTTCTTAACTAAGATTGGATTCTTTGGTCCTCCTTATATGCCCACTTTCTATACTGAGGCTGGATTTTCCACCCATTTTCCATAACTGATGGTTTTTTGAATAGCCAAACTCCTGTTTATAAATCCATGACCTTAGAGCTTTGATTCATATATATGTATATGTGTTTATATATATAAATATACATATACATATAGACTTATACATATATACATATACACATATATACATATACATATATACATATATACTTATACATACATACATACATACATATATATATATATATATATATATATATATATATATATATATATATATAATTCAAATACACAATAATACACTCCTTCCACTTCACTGTCATAATCTTTCTTCTCTCGATTATTGAGCAAGTTAAAACATGCTCTAGTTTATCTCTCTCGAGTACACTGCTGAGGAGAGCGTCGTGTTAACCCTAGGGGTCAGAGTATCCGGTGGTCCCATTGCATCTGTGAATGAGCAAAAATGACATAGGGTAGTGAAGTTCTCTATGGCGCAACAATTCATCGGTTGAATGTTTTTTGCTGTTCGTACCTTCTATAGTTTTTGGTGTTAATTTTGGTCATCCTTAAGATCATATTACTGTAACTCGAGTTCATTTCGTTTGTGTTAAAGTTATTTTTGGTTGTTCATGCACATTATTTTCCCATCAAACATTAAAAGAAGACAAACACTAGAGTATTGAATTAGAAAGACTATAATGTTACATTAATTAATGATCCATATTTATAATTCAATGAGTCTTTTTTTATTTTTGTGTTTTGTTGGGTATTGTGTTCGATATGATCTTATACTAAGTAATGCTATGTATTTACAGAAGGAGATTAAAATAGTGCGGAAAACTCATAATTTAAGGTAGGCTAATTTACTTAGAGGATTGCTAAAGTGATTTATATTCAATACAGGTTGGTTATTAATTTAATAATTTTATCAACACATGAATTTCACATGTAAAATATAAAAAATGCTAGCCAAAATTTTTGTCTTAAATGAATCCTAAGCATTATTTCAACAGATACTTGTGTGTATAAGAAGGTGACACGTAGCTCCTTTAGATATTTGAACATTGTTTCATTTTCTCATCCACCGTCACATAATAAAGGAAAATGATATGTGTCTCTCAACTTTTTTTACTAGCAAACTCCCAACATTAAAATGAGATGTTACATATATGGGTATTATTTATCTATATGTATAAAAATTTTAGTTAAAGGCTTATTTTTAATATATAAAAGTAAACAATAATATTAGTCTCAATAATGGTAGTAGAAATATAGCGCATTATAAACAATCGGGTCCAACAGTAATTTAATAGTGAAAGTGATTAATTTAGCAAAATGTAGAATACGAATTTTTAATTTCATTGTAAATATTGATTCTTTTCAATTGTCATAGGCCATTGCATTTTTCTTATTATTTTAATTTAGTCCTTACGTTTTTTAATGGTGTCAATTTATATAGTCCCTTTACAATTTATATTGTGTCAATTTAATTTAAGCTTTTTACATAATTTTTGAAGTCACAATCGCATTTGATGCAAGTAAACCTAATACAAATCCACTCATTGACTCAACCTAACATGATTAATGGTTGAACCATTAAAATTTCATTAACAACTTAACATACAAATTATGCTAAGCACCAAACTGACATAATATCAATTATATGGGGACTAAATTAATATAATTAAAAGGACATGGACCAAATTGATACAATAATCTAAGTACATGGACCTTTGCTGTGAATAACTTTTTATTTTTTAAATAAAAAAATGTGGATTCGCACCATAATAGTTTATTATACGGATAACATAAAAGACTAATTATTTCCTGTATTATTAAAATTTTAAATAAATACCTTTTTAAATAAAAAAAAGTACACATATATGTTCAAAATATGTGTTATAAGTGAATTTAACTAACATAGCTCTCAAGACCATAAGTCGATCACCAGCCCGTTTGGTGATATATGTTCATGCCCCTCCTTGGGGGTGATTTTTCAAAATATTTTGCATTTTATTTTGGAAGGATGATAAAAAATACAAAATTAGGTCTATATAATTTTTTTGCACTATACTTGGAAAGTTAAAAGGAAAGGTATTCTAATTTTTTAATAAATTATTTTGGCTCCGCACTAGGAACGAGTTAATTCTTTTAGCATTCGTGGTGGGTTTTGAAACCTACTTCCCACCTTTGCAAGTTGGAAATAAATTATGAGCACATTTTAATATATAAAAATAATTAACAAAACATCAAACTATCTTTATATGAATTCTTTTAGCATCATATTTGCAAAAAAAAAAAAAAAAAAAAAAAGATATTATGTTAGCCAAAATAAAATTTTTCAATGTTACATTAGACATCAACTAATATTTTTAACACTATATGGTGGTGTACAAATCAAAGGAGGTTCCTTCCCAAAACTAATTGACAATGGGTGGAGTAACTTCTTATGTATAAAAATTTGTCTTTCTTATGTCTCCCCACCAATGTGGGGATTCAACTTTTTAGCCCAATATTTTATGCGTGTATCAAACTCCCATGCTCCCACAACTATCATCTCAACGGCTTCACTCTAAGTAAATAGACCTTTTCTCCTATAGACGGCTCCATTTTACTCAAGGCAGCTCTTTCTGAAACTAGGCCTCATTACAGGTGGCATGTCTAGCACGATCAATGAGTGCGGCCCATCCCATAGCAGATCGAGCAGGACTCAAAAGCAGGGTTCATCCCATACCAAACCGAACTAATTAGAAAAGATCCAAGGATCGATGGCTCTAATACCATTAATACGTACCAAATGAGGTTTAGACAGTCGTTTTCTTCTTTTTCTGCATATTCATCGCAAAACCAATTGGCAATTGCTGAAATAGCTCCTTAGATATATAAATTGGTATTTCTTACGCCTCCCCGTCAATGTGGTATTCAACTTTTTAGCGCAATATTTTTGACTGCATAACCCATATATGCTTATATGCTTTAGATGATTATAACTTCCATGCGATGGATATGTACTTTGTTTAAGTATTCTAGTTGTTAATTGTTATGGTAACACTATGTTTTATGTTTCCATAAATTGCGCAACTTGGTGACAAATGAATGGGGGGGACTGGGGAAGGAATTATTGTCATACAAATAAGGACAGGAGAGAGCAACTTGGCAAGTTCAAGAGCATATTTGGTAGAATAGTAGGGTGAGCCTGAGCACACTAGCGTTTTAATTGAAGGGAGGAGTCCCTACAAGCTTACGGAGTTAGTGAGTAGGAGGGTGGCCCTCTGATCAGGTATGAACTTAGGGCTTCTGATGGGTGCTGTTGTGAGGGACCTAATTGCTAGGTTCAACCACCATGGCCCCCCGTTACGATTGTGGTTTCGGTCACGACCACCATTACTTTAGTGTGATCCTTTATTACTTTGACTAGTAGCAACAATTCGTATGAGTTTGATCGACGGTGGGGTGCCCACCTTAGCGATTTAGAGTAACCTCCCATTTAAAAGTGCAGTTTTTAACCCACTGAAATAATGAAGGAGAGAGGACTGTCGAACAAAAGCGGAAAAAGGAAGCATACTTTTGGGGAAGACCGAATAATGGAAAATGAATAAGTTCTCGGTTAGAGATTAGAGAGTGAATGGCAGCTAGGTCATCAACAATTGATTTTAGTTCTGATAAATAGTTTTCCATTGCTTTTCTATCTTTACGATGAGAGGTAAGCTGGGTTTGGAGATCGAACTCTTTGGCCAGTGAATGACTCTAGAAACACTTGGGAAAGGCACCCTACATGGCTTTTGAGATAGAGTAGCGGACAACGTCGTTTATGAGGGAGCGTGAGAGGTTAGCAACAATACAAGATCTGAAGCTTTTATCTGTACCTACCCAATGTTGTGTTCTCCAGGTTAGGAAGGATCAATCCATTTATGTTGGTTATTTAGGCAGGGGCACAAGGGTTGGTCCCACTGATGTACCTAAAAAGTTGGTGGGCAATTTAGAAGATGTGAAATCCACGCTTGGCCTAGTAATAAATAGTGTTTTCCCGTTTTATTGTGACTACATTAAAAAATCTTGAATGTGGAAGAAGAAAAGGGGAGGGAACTTGGGAAGCATAATTAAATTAAGAGATGTTCAAGAAATTAGGGTTCACCAATCCCACGGTTGCCAAGGAGTAGGGTGGAGTCGAGCTGCAGCAGACCCAAGCAAGAGGGAGGAAGGGATGCCTAAGACAAAGGCTGCACAGTGGGCAATGGTGTACCGGAGATGTTGACATCAATATCCACCGTCCGATCAAGGGTGGCGCCTGGGGTAGAGAGATTGATATGGGACATCTAGGCCACCATTGAGGTGGTTGTGGCAGGTTGGCACCCCAGTGGAGTGCTGGCATGAGGAGAGCCAGTCTCCGCTACGCATGATACTGTAGCAGACCGGGGGGGGGGGGGAGGGGTTAGTGGCTTTAGTTTAGTTGGATCGATTATGGTTTGCTGTCATTCTTATTGTAAAATATAAAAATTAATCAAAGAACTTTTCAATTTTGATAGTGGATGAAGATAATAGAAGAAAAAGTTTTCAAAAGAGTTTCAAAATAGCCATAAAACGTGACAAGAAGGAAAAGTATACATTGAATTAAAAATGAACATGTTACAATAATGTGTTTATGTAAAGAGATTAGACTAACCTATTTACAAAAGTTACCCTTGTGATTAAGATGACCTAGGCTGGATAAGATTGTAAAAGCACTCTAAACCCTAGATCTAGGTCTCCTCTAATACCACAAACGAGTCCAAGTCATAGTCAATGCTAACAGTGTTAGATTATGACACCTATTTCATTTATGACAAAATTTAGACTTGTTATGGGTACTAATTAATATATGTTGAACTATCAAATTAAGGCAAAACTAAATGTATTGAATAGAATCCATGTGAAATATTAAACTTGCCGATTTGTTTAAAAAAATATCACAATTAAATTCATGAAATTTAAAACTAAAATATTAAAATTGTATGAAAATTACAATACATGCATAATATGCTTGGATGCAAAAAAAATGATAAAAAAAACCAAATTAGGCATTTATAAATTTTTTTGACACTATATTTGATAAGTTTTAAAAAAAAGGTATTTTACTAATATTAATAAATTATTTTGGCACCAAATTCGAAGGAAACTATTTTTTTACCACCTTATAGTGGAGAGTGAACTCCACTTGCCAATGTGGGGAAGAATGAACCTAATTTTAGTATGAAAAAACAATTAATAAACATCAAACTAACTATATAAATTTTTTTGGCATTATACTTATAAATGTAAAAGAAAAAAAGTATTATACTAAAAAAAAATTTCAGCTCTAAACTAGACATAAACTAATTTTTTAAGCACTGTATTGTATCTAATATTTGCTTATACGCTTGTATCATCTGTTTTAATTTAATATATTTTCGCTCAAAAATACAAATGTGGAACGTGATTTTGACAATATATAAGTATAGCAAATCACTTTTCTTAATATTATTTCGTGCTTATCAAAATAGTCTTGGAGATACAATAATAACCAAAACAAAAAGAGAGGATGAGTGTAAAGAGGATTAATTTCTGAAGCGAAGATTAAAGAATGATATAATTTTGACAAGTAATTTTTCAAGTGCCTTAAAACACATTTGGTATGGTCTTTATATAGATTAGTAGGTGTCCTTTGGAAATAGATACAACCCTTCAAAAGAAGCCAAAAATCCCTTTCCAATCATCATAAAAAACCACATCGCCTTGTGTGTTGACACACAGCCCCAGTTTTTGTAACTGTAGTTTCTGTAATATTGTGTGTCAGCACACAACATCTAGAGAGCATTTTTCTAATAAATGTGTAGACATACACCATGTTTAAGCCAAAACACATCAAATACACAATCGAGACACTTCATGTTGAAAATACATCAACAAAACATACTTATATATTATCAAAATTATGTTCAACATTAGTATTTTTGAGCGAAGAACATTGAATTATGATAGAGGATACAAGTATACGAGCAAGTATTAGATATTATGCAGTGCTTAAAAAAATTAGTTTATATCTAGTTTAATGTCGAAAATATTTTTTTTAGTTAGTACAATATTTTTTTTCTTGTACTTTTGTAAGTATAGTGTTAAAAAAGTTCATATAGAGATAATTTAGTATTTTATTAATTGTGTTTTATATTAAAATTAGGTTCATTCTTTCCCACTTACAAGGCGACAAGTAAAGTTCACTCTTCACCACACTATGCTAAAAAATTCGTTCTTTTTTCTAGTTTGGTACCAAAAAAATTCGGTAGTACTAGTTTTAATCCCTTTTAAGATTAATTTACCAAAGCAGCACGTTTTACAAAAAAATTTACCAAAATCATATAGTCGAAAAAATATTTACGAAAATGGCACACTTTACTGTAACTTGATCAGCAAACGCCATATCAAACGGCGTCTGTTCGGAAAAAAATTTCTGCCCTTTAAAACGCCGTTTTAGAAGGCATACGGACGCCTTCTGAAATGGTGTCCGAAAGGCAACGGCGTTTGAACCTAATTTCATCCCATCAGCCCTTTTATTTACAATTAAACAACCAGCCGTTTCTAACGGCGTCCGTACGCCTTCTGAAATGGCCTCCGAAAGGCAACGGCTTTTGAACCTAATTTCATCCCGTCAGCCCTTTTCTTTACAATCAAACAACCAGCACCATTTCTATTCTTCACCACACTCCTATTCCCCTCCATCACAAACCCTAGAAATTCCCAAATAACATCGAAACCCAAATCAAATCCATCGCCAAATCAAAATTTCCCTCACAAAATCAACAATTCCAGTACCAAAATCAGTGACCCCGGTCTAAATTCACAAGCTGGTAGCACAAGATTTGAACTTTATCCAACCAAAACCCTAGAATCTCACGAATTGCAGAATCTGGATGACCAGTAAAGAAATTAAAGAAATTTCAGAGACTCATACCTCGACCCAAGAACCCCTGATGTAAGAACAGAGTAGCGGAAACGGGGACACAAATTTCGCTGCAAAGCGATCGGAAGAGGAAAAGAGGAGATAGAAAATTAGGTTACGTAAGGAGAGTTGTGAGATTGATTGATAGATGCATGAAAATTGAAGATGAATTAGGGATGAAATTAGAGAGAGATACTGTTGGCGAGGTGAGAACAGTTTGCTGAATTAGGGATGAAATTAGGTTCAAACGCCGCCTTTCGGACGTCGTTTCAGACGGCAGAAATTTTTTTCCCGAACAGACGTCGTTTAAAATGGCGTTTGCTGATCAAGCTACAGTAAAGAGTTCTATTTTTATAAATATTTTTTCAACTATACTATTTTAGTAATTTTTTTTGTAAAATGTACTACTTTGGTAAATTAATCATACTTTTACCACTGACCATAATTTGGGAATTGTCACATCAAAATACTTATTAAATGGTCAAATTTAACTTTTTTTTTTTTTTTTGAACGGAAATGGTCAAATTTAACTTAATCATTTGTAACTTTGTATTTTTTATAAAATCACCACTTGTAATATAAATTTTTGTAATCAATCATCTTTGTCTGCACCATTGATAATCTGTTAAAAATCATGTGTGATGCACATAAGTTTTGTGCATGGATAACAGCAAAAGATTTCAAAACTTTAATAAAATTTAAAAGTCTACATGCGAGAAAAATAATATAAAATTCATTAAAATTTTAAAATAAAATGTAAAAAAATGCATAAGAATATGGGCTTAAATCACTTTCAGAAATTCAACGTCATTTATTATATGTATTCACATGTATAATAATTCATACAAACGACACATAATTTTTCTAACATAATACTAACTACATTATTGGAAGGTGATTATTTAAAAAAACCATACTCCAACATGTGTTTTTAAAAAAGAATCATCCACTTTTAAACATAGTTTTATGTAAAAGAACCAAGTACATACCGAGGCAGATCTACGTTAAATTCTTTATCGTGATAAGATATAATGATGAGTTAAGCTAACCTAAAATCATACCTCAAACTATCTTTGATTGATTGACAACCTTTACTTAGTTTTTAATTATATTAATTTCGTTAATTGTTCAACTGTTTTAACCAAAAATAATTTTTAACTACTTATACTGATTCTCTATGGATATGAAACATGTATACCAGCCATAGCTACGACTTGTTTATAAACTTGTGAATACATGCTCTTCACAAATTGTTAATATTAGAATAAAGAAAAATGACTCAAGTTTGCTGAAAAAATTATTATCATTTTTATTTGAATAAATAGAATCAATCTTGTTGAAAAATAACAACGTGAACAGTAAATATGCAGTAAAAAAGAACTATAAAATGTTGCAAAAATACAGCGTAAAATACTACTGAAAATACTATTAAAATACTGCTGAAAATATAGATAAAATGCAGAAAAAATATCCAGAAAATACTACTCAAAATTACAGTCAAAACACTAGTTACTGCAGTAAAATATAGTAATAAAATACAATGAAAATCAATAAAAATCACAGAAAATGTTTTGTAGCGAGACAGTGATAAAACACAGTGAAGTAATCTGTCAAATTCAGTGAGAACTCGCAAAAATAGGTGCAGTAAAACGGAGCGGAATTCACGTAAAATACCTAAACACAACAATCAAATTATACCGTAAAGAGGGATAGGTTATTATAGCACCAAAGATATCGTGCCATGGGAAATGCCACTGTCCTAAAAGACGATTCGCCTCTGCTCCGGTGCAAACAGTGGTGTCGGCAGCCGTCCTCCAGGATTAACACGATCCAACTATTAACGTGCACTCGTTAAACGCCGGGTAGGAGAGCCCAAGAACTTTGCCCAAGTTTGTTGAGAGGAAAACGGACTGAAGAGGAAAAGAGAGGAAGAATATATTATTGCTTGGCGATAATGTATCAAGTGAAGCTTCAATTTATACTAATTTCGTGATATAAACCAGTGAATAGAGTTGTTTAATACTGAAGTAATGGCTGCAACGTTTTGGCAGCAATGTTCTAAATGGTTCCTATTGTCATAAAAGCTTAATTTTAATTACTAATAGCTATATTATCATAAATCCCAGCTTTAAGTGTACTCCAACAGACAGTTTTTTGAACATTTTCAGTAAAATAAATGTACCCGGTGAGAAAAAGCTCACCCACACCCTCGCCTGAGCACAGCACGGTGGGCAAGTGGCGCGAGCGCATTTGGTCCCCACCATTCCTTTACCCATGGCTTAATTCAAATGGGTTGAGAAAATATACCCTTATAAACCCAACCAATCCTCCTTAATTTGTCTATGTGGGATAGAGGACCTTTTATTATTGCATTCTTAATGTGGGATGTAACTTTCCCACAATATTTAAGTTTGGCTTGTATTATTTTTCCAACAATCCCTCACAAAGGATACAAGCGAGAGAGAAAGATAGGAATAGACTGGGCAAAGGGAGTTCAGTTTTTAGCGCCGATGTCTTACGACTTGAATCGTCACCTAGTGTAACCCAAGTTTAGGACCAACATCTTGCAAGGTGACTTTCATCTTTAACCTCACAAGGGGTTGTATTGTCTTCCACTTGGACACATAGCAAACTCCAAATCTTGGCAACTCCTGCAGTTTCGCGCATTTTAACGGCCATGCGCTCATCCTGGATATTCATAGACGCTCTAGAAGGCAAGTCTTAAATCCTCCATAGGGAGCGGCCAGACTCCCACACCTATATAGGTAGATCCCATCAAGTGTGTGTTACCGCACACCACCAAACATATGGATATGGGTCCATTAAGAGCTAAAACTCAACCTCACCTCTTAGTAACATACAGACAATGTCCATCAAGTGCAAGTCTAGCTTACACCACCAAGCATATGGGAGGGGCAATATAAAACACAGTGCATTTCTCGAATGAAACTATGACTTTTAACATTGAACTTGTTTAGACCAGGTTGGATACATCATAATTTATTCATGTATAGACTTTAATCCCATCCCCCTTGATGTTTTTACAATCAGTTTACGATAAAGGCCTTTTGTCAACAGATCCGTAAGATTCTTTTCAAACTTTACATAGCCCAGTGATATCACTCCACTTTCTAGTAGATCTTTCACGATCTTATGCTTGATACAAATGTGTCTCCTCTTGCCATTATAAACCTTGTTGTTAGCCACAACAATTGCAGCTTGACTGTTACAGTGAAGTGACACTGACGGAGCTGGAAGCCCCCACAATGGTACGTCGTCCAATAGACTTCTTAGCTACTCGGCTTCATGACCTGCCAACTCAAGAGCAATAAACTCAGATTCCATAGTAGACGTAGTAGTACAAGATTGCTTAGAGGATTTCCAAGATACAGCACCTCCAGCTAGTGTGAATACATACCCACTAGTGGAGTTAATTTCGTCATTATCAGACACACAATTGGCGTCACAATATCCCTCTAAAACAGCGGGAAACTTTCCGAAGTGAAGTCCCCAATCCACAGTTCTTTTCAAATATTTAAGCAATCTTTTTAACGCGTTCCAATGCTCTTGATTAGGATTATGTGTGTATCTACTGAGTCTACTTACAGCATATGCAATGTCAGGTCTAGTATAGTTCATCAAAAACATAACACTACCAATTATTTTGGCATACTCAGATTGGCACATAGCAACACCTTTATGTTTAGTTAGATGTACACTGGGATCATAAGGTGTTCTTACAGGATCAGTATTAACCACGTTAAACTTTCTAAGTATCTTCTCAACATAATGAGATTGGTTTAGGCTTATGCCTTGAGGAGTTCTCACAATTTTAACTCCTAGAATCACGTCTGCCTCACCATATCTTTCATATCAAATTTAGAGCATAGAAAGTTTTTGGTTTCACTAACAACATTCAAATTCGTGCCAAATATCATCATATCATCAACATATCGACAAACTGTTACACATCCATTTGAATTAGATTTAGAATACACATAAGAATCACCGTTGTTTACAAGGAAATTATTAGCTACTAGCGTGCTGTTGAATTTCTCATGCCACTGTTTCGGTGCCTGATTAAGACCGTATAGAGATTTTACAAGTTTACAAACTTTATTTTTGTTACCAGGAACAATAAAACCCTCAGGTTGCTCCATGTAAATCTCTTCGTCTAGGTGACCATTATGAAATGCTGTTTTAATGTCCATTTGATACACTACTAAATCATGAATAGATGCAAGGATGATCAAGGTTCTAATTGTGGCTATTTTAGTGACAGGCGAATAAGTATCGAAATAGTCTAACCCCTTTTTCTAGGTGTAACCCTTAGCCACTAACCTTGCCTTAAACTTGTCTATTGTCCCATCAGCCTTCATTATCTTTCTAAAGACCCACTTACAACCGTTAGGAAGGTTTACCAATTCCCATGTGTGATCACTTAGAACTTATTCTAGTTCGCTATTAATAGCTTCTTCCCAAAAGGTAGAATCAACTGATCTTATAGTCTCATCATAGGTTTTAGGGTCTTCCTCTAACATATAGACACTTGCAATTTCTTCATTTATGAAGTTATGTTATGATAGGAAAGTGGTAAAAAAATCAGGTCCAAAGTTGGTTTCTTTCCTAGCTCTTTTACTCCTTTGAATTTTATGAGTGTCTATATCATTAGTATTATCATGATTAGCAGTTACATTATGAGAAGGCAAACTAGTAGGTTGTGCATCATTAGATTTCAAGAAAAATATATGTTCAAAGAATTCAGCATCTCTAGATTCCATAATGCTACCACATATATATGAACCATTAGATCCCTTAACCAAAGAGCGATAAGCAGCACTTTGATAAGCATACCCGATAAAAATAGAATTAACAGTCTTAGGTTCAATTTTACTTCATTTAAATTCAGGTAATCCGACCTTGGCTAGACACCACCACACTTTTAAGTATTTTAGATTAGGCGCATAACCTTTTCCACATTTCGTATTGGGTTTTATCTCGTTTTTTATAAGGAACTTTATTCAGTACATGACAAGCAGATAATATCGCCTCCGCCCCACATGTTATCAGGTAGTCCAAAACTAATAAGCATAGCATTTATCATACTCTTTAAAGTTCTATTTTTCCTTTCTGCGACACCATTAGATTGTGGACAGCAGGGAGGGCTTCGCTCATATATTATTCCATTTTCCTCACAAATGTTTTCTAGAGAAGTGGGATCATATTCTTCTCCTCTATCGGACCTGACTCTTTTTATTTTCCTTCTTGGTTGATTTTCTACTTCAACTTTGTATTTTAAAAACCTTTCTTCTGCTTCATCTTTAGTACTTAAGAGATATACCATTGAGTATCTAGAGTGATCATTTGCAAAGGTCATGTAGTATCTTTTTCTATCTCTACTCATTTGGCTTTTAAAGTCTCCTAAGTCACTGTGAACTAGCTCAAGAAGATCTGACTGTCTTTTAATTGATCTAAGAGGCTTTTTAGCATATTTAGCTTCTACACATACTTCACACTTATTAAAGTTGATATCACTGAAGCTAGGGATCATGTTCATTTTCTTAAGTCGTTTAATTGATTCAACACTTATATGTCCTAAGCGAGCATGCCATAAATCAAGAGATTCAACAATATAAGCAGAAGAGGTACTAGCATTGTTATTCATGCAAATATCGTCAAGGACAAAAAGACCACCATTACAAAATCCTTTACCCACAAATTCCCCATTCCTAGTTAGGACTAACTTGTCAGAGTCAAAGGACAATTTTAAACCAGCTTTAATTAAAAGACTACCCGAGATCAGGTTCCTATGCATATCAGACACCTGCAGCACATTTGTTAAAGTAAGAAACTTTCCAGAGGTGAGTTTTAAAGAAATCTTCCCTTTTCCGAAAATTGGTACAGCTGCAGAATTGCCCATATAGACCACCTCTCCATCGGTCATTTTCTGGTATTCCTGGAACATGTTTTGGTTCATGCAAATGTGCCTGGTAGCCCGGTGTCCACAATCCACTCAGTCATATTGTTTACCGGGTTCACTTCTAAAACAACCGCTATAACGTTCTCTGTCTCTACGAGGTGGGCTTTGTGCTTTGGGTCCCTAGGCTGGTTCTTTTTACTCCTCCAATCTTTAGCCATGTGTCCACGTTTTCCACAGTGATAGCAATCTCCGAGGAATCTGTTGTTCGGCTTTTAAATCTTCCCACCAGGTTTGTAATTTGAATGATACTTCTTCCCTTTATTCTTGAACCTGTCAGATGCACTCGGCCTAGCTTCGACAATATTAGCTTTAGATTGGTCAGAGTATGAGTCCCTCCTGTCCTTAAGCCTATTTTCTTCTTCAATTTTTAAGTAGTTCACTAACTCTTTTAATGTTAAATCCTTCTTTTTATGCATAAGTAGGTTTCTATAATCCTTTCAAGAAGGTGAAAGTTTTTCAATTGTTATTTCGCAAATTTTAAGGCTTTCTGACAAAAGAGTAGTTACTATATTTTCATATTCATGGACTTGATCAATAATCGGTTTATTGTCCATGAATTTGAAATCTAACCACTTACTAATAGCATATTTTCTAGTCCCTACATCATTGCCCCCATTTTTTTTTTGGTAGGGAATCCCAAATTTCTTTTGATGAGTTTGACTTTACATAAATGTCAAAGAGCCCATCACTCATATAATGCAACAAATTTTCCCTCCAAGTTCGGTTGTCTGTGGTGAATTTTTCTTCATAAGCTTTTTTTCTCATTTTCATCTTTAGGTGCCATCTTCTCATAAAGTATGTAATCGATGCACAGTTGTTGTTGGAAAAATAAAATTTTTTGGAACCACCTCTTGTAATTCTTCCCCTCAAGGGGCTCAACCTTAGACATGTCGGGAAGAGGTAATTTGGTTTTCATGTTTAAATATAGCTATCTAAATAAATCATCTTTTAGATTGTTGAAAAATAACAACTTGAACAGTAAAGATACAGCAAAAAAGAACTACAAAATACTGTGAAAATACAGCGTAAAATACTACAAAAAATACTGTTAAAATACTGTTGAAAAATATAGATAAAATGCAGAAAAAATACCCAGAAAATACCGCTCAAAATTACAGTCAAAACACTAGTTACAGCAGTAAAAAACAATTAAAATCAATAAAAATCACAGAAAATGTTTTGCAGCGAGACAGTGATAAAACACATTGAAGTAATCTGTCAAATTCAGTGAGAACTCGCAGAAACAGGTACAGTAAAATGCAACACAGAATTCACCTAAAATACCTAAACACAACAATCAAATTATACTGTAAAGAGGGATAGGTTATTATAGTACCAAAGATAACGTACCGTGGGAAATACCACTGTCCGAAAAGACAATTTCGCCGCTGCTCCGGTGCAGATAGTGGTGTCGGCGACCATCCTCCGGGATTAACACGATCCGACTATTAACGTGCACTCGTTAAACACAGGGTAGGAGAGCCCAAGAATTTTGCCCAAGTTTGTTGAGAGGAAAACGGACTGAAGAGGAAAAGAGAGGAAGAATATATTATTGCTTGGTGATAATGTATCAAATGAAGCTTCAATTTATACTAATTTCCTGAAGTTAAACTAGTGAATATAGTTGTTTAATACTGAAGTAATGGCTACAACATTTTGGTAGCAACGTTCAAAATGGTTCCTATTGTCATAAAAGCTTAATTTTAATTACTAACAACTAAATTATCATAAATCCCAGCTTTAAGTGTACTCCGACAGACAGTTTTTTGAACATTTTCCGTAAAATAAATGTACCCCTTGAGAAAAAGCTCACCCACACCCTCGCCCGAGCATGACACCGTAGGTAGGCGGCGCGAGCGCGTTTGGTCCCCACCATTCCTTTACCCATGGCTTAATTCAAATGGGTTGAGAAAGTATACCCTTATAAACCCAACCAATCCTCCTTAATTTGTCTATGTGGGATAGAGGACCTTTTATTATTGCATTCTTAATGTGGGATGTAACTTTCCCATAATATTTAAGTTTGGCTTGTATTATTTTTCCAACAAATCTTACAAGCTTACTTATATGCAAGAACAAAACCTTACAAGAATTACAAGAAGTCGTCCCAAAAATAAAGCTAAATAATTTCCTACCCTTATTGCCAAGATTTGGCCTGATTCAAGGAGGAAATCAAGGGAAATTAATATATTACAAAGATTCCTAGAATATTCTATGTTTGGACAAAATTACATAAATACATTTACTAAAAATACCAAAAGAATATTCAATACTCTCCCTCAAGTTGGAGCATAGAGATTAACAATGCCCAATTTGCATAGAAGCCCCCAGGCTTTTGTGAAGACATCCGCCATCTGACTGGTTGAACGAACAAATGAAGTAAAAATTTCTTTGGCCAAGAGCTTCTCACGGACAAAGTGGCAATCTAACTCAATATGCTTTGTCCTTTCGTGAAAGACAAGATTTGATGCAATGTGTAGGGTTACTTGGTTACCACAAAATAAAATAGCATGATTGTTAATAGGAAAAAGAAGATCAACAAGTAAGCGTCCCAACCATACAATCTCACTTGTTGTTGTAGCCATCAATAGATATTCGGTTTTCGCGGAAGAGCGTGACACCACATTTTGCTTCTTTGAGTGCCATGAAATAGGTGAACGTCTGGTTGTAGGACAATCAGCCCAATCTACATATTGTAGTTGAAGATCACTATCAAAAGGCAAGAACACACCCTGCCCTGGTGTGCCCTTGAGATAGCATAGAACTCTAACCACCACTTCAAGATGAGGACGACAAGGATAATGCATGAATTGACTCAAAAACTCGAACAGCGTAACAAATGTCAGGACGAGTGATAGTTAAGTACAAATGTCACCACACTAGTCATTTGTAACAACCCGCATTATCCACGGGCGGCCCAACCCGGTCTACCAAACCATGATTTTGAACAATCGGTGTGGTAGCCATTTTAGCCCCTAAAAGACCGGCCTCACTAAGGATATCTAACACATATTTTCTTTGTTTCAGCATGATTCCCAAAGGTGAGTGAGCAACTTCCATTCCTGAGAAATATTTAGCCTTCCTTAGATCCTTAATCTCAAAAGATCTATCTAACATAGTTTTTTCTTCGGTAATATGGTTTTCGTTGCTTCCGGTGATTATGACATCATCAACATATATCAAAATTTCAGCGTATGTGGTACCATGAAAGTTAAGAGAGGATAGTTGGACTTGGACTGACGAAAACCAAGATTAAGGTGTGGCTACATTTTTTATTCCAATTTCGGGATGCCTGTTTAAGTCCATATAAGGACATTCTAAGATGACAAACTATACCCTTATGCTAGCACTCAAAACCTTGGGGCAACTTAGATCCCCATGAAGAAATGCATTATTAACGTTAAGTTGATGAATGACCCAATTCCAGCAGCAACTGCTTGAACACATCGAACTGTAACCAACTTAGCAACAGGAGCAAATGTGTCATGATAGTCAATGCCTTCTACTTGTGTGAAGCCTTTAGCTACCAACCGAGCCTTGTACCGCTTTATAGTCCCATCGGATTTATGCTTCAACCTATACAACCATTTTGAGTCAATGACCTGCTTTCTCGGAGGAAATTGTTCCAACGTCCATGTTTTATTTCATTCTAAAGCCTGTATCTCTTGTTCCATAGCATCTGTCCAATGCTTGGACTATATGGCCTATTGAGAAATTTTCGGCTCATCGTAAGATGTGATGGCATTCAAAATTGTTGCGTGAGAATTAGAAAAATGTATGTTAGAGACAAAATTAAAAGTAGGATACGCTTTACCTGAGTTAGTTGATGAAGTGGGAGGTAGACTATGGGCTATAGACGAAGGCAAATCACAAACAAAGTTTTGATATTTTGCATGAATGGAGCGATCACGACCATTTCTTCGAGTAACAATCTCTGAATAAGTCGAGGGGTCCCCAAGGCTGACCACCAACAGGTTGCTGGTCACCCGGCACACTGCCGGTTGACTGTTTCGGTTCAGCTGACAATGCGTTGGTTGAACCGGCCATGTCCCGGTTCAGTTTAACTTAAACCGGCTGGTTACTTTTGAGAAATCCACATCAGTTAGCAGAATGTGTACAAAGAGATTATCATCATGTGGCAAGTGAGAATTATTGGTTTTAAGTCCAATAAATGAATTTCATAGAAATGAACATACCTTGAAATGACAATTTTATTTTCCTCAACACTATAAATTATGTATCTTTTTTGTCCATAATGATACCCAACAAATACACCCAACACATCCCTATTCCCAAATTTGTCTTTATTTTGAATGTGATAATAATATAGAAAACCAAACACCCTCAAGTGATCATAAGAAGGAATTTTTCCTAGGACAATCTTGTAAGGACTTTTATTGCCAAGTAACACATAAGGCATCAAATTAAAGAGATGTGTGGCTGTTAAAATGCACTCACCCCAAAATTGCTTTAGTAGCCCGGCTTGGAAACGGAAAGCAGGACCAACCTCCAAAAGAGGCCTATGTTTTTGCTCAACAACCCCATTTTGTTGAGGTGTTCCGGTCAACAATGTCTGAAACTAAATCTAGTGCTTGGCATAGAATTCCAACAACGGTCTACACTTGAATTCCTGCCCATTGTCATTGTGTACTTGTTTCACCTGGCATCTAAGCTGAGTACTAATCATATGATAGAATTCCATAAGAATTTTGTGAGCATGGGATTTTTCCCACATTAGATGCACCCAAGTACAATGGCTAAAATCATCGACAATGTTAAGGAAATAACAAGCGCCCGTCAACAACATTGTATGATAAAGGCCCCAGATGTCACAATGAATTAATTCAAAACCTGCTTTAGTTTTTGAGATAGACAAGGGAAAGGCTAAACATGCTCGTCTAGCACGATGACACGGATCACAAACAAAATCAGTCTTTGATACATGCAAATGGGGGAAAATAGACAATATGGAAAACGGAATATGGCCTAGTCGACGATGCCATAAAACTGCTTGCTTGTTGTTGTTGGTGGTAAAAACCTTGGGACCCTTTGATAATTCTCCAAAATGTATGGCCCATCTCTCCTCCTACCCGCTCTAGTCAGCTTGCTCGATTGTAGTTCCTGTATGTAACAAAAATTAGAGTGAAAAGTCAACATACATTTTTCATCGCAAGTGAATTTACTCATAGACAACAAGTTATAATGAAAACTAGGCACATAAAGCACATCCCTTAAAACCAGGTTCTCAAAAATGCGCACTTTCCCAACATGCGTGCAACTAAAACAACCCTATTGGGCAGCTTAACGGGCCCAGCCGACCCATTTTGCACAACGTCAAACATATGTGACAAACTTGACACCATATGATCCATGGCACCGGTATCAAAAATCTAACTACATGAAGAAATTGAAGCCTGTCCTATTAAATTTTCACTAGGAGAGGCTGAAGCAAGCCCAAGTAGTGCCAAAAGCTATTGGTATTGACATGAAGAGAGGCCGGTCACCGGACTGCCACCCGATGACTATTCTATTAGATGAGTTATGGCTGCCACAGCCACGCTCTTGCTTCTCGATCCACCTAGTACAGTCAAGATGTTTTGAACAAAAATCAAACTCGATTGGTCTGAGGGGTAAAGATAAAATGGTGAATTAACATCAACTACTCCCCATGTCGTAGAGTGGCTATGATTGTTTGACTATCGCTATTGTTGTTATCCGCCATTATCTAAGTGATTAAAACAAAAGCAAACCAAACAACAAGAGAGGAAAAAAAAAAAGGCCTACAAAGAGACAACACAAAGTGACTGCTAAAAGCTGCAGCCGCACTGTTTCACTGGTAGCAATGAATCATGATCAACACAAAACCACAAACCACTTTGATACCATGTTAACATTAGCGTCTTTCAAATTCATTAACCATTGATGGATGCCCACTCCTAGAGAATGACGCAGTGCCTTATCTCTACTTAGTAGAAGGTGCCAACACAGCTTGGCAAATCTACAGTGATCAAATAAATGATCTTGAGTTTCAATAGCATCTTGACAACGAGGGCAAGAGGCTAAAATTCTCACACCACGGGACTCCAGGACTGCCCAGATAGGAAGCAAGTTATGACAAAGTTACTAGAGAAACATTTTAATTACAGGGGAAACATCCAAACTCCAAATTCATCAAAAAGGCCAATTGTTCCTTCCTTCCATTTGATATCCTGAGCTAACCAACAAGTAGATTTCACCAAGAATCCCCCATTTGCTGTGAAGCCCCGCCCAAATTTATCATGTCAGTGCTTGAGAGGTATGGGAAGAGGGTTGATGCTTCTTGTTAATGCAACTTCGATTTGAAACTAATGTGTATATTCTACATTTACTCCAATTAAGGAGACTTTCAAATATTTTTTTGTAGTTTTTGGGTTGGATAACATGCAGTAAACTAAAAGGGATATGGACCTAACCCAAGTAGTAGTTGGGGTGACGGAGCCGAACCCATGGACACCTTACCTTGCACACTTAAGAGCTAGAAACTGGGGTAAAGACAAGCTCAAGAGCTCACCAGTCCACTCACAAGCCCAAGTCTACAAATATTTAAGCCTAGCACCCTTAACTTATGACAACTTGAATGACTTAAAGCTTCACATGATTAAGGTGGAGCAAACCATATTCTTGTCACTAGATTAGGACCAATGGAATCAAGGCCAAGCCTTGGCCATCAAAGCGCTAAAATGGTGACCCAAACCTAAATTCATCTTACTCTGTAAGTAGAGACACTAGTGTTAAGACCAACCCAATCAAACTCAAGGCTTGGCCATCAAAGCCTTAAACAAATGATACTAATCTTAACTTTTTGATTGTGGGAATAGTTCTAAAGTAAGAATTTCATACCTAAAATCCAAGAGTTGTATTGCCTTGACGAAAGCAAAAAATGAAGCTACAAGTTACGCTACTCCTAAGGAAAGAAAAATAAGAAAAGCGCAAGTGTGTTGTAAAAAACTTGAAGAAGTTTTGTGAATGGTGTTGAACACTTTACAATGAGAACAGTGTATTTATTGATAGGATAAAATTCTAATTTTTTCCCTAGAAACAAGGCATATATGCCCCACATTCAACCTCAATGCTCTTTATTGTGCTGAATTGGTGTTGAACATGCATTAACACACATGCTCGAGGCTCCTTTAGTCTTCCCACATTCATCTGCTTCTTTCTGCATATAATATTGGCTTCAAATAACTATCGGCTTGGAAATCAACTTTTCTGCAGCCATCTTGTCCTAGAGCATGAGCTTATTTATCCTTTCCATCCATCTTAAGATGTTGTTATTATAAGGCTTTATGTTACCAACAAGCTAGACTCGAGATGACGCTATTTCTATTCGCAAAGCCAACTATGTCTCAAACATGGCCCCATATGATGTGCATATGTCCTTTCATCCTTAAACAACATCGCACCAACTCTTTGGAGTTTGGAGTGTAAACAAATGCCTCCTTTTAGCTATTGGTGATGTTAGCCTTCCAATGAGGAAAAAACCTATATGATTTGACCTTCAGCAGCTACACAAATCTCGAGTAGCACTATTAATGCTTAAGTTACCTTCATTCCCGCGTGTCTATAAATACACAAATCTTAGGGGTTTAAAATCCTCACTCTACGCACCGTTCTCGAACGTCTAGCAAACGTAAGCAATCGAATCCGTTCTCAAGATCTTAAATTCTTGTTTGTTCTTGTTTCATGCCCTTTTCTTTCTTTAGAGCTTTAACTCTTCATTGTAGGAATGACCCATATCATTCACAATATCTCCATCCCTTTCCCTAAGGTTGAATACCCTGTGAGTTCTTGACGCATCTGTTTCTGTCAAATAACTCTATGGTCTTGGATAGGCTCCAGGTCCCAGTAGATTCCATCCCCATTGAGGAGGATCCCTTTTGCATCTCTAAGGAGAGGCCTTATCCCTCATGTGAATCATTTATCACTAGACGGATCTTTAGCCTTATAGAGGAAGTGCCCAATCTCGAGGACATTTTCCTAGATACCGTAGAATCCCGTCTACTTCACTCTTTCTGCAGGTCAATCTTGGAGTGGAAGGCACATCTGTAAGGAGTCTGGCCCCTTCAAGTGGTGCACCTTCTTGACGAGGCAATACTCAAAATGGGTTAACTAGTTATTGCTTCGTCATGAGTAAAAATGGAGGGATCTCCTCCTCTTTAAGACCATAAGGCTATCCAAGGTCTCACTCAGGTATGACTTTCCCGCTGTAACAGCCCTTACATGCTGTTAGAATACTTGTTATAATGCTTTCATCCTCCCTGAGGGCTTTCTCGAAATCACTTTAGACAGCATAGCTGCCTCACAGCTCTTTCACCTTGGGGCTTTGATCTCCCCTCAGACTCTTTCATATCATAAGATGTTGAGGCCTTCTCTTCTTCTTTTTCCATGACCTCTATGCCCACAAGTTATGAGACTTGTGTGAACTTCTTTTATAAAGAAGCTCATGCCTTTGGGTAAGGCTTACGAGAGGAAGAAATTTCTTTTTACTTATTCTGGTTGAACGAGATTTTCTTTGCCAACTCTTTCAACACTATTCTTAAGTCTCTTAAGACAATACCAATCAACTTAGCCTTTAGTACTAGTCATGCAGCTTTGGGTCCACTACTTATGGCCCAAGTTTATGGCTGCCCTAGGGACATCGTAGTAAAGAAATACACTGTCCAAATAGGAGGACTCCTGTGGCTTGTCCATTTATAGGCTCAAGCTTACTCTCCCCGTTTATGTTGGAGAGGCCCTTTTCTCCGTACAGATGATGCTGTCACCTGTTATGGAAATATTTCATGAGTATGGAGGCTCTTTCCCTCCACGGCGGATTTTCAAATATTGCCTCGAAGAGCTTCTGGCTTCTCGTGGTAGGTCTAGAGTCAAGTTATGGAGAGGAGACTTGGTCCTTTTTGGTACTGGAAATTGAACCCAGATTAAGATGTCTCTATGGACATCAAATTTCAAAAATGGTAGACTATCTTAAGCCCTCGGGATTTTTCGTTTTTCCACCAGACCCATCGTAGTGTGATGTCCTGCAATCTAGGATTGTTTGCCAAACAGTTTAGGATGGTTCAAGACATTCCTTTCCCTAATGTCTAAGCTAAAAACTTGGAGCTATGTCAAACCAATGTCTGCTTAAGGGTATCCTATACCTCACAAGTACGCTCCATATGCCACCAACAATTTTCTAGGTTTGTATCTAGCACATCAGGCCTCCTTGGAGGCTAAGGGCACTAAGAAGTATTTTTATCAATTCTTTTGAGCTTGCAAATGCTAGTTCAAGTGTTGCTCAGACATCAACATGTCACGATTATGTGAGTGACCCATTGTCACGATCATGGGAGTGACGCACATGTGGTTCCCTTACTAAGAATTGGGTGTCGCTTGTCATGGGTTGTGTGTGTGTCGCAGGGTTGTCATGGACAGTTAGTGGGAGTCATGATCTTGGTAGCATTAGCAGGTTGTCATGGTTGCAGCATCACAGACGGGTGTCACAAGGTGTGGTGCTAGGCGCACAATGTCAGCCAGAGCAATGTCACAGCCAAGCACAGGACGTAGTTGGGTAGTGCATTGTTAACTACCCTGGATCACAAGAAGGAGCGTGCTAGGAGCTTACCGTTCACACTGTCACAGCAGCTTGGGTCAAAGCCTGGGTTATGTTAGTGTAGTTTACTTTTTAGGTGGTTAGGGGCTTTAATTGATGTGCTTAGTTCTCTTCTATGTATTTAATTCTCTTCCATGTGCTTAGTTAGCTCTCTATAAATAGGCCTATAAATCTCTTATAAATGTATCAATCTTTGAACGCATTAATGAGATAATCTCCTACTTTCTCATTTCCAATTCTCCATTCTATCTCTCTCATATTCTAATTCTTTCTCATCCCATACTCTAATTCACCGTCTTCCCTCATCACAAACCCTAGGGTTGTGACAAATTGGTACCAGAGCCTCTATGATCGGGATTGGTGCTAAGGGAAAAAACACCTATACTACTATTACCATGTCTTCTTTGAAAGAGACTTCGAGTTTCCATGGGCGATTTGCTGCCATACAGAAGCGAATGAACACCATTTTCAACGTTATACAACATGATATAGCAAAACACAAGGAAGAACAATAAACATCAATGAGGAATTTTGATCCACTTGTGAGAAATTTCAGTCCTCTATTGATGCTTTGATAGAAGCCATGAATAGGCTTGTGCATAGCCAAGAGAAGAGAATTGAACACCCATCACAACCTTAAGAATGGCGTTATGATGTCATGACAATATTGATTAAGCCATCCCTTGATGAACTGTGAGAATCAGGGTTGGAGGCAACAGAGCTATCATTAAAAATTCAAGAAACCCTTGTTTCCACCAAGATCGAAGAATTATCAAGTAAAGACACTAACTTGAAGATTCCAAGATGGATGCTAAGCACAATCCCATCAAGAAAAACTAAAACCAAGCAAATCGCACTAGTCCCACCAAATTCTCTTCAACCTTCAAATCATGAAAAACGGGTCACATTGTTGGTGGTGTACAAAGAAGGTTGACATTCATAGGCATGATGCCATCAATCAAGGGTTTTGCAAACATGAGTCGAGTGTGGTGCCATGAGATAAAGATTAGGTTGAGTGGTGACAATAATAAGGTGAAAAAGACTCGAGCATGGGGATGCTTCCCCCAAACTGGAATCAGTACAAGAAGCACCACACACATAACCCTACTTTGTCAAAAACAATTGATCATATGAAAAGGAATTGGTTAGGGATAAAGGTTATGATAGGTATAAATAATAAATTAGTTGATATATGATGTTAAGGCTGTCAAATAGGTTGTTATGTAGTTAGGATTTTCTTTAGTTTAATGTATTAAGATTTCAATATGTACTCGTTAGCGTATGTATTCCTAGGAAATTGATGAAATATTTAGGCATAGCTCATCCACAATTCCTCATTCGTGTTGACACTTATGTGGAGGCAAGAAAGACAACTGCTAGAGGCTTTTGAAGAAGATTCAAAAATTTTAATCCTTAGAGCATGTTTGGTTTGGGGGTAAAAGGGGTTAATGGTTATCCCATTAACCATTAACCCTCTTTTACCCTTGTTTGGTTTTGAGTAAAACTTTGCACTATAAAAATTTTTATCCCCATTTGGGGTCAAAACCTTTGCACTACGGGGTAATAGTCCTCCGCCAGTTGCTATCTGACATCATCGCCGCCCTACGTCACTACCGTCCATCGCCTGATGTCGCCACCACTGATGTAGACCACCGCCTGCCACCACAAACCCTCTGCCCTAGCCGACCCACTCGAACCCCTTCACACCAAGCCAACTTGAACCACCACAAACCCCCCGCCTGCCAACAACCCTAGCCAAACTCCACCCGCTGTCGAACCACCACGCTTCACCAGACACCACCCCTCCACACCCAACTCGAACCCCTTCACGCCAAGCTTTAGGCTTCAACCTTCGTATACCTCTATACTCCGAACCCCTTCAACTGCTTTCAACATCACACCCACCTCGAACCTCTCCATCACCACCTCGCTTTTCTTTTTGCACCCCCAAAGGCACCACCCTCTTCCGACTACTTCATGTGATGGTTTGCCACCATCACCGCCTTCACCACCACCGGAATCCGTTAACAACTCATCTTCATTACTAGATCTTGTGTTTGCCCTAGTGTTAAAAGATTGTGTTACACCCGTACCAAACATAAGTGAGAATTTAAAAGGTTAACGGTTACCCCTAAACCAAACAAAGTAAAAAATAAAACTTTTTCAGGGGGTAATGGTTACCCCATTAAAGTTTGCACCAAGAATGGTTACCCCAAATTTTAACCCCATACCAAACATGCCCTTAGGGACAAGGATTTCAAAGGGGAAGGTTATGTCACGAACATCGCAATGACTCACATGTGGTTCCCTTACTAAGAATTGGGTGTCACTTGTCATGAGTTGTGTGTGTGTCGCAAGGCTATCATGGACAGTGAGTGGGTTTCATAGTCATGGTATCGTTAGCTGGTTGTCATGTTTGTAGCATCGCCAGCAGGTGTCGCAGGGTGTGTGTCACAATCATGGGAGTGACGCACATGTGGTTCCCTTACTAAGAATTGGGTGTTGCTTGTCATGGATTGTGTGTGTTGCAAGTCTATCACGGATAGTAAGTGGGTGTCTTGATCTTGGTAGCGTTGGTTGATTGTCATGGTTGCAGCATCATAGATGGGTGTCACAGGGTTTTGTGCTAGGTGCACATTGTCAGTTAGAGCAATGTCACAGCCAAGCATAGGCAGCAGCTAGTTAGCGCACTATGAACTACCCTGGGTCACAGACAAGCGCACGCTGGGATCTTTTGGTTCACATAGTCACAACAGCGTGGGTTACAGCCTGGGTTATGTTAGTTTAGTTTACTTTTTAGGTGGTTAGGGGCTTTGGTTGACGTGCTTAGTATGTTCTCTTTTATGTACTTAGTTAGTTCTCTATAACTAGGCATGTAAACCTCTTGTAAAGGATACCATATCAATCTTGGACACATTAATGAAATAATTTCTTACTTTCGCATCTCTAATTCTCAATTCTATCTCTCTCGTATTCTAATTCTTTCTCATCCCATAATCTAATTCACCCTTTCCCCATCACAAACCCTAAGGTTGTGACAAATTGGTCACTCCCATGATCATGACAGTGTCGTGCTAGGTGCACACCATCAGCTAGAGCAATGCCACAGCCAAGCACAGGCAGCAGCTAGGTAGTGCACTGTTAACTACCCTGGGTCACAGGCAGGCGCAAGCTTGGAGCTTACGGTTCACACTGTCATAGCAATGAAGGTCACAGCCTATGTTATGTTAGTGTAGTTTACTTTTAGGTTGTTAAGGGCTTTTGCTGATGTGCTTAGTTAGTTCTCTTCCATATGCTTAGTTAGTTCTCTATAAATAGGCATGTAAACCTCTTGTAAAGGATATAATATTAATCTTTGAACACATTAATGAATTAATCTCTTACTTTCTCATCTTCAATTTTTAATTCTCTCTCTCTCTCTCATATTCTAGTTCTTTCTCCTCCCACTGTCTAATTCACCCTCTTTCCCCATCACAAACCCTAGGATTGTGACACAATGGTAAGCCAAGTCCCTACCAAGGAGGCACAAACAGGTAAACACTTGTCCTAGTGCTCAAATGTTTTCAATGTTTAAGTGATCTGTAGACTCACTCAAGATTGTTTTTTACAATCCTTGCTTCTTAGAGAAGCATAATGGAATCTCTTAGTGTCACAACGAGTTTCACCAAATTACTTTTGGAGGAGTGCCCCCAAATCATGGAAGAAGAAGAAATGAAGAAGAAGTGCCCATTTCAAAGATAGAAAGAGAAGAGCATGACTCCCTCAACAAGAGATACTAGCCCTTCTTATTGGCTTTCCTTCTTTCTTACCTCTTTCCAAGTTGTTGTAACCCCCTTTAGTGATTTCAGGTTATTGTAGCCCCTATCATTATTGAAATGCTAGGCTCTCCTTCCAAGAGTCATGTCCAATAGTCCCATCATGACAGTAAACCAATGGATTCAGCTGAGAAGAAGCAAAGGGCTCCATTTCTTCCATTTTAGAGGTTAATACAGGTGTTATATTGGAAGGGACTGCTCTTTTGATTCCCTTAAGGCATGACTTCATCTAGGCTCCACTCGTTCTTCCATGGGAGCCCTCAATCACGATTGAGGAAATTAAATAAGGTAAGAATATCCCCATTCATTTTGTGAGTTATTTTCACTTGATCCATGAGTTGGTCCTAACCTATGACTTTTCTGTGGATACGCCTCTTAAATTAGACAGAACCATTCCAAAAGAATAGCAACACCTACCCCTTCAATGCCATACGAGGCCCCAAAGGTAAGTCTTAGCCTCTTTTACTTTGACTTTTAAGACAAAGCCATGATTCATAAGTTATTGATGTGCCTTGTCCCTTATAATCCTTGTCACCTCACCTTTTTTTCCACCCAGGATCACCACCCTATTGGAAAGGTTGGGAATTAGTGGGAGGCTAGCTTTACAGTAGTTCAACCACTACTCATCTATACGATTTTAAAGGCTGGGGACCCTACTTCAACTTAACATCCAAGCGCTAGCAAAATGCTAACAGCCAAAGAGCATTATCCCTTGTTAGGAGTTTGAAGGAAGATCTAAAGTTACACTGCCTATTGCAAAGGAGCTTGAGGCACTCGAGGGGGCTATCAGATTTCTTATGAAGTTCCATTTCTCCTACAACAAAAGAGCCAAAGCCAAACCATAGTCAAAGAGCTCATCTATTCTATAGTCCTTGGGGGCTTGCATCTTTTGTTGAAAGAACTCCAAGTGGCCAGAGAGACTCAGAGCCAGCAATTTTAGGAGATCATGGCCATGAAGACTAATTCAACTACTGGAGCAACATTTGAGCCAACTCAAAGGCCAGCTTTTAGTTCTCAAGCAGCAACACTCCAACTAGAACTCAAGGGTCCATGAGCTATAGCAGGCTGCAATAGAAGCTCAAGAGGAGTAGCAGGCTCTTCAAGAAGAAGTAGTTTCAGTTGATAGTCAACTTACTCGAGCTGCCACTTAACTTGCACCCATTGAGGAGTCTCTAGTTAGGATTAGGACTTTCCTCTATCAGTGTTGTAAAGACATATCCAATTGTAAAACTTATATGTAGTACAAATTTCATGTACTTGTTTAATGAATGCAATAACATCTTGATACTTCCAACTTGTCTCTTAAGCTTAAGGTTCTTACCTAGTTCTATCTCAAGGATCATTACTTAGATCATTAAGGCATTGATATTGAAACTGAGCCCATAATTCTGGGAGTCCAAACTTAAGTACCTGTTTATTAGAATCCTAAGTTGAAGACACATATTTCTTTAAGAACCTTTCATTACTGGCCCTTGGATGGGTCCTTCTATCTAAACCTTTAAGTAAGTTAAGATTTACCTCCAAAAAATTCAATAACTCTAAATGGACCTTCCCAATTTTGGGACCATTTTTTGCCAATGGGTAATAACAGTTTCCAAATCAAGTCGCCCAAGTCAAGGATCATAGTTTGACTTATTTTATAAGCCTTGCCTACTCTTCTTTTTTACTTCTCAAGCTTTTGAAGAGCATCAAGCCTATCCTAATTGAAGTCATTTAGCTCATCCGTCATGGCATCCTTTACTCAAGTTTAATAAACTTCACTTGATGAGCTAGCCTTATAGATTGAATTGTCACTTCAGTAGGTTGCACATCATCATGGATATACGTTAAATGGAAGGGAGTTGTCCCAATAGCATCTCTTTTAGATACCCTATAGCGCAAAGAGCATTAATAGTAGTTCATGCCACCTTTTGTGATTGTTCTTAATCATGTTCTCAATATTGGCCACAAGAATCTTGGTGGTTGACTCTATCTGGCCATTTGCTTGGGCATAATAAGAAGTGGAGTTTTGTATCTCAATATTAAAGTTCTTGATAAACTCCTAAACTCTAGACTCATTAAATACTTTCGCTTGGTCCATGGTTATTGTTTCTGGGATACCAAACCTATACAGGATGTTCTCTTTGATGAAGTCAGTCACAATTTGTCGATTGGTATTCCTATATGGTTTAGACTTAACCCATTTTGTAAAATAATCCTTGACCATGACAATATATGAGTTTTTCTTAGTTGGGGGAGGATTAATCTCCTCGTTATATCAATTACCCAACCTTGAAAGGGCCATGGTTTAACTATTGTGTGCATTTCAGATGCACAGACCCTAGGGACATGCCCATGTCACTAGCATGCTCTATATCCCTTGGCATATTTGATGCAATAATGGCCAATAGTAGCCAACGCTTTCAACAAATGCATCTTATTTCATGCCAAATAAGATTCGTAAATCCCTTCATGTGTGCCTACCATGACTGACAATGCTTCTTCTAGGTCTAAGCACTTGAGAAGTTGTATTTTTGTATAACTCCCAAGACTCATTATCTGGGTGATACCTGTGAGCTCACATTTTTATATTCCTATTTTTATTGAACTGACGGGGATTTCTAAAATATTCTACCAAGAGTTTCCTTTAATCTTTATTTTGTACAGTAATTAGGTGGCATACCTCGAGGCAGTCATGTGGAACTCTTGTGACCACCTTGCTTTCAGACACAAAGGACTCAGTGATCTCGAGGTCACACTCTAAAACCTCGGTTTTAATGACCATGGATTCCTCACACCAAGTCCTGGGTAGTTTGCATCCAGAAGCTAATTAAGACAAACTATTGGCTGCCTTATTCTGATCACAAATCAAGTACTCAATCTTAACCTCATCAAATCTCTTCAATAGCCCTTGCACTATTGAGATGTATTTATTCTATGTATCAATCAAGCACTGAAACACTCCCCCCACTTGATAAATTACCAAATATGAATCCCCCTTATCACCCCTCTTAGGGACTACCATTTCTAGGAGGGTTTTGAGGCCAATAATTAATGCCTTAGACTCAGCTTCATTGTTGGAGCATCTGCCCACTAAGATGACAGCAAGCTTGGTAATAATTCTAGAGGGTAATTTGATGATGACTCCCATTCGAACACTAGATTTAGTCTTTGATCCATCAAAGTAAGTCTCGGTGGAGCTATTTCAATTTCCAAAATCTTTCCTTGTTCATGGGTTGATCTGTTTATGTATTAGGATGGTCAACTAAGAAGTCTGACAAAGCTTGGACTAACCTTTGTGACACATGCATTAATTCAAATTAAAGCAAAGTAATGCTCCATTTATTCAATCTCCCTATCATTCATGGTATATCTAACATGTTTTTGAGAACATATGTCTAAGCAATTACATAAATATTAAACACAAGAAAACAATGTCTCAGTTTTACATAGGCATTATAATGACAGGCACAATTTTTCAATGGAAGTATATTTTATAGCACATTCATAATGGCTCATGTAGAATGTAGCTTGTTCAAAGCCTTGCTCATTGCCTTTTACAAGAAGACAACCTATGTACTCATTAGAGGCAGACACATAGATTTTCAATGGTTTCCCCTGCTTTGGTGGAATTAACACTGATGGCTTGATCAAATACTCTTTGATGGCCTCAAAGGCTACTCGATGTTGTTCCTCCCATTCAAAATATCTCTGAGATTTTAGTTTCAGTAATGGGGAGAAGATTTTAGTTTTCAGTGCAACATTTAAGATAAAATGTCTCAGGAAATCGACTTGCCCCCAAGAACGTCAATGTTCCTATCTGCTTAAGGGTAGATTAGTGTTCTGAATGACTTTTTTTCTATTTTTGTCAATCTCAATTTCCCTTTTCAGCACAAGGAAGCCCAAGAAATTTCCAGCTCGAACTCTTATGACACACTAAAATGGGTTCGTTTTGAGATTATGGCTTCTCATTCATAATAACGCATCTCTGGAATCTTCCAAGCGCTCAACTTGGGTGACCACAACATCACTATATAGACTTTTATGGTCTTACCAATCAAGTCATGAAAAATCATGCTCATGGCTCGTTGATAGGTGGCATCAACCTCGTTTAGTCCAAATGGCATGGCCACCGATTCGAATCCCGAGACTCTTGAATGCAGTTTTATGGGTATCCTCCAAATCTATCATGACCTGGTAATACTCATATTAGCAATGAGCATGGGGTATTCCTCCTTTGATGTGGCTACTCAAGTCCCTGAAATCAATGCAAACTCTGATTTTGCGATTTGTTAATCACGGGGACTATGTTAGCTAGCCACCCAGTGCACCTAGTTGTCCGAATGAATTTGGCCTTCATGAATCTCTCAATCTCCTCTTTATTTAAATTTATAACATCCTGGGACATCTTTCGCTGAGCTTGAATTATGGGCTTTGACCCTGGCTTAATTGGTAGTTTATGTTCCAAAACATTTCTCTCTAAACTAGGCATCTCATGATGCTTACAGGAAAACTAATCCTTGAATTTAAGGACCAAACTTACATATTGCTTTCTCTGTTTCTCAAAATGCAGAGCACTCTAATATGTAGGCTTGGACTCTCCTTTGAGCCAAGGTCAACCTGAAAGAGAGGATCTTGAACCTTTACTCTTTAATCATCCATCTTAATTGTTGTTGCTCTCAAGTTTGATAGCACCAAATCCTTCTCCTATACTTCCTAGATCTTAACCACCCTCTAAGGTGAATGGCTGCTTAGTCCATAGCTTGTATTCAGCACGCCAAGCAACTAGCTTTACGATGGATGAAGAGATGGCCCTTCGGCCCTTTAATGGGAGGGCTTGGTTTCCTTCCATAAGGTGTCATACGTGCCTTGTAGGTCCCCTTCTTCTAAGAGGGCTCTCATGCATTCCCAGAGGTCTGAGCCATCTGATTCACTTCAATGTGGGCCACTTCTATGTCAGTGAGTGGGCTTTCAACAATGGCCAAGACAACCTTATGCTAGGATTGAGAGGATTGGTTTTGGTTACTATTAAAGGTCCCACTCCATCCTCATAGAACTTCACCTCAACGAAGTTGGAACAAGCCATAAATGACTTATCATCTTCCATACCAATTTCCTTTTTGTCATGGTTCTATAAAAATAACAACTAGTGAAGTGAAGAAGGGATGCAATAGTTGGCATGAAGCCAGTCTCTAACAAGTACTACATTATAACTTGAGGTAGTATCCACCACAAAAAAGGCTTACTCAGATAGCCAACAATTAGCCCAATCAGGATGACCCCTTCGGAATTAGTGGTGGCTCCGGAGAAGCCACAAATTGCCGCTTCGGAAGTAATTGAGTCATCTCGAAACTTACCAATGGCTTCCAACATATACGAGGCAAGATATTGATGGCAGCGCCATTATCCACTAAGACCCTATTCAACAACATACCATTAAACTTGGCTTTGACGTACAAGGGTTTAATGTGTTTGTTGGCAATAGAAGGCCTATCAAACATCATCTTCATCACAACAGGATGGTCATCAATTAACTTTCAGATAGCATGTTCAACTTTAAAAGATAAGGAATTAGAATTATCTTTAGGGCCATTAGCTAAGCCACCAGCTCCGCTTGAGACACCTCACATGCTGCTAAGATATCCCTTCAAGACTGTCTTAAGCTTCCTTGGTCATGAACTCCTGGGGCAGAAGCAAGATAGTTCTAACTTTAGCTTGTTTAGACATAAACCCAAACTAGATGTGGAGTTTCTCATCTTTCTCCTTTGCAAGACTTTCCCCAATTTGCATGTCTTGATCTTGAGGTTGGTTTTTGCATTCAACTTCTTGAGCACTAGACTCCTTCGTGGATTTGGGGTAGTCCTCTTTGTGGAAGTCATTTCTATGTTTGACTAAGTCAATTTGACTTAGTCTCAAGGTTCCACCAGATTGACAATAAAAGGCTGTAATATTGATCATCATTCGACTACTTTTTAGCCCATGAATCTTTGGGAAACTGATCCCACCAAGATTCATTTCTGTATGAAAATGAGAGACTAGCCCATCTCCCAGGTTTCTTACAGAGCTCTTTTCAAGTCTTTGTGGCCCACAAGTGTTTCTTTTCCTTTGGGCCCTCGAGATCCATGAGCTTTGGGTAGCTGTCCTCAAAACCCTTGAGGTCAAAGCCTTCCTCTGAAGATTCTTTTACCAGCTAAGAGTCAAGTTGAGCTTGTTTCGTTGATGCCTTCTTTCAAAGCAGCTTCCATTTTTGTGCTCTAGTAAACTTGGCAGACCTAGCATTCCCTTGATCATGTTGGTTTCTTCTCCAAATGTTTCCAAAGCAGACGCCAAAAAGTGTTGTAATCGGTGTCTTGAAAACCAAATAATTAGTTTTAAATATTAATCAAATAAAATTATTTTATTTATTTTTTGTTTGATCATGTTTTACAATTCAACGCACAGGTGATTGTTTTCTAAAAATGTTCCATGAGATGGCCGTAGTCCAAGATGACACATTAGTTTGATTTGAGTGGTCAATGAGATTGAGGCACAGATAAACTTAAATCGAAATTGTGATATGTCGTGAAATTAATGTCCATGGTCAGTGATAAGTATGGATAACTTGTTTGATAAGACTATAATATGGTACTTAGATGACTTGTCTTGGTATGTGAATAGGGATGCTAGTGTATGTGAATATGACTGGAACACTGAGCTGGACCACTATAATTATTTAATTCTTAACTACTATCAGAAATAAATAATTCATGCCGTTAAGGCGATGACTCTGAATCTTGATATTATCTTAGACTCGTGCACAATGTGTTTCACTTTAATGTACTGAAAAAGTGAGGTCTCTTTGAATAGGCCAATATGCTTTGTGCCTCGGGTGACAGCATTAGGTGTAATGGGAACAAAGCATTCAATATGGAATCTATATTCTCTTTTGACATGGAGATGTCCCTTTGAGTAGATTTGTAAGCGTTGAAAAATTCAAAATCTTTGGCCAAAGTATTCCAAGTGATTGTCACTAGGATTGATACGACAAATTATATGTCGTATCATATAAAGTTTCGAAAAAGGCAAGTCGGCAACTTAAGGAAAAGAGGTGAGAACTATGATGGTCGTAATTTAAATTATTATTTCTTAGGGATCTCTAATAAAGTGGTCGAACCACTTGTACAATTACTGTTTGGGAATTCTTGAGTGAATATATTTAATTATAAAATGCAACAATAATTATTTAGTGAATTAAATAATATTAAATGGTAATCAATTTTATCAAGTGTTAATAATTAGATTTGACTAATTTGGTGATAGAATGAAATTATCCCTGAGATTCTTGCACAAGCCTCTAATAATAAATCAATTTAAAAATATTAAGATGAATTCATGAGATAAATTATTTATTCAGTAGATGAATAAATTTAATTAAATTATTTATTTAGGAGATGAAAAAATTTAATTTTGCTAAATATATAATTCATGAGCTGAATTCATACATGTAGAAATTTAAACAAAAATAAGCATAAAAAAAAGTGAAAGGGGCGAAGGACTAATCACAATGTGATGCATGTCACACGTTGGGCAATTCAAAAAGGAAAAAAAGAAAAACGCAGCCATTATTTAAGCTCTCCCTTACCATTATTTTGTATAAATAGAGAGTTTGAGAACTCAGTTTTATACCAAAATTTTTTTCTGAGAATTAATTTTTCGGAACCACACTCTTGGTGCTAACAGAAAATTGCGAAGAAGATCTTGAGGTGTCAAAAGTCTATTCTTCATATTTCAACCCTGCAAATGTAGAATGCAGTGTTGCTCAGGTATGTATTTTAAGCATTGATTTAATATTTTTCCTTAATTTATTTTTCTACATATCATGTTTATATTTGTTTTATTTGATAAATATTGTTGTTTGTCATTATGAACCTATGAGAGTCTAATTTAGATTTAGTAAAAATACTTAATTATATCAGATCTTAATTTTTAATTAAAAGAATTCAAAATTTCTGTTCTACTGTGCCACCCTGATTAATTTTCTGAAATTATTTCGAAAACATTTCCTAACAGAAGGTTGTTGCCCCACTGGTTGTGGATCATGATTAGTCTCTAACCCAACCAATTGGTATTTTGGGTTCCTTTTAGGGTATCCTATCCTCATAATCAGTTGAGCTTTTGAGGAGCCCCTTCTTTGCTCAAAGAATGGGACTTCTTTAATGCTACGGATGCCTTATCAAGATACAACTCGAGTCTTCTAGGGGTGAGCATGGGTACCCGAGCATGGGTCGGGTACCCTATCCAAAATACATGTCAGTGGTATCCGAAATACTAAAATCACCGAAATTATTACCCATAATGTGATCTAAAGAATCGGGTACCCTAAAAGATCGAGTCGGATCATGTTGAGTCGAATACCCGCCCATTTAATTAAAATTTCTCATAAAATCAATTTTATAAAAGGTATAAACAGCTATCTACTAATATTTATTTTGAACACAACTATCTACTACAACAACAACAACAACAAGAGTCCTAGTGCCACAAAGGCTCCCACTTGCGCAGGGTCTAGAAGGGGTAGGATGTACGCAGCCTTATCCCATCATGGTGGGACCCTGACGAGAGAGTGTTTCCTAAAACCCTCAACCTGGTAGTATAAATTTATTGAGAGCCCAACACAACTATCTACTAATATACTATTAAGTTGTTTGTGAGTACATTATACAATTATGATAACACAATTTCACTTAAACTTTATGATTTAAAATTTAAAAATATCATGCACATAATTGTCATACTTTACTAGCCACAAAATCATAACTATCTTAAACTAGGGCAAGCTTTTATTAAAAGAAGAAAGGAAAAATATATATATATATAGTCTAGAAAAATTTTGTTGCGATTTAGAATTAAATCTGCAACCTTGTTTAATAAATCAATATTCTAAATACAATACAAATATTTGTTTAGGACAATACGTATATAATTAATATCAGGTCGGATCTGGTACCCAAAAATTTTTCAAAATGATACTTGATTTCGAACCGATATCCATATTTCAATGGATCGAGTATACCCTAACCGGATATTTTTGGGTCGGTTACCCTAATTTTTCGAGTCCAGTTTGGTTTGGTTCTTCGGATTTTCAGGTAATCAGGTACTTTTGCTCACTCTATCTACTACAAGCTTATCTCCCCCCCCCCCCCCCCCCCCCCCCCCCCCCGGCACACACACTTGAAAAGGGTTACTTCAGTAAGCTTCTTAATCACCTTCCTCCTGCTGGCAAAAACCATTTGCCAATGCTTATTAAGAGGCAAGCCCAAGTAAATCTATTCCTATTTTAACAAAAGAATGGTCCCTTTCTCTAGCTGGTTTTTTAGGAACATTTTGAAGGTTGGGTAGTCAAAAGTGGAATGCTTCATCATAATGTGCCACTTGCAGAACTCATCCCCTAATTCAATAGAACTCTCTGGGAACCTCAGCGCTTCTTGTTTTGACCAACTTTTTGAATTGCGCATTGGCCATGGCCAATATTTCTTTACTCGTGTCCATCCTGCAAAGGAACTTCACATTAGCATGAGCGTTGGAGATGTCTAGAGGCTCGACTACTTCTATCATGCTTACTTGTACAAGACTTGGAAAGGTTGTAATCAACACCTATTTGTCCCTTTTAAGGGAAAATGAGCTCCCTTGCCTCAGTGGCATCTTGGACTACATCTCTAAAGAAGGCGCAGTTCTTTGTTAAGTGGGTGGAAGAATCATGTCACTTGCAACAAACCTTCTCTCTCAAGAAATTAGGATTAGGTTTCTTATTATTGTTTTTAAGTTTATTATTTATCTAGAGCTATTCAAATATTATATCAGCTCTTCAAGGTCAAATGAATACTTTCTTAAGTCATGGGATTAATTAGACTTCCTAGCCCTGACATCCCCTTCCCCTGAAGGATTGCAGATCACAACACATCCTTTAACATATTCAGCGACGTCAACTTCACAAGGAGGGACTTCCTCCTTGTTCATGTAGGTTGCATACACACTTTAGGCTTTCTTCTTTCAAGACTGCCTCGTATCTCGTAGCACATTCTGCCAGTCAAGTTCGAGGAGAGCCAAAGTACATTTTAGTCTAGCTCTCATGAATCAATTAATATAATCCTCTATAGATTCTCTTGGTTATTGTTTCATTCTAGCCAAGTCTAACATAGAACTTCCTAGTTCCATTCCTGTGAATTGGGCTTAAAATTGTCTAGCCATATCATCCCAATTATAGATAGCATTAGGCAAGGCTTATATACCACTTAAAAGCGGTTCATGTCAAAGAATTAGGGAATAGCATTAGTTTTAGGTAAGGATTATCATCCCCCGCTCTCCATTGGCAAATAAACCTTACAAAGTGCTCAGGAGCAGAAACATTCTCCTCTTCATAGAAAGGGTAAACTCTAGTATCTTGTACCTTATAGGGAATTGATAATCCCTATCAACATAATTGGGGTACAACTTACTATAAATAGGTATGTTGATCCTACGAAGGCATGGTCTATACATTTGCTCAATAAGGGCGCCAGCTAGTCTTGGAGAGGTAAGTTCAGTGCTTGGTTATCCATTTGCCATGCCTCCCCAAGGGGTTGAGGATCTCTGGGAGGATTAGCAGGATACCCCTGAGCTCTCATGACTATTGGGTGGGAAAACTGGTGTTGGCCTGCATAAGAAGGATTATACCCTATTTGGTCTATATGGCCAATCCATTGATTAGACAATAGGTAAGGACCAACGGAACCTTGGGTATGAGGCATGCTTGGAGGCACCCCCATGTTCAAAGGTTACCCTAAATTGGTCTATCCTGAAGAAAGAATCCTAGGAATGTCTTGTATTCAATTATGCCCTAGTCTTGTACTCTGTATTAAGCTTAGGAGGAGGGCATTGGTCCCTCTTGATGGGTACTTGCCCTTGCCCATTAATCCAGAGGGTTTGCTTAGGCCTCAAGATGGCCTCCCCTACAAGGGGAAGATATGTATGGCTCCGCCCCCCAATTTCAAGGGAAGACATAGCTTGAGCATTAGTGTTCAGGATCCTAGAATTCAATGTGTGCCCTTAATTTGAGGGTCCAGACTCTCCATATGTCATATATTTTTATTCCTATGGCTTAGATCCAAGTGTATGATGCTTGGCCTAGCCATAACGTTGTTTCCTCTATCTTCAAAGGTACCATCTCTCCCAACACTTGCTTGTGGTCGTGAGCTCGAGGGAAAGTCACGAGGGTAACCAATAGGGGTTGAGGAAGGAAGGGCAAACTTTATTGTCTAAGGTCCTCCATACTAGCTCGAATAAGGTCGTTGTGCGTCTCATCCTACCTTGCTAAGATAGGCTCAATTTCTACTACCATTTTCTTTACCACTTCTCTTGTTATAAGGCTAGCAGTGGGAGGTAAGATTGCATGCATTTCTACCAAGACCCTATCTGTCTCTTTATGCAATCTTTTATTCATTGAGGTCCTAACACCATTGATAATAGTCCTCATAGTAGTTGCGTTTTTACACTGGTCAGCTAGAGTACGCTCATTCTCTGCATGTTATTTCTCTTGAACTTCTCCAAAAAGATTGCTCAAGCCTTTCATCTTTGAGTTGCATTCTGCGCTTGAGCATGGCCATGAAACACATATTAGAAAAAGCACACACCAAACCATGACGTACTAACTGGGCCGGCCCGACGTTACAGGCGCACGTATGTGTGGTGCACCATGCTCACTCTAGTCCCACAAGACTTTACCAATTATAATGACAAAGGGTACTTAAACAAGACTTGCCACCTTTAGTCTTCCCACTTGAAATTAACGTACTTTCACAAGTTAAACAAAATCGAAACACGGTGCTCCAAATTCCAACACGATGGGTCACGTATGCTCCAAAGAAGGAATGAAATCACTTGAAATTTATTTTTAATTTTTGTTCGATATTTCAATGGCACTTCCAGCATTGGCAAGAAACTACTATTTCTATAAATCAATCAAATCTGCGACTGATATTGCGGCAACCCAACATATTTTCATCAACCCATCAATTAGTGCAAAATTCTACAAGCCAGATCTTTCCCCCGACAGCAAGGTAGTTGTCGATAGACTGGTTTTAATCTTCACTAGTAAATCAGTTCACGACGGAAACCGGGAACTGGGTTATCTGGGGTCAAAAGTAACCACAGAGATCGTTGAATTTGTGTTAAAAGGGATAAGAAATTGGAGAATCGCGCTTAATTTTTTCGATTGGGCGTCAAATCAAACTGGGTACTCCCACAATTGTTATACTTTCAATGCTATGGCGGCAGTCCTAGCAGGTGTTCGACAAAATGCCCAGCTGAAGAATCTATCTTCGCAAGTTGTAAGCAGCCAGTGTTGTATGTCCCCCGGGGCTTTAGGGTTCTTTATTAGGTGTTTGGGAAGTGTTGGATTGGTGGAAGAAGCCAATTCGTTGTTTGATCATGTTAGACAGCTGGGTCTTTGCGTTCCTAATAATTATAGCTATAATTGTTTATTAGACGCCATTTCTAACTCAAATTCAGTTGATTTAGCTGAGAGGAGGTTGAATGAAATGCTTAATTCTGGATGGGAAGCTGATCGGTACACTCTGACGCCTCTATTGCAGGTTTATTGTAGAGCAGGACAGTTTGAGAAGGCTTTGAATGTGTTCAATCATATGTGCGCAAATGGGTGGGTCGATTTGCACATATCATCGATATTGCTTATGTCGTTTAGTAAGTGGGGAAAATCAGAGGAGGCGTTGGAGTTGATTGAGAGGATTAAGGATTTCGGTGTTGAGTTGAATGAGAAAACTTTCCATGTATTAATACATGGGTTTGTTTCAAGTTTGAGATTGGATAAGGCCATTCTTTTGCTGGAGAAAATGCGCCATGCAGGGATTTCCCCTGATATTGCACTCTATGATGTGCTTATTGGAGGGTTCTGCAAGAGTAAAGATATTGAGAAGGCATTATGCTTGTATTCAGAGATGAAAAAATATGGGATAGCACCCGATCTCCGTATACTGACAAAGCTTATATCGTCAGTTGGAGAAGAAACGTTAATGTTGCAGCTAATAGAGGAAACTGGGATTGTAATAGATAGTGAACTTGTGACCTTGGTTTGTAATTCTATTTTGAATGCTCTTGTTGGAAAGGGTTCCATCGATAGAGCTCATTACTTGATGAAAGTGTTGATGGGTTATCACCCAAGTTCTGATAAGGGTTTAGAGAAGTTCTTCAAGGTTAATGGAATCGTTGGGCTCAATGCCACTTCATTTAACATCGTGATTGATGCATTGTGCAAAACTGGCCAATTGGATGCAGCCCTGGGGCTCTTTAGAGACATGGTTCGGATTGGATGCAAAAAGGATGCATTACTTTATAACAATTTGATTGATACTTTATGCAAGTGTGACAGACTAGAGGACAGTCTTGAGCTTTTACAAGAAATGAAGATGTCAGGAGTGAAACCGACCCAGTTCACCTATAATGCAATTTACGGTTGCTTTTGTAAAAGAGAGGATGTTGAAGGAGCTATTGAAATAGTGAAGGAGATGTTTCTTTCTGGGCATGAACCGTGGATAAAGCACTCTACCACAATGGTAACACGACTTTGCAAATTGGGGAAGGCCAATGAAGCTTCAAAATTTCTCGATAAACTCGTTGAAGAGGGTCTGGTTCCTCATTTGATACCTTACTCTGCAGCAATTGACGGTTACTTTAAGCTCAAACAAGTAGATCATGCTCTAGAGTTGTTCCGGGATATGTGTGCTCGAGGCTATAGCCCTGACGTCATTACTTATAACATCTTAATAAACGGGCTTTGTAAAGCTCAAAGAATGATAGAAGCATGGGATTTATTCAAGGAAATGCTGAAACGGGGGCTTGTTCCTTCAGTTGTAACTTACAACTCGATCATCAATGGATGGTGCAAGTTTGTTAACATTAATCAGGCTTTGGTTTGTTTCTATAAAATGGCTAAACAAGATAGATACCCCAATGTCGTGACCTATACAACTTTGATTGATGGGTTATGTAATGCTGGGCGATCAGAACATGCGGTTCTTCTTTGGAACGAAATGCTCGATAAAGGGTGCACCCCGAATAGGGTAGCATTCATGGCTTTGATCAATGGTCTCTGCAAGAGTGGGAAGCCGCAATTGGCGATGAGTTATCTCCGTGAGATGAAGGAAAAGGAACTGAGTGCTGATGGGTTTGTATATGTTGCTTTGGTGGATGCATTTATGTCCAAGGATGATGCAGAAATGGCATTCGACATATTCAAAGAGATAATTGAACAAAACATGCTGCCAGATTCAAATGATAAGAATCATGCTATGATAAAAGACGCAGTGTCTAAGTTGTTGCAGGACCCTCGTACCTCATCGAGTGTTGGTAGCCTTATTACTACAAAAGGAATGTCAGCATTTCTTCCTCCAGATGTTTAATGCAAAGTCCATGTCGATGACGCCTCTGTCTAGTAGTAAATATCTTAGATATTTAATTGTTTATTTTCTGTTGTTATTTTTGTATTAGGTGGGATATTTTCTTTTGTTTGGTTTTTCAGTTCACTTGTATTATTTGATATAAATACTTTTACTTTCTGGTGGGATGACAACTCACTGATAGTGACGCCAAGTTGGTTGGCATCGAGGGCAGACCCAACATAATTTTGGGAAGGTTAAGACTTGCCATCCTTTTTTAAGAATAGCAGGAATTGCTCTTCTTTGTCACTACTGGAATTGATGGATTTCTGATATTGAATGTGGAGAAGGAGAGATGAGGTAAAGACGTTCCATTGAGCATGCCAAGATTTGTAACCACAAATTTTGAATAAAATAAATAAACGAAATGATGTTGCATAAATATAAAAATTTGCATTCATCAGAAAAATATTGGCACAATCTTTGTATACTTGTATTAAGTACAAATATATGAAAATCCTCTTATTCGATCTCCACGAATATTTGACGAGTCTTTTGTTAATGGCTTGGTCCTGAAATCTTGAAAAAGGGTGCAAGGTTTGATCTCTATTAAGTAATTCTTCCTCAAAGTAGAAAGCACGTGGCTTGATCTCTTACTTGGAAGGTGAATTGGGTTTTGAACTTGGAAACTTGAAGTGTAGAGGGCTTATGACTTGATCTCTCCCTTAAATGATGATTTGGCTAGTAATCCATCCTATGTCTTCTTATAGAGGTTTTGTGATTTTGGTTTTTCTCAACCTCGCCCCCACAAATGAATGGAGGTTCCTGTATTTATAAGGTAGTATCTAAGTATTGGTTTATGGGCTTAACTTAGAAGTTAGAAGTCAATTGCGCTTGATATTTGACTTGAAAGTCATTTAGGTTTTTGGTTCGACTTGGAAGTCATTTAGGATTTTGGTTTGACTTGGAATCTATTTGGGCCTTAGGTTTGTCTTGGAAAAATATTTGGGCTTAACTTAACTTGAGTGTTATTCTGGGCTTCTTGGGCTTCATTTGATACAATTGGTCTTGCAGGTTATGGGCTTGACCCAATAGTTTTCATGGGCCCGGGATTGATATTTGCTTTGGATTTCTAACATTTGGCTCAAATTGAGGATAGTAAACTGATAACTTTTGATTAATTAAATTTTTTTATTAACCCTTTTAAATTTATGAATGACGAAACTTATATGTGTGCATGGTTATTTTATTAAATTAAAAAAAATAAAAATGTTATGTTTAATTATAAAATTGACGGGTGAATTTATATTTTGATCAATTTTAAATTGATGTTGTTTTCTTGATTATAAAAAATAAAATTGTTGTTGCTTGATTTAACGTCGTAACTAACGAAGTCTGCCAAAGCCCCCCTGGACCAAATGATTGGGTAAGCATTTGCCACCCACGAGATCCAGTGTTCGAGGCTCAGCATCCCCCCTTTTCCTGTCTTTAAGGCGTTTATACTGTTCCAAAAAAAAAAAAAAAACAAAACTAACGAAGTCTCCGCCTCTCTCTCTCCTTGAATTCCATAGATCTGAGGTGTTGGCTTTTGCCGGTTAAAGCAATTGAAAAGGGCCCGGGAGATTAGGGTTTGGTTTGGTTTGATTCTAACCCTCTCCTCTCCAATGGCGACGCCTGAAACCTTGGTAGGCATAAACGAGGCGCTGAAGGATGACGAGCTGAGGGCGATACTGGCGAAGTTAGAGAGCGACAAGGACAAGGAAGTGTTCGGATTGGTTTGCAAGCGGTGGCTTCACCTTCAGAGCACTGAGCGGCGGAGACTGTGCGCCAGGGCTGGACCTCACATGCTCCACCGCATGGCTGCCCGTTTCTCTTGTCTTCACGAGCTCGATCTCTCTCAGAATCAGTCTCGCTCCTTCTTCCCTGGCGTCACTGACTCTGACCTCTCTGTTATTGCCTCTGGCTTCTCCTGCCTCCGCGTCCTCAAACTCTGCAATTGTAAAGGTACTTTTTTGCTTTTTTGTATATATTGTTAGGAACTCTCAACCCTAATGTATAAAGCCATAGTGCATTTATAAAGCCACCCACACTAACCCTAGTGTGTCATGAGCCTAAATTAGATTGATCCAATCTTCTACCTTAAACTATGCTCCACCCATAAACGCAACATTCATAATTGATTGGTTGTTGTGGTTTTCTCTTAATGCTTCTATTTCTGCAGAATTTGATTTGTTCAAATACTGTTCACGTGAGCTAGATTGGAGGTTTGGAGGTTGGGGCTGGATAAAATTGATGATAGAGATTGAAAAGGAAGACGCTTTTATTGATTGATTAAGGTCTATGACTGAGGTTGTGGGCTTTATTTTTTTTTTAGTCAAGGCCAGTCTTGACATTTTTGGGAACCTAAGCGAACGTTTTAAATGGGGTGATTCACGTATTAATAAAGTTTCTGTTAACAATATAATACTAAAACTTATTAACATTAACAATTGATACTTCAAAAACGAAAACCCTAAATTTTGGGGCCCCAGTCGGTTGCTTGAGCTGTTTGGGGTTATATTCGGCCCTACTTAGGATGGCTCTCAAGGCAGTCTAGTGATGGGACAAGAACAATTAATTGGGTGTCTATGTTGAACTTGGACGATACTGGACTTCTCTACAGTTCCAAGTGGAAGATAAGAATTTTTTGCAGTAAAGTTCCTTTCGCCAAGGGGTAAAGATAAGTTTTGGTTTTCATTAGTCGAGCATAAGGTTTAGTGCCTAAAAAAGAATTTGCAGTGAGTAATCATCCCATTACGCCATAAGCCTTACTAAAATAGCATCTATATTGCTTGTACAGTTCATTTTAGGTGGCTTGTGTGGAGGTTATTGGTTTATCTGTTTATATACCATTCTGTACACTGGTGATTGCTTGTTATTTAATGGATATACTTTTTAGTCGGCTGTGAGCCTTCCTCGAGATGGGATTTTTCTGTCAAGTTGATTTCGCACTGCTGAAGCCTTCTTTGATAGAGATGCATTGACCTTTGTTGGCAACATGTTCTTGAATATAATTCAACTTTAGAAGTTATCCGTTGGTGTCTAATTGCTACAAATTGCTGTCTATGAGTTCATTGTTGTGTCCATTAATTTTTATGGCCAAGTAGACAAAGAACACTGTTAACCAAGAAGGCCCTTCTTTTGTGCCACTGGGATTGTAAATATGTGATTCTTCATGACACAAATTAGTTATTCTGCTTTACGCACCAATTTGGCAATCAGTTGTGCAGGCTGCTCTGATGTTATCTTGCCATTTGACAATAGGAGTTCATGGTTGTTCAAAACCCAACCGCGCCCCCCCCCCCCCCCCCCCCCCCCCCCTTTCTTCTCTTCTCTCTCTCTCCCTCCCTCTCCTGATTTGAAGGTTGCTTTCCGATAAATGTATGGTCATTGAGTGATACTTGTCACATCAGTAGTTTGTGTACTTCCTGCAATGGGGTTCCTTTGGTTTGGATGTAACGGATGAAGACATCACTTCTTTATGGCACTACTCCTTCCTTGGGGAAGTGTTGCACATTCAAGAATGTTTTATTCCAATGCTATCTAGGTGCAGGTTTGCTATTACTATGTTCTTTATATAAATGCAGACCTGTTTTTCATTGCATTGAATGTATTGTTAATTTTCCCCTCATCTAGCAATCAAGCAAGCTGTGTTACTTGGAAACCATGTTTTGATTGTAATGTCAATTTTTCCTGTCTTTCTTAAGCAAGGGTATGTATGATTTACAGGCATTACTGATCGAGGAATGGTGGCAATTGGGGGCAGTCTTTCTGCGTTGCAGTTTCTGGATGTATCAGATTGCAAAAAGCTGACAGACAGGGGGTTCTTGGCTGTAGCTGAAGGCTGTCATGACCTAAGAAGCTTGCACCTTGCTGGCTGCAGATTAGTCACTGATAAACTACTTGGATCTCTTTCAAACAACTGTCATAATCTCGAGGAGCTCTGTTTGCAACAATGCATGAACATAACCGACTCAGGGCTTCACGCTCTCGTTAGTGGATGCCAACAGATCAAATATTTGGATGTCAACAAATGCCCCAATGTTGGAAGTATTGGAATCTCCAGTGTCTCCAAAGCCTGTTCATACTCTTTACTGACTCTAAAATTGTTAAATTGCCACAAAGTCAGGGACGACGCCATGTTGTCTTTGTCTCAGTTCTCCAAGAATCTTGAGACTCTCGTCATTGGCGGATGTAGAGGTATCTCTGACGAGTCTATAAAGTCATTGGCTGGTTCCTGTAATCAAAGTCTAAGGAATCTGCGTATGGATTGGTGCCTGAACATAACTGATGCTTCACTGAGTTGCATTCTTTCTCAATGCATAAATTTAGAAGCCCTTGACGTCAGTTGTTGCGAGGAGATAACCGATGCTGCATTCGTAAGATTAGGAAATGGGGATTATGCTGCAAGTCTAAAGATCTTGAAAGTCGATAACTGTCCTAAGATTACGGTGGCAGGAATCGCCAGAGTTGTGGATTCTTGCAGATCTCTACAGTACCTAGATGTGAGGTCATGTCCTTACATCACGAAGGCAGGTTGTGATGATGCTGGTCTGCAGTTCCCTGAATGCTGTAAAGTCAACTTCACCGGGAGCCTGAGTGAACCAGACATGTTCCGATGAGGTAGGCATATAATCTTGAGAGTTCCGTGCATTATTTATATTTAGTACATGTTTTGGTGTCTCTCTAAGCTTACGATTTATGGATTGTGAAAAAATTGTCTTTTATTTGTAGTTATGATTGTCTGTATCTCATGGCCAATCTTACAGAAGAGAACCATTTTTTTGGGCTTCTAAAAGTCACCTTTTTTTGGTGTTTCTCTTTTTCATATAGGAAGGAATTGCAGATTATAGATAAGTTTTACTAAACCTGTTTTGTTTTTTTGCTTTCTTAGGGAAGAAAACCCCAGATTCGATGGTTTCGAATAAGCCCTTTATGATTTGTTGGGCTGGGAATCCTTTCCGAAGAATGGCAGAAGAGGCAAGGGTTCTTCATTGTTGGCACTATCATTGATTTGCTGAGGGCTTATTTGGCATTATGTTTTTTCTTGTATTTTTTTGATTTTCAAAAACTAAGAACGTGGTTTAGAAATGATTTTTCTTGTTTTTGGTTTCCTATTTTTATCTTTTTCCTAACTTGAAAACAGGCAAAGAGGAACTCAAAAACATGAAAAATCCATCTAATAACTCGATTTTTAGCTACGTTGTTGTTGTTTTCTATTTCTTCCCTCTGTAATTATCATAATCATAATCGATGTTATTTGTAAAGTTTGTTGATGCGCATGATTGGCTACTTTCATTTCTTTTTTAACATCAAGAACAATTTTATTTCTTGTCTGATGTAGATTTTTGGTGTTGTACTGTATATATGATAAGATATCAGAATGTTCATGTATGGATATGAGATATGCTCTTTCATGAATGACATTGCTTCTTTTACAACAGTCCTCTCTCTCTCTCTCTCTCTCTCTCTCTCTCTCTCTCTGTGGAGTAGAGGTGATCTAGGGTTTCATATCCTTGTCGTTTCTCCTTCCCTTTCTCCCTTGCTTCCTTGAATTCTCTGCTGCTTTCCAAAACCTTAACACTAATTTTTCCCTTAAATGCTCAGCTGATTGTATGATCGCCTTCCAATTACTCGTGTATTCACCCATTTATTGCTTTCAACTTCCGCTCCTTTCTGGCTATTTATGGTGTAGTTCGGTTTTCTTAGCCCATCTGTCTACCCCTATCTTTCTTTGCTCTGAAATTACTCCTCACCTCTCACACTCTTGGTGTAACATCCCTAAGTCATTATAGCAAATAGGCCAAAGTGAAAAAGGGCACTACACGACTATACTATAATGAATTCCATCATCATAGTACGAAGCTCAAAAACTTTCTATTCATAATTCCTTAAATTTTCATAACGGTTCGAGTACATATATGAAATTGAACTCAAATACATCATCACCAACAATTTAAAACTAATACTACGAAAGGTCAAAATTACAATATCGTAAATAGTCCATAATATCCTGCTGTAGAATTTATTTAATACTTAAACTATAAAAATTAAACTCTCGGAATAGAAAGCCGCTCTATCTTCCCCATCCTTCAAGAATTTGCCATGAGCTACTAATCTGGAAAGTAAAGAAATTGGGTGAGCAAACAACGCGCTCAACAAGTACACCACACACCCTACCTGGATCAGACATATTATTTAAAACAGATAAATATCCAACAAAAACAAGTAAAACCAATTTATTCTCAAAATTTCATGTTACAAAAAGCTCAAATAACCACTTTATACTTTACTTATTTCACAAGAGCTCTTGGTAAAACTTACAGATCAATCGAAAACTACAACTGGTATTATTCCCACGACAAGGTCACATATCGACATATGGGTCAACGTAGTATCTGTCAGTTTAGAAGAACTAATAGACAAATCGAAGTACGTGCCGGTATTATTCTCCCGACAGGGTCACAGATCGACTTTCACATATTTCACATTCTTTCATCGATAGACCCCTAAGGGTCACATAGTTATCTGTGAGCTCTTCCCATAAAAAACCTTTCAATTCAAATTATAAGTTCACAATAATTTCTTTCACATTATGACAATACAAATTCCTTTGAAAATTCACATATTCTAACATCAAATCAATGTATAAATCAATATAATTCAAATCATAGGGGTAGAAATCACATAGTCAATCAAACATATATACCCGAGCCTACTTTAACAAACTAATAAACCATTCAAAATATAAGTCTAACAAATCAAATCATGTAAAACAAATTTTCATATTTCACAAATAAGTAGGGAAAGTGGTATACTTACCTTTACTATCTTTTAAACCAAAAATTCAGACTCCTATTGTGAATTATCATTGAAACCTATCCAAAGTGGAATCGAAATTTAGGACCTGTGAGAGAGAGAAAGAGAGAGAGAGAGAAGTGAGAGGACGAGAGAGAGACTTACAGAGAGGGGTGTGCACGAGCGAGAGAAACGCGAGAAATAGCGAGCCGCAAAGAGCTGCGAGTGAGAGGGAGAGAAAGCGAGAGAGAAGGGGCGGAGAGTTTGTGAGGGAATTTTTTTTTTTTTTTTTTTTTTTTGGTGTATTTGGGGGGGGAGAGAAGAGGGATGGATATATATCTTTTATTTTATTTCATTTTTTTTCTTTTTTCTTTTATTTTTCTTATATACATATATATATATATATATATTACTAATGAACTGCCTTTTCTAACAAATAATCCATTAATTTATTTAATTCAAATTTGAATAACAGTAAGCTCTGATTGTATTATAATACCTAGTTTAATTCAATTAGATTGAGTATTACATCCTTATCCCCTTAAATAAAAGTTTCTTGAAACTTACCTTCGTTTTCGAATAAATTTGGGTATTTGCTTCTCAGCTCTTCTTCTATCTTCCATGTTGCTTCTCTAGGAGTATGATTACTCCAATGAATCTTGACATATTGGACCATTCTATACCTTAACTTTTGTTCTTTCTGGTAGACTGTGCGAATTGGATGTTCTATATAAATCAAATCTTCTCATACTTGCAACGGTTCATGTCGTATCATGTGACAAGGATCAGAGATATACTTCCTCAATTGAGAAACACGAAGCACATCATGTACTTTGGACAATTCCGGTGGTAAGGCTACCTAATAAGCTACGTTCCCAACTTTCGCCAAAATCTTAAATGGTCCTATAAAATGCGGACTTAATCTACCCTTCTTCCAAATCTCATCACACCTTTAGTTGGGGATACCTTTAGATAAACGTGTTCACCTACTGAAACCTCCAATGGTCTTTTGTACTTGTCCACCCAACTTTTCTACCTATCTTGACTTATCTTCATGCTCTCTCTATTTAGCTTGATCTTTCTTCAGCATGTTGTACAATCTCATGATCTAGCAATTTTCTTTCTCCAACTTCATTCCAAAACAAGGGAGTTCTGCATCTTCGTCCATACAAAGCCTCATACGGTGCCATTCCAATACTAGAATAGTAACTGTTATTATAGGAAAACTCTACCAAACTTATGTAACGATCCCAACTACCCCCAAGGTCTATAACGCAGTCAAGCAGCATGTCCTCTAATGTCTGATTAGTCCTCTGAGTCTGCCCATCTGTCTGAGGATGGTAAGCGGTACTCAAACTTAGTTTAGTTCCTAAAGCTTTCTGGAGGCTCTCCCAAAATCTAGACACGAACCTTGGTTCTCTATCAGAAACAATCTTAACTAGCACACCATGCAACCGCAACACAACATCAATGTATAGCTCTGCCAACTTATCTAATAAAGTACAAAATCTAATAAAAAGAAAATGCGCGCTCTTTGTAAATCTATCCACAATGATCCAAATCGCATCATTCTTCCTAACAGTCCGTGGTAGGCCAACCACAACATCCATGGAAATTCGATCCCGTTTCCATTCAGGCACTTTTAATGGCTGTAGTAATCCACCAGGCTTTTGGTGCTCAGCCCTCACCTATTGACAAATCAAGCACTTAGCCACAAAATCAGCAATATCTCGCTTCATGTCTCTCCACCAAAAACAACTTCTCAGGTCTTAGTACATCTTCATGCCTCCAGGATGTACTGAAAAGCGAGAACTGTGTGCTTCTCCCATGATATCCCTCTTAATTGCTGGATCATTAGGTACCCATAATCTGTCTCCAAATTACGATGCTCCATCGTGTAACAGAAAGTCTGAAGCTTTTCCGTTGGACACCTTACCTTTTCATCTTCATCAAAAAGGATTCATTTTGCTGCACGACCTTGATCTTCTCTAGCAATGGTGGTTATGTGACCGGATTAGCTAAAACACCACCCTTCTTATCATGAATGCACACTTCAACTTGCATTTCCTCCAAATCTCTAATTAGCTTTGGCTGAGAAGTGATCAAGGCAGCTAAGTTGTCCACTAACTTCCTGCTCAGTACATCTGCAACTACATTTGCTTTCTCAGGATGGTAATTAATGGTCACATCATAGTCCTTAATTAACTCCTCCAACCATCTCCTCTACCTCAAGTTCAACTCTTTTTGAGTAAACAAGTATTTCGAGCTTTTGTAGTCTGTATAAATCTGGCAAAAGCCACCATAAAGATAATGTCTCCAAATCTTCAAATCGAATATCACTGCTGCCAACTCCAATTCATGCGTTGGATAATTCTTTTCATGAAGCTTTAATTGTCGGGACGCATAGGCTATCACCTTCTCATTCTGCATAAGCACACAACCTAGCCCTTTTTCAAGCATCACTACAAATGACAAAGTTACCCTCATTAGTATGTAATGCAAGTACAGGGGTGGATACTAACCTCTTCTTTAACTCATGAAAGCTTCATTCACGTTCATCTGTCCACTCGAACTTCACTCCTTTTTGGGTCAATCGAGTGAGACGAAGTGCAATTTGTTAAAACCCCTCAATGAATCTTCTATAGTAACTAGCCAGTCCCAAGAAGCTTCTATCCTCTGTTGCATTTGTGGGCAGATTCCACTCTAATACCGCTTCAACTTTCCTTGGATCCACCAAGATCCCATCCTTGGATATCACATGTCCTAAGAATGCCACCCTATCAAGCCAAAACTCACACTTACTCAACTTGGCATATAACTGGTGCTCGTGTAGGGTTTACAATACCATCTTCAGATGTTCCTCATGCTTCTTCCTACTCATGGAGTAGATCAGTATGTCATCTATGAATACAACAACGAATTGATCCAGGTATTATCGAAATGCCCTATTCATCAAATCCAAGAAAGAAGCAGGTGCATTCATCAGCTTAAAAGGCATAACTAAGAATTCATAATCGCCATACCTGGTTCGAAAAGTTGTCTTAGCCACATCCTTCTCCTTGATCATTAGTTGATGATAGCTGGATCAGAGGTCAATCTTGGAAAAGACCTTAGCACCTTGAAGCTGATCAAACAAGCGTCAATTCGAGGCAAGGGATATGTGTTCTTAACAGTCACCTTATTTAATTCTCTATAATCAATGCCTAATCTCATACTACCATCTTTCTTATTCACAAACAATACTGGAGTGACCCATGGTGAGACACTAAGTCGGATGAAGCTTTCGTCTAATAATTCCTGGAGTATCACCTTCAATTCACGTAGTTCAAACGGAGCTATTCTATAAGGAACTTTCGATATGGGTCCACTACTAGGTACCATATCAACTTCAAACTCAATTTTTCTACTTGGAGGCAAACTAAGCAAATCTTCTAGAAAGACCTCAGGGAATTCCTTCACAATGGGAATGTCATCTATCTTTACATCATTCCTCCTACTGTCAAACACATGATAAAGGTATCCTTGACACCCCTTCCTTAAGGGCCTTCTAGCATTCAGGGCTAAAATTATCCCTTCCCATGATAAGCAAACTCTAGGTGGTTAGGAATCTGAAAGGCTACTCTTTTTCCAAAACAATCCAAATGCGCGTGATAAGAAGACAACAAGTTAATCCCTAGAATCACAAGAAAATCCTCCACACTAGACTTGCTACTAACTTCATATCACCTATTTTAACCACACAATTCTTATACACAAGATCAGCAATCATATCATACCCCAATAGGGTTGCCACACAAAAGGGTTCATCTAGCAGTTTTGGCTCACAAGTCAACTTAGAGGCAAATTTCTTAGCAACAAAATAGTGGGAGGCTCCGGTGTCAAATAATACATGTGTACTAGTAGAATTGATAGGAAGGTTACCTGTCACCACACGGTCATTGGCAATCTCGTCCTTCTGCATCATGGCAAATACTCTAACGTTACCCTTAGGTCCATGTCTATCAACACTGGCTCTGTTCTTGGCACCACACTTAAGAGGACAATCACGAGCTATATGTCTTTTCTCTTTGTACTCAAAGCACACCCCTAACTTCTTGTAGCATTCACCAGAATGGACCCTTCCACAGCGCTCACATTTCCTAAGTCCGGTGCTAGAAGCCTTTGGATTCTTCTTATTGAAGTTCTTGTCGTTGCCATCAGATCGGTTCGGCTTTCCTCCCTAAAACTTGCCGTCAAATAACCTCTTCTTGGCGGCATATTCTTGCTCCTCTAGTTTCAAATCTGCTTCAACTATCAGAGCATGTTCAAGGACCTCCTTGTATTTCTTGAAGATAAAACTTGACAGACACCTCCTAATACGAGGGAGTAATCCCCTTTTGAATATGTTTGCTTTACTCTGCTCAGATGCCATGATGCTTGGGCTAAAACGCCCTAATTCCTGGAACTTATTGGCATACTGCAACACTGACATTTGCTCTCCTTGTCTCAGCTCATAGAACTCATTCTCTTTCATCATTCTTAGTGCTTCGAGGAAGAACTGATTGTAAAAGTCTCCTTGAACTCCTCCCAAGCCAAGGGCTCAGTAGAGTTCTAGTATGCTACCTTAACTTTCATCCACCAAAACTCTACATCCCCCTTAAGGAAGGGGGTGGCTGCTTCAAATAAAGTCTCTATTTTGCGTATCCACTTTTCAGCTTCCAAAGGATCGTCAGCTCCTTCGAACTTGGGGGCCCTCAACTTTGACAACCTCTCAAATGGGGCCTCCTTAATTCGTCGAGTAAGAGGAGGAACAGCTTGGACTTTTTGCTGATGCTGCAAAAGATTAATCATGAGTTGGTGCATTGTTGCAACATCAAACTGATTAAATAAGCCACCTGAATTCTGGCTATTGTGACCATTGAGTCTATCCTCTGGTTGGACAAGTTCTTCACTAGGGTGCTCCTCTTTTGTATCCTCCTCTGATTCACTAATAAGGTGCTCCTCAATTGGAGGTGGAATCCTGCGTTTTCCCTTCAATGTTCTCTTTCTCTTTAGGGATGCTAGTGTTTCACTCATGTCACCCATCTTAACCTAAACCCACATCACAGAAGAAACCACATTGTCAAATGACTTTTACACTTCCATGTGTTCAAGATACTAATTCAAATAGTCAACTAAATCCCTTAACACATTTTCTTAACAATTAATAACCTAGACTCTCATCTTAACACTTAAATTTCTCCAAGGTTCATAACCTAGGCTCTGATACCACTTTATGTAACGCCCCTAAATCATTATAGCAAATAGGCTGAAGTCAAAAAGGGCACTACATGGCCATACTATAATGAATCACATCATCATAGTATGAAGCACGAAAACTTTCGATTCATAATTCCTCAAATTTTCATAAAGGTTCCCATACATATATGAAATCGAATCCAAATACATCATCAGCAATGATTTAAAACTAACAGTACGAAAGGTCAAAATTATAATATCTCAAATAATCCATAATATCTTGCTGCAGAATTTATTTAATACTTAAGCTACGAAAATTAAACTAATTCCCAGAATAGAAAGCCGCTCTATCTTCCTCATCCTTCAATAATTTGCCATGAGCTACTAATCTGGAAAGTAAAGAAATTGGGTGAGTAAACAACACGCTTAGCAAGTACACCACACACCCTACCAAAATCAGGCATATTATTTCAAATAGATAAATGTCAACCGAAAATAAATAAAACCAATTTATCCTCAAAACTTCTTGTTGCATGAAGCTCAAATAACCACTTTATACTTTATATATTTCTCAAGAGCTCTTGGTAAAACTCACAGATTAATCGAAGACTATGGTCAGTATTATTCCCATGATAGGGTCACAGATCAACATTTTTCACATTTGTACCGGTCCTAAGTCGATAGACCTGTTAGGGTCAACGTAGTATCTGTCAGTTTAGAAGAACTAACAGACAAATCGGAGACTATGTGCCGGTATTATTCCCGTGATAGGATCACATATCGACTTTCACATGTTTCACATTCTTTTGTCGATAGACCCTTAAGGGTCACGTAGTTATCTGTGAGCCCTCCCATAAAAACCTTTCAATTCAAATCATAAGTTCACAATAATTTCTTTGACATTATGAGAAGTACAAATTCCTTCAAAAATTCACATATTCTAACATCATATCAATGTATAAATCAATATAATTCAAATCATAGGGGTAGAAATCACATAGTTAATCAAGCACATATGCCCAAACCTACTTTAACAGACTAATAAACCATTCAAAATATAAGTCTTACAAATCAAATCTTGTAAAGCAATTTTTCATAGTTTACAAACAAGTAGGGGAAGTGGTATACTTACCTTCACTATCTTCTAAACCAAAAAATCAGACTCCTATTGTAAATTATCTTCAAAACCTATCAAAAGTGGAATCGGAATTTAGGACCTATTTAAGAGAGAGAGACGTGAGAGGACGAGAGAGAGACTTACAAAGAGAGGCATGCGTGAGCGAGAGAAACGAGAGAAACAGCGAGCCGCAAAGAGCCGCTAGTGAGAGGGAGATAAAGCGAGAGAGAGGAGGTTGAGATTTTGTGAAGATTTTAGGGGGATTTACGGGTTTATACCCCCTTTTATGCACATACATGTCATGATTCTACAAATGGGGCTTAGGAAATTAAGTACCAATAATCCATAGCATTCCATGAGCTTGAATAAACTAGTATAAGTCCTTAATATTAGCCTAATAAGTCCTCGTTAATACTTGTACAAGTCAAGATTAGTCAAGGTGAATCAAATGTTAGTTAAACTAGTCAAGATTGGCGGCTCAAGAGGGGAATGTCGGTTAGATTGAAGTCCAAATGCAATGTATCCTCCAGGCATAGGAAGTAGTATAAATAGAGTGATTCATCATGTAAGAAGGATTATTGAATGATAATGAATTGATTTCTCTCTCTCATCTTTATATTCTCTCTATTTCTCATCTCTATTCACTTTTTTCTCATCTCATACTCTATTATCCTTTGATTATGATCAAGATTTGTCTTAAATCATAACAGTGGTAACAGAGCTTGTCAAATTACTTTTGATTAAGTTGATTAAGTTCAATTTGATTGCAAGGCACTAGATCAAGTTAATTGATATCAAATTCTTGATCAGGTTGTGTTGGTCAAGAAATTGTGCTTAAAATTTCAGTTCGGGCTGCAATTAACCATAAGATAAAAAAAAAATGTCCTAAATCGTCCAGATTATTCATACAGTGTTGCATTGATATCATGTTCAGTTCTAAGGTTACATTTGATCAGGATTTCAGTTCAAAAGCTTGTGGTTCTGCTGGTTAGCTTGCGTGGCTCAAGAATTCAGATTGAACTTACTGAACTAACTGCAGATTGAGGTACATTCTTGAGATCTTTTGTTCTAGAGCATTCAATCAAACCTCAGTGCTTCGAATCTGTGGTTGGAAGCTTGCTGTTTCTGTGGTTGGTTTTGCTGAATCCGTTTGGAATCGCTAGATTCACAAGTGAACTAAGGTTTAATACATCTAATTCTTAATTAAGTTGCTATTCTTTGATTCTTTTGGGCTGGAAATTGCATTTGATATAGCTGAACCTCAACCATTGACCTTAAATCAAGCTCTGGTAGTCATTTTAGCTGAAGTTGCCCTCGGTGTAGATGAATTGTGTTGGATTGCTTCTTCTCTGCAAAATTTCTGAAGTTGTGAATTGTGTTAGACAAAATGGAGGCTATTTTGGACAAATCTACCTATGATGCTAGGCTTTTGATCAAAGTCTTGAAGCCACTTTACCATATAGATGAGGATATTCTTTACCAAGTATTTTGGCCTTATGGTTCGCTTGCAAGTATCAAGGTGATCTCATCTTCCATTAGTGAGGTGATTGCTCATTTAGTTATTATACGAGATGGAGTGCCGACTCAGCCTTCTATTCATTACACGGGAGACAAATATATGATGGATGTTGTGTTTTAGACATAAGCTACATCAAGATGTGTAATGATATGGAAGATGAGCTAGAGGTGATTGAGCCTAATAATTGTCAAGCTAAGGAGCCAAGTTCTATGTCATTAGATCAACCTTCTCTTAAAGAGGATGATTTTTCAGCAGCAAATCAGATGAAGGATACATCATTGGATTTAGGGAATTAGATAGAATTGGTACAACAGTATCATGATTTGAAAATTCAAGACAAGGTTAATTTAGCAGCAGTTCAATGTGCACTTGACCCGTCATTACTACAAGTAAATGATGTAACAGTAGGGTCCAAGGTTGATCTGCAGCAGATTAAGATGCTAGAAGTGGATTGGAATTTTGTTCAGAAGTGGAAATTGCAAACAAGTGTTATGGATTTGGAATCATAAGTGTTGAGCACACAAGTGGTTAGTCAAGTACCAAATCAAGCACAACTAAGGCCTATTGATCCAGGGAAGGAAGAGCTTAGTGTTACTTGGGAAGTTAATCAACACTCAGATTCAGCTTGAATAAGAAATTTATAGTAGCGAAACAGGTTGATGATGCAAAATATCAGCTTGAGCTGGTTGAGATGATGTAAACACAAGTTCCTGAGGTTAATTCAAAGGCTGCAGCAGTAACTTCTGGAGAACATAACACTAATATCAAACAATGCAGTGAGAAGCATCATCACAAATTGGATTCAATAGTCGTTGGGAAGTTCATTACAACAAGTTTAGCTTCAACTTAGGATGAAATGCAACTAATGCCAGCTATTGAACAAGGTTTTGCGCTTCTAATTGCAGCAGAAGAATTACAAGTGTCTATTGAGTTTCTGAGCATCAGAAAGCTACGATTAGAGCTCACATTGCAGCAAGGTTTGAAGATCTGCTTGGTTGTTCACTTAAGTCGTACAAAATGCTATTCGAGCAAAAGATTAAGAACAATGGGAAAGCCAATTTTGGTCTATTATGGAAGACCTCCAGATTTCTTTCTCCTCAAGGCAAATAAAGTGATTCTTGAAAAGCTACTCTTGCTCAAGAAGATGATGTTAAAGCAACCCAAGGTGGTGATGTTGTCAATAGATTGACTTAAGGCATCATTGTGGATCAAAAAGACAATTAAGACGGCTAAGAAAAAGGAGGAATTCCACCAATAAGGATGCTTATTCAATAGGGAAGCATTTAGATATGGCAACAATGCAAGCAAATGAAGCAGGGAAGCATTTAGATATGACAGCAGTGCGGGTAAATGCATTTTTGAAGTAGTCTAAAGTTATTCCAGTGCACATGTGCAAATGCATTTCAAATGTTGAAGTAGCAGGGCTGTTTGGTCAGGTGCTAGATGCTTGTGTGAGTCAAATACAAAGTAAAGGGCATCTTCCAAGGATCCAAGCTAATGTAAGGCCTCCTGAATTGTTCTGGCTTTCACTCCAACAGCAAGTAAACCATCAGGGTAGAGCAGCAAATTCATTTTGCAAGCAACAAGATCATCTTGTCATGGATTGCAAAGGGGCTATAATTACTGATCAAATCAATAACAAACAGCTAACTATACATGATCTGCAGATCAAGAGCATTCCAAGCTAATAAAATTGAGCAGCAATTCAGCTAGGGAATAATGCACAGATCAGCTATTGAAATAGAGGTGTTCAAAGCTGTTGCAATGCTCAAGTTGCATCAAGAACAGGTGTATTTTGAATCCAAATTGGTGCTGGATGATAAGGGGGCAGAGTTTATAATTAAGGGAGGAGAAAAGATGTTCACAATGCTGGAATTACACCCTCATTAGAATCAAGCTAGCCTAAGGAATTCATCAAAATGCAAGAAGCAAAAAGGAGGTGTATTTTGGTACTACAGGTCATTCTGGTAGTGCAGGGCTTGAGAAGAATCTGAATTTCTTGTGTTGCAAGTTGAGTGAAGACTGTTGGACAACTTTGAGAATTCAAAACATGAATGACTTTCACTGGAGCTTTGCCATGGCACTTGAGAACTTGTCTGGGTTAGATGAAGTTCACATGTTTCAGGCCAAAGGTCCAATGGTTCAAGAATGTTTTCTGGGTTTGTGCATAAGAAAGCGATTTGTTAAGGCAAATGTGCATAAGCAGGGTGCACAGAATTGGAGACACAGATGCAACAGAATACAAGTTTGGGGAACTCCTCAAAGTCCCAAGAGCATTCAAGACAAGCTCTCTTACAACAACACTAAGGATCTCTTCAATACTACATCTTCTCTACTAAGATTCTTGAGGACTAGAATCTTTAAAGGGGGAAGTATTGTCATGATTCTACAAATGGGGCTCAGGAAATTAAGTACCAATAATCCATAACATTCCATGGGCTTGAATAAACTAGTATAAGTCCTTAATATTAGCCTAATAAGTCCTCTTTCGTACTTGTACAAGTCAAGATTAGTCAAGGTGAGTCAAATGTTAGTTAAACTAGTCAAGATTGGCTGCTAAAGAGGGGAATGTCGGTTAGATTGAAGTCCAAATGCAACGTATTCTCTAGCCATAAGAAGTCGTATAAATAGAGTGATTCGTCATGTAAAAAGGATTATTGAATGATAATGAATTGATTTCTCTCTCTCATCTTAATCTTCTCTCTATTTCTCATCTCTATTCACTTCTTTCTCATCTCATACTCTATTATCCTTTGATTATGATCAAGATTTATCTTGAATCATATCTATATATATATATATATATATATATATTTTTTTTTTTTTTTTTTTTTTTTTGTTTTCCTTTATTTTAATTTATTTTTCTTTTCTTTTTCCTTTAATTTTTCCTATACATATATATATGTATATATTACTAATGGACCCCTTTTTTGGACAATTAACCTATTAGTTTATTTAATCCAAATTTGAATAACAGTGAGCTTTGATTGTATTATAATACCTAGCCTAGTCCAATTAGACTAGGTATTACACTTGGGATCCTCTCAATGGAAGGCACCGTATCCTCTCAGCAGATTCATCTAAACATAATAGCCCTATGCTTGGAAGTTGATTGCTTAGTAAATGAGGAAATCAGTGCAGCCCTTAAGGAAATTGTGCTTGTGGGCAGAGTTCTCTCGGAGAAGCTCCTTAAAGTTCAACCGGTTAGAGCTATCCTAGGTAAAGCTTGGACTTTGAAGGAGAAATGAGAGGTTCAAGAACTCTTAGGTAACATGTCGTTATTTATGTTTGCTTGCGAGGGAGATAAACTCAGGGTGGAGACCCCCTATACCAATGCTCATCTAGTTCTCAAGCAATAGTTGGGTGATGTTGCATTTAGGGAACTTGATTTTTCAACCTCTGTTTTCTGGTGCAAGTTCACAAATTGCCCCTAAACCTTATGATGGTGGAAAATGCTAGGAAGATTTTTTTTTTTTTCTTTTTTTCGAACAAAATGCAAGGAAGATTGGTAGTTTGTTTTGTGCTATTGAAAAGATACACCTGGGTTAGCTGTAAGTTTGAAAGGCTTCCAGATTCTTGTTTTACTTGTGATAAATTGGGTCATGTCGTTGAGCAAAGCTCTGTGGATGATTCAATTCTTGCTAACCCTCCTTATGACAGATCTCTCAAAGCTTCTAAATTTGGGGCACAAAAGATCAAATTTAACATGCAATTTGGGGAATCTTGAGGGGATGGAAGAACACACGAAGGATAGTAAGGCTGGTTCTAGTTGTTCCCCCTTGAATGATCAGATTGATAGGAGAAAAGATGAATGTGAAAGGATGTTGAATGATGCAATTATATTCCATAAGGCCTCAAGATCACTTGATGGTAGCCAACAGAAGCCTAGCCCATCTGTTTCTAAATCTGAATTTTCGGAGTGTCAGGGAACCAACTTTCCCAGAAGCTTAAACTAATGGGTGAAGGTTCAAGATTGGTTTTATAATTTAACATGCCCCCCTCATGCAAATGCCTATTTGGGCTTAAAGCATGGATAATGCACATGCTTACCTCATATCTTTTACTTAAATTGTGTTAGTGTAGAAATTGAGGGTTTTTGAGATTCAAACTTCTGACTTTTTGGTCACAAGGCTTCGATACCATGCCAATAAATCAACTTTCCCAAAAGCTTAAACTAATGGATGAAAGCTCAAGATTGGTTTTATACTCTAAACATGGAGTGGTATGTCTATGGTTGCTCCTTCTCAAGGAAGGAAAAGATCTGCCAGGGAGGATGATTAATCCGAGGTGAATAAGAGGGCCAAAGGTTTTATGCAGGATTTAATATACAACATGGTGAAGTAAGATAGATTCGGAAACTAATTTCTCCTGGAGGAAGTAATGGGTCCTAAAGGTGCAAGTATAGCTAAGTTCTTTGAGAACCCAAATTTCTCTGAGAGACTGATGGCGTTGGTCCCTTGTGGTGATTCTCACCAAACTAAACATTCTGCAATGAGGATGATGAATAACTTGAAAGGCCGCCCGTTATAAGTTTGGAACGGAAAAACTTAAGTTGTAGGCTAAGTGTGTGATCTGTCACATTTTTATGCCTCGCTCCCATTTTATGTTCAGCTATTACAAGTGTACTTTAATACGATTAATGTATATTTAGGCCTGGAAAGCGTTGGAGTAAGGACAACATGAAAAGTAGTGAAGAATGAGCGATATTGGACATATTTGAACACTATGATGAGAAACCAAACTACGTGTGGAAAAATGATCCATCAGGTCAAGGTTCGGCAATCCAAATCAATTTTATAAGGCCTTGGGAGGAGACCGACCAATCGGCGAGCAGAGGTGATCGATCGACAGCCAACAGAAGTGTTTGATTTAATGTCGATCCATTGGCAGAAGTCAGTGAGCTTATTGACATTCGCCGATCGATCAACCTTCCCCTACAGCATGCCCTAGGGCATGCCACAGGTATAAATAGGAGGGGGAAGGCCATTCTCTGGATCTTTTGGCAATTTTCCCCTTATTCCTCTCTCTCTCAGCCGCCCCGAGAGACCGAAGAACTTACGAAGGCCGGAGCGCAAGTGATCGGAGCACCGGAGTATTAAAGCTAGGGTCACATCAACATTAACCGATAGAGTCTTTATCCATGAGTTTTCTTTTACCTTTATCTTTTTTGGGATCTATAAAACTCTTATGGAGAAGTAGACTTGTAATTTAGGAGTCAAGGACATGTAGCTATCCAGATCCCATATTTATTTTTATTTATGATAATGACTTGTGTTATGCTATTTTCAAACCCATGTAGAGAATTTTATACTGAGATTGATTTCCTGTTTATGTGCTTGCAGTCATGGCTAGATTTCCAGTATATTTGCAATTCATTTCATGCTTGCAACTTAGACCATAGTATAACACGTTTTCACGAGTGGTCAGGGTTGAATACCCAACCTTGAGCATAATCTTTAATATAAATTAACACAAAATTAGAAGTGAGAAATGAATTAAGTAGCGCTATTGAGATAGTCGATGCAACATCTAGAGTGATTAGATAGGTTATGTCCTTAAATTAGTTCATTACCCTTAGCCTGATCTAAGTGTTAACCCATGTTTAGAGCTTGTAGCCTAATCCCTTAAATTCATTATCATGGTGAAATTTAATGACTGGATCCGAGTTAGGCTAACATAAATTTACCTCTTTAACTATCCTTAACCAATTTGACAATTTAATTTACTCTTTAATTCTTGAATTTCATTAAATATTCCTCCTTCAAGATTAACATGCTAGTGAGTGGGAGCACACTATGGATGAGGGAATGAAATCCTTGCATGATAATGAGACCTAGGAGTTGACACAACTACCAGTTGGGAAGAAAGCTTTATGTAACAAGTGGGTTTATCGGATGAAAGATCAACCTGGTGGCAACAAATGTTTCAAGGCCAGGCTTGTCGTTAAAGGTTTCCATCAGCAGAGAGGAGTCGATTATTCTAAGATCTTTTTTCCAGTGGTGAAACTTACAACTATCAAACTAGTTCTAGGGCTGGTGGCAGCTGAAAATTTACATCTTGAGCAGTTGGATGTAAAAACTGCTTTCTTACACGGGGATCTAGAAGAAGAAATCTACATGCATCAACCATAGGGATTCATAAAGCTGGAAAGTAACATAAGGTTTGTAAGTTGAAGAAAAGTTTGTATGGTCTAAAGCACGCTCCGAGATAGTGGCATAAGAAATTCGACGGTTTCATGAGTGGTACCGGTTATACCAGATGTCAAGCAGACCACTGCTGCTATATCAAGCATTTTGACTCCTCATATATCATTCTGCTGCTATATGTCGATGACATGCTAATTGTTGTGTCCGATATTGAGGAGATTGAGAATCTAAAAAGAAAGCTATCGAGTCATTTTGCCATGAAGGATTTGGGGCCTGCAAATCAAATCCTTGGCATGCGCATTATCAAAGAGTGTTGCCGGTACCTTGAAGTTGTCGCTAGCTCAGTATGTCGAATGAGTATTAAAGCAATTCAACATGGATAAAGCCAAACAAGTGAGCACTCCTATGGCGAATCATTTTCAACTTAGTCGAGATCAGGCACCTAAATAGAAGGAAGAACGTGAGAAGATGAGTAGGATGTGGTATGCCTCAGCAGTTGGGTCACTCATATATGCTATGATTTGTACTCGGCCAGATATTGCCCATGCAATAGGAGTGGTGAGCCGATATATGAATAATCCTGGAAGGCATCACTAGGATGCAGTGAAATGGATCATGCAATATCTTCAAGGTACTACTGATATTTGTCTTTGCTTTACTTCTGTTGATCAGAGTTTGCAAGGCTTTGTGGATGCCGATCTTGCTGGTGACATTGACAGTCGTAATAGTACTACACGTTACGTGTATACCTTGGGTGTTACTGCTATTTCATGGCGTTCTAGTTTACAAAAGGTTGTTGCTTTGTCAACAACAAAAGCCGAATACATTGATGTATCTAAAGCAGCAAAAAAGATGGTGTGGTTACAAAGTTTTCTAATAGAGTTACGAAATAAAATAGAAAAGGGTACTTTGTACAGTGACAATTAGAGTGCGATCTTTCTGGCGAAGAATGCTGCTTTCCATGCTAGAATCAAACACATCCAGAATCAATATCACTTCATTCATCTTATCTTGAGCTTAATATTTCTTTATTTTTAAGTTATTTTTTACCTGGTCAAAAATAGCACTGCAACAGTGCTGCGGCAGCAAGAGGGGAAAAAAACGCTACTTAATGCAAGAACGAAACTTGCTCTGATACCTGGTCAAAAATAAATTAAAAATAAAGAAATATTAAGCTCAAGATAAGACTATGGGAAAAGACAATTATATTAGATGATTAAGAAATGAAACAATACAACCTATTTATACTAGATGAAGGACAAACCCAATCATCTTCCCAAGCAAAGAGTTACTAAAGGAAAAACTAAATAAAAGCTAGTAGTAATGGCCATCAAGGGGCCGGTTGGGAGAGGGAGAAGAGGGAGAGCAAGTGAGTAAATATCTAGAGGAATAAATATCTACCTACTCACTAATTACATAAAGAATGTGCTAGGAATAAATACAGATGCTAAAGTATACAAATACAAATACGAAGACATGAATACGAAATACTAATTTCAACACTCCCCCTCAAGTTGAAGCATGCAAGTTCAGGATGCCCAACTTACCGAGAAATGAACCATGTGTCGAACTGCCAAGCGCTTTAGTGAAGATATCCGCTATTTGTCCCCCGGTGTGAACATAGGATGTGGCGATCTCCTTGGATAGCAATTTGTCTCGGACAAAGTGACAGTCAATTTCAATGTGCTTTGTTCTTTCGTGAAACACGGGATTAGAAGCAATATGGAGAGCTGCCTGATTATCACAAAAGAGCAAAACTGGTTCGTTAGTGGGAACAACAAGATCACTTAACAGTCGACGTAACCAAGTTATTTCACTAGTTGTGGATGCCATGGATCGGTATTCGGCTTCTGCAGAAAAACGGGAAACAACAGTTTGTTTCTTGGATCGCCATGAAATAGGCGCATTACCCAAGAAAACAACAAAACCTGTGGTAGACCTTCCGGTGGTGGGAGAACCAGCCCAATCAGCTTCACAGTAAGCACGGAGTTTAAGATCACAAGCAGATGGAAAAAAAACTCCTTGACCCAGAGTCCCTTTCAGATAACGAAGGACCCTCATAACGGCATCAAGATGGGGTACACGAGGATTATGCATGAACTGACTCAAAATACGAACAGCATAACAAATGTCAGGACGAGTGATCGTTAAGTACAGTAACCGCCCTACTAACCGCCTATACTGACCCCGTCTTCCACGGGCTTGCCTACCCCATCTGCTAGCCCATGATTCTGCACTATCGGTGTAAAAACAGGTTTTGCTCCTAGGAGTCCGGTCTCACTAATAATGTCAAGGGCATATTTTCTTTGACTTAACATCAACCCCCTTTTGGAACGAGTGACCTCAATCCCTAAAAAGTACTTTGCTGAACCCAAGTCTTTTATCCCAAATGTTTTATTCAAAACATTTTTGATTTCTGCAATATGATCCATGTCATTTCCAGTTATAAGGACATCGTCAACATAAATAAAAATAGCAGTGTATTTTGACCCACGCACAAAAGTGAATAAAGAATAGTCAGCTTGGAATTGTTGAAAACCAAGTTTAATTAAAGTTGAGGAGAATTTCTGATTCCAGTTCCGTGAGGCCTGTTTAAGTCCATAAAGGGACTTACGAAGGCGACAAACCTTGCCTTCATGTTTACGCTCAAATCCCTGTGGTAATTTCATGTAAACCTCTTCATCCAAGTCCCCATGAAGAAAAGCGTTATTTACATCCAATTGTTGAATTATCCAACTACGAGCCGTGGCTACGGCTAAAATGCAATGAACAGTAACGAGTTTAGCTACAGGAGCAAAAGTATCATGATAGTCTATACCTTCTACCTGAGTATAACCCTTTGCAACAAGACGAGCCTTGTACCTCTCAATCGTCCTATCTGACTTATATTTGACTTTGTAGACCCACTTTGAGTCTATAGCTCTCTTTCCAGTTGGCAAAGCCTCAAGCGTCCATGTGTTGTTTTGTTCAAGAGCTTTGATCTCCTTTTCCATGGCCTCTCTCCATTCCTCATATTGTACGGCCTGATTAAAATTTTTCGGCTCATCACATGAAGTGATGGCATTTAAAAGTGTCGAGTGAGCGTTAGAAAATTGTACGTTAGAAACAAAGTTTGAGAGAGGATACAAAATACCAGAGTTGACTGACGGAGTGGGAGCGAGAGAATGGGTTATAGAAGGCGGAACCTCTGTTATATAGTCTTGATATTTGACGGGCATGGACCGAACCCTAGCACTTCTTCTTTCGACCCGTTCTTCATCGAGGGGAACACCCTCAATCGGTGCTGCAGGCGCCTCCGCCAGACTGTCATCCGGTCCTCCGAGGACAGGTTCTCGTTCTGTTGGACCGGCCCGAAGAAGGCCGGTCTGCTGTTGCTGCTGCAGAACCGGTCCAGCAGGGACCGGTTCTAGCACACTCTGGTGCTGCTGTAGTACCGGTCCAATCGGGACCGGTGCTGCCCCGTCGGTGGCCAAAAAGTCATTTTGTAGGACCCTGTGATGTCCTTCATATGTATGCCGCGAAGTATCAATTTTTAAATAGGGCATATTGTCCTCATAAAACCGAACATCCCTAGAAACAATGATTTTACGTTCATCCAAGCTATAAATTTTATACCCCTTTTGACCATGGGGATACCCCACAAAAATTCCTGGTGAAGCACGTTTATCGAGTTTGTCATTGGTGCGATTTTTAACATGATAATAACATAAGCATCCAAAAGTCCTCAAATGATTATAAGATGGGGTTTTGCTCATTAACAATTCATAAGGACTCTTATGACCAAGCAATGAAGAAGGCATCAAATTAATCAAGTAGGCAGCCGTTAAAACACACTCACCCCAAAACCTCTTAGGAAGCCCTGCCTGAAATCAAAGTGCTCGCCCAACTTCCAACAAATGCTTATGCTTGCGTTCAACAACTCTATTTTGCTGAGGTGTCCCGGTCAATGAAGTTTGATATTGGATTCCATGTCTCGCATAAAAGTCTAACAACGGGCTATACTTAAACTCTTGGCCATTGTCGCTTCTTACTTGTTTGACCTGCAAACCAAATTGAGTATCCACCATATGACAAAAATTCATGAGAATCCCATGTGCTTGGGATTTCTCTTTCATAAGATACACCCACGTGCACCGGCTATAATCATCAACAATGGTAAGAAAAAAACGTGCACCACTCAAAGAAACCATTCTATAGGGCCCCCAAATATCACAGTGAATTAAATCAAAACAAACCCGAGTTTCAGAAACAGAGAAAGGAAAAGGGGATTGTGCTTGTTTCGCACGATGACAAGTATCACAAATAACATTAGTCCTTTTAATGTTTAAATGCGGAAAAAATGAAAGCTTGTTGAAAGGAACATGACCCAAACGGCAGTGCCACAAAACTGCCTCTTTATTATTCTGAACCACATGAGCCGAGGGAGCAATCGGCTGCAACTCGAGCAAATATAGCCCATTTCTCATTCTACCCACTCCAATCAGCCTCCTCGAGTATCGGTCCTGAAAGTAACAAAAATCAGGATAAAGGGTTAAAGTACAATTTTCATAACGCGTGAGTTTACTCACTGACAACAAGTTGCAATAAAAGCCCGGCACGAATAACACATCATGGAGAATAAAATTATCAAAAATCCAAACTTTCCCAATGTGAGACACCGCCAGTGTCGTCCCGTTTGGCAATTTAACGGGTTTAACGACCTTGTTTGGCACAACATCAAACATGAGTGATAGAGAAGAAACCATATGATCAGTAGCCCCGGTGTCAATAATCCAACTTTGATTTGAAATGAAAACTCGACCTGTCAGATTTATACTAGGAGAGACCGAGCTTTGTCCAAGTAGCGACAAGAGGTGCTGATATTGACTAGCGGAAAGCCCGACAATTGGGCTGTCACCAGTCGGCTCCTCACTGCTGCAGTGAGCCGCGGCTGCTGCTGCATTTCCGGCTGTCCCGGCCGCCTTAGGCCCCTGCTTCTTCCAACCTGGGGGGTTATCCAATCAATTCAAAACACCTCTCCTTGGTGTGTCCCTGTTTCTTACAGTGAGAACAGGTAAAACGGTTAGTGCGATGGGAATTATTTCCCATTGAAGAACCTCCCGGTCCCTTCGCTGCCAAAACCGCAGCTTCGGGTATCACGAACGAGCCTGCTGCCACGCTTTGTTGCTTCTCTTCCTGACACAACACTAAATAGGCACTTCTCATAGAGGTTAAAGGTTTACTGTTCATAAGCTGTGAACGCACAGTTGAAAAGGACGGGTCAAGACCCATCAAAAGGTCCAACAATTTTTCCATATCACGAATTTGCAAGAAAGCTTTGGCGTGTCCACAAGTACACGGCGGTATCTCGACTAGTGTGTATAACTCATCCCAAAAGGACCTCAACTTAGTGAAATAAGTACAAACAGGCAAATTTTCTTGCTTCAAATGCGAGATCTCGCGTTTTAATTCGTAAATACGAGGGACATTACCTTGAGAAAATCTCTCATGCAAATCAAGCCAAATATCATGTGCAGTTTCTAAATAAGTAATACTCTCATTGATCTCTTTCGACACAAAATTTGAGAGCCAAGTCGCAACCATGGAGTCACAAGCACTCCAAGTTTCAAAGTCCGGTGAATCTTCATCCGGTTTGGTAATACTACCATCAAGAAAACCAATTTTTCTCTTTGCTTTAAAAGCCTTTAAAATGGCCCTTCTCCAAGAAGGATAATTAGGTCCTGTTAAAGTGTTTTGGACAAAAATCAAGCCGGGATTATCCGAGGGATGTAGGTAAAACGGTGAGTTAACATCAATGACTCCCCCTGTTGGGAGAGCCGGCATTATAGTTTGGTCATTATTTGCTTGAGTAGTCTTGTTAGTGTTAACACCCGCCATATTCTACCAAACCAAAACACAAAAAACATGCACAAGAAGCAAAGGGAAAAGAACAACTCACAAAATAGCACTGCAACAGTGCTGCAGCAGCAAGAGGGGAAAAAAAACGCCACTTAATGCAAGAACGAAACTTGCTCTGATACCAGGTAAAAAATAACTTTAAAATAAAGAAATATTAAGCTCAAGATAAGACTATGGGAAAAGATAATTGTATTAGATGATTAAGAAATGAAACAATACAACCTATTTATACTAGATGAAGGACAAACCCAATCATCTTTCCAAGCAAAGAGTTACTAAAGGAAAAACAAAATAAAAGCTAGTAGTAATGGCCATCAAGGGGCCGGTTGGGAGAGGGAGAAGAGGGAGAGCAAGTGACTAAATATCTAGAGGAATAAATATCTACCTACTCACTAATTAAATAAAGAATATGCTAGAAATAAATACAGATACTAAAGTATACAAATACAAATACGAAGACATAAATACGAAATACTAATTTCAACACGAAGACATGAATACGAAATACTAATTTCAACAACACTACTCCCCATGGTCATGGAAGAACATTGGCGAAGAACACCACCATCGACCACCACAAAACGAAGTGTCAGGAGGTCAGAGATTGTATTGGACATCGGTCTGGGAATCACCGGTGCACAGCCACCAACAGCTGGGAAAGTTAGGGTTTCGCAGAGGGTGGGGAAGCAGCGAAGGAGAGCTGTGAAAGGGTTGAAATGCTTTGGGAAAAACTACAATTTTACCCTTGTTTTTTACTTAAATATTCTAGTATTTTTAATTTTAGTATTTAACCTTGAACGGTCATTAATTTTGGGTATCAATACCTTGATCCTTGAGAACAAGGATCTTTATAAGGGGGAAGGTATTAATACAGGATAAATAAGCTAATTACATGTTAGGAATATGATTAACTAGTATTCTAGTAGATAATATTATATTAGTGATATTATAGGTAATGTTCCCTTTTATTACATAATTAGGATAGCATTAGTAGTAATTGGTTATTGTCCTCCCTAAGTTCTATAAATAGGGAGTTAGTTTGTAATGAATGAAATCAACGAAAAATGCAAATTATTCTCTCTCTCCCCCAGTTTTCCTTTCTCTTCTCCCTTAAACCTCTAAAACCCTTCTTTACTCCTTTAAATCTCTAGTTCTTAATTTTAACTGTAACAGATTTTGGATCAGCCATAGGACAAGAGAGGGATAGAGTTTTGGTATTACACAGAGAGAGTGTCGAGATTGGGAAAGAGAGACGAGAGCGGAGTCTGAGAGAGAAATGGGGAAAAAAAATTAGAGTAACTTACATTTTATTACCTTGAGGTTTACTATAATAATTTATTAGTCCATAAACTCTATGGAATATTTTTTTAGTCCAAAAAGTTATATGTGTTCTATAAAATAGTGTAAATAGCAGTTTATAAAGGTGCAAAATAAGTTAGGTTTTCATTATTCCATACCATTGTTTGGACTATTTTATTAAATACATATAACTTATTGGATTAAATAATTATTTCATAAAATTTGTGGACTACAGATTAATACACTAAATCTTAGGGTACTAATATATAATTTACCCAAAAATTTAAGAGGAAAGAAGAGAGAGGAAGAGAGTAGTGATGGTAAGTGGGAGCCAGTGGAATTTTTAGTGAGTTTGTAGTGATGGTAATGGTGAGCTAGGGTTTCCAGTGGCAGAGGGAGGGCTACAATGCTACTGAGCACAGCAAGTAGAGGGAGAGAGAAGAAAATCTAGAGGAAAAGCTATGATACCATATTGAAAGATAATCCATACTCAATGATGAAGCAGCTCTCATTTATTTCCACATACACAGACACAAAATGTCCATGTTATAAAGTCTCTAAACTTACACTACAAGAAAATCAGTTATTAGCGATAGAAAAACACCGTCGCTATTAGCCTGTTTCCCGTCGTAAAAAGGCATTTTACAAAGGGAAACCATATCGTCGTGAACTGTCGCTATATCCTCTGTCACTAATGCCTTTTTACGACAGCAAATTTGAAACTATTGTAAATACATTTGCGACAGGACGAAAACCACCGCAAATGCATGTATGATAGGAGCAAAAACCTGTCACAAATGCATTTGCAGCGGGAGCAAAAACTGTCGCAAGTATATTTGCGACGGAAGTAACACCCATCGCAAATGCATTTACGACAAGAATTAATTCCCACCACCAATGCATTTATGACAGGAATAAACACTCGCCACAAATTCATTTACAATGGCGGTAATCCCGTCACATATACAATATTTATATCCTCACAGTTCCTTATCACACATTTGGAAAAAAATTTCCATATGACAGTCTTCGTTTTTATTGTTAAAAGTATTTACAATAACACTCGTCATAATCAGCTCTCGCAACAATACTTCTTTTTTTTTTTAACAGAGTAACAATACTTCATTATAAGAGAAATTATAATCAAACATATTCATCACAACAAAAGTGCAATTACTTAATAATATAAATCAAAAAATCAATAAGCCAATTAATCAATTGGAAATAAAATTCTTCATTAATTAACTAAAGTCACTAAATATCAATAATGTTCCACAATCAAAACCAAATATTCGACCACTGGTGCCAAAATGATAGCCAAAGTAATGTTCGCAAAGGTGTAAAACACTTAAAATCATTCTACAATGTATGTGTATAGTTCCAAAGCAACGTCTATTGCTTCACAAGCATCATCCACCTTCTAGTATTATCCTACATAACACAAAAAACACGTAGTCAATACGCAAAACAAAATGTAAAACATAATCCAAATTGACATAATAGGTGCCATTTATGTACAAGTATAGAATGACACACTGATAGAAGTACTTCAAAGATTTAAAAAACAAATAGAGTCGATATAACACATATAAAACCTAAGAATAACTAACGCAATACGGTGTATTCAATACAAAGACATGACTTCCAAACTCCACTATAAATAACAAGTAAACCAAATGGAATCAAATACAAGATGCACTCTACGATGAAATTCATAGAGGCAAATCAACAAACACCTTATATGCACTATCTAGAAGTCACGAATGTGTGATAATCATCAAGATTTGCCAATTGATCCATAAAAACATCAAAATCAACAGCATAACCATCCAAGAAGAAGCTTAATATGTCACAATCTACTTGGACAATCAATATACGGAAGTGTTGAGTTTAAGCCAAGCTCTTTAACAAACGGTAGCCATAACTTTCGAATAAAAATTCCATAAAAAAATTCATACTACTTTTAATACTACAACAAGTTAACCCCATGCATCAAATTGCTCGTTCGAGGGGGCCTCGCGGTCATGCTACTCGTGTCTTGTATTCCAAAAGAAAACCCTATGCATCCAATAGTGGAGTAATGTAAAATTACTTATATATTGTTAATAAAATTAACAATTTTAATGCCATATGTTTTGGGTAATTTATCATTCCTCTTATATTTCCGGTACATCTACAAAAAGAAAACTCTGTTGTTTTTATCTTTAAGTAATTACTCTCTATATCCGATGAAAGCGATGGCGGATTCCGGTATCTATGAATTCTTCAAGAACCAATCTCTTCCACCGCCTACTGACGTGAAACAAACCCAATACAACCACCACCAACACCACGACAACATTAACCACGCCTCTCGTGCCTTTACTTCCCTCGTTAATTCCACTTCAACCAGGCACTTAGCGGCCATAAGCTCTAAATTTAAACTTAAATAAGACAATATCTAAGGCTCTACTAAAGAAAGGGTACAAATTTACACACAATTAAAGAAAAAAACAATATCTAGGGCCTTTGGGAGCCATGAACTCAAATTTTGAACTTAAATAAGACAATATCTAGGGCTCTAAATTATTTAAATATAGTACAAATTTACACACAACATTAACCAAGCCTCTCGTGCCTCTACTTTCCTCGTCAATTCCACTCCTCCCAAGCATTTTTGCGGCCATGAACTCTAAATTCAAAACTTAAATAAGACAATGTCTAGAGCTCTAAATCACTAAACAAATAGTGCAAATTTACACACAATTAAAGAAAAAAAAAACAATATCTAGTGCACTTGGCGGCCATGAACTCTAACTCAAACTTAAATAAGATAATATCTAGGGCTCTAAAAAACAATACAAATTTACACACAATTAAAGAAAAAACAATATCTAGGGCACTTGGCGGCCATGAACTTTAACTCAAACTTAACTAAGACAATGTCTAGGGCTTTAAATTACTAAAAAAATAATACAAATTTACACACAATTAAAGGAAAAAAGGGATAAGAAGTGTAGCATGAGAGAGATCCAGAGGAGAGAGAGAAGTGACCCAACCGATGGGGAGATGAGTGCAACACAAAGGAGAGAGAGAGAGGAGAGAGAGAGAAGTAGAGCCAGAGGTTGAAGATGATTGAGCAACGCAGAGGGGAGAGAGAGAGAAGCAGATCATGAGGTTGAAGATGCGTACGATCGAGCTGCGTAGAGGAGAGAGATCCAGAGGTTTAAGACGCGTATGATTGAGCAGCGCAGAGGAGAGATGAGATCCAGAGATTGAAGACAGCACAGAGGAGAGGAGAACACGGGACAACCGAATCGAATTTTTAGGGTTGAAATTTCTTTTCCCAAATAAATTAGAATTTGAAGTGTATGTATTAAAAATAATTTTTTAATCAATAATTTTATTATATCACTTCTTGGTGGAAAAAAAATTACAAAATTTTGTAAAATTTTTATCTTCCCACCCTTTTGGAGTTTTAACAAGTCATTTGTGATGGGTAGAAGCTCATAATTTACGATAGGCAATAAGGTGTTGTTGTAAATTTACACATAGTTTTATGATTTCAAGACAACTAATATTTTTTGTCGTAATTTTCTTGTTATTTACGACGGTTTTTATTTTCTGTAGTGAAGAGTCATCGTAAATAAACAAATTTCTTGTAGTGTTAATATATAAAATATCAGACTCATTGGGTTGAATCAACAACTCAAATATTAACATGAAAGATAATACACAATAGCATATGAGAATACACTTAACAATCATTCTTCTATGTCATGCCAATCAAACATTAGAAGTGGTATATAAATCAAACATGTGGGCAAGTGCTGGGCACCATACAATGCTTAAAAAACCAGTTTATGTCTAGTGCAATGTTGAAAATATTCATATATGCTAGTACAATATTTTTGCCTTAACTTTTGTATGTATAGTGCCAAAAACATTCACACAACGGTAGTTTTGGATTTTATTAATTATTTGTAATAAATTAAAATGTGCTTAATTTCTTCCATATTGCAAGGTGGCAAGGGGGCTTCAAACCCTAGCATGTAGTGGCAACAAAATTAGCTCTTGTTTAGTTTGATGTCAAAAAATTCATGAGCACTAGTACAATACCTTTTTTTTAACTTCACAAGTACAGGGCTTAAAAAATTTCATATAGAACTAGTCTAGTGTTTTCTTATCATTCTTCCAAACCTATATAAATCATATTGCTTAGATATTTGTTATTTACTCATCCAAATCTAGTATGCCAATGACTCACACAAGAAAGAGCATAAATGAAATTAGTTGTAGTTTTATTAGCCTCGATATTATATTTGTGGTTAAACCAAAAGGTAACTTATTTTATGCATTGAAATGTTAAGGTAAATAAGTAATAAATGCCGAAATATCAGGATACCTAGACTATAGTATAATCAGTTCTTCAAGAGTGGTAAGGATTGCGACTATACCCAACTTTGACCATAATTTTTAAACAAATTAATATTTAATTAGGTGTGATAAGGGAATTTGTTAGTGCCATTAAGATAATCCATGTTATACCTAAAGTGATAACATTGGTTATACCTTGAGACTAGTTCATCATCTAAGCTCTAATTTAGTATTAATCAAGGTCTAGAGCTTGTAGCCTAGTCATTATTGTGATGAACTATAATAAAAGGATCCGAGCTAGGCTAACCCTAATTCATACCCTAAACTATCTTTGATTGATTAACAAAGTTATTTACTGTTTAATTCCTTTAATTTAGTTAACCATCGATTTGCTATGGATACGATACCTTATACTCGCCATAGCTACTACTTGCTCGTACACTTGCGAGTACACAATTTTACACACACATTAAAACCTCATTAGGTACACCGAGGTTTGTGAATTTACCACCTAATTAACCTAAAGTTTTAATATATATACAATAAGGACCTGAAGTTTAAAAATGTTATCACCTAAGTATCCTAAACTTTAAGAATTTTATCAGTTAAGTACCATTTGCCAAAATTCTACATTTTTGTTAGAAGTAGCTAACATGGAACAAAATTATAACAATGTATAAATGTCCTTTATCATAATGTTATGAATCTTTGATGTAAAATGCTAACCTAACACATTATTGCACTTATATATAGGTATCTCCCGTCATAATTCATTGATTTCTTTCATAATCCCTTGGATTTTCATTGAAAATATTGATGTAACTCATATATATTATTGTAATCATGTACCACATCAATATCTTATGGCAAAAATTGATAATATTTGGGCAAAAATTCATGAAGTTTTTGTTGGGTGGGCAATTTTATTTTCATAAACTAAAATAGCATACAACAATTATATCTGGTGCAACGGAATCCCGATTTAAAATTCTCTAATTTTAAATACATACAAATATTTGACTCTAGTTAGACACAACAATGCATAATATAGATGACATAATCATAAAAAACAATTAAATACGAATATAAAAGTATATGTTGAGAATTATCATGCCTTGTTGTAGACCGCAAGTGTAAAGATGCTCCAAATGATGCCTCTGAGATCTTCTTCGCAATTCCTCTATTAGTACATAATGAGTAAGCATTGTGAAATCAAGTAATCCTTAGAAAGATTTTAAGAATTAACTGGGAAGAGATTTTCTCCTTTTTAATTCTCTAATTAATTGGGAGAAAATAGAGCGAATTAAATTAAACCCCGCATGAGTCAGGCACCCCTAATTATAGAAGTCTCATTTTTATTTGATATATAAAATAAAAGGAAAATTCTATTTTAATTAGGATAAAATACCCCAAAAAACTGTTTAAATCCGTGCATTGCCTTCTTATTCTGTGCGCAAGTTCCAATCCGCATCGTTTGGCGTGGATCGGTGAGGCTAGCATGGCCATAATGTGAGACACATGTCTTGCACTGGTTGTCCAGGAGAAGCAGACGCAGATCATCCCCCCTAACCAATTTGCTCGTGCTATTTTAACCGTTTCACCCTTTTTTTATTTTTTATGGTAAAATTTATCCCATGAATTTTTGGATTTCATAAAAAAAAATTTTATTCAACTCTTTACGACTACCTTTTGTACCTCTAGGGTAGCCTACAAAGACATACACTTATGTTCTAGACTCCAACTTGTCCGGGTTCTTTTCCAACACATGTGTTGGACATCCCCAAATGCGAAGATATCCTATTCTAGGCTTGCCCCAATCCACAATTCCACAAGTGTTTAGGAACCGACTTCGTAGGAACCAAATTAAGAACAGAAGCTATAGTTTCCAAGGCATAACCGAAAAACGAGATCGGAAAACTAACATGACTCATCATGGACCTTACCATCTCCATCAACGCTATATTTCTCCTTTCCGCAATGCCATTCTGCTGTGGTATATCCGGTGTAGAAAGCTGAGATCTAATCTCGCTTGTAGTTAGGAAATATAGAAACTCTCCTGAAAGGTACCCACCAGCTCGATCCAATCAAAGTGATTTGATTTGTTTACCCTCTGATTCTCGACTTTAGCTTTAAACTCCCTGAACTTTTCAAAAGAGTCCGACTACTATCTTATCAAGTAAACATAACCATACCTTGAGTAATCATCACTAAAGGTGATGAAATACTCAAAGAATCCTCTCGCCTGAACATTCATTAGTCCACATACATCTGTGTGAACCAGTCAAGCAAGTTATCGAATCTATTGCCTTTACTCTTAAACACAGATTTAGTCATCTTTCTTTCTATGCAGGATTCATAGACTAGTAAGGACTTCAAGTCTAAAGATTCAATTAATCCTTCATTTATTAGTCTTTAGATCCTACTAGAATTAACATGACCAAGGTGATGGTGCCATTTGAAGGCATCATCAATTTCAAGTTTTTTTCTTTTGAGAGGTACACTTAGTCTAGTAGTGTTAGATTCAAACATGCAATCTGTAGAGTTGTGATCAGGCATTAAAATAAACAAACCATTGACAACTGTATCTTTGAAAATAAACAGTATGCCAAATGACAAAATCAATTCTAAAACTAATAGAATATCCATCATCAACTACTTGTGACACATAAATCAAATTCCTACTTAATGCAGGTACATAAAGATAATTCTTTAATATTAAAACTCTACTCCTAAAAACTAAGACAATGTCTCCCACTCCTAAGGCTAAAACGCACCTCCCGTCTCCTACAGTTAGGTGCAGCGCTTCATCTTGTAGCTTCCTGGTCAGCCTAAGTCCCTGCAATATATTGCAGACATGGTCAGTTAAACCTGAATCCATACACCAAGAACCTGGTGGAATCTCAACCACACATGACTCAATCAGATAAGATATCTCCCTACCTTGTTTGGATGGTTTCTTTGTCTTAGTAGGAAGACTTGCTAAGTATTCCGGTCAGTTTCTCTTCCAATGGCCTTTCTTTTTCATTGGCTTAGTTGCTACACTAGCAGCTTTGCCCTTGCTCTTCTTCATTCAAGACTTTTTCTTAGATGGTTTCCTGTTCTCCGTCTAGGGTGCTTGGGTTAAGTGGATAGTCCTCTTAGTTGTCATTACCCTCTCAGTTACTTACAGCCCATTCATTCATTTAGGCAATGAATAATCCTTATTATTCATTATATAATTCAACCTAAACTGAGTGAAGAACTCTGCCAAGGAGCCAAGTATCATGTCCTGCTGAGATTGACCAGCAATCTTAACATCAAGGAATTCCAATTCATTTAGATAAGCTATCATTTTTAAAACATGTTCCTAAAATGGGCTTCCTTCAAGCATTTTCATCAACATGAGCTTTCTCATAAGCTCCTGTCGTGCTACTCTATCTTGTCCACCGAACATTTTCTTAAGATGTTCTTTCATTATCGTTGTCATCTTCATCTTAAGCATCTGATTCTTGAGAACGTTAGACAAGGAAGCCAAGATATAACACCAGGGTTAAATCATTGAACTTAATCTAGCAGTCATAACATTCCTTGGTAGCAGCAGTTGCATTATAGCAAGCACTGGAGGATAGGGTTCAGTTAACACAAATTTATGTCCCTCGTGGATTTGCATAATATCTAGGTTCATTTTACAGTTTGAGCAATTCGGTCCAGTAAGGAGGTTATCCTTCAGTATGGAATGCAATACACCAACAGTCATTATGATTACATTTAAAAGATGTAAATAAACCATACGAATTATGCATCTAACTATGAAGTTATTTTTTTCAAAATATAGCAATCATTATTAATTATGTATCCACTACACCTATTATAACAAAAGCAATGATGATCCAAACTATCCACTCGTTACTCCTTGTCTGCGAGGCCGCAACAAGCTTAGATCGATTGAGAATGTTTCTTTATTATTATATTTTCTTGTAAACTCTGTGCTAAATATCAATAATTTACCATTCTTTCCTTAGTCTCTAAAATAGAACATTACAGATCCTCGGAAAGGCTAATATAGTATTTTAGTCAAGTCTAAATAATTACTTTAACATCCATACTAGGTCTCAAAATACTCCACGTTGGCGCGGTCACATTCGATTGCTTGAACTTCAGTTCATTGTAACAGAATTCTAACTCTGTATTCTCCAAATCAACGTCCTCCTCGAGGAATAATGCAGACCCACTATACTGTTAGACCAGTAATGGAGACCATAAGTTTTCAATCTTTGAACCTCGCTCCCAATTGATTTTTAAAACAAATTAGTGGAACTGATTTACCTTAAGTTACTTCGTAACCTAATTAAAATACTATGAAAAGAATAATTAAATTACTATGCTAATCCAATTAGGACTATCCAAATTATTCACTTCTAGCAATTATGTCATTAAAACTCCTTTTAATAACAATTTAAGTCAAGGTAAGACTCCAATTATTTTCTATAACTCCTTTTTTTTTTTTAAATATTGATTATTATAATCCCTTTTAGAATCTAATTCTAAAAATAATAAAAGGACTTTTTTTATTGTCTGATGTCAGCTGCCGACGTCAGCAGGTTTGGTAAATTTTTTTATTTTTTTTTTCTGATTTAAAATAAAGGGTCATTTATACTAAAGGTTCCTGTACTTTATCCATTATGTCAATTTAGTCCCTATAAAATTCCAAATGTGTCATTTTAGTCATTAGAGAAAATTTTATGTAAGTTTTTAATGAAAATTTTCATGTTTTGGCCACGAATTGGGTTGAATTGAGTAAACAGATGAGTATATAATAAGTTGCGTGTATCTAACATAATTTTTCCTTTCAATATTACAACATTAACTTAACTTAAAATTAACCAAAGAACTAAATTGATACAATGTACAAAGTACATTGACCTTTAGCGTAAATAACCCTAGAATAATTTTGTGTATTTTAATTGACTATAATCTTATTATATGAATTAATTTTTTCTAATCTAATTAGATAAGTATACGAAGAATTTAACCTATCATGAAAATCCAATTTTCACAACCATAAACCAAAACCTAAGCAAACATTGATGAATACATTCATTTTAATTGAATTTTAAACAATTTAAACAATCAATTAAACATATAACAACTTATACAAATATATTAAGCAATGATTACATTATACTTTTACATGATCCCATCATAAATTTGTAATTAAACCGAGTTTTTCAATTATGTCAATCAATGACCTCGTTTACATCATGAATAATAAGAGTCTGGCACTAATACCAATTGTTGGGCGGGTAATTTTAATTTCATAAACTATAATAGCATACAACGTTCATATATAGCGCAACATAATCCGGATTTAAAATTCTCCAATTTTAAATACATACAAGCTTTGACTCTAATTTGACATAACAATGTATAGCATAGATGACATACTCGGAAAAAATAATTAAATACGAATATAAAAGTATATGTTGAGATCTTCTCCGCAATTCCTTTATTAGTACCGAACGAGTGGGTATCGTAAAATCAAGCAATTCTTAAAACAATTTTAAGAATTAATTGGAAAGAGATAATCTCCTTTTTAATTCTCTAATTAATTGGGAGAAAATCGAGCGAGTTGAATTAAACCTGATTGAGCCAAGCACCCCTATTTATAGAAGTTTGAAAACCTTACTAATTCTATTTGAATTATAAAATAAAACGTAAAATTGAATTTTTAATTAGGATAAAATACCTTAAAAAAAGCTTAAATCCATGCGCTGCCTTCTTATTCTACATGCAGGGTGCCCATTGGTCCGCGCCGTATGGTGTGGATTGGTGAGGCTAGCAAGCCCTAGGCCCCAATTGGAAGAGATTTTCTCCTTTTTAATTCTTTAACGAATTGGGAGAAAACCAAACAAATTGAATTAAACCTTAATGAGCTAGGCACTCGTATTTATAGAAGTCTCAAAACATGAATAAGTCTATTTAAGATAAAAAAATAAAAGGTACAATTATATTTTCATTATGATAAAAGACCTTTAAAAAAACGCTTAAATCCATGTGCTGCCTTCTTATTCACCACCTTGCTATTGGTCAGCGCCATTTGGTGTGGATCTGTGAGGCTAGTAGACCCTAGTGCATGATACATGTCATGCGCTGGTTGGCCGGGGGGGAGGGGACACGGATCGTCCCCCCTTGACCAATTTACTCGCGCTATTTTAACCGTTTTACCCTTTTTATTTTTAAAAGTTTTTCTTGTAAAATTTATCACATAAATTTCTGGGTTTAATAAAAAAAAATAAATAAATAATTTTATTCAACTTTTTGAATAAAATAATTCATCCTATGAATTCTCTTCATTTCTGTAGGTGCATAATTTAGAGGTTTGTGTAGAGACCTAAGAGACAATTTATTTTTAGCTCCAAACGAGTCAACTCTAATTATCATCTTATGATAATAATTCTTACCATTTAATAAATTTAATTCCACTAAATAAGTTTTACTGCATTCTAAAAATAAATATATTTACTCGTTAATTTTTCCGTAATAGTTTACTCACAATTGACCCTTCTAATAAATGTCCATGAGAAAAATAACTTAAATTACTATTGTTATTCTTTCTCACTTTTCCTTCATAGTTCCCAACTCGCCCTTTTCAAATAATTTACTAATAGAGATAAATACTTCTGTACCAATTCTAAACATCCAACATAAGGAATGCTCTGGCCAAAATCTCTGGAATCAATTGGAATACTTGCGAATTAACTAAAGGGACATTCCACATGGTAGATTCCTAGTAAAATATCCGTTCTCGCCACATTTCATGCAATTGCCCATCGAAATTAAGATCCCGGTTAGATATATTAATTTCATCCTTTTAGTGAATCAAAGCAATTAGCATTCCATGTACGACTTCGGACTATTTCCTGGATTAAGAGTCATTGTACAAATAAAATATATGAGTCGCCCACTTCAGATAATAGTACAGAAACGAGCAAATCACATGGTCCAATTCAGTGTAACAATCTAATTGTAATACACCAACATAACATTCTGGATCACTATCCACATAACCGAAACAAGTTATCTAAATGTCATGTTATATTCTTAGCAGACAAGCAGCCCAAACTTATCGCTAACTACAAACTAATTATTAAATATCATTCTTATTTGTTATTTAGTCCATTTGTGGCAATCTCATTATCCACTAAAAATAGATATCCCAAATATTATTTAAGGACTTTGTCCATCTCATGGTACGTGCTGTGAAAGAAAACAACATCACATGCATAAAGACTAGTAAATGAATAGACGATAATATATAACTTTTATTAACTAATAAAATGTTTACTTAAATTAGGTTTCATAGGACACCAGCTCTAAGAGTTTTGACATAAGATACCAAAGCAATAAAAATTTTAAAACCTAAGAGTACCTCATTCTATATGTTAAAATGTCAGGAAACACAGGTGATAAATAATCAAACCTTAGGATACCTAAGTCTTAAGTTCTCTTGTATAAAATAAAAGAAGAAATATTTTCTACTAATTAAATAAATTTTTGTAAACTAATTGTATATGAAAATATTTGTTTACACCCCAAACTCAAGGAGTTGGAACAACACTGTTTTAGGATAAGAGGACACATGTCTGCCATGTGGGCCTATCCTTGAGGCGTACTTTGCCTTTAGATACAGAAATAGCGGTGTCTCGAGCTAGTTACCTTATGAGTTAAAATCCCTTAGGAAATAATAGCCTCTCAAAATGACTGATGGGGAAAAGGGGGCTTGGGCTCGAGGAATCTCCCAGAAAGCTAGAGGAAAAGCAGTTCTAAGGCTCGAGGCAATTACTTGGAGTGCGTCTCAGGAAGCATGGGCCTTAAGTATATCAAGACGAATGTTGGGCATTTACAAGAATCTAAGGCCAAAAAAAAATGGACATGGGGCTTTAAAAAGAGGCATGAGCACACGTTCTCAAGGCACAATCAATGCCCATTTAGCACAGAAAAGCGGAGTTGAGGTAGACGTGGAGTAGAGATCCCAGAATTTTAGAATGCAACAATAATTTTGTTTTTCTATAAAAAAAATAAAAACCTATTTTCGTTCTAAAGTGTCATGTTTACACCCTAATTTCGAGGGAGTAGGTGTTGGGAATATTGTCCTGAAATTCAGATTTATTCTGTTAATATTACTTTATTAATGAATAAAATTGAAGTTCCAACTGTTTCCTTGTTAAATTTGTGTAAGCGAGCATTTATACTGCATGTGTTTTTCTCTTAAATATCGTCTATGAGATGGACAGAATCCTCAGGTTACATTTTATATGTTTGTTCTAAGTGGATAATGGGTGACCTCTGAAGTTAAGCGTGCTTAGGCGAGAGTAGTACTAAGATAGGTGACATCCTATGAAGTCCTCACCCCTCAGGTTGGGGGTATGCAGAGGCTACATACGTCGAACCCCGACACCCCCCCCCCCCCCCCCCCCCGGGGCAACCCTGCTTAGGCGGGAGCCTTTGGGGCACTGGGAATGTTGCTGATCTAAGTGAATAATGAGATTAAGCCACAAACAGACTTAGAAAAAATAGTATGGAATATTGTTTGAATAACTCGTAATTAATGATGAGATTGGGCTATTTGTCTGACTTGTCTTGGTCATGTGGATGGTGATCCAAAAGTATTGGGTTGGTGTGTTTAATAAGATTGATACTTTGAGTTGGACCATGTGAGTTTCTTACTTCTAGACTAATACCGGAGATGAGTAATTTATGTTGTATTATTTGAGCGACGACTTTAAATCCTGATAGTTTTCTGGACTTGTGTATAGAGCGTTAGTTACTTTGGTGTACTATAAGTAAGGTCTAAATGAATGACTGAATTCCCACGTACACTGGGTAGCGGCATGAAGTGTGACAAGGATCAGGTATTCAATATTCAATCTACAATCTCTTATGAGGTATAGATGTCCCCTTAGTTGATTCGCGTGTATTTGAATAGTTCGAAATCTTTTCCCAAAGTATTCCAAGTGTTTGACATTTGAAATTTATACTATGAATATATTCAAGTATAAATAAATTATTCAGTGAAAGGGCATGTCGGTAACTAATGGAGACGCTGTGAGAAGGATAATGGTAATAGTTATATTTATTCTTTGTCATGGACATCTAGTGGTGGGGTTGTTGTCATCAATACAGTCTATTTGAAAATATCGAATAAATGGTTTAAGTCTAAAGTGTAGTGAGATTTATTAGTGAAATTAAGCCCTATTAAATGGCAATTAAATTTTATCATGATATGATAATTAATTTAATCCATTTGGAACTAGATTTAAATTGTCCCTGAGGTCACTGCACAAGCCTCTGTATTTATTGCCATTAGAAAAATATTAAAAAATTCATGAAATTAGTAAATTTAAGGCCCAAAGAGCAACCTAAGAGGAGGGTGAATTAGGTTCTTTAGTGATAAATAAAAATTTAAATTTTATGAACCAAAAATTTTATTAAAAGTCAATCAATAAATATGAAATGAAAAAGATAAAGGTAAGAATAAAAGCGATTCACAAAGATTTTTATAGTTGTTCACTTCCAAACCGGAAGCTAGTCTACTTCTCAAGTGACTACTTGTCACGACCTTGACTTGTACTATGATGTGACATTGTCATGACATTGTCAAGGTTCCGTGTTTCCGTGTCCAGCGCTGTGTCCAGCGAGCCTGTGCCTGCTCAGGTTCTCTTGTCATAGCCAAGGGAGGTCTTGCCAGCCCATCATGCCAGCTCAACAGCTAGCGCATAGCCCGCCAATTTTGGGACAGGATAATAGTACAAATAACACATTTTATTTTTGGATTTTTGCCTTGTAATTATCTAGATTATCTTTAGCTTTATTTTATTATTGTATTTATCTTATTTTAGAAGTTTCCTAGCCATTTTCTATAAGTAGGAGATGCAAGGTTGTAATCATTTTTATCCAATGAAAATATAAAAATCTTCTTCTTCTCATCTCGCTTTCTTCTTCTTCACTCTCATCTATTTCTAATTTAAATCTCTCATCTAACTCTATCTTCTACACCAAGCCCTAATCAGAGTCACCATCGAAGGGTTACGACATTTGGTATCAGAGCTACGTTGTGATTATCAAGCTTGCCATAACACGAAACAAAGCCGTAGCAGCCATGTCTTCATCGGAAGAAACCAACGAGTCCCAGGCACGTCTCACCCATATTGAAAGCAGGCTAGAGAGGTTAGATGCTTCATCCCATGAGCAGAGCAAGACCAATGAGACACTAAGATCGTCCATTGAGTCCTTGACTGAGACCGTCAACTGCTTGGTGAGAATCCAAGAAAAGAGGGCTAATGTTGTACCAGAGGTGGCGTAAGAAGGAAACCAAATGGGGGCTGATGGTTCAAGAAACTATGTGAGACTAGGTGGGCAGGGAATGATGCCACCCCCACCCCGGATGCCGGAGCCAAGGAGTGGGCCTGGAGTCCAAAACCACTCCATGGAGGAGGGAGATCATAGTCATCACAATGGTAACTCATGAGCTTGGGCTTTGCATTACAACCCAAGGCTTGAGTTTCCAAGGTTTGATGGAAACAACCTGAGGGCATGGGTAAGGAAACGCTTTAAGTTCTTTCGGTGGTATCAAATGGCAACGGAGGAACGGGTGGACATTGCTACAGCCACATGCATGATCATGGGGACGTTTGGTTCCATGCCTTGGAACTTCAACATCCACACATGACTTGGCACTTCTTCGTAGAAGAGTTGTGCAAGTGGTTTGCAGACAAATCACTTCAAGATGTAGTGGAGGAATTCAGTAAGGCTTCTCAAACAGGGACCGTAAAGGAATACCAGACCCATTTTTCTAAGCTTAAGGGTTGGATGCTCATTTATCATCCTTCCTCGAGTGAGGCATACTTTGTCTTAAGCTTTATGGGTGGATTGAAGCCCGCTATAAGAGCTGCTGTCAAGGCTAGTCACCCACCAGACCTAAGCTCTGCCTTTGAGCAGGCCAGGCTCCAAGAAATGGCCATCACCGAGATCAAGAGTGCCACCGGGTTCAAGCAGGGACCGTATAAGGGGGCCGCGCTGACGTCCGGTGCCAAACCCGGGTCCCCATTCAGGTCGGGACAGGCCGTGTCATTCCAAAGTAACGCACACTCCCAGGCAACCGTGTCAAAGCCTGAGGTAGTAAAGAGTGGATCCGTGGTCTCTAATGGGACCTATCCTCATAAACGCAAGCCGGGCCAATGCTACAAGTGCCATGAACGGTACTTCCCTGGCCATGTTTGCAAAAATAAACAATTGTAAAGCATGGAAGGTCAAGAAGAGGTGGAAGATGAGTTGGAAGACATAGAGGAAGAGGCACCCCAAGAAGAAGGAGATGGTGTCATGGAAATTTCGTTGAACGCGTTATCCGGGCACATCACCCACAACACCTTGCGATTGAAGGGCTTGATTAAGAAACATGCTGTCACCGTTTTGGTGGATAGTGGCAGCACCAATAGCTTTCTAGACGCGCAGGTAGTTCAGAAGCTGAGGTTGGACATGGTGCCCACGATAATCGTCACAGTGATAGTAGCAAACAGAGAGAGTTTAGGCACCTATAAAAAGTGTGCGCAGCTAAAATGGAAGGTCCAGGGAACCGTGTTCACGGATGACTTAAGGGTTTTGGAGCTAAGGGGTAGTGACATGGTGCTTGGTGTTGACTGGCTACAGCGCTATGGGCCCGTCACCATTGACTTCACCAACTTAAAATTTTCGTGTGTCAAAAATGGAAAATCGGTACACTTACAAGGCACGGCTGAGCAGCATTGCAATCCATCTCCAAGAAAGGCATCAAGAAGTTTTTGAAGAAAAGAGTGGGAAGCGTGATGGGGCACCTCTTTATGGCCGCCACTGTAGAAGAAACCGAGGAGTGCATTCATCCAGCTATTGCGCATCTGTTACGCAGCAACGAGGACGTGTTCAGGACACCAAGCGCGCTGCCTTCCGAGCGTGCGCATGACCATGGCATCTCAACGGTTTCCGGGGCCAGACCTGTCAATGCAAGGCCTTACTGTTACCTTCACCACCACGAAAATGAGATAGAAAAACAAGTGCATGAGATGCTAGCTTCCTCCATCATCAGACCCAGCAGGAACCCCTTTGCATCCTCGATTTTACTTGTAAGGGAGAAGGATGGAACCTGCTGGTTTTGTGTTGACTACTGCCAGCTCAACAGCATCACCATCAAAGACAAATTTCCAATGCCGGTGATTGATGACCTTCTAGACGAATTCAAGGGTGCCAACATCTTCTCCAAGATAGACTTGAGGGTAGCCTATCATCAGATAAGGGTTAAGGAGGAGGACAGATATAAAATGGCCTTCAGGACACATCAAGGCCACTACGAGTTCAGGGTCATGCCTTTCGGTTTGACCAATGCACCCGCAACTTTCCAAGCATTAATGAACGAGGTGTTCGCAGAGTTCTAGAGCAAGTTTGTGCTCGTTTTCTTCAATGACCTACTCATCTATAGCCTGAACTTGATAGCGCACCTAGAGCACTTGGGCAGGGTGATGGAGACACTGCACGCGCATTGCTTGTATGCCAAACGCAGCAAATGTGCCTTTGGCAGAGACCGTGTGGAGTATCTTGGGCATGTGATCTCCCAAGAAGGCGTGGCAACAGATTCCGGGAAATTAGAGGCTATGAGAGACTGGCCAAGACTGAAGAATGTGAAAGGCCTTAGGGGGTTCCTTGGGCTCAGTGGTTATTACTCAAAATTTGTGAAGGGTTATGGGGCCGTTAGTAAACCTCTAACCAATCTCCTCAAGAAAGGGGAGTTCATGTGCACCGAAGAGGCCCAGCGCGCATTCAAAGTTCTGAAATAAGCCATGACCACAGCACCTGTGTTGGCCCTGCCAGATTTTAGCAAGCCCTTCATATTGGAGATCGATGCCTACGGTGTGGGCATAGGGGCGACGCTAATGAAAGAAGGGAGGCCCTTGGCTTATTTGAGAAAGGCCTTAAGCCCAAGGCACTTGGGGCTTTCAATCTATGAAAAGGAGTTGATGGCTGTTCTTATGGCAGTTGAGAAACGAGACATTAATTATGGGACAATTCCTTCATCATTAAAGCAGATCACATAAGCTTGCACCATCTCTTGGAGCAACGGGTGACCACACAGCTGCAGCAAAAGGGGCTGTCCAAACTCATGGGCTTGACGTACCAAATCTTGTACAAAAAGGGGGCTGAGAATAGGGCCGCAGACGCATTATCAAGGGGCGTTGAGGACACTGAGAGTGCGACCTGCGCGCTGATGACATCCGTGGTTCCATTATGGATGCGTGAGGTGGCTGACTCCTACGAAGACGATGCACATGCATCAAAGTTGATTGGCTGGTAATTGACCCAGAGAGCAACGATCATTACTCTTACAAGAGTGGGGTACTGCGTTATAAGGAGCGCATCTATGTGGGCAGTGCTACCTAGCTCAAGGACAAGGTTTTACAAGCACTGCATGACTCTCTAGTGGGAGGCCACTCAGGTACCTTGGACACACTAATGCGCGTTAAGTGTCTCTTCTTTTGGCCCCAACTAAAGCATGCGGTGCAAGAGTGGGTGAGCAAATGTGACACATGCTAGCGAATCAAAGGGGAGAATGTTGCATACCCAGGGCTACTTCAGCCACTGCCCGTGCCTAAACAAGCATGGGAATGCATTAGTATGGACTTCATAGAGGGTACTACCCATGCTTAACCAAGCATGCGAATGCATTAGTATGGACTTCATAGAGGGACTACTGAGATCATTGGGAAAAGACACTATTTTCATGGTAGTGGATCGCTTCACCAAATATGCACACTTCATGATGCCGACACACCCCTACAACGCTGCAAAGGTGGGGCAGGTCTACCTTGACACAGTTTGCCGGTTGCATAGACTACCGAAGCACATTGTATCAGACCAAGATGTGATTTTTCAGAGAATGTTTTGGAAGGAACTGCTACGCCTTACGGGGTTTGAATTGAGCATGAGCAGCGCATATCATCTTGAGTCCGATGGACAAACTGAAATGGTCAACCAATGCCTAGAGTCATACTTGCACGAGATGGCACTTCATAGGCGCAAGTTGTGGGCACAATGGCTACCAATGGCTAAATATTGGTACAACACCAATTATCACTCTTCGCCCAAGACCACGCCCTTCCATGCATTATATGGATATGAGCCTCGCACCTTAGCCTTGGATCTTCCATGTGAAACTAGGTCAGCCGCTATGGAGAACTTGGCCAATGAACGCCAAGTCATGGTGAATTTGCTAAAGGAAAATCTCAAGGAGGCCCAACACCGTTACAAGCAGCAAGCGGATGCACGTACGACTGAGAGGAGTTTTGAGGTGGGGGACTTCATCTACTTGAAGCTTCAACCATAGCGCAAAACCTCTTTGGCAATGAGAAGAAACCTTAAGCTTGTAGCGCGCTACTATGGGCCTTACAAGGCGATAGCCAAGGTTGGGGAGGTTGCCTATAGACTAGAGCTACTTGAAGGATGGCAAGTGCATCCCGTCTTTCATGACCCACAAGATCTGTGTGTCAACACATAAAAATGGAAAATGCTTACTGTAGCTCTGTGTGTCAACACACATATCCTGTGTGTCGACACACAGAGGACAGAACATGTTTCTGTTTTCTATGTGTACGTGACCCCCTTTTTGTGGTAAAAAATATTCCAAGTTCCTATATTCATGAGTTGGATAAGAATGTTTGGTCTATTGGAGCGCTTTTATGTTGAGTATTAAAACTCAATGTTTAAATGCAAGCAATCAAAGTCAAGTAGTCAAATTGCACATGCCAATTCTGGTTCTAATATCACAAAAAATTTCTTCACCTAGAGGTTTGGTGAAAATGTCTGCTAATTGATCATTAGTGGGAACAAATTTCACAATGACATCTCCTTTAAGTACATCATCACGAATGAAATGATGTCTAATCTCAATGTGCTTTGTTCTTGAATGTTGAGCTGGGTTTTTAGTTAAGCATATAACACTAGTGTTGTCACACATTATGGAAGCATGGTCAATATGAATACCATAGTCATTTAATTGATGCATTAACCACAACATTTGAGCACGACAACTTCCACATGTAACATATTCGGCCTTAGCGGTTGATAAAGCAATGGAGTTTTGTTTTTGGCTAAACCATGACACCAAAGTGTGACCAAGAAATTGACAAGTACCACTAGTCGATTTTCGATCCACTTTGTATCCGGCAAAATCTGCATCACTATATCCAACTAAATAAAAAAAATCACATTTAGGGTAAAATATGCCTAAGGTAGGAGTACCAACTAGGTATCAAAAAATTCTTTTCACGGAACACAAATGAGATTCCTTAGGACATGCTTAAAATCGAGCACATAAACATACACTGAACAATATATCAAGCCTACTAGCGGTAAGGTCAAGAAGGGATCTGATCGTACCTCAATATAGCTTTTGATCCACCTTTTTACCCTTTTCATCCATATCTAACTTAAGAGTTGAGCTCATTGGTGTTGCGATTACCTTGGAATTTTTCATGCCAAATTTCTTAAGCATTTCCTTGATGTACTTGGCTTGGTGATGAAAATTCCTTTCTTGCCTTGCTTGATTTGTAATCCAAGGAAGTAGTTGAGTTCTCTCATCATACTCATTTCGAATTCCCTACTCATAAGATTTGCAAATTCTTCACTAAAAGATGGATTGGTAGCACCAAACACTATATTATCAACATAAATTTGCACGATAAGAGTATCATGTCTAGAGTGTTTGATAAAGAGTGTGGTGTCAACCTTTCCTTTTGAAAATTCATTTTGCATTAAAAAGGAACTCAATCCCTCATACAAAGCTCTAGGAGCTTGTTTTAGTCCATAAAGAGCCTTTTTGAGTTTGAAAACATGGTTGAAAAATTTGTCATCCTCAAATCTATGTGGTTGTTCAACATAAACCTCTTCTTCAATAAGACCATTTAAAAATGCACATTTTACATCCATTTGAAAGTTTGAAATCTTTAAATGAAACAAATGCACATAAGAGTCTAATAGTTTCTAATCTAGCAACGGGAGCAAAGGTTTCCTCATAGTCTATACCTTCCTCTTGGTTATAGCCCTTAACTACAAACCTTGCCTTGTTTCTTACCATGTTACCTTCCTCATCCTTCTTGTTGTGGTAGACCCACTTGGTACCAATGACTTGATGATTTTGAGGTCTATCCACAAGTTCCCACACATCACTTCTCTTGAATTGATTTAGCTCGTCCTCCATTACCATTATCCAATTTGTATCATTAAGAGCTTCTTTTATGTTATTGAGTTCTTTAAGAAAGATGAATGCGGCTAAATAACAATATTTGGTTAATGCATGCCTTGTTTTTACACCTTAAGAGGGATCACCAATGATTTGACTTGTTGAGTGATCCTTAAGTATGGCCAATCTCGTGGTAAGTCTTCCTCTTTAGATTCTACATTTTGCTTATCTCTTTTTGGTTCATCCATTTGAGCTTTAAATTTATCTTTTTCTTTCTCCTTGGATGAGGGTGTGATGTTTATTGGTTTGATTATTATATCATCATCATCATAAGGAGTTCTAGAGGACAAGACATTAGTTTCATCAAAAAGCACATGTATAGACTCTTCTACAATCTTTGTCTTTTTATTATAGACTCTATATACTTTGCTTGTTAGGGAGTATCCAATGAAAGTACCTTCATCAACTTGTGAAACAAATTTGCCAAGATTTGTTTTGCCATTATTGTGAATGAAGCATTTGCACCCAAAAGATTTAAAATATGCAATGTTTAGTTTTCTACCTTTATAAAGTTCATATGGTGTTTTCTTTAAAATTGACCTTAGTAAAGCTCGATTTAAGATGTAGCAAGCGGTGTTAACGGCTTCAAGCCAAAATGATTTAGGCAAGTTATTTTTACAAATCATGGTCCTTGCCATTTCTTCTAGTGTTCTATTTTTTTCTTTCACCCACTCCATTTTGTTGAGGAGTTCTAGGTGTCGAAAAAGTGTGGTCAATTCCAAAGTAAGCACAATAGTTTTTAAAATCTTCATTTTCAAATACGCTTCCATGATCACTTCTAACCGAGATAATTTTCAAATCATTTTTATTTTTGCACCTTTTAGCAAAACTTTTCAAATTTACCAAATGTTTTACTCTTATGAGAAAGGAATAGAACCCAAGTAAAACAGGATCATCAACAATTACAAGTCCATATCGATTTACACTAAGGCTCAAATGATGCGTAAGACCAAACAAGGCTATATGTAAGAGTTCAAGATGCCTTGATATTGAAACTACATTCTTGGGTTTGAATGAAGATCTAGTTTGTTTGCCATATTGATATGCATCACAAATATGATCTTTTTCACGTTTTAGCTTTTGTAATCCTCTCACAAGATCTTTTTTTTTTTTTTTTTTTTTTTTTTTTTTGAAAGTTTTGAAATCAAATCTATACTAGCATGTCCAAGTCTTGTATGCGAAATCCAAGGATCTTTTTCATCCAAGATACTAAAAAATTTTAATGAATCTACACAATCAAGGTCAGTATCATATATATATTTTACCAAAGAGGGCACCAACACGCCATCACCAGATCCCATTAGAACTCCGAAATTAAGCGTGCTTGGGCGAGAGTAGTACCAGGATGGATGACCTCCTGGGAAGTCCTCACCCTCAGGTTGGGGGTACTGGGAAACAGCCTCTCTTGAGGTTGACACCCTGAAGGAGGAAGGCTGCGTACATCCTCCCCCCCCCCCCCCCCCGACCCTGCGTAAGCGGGAGCCTTTGAGGCACTGGGTATGTTCCTTTTTTTTTATCATATATATATTTTCATATCACAGACCAACAAGCAAAATTTCATTTGTTTTAGCATGTTTAACTATGCGTCTAAATGATTCAAAGTTAACGCAATAGCCTTTATCACATAATTGACTAATTCTTAGAAGATTATGCTTAAGACCTTCAACAAGTAAGACATCCTCAATCCAAGGAGAAGAGTTAGAAGTAATATTACGAATCCAATTATTTTTCCTTTCTTATTGTGGCCAAAAATGACATTTCCTTTTCTTGGCATTAGTGGATTTATTTCTAGTCATATGTCTTGAGCAACCACTATCCAAGTACCACTTTTGGTTTTTGCATTGGATTTTCATACACACCTACCAAAATTCAAACACTTTTAGGTACTCAAATTTTCTTGGGTCCTTTGTTGTTAGCCTTTACATCAAGTGGTTGAGATCCTTTTGGGACCTAAACCATCTTTATCTTTCTCAAATTTCTTTTGAAAGAACATTGGTAAACGATGTGTCATGGTCACCACAATAGTTGCACCTTATAGAGTTCATTGAAGATAACGAGGCTTTAACAAAAAGAACATTCAAGCTGTCCTTTTGAACATTTCCATTATAACCAATTTCTTCTTTGTTATAGACTAGTTTTTGAGATGAAAGAATTTTGTCAAGTGTTTCTTGCCCTTTGAAAAATTTGCTTGAGATTTTTGAAAGTTCTTCCATTCTTTCTTTTAAAGACTCATTTTCCTTCAAAAGTGATTCGTCTTCTTTGGATTTTCCTTTAAAATATGAAGTGGTTCTTCCAAGGATTGCTTTTCATTAGTTAGTTTAATGATTTCATTATTTAAAGACTTGTTCTTTTCCTTAGTTATTCATTTTCAAGTTCAAGCAATAAATGTTGTTTTGAGTCTTTTTTTAAACCCGTCTTTTCAAAATCTTTTATGAAAGTGTTATGTCGTGTTTTCAATTATTTTATATATCTCATGCAGATCATGAAAACCAACAACAAGCTCATTATAAGATAGATCGGTTACCTCATCTTCTTCAATACTATCATGGTCAATGGCCATGAGACAAAAGTTAGCTACTTCCTCTTCACTTTCTTCATCGAAATCATCGTCGCTATCTCTCAAAGCCGCAAATGCTTTCTTCTATTCTTCCTTTTTGTCCTTCTTTTTGAATTTGTTGAAGAATTTCTTATTTTTTGGCTTGGGACAATCTCTCTTAAGATGTCCGATTTCTCCACACTCATAGCAAGTTAGTTCATCTTTGGGGGAAAATGTACCCTTTTTAAAATTTTTCTTAAACCTTTTCTTTTCAAGACGTTTGTAAAACTTTTTTTCTAACACAACTTCATCATCACTTTTGTCACTTTCATCACTTAGAGATGATTTAAATGCTATGTCTTTATTTATTTTTCTTTTGTCTTTCTTCTTCTTTAAATTCTTCCATATCAATCTCATGGCTCATGAGATTTCCAATTAGTTGATCAAGTTTATAAGTGGAGAGGTTATGAGCTTCTCGAATAGCAGTAATCTTACCTTGCCATAAAATAAGAAGACATCTAAGGATTTTACTAACTTGCTCCTCATTTGAATACATTTTTCCAAGAGCTTGGAGTTAGTTAGTAATATCGAAAAATCTAGTGTACATCTCTTTTATTGATTCCTCTGGTTTTCTTTTAAAAAGTTTGTAAGATCTTACCAACATCTTTATTTTTAAAGGCTTTACTTAGTCCGTACCTTCAAAGATGACCTCTAACTTGTCCCAAATATCTTTTGGCAATTGACAACCTGACACATGATTAAAGACGCTTGGGGCAATAGCATGCAATAGTTGATAATGAGCTTTTGCATTTTTTTGCAAGTTTTTCTTTATCATCTTGCATAAGCTCATTTTCCACTTTTTCAATAGTTTTCTCACCTTCTTTCTTTGAAGGTACATAATCACCATTTTTCGTTATAAGCCATAAATTAAAATCGATGGATGTAATGTAAAGTCTCATTCTAAGCTTCCACTAGGGAAACTTTTACTCATCAAAAAGAGGAGGCTTCTTTGTCGATTGACCCTTCGCCAAGATAGCAGTGAAGGTTGATATAAGATCACTCTAAGGTCGTTAGACCCAAAAAAACATAAGAGGACTAGCTCTGATACCAATTGAAGGCCCAAAAAGCAACCTAAGAGGGAGTTGAATTATGTTCTTTAGTAATAAATAAAAATTTAAATTTTATGAACCAAAACTTACATTAAAATTTAATCAATAAATATGAAATGAAAAAGAAAAGGCAAGAATAAAAGCGATGTACAAAAATTTTTATAGTGATTCACTTTCAACCGGAAGCTAGTCTACTTCTCATGTGACTACTTTTCGTCACTTAAGCGCTTAACTAAGCTTGGTGGTCCTTTTTAAAAACAGGCTTGGGATCCAACCTGTACAACCGGTCTTTTTGTACGTAGGCTCAAGACCAACCTTTTACAACTGATCCTTTTGTAACCGTAGGCTTAGGCTCAAGATCCAACCATTATAATGAAATAAATTGGAATAAAGTAATGGAAGAATTAAAGCACGCAAATTCTTTACTTTCTCAAGAGTGAATTGACACTTGATCAAGCTTAACCAAAGCTAAGAATATGCCAATTAAGCTCAATGATCAAAAATAAAGAAAACTAGATGCTCAAAAAAAAAAAAAAAAGAAAAAAAGAACCTTAAAGCAAAACTTGAAATCAAACAGTTAAAGCGTAAGAATGTAAGAACCTTTTTAACAAATAATACTTAAAAAGTATTGGATGATTTGAACCAAAGCATTCAAGCTCTATTTGTAGGTAAATAATTAGGAAAGAAATCAAGTCAAAAGTAGCCGTTTTGAACTTTTTCTTATCTGTGTGTTGACACATAGCAACTCCCGGTGGCTACTATAAGCCTGTGTGTCGAAATATACCTTCTGTGTGTCAACACTCAGCATGTCTGGGTGGATTTACATGTTTTTGATCAATTAGCTTTAAGGATGGGATGATTTACCATAAATTGATTGATTAATTAATGATTAAATCATTTCCATATTAGCTAAAATTTTGAATTAATTTCCTAGTTTGCCTTGATCATGAATGATTGATTAAATCAAGCTAAATTATTCCCATTTAAATTTTATCTTATTTGATTTGATCATGCTTTTTTTAAAATACCAATCTTGAGAGAATATTTTAATTGATAAATTAGATTGGCTTAAATTTTGACTTGAATACTTTTCAAATAAAATTTGGAAACCAAATTTCAAAAACATTTAGTTAAAGCATCACATATCAACATTGAGACTTGAACTCAATTGATATATCACGATCCTAAGTCCTAGACAATAAAAATAAACGACTTTAAGGCGCTTGGACTCGAATTATGTTCTTTTCAATTTGAATGAATATTCTCTTCAACTTTGATCTCTTTTCCTCTTGATTCATCATCTTAGAAAGCTTTGCATCAATATAATTAACCTTAATTTTTCTAACTTTTTTATGAGTCACTTAGAAATAATATTTGAACAATTTAAACACTATAATTCACTAAATAGTTGTTATCATCAAAATTATAATATAAATGGCTTTAGCGCCAACACTTTGTCATGGACATCTAGTGGAAGGGTTGTTGTCATCAATACAGTCTATTTGAAAAATATCGAATAAATGGTTTAAGTCTAGAGTGCAGTGAGATTTATTTAGATAAATTAAGTCCTATTAAATGGTAATTAAATTTTATCATGATATGATAATTAATTTAACACATTTAGAGTTAGATTTAAATTGTCTCTGAGGTCCCTGGGCAAGCATATGTATTTATTGCCATCGAAAAAATATTAAAGAATTCATGAGTTTAGAAATTTTAATTTTGCCAAACATTATTTATGAGATGAATAAAAGTTGAAAAATTATAAAATAAAATAATTTTTTAAATTAAAAATTCATCATGAATTTTTACATGTGGGAAACAAAGCAAAACAAAAAAAAAAAAAATCAAAAATCGCATTTACACAGGCTTAATCTGCGGTGCGCATAGGCAGCCAATCAGCGCGCTCCATGTGTCCCACGCAGGACTGCCTAAGGTCATGATCCACGCCTTCGGGTGCGATCCAATCCCGTTCTGCCATGTGGCACGCAACGATAAGCTAGACGAAAGTTGCATTTTTAGTCAAATTTTAATTAAAATGATGTGTTTACCTTGAACCCTATGAATCCCACATCGAAATATCAGCTATTTTTTCCTCCGATATACTACTATAAAGAGAGGTACCTATTCCAAAGATTTGGCATTCAATTTAGAATAATAAATTAAAGGTTTCTGAAAGTATTAACTTTCGGATACCTAGTGGGAGAGAAAATTTTCTTTAGAAATTTTTTCTTCCCTTAAGTTTAAAAGTTTTTCGGAGCCCATTCTCCGACGTTTCAAGGTCATTGCATAGAAGGAAGCTAGGTCTCGTTTTTTCTCAGCTTCCTCGGAGTATTTTATTATTTGTTTTGGTATTCTTTTTAGAGCAATTCCAGGTATTCTTCTATTCTTCTCTTTTAGTTTTTACTTTTCTGTTTAAGTTCATATTATTGTTATGAACATATTAGAGTAGATTTAAATTAAGAATTTAAATCTATAGATTTAAAATTAGGAATTTTAAATCAACACTAGGTTTAAAATTAAGAATTTTAAACCCTTCCGCTATGTTAATTTATTAACTTAGGGAATTTTTTTGAAATTAATCCCATCACTTGGTATCACAGCAAAGGGGGGGGTATAGAAATAGCCCTATTCCCAAGAACTCTCACACGTGAGGTGTCACGAAGCGTGACTCTCCGCCTGGGGTTATAGGTAGTGAGAAGAGTCTCCTACGCGGAGTGCTTTGATAGGTGCACTTTGTTGTGACCACAGGTTGAGAACTGTGAACCCAACAATTGGCATTAGAGCTAGGTTAATTAATAGCTGGGTTAGTTAATCCCAATAGTTGGGACGATGCTGTTGTGGAAAAAGTGCCACGTGCTTACCAAGTGAGGTCCTCCTCTAATGAGTATCAAACCTTTAGGTACTAAGATAACTGCAACTCGAGCCCAACATCTTGAGAAGTTTATTATCCTAACAAGGGTATCAGCTACTCAATGCTCGAGATGGTTGAAGGGTAAAGGAAGCTCAAGCTCAAGGGACTGCCAAGAACGCCACAAGACAGGTGTTTTCCAAGCTCTAGATAGTTACTTAGAGTGCAATTTCAGATGCTTGGGCACCAAGCTTAATCCAAAAAAATGTGGAGCATCTAGAAGAGACTTCAGCTGAAAATGCAGACGGCTTCAAGAAATATGCTCGAGTGCCAAATCGAGGGCAAGTTCATTGATCATTCATGCGCTCAAAGAGTTTGCTGGCCTAACGTGGGAAGAAAATGCCATTTAAATAGGGGGTAGCTGTTATTTAGTTTTGTCTATAAATAAGCAACTATGTTGTAGTCCAAAGTAGTACACACATTCATACAAAACTTCTTCTAGTTTTCTTTGTAGCACACTTGTGCTTTTTACCTAGGAGTAGTGTAACTTAACTTAATTTAGCATAGCACAAATCTTGTTGTACTTGCTTCTTCAGCAATACCGTGCTTCAAGCTTTAGGTATGAACTCTCTGTTTTAATCTATTCTCAAATTCGACAAGTTAAGAATTGAGGCTTTATTTTAAGGCTTTGATAGCCAAGGCTTGACCTTGATTGCGTTGGTCTTAACACTACTGTCACTGTTAATATGTCAGGTAAACTTAGGTCTGCGCCATTGTTTAGGGCTTTGACAGCGAAGGCATGACCTTGATGCGTTACTCCTAATCCAGTGACCCGAATACAGTTTGCTCCCTCTAAATCTTGTCAAACCTAAACCCATTCAAGTTATTATAAGTCAAAGGTGCCAAGCTTAAAAACCTGATTGACTTAGGCTTGCAAGTAGACTGCTGAACTTTTGGGCTTGTCTCCACCCCAATTCCTAAATTTTAAGTGTACGAAGAAAGGTGTATGTGAGCCCTGCTCCATCACTATAACTGTCATTTGATTTAGGTCCATATCTCTTTAATTTTCTATCAAAAATTTATAAAAAAAAAAAATCCACAAAAAATATTAAAAAATTCTTCTTAATTGAAGTATAAGCAGAACTCACGGAATAACCGAAGTTAGATACACCAAAAGATCACAACCTATTCTCCCAAAACAGTGAGTGGTTGAGGTCAAAGACGTGCGGTTCAAATTTAGGCTCACATCCTAGTCGCGGTGAGTCCCTTTTGCACATTTGTTTACATTCATATTTACGGCAACCACATCATACTTAATAACAAACAAATATAGCAAACATGTTCAATGCCAGCATGCAAAACTTCTTCAACTTTTTTTTACAGCACACTTGTGCTTTTATCCTAGGAGTAGTGCAACTTAGCATAGTCTAGCATAGCATAACTTGTACTTGCTTTCCTTTAGGCAATATGATTTTCGGGTTTCAAATATAAACTCTCTATTTTAATCTGTTCCCAAAAATCAACGAGTTGAGATTTGAGTCATTAGTTTAAGATTTTGATGGCAAAGCCCTGAGCTTGATTTCCGTTGGTATTAACACTAGTGTCATGCTTGATAAGTCAAGTGAATTTAGGTTTGAGTCATCGATTAAATGCTTTAATGGCTGAGGCTTCACCTTTGGTCCTAATCCAGTAACTTAAATATGGTTCACTCCACCTAAATTTTGTCAAACTCTAACTTATTCGAGTTATTACAAGTCAAGGGTGTGAGGCTTAAAAACCTGATTGACTCGGGCTTGTAAGTGGACTGCTGAACTTTTGAGTTTGTCTCCATCCCAATTCCTAGCTTTTTAGTGTAGGAGATAAGATGTATGTGGGATCAGCTTCGTCATCACCCCAACTTCCACTTAAACCAGATCCATATCCATTTACTTGTTTGCCAAAATATTAAAACTCAAAACCACCAGAAATTTAATTAAAGTCTCCTTAATTGCAGCAAGTGTAGAATCCATATTAATATTGTGCAAACCAAAGTCGGATTCACCAAAAGCATCAATCCTCTTCAGAGGTGATTGATTGAGGTCAAACACATGCGATTAAAAAATTAGGCTCGCTCCCAAGTTGTTATGAGTCCTGTTTGTGCATGTTTGTTTGATTTTGTACTTACTGCGACCACACACACTAAACAAACAAAATGAGCAAACACTATTAAATATTTCTATAAAATAAAAACATAATTATGTCTTTTATCAACTAATTTTGTTAGTAACTAAATAATTTTTAAATATATTTAAAAAAAATTAAATTAAAATAAAAGTACAGACTTATTACATGCGTACATATTGAGAATTACTATACAAAAATACAATTGTTTTTTGCATTAGCTAGCTTTTAGGATGAAAAAACTACTAATAAAAGACTAGGTTTTTGGGCCCAAAAAGTTATACTTAAACGCTCAAAGTTAGTAAAAATGCTAACTAAGGAAACTGTAACCAGACATAATGTTTAGCTTTTTGGCTGGTTAAATAGTTAAATGCTACAAAAACTTTTTTTTTTTTTTTTTAACCAAATACAACATTTGTCTGTTTTAGCTAATCCACCATTTTAACTTTTAACAGCTAAATTTTGAAAATCTAAACGTTTTAAATAGCTTATTGAAAGCTAACTTTTAATGCTAAAAGCAACTCCAAAATCTTAACTCTAGATTTTCTACTATGCAGAATCAACCTAACAGGAGATGTCCCCAAACACGAGCTCTGCAAGTGCATTAGACAACACCAGCCCATGTTGCAACTCCTTTGAGATGAATACGTACAGGTTAACTATTTTTTGTTATAAGTTTTAGTTTTTTGGAAACTAAAATTGCATTTTAAAAATAATTATTTTTGGAAACTATCATTTTAAAAATTGTAAACAAAAGCTGAAAGTTTCAGTTCAAAAAAAAAAAAAAAAAAAAAGGGAAAGCTGAAAGTAGTAAACTAAAAGTAATAATAAAAGAGAGTTTCAAACTTAGTCTTTAGTTTTGTTTCGTTTGTTTTTTGTTATATGAGCGCTCGTCGTTGATTTTAGGAAACAAACTTACTGAAATATTTACCTTGTCCTAGGTGTTAATGCAAATTTGAACTGCACGTGGTTGACCCCAAACCAATCACTTGTTTTCAATGTTGACAATTTTGGTTAATCTAACTTCGGTTTGCTACTTTTACACGACTCAACCAATGATTCAATTAAGGACACTCTTTACGTACTTTTTTGTATTTATATGTTGCGAGAAAAATAAAGATATAGATTCAACCCAAGCAGAACTTGGGGTGACGCAACAAAGCCTACAGGCATCTTACCTCGAGCGCTTAAGAGTCGAGAACTAGGGTAGAGATAATCTCGAGAACTTGGTTGTCTATCTTAAGTCCGAGTTAATCAGGTTTATGCCCAGCACCCTTCACCAAAGATAACTCATTCAAGATAAACTTAATAAGAATTGATTGGAGTGAATAGTTTGGGGTTAACGATTTAGGACCAACGTTGTCAAGCTCAAGTCTTGGCCCTCAAAATTCTAAAATAATGGCTCAAACCTAAATTCAACTAGATCAGAAAGCCATGAAATCAAACTAAGCTCAACGCTATCAAACTCGAGGTTTGGACGTCAGAGCCTTAGATAAAGGATACTAATTTACTTAGTAGAAAGGGATGGGGATAGAAACCATGGCACAAGGAATTACCTTATTGAGTATCACCGTTGAGAACCTGTTGTATTTGCAAAAGCAAATGACAGGCATGCCTACACATAGGAAAAGAGAAAAAGAAAGAGCACAATAAGAGGTGGCCAATGGGTCAATCTGACCCATGACCTGACCTGTAGGTTGGGTTTGTACGCATGGGTTGATACAGATCAAACCCATTTGTACGACGAGTCAGGACATGTCAAGTCGGGAAAAAAAATCCTTGACCTGGTATGGCCAGTGAAACGTTTCAAGGATGGGTTAAGCAAAACTAGGTCGCGTGTTTGACACAGGTCAGACCCATTTTGAGTCAGAACGGGCCCGAACCGATTTTTTTCTAAATTAAGCAAATAATAAAAAAATAAAAAATGCAAAGCAAATGTATAATATAAAATATAATTGATAATATAGTTCTTAACATAAAATACACAAATTGTTAAGAAAAATAAATATATTTCTCATATACTAAGAATTCATACTGAAAAAGAATTTCATGACATGGTAATATCTATTAATATATTTTGCGGGTCAACTGAATCCGTTGGTCAACTTCTAAGCACAAATGTGTTGTATGAAAAATGGAAGAGTTTTTATATTGGTGCTAAGACCGTTTCCTAAGTTTTAGGTCCCTTATTTATAGCCTATGAACTAAATTGTTGCTCCTTATTAGGGTGCCAATTGCACCCCATATTCTGGGTCTCGACCCTCCATTTTTTAGGGTCTCAACATTCCATGATCTACTTGGGCTAAAATTTGGCATATAAAACAAGTGTTGAGGTCAAAAAGCATGTCTTCCCACGTCTACCCACTTCTTTGTAAGTATCCTTAACACCCACATCTTGCTTCAACGCTTCTAATGCCTGGAGTCAAAGGCTACCTTTCCCACGGCACTCCCTAGCGTCCACTTCGAGCTGAAGTCGTGATTTTTTGCCGTTATCCCGATAATTGCCTGAGGCAGCTATTTCTTAGAGGATTAGCTTCACCATGTAAAACAAGCACATGCCTTATTAATCAAAACGATATCGTTCCAAATTTCTGATTTAGTACTTAACCAATGATCTCTCTCGCTTGACATGCATGTGCCCCGCTAATTACAGTGGCGTTATTCTTGAACCCTTGAATTCGATGGGTAAACAAGTTTCTCAAACCTATAAACATAATAAAATAAATATTTTAGAGGGCTTTTTGTAACCTTTTTTTGGTCCAATTTTAGAACGTCTACAAAGTATTATCTCATATCCAAATATATGAAGAATAAACCCAAGTAGCTTGGATGAGAAGAAAAATCTGAGCAGTACTGCAACTATGAAGCAAACTTGTTTAAACATTCGTGTTTGTTGCATATATTCGTTTAACCATGAACGTTTCAGCATAAACACTAGAAATATCGAATTTTTGGAAACTAGGTTTAGTAGAGTGGTAAATGAAGTGTCAGATTTGACACGATCAACAGAACAAAAATGCTCAAAAAATACGCGAGAGGCAAGTATTCAAATTGATCGAACAAGCATGCATTTTGGCACTTCTGCAGTGAAAAGCCAACACAAACTTGATTCTTTTTTATGGAATTCATCAACTAGTTACTCCAACTTCTGTTATATAGTTAAGGTGTCATGAGATTTACAAATTTTATCGACCAAATACCCTTTGTCGGAATCTAGTGGAACTTGTGTCAAATATGCAACGAATTTGGCAAAATATGATACATATATATCTTCAATATGTGTCATCCACATTCTCAACAGAATTAGCCAGGTTTGGGTAAAGATTTACTAGTATCCTAGATTCCAACAAAGTAAACTGCTAACCAAAGAGGGCACCAACACGCCGTCACCGGATCCCATTAGAACTCCGAAGTTAAGCGTGCTTGAGCGAGAGTAGTACCAGGATGGGTGACCTCCTGGGAAGTCCTCACCCTCAGGTTGGAGGTACTGGGAAACAACCTCTCTTTAGGTTAACACCCTCAAGGGGGAAGGCTGCGTACATCCGCCCCCCCAGACCCTGCTTAGGCAGGAGCCCTTGAGGCACTGGGTATGTTCCAATGTTCCCAACAAAGTAAACTACTAAAATCATATTTTACATCAACAATTTCCTACAAAAATGTTAACAACAGCTGCTAGAAACTAAGCATAACGACATGCAGATAAAACCCGGAAATCCAGATGCTATTCAAGAATCACAAAAACCAATAAAGCCTACAATTTAATGAACAAAAAAGAAAAGTCTAATTCCTTAACAATAGACCATCAGTAAACACCAAGCTCACAGTCCAAGGAAATCTTATTCTGGCCCATGGATTTAATGTCACTCTTTGTACATATGAATCGTTTTGGCAAAATACCTTAAAAAGGCACTATGTTTAAGTAAGAAGAATGGCATAATGTTCATCACATATACATTAAGAAAGAATAACATGCTTTTAGAATAAAAGGGAACAAGAAGGGCGACACCTTTGACAGAAGAACAATACTTGTGTATATTATATAAAAAAAAATTAACGTATCTTGTCCCTATCTCTAAACATCCTGCCGTTAACTTGTGTATATGGTAACCATTATGCCATCTTTATCCTTTTCGTAAACACAATGTCCTTACAAGATATTTTTGCCACCATTTGTGAACATCTAACCTCACCTAGGAGCGAGAGGCGTAGAGCAATTTGGGTAAGTCATAGGTGTCATTGGGGCACCGGGAACAACTCCCGGGACTGGAGCCCGAACACCATAAGCCATGTGTGGAGGTCCTGAGAGATTCACCGGAGTGCCCACTGCGGGCCCTAAGATTGGTTGTCCGATGGTGGGAGTCCCATATACACCAACCCCCGGGGTAGGGCCACCAGGCTGAGGAGGCTGCTTGTTTGGTTTGCAAGAAGAAGCTCCAGCTGTAGGTGTAGTACTCGTCTGACCAGTGATGGGTCCCGGTGGAGCTGAGAGATCACCACTGTTGACACTGGTGATGTCGTGGATGCTTGACCTTCGCCTGTCTTTGTTCATGGAGTTTAACCGGATGAAGTACTTTTGTGCATGGCTAGCTACCTGTGTCGGTGTCCTCGTCACCACAAAGTTCCGAGATATGCTTCGCCAATCGCCCTTGCCATATTTATCCAAACCGAGGAGAAATAACCTGTTTCATCAAGAATCCACCATGTCAGATTCCAGAATTTAACTGTTTTATATACTTTGGTTCATAGTAAAGCGCAAAAGAAGGGAAAATGAAAGGAAAATGCATTCTACAGCATAAAAAGATTACTTCCATCACTGGTTGAAATCACAACCATTAGGTGACCAATTAGCTTACTAGTTCTTTGGTGTATTTGGCTAGAAAGGAAAAGGATTATCAAAGACCAGTATACAGAGACAAATTTCATATGCAATAAGAGAATATGGTCTTTTTAGGAGCTCTTTGGACAAAGAGCATTGAGGGCTTCTTTGGTATAGGCTTGATCACTTTGCAAGCTAACTGGAGGGTCCTTTTTTTTTTTTTTTTTTTTTTTCCCCCTTCTATGTTGAGGACTCCTTATCCTTAACTCTCTGTATATTCTTTCTCTTAATAATCTCTTTTTCTGATAAAAAATAGCTTACTATTTAAGATTGCGATCCTCTATGTTACATTTGAAATACCCAACATTCTTCCATAAAGAGCACTTCATATGGAACATCCAAAATCTTACAGGGACAGCAGCAAAAATTGGACACTCACTTACAAAATAGAAGTTCACACAGCTCATGCAATACACTAGAGGGCACTAAATGTGCACTACATCAACAGTTCTCAGCATTATCTCAACAGTTAAACAAGACAGTGCCTTCCAAATAAAAAATTTAGCCCAGTGGACTCTAACTAGTATTAATCAAAGCCTAATAATAAAAATTGTGTCCTCCAGACACCCCAGACACGCCCAATTGACTCAACATTCCGCAAACTGATATTTGTTATCATTGAAACAACCTTGTTCCAAATGAATATCAGTCTCATTCAAACTAGCAGCTTCTGATTACTGAATTTTCACAGAAAAATTTCAGGCAGAATCAAACTATGTTCATATATACGTTTCTTATGCAGGGAGGCTCCAGATGTATAAACTAACCTCTCATTTTAGCCTACGTGTGTAAGTGGGTAACAACTTTATGGGAATACACAAGTTGTATCCAATCATGGTCTGATATAGTTGGATCATAGACAAATCATCATATAATGTTATCTTTCTATAGTTCAATGATTTTTCCTATGGTTCAATGTCTACAGTCATAGCATGGTAAGACTTAGCACACACTGACGCCAACACCTAAGGACTGGGAGTCCGGGACTGAAAAGGTAACAGAGAGGCAGGAAAAATCAGAACCAAGACCCAAAAACAGAAGCAGATTTTGTTGCAGACAGGGAAAAAATGGAAATGGAGCGCATTCTCAGCGGAGAAATTATGCACACTCAAAAACCAGTTCAAAACACATTTGAAGCATTGTTTTCTAGTCAGCCTGTGGCTCGAAAAAAAGGGAGAAATGGGATTGGGCTGACATGTCACATAAAATTGCCAAGATAGAAAAGCAGTGGAAGCCACCTTATTACTCACCCTTAACATAAAATCCAGCTAGAACTAAAAACTGGATTCTAGTCTCCCAGGAGAGCTAATGGAGTTTCAAGTTGCACGGATATTATCTGGGTTGCAAAGATCTTACCCTCTCTTCTCTGCGCGCCCCCCCACCCCCCCCAAAAAAAAAAAACCCACCCCAACCAAGGCCAATGCTGACATTTTCAGAGCTCTAAACGAATGTTTTAAATGAGACCTTTCATATATAATTGCAATTCTTTTAATAAAATAAATACTAACACGATAAATTATAGAAACTTTAATCATAAAACTTATTAATATTATTAGCAATTGATGCTTTAAAAAATAAAAATTACTATAAAAATTAAAGCAAGTAAACTTAGATGTAATCACATTTAGGGGCCCTTGCAATTTGGCCCCGCCCTCCCCCACCTCCCATACCAAGTTATATTTTCTTGCTTTGTTATTGAAGTGCAAAATCTTTCACTCACTTAAAAAATAAAAATTACTATAAAAATTAAAGCAAGTAAACTTAGATGTAATCACATTTAGGGGCCCTTGCAATTTGGCCCTGCCCTCCCCCACCTCCCATACCAAGTTATATTTTCTTGCTTTGTTATTGAGGTGCAAAATCTTTCACTCACTTAGAAGATGATAGTATTGCTTCATTCTCAGAAGTTTGTGGGGTCAGAATCACCATGTAAAATTTTGAAAGAAACCAACATCATTTCAGGATGAAGATCAAAAGCAACAACTAACGCCACATTGTTGAAAGGCATAAATGCATGCTTACCCGTAAACTCTCTAAGAATGAAACTGATGAGGTAGGAAAGAAAGAGGAAGAGGAAAAATAACGTAATACATAATTTCCATGGCAACGTCGAGAAGATGAAAATTTATAGCATACAAACTTAAAGAAAATATCACACTGGAGATAATCCCACTGATCAATAATCATGGATTCTTTTCTCTTTTTTGGTAATTAGGTAATCTAGGCCAGGTTACACACACATCAACTAATCCCCAAGTCGTACACACTTCCCAAGCTCACACTAAGAAATCGGGGCTCAAAGACCCGGTGAATGACCCCATGAAATTGTTTTCAACCAATGGTAGGATTTGAATACCAAAACTGAAGCTTGATGAGACACCAAGTCTAAGTGCCATATCACTTGGGCCATCCCCTTGGTTCATTCATGTTTCAGCATCTTTTTAGGCTAATTTGCAAAGATAGAATTTACCACGACCTTAAAGAAATATCCATATCTAAGTAGACTGCATATCTATTTATTCATATTTAAGGACTTTGGATTTGATATAGTGGTTAGGCTACCTACCCCCGAGCATATGGTCTTAGGTTTGAAGCTCGTATCCTCCCTCCCCCCTATGTTAGTGGCTTATTAGGGCAATGTTGCGCTTCCTTATCTTCTGAAAATAAGGGGAAATGATTAGAATAATATATTATACACATACAAAGCACACGATGTGGTCAGCAGCAAAAAATGCACTCAGAGACATGCTAAGCTCCATATATTCTTCCACAGTCAAAAAGAAGTAAACTGCATAATTTAGCAAGCCTATATATCCATCCAATCTGATTTATTATATTCCAATCCAAAACGTAGGAGCATTGTATGTTCCCGATACTAATTAATCAATAGAAATATTTTCCAAAAATATGCGTGCGGTGTGCCTGCAACTAGGGATGTAAACGAGCCGAGCATCCCCTTGTTCAAACTCGGTTCGTTAAGATTTTGTTGTGCTCGAAACTCGGCTCGGCTCGGCTCGGCTCGTTAAGCTAATCGAACCAATTCGAGCTCCTTATCAAGCTGAGCCGAGTTCGTTATCGAATGAAATCGAGCTCATAACAAACACGAGTTTATTATAGAATCGAGCTCCCTATCGAGCCGAGTTATTCGAGTTACTATCGAGCCATTATCAAACTATTTTGGAGTTAATATTAACTGCTAAGGAGTTTTTTAACGAGCTTTTAACGAGCTCTTATGGAACTGTTCACGAACATTAACAAGCCCAGTACCCCCTTGTTCGAACTCAGCTCGTTAAGCTTATCGAGCCTGCTCGAACTCGGCTCGATAAGTTATCGAGCCCTAATTATGAACACGAACGAGCCATAATCGATTTCGAACACGAATAGTTCATTGAACTTTCGGTTCGTTTACACCCCTACCTGCAACATAATAACTTACTAGTGTAAATTTAAAATTTCACTCATCAACAATATTAATTCCTATCTCACCCATTAACAGATATTCCAATCGATCCCATATTAAGGACTGAGTTGTAAATTTCATAATAGCTCCTCAACTTATGTAGTGGTACAGGTCATATAGGAATGATCCTATGGATAAACGTAGTTCCAACGGAGGGTAGCACCAAAAAATCACCAGTACAGTATTTCTAGAATAGGCAAGTGAGCAACTCTTTGGGACTCAGTAATAGTAAGTAGGACACTTAATTTTGGGCAGATGGAGTAATATAAAACTTTCATAGCAACATCACAGGCAAGTGAACACGTATGTTACTGGAACAGGGGAAAATAATGAAAGGCATTAGTTGAACTGTGAGTACCAAAATGATGACAGAGCTTGTCTTTGTCTTCTATCTCTAAAAATGCAAAAGTTAACAACAGAGATCAGGGAACTTACAAAGAGCCGTGTTATCCAAGACTTAGTTGTGAAAGTCACACATAGATATGCGTTCAACAAACTCAGCTATTTTTCTACGAATGTTTATGCTCCTTGTCTAAGCAGAAGCGTCCATGTTCCATACCAACATCTAAATACCTTATTCGACACAAGTACTTTTGGCATGATGGAGACAGATGTAATTATGTCAAGAGTAGGCCATAAATAGAATTGATGGATCTATAGATGTCCATGCATCTCGCACCTCTATCAAATGGTGCAATCTGCACTCTCCACAATTTAACAATCCCAACAGCCAACCTTACTTGAAAAGCAAAATAAGGATCCTTTTTTGGATAATTTTGCAGAAACAGATAAGAGAGAGAAAGGTCAAGATCAGGAACACCCATTTCTTCCTAAATTGGAAACATCAACTCATTTTCTGAACATATAGACATTCAAGTTAACAGAACGGCCCATACAAACCCACCACCCCCAAAAAAGAAGGAAACAGTAAAGAGGGCAACGAAGAAATGAAAAAGTTAAATAACCAGAGCTGGTGCACCATGAATGTGCTACATGCAGGAAAGAACGAAAACATATGTTATGGCAATTCCTAGAGGGATGCCTTTTGAAGGAGGTTTAAATTGGGTAAGAGAAAAGAGAAAAGATAGATAAATTATCGATTACAATATCATAAACATAGCAAAACATAACTACACCGACTAGTGCTAGATCATCCGCATTTTGTTATCTTCAAGAAAAAAGTTCCCACTTGGTCACCCAAATAGTTTGAAGTGGCCAAGTTAGTCACTCAACTGAAAAATTAGAACAGTTGATCATAAAACTTGGTAACCCGAGTGATTTAAAAATACAAGTTAGTCACCCATCAAAGAGTAGCAACTTTAATCACCCAACTCTTAGTAATGCTCTTAGTTTATCAGTGATGTCATTATAAAATGACAATTTTATCATCCAAATGAGAAAATATTGTATTATAGCATTTTTTGATCATCCAAGTAATGTCACTATAAAATGACAATTTCAATCACCAAACTCTCAATTTTATAATTTCTTTGCATAACTACATATGAACAATTACAAATATGGAAATGCTTGCCTCCATTGAGGGAAAATTGACTACATCTCAATACAACAACAACAACAGTCCCAGTGCCTTGCGGCTCCCGCAGAAAGCAGGGTCTGGGGGGGGTGATGTACGCAGCCTTGCCCCTTCCGGCTGGAAAGGAGACTGTTTCCAGGGACCCCCAACCTGAAGTAGTTGAGTGCCTGCAGATAAACCACCCATCAATTACCAATGAATTATGAGGAAAAAGTAAAATTGACTACATCTCAATAAAAGGAGAAAACATTTTCCTTCATGGAGGAGGAAACATTGTAATTTCATGATATATGTTTCACTTCAACCTCAATTTGCCAAGCATGAACCACATACAAATTTGTGGAAAATTTTTTAAGAAAAGATATGCTTGATTGAAAATATTACTGTGAAGAAAAATTCTTATAAGGAAAATGTTTCTTAAAACCAAATAGAGCCCAACTATTTTAATTTTTCACTTGTATGACTAATTTGGCCGTTTGATGACCAACTGAGAGCTTTAGTCACTATCTTCAATCTTGATAAAAATTTAATGTCATACTACAACATAAAGCACACAAGAAGATCAGGAAGAAGTCAAGAGGGCTTCCTATTGAGCCAAATCATCTTATCCTAACACAATAGAAACGACATGTAAAGGCATATGCTAGAGGCATAAGCAAAAGATAAGTATCACAAGGCGTACAGAAAATATTTATTTTCGTAATTTCCCACGCTACTGGCATCCTTAAGGGGGAAAAGAAATAAGGATCTATACACCAAGTGTAGTGGTTTTTCAGCAGAATGGGATTAGTGTCAACGACTAATAGAGGCTGAAAAAGGAAATATCAGAAGCTGGCCTCCTAACACCAAACAAATAAAGGCACCGACATACCAAGGAGTAATGCTACAGGGTACACTCACTTTGAGCCCACACAAGGGAGCCAATTATTTAATTTCAGAAGTTAGTCCTTTCTATTTCTAGCAATGGGTACTCAATTGGGTGCATAACTTGTATATGTAAAAGCATTTTCTACCGAATTCTCAAAATCAAGTAATTATATAAGCTAAATTTAGTTCCAAAATAGAAAATTTGGAAATGCTGAACTCACCTATGTTCATCCTCTGTCCAAGCAATTCCCTTGCGGCGCTCCTGCTCTGACTTTGAGGACTTGCCTCCGTGATTCGCTTCACTACTACTGTTCCCCGAATGACCACACTTTTTTCCAGTTCCATCTTCTGCAGCTTGACTGGCAGAACCCTCTGAAGAATCACTATACGTAGGCAGTGGAACATGACCAGAATCAATCCGGCTAACATCTTCAACCAAGAGGTCATAATGCCGTTTAACCTCATCTAAAGTCTTTCCTGGTACCTCTGCTACTATCTTTTCCCATCGATCAGCAGCAACATCCTCAAAATGAGTTGCAATAGCATTTTCAAATGCCTTGTCTTGCTCTCTACTCCACAAGGAGATGTCTCCCTTTCCCTCTGCTGTCATCTAATCTCACAAAAATCTGCCCCAAAGCATTCAGTCCAGTAAAGGATGATTCTATGATTGTAGTCTGTTGTCCCAAAATTCAAACTAGTATGGAAAAGCTCTCTGAAAGTAGATCTAGACTATTCCCTTGAGCAAAGGCCGATGCAAACTGATAATTTGGAGGCTGGAACCATAAGAAGCAGTTGTTACGGAGACAGTGGTGGTAGCGATGAGCTAAGAGAACACCATAAAAGCCAAAGAATCTGACCAGAGACCACCTCTCAAATTCGAAACTACGGAGAAGTCAAAAATGGCAATTTTTCCCACAATTGAAAAGTTGGATTTTTCAGGAACGCTAACCTATATGAAGCAAGGAAACCAGGTCAGCTATACCATGGAAAATATCTGATACCAGAGAATTCATATATTTGAAAGAAAGATGAAACTGAATAATAAGAAATAACTCATGATGACAAAATCACCACACATGAAATCAGTAAATGATAACCAAAATAGTTTAATATTTTATCTAGCCGCAATCAGAGATGTGGATTAGTCACCCATTAAGGCGACTACTGGGAAAGAAACAAAATGGAGGAGCTACTAGGGTTTTGATGATAGATGGGGAAAGCATTCAAATTGCTATTGTGAATCCAACAAAAAAAAAAAAAAAACCATTCATCAGTAGCCCCCACCTGACAATGACAGCTTTCACAGTACAGGTCCACCATAAAAAGGTTTTACCCATTCAATACAGCATTCACTACTCCAATCCTTTTATCCGAGAGTAGCTCTTTCGGTTATTTATCTCAGGATCAAACAGACACTTAACCAGAAAGTTTAACATCACATCTCTTCCACGACAACACTAAAGTTTTCTTTTCCTTTTCACTTTGGGTTGTTGAGGCAAACACTGTAACTCACGAGATCCCAGCATCATTTCATGGTTATTTGCACTTGTTTTTCAAGTGAAATTTAAACATGTAGGGCACGTCCACTTCACCAAAAATTTCAGTTTTCCAAGAAAATGTTCCAAACCTTTGCGTTTTCCAGGAAAATAGTTCAAAAGACCCAATTTTCCAATTTTTTAAAGAAAACACAATTTACCAATTTTCTAAATTGGAGAAACACTCTTCCCTAATTTTAAAAGTTTTCCTTTGCAATTGAAGGAGTTATCCTATGTTCTCTAAATGTTCCAATTTTTCAATCATCTTTCATCCCAAAAATTTGAAAAAACACAGAAAAAAAACTACGGCAACTTTTGCAGACTAAATACAAATTCAATCATCCTTTTTTTTTTAATTACGACTTGGAATTACAGCGAAATACGCATTAGTATTGAGCAAAAGATGACACCCAATGACGCACGATCCTTCTCCGGTTCAAGTCCAAACATAAACAACATCTGGGTCTTCTCAGATTTGCACGACGCTGACAGCAACTTCAAATGAACGAACTTCCTCATCCTAAATTGGCAACTTCAAAGAATTATGATCAACAAAAGCATGTAATGGAGTAAACATACCAACATCCTAAACAGTAACACCAATACATTAGAACCTTGGTCAACACAAACAGTAACAAAGGCATACATTTACAGCCCTAATTAAAATAATAGGGGGACATGACATCTAGAAGTAACCAATTGAGCCCTGGGATTTGACAACGGACTTAAAAACCATCTAAACAATTATAAAAATTTGACAAAATGATAAGCAAAGAATCTAATTAATATATTAACCCTTGCAACATGGGAAGGGACTTTTTTGCACTAGGAAATTAGAGATGACGTTGATGGGTTTTATCATAAGCCTGTCAGTGCAGAGAGGAATGGGGTCTATCTGGTCCCAGTTGCAAAAACAGCCACTTGCAAGTAGCGTGAGTGTGAGAGAAAGGGACACTCGGATCCTTTTGTACTGAGCCTTTTCTCACAAGGAATTCCTAAAAGTTCACCCATCTTTATATTATTCTCGTTCTCCCCTAAAATTTCAAATTTTGACATGATTTGAATTTTGGAGTTAGCACATATGTTTCCTCTAAATGGATCCAAAAATCCATGAAAAAAGACCCACAAAGGCAAGATCATAAATGCACTAAGGCCCCCCACATGATGAATGAGACATTTTAACAAACACCATAAATTCATTATTATGAAAGAGAGAGATAAAAAGATAAGAAAAGGGTCACAAAGCAGAGACAAATGATATTACTATGGGCAATTTCTATACCTTCTTCCTTACACAAAAATCAATTTACCATTATCAAAAAAGTCGCAGAAAATCAAATTATAGGTTACAAAACACAAGAAACGCAAAACAATTTCAAGAAGTAATAAATCCCATTAACTACAATGATTATTCTTACCTTTAATTCCTTGATTTTAGGTTCACCTCCGCTGAAGAAAAGTTGGAAACCCTAAAATTCAACAGATTTTTGGTGGAATTTTGAATTGGAGCTACTAAACTCTTCCCTCTTTCTCCCTCGAAATAGCTAGTTGAGATTCGATAGTTCCGATTTTCGCGATTGTGAAATCCAAATTTTCATGTTGTTAACCAATCATTAAGCCGCCTTTTATATTTAGCAGATCTTTTTGTTATCCACTTGGCAATTTCCAGGTAAAATTACCCTTTTTAATGCAAATTCTCCTTCAACAACAACTAATTTTTTATTTAATTACAGTGCTGTTTGGTATAGTATTTTATTTATATTTTTGGTTTTTTTAAAAATTAAAAATTATATTAAGAAATAGATTTTTTTTTTAAATTTTGGTTTCTTGTAAATACTTTCCTTGTTTGATTCATAATTAGTAAAGTACAATATGAGAACCAAAAAGAATTTAATGTGTTCATGTATTTTTTGAATTTTATTCATGAAAAATTTAGCCAAAAATTCATTAATTTACATAACTTTATATATGGTTATATTTATACCTATAACTACTCATTTAAAAATACTACCATAATAGAGAAGATATAATTTTGTCAGTTTGACTTTACTTTGATGGTGGCAGCTATAATAACAGTAGCAAGAATCATAACACGTAAATGAGGCATGTGCTTGTCACGTAGTATAATCAACTTAAGACAAACAAATACTTGAAATGGTTACTAGGGATCCCACTAAGGAACGAGATGTCAAGCTTGAAGGGATTACTAGGAATGCTGCAGGAAAGGAAGATCCTAGCTCAAGGCGATTACCTGAGGCACCAAAAGAAGTGGGGCCTCAAGAATATCTACAAAGAAGTGGGTAGACGTAGAGGAGGAAGTTTGTTGACCTCAATCCGTGATTTAATGCCAAATGCTTGCTAACAAAGCATGGAAGTTCAAGACTTGGACGTGGAGAGAAACTTGCAAAGATTAAGGGAGTAACAATTAACTTCATAGGCTATAAATAAGGGAATCCAAGGAAGGGAACCTAAGGCTTAGCAAGGGGTCTGAACACCAATACAAACTATTTAGTTTTTCATACAATACACTTATGCTTTTCATTTTTCTCTTTCCCTAAGAATAGGCATATAACTTGCAGCTTTCTTTGCTTTCAATAAATTAAGGAGTTCAAGATGCAGTGTTCGAGAAGGCAACTCCTTCTTCCATTATCTCCGTCCACACCCCTTTTCAGTGCATTAAGTTTGTGTCATTGATTTAACGCTTTGACGGCCAAATCTTGAGCTTGATAGTATTGGTCTCGGGTTGGTGCCTCACTTGATACACTAGGTCAACTTAAACTTGGGTTATTCACCAAAAGTTTTGACAGCTAAGCCTCAAGCTTAACAACATTGTTCTTAGATTTATGACACTAATAGAGTTCACTCCATCTAACTTGTTAAGCTTGAACTCATACGAGTTATCTTCAGTTAAGGATGTTTGCATAGACCTAATTGACTCGGGCTCAAGATAGGTTGCCAATCTCTTGAGCTTATCTTCACCTCAATTCTTGACTATTAAGAGTTCGAGAGTGATGAGGAAGGTTAGTACAAGAAAGGAAAAGACTTAACTCCTATTTCCTAAAACCAAAGAATAAGAAATTAGAAGTACAAGTTTCTTACCCTTTGAGTTTCTATTGATGTTGAAGTCAATGTTACTTTAGGCCTAAAAATAATATACCCTATCCTTTTGGTGAAAGGGTTGCTATTTATTGGGGATCTTGTAGGTGTAGTGCGTTAGAAACCAATCAATGGCTTAGCCAGAAAGTGGAATATGGCAAAGGTAAAGATTTCCTTACTAGTGCACTCCTCTGGAGTTGTTGTAGCTTGCCATGGGATCAAGAAGGGAGCTTAAATCAATTCTTGGCCTAGAGCAATCAAAAGGGAGCACTAGTTAAGACATATCCGGTTACTACTTTGAGGATAGAAACACTAGGCTCTTTAGCCTCCTCCATGAAGATGTCAAGAGGCTCAGTATCTATGGGTAAATTGTAAGTTTGACCCCTTAAGGGAGGGTCGGCCATTTCTATCACTTTTGATGACTTGCTAATAGAGGTTGAAGCCTACATTCAAAGCATATTGTAGAGATAGAAAGAGGAGAAACAGTTTGAAAGAGAAACAAGGAAAGGAGGGATGGATACCTTTTTTTTGGATAAATTAACAATAAATATTATATATCAAAAAAGAGATATACAAGAATAAGAGGGGCATACCGCAAGACACGGCAAAAACCTACAAAGAAAACCTAAAAATGGAAGCTAACAAGCTGAAGATAGCAAACAAAGCAAAAGCCAACAAGTGAAAAAGCAGGAGTACACTAAGTGACAATCCCCCACTCCTGAAAAGATCCGCATGGCGATGGGCATCACGGAGGGAGGAAGCATCTAGAAGACAACTTTGAACAATGCCAGTAATCTCCTCGGCCACAGTAGCAAATGGTCTGGACTGATGTCTTTGGATCCTCAGGTTCTGCTTATACCAAGGGTGTAGACGGTCGTTGAAAGACAAAGGCGAGCTATGGAGTGATTAACTCATCACCCTCTGAGACAGACTGGAAGCCCATGTTAGGAGCTCGTTCCACGGCTGAACAGGCCAAGCAATCAAGGTACGGGTAGCTACTCTTGCTTAAACAAAAGCTGAGTAGGAGTAGGCAAAGAAAGGTGGCAATGGGACTGATCCTCAGCTCTACACTGAACACAAACTGTCAGATCGACACCTCAAACTTTGTGCCTCGTCAACTGATCCCGGGTCCACAACCTCTCACAGGGAGCTAACCAAAGCACAAAGGAATGCCTCGGAACATGTAAAGTGAACCAGAGCAAGTGATGAATTGAATCCTCAGCTCTCCTACTCCAAATCATCTCCCATGTGGACTTGATGATGAACTTCCCCGAAGGGTTCCCAACCACCTAATAAGGTCCGTAACACCAACTCGCGGATGGAAGTCCACCAAGTCCCAAATAGGAAGGAGCCCTGAGCGGCTCTGCGAGAACTGCCACTGACCCCCTCAATAATATCAGCTACTCTAGCATGCCAGGGAAGACCAGTAGATGTCAGAGCTCGAGCAGAAAACCTCTCAAGAGAGGGGCCCGCATGGAAGCCATAAATCTGTTCATAATGTCGTGTCCAGGCCATCACCTATGACATGCCGAAAAGCACCCGAAGAGATACCACGGAGCTGAAGAATGTGGCACCAACACCAAGAAGCCGACTTCGGAATCTGGATGGTCCAAAAGCTATGACCTCGAAGCCGGTTTGCCTGGATCCAGTGCGGCCACAACGAAGAAGGGTCAGAGAGAGGAACCCAAATGTGTTTCATGATCGAAGCTGCATCCCACTCCTCAAGATGCCGAATCCCAAGACATCCCTCCTTACGAGGGTAGCACAGGTGCCTCTAAGCAACCTTCGCTCCACCAGGGCCAAGCGAGGTGCCCCTCCAAAGGAAGGATGCTAAGATAGACTCTATCCACCTGATAATCGTCTTCGGCAGCATGAAGACTGAGGAGCAATAAACCTGGATAGGAAGAGCACATACCCGATAAGTTGTAAACGGCTTGCATAAGAAAGAGAGTGAGAGGTCCATTGCCGAATATGAGAGAGAATGCGATTTATAAGAGGCTTGCAGTCGATGTACTGAAGCCGAGCAGTGATAAGCGGCACCCCAAGGTATCTGACCGGGCAGTGGCCAATCCTGAATCCCAAAGTATCAACAACAGAGTGCTCAGTATCAGGGTCAACCCCGGCTAAGAAAATCGTGCTCTTAGCTGCATTCGAGATCAGGCCCGAAAGAGCAGCAAAGCGATCCAAAGACTCTCGAATCACAGTCACACTATCAATATCACTCCGACAGAATATCATGAGGTCATCAGTAAAACAAAGGTGAGTGAGACGAGTTTGACGACATCTTGGATGGAAATGAAAACGACGATCAGTAGTCGCTTGACGAAGAATACCCCGAAGGCCCTCCATGGCTATGACAAAAAGATACGGGGAGAGAGGATCCCCCTGGCGAATACCCTAGCTAGAGTCAAATAAGCCCTAAAGCTCACCATTAATGGCAACTGGGAACCGAGCAGTAGAGAGGCACTCACGAATCCAGCACACCATGAATACTCATACAACGCATACTAGCCAAGATAAAGTTCCACCGAACAGTGTCAAATGCCTTATGAATATCAACCTTCAGAGCACACCTAGATGAGGCATGATGGTGCTAGTCTCTCATAAGCTCTTGCATCATCATGACACTATCAGAAATATGCCGCCCCAGAACAAAAGCAGTCTGAGAACAATGAATTAGTCCAGGAAGAACACCGTTCAGCCTGTTAGCAATGATCTTTGTAATGCATTTGTAGTCTGCATTACACCAAGGGATGGGACGAAAATTAGCAAAAGTGGAGGGCCTCTCCACCTTCGGTACCAAGCTAATGCTGGTAGTATTTAGGGCACTTAACATACGCCCTGAGAAGAAGAAGGAGCGAACAGTTTGCACCACATCAGTACCTACAATCTCCCATGCCCTCTTAAAGAAGAGGGAGGAATACCCGTCTGGCCCAGGAGCATGATCATCCTCAGTAGAAAAAACAGCATCCCGGATCTCAGCCTCAGTAATCAGAAGGATAAGAGAGCGAGCCTGATCCTCATCCAACCTACCCTCAAATAAATCAGAGACGTCCTCCTGAAGGGGGCCACTAGGCTCACATAGCAGCTCCCCAAAAAAAGATACTCCATCCCAAGAAATCTCCTTCTCATTAAAGATCTGAGTCCTATCCGCACCCGCAATAGAAATAATCTGGTTCCTCAACTGCTTGTGGGGAACTTATCTATGAAAGAACCTGGTGCACTAATCACCCAAAGAGAGCCATTGAATACGAGACTTCTAACAATAGAAAGCCTCCTCATCACGGCAAAGCCTCGAGTACTCCCTTGAAAGCTGCCGCTCCTCAGTCCTCAAGTGAGCACTATTAGGGTCAGCATCAAGGGCTCTCTGTCCTGCCACCCAAGCATCTCTAGCCACCTCCACACAAGTAGAAATATGGTTGAAGTGCCTAGTGTTGAGGGCCTGAAGCTCACCCTTCAGCTTTTTGAGCTTCTGGGTGAGCTGAAACATAGGAGAGCCATCAACATGCATGGCCCAGACACGACAAACAAGGGGCAAGAAGTCCTCATGGTCAGTCCAAAAGTTAAAGAACTTGAAAAGAGTACGCCTAGAATGGCGCTCCCTAAGCCCTCTAACTACCAAAGCACTATGATCAAAAGAGTCAGTACAGGGAAGAGCCTCCATAAGGGAAATAGGAAAGGACAGAAGCTAGTCCTCAATTGCCAAGCACCAATCAAGATGTCTGAGAAGAAGTTCATCACCCTTAACCAAACCAACCCCCCCCCGGCCCAGGTATAGGGAAGGCCGGTAAAAGCTAGCGGCGAAAGACCCGACTTAGAAAGACAATCCTGAAAGTCATCCATATGGCCCGGCTAGGAAACGAACCTGCTGGAGCTATCACTAGGGTGAACAAAGGTGTTAAAATCTCCAAGGAGTAGCCAAGGGGTTCCCTGGAGACTAACACTAACAAACCTGATATAACACCATAAATCACGGCGCGGTCTCGGTGCATTAAAACTATAGACAGAGGTAATAGCGAAACTGTAGTCCCCACGAACATCCTGAACTCGACAAGTAATAAATTGGTCCCTACTCCGAACATGAGAAACAAAATAAACTCCCAGATCCCAACAAATACTAAGACGACACCAAGATTAAACGCCAGCAATGCCAGCATAAAGAGAGTGCCAACCATCCACACAATTAGAGATAGCAGACTCAACATTAGTAGGATTGGTCTTAGTCTCCATAAAACCAATCAAGCCCAGAGAGTGGGAGCGAATCCACTCTCGGACAGCACGAATAGAATTAGGGTTGTTAAAACCCCTAATATTTCAGGAACGAATCATCATACAAGCAATGAGAAGGAAGAGGAGCTAGCTCGAGTCACTCTATGCTCCATAGGCAGCAGGCATCGAGAAGAAGTCGAGACCTCACTATCCTGATCAAACGGTAGACAAGCGAAACGGTTTGGCGATGCAACACTCGGAGAGTCAATCCGCACAATCGCACCCCCCCCCCCCCCCCCCCCCCAATTCACAACGCAGAGCCTGGGCTCAACAACATTAACCAGATAAGGCTGGGCCTCTATAATCTAACTAGGAACAATGGCACAGCTCTGATCTTCAGTATCCTCACCTGAAGGACTAAGCACCGAGAGACCTAGGTGATCTCCAACCCGAGACGAAATCGACCCCGAACGAGCAATTTGGGTAATAGAAAAACCAGAAAGGGTGGCTGGCTGCTGTCGCGACCTAGTTAGGGTCACCATTTTGGAAGGGCCTCGCATAGCCCCTCCCCCACTCCCCATGACCCGATCCCGAGGGTTCACAGCCGCCCTCACCCGAGATGTAGGTGAGGACCTGCGATGTGAGAGGGAACCTGAGACCACGAATTCCCCCTCCCTTTCCTGGCCCAAACCCAAATCAGGTCCAGTCCCAAGCACCATGCCCGTGCCAAGCTGGACCGAGGGCGGGGTGCCCTCTGTACCAGGCTCATACATGAGAAGCCTAGTGCCAGTGTGGCACTGGGCCGTTATCGCTTCCTCCTCAACAGTAGTAGCACGCCCGTTAGGGGCCTCAGTTGTCACAGGCCCGAGACCACCCACATCCCCTGTTTCACATTCGAGCCTTGTATTACAAGGTCCAAGCACCCCACCAGACCCAATACGAACCCAAATAGATCCCCTCGGCCCAGTGTTAGCAGCACCACCTCCCTCCCGTGCAGCCCCACCATTCTTCTCCTTCTTGTTCTTCTTTTTCTTCCTGTTTCTGACTACCGGTGCCGGAGTTTCAGTAGGTGTGTTAGGTGTAGGAGGAATAACATTCGAGGTATGGCATGAATGGCCAAAAACTTCACATTTTCGACAACGTTTAGGCATTCCCTTGTAATTAACGGCCACAGGAGTACGAGAACCATTGTAATCAATAATCAATTTTTTAGCCGGATCCACCTTTGGTTTAATTTCTACACAAACTCTGGCATACTTCATCATTGTCCCCTCTAAGGTAGCTTTGTCCATGTAGAGCGGCCGCCCAACCCCACTTGCAACGGAACTAAGAACCCCTTCTGTCCATGTGGACACCGGAATGCCATGTAGTTTGACCCAAATCAGAATATCATATTATGAGAGGGGATAAAGTCTTCAATTCAACAGTTAAGGGAGAGAAAATGACCCTTGATGTACCAAGGGCTACCACGAAGCACATGTTCCGATGCCGCAATGGGCATCACCATTGGAGATAACACACTCAAGACCCTTAGACCCCCAAAGCATGTTAGCAATGGCCACGCATCTAGAGTATGCAACCCTACTACCAATAATACGATCGACTAAGAATCGGTCCCAATTTTTAACGTCCGGGGGCAACATCTTCATCAGTTACAGTGGTTACAATTTCACCATTAATAATATTTGGTTGAATGAATCTTATGATACCCTCCCGGGTTTATGCCCAAATAGTATCGACCCAAGATAAGGGACCAGATCCACCCAAGCCATCACCACTAGCACCAGCAGTCCCACATGCTGGATCCAAACCCTAAGCCACGTCAAGGAACCGGGTCTCCTCAGCCATGTAACGTGAGGGAAAAAAGGAAAAACCCTAGAAAAGTAGGGTTGGCAAACACCACAACCACCAGGTGCCACTAGCCACCTCACACCGGCAATAATTCGGCCAAGAAGGGCCACTACAACCCGAGAACACCACAGCAAGTGAAGGACCAAGGGAACTTACAAATTCAAAGATAGAAGACCCCAAATCACCAGGAGAGAGAACGAGAACCCAGTGCCTCCACCAAACCACCGGGGATGGCCGAACAACCACCAAAAGGGCAAGAAGGGCAAGGCAAGCCACCAGGGATGAGTCACCGATGATGGGCTTGAGAGCCCCAACATCCTATGTTAAATACCCTAACCCCAAAACCCTAGCACCCTCTCTCACGTTATTCACCCTCTAACGTCCACCGGAATCACCAGCGAGCACCACCACCAGGAAGAGGTGGCGTCGGCGAATGCACTGCCACTGATCCCAACCCTGAACGACCGCCCACACTCCCGCACACGCCAGCCCTAGTTGTGGTCGTAGATTCATGTCCCACCCTTAGATCGCCTCCCATGCAATCTTAATAATTGTCTTGTTATAAAAAAATTGAGTGGAGGGACGGATACCTCTTGACACTTATCCCCTCTTTTCACCAAAATGGTTGGAGTATAGGGACATCTTCTTCTTCTGATTCTCCTATTATTGAGGTTGGAGTTGCTTCTGGAGTAGCAAGTGAACTCTTGCTTGCTTTCCCAAGCTATTGGTAGTGGGTGGTGAAAACTCTCTTGCCATTAGGACTCCAAGTCTAAATCGAGTGATAACTCCTGGTAGCCCCAGAGGTCTCAACGATTTTTCCTCGATAGGTAGGCCTTAGCATTACAGCAGCATGAAAAGCCAAACCTCTTGAGTTAGTAAGATTGTTTGAGCTTTGGGAACAAAAGGGTATGAGTGAAGGACTTATCCCAAGAAGTGTACCTCGATGTTGCTTCATACAATGCTGATTCTATAGCTCCTTCAGCACTTGCACCTGCATGCTCTAAAGAAGTAGTAAAATAGCATCTAATGCCCCTAGCCTCAAGTAATCAATAGGCTCCATACCAAGCAAGAAAACGTTGGATGACATATGGTGCGAACCTGAGAGGGACAAGATCACCATATGCTTGTTTAATTGCTAGGTTGGTCCTCAAAAGCTCCTCGAGCTGAGCAGAACAAAGACGGGCTCTTTTAGCAACCCCCTGGAGCCAAAAAAAAGTTTTGGGTCTAGATGCTTAACTATGTAGCAACAGTCCATGTTTGCAGGACTCAACAATATTGGTCATATGGTAGTAAAAGGGTAAGTCCTAAGGGCACAGGACTCCTTGCCAATGCTAGGAGTAGATGTCTACATAGATATCTCAGTCCAGGTTCATCTTTCTAAACCAGGAAGGACCACTTAGTTCCAAGCCTATGGCGTGTTGCTCAATGCAATCTTCAGCATTTAACCCTAGAGGAAGATGGACCTGCATTTGAAGAAAGTACTTGGCATAGCATTAGACAGGGTCCGCTATGGGAATAAAAGGTCCACTGCAGCAGAGATAGAGAGAAAATGTGGCTAAGTCCATAGTTAGACAAGCCAAATTAGGCCTCCGGAAGACATGGTTTTTATAAACTTACATAAATGAACAACCTCGTGTTGGGACATATTTCAAAAATATTCCCTAAGTTAATCAAATTAATGGCAACAGAACAATTTAAAATTTTTAGTGACTTAGAATTCCTGGATGTAGACCGCATTGTTGTTCCAAGAAGAATAATATTGTAAATAAATAGAAAAGCGAAAAACCAAAATAAAACGAAAGAAGAATACCTGGATGTAGACCGTAGTGTTGATCCAAGAAATCACCGAGACCCGAGACCTTCTACGCAATATCCTCTGAACACCTGGAGTGTGGGCTCTAAGAAATATTAACTAGAGGAAAAATTCAAACGAAATTTCTCCTCTTTTAGTTCTCCGAAAGTCAACACTTTCAGAAAACTATTTGATTTTGATTGATTAATTCATCTTCTAAACCATAATTCTAGGACACCTATTATAGTAGGCTATTGGGATGAAAAAATAGGAAAATTTATATGTGGGATATGTTTAAAGTAACAAAAACGACGTCGTTTTAGTGCGGGGGCCCATGCCTTTTGACGCATCACAGCTGCCACATGGTAGCTTAGAATTGGTCCGCGCCAGCGTTATGTATCCCTGAGCGTGCCACATGGCATGCTCCTAGTAGTTTAAGACATCGCGCACTTGTTGGTCAGCTGCGGTGCACATGGACAACGACCTTTTTTTTTGTTTCCCACATGTAAAAATTCATCTTATGAATTTCATTTAACAACATAATTTTATTTTATATTGTTCAAACGCAGTTATCTAATGAATAATGTTTAGCAAAATTAAATTTACTCATCCCATGAATTCTTTAATATTTTTCTGATGGTGTAAAATTAGAGGTTTGCGTAGGGACCTCAGGGACAGTTTAAATCTAGCTCCAAATAAGTCAAAACTCATTATCATCTCATGACAATATTTGACCACCATTTAATAGGACTTAATTCTACTAAATAAATTCTACTATACTCTAGCGTTAAATTATTTATTCAATAATTCCCAATTTGTAATAATTGAACGATCAACCCCTAATTTTATGACATGAGAACATATTCTTCATATCAATTCCAGTGACAAACACTAGGAATACTTTGGCCAAATATTCCGCATTATCTGAACACTTGCGAATCTAGCTAAGGGGACATCTATATCTCATAAAAGACTATAGACTCCACGCTGACTATTTTGTTCCCGCTACATTTCATGTAGTCACTCAACGTACGCAGATTATTGGTCACTTTACAAGACCTCACTTTAAGTATACCAAGGTGGTGAACATGACGTGCACAAGTTCAAGACAATCTCAGGATTTAGAGTTATTGCCTAATGACAAAGAACTATTTATTTCTAATAGAATTTAAGAAGTAAACAATTCCGATGGTCCAGCTCAATGTTCCAATCTTATTGACGAACAGTAACTATTATACTTCTAGATCCCTGCCCACATGACTTGGACAATCCATCTAAGGTATCATGTTATAGTCTTATCCGACAAGTGTCCAGAACTCATCACCGACTATGAATTTACTTTGACAACATGTCACAATTTTGATTTAAGTCTATCCGTGGCTCAATCTTATTAACCATTTAAACCAAACTATAACATATCGTATTAGACTACATCTATCTCATGCAATGTGTTAGAAATAATCACATGTATATTTAACCCGTTAACCATAATCAGGCATAAAATAGATAAAATAATTTAGTTTATTAATATTTAAACACAGATAATTGGGTTTTCAGGACATTAGTTCCAACAATCTCCCACTTGTCCTCAACCCAATTAATCCTGCATTGTACAACTATCCCCTAGGGACCTATGAACTCATTGACTATAACAATTTCAACACTAATGCCTCACTATGACATCCTTTCGCTCACACGTTATAGAACTATATGGAGCCTCCAAAGTCAACAAGCTTAGTTTATAACTTCTTAAGTTATTAACTATCCTACTTCTATAGTGAACTAAGCAATACTAGATCGTGTTACACTTCACCTTCTAATGATTCCCACTCCTAGGGTAAATATAAATTTTAGCGTCAAACGTTAGTAATCCTTAAAATTATGTGCAACCTATAACAAACCAACATACTTTCTCACAATCTTACAAAAGCTAAACCTAAGAACACAGTTGATTCATCCTTTGTCTTTTACTTTTGAAATAATTGGACACTCAAATCTTTAACAGCTTATTGCAATTCTACACCACTCTTAATGACTAGAATGCAATCCAAATACGTCACTTAGAAAGTTGCTACTTTTTTATTGTGTCATTTGCACACCTATGGTTCATTAACCATTTGTTCAAACCCCTAGGATTTGATGATTGTCATCGAATCTGCTATTTAATGATCAAGATGCTAATTTAAGTCCACAAATGGACTTCCTCGGTTTGAATACTATATGCTCCTGATATATGGCAATAGGCTTGTTTGGTTGTAAAATGACCATTCAAAAACCATCATCTTGACTTCCATTTGACATATCTCATCATAATGAGATACAATAGACAAGAGTATCCTTATGAGAAGGTCTTGTCATAGATGATTCCTTCCTTGAGGATATAACCCATTGCCTTCAATATTTGCTTTGAAGGTCTTTACTTTCTCATCCACTTCTGTCAATCTCTTGTAAATCCATTTAGATCCAATCGAATGGATTTAATGCCTGTCGGCACCTCTACAAGTTCCCAAACTTGTTAGAATACATTTACTCCAACTTAACTCTTATTGCCATGACGTATTGGTCTGCATCTCTATCCTCAAGAGCTTCATTGCAGTCTAGAGGATCAAATTCATTATCATGCTCAACCATTAAGGCTGATTAAATGAATCTATCAGGTGCCTTAATCATCCTCCCACAACACAAAGGCTGCCATGTTTTCAGTGCAAGTTAAGATTAGCTTTAGTACACATCAAATGCATCAACCAAAATGAAGTTATATCATGATGTTAAGACACAATTTCTCATATTATCAAATTCTCTAACACAAGCTTACCATTACCCATTTATTAAACTTCCTGTATAACAAACCTTTTGATATGCAAGATTGATTCATCAATGTTACCATATTTAGTAACACATTATTGATCCTTTCTACAACACTTTACAGTAAGGAAAAAAACCTAAAAGTTCTCCTGAAATCCACCATCTTTATCTAATCGAAGTGACTTGAGCCATCAACTAGAAAACTTGATGAAGTACTTATAGCTTCCACTCGCTCGAACAATCATCAGTTCACAAATATTTTGTGAACAAGTTCCAACAACTTAGTGGCTTTATTGCCTTTGCTCTTAAAGACTCTTCAAGTCAACACTTATTCAAACATGATTGGTAGACTAGTTATCATTTTGAAGCTAGCGATCCTAAAGACGACCTCAAACTAGCCTTTGAATCATATTAGACTAATGTGACCTAAGCTCAAGTGCCACTGAGCGTTATATCTACTTCAGAAAAATCTTCATTTTCATGGTAATGCAGCCTAGCTTGTATTAGAGATAGGGATTGCCACTCAAACAGTTTTGATATAGAAGTGTTTATCTATTAGTATACCTTTTAAATAAACATTTTATTTGTATACATTTTTGTTTATTTTCAAAATAACTGAAATTTATTTTATAAACTAAATTAGCAATAGAAATTAAATTTCTACAAAACAAATAAATAAAGATAGTTCATTGAAATCAAAACTATGTTTAAAAAACTTAACGCATTACTTCTTGGTGCCAAAACTGAAATTCATGTGCCACCTTCAAGTGAAGGATACAATTTGCCATTTATAAGCTTCCTAGCTTACTTAAAACTCCACAACTCCTTGTAGATTTGATTGGTTGATCTGTACTAATCTCGATAATAGTCAACAAGATATTGAATACCTTGTTCAAATGGCTTTCAAACCTTGGCAACAAGAATAAATGAGTTTCTATGCAACTCCTTTTAAATTAATATGACCAGTCCTTTTTTTTTTCTTTTGTTTTATTTACCCTTTAGAGGTTTCTAGTTCCCTGAGATGATTGTTCCTATTAAGTAGACTTTTCTCTTAGTACCCATGACACCCTTTTTCTCACTCTTTGTACCTTCATCAGTTTAGACAACGAGTAATCGCCATTAATTGATGCATACTGAACTAATTAAAGGACCTTAATAGGCAAATTAGGATCATATCTTGTTGAGATTGGCTTTCAATGTCTGCATCAAGAATTCCAGTTAACTTATAGGAGCTATCATCTCTATGACACGCTCTTTAATTGAAAATCCTCAACACATTCTAGGGTCAATAATTTTTCTTATAAGGTGTTCTCATACTACCTAATAGCCCATCAAGCATTTTTCTAAAAATTGGGCATCTCTACTACAATTAATTTTTCAAGTGTCTCATACTAAAATACATTCAATACTGATGTTCGAATCCAGCACACTACTAACTAGTTAGCCTAGGCAACTGTTCAAAATGTTCTTTCAACTTAGTAGATATTTTTGCAGTAAACTAGAGAACAACGAGCATTCTTATGTACTAAACAAATAAATATAATTTCTAGTGAGCTTCAGAGGACAGCAATGTTGATCGTAATGCATTATAAAATTTAAAAAATAAGCAGTCTGAAAAATAAAAATGTAAACCAGTCACATAACATACATAGATATATTTCTTTATTTTAGCAAACAATCAAGTATGGAGTTCACAATCCCATACTAAAATGTATGTGGTGGTGTCCCAACCAAACTACCCAATACTCCCCCAGTAGCGGGGCCACATCGAGATATCAGCAAGGTGAATTCTTTTCTCAATTAATTTCGTTTTCTTGTAAACTCTTACTAAACTAAATTACCACACCACTTCACCCTTAGCCTCTAAAGACATATGACGGAGCTCCTCTAGGAGGCTAACATAGTACCTTAGTCAAGTATATACCGCTACCTAGACATCCATACAAGTCCACAAAGTACTCCACTGCAGCGTCGCCGCACCTGTTTTCCTGCACTTCAGTCTATCTCTAAGATGTCTAACCTTGTACACCACAGATGAGTGCCCTCCACAGGGAGTAGCATCCATCTATTACACTGCTAGACCGGTAATGGAGGCCATGAAAATCATAGAAATTCACTCCCACTTGATTTTTGAGTAAGTGAACTTTCTAATTGCTTTAGCAGACAAAACAGAGTATGAAAATCACCTAACCATTCCCTAATGTATGCAATGATGACCTAACTAATCTACCTACTACTCTCAGGAGGTGGAGTTGTATCGAGTTATCAGTTAGGTGAAGAACTATTCTCAATTAATATGTTTCCCGAACATAATTAACTCACCATTTAGCTTTAGCCTCTAAGATGATATCACAATGCTTCCTAGGAGACCAACATACTATCTTAGCCAAGTGTGTACCATTTCCTAGACTTTGGTACAAGTCCACAAGATGCTCCTTGGCAGCATGGCTGCACCTGTTTTCTAGTACCTCAATCCATCTCGTAGAAGTCTAACCATGTACATTGCTGAAAAAACACCCTCCTCAGGGAGTACCACTTATCCAATATATTGTTAGGTTAGCTATGGAGGTCATGAAGATTCAACTATTGAACCTTGCTCGCACTTGGTGTTTTGAATTGTGGATATTTTTTTTAGTCTTAATTATCTCATAGTCACTATCAGAATCATATTCTAAATTTTATTTAACTATTAAATAATTCTTAATCACAATAGGTTGCCCTTTTTTTATTATTATTATTATTATTATTATTATTATTATTATTATTTATTTACTTATTTATTTAACTCTAATCCTATTAGATATTACACAAAATATTTTTCTTTTCAAATATTTGAACAATTGAATGTCTAATCCTGTTAGATCTATTTGAAAATACTCCCACTTAAGTTTTATAACCTAGTGGTTCTTTAATTTATTTAAAGGGCATTTGCAACTAGATTATCTTATAATCTACATTAGAATCATATTATAAAAATAAATTAAATAAATAATAAAATTAATTTAATATTATAATTTATTAAAACTGTACTAACGTCTACACATCACAAAATTTTTTTTTAAAGTGACACGTGACGTCTGCGCTGATGTAAGTGTCAAATTAAAAAAAAATTTACATTTTTTTAATTATTTTTTTAAAATTATTAATTCTAATCTCATTACATCAATAATTAAATCCGAATATCTAATCATATTAGATATTCAAAACATCTAATCTTATTAGAACTTTATCTTATCTAATCTTATTAGAATAAAATAATTTTAAATCTAATTAGATATTTAAAATCATATCTGAAATATAATTTTTTGAAAGACATAATTTATGGATCTGAATTAACCTTTAATTCAATCGGTGTTTTAAACAATTTAGAACCGAATAGACGATTCAAATTGTTATTAAACAATTTTAATAACACTTTCATGTTTTTCCTTTTCTTTTAATAAAATCTCTATTTTATTTATATGCAATTTTTTTCTTTTCGATTTATTATGCCTATTATGTTCATTATGACAGTAATCAGAAGCTGATTTTGATATCAATTGTTAGGACGTATTTTATAAATATTCTCTAAATTAATCAAATTAATGGCGGCAGAACGATATAAAATTTCTAATTTTAAACCCACTAGCGACTTAGAATTCCTAATTGTAAATCTACAGATTTAAAATTTCTAATTTTAAATTTATACGCCTCTACCCTAATACATTCATTGTTGGGACATATTTTAAAAATATTTCCTAATTTATTAAAATTAAGGCAGCGGAAGGCAATTTTAAACCTACAGTTGATTTAAAGTACAATAAATAACCATTATCCACCAAATTGGACACAGAAATCAAATTCATACGCAATGTAGGTACAAATAAACAATCCTTTAAAATCAAAACCCTACCACTAAAAACTAAGCTAACATATCCTACTCCTAAGACCGCTACTCTTGTACCATCTCCAACTATCAGGTACACATATCCATCATGCAGCCTCCTGGTCAGCCTGAGCCCCTGTAACATATTACAAACATGGTCAGTTGAACCTGAGTCCACGCACTAGGAACCTAATAGACTCTCAACTATGCATGACTCAACTGAGTGAGATATCATCATACCTTCACTAGATGGCTTAGCAATGTTGTAGGACAAGTAGCTATGTACTTTGTGCAATTCCTCTTCCAGTGGCCCATCTTTTCACAAAAAAACAACACTTTCCTTTTGCTAGCTTCTTGTTAAGCTTAGTCGCTAAACTAGCAACCCTGCCTTTGCCTTTCTTTTTAGTCGATCCCTTATTCATCTTGCACCCACTAGACCTTGATGCCTGAGTCAAGTGGACACTTCCTTTGGCTCTCATCACACTTTTTTGCAACTTTTAGCTCCTTCATCAGCTTAGGCAGTAAATAATCTTTATTATTCATTGTGTAATTGAGTGTGAACTAGGTGAAGGAGCCCTATAAAGAGATGAGGATGATGTCCTGCTAAGATTGACTATCAATCCTAGCACCAAAAATCTCCAACTCAAACAAACATGCCATCTTCTTCATGACGTGTTCCTGAACCGGAGTTCCTTCTGACATCCTCATATTGAGGAGCTTCCTCATCAGCTCTTGCCTAGCTGCCCTATCTGGATCACCAAACATTTCCTTTAAATGTTTGATCATCTTAGCTACTGTTTCCATCTCAAGCATCTGATGCTTAAGAACATTTATCACCAAAGCCAAAATATAGCATCTGGCTAACCCATTGGCCTTATTCCAGCGTTCATAATGTTCTTTAACAGTAGTTGTAGACTTATTAGTGGGCATCGTAGGTCGGCCGTTAATGAGAACAAACTTATGATCCTTGTGTATTAATACGATGTCTAAATTCATTTTCCAGGTAAAGTATTTAGGTCCAGTCAGAGCATTATCCATAAGTATTGAGTGAAGTGCACCAGTCGCAACCATTATTAATCTATTAAATGCAAGCACTTATATAACTATATAATATGAGTCATGTACAATGCAGTGATATTTATTCTTTTATTTTTAGCAAACACAATGAGTCAGGTATCCATAAAACTGAACTATCATGTATGCAGTGATGACCTAAACACGTATGCAGTGCTGACCTAAACACACCATTCCCTACCCCCCGGCAGCGGGGTCATATGAAATACAAAGCTCCACGGGGACGCTAATGTATTACGCTAGTCAAGTGTAAACCATTACAAATACATGAAGTACTCTACAGCAGCATGGTCGCATAGCTTCTTTACACTTTAGTTTATCCTATTAGAAGTCTAACCTTGTAACTTACAAACCGACATCCTCCGCGGGGAGTGATGTGGATTCACTATACTGCTAGCCCAGTAATGGAGACCGTGAGGTTTCAACAATTGAACCTCGCTCCCACTTGAATTTTGTAAACTAGTTGTTTATTTTAGATTGTATTTACAACTTGATTATCTCATAATCACCATTAGAATCTCATTCCAAAATATATTAATAAAAATTAAATTTTAATTATTATTATTTAATTTAGTACTAACGCCTACATATTCCAAAAAACAAATTTCATGTGCCACGTCAGCACTGATGTCAGCTACTAACGTTAGTGTCAACACACCTAAAAAAATATTTTATTTTTATTATAAAATTATTGTCTTTAATCTCATTAGATCAATCCTATCGACTTTGTTAATCTTAAACGATATATGCATAATCACATCATGTAATTTTAAAAATTTATATCTATAGATCTGAATTAACTATTAATGCAAACAACTATTTTAAACAATTTAAAGCCCTGTTTACTATTTTTATCAATATCGAGTTAAACGATCTTTCCTATCTATTTTAATAAAATCACTATTTTATTAAGTTCGCAAGTCTATTTATTTTGATCTTACTGTACCTATCATGCATACTATGAATGTAATAAGAGACTGGCTCTGAAACCAATTGTTGGGACTGATTTCAAAAATTTTTCCTAATTTATTAAGGTTAACACGGTGACAGGGTTTAAAATTCCCAATTTTAGACCTACTTGATTTAAAATTTATAATTTTAAATCTATAGGCCTCTAGCCTAATACATTTATAATAATAATATGAATATAAAACTAGCATAATAAGAATACTGTAAATAAATAGAAAAATAAAAAAATAAAAGGAAAGGCAAAGAAGAATACCTGAAACTGCTCCAAAAAAAGAAAACTAGAATAACAGAAGAATACTAAGACCTAGAAGCCTTCTACGCAATCTGCTCTAAATACCTAAAGTGTGGGCTCCGAAAAATACTAAACTCAAAAGAAAATATTCAACGTAATTTTTTTATCTTATTAGACTTCTGAAAGTTAATACTTTCAGAAACCTTTTATTTTTTTGAATTAGATGCTAAACTCTAACTCCATAACCCCCATTTATGGTAGGCTACCGGAACCCAAAAAAAAAAAAAAAAAAAAAAAGGAAAAACTGATGTGGGATTCGTTTAAATTATATAAAACGACGTCCTTTCAAATACTAAATAAAAACGCGTTACTTTTCGTCACCCACAACGTACCACGTGGCACATTCTATTTGGTCCACGGTTAACGGTGCGAATCGCCCCTTGAGGGCGTCCTGGAGCGTGCCATGTGGCATGCTCTAATTTGTCTGCACCGGTAGGTGCAGATCACCCCCTAGCCAATTCACAGCGCCTCTATCCACGCGACGTTAATTGCAACCTATTTTCAATATAATTTTTTGCTTTGTTTTGTTTCTCACGTGTAAAAAATTTATCTTATGAATTTTAACTTTAAAAATTATTTTATTTAACAATTTTAAACTTTTATAATCTCATGATTAGTGTTTAGCAAAATTAGATTTACTCATCTCATGAATAAATAATTTTTAATATTTTTAATCCCAATAAAAACAGAGGCTTGCACAGAGACTTCAGGGATAATTTAAATCTAATTTCAAATAGGTTAAATTAATTACCATCTCATGATAAAATTTAATTACTATTTAATGAGACTTAATTCCACTAAATAAATCCCACTGCAACCTAGAATTAAATCATTAATTCAATAACTCCCAATTAAACTACATTGATAACAGCAACCCCTCCACGAGATGTCCATGACAAAAAATAATTATAACTACTACCATTATTTTTCTTATAGCTTTTCCATTAGTTACCGACTTGCCCTTTTCAAATAATTAACTTATACTTGAACAAATTCACAGTATAAATTTCAAATGTTAAACACTTGGAACACTTTAGCCAAAGACTCCGAATTAATTCAAACACTTGTGAATATACTAAGGGGATATCTGTATCTCATAAGAGACTGTAGATTCCTATTGAATACCTGATCTCTGTCACACTTCATGCAGTTACTCAATGCACGTGGGATTTCAGCCATATATTAAGACCTTACTTATAGTACACTAAAATAACTAACATTCCACGCACCGGTCTAGAATACTCTCAGGATTTAAGATCGTTATTCAAATGGTACACCATGAATCACTTATTTCCAATAGTAACCTAGAAACAAGTAATTCACATGGTCCAACTCAATGTATTAATCTTATTGAACACTCTAATATAACACTTCTGGATCACTATCCACATGACCAAGGAAGGTCATCTAAAGTGTCACGCTATATTCTTAGCAGACAAGTGGTCCAAACTTATCACTGACTATGAGTTTTTCAAATAACTTTTCATTCCATTTGCTCGAAATCTATCTGTAACTTAATCTCATAAACTACTTAGAACAAACATGTGAAAAGCAATATGAGGACCACATTCATCTCATGGATATTACTTAAAAGAAAATCACATATAACATATATGCTAACTTACACAAAATTAACGAGGAAATGACTAGAACTTCAATTTCATTCATTAATAAAGTATCATTTACAAGATAAATTTGGATTTTCAAGACACTATTCCTAACAATCTTCCACTTGTCCCGAATCCAATTTACTATATACTTTATACCCATCCCATCTGAATGTGAATCAAAGGTCTTCTAAATCAAAGTCTTTGTGAAAGGATTTACAAGGTTATTGCTTGTATCTATCTTCATGATCGCTATCTCACCCTTCTCCACGTAGTCTCTAATGAGATGGTATATCCTCTCAATGTGTTCTTGTGCCTTCTAGGCTCTTTAGAATTAGCCACTGCACTCGAGTTGTCACAAAAGATTGTAGCCGATATTAGACCTTCTCTAACAACATCAAGATCTATCAGGAACTTTTTGAGCCAACATGCCTCCTTTGCAACTTCTGAAGCCGCAACATAATCAGCTTCCATGGTAGAGTCAGTAATATAAGACTACTTGACACTTCTCCAACTGATGGCTCCACGCCCAAGGGTAAAGACATAACCAGATGTCGAACGTTTGGCACCTCTATCTTACTGAAAATCTGAATCAGTATAGCCAACTGGAACCAATTCGTCACTATGAAAGATCCGCATATAATCTCTAGTTCTTCTCAAGTACTTGAGAATATGCTTCACTGCCATCCAGTGCATCGGACCCGGGTAAGACTGATATCTTTGATATCTACTCACTGTACATACAACATAGCAGATATCTGGTCTTGTGGACAACATGGCATGCATGAGGCTTCCCACAACTGAAGCATATGGAACATGCCTCATCTGCTCTTCCTCTTGAGGTTTCTTAGGACTCTGGTCTAAATAAAGATCGACTCCATGCCTGAAAGGCAAAAGCCCTTTCTTAGAGTCCTCCATGCAATACCTTGAAAATATCTTGTCAATATAAGTGGCTTGAGAAAGACCCAACATCCTACTCTTATGATCTCCCAAAAGCTTGATCCCAAGAGAATAGATGGCTTCTTCAAGGTCCTTCATATCAAACTGTCCTGACAACTAAATCTTTACAGTTGATAAGACACCTATATCATTCTCAGTGAGTAGTATATCATCCACATACAATACTAAGAAAGTCACTACTTTCTCTTGATGTCATTCGTGCATGCATAGTTCATCAACCAATTGCTCAAAACCTTAAGAATTAATCGCTTCATTGAATTTAATATTCCATGAGTGTGATGCTTGCTTCAGTTAGTATATGGAATCCTTCAGTTTGCATATCATATACTCTTGATTTTTGCTAATGACATCGTTTGGTTGCACCATATAGATGTCTTCTTCAAGACGACCATTCAAAAAGGCCGTTTTGACATCCATTTGCCAAATCTCATAATCATAACAATAAATAGGAGTATCTTTATGGACTTCAGCATGGCTACTGGTGAGAATGTCTCATCATAATCGATTCCTTCCTTTTAGGTAAAACCCTTAGCAACTAGTCTTGCCTTGAAGGTCTCTACCTTCCCGTCCACTCCTCTTTTCCTCTTGTAGACCCTTTTACATCTATACCAATGGGCTTAATGCCTTCTGACGCCACTACAAGTTCCTATACCCGATTAGAATACATAGATCCTATCTTAGAATTCATTGCCAAGACCCACTGGTCAGCATCCATGTCTTTAATTACCTCATTGTAATTGAGAGGACCAGATTCAGTGTCACGGTCAACCATTAAGGCTCTTGCCATGAACCTATCAGGCACCTTGACAATCCTCCCACTACGCCTAGACTCTCGTGTACTTAGAACATCCTTGGCCCTATTCGTAGGTGTATCTAATACATCTACTATGTCCCAAGATGTGTTTAGCTGTTCAAAATTAGCGTCATTCTCTCTTAATTCCTCTAACATTACCTTAATTTTTCTTTTGTAGTCTATTGCAAGATTCTCCTCTAAATATTTCACATTCGCACTAACAAAAACCTTTTGTTCAAAAGGACAGTATAGAAGACCACATCTTCTTCCTTTGGGATAACCAACAAACATACACACCTCCATCCTTGACAACAAGTTGTCAGGATTCTTTTTCAACACATGTGTTAGGCACCCCCAAATTTGAAGGTACCTTAGACTTGGCTTTCGCCTAGTGAATAACTCCACAGGCGTTTTAGGTACTGAATTAGATGGAACTAACTTAAGGAGATATAATGTTGTTTCCAAGGCATAACCCCAAAAGGAGATTACCAAGGTTGCATGACTCATCATGGACCTTACCATCTCCGACAATGTCCTATTCCCTCTCTCTACAACACCATTTTGTTGCGGCATATTCAGAGCAGAAAGCTGAGATCTTATCCCATTTGCAGTTAGAAAATCTAGAAATTCACTTGAAAGGTATTTTTCCACCTCGATCTGATCGAAGTGACTTAACTTGTTTACCTAATTGCTTTTCAACTTCAACTTTATACTCTTTGAACTTTTCAAAAGAGTCCAACTTATGCCTCATTAGGTAGATATATCCATGCCTAAAGTAATCATCAGTCAATGTGATGAAGTACTTATACCCATCTCTTGCTTGAATGTTCATTGGTCCACATACATCTGTGTGAACCAGCACAAGCAAATCACCAACCCTATTACCTTTACTCTTAAAGACAGACTTAATCTTCTTTTCTTTTATACAGGATTCGCAGACTGGCAATGACTTCAAGTCCAAAGGTTCTATCAGTCCATCTTTTACCACTCTTTGGATCCTGTTAGAATTATTGTTACCTAAATGTTGGTGTCATGTGCAAGCATTATCCCTTTCAGGGTATTTTCTTTCAAAAGATTGAACAAGTGAGTTTGTGTTAAATTCATTCAAACAAATATAAGAGTTTTGATCAAGAAAATAACATGAATAAACCATCCACACCTGTACCTTAGCATAAACAATTTATTTCTCGCAATAATTAGTTCAGAACTAAAATTCAATAAATAACCATTATCCACCAAACGAGAGACATTAATCAAATTCCCGCGCAATGCAGGTACAAATAAACAATCCTTTAAAATCAAAACCCTACTACTAAAAACTAAGCTAACATCTCCTACTCTGAAGACCGCTACTCTTGTACCATCTCAAACCATCAGGTATACATCTCCATCATGCAGCCTCCTGGTTAGCCTGAGCTCCTGTAACATATTACAGACATGGTCAGTTGAATCTGAGTCCACACACTAAGAACCTACTGGGCTCTCAACTATGCATGACTTAACTGAGTGAGATATCATCATACCTTCACCAGAAGGCTTAGCAATTTTTGCAGGATGAGTAGCTATGTACTTTGTACAGTTCCTCTTCGAGTGACCCATCTTTCCGCAAAAAACACCACTTTCCTTTTGCTAGCCTTTTGTTAGGCTTAGTCGCTAAACTAGCAACCGTGCCTTTGCCTTTTTTTTTTTTTTTAGTCGGTCCCTAATTCTTCTTGCACCCGCTAGCCCTTGATGCCTGAGTCAAGTGGACACTCCTTTTGGCTCCCATCACACTTTCTGCAACTTGCAGCTCCTTCATTAGCTCAGGCAGTGAATAAGCTTTATTATTCATTGTGTATTTGAGTTTGAACTAGGTGTAGGAGCCTGATAGAGAGCTGAGGATGATGTCCTACTCAGATTGACTATCAATTTTAGCACCAAAAATTTCCAACTCAGAAAAACATGCCATCATCTTTATGATGTGTTCCTGAGCTAAAGTTCCTTCTGACATCCTCATGGTGAGGAGCTTCCTCATTAGCTCTTGCCTAACTGCCCTATCTTGACTACCAAACATTTCCTTTAAATGTTTGATCATCTTAGCTGTTATTTCCATTTCAAGTATCTGATGCTTGAGAACATTTGCCACTGAAGCCAAAATATAGCATCTGGCTAGCTCATTAGCCTTATTTTAGCGTTCATAACGTTCTTTACCATTAGTTGTGGAATTATTAGTGGGCATTGTAGGTCGAGCATCAGAGAGAGCAAACTTCTGACCCTCATGTATTAATATGATGGCTAGATTCATTTTTCAGGTAAAGTAATTTGGTCCAGTCAGAGCATTATCCTTAAGTATTGAGTGAAGGGCACCAGTCACGGCCACTGCAAACAATTGTGTAACTATATAATACGAGTCATCTACAATATAGTGATATCTATTCTTTTAATTTAGCAAGCATAATGAGTTAGGTATCCACAAAACTGAACTATCATGTATGCAGTGATAAACACACCATTCCCTACCACCCCTCTCCCCCCCCCCCGGGCAGCGGGATGAAATTAGTTTAGGTGAGAACTATTCTAAATTAACATGTTTTCTTATAACTCTTAGTAAACATGATTAACTCATCCCTTTTCATTAGTCTCTAACTTGACACAACAGAGCTACTCGGGGATGCTAATGTATTACGCTTGTTAAGCGTAAACCATTACCTAAACCTCCATACAAATACACGAAATACTACATGGCAGCATGGTCACATCGCTTCTTTACACTTTAGTTTATCCTATTAGAAGTCTAACCTTGTAACTTGCAAACCGACATCCTCTGCGGGGAGTGATATTGATTCACTATACTGCTAGACTGGTAATGGAGACTGTGAGGTTTCAACAATTAAACCTCGCTCCCACTTGAATTTTATAAACTAGTAGTTTATTTTAAATTGCATTTACAACTTGATTATCTCATAATCACCATTAAAATCTCATTCTAAAATAAATTAATAAAAATTAATTTTTAAATTGCATGCACTGAGTTTTTTGTTGTTGTTGTCGTTGTTGTAATTTTTAATTAGTATTATTTAATTTAGTACTGACGTCTATATGTTCCAAAAAATTTATGTGCCATGTCAGCACTTATTTCAGCTGCTGATGTCAGCGTCAGCACACCTAAAAAATATTTTATTTTTATTTATTTTTTTATAATAAAATTATTGACTCTAATCTCCTTTGATCAATCCTATCGATTTTGTTAATCTAAAGTGATATATGCGTAATCACATCACATGTAATCCAAATATAAATGTAATTTTAAAACTCTACATCTATAAATTTGAATTAACTATTAATTCAAACAACTATTTTAAGCAATTTAAAACCTCATTTACTTTTTTTATCCTTATCGAATTAAACGATCATTCCTGCCTATTTTAATAAAATCTCTATTTTATTAAATCACAAGTCTATTTATTTTGATTTTACTATACCTATCATGTCTACTATAAATGTAACCAGAAGCTGGCTTTGATAGCAATTGTTGGGGCATATTTCAAAAATTTTCCTAATTTATTAAAGTTAACGCAGCAAAAGGGTTTAAAATTTTCAATTTTAAACCTATAGTTGATTTAAAATTTCTAATTTTAAATCTACAAGCCTCTAGACCAGTACATTCATAATAATAACATGAATATAAAACTGGCATAATAAGAATACTGTAAATAAATAGTAAAGTAAAAAACTAAAAGGAAAGGAAAAGAAGAATACCTGAAATTGCTCAAATAAAGAAAATCAAAATACCAAAAGAATAAGCATTCCACACAATCTCCTCGAAATACTTGGAGTTTGGGCTCCGAAAAATATTAGACTTCAGAGAAAACTTTCAAAGAAATTTTTTTTCCTCTTATTAGATCTCCGAAAGTCAATACTTTCAGAAACCTTTTATTTTTTTGATTTGGATGCTAAACTCTAACTCCAAAACCCTATTTTATAGTTGGCTATCTGAGTGGAAAAACAAGGAAAAACTAAGTGGCATTCGTTTGAATCATATAAAACAACGGCATTTCAAATATTAAATAAAATGTGTTATTTTTCATCGCCTAGAATGTGCCACATGGCACGTTCAAGTTGGTCCGTTCCTAATGACGCGGATCACCCCTTGAAGGCGTCCCAAAACGTGCAATGTCACATGCTTTGATTTGTCAGCGCCTGTAGGTGCTGATTGCCCACTAGCCAATCCCTAGAGTGCGACACCTGCTGCGCGTTGGTTGGTTCTATTCGCATGACGTGGATCGTGACTTGTTTTCTATTTTTTTTTTGTTTTGTTTAGTTTTCCATATGTTAAAAATTCATCTTATAAATTTTATTTTGAAAATTATTTTATTTTATAATTTTTAACTTTTATTCATTTCATAAATAGTATTTAGAAAAATTAAATTTACTCATCTCATGAATTCTTTAATATTTTTTCGATGGCAATAAAAATAGATGCTAGCATAGGGACTTCAGTGACAATTTAAATCTAGCTTCAAATGGGTTAAATTAATTACCATTAAATGAGACTTAATTTCACTTAATAAATTTTAGTGCACTCTAGACTTAAATCATTTATTTGATAATTTTCAAATAGACTACATTGACAATACCAACCCCTCCACTGGATGTCCATTACAAAATCTAATTATAACTACTACCATTATTTTTTCTCATGGCTTTTCCATTAGTTACCGACTCGCCCTTTTTGAATAATTTTATACTTTAACAAATTCACTGTATAAATTTCAAATGTCATACACTTGGAATACTTTGGTCAAAGAATCAAAATTAATTCAAAAATTTGCAAATTAACTAAGGGGACATCTGTATCTCATAAGAGATTGTAGATTTCCTATTGAATACCTGATCCCTATCACACTTCATGTAGTTACTCAATATATGTGAGATTTTGGCCATATATCAAGACCTTACTCATAGTACACCAAAATAACTAACATTCCATGCACAGGTCCAGAATACTCTCAGAACTTAGAGTCGTCATTCAAATAGTACACCATGAATCGCTCATTTTCGATAGTAGTCTAGAAACAAGTCACTCACACAGTCCAACTCAGCGCAACAATCTTATTGAACACACCAACATAATGCTTCTGGATCACCATTCACACTACCAAGAAAGGTCATCTAAAGTGTCACATTATATTCTTAGCAGACAAGTAGTCCAAACTTATCACCGACTATGAGCTTTTTCAAATAACTATTCATTCCATTTGCTCCAAGTCTAACTGTGGCTTAATCTCATAAACAACTTAGAACAAATATGTAAAATGTAATATGAGGACTACATATTAACTACAAGAAAATTTTCAATAGAAATTTCTCCTCTTTTAATTCTCCGAAAGTCAACACTTTCAAAAAACTATTTGATTTTGATTGATTTATTCATATTCTAAATTATAACCCCTATTTATAATAGGCTACTGGGATGAAAAAAAGAAAATTTCAACGTGGGATGCGTTTAAACTAACAAAAATGATGCCGTGTTAGTGCCGCGGGGCCCTTGCCTTTTCATGCGTCACAACTGCCACATGGCAGCTTAGGATTGTTCCATGCTTGTTGGCGTGGATCGCTAGTGTTATGTATCCTTGAGCATGCCACATGGCATGTTCCCAGTAGTTTAAGAACACCAGCGAGTAACACGTGTTGGGCGCTGGTTGGTCTGCTCATTGCACTCGGATAATAACCGTTTTTCTGTTTCCCACTTGCAAAAATTCATCTTATGAATTTCATTTTATCAAAATAATTTTATTTTATATTTTTTAAATTTTATTTATCTAATTAATAATATTTAGCAAAATTAAATTTACTCATCTCTTGAATAAATAATTCATCTAATTATTTCTTTAATATTTTTTGATGGTGTAAAATTAGAGGCTTGCGTAGGGATTTTAGGGATAATTTAAGTCTAGCCCCAAATGGGCCAAAACTCATTATCATCTCATGACAATATTTGATTACCATTTAATAGGACTTAATTCCACTAACTAATTCCTCATGCACTCTATTTATTCGATAATTTCCAATTTGTAATACGTGAATGATCAACCCCTCTATCTGATGTCTATGAGAAGTAATAATTAAAACCACCATTATTATACTTCTCATCACTTCTCCTTAAGTATCCAACTCACCGTTTTCAAATAATTCTAGGCCACGAGAATGTATTCTTCGTGTGAACTCCAATGACGAACACAGGGAATACTTTTGCCAAAGATTCCGAATTTTTTGAAAACTTGCGAATCTAGTTAAGGGGACATCTGTATCTCATAAAAGACTATAGATTCCATGTTGACTATTTTGTTCCCATTACATTTCATGCAGTCACTCAATGCACGTTGACTACTGATCACTTTATAGGACCTCACTTTAAGTACACCAAAGTGGCGAACACTACGTACATGAGTTCAAGACAATATCTGGATTTAGAGTTATAGCCTAATCACAAAGAACTATTTATTTCTCATAGTAGTTAAGAAGTGAACAATTTCAGTGGTCCAGCTTAATGTTCCAATCTTATTGACGAACACTAATTATGATACTTCTGGATCCTTATCTACATGACCTAGACAAGCCATCTAAGGTATCATGTTATAGTTTTATCCAACAAGTTGTTCAGAATTCATCACCGACTATGAACTTACTTTGACAACATGTCACAATTTTGATTTAAGTATATTAGTGGCTCAATCTCATTAACTATTTAAACCAAACTATGACATGTCGTATTGTACTACATCCATCTCATGGAACGTTTTAGAAATAATCACACGCATATTTGACCCAAAAATCATAATCAGACATAAAATAGATAAAACAATTTTATTTATTAATATTTGAACACAAATAATTGGGTTTTTAGGATATTGGTTCCAACACCTCGAGCCCTGGTTGCGCTGCTTCGAACTCCTAATAGCCGTTGGTGGTCAAGTCAACTTGTCATTCGTTGCAATTTTGTAAACACCTCAAACTCAAAAGAGTATGGTGACGTCGCTATAGGTTAATGAGAAATGTTCCCTTCATATGGAGTGACCTCAACGTCTATTAAAATTAAGGAGTAAAAACGACGTTGTATGGGTATGACAACCCTATAACTAGAGTCCTAAAAACATAGCACTAGAATGTAATCGACCAGCTCGAAGCAGTTATTAGAAGCATAGAAATAGAAGAATGGGCCTTAGAAGTACAATCAAGAAAGTACATACCAACAAGTGGAAGACTTTTTGACCTAGAGTACATGTACCGAAGCTGGAAGTAAGTCAAAGATAATGGAGCATGAAAGCCAAACATGGGAAGGCAATGACACCAAACAAGGACCAACAGTTTTTCCTTAATCTATAAATAAAAAAAGTGCTCAATTTTGCAAAGGCTTCCAGCACCAACATATAAACTCTTTAGTTTATCTCTTTTGCAACACACTTGTGTTTTATCCTTTTCGTTTCCTAGGAGTAGTCGTACAAGTAGCCCCATTTCCTTTAATAATACAATCAAGTGTTCAACAGTAGTGCACGAGAAGCTAACCCTTCTGCCATGGTTATTGTCCCCAAACCTTTTGGCAAATTATTGCCATGAGTAAGGTTTTGATGGTCAAGCCTCTAGCTTGATTGCATTGATCTTATATTGGTAACATAACTTAGGGCACTAGGTGCATTTAGGTTTGAGTCATCATTTCAGGGATTTGACGGCCAATGCCTCGTACTTGTAGCTTTGGTCCTAATCTGGTGACCCAAATACGGTTCATTCAACTTTAATCTTTTTAGGTTTAAACTTGTACAAGTTATCTCGAGTAAAGGGTGCAAGGCCTAAAATTCTGTAGACTCAAGCTCGAGGTAGGCTGTTGAGCTCATAAACTTGTCTCCGCCCTAATTTCTAGGTCTTAAATGTACGAAGTAAGGTGTATGTGGGCTTTGCTCAATCACTCTAACTGCCGCTTGGGCCGGGTACGTATCCTTTTAACATTTGCATGTTTATTAACTAGAAACTACCAAATAAATATAATTGTTAAAGTCTCCTTTGGAGCATTGGTTGAATCCACATTAATTGTAAACTGAAGTTTAATTCACCAATAGTATCAACCCGTCTCAAGGAGGTTTATTATAGGCACACTCGTGCAGTTCATAATTAGACTTACTCCCAAGTCATAGTATGTCACTTTAAGCAATTTGTTTCCTCTCTATTATGCAATGACCGAAAAAAAAAAAACAACAACAACAACATGCAGGACAACCCCAACATGTTATTTATTGACAAATGCTTCCCAACACAGCATGGAGGTTTAAGGCATAAATGAGGAGTGACTTGCAAAAACCAATAAGGAAACCCATGTTGGGAACATAATTCAATATTTCCCGAATTGATTAGAGCGGGCTCATAAGAAAATTAATTTAAAATTCTTAATTTTAAATTTAAAGCCTTTGACCTAGTTAACTATTAATTTAGATTTAGCTATTACTCTAATAGGTTCATAATACGACAAACAAAAAACATCCAATAAAATAAGCATAAACATAATATGTAGAATAAATGAAATAAAAGAAAGCAAATTAAATATCAAATACTTCATTTAGACATACCTGAAGCGCAAATCCAAACTCCAACTTGAAGATACGAAATTGAAAGAAAAATATCCTGACACCTTAAGGTCTTCTTCACAATGACCTCTTCTAGCATCGGGACCATGGGCTCGCAAAAATATTTAACTCAGAAAAAATTTTAGAAAAAGATTTTTCTTCAATCTTTCGAAAAACACTTTTTTTCTAAAAACACTATGTTAAACAATAGTCTAGAAAACCCCTAAAATAATTTTAGAGGTTTTGTTGTGGAAGAAAATCAGGTTTCAATACCGCAAATTATAATTTATTATATGATAATGTGACATAAAAGTATTCACATATGCACCAATACGCAAATATATAAGGGAAATCGTACGGATTGGACCCCCAGCCCCCCCTTAATGTTTTTTAGACCCCTTTAACCTTAAATAGACTTTTTTGGATAAAAATGCCCTCCCATCTCACCCCCCCATCCGTCCTCTCTCTCTCTCTCTCTCTCTCTCTTTCTCTCTCCTCATTTAATGCAAAGCAGGCAAAAGTACACATTTTTGACTTTTCACTCTCCTTTTCTTCATTTTTTTTCCTTTTGAATTTTTTTTTGTCAAAAAAAAAAAATATAATTTCCAAATTTGCCCTTTCTTCTTCTTCCCTCCCAGACCTTGTTTAGGTGTGCTTGAAGTAATTAATAAAATCATACACTGTGTATGATGCATTATAATGCTGTAAAGTGAACTCATACAGGTGTATCACAAGAAATTAGTGGTAAACGACTTATCATACACAATGTATGATAGGTTATAATGGCATAAAATTAACTTTTGCTATTTTTTTTCAAGTAATTAGACGTACAGTGGGATAAAATCGAATCATACACTGGGTATGATGCGTTTTAATGGTGTAAAATGAACTTATTCAGGTGTATTCCAAGCAATTAGTGGTAAATGACTTGTCATACACAATGTATGATAGGATATAATGGCAAAAAATCAACTTTTGCTGTTTTTTTCAAGTAATTAGGGGTATAGTGGTCTGAAATCGAATCATACACTGGGTATGATGCGTTTTAATGGTGTAAAATGAACTTATTAAGGCTTAGTTCAAGCAATTAGTGGTAAATGACTTATCATACACAATGTATGATACGTTATAATGGCATAAAATCAACTTTTGCAGTTTTTTTTCAAGTAATTAGGGGTACGGTGGGCTGAAATCAAATCATACAATGGGTATAATGAGTTAAAATGGTTTAATATGAAGCTTTTCAGGTATGTTTCAAGTAATTAGTGGTAAATGAATATCATACACAAATTATTATAGGTTTTAATGGTATAAAATCAACTTTTGCTCGTTTTTTCAAGTAATTACTGTTACAGTGGGCTGAAATCTAATCATACAATGGGTATGATTCTCTGAAATGGTCTAAAATGAACCTTTTCAGGTTTTGTTAAAACAATTAGTGGTAAATGACTTATCATACACAATGTACGATAGGTTATAATCGCATAAAATCAACTTTTGCTATTTTTTTTCAAGTAATTAGACGTACAGTGCGATGAAATCGAATCATACACTGGGTATGATGCTTTTTAATGGTGTAAAATGAACTTATTCAGGTGTATTACAAGAAATTAGTGGTAAATAACTTGTCATACACAATGTATGATAGGTTATAATGGCAAAAAATTAACTTTTACTGGTTTTTTCTTCTAATTATTGTTACAGAGGGCTGAATCGAATCATACAATGGGTATGATGAGTTAAAATGGTTTAATATGAACCTTTTCAGCTATGTTTCAAGTAATTAGTGGTAAATGACCTATCATACACAAATTATTATAGGTGTTAATGGCATGAAATCAACTTTTACAGATTTTTTTAGGAAATTAGTGGTATAGTGGTCTGAAATCGTATCATGCACTGGGTATGATGTGTTTTAATGGTGTAAAATGAACTTATTCAGGTTTATTTCAAGCAATTAGTTGTAAATGACTTATCATACACAATGTATGATACGTTATAATGGCAAAAAATCAACTTTTGCTGTTTTTTTCAAGTAATTAGGGGTAAGTGGTCTGAAATCTAATCATACACTGGGTATGATTCGTTTTAATGGTGTAAAATGAGCTTATTCAGGTGTATTACAAGAAATTAGTGGTAAATGACTTGTCATACACAATGTATGATAGGTTTTAATGGCATAAAATCAACTTTTACTGGTTTTTTCAACTAATTACTATTACAGTGGGATGAAATCGAATCATACAATGGGTATGATACGTTTTAATGGTGTAAAAGGAACTTATTCAGGTGTTTTTCAAGCAATTAGTTGTAAATGACTTATCATACACAATGTATGATAGGTTATAATAGCAAAAAATCAACTTTTACTGTTTTTTCAAGTAATTAGGGGTACAGTGGTCTGAAATCGAATCATACACTGGGTATTATGCGTTTTAATGGTGTAAAATGAGTTTATTCAGGTGTATTACAATAAATTAGTGGTAAATGACTTGTCATACACAATGTATGATAGGTTTAAATGGCATAAAATCAACTTTTGCTGTTTTTTTTCAAGTAATTAGGGGTACAGTGGTCTGAAATCGAATCATAAACTGGGTATGATGCGTTATAGTGGTGTAAAGTGACCTTATTCAGGTATATTAGAAGTAACTAGTGGTAAAGAGCTTGTCATACACAATGTATGATAGGTTTTATTGGCTTAAAATCAACTTTTGCAGGTTTTCCATGTATTTATGGGTACAGTTGTCTGAAATCTGCTTATATACGTGTATTTCAAGTTTTATTGGTGTATGATGCACTTCATACACGGTGTATGATGGGTTATATTTGTGTAAAATCAGTGCGTATTTGTGTATTTTTGGAATGTGTATTTAGAAAAAAATATACATTTTGAGTATAGTAATCCAATCAATATCATTACAACTAAATCTTTACAGTTGATAAGACACCTATATCATTCTCAGTGAGTAGTATATCATCCACATACAATACTAAGAAAGTCACTACTTTCTCTTGATGTCATTTGTACATGCATAGTTCATCAACCAATTGCTCAAAACCATAAGAATTAATCGCTTCATTGAATTTAATATTCCATGAGTGTGATGCTTGCTTCAGTTAGTATATGGAATCCTTCAGTTTGCATATCATATACTCTTGATTTTTGCTAATGACATCGTTTGGTTGCACCATATAGATGTCTTCTTCAAGACGACCATTCAAAAAGGCCGTTTTGACATCCATTTGCCAAATCTCATAATCATAACAATAAATAGGAGTATCTTTATGGACTTCAGCATGGCTACTGGTGAGAATGTCTCATCATAATCGATTCCTTCCTTTTAGGTAAAACCCTTAGCAACTAGTCTTGCCTTGAAGGTCTCTACCTTCCCGTCCACTCCTCTTTTCCTCTTGTAGACCCTTTTACATCTATACCAATGGGCTTAATGCCTTCTGACGCCACTACAAGTTCCTATACCCGATTAGAATACATAGATCCTATCTTAGAATTCATTGCCAAGACCCACTGGTCAGCATCCATGTCTTTAATTACCTCATTGTAATTGAGAGGACCAGATTCAGTGTCACGGTCAACCATTAAGGCTCTTGCCATGAACCTATTAGGCACCTTGACAATCCTCCCACTACGCCTAGACTCTCGTGTACTTAGAACATCCTTGGCCCTATTCGTAGGTGTATCTAATACATCCACTATGTCCCAAGATGTGTTTAGCTGTTCAAAATTAGCGTCATTCTCTCTTAATTCCTCTAACATTACCTTAATTTTTCTTTTGTAGTCTACTGCAAGATTCTCCTCTAAATATTTCACATTCGCACTAACAAAAACCTTTTGTTCAAAAGGACAGTATAGAAGACCACATCTTCTTCCTTTGGGATAACCAACAAACATACACACCTCCATCCTTGACAACAAGTTGTCAGGATTCTTTTTCAACACATGTGTTAGGCACCCCCAAATTTGAAGGTACCCTAGACTTGGCTTTCGCCTAGTGAATAACTCCACAGGCGTTTTAGGTACTGAATTAGATGGAACTAACTTAAGGAGATATAATGGTGTTTCCAAGGCATAACCCCAAAAGGAGATTACCAAGGTTGCATGACTCATCATGGACCTTACCATCTCCGACAATGTCCTATTCCCTCTCTCTACAACACCATTTTGTTGCGGCATATTCAGAGCAGAAAGCTGAGATCTTATCCCATTTGCAGTTAGAAAATCCAGAAATTCACTTGAAAGGTATTTTTCCACCTCGATCTGATCGAAGTGACTTAACTTGTTTACCTAATTGCTTTTCAACTTCAGCTTTATACTCTTTGAACTTTTCAAAAGAGTCCAACTTATGTCTCATTAGGTAGATATATCCATGCCTAAAGTAATCATCAGTCAATGTGATGAAGTACTTATACCCATCTCTTGCTTGAATGTTCATTGGTCCACATACATCTGTGTGAACCAGCACAAGCAAATCACCAACCCTATTACCTTTACTCTTAAAGACAGACTTAATCTTCTTTTCTTTTATACAGGATTCGCAGACTGGCAATGACTTCAAGTCCAAAGGTTCTATCAGTCCATCTTTTACCACTCTTTGGATCCTGTTAGAATTATTGTTACCTAAATGTTGGTGTCATGTGCAGGCATTATCCCTTTCAGGGTGTTTTCTTTCAAAAGATTGAACAAGTGAGTTTGTGTTAAATTCATTCAAACAAATATAAGAGTTTTGATCAAGAAAATAACATGAATAAACCATCCACACCTGTACCTTAGCATAAACAATTTATTTCTCGCAATAATTAGTTCAGAACTAAAATTCAATAAATAACCATTATCCACCAAACGAGAGACATTAATCAAATTCCCGCGCAATGCAGGTACAAATAAACAATCCTTTAAAATCAAAACCCTACTACTAAAAACTAAGCTAACATCTCCTACTCTGAAGACCGCTACTCTTGTACCATCTCAAACCGTCAGGTATACATCTCCATCATGCAGCCTCCTGGTTAGCCTGAGCTCCTGTAACATATTACAGACATGGTCAGTTGAACCTGAGTCCACACACTAAGAACCTAGTGGGCTCTCAACTATGCATGACTTAACTGAGTAAGATATCATCATACCTTCACCAGATGGCTTAGCAATTTTTGCAGGATGAGTAGCTATGTACTTTGTACAGTTCCTCTTCGAGTGACCCATCTTTCCGCAAAAAACACCACTTTCCTTTTGCTAGCCTTTTGTTAGGCTTAGTCGCTAAATTAGCAACCGTGCCTTTGCCTTTTTTTTTTTTTAGTTGGTCCCTAATTCTTCTTGCACCCGCTAGCCCTTGATGCCTGAGTCAAGTGGACACTCCTTTTGGCTCCCATCACACTTTCTGCAACTTGCAGCTCCTTCATTAGCTCAGGCAGTGAATAACCTTTATTATTCATTGTGTATTTGAGTTTGAACTGGGTGTAGGAGCCTGATAGAGAGCTGAGGATGATGTCCTACTCAGACTGACTATCAATTTTAGCACCAAAAATTTCCAACTCAGAAAAACATGCCATCATCTTTATGATGTGTTCCTGAGCTAAAGTTCCTTCTGACATCCTCATGGTGAGGAGCTTCCTCATTAGCTCTTGCCTAACTGCCCTATCTTGACTACCAAACATTTCCTTTAAATGTTTGATCATCTTAGCTGTTATTTCCATTTCAAGCATCTGATGCTTGAGAACATTTGCCACTGAAGCCAAAATATAGCATCTGGCTAGCTCATTAGCCTTATTTTAGCGTTCATAACGTTCTTTACCATTAGTTGTGGAATTATTAGTGGGCATTGTAGGTCGAGCATCAGAGAGAGCAAACTTCTGACCCTCATGTATTAATATGATGGCTAGATTCATTTTTCAGGTAAAGTAATTTGGTCCAGTCAGAGCATTATCCTTAAGTATTGAGTGAAGGGCACCAGTCACAGCCACTGCAAACAATTGTGTAACTATATAATATGAGTCATCTACAATATAGTGATATCTATTCTTTTAATTTAGCAAGCATAATGAGTTAGGTATCCACAAAACTGAACTATCATGTACGCAGTGATAAACACACCATTCCCTACCACCCCTCCCCCCCCCCCCCCGGGCAGCGGGATGAAATTAGTTTAGGTGAGAACTATTCTAAATTAACATGTTTTCTTATAACTCTTAGTAAACATGATTAACTCATCCCTTTTCATTAGTCTCTAACTTGACACAACAGAGCTACTCGGGGATGCTAATGTATTACGCTTGTTAAGCGTAAACCATTACCTAAACCTCCATACAAATACACGAAATACTACATGGCAGCATGGTCACATCGCTTCTTTACACTTTAGTTTATCCTATTAGAAGTCTAACCTTGTAACTTGCAAACCGACATCCTCTGCGGGGAGTGATATTGATTCACTATACTGCTAGACTGGTAATGGAGACTGTGAGGTTTCAACAATTAAACCTCGCTCCCACTTGAATTTTATAAACTAGTAGTTTATTTTAAATTGCATTTACAACTTGATTATCTCATAATCACCATTAAAATCTCATTCTAAAATAAATTAATAAAAATTAATTTTTAAATTGCATGCACTGAGTTTTTTGTTGTTGTTGTCGTTGTTGTAATTTTTAATTAGTATTATTTAATTTAGTACTGACGTCTATATGTTCCAAAAAATTTATGTGCCATGTCAGCACTTATTTCAGCTGCTGATGTCAGCGTCAGCACACCTAAAAAATATTTTATTTTTATTTATTTTTTTATAATAAAATTATTGACTCTAATCTCCTTTGATCAATCCTATCGATTTTGTTAATCTAAAGTGATATATGCGTAATCACATCACATGTAATCTAAATATAAATGTAATTTTAAAAATCTACATCTATAAATTTGAATTAACTATTAATTCAAACAACTATTTTAAGCAATTTAAAACCTCATTTACTTTTTTTATCCTTATCGAATTAAACGATCATTCCTGCCTATTTTAATAAAATCTCTATTTTATTAAATCACAAGTCTATTTATTTTGATTTTACTATACCTATCATGTCTACTATAAATGTAACCAGAAGCTGGCTTTGATAGCAATTGTTGGGACATATTTCAAAAATTTCCTAATTTATTAAAGTTAACGCAGCAAAGGGGGTTTAAAATTTTCAATTTTAAACCTATAGTTGATTTAAAATTTCTAATTTTAAATCTACAAGCCTCTAGACCAGTACATTCATAATAATAACATGAATATAAAACTGGCATAATAAGAATACTGTAAATAAATAGTAAAGTAAAAAACTAAAAGGAAAGGAAAAGAAGAATACCTGAAATTGCTCAAATAAAGAAAATCAAAATACCAAAAGAATAAGCATTCCACACAATCTCCTCGAAATACTTGGAGTTTGGGCTCCGAAAAATATTAGACTTCAGAGAAAACTTTCAAAGAAATTTTTTTTTCTCCTATTAGATCTCCGAAAGTCAATACTTTCACAAACCTTTTATTTTTTTGATTTGGATGCTAAACTCTAACTCCAAAACCCTATTTTATAGTTGGCTATCTGAGTGGAAAAATAAGGAAAAACTAAGTGGCATTCGTTTGAATCATATAAAACAACGGCATTTCAAATATTAAATAAAATGTGTTATTTTTCATCGCCTAGAACGTGCCACATGGCACGTTCAAGTTGGTCCGTTCCTAATGACGCGGATCACCCCTTGAAGGCGTCCCAAAACGTGCAATGTCACATGCTTTGATTTGTCAGCGCCTGTAGGTGCTGATTGCCCACTAGCCAATCCCTAGAGTGCGACACCTGCTGCGCGTTGGTTGGTTCTATTCGCATGACGTGGATCGTGACTTGTTTTCTATTTTTTTTTTGTTTAATTTAGTTTTCCATATGTTAAAAATTCATCTTATAAATTTTATTTTAAAAATTATTTTATTTTATAATTTTTAACTTTTATTCATTTCATAAATAGTATTTAGAAAAATTAAATTTACTCATCTCATGAATTCTTTAATATTTTTTCGATGGCAATAAAAATAGATGCTAGCATAGGGACTTCAGTGACAATTTAAATCTAGCTTCAAATGGGTTAAATTAATTACCATTAAATGACACTTAATTTCACTTAATAAATTTTAGTGCACTCTAGACTTAAATCATTTATTTGATAATTTTCAAATAGACTACATTGACAATACCAACCCCTCCACTAGATGTCCATTACAAAATCTAATTATAACTACTACCATTATTTTTTCTCACGGCTTTTCCATTAGTTACCGACTCGCCCTTTTTGAATAATTTTATACTTTAACAAATTCACTGTATAAATTTCAAATGTCATACACTTGGAATACTTTGGTCAAAGAATCAAAATTAATTCAAAAATTTGCAAATTAACTAAGGGGACATCTGTATCTCATAAGAGATTGTAGATTTCCTATTGAATTCCTGATCCCTATCACACTTCATGTAGTTACTCAATATATGTGAGATTTTGGCCATATATCAAGACCTTACTCATAGTACACCAAAATAACTAACATTCTATGCACAGGTCCAGAATACTCTCAGAACTTAGAGTCGTCATTCAAATAGTACATCATGAATCGCTCATTTTCGATAGTAGTCTAGAAACAAGTCACTCAGACAGCCCAACTCAGCGCAACAATCTTATTGAACACACCAACATAATGCTTCTGGATCACCATTCACACTACCAAGAAAGGTCATCTAAAGTGTCACATTATATTCTTAGCAGACAAGTAGTCCAAACTTATCACCGACTATGAGCTTTTTCAAATAACTTTTCATTCCATTTGCTCCAAGTCTAACTGTGGCTTAATCTCATAAACAACTTAGAACAAATATGTAAAATGTAATATGAGGACTACATATTAACTACAAGAAAATTTTCAATAGAAATTTCTCCTCTTTTAATTCTCCGAAAGTCAACACTTTCAAAAAACTATTTGATTTTGATTGATTTATTCATATTCTAAATTATAACCCCTCTTTATAATAGGCTACTGGGATGAAAAAAAGAAAATTTCAACGTGGGATGCGTTTAAACTAACAAAAATGATGCCGTGTTAGTGCCGCGGGGCCCTTGCCTTTTCATGCGTCACAACTGCCACATGGCAGCTTAGGATTGTTCCATGCTTGTTGGCGTGGATCGCTAGTGTTATGTATCCTTGAGCATGCCACATGGCATGCTCCCAGTAGTTTAAGAACACCAGCGAGTAACACGTGTTGGGCGCTGGTTGGTCTGCTCATTGCACTCGGATAATGACCGTTTTTCTGTTTCCCACTTGCAAAAATTCATCTTATGAATTTCATTTTATCAAAATAATTTTATTTTATATTTTTTAAATTTTATTTATCTAATTAATAATATTTAGCAAAATTAAATTTACTCATCTCTTGAATAAATAATTCATCTAATTATTTCTTTAATATTTTTCTGATGGTGTAAAATTAGAGGCTTGCGTAGGGATTTTAGGGATAATTTAAGTCTAGCCCCAAATGGGCCAAAACTCATTATCATCTCATGACAATATTTGATTACCATTTAATAGGACTTAATTCCACTAACTAATTCCTCATGCACTCTATTTATTCGATAATTTCCAATTTGTAATACGTGAATGATCAACCCCTCTATCTGATGTCTATGAGAAGTAATAATTAAAACCACCATTATTATACTTCTCATCACTTCTCCTTACGTATCCAACTCACCGTTTTCAAATAATTCTATGACACGAGAATGTATTCTTCGTGTGAACTCCAATAACGAACACAGGGAATACTTTTGCCAAAGATTCCGAATTTTTTGAAAACTTGCGAATCTAGTTAAGGGGACATCTGTATCTCATAAAAGACTATAGATTCCATGTCGACTATTTTGTTCCCATTACATTTCATGCAGTCACTCAATGCACGTTGACTACTGATCACTTTATAGGACCTCACTTTAAGTACACCAAAGTGGCGAACACTACGTACATGAGTTCAAGACAATATCTGGATTTAGAGTTATAGCCTAATCACAAAGAACTATTTATTTCTCATAGTAGTTAAGAAGTGAACAATTTCAGTGGTCCAGCTTAATGTTCCAATCTTATTGACGAACACTAATTATGATACTTCTGGATCCTTATCTACATGACCTAGACAAGCCATCTAAGGTATCATGTTATAGTTTTATCCAACAAGTTGTTCAGAATTCATCACCGACTATGAACTTACTTTGACAACATGTCACAATTTTGATTTAAGTATATCAGTGGCTCAATCTCATTAACTATTTAAACCAAACTATGACATGTCGTATTGTACTACATCCATCTCATGGAACGTTTTAGAAATAATCACACGCATATTTGACCCAAAAATCATAATCAGACATAAAATAGATAAAATAATTTTATTTATTAATATTTGAACACAAATAATTGGGTTTTTAGGATATTGGTTCCAACACCTCGAGGCCTGGTTGCGCTGCTTCAAACTCCTAATAGCCGTTGGTGGTCAAGTCAACTTGTCATTCGTTGCAATTTTGTAAACACCTCAAACTCAAAAGAGTATGGTGACGTCGCTATAGGTTAATGAGAAATGTTCCCTTCATATGGAGTGACCTCAACGTCTATTAAAATTATTGAGTAAAAACGACGTTGTATGGGTATGACAACCCTATAACTAGAGTCCTAAAAACATAGCACTAGAATGTAATCGACCAGCTCGAAGCAGTTATTAGAAGCATAGAAATAGAAGAATGGGCCTTAGAAGTACAATCAAGAAAGTACATACCAACAAGTGGAAGACTTTTCGACCTAGAGTACATGTACCAAAGCTGGAAGTAAGTCAAAGATAATGGAGCATGAAAGCCAAACATGGGAAGGCAATGACACCAAACAAGGACCAACAGTTTTTCCTTAATCTATAAATAAAAAAAGTGCTCAATTTTGCAAAGGCTTCCAGCACCAACATATAAACTCTTTAGTTTATCTCTTTTGCAACACACTTGTGTTTTATCCTTTTCGTTTCCTAGGAGTAGTCGTACAAGTAGCTCCATTTCCTTTAATAATACAATCAAGTGTTCAACAGTAGTGCACGAGAAGCTAACCCTTCTGCCATGGTTATTGTCCCCAAACCTTTTGGCAAATTATTGCCATGAGTAAGGTTTTGATGGTCAAGCCTCTAGCTTGATTGCATTGATCTTATATTGGTAACATAACTTAGGGCACTAGGTGCATTTAGGTTTGAGTCATCATTTCAGGGATTTGACGGCCAATGCCTCGTACTTGTAGCTTTGGTCCTAATCTGGTGACCCAAATACGGTTCATTCAACTTTAATCTTTTTAGGTTTAAACTTGTACAAGTTATCTCGAGTAAAGGGTGCAAGGCCTAAAATTCTGTAGACTCAAGCTCGAGGTAGGCTGTTGAGCTCATAAACTTGTCTCCGCCCTAATTTCTAGGTCTTAAATGTACGAAGTAAGGTGTATGTGGGCTTTGCTCAATCACTCTAACTGCCGCTTGGGCCGGGTACGTATCCTTTTAACATTTGCATGTTTATTAACTAGAAAATACCAACTAAATATAATTGTTAAAGTCTCCTTTGGAGCATTGGTTGAATCCACATTAATTGTAAACTGAAGTTTAATTCACCAATAGTATCAACCCGTCTCAAGGAGGTTTATTATAGGCACACTCGGGCAGTTCATAATTAGACTTACTCCCAAGTCATAGTATGTCACTTTAAGCAATTTGTTTCCTCTCTATTATGCAATGACCGAAAAAAAAAAAAAACAACAACAACAACATGCGGGACAACCCCAACATGTTATTTATTGACAAATGCTTCCCAACACAGCATGGAGGTTTAAGGCATAAATGAGGAGTGACTTGCAAAAACCAATAAGGAAACCCATGTTGGGAACATAATTCAATATTTCCCGAATTGATTAGAGCGGGCTCATAAGAAAATTAATTTAAAATTCTTAATTTTAAATTTAAAGCCCTTGACCTAGTTAACTATTAATTTAGATTTAGCTATTACTCTAATAGGTTCATAATATGACAAACAAAAAACATCCAATAAAACAAGTATAAACATAATATGTAGAATAAATGAAATAAAGAAAGCAAATTAAATATCAAATACTTCATTTAGATATACCTGAAGCGCAAATCCAAACTCCAACTTGAAGATACGAAATTGAAAGAAAAATATCCTGACACCTTAAGGTCTTCTTCACAATGACCTCTTCTAGCATCGGGACCATGGGCTCGCAAAAATATTTAACTCAGAAAAAATTTCAGAAAAAGATTTTTCTTCAATCTTTCGAAAAACACTTTTTTTCTAAAAGCACTATGTTAAACAATAGTCTAGAAAGCCCCTAAAATAATTTTAGAGGTTTTGTTGTGGAAGAAAATCAGGTTTCAATACCGCAAATTATAATTTATTATATGATAATGTGACATAAAAGTATTCACATATGCACCGATACGCAAATATATAAGGGAAATCGTACGGATTAGACCCCCAGCCCCCCCTTAATGTTTTTTAGACCCCTTTAACCTTAAATAGACTTTTTTGGACAAAAATGCCCTCCATCTCACCGCCCCATCCGTCCTCTCTCTCTCTCTCTCTCTCTTTCTCTCTCCTCATTTAATGCAAAGCAGGCAAAAGTACACATTTTTGACTTTTCACTCTCCTTTTCTTCATTTTTTTTCCTTCTGAATTTTTTTTTGTCAAAAAAAAAATATAATTTCCAAATTTGCCCTTTCTTCTTCTTCCCTCCCGGACCTTGTTTAGGTGTGCTTGAAGTAATTAATAAAATCATACACTGTGTATGATGCATTATAATGCTGTAAAGTGAACTCATACAGGTGTATCACAAGAAATTAGTGGTAAACGACTTATCATACACAATGTATGATAGGTTATAATGGCATAAAATTAACTTTTGCTATTTTTTTTCAAGTAATTAGACGTACAGTGGGATGAAATCGAATCATACACTGGGTATGATGCATTTTAATGGTGTAAAATGAACTTATTCAGGTGTATTCCAAGCAATTAGTGGTAAATGACTTGTCATACACAATGTATGATAGGATATAATGGCAAAAAATCAACTTTTGCTGTTTTTTTCAAGTAATTAGGGGTATAGTGGTCTGAAATCGAATCATACACTGGGTATGATGCGTTTTAATGGTGTAAAATGAACTTATTAAGGCGTAGTTCAAGCAATTAGTGGTAAATGACTTATCATACACAATGTATGATACGTTATAATGGCATAAAATCAACTTTTGCAGTTTTTTTTCAAGTAATTAGGGGTACGGTGGGCTGAAATCGAATCATATAATGGGTATAATGAGTTAAAATGGTTTAATATGAAGCTTTTCAGGTATGTTTCAAGTAATTAGTGGTAAATGAATATCATACACAAATTATTATAGGTTTTAATGGTATAAAATCAACTTTTGCTCATTTTTTCAAGTAATTACTGTTACAGTGGGCTGAAATCTAATCATACAATGGGTATGATTCTCTGAAATGGTCTAAAATGAACCTTTTCAGGTTTTGTTAAAACAATTAGTGGTAAATGACTTATCATACACAATGTATGATAGGTTATAATCGCATAAAATCAACTTTTGCTATTTTTTTTCAAGTAATTAGACGTACAGTGCGATGAAATCGAACCATACACTGGGTATGATGCGTTTTAATGGTGTAAAATGAACTTATTCAGGTGTATTACAAGAAATTAGCGGTAAATGACTTGTCATACACAATGTATGATAGGTTATAATGGCAAAAAATTAACTTTTACTGTTTTTTCTTCTAATTACTGTTACAGAGGGCTGAATCGAATCATACAATGGGTATGATGAGTTAAAATGGTTTAATATGAACCTTTTCAGCTATGTTTCAAGTAATTAGTGGTAAATGACCTATCATACACAAATTATTATAGGTGTTAATGGCATGAAATCAACTTTTACAGATTTTTTTAGGAAATTAGTGGTATAGTGGTCTGAAATCGTATCATACACTGGGTATGATGTGTTTTAATGGTGTAAAATGAACTTATTCAGGTTTATTTCAAGCAATTAGTTGTAAATGACTTATCATACACAATGTATGATACGCTATAATGGCAAAAAATCAACTTTTGCTGTTTTTTTCAAGTAATTAGGGGTAAGTGGTCTGAAATCTAATCATACACTGGGTATGATTCGTTTTAATGGTGTAAAATGAGCTTATTCAGGTGTATTACAAGAAATTAGTGGTAAATGACTTGTCATACACAATGTATGATAGGTTTTAATGGCATAAAATCAACTTTTACTGATTTTTTCAACTAATTACTGTTACAGTGGGATGAAATCGAATCATACAATGGGTATGATACGTTTTAATGGTGTAAAAGGAACTTATTCAGGTGTTTTTCAAGCAATTAGTTGTAAATGACTTATCATACACAATGTATGATAGTTATAATAGCAAAAAATCAACTTTTGCTGTTTTTTTCAAGTAATTAGGGGTACAGTGGTCTGAAATCGAATCATACACTGGGTATTATGCGTTTTAATGGTGTAAAATGAGTTTATTCAGGTGTATTACAATAAATTAGTGGTAAATGACTTGTCATACACAATGTATGATAGGTTTAAATGGCATAAAATCAACTTTTGCTGTTTTTTTCCAAGTAATTAGGGGTACAGTGGTCTGAAATCGAATCATAAACTGGGTATGATGCGTTATAGTGGTGTAAAGTGACCTTATTCAGGTATATTAGAAGTAACTAGCGGTAAAGAGCTTGTCATACACAATGTATGATAGGTTTTATTGGCATAAAATCAACTTTTGCAGGTTTTCCATGTATTTATGGGTACAATTGTCTGAAATCTGCTTATATATGTGTATTTCAAGTTTTATTGGTGTATGATGCACTTCATACACGGTGTATGATGGGTTATATTTGTGTAAAATCAGTGTGTATTTGTGTATTTTTGGGATGTGTATTTAGAAAAAAATATACATTTTGAGTATAGTAATCCGTACGATTTTTCTTCAAAAAGGCCCTCCCATTCACCCCCCCCCCCCCCAACCCGTCCCCTTTCTCCCTCCTCATATAATGCTCAGCCGATTACTGTACTTTAGCCTCTCCCCACTCCATTTTCTCTCTCTTCATTTAATGCAAAAGTACATATTTTTACTTTATATCATGTAACTTGCTTCTCACTCTATTCCTCCCTTCTTCTCATTTCCCGCCCATTTACTCACCTCTTATTCATGGTATTTGTTACTTTTCTCTTAATCTGAATTCCCCAAGTCCATTTTTCTCTCATTTTTCTCTCAATCTGCTACATTGGGCCCTCGGAAGAAGAAGAAGAAGAAGCCGTTTTAAGATCGTGTTTGAAGCTTCGTGGCATTGCTGTAGGTTCAACGTTGAGTCCTTACACACATTTCACGGTTTTCAGATCAGATACTGAAGGTAACATGACCATTTGCTGACATTGTCGTTAACGTATCCTTGTCCTATGAGGTCGGTGTGTTACAAGTCGTTTATGGTTTATGATTGGTTTAAATGATGTATTATAACTTTCTTTTGGTGTGTTTGAACTCATTAGTGGTGTATGATTAGTCATACATCGTGTATGATAGGTTTTAATGGTGTGAAATCAACTTGTTTAGGTGTGCTTCATGTAAATAGTGATGTATGATCTATCATACACCGTGTATGATAGGTTTGAATGGTGTGAAATCAATTTGTGTTTGTGTATGTTAAGTAATTAATGGTTTATAATCAGTCATACACTGTGTAGGATTGGGTTTAATGGTGTATAACCAACTTGTGTTTGTGTGTATTAAGTAATTAGTGGTGTATAATCAATCATACACTGTGTATGATTGGTTTTAATGGTGTATAACCAACTTGTGTATGTGTATGTTAAGTAATTAATGGTGTATAATCAGTCATACACTGTGTAGGATTGGATTTAATGGTGTATAACCAACTTGTGCAGACGTTTTTTAAGTAATTAGTGGTTTATGAGCAACCATACACTGTGTATGATTGGGTCTAATGGCGTATAACCAACCTGTGTATGTGTATGTTAAGTAATTAAAGGTGTATAATCAGTCATACACTGTGTAGGATTGGGTTTAATGGCGTATAACCAACCTGTGTATGTGTATGTTAAGTGTATAATCAGTCATACACTGTGTAGGATTGAGTTTAATGGTGTATAACCAACTTGTGCAGACGTTTTTTAAGTAATTAGTGGTTTATGAGCAACCATACACTGTGTATGATTGGGTTTAATGGCGTATAACTAACCTGTGTATGTGTATGTTAAGTAATTAATGGTGTATAATCAGTCATACATTGTGTAGGATTGGGTTTAATGGCGTATAACCAACCTGTGTATGTGTATGTTAAGTAATTAATAGTGTATAATCAGTCATACACTGTGCAGGATTGGGTTTAATGGTGTATAACCAACCTGTGTTTGTGTATGTTAAGTAATTAATGGTGAATAATCCATCATACACTGTGTATGAGAGCTTCAAAGGGTGTATGATGAACTTATTTTGGTGTCTTTCAAGTACAGAATGGTGTATGGCTTACCATACACCGTGTATGATAGCTTTGATTGGTCTAGGATGAACCTGTTTTGGTGTCTTTCGTGTATAGAATGTGGTATCCTTAACCATAGACCGTGTATGATTACTTTAAAAGGTGTGTGATGAACTTGTTTATGACTGTAACGCAAATCATACACCATGTATTCTTTCTTAAAGTAGTGTTATTTGTGTATTATGGTTTTAAACCAATCATACACCGTTTTTAGTGGTTTCAATGCTGTACTTTCATTCCACCCTAGTGTGTTTCATGTCAATTTTGCTTTGATATCATGTTTTTTTCTTGTCCACAGTAATGGGTGATGCTGCTATTGCATGCGTTCTGTACGGTGGCCACTTTAGGGAGAGGGCAAAGTACGCTGGTGAAAAATTGGCTTATATTTTTGTGGATGAGAAAACTGACTTCGCTGGTTTGCAAAGGACTGTGGCGGAGGTGATTGGTGCTTAGTTGGATGCGGGTTCAAAGATGCATTTTCAATCTTTCACCGCCGTTCCGACCGTGCCTTTGTACGATGTCGTTGACGATAGGTCCGTTATGTTTTGGAAGGCACTAGCCAAAGAAGATAGGGCGAAGCATCCATTGATCGTAACTGTAGAGTCATCCGGTGACAGGAATCCTAGCTTCGATTGGCAACGAACTCCCTTTCAAACAATTCCCTATGGTGACGAGAATAGTGGCCGTTCGCACCCTGAGGTTCCCGAGACTTCTGGTGGATGTATGGATGCGGGGATGGAAAAAGCAGCCCGTGTAGATGCATCTGATGTAGATTTGAACATGCCTACTGTGACGGTTGAGGCAACAGCAACAGGTGGAGATTGGGAAAATTCCAATCAAAGTGCATGGGATAATTTGGACAATATCAATTTATCCCATGTGCAACCGACTGTACCTGATGCCTCACCTCCAGAGGGGCACACTTACGAGCATCGTAATATTTTTCGTAAAGACCCTCTGATTGTCGAACCTGAATTGGAACGGAATGCGGAACCCAGCGGTCAACCGAATGTCCACCCTGACATCCAAGCTGCTGGTGATCCTCGTTCTGATGATGAGGCTGGCTCCGGTGATGAGAGGAGCCGGATCAACGAGGTATATGCGCAAGGCCGGATGGTTGAGGATATTGAAGTCGATCAAATATTTATGATGAAGAGGGACTTGTTGACTAACCTGGCAGTGATTGCGCTTAGGGAAAAATTTGAATTCAGGAGCTACAAGTCGAACAAATCCTTAACGGTTGTCCGCTGCGCACAAGAGGGCTGCACATGGAGGGTTCGGGCTACGTGTGTAGCAGATGGTGGCTGCTGGATGGTTACAAAAGTAGAAAAGAACCACAACCACCCTAGCGATCTCACCACTGTTAGACACAGGCAGGCAACCAGTTGGGTCGTCGGGGAGTGCGTCCGCAAGAAACTTGTGAACCCCGGGAGAGTGTTCAAGCCACGGGATGTCATAGATGACATCCGAAGTTGCTACGGTGTCGATATCAGCTACAGTGTTGCTTGGAGGGCGAGAGAGTTTGCATACGACAATGTTAGATTGGGTACGGTCGAAGAGTCCTATGCATTCTTGCCTGCCTATCTGCAAGTCCTCAAACAGACTGACCCCGGTACCACATTTTATTTACAGACAGATGATGAAAGTAGGTTTCAGTACCTCTTCATTGCGTTTGGTGCTTCACTTAATGGGTACCGGTTTTGCCGGCCGGTTGTGAGCATTGACGCAACACATCTGAAAGGAAAGTACCGGGGTGTTTTGTTCATGGCCGTTTGCCATGATGCCAACCAGCAAATTTTCCTGATTGCTATCGGCATCGGTGATTCAGAGAATGATGCATCGTGGCATTGGTTCCTCAGTAGGTTGAAGGAAGTAACTGGGGAGCCTGCTGGCCATGTCATTGTATCCGATAGACACCGAAGCATCCAACGCGCGGTGGAAGAACTTTTCCCTGTCACATTTCACGGGCTCTGCATGTACCACTTGCTGAACAACTTGAAGGCCAAATTCAAGAGCAACAGGAAGCATTTGGATCAGTACTTCTACAAAGCAGCCAAAGCATACAACATTAAAGAATTCCATAGTTTGTTTTTCAGTTTATGTTATGCCGTAACCGGGGCTAAAGATTACTTGGAAGATGTGGGACTGGACAAGTGGACTCGCTCCCACTCCCCTTGTCGTCGGTACAACATAATGACGACAAACATTTCGGAATCCATGAATGTTGTATTGGTCAAGGTACGTGGCTATCCAATTACAGCCCTTGTTGATGAGTGTAGGCTACTGTTGCAGAGGTGGTTTCACGAAAGAAGAGCCAAGGCTGAAGCTTGCATCAGTACAATGTCCCCCGACGTCGAAAAAAAATTACAAGACAGATTCAAGTTAGCACGAACGATGACGGTAAGCTCCGTACATATTGTCTTGTTTAATCCCTACTACGAAGCATGTTTATAGCATGTTGGTGCTCTTCGAGTGTGAAATCCGCTAATTTTGGTGCCCTTCGAGTGTTTCGTTGCTTATGTTTTGTTGTTTTTTTTTAATTTTTTTTATTTTTCTCATATTTTTGTATTTTGCATGCACCTTGGTTGTTTGACGCGTTTGTCTATTATTGTAGTAATGCAGATATTGCGAGCTGATGATCATACGTTCGACGTCATCGATGGGGAGAAAAACTTTGTAATAGATATGTCGCTCTGGACATGTACCTGCCGTAGGTTTCAGCTTGAGCAGCTTCCATGTGAGCATGCGTTAGCAGTGGTACAGCACAGTCCTTATGCTCTGTACGACTTGTGCTCGCCGTACTACAGTAGAGAATATTGGTACGAGTCGTATAGAGGTGTCGTCTACTCGATGCCGCACATAAGTGACTGGTGTATCCCTCGTGATGTAGCTGACATGAATCTTCTTCCACCCGACGTTAGAACCTCTTCTGGGAGGAGGCGGAAGAGGAGGATTCCGTCTGTCGGTAAGGAGCGTGTTCATCAAAGGTGCAGTCGGTGCAAGGAACACTGGCATAACCGATCCACGTGCAAGAATCCAATTGCTCTGCATCCTAATGGCGAATGCACCTCATCCAACTCCGGCCGTCCATCTCAAGTCCCTCCTTCAAATTAACTTATAGTCTTCAAATGTATAAATTTTACTTGTGACATACCTATATAATTTCGTTTTACCATAGGATTTACGTTGTATCCAGTGTACTGAAAATTGTCAGAAGGTTGTGATGTATACGTAATAGGGTAATGAAAATTGTGTATATTTCCATACTGTTGTATATTCCTATAATGAAAGCTGTCAATGAATTGATCTGAAGTTGGTCCCAATTGTGTGTTCTAAGTGGTTGATGTGTTTTTCAAGTGTGTTACGATGTATGTCGACATGCATGGATGGTGTATCGCCACACGTATCAGCATCAAAGGTAATTCATACACCACTAAGTAGTTGAAACACACTTGTAGAAGTTGATTTCACACCATTAAGACTTGTCATACACTAAGTATGGTAAGTCATACACCACTAAGTAGTTGAAACACACTTGTACAAGTTGATTTCACACCATTAAGACTCATCATACACTAAGTATGGTAAGTCATACACCACTAAGTAGTTGAAACACACTTGTACAAGTTGATTTCACACCATTAAGACTTGTCATACACTAAGTATGGTAAGTCATACACCATTAAGTAGTTGAAACACACTTGTACAAGATGATTTCACACCATTAAGACTCATCATACACTAAGTATGGTAAGTCATACACCACTAAGTAGTTGAAACACACTTGTACAAGTTGATTTCACACCATTAAGACTTGTCATACACTAAGTATGGTAAGTCATACACCACTAAGTAGTTGAAACACACTTGTACAAGTTGATTTCACACCATTAAGACTCATCATACACTATGTATGATAAGTCATACACCGCTAAGTAGTTGAAACACACTTGTACAAGTTGATTTCACACCATTAAGACTCATCATACACTATGTATGGTAAGCCATACACCACTAAGTAGTTGAAACACACTTGTACAAGTTGATTTCACACCATTAAGACTTGTCATACACTAAGTATGGTAAGTCATACACCACTAAGTAGTTGAAACACACTTGTACAAGATGATTTCACACCATTAAGACTCATCATACACTAAGTATGGTAAGTCATACACCACTAAGTAGTTGAAACACACTTGTACAAGTTGATTTCACACCATTAAGACTCATCATACACTAAGTATGGTAAGTCATACACCACTAAGTAGTTGAAACACACTTGTACAAGATGATTTCACACCATTAAGACTTGTCATACACTAAGTATGGTAAGTCATACACCACTAAGTAGTTGAAACACACTTGTATAAGTTGATTTCACACCATTAAGACTCATCATACACTATGTATGGTAAGTCATACACCACTAAGTAGTTGAAACACACTTGTACAAGTTGATTTCACACCATTAAGACTCATCATACACTATGTATGGTAAGTCATACACCACTAAGTAGTTGAAACACACTTGTACAAGTTGATTTCACACCATTAAGACTCATCATACACTATGTATGGTAAGTCATACACCACTAAGTAGTTGAAACACACTTGTACAAGTTGATTTCACACCATTAAGACTCATCATACACTATGTATGGTAAGTCATACACCACTAAGTAGTTGAAACACACTTGTACAAGTTGATTTCACACCATTAAGACTCATCATACACTATGTATGGTAAGCAAAACACTACTAAGTATTCGAAACACTATAATTGCCACAACTATCAATGAAATTGTGTACCAAGCAATATAAATGCCCTTGTTGATTTATATGGATGAGGCTGACCGGTTGGGGTGGTTGGTGGTTGAACATTGAATGTTCAGGGGTCATAATGGACTACAAAGCAAGGTATTTAATAACCTCAACTACCACCTACTTTATCATACCCCTCTCCCACGGTTCTCCCCCTATAAAGGGATGAGATAGGTAGGAAGCCAAGCATATACGGTCCTCAATATATTGACCCGTTTAAATTCCTAATGTAAGTGGCTCTAGCAGCGGCGGTGGTGGGCCAGTTACAGCTGAGACACAAAGAGAGGTGGCACTTCTACGGATCATATTTCATCAACGGCCTACCAAGCAATTAGTGGTGCACGATCAATCACACACGGTGTACGGTGTATGATGAGTTGTAATGGTGTGAAGTTCTTCCGCATGATAAGGATCTTGAACTTTGTATGCATGCAGTGGATGCACTTTACAGACAACATATGCAGAGGGACAACTGTATGTAGTTCCAACAGTTATATATGTCCAGTTTGTCATACAAATTGTATGCAGGGTTTTAATGTGTGTCAAGTTCTACGTATCATACACAGTGTATGACGAGTTTTATGTATGGTAAAATCACGGGCTGTGCATGTATTTTTAAGTTTGTTGGAAATTATTGGTGTCACACCATTAATACGCTGCGTATGATGAGTTATATGGGTGAAAAATCAAGTTCTACAATTGTGTTTTAGGTACTTAGTGGTGTATAACTAATCATAAATGGTGTAGGATGAGTTTTAATGGTTAATAACAACCTTTGCACGTGTGAATACATCAATAGGAAAATACAACAACATCGAAATATCTGTAAACTTACATACAACTTTCAATATAATGAATACAATATAAATCCTTTGGTACAAGTATGCATTTTTATTACACCATTTGAAAATACATCAATAGGAACATACAACAACATCGAAATATACAATATTACATACAACTTTCAACATAATGAATACAATGTAAATCCTTTGGTACAAGTATGCATTTTTATTACATACAACTTTCAGTATAATGAAAACAATGTATAATGAATAACGTAATTTTATTGACATGTATGCATTTGAAGCCGTTTAATCCTTCCGTGTCTGTAAAAGTGTACGGAAGTATATAGCCGCAATTTCCCCATCTGCTCTTGCGTGCATTGGGAGATGCTCAGTCCTTTGGTAAGCAAAAATTCTATGAACTTTACAACAAAAATTCCACAGTCTGACCTGCAGTTAATATTAATACAGATTCCACAGTCAGAAATTGTACATCATTGCGAGTAATGACTATTTTGCATCCACTTCATAACCAAAAGTCCAAATGAACGGAATAGTAAAATTGCATGGGAAGTAGATGTCATACCCTCCTTGTTGTGGACATTCATTCCGTTTGTAAGTTACCGAGAAAGGCTTGCCCTTGAACTGTATGAGGTCCTTTCGGACATCCCAAAAATTAACCAACGCTAGAGTATGTGGAAGCAATTTTGCAATTGGTTCCACATGTTCTAATCTTGCTGCCCTAGACTTGGCGGCGTACAAGGAATCAAATACATATATCCGCCAATCAATAAGATGGATGGCAGCAAGGAACCAATGTTGATTAGGTTGATTAATGGGCATGTATACCCGATCCACGTTGTGGCAGCTGACCCCATACGTGGCATCCCCGGCAAGGAACTTAACGATCAACGAATCAAAGTCAGTAAAAGCTGACTCAAGCGGGATTCCACTGTTTTGAATCTGTTTTAGTAGGGATCCAAATTGAGGAGCAACAGTTGTGTCCGCGCATGTTGCCCTCTGGTAGAATTGCTCTGGCCACTGATGTTTCTTGTCCAAAATGTAGTGCAGAATTACATCCATTTTCTGCGATTCAAAACTAATTAGTTGAGACAAGTTGATTTTACACACATAAACAAGTTCATTTTACACAGTTGAACCCTATGACTAATCATACACCACTCTTTATTCAAAACACACTAACACAGGTTGATTTTACATCTTTAGCATCAACCATACACGGTGTATGACTAGTAATACAACACTTACTTAATACACAATAACATAAGTAGATTTAACACAGGTTGATTTTACTTATTAGTTGACACACGGCAAAACTATCATGATGGGAAACATACCTCATCAGTAAGCCAGGTGTCCTCGTTTCTCAACCGATACCAAAATTGACCCGTCGTCACAGTCAAAACAGAGAAATCCATTCGTTGATCATTAGGTAACGGAAAGGGGGTCTTCAAATCTCTGTAATATACAATACCAAGCACGATATATAAGCATACCATAAGAAAGATGATTTCAGACCACTGTAACAGTAATTACTTGAAAAAACGAGCAAAAGTTGATTTTATGCCATTAAAACCTATCATACATTATGTATGACAAGTCTTTTACCACTAATTGCTTGGAATACACCTGAATAAGTTCATTTTACACCATTAAAACGCATCATACCCAGTGTATGATTCGATTTCAGACCACTGTAACAGTAATTACATAAAAAAACTACAAAAGTTGATTTTATGCCATTAAAACCTATCATACATTGTGTATGCCAAGTCATTTACCACTAATTTATTGTAATACACCTGAATAAGCTCATTTTACACCATTAAAACGAATCATACCCAATGTATGATTCGATTTCAGACCACTTACCCCTAATTACTTGAAAAAAAACTGCAAAAGTTGATTTTATGCCATTATAACCTATCATACATTGTGTATGACAAATCATTTACCACTAATTAATTAAAATACACCTTAATAAGTTCACTTGATACCATTATAGTGCATCATACACAGTGTATGATTTTCTTTCAGACACCACTAATTACTTGAAACACACCTAAGAAAGATGCATTCTAGAAACATTTACATACAAATTATCAAAAAGCATCGTGCAAAATCACACTCACTTAGCGACCGTTGCGTGGAAACTTTTGTAAAAATCTTCAAAATCTTCTATGTCTTTGTCAGAGGGAGGCTGGAATGGATTGAAGGGCAGAACTGGCTCCGGTCCAGGATGGGTAATTTTTGCCTGTTTGCTCTTACCCTCCGCAGTCCATTCCTCACCTTTGTACTTGGGGTTTGGCTTGGGTCCCTCCTCTCTTGCCCCAAACTACACACTGTCTAGGACAATGTCAACAAGTTTTCAACGCCTTCCACATGCGGTGACGATGGTTCCTTGAAGACATTTTCCTCGGCCCTAGATGGCATAGCACATAGCAAAAGTCAATAAGCATCAACATGCATGAAAACATAACAAATTGGGACACTAACAAGGAATCTAGTGTCTTACCCAGTACGTACAAGAGAAACTATTATGGCTTGCTCAATCGGGGATGGATGAGCGGAAGTCGATGAACATAAGTGCGGCGATGCGGCCTGCGCTTGACGGTCTGAGAGCAGCTCCTTAATCAATGCATCCTGAGCCTCAAACTGTCGTTCGTACATTTGCAGCATTCGCTGGTGCGCTTCAAGCTGCATCCGTACCATTTGCACCTCCTTATCCATCGCTTCGAGTCTCTCCATAACCTGCAATAAGTCCTCCAAATTGGCATAATCAGCAAATTTGAATAATGTAGTATCCACACGGATAAAAATGCGATTAAATAAACACAAAATAATTCATCATACCGATTGGTCCGCCGAATTGGTTGACGTAGGATACGGGTCCTCCCTGGATGCCGGCAACGTAGGTTGAGTTGCCAATGGTTGTGGCTCCTCACCAAGCTCTGCTGGCATTGCTATAACAGGAGATTGAAACCCCTCCTCAGCATCCTCAGCATAGGGAATGCCTTGTAGATTAGGCTGACCGGCTTTCGCACTCGTTAGTCTAATCGGTTCGGCATTCAATTGCTGATCAAAGGAAGATACATCATATACACGTTAGTAAAATTACAAAACACACTTCTAACCCAAAATATATGAAACATACAGTAGTAAAACAATAACAACATAGTGTATTTATTACCTAATCAAATACCGTTGAGAGCAGAGCGAAGTACGGAGCCTTAACGGACATCTTCCAGTTAAGGATCCGCCCAAGAGGCTGGTCGCCAACCCTAACCGCCCCAACCTTGGCAAGTTCTGGAAGGGTTTCCAGGGCAAATATGGAAACCACATAGTAGAACCCGTGGAAGGAGTAGGTATTCTCCAAACCATGGTGCATTCTTGCAGCGAAATCCTTGAGCTTTCGCACCAAGAATTTCCAGCTCAAGGATCCCCATGCAACACGATTGAAAGAGTCCACATCGTCCACGAGGGCCAGGATGTTCGGGTCAATGCCCGTTAGCTTGCATTTGGCGAACAGTAGACCCTCGACCAGGTACGCAACAGCAAGCTTAACCTGGTCCTCCATGATGGAGCAGGTTCTGCATGCATCAAAAAGCTGCTGCCTAGTCATCCTCCCCCTCATGCCATACTTGGCAACTAGCCTGTTGGGACCACCACGTACATCTTCCACACCGGCATATCTCAAGCCGGTGAGAATGCAAAACTCCCTCCTCCCAAGTTGCACTACCTTCCCACCAAATAAGAATGATAACTCCTCGGGATTGGGGTTGGCCACCTGGTGGAGAAGGACAACGTGAATAAGACTATGCCAGAAGCTGACATTGGTCTCACTCAGCCCAAGCAGATGCCCGACATTGTATTGTAAGGCAAGGGCAAGCTGTAATGCAAAACACTTTTAGTTAATATGGTATCATAAATGTCATTGTCAAAAGTCAACATAATTAAAATGGATACAGTGTCAAACCTTGGCTTCGTCGTCCTTCAAGATTTCCTTTATCTCCGTAACAACCTTGGTTGACAAACCTATTTGGTTGATTTGGAGGAATTTCCAGAAACCCCTCGGAAAAATGTAATCAACCTCAACGGCAGGACGGCTCTTCCTACGTGTGTAAAATGCCATCTGAAATAAAAGCAATACACCATTAACTGAACACAAACAGACACACTTTGGTTCTACACCATTGAAACAAACCATACAGAGTGTATGATTGATTATACACCACCACTAATTACTTATAATACACAAACACAAGTTGGTTATACACCGTTAAAACCAATCCTACATCCTGTATGGTTGCTCATATGAAACATGCAGAAGTTCATTATACCACAAAGGTCGATTTTACGTAAAAAAAACCCACAAAACATGCAGAAGATCATTTTACACAAATAAAAAACACTAATCACAAAGCCACTAACACCAAAACCCTAAACCCTAACAAATACTATGCACTATGTTCAGGAAATGGTACGAAACAAACGGATATTATACATTGGAGCACCAAAACCCTAAACCCAACAAAAATAACTCTTACTCACCTTCGAAAATGGTGATTAAAGACTGGAGCAGCTATAGATCAAGGATGAAGGTGTGAAAACAGAGGTCAGACCCACGGGAACGACAATCGCAGCTGAAGTAGAGGAGAAAGAGGATGAACAAATTCGGAAAGAGGAGAGAGAGAATGAACGGGTGAGAGAAAGAGGAGAGTGACTGGTGGCTTGTAAAACAAGTTGCTTATGGGGAAGACAGAAAGGCGGAAAGGGGTTTTACAGCTGTAAGTAAATGAGGCGAGAGCAGGGGTACGGATGGGATGGCATTAAATGAGGAGAGAGAAAGGAGACGGGTTGGGGGGGGGGGTGAATGGGAGGGCCTTTTTGAAGGAAAATCGTACGGATATACTCAAAATGTATATTTTTTTTCCAAATACACATCCCAAAAATACACAAATAAACGCTGATTTTACACAAATATAACCCATCATACACCGTGTATGAAGTGCATCATACACCAATAAAACTTGAAATACACGTATATAAGCAGATTTCAGACCGCTGTACCCTTAAATAAATGGAAAAACCTGCAAAAGTTGATTTTATGCTATTAAAACCTATCATATATTGTGTATGACAAGATCTTTACCGCTAATTACTTCAACCATACCTAAATAAGGTCATTTTACACCGTTAAAATGCATAATACCCAGTGTATGATTCGATTTCAGACCACTGTACCCCTAATTACTTGAAAAAAACAGCAAAAGTTGATTTTTTGCCATTATAACCTATCATACATTGTGTATGATAAGTCATTTACAACTAATTGCTTGAAAAACACCTGAATAAGTTCCTTTTACACCATTAAAACGTATCATACCCATTGTATGATTCGATTTCATCCCACTGTAACAGTAATTAGTTGAAAAAACCAGTAAAAGTTGATTTTATGCCATTAAAACCTATCATACATTGTGTATGACAAGTCATTTACCACTAATTTCTTGTAATACACCTGAATAAGCTCATTTTACACCATTAAAACGAATCATATCCAGCGTATGATTAGATTTCAGACCACTTACCCCTAATTACTTGAAAAAAACAGCAAAAGTTAATTTTTTGCCATTATAACGTATCATACATTATGTATGATAAGTCATTTACAACTAATTGCTTGAAATAAACCTGAATAAGTTTATTTTACACAACTAAAACACATCATACCCAGTGTATGATACGATTTCAGACCACTATACCAATAATTTCCTAAAAAATCTGTAAAAGTTGATTTCATGCCATTAACACCTATAATAATTTGTGTATGATAGGTCATTTACCACTAATTACTTGAAACATAGCTAAAAAGGTTCATATTAAACCATTTTAACTCATCATACCCATTGTATGATTCGATTCAGCCCTCTGTAACAGTAATTAGAAGAAAAAACCAGTAAAAGTTGATTTTTTGCCATTATAACCTATCATACATTGTGTATGACAAGTCATTTACCACTAATTTCTTATAATACACCTGAATAAGTTCATTTTACACCATTAAAACGCATCATACCCAGTGTATGATTCGATTTCATCCCACTGTACGTCTAATTACTTGAAAAAAAACAGCAAAAGTTGATTTTATGCAATTATAACCTATCATACATTGTGTATGATAAGTCATTTACCACTAATTGTTTTAACAAAACCTAAAAAAATTCATTTTAGACCATTTCAGAGAATCATACCCATTGTATGATTAGATTTCAGCCCACTGTAACAGTAATTACTTGAAAAAACGAGTAAAAGTTGATTTTATACCATTAAAACCTATAATAATTTGTGTATGATATTCATTTACCACTAATTACTTGAAACATACCTGAAAAGCTTCATATTAAACCATTTTAACTCATCATACCCATTGTATGATTCGATTTCAGCCCACCGTACCCCTAATTACTTGAAAAAAAACTGCAAAAGTTGATTTTATGCCATTATAACGTATCATACATTGTGTATGATAAGTCATTTACCACTAATTGCTTGAACTACACCTTAATAAGTTCATTTTACACCATTAAAACGCATCATACCCAGTGTATGATTCGATTTCAGACCACTATACCCCTAATTACTTGAAAAAACCAGCAAAAGTTGATTTTTTGCCATTATATCCTATCATACATTGTGTATGACAAGTCATTTACCACTAATTGCTTGGAATACACTTGAATAAGTTCATTTTACACCATTAAAACGTATCATACCCAGTGTATGATTCGATTTCATCCCACTGTACGTCTAATTACTTGAAAAAAAATAGCAAAAGTTGATTTTATGCCATTATAACCTATCATACATTGTGTATGATAAGTCGTTTACCACTAATTTCTTGTGATACACCTGTATGAGTTCACTTTACAGCATTATAATGCATCATACACAGTGTATGATTTTATTAATTACTTCAAGCATACCTAAACAAGGTCTGGGAGGGAAGAAGAAGAAAGGGCAAATTTGAAAATTACATTTTTTTTTTGACAAAAAAAAATTCAAAAGGAAAAAAAAATGAAGAAAAGGAGAGTGAAAAGTCAAAAAAGTGTACTTTTGCCTGTTTTGCATTAAATGAGGAGAGAGAAAGAGGGAGAGAGAGAGAGGACGGATGGGGGGGGGGGGGTGAGATGGGAGGGCATTTTTGTCCAAAAAAGTCTATTTAAGGTTAAAGGGGTCTAAAAAACATTAAGGGGGGGCTAGGGGATCCAATCCGTACGATTTCCCAATATATATAGGGAAATAATTGGGCTGGGGCGACGTCACTCATCAATTTGTGCAAGACACAACTTTTTTATTGATTTTTTTTGTTTTCATTTAAAACACAATATAATTTATTGTATTAAATATTCATCTCATGAATATTGTTTAGCATAAAAATTTATTTATCTCATAAATAAATAATTCATCTTATAAATTTATTTTAAATATTATCAAATAGTGCTCAAGTTGAAGCTTGCAAAGGAATCTCAGGGACAATTTAACTCTAGCTTCAAATGGGTCAAATCTGATTATCATTTCATTATTAATTGATTACCATTTAGTAAAACTTCATTCCACTAAATAAATTTTACTGCACTCTGGAGTTAAAATATATTCACCCAAGTATTTCCCAAATAACTTTTATTCTCCATTAGATATCCATGAGAAAAAGTGACTTCAATTGCTATCGTTACTTTTTACACATCTCTCACCATAGTTCCCGACTCACCTTTCTTGAACAATTTAAGAGTACAGAAACAATTTGTGCGTTAATTCCAAGGGTCAAATATATGGAATACTTTAGCCAAAGATTCTAGAATCTCTTCTTATATTTGCCAATCAATTAAGTGGACATCTTTATCTCGTAAGAGACTATAGATTCCACGTAAAACAACTGTTCCCGCTACACTTTATGCTGTTACCCAACGCATGTAAGATTTAAGTCAATGTACTTTGACTAATCCTTTTAGCACATCAAAGTAACAAACAATCCATGCACGAGTTCAGGCTATTTCTTGGATTTAGAGTTATCATCTTATAGAATTAATTATTTCTAATAGTAGTTAAGAAACAAATAATTTAGGTGGTCCTACTCAGTGTTCCAATCTTATTGAAAACACAAATGTAATACTCTTGGATCCCTATCCATGTGACTAAGACAAGTAATCTAAAGTGTCATATTATAGTCTTATCAGACAAGTTGTCGAAACTCATCACTGACTACAAACATATAATTTAATAACATATCACTTATTTGATTTAAGTCTATCTGTGGCTCAATCCCATTGACCACTTAAACCAAACCCGACATATCATCTTGGACTATATCCATCTCATGGAACTTTTTAGAAAACAATCACACGTATGTTTGACTCATAAAATATAAACAGACAATAAATAAATAAAATAATATTATTTAGGGTTATTAGCGCCAAAGGTTCCCGTACTTTACCCATTGTGTCAATTTAGTCCTTGTACTTTTAATTGTGTCAAAATAGTTCTTGTAAAATTGCTATGGCGTCAATTTGATCCTTAAAGTGAAATTTATGTTAACTTGATAATGAAATATTTAATAATTTGGCCACGAATTGGATTCAATTGAGTCAATGACTAAATCTGTAGTAGGTTACTTACGTCTAATATAATATATCAATTAAAACTTATGCCAACAATTTAACTTAAATTTGACTGAAGGACTAAATTGATACAATATAGATTATAGAGGGACTAAATTAACATAATTAAAAGTATAAGGACTAAGTTTACACAATAAAAAAAGTATAGGGACCAGAGGCGTCAATAACCCTATTATTTATTTAATATTTAAAACTACTTGAGCTTTTCAGGATCAAGCCCAATTAGCCTTGCAGTGCGTAAATATCCCTGGAGATCTGTCAACTCTTTGACTGAAAACTTTAACCAGTAACAATCTGTCACTGTCTCATTCCTTTGCTAACAAACGTTCATATTTTAAGAACCTATTGAGTCAAGTAGTCTAATCAACAACTTCATAGTTGTCAAGTGCCCGACTTCCATAGTGAAGTATGCAATACAAGACTACTTCACTTTTTACCATCTAATGACTCCCACAAAAAGGGTGAACACTTATTTCAAACGTCTAACTTCTATACTCCCTTTTAAAACAAAAATCCTATGATAAACCCGACATCCTTTGTTTGAATCTCGCTAAAGCTTGATCATCATAACATAATTGGCTCATCTTAGGTCTTTCATTTTTAAATAACTAGACAATCAAATCTACACTATTCTCAATGAGTAGAATGCTATCTATATACAACACTTAGAAAATCTCTACTTTCTAATTATGTCACTCGTATACTCATGATTCACCAACTAGAGATTCAAACCTATAGGACTTGATTAGCCGTCATCGAATCTACTATCCAATGGACAAGATGCTTGTCTAAGTCTACAAACAAACTTCCTCAGTATGCATACTATATGCACCTAACTTATGGCAAAAAACTTATCTGGTTGTAGCATATACATGACCTTTTCTAGATGAGCATTCAGAAAATGTCGTCTTGACTTCTATAATCACATTATATGAAATACAGTGGATGAGAGTATCCTTGCGGACTTAAGCATAACATCTGGCTAAAAGGTCTCATCAAAGACGATTTCTTCCTATAAGGTTTTACCCACTGCCATCAATCTAGCCCTAAAGGTCCCCACCTTCTCGTCCACACAACTCTTGACACTTGTAGATCCAAGATCTTATCTAATGAACATAATGTCTTTTGACGCCTCTACAAGTTCCCAGACTCAGTTGAAATACAATTACTTTACTTAACTTTTATTGCCTTGACCCATTGATTTACATCTTTATACTTGAGAGTTTCATTATAGTCTAAAGATTTATATATATATATATATAAACCTTTTGATATGTAGATGTGACTTATCATATGAATCTTATCATATGTAATGACATATTATTGATCCTTTCTACAACACTTTATAGTAAGAAAAAAAATAAGAATTCTCCTAAAATCACTACTTCAATCTGATCAAAGTAACTCGATATAATTTTAGTCTTTAATTCTTTAAACTATCAAAGAATTCAAGACTTTATTCTTCATAGATATATCCATATATCAACTAATAGAGTAATTATTCATAAATATTTTATGAAATACTAAGTCACTTCCACTCACTTGATTTGTTAGCAGTTCATAAACACTTTATAAACAAGTTTTAGCAGCTTAGAGGCTCTATTTCCTTTACTCTTAAAGACTCTTTCAGTCACCATTAATTCGAACATGATTCACATACAGGTAATCATTTGAGCACGTAATAACCCATAAGATAAATCATACTAGTTTTGAATCATTTTAAATTAATAGGCCTTAAGATTAAGTGCCACTTAAAAGCTATACGGACTTCAAAAAATTCTTCTTTTACATGTTTACACAGCCTAGCTTGTTTTAGAATAAATAATTGTCAATAACATAGTTATGATTAAGATAAGTCAATTATCCACTAATGTACCCTTTGTAATAAACACTTAGTTTACTTTTCCATCATTCTATTTTTCTGAAATATAACTGAAAGACTATTTTGAAACAAATAGCAAATAGAAATCAAATTTCTAAAGGAACTAGTACAATAAGATAGTTACTAAAATCATAAACTACATTCCTCGACTTAAACTACTATCAAATACTAGTGTCTACCTATTAGTCACAACTAGAAGAGACAGGATATCAAATACCATTCCATGTTAGCTTTCGGTCTTGGCAACAATAGTATCTAAGTACTTAGGCAATTCCTTTTAAAGTCCAGTGCTATTATAAGAGACAAACTATTTTGTCTCATGTTTTATTTTACCCTCTTGAGGTTCCCAATTCCTGAGATAGATGCTTACACCGAGTGGACTCTTCCTTTAGTTCTCATGACACCTTTTCTAACATTGTACTTTCATCTGTTCAGACAACGAGTAATCTCTATTACTCGATGTATCCAGTCTAAATTGATTGAAATACCTTGATAGGCAAGTTAGGATCAAATCCTGTTGAGATTGGCTATTACTATTTGCATCAAGAATTCCAGTTCAATTAAATAAGCCGTTATCATATGACACGCTCTTAAACTGAACTTTCTTAACACAATCGTGTCCCTATCATATTTCTCATTAGTTGTTCCCATGCTACTAGTTCTCTAATCAAACACTTATTTTGTACATCTGATACTAGAAAATGTTCGACATCTAATATCCGAATCTTGCAACTGACTAACTCTTTAGTTTGGTCTAACGTTCTAAACGTTCTTTTCAACTTAGCAGATATACTAGCAGCAATCTAGAGAACCAAGCATCTCCTACTGCTCCACATGTACTAAGACATATCATATCATGATCGCAATGTAAAAAATATAACAACCAGTCTGAAATGAAAACTGTAATCAAGTCATACAACATACATAATTACTTTTCTTACTTTTAAAAAATAATAAAAGCTTGAAGTTCACTATCTGACACTTACATGTATGATGTGGCGACCCAACCGTCGGCGAGACGAATCAAGATATCAGAAGGGTGAGAACATTTCTCAATAAATAAGTTTTCTTGTAAACTCTTTACTAAACATATATGACACACCACTTTTCCCTCAGCCTCTATGGTCATACAACAGAGCTCCTCGGGGAGCTAATGTAGACTCTAGTCAAGTGTACACCGCTATCTCGACATTGATATAAATCCACAAAGTACTCCACATTAGTGTGGCTGCACTTGCCTTTCCTGCACTTCAGCTATCCTTAGAGATCTAACCTTGTATTCTGCAAATGAATGCTCTCCTCATGAAGTCGTGCCCACCTATTTAATACTACTAGACCAGTAACGAAAGCCATGAGCATTCACTTAGAAGCTCATTCCCACTTAATATTTTGAGTCTTGTGAACCTTTTAATAATTTTAGCAAACAAACAAAGCATGGAATCCACCTAACCATTCTCTGTATGTGTGCAATGAGGAGCTAACCAATTTACGCGTTACTCCATGGGAGAGGGGCATAACGAATTATCAGTAAGTTGAGAACAATTCTCAATTTATATGTTTCCTAAACATAATTAACTCAATGCTTCAACCTGTCTCTAAGACAGCATCACATGTTGGAATTGGTATTCTGAAATAAGTTAGTTTTAAATACTAAATAAATGAAAACACCAAAATTATTTTAGGGGTTTTCTAAATTATTGTTTAGTATAATTTTCTGAAAAATTATTTTTCAGAAAGATTAAAGGAAAAACTTTGTTTCGAAATTTTTTCTAAGTTAAATATTTTGAGTGCCCATACTTCCGGCGCTAGAAGAGCTCATTGCGGAAAAGATCTTGAGGTGTCAAGAAATCTTCTAACAATTTTAGATCTTCAAGTTGGAATCAGGATACGTGCTTTAGGTATGTTTAATTACATATGTGATATTTAATTTGTTTTTCTTTATTTCATTTATTCTACATACTATGTTTATATTTGTTTTATTCAATAATTTTCATTTGTTATATCGTGAACCTATTAGAATAAGTTCTATATCTAATTAAGCAGTTTATTTAGATCAGGGCTTTAGATTTAAAATTGAGGATTTAAAATTGGTATTCAGCCGCATTCATTTAGGGAATTTTTTATTTGAAATATATTCTCAAAAATTGGTATGAGAGCCAACTCATAATACATTTATGATTGACATTAAAAATATGAGGTTTGATAAAATTGGAGTATGTAGAATTACGAATATATGAAATTGAGAATTTCGTTAAAGGTAAAAGATATTGTTATTAAAGAGTCCAATAACAAGATTGAATGTTCATTAAAGTTTTAAATTGTTTAAAGTTTTAGATGAGTCATGATTCAATCAACGAATGTAATTCTAAATCGGATCTAATGAGATTAGATATTCAAAGAGTTAAATGATTTAGATTGTTAATCTAATATGATTAGATTTTGAACCAAGGTATGAAATATTTTATAATAATCCAAAACAAAGAATGTTTAATAGGATTAGATGTTCAGTTTACGATCTAATGAGATTAAAATCGGATTTAGTTAATTATTTATTTATTTATTTTAAACTAAAATAAAAAAATTTTGACAAGTATGGATGACATGATGGGTTACACCACCCATATTTTTATTTTAAACAAATAATAATAATTTAAATAAATAAATAAATAATTAATTAGGATGATATTCTAATTAAGATTTTGCAGTAATATTTTCTTAAAGTGTTTAGAAAAATTATTAACTCTTCCAACATTTATGCCTTAAGAGGTGTTATTTATATTCGTTGATAACAAGGTACATATTAAATTTTTTTCACATGTTCGATATTATTTAAGTGAGTTAAATAGTATGCACAATGTGAATAAAGTTCTAAGGCCATATAACTTGGTGAAATATTTGATTTCATCAAGTGAGAGAAATTTTCAAATAGATGTAATATGATTAGATAATTCAATAGTTGAATTATTTGAATCTCATAATATATCTAATGAGATTACATTACATAGGTTGGATAATTAAAGGAACGTAATTAGATCAGGGTTTTATTTAATAGTTAAATAAAATTTAGAATGTGATTCTGATATTGATCATAAGATAATTAAACTTAAAAGAAAGATCTGCCATTTAAAATTTCAAGTCGAAGTGAGGTACAGGAGTTGTTTCCTCACCATCTCCATTGCCTGTCTAATAGTATAGTGGATGGGCGCTACTCCCCAAGGAGAGCATTCATTCGTAGAATATAGAGTTAGACTTCTTTATGATAGATAGAGTTATGGGAAAGCAAATACGACCACGCTGACATAGAGTATCTTGTTCACTTATACTAATATCTAGGTAATATACACTTGACTATGATAGTATACTAGTCTCCTATAGAGTATTATGATATTGTCAGGTAGAAACAATGAGTTGATTATGTTTAGGAAGCATATCAATTGAGATTAGTTCTCACTTTACTAATAATTCATTACGTCCCTCTCCCATGGAGTAACGGGTAGATTGGTTAGCTCATAGTTGCACACACACAGAGAATGGTTAGGTTGATTCCATGCTTTATTTGTTTGCTAAAATTATTAAAAGGTTCACAAGACTCAAAATATCAAATGGGAGCAAGCTTCTAAGTGAATACGCATGGCCTCCGTTACCAATCTAGTAGTATATTAGATGGGTGCAACTCTCCGAGGAGAGCGTTCATTTACAGAATATAAGGCTAGATCTCTTCTCATAGACTGAAGTGTAGGAAAAATGGGTGTGGCATGCTGACTTGGAGTACTTTATGGACTTGTATGGATATCGAGGTAGCAGTGTACACTTAACTAAGGTCTACATTAGCCTCCCTGAGGAGCTCTATTGTATGACCTTAAAGGCGGAAGGAAAAATGGTGTGTTCAAATATGTTTAGTAAAGAGTTTACAAGAAAACATATTTATTGAGAAATGTTCTCACCCTTCTAATATCTCAATTCAGCCTCACCGAGGGGGAGTTTTGGGTAGTTCGGTTGGGTTGCCACAGCATACGTGTAAGTGTCGGATTGTGAACTTCAAACTTCGATTATTTGCTAAAAGTAAGAGAAGTAATCCTATATGTTATATGACTTATTTACATTTTTGATTTCAGACTGATTGTTAGCTTTTGCGTTGTGATCAATACTGGCATGTGTTACTTGTCTATTTTGTTATGCTCGTTGTGATATAATGTCTTTATACATGTGGAGCACTAGTAGATGCTCATGATTCTCTATTTTGCTGCCAGTATATCTACTAAGTTGAAAAAGAACGTTGGGAGCGTTAAACTAGACAAATGAATTAGTCAAATGCAACATTTAGACATTAGATGTCAATTGTGTTCTAATATGAGATACTTGGACTTGTTGACTATAGTAGTGATGATAAGATATTTGAGAGCAATGTTTGATTAGAGAACTGGTAGCATGGGAATAGCATATGAGAAAGATGATAGACACACAATTGTGTTAAGAAAGTTTAGTTCAAGAGCGTGTCATATGATGATAGCTTATTTAATTGAACTGGAATTCTTGATGCAAAAATTGATAGCCAATCTCAACAGTATATGATCATGATTTGCTTATCAAGGTCTTTCATTTGGTTTAGGATGGATATATTGAGTAATAGAGATTGCTCATTGTTTGAACTGATGAAAGTATAATTTGAGAGAAAAGGTGTCATGAGAACTAAGGGAAGAGTTCACTTAGTGTAAATTTCTATCTCAGGAATTAGGAACCTCTGGAGGGTAAATTAAAACATGAGTCAAAATAGTTTTTCTTGTTTTATAATAGTACTAGACATTTGTTTTTAAAATGAATTACCTAAGAATTTAGATACTATTGTTGCCAAGACTGGAAAGCTGACATGACAAGATATTCAATATCCTGTCTCCTCTAGTAGTGACTAATAGGTAGTTCACTAGTGCCCTGATGAATGGCCTTTTAGTAAGGGCACTAAGAGATAGCAATTTAATTTAAAGAATGTCGTTTTGGTTTTGAGTAACTATCTTAATGTACCAGTTTATTTAGAAATTTGATTTTTATATACTATTTGTTTCAAAACAGTTTTTAGCTATTTTTTAGAAAAATAGGCTGATAGTTTGGTAAATAAAGTGTTTATTAAAAAGGTACATTGGTAGATAGTTAACTATTTTTTAATCAAAACTATGTTAATGGCAATTTATTAGTCTAATACAAGCTAGGCTGTGTAAGCATATAAAAGAAGAATATCCTGAAGTGCATATAGCTTTTAAGTGGCACTTGATCTTTAAGTCACATTAATTTAATATGATTTGAAATTAGTTTGAATTGTCTTATGGGGTCATTAAGTACTAAAATGATAACCAATATGAAAATCATATTTGAATTAATGGTGACTGAAAGAGCCTTTAAGAGTATGGGTAGTAGAGCCACTAAGCTGCTAGAACTTGTTCATAAAATATTTATAGACTGCTAAAAGTTCGAGAGAGCGGAAGCGATGAGTATTTCATAAAATGTTTATGAATGACTATTCAATAAGTTGATAAATGGATATACCTATGAAGACTGAAATCTTGAATTCTTTGAAAAATTTAAAGAATTAAAGACTAAAAATTAGTTAGATAAATATATCAAGTTACTTTGATTAGATCAAGTGGTGATTTTTGGAGAATTCTTTTTTTTTTTTTTTCTTACTACAAAGTGTTGTAGAAAGGATCAATGATGGGTTATTGAATTTGGTATGATTCATATGATGAGTCACATCTACAGATCAAAAGGTTTGTTATGTAAGAGGTTTTAGAATGTGTTCTAAAAGTACATCAGATAGTTTGTGTTGAATAGATTAATAATATGAGATATTGTGTCTCTACAGCTTGATACAACTTATAGTGTAGATGATGTATTAGATATATTTTCAACCAGGTTATTATCACACTAAGTACATGAAAACTTTGGTGTAGTTGGGGGGGGGGGGGGGGGGGGGGGGTTCAGTTGATGGATTCATGTCTTTAGTCTTAACGGTTAAGTATGTTGGTGAACTTGATCCTTTAGACTATAATGAAACTCTTATTTATAGAGATGCAGACCAATTGGCATGGGCAATAAAAGTTAATTTAAAGTAATTGTATTTTAACTATATCTAGAATCTTGTAGAAGCGTTAAAAGACATTGAGTTCATCGGAATGGATCTGAATGGATCTACAAGAATAAAAGAGTTGTGTGGATGAGAAGGTTAAGACCTTATAGGCTAGATTGATGGCAGTGGATTATACCCTAAAGGAAGAAACCTTCTTTGATGAAACCTTCTACCTAGATGCTATGCATAAGTCCATTAGGATGCTCTTACCCATTGTATTCGTTTTGATGAGATATGGAAAATTGAAGTCAAGACGACATTTTCTGAATGGTCATCTTAAAAAAAAATTATGTATATGATACATCAAGACAAGTGTGTTTCCAAGTGTCGGGAGCATATAGTATGCAAACTGAGAAAGTCTACTTGTAGACTTAAATAAGCATCTTGTTCATTGAATAGTGGATTCGATGATGGTTATCAAGTCCCAGTGATTTGAATCAATGGCTAGTGAACCCAGAGAGTACGTGTGACATGGCTAGAAAGTAGTGACTTTCTAAGTGTTATATATAGATGATATTCTACTTATTGAGAATGGTGTAAAATTTTTATGATCTGTTAAGACTTAATTGTCCAGCTAGTTTAAAATGAGAGAATCAAGATGAGCACACTATGTTCTTAGGGTCAAGCTTTAGTGAGATTCTATGAAAGGATGTTGATTTTATCATGGGTCCTTTGTTTTAAAAGGGAGTTTAAATGTTTGATGTTAGAAATCCAATTTTACCCTTATAGTGGGAGTCATTAGATGGTGAAGAGTGAATCAGTCATGTACTGCTTAGTTCACTATGGAAGTTAGGTACTTAACAACTATGAAGTTGCTGAGTAGACTAGTTGACTCATAATATTCCTAGCATATCAAAGTTTGCGAGTAAAGGAATGAGACAACAATTGATCGATATTGGTTAAAGTTTATAGTCAAAGAGTTGACAGATCCCTAAGGAATAGTTATGCATTGCAGGGCCGATTGGGTTTAGGACAAGTGGGAGATTGTTGGAATTGGTGTCCTGAAAAACCAAATTAATTAGTTTTAAATATTAAATGAATGAAATTATTTTATTTATTTATTGTCTGATTATGTTTTAAGAGTCAAATATATGTGCGATTATTTTTTTAAATGTTCCATGAGATGGACATATTTCAAGATGACATATTAGGTTTGGTTTAAGTTGTCAATGAGATTGAATCACAGATAGATTTAGATCAAACTATGATGTGTCGTCAAAGTACATTGTAGTCGGTGATAAGTTAGGACAACTTGTCTAATAAGACTAGAATATGATACTTTTTGATCATTTATCTTGGCCATGTGGATAGGGATCCAAGAGTATTATGTTGGTGTTGTCAATAAGATTGAAACACTGAGCAAAATTACTTGAATTATTTGTTTCTTAACTGCTATTAGAATAATTAATTCTATAACACGGTAACTCTAAATCCAGGAAACAGTCTGAACTCATGCATGGATTGTTCGTTGCTTTGATGCGCTAAAAGGATTTGTCAAAGTGCATTGACTTGAATCTTATGTGTGTTGGGTAACGGCATGGAGTGTAGCGGGAACAGTTGTTTTATATGGAATCTATAGCCTGTAACGAGATAAATATGTCCCCTTAGTTGATTCATAAGCATAAGAACATATTCTATAATTTTTGGCCAAAGTATTCTATATGTTTGACATTTGGAATTAATATGGAATTGCTTCTATATTATTGAATAGTTCAAGCAGGGCGAGTCGGGAACTATGGCGAGAGATGTGAGAAAAGTAACGATAGTAGTTAAAGTTACTTTTGCTCACAAATATCTAATAAAAAGGATTGATTGTCGTAATAATAGTTATTTGGCAAATTCTCGAATGGATATATTTAATTCTAGAGTGCCGTAAAACTTATTTAGTGGAATTAAGTTTTACTAAATGGTAATCAATTGTTATCATGAGATGATAATCATGATTTGACCCATTTGGATCTAGAGTGAGATTGTCCTTGAGGTCCCTTCGCAAGTCTCAACTTAAGCATCGTTCGATAATATTTACAAAACTGAATTCATGGGATGAGTTATATTATTTATGAGATAAATAAATTTTTATGCTAAACAATATTCATGATATTAATGTATAATATGATAAAACAAAAAAAAAAGAGAGAGAGATGTGAAAAATCATAACTCCGCACGAGTGAGGCACATACAACATGCTAGGCGAGTGCATTGCACTCGCTCAAAGCCCCTAGATGACTGAAACTATGCTGCTGACATTAGCAACACAGTTTTACAAGGGCGCAGCTTGTGCATGCACTGGGAGTTTTTGCTTATAAAAATATGATATTTTATCGTATAGAATTATGAATAAAAAGTTTGGAACTTGGTTTTCTCCCACAATGAAAACCTTAAAATTATTTTAGTGGTTTTCTAAATTATTATTTAGCATATTTTTTCTAAAAAAATTATTTTTTGGAAAGATTAAAGGAAAAATTTTGTTCCGAAATTTTTTGAAAGTTAAATATTTTAAGAGCCCATACTTCCAGTGCTAGAAGAGGTCATTGCAGAGAAGACCTTGAGGTGTCAAGAAATCTTCTACCAGTTTCAGATCCTCAAAATCAAAATTCGTGCTTCAGGTATGTTTAATTAAATATGTGATATTTAAATTGTTTTCATTTATTTTGTTTATTCTACATACTATGTTTATATTTATTTTATTCGATATTTTTTGTTTGTCATATTATGAACCTACTAGAATAAGATCTAGATCTAATTAAATAGTTTAATTAGATCAAAGTTTTAGATTTTAAATTGGTATTCCACTGTGCTCGTTTAGGGAAAAAAAAAATTTTTAAAAAATATGTTCCCAACATCACAATGCTCCTAGGAGACTATAATACTGTCCAAGTGTACACCATTACCTAGATGTTTGTACAAGTAAACAAGACACACCACAAATACACGATCACATGTGCTTCCTATACCGCCATATATCCTCAAGAAGTCTAACGCTATATTCCGCAAATAAACGCCCTCCTCGGGGAATAGCGGCTATCAACAACTATTAGACTAGCAATGCAGACAGTGAGGAATCAACTCCTAAACCACGCTCCCACTTGAAATTTTAAACGGTGGATCTTTCTTTTAAATTTGATTATCTCTTAATTTATCTAACCATTAAATAAAACCGTAATCCAAGTAGATTCCTTTAATTATCCAACCTATGTAATCTAATCCCATTAGATACACTATGAGAATTTTTCTTTCAAATAATTCAACTTTTAAATTATCTAATCATATTAGATCTCTTTTGAAAAAATTCTCCCACTCGATGAAATTAAATATTTTACCAAGTTATATTGCCTTACAACTTGATTCACATCATACATAATATTTAACTCATTTGAATAACAACTCTAAAGGCCTAAAGATTAGAACAATGAAATATTTTTCTAAAATATTTTAGAAAATATTATCATATAATCTTAATAAGAATCTTATTCTAGTTAATTATTTATTTATTTAAAATATTTAAATAATAAAAATTAAAAACAAAAATTGTTTTTGATGGAAGATGGCCAGTGCACGGTGTAGACGAGCCAAGCCGAGCTGAGCCGAGCACACTCTTGTTCGAACTCGAGTTCGATAAGGCTTATCGAGCTCAAGTTTGAGCCTAGCTCTTCTCGAGCATTTCTAACCCTTGTTCGAACTCTGTTCAATAAGAATATAGTGTGCTCGACACTCGACTCGGCTTGTTAGGCTTATCGAGCTAAGTTAAGCTTGTTATCGAGTCGAGTCAAGCTCGTTATCAAGCCCAATCAAGTTTAAAACCGAGCCAAGCTCGCAATCGAGTCGAGCTCATTAACGAGCCAAGCTTTTTAAGTTATTATCGAGCCATTATTGAACCATTTTTGAACCAACACCAACTATTATCGAGCTCATAATGAGCCCTTAACGAGCTCATATCGAGCCCCTTAATGAGCTCTTATCGAGCCCTTATCAAACTATTCGTGAACATTAGCGAGCCGAGCACCACCTTGTTCGAACTCGCTCGTTAACCTTATCGAGCCTGCTCGAACTCGGCTCGATAAGTTATGGAGCCTTTATAATAAACACGAATGAACCCTAATTGATTTTGAACATGAGTAGTTCATCGAACTTTCGGTTCGTTTACACCCCTACACACGGGGCTGGGCACTTCCATAATTTCTTTTTTTTTTAATTTTAAAATTAAATAAATAACTAAATTCGATCTTAATCTTATTAGATCGTACACCAAACATCTAATCCCATTAGATATTCTTTGTTTTGGATTACGTTAAAATATTCTATTCACATTAGACTAATAAATTAAATCGTCCAACTCTTTGAATATCTAATCTAATTAGACTTGATTTAGAAATACGTTCCTTGATTGAATCGTGGCTCATCAAAAATTTTAAATAATTTAAAACTTTAATGAACATTAAATCTTGTTATTAAACTCTTTCACTATAATTTTAAGGATTGTCCTCTTTCCTTAATGAAAATCCCAATTTCACACTTTTTATAATTCTACATGGTCCAATTTTATCAGACCTGATGCTTTAAATATTAATCATGAACATCTTTAGATTTGACTCTGATACCATACTGCTGGGAACATATTTCAAAAATATTTCTTGAATTGACCAGAGCGGGCTCAGGGAAAAATCAATTTAAAATTCTTAATTGCAAATCTAAAACCCTGACCTAATTAAACTATTGAATGGGATCTAGATCTTATTCTAATATGTTCATAATATGACAAACAAAAAAATCAAATAAAACAAGCATAAACATAGTATGCAGAATAAGTAAATTAAATATCAAATATTTAATTTAGACATACTTGAAACGCGAATCCAAACTCCAACTTGAAGATCTAAAATTAGGAAGAATATCTTGATATCTCAAGATTTTCTACGTAATGACCTCTTCTAGCACCATGAATATGGGCTCCCAAAAATATTTAACTCAAAAAAAATCTCAGAACAAAATATTTCCTTCAATCTTTCCAAAAAAATAATTTTTTCTAAAAAAGAAAACCCCAAAAATAATTTTAAGGTTTTCATCGTGGAAGAAAACTAGGTTCCAAAACCTTGAATTATAATTAATTATACAATAATATGACATAAAACTATTCACTTACGCAAATATATATAGGGAAAGAGTGAATAATTTAGCAATAAGGCACACTTAAAAAAAAAAAAAATTAGGGATTTGGCATATTAACAAAAAATTTTAGGAAATTGACACATTTTACTGTAGAAACATTTGTGCACGCCATTTCAAAAGTCGTGCGTAACTTGCACTTCAACTCCCTTAGTTTAATAAATATTTAAATGAGCATGTGTAAATTAGTGTTGGAACTTTAGCCTGGCTGTTAGTGTGTTCCTCTTCTTTTTGCAAGTACGTGAGTTCGAATCACATTGCTTTCATTTTTGAAGATTATTTAAAAATTATTATTTTATATTAAATATTTTATATTTTAAAAAAAAAACGAAGTTAAATAATTTTATTATATATTAATAATCTTCCCACTTTTTTTTTTTTTGATATAATATAATTTACTCATATACATTCTCAAAAAAATTTAGTTTGTATGCAAATTATTTTTTTCCCTAACTTTTTTAACTTTATAACTTAGATAATATAAGTTGTATATTTATACATTCTTAATTTGCAGCTTGTAATTTTTGAATTATTTGTGAAATTTTATATTCAGTTTTCAACAAAAAGTTTTCCTACAAGTAATTCTAAAATTATAAATGAAAAATTGAGAATGGATAAATATGCAACTTATATTATCTAAGTCGTAAAGTTAAAAAAGTTAGGAGGAAAAAAATAATTTGTATACAAAATAAAATTTTTTGAGAATGTATATGAGTAAATTATATTATATCAAAACAAAAAGCGGGAAGATTATTAATATATAATAAAATTATTTATTTTAATTTTTTCTCTAAAATATAAATTTTTTAATATTATATAATAAATTAGCTCTAAAAATAATAAGTTTTAAATAATAATCTTCAAAAATGAAAGCAATGGGATTCGATTCACGTCCTTGCAAAAAGAAGAGGGACACACTAACCACCAGGCCAAAATTCCAGCACTGATTTACATATGCTCATTTAAATATTTCCAGTAGCGGGTCCCTCTATTTTATACAATAAGGCCTTCGTCTATTGAGAAGAGTTGAAGCGCAAGTTATGCACAACTTTTGAAATGGCGTGCACAAAGTCTTCTACAGTAAAATGTGCCATTTTTCTAAAAAATTTTTGTTGAGATGCCAAATCTCTAATTTTTTTTTTTTAAGTGTGCTTTATTGCTAAATTAGTCAAGAAATAATTGGGTTGGGGTGACGTCACCCATCAATTTGTGGATGATACAATTTTTTTAATTGATTTTCTCCTTTTTTTTGTTTTCCTTTAAAACACGATATAATTTATTGTATTAAATATTCATCTCATGAATATTGTTTAGCATAAAAATTTATTTATCTCATAAATAAATAATTCATCTTAAGAATTTATTTTAAATATTTTCAAACAGTGCTTAAGTTGAGGTTTACGAAGGGACCTTAGGGACAATCTAACTCTAGCTCCAAATGAATCAAATCTAATTATTATCTCATGATAACAATTGATTACCTTTTAGTAAAACTTAATTCTACTAATTAAGTTTTACTGCAATCTAGAATTAAATATATTCACTCAAGAATTTCCCAAATAACTTTTATTACGATAACTAACTTCTCTATTAGTTATCCGTGGGTAAAAGTAACTTTAAATACTATCGTTACTTTTCACACATATCTCACTGTAGTTCTCAACTCGCCCTTCTCGATCAATTCAATAATACAGAAACAATTTCTGCATTAATTCCAAATGTCAAACATATGGAATACTTTGGCCAAATATTCTAGGATCTGTTCATATATTTGCAAATCAACTAAAGGGACATCTTTATCTTGTAAGAGGCTATAGATTTCACGTAAAACAACTGTTCCCGCTACACTTCATGTCGCTACCCAACGCACATAAGATTTAAGTCAATGTACTTTGACTAATCCTTTTAGCACATCAATGCAACAAACAATCCATGCACGAGTTCATACTATTTCCTGGATCTAAAGTTATCATCTAATAGAATTAATTATTTCTTATAGCAGTTAAGAAACAAATAATTCAGGTGGTCCTGCTCAGTGTTCCGATCTTATTGACAACACCAACATAATACTCTTGAATCTCTTCCACATGACCTAGACAAGTCGTTAAAAGTATTATATTACAGTCTTATCAGACAAGATGTCTAAGCTTATCACCAACTACGAACATATATTTTGACAACATATCAATTATTTGATGTAAGTCTATCTGTGAATCAGTCACACCACTTAAACCAAGCCTGACATGTCATCTTGGATTAAGTCCATCTCATGAAACTTTTTAGAATACAATCACACGCATGTTTGACTCATAAAACATAATCAGACAATAAATAAATAAAATAATTATACTTATTTAATATTTAAAACTTACTAATTGGGTTTTGAGGATGCCAATTCCTACAAATTGGGGCTTAGCAAGGAGTCCAAGGTGCTAATAGAAACTATCCAGTGTCTCATACAACACAAATGTGCGTTTCATTTTTTTCCCTAGTTGTAGGCATATGTAGCTTCATTAATTTGCTTGCAACAAATAGAAAGGAGTGTCATATATAGTGTTTGAGAAAGTAACCCCTTCTGCAATAATATTTGTCCTCACCTCCCTTTAGTGCATTAAGTTTGCTCTAATGATCTTAGGCTTTGACAGTCAAGTCTTGAGGTTGGTAGTTGGTCGTAGGTTGGTGGCTTGGCTTGATACACTAGGAAAATTTAAATGGGAGCCATTGTTCTGAGGCGTTGACAGCCAAACCTCAAGCTTGAAAGGTTAGTTTTAGATTGATGAAGCAAGTTTAGTTCGCTCCATCTAACTTATTATGCTTGAAAATATATGAGTGATCTTGAGTCAGCCTTACCAGACATAGACCTGATGAACTCTTGCTTAAGATAGGCTTTCGAGTTCTCGAGCTTATCTCCCACCGAATTCTCAACTTTTAAGCATTCGAGGTAAGATGCTTGTTGGCTTCGCTCCATCATCCCAAATGTCGCTTGGTTAAGTCTATATATTTAATTTTCTTGCAACATATACATATAAAAAACCATAAAAAAAAAAAAAGAGTCTCGTTAATAGAAACATTGGTTGAATCCATGCAAAATTAGCAAATTGAAGTCAGATTCACCAAAAATATCAACATAAGAAAGAGGTGATTGGTTGAGGTAAATCATATGCAGTTCAAAATTGACTTACCCCTAACTCGTGGTTAGTCCTTGATCAAGCTTCTTTACATAAACTCGAGGCGACCGCACGAACAAAAACAAACAAAACAATGGCTATATATCTAAAGTGCTAAGCACATGAGTTCTGGGAGTGGCATATAAAATGAAAGATAAAAGTTGATTTTGACAAAAAAAAAACACATAAATAATCGAGGAATGGAATATCCTAATTCAAGCTTGAGGTCACGAGGATAAATGATCTTACCTTAAACTATTTTGACTGCTGTAACTATAACTTATTTTAACCCAAATATTATATTTTCGTTGTTTAATAATAAGTGTATGCCATGTAAAATGTTTCAAAGCTGTGGAATGTATTTGATTGGAAAACTTTTGATTATAACATATGATTTGAAAAATATTACGGAGTCATTTGTGACTTGTATCGAATGGGTAAAGAGGAGGTACAATCATGCTCTATTTCTAGAGTCTACGGAAAAGTACAAAGGACACAAATGACTTCATGCTTATATAAGAAAGGAGGGTAGAAAGTAAAAGGAAAAAAACCGTAATTGACTTTCTTAATATAATAAGATCTTGTATTAGGCCCCTCAATCTAAACATGGAGCAGCAACGTAAAGATTGTTTTTGTGGTAGTGGAATAAGTTAGCACCGAACCTTTTGGTAAAATACGTCAGCTACTTGTTTGATGGTAGGAGTGTAGCAAACCTAGAGATCACCTTTGAGGACCTTTTCAAGGACATAGTAGTAGTCAACATTAACACACTTACAATGGTCATTGGACAGGGTTGGTGGCAAGATAGGATGTGGAGATATTATCGCTGTATATGATGACAGGGCCAGAGTGTCAAAGTCCATGGTCCCTCATGAGGTAACGCACCCAATTGGCTTTTACTACAGCTTGGGCCACGACACAATGTTCAGACTCAATGGAGGATTTGGATACTGTTGCTTGTTTCTTCCCATGCTAGGAAATGAGGTTCGACCCAAGGAACAAGACGTAGCTAGTAGTGGGTTGACATATATCTAGGCATCTGCCCTAGTCATCATCTACATACACTACAACAGAAGCATAGGAGAAGGGAAGGGTAGATAGCCTATGATTAGGGGTGCTTTTGAGGTACCTAAAAATACGCTCCACAACCTACTAATGGCTAGTCCTAGGGGTATGCATGAACTAAGAGACAAGACTAACAATATAATATATATTAGGCCATGTCATGGTGAGAAACTAGAGGGACCCAACAACACTTTCATACTCGATCAGGCCTGATAAGAGGTACCATTGTTTAACAATAGATGGGCAAGAGTTGGGAAAGGTGTTTTGATTGGTTTGGCATTATGCATTTGGTGCTTTGTAAGGAGGTGGATGGTGTATTTGTGTTGTGAGAGGAATAGTCCATTTTGCCTGAATGCCGAAGAAGTAATGCAATGGGTCGAGGTTTTTCATGGAAAACTAAGCTAAAAGATTATGGACGAGGGTGTAAAGGGAGTGAGGATTAGAGCTAGTGAGGACAATATCATCAACATAAAGCAAGAGGCAAGTGACGTCATTGTTTTTGTGAAATAGAAACAGTAAAGGGTCTACCCTTTAACAAGTGAATGCCGGACTATGGAGAAAACTGCTAAAATAGTGAAACCAGGCTCGAGGAATCTATTTAAGGCTATAGAGGGCCTTGTTTAATCTACAAACATGCTTGGGAAATTTGGGGTGTATGAAGCCCCAAGGTTGTCACATATATACTTCTTTCATAAGATAGCCATGTAGTAAAACATTTTTGACTTTTATTGCTGATGGGTCAGACGTTGTGTCATGATTGTGTTTTGTTTAGGGATCAATCTTGCACATAGTTAATAATTCCCTATTGTAAGTTGGTGTCATTGCTGGTTGGCAGCAATTGTGTTTGAATTGAGGTAGTTAAGTCGGTTAGTGGTTGAGTCTTGATGCAATGTATTTCTTAGCCGCCTTTTGCCAGTTTCTCTTGTAAGATTTATTTAATAAAATAACAATCTTCTTCCTTCTCTCAATTTCTCTCTATTCTTTCTCAACTTTTTTATTCTTTCTTCTATCCCCCTTCTCTCTCATGGGTTTTGATTCAAGCTTTGCTTAAATCACAACAATGGTATTAGAGCTTATTTTTGTCATCGGTTAGCTTTTCGATCAAGCAGGTCAGGAATAAGAAACCCGCTACGATGCCAAGCAATTCAGCTAATGATTGGTTTGCTTAATTTCAGCTACAGATGCAAGAGATTATGCGCCAAATGAGCTCAAATTATCAATCTCTATAGCAGCAATTGATGCAATCACAGCAACAGATGGATCAGAGGTTTGATGGAATGTAAGAACAAATTAATAGACAAGTAATTCCAATTAGAGCTGGCATTCTTCCTGCTAGAGCACAAGAAGTAAGACCTCATGATTCTGTGGCTAATAAACAATCAGATGATTCAGGTGAGGTGATTCCTATGGCCAGAAGTTCCAATTTTCACCACCTAAGAGTGGAAATTGATACCTTTAATGGAGCACAACCTCAATCATGGATTAGAAGGTCTGAGAGGTACTTTTATTTCTACTCCATTCCTAAGTCACAAAAGGTCGAGTTGGTTGCCATCTATCGACAAGGTGATCAAGTGTGTTTCCATAGTTTGATGTTGAGCAATCCTATTATCTTTTGGCAAGGATTTGTGGATGAATTGTGCGATAGATACGCTTATGAGGACCTAGGGGAAGTGATTGACAAGTTTAACAAGGTTGCTCAATTAAGTAGTGTCAAGGAGTATATGACTAGATTTGAGAGTTTGAAGGCAAGGACGATGTCGATTAATCCAGGGGCAAAGGAAGAGTATTATGTTTCTAGCTTTATTAGTGGACTCAAACCAAAAATAAAGAATCTTATTAAAGCTCTTAATCCTCCTACATTGTCAAAGGCTTATGCCAAGCCTCGATTGTTTGAGTTTACGGTGCTAGCTTATCCTGAAGCAGGGCAGAGAAGCAAGACAGTGATGCAATCTTCAACTCAAATGTCTTCACCGGTTGTAGTATAGAAGAGAAGAAAGCTCAGAGGTTGTGTTTCAAATGCAATCAAAAATACTTCTTTGGATACAAGTACAATCCTAAGTAATTAATGGCGGTGACTGCGAATGAAGTTGATGAATATCAAGAGGATTTAGTGCAGGTGAACTCAGCAAAAATGTTAGATCAGGAGGAGGACAGGATTGAAATATTTGAAGAGGATGAGGTGGAAATTTCAGTTAGAGCTTTGACTGGCAGTGGATCTCACAACAATATAAGAATCAAGGGAATGGCTAGACAAAAACCAATGCTGATTTTGATAGATAGCGAAAGTACGCACGGCTTTGTTAATCCTAGAATTGTGAGAATGTAGGGACATGAGGTGATTAAGACTAGTCCCTTATCGGTTATAGCTGCATATGGGAACTCAATGCTTGCATAGACAAAATGTCAACAGTTTTGTTGGGAGATGTAGGGCCACCAGTTTAAATATGACTTCAGAATTTTGAAGTTGGACGGTTGTGACATGGTCTTGGGGGTTGATTGGATGAAGACATTTAGTCCCTTGGTGTTTGATTTTACTCAATTATTAAGTCTCTTTTGAAAGGGAGGGCACAACAGTACAGCTGCAAGGAATTGTTAAACATGGACAAATACAATTGATGTGTGGAAAGAAGCTTGAAGGAGGACTCAGGAAGGGAGCTTTTCATTGGATTGCTCAGCTATTTTCTCTTTAGGTTGAGCCGGAGACTACCAAGGTGAATTCTAACTCAGCTATTGATCAATTGATACACGAGTTTAGTGATTTGTTTGAAGCACCTATATCATTGCCTCCAAAGAGATCTTTAGATCATACTATTCCACTCCATCCTAGTTTAAGCCCGGTCAATCTTAGACCATACAAGTATCCTCACGCTAAGAAAAAAAGAGATAGAAAAGCAAGTAGAGGAGTTTTTAAAGACGAACTTCATCAGATAAAGTCATAGTCCCTATGCCTTTCTAGTTATGCTAGTTAAGAGGAAGGATGGAACATCAAAGATGTGCATTGACTATACACTTACAAAGATAAATTTCCCATACCAATCATAAATGACCTATTAGATGAACTACATGGCTCCAAGTTCTTTTCAAAATTAGATTTGAGGCAAGGGTACTACCAGATTAGAGTGATGGACCAAGATGTCCATAAGACTGCCTTCCAGACCCATCAAGGGCATTATGAGTTTGTAGTTATGCCATTTGGATTATCAAATGCTCCAGCTACCTTCTAGGCTTTAATGAATACAGTCTTTAAGCCATATTTGAGGAGGTTTGTTCTGGTGTTCTTTGATGATATATTGGTATATAGTCCATCAATTAAGACACACTTGAATCACCTTAAGCAAGTTTCAAGACCATGAGGCAGCATAAGCTTTTTGCTAAACTAACTAAGTGCTTATTTGGGCAAACTCAAGTAGTGTATCTAGGACATGTAATCTCTGGAGATGGTGTTGCTACTGATGCTGCCAAGATAGAAGCAGTAAAACAATGGCCTACTCCTTCAACCATTAGACAGTTGAGAGGATTCCTGGGCCTTACCGGATACTACAGGAAGTTTGTGGCTGGATATGAGGTAATTGCTAGGTCTTTAACAGAGTTGCTCAAGAAGGATGCATTTAAATGGTCAGAAAGGGCTCAGGAAGCTTTTAAAAGATTGAAGTTTGTGATGTGTGCAGCTCCTGTATTGGCCTTGCCAGATTTCAGTGTCCCATTACAATCAAAACAGATGCTTATGGGAAGGGAATGGGAGCTATTCTATCCCAAAAGGAAAGGCCAATAGCTTACTTGAGTCAAGCACTCAGTCCTAAACACTTGAGCTTATCTATCTATGAGAAAGAGTATATGGTTATGCAAAGGTGGAGACATTATTTAGAAGGGCATCATTTCATTATTAGGACATATCATCAAAGCCTCAAGTACTTATTACAGTAACACATCACCATAAGAGTGCAGCGTAAAGGGCTCATGAAGATGTTAGGATTGGATTACTCCATTGAGTACTACAGGGGAAGGGAAAATTTAGTGGCTGATACTCTTTCTAGGAGGTAGAAGAAGGAGAGATTCAGGTACTTGGAGTCCATGATACAGCACAACGCCGAAGTGGACGAGGATGTCAGCAATCGAATTAAAGCGGGATGGCATAAGTGGAGGATGGCCTCCGCGATACTTTGTGACATAAAGTTCCCCATGAAGTTAAAGGGAATACTATAAGTCAGTTGTGAGGCCAGCCATGACGTATGGGGCGGAGTGTAGGGCGATAAAACAACAGCACACATAGAAGATGAAAGTGGCGGAGATGCGAATGTTGAGGTGGATGTGCGGACACACAAGGAAGGATAGGATCAGAAACGATATCATAAGAGGAAAATTGGGCATAGCTTCCATTGAAGATAAATTGCGGGAGCAACGTCTGAGGTGGTTCGGACATGTTAGAAGGAGACCGGACAACACTCCAGGAAGGAGATGCGAACAGCCCCTTACTACACTAGGCAGAAGAGGCAGAGGCAGGCCAAAGAAGAGATGGCTTGAGACGATCCGATAAGAACTCACCCACCTAAACCTTCGGGAGAAGATGGCCTTAGATAGGGGGGCTAGCATAGGGGTAATAGCTGCTCCGGTTGGAGTAGGGTAGTCCAGCTTACTAGTGTTAGGTCCTCTTGGCTCACGTAGGCTGTGTTCTGGCTCTCATGAGCTGTTATTTGCTACTTGCCTACTTATCTTATTTCTATCTGTATCTCTACCTCTATCTCTATCTCGACCTCTATCTCTATCTCATTCTCTATCCTCTATCTCTATCCTTTTCTTTATCTTATCTGTTGATTTGTGCCTGATGTAGCTTGCTTTGAGTCTGTTGTTTTGCTCACCGTGTGTTTTTGCCCTACTCATGCTTTGGTGCTCTCAATGCTGAGAGGTCTTTTGCTCATTGCTGCAGACAGCTTCTCAGGCTGGGGGTTCTCGAAAATAGCCTCTCTTCAGGGTAACCCCCAAGAGGGGGAAGGCTGCGTACATCTACCCCTCCCCCCCCCCCCCCCCCCCCCCAAAAGACCCTGCTTATGCGGGAGCCCTTAGAGGCACTGGGTTTGTTGTTGTTATTGTTGTTGTTGTTGTTGTTGTTGTACTCTTTCTAGGAGGCAAGATGAAGAGAAATTACAATCTAGTTCATGTCAAGCAATTTCAGCAATGGTGCCAGCTTGGATGGAAGAGGTTCAAAAGTCATATGAGGGTGACAAATTTGCTCAAGAGTTCATAGTAGCTTCAAGCATTACAGCAGGACAGGGCATGGAAGCTGATATTTTTGTGGCAGTGGAGTTGTGCGAAGGAAAAGAAAGGTTTACATTGGCATCACTTCAGATTTAAGGAAGCAAATCATCTTGGCATTCCATGAATCAGCACTAGGAGATCATTCTGGCATTGAGGGTACCTATTAGAGACTCAAGCAATACTTATATTGGCCTGGAATGAAGACAGAAGTGATTGATTTGGTTCAGGTATGCACGGTTTGTCATCAAACCAAGAGTGATCATACTCAGTACCAAGGGTTGCTTCAGCCATTACCAATTCCAGACAGAGCTTGGCAGCATATTAGCATGGATTTCATAGATGGTTTGCCTAAGTCCGAAGGGAAGGAGATCATTTGGGTGGTGGTAGATCAATTTGCAAAATTTGGTCATTTCATTGGTCTTAGCCATCCTATTATAGCTAAGAGATTGGCTAAACTCCTCTTAGATAACATTTATAAACTTCATGGCTTACCTCAGTCCATTGTGTCTAATCGTGACAAGTTGTTCACTAGTAATTTCTGGCGAGAATTGTTCCTGTTGCTTTGATCCACATTAGCCTTGACTTCTTCTTACCATCCACAGTCGGTTGGGCAAACTGAGAGAGTTAATCAATGTGTTGAACAGTACTTGAGAAATATGACCTTCCTTCATCCTAATCATTGGCATCAATGGTTAACGTTGGTAGAATTCTGGTACAATACACATGCTCACTCTTCTTGAGGCACAACTCTATTCAAGGCTCTATATGGGTATGATTCACCCTTTCTAATCCTTCCTCAAGGGGCAACGGCCACAGTGACAAAGGAGACGACTTTATTGAATCAAAGGAAGCAGCTGATGCAAAAACTAAAGGATAATTTGTAGGTAGCCCAATCAAGAAAGAAGTTCTTTGCAGATAAGAAGAGGAGTGACAGAACCTTCAAGGTTGGAGACATGGAGTACTTGAAATTACAGCCATACAGACAATCATCAGTGGCCATATGCAAAAATGCCAAGTTGTGTGCTAGATACTTTGGTCCATACATGGTACTTGAGAAATTGGGCAACGATGCATATAGGTTGGAGTTACCACCGAAGGCTAGCATTCATCCAGTATTCCATGTCTCATTGTTGAAGAAGCACGTGGCTGAGGGAAGTATAAGCTCATTTAACCCCTGGCAGCCTCTTCTCATGGATTAATTTTGCAGGAACCTCTGGCAATCTTAGAAACACGCGTGGAGCAACTAAATAACAAACCAGTGGAGCAGGTTCTGGTTTAATGGGCCAATTTGAGAGTCGAAGATGCAACTTGGGAGGACAAGAACTTCATTAAGAGCCAATTCCCTACTCTCCATTCTTAAGACAAGAATGGTTTCAAGGGAGGAATGTTTTCATGATTGTGTTTTGTTTAGGGATCAATCTTATACATAGTTAATAATTCCCTGCTATGAGTTGGTGTCATTGCTGGTTGGCACCACTTATGTTTGAATTAAGGTAGTTAAGTCATGTTTGAGTCTTGATGCAATGTATTTCTTAGCTGCCTTTTGCTAGTTTTAGTAGTATAAGAAGTGGTTGGATTCTCTTGTAAGATTCATTGAATGAAATAACAATCTTCTTCCTTCCCTCAATTTCTCTCTATTCTCTCTCAACGTCTTTATTCTTTCTTCTATCCCCTTTCTCTCTCCTAGGTTTTGATTCAAGATTTGCTTGAATCATAACACATTTGTAATAGTGAGTGAGAGTACAAAGCAGACGGTGGAGGGTTTGACAATAGGACTAATGTTTCCTTGAAGTCAATTCCCTTTCATTGATAGAAGCCTTGTGCCACAAGGCGGGCTTTGAAGTGATCCACTAATCCATTTGCTTTATAATTAACGCAATATGTCCACATGCTACCTATGAGGTTTTTGGACTAGTCAAGAGGGATTGGCTCGCAATTGCTGTTCTAGATGTTTGTGTTAAACTCATCCGCCATGACTTTTTGCCATTTGGGGTTTTTGAATGCCTAAGAGTAATATGTGGGTTCCAAATTACAGCTATTGATGATAGAGAGAGTGGGTGCTTAATTTTTCAAATGCTATCTTTTAAGAGTGTTTGCATAGGGTGAGCATTAGTGACTGGTGCAGATGGGTTGGGGAACAAAGTTGGGGCCACATCGAGTTTAGGAAGCGGGAGGTGTGAAGTGACTTATGGTGGTTGAGGTTGAGGCCATCCGTGGGGGTAACACAGCCTGGGAATGGTGGTTCGATGTGGGCAGAGGGTTAGATAAGGCCTAGATTTCTATTTCAGAATCGATGGCAAGGGGATGGTTCATTAGAGGCGACTATCCGGGGGAGCAGGATGAGGGTGAGTGCACAAGACTGGGTGAAGCGGCAACTATGGGTGAGGCGGTCAAGTCTCCGCTAGGCAAGGGAATGTAGGATTGGTGTCTGGCGGGGCATTATTGCCACTTTAAGTGACAGTTGTCTGTGGGTGTTGCAGCCACCTGCATGGCCTGGTGGCGTAGGCATTATGGGTAGGGGGAGTGAGAGGTTAACTACTGTTGTGATTACACTAGGGCGTGAGACTTGAGTTGGGTTAACAAGTTTAAGGTAGGGGAATTTAGACTCATCGAACTGAACATGTGTCAATTGTCATTGATTTTACCAGCCTGAGGATCAAGGCATCAGTGACCTTCATAATGTGTAGCATATCCTATAAAGATGCATGGGAGGGATCTCAGGAACCAATTTGAAAGGCGCATGGGTTGCGATGTTAGGATAGCATACACACACAAAAATGCAAAACCTTGAGTAATCAGGGCATTTTTGAAAATGCATTTCAAAAGGAGATAAGTTTTTAAGAATAGGAGTAAAAAGACGCTTTATAGTAAACATACAGTACAAGCCACATCATCCCACTACAAAGAAGGTGAAAGAGATTGAATTAGGATCGTCTGTACCATTTCAATTATGTGTTGATGTCTATGTTTCATCACCCCATTTTGTTGTGGGGTATCAGGACATAATAGATATAAGTGAATTCCATGTTGATGACATATTAAGTTCATGCGCTTTTGGTCAAATTTGCTTCCACCACCACTTTGGAAAATCTTTATTTTTGTGAAAAAATAGTTTTTCACTAGAGTTTGAAATTTATCAAAAATGCCAAAAACCTCATATTTGGTTGTGACGATATAGCCAAGTAAAGCGTGTAAAATCATTAATAAAATGACATAATATTTGTGACATGAAGTAGATGATACCGGAGATTGCCATACATTAGAGTGGATTGAATGCAGTGGAAACTTAACAATATGTAAAACACGTTAAAATGGTAACTGACGGTACTTGCCCAAACAACATACTACAACAACAACAGTTCCAGTGCCTCAAGGACTCCCGCAAAGTAGGGTCTAGGGTAGTGGATGTACGCAGCCTTCTCCCTTCAGGGTGCTACCCTAAAGGGACTTGCCCAAACAACATGTCTGACAAAATTCAAAAAAAAAAAAAAAAAAAAAAAAAAGAACTTGGAACAAGTTTGCGAGTCCATAAAATGTGTAAGATGGGTTGACCTAATTGTCCTAACTGACAATGCCATAGTTGGCCAGGTTGTGTGCATGCCACGAGTTTGATGAAATGGGGAGAGAAGCTATAAAGAGATCCATTACTACGAACTTGAAGCAGGGGGTCCCCGTAGTCTTGTCCTTTACAGAAAAGAAATTTGTCTCAAATTCAACATTACATCCATTGTCTTGGCAAGTCATTTAGTGGATAGGAGGTTGTGAGTTAGTTTAGGGACTGTATGACCGGGTACTGCAAAGCCCAAAGACAATTTTAATTGAAATCTGATAGTTCATTTATTCATTTTTCGACGTCCATGTGATATTATGAGCATATCAATGATCTTAATAGCCCAAGCATTCACTCTAGCTTTATGTTTTCTTTTATTGAACACATAGATATATACCTAGTTTTCTTTATTTTACATATTTCTCCCCTTTGTGCACTTGTGCTAAAAGTATTAGATGGAGCTTTGGCCTCCTATACCAATGTAGGTTTAGGCATGCCAACATATGCTAAGCATTGTATCATGGGGTCAGCATGCTATATACATATTGCATCGAGTTCTACTTGTTGGAAAATATGGGTAAATAAGTACTCAAATTCTCAAATTCGAGATAATAAGACTAACTCGAGATGGGGGTAGACAATATAAAAACGACACAATGACAAAGCTAAATTTAACAGACCTCTTATTACACCAACTTGACTTGAGACAAGTTAATTTAACAACTAAAATATAAGAGATTCAGGGAAGAAGATTGAGCCAAAGGAAATCGCTGTGTCATGGAGTTTATCGCTGCCCTCAGTCGTTTATGCCCACGACAGTACAAACGAGATTGTCAGGCACTCCGACTCATAGGGTTAACACGACACCCAACACAGGAGTGTACTCTTGGGTGATGAGTTAAGAGTACACCCCAACTTGCTCATTAACCACAGTCGAACAGAGAGAATTTCCAAGGGAACAAGAAAGAGAGAATTATGTATTCAGATTTGTTCTATGTTAATTCAGCATATAGAACAATGCCCAAAGCACGGTATTTATAGGGAAAAAAACTTAGCGTACAACAAGAATCGGTGAAGGAATATAGGCAAGAAGTCCGGCCATAATAAGGAAACTGGCAGATATTGGAAGAACGTAAAATCCAAGCACAACAAAGGCACAAACGGTTATGGAAAGGAGTGGGTGAAGATGTGCTCAAACGCGTATCTTTAGCTCGAGCAAGAGGCCTAGAGCTCGAACCAATACCAGCGGACAAAGGCTCGAGCTGAACAGTCTCGAGGTTGGACACAAGGGACCCTTGAGTTCGAGCATAATAGCCTCAAGCATGGACCCAATAACCTCCTGGAGTTTGCTAATAATAAATTAAAATAAAGTGTCCATGAAAATAAAAGTCCGGGTTAGAAAAAATCCACACCACACTACACTACGATGTAGCTCGGCGATGCGGGGCGGGGATGTGCGCACATGTGTGGTTCATAAAACCCACTCTAGGCCCACAATACTTTACCAAGTACAAGGAGAAGGAGGTATTTAACTAGACACCCCTACACTATTTTCCAATGTGGGATAGAGGTAAAATCACAAGACTTCAAAATTGAAGCACGCTACCTAATAATCCAACACTACTTTTAGGTGCATAAAAACCGTCTTAAAGAGAGAGTGATTCCTACCGCGCTCAATAACTACATCATTGGTATTTCATCATTTCCATGTGTTTCAAGTATTAGCATTCCTTTATTACATAATTTGGATAATATTTGTTAATATATTTTCCAACAATTTTAGAATGGATTGCTCTAACAATTGATCAAGTCGTGCATAGTTAAAGCTTCCGGTTAAAAAAATCTGCAAAACTAGTCATTGACATATATATGACAAAAAGCTAAATTATGTTATATTTATGTTTTATTTGGCATATGACTTTGATTCATGGGAATACATTTTCTATTATTGGATGATAATGTTTCGATGTTAGAACATTCTAGGCCTGTTGGTTTAGTAGAAAGATCAACCTAACTTAGTGTTATGATTTACAGTCATTTCTTTTATAATTGTTCAAAGGCCGAAAGGCACAATAATGGAATGCTCAACTTTGATTTCATTGAATCCTATATTTGTAAAATCTAATTAAAAGCAACATGATTTGTGCCCTGATTACAAATATGGTGCTTGAATGAGCATATTTTACCTTATTGTATATCTATTATTGGAGAAGTCATTTTAGCTCCAAAGTATATATAATATTTAAGGTAATTATAGAATACCCCCTTGTCTTTTGCTTCAAAAGTAGAAAACTCCCCTCATAAATAAAAGCGCTCACAAAACCTTCACACTTTTAAAAATTTATCACTTAACTCCCATGCAACTTATTTTTGACCATTTTGCCCTTAATGTTTAATTTTATTTTTAGAAAAGGGCTTTATATTATTAGACAAAAATTAAATATTTTATATTTTTATATAAGTTCAGAAGATAAAAAATATTTTTAAAATTTTCAGAAAAAAATATTACGAGATAAAATATAATTTTTTTTTGTTGAGGGGCAAAATCGTCAAAAAAAAGTTATTTGGGGGCAAAGTGAAAAATTTTCAAAAGTTAGGGGGTTTAGTGAGTAGTTTTATGCCTATACAAATTAGTATAAGAGGCTTGTATATCTATAGGAAAAAGATAATAACTCTAACAAAATGTAAATTTTTACGTGAAACAAATTATTTGAATGATAAACATTGCATATATGAATGAATGAGTTTGTGTTTATCATGGAAAAGGAAAATTCTATCAAAGATAATATCAATGTCCTTGTGATCTCTCCATTATTAAGTTGGTGAATATGGTGCTCACAATATGTGAAATTCTTTTATTTTTTGTTAAAGATCTTTTGGTATATTATAGCTTCGTTTATCCACTTGAATCAATCTATGGCTCGCAATATAGAAATTAGAAGTATTACTATTCTAACCATGATAACATATGACTTCTGCTCAAATGCATACAATTGACCCATTTATTCGCAAATTTCAACCGTCTGTTTTAAGTAATTTAATTAATTGGTTTCATAAATTTGTCTCTTAAAAGTAAAGACAATATTTTTTTTTACATAACTGCACACTGGTTATTAATAATTTATGTCGATGTCCTACATTTAAACTTGGAAAAATTAAACGCAACAATCCAATCCGATTATTGGTGTTAATGCATAGTATTTTGAGGTTCATCGTTAGGAGGGCCGAGCTCAAGCTTTTTGGAAAAGGAGGTAGGATTAGCACTTGATTTAACCTATAAAAGAAACAAATGAGTCAGAGGGACCCATGGGTGTAGCCTGTGGGGGACCCCTCCAAAACTTAAGTCAGTATATGTCCAAGAAATAACAAGAATAAGCAGGAAATAAGTAAATATAATAAAATACTCATCTTGAGTTGAGTAAAGAAGGTACGAGACCTGTATAAACCAAGAGAGAACATCGGATAAAAGAGAGAGAAAGATAGTACCAAATAGAGAGAGCAGTCGAGTAAACAGAGAGAGGAACCGAGCAGAAGGAGAAAGAGAGTGCAGTGGTTTCGGAGGCTCCTCATTTGGTGGGTTTCGAAGGAGGTCTTCGGCTCAAAGCAGTGGTGCCAGCATCGATGCTTCCCGACCAAATTCGGGCATCACGAGGCCCCTTTGCCTCAGCCATCACAGGGAATTTGTGTGTAGAGAGAGAGAGAGGCTCCAGAATGCCCAGATAAAAACGGGGGTTGCCCTATTTATAATGAAGAGAGAGAGTATGTGTGTGGCGATTTGAGAGTGAAGAGAGGAGTGAGATAAGATTCAGAGGAGAGAGAGAGAGGGGAGGCGAGATGTGAGGGAGAAACATGTAGAGAGAGAGAGAGAGCAGCTTGAGGGGCGAGTTGTTTCAGTGAGAAAGGAGAGAAAGGCAAGCAGCGGGAGAGAGTAAAAAATAAAGAGGAAGCCTGCAATTAGATAAGGAGAGAGAGAGAGAGAATAAATGAGGGTGTTAAGTCGGTGCCTACATCCCCCTATCCCCCTTTTAATTTAATAAGCGACCCCGCCAACCCCCCCCCCCCCCCCCCCCTCCCCCCCTTCTTATTTTAATTTTGGCCTTATTACCCAATTATTTATAGTACTAAGTTACTTATATTTTCCTTAATAGTTAGTCTCCCCACTTCGTGAGCGAACTTGTTCAGTTCAAGTTTGGTCATGTAGTATAACCAAGAGACTAACTCAAGTCATTCAAATATTTATTGTAGTTATCTTGGCCGTTCGGAGCCAACTACGAATTTGGCCCACTTGGTTGTTATAAAATGGAACTTCGACGTCATCTCGCTGTTAAGTTATCGTTATTGTGAGTTACGAGAGAGAGAGATGCTAGTTACAAGAAGTGTCGTATTAGATTAAAAAGCCAATGTTATTCTTGTTATACTGAAATTTGGTGTTACTTCTTGCTTGCAAGCACTGTGATGGACGGGAGGTGAGGACAACCTTCAAAAGATGAGTTTGGTCGTTTGTGTCTTTAAACCTAGTGAGTCAATATTCAAATTTATAAATGATACTGCCACTCTTGATCATTTTAACAAGTCGGGCAGGGTTTATAGCACCAGTCCCTAGTTTATTCGAAGTTAGGCCCTGATAGACTTGCAATGGCGGGCCCCCCCCCCCCAATGCCAAGTTGGGGGGTCATTTGCCCAATGAGAACTTGAGGTGTGATGGTCCCTATGTTCGAGATGCTTGTTTACGAGAGATTTTCCTGTTGTCAGTGTCTGTAGGTTGTTGTCGATTTGTTGACCATGGGCGGCTTACATCTCTGTACCAAGTTGTGTTTCGTCCCCAAGGTTCTTTGTTGTTTTCCCGATTCCTTACTTAGGTTATATTTTGTTGTTATTATCACCTGAAGCTCAATTTTCTGACATGAATCCGATTTATTTAGCCGGACCCAATTGATTTGGCGAATGTGATTTGAGACGATTATTTAAAGGATAAGCATTACCTGACTGGTCAAGAATGCCGGATATTTTTATAAATATTGTTGGGGAGTAATGTGTCATGTAGTAATGAGCTTTAGAGCAGTTTAAGTACGGGTTCTTTCGATGGCAGGCGGCTCTCAAGCCCCTTTCCTCTTGTGTTCTTAGTTCAGTACAAGAGGAGATCCCTGTGTTGATCTTGTTACCCTTCAGGGTTATGGTCTATATTTGTAGACCTGTGGTGATGGAAAGCCTCTTTTCCGAATCAGGGGGGTTAATTCGCCCGGTGTGAACACGGGGTGTAATAGGTCCTTTTTGGCTTAAATGCCTGATCACGGGTGGTTTCTGATTATCTGCATCAACCGGTGTTTATTGTACGTTATTCAAGGCGAGTTATGTTTCGGTACCAAGAAGTGTTATTATATCCGAGATTCTTCTCGATTCCTTAATCAGGTAGTCAAGTCTTTATTATCAAGAGCGAAGCTTTACAGACTTATCACGTATTTGTTCATTGACAAAAGAAGTCTTATGCTACTCAGGGGCAACCCTCCCATTTTGGGCTGAACTTGGTCTATTTCACTCGAATTTTAGTTTTCGAAGTCGTATGACATATTTTCTTGACTTATGTACTTGGTTTCTCATGTACTAATCGGAGGGTGTACATAATCTAGTAAGTATAAATGCCTGCCATCTAAGGGCTTATAGCGAGTTGTGAGCACATGAGAGGTTTTGATTAATATTCCTTCTGCGAGGGGCCTATGGTCTTGAATAGCATGCCTACTTGAGAGGGCTTACAGCTTTTAATATGCCTGCCTAAGAAGGGCTTACATCTTGAATGTATTATGCCCACCTGAGGAGGGCTTATGGCTTGAATGTATTACACCAGCCTGGGAAGGGCCTAATGTATTCTGCCTTCCTGAGAAGGCCTTGTATTTGCTACGTATTTCGCCTTCCTGGGAAGGACTTACATTTTCTACGCATTTTTCCTTTCTGAGAAAGACTTATGTTCCATACGTATGCCGCCCACCTGAGGAGGGCTTGCGGCTTAAGATGCATCCTGCCTTCTTGGGAAGGGCTTATATTATAGGATGCATTGGTAACTTCTCTTTCTTGTCCTTGTTTTTGGTGATAGTTTTTTAAGCAATTGGCTTTTGCCCTTTCTCGTTGGAGACAATGTGCCCAGCAGGTGAAGGAGTTGTGCCAACTGAACTTCAGTCTCGGTTGTCTCAGTAGAGTTTTACCGTATCGGAGCTTCATTTCACTGTTTCGGAATAAAATACCCGTGTTGGAGTAGGATCCCTCCATTTCAGAGTTAAATGCCTGTATTTTGGAGTTCCTGAAGCAGATTTCATGTGCCATTTCTGATTTTAAGGGAGGCCCGGAATTCCAAGATCATGGGGTTGCCCAATACTCAAAGGGTTTTGATACTGGGGTTAGCTCTGTGGTGAAGAAGGAAAAGTACCTGGATCCGAATCTAGGGGATCCTTTCCTTCAAGAAGTTTGTTGCTCCATTTTCTAGGATGTGGAGGCGGGAAGATCAAGTGCAGCCAGCTCTTTTGATGGATCCTGTTGGCTAGTTGAAGGGCTTTCGGCTATGAGGTATTTCGCCAGCCCATTGAAGGGCTTACAGCTTTACTGTTTTGCCAGCCTATTGAAGGGCTTGCGGCTTTGAGGTATTTCGCTAGCCTGTTGAAGGGCTTACAGCTTTGAAGTATTTCACCTGCCTATTGAAGGGCTTACAGCTTTGGTGTTTTGCCAGCCTGTTGAAGGGCTTGCGGCGTTGAGGTATTTCGCCAGCCTGTTGAAGGGCTTGCGACTTTAAGGTATTTCACCAGCCTGTTGAAGGGCTCACAGCTTTGGTGTATTTGCCAGCTTGTTGAAGGGCTTACTTCTTAAAATGAATTTTGCCTACCTAAGAAGAGCTTACAACTTAAAATGAATTTCGCCTGCCTGAGAAGGGGTTGCAGCTTAAAATGAATTTCGCCTGCCTGAGAAGGGCTTAGTGCTTAAAATGAATTTCGCCTGCCTGAGAAGGGCTTAGAGCTTAAAATGAATTTCCCCTGCCTTAGAAGGGCTTACAGCTTAAAATGAATTTCACCTGCCTGAGAAGGGATTATAGCTTTAAATGAATTTCGCCTACCTGAGAAGGGCTTATGGTGTTAAGGTTTCGAAGATTTGATCTTGAACCTCAACCTTGGTTGGGATAGAAAGAGTATGAGATGAGATGAGAATATAGAATTGAGATGAGATAAGAAGGGAAATAGATGAGAAAATAGAGAGAGTTAGATGAGAGAGAGAATATTAATCTCAAATGAGACTTGTGTTGATACTTTTGATTGAATGCTTTCAATTACAGCTGAAGGATCTATTTATAAGCAAAATAAGCAAAGCTAATACATTGTTTCAAGACAAACTAACTAACTAACTCACTAGAAAATATCTAGAAATATCTAAAAATATCTAACTAACAATTAAATCCTAATTGGCGCCAAGGACCAGCTCTAATAGGCTCTTGCTGCTGCAGGATACTTTCAACATAGAGATAATGCAGCTTATTACATTACAACTAGAACAACACAATGCAGTAAAATAAGCTAACACATTATATACTAAGCTAATAACAATTATTCAACGTCATCACAGCCACGGCAGCACCAACAGCAGCACAGAACATAGCAAACACCATAGCAGCAGCAGACCAGCATCAGCAACAACAGATCAGTATGCAGCAGATCAGTAGCAGAACATCATATACGCAGCAGCAGCACACAACTAAAGGCCCAAAGCTCGATCCTTGAATTCCCGAATCATAACATTCCCTTCCCCTTGAAAACATTCTTGTCCTCAAGAATGGAATAGAGTTGAGACTTTGAAGATCACTTGTTGTAGAAATTGCCCTTAAGAAACTTGAGTGCTTTGGACCTTGACATTTTCTTAAACATGTTCCTTCCTTCCTTGCTTCGAACTGTGATGTCAACCTCTTCTTCACTATCGGTATCCCGAACTGATCCAACAATATCAGTAGCACATTCATCGTTTTCGGATTGTTCTCCAACTTTAACTCCTCTAGCTGCCATGAGAAACTTAGGATTGCAACTATGGCCGGGTACGTAAGGTTGATGGCATTTAAAACAGCGGTGTCAGGACTCCTTCTCAATGCTTCGGGGTTCTTTATGCTCATCCCATTTCTTCTGCTCTAACCCCTTCTGAGGATGTTGGAAGTTTTCTTCCCGATGCTTGGGCCAATCGAGAAATGTTAAATCTGAAGCCTCAATCAGTCTTGCCTTTGCATAAGCTTGAGACAAAGAAGTAGGATCAAGTGCCTTCACCAAATTCTTGATTTTAGGCTTTAATCCACTGATGAAGCATGAAACATAATAAGATTCAACATCTTCGGGAGCTAAGGTCAACACTGACAGCAAGTTAGCTCGTAAGTTCTCAAATCTGATCATATATTCTTTCACGGTTGAAGTTTGAGTCAGCTTGTTAAAGTTATCTATAACATCCGTTGATTCACCTCCTCCATAGCGTTCACACATTTCCTCTACGAATTGGCCCCAAGAAAGATTCGGTTTGCTCTTCAACAAACTATAATACCAAACTTCATGATCTCCTTGAAGATAAACCGCGGCCAATTCCACTTTTTGTTCATCGAAAATGGAATAAAAGTGGAAATATCACTCACATCTTCTTATCCAAGAGTGAGGTTGCTTCCCATCAAAATTTTCAAGTTGAACTCTCGGTTGTCGAAAACCATTGCTTCTATTACCATAAGAGACTTCATTGCTTCGATTAAGAACAACTTCAAAGGCATTCTGTCCATTAGCATGCTGCTGTACTGAATCAAGTGGCTGAATCAGAGGTCCGGCATTCGAACCAACAGGTAACGTGCGTGTTGGACCACGGAATGGAACAAAACGTCCTGTAGTTTCATGTCTGGACCCGTTCGGTGCTGCAAAACCCGGACAATGGTTTGTTAAATCTGGAGGATGTTCCTTCTGATCAAAATTTATGCTCACAGATCGAATATGTTCTTGATCCAATTGATGTTCACGCAATTTGACAGAAATCTCAGCCCCTGGAACCTGATGCTAAGGTCTGTCCTCTTCAACTTGCAGCTGAACACGAGGTCTTGTATTCTCATTAACAACTTGAGGTACATCTTGTGGTTGAACACCAATGTTTAGTGCTTGTGTTTGAGGTAGTTCGGTAGCTCTTAATAACTGACTTATAGGCAACAAACCTCCACCATTTGCACCATCATTCTGTTTTTGTGTCTGAGTTTGCATCAAAGTTAGACAACTATCCATTCTTCCCTCCACTCCTTGCAATTGGTCATTCACTCGAGCATCAATCGCTTGTTTGTTGATTTCAACAAACCTCACTTCAAAACTCTGCCATTGATGATTTAAATGAGCATCAATCTTTCCATCAATTTCCTGAATCTGATGTTGCACATTATCACTAATCTTCTCTTCCAAATCTTGCAATTGTTGTGACACAAGATTCTCATTGCCTTGGTCATTTTCTCCTTGTTTATTAACTTGATCTTGCAATTTTTCTAGCTTCTCCTCAAGTTGCTGTAATCGTTCCTCTTTATTCACGTCTTTATCCAAAATCAACCTCAACATTTGCATTCTGCTGATCAAACTTAGCATTCTGCTGATCGAACTTATGATCAAAACTTTTATGTAATTCTTGAAGATCTTCTTTAGTAGCATTCTGAGGTCTAATCGTTGCATTACTAGCAACTGCAGCGGCATCAGAGGAAGCATCTCGTACGGTTACCTCCGCGTAAAAGGGACTTGCTATCGCCTTGTTGGTTCCTGATCTTGTGGTCACACCTCCAACCATTCTTCACTCTGAATCTTCACAATCAGATTTAATCAAGGCTGATTTTCAACTGACAGCAACAAACGCAAGTATGAACAACGACTTCAATCTGAAACAACAGCTCGCAGAATGCAAGTTCACAGAAATGTGAACTTGTTTCGCAAATCTTCAACGATCGATTGCTTAATGAAGTTCTACTCCTTCGTACGCACAAACGACCACTTGCTATCGGTTCAACAATCGTCACTTATTACAAACCCTAGCTTGCAGAGTTTCGCGCACAACGAATTCGACAAACCCTAACTTCGAACGATTTCCGACAGAGATGATATCTTGAATATTTCGGACTAAGAATCTGAAATTGGTTCGATTTTTGTCTGTAATGATGACTTAAACACACGATACACAAAAATCTTCAAGAACAATATCGGATTTCACACCTTCGGTGCTCAGTTCAATTGTCAGATTTTCGCCTTTGTCAGAACTTCGCCTCAACCACAATTTCTGAGTTGTGAAATCTGTGATCACCTCAATTCCGATGATTTCTGCTCTTTGGTGATGATCAAGTGAAATGTGGATCAATTAGCTCAATTTTAACTTCTTCTTCAACCGATCCGGTAAATGTTTGATCAAGAACAATTCAGCTCAATTTCAACGACTAAGCTTTGTTCAGCACTAAACCAGCACTGAAATCTGATCAATTCAACTAAACTTCCCTAAAAATCAACTCTAATGCTAAATGTAATCAACAATATTGATCAATTATACTTTGTTCTGTGTTATTCATTCAATTTTAATCCCAACCGAAGCACTTTCCCAGGCCTGCTGGTCACAATTGCAGTAACCGCCAATTCAACTTTCAAAATTCAGATTTGAATTCTGATCACAAAATCTGAACTAAATTTGTATCACAACTGTTTTTATTGATTAATTGCAATGCAATCAATCAGATTTTGTATTTTTACGGATATGAGCTTGATTCGGAAGCCAAATCAAGGCTCTGATACTAATTGTTAAGGTTTCGAAGATTTGATCTTGAACCTCAACCTTGGTTGGGACAGAAAGAGTATGAGATGAGAAAAGAATATTGAATTGAGATGAGATAAGAAGGGAAATAGATGAGAAAATAGAGAGAGTCAGATGAGAGAGAGAATATTAATCTCAAATGAGACTTGTGTTGATACTTTTGATTGAATACTTTCAATTACAGCTGAAGGATCTATTTATAAGCAAAACAAGCAAAGCTAATACATTGTTTCAAGGAAAACTAACTAACTAACTCACTAGAAAATATCTAGAAATATCTAAAAATATCTAACTAACAATTAAATCCTAATTGGCGCCAAGGACCAGCTCTAACAGGCTCTTGCTGCTGCAGGATACTTTCAACATAGAGATAATGCAGCTTATTACATTACAACTAGAACAACACAATGGAGTAAAATAAGCTAACACATTATATACTAAGCTAATCACAATTATTCAGTGTCATCACAGCCACGGCAGCACCAACAGCAGCACAGAACATAGCAAACACCATAGCAGCAGCAGACCAGCATCAGCAACAACAGATCAGTATGCAGCAGATCAGTAGCAGAACATCATATACGCAGCAACAGCACACAACTAAAGACCCAAAGCTCGATCCTTGAATTCCTGAATCATAACATTTGGCTACATGTGCGAGTACTTGGAAGTACCTAGCGATGAATAACACCTACCTTGAGGGGCTTACCATGATATGTTACAAGGCGCTTACGACGATATGTAATGGTACTTAGAATACCCGATAGGTGATGGGGCCTATTTACAAATGGTTGTGATTGTTGAATAACTTCTTCAATCAAATGGCTGCAGGTTCATTCAACATAAGAGCCAGTAAAGGTTAATGATACCCATGTACCTAAAAGCCCTGCAATCTTTACCTTTAAACAAAAAATATGGTGAGTTTGAATAGCTTCCCTCGGGGAGGAGGGGGGGGGGATCCAAGTCTACCATCCTATTGTTCGCCGGTAAATTGGGGCGAATATGGTGGTAGTGTTTATTACCTTTCCCGTTACAACCGAATTACGTCAATCGCCAAGCCTCCCAACTGCAATCTTGCCTTGGGGGCGTATCATGCATCAATGTCCCCCCAGTTATGGATTCAGACACATGGCAGGTGACCAAGCCCCCTAATTCAACAATAAGTTCGCTAAGGCCCACTTTTGGGTTATGTTATACACTATAAAGATTTAAGTCCTTTACATCTCACATGGACAAATTAGCCAACCAACAAATGTGTTTCTAGACCATTTTTATTTCTCTTTAAAAGTATTTTGATTTGACATCAATTATGCCTAACATTTGTTTAGTTGCAGACGAGTAAAGTAGTAGCATTTATTGATTTTCGTCGAGAGAGATTTGACGCCAACTAACCGAGGGATTTGGCATATAACTACATTCTTGTCAACATAGGAGGTTAGGTGAGAGGGGAGAGGTTCAAGTTTTCCCTCAGTCGAACAATCCTTCGAGAGTGGATGTATCCGTAGTGAGTGGGCGAATACTCAATTAAGAAACCAGCACAAGGTGGGGGCCGAGCCCCCTAGTCAAGATGAACAAACCGCATTTGGTAGTTCACGCCTAGTAATGCAGCGAGTGGTGGTTCCAGTCAAAGTAGGTTCATAACAGCTCATATAAATCAGTAACAATCGAGTCAAATCAACTTTGATCCAATTAATCGACGATAACTAGGACCAGTTGATTTTGTCTTTGACGCTCAAAACTAGCTAGCTCCATCAAATCCACTCCAAGCCTATTAATCCTAGTTAATGCAACCAGAGCCAGTCAACAGAAGTTAATGAGCTCATTACTGGCGAAATATGGTCAAGCTCGATAAAACACATTTTAACCACTATAAACTTGGCCAAACTTTGGCCAAACTAAATCAAATTTAGTCATACCTGACTGATGCGAGCCATGTTAAGTCGACTATCGTGCATTCTCAAGCGGAGTTTCTCGCTTTTTCTTCTCTTCATCTATGATTAGAGTGTCCGTCTTTGAAAGGCAAAGTACTCATGCAATTCATTAGACCATGTCAATTTAGAAAACCATAGGTTATTATACCACTTAGTTTAATTCAATCAACACAGAGGTTTCTTGTTGGATGTTATCATGCGATTCACCTCATTCTAGCCAGTACTGAAAAGGGCTGATATAGTTTTGTCGATCCTTATAGGAGGACTCAGCAATTTGTTAATTTTGATCGCTATTTATTTTTGTTTGCTTTTCCGTTAACAATGCCAATTGTTGTCTCCTTCATTTCTCGCCATCCGGTAGTTTGCAAATACAAGCTCGTTCTTACAAGAAGAGACTAGACTTCACACTTAAATCTAGTTGTAAAGAAATTTCGCAACAAAGAGCATTGGGTGAAGATGGTCTAACAGACATGTTTGGTGGCTTAATGCTAGCCTTCAGCCAATGTAAGTTATTTTGGATACAGGTTCTTTTAATGGGGAGACTTGTCATGAACCTCTTTTTTTTATTGCTTTTTGTTTGTTAAATACAAGAGTGGGAATTTGTAATGACTCGTCCTCTAGCAAGGCTTTGACCTATATTTATATGTCCACAATGGCGGGCTCCTCCGCCACGCCGAATAGGTGGAATGTACTTCGCCCAGTCCTATCTCGGGACGCGCTAGGCCTTGGGTCCGAGAAGCTTGATTTTGGGTGGTTGTTTTTTTTGTCCGTGTTTGTCGCTGTATTTGGTCATGGGCAGATTGTATTTCAATATTGAGATGTATTTCGCTCTCGCAAATATTTGTTGCTTTTCGTGTTCTTACCTCAGATGTTGCTTGATTGTTGTTATCATAAGCCTTGACTACATATTAGCCTCACATTTTTGTAGGTTTCTTGAAAACAGCTTTGTTTTGGATTTTCGTATGATCTCATTGTAGCTTGAATTTGGCCAAACCTAGCCAACTTATTCAAACTCGGTAAAGCCGGTCAAAGTCGGTCAAATTTGGTCAAACCTTGCCAAAATCGGTCTACTTTGGTGAAATTTGATTGAAATCAATTCAACTTGTCCATAATCAATTTAACATGACAAGATTGTAGAAAATCATTAAATTTTGGCCGGCCAATCCGAGTATTTATCGTGGAATTCTACTTTGTTTTCATTTTATCTATTTAACTTTCAGCCTTATTTAGGGCTTGTTTTGTTGGTTTGTACCTAACTTAAATATGAGATTTAAGCGACAGATCTTATTAGTTGGGTAAAATGAATAGTGAAATAGCAGCTATCAAAGATGGAGAAACACGCAGAAAGATTAATATTCAAGAGGGCATTGAAAGTGAAATGTCGGGAGTGTAAAGTTTTAATCTTTAGGTATGCTAATAGTTTTGGAGACTTAGCTCAAATAAAAAGGTTGTTAAAATCAACATATGCCAATTTAACATTTCCTGAAGCATTCGACTCCCATTTTCACTGTCCCTTCATATCTCCATATTCTCCGGAATTTCAGACACACAGCAAGAAAGCAGGAATATGGAAAAGTTGATAATTTTAATCTTCCCCTCCTTCACTATTTTACGCTAGTGCATCTCTCTCTCTCTCTCTCTCTCTCTCTCTCTCTCTGCATAAACAAATTGGTAGGGCATACTAGTTTGGTGCGATTTGCAGAAAGGTAAGGTTAATGTGAGGTCCTGACACCTTCTGTTTCCTTTCCCACAGACGGTGCGAGCTATTGATACACAATATTTTGAGGTTCTTGGTTAGGAAGGCCGAGCTCAGGGTCTTTGGGAAAGGAGGTAGGACTAGCACTTGATTTAACCTGTAAAATGAAAAAACGAGTCAGAGGGACCCAAGAGTGTAGCCCATGGGGACCTCTCTGAAGCTTAAGTCAGTATATGTCCAAGAAATAACAAGAATAAGCAGGAAATAATTAAATAGAATAAAATACGCATCTTGAGTTAAGTAAAGAAGGTACAAGACCTGTATAAACAGAAAGAGAGCACTGAATAAAAAAGAAAGAAAGAGAGTACTGAATAGAGAGAGCAATCGAGTAAAGAGAGAGAGGAACCGAGCAGAAGGACAAAGAGAGTGCGGTGGTTTCGGAGGCTCGTCGTTTGGTGGGTTTCGGAAGCGGTCTTCGGCTTAAAGCGGTGGTGCCGGCGTCGATGATTCCCAACCAAATTCCAACATGCCGAGGGGCCTTTGCCTCAGCCATCGCAGGACATTTGTGTGTAAAGAGAGAGAGAAGTTCTAGAATGCCCAGAGAAAAATGGGGGTTGCCCTATTTATAATGAAGAGAGAGAGAGAGAGTGGAGATTTGAGAGCGAAGAGAGAGGCAAGATGAGAGTGAGAGGAGAGAGAGAGTGGGGCAAGATATGAGGGAGAAACCCGTACAGAGAGAGAGCAGCTTGAGGGGCGAGTTGTTTCGGTGAGAGGGGAGATAAAGGCCAGCAATGGAAGAGAGAAAAAATAAAGAGGGAGCTTGGGATTAAATGAGGAGAGAGAGGAAGAGAGAATAAACGAGGCGTAGGTCGATGCCTACGTCCCCCTATCCCCCTTTTAATTTATTACCCCCTCTTTTTACTTATTTTAATTTGGGCCTTATATCGTATTACCGTCCTATTTATAGTACCAAGTTACTTATATTTTGCTTAACAATTGGTATATGCAGTTAGTTGTAATTGTTCTAGTTGGTGGAACTAGTCATAGATTTTTCTCAAGTCATTTAGGTATGAGTTAGCGAGTATCAACATATGGAAAGTTGATAATTTCCAGTGTACTACATTCGTATGGTTATTTAGTACATTACAGTATAACCCCGATAAATTAATAATCTTGATTAAATAGCATTTTTGGCCGGTCCCGACTTGGGACTTAGGTGGTAAATAATATCTCGATCAATTAAAAAGTTTTTATGGTCCCAAGAGTATTAATTTATCGAAGTTATACTGTATTTCATGACATAAATACTTAAATCAACTTGACATTTAGGCATGGTAGCTTACTACATCATTCAATTAATTGTGGCTTACATGAATAATGTTTGGACAATCTTACTATTGTAATCCAAAATTAAAAAGTCCCTCAAATTAACAAAAAGATGACGTTTGAAAGAAATGCACACACTAATCATTATCACGCAATAGTGGATCCAGGACCTTAATTATACGGGGTTCATATATATAATAAGAAATAAAAATTTAAAATAAGATATTTTAGTTAATAAAAAAATAAATATATAATTAACTAATATAAAATATGACTATAAGTTGCGTTGGGTACATATTTTTTTAAAGGAAGGTTAATCTCAAACCTTTTTATTAATTGATGAATTCGAAATTTGATACAAGTGAGTCTTAATTCAGTACAAGTGAGATAGTCTAAATGAAAAATGACTTGCCCCTTTCTCAAGGTTTTGGGGGGTATTTATAGCTTTGTTGGGGAGAGTCTCTTCGTCATGACAAATAAGGGGGGTATATTTCACCTGACCACAACTCGAGACATGATGCCCTTTAATTTTTGGGTAGTTACTTCCTTGTCTGTAACAACAGATAGTCATTGATGGTTGATTCTCTTACAAGATATATGAGTCGGGGCGTGATCCCCTATGGGTCTAAGGCCCATGATTCTGGGCAGCCACCACAGTATTTGGTCATGACTTGGGCTGTACGCAGTCATACGTAGTCGTAGTCCGGTACACATGTCGAGGCAAGATACATCTCGGTCCCCCGAACTCCTTTCCTTGTATTCTTATATGGGTACCAATTGGTGGTTGTTGTCAATTAGTCCCCTGCCAGTCCGTAAATGATTCTCGTTTGTGGTTTTGTCTCATGGCTTGTTTATAAATATGGATGCGGGGAGGCTTCTTCATGTGAATCTCTCCAATTAAGATCTTGCACAATTTATTCATTCTATACCTTCCATATTCAATCAAGTGATGGCAGAATCAGAAGACATAACTATTGAGATCTTCTCCTACTTCCCTGTAAAGTCTCTCCTACATTTTGGTACCATGATTCCGGGCAGCCACTGTGGTATTTGGTCACGACTTGGGCTATACGCAGTTTTACATAGTCATAGTTCGGTACGCATGTTGGGGCGAGATACATTTCGGTCCCCCGAAGTCCTTTTCTTGTATTCTTACATGGGTACTGCTTGATGGTTGTTATCAGTTAGTCCCCCGCCATTCCGCAAATGATTCTCGTTTGTGGTTTTGTTTCGTGGCTTGTTTATATATATGGATGGGGGGAGGCTTCTTCATTTGAATATCTCCAATTAAGATCTTGCATAATTTATTCATTCTATACCTTCTGTATTCAATCAAATGATGGCTGAATCAGAAGACATAACTTTTGAGATCTTCTCATACTTTCCTATGAAGTTTTCCCTACATTTTCCTACCATGTCCCGCTCTCATTCTCATCTTATAAGCAACCATCATTTTTAAGACGTTCAGCCGTCTCATTATTTGGACCGATATATTGATGGTCTCCTTGTCCAATCCCGCTGTTACATAGACCCAGATGATATCTCTGTTTTCCCTGGCGTCTATACTGCCAAGACAGTCCTGCCTCGCTCTTCTGTGGAGTTTCTTTCTAGTCACAGGGGGATCTTGGGTTGCACGGGGGGATAGTTTTATGTAGGGAATTTAGCCCGGTAGGCCCTTCCCTTCTTTCTATTTTTAACCCGGCTACCCGTCTCTACCTTCCATTGGGCTCCTTAACTGAGGGGCCATTATCCTCGTTCGTCCAATGCCCAATGACGGCCATCCTTGGGTGCTGCAATTCTCCTGAATCATTCGGCTTCTTCACCCACGTGTTAGTCTACGACCCGGCCTCGAGGTCCAATGGGGGAGAGTGGTATAACACTCACAAAGTGTTTGCTTGGGAAGATGGCAGGGTTTACAAGGGTGAGCTCTACGCTAGAGGCCGGAATTTGCTATTCCATGTCCTGGCTTGTATAGATGATGTGATCTTTCTGATGTCGGACTGGGGTCCGTGCATCTCAAACCAGTCATCCTTCTCCCACACTTACGCGATTCGTTGGAATACTATCCACAATATGGTGATTTTTTTGTTCTTTCCATCGGGAACTCACCAAACCATTAAGCAATGCGATGATGTGGGCTTATTTCGATGGGATGGCCCTTTGGTTTCGGGGACTTCCTTATGCCTAGTCCTGCTTCATGGTACATTCTTTGGGGTATGGCTGTTGTGTGATCGTAGCGACTGCTCCACCTAGTTTTTCTACAAAAGTGTCCAATATTGGTTTCCGATTCCTTGAGCGTTCAGTGCTTCATGCGTCATGGGCTTCTCTATTTCGGGCCGATATCTAATTTTGGCCTGTGCAGGCAGGATATACCGTTGTCATTTAGATGGCCCAACCATGAGCTCTTGGAGTGTCTGGGACGATATTCTTATCGGGGTCTTCTTTCATTGTACTCATATGTGGGGACACTTTACCCTGAGTTGCCAGGTCCAGCCTTATCATTTTAGGATGGCATGCTAGTTCTTTATTTTTCCCTTTATTATGTACTTATGTAGTTGTAACCACTTTTTGGTATTTTGGCGTTTAGACAGATATGCCAATCAGGGGCGTGTTAGTGTAGTCAGAATATATTTCTTGCTTTTAATAAAAATGGCACTTTTGTATCCTGGTCCGAGTTGCGTTGAATTTTTCTCTTTTGCCTCTCTTTTCCTCCTCTTTTTCTTTTTTTTTTCCTTCTATTTTTTTTAATTTTGATGTATGATTTACTGTGTGTTTGTGTTTAGGATGAAAAGATTCAGTCATTTTTGTATCTCAATCTGGGTTGCACGACATTTCTTGGTTTATTTTTGTATCTCGGCCCGAGTTAAGCGTCGCACGCTATATATATATATATATATGTTGGTGCTCTATTATGTGTTTGCTTAAAGTGCTTTTTTCCTTTTTCTTTCATCGTGCTGCGGTCGAGCCCTCCTCTTCTCATCCTTCATTCTCTGTGCGGGTTTGGGTAAGATTTGACCCCTCATTTGTAAGTATGTTTTTGTTCTTTATACTAAGTTTTTCTTCTTCCCCTTTTTCCCTTAGCTTCTGTGGTTCCTCTTGACAAAGCTTGGGGCTTTTTAGTTAAATCTGACTTCCCGAGCTTCAAATCGAAAAGGCTCTCGCTTCGTTGGTACCTTCTCCTTCCTCCCTTTGGGCTTGTTATCTTTTTGTGGCGAGATTTGGGTTGATGGAGTGATTTCTTTCTTTATCTTAAGTTTTTATTGATGAGAAGCCCTCATTTTTCCTTTTCCAAATTAGGCCGTTTTGATGCGATTTTGGGAGGGAGTTTGGCTTTCTTACGAGTCATGGGTACTTCTTCTTTTTTTCCCTTGATTTTCTCTTTCTTTTGTTGCGAGATTTGAGGTGATTTTAGGAATTTTTATTTTTGTCAAAAATAAACCCTAGCTTCTCTTTCCTCAAAATAGGGGTTTCTTTTAGTATAAATTGGAGAGAGCTTTTGCTCCTTGGTGTCTCATGGGTGAGCCTTTCGACCTCTCCCTTATGGTATTTCACCCCTTGTTGGTGATGTTCGTCTGTCCCCCTCTTATTTTTTCTGAAAACTATGACTGCCCGGGCTGATCGTTGAGGTAAAAATCTGAAAGGTATTTATTGTATTGTTTTTATTTTTATTTATTATTATTTTTTAAATCAGGTTGTCTTGGTGTGACTATTGTTACTCGGCACATTCAAAGTAAGTCTTTAGTTTTTGACCTTATGCTTCTTGATGATGGGTTTTGGGCTGAGATTGATTTTTTCACTCGTTTCACTTGGTTCTTTATTGTTATTGTGCTTCCCAGTTTTCTTCCCTCTTAAAGGGGGGTATTTTTCCAAGTACTTTGGGTGAAAACGGTTCCGTTCCAAGTACTTTTTCCCCTATAATTATAAGGTGTGGGGGCCTCAGCCAGATGATTTCCTTTGTTCCCTCTTAAAGGGGGGTATTTTTCTATTCCTATAGATTCTTTAGAGGCTGGTGTTCGTTTTCCCTTATCTCTCCTTGTGGAGCAATTGCTCTAGCATTGTAATATTTGTCCTGGTCAAGTTTCTCCGAACGGGTTTAGGAATGTATACGATTTTTGGCTTGCATGTTATGTGAACAATTTTACTCCTTATAGGTTTTTCGACATTCTTTTTAAGATTCGGTATTGTAAGTATATGGTTGCTTTTGAGAGTTAGGATGTTTTACTTTAATAAAACATAATCCATCTAACGCAAAAAATTGGGAAAATAAGTTTGCTGGATAAAACCTCCTTCTCCCCCTCCATTCTTGACGACATGGGGTACACTGCAATGCCCGTGTCTAGTGAAAAAGAGTCTTCTGACTTCTCAAAAAAAATGGGTCATCCGCTACTTTGACAAAAATTTCTGGGTGAGAGATTTTTAGCCTCTAAAGAGTTGCTTGAGCAGGAAATAGTGCTCGTTAAGGTTGGGCTTTCTCAAAAGCCTTTTCCAGGTAAACGTTGCTTGTTTTGTACCTTCTTAGCTAACATGTGTGTCCTGCATGTCCTTCATTTTCTTATTTGTTAAATTCTATTGATCCGTCTTTTTCTTTTTATTGTTTTTTCAGCCGATGAATTGGAGGGCGTCGATATTGCCAACATGTCTTCCCAAGTGGAATCTTCTGGGGAACATGGTTCACGACATGTTCCGATTGTGATTCCTTCTCCGGCCGGGGTACGGAAGGATTGACACCGAGATTTAGGAGTTTCTGTGGCAGTTCCTGCCCTAAAGCCTCCAGCCAACTCGTGTGCGGAGAGAGCTACAAAACAGTCTCATATCCACTTTTGAGGGCCCTCTCTTGATGTTATTGATGACCGTTCCTCTCGCCGTGAGACTGTTGGGGGTGGTAAGGCTTCTTTTGAGTTTGCCATTCCAGTGGGCATCCCCACCACAGTGCAGGGTTCTTCTGATCCTGGGGCAGCAGGGGGGACTGTTGGCTTCCCGGAGGCTCTGGGTTCCTCTAGTTTGAACCTGATGGAGTCTTCAACCTCTTTTTTCAAGGGTCTTCCTGTGCACATTCTTGATGATAGGTGCACCACGTACATGCCCATTCTTGAAGGGGGATTGGACGTTTTCCTAGATCAGAGTAGACCTCCTTCTTTGATTGTCAAGGAGGGAAAGGAAGTGGCTGTGGCGGGTCCTTCTACTGTTGCGAAGGACTTTGTTTCTTATATTCGGGCCTGGGCAAAATTAATTCTCCAATGAGGCCTTATAAGTCTGCGTCTTTGGATAACGTTGAGGCTTGTTGGGAGATGTTTATGCGCCTCCTTTCCTCTGAAGACTCTGCTCAATTGGACGAGATATCCATAGAGAATGCGCCTACCTTTTTAACGTAGGTGACTATTGCACCTTTGTTGTCTCAATGTTGTTTTCCATGGATATTTTTGTAACTTTTATTTCCTCGTTTTCCTTGTTTTCGGTGACAGTTTTCCGCGCGGTCGATATTTGCCCTTTCCCGTCGGAGGTAGTGCGCCCAAGAGCTGAAGAAGCTTCATTCTACTATCCCGGCACGGAGTGGCCGTATTTTGGAGCTGGATTCCCATATCTCGGAACAGGTTGCCCATATCTCGGAGCGAGATTCCCGCATTTTGGAGCAGGCTGCTCCTCTTTCAGAGCAAGATGCCCTCATTTTAAGGTTCCTGGAGCAGATTTAGTGTGCCATTTCTAACTTCAAAGGGGGCCTTCAGTCTCGTGATCATGGTGTTACCTAGTTTTGCAAAGGTTTTGATACCTACGTTAGTCTTGAGGTGAAGAAGGCAAAATGCTTGGAGCCAAATCTTGGGGTTTCTTTCCTTCATGAGGTTTTTCTCTGCGTTTTACAGATTGTGAAGGAAGGTACATTTAGCGTGGCTAGTTCATCGGATGTCTCGAAGACGCCCCAACTAGGTGCTGGTTATTTGTGTTTTCTTTCCTCCCTTTTGCTTTATGAAGGTGTAAATGGGGACTTCTTAACTTTCGTGTTTGAATACTGGTTGTCTTTTCTGTTGCTTTTCTGATGTGTGTGTGTATGTTCTAGAAGGAACGCCTAATGCGGAATAGATTGTGCGAATTTTTGCTCCCTTCCTTTTTGTTATTTTTGACATGGTTCATTTTTTTCATTTTTTAGAAGAGGTACTTTCCTTTTGGGTTCATATTGTGTTTCTTAAAAAATGCTTATGGCCTTGTCTTCTCCACGGCTTGCCTGTATCCCGCCCATCGAGGGTTTTATATGTTGAATGTGTTTTGCTTGCCTGAGAAGGGCTTATAGCTTAGGTGTATTTTGCCCACTTCGGAAGGGTTTATGGCTTTCGACGTGTTTCGCCCGCCTCGGAAGGGCTTACGACTTAGATATGTTTCACCCACCTCGGAAGGGCATATGGCTTAGTTGTATTTCACCCGCCTCAAAAGGGCTTACAGCTTAGATGTATTTCGCCTACCTCGAAAGGGCTTATGGCTTAGATGTATTTCGCCCACCTAAGAAGGGCTTACGGCTTAGATGTATTTCACCTGCCTCGAAAGGGCTTACGGCTTAGATGTATTTTGCCCATCTCGAAAGGGCTTACGGCTTAGCTACGAATTTTTACTTTTCTACTTGCAAAGAGAGAGAGTCTTTATAAAACGTAGAGTGCATTTATATTCTTGTCATGTTTTCATACATAGTATTTCCTCAAATTTAGAATATTCCATGTTTTGGAATTAGGGTTCTGTCTAGCTGCTGAAGACGATATGCTCCATCTTTGGATGCCCAGGAGACCTTGTAGGGTCCTTCCCAATTACCGGATAGTTTTCTATGGTGATGTCCTGTGGATTCTGTACGCCGTAGCACTAGCTCTCGCTCTTGGAAGCTTCTCTTTTTTAGTTTGGAATTAAAGCAATTTGCCATTCTCTACTTTTGGGAGATCATCCTAACCAATGTGTTCTCGTGTGTTTCTCCATCCCATCCAACGACTATCTTAATGCGTCTTCATTGCGTTCTTGGTTGTAAACCCAAACTCCGAGATTGGGCTCTTACACCTCCACTGGTTGTACTGCCTCCGTGCCATACACAAGGTTGTATGGGGTTTCTTCCATGGCGTTTCATAGAGTGATCTTGTAGGCCCATAATACGCTAGGTAATTCTTCTGCCCAGTTCCCTTTGGCTTGGTCCAATCGACGTTTTAGTCTTCAAAGGATATGTTTATTGGCAAATTCTGCTTGGCTATTGCTTTGTGGGTGTGCTACCGAGGCATAGTTTATTTTGATCCCCAATTTTCCACAGTAATCATGGAATCTCTATGAACTGAATTGGGTTCTGTTATCGGGGACGAGGACTTGTGGGATTCCGAAACGAGTTATGATCCCTTTCTAGAGAAAACTTCGGGTAGCGTGGTCTGTAATCTGGGCAACATGTTTGGCTTCTATCCACTTGTTAAAATAATCTACAGCTACAATGACGTACTTTCTCTGTCCGGTTGATTTGGGGTATGGTCCCAAGATATCTATTCCCCATTGGGCGAAAGGAATGGGGTTGAGTATGGGCCGGAGCAAGGATGCGGGCGCGTGAATTATTGGGGCGTGTTTCTAACATTTCTCATATTTCTAAATGAGGTCTTGCGCATCTCTCTTCATAGTGGGCCAATAATACAAATTGCAAAGCCTTGTTGGTCGATGCTTGGCTTCCGAGATGTTGCCCACCGATTCCTTCGTAGATTTCCTGTAGGACGTATTTCCCTTCTTCTTTACTGATACATTTTAACAAAGGTTGCACGAAAGATCTTTTGTATAAATCTTCATCGATTAGTATAAACCAAGCAGCCCGTTTTTGGATCCGCCTTACTCCTAGCTGGTCGTCACGGAGGATCCCGTATTTTATGAACTCAATGATAGGTCGTCGCCAATCATCGATGGTTTGGACTTCTATGACTCTTTCCCATTGAGCTTCAACATGAAATCTGGACTTCTTCTATCGGGACGGCGACATCCAAGCGCTTTTCCCCTAATTTTGAGCTAGCAATCCGTCGAACTCGTCTGCTTTGATGTTCTTGGTGCGAGGTATGAGGTGAATTTTGAAGTAGGAGAATGCCATTGCCACCTCTTTTACTATCTTCGGGTATTCTATCATGACGGAGCTTCTTGTAAATACCCTTGACTTGCTTGACGACCAATTGAGAGTCACTGAATACTTCTATCTACTGTGCCCCTGCTTTTCGTGCCAACCTCAATCCATGGAGGAGTGCCTCGTATTCGGCTTCGTTGTTGCTAGTTCTAAACTTAAATCTTAGCGCACAAGGGAAGTGTTGTTTTGTAGGTGAGATAAGCAGGATCCCTACCCCGCTTCTCGGTTATTGGGGGATCCGTTGAAGTATAATTTCCATGACTTTTTCTAAGATTTCCCCCGATCTTGGGCTTGGTGAGGTTGTGTTGGTGAATGAGCATTCAACAAGGGAGTCGGCCAACTCTTGTGCCTTGATTACAGCTCGTGATTCAAATAGGATATCATGTTCAGCGAGTTCGACCGCCCAAGTCAGCATTCTTCCTGAACATTCCAACCATTGGAGCGATTTTCGTAGGGGTTGGTCAGATCGTACTCTGACGCGATGTGCCTGGAAGTAGGATCAGAGTTTTCAGGCAGCCATAATGATGGCATAGGCAAGCTTTTCAATATGGGGATGCCGTGTCCCAACATCTCTCAATATCTGACTTACGAAGTAAATCGGTGCTTGGAGGTTTTCTCTCTCGGATATTAACACAGCACTTACCGTGTCATCGGATGCCGAAATATAGAGGACCAATTCTTCCCCCAAAATGGGTTTAGACATGATTAGGAGTTTTGCCAAATGATCTTTGAGTTCTTAGAAGGCCTGTTCACAGGTCTCGTCCCACTCAAAGACCTCTCTTCTACGTAATATCTTAAAGAAGGGGAGAGATTCGTCCACTAATCGACTGATGAATCTGTTGAGGGCAACCAAGCAACCTGTCAACTTCTGGATATCCTCGGGCATTTTCGGGGTCTCCATTCTCCATATTGCATCTATCTTGGAGGGATTAGCTTCTATCCCCCTTGCGCTCACGATGAAGCCTAGGAACTTTCCTTCCGGAACGGCGAATATGCATTTGCTTGGGTTTAAGCGCATTCCATGTGCTTTAAGCATTTCCAAAGTCTCGTTTAAGTTGCCTGCATGAGTCGGGGCTTCCTTACTTTTAACTATCATGTTGTCGACATATACCTCTAAATTCTTCCCTTTTTGCTACTGGAAGATGTGGCTTACTAGGCGCTAGTATGTGGCTCCCGCATTTTTCAATCCAAAGGCCATGACTCGGAAACAATACATACCCTTGTGGGTGAAGAAGGATGTCTTTTCCTTATCTTCTTGGTCCATTGCAATCTGGGAGTATCTGAAGAAAGCATTTAGGAAGCTGAAGAACGCGTTTCCCGCTGTGGAGTCAACCAGTCGGTCTATCTTGGGAAGAGGGAATGAATCCTTAGGACAGGCCTTGTTTAGATCTATGAAGTCTATGCACATCTGCCAGCTCCCATTTTGCTTTTTCACCAGGACCATGTTTGCCAGCCATTCCGAATATAGGACTTCCCGTAAAAAATTTGCCTTGAGGAGCTTCTATACTTTTTCACTTATAACCCTATTTCACTCTGTACAAAAGTTGTGTTTTTTCTGCTTCACCGGCCGCTTTTCGGCGAGTCGTTTAAATGGTGGCTAATAATTTTGCTATCTATCCCCAGCATTTCTTCTACCGAGTATGCACAAACTTCTCGGTACTAGCGGAGTACTTGTTCGATTTGACCCTGTACGTCCGAGCTTAGTTATGCTCCAATTCGAACCAACTTTCCCGATTCCAGTCTGACCTTGATGGTCTCCTCCGAATCTCGTTTCTTCTCCTTTTCGCCTTCGATTTCCTCTATTTTGGGAGTATTATGGGTGCAATAACAACTGCGAGCCATTCGTTGACAACCTCTGAGGGTCCGAATGGTCCCTTTATTGGTTTCAAATTTTATGGCTAGATGGCAAGTTGACACCACTGCTCTCAACAAATTCAATACTGGATGTCCTAAGATGGCATTGAATGCCGAGTTTGTTTTCGCGACCTGAAATTCGGCCCCAATTGTATGCTTCCGTTCTCTGTCTCTTAAGAGGAGACTAAGGCTTATAGTGCCCAATGGGTTAACCAACTCGCCGGAGAATCCTGCGAGGGCTCCGGTTGTAGGGATCAGTCTTTCCAACGGGATCTTCATTTGTTCGAAACTATGGAGAAAGAGGATGTTGACTGAACTCCCCTAGTCCACCAAAACTCTTTGTACAGAGTAGTTGCCGACTTCCATAGTAATGACCAAAGGGTCTTCGTGTGGGGTTCTGATGCTCTGAAGATCGTCTTGCATAAAGGTTAGGGGCTGGCATTTTCTGACTTTGTTTTAGCTTCTCCCTAGGGTTTTATCGTTCATGTTCTTCCATTTTTGTTTTATCGCTACTATCACATGTCTTGGGGCGTTTGTCGGAGCCTTATGTTCTTCATGAGTAGGCTTGGCTTGATTCTCTTTACGTCTATAAATTTCTCCATATCCCCTTTTTTCTCTAGCTCGTCCATTCGATACCTGAGCACTTGGTAGTCTTTGGTGTCATGTGCGGGCACATCATGATACTCACACCATTTCTTCTGGTTCATCTTTGCTTTTGGGTTTGTTTGGGCCCTATCCTTTGTTGTCTTAGGCTTTTTTACTTCCAAGAGTAACCTCAGCAGTCTCCTTGGTCTAAAGTTGCAATTTCATCTTGGATTCCTCACCACCCTCTCCGTCCTTGGATTGGGGACATGGGCATACATTATGCTCTTTCTGTGCTCTTTTTTGGTTATTCTTCCTTGGCCATTACATCTTCAGCAATGATGTACTTGTTAGCTTTCGCCCATAACGCATCCACCGTCACAAGGAGGGCTTTGTCCAAAGCAAACTTAAATTGCCGTTCTGCAATCAGTTGATGAAGGCGATGATGGCTGTTTCGTTCACGAGGTTTGGAATGTTGATCATTGCCTTAGAGAAACGCCAAACGAATCCCCTTAAGGATTCTCCCTCAGTTTTTCGAAGTTGGATCAACTGAGCGGCGGTCTTCTTCCTCCGTTTATTTACTTAAGAAATGGTGAGTAAATTCCTCTGAAAGTTCTGAAAAACTATGTATCAAACCGTTTGGGAGAGAGGAGAACCAGGATTGCGCCATGCCCTTTAGGGTGGCCAGGAAACATTTACACCATACGTCTTCAAGGGCATCCTGAATGTACATTTGGGCCGTGAATCCTTAAATGTGGTCGTCAGGGTCTTGAGTCCCATCGAACAGTTTTAAGTTTGGCACCTTCACTTTCCTCATGGGGGTGAACAGTATTTGAGGAGTGAAGGGTGAGTCGATGATGGGTATTATTCCTAACATCTTGGATGCCATTCCATCAAGGCTGGTGTTTGTGTCCGATTCAAGTGGGAGTTGGGTCCTCCCTGCCGTGTCTTTTTGTTCCTTGGGGCATTGGTGTGCCTTGTCTTTTTCGACCTCCTATTTGCTCTTCTTGCCACCGCGCTCGGTGCAAGCGAAGGATTCAACCACCACGTTCGGATTTTTCTTCGACGAGTGCGAAGAAGATTTGTCCTACGGATTGCGGGCGAGTTGCGTGATCAATGTTCGAAGTTCGTGGAGTTGACTTTGAGTGATATATTGGTCTCTCGACTTCTTGGGTGAAGAAGGGCATTCTATCAATTTGTCAGGATGAAAGTTTTCCATTTCCCCACAAATAGCACCAACTGTTTTGGGTACAGGTTCTTTTAATGGAAGGTTAATCTCGAACCTTTTTATTAATTGATGAATTCGATATTTGATACAAGAGAGTCTTAATTCAGTACAAGTGAGATAATCTGAATGAAAAATGACTTGCCCCTTTCTCAAGGTTTTGGGGGGTATTTATAGCTTTACAGGGGAGAGTATCTCCGTCATGACAAATTAGGGGGGTATATTTCGCCTGGTTACAACTCGAGGCGTGATGCCTTTGTATTCGAGACTCTCGATTTTGGGTAGCTACTCCCTTGTCTGTAATAGTAGATAGTTGTTGATGGCCGATTCTTGGGTGAGATACATGAGTCGGGGCATGATCCCCTATGGGTCTAAGGCCCATGATTTTGGGTAGCCACCATGGTATTTGGTCACGGCTTGGGCTGTACACAGTTGTACGTAGTCGTAGTCCGGTACACATGTTGGGACAAGATACATCTCGGTCCCCCGAAGTCCTTTTCTTGTATTCTTATACGGGTACCATTTGAAGGTTGTTAACATATGTATATATTAAATAAAATTTATTAGTTAAAAAATTAGGAAAAATCGAGTGATATGTAAGAGAGGAACAAGTAGAAGAATAAAATACAACAATAACAACAACAACTGGTCTACTGCCTCAAGGGCTCCCGCGTGAGCAGGCTCTGGGGGTAGAAAGTACGCATCCTTACTTCATCAGAGTGATACCCTAACGAGAGGTTGTTTCCGAGGACTCCCAACCTAATAAGCATGAAGAACAGGGAAAGCATGGAGAGCATGAAAAACATGGAAGCATGGAGACATGGAAGCAAGAGCAAAAAGTAAAACCAACAAGCATTTAGGGCAGAGAGCCTATATATTAAAATATTAAAATATGAATATAAGTCTATACATCAAAATAATATAAAATATAAACCATATATTAAAATAGATTAATTTTAAAAAATTAGGTAAAATTCAGTCACGGGGCTTTGAAACCATGAGAGGAATAATGTAAAGTTAATGGCCATTGTGGAAAATTGTAAAGTTAATGGCCATTGTGGAAAATTGTAAAGATCATGGGAGAAGGAAGCATTTAAAGATGGAAAAAAGGTTAAAATAGTTGCAGCTCCTAAGAATCAAACACGTGAGCTACTTTACCAAATGAAACACTCTAATCGCTAAACCAATGGGTAACTTATGCTACCGGATCACCCTATTAATTTATATTCATTTTTTTTTACTTTAATTACCAATATACATACATCTTCTAAAGTCAGGTGGCAAAGGTACGGGGTCCGCGCATCCCGATTTGTTCAACATGGCTCCGCCACTATTGTGATGCATTAGCGCGTGCATCATGTTATACATTGAGCATTATGGCCATATGCAGTAAGATATAGTTCATTTTTCCGACAAGTATCGGCATGAGACGACGGTTCAAGTTGGCATATCTGAGATCAATACATGTTAGAAAAATTGGAGTGAATGGTTAACCTATACAACAACAACGACGACGACGACGACGACAACAGGCCCAGTGCCTGGAGGGCTCCCGCTCGCGCGGGGTCTAGGAAGGGAAGGATGTATGCAATCTTACCCCATCAGGGCGAGACCCTAACAAGAGACTATTTTCGAGGTCCCCCAACCTTAATTTTATCCAATTAAGGATGGGTGTATATACGCCTGCAAGTAAATAATCAGTTTGTCACCAATGAATTAATCACAAATGAATTCACACATGAATTAGTGAAATAAGCATGCAAGTATCTAAGTATGCATGTGCGTGGAAGCATACAAGCACGAAGGGGAGGTTATACATGTGCCCTAGTGCAATCATAGCGTGGGTTAGAGCGTAATAGAGAGTAGAGAGATAGGGGGAGAGAGAGAAAGAGAGAGAGAGACAGACAAAAGGGGGGTGGAGTGAAGAAGGGAGAGATAGAGAGAGAGTGGGAGAGTGTAGCATAATAGAGAAGAGTGGAGTATAAAGAGTGACGCTATATCCCACGGTGCTAGATCCTAGGAGTCCTAAGCGACTAAACCAACACCCGTACTACGTGTACGCAAATAAGCCTGCCACAGTTTACCGATGCTGAATGCACCTGCACAGCTATATTAGATATCCCTATACTCTTCCTCCACTAAGCTCAAACTAGGGCCGTCACTTCTTTTCGGTTGAGGTAGGCGAGATCCTGTTGGATTGTCTTCATGGAATTCTTCTATATCTTGTAATCTCAAGTGGAGGATTAGATATCCCTGTACGTAGATGTACGCATTTGCTGACGGGCAATGGTGAATCTCTAGTCCACTCTAGACACCTCTGGTCAATTTTGGTTTGCCCCGGCCTCTTCTTCTATTTGCATCTGTCGAGTAGTCTCCATCCAACCGTAGGAGCACTGGCAGCCAAACCATGCCAGAACACGGCCAGGCATTCACTGTTAGTAGTACGAATGGTTAACCTATGCATATGTCTCTATGTTTTAATTCCATGAAGGCTAAATTTTATTAAAATTTTTGTTGCCTTGTTATGTATAAAGGAAAGTTTTAGATGATAATTTTTACTTTCGAATTGTAGGGATTGATGTTATTTAAATTGAGTTTTCTACTGGATATATAATTATATATTTGCTTTATAAAATTAGGTTTAGAAGCATGTGTATCTCTAGTCCTGCTGTAAGACTCCAAGTATCTTCTCTGATTTTAACAGTCACATAATGAGACACAATTGCGCACATGCTGATTAGTTGGCATCCACACTTCATAGAAGGCACATCATAACGTTACGCTATATATAATCATACTATAGACCATAGCACCCAACATTTGTTCATGAGTTTCACAAAACAAGAGAATCTTGATGCTAGGATATTAACTTCATGCATACGACTGTTTTTAATATTTTGGATTAATAGCTTGATGTAGTATTTTAAGTCATTCTTATCAGTGTTTATGTTAAATAATGCAAAATATATAGCATTTGTTTATTTGGTACTTGGAATAATGAAGGCACCCGCAAAGCCGTGTTGATATGAAAATAGTGATCATTTCTATTAATGCGATGGCTACTGACCAACTCAATAAGTTGTATACTTAATACAATAATAAGCTTTCTTTTGGTCGTAGATGTCGTGCACATGGAATGGGAGTTATTTCAATGGAGTGTCCCATCGTCAAAAATTTTCGTGTCAAGGACATATAGATTAGAAGACAGCTTTAGTATTTAACTCTTTAACTATAAATTGAAATAGATGATAAAGAGTAAAGTGCAATGTACAATTGCTTGGGCTACTAGAGCTTGCCTTGCATTAAACTCTTAGACCGCGAAAATGTCTTGGAGCATACTAGTGTTAGAAATGGTGTCATAGGAAATCCAATTTATGTAAATAATTTTATTGATGAATAATTTTTTTTTATTATTGTCAACATGCTTATGGGTTTATTATGCATGTGTATTTTCTTTTGAGCAACATACCATAAGATAGACATAGTCCTCAAATAACGTTTGAAACATTTGTTTTAAGTGAATATGAGATTATGCCACAGATAGTCAAAAAATAGATTAAAATGTTATTTATTTACTTAATTAATAATTCATGATCAGTGACAAGATTGGATTACTTGTCTTCTAAGGCTGTAATATAATATTTAGATAACTTGTTTTAGTTATATGGATAGTGATCCAGAATGTTATATTGGTGTGTACAATTAGATTATTACACTAAATTGGACCACATGAATTACTCATATCTAGACTAATATCAGAAATGAGTGATGCAATTTTATATATTTATACAATAACTCTAAATCCCGAAAATAGTATGAACATGTGCATAGAGTGTTAGTTATCTTGATGTGCTAAAAGCACTAATAGTGCCTAAAGTCTTACGTACATTAGGTAACGGCATAAAGTATGGCGGATACAAGTATTTTACATAGAATCTATATTCTCTTATGAGATAAAGATATCTTCCTAATTGATTCGCAAGTATTTAAATAGATCCAAAAAACTTTGGCCAAAGTATTCCATATATTTGACATTTGGAATTATTACATATATTGCTTTATGTTTGGATGAATTATTCATGAAGGGAAAATCGGGAATTAAGAAAAAGATGTGAGAAAAATAATGGTAGTAGTTAGAGTTAATTTTCTCATGGATATCTAATTGAGGGTTTAATTTTTAGTAAATAGTATTTGGGAATTAACGAATAAATATATTTATTTCTATAATACAGTAAAACTTTATTTGGTGGAATTAAGTTTTACTATGGTAATCAAATGTTTTCATGAGATGATAATATGATTTGACCCATTTGTAGCAAAAATTAAGATGCCCCTGAGGCCTCTGCGTAAGCCTCTATGTTATATACCGTTTGAAAATATTAAGAGAATTAATGAAATAAATTATTTAATCTAAGACAAATAAATTAACTTTGCAAAACATAAAATTCAAGCGATATATTTATACAAGAACATAAAAAATAGAGACAAGGGGAAAATGCTTAAGAAAAACGAGCGCTGATCAATTAGCGAGCAACGCGTGTTGCACGCTGACTAGCCACCTCAGCGATCCGTGTGCCGCTATAATGGATGAACCAACACGTGACACGTGTCAAGCCCTGGAACGTCCCAATGGGACGATCCATGTCAATTAAGGCAGACCAATACCTGGGTGACACGTGGTAGGGGACCAGGTTTTGACAGGGTCATTTTCTTTACACATTCTCGTTTTTTGGATAAATTTGTTTTTAAATTTTGAATTTTAAAAAAAATATACACAATTTTGAGGATATCAAGATCCCAATTTTATTTATTTAATTTTATTTTCTGAATCGATATTTTTATCTATAAATATACCCCTTTACATCAGTTTAGCACACATATAAGGAAAAAAAAAAAAAAAAACCAGAGAAGTCATTTCTCATTTTTCTCTGAGAAAAGGTTTCTCAAAAAACTTTATATTTTGGTGCCAACACACCCAATGTTTCGAGGATTGCGGAGAAGGTCTCAATGGTGTCATCCCTGTTTTGGATCTACACTGCGGTCTACACACATGTATCAAATTCGTAATTTTGTTTTTGTTGGAAAAATGATACAAGCTAAATCTAAATTTGTAGGAAGTTGTATCCCACATTGTGAATACAAAATAAAGGTCTCCAATCCCACATTGACAATTTAAAGGGGGGTAGTTGGGTTTATAAGGGTGTATGTTTCTAACCCATTTGAATTAAGCCTTGGGTGAAGGAATGGTGGGAACCACACACGCGCGCGTGCCGCCCGCCGCGCCGTGCTCGGGCAAGGGTGTGGGTGTGGGTGAGCTTTTTCACACCGGGTATATTTATTTTGCGGAATATTTACTCTTTACCATTGCTAATTACTACCGCAATTAAAATTATAGCTGTTAACCTCACATTAATCATCTTACCGTTTCTAGCTGTTGGGCCTCGTGTTAAATGCCCAATTACCGTTACTAGCTATTGGGCTTCATATTAAATGCACGCCTTTAATCCGTTGGGCCTCTACATTAGTATAAATAGGGTGTTTGAGCTTAGTTTTTGATGATCAACAAATTACTTCACTCTTCTTCTGCCTTATTCTCATCGTTCTACTCCTTTCGATTCCGGGCAAAGTTCTCGCTCTCTCCTACCCCACGATTAACGAGTGCACGTTAATAGTCAGACCGTGTTAATCCTGGAGGACGGCCGCCGATACTACTGTATGCACCGGAGCAGCGGCGAAATCGTCTTTTAGGATAGTGGTATTTCCCACGGCACGATATCTTCGGTATTTTCTAATCTACTCTCCCTCTTTCGGTATTATTTGATTGTCGTGTTCACTTATTTCCATGCGTTTCTACTAAAATTTTACTGCATTATACTACTCGATTTTTGACTGAATTTCGGTATATATCGCGCTACTTAAGTTACAGTAACTTGCAGATTAATTTTACTATTTTTTTCCACAGTAATTTTGGGCTGTATTTTTAGTCATATTATCGCAGTATATCACATTGTATTTTAGCTGTATTTTCCAGTATTTTTCCAGTATTATTGTAGTATTTTCAGTTGTAAGCAATATTATTTCCTACAATCTAAAAGACGATTTATGTAGAAAGTTGATAGTGTATGGTGAAACAAGCTTAACAATATGTGATTAAGGTATAATAGAATTGAATTTGTTTTGAGGAGAAAGGTATAAGATCTACTAAAGCCTAGAGTTCAAAATAAATAAATAAATAAATAATGGCCCACTGAAAATTAGAGTAAGAAACAAGGATTTACTGGTCCTATATTTATTTAATTTAAAATATCATCTAGGTCAATATGAATGTTGGATAAAATAGAGCCCCAAATCTTAGTTTATCTAGAGAAGACATCTCCTAGAAACTTCATTACAAGGAATTGGTGACAAGCCAAGAAGACAGCTCCGATGGATGGTGGCACTAAATAGCATAATCATTCGAGAGAAAAATAAAGATGGGATTTTTAGGGTAGTTGAGTACAAAGAAACCAATTGATCAAGGATGATGATGGAGTAAACCACAATTAATAGAAATGATGCTGGACTCCTGTTCTTTGCAATCTGAAGTCATTTACGTGAGCATTTAGTTCATTGACGGATAGATCAGGAAATGATCTTCAATAGGTTGGAAAATGACATTCTAATGTTAGTTAGTATGCATTAAAATGGGTTAAATGTAGGGAATTCAAAATGGTGTGACTGTATGCATTGCTTTTTATACAAGTTCAACGTTATTTTTCTCAATTTCATTAATGTTGGTCATTGTCTCATTTGATGACTATAAAATAAAGTCAAGACATACTTTTTAAAGAGATAAATTCATGTCTGTTGGTTAGAAACAAGTGTGATCTGATTTTTATTTCATTTTATTTACTCCTCAATTTTAAGAATTTGGCTTAAGGTGTAGGATTATTTGAGTTACAACAAAAAGAATCGGTTGGTATTATTGACTATATAAAGGTATAACATGATTGATGTTAAAATTGGCTTGGGCACATATTTTTGAAATTTGAATATAAAGATATTGTCTAAATTAAGTAGACATACCTTTTAATAATTTAAATTCTAGCATTTATATTCCTTTGATATGTTTGCTAGCATTTATGTTATATGGTTATGACAATGTTGTCTTAACTAAAATTTTCAATTGAAATTTTCGCACTCTAATCTGTGATTTCATTCGTGCATATGTAGCATGAAAAATGTTGTACTTAACTGAGTTCTGTTGTCTCATGCGATATATATATTAAGTCACTTCTGTTGGTGTGGTAAACTCACATTTATATAACTTATGCTATGAGCTAGTGAAATGTGGAGGCATTGTCTTGTAGGACAACAATAGTTATCTAACGAAAAAAATGAAGAAGTCTTATGTGGAATGCATTAACTTCTCAAGGGATAATGTGAATTATGTTGGACTTCATCTAGTTAGGTTGAGGTATTCCTATTCCGCCCTAGTAGGGATATATGAAAGATAGTACCCTTATGTGTTTAATCAATTGTCAACCAAGTGTATGATACAAGAGCAACATGAGAACTCGGTGGAGTTGTGTTTGTGGTTGAACATGATTATGGTAAATGAATTAGATAAGACCCAATAACACTATAAGGAGATCATGAAATCAGTTGATTCCATTTTTTATAGAGAGATTAATAATCACACATGGTATGTTTAAGTTTTAACCATGAAGTTAACTTTGTGTGTGAGAGTTGATTTTCTTGCGTATTTGGAGTGACCTAAGTGAAATAGTTGATTCTTTTAAAGGGCTAATAGGACTTGAGAGTTCTTGAAAATCTATGTGTGGTTTGTGTAGTAGTCATCATATTGATGTGTCTTATGTATTTCCCATGGCTATGTTTGAAGCAAGTGCATATGTTGATGCATGTTGCTTGAAATGATGAAAAGCATGTTGTTTTAAGTATTGAAACATGTGTCTTTCAAGCTGAATGTGCTACTATAAGTCATTATGAGCCGTTAGCTGCTAAATTTTATGCAGTAATGAGTTTGTTCTTGCTGTAATGTAGTAAAAGATGCGGTTTTGGGGTTTTTTACTATCATTTTAAGCCGTGATGCTGAATTTTGGCCAACAATTGAGAAAAACATGATATCTTTGAGTCATATGTGCACTTGGTGTTGTCTTGGGAAACTTCTATGCCCTTAGGATCATTGTTTCAAGCCTTCTTTTCTAGTTTTTGGAAATAGAGTAAGGTGCTGGCCACATGAGAATCTTGATTGATCATAGGCTTGATATTTAGCTTGTGTCTAGATATCTTATTTGGGTTATTGTTATTGTGTGCCCATGTTGGTCGTTTGAATGACATTCCATATGATCCTAGTGTTCATTTGTTGAGAAGAAAAATGTGGTATCGCATCACAAGCTAAATATGCTAAGGTAATTGATAGCATTGTAATTTGGTGGATAATACAACACTCGTCCCGTTATATCATATGTCAGTGGAGGACCTTGTCTACATACATTAATCCAAATGACAAATATCGACGGTGCTCTAGTTAAATTGTCGAAGTACTAGTGAAGCATCATGAATGGGGTTTACGTTGTAATAGACTCCTTGTTGTGTTGGGTGTTTGATATCGTTGAGAAACATTCTACTAATTACAATGAATTTAGGCTCATTAGTGAGCTATGTTTCTGACACCCCGCTGAAACCTGCATGTCTTCATTGTCCTTTTAACACTGAGTTGGTCGGTAGAAAAATGTAACGGCTTAAGAATGCAGTTTGAGACATTCCATTGTGGGGGGCTGTAAGAGCACCCGAGAGCCTATGAGGTATGTTATCTGATCATAATCTTTTCTGATTATTGTGTTTCTACCGTTGTTTGCTAGTTATAGCTAGCTCATGGAAATTCGTTATGGTGGAAATATTATTTGTTGATTGTCCAAAGTCGATGTAAATAGCTTAATGATGCTAATCACTTAGGCTTGAGTGCCTTGCAGAGGCTTGGGTTGCCTTAAGTTGCGTTGTAAAAGGCATCTTGTGAATTATGGTCTTATGAACCTCTTTCTCTTGATATCACCAAAATTTGGTACAACATTGGTAAGACATGAACTACCCTTATTAGTAATATCGCATGTACGCTAAGTACGATGAGAATGGGTATATGGTCCTTTGTGACCTAAACTAGTAAGAATGTTTCACAATTGTGATGAGATGTGAAAGTGACAATTTGCAGTATATGGTTTTCGTGCCAACTGTATATATGATATACGTACTATGTGAGTACTTGGAGTAGAGATGTAATTTTACTAATATAATGTGTGCTCCACTAATGTGTTATACTGACTCTTATTGAAGTTGGCAGGAGATGGAGCTAGTTGTTTAACAGCTCATTGTGGGTACCTCAATGTGGGGATAAGAGCAACTCGTGATTGATGTTGGTAGTAGTCAACTCCGAAGTACCGCTTTGTTGCAATATAGTGTTGAAGTGCCATTGTGGGGGCTTGCAGCTCCATCAGTGTCACTTCACTGTGACAGTCAAGCTGCAATTGCTGTGGCAAAGAACAAGGTTTATAATGGCAAGAGGAGACACATTCGTCTCAGGCATAAGATCGTGAAAGATCTACTAGAAAGTGGAGTGATATCACTAGACTATGTAAAGTCTGAAAAGAATATTGCGGATTCGTTGACAAAAGGCCTTTGTCGTAAAATGAATGTGGAAACATCGAGGGGGATAGGATTAAAGTCTATATATAAATAAATTGTGATGTATCCAACCTAGTTTTAACAGGTTCAATGTGAGAAGTCATAGTTTCATTCAAGATATGCACTGTGTTTTACGTTGTCCCTCCCTATGGTGTGACAGTGCGGAGATGGGTCCATTGCCATATGTTTGGTGGTGTAAGCACAACTTGCACATGACGGACATTGTATGTATGTTACCAAGGGGTAAGGTTGAGCTTTAGCTCTTAACGGACCCGTATCCATATGTTTGGTGGTAAGCAGTAACACACACTTGATGGGATCCACCTATATAGGTGTGGGAGTCTGGCCGCTCCCTATGAAGGATTAAGACTTGCCTTCTAGAGCGCCTATGAATATCTAGGACGAGCGCATGGCCGATTAAACGCGCCAAATCGCTAGAGTTGTCGAGATCTGGAGTTTGGTATGTGTCCAGGTGGAAGAGTATACAACCCCTTGTGAGGTTCAAGACGAAAGTCACCTTGCAAGATGTTGGTCCGAAACTTGGGTTGCACTAGGTGACGATTCAAGTCACAAGACATCGACACTGAAGAACTAAACTCCCTTTGCCTGGTCTATTCTTATCTCTCTTCCTCGCTTGTATCCTTTGTGGGGGATTGTTGAAAAAATGATACAAGCTAAATCTAAATTTGTAGGAAGTTGTATCCCACATTGTGAATACAAAATAAAGGTTCCCAATCCCACATTGAAAATTTAAAGGGGGGTAGTTGGGTTTGTAAGGGTGTATGTTTCTAACCCATTTGAATTAAGCCTTGGGTGAAGGAATGCTGGGAACCACACACGCGCGCCGCCCGCCCGCCGCGCCGTGCTCTGGCGTGGGTGTGGGTGAGCTTTTTCACACCGGGTATATTTATTTTGCGGAATATTTACTCTTTATCGTTGCTAATTACTACCGCAATTAAAATTATAGCTGTAAACCTCACATTAATCATCTTACCGTTTCGGGCTGTTGGGCCTCGTGTTAAATGCCCAATTACCGTTACTAGCTGTTGGGCTTCATGTTAAATGCGCGCCTTTAATCCGTTGGGCCTCTACATTAGTATAAATGGGGTGTTTGAGCTTAGTTTTTGATGATCAACAAATTACTTCACTCTTCTTCTGCCTTATTCTCGCCGTTCTACTCCTTTCGATTCCGGGGAAAGTTCTCACTCTCTCCTACCCAACGATTAATGAGTGCACGTTAAGAGTCGGACCGTGTTAATCCTGGAGGATGGCCGCCGATACTACTGTATGCACCGGAGCAGCGGCGAAATCGTCTTTTAGGACAGTGATATTTCCCACGGCATGGTATCTTCGGTATTTTCTAATCTACTCTCCCTCTTTCGGTATTATTTGATTGTCGTGTTCACTTATTTTGATGCGTCTATACTGAAATTTTATTGCACTATGCTATTCGGTTTTTGACTGAATTTCGGTATATATCGCGCTACTTAAGTTACAGTAACTTGCAGATTAATTTTACTATTTTTTCCACAGTAATTTTGGGCTGTATTTTTAGTCGTATTATCGCAGTATATCATGTTGTATTTTCGCTGTATTTTCCAGTATTTTTGCAGTATTATTGTAGTATTTTCAGTTGTACGCGATATTATTTCCTACAGTTTTAAAATTTGTATTTATTCATATTTCATGTTATGTCTATCATTGCCTTACATTATTTTGAATATATTAGAGTAGAGACTTTACTAATTTGAGATTTAGAATTTTAAATTACATATCCACTGTACTTGATCTAGTTAATTTAGGAAATTCTAATTTTAGAAATCTAAATTTTTCCAACAACTAGAGCTTGTCTATGTGAATGATTTGAGGGTTGCTAGGGCTACTTTACACATATGAGTTTTACTAACTATTTTTCTTGGTCGTAACCAAAGGTTATGATAATGTGCAATTTGCAATATGGAAAATGTATGTGTATGAAAAGGACTATTTCATGTCTCGTGAAAAAGAAAGTGGTTCTACAATTGCAAACAATTGTGTGACTGGATGCATGATTTCAATCACTCGATATGCATGAAGGCAATGCAAGTAATTTTAGAATTACATAATAGTGTCATGATAGACTTCATGATATTAGTTGCTTGAACTCTAGAAATTAGGGGGGTCTACAAGAGAAATAACTTTCAGAAAAAAAAGATTAGTGCCTTGCAACTTATAACTCAAATGAAGAGATTTAGGCTCCGTTTGTTTCAAGGGAAGTACTTTTCCCCCATAAAGTAATTTCCTTTGTAAAAGGCTTTCCATGAAAAAAGTAATTCCTGTTGAGTTTTTCTGTTGTTTATTTCAACGGAAAACTTATTCTCCCATTGTGATAATTTTTGCTTGTTTTAAAGGAATCATCTTCTATCAATCATTTTATACCTAGTCATAGGACAATATAAGTAGCAACACAATATATTTGCAATTATCTAGACTTTGTATAGTTATGAAATTATTATTAAGATACCCTAAGGTTTGAGCATTTATCACCTATCCTAGCATTTTAATATATACATTGAGGTATTATAAAGTCGAATATTTTATCATTTAGGTACCATATTTTAAAATTTTATTAATTTATGTAAGAATCTAACCAAATATAAAAGTGCGAATAAAATACATAATTATGATAATATTTACAAGTAATGTCAATATTTTCAGCAAATTATGATAAAAAAATTTCATCACATATATGTAAACTACCTAGGGTTCATTTACCAACATTAAGGCACCGGATCTCATTAAAACTCCAAAGTTAGGTGTGCTTGGGCGAGAGTAGTACCAGGGTGGGTGACCTCCTGGGAAATCCTCGTATTGCCAACCTTTTTAGGATGGAGGTTCTCGGAAATAGCCTCTTGCCAAGGTTATACCCTGAAGTGGTAAGGCTGCGCACAACCACTCCACCCAGACCCTGCTTATATGGGAGCCCTTGAGGCACTATGTATGTTGTTATTGTTGTTGTTGCATTGATGTAAACTACCTAAATATGGCAGAAATCATATGCCATGCTATTATTTTTTAGCAAAAATCTATTAAATTCTAATGAGAATACTCATATATTATCGGAATCATGTTCTGTTTTAGCATTTTCTATCGAATGTCTATCGAATTTTAACAAAGACACATGATTGATAAAATTTTAAAACTTCAAGGTACCTAAGCAATAAAATGTTTAAACTTCAAGGCACCCCATTGTATGCATGAAAATATTATGATACTTAAGTGATAAATGGTCAAACCTGAGGGTACTTTATAGTTTTCCTAAAAAACATATATCAAAAAATAGTATTTTCTAAAAAAGAATATAATCTATAAATATTTTTTCGGTGCTTAGTTTGATGTAAACATTATTTCCTAATTATAATATTCACCGCAGCATGAATTAGGAAAAATGCTCCAAATATAAAATATAAGTCATGAATGAAAATCAAATGGAATTACAAAATTCACTCAAGGATTTGGAGTTGATTGATCTTTCTTCGTCCAGTTCTTGTCCTACATTATTGCTTTTAACAATCTAAGATCTCGCCAAGTTCATTTCTGATCTATATTCGGATCGATACATTATTGCTTTTAACAATCTAAGATCTCGCCAAGTTCATTTCTGATCCATATTCGGATCGATCTATATCTTCGAACTTCATTGGATCACACGGAATGATGACTTTCCCCATTTTGAAAGGGAAGTCATTTTCCTCCATTTGAAGGAAAAGGTTTTCCGTCATAAAACCTTTTCTGTAAGAGAACACAAACCAAACAACGGAAAAGAGAAAAACCACTTCCTAGAATATAATTTTCCTCCTAAACAAATGGAGCCTTAGATGGTGCTATTGTACTTTAATTAGTCCAATGACCAACATTATTTGTCTACTAATGTTGTTGGCCTGCATTTTTCTTATGGGCTTAAATCACTTGTATGAAAATTAATGAGCGTTGCATTATTATACATTCTAAGACAAGATTGTCTTGAGCAACATGAAAATGGGCCACCTACTCACATTTCATGTATGATTGCACATGAATTGGAAAAACCCATGTGCAATATGAATCCTACTATTCTTAAGAGTATGATGGTTCAAATCATAACATACTAACAATGGCGTTGTGTATGACTATTATGAGTGGTTATATCTTTGATAACATGAGTTTCCCGGCAAAGCAAATCGTTGAGTTTACATTAGAGGCGGAGTTAATGGCATTACTTTTAACATATTAGATGCTTGATACTTATGCTCTTGTGATACTGCATCCTATTTGAGAAGAAGATAAATTGAAATATAGTGATGGAAAAGGTTCCATTTGAATTGTGTCCTCAGGTAATTGAATCATTATTCACAATTCACATTGAAGTGATATGGCTAAAAAATTTATTGTTGAGTGAGCATCAAAGGCCAAATAGTGCTTAAGATTCTATAAAGTGCAAACAAACAACCTAGTTTTGTCAAGGATGTTAAACCCTTCAAGTGGGAGGCAACTTATGGAGTTTGGCTTGGACATTATGTCAAGTTGTTCTAGAGTTCTCATTAAATGAGACAAAGTGATGGAAACAAATTGAGGTATTACTATGTAACATTGTGTTGTAATTGCACCACTACTCTTGAGAGGTGTGTGATAACTTACCATATCAGTATGTCCTGATCTCTGGATTATAGTAAATAAGATCTTACTATTGGAGCCATTATGATTATGTGAGGTATTATGATGATTATTAATGAAAGCTCTATTTAGAGTTGAGATTTGGAGGACATCGAGGGGGATGTGGCTAAAGTAGGGGAGTAATCGAGTCGAGTCGAGCAGAGTATCTCAGTACTCAACTTGAACTCGATTAACTACTCGGGTATTCGAACTTGTACTCGAACTCAATTCGAGTAGTTAATTTTGCTCGAGCTCGGACTCGAACTCGATTAACTATTCGAGTACTCGACTTGAGTACTCGTTTATTGTGCATACGAACATTCAACAAATTAGCTCCATTATAATATTATAATATACACTCGAACATTAGTTATACTCAATTTGGATGCTCAATTATTGCTCATACCGTATTTCGACATAAGCAATCATAAATCACCAATATATTAATACCTAATATGCTTCAAAACCTAAGTCTGAAAAAATACAAGAAAACCAAATACTATCAGTTCTTTCACTCCACCAAAAATGTAGCATGCAATCTTTTACAAGAAATTCAAGCCTCCTTCTTTCATTCTACTATTAATGTCATTAGCCATTAATTTCAAAAAAAGATAATACACAAGATCTACTTCATACAAGTCGAGTACTAATTCGAGCATCAAGTTGAGTATTTAATCGAGTATCAAGCCGAGTAGTTCACTACTCGACTCGTACTCGTTTATTAATCGAGTATCGAGCCGAGTAGTTCACTACTCGACTCGTACTCGTTTATTAATCAAGTATCTTTTGAAACTCGAACTCGGTTAATTCAAGTTCGAGTCAAGTTTTATTCGAGCTACTCACAAGCTACTCGTGAGCGGCTTAGATCGTTTATTACCCCTAGGCTAAAGCCCAAATATGAATAAATCACCCATGAGGATATCTTAAAAATGACAAACGAATCATGGAGGGGTTTGGCTAGCATGCTTCATATATGAGTTGAATTAATAAGTCCATCCTTGTGGTGTTATGTATGCTTACTTGTGGATGTAATAGAAGTTGAACAAATATAACTCTTAATATGTTATGTAGCCCATACGAGTGGGATGTGTGATCACAAGCACATCCTTAATGGACCCACCTTTATGAATGTATAAGTCAAGGCCACTTCGATGAGAACTTAGGCTAGTTATTTAAAGCACTTATGAAATCTAAGTGATGCACAAGGCCATAATGTGCAAACTTCCTAGACTAACATACACTTTGAACGTCATGTGGGTGAAACGTTCTACATGTTCCCAAGTAGCTAAAGTTACAAGGCTAAATCCACTTTGGCTCGAGTAAGAGAATTGTTGAAATACTAATGAGAGGTTTCAAGGAAAGGCCTTCCTCATGATGCATGATAGTTTGTCTTAGCTCAATTTTTTAATAAAATAAGTGAGGGATTGTTGGAAATATTGAATAAAAATTCTTTTTAATTTTTTTAAAAATTAAGAAAAGGATTGTATGTTGGGCACTACAAAATCCAAAGACAGTCTTAATTGAAATTTGATGGTTTATTTAGCCATTTTTGCGCAGCTATGTGATTTTATGAGCATATCAATGATCTTAATAGCCTAATCATTCACTCTAGCTTTATGTTAACTTTGACTTCAAAGAATCCACTGCGAAAATGGTCAATACACATTTTAACTGTAGGATTGTAAAGTCTTTCAAGTGGCCTTCCTATGTAAAGCCAAGCCCATTTAGTCCCTTATAAATGAATATATGATATAATTTTTTTGATAATTAGCGACAAAGTCGCAATACGAAGCAGATAACTAGTACAAATGAGCCCCGAGTCAACCCCTATAGAAACGGGATAAAATAAGACAAAAAAATAGTATAACATCCCAACCTAAGAAAACAAGATTACAAGAAAAAAAAAAAGGCAAAACCAGCTATTTGATATATTTGTTTGTTATTAAGTGTTATGTGATCGCCGTAAATACAAATGTAAACATATTTGCAAAAGGGACTTACCGTGACTAGGGAGTGAGCCTAAAGTCGGACCGCATGTCTTTGACCTTAACCACTCACCAATTTGGAGAAAAGGTTGTGACATTTTAGTGTATCTAACTTTAGTTATACCGTGAGTTCTGCTGATGCTTCAATTTTTTTATATAGAAAATTAAAGGGATATAGACCTAACTCAAGTGACAGTTACAGTGACGGGGCAGGGCCCATAGACACCTTTCCTACTACATTAAAAGTCAGGAAAAAGCTTAGTCGTCCACTTACAAGCCCGAGTCAATCAGGTTTTGAAGCCTGATACCCTTGACTTATAATAACTCGAATGAGTTTAGGTTTGACAAGATTTAGATGGAGCAAACCGTATTCTAGTCACTAGAATATGACCAACACAATCAAGGCCATGCCTTGGCTGTCAAAGCCTTAAATAATGGCAAAAACCTAAATTCACCTGACGTATTAAATAGTGACAGTAGTGTTAAGACCAATGCAATCAAGGTCAAGCCTTAGCCATCAAAGCCTTAAACTAAAGCCTCAATTCTTAACTTGTCAAATTTGGAAACAGATTAAAACAAAGAGTTCACACCTAAAGTCCGAAGCACTGTGTTACTGAAGAAGCAAGTACAGCAAGATCTATGCCACACTAGACTAAGTTAAGTTGCGCTACACCTAGGTAAAAAGCACAAGTGTGCTCTAAAGAAAACTTAAAAGAAGTTTTGTATGAGTGTATGTACTTGTTTTGGACTACAACAGAGTCACTTATTTATAGAAAAACTAAATAATGACTGCCCCATATTTTCGAGGCACTTTCTTCTCATGTCAGGCCACCAAGCTCCTTTAGCGCATGAATGATCAATGAACGTGCGCTTGATTTGATACTCAACTGTATTCATTGAAGCCCGCGTCAGCATTTTTAGCTGAAGTCTCTTCTAGATGCTCCACATTCTCTTGGATTAAGCTTGGCCCCCATGTATCTGAAATTACGCTCCAAGTAACTATCTCAAGCTTGGAAACCACCTGTCTTGCAACCTTCTTGGCAGTTCCTTGAGCTCAAGCTCCCTTACCCTTTAACTATTCGAGCCTCGAGTGGCTAATACCCTTGTTAGGGTGATAAACATCTCAAGATGCTGGGCTCGAGATGCCATTATCTTAGTACCGAAAGGTCTAATTCTCCTCGAGGAGGACCTCAAGTGATAAGCACGTAAAACTTTGCCAAAACAACGTTGTCCCAACTCCCTCGAAATTAGGGTGTGAACTCCAGCGTACACTAAATGTCTCGTCCACCTCTAGAGAGCAATACATGATTGTTGCATTTACTTTTTCAGGTGTTATAAGACTTGGACTTCAAAATTGTTGTTCTTATTTTTGTTTATGAACTTTTGTTGGATTTGTAATTTTAAGTATCCACACCCAATTAAAACCCAACCCGCACTAACTGGAAGCAGGTAATGATATTATCTAATTAACAAAAGAACCGACACAATATGATTCGATCAAACTAAAACCCCACACAAATTGACCAAAAACTCAAAATGAGTCAAATCCGAAATGGCCAATATGACCAGAAACCGGCGCTAGATGACCTGAAATCCAGAATAATCTCACTCGATTGACTCAAAGCTTGAGATGATTGTTATGCAATTAAAATTCTTACTTTGTTGGTTAGGTAAATAATAGAATTTTCAATTCAATCCTATATGGGTGTTTAATTCCAAATAGATACTAAGTTGATACAATTAAAAGTAAAATAATCAAATTGATACATTAGGCGAAGTGCAAAAATATTTTACATAAATAACTCTAATTTATATATACAAGGTATCATAAACATGGTTAATATTTTTTCAAAGTGGATTATATATATATATTGAACACTAAATTTATTCCCTCTTATTATACAATTCCAAATTAATTTCTATATTAGTGTTTAATATTTTATTTTTACCATTATAGAATTAAATACCAAAAAATTTTGTTTAAAGTATAATTCAATATAGTTTTATAATTTTTTTCAAAAATAAAAATCTAAGTATTAAATATTTAACGGGCCCAGTCCCTCGATAACTGTAATATTAGGGCTGGTAAAATTGACATGACACAACCACGACACAAAGATAGAAGGTTTGGGTTGGGGTGTGAAGCCGAGTTGAATTTGGGTTGACCCGTTTAGGTAATTGGGTACAATTTGGGTTTGAATTGTGTAGCCCGTTTTCAACACGATTGACTCGTTTATATAGTTATGTTAGGAATTAGAGTGATATAATATTGTTATTATATTTATAATTTTGGGAGTTAAGGTTATTTGAACTACATTCAATAATATTAATTTGATAGCTTATTTTAATAGTTATAAATATAACAAATATTTTGGTGCAACCCCGGGTTCCCTACCGCTGCCAAGTCCCTACAACGCATAACCCCAAGGCCTCTGCTTGCCTAACTGAGTGCCGCCTGCTCTTGCTTTCCCATCTGTGCCGCCTGTTTGTATCAAGGCCTCTGCGAAGCCTCCCGTCCCTTGCCACGTCAACATCAAATATTTTACTAGATATTTAGCATCTTCATCTATAAATAGGGGGAGTTAGTTATTTTAGGGTTTATGCTTATGTGATGTGATGATCTCTCTCTCTCTCTCTCTCTCTCTCTCTCTCTCTCTCTCTCTCCCTCCCTCTAAATTCTCTCTATCTCTCTCTTATCTTCTTCTACAATTTCTCCCCCCTTTTTCTATACTTGTATCTAGAATTATACTACATATATATACAATTTGGGGTAGCAATCTAGCTATCCTGTAACTAATTGTCTCGATCTTGTGCTTAGATTTTGTTATCTTTATTCGATTGGGTTAGATTTGATTAATTAGATAGGCTTCTATCTCATATCCTATCAATTGGTATCCGAGCCATCCATCCTCAGGTTGGCACTGTTCATTCACCGATCAGAGATCCATCATGGCACGCTGAACTCTATCCCAGATTTCGTTGAGGGATCTTGAGGAATCCCATGATCAGCGGTTCACCACACTGGAGCAATCAATGAACTAGATTCGGCAAGCCGTCAATGGCCTCTCGGTTCAAATGGGAGGCTTGGCGCAGTTGGTTCACGATTGTCCGATATCCCCAACAGCACCTAAGTCGCCACACTCCAGTAAGCAAGGTGTTTCAGCTCTGTTTGCTCAGCTAGGTAGCTATCAAGTACCAACTTGTTTAACTGAGATTGATTTTCCAAAATTTATTGGGAGGGGTGTTGATGGTGGATTCGCTAGTGTGAGAAATACTTCTCCATCAATCGAACTCCGGATGAGCTGAAGGTGATGTTGGTGAGTGTGGCCTTGGAGGGAGACGCTCAAGAACAGCATGATTCATTAGAGGAATCATGGCCTCAGGAGGCTGTCATATCGTGGAAAGTGTATGCCCCGCAAATCCGAGGGCGATTTGTGAAATCATCCGAAAAACCCTTGCCGAACTAATGAAGTTACTACAAACGGGTAGTGTGGATAAATTTCTAAATTAATTCAAGTCGTTGGTAAACTGTTGTGGGATGGATGAAGAACAAAAGATTAGTATGCTTATGGGCGGGTTGCGTGATGATATATCCAAGTGGTCATATGTGTCAACCCAATTCCGTACACGATGCTGTTGTTCCAGTTAAATAATAGGAACGAAACTGCAAGTTCATTGAGGGAGTTACCAGAAAGAATCCCCAAAGAATAGCCTCGATTTTTCTCTTACCGGATCCTCCACTCGCAACTGCTGGGTCTCGGTTTTTACCCGCCCCCTTGGCCCCCGCCTCGTTTTTTTACCGTCCCCAGCGGGTCCTCCACGATCCGGCCCACGAGGCCAATTTAGCCTCACTCCGACTGAGTTAGATGATTTATGTGCCCGCAACCTCTGTTTTTATTGCCAGAAACACTTCACCCCAGGCCATTAGTGCGCCATGCACAATCGTGCCCGAGTGTTCTGGCGGGAGACAGATAATGAGGATCCAGAATCTGCCAACACCTTACCGCTAGATCCTGCACCGAACCTGCTAACTGATCCCCACATCTCTATCCATGCTCTGGAAGGTGTCCCACATTGTAAAAAAATGCGTGTTCAGGGTCAGCATCAGCGACGCTTCTTGAGTATCCTCATCGATAGCTGTAGCACTCATAATTTTCTTGATGCCGACTTCGCCAAACTCATTGACTGCCCATCGATAACCACCAATCGGCCTTCAGTCACTATCGCTGACAGAAAATCGATAGTCTCTATGGGCATCTGCCTCGAATTCTGTTGACGCCTCTAGGATGCCACCTTCCATTCCGATATGTTGCTCATTCCGTTATCTGGCTATAACATGGTTTTGGGCATTCAGTGGCTCCGTACTCTGGGGGATGTTCTTTGGAACTTTTTCGAGCTGTGTATGTCTTTCAGCCTTCAAGGTCGCCATTACACTCTCCAAGGGATCCGCCCACCCCTTTTAAAGGCAATTACTAAGAACACGATTTCTTTGCTTCTGTCAATTTCTGCTTCCTTCTTTGCTATCTCAGTTATGCTAGCATCCAGCTTGCCACTTTGTTTTTTGGTAACACCTGCTCCGCCCATAGAGGATGACCCGCCGGCTCTGCGGGCCTTACTTACAGAGTACAATGATGTCTATACCATCTCTCCTGGCTACCTCGGTCCCATAAATTCTTTGATCATCGCATATTGCTTAAGGAGGGCAGCAACCCCATCAACATTCGGCCTTACTGGTATCCCCTTTTTCAGAAAGATATCATCGATTCTTTGATAAAGGAGATGTTACTTGCCTGGGTCATCCAGACTAGCAATTCACCCTTCGCTTCGCCAGTGGTTCTCATCAAGAAAAATGATGGTTCTTAGTGCCTCTCTGTGGATTACCGGGCTCTCAACAAGATGACCGTTAAGAACAAATTCCCTATCCCAATCGTTGAGGAGCTCCTTAATGAGCTTGGCGGTGCTGCATTCTTTTCTAAGAAAGATCTTAAGTCCGGTTATTGGCAAATCAGAATGTCCACTGATGACATTCCAAAGACCACTTTGGGCACCCATTCCGGTCATTATGTGTTTACTGTGATGCCATTTGGGTTGTCGAACACTCCATCCACTTTCAAGAGTCTAATTAATGACTTGGTCTGGCCTTTTCTTTGTCAGTCCATCCTCATCTTCTTCGATGACATCTTATCTACATCACCGCCCGATCCGCTCATTTGGATCACATCCATATTGTCTTGAGCATTATGCGAACCAATCATCTTACCGCCAATCGCGCCAAGTGTACGTTTGGTGCTCACCGTATTGAGTACTTAGGACACTTCGTCTCTAAGAATGGCATTGCCGCCGATCCAAAGAAATTTAAAGCTATCGCCATATGGGCTTGCCCACAATCATTGAAACAACTCCGTGGCTTCTTGGGGCTATCTGGATGCTATCGTCGCTTTATTGCACAATATGGCATCATTGCTAGACCATTGACTGATCTCCTTAAGAAGGACAATTTCTTCTGGACTCCGGAGGCTAAGCTCGCCTTCGATTTCCTGAAACACACCTTGACATCTGCACCTATGCTTGCTCTTCCCGACTTCACATAGTCTTTTATCATTGAGACTGATGCGTCTAGCACGAGGATTGACGCTGTACTCATGCAAGGCGGTAGGCCCTTAGCTTATATCAGTCATACTCTTGTGCCTCGCCATTAGGGTCTCTCGGTTTATTAGCTAGAATTGCTCGCCATTGTTTTCGCTATGGAAAAATGGGAACAATACATTACCGGTCGTCAGTTCATCATCCGGACTGATCAGCAAAGTCCCAAGTTTCTTCTCAAGCAGCGGTTGTCCACTTCACTCCAACACTTTTGGCTCTCCTGCCTGATTGGCCTCGACTATAATATCGTGTATAAGAAGGGTTCCGAAAACCAAGCGGCTGATGCTCTTTCCCGCCTTTCGGGCACCGAAGTTCTATGCATGGCATTATCAACCATCTCTTCCAACTATTTCACCCGCTTAAGGGTGTCTTGGTCTACTGACCCTACTTTGTCTCGCATTATAGCCAATAAGTTGGCGGAACCACTTTCCCACCCTCGCTACTCTTGGCGTTAAGACCAATTGTGCTACAATAGCTGTCTTATTGTTAGCAATGATGCCAACCTTCGCCAAGCCATCTTATTATGGCTTCAAGACTCCGCCCAAGGCGGCCATTCTGGGGTAGACGCCACTTATCATCGCATACACTCATTATTCTACTGGAACGGCCTTCACCATGACATCCAAGCTTACATCCGCTAATGTTCCGTTTTCCAACGCAACAAATATGACCCTTTGGCACCCGCAGATCTGCTACAACCACTTTCGATTCCTTCTTTAGTGTGGAACAATATTTCCCTGGACTTCGTTGAAGGTTTGCCCCCATCAGAAGGACGCTATATTATTCTTGTCGTAGCGAATCGTCTAACCAAGTACGCACACTTTTTGTCATTTGCTCATCTGTAGACCGCAGTCGCAGTCGCCACCCTCTTCTTGGACCAAATCTACCATCTTTACAGTCTCCCTGAGACTATCATCACTGATCATGATCCTATTTTCACAAGCCTTTTTTGGCGCGAACTTTTCTCTCGGTTGGGCAGTCACCTCAATCTCTCGTCATTTTACCACCCGCAATCCGACATCCAAACAGAGGTCCTCAACCGCTCTTTAGAAACTTACTTATGCTGCATGGTCAGTGAGCAACCCCGGCTATGTTTCGTTGGTTACCCTTGGCGAAATGATGGTACAATACTACTTTCCAATCTTTGGCACAGTCCACATTTATGAGTTGCTCTATGGCCAACCGCCACCAATGCACCTTCCTTACTTGCCTTGCGAGTCCCCCGTCAACGCCGTTGATCACACTCTCTTGGCTTAGCAGTCACCTATGTCACCATTTGTTTCATTCCCAAAACCACATGAAACAACAGGCTGATTGCCATCACGTTGAGCGTGAATTCCAAATTGGCGACTATGTCTGGCTCAAACTTCAATCCTATCGGCAGCATAGTGATAAAGCTCGTCGTTTCCACAAACTTGCTCCTAGGTTTTATGGGTCGTTCCAGATTCTTGATCGCGTTGGGGCCGTTGCTTACCATCTCGACTTACCCCCTCATACCACCATCCATCGCACGGACCATGTTTCGCTATTGAAGCGCTACTTCTCTGTTACCGCCTCCAACACTCCTTTACTGGATGTTTGGCTTCCGGCAACAGAACCTGCTTAACCACTCGCCATCTTGGACCACAGACTTGTCAAACGCTGATGCATTGCCGCCACCCAAGTCATGGTTCAGTGGGTTGGCCAAACCGCCAACGACGTCACTTGGGAGTTCCTTCATGACTTCCAACTTCTTTTTCCCTCTTTTGATCCTTGAGGACGAGGATCTTCTCATGGGAGCGGCATTGATACAACCCCAGGTTCCTAGCTGCCGCCAAGTCCCTACAACGCATAATGCCAAGGCCTCTGCTTGCCTAACTAAGTGCCGCTTGCTCTTGCTTTCCCGCCTTTGCTACCTGTTCATATCAAGGCCTCTGCGAATCCAGGCCTCCCATCCCTTGCCACGTCATCATAAGATATTTTACTCGATATTTAACATCTTCATCTATAAATAGGGGGAGTATGCTTATGTGATGTGATGATCTCTCTCTCTCTCTCTCTCTAAATTCACTCTCTCTCTCCCTTATCCTCTTCTACAATTTCTCCCCCCTTTTTCTATACTTGTATCTAGAATTATATTACATATATATACAATCCGGGTAGCAATCTAGTAATCCCGTAGCTAATTGTCTCGATCTTGTGCTTAGATTGTGTTGTCTTGATTTGATTGATGTTAGATTTGATTAATTAAATAGGATCTCATCTCAGATCCTATCATATTTATTGCTAGTACGAATCATGAAGTATATTATTAATATATTTATCAGTTAAAAAATTAGCATTTAGAAAAAAATTACTAATATAATTAAATAGATAATCTGTGAGTTATTATTTAATAATTAGATTGAATAAAAATTAAGAGTACTTAACCTATTTAATAAATGAATTGGGTTCTAATTGACCTTTTTTATAAGATCCCTCGCATTTGCCACCTGTAGTTAATAGACACTATCGTCGGACATAGTGTGGGTAAGCAAAGACAAAAAAGAATGGCCTGGTCGCTCCTCCATTGTCCCGCTTCTACCATCAACTACAACACTCTCAATCACAGCGAAATTCACTTCCGTTTTTGCAGAAATCCCTCAGTAATTGCATGCAATTGGTATACACCAACACATTTTAACAGTGTCAAAATCAAAGCCTCTTCGAATGGAGCCGACGAAGGGGAGGCGAAAGGGTCAGGGACGAGTGCCAGAGGAAGAAGGTTGATCAAGTTGCGAGAGGAGAAGCGTAAGCGAGAGTTCGATCGCCTTCACAACTATCCCGCCTGGGCTAAGTCAGAATCTCATCCCTCTTAATCTATCTATCCTTTAATGTATCTCCGCTTCTAGGGTTTTTAGTTATAAAACTATTAAAGTATATGGAATGTTAGATTACATATTAATACCCTTTGGTTTGAAGTTTGTTATATTAATTTTTTAATTCACAAAGTTTGTAAAATGATTTTTTAGTCTAAAAGTTAATATGTATTTAGGTAATTAGTCCAAGTTGTAGTTTATAACGGTGTAAAACAAACATTTCTGTTGGATTAGTGAAAAATCCATGAATTAACAATTTAAGACTAAGAGAATTGAGAGAGAAAAATCTTGAATTGTATTCCACAATCTTGTGATTACAAAGTGAAAGAGATCAGATAATATATACAAGGGAACTAAACTTGAATAAGTGGCTAATTTTAACTACCTACTAAACCAAACAGGAGCATAAAGAACATTGTTTAGAGTTAGATTTTGAGCAACTATAACAGTGCCTGTGTGTGACAGGTGCTTGGGCTCCTGTAGGTAGTTGTATATTGAACTTAGACCATGGTTTAAGTTCTTGAAATAGATGTTTATATCCACATATATGATGTGTAGCCCCTGAATCAATGACCCCGGAACTTTGACTGGCCGAAGTAGTTTTGCAAGAATGTAATGCAATAGAAGTAAAACAGAAAGAAGAAACAATACCAGACATCCCAAAGGATGCATTAGCAGCTGGTGATGACTGTTGGATACCAGAAATAGGCTCCTGAGTTGTAGCTGCCAACTGGGAACTTCAAAGAGACAACAGCTGCTGGCATTGTTCAGCAGAGAATGTAACAGAGGCTGGTAGTTGTTGCCCTTCAAACACTGATGAATCTGCAGCAACATTGTTCACCTTGGGAACATTGTTTTGATTTCTTGGTTTTCCTTTGTAACCAGGAGGAAAACCGTGAAGCTTATAGCATTTATCAATCGTGTGACCAGTAAAACCACGATGAGTACAAATGGGACGATCTTTCTTGAAATAGTTGTTTTGATTTCTCCCTTCATTAACCTTACCAAGCATTGCTAAAATGTCAGATGTAACCGACGGCATTATTTGTCTTTGTTTTTCTTGTTGAACAGTTTTGGAAAACACTCGATTTATACTTGTTAAGGGATCCGTAGAGAGTATTTGTTCTCTTAGAGAAACATAGCTATCATCTAAACCTATTAAAAAACTCATTGTCAAATCCTTTTGTTGTAAATCTTGCAAGGCTTTAGTGTAGTTGCACTGACATAAACCACATGAACATTCTGGAAGAGGATTATATGCAGTAAGCTCTTCCCACAAGGCTTTAACTTTGCCGAAATATGCAATTACACTCATATTGTCTTGTTTGAGTGTAGACAATGCCCTTTTTAATTCGAAAACTCTTGGGTCATTATTTTGGGAAAATCTTTCCTTAATGTCATCCCACAATTCCTTCGCTGTTCTCCCATATATAATGGTAGAACCTATTTCCTTCGAAACTGAATTCAAGATCCAAGAAAAGATCATTGAATCACACCTAGTCCATTTTTCATAAAGTTCATCACTAGAAAGAGGTTGAGGGACTATTCCAGTAACAAATCCCAACTTATTCTTCGCCCGTAGGGCTACAGTCATTGATTTCATCCATGTATTGAAATTCTCCGGCCTGGTTAATACTTGAGCGACCAAAATCGAACTAGGATTCTTGGAATTGCTCAAGAAATAGGGAGAAAAAAACAAACTCATCTGATTGCGCATGAGTTGCTTGCGAATCGCTCGAATTAGCACCGATTTGTTGACCTGCCATAGTAACTTGCAGCAAGATCGAACAGGAGAGAACCAACACTAGCGAATTAGGGTTTCTCCAGCAGCAAGAAGAACGACGTTCTTGAATCACAAAGAACTTGAGACTGCAAGTGGAAGCATGTGAAAATTATGCTCTGATACCATGTTGGATTGGTGAAAAATCCATGTATTAACAATTTAAGACTAAGAGAATTGAGAGAGAAAAATCTTGAATTGTATTCCACAATCTTGTGATTACAAAGTGAAAGAGATCAGATAATATATACAAGGGAAGTAAACTTGAATAAGGGACTAACTTTAACTACCTACTAAACCTTGGTTAGTTAAGTGAACTATTATTAACAAACTCCGGTTAATCTCTAATAATTTCATCCTGACTTTTCTTTATTAGGAGTGTTTTAATATTGTGATTTATACGTGGGATGAGGATGATAGGTGGGTTTATTGACAAACGACAGCATGTTTTGCCCTCTTTCACACCATTATTTGAATTATTTTATTAAATATATGTAAATTTTTAAACTAAAATATAATTTTTTATAAATTTTGGTGGCTAAAAAATTAATACCCCAAAGCCTCAGGACAACGATATGCAATTTACCCTGTGGAGAATTGTATGCATGTCTTAACCTAACAAACTAAATCTTTTGGAAAAGTTGATTTCTTTGAGATGATAAGCTAGCCTTGTTGGAGTAGATCAAAATTTTAATTGCCATTGCTGAGTTGTTTACTCTCTCCTATTGGTCTCTAATATTTCTAAATTTAGTTAAATTGGTCTTTTTCTAAATTTATTTAAGTTAGTCTTGGGCTTTTCAAATAGTCCCTTATTTCTTATTTTATAATAAAATTAGTCCCTATTCGGTTATCCGCACTAGGTAACCGGTGAGGTGTCAATGTTTCTACTTGTGACAAAATATTTAAAAGAATGGTATGGAGTGATTGTCCATTATGGAATGAGGCCCATTGTATTAATATAATTGAATCACAAAGTCTTGAGTGAGTTTGTTCATATTGTAAAATATGAAACCACCATAAGATGGTAAAGGGTAACTACCATAAGACGGTAGCGAGACCGGCTATATCATATGGTGTGGAGTATTGGCCAATGAAACGGCATCATACATAGAAGCTGAAGGTGGCAGGGATGGGGATGTTGCGGTGGATGTGTTGACACACAAGGAAGGATAGGATCAGAAATGACGTCATAAGAAGTAAATTGGGCGTGGCCCCGAACGAGGTTAAATTGAGGGAGCAACGTTTGCGGTGGTTTGGGCACGTTAGGAGGAGATCGACCACTGCCTCTGTTAGGAGATGCGAACAACTCTATACTATGCTTGGGAAGAGAGGGAGAAGCAGGCTAAAGAAGAGATGGATGGAGATGATCCTACACGACCTCACCCACCTAAACCTACATGAGGAGATGGCCTTAGATAGAGCTCTGTGCAGAGCTAGCATAGGAGTAGCCTATGCAGCGGTTTAGAATAGAGGAGCATAATTTAGTTAACACTAGTGCCCCTAGGCTTATATATGTGCTTGTTTGATTTACTTGATATGGTTGTGAGCTGTTTTATTGCCTACTGCTGCTTTATGCTTTGGATATGCTTGCTCTATGTAGTGGTTTTTATACTCTTACGCTTAGATGCTTTTATGCTTTTCCGGTTGGGGATCTTCGGAAACAGCCTCCATTTAAGGTAGTATCCTGAAGGGGGAAGGCTGCGTAGATCCACCCCCCTGACCTTGCATATGCAGGAACCATTAAGGCATTGGGTTTGTTGTTGTTGTTGTATGAAACCACCATATATTCACAGTGTTTGAGAAACCCGCACACACCAAAATCCTATATCATGTTCCCAAATTAGTAAATATGGGGTGAGGGAAGAAAATAAGACACGAGTTTTACATGCTCTGACTGAAGCCTAAGTCCACGAAGGGAAGCAATGAAATCACACTATAAACAAAGGATTATGACGAATTTCTCCTATACTCTATGTTATCTTCTTCTTGGTCACTCTACTACACTAGACATAAGAAAGTCCTATTTATTGGCCATTCACCACTATAACAGCCTAGAAGCTCAACTATAACCAATTTTACTGCCATGAAAGCTACTAAAAGTGGCCATTTGAAGGGACCCAATAAATCCAGCCTTAATGTGGCTGTTAAGGGGGACCGTCAAACTCCACACTGAAAAAAAATCAGCCTAACACAAGCCTAAGTTCCTTGGGGCAATTTAAGGGATGCCTTGGATTCCATAGTAGCGGGCCAACTAAGGAGAACATCAAAAGTTTGACCACATGTACTAATTCTTACACTAATTGACACATGAATGGTCCTAAGTAAACACCCACTAATGTTGAGACAGATAAATTCAAAATCTATTGAGTCTCAATACTCTTCCTGGAGTTGAAGCGTGGAGGTTGACAACACCCAACTTAGAGAAGAGATGAGGAAATGAGGGGATATCAAACGCCTCGGTGAAGAGGTCAGCAAGTGCCTGGTAGATCGAACAATGGATGTTTCAATATCCTTCGATTGAAGATGTTTTAGTAAGAAATGTCAATTAATCTCGATATGTTTGTTACTTTTATGAAAAACCGGGTTGGAAGCTACGGGCAACCTAATTATCACCAAAAAGGACAAATCGACAAATAAGTTAACGAAAGACAAGGCCAAATCAACTCGTTAGTAATCGATGTCATCTCCATATACTCGGAAGATCTTGAAACAATTGTTTGTTTCTTGGATTTCCAAGAAACACGTTGCATCCCAAGAAACATAATGTATCCTGTAGCGACTCATTGAACGGTCGGGTGCCCAATCTAATCATCATCACAGTATGTTGCATTGTCAAATTACACACGACAAGAGAAATATACTTTGACCTAGGGACGACTTGATATACCGAGGAACGCGCATAGCTTTGTCAAGATGAGGTGGTTGAGGATCATGCACGAACTAACAGAGCATATGGACGACATAATTGATGTCTGGTTGAGTAATAGTCAAGTAGAGAAGATGAATGACAAGACGACAATAGTGGCCAGGATCATTCAATGAGATGCCACACCTATCGGCCAAATGATGATTTTGTATCATGGGTGTAGAAGATGGTCAGATGAGCCTCCCAACTTCATCGAAGATATCGAGCACATACTTGTGCTAGTTTAGCATAATCCTGGTCGAGGACTGAGCAACTTCAATCTTGAGAAAATATTTGAAGTGGACCAATATTCTTCATACCAAATTCTTGATAGAGTTAGTCTTTGAGATCCAAGATACATTGCATATCATTACCTGTGATGACCATGTCATTGACACAAATGGGAACAACTAAAAAATTAGAGCCTTGTGAAAAGGTGAAAAGCGAATAGCCTGACTTCGATAATCGGCAGCATGCGGCTAGAAGGGTTGATTCCGTAGTAGCAGGCCAACCAAGGAGAAGATCAATCATTTGGCGACATGATTCTTACAGACACACTAATGGTCTTGAGTAAACGCCCAGTAATGCTACCATAATGCTAAGACAACTAAATACAAAATGCAGAATACATCGTGTCTCAAGAGTTGTTGCTTCAAGCCCAATAGGCTTTTGCATGTGGGGATATATTAATCATTCATGGCTTGGGCTTTCACTTTATAACTTAACCTTTCGGGATAGTTAGCTTTTGATGAATATCATTCCCGAATCTTTACCTAACAGTTTAAATTTTGCATAATTAGTTCCTTCTTATCAAAATCTCTTTGATTGAGTGTTTTTGCTTTCAAATTTTAGTATTATCCACGTTTATGTGATATATAACTTAATTTATGGACGTTTATGTGATATATAAATTAATCTATGGACGTACTTGCATTATGCTTTAGAATATTTGGTTTGTCAATCTGATTTTGGGTCCGGATTGGGAGAACAGGGTGTTAGAAGATGCCTGCAGGAATGATACAGAGCTCAGAGCAGTTCTTGGTGACAGCATCGGCAATCCTGAGCTCATGCGAAAAAGGGTATTTCATAGTACTATTCAATTCATTCATTATTTTCTATATGTATACTAGCTTTAACCTTGCCATGACGCTTTTTATTAAGCATTCTTGTCCTTTAATGTTGTATTAGTTTGTGGAGAAAAGGACATGAAATTATAGAGTGAAAGTATATGCCACCAGAACCAAAAACCATCGTTGCGTGAGAACATACATCCAATGGAAATCTTCTGAGAATACATCATATGATATATGTTATTAAGTTGAGGTGTTAATCAAAATTCAGTTGCTATTTCATGAAGCAATATGTGCTTGCGCAAGGAAATCATTAATGCTGTTTGGTATGTTTCTTAGGTCGAGGAAAGGGTTAGGAAGAAGGGCCGAGATTTCAGCAAGTCTAAGACTGGTTCTGTCCTTGCCTTTAAAGTCAGCTTCAGAGAGTAAGTACCTCTTCCAAAGCTAATGGGAAAAGAAGGAAAATAGTCCTTAAACTGCTTATTCTGTCTTATTTTTGGATTTTTTTCTAATTCTGATGTGGAAATATATAAATTTTGGACGACCTCATGCATCTACTAGCCTGCGATTTCACCTGTGTCAATTCTCCATTTCTCTTATGCTCTGTCTCATGACCTCTTTTTGTGAATGTGCTTGTGGACATGCAGCTTTAATCCCCTTGATTCATATATTTGGTTTGAACTGTTCGGATCACCTTCAGATCGAGATGTTGACCTTATTGGGAGTGTAAGTGAATTCCATTTGATTTGTTTCATGTTCAGCTGAAATTCTTGGACTTTAGATTTAACTTGTATTTTTATCTTGTTCTCTCCAGTTATGAATTCATTCTCATAATTTACAATCCCCTAGCTGACCCTTGTGGGGAATGTCACAGGTAATTCAGGCTTGGTATGTAATGGGGCGCCTGGGGGCTTTCAATTCTTCTAATCTTCAGGTACTTGTTATTATTAAGTTGTTTCGTATTTACTTATTTATTATTTTGCTTTTGGATGAATGACTTTAAGAAAAGTCTCTGAATTCATTTTAGACGACCTTTAGATATATTCGTAACTTCGCCATCTTTGGGTCTTAATGGCCCTTCTTCAGAGCACGTTTTAATATTAATGCCGTGTGGATTTCTTGGTGAAAATGACTTGGTACTTGAGAGAAAGACCATGGAAGTAAATTGCAGGTGCTGCTATTAATGCGTCACACTTTGAGATTCATTGTATTGTGATAGTGATTATGTTACTGCCCAATGCATATGGGTGTGGGAGCCAATCACTAGCAATTTTGTAAACAGCTTGTAAACATCATCCAGAACACATGCAAACTGTCTAGAGCCTACAGTTGTTTGGTGTTCCACAATCTTTCTTGTACTCGGTGTTTGATGCGGTATAATGGTTCCCCATTCAAGCTCTCTACATCCTAGGCCTGCAACAATTTATAAAAAGAAACAATAAATACACCCAGACAACTGAACCTCTTGAGCTCTTTTTGTTGATTCCGGCTGAAATATGTGAAGTCCTTGTTACAGTAGTCAAATTTTTTTTCTGGCTTGCTTCTTATCTTTGTTAGGAGCAATTACATAGTTTTCCTTGCTGCTGATGATCACTCTCTCTGAGCAAGGTTGTTCATGGTTTGGTTAATTGTATGGAAAATATATTTCGTCTATGTTAACCGTAATTAAAATATCCAAAAATCCCAAACTATTACCTTTACCAAAAAGATCGGTTGACTAGTTTTTGGTAAATTGGCTATTCAATTTGGTTATGCCAGTTAAGTTGTGACTAAAAAATTAATGCACTGCATCTCTCATTTATTCAGGGTAGTACCCTATAGGGATAAGAATCGGTACATCTCACTCCCTCTAGATCTTGCCTTGGTGGGAGCCCTTTGAGGCTCTAGGTTTTTTGTTGTTGCATATCTCATTTATATGATCTACTGACTATCGTCCTTAACAGCTTGTAAGCATCTAAAAGATGCATTGAAAATGATTATAAACCATGAGCATATAATTAAATTCTAAAAATTCTAATGTATAATGTCTCATTTTAACTAACATGGAGGTGGACAGGTAGCTCTGAGCTATGGCCAATTGTTGATTAGGGTACGACAGTGAGGCATAGGGACTTTAAGGTGGGAAATGAGTTAGGCGTATGAGTGGTAGTGTTTTGTGACTTTCCTTTTTTGACTTCAAAAGAATGGATTAGAAATATGAAGTTCGGTTGGATAGCTTATGTGATAGCTCACATATAGATTACAATTACGAAGAGAAATGCTCAAAACTATGCTTCAGTGAACAACTTAATATTAATAGCAATGTAAAACATATGCATGTATATATTATTTCCATAAATCAGTTAACCAAAATGGAAAAAAATCCTCATTGTTACCGTTCTGAATCACCAAAAATTTATTTGGTTTGGTTAACCGACATGTAAAATCGATACCGCTAAATGCATTTTCGATTTGGTATTTTGGAAATTTAGTTATGGATTTTTTCGAACACCCCTATCTCTAGGTGGCTGAACTTGGTTCAGCTGGCTGTTTTGGTTTCATATTGCTGCAGCTTGATTTATACGAGTTAAATCACATAGAAATGCATTTATTATTCGTTATTTTTCATGGCCAGTTGGCGAATTCATCAATGGAGTATGATCCCTTCTATGACGCAGAGAAGGGTTTTAGAGTGATTCCCTCATCATTCCATGACATCAGTGATGTGGAGTTTCAGGATAACTGGGGCCGCGTTTGGTATGTTTTTAGATTTCTTTGAATTAAACTATTGTTTGTCATTTCGTTCTTAATGTCTTCCTTAACAATGAGTTCTAAAATGTGGACTTTCTTTGAACAGGGTAGACCTTGGTACATCTGATTTCTTCTCCATTGATGTTCTTCTCAATTGCTTTGCCGTATTAAGCTCAGAGTAAGCTTTTTCCATCCATGTTGTGAGATGCTGTGGCTAGTTCTTCATCATACGCATGAGAGCTAATTAACACAGGGCCCATGAAATATTGTTTGAAATCAAACTGATCCCAATGTTTAGTTTCATCAAACAAACTTCCAAATACTAGTTTGTATAAGATTAGACTGCATAATTCTTTTTTGTCCAACTTTTTTTAACTCCTTCAACAACCTAAGTTGTTTTTTGTTTATTAGAAATAGAAATATTATTAAGAGAGAAAAAAAGTACAAAGAGTTAAGGACAAGATGTTTTCAAACATCAAAAAAAACCAAAAAACTAACAACACAATGCCCTCCAATCTCTCTGCAAATTGGTCAAGGCTATTGTTAGTGAAGCCCCTGAAACCCTTTGTCCAAAGAACTCCTAACAAGGTCACTTATCCCATAGGAAAGTTTAGGTGTATATTGGACTTTGAAAATACAAGTATTCCTTTCTAGCCAAATATACAAAAGAATCGCAATCTTGGCAATGGAGAACAACATTACGTTGTCTTTCCTTCTTCCTATGCTATGGAACTTGATTAGAAGGACACTCTCAACTGACTTTGGATTAACCAACATCTGGCCAAGAAGTGAGAGAAGCCTGCACAATAAATCCCAAGCCACTGGACAATGCAATATATATATATATATATATCATGTGATGTGATATAGAGGGTCTAACTTAACCCTATGAATTGGCATACATGTGATTGTGGCTACTAATAGGCGGAATTGCATCAATGCATTTAATTGATGCGAACTTACAACTAGGGGTTGCTTTGATGAAATTGAAAAACTGAAGCAATCACTTTGATTTAAGCAATAGTTCAAGGGGTCTCTCAGGTTTTCTAACCTATTTATTATCCATGCTTTTGTAAATTTCTCAATGTTTTTTAGTACGAATTTTCACTAGTACCTTTCTGTTCTCGATGCAGATATTTGGGTATTCAACAGGTAGTGTTTGGTGGGCGTCGCGTGGGTGATTGGGAGGAGGGGATGACTAGCCCTGAATATGGATACAAGTTCTTTAAGATATGACAAGATGCTGATGGTTCAGTGTGGCAGAACTCTGACCATGATGTTATGCTCTATGTAAGGGTAAAGACCACCTCCGAATCCTCTCACTCTTTTCTAATGCATGCTAACGTACGCTGAAAACTCATACCACCTACTTCTTTGGTGTTTTTGCATGTGTTCTCCATGAGTCGAAATTACTTATTCCACTTTTCCATTTGCATCTATCACATGGAATTAGGAGCGTAGATAAGTGAAGCTAAGCTAAGTCGAGCCAAGCTCGTTAGGCTCGAGGCTCAGTTTGGCATCCTTTTTCTCGGCTTGGGGTTGGCTTTAAGCTCACTGAAGCTGGAGTCTTTGAGCTTGGGTTCAGCTCGTCATTGGCTTGAGCCTGTCTTGGCTCGGTTAAGCATGACTTGGCAAGCTTCAAGCTGAGCTCACCTCATTTAGGCTATTTTAGACTAAATTTCAGGCTCATTTGGGCGCAAATAGGGCCAAAGAAGTGAGAAGATTGAGAATGGGCCCATTTTCAAGCATTACGAACTCACAAGCCTAGATAAGTGGACGAAGTAACTAGCTTATGTCGTATTAGAATGTGAGTTTCATGTCCAATTGAAGATGATAGGGTGCAGGTGAAGATGAAGAGGCATACAGCTATATTAATGAAATGTGGGTTTCTCGATGACACTGGAAATTGGAAGCACGAGAGGAAGCATTGATGCATATTTTAGCGTTCAACTAGACAACAACAACCTAGTGCTAAGATAGGAAATAAAAGATATTCTTATGCTACATGATATTTTCAGTTTAAAGGATATAACTCATAGTCCTTAGAAGTACTAATTGACATAGGAGCAATTGCTTTATCATTTAGATGGAACGCATTACCACCTGAAAAGTGGGTAGAAATAAAAAACCCAATATTAGTTATAGGAATTGATGGAAATGAAACCATAATTCATCTAAAAGCTAAAGACAAAACTATATGGTTAAATGGAAAAAGATTCATCATACCTAAAAGTCTTTTTTTTTTTTTTTTTTTTTCATGGCAAGAGACTTTTTGTTAGGGACAAATTTCATTTGAAAAAGTATACTTTTTCTTAGGAACAAAATTCATTTGAAAATACATTCTTGTATCAATAAAACATCATGATATCAATTTTACTATTTATAGAGAAACAATTAAAGTACCACTACTAGACCAACCTTAATATAATTGTACTTCTGAATTTCCACTACAAAAAGTATTAATGGCTAAAGGAAACAAACATCAAATCAAATATATACCTTACAAGAAATACATTGATTGTATAAATAATTAGATGAAAATTTTAGTGATAACCCACTAAAGTTATGCAATAATAGTCCAAGATATTGCACTCTTAAACTGAGAAACCCAAATGTCATCATAAGAGTAAAACCAATTATCTACACTAGACAAGATGTAGAAGAATTCATGAAACAGAATTATTAGAAAAAGGATTAATTAAAGATATAATGAGTCCTCATACTAGCCTGCATTTATAATAAGAAACCATGTAGAGATAAAACAAGGAAAAGCCTGAATGGCTATAAATTACAAAAGGTTAAACGAACATCTAGAATTTGATGGATATTTTATTTCAAGAAAAGATGTTCTCATGAATCTAACCAAAGGAGCTATAATATTCCCTAAATTCAATTGTAAATTAGGATATTGACAGTTAAAACTTACGAAAGAATCAAAACCATTGGCAACTTTTAGCACTGTGCAAGGACACTATTAATGGAAGGTAATGCCATTTGGTGATCTAAACACTGCACCACAAATTTTTCAAAGATGGATGAACAATATATTTAAAGTTAAAGATTTATCTGTAGTATATATAATTGATATATTAGTTTTCTCAAAAATAAAAGAGAAACATGAAAAACACTTACAAATAGTAAGTAACAAACATAAAAAACATGAAATTATCTTGTCACCCCAAAAAATTAAGGTAGAATATGATCAAATTGACTTTTTAGGCATAAAATTTACAAAAACAAGAATTCAACTCCAAGAACATATTAATAGTACAATTGGAGATCTTATTGAAAAAATTACAGACAAAAAATAACTTCAAAGTCTACTATGAATTTTAAATTATGGAAGAAATTTTGTAAAGAAATTATCTTATATTGAAATCCCTTTAATGGAAAAACTTGAGAAGGAAATTGAGTTTAAATGGACTGAACAAGATAAAAATCTTGTCAGGAAACTAAAATGAAAAACCACTAGACTGATAAATGTTTATTTTCCTCAATCAGGAAATAATTGATCTTAGAAACTGACGCCTTAAAAAATTGTCGGGGATGTGTATTAAAAGTCATACTAGCCACATTAATCACTGAGCTAGAAAAACAAAATAAGAGCATAGAAACATGAAGAATCATACTAAGGAAAAAACCACTCCCAAAAAACTACAAGAACAAGAATAAATTTGTGGATCTAATTTAGGAAAATTTAACCCAATGAAATCAAGTATAGAAAAAGAACTTCTTGCAATAAAAAAATTGCAATAAAGCGATTTTATATTTACTTAGCGCCAGAAAATTTTCTTTTAGGAGCTGACAATCAAGCAATTAAAGATCTTTTGATAAATGAGAAGGCCATAACTGATGGAATGAGATTGAAATTTTATTTCTAAGTAGTCATTTGAAATTTAACATTTAAAAGGAACTAACAATATTCTTGCAGATTTTCTAAGCAGGGAAAAATGTCCCAAGGTGAATGGTCGATATGAAGCCAAAAAAGGTTAAAAACGTTCGAAGAAATGCCAACCAGGCATACTCTTCTTACTACCAAGTTTGCCCCATCTGAATGGGAACCGGAGAGTTCAAACTTAAGAGTAATGCGGCCTACTTCCTATGCCCAAATGGTGGCTTTATCTCATTAGTTTGCTAATACCTCTGTAAACTACCCGAACAACTTGAAAACAGTTTACATAGTCTTCAAAGGAAAAAGACCAGGAGTATATCTCCATTGGACAGAAGATAATTGCTAGCTAGCAAAAATTTCTCTTTACGCCAGACTCCCTTGTGAATTAGAACAAATAATGTTTCCAGAACAACTACCTGATTTCCCATATAATCTAAATATTCCAGATTCTATTAATATTCATTTTAATGGAGTATGGAAGATGCATTTGGCGGATCAAAAAGTCGACGTCTGACGAAGCATGACTAATCCGGTAAATGCTATTGTCTCAACTCTGTCCGAAGCAATGGAGAAGAGAGGTAAATTGAACAGTATTTGTGTTGATCTCATCAAACAAATGAAATGGGATCAAGAATATTCTTATCAACAACTAACACTATTTTTGTAGCTTGCGAATGCTCTCAAAGAGGAGCTTGATATCCCCCACTTCCGAATCATCAAGAGAAGATGCTTGTTTGAAAAAGCAGAAAAAGTGCTCCCTTTAGTCATATTTGAAGAACAAATCAAAGCAGTGGTTGAAGACCATGAAAACAAGATTAGACAAATCTTGCTTCGTAACATAACCAATGTTAATGTTTTAGACCAATACATCAGGTTATCCTACATGCTCAATCACGAGCCATGGTACATTGAAGATGTTGAATGGGGATTGGTAAATCGCATCATTCTCCAGAGAATGGCACCTGAACAATGGATTGAATTTCCAATGATGATTAAAATCATGCTCTACAAAGTATCAAACAGATACAATTATTTAAAATATTTACTTTCAGGATTTACTATACAGTGGAATGGAGATCAGAAGGAAAATTCTTTCAATCATATCAAATATAGATATTATCAGATACTAAAGAAAGTGAGTTTGATAGGGAATCACTCTATTGGGCGGACGATCTTATTAATAAATCTTGTCCAAAACAACTTTGGACTGACCATTTATAAGTCTATCAATGATAACTCATCAATACTTGTCCAAAAATTAGTTCAAGGCAACCGATGGATGACGTATTTTCATCACCAGTAAGGAGATAAACTTTGAAAATCATTATTATAATGAAGCTCGGGATTTGTTAAAAGAATTAGCATATCGTGATTATAGTCTAGACATCCTAATTGACTTAGCAATGGATGATGATAAAATAGTAGGAATAATGAAGTGTGAAGTTTTTCTATAAATAGGATTCAGGGGACTCCTTCATTTCTCAAGTTGTAATATATTGTCTTTCTTTCCTCTTTCCTCTAGTATAATTGTTCCTTTTTTTTTTTTTTTTTTTTTGTTGGGGGGTTGAGGGGGAGGGATGTATGCAGCCTTACCCCTACAGGGTACCTCCTTGGAGAGAGGCTATTTTCGAGGGGCTGCCAACCTTAAAAGAGAAGAAAATATAAGAGAGAGAGAGCGAGAGAGAGAGAGAGAGAGAGGAGGAGGAGGAGGAGGAGGTTAATGAGAACATATTTACAAATGTACCTAAAGCCTTTCAAAGAGGCTTTTTTTAAGAGGTAAAGACAAACCCCTTTGGTCTGCCCTCTTTTCAAAAGGATACCTAAGGCATCGACGCGAGAAAGGAGGTGGTCCCTATGCGAATAAAAAACCTCCAACAGAATGCTAGAGCCCCCATGCCCTGCATTTGCTAGCCAATCTGCTAATCTGTCTTCTTCTTTATAACAGTGCTTGAAAATGAGTTAATCATACTGAGCGCTTAAGAGATTAATGTCATCCGCAATAGTAGTGATGTTCACTGGAACTGAAAAAGAGCCGATAATAGCCTTGATGACTACCTCGTTATTCCCTTCTAGAACAATTCTTCTTATACCTAGATTGAGCATAAAAAAGAGCATCCCTAACCGCTACTACCTCCTCCACAATGTTGGGTGCATTACCCTAAGTGCCCAAATTGGTGAAAAGCACCTGACCTTGATGAGCCCGGATAATGAATCCTATAGACGCTGAATCTCCGCCCTTAGATCCATCAAAATTTTCCTTTATCCATCCGAAAGGAGGGGGAGCCCATGTAATCTGATTACTTTTGCCTCTCATTCTAGTGCCAACCTTCTCTAGTATAGAACCAACTTCCTTATCTATCCTGTTACAAATGCTCTATTTTAACTGCATATGTCTAGGAAGAATCATCGGCTTGTAGGGGTTGCACCTATCCCCTTGAATAACCAATTATCTCTATCCTTCCAAATGTGCCAGCATAAAACAATGAAATGAGTTAGATCATTTTTTTTAACCTCTACTAAAGCTCCTATGATGGAAAATTTCCTCCTTGAACTTTATCTTACTAGGTAGCCATTTCAACCAACCCAAATTTCTGGCAATTCTCCAGATTGCCTTGGATCATAGACAAAGAAGAAAAACATGATTCAGACTCTCACACACATGAGCACAATGAGGACACTGAGCTTCCCCCCTAACATCGCGATTTCTTAGAAGATCCCCTATGGCAAGACTGTCATTGAGAGCTTTCTAGAGAAAATTCTCAATTTGGTCTGAATATCAATATTCAAATCCAGTGAAATTCCCATGAATTCCTATCGGATCAATCAAGATTTTGAGCTAACCGAGTGGCACATTTTATGCTAAAATGACCCAATCCCGTGTATCCCCAACATCTTTTGTCTTCCATCTCATTTTTAGGAAGTGGAACTCCCAAAACGTTGTTACAAAGATGCAGTGGCAAAGATCTGAGAGTTTCTCCGCGTCCCATTCTCCTTCCCGCATAAATTGTGAAACTGTAACATTCGGATTGCCCGAGATTCGTACTCCCATCCACTAACTCCACTAGAGGTTTATCTATGACCCATCTATCGAACCAAAAACTGACCTGCTTCACATTACCAATTTTCTATCTAATCCATTTATCTAGGATTGACCTAAGCCGCCAAGATATCTTTCTAGGTAAGGGAATCTTTTTTTGTTTTTTTTTTTTTTTTGAGCGATAAGTTAGAAAATTTTTACATTTTAGATGCTTGTCACAATCTTGACCCGAACGTTGTCTTCAACACTAAGAATTTTCCGACCTAGTTTGCAAAGAAAAGTTCAAATTAATTGCTTCCATTCTCCGGAGACCAAGGCCTCAAGCACGTTTGGGCCTACAAACCTTGTCCCAAGCTAGCAAATTCATTCTTCCATGCGAGTTAATTCTCCAAAAGAACTCACGATTCAAAGTATCCCAGCTATGGGAAACCTTCTTGGGGAGCTGGAAACACTATATAACATGACTATGGGCAGATTCAAGAGTTGACTGAATGAGTGTAGCCCAACTAGCCTTGGCAAGGAAATCTGCCTTCCACCTTGCAAATTTAGACACCATTTTTTCAGTTGTATTGGTCGCAAAAAGTAATGTGAATCTATCTTGATCAAAAAGACATCCTAGATATTTTCCAAGCGACTGAGACTCAGACACTCCTAAGTAGTCATTGATCCCGTGCCTCAAAGATCTTTGAGTGTTCGAGGAGAATGCCATCAAGGATCTACCAAAATTAACTAATTTGCCAAATTCCCTGTAATAAAGTTGAACTACGTCATGGAGCCAAGTAATAGATTCTATTCGGGCATCACAAAATAGAAGGCAATCATCAGCAAACAAGATGCATGGGATGGCAGGGGCATCCCGAGCAATCCTGATGCCAAATCCAGACTTCTTGATGGAGCTCTGAGTTTGTAGATTTGTTGCCAACACCTCAAGACAAAGGATACAAGAGATAACGCAATGGCGGGTCACCTTGCCTCAGTCCCCCTGCTTGGAGTAAACCATCGTTCAAGCGTATCATCAATGAGGACCGGAAAGGATGCAGACAAGACGCATTCCATTATCCATGTCCAATTTCATACCAGCCCATCCTGACCAACCATGCTTACACTGGAAGGCCGTCATAACCTCATGAGCAATTAGAATGTTATCTTAAATTGACCTACCCCAGGCAAACCCACCTTGCCACTGACAAATTAATTTTCCTAGGATAGGCTTCAGCCGATTAGCAGCAACCTCAGCCAAAATCTTATATAGAACATTGCAAAGACTGATTGAACTAAACTATTGACGCTTTGAGGAGAATTAGGCTTCGGAATGAGCGTAATAAAAGTATGGTTAATCTCTCGAAGAATTCGCCCACCCTTTAAGCTAGCCCTTAAGGCTCCGCACAAATCCTCGCCAATCAAGTCCCAAAAGCATATGAAAAATAAAACTGTGCGGATTCATCTCAAAACCGCTCGTCTCACCTCATCATTAGAGACTTCCTTTAACAAGACCACATTGTCTTGAGTTATGACTCTGGTATGCAAATGCTCCAATGATCTAAGGGGCCCATTACAGTCCTTCGAGTGGAATCTTTTCCTGAATTCCTAGATGACCAGATTAGCAATACCTTGACGGTCTAAGAAGACATCTCCAGCTTCATTTCTTAATTCCAGGATACTCTTACGCTTCCTCTTGGCACAGATCGATAACTAAAAAAACTTAGAATTACGGTCCCCTTTAATCAGCCACTCTTTTCGTCGGTATTTTGCCCAATTCTTATGGTTAAACATTAGGAATTTTTTTTCTCGTTGAAGAGTCAATCCCTGCAATTTCTTATTCAAGCCCTCGTGATTTGGAGTACACCAACTTTTTAGGAACCTCTCTAATCCGATCAGCATTTTATCTAAACAGGCTGCCGCCAAACCTTTGAAAAGGGTAGGTTGACTTTGCAAGGCGTTTTTGATCATTTTAAGTTTTTGAATGACCTCGAACATCCTCGATCCAAGGACTTTATTAGCCTAGATCTCTAACAATGGCTCGAGTGACATAATAATTGAGCCACCCAGCCATAAACTGAAAAGGTTTTGGCTTTGCAGGGGCTTGCATGGCAGTATGCAGCACAATAGGGTTATGGTCAAAGATAGTGGCTTGCCCATTTTGAACCAAACAGTGAGGGAAATATTGCATCCATGTCAAGTCGGCTATAGCAACTATCTAACTTTTCCTGAATGAATAATCCATTGATTTTTCCACTTCATGGGAATCAGTGACTAGTTCATGGGATATCAATGAGATCAAATGTCCTACAGAACTCATTAAGCCTCCTCAATTTGTGACATAATAATTGAGCCACCCAGCCATAAACTGAAAAGGTTTTGGCTTTGCAGGGGCTTGCATGGCAGTATGCAGCACAATAGGGTTATGGTCAAAGATAGTGGCTTGCCCATTTTGAACCAAACAGTGAGGGAAATATTGCATCCATGTCAAGTTGGCTATAGCAACTAACTTTTCCTGAATGAGTAATCCATTGATTTTTCTACTTCATGGGAATCAGTGACTAGTTCATGGGATATCAATGAGATCAAATGTCCTACAGAACTCATTAAGCCTCCTCAATCTGTGACATAATAATTGAGCCACCCAGCCATAAACTGAAAAGGTTTTGGCTTTGCAGGGGCTTGCATGGCAGTATGCAGCACAATAGGGTTATGGTCAAAGATAGTGGCTTGCCCATTTTGAACCAAACAGTGAGGGAAATATTGCATCCATGTCAAGTCGGCTATAGCAACTATCTAACTTTTCCTGAATGAATAATCCATTGATTTTTCTACTTCATGGGAATCAGTGACCAGTTCATGGGATATCAATGAGATCAAATGTCCTACAGAACTCATTAAGCCTCCTCAATCTATGGTTCGGAAACTTATTCGCCCACTTTTTCCAAGGGGTGATGAAGATCAATAAAATCCCCTATAAGACACTACAATTTACAGTGTTAGAAATATAGATACAACGCAAATTAGATATACGCAAATTTTAGATATACGCAAATTTTAGATTGTTTGCAAGTATAAGTCTTGTAAACTAAACAGTGAAATTATACGAAAATTAGCATTAAAACTCGATACAACGCAGTAAAAAATTCTAGTAATTTGTATCGAATAAACCGCAGCTGAACAATAATTAAGCAATACCTGAAAGAGGGAGAGTAGATTAGAAAATACCGAAGATACCGTGCCGTGGGAAAATACCACTGTCCTAAAAGACGATTTCGCCTCTGCTCCGGTGCAAACAGATATACGGCGGCCGTCTTCCAGGATTTACACGGTCCGACCCTTAACGTGCACTCGTTAATTGCCGGTTAGGAACGTCTCGAACTTTGCCCAGAAATTGAAGGGAGAAAAAGGAACGACCAAGAAAACAGCAAAATAGAGAGAGGAGTGGTGCTGGTAATTTTTGATCTGTACTTTCACTCTTTGGAAAACCCCAATTGAAAGCAAAAGCCGAAATTCTCGTTGTTCTGGAAAATTCGATTTTGCAATAAATTTCTTGTTGCATTGGCAGTTCAAAACTTGAAGAGAAAGTCAGAGAAATGAACAACAACGAAGGGTAGAGACAGAGAGAGAGAGAGAGAAAAAAGCTATGCTCATTTTTTTTACCGATACTTGCTAGGGCATTTATAGGGTCAGTGAAGATTATTTTGTAACGACTGAAATAATAAAACCCTAACAGCCATAAACCGATGTAATAAATTACAACGGTAAAATAACGGACATAATAAATTACAACGGCTATGTTGTTAATAAATTTTCAACGGTCACAATTTTAATGACCCTAGACGACTAATAACAGTAGACGGCCGATAAATAGGCATGGTTAGAATATATTTCCATAACACTTAAGTTTAGCTTGTATCATTTTTCCAACAATCACCCACAAAGGATACAAGCGAAAGAGAACAAAGAAGAATAGATTGGGCAAAGGGAGTTCAGTTTTTCAATGCCGATGTCTTGCGACTTGAATCGTCACCTAGTGTAACCCAAGTTTAGGACCAACATCTTGCAAGGTGACTTTCGTCTTGAACCTCACAAGGGGTTGTATAGTCTTCCACTTGGACACATACCAAACTCCAGATCTCGACAACTCCTGCGGTTTGGCGCGTTTAATCGGCCATGCGCTCGTCCTGGATATTCATAAGCGCTCTAGAAGGAAAGTCTTAATCATTCATAGGGAGCGGCCAGACTCCCACACCTATATAGGTGAATCCCATCAAGTGTGTGTTACCGCACACCACCAAACATATGGATATAAGTCCATTAAGAGCTAAAGCTCAACCTTACCCCTGGTAACATACAGACAGTGTCCGTCATGTGCAAGTCGTGCTCACACCGCCAACATACGGCATTGGACCCGTCTCCAGACAGTGTCCGTCATGTGCAAGTCGTGCTTACACCGCCAGCATACGGCATTGGACCCGTCTCCGCACTGTCACACCATAGGGAGGGACAACATAAAACACAATGCATATCTTGAATGAAACTATGACTTTTCACATTGAACCTGATAAGCCCAGGTTGGATACATCATAGTTTATTCGTGTACAGACTTCAGTCCCTTCCCCCTCGATGTTTTTACGATCATTTTACGACAAAGGCATTTTGTCAACGGATCCGCAAGATTCTTTTCAGACTTTACATAGTCTAGTGATATCACTCCACTTTCTATTAGATCTCTCACGATCTTATGCCTGAGACGAATGTGTCTCCTCTTGCCATTATGAACCTTGTTCTCTGCCACAGCAGTTACAGCTTGACTGTCACAGTGAAGTGACACTAATGGAGCTGGAAGCCCCCACAAAGGCATTTCAACACTGTATTACAATAAAGCGGAACTTCAGAGTTGACTACTGCCAACATCAATCACGCTCTTATCCCCGCATTGAGGTACCTGCAATGAGCTGTTAAACAACTAGCTCCATTGCCTGCCAACTTCAATAAGAGTCAGTATAACACATTAGTGGAGCACACATTATATTAGTAAAATTACATCTCCACCTCAAGTACTCACATAGTACGTATATCATATATATAGTTGGCACGAAAATCACATACCGTAAATCAGCGGCGGATCTACGTTGGTGTGAGGGGGGACAATTTTAAAATAAATTCTAGTAGTAATAAGTAAGAGTTAGAAATTGACCTTTGGTTTGGTGGTTTGAGAGCGTAAATGTTAAGTGAAAGGACTTGGGATCAAATCTCGGTACAAGCACCCCTTTTTTTGTTTTTTGTCCCATGTTTTATAAAATTAAAAAAAAAAGATTAAATTTAATAATAAAATAAAAATTTAACCCTAATCCTCTTGTCCCCTCTTTTCCCCCACCCGACCCCACCTGGCCCCAACCCCAACCCACTCCCGCTGCCCCGCCCTTCCTGGCCGCCGCCACCAGCAACGCCAGCACCACTACCTGCCACCATTAGACATCAATCAATGTAAGTTTTGTTAATTTTTTATCCTATTTATATAATATATAATACTTTTAAGTTTTTATCTTATATTTCTCTTACTAAAATTCTGATTTTATAAATTTTAGTAAGAGATATTAATTTTTTTTAATTAGAAAATGTTATGACCCAATTAAATTATAAGTCATAAACTAATATTTCTTAAATTGAATTGAGAGAAAGAGAAAGAGAGAGAAAAAGAGATTAAAGGAGAAGTAGAATTGAAGAAGAAATAAGGGAGAAAGAGAGAGATTGAGGGGTAGAGAGAGAAATTGAAAGAGTAAAATCTTATTATTCATTAAAAGTTATTTAATAGAATCCTTATATAGTCATAACGGATAAGGAAAGAAGGGGAAAAATAGGGAAAAAATTGTCAAAAATCAGTTAAAATCTAAAAAGTAGATAGCCGCACCAACAACAACCCACCAACGGCTATTTAATAGCTCTTTCCGCCAAAAAAACAGTATTTAAAAGTTAGTTAGGTATTTAACTTCTAAATCCATTTTATTGAAAATTTAACCTAAACCCTAGTTACACAACAGAAAACAATTACTTGTCTCCTAGTTCAAATCCTTTCTCAAGTTTTGAAGACATTAGTGTTGAAACAATTATGGAACGATTCCAAAACATAAAAACTCGAAGGGGTTGTTTGTAAATGCTTAGTGGTGTTTTAGTTTATATTGGTAATAATAATTTTTGTTACAATGATATATCTTTTTGTGTTAACTTTGCCTTAATAATATGTTTCTTTTATAGTAATTTAAGATATAGAGATATTATTCTCTATTATTTTTAAATTTTTTATTGTACTTCCCTAGTTTGATTGGATGCGTTTTTTTATTTTTTTTGAGATTTGAAACTATTAAAAAATATCGATTGTGAATTTTATTATGTAATTTATTATTTTTTATTCAAGCCCCCCCTACGCCAAAATCCTGGATCCGCCGCTGCCGCAAATTGTCACTTTCATATCTCATCACAATTGTGAAACATTATCACTAGTTTAGGTCACAAAGGACCATATACCCATTCTCATCGTACTTAGCGTACATGCGATATTACTATTAAGGGTAGTTCATGTCTTACCAATGTTGTACCAAGTTTTTGGTGATATCAAGAGAAAGAGATTCATAATGCCATAATTCACAAGATTCCTTTTTACAACTCAACTTAAGGTAACCCAAGTCTTTGTAAGGTTCTCAAGCCCAAGTGCTTAGCGTTATTAAGCTATTTACATCGACTTTGGACAATCGACAAACAATATTTCCACCATAACGAATTTCCATGAGCTAGCTATAACTAGCAAACAGCGGTAGAAACACAATAGTCAGATAAGATTATCACCTGACAACATACCTTATAGGCTCTCGGGTGTTTTTACAGCCCCCCACAATGGAATGTCTCACACTGCATTCTTAAGCTGTTACATTTTTCTACCTGCCGACTCAGTGTTAAAAGAACAACTAAAACATGCAGGTTTCAGCGGGGTGTCAGAAACATATTGTAATTAGTAGAATGTCTCTCAACGAGATCAAACACCCAACACAACACGGAGTCTAGTACAATATAAATCTCATTCATAGTACTTCACTAGTGCTTCAACAATTTAATTAGAGCACTTTAATATTCATTATTTAGATCAATATATGTAGACAAGGTCCACCACTAACATATGATATAAAGGTACAAGTGTTGTATTATTCACCAAAAACATGATACCATCAATTACCTTAGTATATTTGGCTTGTGATGTGATGCCACGTTTTTATTCTTATCAAATGAACACTAGGGTCATATAGTATGTCATTTAAACGGCCAACGTGACCACACAACATATGACAATAACCAAACAAGGCATCTAGGCACAAGCTAAATACCAAGCCTATGAACAATCAAGGTTATCATGTGGCCTGCACCTTACTCCTTTTCAAAAAACTAGAAAGGAATACATGAAACAATAATCCTAAGGGCATAATAAGTCTCTGAAGACAACATACAGTCCTCATATACTCAAACATATCATGTTTTTCCGAACTACAAGTTGGAATTCAAGAAAACAACTTAAAATGATAGTATATTGCCCAAAAGACAGCAGTTGCAATATTATAGCAAGAACAAATTCAGCACAAATTCAGCAGTTAACAGTCATAATCTGTAGTATGTACATAACATACCGTGCTTGCACAACTGAAACAGCAAGTATTACTCTAGTACTGCAGAATTTAACATGTAAAAGTCCATAATAGCATGCGCATCAACATCTTACATCCCAAAACACTATGCAGCAGTGCATTCGGCAACATACAACATGCTTTTCATCATTTCAAGTAACATGTTCACAATACTTCAAACATAGCCATGGAAAATACATGAAACACATCATCATGGAGACTAACACACCAAATCACTCATGAATTTTCACAAATTATCACAAGTCCTATTATCCCTTTATAATGGTCAAGGTCTCTAAGAATTTTATCCACATAATCAAGAGTCAAATCCCTTTTTTTTATATTCATTTTCACATCGGTGTCGTATCTGCCTCATATAAGTTTCTTATATTAACTCGAGAAAAGCTTTATGGTAATTATAGCATTCATACTCTCCAAAGAGGGGCATCGCATCAACTTGACTTTTCATACATACAAACCGCTACCATAAACAAGCTTATGTATGACCAGGAACCGTCAATTATGATACTACTATCTAGGGATTTGATAAATATCACATGGAGAGTTTCAAACACCTAAACTTTATTTTATTTAGGAATCCCAAAACCCCTCTAATTTTTCATAAAAATTTCTCTCTTAATATTATAGCTCAAGATTTTTGGCTATGAACAAACTTTCTTGAAATATGTGCACTTATGGCTTCAAATGTCATCAAGGATTTTAGGACCTTCTTCAATCGCATATGCAGTAGGTACATGATTAAAACACTTGAACTAGAAAGGCAATAATATATTCAAGAGGACCTACATAGGCTAGACGCCCCCACAATTCAAGGTAGTAAAGATCAGAACCATAACATTTTATAGTATTTTATCTAACCATTAAATAAGGAGCCCTTTAAAATCAGCAGGTACATCCTCTAGGATAACCTAGAGCTTTATTACTTCAACATAAACCACTAATCTCAAGCATGAACACCTCTTTCCACAAAAAGGAAATCAAGGTTGTGTTAAGAAAAATAGTGAGAAATCCATGCTACTTAGTGGGAAAAATAGTTCTTATGTAACATAAGAATTTTGCATCATACAATAGCACTGCCCTCACATTTCACAAGTTTATATTAGGGTTTATATGAATGTGGATCTAACTTCCATTGATAAAATATAAGTGATACATGCATGCCAACATTATGTTGCTTCCATCTAACCTTTTTCATATCAACCTTGAAAATTAGGTCATTTGAATCACAACATGAATAGTAGAAAAAGTGTATGGAATCCAAATCATCAAACATACACATACTTAAACTTCATGTATAATTTTTGGTTTATTATTAAGTATGTGTCATTTCCATTTTTCCTTTTCCTCTACACTTAAAAGCCCAATTATTGGCCCAATCGTATTTAAACCCTTAGATCCATATGGGCTTTCATTTTCTTTTTCTCATAAAGCCTAATGACCTTATTCCTCCTATTATGCATTCAATTGGCAAATTAATGAACACATCAAGTTGTTGTCTTTCATATGCCACAACTAGAATGGAGTATTATCATTTCATGCTAACTAGATTAAAATAAGAATAATTCGCATTGTCTTTTTGGAAATCTAAAATAGTGCATCACATGAGTTCTAATCATCAATGTCCAACATGATAGTTCCCCCATATTTCGCCACATAGGCTTAAATAGACACAATATTATACCATGCCACATGAAATTAGATGATATTGTCCAAATTATTGCTAGCAAATATAACAAATGCAATAATAAGAGACCATCAAAATACAACCAGAAGTTTTGAACTTTTTAAATCAACATATAGATTTGCTAGAAAATATAAATCTCATGAAAGCACATTCTTTCCTACATTAAGTCTTAGGTGGTAGGCCTAAACAAGAACGAATGGTTTATAATATTAGCAAGTACAGTCCCTAGTTTTATACTTTGTAGTATAAATCTTGCTTGCAATTTTACATGTCTATAATCTATAAAACAAACTAACTAAATCGTCTTTTAAATTGTTAGAAATATAGATACAACGCAAATTAGATATACGCAAATTTTAGATTGTTTGCAAGTATAAGTCTTGTAAACTAAACAGTGAAATTATACGAAAATTAGCATTAAAACTCGATACAACGCAGTAAAAAATTCTAGTAATTTGTATCGAATAAACCGCAGCCGAACGATAATTAAGCAATACCTGAAAGAGGGAGAGTAGATTAGAAAATACCGAAGATACCGTGCCGTGGGAAAACACCACTGTCCTAAAAGACGATTTCACCTCTGCTCCGGTGCAAACAGATATATGGCGGCCATCCTCCAGGATTTACACGGTCCGACCCTTAACGTGCACTCGTTAATTGCCGGTTAGGAACGTCTTGAACTTTGCCCAGAAATTGAAGGAAGAAAAAGGAACGAGCAAGAAAACAGCGAAAGAGAGAGAGGAGTGGTGCTGGTAATTTTTGATCTGTACTTTCACTCTTTGGAAAACCCCAATTGAAAGCAAAAGCCGAAATTCTCGTTGTTCTAGAAAATTCGATTTTGCAATAAATTTCTAGTTGCATTGGCAGATCAAAAGTTGAAGAGAAAGTCAGAGAAATGAACAACAACGAAGGGTAGAGACAGAGAGAGAGAGAAAAAAGCTATGCTCATTTTTTTTACCGGTACTTGCTAGGGCATTTATAGGGTCAGTGAAGATTATTTTGTAACGACTGAAATAATAAAACCCTAACAGCCATAAACCGATGTAATAAATTACAAAGGTAAAATAACGGACGTAATAAATTACAACGGCTATGTTGTTAATAAATTTCCAACGGTCACAATTTTAATGACCCTAGACGACTAATAACAGTAGACGGCCGATAAATAGGCATGGTTAGAATATATTCCCATAACACTTAAGTTTAGCTTGTATCATTTTTCCAACAATCAGATGGCCATACCTTCTGTACGAAGGGCCTGTCAAAAGGAGTCTTTTTCCTCCTCTTGAGCAGGGGCATATATAATAGAGTGAATGCAAGATCAATCGATTCATTAAATACCTCTAGATGCACCACCCCTATGGTTAATGCAATGAACCTTTAGAAACCGGCTTCCACCGAAGGATCCAAATTTCACCCTTGTGGTTTACAGGCGGAGAGTAGTAGTTTTCATCAAATCCCAAGATCGGGAATAATGTATCTATCTAGATGAGAGACCATTTGTTCTAGGATAGCTATGATATCAAGCCTAAACTTTTTAGTACTCCTCACAGTTCCCGTTGAGCTATGGGGTGAGCGAAGCCCTTAATATTCCAGCAAAGGATCATTAAAAAACCATGAAGGAGATAAGAACAAAATTAGTCTAGGACTGACAAACGTAGTCCAATGAGCGAGCAGGAGCATAGAAGCGAATGTTTAAAAACATTCAGTTCGAAACATTGTAAGAAGGAAAGGGAAACATACCTGAGCACCGAAAAATGCTGCATGCAACTGGTCTTATTACCATGGAAAGGGAGCCGGAGTCCTTTCTTCACTACCAAAACCCCCATATCGCCTAATAGAGTGCTTAGATCTTCAACTTCCAACCCCCAAAAGAAACACTCAAAACGACGAGGGTGACACATGCAACCACAATAAACATTATCAATGACCCCATAGACCATAACATTCTTTTTTCTTAGGCCATAGCTTTCAATAGATTTTCTTAAAATGATGACAAAAGGAAGAATCCTCAAATTGAAAGGGAACCAAGAGTAAATATCCAAGCTGATGCCCAAAATGTTAGGACAAATTATACTGAAATCAACCCCAAACAAGTAAAAGATCAGCCATGCACAAAAGAAACCAAATCTTTGCTCCAGCGAGCCCACCATCCACCGAATGATGCGCCCTTGGCCCGAGACGAGGTGCCAGATGAGAGACTCGCTTACACGCGCAGCCGGGAGAGAGAACAAAGGGAAACACTGGTATGGAATTTCGGATGGGAGGAATTGTCTGGAGAAAGTCAATTTTGGCCTTGAAATTCATGTAAAGATCATATTTGTCTTGTGGCAAACCCACTGGTGGTGGGCACGGTGGGGTTGGCCGGCACAAGCACCCCCACACGTCACCACATCGAGGATAAGGGCAAGGGATTCGAATCTTGAAAAACACCACCAAACAAGGCTTTAACAGTGAAATTGATGACATATTTGAGTAGGCAGCCTCCGGGCAAGACCGAGTGTGACGATGGCACATATCGTCACCGGACCTGCCGCCATGCGCAATGGTTCACAACTAGGGATGCCAATTGGGCGGGGCAAGTACGGGGCTGCCTCCTCCATACCCGTATCCACCACCCAAATCCTATACCCGTACTCGCCCCATTACCCACTACGGGTACGAAGTGGATACTCATACCCGCCCCAGCTGGTACAAATCCATACTTGTACCGGCCTCATTACATGCGGGTATCCAACGGGTATCCATTACCCGCCCCGTACCGTCCCTCATATGCGTAGAAAACGATATTATATATCCGTTCATATTAGTTATTTAATACTATTTTTAAAACTAATTATATTTTTGTATAACATTGATAAATAATTTGGGTTATTGAATTTAAATACGTATTTTTTAATTTAAAATTTAACTATGTACAAAATGAAGCGGGTATGGAGCAGGGCGGGGCGGATACAAAACTATACCCGTATCTGCCCCATACCTGTGGCGGGTACACCCAACCCGTACCCACAACCCGCCCCACTTGGGGTGGGTACCTGGGGGTGGCGGGTTTTACCCGCCCTATTGCCATCACCGTTGTCTAAATGGGTACATGAAAATACAGGGGTCTCAGGGGAGAGAAAAGAGAATTTCTCTCTATCTATTTGGTGCGTAGAATTGGAGTCTGGAATTAGGGTCGAGACTAGAATTGAGGCCCAAAATTCTAATTTTGTTGTTTGGTTTGCTTTCTGCAATTTGAATTAAAATTCCCCTATCCAGTGCCATGGAATTGAGTTTGAACTAAAAATCATACATTTAAATTCCCTGGGGGTTGGGGTTAGGAATTGTAATTTCATATTTACTCCAGTGAACCAAAACCCAAAATGACCAAAGATAACATAAAACCGAAAGACTTAAACTCAATTTAAATATGATCCAGATCTCGAAATCACCCAACTCGAATGACTTGAACCTGACATGACCAAAATCAACTTATCTCACAGTTTGAAGTGACTCAGCCCGATTGACCCAAATCCGAGATGACAAAAAACCAAAAAAAGAAACTCCCCGACTTAAATGTGATGTAACCAAGCTGAGCATAAAGTCGAAATGACCTCAACCAAATTGACTAGAAACCAAATATGACCCAAACCCAAAATGACTCGATCCATCTCACCTTTAACCTAAATTTGACCTGACCCGAGGATAATTCCAATTCCATGCACCAAACAGGGCTAAGTGTTAAAAATCTTTAGAGTATAAAAATTAGTGATTAAGTAGAAATACAAGTCTTAGAGGTAATTTATGTTCCCTTTAATACCCAATGCGATTGCTGTCATGCCATCCCAATTTCATGATATTGCATCCACAACCACAAACTGATCTTTGATTCGTTGAATGGAGATCAGAGTATCTTCTTTTCTTTGTCAACTCCATGCACGCTTATCTTAAGTCGCATAGGTCGTCCTCTCTCATGACGAGAGGATCTATGTTAGAGAGGAGAGAGTGGCTCCCGAGTTGAGGATCCTACTTGTATTTTCCTAATTAAATCCAAGGCAATCGTCGTGATTCATTACATAATACCCTCGACCCAAGCGACTGTGACTATGATCACAAACCGTGGTTTGACTCCATATTCAACCTATTTTGGAGCACCTCCAAAGGATTTTCGTTCTACCGGCAGTGGTCTGGATGTGCAGTAACATCATGTTGTCTCAAATTAGAAACCAATATGATTTGGTTAAGATTTGATTAAGATTGATTTGGGTAAAATTTAGCTATCCAATAAGATTGAGATTTAATTTGGAGTTTGATTGAGATTAGGATTAGGTACAATAATTATAAACGCGGTAGTGATATTAAGAAGATGAAAAGAACAAAGATAGGAAAGATGTGAGGGTTTGTGTAAATGGGTGCTCAGTGGGCACATAGACACGATGATAGTGCGTTTGTGAGAGTTCAGGTGCTTTGATGAGAGTTTGTAGCTTCCTCTTTCTAGAGTCATATTGAGGAGGGTTAGTGGTTTATCGTGCATTAGCTACATTGAAGATGATAATACCGTGTAATCGTAACATTTGGGTTGAGAGATGTGAGGGTATAACTAGATATTGTAATCCTAAATTTCATAGCGGATGAGGCACCCGTTTAAGTCCTGTGGTTGTTTATTGTAGTTGAGAGAAGGTTTCCATATAAACCTTTGTATTATGTTTTTATTGATTTTCACTCCCCTTGTGCTCAATTATATGATTTTTCCTGAAAACATTTGTTTTCTTAACTCATCAATCGGTTTTCAACTGTCCATTTCATCCTCAGTGCAGATATTTTAGAACTTAGTAGGCGATTTGATGGTTGTGGAACTAGCGACGCGAGATCTCCATCGGCTTTCAGTTTAACACGTTCTTGTGTGCAAGGGCTCACTCATTTGGACAGCTTGTCAAGCCTGCAAGGTACCTGTGCTCCATTGATGTTAGCGAGCTTGTCGGAATGAGCTGTATCTGACTGAAATTGAAGGTGAAGGACGGCCAATTAGTTTTCTTGTCAATACCAATCCGGGATTGTTGGGTTCTTGTTGGTTAGTCTCCACTGGTTTGAAGACCTTCGCTTTCATGAATGCTGTATTAGAAAAGAAAACCATTTAACTGACGGTAGTAATTGGTGGAAAAGATGTAAAATCTTCGATGTGCAATCTGCTGAGCTTGTTTGTGTTCATTTTGTAGAGTCGATAGCTTATGAAACTGAGTTCCAATGGGCCTCATAAGCGGACAAGCATAGTTTGAACATGAAATGCTAAACTTGTTAACATTTATGAACAATTTGATTACTGCTAGTTAAGAATTTGTTATGCTTGATTATTAATGGCTTGATAGTAGCTCAAATAGCTTAGCGTGGTAGCAAGCTTGACTCGATAACAAGTTCAATATGGATGTGAGTTCAACTAGATAGCATGTTCAACTCAAGAGCGAGCTGAAATCGGTCAATTAGAGTGAGGCAGCATGGAGTATTGAGTATACTAATATCTCGTCAAATCGAGTTTGAACAAAGTTTGGAAGCTTGATAAGAATCTTGAACCTTGCATTTGTTATGTTTTATCAAGCTCGAAGTTTAAGATGTGTTTGGGTGGGCAATGGCCCAAACTTAGGCCGAGGTATTTGGCCTAGTTCATGTTTTAGTCCAAACTGATTTTAAAATTTTAAATAATTTATCACTTCAAACCTAGTAAGACTTGTTAAAAATGAAAAATAAGAAAAGTCTTCAAAGACCAATTTGAACTTTTTGAAAAACAAAAAACTACAAATAAAGAATAAACTAAATAGGCTCCAATAGAATCAAATTTCATCTGAACCCTTAACCACTCGAGTGATCTTAGATTTTGGTCAGCTAAGAATCATGACAAGTTTTGGGTTAGCTAAGTCTAGCTTCTTTTGTTGGGATCATCTTAAGTTTTTCGGTCAGTATGTGATGAGTTTCATTCAGCTTTGATAATTTTGTGTTAAGTCACTTCGGAATTTGGGTTAATTATGTTGGACCATTTTGCAATTTGAGTTAGAAAGGACCAAATCCACTTGGCTAGAACCATGTGTCAACATAAAACATGATATGGTTGACTTGAAATCCACTAGGACTTAAACTGAATATGAATTCAATTGACTTTGAGCCCACCAAAATTTGACCTAACCTAAATGATCCAACTGAAATCTGATCTGGTTGAACCAAAATTGAAATTGTTCAAACCCAATCTGAGTCTTGATGACTTAACTTGATCAACCCGAAATCTAATATCACTTGAGCCCAAAACGATTGATCTTACTCAAACCCAACCCAGTGAAGCTCAAACTTCAGATGCCTCAAACCCAAAATGAGGTTGACTTGACAAAAATCCAATTTGGTTTACAAAAACCTTGACTGAAATCCAAGATGACATGACCCGAGTCATATCCAACTTGCACTAATCTAAAACCGTAAATAGTGGGACATGATTGACCTGAAAACTAATATGAATGTAATTCTTGCTAGAATTATAGTTCTAACATTCAATTTCTTTTTTCTAAATAATAAAGTTTTGGGTTATTTACACTAAACGTCCTTGTGCTTTGCCGGCTGTATTAGTTTAGTACTAGTACTTTTAGTTGTGTCAATTTAGTCTCGTGGTCAAATTAAAGTTAAGTTAATGACATAACTTTTAATAACACAACCATGTCAAATGTGAATAACACAATATAAACTCACACGTTCACCCAATTTAAACGAACTTGTAACCAAACCATTGAAATTTTGTCACCGACTTGACATAAAGTTTACTTAGGTTGTGTTTGGAGTGGAATTGGAAGTTGGAATTGGGGCTCAGAATTTCAATTACGTTGTTTAGTTCACCTGCTAGAATTGAAATTATAATTTCACTACTCAATTTCATGGAAGTGGATTTTAATTGAAAATCATACTTTCTAATACCCTGAGGTGGGGGTAAGGAATTGCAATTCCTTATTAACTGAATTAACCTAAAACCTAAAATAACCCTACTTGATTAATCCAAATCCAATATGACTCAAAATTTAAAGACTTAGACATAACCTAAATTTTGACCCAAACATTGAAATCACCCAACTCGAACGACTTGAACTTGAAATGACCGAAATCACCTTAGCTCAAAGTCTGAAGTGACTCAACCCGATTGATCCGAAACTTAAGATGACTAATATCCAGAAAATGAAACTACTTGACTTGAATGTGATGTAAATAATTTGAGCGGAGGTGAAAATGACCTAACCAAATTGACCCAAAACTTAATACGACCCATACCCAAAATGAACCGACCTATCTCAAACATAGGCTAAGATGGCTCAAAATTTGAAACGATACAACTCATTTGTCCAAAAACTAAGATGACTCGAGCTCAAAATGCCCAAAATGAACTCAAACCTGATCATAACTAATCTAAATCCTGAAAAGACCTAATTCGATTAACTGAAAATCCAAGATAACTTGAACACCAAATGATCCAACGCAATACTCAATCTGTTTGGCTCAAAACTCGAATAACTTGAACTCAAAGTGAATCTCTTCGACCATAATAACTTGAATACAATGTGAACAACTCCGACTAAAATTCAACCATAGTTGATTTAAAATTCGAAATATTCTAACTCAATTGAACGAAAACCCTTGATGATTCGAATCATTATGTAATTACAATTCCAACCTTCAATTCCTTTGTTAAACCGGACAATTAAATTTCAATCCTATCAAAATTTCAATTCCATTAAAATTAAATGAAAATTAAACGTACATTTAATTCTAATTTCACGTGCCAAATCCGGGCTTAAAGGATGAAATTGGCACTATGCAACTTATGCGGGACTAAAGTGTCACAATGCTGATGAGAGAAGACTCCTAGAGAGAGAAAATGAGAAATGAAGAATACTGCTGCCACAGATAGCCGGGCGTGGTGGCACGTCTGTCGACCTCTTTCGGCGCGACTTCACCTCTGGCACCGCCAAGAGGACCTCTTCCCATGGGTTGTTCGTTACTCTGAAGCCTCAATCAGGCACGAGTTTTTTTCTAAAATGTCAAATCTGGGCGGCACCAGCCTGGTGTGAGGTAGGCGCCGGTCTGGCCTGTGCATGGCCCTTTCTCCACCTGTCAGCTGCCTTCCGATGGTCCCCCTCCAGCGAGTGGTCGTCCAGGTCATGCTTGAGATTTCCGGTCCCTTTTGTGTGAGATTTCCATTCGATTAGAAAAGAGAGAGGGTTGTGTTTTGTGTTGAACTCTAAAGCTCATACTTTCTGTGGATGGGGTAAAGCTATGCGTGAGGTATGTCAATTTCGAAACAATTTGAGTGGTATCTTGAACTTCTGCTCCTATTTTGGATTTCTATGGAGAGATTTCTTGTTGACTGTGATGTGGGGGTCCTGGATCGAAGCTGTTGAAAGTTATGCTAAGATGAAAAAGTGTGTTTTCTAGAGGGCTGTAAGCTTCATAGTTATTCCACAAAGGCATGGTGGAACTTATTTGAAGAGGAACTGCGATTCTGGATGACTCAACCTAACTACAATCTTAGTGGTGTGCGTACAAGTCATTGTTTCTTCTTTGTTTTGACCACCTGGGAAAGGGGGCCATTGAGATGGTGGTTATGGGGTTCTGTTTTTCAAGTGTTCCTCTCTTCAAGGAAAATACCACTCTTTCTTTCCAAGCGTGAGTAAGACCTTGTGCTTGTAGTTTCCCCTGTCTGTCAGGCAAAGGAAGACCTTTTTCATGTAGATGTTGTGCATTTTAGGTACGTATTCTCGCACTCCTACTCAATATTTTGGACAGAGGTCTTTAGACATCCATGGATCGAGTTTCATCTCAACATTTATGTATGTGTGCTTATTCCATTGATCTATTTAATTGTTTTATCTGGTTTGACTACTTCATCTGCTTTTCTTATTGGTATCTGTACTATCGTTGGACTTGATGATGGATGCCCGCTTGTCCCTAAGGCATTGGTAATCAATTTGAGACTGATGTTTATTATTTTCCTTTTTGTGTATGTCCTCATGAGGATCTATTACTGGAATATTAGGGGTTTAGCCCGGATAGCAGCCCAGCAGGAACTGCAGAACTTGTCTAAAAAGGTGCGGCTTAATATTATAGCTATTCTAGAGCCAATGGTAATCCAACCCAAATATGACTCCATTCGTCCATTACTTGACCTTGATGAGAGCTTATATGTACCCGCATGTTTGTTAGAACAAATTATTGAAATACTTGCAAAATACTTGCAACCGGGTAACCGAGAGATCTCAGGTGTTGAGGCTATATAATCACTTTCCTTAAGGCTTATTTCGGTATACGAAATATCCTCGGGGATACAACAACAACCAAATATGAAGAAGAGAATATGTAAAGGGAGAGACATAGTGAGATGAATGAGAACAACCTTTTCAAAGACTTTCACAAATATGAATTTTTTAAGTGCTACTTGCAATTGTATTTTATTTCTCAAAACATGAAAAGAGAATTCTCTTTTCTTCTCTCTGAAATGAATCCCCCCAAAGGGCTATTTATAGTTTTTCAAGTGTCTCTTCAAGAAGGGACACATCCCTTCATGAAGAGTCACTTTCTTTTTTAATATTACACAATTATTGCAAGTAAACACATTTCATATGTGTTCTCTTAAATAATAGGGAAAATTAATATAAGAAAATAAGGTTCAAAAGACGTCCCAAACTTATCAAAATGTTACTGTAATTCTGTAAGATTTGTGTGTCGACATACAAATGACACTGTTGGATTGTGTATTGACACACGGGCCCTGTGTGTCGACACACATCCCATACAAGTTCAAAACACTTAACCAAGTATAGGACAATCACATACATTTTGAAAATACACCAACATTCCCCCACCATTTTCAAAATGCCATCATTCTCGAATAATCAACATCTCAAATTAAAGGAGACCTTATTGTGCATCAATGAGGGGGTCTCACGATTGAACCCCCAGCTAGTGAAGAGACCATACAGTTAATCGGATCGAAAATGGTAGACCAAGCTTTGAACCATACAACCCATTTGACTAACCGACTATCTAATCACGCACAAGGCGTACTCCCCGTACATACCCTACGACTCCCAGATCGACACATTCTGTGGCCTTGTGTCCTGTACCCTTCGTAAGTGTTTCAAGGCCAAACCCTTAGTAAAAAATCACCCCTTTGAAGCGGCCAAACTTCAACACTCACTAAGGTGGACCTCATTGATCATGTCCCTGCGACGCGACATTCAATAAGTTTTTAAAAACCAGGTCCATTAAGAGCATAAACTCATCCTCTTAGTATCTCTAACGCAGGTACCAAGCACTACACACTAGGGATGGAAAAATTCTCTTTTAGTGCTTGCAGTCACACGGATGACAAGTCTCTTTCATTGAACCCGGGACCTAGCGTCATACTAGGCGTCGAGTTGAGGGCCTATCATGGGTGACTAATAATGACAGGTTTTACACCATCCCTTTAATTATCAAGTCTCTAGCAATGTTCTCAAATAAGAGATCTACTAGTTTCAGACTTACATTTCAAAGTCCACAGTGATCACTCAATCTTTTATGAGTTATCTCACTTCACAATATTTGACACTGTTGTGTCCGGACTTTCAGTGATACATCTCACTCTTTCACATTTAAAAAACATATCATTATCACAACGGATAGATATAGACAACATTGGCTTGTGCCACAAAGGAATTTGAAACACAAGATCCTTTAATCGCTATGTTTCTTTACAAGCTAAAACCAGAGCAATAAACTCTATTATCACAGTGGAATTTATAACACGTGTTAGTTTCTTGAAATTCAAGGAACAACACCCCCACCACTTATAACATTTACTAGCTTTTAAAAGCATAGTCATCCCTCTCGGATGTTCAATTGGCGTTCAAGTATTCTTCTAGATAGAAGAGTAGTCATTAAAATAACACCACAACGCGTGGTCATTCCAGTACCTTGTGTACTCCATGCCAGTTATCTTTACTTACATAGCTAGTTATTTACACTCAGTCATTCAACAACCAAGGCTATATCTAACCTTTTCAATTTCCAATTATACCATTGGAACATTTTCATTTGATTCTAAGTATTCATACCAAATTTCAACATGTAAACAATGTACATTCACACAATGAATCCACTGTCATTATCAGACTATTCATTTACACTTTTCGGATTCATTAACTACCTCTTACAAGAAGCCACATCGCAAGACTTCATAGACTCGTCATAGAATCACAATATATGACACAACAATATTGAACTTTGATGTTCATATTATTTCTAGTTCATTCTTCTAGAAATACACAAGTCCGATCGCTATGACTTCTCTTTTCACACTTTTATTCTTTCAAGGTTCTAGAGTCTTTCCAGCGATATACCCTCAAACATGATTTTCATCATCTATACTTTACTTCACATTATGACAATGTATAATTCAAGATCAATGAAAGACTCAATGTTACTTCGTATGCACTCATTAACATTTATATCTCAGGATATTTAATTCACCAATAATTCAGTCACTTGAATACTCATGCCATTTATATACATCAAACTTTATGGGTAACAAAGGAGTCATCATAACTCAGTATTCATATACTCTTTAAATTTGTCATGTTGATGACTAACAACATCCTAACATGTGAACATATTATTTACCATGCAACTATTGCATGAATCTATCACTCAATTTGAGTATTTAAAAATTCATTGTATAAAATACACTTCATTTTAACCGACTACTCAACCATCATATACATATGCAAGTAAGCTTTATCTCAACCGCATTAATCATGATGATAAAGTTTTTTCACACGCATGCCGGTTTGCAATGGAACATTACATCCAATAACTTTGGAAAAAACCCACCGAAGATATACGGTCAGTTATGAAATTATAAATCGCCATTTCCAAGTGCTTTTATACAATTTCTCTCATCATTCTCAATCATGAACTTTAATGTGAATTTCTTTATATTAGTCATACTAGGGATCAACATATATAAAAATCATCATACATTTCATGATCCACTGGGTTTCTTTCAAATTCACATTATTCTCACTTATCAAGCATTCAAACGGCATTTATTTCTTAAATAACCAAGCCGTAAAAATTCATAATCACATTTAAGTTCATGGACATATGGACCTCATAACCACATCAACATATATGGTAACACAAACCTTTTTTTATGACGCATTGACTTCAATCTAATGAAATCATACTTCCATGCATATAAGCATTAATCATACAACCACATTAATGTCCATAGTTGTACCTTCATGCAAGTATGCATTAACATTGTATTATCATTAACATGCTTACAAGATTATACTCAAACTTTTATAATCATAATCATATAAACATTATTTTTCATGATTTTTCAAATTCGCTATTGTTCACTCCATTATAATTCCATCAGTGAACAATACATATATGAGATTGAACCTATAACCGTCTAAACAAGAACGAATTAACATACCCATATTTATTTTATATTATGGGCTCATCTCACATACTTATTAACATACGTGCATTAATTCTCAATATAATTATTATTTATATTACAAATTCATACAACCATGAATTTATTATGCATAATGCACAATTTATGTTTTATCTCAACCAACATAATTCTTTATGAATTACAACCACGGTTATACAAGTGCATGTATCTTTAGATTACCAATTTATAGCAGAGCATGTATCCAATTATTATTATTATTATCAGTTTTGGAATCGTTTCGGCGCTTGGTTTCAACAACCACGCTAAACAAGGATTTTCCTTTTTAGCATCACCTCAACGTCTGGTTTCAACAACCACCCAAAATAATATTTTCATATTATCAACTTATAACAAGTATGTATTCATAATTTTAATTTGTTCATTATCCAAATTAATTATACATGACTTCATTTAGATTATTATCTAAATTTTAATATAGTACCAAATGTTAACCATCATTATATTTATCATTTTACCACTGCCCGAATAAAAAAGGTAATAAATAATTTTCTTAGTTTGATCATGCACACAATTGCACAGACATGAGTGGTTAATCATTTAACATTTGCATCCAGGGTACGTACGTTCAATCCTTTGAAACGACACTCATGCGTCCATTTTTTTTTTATTTAATTTAATCATATAGATTATATATGTGTTTGAAGGTTGTACACAAAATTCAATTTGGACTACTGGTTGGGTTCTGTCATCCCTTTCCTCAAGCGCGTTGGTTCGATTCTCACAAACTATTTTCACATGCCTCATTTTATTCCCTTTTTTTTTCGATTTATATGGGCTGTTGTATAGATTGTGCATGAAATGCAATTTGGATTAATGGCTTAGGATCATATAAATTTCTCAAGAGACGCCGGTTCGAATCTGAAGAAACCGCAAGTCTTTCCTTTTCTTTTCTTTTTTTTTTTTTTTTTTTTTTTTTGTTCTTCGATATTGTCCTTCGAAATTACTGTTAGTATCGATTGCGTTTTGCACAACCACCATGAGAATTGCAAATTCTACAATTATCATTTTTTATTTTTGCCTGCGGATGATCATCATCTTCATCCTTTTGTTAAATTAACATGATACAAAGTTATTCAATTAAATTTTATGTATCATTTAATCAAAATTTATGATTCATAATTGTGAATTTAAAGTCACTTGATCATAAATTCATGATCTAATCACTCAATGCCTCTTAACTTTCATTTTGATATCACAGGTATACTCATCAACGAAGGGGCATCAATTTACACGAGTCACATGATTTCATGATTTTATCCCGAGTCAAGTAAATATATTTTCATGCATAAACAATGCATCAACCACTACTCGTTAGGCATTATATAACTTCATGATTTTGACGTCTCTTGATCAAATTTTATATTAATCTTAAAATTTCATGATCCTTCTTACTCATGTTTGAGTCAAAAGAACATACCTTGATCCATAGTAATTTGTATACAAGAAGGATCCAAGAAGACGTACATTCCTCTCTTTGTTACTTTCTCTAATCTCACATAGTTTGCCACCAAATCAAGGAAAGTGAAAACGCCATTTCAATTAATGAATTTAAGCCTTAAGATTGTTAGAACAAATTATTGAAATACTTGCAAACTACTTGCAACCGGGTAATCGAGAGATCTCAGGTGTTGAGGCTATGTAATCACTTTCCTTAAGGCTTATTTCGATATACGAAATATCCTCGGGAATAAAACAACCAAATATGAAGAACAGAATATGTAAAGGGAGAGACATAGTGAGATGAATGAGAACAACCTTTTCAAAGACTTTCACAACCAAATATGAAGAAGAGAATATGTAAAGGGAGAGACATAGTGAGATGAATAAGAACAACCTTTTCAAAGACTTTCACAAATATGAATTTTTCAAGTGCTACTTGCAATTGTATTTTATTTCTCAAAACATGAAAAGAGAATTCTCTTTTCTTCTCTCTGAAATGAATCCCCCTAAAGAGCTATTTATAGTTTTTCAAGTGTCTCTTCAAGAAGGGACACATCCCTTCATGAAGAGTCACTTTCTTTTTTAATATTACACAATTATTGCAAGTAAACACATTTCATATGTGTTCTCTTAAATAATAGGGGAAATTAATATAAGAAAATAAGGTTCAAAAGACGTCCCAAACTTATCAAAATGTTACTGTAATTCTATAAGATTTGTGTGTCGACATACAAATGGCACTGTTGGATTGTGTATCGACACACGGGCCCTGTGTGTCGACACACATCCCATACAAGTTCAAAATACTTAACCAAGTATAGGACAATCACATACATTTTGAAAATACACCAACAATGTTAACTATACAGGTGGCTTATAGATCCTGTGGCGCAATTCATGATGTGAATTGAAATTCCTCAGTTTCAATTCTAGGCTTACGCACCTTGAGGTGATGGACAAGAAAAGAACCCTCTCATTCTTCTTGTCCATCGTTTATTCCCCTATGCGAGAGGAGAAAAAAGATGTGTTTTGGGGCTCACTGGCTATGGATGGATCTTCCATTCGCAAACAATGGCGTTTAATTCGCAACTTTAATGAGCTTTGTCTCCCATCTGAAAAAGCGAGAAGTGTTAAGGCTTCGTGTCAAAAGATGAGGAGACTTTAACTCTTTCTGTTCATTGTTAGGTCTACCAGATGTACCATGGGCCGATCATAGGTTCACATGGTGTAGAAACATATATGGCATGCTTGTCCAAGAGAAACTAGATAGAGCAATCTTTTATCAAAGTCGGCTTAATTTATTTCCATAGTGCTTGGTCCATAATGGGCAGGTCACTATCTTTGATCATAGCCTGTTGACTCTCCATACAGAATTAAATTCGCCCATTAGGCCCAAGCCTTTCAAGTTTCGTGCTGGTTGGACTAACTATGACACAACACACACCATGTTTAGAAAGAGTTGGGTGACTGAAGTTCTAGGGTCAAGAATGTTTGAAGTCGTCCAGAAACTAAAATTAATTAAGAATGCTTTGAAAGGCCAACTGACCCTCATTAAGGGTTCAGCTGCAACCTTTCTTGAGAAAAATGAAGCTAGGATTAAAGAGGCTCAAGATAGATAATGGACCACCCAAACCATGCCGATCTAAACAAAAAATTGCATAACCTTGTGCTTCGAAAGCATCAACCATAAATATTAGGTAAGTATCGTCGAAAAGACCGGCTTACAAAAGGGGACCGAAACTCCAAACTCTTGCAGCTTTCAATAAGTGCTAGGACGAAGAGAAGAACCACCCTTGAGTTAAGAAATGAAGTTAGGGATGTCATATCTGACAGACAAAGGATACCGAACTTGTTTATTCAAGAATTCAAGAAACACTTTCAATCAGTAGAATTTGTTTGCCACCTTAAGTCTTTGGAGCGCATTCAACCCAGGTTGACTATGTAAGGAGTTGGTCAAAGATGTCACGGAAGATGAGGTTTGCCAAGCGATGTTTGAAATGTACCCTCATAAAGGTCCCGGGCCTGACAATTTTTTTGCTCTATTTTTCCAAAAGTACTAGGGCTTGATTAGCAAGACATTTGTGCTACAATCATTTCATGCCTCAATGGGGGATGCGTCCTATGGGAGATGAGCCACACGTTTATTACTCTGATCCTTAAATCATATTCTCCTCAAAATTGTCAACCACTTTAGACAAATAAATCTCTGCAATGTTCTTTACAAGATCTTAGCTAAAGTTCTTGCTAATCAGTTAAAACCAATATTAGGAAAATTCGTGTGCCAATGACAAGGAACCTTTGTTCCTGGTAGATCCATTCAAGACATATAATATCCTGATTGCCCATGCAATTATGATAGCTTTTGGTCATAAACAAGGCCATGGGCAGCAGTCAACTAGATATGAAAAAAGCGTATGATAGAGTGGAATGGCATTTTCTCCGACCAGTGATGCTTAAACTGGAGTAAATGAGTAGGATGGATAGTGGAGCATGTTACTATGGTTTTTCTTTTCAATCTTGATTAATGATTCTCCGGAAGGATGGTGTATCCCAAATAGAGGTCTAAGACAAGGCGACCGTCTTTCACCTTACCTCTTTATCTTCTGTCTTGAGGTGCTAGCCGCTAACTTAGAAATGAATAGCTCCATCAGAAATTCTGGAATTAGGATTAGAATAGGGAGAAGGGTTCCCTCCATCCCCTGCTTTTATTTTGCTAATGACTACCATATTTTTTGTGATGCAAGGATTGAGTCAGTGGTGAATCTCCATAATGAAGTCCAGCTTGATTGTAAGGAATCCGGGCAACTAGTAAATTTAGCTAAGTCCTCAGTTATGTTCTCCTCCAACACCTAGTGACCATTGAGAATTAGAATCAGTGATTTTTTTGGGCATTCCTGTTTCTCAGTCCCTTGGGAAATATCTAGGGTGTCTCTTTAACCATGGTAGATTCACTTCACGGGGGGCAACTAATATCTCTAATAAAATTTCAATCAAAACTACAAATTGGAAGGTTGGCCCCCTTTTAAAGGTTTGTAGGGAAACCTCATTCAGTCTACGCTTGATGCTACTCCTAGCCATATCATGCAATGCTTTCAATTGCCCATGAAAGTTTGTCACAACTGGGAGATATTAAACTGAATTTGTTGTGGAAATCTAATTTGAGTGGGAATATGAACATGATAGCCTGGGATAAGGGGTGAAGGCCCAAAGGCACAGGTGGTCCTGGTATCTGTTAGTCGGAGGCTACAAATCTTGCTTTCCTTTGTAAATTGGGATGCAAGGTTCTAAACGACAGGGAGAATATCTGGGCCAAGACCGTTTCAAGTAAGTTTTAAAGAATGATAACTTCCTGGAGTATGTTAGCAAGAAATCTAACGCCTCAACTTGGAAAGGAATCCTAGCAGCTAGAAAAATTCTAGAAAAAGAGATTGCCTAGAAGATTAGAAATGGAGAGCATATCGGGGTTTTTTTTTTTGTGTTTTTTTTTTGGGGGGGGGGGGGGGGGGGGGGGGGGGGGGGTTGTCGGAGAAACATTTGGTGGAAATGGTTAATGGTAATGTTGGTCTAAAGCCACTTATATTGTAATTTTGATAATAACAATCATGTAGTGAGTCATTGTGTTCAAATTGTTCTAATCTTTTTTTTAAGTGACTCGTAAGAAAGTTAGAAAAAAATCAAGACTAATCATGTTGATATTAAACTTTCTACGACGATGAATTAAGAAGAAAAGACATCAAAGTTGCATAGAAGATTCACCAAAATAAAGAAAACGAGATCTGAGTCCAAGCGCCTTAAGTCATTTATTTTTATTTTCTAAGACTTAGGATCGGGATATATCAATTGAGTCAAAATCTCAATATTTATATGTGATGTCCTAACAAAAATATTTTTAAAATATTTTTGAAATTTAATATTCAAATTTTATTTGAAAAATATTCAAGTTAAAATTTAAGCCAATCTATCAAGATTGGTATTTTAAAAAGCATGATCAAATCAAACAAGATCAAATTTTAAATGCATGAGTTTTTAGCTTGATTGAATCAATTAATCTTTAAACGAGCAAAATGAAGAAAATTAATTCAAAAATTAAGCTAATATGGTAATCAATTCATCAATCAATTTACTTAGGTAATATTGTAAATCAACCAATCAATCAAGCCAATTGATCAAAAACGTTCAAATCTCACGAAAGAACAACCTAATTCAGCCCCTCTTAATGTTGATAAAGATTTTTGTGTATCGTTGTGTTCTTGGCTTTATTATTTCTTTTTCATCTTCCCCACTTTACTCAATTCACTAATCTCTCTCTCACAAATCCTAACCTCTCTCTTTCAAAAAATTCTCAAAACTCATCCAAAATCATCATGTTTCCTAAATTTCTTTGAAATTTTTACTAAAAATCAAGTTTCTATCAACATTTTCACATCAAAACCTTGGATTTTTGTCAAAAGATCATCCTCTTCACAAACCCTGACCTAAAAACGAACCACCGAGTGATTTTCTCAAATTTGTTTGTTTTTCTTCGCTTTTCTTGCTTTTCTAATGATCTATTTTTACTCACATTCCATTCTCTTTAACAATTTTTAGACAAATCTTAAAATTGCACCGTTTTCTACCAAACCCTAACCATTACCAAGAAAATTGTTTTTTCTCTTTCTCCAAATCTCGTCAAACTTTAAGTCATGGGTTGCATAAAGAAGTAGGAAATTACTTCCAAGAAAAGGCTCAGCAATGGCGAAGGTGCTTCTTCTTCCCAAGGCCCTAGTTCGGTAAATTCCTCTAACCCCTTCCTCAAGAAGGACATGTTATTTGGTAAATTCGTATATTGGACTTGGGTAAGCAGAAACAACTTGGGGGAATTATTTACTTTGTTTGAAGGGGTAGGTTGGATTGAAATTTGTTGTATAAGGAAACTGGTATATACTCGGATTTAGTCGCGAATTTTACTTCAATCTTAAAGTTTCTAGAACTACTCCTTTAGATTTATCCTCAAAAGTTTTAGGCCAAGTAATTTCAATTAATGCATCTTATATAAATGAATTGCTTGGTTTTGTTTTTTATGAAGAGGATGATTTTGTTTTTCCGCAAGAACTCCACCAATTTTCGCTCCCGGAATCTCACCACAACTCCTTACTTGAACAAGTTTGGGGTGAAATACCACTTTCTAAACTAACGAAGCAAAATTCAAATGATTTAGGAGTGGTTCTTAAATTAGTGCGTAAATTGATTTGTATGAAAATCAATCCCAGATCGAGTGGCTACGACTCATTCTCAAATTTGCATCTATTCCTTTTATCTCGACTCTTAAATGGCCAAAATAATTAATCTTGGGGATTTAGTCTTAAAATTCATGTTTCATATCCATTCTCAAAAGACTAATCCCACTTATGGCATGCTTTTTACCTGTGTTTTTTGACCTACTTTAAATAGATCATCTTTTTCGAACTCAATTCTATATTGAGATGACTCTATTGAGACATCTTTAAAAAAGATGGGTTTTGAACTAAGAGACAATGAATGGGTAAAGAAACAAAAAGGAGGTAGAAAAATAGAAGAAATAGAAGAAGATAGAGATGAGGAAGAGGAAATTTTGATGGAGGGGACGGGGTTAATGAGGAAAAATCTCAACAAGGACCTCCAAAAAGAAGGAGTATAAGTGAACGACTTGCTTCTTTAGAAGAACAAATGTCGTCCTTACAAGAACAACATTCATCCTTACACTTAAATCTTGAAGAGCTCCGCAATGAACACAAATCAAAAGATTTTAGACTTTCTTTCGTGTAGACAACGGCCCCCAACTCCTTAGATTTTTCTTCTTTCAAATATTTGGAGCTACATTTTTCTTTTGTTGTACATTATTTTAATTGAAGTGAATGAAATGTTATACCTAATTGAGAATGTGCATCATAAGATGAATTTTTACATGTGGAAAATAAAGCAAAAAAAAAGGGAAAATCGCAAAAATAACAGTGGAAATCCGTATGTGCGCGTAGCAGCCAACCAACGCATGACACGTGTCACACGCTGGGCCAACAGATGACGATCTGTGCCGTCAGGCACTGACAGTCACCGCGTGCCACGTGACAGGGCTAAAGGACGTTTGCACAGTAGATGGTACATGACGTTTTGGGCTGGTTTTTGAACAAAACGCTGCGTTTGATTTAAACTGGGTAATCCCACACGAATAAAATTGGATTTTTCGCTCCGGTATACTCCCATAAATGGAGGAGTTTATTCCGAGGATTGGTATTCAGTTTTGTAACAAGTCTTTGGGTTTCTGAAATTGTTTCGAAGACCCGATTGGAGAAAAAAAATTTCCGTTGAAGTTTTTCTTTCTTCGGTTTAATATTTTTCGGAGCCCACCCTCCGGGTAGTTTGAGGTAATTGCGTAGAAGATCGCGTGGTCTCAATTTTCTTGGTATTCTCTATTATTGGAGCAATTTCAGGTATGCTTTTCTTTCTTTCTTCTTTTAGTTTCGCTTTTCTATTTATTTACAGTATTCGTTATTATACTTGTTTAAGTTTATGTATTGTTATGAATGTATTAGAGTAAAAAGCCTGTACATCTAAATTAAGAATTTAGATCTGTTGATTTAAATTATGAATTTAAGCCAGTAGATTTAAAATTAAGAATTTTAAATCGATCCTAGGTTTAGAGTTATGAATTCTAAATATGTTCTGCTGCGTAAACTTTAGGGAGAATTTTTGAAATTCATCCCAACAACCGGTATTAGGGTAAAGGGTTTATAGAGATAAACCTATTCCCGAGAACTCTAGCACGTGAGGTGTCATGAAGCGTGACTCTCCGACCGGGGGCTTAGGTAGAGAGAAGAGTCTCCTACTTTAAGTGCTTTAATATGTGCTTGTTGTTGTGACCATAGCTGAGAATTGTGAACCCAATAGTCGGCATCAGAGTTTATTTTTCAACAAAAAATTCATTATCTTTTCCCAACAATTGGTATCAGAGCTGGACTCTGATTACATTCATAATATACATGACTAAGTATAATAAAATCGAAATAAATAGATTTGCGATTTAATAAAATACCGATTTTATTAAGAAGGAAAAACTTGTTTGAATTAGTTAAATCATTAAAGTAGTTAATTAATAATTAGAATATTTTAAAGTATCGATTTAAATTATTTAAATTGGTTAAAAGAGTTAATAGTTAACTAGGTTATTTAAAGTAACGATTTAAATTATTTAAATCGTTAATGAATTAATAGTTAATCAGATTGCTTAAAGTAATGATTTAAATTGTTTAAATCGTTAATAAATTAATCGTTAATTCGGAACAATCCATAAATTTGCGATTATGTTATTCATATAATTAGATTGTACGTTCTTAGTCATGATTTACGAAATCAGACAAAATTGATCTAATAAGATTAGATTCAAATATATTTAATAATGGATAAAATTGGTTTAATGAGAGTAGATTCAATTAATTTTATGGAATCAGATAAAATTGATCTAATGAGATTAGATTCAATTACTTTTTATAAAATTGGATAAAGTTGATCGAATGAGATTAGGTTCAATTATTTTATACGAAATCGGATAAAATAGATCTCATGAGATTAGATTCAATTTATTTTAAAATTACATATTTTAATTTAAAAATTAAAAAATAATAAATAAAAATAATAAAAAATTTTCTCAGCAGACACTGACGCCATGCTGACATCAGCGCTGATGTCAGCAATTAAAAAAAAGTTTTTTTATTTATTTTTTATTTTTTATTTTTTGGGACATGCAGATGTCAGTACTGATTTATATAATAATTATAAATTAATTATTTTATTAATTAATTTTCTTTTAGAATGAGATTCTAAATTAGGTTATGTGATAATCTAAGTTGTGAATCAGTGTACTTGAAATAAAAATTATTTTAAGTTATTTTAAAATAAGACTCTGAAATAGACTATATGATAGTAGAAGTTAACTTTAATTTTAAAATAAAAGTTAAATTTTATTAATTAAATTTTAGAATAAGATTCTAAAAATAGACTATGTGATAGTCTAAGCACAAAATTGCTATTGATTTTTAATAAAATTATTTTAATTTAATTTTAAAAAGTAGATTATGTGATAATCTAAATTAAATGTTGGTATTGTTTTAATTTAAATTAATTAATTAATTTTATTGATTTGTTTTAGAATGAGATTCTAATGTAAGATTATGAGATAATCTATATTGTAAAACGATAGTAGTTTTTGAATAAGTTAATTAATTAATTTTTGTTAATTTTAGAATGAGATTCTAAGGGGATTATGAGATAATCCAGGTTGTAAATGCAAGTTAACTAAAAACCTCTGGTTATAAAAATCAAGTGGGAGCGAGGTTTCAATTGGTGTAACCTCACGGTCTCTATTACCGGTCTAGCAGTATAGTAGATCGATAGACCTCCCTGCGGAGGATGTTGGTTTGCAGATTACAGGGTTAGACTTCTTTAGGATAAACCAAAGTGCAAAGAAGCGTTGTGACCACGCTGCCATGGAGTATTTCGTGTATTTGTATGGAGGTTTAGGTAATGGTTTACACTTGACTAGCGTGATGAATTAGCCTCCCCAAGGAGCTCTGTTGTGTCATGTTAGAGACTAAGGTAAAGTGGTGAGTTAATTATGTTTAGTAAGAGTTACAAGAAAACAGGTTAATTGAGAATAGTTCTCACCTGAACTTGTTTCGTGCGACCCCGCTGCCGGAGAGTAAGGAGTGGTGTGTTTGGGTCATCATTGTATGCGTGATAGTACAGTTTGGTGGATATATAACTTGTTGTGTATGCTAAATTGAAATAATATATATCACTGCATTATACATGACTAATATAAGATAGTTACACAATTGTTTGTATTTACAGTGTTTTTGAAATGGCTGCAACTGGTGCACTTCACTCAATTCTGAAAGATAATGCCTCAACTGGACCGAATTACTTCACCTGAAAAATAAACTTGGACATAGTATTAATACATGAGGGTCATAAGTTTGTTCTCACTGAAGCTCGACCTACGATGCCCGCTAATAATTCTGCAGTTGCTATTAAAGAGCGTTATGAACGCTGGAATAAGGCTAATGAGTTAGCCAGATGCTACATTTTGGCCTCTGTGACCAATGTACTCAAGCATCAGATGCTTGAGATGGAAACATCAGCTGAGATGATCAAACATTTAAAGGAAATGTTTGATGGTCAAGATAGGACAGCTAGGCAAGAGCTGACGAGGAAGCTCTAGAATATGAGGATGTCGGAAGGGTCCCCAGTTTAGGAGCACGTCATGAAAATGATGGCGTGCTTGTCTGAGTTGGAGATTCTAGGTGCTAAGATTAATAGTCAGTCTCAGCGGGACATCATCCTCAGCTCTCTGTCCGGCTCTTTCACTCAATTCACGCTGAACTACACAATGAATAATAAGGATTATTCATTACCTGAGGTGATGAAAGAGCTACAGGTAGCAGAGGGTGTTATGCGAGCCAAAGGGAGTGTCCACTTGACTCAGGCATCGAGGACTAGTGGGAGCAAACAGAATAAGGGACCAACTGGAAAGAAAGGCAAAGGCAAGGCTGCTAGTGTAGCGACTAATCCTAACAAAAGGCCAGTAAAAGGAAAGTGTTACTTTTGCGGAAAAATGGGCCATTGGAAGAGAAACTACGTAAAGTACATGGCTACTCTTCCTGCAAAGACTGCTAAGCCATCTGGTGAAGGTATGTTGATATCTCACTTATTTGAGTCTTGTGTAGTTGTAAGTTCAACAGATTCCTGGTGTGTGGACTCAGGATCAACTGACCAAGTCTGTAATACGTTACAGGGGCTCAGGCCAGCTAGGAGGCTACATCATGGGAGCTGTACCTGACAGCTGAAGGCGGTACAAGAGTAGCAGTCTTAGTAGTAGGAAGCAATAGCTTAGATTTTAGCGTTAGAATTTTTTGTTTTTGCTTATTAAAAATTCTTATTGATTTGTACCTGCATTGGATAGGAATTTAATTTATATGGTTTTGAAGAATAATTGTTATTCATTTTGAATATGGTTGTGAACCTTTACTACAAGAAATAAATTTTTTTTTTTATCTGCTAATAAACATGTGTTTATGATTTATTCATGTTGTCTTTCCTTATATACGTGAACAATGCGAAATACTTAGAGAAGAATTTTGCAAATAAACTACAAAAGTAAAAACAAAATAGCGTTAAAAGAAAAATGACAATAATTTTGAATAGCTAGGCACAACTTAAATCATAGTGGAAGCATCAGATGCACCTACTAATAGGAACGAGAATGTTCCAGGTACACGAAAGCTTAGGTGTGGTGGGAGGATTGTCAGGACACCTGACAGGTTCATAGCGAGAGCCTTAGTTGTTGACCGTGGCATTGAATCTGATCCTTTTAGCCACTATGAAGCAGTTAAGTATTATAGTTTTGAGCAAATGGTTAAACGAACCATGTGTGTACAAATGACATTAAGAGAAAGTAGTGACTTTTTTAGCATTGTATGTCACCAATATACTACTCATTGAGAATAATATAGGGGTGTCATTAGCTGTAAAGACTTGGTTGTCATGATAGCTCAATATGAAAGACATAGGAGAAGCCAGTTCTACTCTTAGGATTAAACTTCTGCGAGGTCGTAAGAGTAGGATGTTGGGTCTTTCCCTAGCCACTTATATTGAGAAGACGTTGTCAAGGTATAGCATGGAGTCCCTCCTTTTTTTTTAGTAGTGTTCTAGGACACCTCAAGTGGAGGATCAATTGAGGAATGTTCCATATGCTTTGGCAGTGGGAGCCTCAGGTATGCCATGTTGTCCACGAGACTTGATGTCTGCTATGCTATAGTGTAGTAAGCAAGTGTTAGTCTAACATAGGTCCAATGGACTAGGTGGCAGTGAAGTGTTTTCTCTAGTTCTTAAGAAGAACTAGAGATCCTATGCTGATTTTTCAAAGTGACGAGCTGGTTCCAGTTGGCTATACTGATTTAAGACTTCCAGTCATATTAAAATGATAGACGTTCGACGTCTAAGCATGTCTTTACCCTTGGAGTGGGAACCATTAGTGAGAGGAATGTCAAGCAGTATTGTATTGCTGACTTCACAATAGAGTAATTGTGCTCACTAAGAGTTTGGCTCAGTAAACTTTTTGGTTCAAACTTAAAAGGGGTGAGTATGGACTTTGTCATAAATTGGATTTACGACAAGTGGAAGATTATTAGGAACAGTGTCCTGAAATTCAGATTTATTCTAGAAATATTATTTTAATTAATAAATAAAATTAAAGTCCCCGTCGTTTCTTAGTTAAATTTGTGTAAGTGACCATTTATATTGCATGTGATTTTCTTTTAGGAGACATCTATGAGATGGGTGTAGTCCTCAGACTACAATTTACATATTTTTTCTCAGTGGTTTATGAGACTAAGCCACAGATAGACTTGGAACAAATGGTATGGATTGTTATTTGAAAAACTCGTAGTCGAAGACAAGTTTGGACCACTTGTATGTTAAGACTATAACGTGACACTTTAGATGACTTGTCTTGGTCATGTGGATGGAGATCCAAAAGTGTTAGGTTAGTGTGTTTGACACACTGAATTGGACCATGTGGGTTACTTATTTCTAAACTACTATCGGAGATGAGTGATTCACGTTGTACTGTTTGAACTACGACTCTAAATCCTGAGGGTATTCTGGACTTGCGCATGGAGCGTTAGTTACTTTGGTGTACTATAAGTAAGGTCTAAACGAATGACTGAAATCCCACGTAAACTGGGTAGCGGTGTGAAGTGTGACAAGGATCAGGTATTCAATAGGGAATCTACAGTCTCTTATGAGATACATGTGTCCCCTTAGTTGATTCGCAAATATTTGACAACAACAACAACAACAGTCCCAGTGCCTTGCGGCTCCCGCAGAACGCAGGGTCTGGTGGGGGTGATGTACGCAGCCTTACCCCTTCCGTCAGGAAAGGAGACTGTTTCCGGGGACCCCCAACCTAAAGTAGTTGGATGCCTGCAGATAAACCACCAATCAATAACATGCATATAGCGGAAAAAGTAGAAGAAGGAGAGAAGAAGAAGAAGAAGAAGAAGAAGAAGAAGTAGGAGATAGAAATAGGAGAATGGGCATGGTTAGGGACTTAGCTAGCCTAAAAGTGCTACACTAGAGGTTATGCTTGCCTAAGAATCTTAGACTACCAGCCACTCCCCTTACTACTCTACTCTGCCATCTCCGCTACCCTAATGCTAGCCCTCCTACGTGTCCTATCTGAGGCCATCTCTTCTCTTAGGTTTAGGTGGGTTAGGTCTTGACATTTGGAGTTTATACTGTGAATATTTGAATAGTTCGAAAACTTTGGCCAAAGTATTCCAAGTGTTTGACATTTGGAGTTTATACTGTGAATATGTTCAAATATAAATGAATTATTCAGTGAAAGGCGAGTCGGTAACTAATGGAGAAGCTGTGAGAAGAATAATGATAGTGATTATATTTATCCTTTGTCATAGACATTTAGTGGAGGGGTTGTTGTCATCATTACAGTCTATTAGGGAGATATCGAATAAATAATTTAAGTCTGGAGTGCAGTGAGATTTATTTAGTGGAATTAAGTCTCATTAAGTGGTAATTAAATTATTTCATGAGATGATTAATTTAACCCATTTGGTGCTAGATTTAAATTGTCACTGAGGTCCCTGCACAAGCCTCTGTATTTTTTGCCATTTGAAAAGTATTAAAGAATTCATGAGATAAATTATTTATTCATAAGATGAGCAAATTAATTTCGCCAAACATTATTCATGAGATGAATAAAAATTAAAAATTATAAAAATAAAATAATTTTGAAAATTAAAATTCATAAGAGGAATTTTTACATGTGGGAAACAAAGCAAAAAAAAGGGGAAAAATCGCAAAAAATAACAGTGGAAATCCGTGTGCGCGTGTAGCAGCTAACCAGCTCACGACACGTGCCGCGCACTGGGCCAACAGATGACGATCCGTGCCATCAGGCATGGACCAATCACCGCGTGCCACGACGCTTGCACAGTAGATGGTACGCAACATTTTGGGCTGGTTTTTGAACAAAACGCTGCGTTTTGATTTAAACTGGGCAATCCCACACGAATAAAATTGGATTTTTCGCTCCGGTATACTCCTATAAATGGAGGAGTTTATTCCGAAGATTGGTATTCAGTTTTGTAACAAGTCTTTGGGTTTCTGAAATTGTTTCGAAGACCCGATTGGAGAAAAAAAAAATTCGTTTAAGTTTTTCTTTCCTCGGTTTAATATTTTTCGGAGCCCAACCTCCGGGCAGTTTGAGGTAATTGCGTAGAAGATCGCGGGGTTTCTATTTTCTTGGTATTCGTTATTATACTTGTTTAAGTTTATGTATTGTTATGAATTTATTAGAGTAAAAAACCTGTAGATCTAAATTAAGAATTTAGATCTGTTGATTTAAATTATGAATTTAAGTCAGTAGATTTAAAATTAAGAATTTTAAATCGACCCTAGGTTTAGAGTTATGAATTCTAAACATGTTTCGCTGCGTAAACTTTAGGGAGAATTTTGAAATTCATCCCAACAACCGGTATTAGGGCAAAGGGTTTATAGAGATAAACCTATTCCCGAGAACTCTCGCACGTGAGGTGTCACGAAGCGTGACTCTCCGACCGGGGGCTTAGGTAGAGAGAAGAGTCTCCTACTTTAAGTGCTTTAATATGTGCCTATTGTTGTGACCATAGCTAAGAATTGTGAACCCAATAGTCGGCATCAGAGTTTATTTTCAACAAAAAATTCATTATCTTTTCCCAACAGGCTTTGCTTGTCGTAACGGGTCATACCCTCCTTTCCTTTGTCAAACTATGCTAGTTTACTGGTATTAATGTCTTAGTTTACACAACTTTGGTTAAAATGTAATTTGTTAACTTGTTTCGTTTGCCTTAATGTGTCATACACCCTTTCCTTTGACAAATTGTATTAGCTTGCCGGTGTTAATGACTTTAGCTTACATAACTTTAGTTAACATGTAATTTGTTAATTTGCTTCATTTGCCCTAATATGTCATGCACCCTTTCCTTTGTCAAATTGTATTAGTTTGTTGATATGAACGACTTAGCTAACACAACTTTGGTTAAAATGTAATTTACTTCTATTAGTTTAATTTGCAAAGGCGCAACTTTTCTTGGTGCAAATAGCTGTAGCTCCTCCTATTACCAGAGTGCTCTAGGTAATCCCGAAGTTTCCGGTAGGCTAGAAGATATATTATCTCCAGTGAACCAGGAAGAGGTCACTCCATTGCCTCTACCTTCCCTGTTTAACCAAAGGAAGGAGCGTTGCCTCCATTCACATATGTGTTTTTTTTTAACATTATACTTATTAAAATAACTGTAATGAAGATTAAAAATGGTTCACGGTAAAAGTAGGACTCGAAGTGTGAGTTGAGGGGATCAAGCTGATAATCGACCTTCTACCTCCGGGCCTATGTCTAATCTTGCTTACACAGTTATAACTTTTGATAAGGCTGGAATACGAGCACAGTTTCCACATATTTCGGACGTTAAACCTTTTAAGCGATTCGCCCAGTGCTATTTGAGTGAAGAAGGGATTGCCTTTCTTCGAGAAAAATATTATTTCCCTCTAGAATATGAAAGATGGGTTCCAAAAATGATATCTTGTTATTTACCCCCCAACATGATTGTTTTGTCGTAATACTGGAGTCTTTGAGTGCTGGACTTAGATTTCTACTTCCATCCTTTGTATCTAACTTGTTGGAGCGGTATACTGTGCATCCCGGCCAAGTGACCCCTAATGGTTTTTGGAATGTGCATGGATTTTTAATTGCCTGTTTTGTTAATGGCTTCCAAATTTCCGACAAGGCCTTTGACATTCTGTTTAAAGTTAAAAAGAGTCGAAGTACCTTTTCTTTTGAAAGTGGTTTTTACATCCATTTGATGTATTAACAGATCATGTAAAGCAGCTATAGCAACCAAAGCTCTTATTGAAGTCACTTTGGTAACTGGAGAATAAGTATCCAAAAAAATCTATATATTCCTTTTGTTTACAACCTTCAGCGACCAATCTAGCTTTCAATTTGTCTATAGTACCCTCGAGTTTACGTTTTCTACGAAGTACCCACTTGCAACCTATAGTTTTGCATCCTGAAGGTAAGTCCACCAATTTCCACGTTTTATTTGTCATTAAAGAATCCAATTCATCATCTATCGCTTCTCTCCAATAATTTGAGTCAAGTGATGATAAAGTTTCTTGAATTAACTTAGGTTTATTATCCACCATATAAACGAAATTCTCAAAAAATATATTAGGATCTTGAACATGGTATAAAAGAAAATTAGAACTAAAGTCCTTTTCTATTTTTTGCCTTTTACTCCTTCTAATTGGTTCAAGATTAGCCTCTTTTCTAGGTTGGAAAAAACTAGCACATTATCAATTATTCTTTTATTATTTTCATCACCCTCACTATTTTTGGATTTAAAAGAGAATTTATCTTCATGTAATATTGCATCTAATCTTCCATATATTATTGCCCAGTAGCCCCCACCCCCAAAAGCTTCTAAATTCTAATACAAGCAATTCTAAAGGGGTGTCACCAAAAGCCTATAAACTCTAATATAAGCAATTCTAAAAGAAAGCCATTTAATATTCCAGGTTATAAGAAAGAAAAAATAAGAAATTCAATATCTTTACGACGTAATTTTACAAAGTATATAATGTTCTATCTTTTATAAATTTAATAAAATTCCAATATAATTATATATTAATTATATTTTAAAATATAAATATTTTCTGTGCATCGTACGAAATAACACTAGTGATTCTATTACCACATTATGCTTATGCTCAAGATCTAAAAATCTATAGGCTTTGCATTCAAAACATAACCTACAAAGACAATCCTTGTTGCTTTTATTCCAAACTTAGGGATTCTGGGATCCGTTTTCCTCAGATAGGCTAAACATCCCATACCCTTAAATAGTCCGATTTTGGTTTTCCATTTCTCCATAATTCGTAGGGTGTTTTCAGAATTTTCTTACGTGGCACTTTATTAAATACACTGGCGTATCCAAAAAAAAAATAGTTATTGGGGGAACACATTATAACAAATTGATCAAACCAAGCTGGATTAAATCACCACCACTTCTTTCCAATCATTTTTTTTAGGAAAATCTTGTCCACGTGACTGACAAGGTCCTTTAAGCCAATATGCTTGCCTTATTTCATCTATTTGATTGGGGTGGTAATAAAAAATCTTTAGCCTATCCACGGGTCAGGAGGTAAGTTGTCCAAATCAACTTTCTTTGGCATAAAAGAACAAGTAGAGTTATTCCAATTTGAAGGTTCACTTTCACTATTTAGTGTGGATGTCCTAGATGGACACCTTCTTTTGAGAAACCTCTCCATATTTATATCTGTCCAAAAATAATATATTTTTCTTTTATAATTATGTCTTATACGTACAATTAACAAATTTCATAAACTAATTCTATAATTATATTTAAAGCTTCATAATACATGTACAAAATGTTTAAAACTTAAGGTACCCTATCTTATATAATGAAATGTTTATAACTTATGGTACCTAAATAATAAAATCTCTAATTTTTATTTCAATACTGACCATCCAAGCCCTAGAAGGCTAGAACATGATTTTTACATCAAAACTCTTTCTGTTTAATGTGCTAACAAAATCCTAAATCAATAGAAAAATAAAAAAATATAATAAATCAAGAAACAACCAAAATACAAGAGAAAGAGCGAGAAAACCTTCAATTTCAATGTCAAGGAGGGAGGGTCTGTTAGAGTCTAGAGAGACAGTGGCGTTAGCTGGTCGGACTTGGAGTCTCAGAGTTCACGTCGTTGCAACCCAGTAGGAAGAGAGAGAGAGTTTTGGATTTAGAAAATGAAAATAAGAAGGAAGAGAGAGAATCAGGTGGTTGAGAGAGTGAGTTTTAAGGGTTTGAAAATGGTATCAAAGTAAGGAGAGAGAGAGAATCGGTGAGTGTGAGAGACAGGGGGGAATTGATTGAGTGAGAAAATGAAAGAAGAGTGAGAGAGAATCGGCGTTTGGGGGCGGGGGATGGAGTGTTGGGCTGGGTGGGGAGGGGAGGGGGTCAGGGCCCAAGGCCCAAATATATATATTTTAAAAATTTTAGTGTTATTAATCAGTACTTGGGCCTTGGACCACTAGGGCCCATGCCCCTTGTGCGAATAAGCTAGATCCGTCCTTGATTAAATATATAATTACCGGTGAGAATTGCCTCTCCCCATAGATTGTTAGGGGCGCCGGAGCTAATTGGCATGGCATTCGTCAAGTTAATCATCTGTCTATTTTTCGTTCTACTACAACATTAGAGGGAGGTCAATAGGGAGCGGTAACTTCATGTAATATACTGACGAATCGAATATAATCTATTAAGCCATATGTGTCATATTCTCTACCTCTATTGGTTCTAAACCTTTTAATTTTTCTATCAAAAAGGTTTTCTACCTCTTTAATAAAAGTTGTTAATTTATCAAAAGCTTCACTTTTATTTTTCATAAGATACATGTAATAGTATTTTGAAAAAGTCATCAATAAAGGTTATAAAATACCTTTTCTGTCCCTCGTTAAAATTCCTTCAAACTCACTCATGTCCGAGTGGATGAATTCTAACAACTTGGGATTTCCTTCTACTTTTGTATGTGGCGTTTTAGTTATTTTAGTCATACTACAAATTTCACATTTGTCAAATTATTTCCTAATTTGAGTAGTAAGTCTAGGTAACTCATATTGCTCAAATATTTGCGATTCACATGATAAAGCTTAGCATGCCAAAGATTCACACAAGAAACAGTGTAAACAGAATTAGGTATAATTTTATCGACGTCAACATTGAGTTTAAACATACAATCGCAAGCATAGCCTTTACCGACAAACACGCCATTTTTAGTAATAATGTATTGGTTAGACTCAAAATCTGCTTGAAGCCTACCTTATTCAAGAGATAACCGGAAGCGAGGTTTTTCTAATTTCAGGAGTATAAAGGACATCTTTTAAAATTGCAACCTTCCCGGAGATAAACTTGATTTCTATGTCACCAATGCCTAAGACATTTTCGGTTTGAAAGTCCCCAAGCAAATTTTACGGTCGCTCTCAACAATACTATAAGTCTTAAACAAATTTCTATCATAACACACATGCCTAGAGGCACCGGTGTGTACCTACCAACCAACGTAATTTTTAATAGTGTCTATTTTAGTTGTCATGGCAACAAATTGCTCCTTAGGATTATATTCATTAGTAAAGACCTTACTAGATTTACCTTGGAAAGTCATAAACAATCTTTAAATTATTGGAACTAAATATAAAAAAAAATATACAAAAAAGTATAAAGTAGAAAGGTATTACCAATAACTTGCGGAGATGACGAAATACTAATAATGTAACAGTTGAGCGAGGCACGAATCATGCTTTCTTTAAGACGGTTTCGCACCCCTCTCGGATTTGAGCTGGTGCAGCAGGTACCGTCACGCCACTTCCAAGATAAAACGCCCAACTAAAGGTTGACGCTATTCTCGGTCTGCACAACCTTGAAAGCTAGAACCTTCCTAACATCTTACTTAGCCAAAAAGAACTTTGAAGGAAGAGTAAAAAATACATGAAATTTTTGTTTAAATCAAATAAGGCATTTAATTTCTTCTGTACTGTTTTTTCGCCGCTCTAGAGGCTAAGGAATTCAAGTCCTTATATAAACAATTGCATGCTATATTCTCAGCCAATATACCCGTTGGAATTTTATAACGAATATACTCGTTGGTTTAATTACACTGATAACAAATATAACTGCTGGTTTAATTACATGATGATTTCTAACGTAACACTTTAAACTTAGTCAAAGCATTATTTGCATTTATGAAAAATATTTTTACATTCAAGTAAATTCAAAATTTTAAATAATAGCATTGAATAGGAATTTACTAGCAAAAAGCATCACCGAAATAACAATTAAAAATAATTTTTTATTAAAATATCCCACAAGTCGGGAATCAAACCCACACGAGTCAAACTTGGTATGGTTTTGGGCGTCTTTTTTTGTCGTTTTAATGACTCTTTAAAATTATTAAATAAATATATCTGCAAAAAGTTAATTTTATCACTAACTTACAAAATAGAAATGTGACAATTACATATAATATAACACAAAATAATTTTAAGGTTTACTAATATATTTTTCAGGTACCATTAGGTTTTAAAATAATTTTGAGATACCCTGAGCTTCAATAAAATTATATTTAGTATCCCCAACTTAACTTTATTAGATTTCTCTTAATTTTTCATGATCTGGCACTTAGGGGAAAAAAAAAGAAAAAAGAAGATACCTAAAAATTTTGTATTTTTATTTAAAAATTATAAAATTGTAAAATATTTAAAAAATATATCAATATTTAAAATATTTAAAATCCTAAAATATTTTAAATATCTAAGAATTTTAAGTATTATACAAATATCTTAAAAGCTTTAAAAATATTTTATATATTTTAAATAACATACTAAACATCTACAATACTTTTAAATAATTAAAAAATATCTTAATTATTTAAAAACTATTTCCAATATTCAAAAAATATTTCAGGTATTTCCAAAAACTATTAAATATATAAAAAAATGAAATATTAAATATTATTTTGTATATTTTAAAAATATTTATCTATTTACAAAATATTTATAAAATTTTTTAAAAGTTACTAAAATATTATACATACAAATATTTTGAACATTTAAAATGTTTTAAATATCAAGAAAACACTTTATGCTTTTGAATAGTATTTTAAATGTTGAAAAAATATATTGAACATTCAAAAGTATTTTAAATTGTTAAAGAAAATAAAACTTAAAAAACAATTAAAAAAAATTCTCCTATAATGCTAGAGACCTATATTGACTGACATTTTCAATGTCACGGACCTTCAGTCTCCACCAACATCTTTGTCATATACTTCTCCAACTTGCATTAGTTTTTAAACATTTAAATTATTTTCTAAAATATTTAAAATCTTTTTAAAAATTTAAAATACTTTCTTAAATATGTAAAATATTTTTCTCATATAAATAAATAGATTTGAAATATTTAAAATATTTTTATATATTAATTTTTTCTAAATATTTAAAATATTTGCCAAAATGTTTAAATTTTGTAAATATATAACACGTTCTTATAAAATATTTTACTTTAACAAATTATTTTTTATGTTTGATATATTTTTTTAAATATATATAGAATATTTTTCAGATAATAAAAATATTTTAGCAATTTTAAAACCATTATTAAACATTTACACTACTTTATAAATAATTAAATAACATTAAGTATATAAATATTTCAATTATTTAAAATATTTAAATATTTAATGGGTTTTTAAACTATTTGATATTTACAATATTTATAAATATTGTGAAATACTATTTTATTTATATATTCTAAAATATATAAAAGTTTTCTAAATATTTGAAATATTTTAAAATTTTATACAATTTTTATATTCAAAGTATATTTATAAAACATTTAAAATAATTTTATAATTCTAAGTATATTTCTAAATGTTTATAAATTTTATAATCTATATATATGTTGTGTTTTTAGTAAGTCTGGAAGATGTATAGAATAAAAGAAAAATATGTACAAGTCTACGAGAGGGATACACCAAGTCACGGCTGAAGCTTACAACAAAGAATGAAAGTCAAAGACAATATCCTCAAAGCAATAAAATACAAGAGCAAAAGTTACAAAACAACGACAGGAAGGAAAAAAACTATGGCTCAAAACCCCATTGTCGGAGTGAAGCATGGTGCTGAGCACCTCTGAAGGAAGGAGCTACAAGTGAGTGACTCTTAATCAAACTTGTGATCTCTTCAAGCACAGCTTCTGCAGGCCTAGATAGAGAATGTTGAATCTTGAGATTGCACTAACACACCAAAGGACGTACATGGTCATTGAGAGATAGGGAGGGGTGGTGATAGTGTCTATCTCATGGCCACTGAGATGCTGAGCAGCCCAGGGAAGAAAGCCATGCCAAGAAAGAGTAGGCTAGTCTAAGGATGTGTGCAAAGTAACTTGACTCTATACAGAAGCATAAAAGGAGCAAGCAAAAATAAGGTGCCCATGGGTCTCATCAGTAGAATCACAAAAGATCTTAGAAGCTCCGAACATCCTGATCCCAATGCCTCAGTAGTTTGTGATGGGTCTACACTCACTCACAAAAGGCAAGCCAAATAAGTAAAGAGTGCCTCAGAATATGCACTAGAAACCAAAGCAAATGATGGGTGGAGTCCTCTTCTTTGCAATTTCGAATCTTCTTCAAGTAGGCTTGGTGACAAATTTCCTTGAGGGGTCACCCATCCACCTGATGTATTTCGTAACAGCATCCCTAAAGTTAATTATGTCCCAAATAGGGTAGAGCTCCAAACAACCTTGTGAAAATCTCTATTGGCCACCCTCAATAATATTAAAAACTCGGAAGTCCCACGGAAAGACAATTGAGGTGAGCAAGGGCTAACGAAGTGCTACGAAAGACGGGTGCATGACAACCGATAATTCGTCCAGAGGGGCGTATCGAGCCCATCTCTGAAAACGTGACAAAAGGTGCTACAACAAAGGCTGCAAATCCTAAGGATCTACCTTCAGCACCACGGGCTAAGCTCATTACCCGGATAGTCTAGAAAGTCCTGCCTCTAAGACAGTTCAGATGAACCCAACAAGGCCTTAAAGAGGAGGGATCTGAGAGAAGAATCCATATATGCTTCATAATCAAAGCTGGGTACTGGGACTGTTGTTGTTGTTGTTGTTATTGAATCAAAGCTGGGTTCCACTCAGCAATGCGGATCCCCAAACCACCCTCACTTCTCGGATAATGGAGATGTCTCTAGTGACATCTAGAAATTCTTCAGAAGTTCTGTAAGAAAACAAAACCTTCACCATACTTATCAAATGTGTGGACTTTTAAAAAACTACAAGTACGATGATTGAATGTCACCAACTAATCAAAGCTAGAACCCTAAAGTACCTTATGTGGTCCATTTCCACCCTTAAAAGAGTACTATTCAAAGGCTTCATTGAGGGTATGTAGAAGGACATCATATGGAGATTGAGTGTTATAACAAGAAATGTAAAGTGAATAACATATATGTCAATAAAAATTCACATAAGGTAACTTTATGATCTGACCCTTGATTTCGTTATGAGAGTTGGATCGTCACAGGACATATATCCATGTCTTAAGTGCATACTATGAAGAAAATAACCCGACTTTGTTATGGGCATCCTTTCCTGCATGCACTTAGTTAAATTGATATAAATTAACTCCATGATCAAGCCCTTAACTTTGTTTCAAGCACTAGATTATCACCAGACATATATTTGTGTTTATGTGCATACCATCAAGAAAGAAACCCAGCTTTGTTATGGGTATTCTTTCCCGATGCACACCATGTGAATTGACACAAACTTACTCAAGGATTAAGCATTTGACGTTGTTATTGAGTACCAAATTAGACGTGAGCTTGTGATTCTTCCTACAGATGGTGCCAAAATGTTTATGACAAAGTTGACATTGTGCTTATTCATCATGTTTAGTGAGGTTTGTTAGGATGAGCTAAACTCAAACTCTAGTTACGTGCTCGACTTGATATTTCCTCCATGATAAATAAATAGTTAGAGGGACCTGTGGAATAATCTACGGGAGATCCCCTCTGACGCTCAAGTCAGTATCAATCTCATAAAAAATTAATCAAGACATGTAAATAAACACAATAATGAAGAGTTAAAACATTAATAGGGTTAGATAGACATAGAAAAATACCTAGTTGGAGCCTTTAAAGGAATATGATAAAAGGAACTAATATAAGACTGACTTAGAACCCTCTCAAGACTTTAATGGGCTAGTGAGATGAAGGTCTGGCTAGCTAAGCCCTTTGTGGGCTAGAAAGATGAATAAATTAGCCAAAGTTTTACTTAATAATAAGTAAAATAAGCATGAAGCTTAGATTCCATGAGGAAGAAAGAAGCTAAGGGGAATGACTCCCCAAAATGTCATATGAAGAAAGAGAGATAACTCCCCCTTCTTTCTTTATTTCTTATACGTGGAAGGCAAACGTCCCACTTCCCCTCTTTGTTACATCAGGACGTGGCGTGATACGGCTCAACTTGCCCATTTGATATTTTTGAGATCCATTTTTCTACCTTAAACTTGGTTTATAATTACCCATTATTTATATAATATTTACCTGCTCAACTATGTTTATAATATACTCACCTATCTATAGTAACAAGTTGTTGGATCCCAATTATAACACCAATCGACCATTAACCTAAACTAACTTGACCCAAAAAGATTTGAGCCTGAACCAAACCCAAGCTAAAACTCAAAATGATCCATAGTCTCCTGTTATGTGTAATTATTCAAAACTTACACAAAATGACTCAGATAAACTTCTCAAACAAGACACACAAAGATAACACACAGCAATAATTTCAAGATCTCAGATCTTGCCCCACAAGAACCAACTTAAACTAGACCTAGACTAATTACAACACAAATCACTTCATAAACCTCAAATACAACACAAGACTCAAGAGAACAACCGAATCTAGTAGGTTTAGAAGTATACCTCCCCTTGTGAACTAGATTTTACCGAAATTGCAAGCAAGTCGCTCACACCACGAGTAAGGCTCAAGAACACTCCAAGAACACCACGACCGGACCTCCACCGGAACACGAACAGAGCTTCTGGCCAGCAACGGAGCTCCAATAGCACGAACGGAGCTCAACGAACACGATTACACTTCGATCCGAGGCTCACGAGGTTGGAACCTAAGTGTATTATGGCTCAGAGATTCGTTTTTAGGGTTAGGGTTTCAAGGGAGCCTTCAAAGGGTAAAAATCGCCAGAGAGAGAAGGGGAGAGGAGAAGAAAACTGATTTTCGTTACCTCTACAACTCAACCAACTCATCATTAAATACCCCCAAGCTACGACCTAAGAAAAAACCCTAAAGCTCATCACAGCCTTTAACTTACGCAACAATCGGACGGTCGAGAACTTACACACGGTTCATATATCGAGGGCCCCGGATCTTGTGACGCGTGTCGAGGCTCGAACGGCCGGGATGAAGCAACAGAACCTTCTGGAAGAGTCTCACAAGAAAACCCTAACGGGTTTCTGGTTAAGGGAGAGAGAGATGAGGATGAAAAAGAAAGCAAGCCAGCTGTACACCAAAACAAAAGGGATCCGGGCAGGAGTACTATTCGGGCAGCATGGGCAGCCCAAACCGGGCAGCCAGTACAATTTGGATCAGAGCGGGCAGCACTGTTCGGGCAGGAAATAGTACATCCGGGCAGCTGGGCATCTCATACAAACAAGTAATTAATTTCACAAGTGAGGGGCAATTCAGACATTGCCCCAAAAATAGAATTCAAAGAATTACTTCAAACTAAAATGCTATGTTTTTGTCCTCCCTTATTTTAATTATTTTCTTTTACTCGAACTACGTCATATATTTACCAACAATAACAAACTCCACCTTGGTAAGTATATGACTAACAATTTTACATCCAGTATCACCCTGGGTTCCATTCCATTTGAAGAAGTTCAACAAAACGTGTAAACTTCTCCAACGGAAGACCTTTAGTCCCCATGTCAGCGAGGTTATCCTCGGTACAAATTTTCAGCAGATCAATCTGATTTTCTTCTATGTTATCCATGATAAAATACCACCTGACTGCTAAGTGTTTCGTTCTATCATGGAAAACTGGGTTCTTACAAAGGGCAATGGCAGATTGACTATCTGAGTAGATTTTGGGTGACCCTAGGTTTAGTTTTAACTCATTTAACAAGCCGTTCAGCCATATGGCTTCCTTAACGGCATCCGATATTGCTAGGAGCTCTGACTCGGTAGTAGATAAAGAGGTTAAAGTCTGTAACTTTGACCTCCAACTAATAGCTCCACCCGTTAAAGTGAAAACATAGGCTGACGTAGATCGTCTCCTATCTAGATCACCGGCAAAATCGGAATCTACAAAACCAGTCAATCTTAGTTCATTTTGGTCTCTACCAAATGTTAAACCCAAATCAATTGACCCTTTTACATATCTTAGCAGCCATTTAACACCATCCCAATGTACCTTACCGGGATTTGACATATAGCGTGACAATATACTCATGGGGAATGCTAAGTCCGGTCTAGTACAGGTCATTGCGTACATTAATGATCCTATGGCGTTAGCATACGGTATTGTGCTCATTTTAAACTTCTCTTGCTCAGTATTAGGGCATTGACTTGCTGAGAATTGATACTGCGATGCTAAAGGTTGTTTCACTGGTTTTGACTCGAACATATTAAACCTTTTCAAAACCTTGTTAAGATAATGACTTTGACTTAAATGTACTGTTCCTTTAGACCTGTTCCTGATGATATCAATACCTAATATCCTTTTAGCTTCCCCTAAGTCTTTCATATCAAACGAGCCGTTTAACCGAGATTTCAAGTCAGAAATCTGCCTTAGGGACTTGCTAGCTAATAACATATCATCCACATATATTAGCAGAAAAATAGCATCAGAACAGTCAATGTCTTTATAGTACAAGCATGAGTCATGAACAGTCCTACTAAAACCATTATCTACCATGAATGCATGAAACCTCTTATACCACTGTCTGGGTGACTGTTTCAGCCCATACAGTGATTTTTTCAGCAAACAAACATGCTCAGACTGCTCGGGTTCAATAAACCCCTCGGGTTGGGAGATGAGGATCTCTTCCTCAAGCTCTCCATGCAAAAATGCAGTAGTAACATCCATCTGATGTAGAGACATGTCATAGAAGGCAATCAAGCACATAATAACACGAATAGTGGTATGTTTTACGACAGGACTAAAAATTTCATTATAGTCTACCCCCTCTTTTTGTGAAAAACCTTTGGCAACTAGTCTAGCCTTAAACCGGGGCAAACCTTCAGGAGTATCGGGTTCTTTAACTCTAAAGATCCACTTTGAACCTATGATTTTTCTACCCTTGGGCTTGGGAATCAAGACCCAAGTATTGTTCTTCCTCAAGCTCTCCATTTCAACTGTCATAGCATTCAGCCACTCGGCTGAATGCTTGCTGTTGATCGCTTGAGTGTAGGACAATGGCTCGGTTTCTACGTAATCTAAAGCTGTGTTTAATGCATAAGCTATACACTCAGCATATCCATATTTTTCAGGGGCTCTAGATTCTCTCCTAACTCTATCCCTAGCCAATTGATAGGTTTCCAGGTCCTGAACATCATTTTCAGGTACATTAGGTTCAATTTCAGCTCTATTAGGCACTGTTACAGCAGCATTTCTATCAATATTTTCGAAGTTATCTAGGTCATCTTCAGGTTCTTTTCTCAGGTTTAGAGGACTAGGTGGGTTAACTTCAAATTCGTAGTAGTCTGGGTCGAATTCCCTAACATTTGAACTATTGCTCGATTGTTGTTTAATATAGGGCATCTCATCTTCGTTGAAGATGACATCCCTACTAATTATTGTTATAGTTCTGTTTCCCTCTTTCATGCCTAGTCTAAAACCCTTTACGCCTGAAGGATAGCCTAGAAATATGCCTTTTACAGCCCTAGGTTCCAATTTACCCTCTCGTTGGTGTGCAAAAGCTGAGCACCCAAATACTCTTAGGTTATCATAGTTAGCGTTCTTTCCGCTCCAAACATTCTCGGGTGTTTTCATTTTCAAAACAAAGTTGGGTGACCTATTAATTAGGTATGCGGCTGTGTTAACAGCCTAACCCCAAAATTGTTTTGATAACCCGGCTGAAAACAACATACACCTTACTCTATCTAGTAGGGTCCGGTTCATGCGTTCGGCTACACCATTTTGTTGAGGGGTTCCTCTTACAGTTTTATGTCGTTTTATACCATTATCATCACAAAGCTTGTCAAATTCAGAGTTCACAAATTCTAGACCGTTGTCAGTTCTTAATACTTTCAGTTTCTTTCCTGTTTGATTCTCAGTTAACGTTTTCCACTTAACAAAAGTATCATATGCATCGTTTTTATTTTTAAGTAGAAACACCCATACTTTTCTTGAGAAATCATCTACTATGGACAGGAAATAATGGGCTCCACCCATTGTGGGAACCCTTGAGGGTCCCCATAGATCAGTGTGAACGTAATCAACAATGCCATGGGTAGTATGCGAGCCTACACTAAATGCAATCCTATGATGCTTACCATAGATGCAATGATCACAGAAATCAAGTTTTGTCACAGAATCAGCACCAAAACAACCCTGTTTTTGGAGCTCTATTAGTCCTCTCTCGGATATGTGTCCTAACCTCCTATGCCATAGGTTGGTCGTGTCCTTAGGGTCGATCTTGGACATGTTTCCCTCCCCAGAAACTACCTCTCCCTTAAGGACATATAATCCATTCTTGATCTCTCCCTTGATTACAACAAGGACACCTCGCAGGACTTTCATCTCTCCCCTACAGGCCTTTAGGGTCAGTCCACTAAGATCAAGTTGTCCTAAGGATATCAGGTTTCTTTTGAGTTCTGGTACATGTCTAACTCCCTCTAGGGTAAAGATAGTGCCATCCGACATTCTAACCCTGACTGTTCCGACACTTACCACCTTGCATGCATGGTCATTTCCTAACATGACCTTTCCACTATTTACAGACACATAATCAGTAAAATAGGACTTATCAAACGTCATGTGAAAACTGCATCCAGAATCAAGTACCCACTCATGGTAAGTGAAATCAGTAGATGCAATCAATACTTCTCCACATTCATGATTTTCTACAGTGTAATCAGCCCTAGCTTGGTTCTTGTTTTCAGGACAAATGCTCCTATAATGGCCGAATTTACCACATTCATAGCATTTTACATGAGACAGATCTTTTCTACCCCTAGACCTGGATCTTGAGTGGTTCCTACCTCTTCTTTTATAGTTGTCTTTTGTGTTAGTTCTACCTCGTATGTTTAAGCTTTCACCGCGATTGCCACTATTACTAGGATAGTATTTTCCCTCTTTCTTTAGTTCTACTGTTTTAGATCTTAGGGCGTCCTCTACCTCTGTTAGTGATATGGTCTTTCTGCCGTATCTTAGAGTTTCTTTTAGAGAACTTAGGTATTTAGGGAATGATCCTAAAAGTATTATAGCCTGAGTCTCGTCAGTTATTTCTACTTTTAGAGTGTCCAAGTCTGATAATACTCTATAGAATTCATCTAAATTGTCCTCTATGTTTTTGTTCTCGTCCATTCTAAAGCAGTAAAATCTTTCCATATAATATACTCGATTAGAGAGGGATTTAGAGGCATATAGTTGTTCTAACTTTTTCCAGACATCTAAGGCACTTTTTTCAGATGACACTTTAGTTAGAACTGTGTTGCTTAAACAAAGTAAGATATTACCGTGTGCTACTTTATCCATATTAGCCTTGTCTGACGGTTTGAGACCTTCTGGAAGATCGTTATCTTCCAGAAGTGCAGAACTAACGCCAAGGGCCATAAGCAGTGCTTGTACCTTGACTTTCCATAGCTCAAAATCGTTTCTACCCGTGAATTTCTCGATGTCATGTTTAGCTGAGGCCATTTTTTTTTTTATTTTAGACCGTGTTCTAACCTGGGCTCTGATACCACTTGTTATGTGTAATTATTCAAAACTTACACAAAATGACTCAGATAAACTTCTCAAACAAGACACACAAAGATAACACACAGCAATAATTTCAAGATCTCAGATCTTGCCCCACAAGAACCAACTTAAACTAGACCTAGACTAATTACAACACAAATCACTTCATAAACCTCAAATACAACACAAGACTCAAGAGAACAACCGAATCTAGTAGGTTTAGAAGTATACCTCCCCTTGTGAACTAGATTTTACCAAAATTGCAAGCAAGTCGCTCACACCACGAGTAAGGCTCAAGAACACTCCAAGAACACCACGACCGGACCTCCACCGGAACACGAACAGAGCTTCTGGCCAGCAACGGAGCTCCAATAGCACGAACGGAGCTCAACGAACACGATTACACTTCGATCCGAGGCTCACGAGGTTGGAACCTAAGTGTATTATGGCTCAGAGATTCGTTTTTAGGGTTAGGGTTTCAAGGGAGCCTTCAAAGGGTAAAAATCGCCAGAGAGAGAAGGGGAGAGGAGAAGAAAACTGATTTTCGTTACCTCTACAACTCAACCAACTCAGCATTAAATACCCCCAAGCTACGACCTAAGAAAAAACCCTAAAGCTCATCACAGCCTTTAACTTACGCAACAATCGGACGGTCGAGAACTTACACACGGTTCATATATCGAGGGCCCCGGATCTTGTGACGCGTGTCGAGGCTCGAACGGCCGGGATGAAGCAACAGAACCTTCTGGAAGAGTCTCACAAGAAAACCCTAACGGGTTTCTGGTTAAGGGAGAGAGAGATGAGGATGAAAAAGAAAGCAAGCCAGCTGTACACCAAAACAAAAGGGATCCGGGCAGGAGTACTATTCGGGCAGCATGGGCAGCCCAAACCGGGCAGCCAGTACAATTTGGATCAGAGCGGGCAGCACTGTTCGGGCAGGAAATAGTACATCCGGGCAGCTGGGCATCTCATACAAACAAGTAATTAATTTCACAAGTGAGGGGCAATTCAGACATTGCCCCAAAAATAGAATTCAAAGAATTACTTCAAACTAAAATGCTACGTTTTTGTCCTCCCTTATTTTAATTATTTTCTTTTACTCGAACTACGTCATATATTTACCAATAATAACATCTCCAAATGCAATTATAGCTATTACTTGTTTGAAGTGCAACTAACTTTCATAAGAGATCATGGAACACCTATATTGGTAGTACAAGAAATATATTGGTGAAAACATAATTATTTGAGATTAATCTAAACATTTATAAATAGTCATGTTATCAAGAAACCAAATAGTATAATTATATGATCTGAACCCCATAAAAGTAGCTCTAAGATTGACCAAAAACTTACGCTCTGAAATTATAGTCACCCAAACTCGAAATAACTTGACCTAAATCCAACCCGATTCGAGTATAGGTAACCAAAAGTGATCCGAATCTAAATGGATCAACCCAAGTCCGACCCAAACCGAGTTTATTGTAAGCCCGAAATGAACTGAGACCCGAGCCTGAATGGATACATTCGAATCCGATCCATATTGCCTTATTGGTACTTGTATATATATGTTTATTTTGTTACATAAAATAAGGATTGATATGGGCTACATAAAGGGGACAACTAAGGGTGTAAACGAGCCACGTCGAGCCGTGCACCCTCGTGTTTGAGCTCGAGTTTGAGTTGAGCTCTTATCGAGCTTTTGAACCTTTGTTCCAGCTTGGCTCAGTAAGGTTTTAGTGCGTTCAGTACTCGGCTCGGCTCGACTTATTAGCCTAGTTGAGTTGATTAGAGCTCGTTGTGGAGCCAAGCTCATTAACGAGTAAAATCAGCCTAATAATCAAGCTGAGCTTGCTATGAAGCCAAGCTTGCTATCAAGTTGAGACTATCGAGCAATTATCAAACCATTTTTAGCTAATACTAAGCCCTTAACGAGCTTTTAATGAGCCGTTATGGAGTCATTAGCAAACCGTTTCTTAATTGATACCGAACCCTTATCAAGCCATTATTAAACTATTTCTTAGCTAATATTGAGCCCTTATCAAACCGTTGGCGAACGTTGAAGAGCTTGCTGAAACTCTGCTCGATAAGCAATCGAGCCTTTATAACGAAATGAATTGTGATCAATTTCAAACACAAATATTTTATTAAGAACTTGGTTCGTTTGCATCTTTAGAGGCAATCCTCTGATCTTAGATCTCAAATACCACCAGATCCCATTTTTTTTACTAATTGAGTTAGTTGATATCTTTTAAGGGCCTGTTTGACTTAGCTTGTTCTGAAAAAAAAAGTACTTTTTTTCTAGAAAAAAAAGCAAGTTTTCTAAGATTTGGAGAGTGTTTGACAACCATAAAAAGATGCTTTTTATCAAAAATAGAAGCTATTTTTTTTGCTTTTAAGTAAAAGTAAAAATTTGGTGCTTATTTTAAGTAGAAGCAGAAGCAGAACTAGAAGTAGAAATTAAATTAAGAAAATTCAAGTATCTTTAAATTTGTTGATATTTTTAAAAATTAATATATATATTTGAAAAATAATTTATATATCTTAAATAATATATTAAATATCAAAAAATATTTTAATAATTAATAATATATTTATAATATTTAGAAAATATTTTAAATATTTGAAAAATATTTTAATACTTTAAAAAATTAAATATAATAAAAATATTATAGAAATATTAAAAAATATTTTAAAAACATTAAATGTTAGTTTAAATATTTCAAAGATATTTTTTATATTTAAAAAATATTTTAAATAGTGCAAAAAAAATATTTTAAATATTTAAAAATAGTTCTTAGGTGATTGTTTTAAACTATAAAAAGACTTCTATTAATATTTTTCTGTTAATTTTATAAAAAAAGATACTTTTTTGAACATTAATTAAATACTCATAGTATTATAAATGTATTTTTTTATTAATTGGGTTAAATATAACCTACTTATTTAAAATAATACCTTTTTTTAAAAATACTTAAAAAAAAAAAATTATTTTTCCACGGTAATATCAAACATACCCTAAATGTGACCTACACTATAGAATAAGTGCTTCCCCCGCAGGCTGGCACCGGGCAAATGTAGCACTCAACAAATTTGCTAGACAGTTCAGAAAACAAGGCAGAGTGAGACTGTGAGAAGACCCCTTGATTGCGAGTCTCTTAGATCGAGAGAGAGGGTGGATGTTGCCGAGTGCGGGTTACAGCAATGGGAACGCGCAGGGTACGATGGGGTCGACGAAACTGAGGAAGATTGGGCGGAGATCTCGCGCTGGCAGTGGAGATGGCGGCGGCGGAGCAAGGGCTTCTTCGTCTCCTCCTCCTCCTCCTTCTTTCGCGGCTCCTCCTTGTACAGACTTTGACATTGCTTACTTTCAGTCCTACTCTCACCTTGGCATCCACGAGGAGATGATTAAGGTCTCTCTCTCTCTCTCTTGTTGCTTTCTTTTATGCCTTTCAATGAATAATGATAATTGAAATCATTTTGCAACTTTTTTGTTTCTCGTTGAACAAATCTGAATTGAGGATACTTCCATTAAGACAATGTAAAATTTGAAAAAGAAGCAGTTGTTGTGTCAGAAATGCCGGTTTATCATTCAGCAACAACAACAACAACAATAGTTCGAGTGCCTCAAGGGAGTGCCACAAAAGCAGGGTCTGGGGTGGATATACCTAGCCTTTCCTCTTCAGGGTGGCTGTTTCTAAAACAAGTTTGAAGCTTGTCCTTCATGAATTCAAAAATCACTGTCCTCAATCCTTGTTTTTAGCTCGCTATATTGTACATTTCAAGAGCATCTACTGGTCAAGCTTAATTTTCTTAAGAATTTCAATGTGTGGCTTGTCAAAAACTTGGAATGCTACTAAATTGGCCAATGGGTCTGCGAGATGTTACAACAACAACAACATCCCGGTGTCTTATCTGCGAGTGTTGTGGCTGATAAAAGTTTTGGTATCCTAGCACATCCCTCTCTTTTTGGTTCTAAGTAATAATTACTTATACCTTTCGTCACGACCCTAAACTAAGCATACAGTTGGTCAGTGACGTAATCATTAGGTACCATGAGTGAAACACAAGGAATATTTTTCTTAAACAGGCTGCATAATGAGTTGGAAAGCAGACAATACTGTTTCTAATAGAAGGAACATGGATAGAAGTCCAAAAACTTCAGATATAAAATTATGAAGTTTTCATCAAGTATTCAAAGTCTAATATATAGATATTATTGAAGTCCTAGAATATAAAAGAAGTCTGCTAAGCTTGTTACAGGCTTCAATAACGTAGTATTTAAGTTCCTTGAGCTTCTCCCTAAGATACGCTGTGCCTTGTCTGAAATTGGAAAACAACGGAATGATTTTAAGGCCGAGCAAGTAACAAATCTGCCAATTATCAAGCGTACTTTAGTGTACAAATAACACATAGCATCAAAATTAAGAGTGAAGGACACAATAGAAATTCTGTAGGAAACCTTAGGATGGAAGCTAAATGAGCACATAAGCTATATAGTCTTAGGTTGTGTCATAATTGGCTATTTTACAAGTTCTTCGGCCAATTTTGAGTTCAAAACAATGTTCTAAATAGTGCATCGCTAACATAGATTTTTTGGCTCCCATCATAGGCTCAAAGATGCCTTTCCCCATTATCGTAAGGTACAACTCAAGAAACAAATTTAAGATGGAAAATATACAAAATGCATGTCATATATGCATATCATAAAACATAAACCAAATCATATTTCAAAGTACCATAAATTGTAGTAATAACAATTGTTAAGTTCAATGTTCCATTAACCTACACAAACATGCTTGCTCCCACTCTAGTTTTTCACTTGTAGAGGATTAAGTTAATAAATAGTGTGTTAAAAGGGAGTATTTTAGAGAAATTTGAGAAAACTGTAAACATAGTTGCAAAGGTTTTTGCCAAAAGGGTGGAAGGGTTAACAGATGAACCACTTGTCGAAAAAAAGCTCTCAAGAAATTCCAGACTATAGTGTATCCTTCCTAGACTTTGGCTTCTCTCTCCCTCAACTCTCAGTATCACTTAAAGTGGAGAAATGTGAAATTTGGATGATGAGATTTGGTTAGGAGTGCTATTTATAGAAGAGAGGAAGGGTAGGCTAAAAGTTGTGTGCACTAAAGGGCTTAGACCAAAATTTGCATAGGTTATGATAAAAGTAGGCATTGATGAGGGAGTTACAAATTACATCATACAAATTAAGGGTCAGCATGAATGATGCATATTAACTGTAATGATATGACAAATAATTAGACGCCAAAGCAGTGCTACAAGAAACCAAATGTTAAACTAATTGTGATTATAAGTGGGAGTTGATTTCTAACTTTCAGTTCCTTTCACCTTTGTTATGATTTCTGCCCAATTCTCCTTTGTACACAATACTATCAATTTCTACAATGTACTTCCTAGCAGCTAGTTTTCCTTACCAATGCTGATTGAGGAGGGTGGTGTTGTTTTTCTCCTGAATTGACCAAGCTTATGTATCTGTGGGTTTTTTTGGTAGTAAATGCTGGTAGATACTGGTGATAGATATTTTCTTACATCCTTGACAAATGACTTCTGTGACTTATGTGGACTCATTCTAGTATTTTTTGAGTCCATCAATGTTATCTTTCTGCTTCTTCCATGTTTCAGATGTTCTCTGTGCCATCACACATGTGACTCCTGCACATGTAAGACAGTCTTTACAGATACCATTATACCCTCTATAAATGTAAACCGCGGACTGTAACTTGGTTTGATGGGGATTAGAGATCCGGGTAGTCTAGCGGGTATTACTGGCATGAGGAGTGCCTATGCTTGGGTAGTTGGCACCAATCTGAAATTTAAATATTAGTTTCGTTTAACATTTAAATGGTTGCTTAGCTGATTATTTAGTGTAGTGAGGTATAGCTTGCCTATAGGTGCTGCTGTTCAAGCCTTCTCAATCAATAAGAAAACAATTGAAATTTATATCTTCTTCCAGATCTTTTCACTATCTTCGTCTCTCCCTTGTATTATTTACTTTCCCTCCAATTTCCCTTATACGGTCAATTTGATTGTATCAGACCTCCTCGAGGAGTCGGGTTATTTCTTGTTCATGGTTTTCATTGAATTCAAGGAGAGTATTTGAAAGCATTCCATGAGCCAAAAAAAGGACTCTGTGTTGCCCATTACCTCTGCAATCCTTTTCTTTCCCCAGTAAGTGGGGAAAGCCCAAAACTAAAGGTGGGCTCCCAATTTCAGGAATAAGAACATAGGGAATCAAACAACAAAAGGCGGACAAAAAACAACCACAAGGGACTGAAAGCAAATAATCAGAACTGCAATAGTGGGTTAGTAGCAGGACCTCATGGCAATTGTGTTTTCTGGTAACTTGGGTGTGGCGCAAGTGGGGTGACAGCAACTTTCACACCGGCTTGGATACTTATATTAATGACTGGACCATAATTTAATACCATCTACACATTTGGATACCTCCTCAGGCTTGTATGTGAAATCACTGAACCAGACATTAATCCAAAAACCAAGATGTATTGTGATCTGCCAGAAAATGTCATCCGTGCACCATGATAAATTTTAGAATATGACGCTATTTCTTTTATTCCAATCGCCCATACTGTTACAAAAAATAGGCTGCACCAAACTCTTTTCTGACATTTGCCACCAATATTACATGCTATCCATTGTTAAAAGAAATCCTTAATTGTGGCCAGAGAAATCATAATCCCCCCTCTCCCTCTCTTTTCTTCCAACCGACCATACTGTTACAAAAAAATAGGCTGCACCAAAATCTTTTCTGACATTTCCCACCAATATTACACGCTATCCATTGTTAAAAAAAAAAAAAATCTGTCATGATTAAAGCTAAACTTGAATCATAAACTAGGTTTTTAAGAGTTTTTAAGTTGTAATAGAGTGAACATAGATGAGGAAATAGAAGAATTAGAAGAGAATTAGATGAGAGATAGATGAGATTGAGACTAGAAGTAGAGAAGAAGTAAGAGATAAAGGAAATCTAGAGAGAATTTAGAGAGGAAGATTAATATCATTCATCAACATAAGAAGATTACAAAGCAAGAACCTTTACTTATACTAGAACTAATACATTGCACCTAGACACATTAACCTAACCGACCTTGCTACCATAGAGCAACTAATCACCATCACTTTTTTTTGGTAAATACTAACCACCATAACTACCAAAGAGCAAGACTAAGGACCATTACATGATCATTATTGAAATGAGTTACCAGACTATTACATATGACTTACTACTACTTATCTCTAAACATCACAATCATGACAAAATCCTTAATTGTGGCCGGGGAAATCATAACCCTGCCCACCCGCCCCCCACTACCTCTGCCATCCTTGTTTCAATTTCATGCATTTGCAGTTTGCAACTGCTGCCAGCAGTGTGAGTGGTCTAAGAGACAGGATGCTCATGCAAATCAAGATATTTATGATGGATTAGAGTTGCACTCTGTTATTGAGTGTTGAAATATGGTTGTTGGGAGGTCCTCCATTGTCTTGTATTGTGATAGATATTTCCTTTCCAATTTTTTTTGCTGGCGACTGATATACAGTTTTATACTTGATCTTAACAGTTTATTCTTCTAAAAGATATTTTTCACAATATGGTAATATTAAAAGGGAAGTTAAGTAAACTTGGTCTATTTTGAAAGGGGATAAATTTACTAATCAAGCCCAAAATAAATCTCAGATGCAAACTAAAGATCAGTTTGGTTGAACACCTTTCTCGATCTAAACAACTTTCCTGGGACTATCGGTGTCCTCATGTCAGCGTGATACTGCACCAGAACTAGCCACTTGCAGCCCCTTTTTAAAACCCTCTGAACGTGGTTCTTTGGGATTTATTTTGGTTTAACCAACTGTTGTATATATATCTCATTGCCTGAGCACTGAGAAAACTCATCCTGTTTTATAGCCTTATCTTCTGTCTTGATTAATTATTTGGTCTCTTGACTTTGAAATGTGTGCTTTATTTACTGGGTTGTTGGTCCTTTCTTTTATCACAAGAAATGGCCACTGGCAGGGATTGTTGGTCCTTGACCCCATTAATATTTGAATTTTCTCCTGAACCTTACAGGACCGCGTGAGGACTGACACTTACAGGAATGCGATCTTCCAGTATCAAGATTCAATTGCAGGCAAAGTAATGCGGGAAATATTAGGGCTTCTGTTATTTGCTTGATCTTGTTGACTCTGATTATTGAATGTAATTGTCTGTGCAGGTTGTAGTGGACGTTGGTTGTGGTACTGGAATTCTGTCTATATTTTGTGCACAAGCCGGTGCTAGACGGGTAATATTCTTGAGATCATACTTCTTGGTTGTTCTGTAACATGATTTTCATTATTTGGCATAATTTGAACAGTATCTGTGTGTGCTTCTATTAGTCAGACATAAATATAGCAATTTTTAGCTGTTTTTCTTGAATTTTTGTTTCTCTATCAAGCACCTGAAAAAAAAAAAAAACCTGCTGATGTAAGGACTGTCGTGTCTGCTGTGAACAATCACTTGAGAACCTTAAGTCATCTTAATTAGGACTTGTATTAGATACCTATGGAGTATGGATGACATATTTTACTATGTCATATTCCAGGGTAGGCAAAGAAATTTATTACTCAAAGATCCATTTTCTATGTTAGCTATTGAGCTCAACCCCTTTCGGTGGTTAGTGAGAAGAGAACATCAGGGCATCAAGACCAAAAGGAAAGACAGAAATTATACAATGAGGAAATTTGGTGATTGAAATATTGATAACTATTTCTTCTTTGCTAGAGGGGTGCTACTGATGTCGGTATTGGATGGAGTTCACAAAATGCCCCAGAAGTCCCACAACTTCTGGACTCAAGTATATATTTTCATATAGAAGCCTAGCTCTTTGAAACCTTAACTCCTTGATGTGGTCCAAGGACAATGTGGATTCTTGGAAGCCTTCAAGTCCTATGGTTAACCCTTTTGGATTCTTTCAATTGAAGAAGTCATTACAATTTTTTAGTTTTGCTTTTCATACTTGCTAAGCTTTTAGAATCCTCGTTCACTTTTCTTTTTCTTACATTAGCATCCTTTTCTATGCATTTTGTGTTTCCAGGTTTATGCCATAGATGCTAGTGATATTGCTGTGCAGGTACGTTCTTTCAGTTATTCCCTTTACTATCATTCAATACCTTGTAAAATCAATTTCGTATTTGAGAATTTTTATACGTCATGGACAGATGAGTTTGGTGGTGTTGATGTTGTGTAAACGTCAAATGGCTATAAAAAGTTACCCTTGGGTTGCATTATAAAACTCTAGTTAAATTGGTGTTAATATCTCCATTCCTCAGTGTGCTGTATTTTAGGTAATGTTTAGAAACATAAAATTATTTTGACTTTCTATTTCTAATTTTCCTTTTCATGTACGTGTTTTCTTTTTTCATTCTCTATTTGAAAACATGTTTAGGAGTCCAATATAGAAAAACTGGGAAATGCTTTTAAGTGATCCCAGTTTGCTAATTCTTTTGAAAATTGAAATTATAAGTAATAGTCAAAAATCCATAGAAACCCATAATATGATCGGAACAATTAGGGTAACTGATCCAAAAATGACCAATTTGAGTACCCCCAATCCGTGAAACTCTTTTGATATCAGTTTCTATACAAATACTATTTTGGGATGCACAATTTAACATGTAGACTGTCTGTTTATAATGCTTGATCGAATGCAAAAAAAAAAAAAAAAAAAAAATAAAAAAATAAGAGTAATACGTTGTTGAAATAGAATACAAATATAGCCTACACATACAACATGCTTAAATATTCCATATGATAACTCACATAGTCCTTGTATGTGTCTTCCTTAAAATTATTGATGTGATACCATTCACTTTGATATGGTGCCAAGAACCTGAGAATATTTGTATAACCAATATTGACAATGTAGTAATAATTGGCAATTAGTTTATGCAATTTTATGGAATTGATGGAAAAGGCATGAGAGCATGAGAGATGGTGGAGTGAACAAAAAGAGAGAAAAGTTGGTGAAGAGAAAGAGAGAGAGCAAAAGAAAGAAAATGAAGGTGAGAATAAAAGAGAATGTGAAGAAATTCATGGAAAACACAGAGTTGGAAATTTTGGAAAATAGTTTTAAATTTTTTTCAAATTTCCAAAAGAATGGGGAAAATTCGAAAACTGTTTTACAACTTATCCAATTAGAAAACTGGGTCTTTTGAACAACTTCTATAGATTCTTTGGAAAATTTTCTGAGAAAGTTGGAAAATTCTATCTCTAAACAACCTTTTACCATTCTCTTAGTGTCTAAAAGGGCCCAATTGTAGTTAGCTACCTCTTGAGCATCGATTCAAGTAATGGCCGTTACCTGAAGGATTAAAGTAGCCATATACTTGGTCATTGCATGGATTACTATTGTAAAGGCCTTCATAATGTATGTACATTTATTTATTCATTAAAAATATTTATATATTGGAACCATTGAAGGGGTATGGAAATTAATGATCGTGTTGTGGCACCATGACTGCAACTGTTATGTGACCATGAATTGCAATTTGAGTCCACTCTTACAAGAAACCCTCTCCTGAATAGGAACCACGAATTCCTTGATGGGATGGATTTTTGTCGTTCTTTGAGCTCAAGTGGTTGAATATATATCTGATGTATAAAGAAAATTGATAAACTCTTGAGACAACATAAAACTATCAAAAGATATTCCTGTCTGAAAGTTGAATAAGAGGAACCAATCAATACTGGACGAACATCTTTGAGCCTGTTTGCAATAATCTTTGAGATGTATTCAATTATCAAATTGTGACTCCCAATAGTTTTAAATTCTCCCAGGAGCTTATTAGGGCCTATCACTTGAGCACTTTGTTGAGCACTTTGTTTACGGTGGATATTCATAATGTGACTTTGTGAGTTAGGATTTATTTTGATGGGACAATAATATAAGGGGCTCCAGGGAGTGCCTCACCATGACTGAATTCTTCTTGGCTTTTGATGGTAAGATCATAGATTTCTTCAACTTGGATCGAGGAGTGAGGTAGGGTGACCCCCTGTTCGTCAATACCTTCCTAGCTTAGAGGGTTTCAAGGACACTAAAAGATTGGCAACTTATAAATCCTGGATTCACAACCTTTGGAGATGGTAGTGTACTTAGCTCACACTATAGCTTTGTCAATGATGTGATGATTTTTCGTCCAGGAGCGATGTTCTGGTTGTTAGTTGTCAGAGATATTATGGACCATTGCCAACATTGTTTGTGTTTGTATGAAGGGCAATGTTTTCTATCCCAAGAATGCTGGAATAAGTGAGCAGACTTTGTCAATAATTTTCGGTATTTCATGGTTTTGGTTGGGGAGATACCCCATGTGATACCTAGGTGTACCTATAATTAACTCCAAGCTCCGTTTTGCAGTTGTGAACCAACTTCGACTTCTTGATATCTTTGTCATATTTGGGTTGGCTCAGGATATTAAAGCGCTAGTGGACCATTATCCTTAAGGTTTATTTCGTTCCTTACTGAATAATCTAGAGGATACAATGAAGCACACCGTCTGAATGTACTTCCCCCCGCACCCCCCCCCCCCCGGCCAAAAAAAAAAAAAAAAAAACCACACTATCTGTATGTTATCATACACCACTAAGCATGTGTAGAGAGGTAGAATTTCTAAACATGAATCTTCTTTTGGATAGTAGGATCATATTTATAGGCACTCAATATGTCTTCAAACAAACACCTTGATAGTTATGATGTGGTAGTTATGGCTGTTGAGAGTTAGAAGTTAAGGTGTTTGTTCTGAACACTCCTTTTCAACAACAAAATAATTATGTGAAAAGGAAAATATAAGTGTCATTAAACTGCCATCACCACACGCACGTGTCACACGTCTAAGGGCGAAGTGCGCCTATAGTAGCATCTAAAATGCGCCACATCTGCTGCACGCTCATGTGTTGCACATGAAAAGTTTTTTCAACTTTTCCCTGTGTGACAAATTGACTTTAGGAATTTCTCTTATGCTCCCACATGTGCTTAAGCCAACACCTACTTATCAATGTGGGACGAATAACACTTCACATTCATTTCAACTTAACATTAGAGTTTGAAAATAATCAACATTTCCCTACCATTTTCAAAATATAGAAGATCTTAGAAATCCTGGAAGTCTTTATGCATAAATGTAAGTGTCTTGCGATTTAACTTTCATTTAGTGAAATTTTTTTTTCAGCCAATCATAACAATGCCGTAGACAATTTCTTTAAACCATACATCCTATTTACTAGTTGAACATATCTTACACATAAGATCCCATTTCTACATATGCTTCATTATTATAATCTAACACTGTTGAAGGCCTTGTGTTTTGTACCCTTTCATGATTGTTTTATAACCAAACTCTAACAACCAAATTCTAAACTCCTTGAAGAGGTCATACTTCACACTTATAGACCCTAGGAAGCATGGATACGAATATGAGATATGATACGATACCAATACGCCAGCACGTAATTTTTCAATAAACTAGGATACGACACCTTGGGACACATTACTTCAAAATTATGTATTTTTTTCTGATATATATCCACGTAATTGATGAAAAAACTTGAGTTGTAAATTAACAGAAGTAACAGAAAAAAATTATATAAAACAGGGAAAATTCAAGCATGTAAAATTAACAAAAAAAAAGAAAAAGCAGAGGTTGAAGCCATGCTGCTGCCATTGCAAGTTGTGCAAAAACATTAATTTTTTTTTTTCAAAACAACTCTAAAACATTTGATAATATTGGTTTTTTTTTTCATTTAAATTAAATATAATTATATTAAATTTGTAAAATATAATTTAACTATCTAATATGCATACCATTATATTATATTATATAGAAAAATATATTAATTATATTTTTAAAGTCAAACTATCAAAACGTGTTGGAATATATCGGAAGCGTGTCAGGAACATGTCTGCAATTCAAATTTTAAAAAAGAATTGGATGCTTATTTCACGTATCGGACACGTATCGAAAGCGTGTCATAAACGTGTCGGAAATTCAAAATTAAAAAAAAAAGAATTGGATACTTTTTTCACGTATTGGAACGTGTTGAACATCGATACTATGGCCAAAAAAGAAGGCCGGTACTTCCTTGGGTAGACCCCATTGATCAGTTGCCTGTAACTTGGCACTTAGTACTTCTTTGTGGGTCTATTAAGAGCGTTTTACTTAATCTTTATGCCTTAATGTTACAGGTTTACAAGCATTATACTGAGGATGTAACATTTCTCTTTAGTGCTTGCAATCACTCTAATGATAGATTTTGCCTCATTGATATCAAGACTTGGTGTCGTATCAAGCATTGGGTCGAGGATCCATCATTAGTGATTTATAATAATGGGTTTGAAGATGTTTCTTATGTTGTACGCTTCTATAAATGAGATCATCGGCCCTTTCTCGTCTCTCTTCCTTTCCCTTTCTATTGTTGCTTTGTCATTACTTGACAATTAATTTGAGCACTGTATTTGAGAAAACAGTTGATACAGCCATGTACAAGAGCTGAGGTCTCAAAGAGGCTCTATTGCTTAGGTTGGTGGTCGACCTGTGATCCAGCCTGGAGTTAGTGGCTGTACGGATGGGTCGAACTAGGTTGGACTAATATGTAGCACGGGTTTACAGGTTAGGTGCTGAGAAAATTTTTTATGATCCAGTTTGACCCATGACACAAATTTTTAGGGCGGGTTAGGTTGGCTAAATTAATAAATATGGAGTGATATTGCATCCTCCAAGTAAATCGTTGTTGGTCAAACCTGTGACCCTACTCGTTGGTCACAGCTGTACAGATGGGTTGAACTGGGCTGGACTCACCGATTTTTTCTGATCCGGTTTGACCTTTGAGATATCGCAGGCCAGGTCGAACCGGCTCGAGGGTCTAACCCAGGTTAGATTTAGACGGGTCAAAATGGGTCAGATAAAGTATAGTTCTGGGCTGGTCAACTTTTTCAAAACCTAGGCTTGACCCTTTTTTATTTTTTACAACTTTTTCTTAAAAATTACTAACACATTTTCCAAAATAGAAATAAATAACATCTTGTTTCATTAATAACATACAATATACAAAATGTAGCAAATATATACATATAACACAAAATACAAGAAATATTAAAAAAATAGATATGTTGAAGCCCTTATTCTTGGCTCATATGCTGGCTTGGGATATCACTCACTATCTCAATAAACCATGATGAATGTTTTACTTATAGGTTTCCATGGCATTAGACTCTTACAATGGCTTCCATCAACCATGATGTAGAATTTCCGAATTAAAAGTAAATTTGTTGAACCCTTTGACTCTTGATCTTAAGAGCCTGCATCAAGAGTTTCAAGTGAAGTCCTCTATAAAGATCTAATGTTGTAGAGGCATGGAAGCAGAATTCTTGTCATGACTGTTGGAGATATTGAGAAATATTCTTAGGTGACTGATGACTTCACTACTGTGGTTTGGCCACCTCTCCCGTTGCCACTACCCTACTCTTTGTTTGACAATGATGGGTAACCTTTGCAAGAAAATGTTACTGCTGGCCAACATTTCACAATGATGGAAGCAATGACCCTTTTTGCGGTGATGATGGTTCTTTTCTTCATTAGTGTCTTTGGCTTAAGAACATAAGTTGCAACATTGTCTTAGTCGAGACCCATGCAATAGATTCAAAGAGAATTGACTTCACTATGTCCACACGATTCAATCATTGTTCGAGTTGGTGATATAATTAACCAACAAATCATTTGAGATCCAAAAGACTCAATGATTGTTTGAATTGTGTTTCCATTGAGTTTGATACGCATTTGAAACGTGAATTTTACTTCAAAATGCGGGATCGTGTTTCTGAGCTTGTAATGTTAGCATTTTAGGATATTATTACAACTATATGTCAAGCATGACAATTGCATGGTAGTCGGCAGAGGTGCAACAGGTGACACAGGTAGAACTCGTCATAGACCCTGACAGGTATGTAACGGGTAGCACCTGTGTCGGAACTAGTTAGATCATTGGTTAGGGGCTGGTCTTGCTTGGCCGGATTCAAGAAAAGTTTTTGCCTTTGCCCTGTGACCCGGCAGCTACATAGGAGGATGGCTCGACCCAGGTCAACCTGCCAGTGCGGCAGGCTGGGAGGAGTGGTCATTGGATGGGTTGAACATGACCCGACATGTTGGGAACCACTAATTGTTAGTTATCTTTCTATTGATTATGGAATGTCATGCATATAATTTGGTTTGGGTCACAAAATTACTGATGGATTTGTCTTACAAGAAATTTTGAGCTGATCTGTAGAAAATAGAAAGAAGTGGGCTGGAGTCTCGTGTCTTGTTGCTTCACCTTTCTACATTTGATTGCAAGAAAATGTTGTCATGAGATGGGGTAGCTCCAATTCAAGATTCTAGTTGCTTTCAAGTTATCACCGCCAGAAGTGCGGCAAAGAGAAGTTATAAGCAGAAACAAATCAGATTTTACTGAGGACCAAAAATTTTCAATTGTTTGGCTTTCAAGTATAGTGCATTAGTGTTTTTCTTCATTTGATTAGAAAATAAATTATATTAAGACATAAAGGATGAAAATGAAAATGGAGAGCACAAATATATATAGTGCATCAGTGCTTCTCATCATTTATGGCTTTATTTCGATTGTTCTCATATCTATGTGATCAACCTGAACATGGGTGATTGTTATTGATGATATTTTTCAATCAGGCAAATGAAGTAGTGAAAGCAAATAACCTATCAGATACAATCAAAGTGTTGCATGGACGAGTTGAGGTAGGTTTCTTTAATTAATACTTTTGTTGTGTATGGTCATTGCTATTCAAGAAATAATCCAGGTTGGACAGCTGATCCTTATGTTTCTTGTATTGGTACTCAAACAGATAAATCTGTGTCTTATATGTTGAAGATTCAAGAAAGTTGCTAATGGAACATACTGCCAAGAATTCACTCACTTAGTTTCAGATCAGAGTAATATTTACTGAATTCATTCATCACCAGCCATGCACTGGCATACATCCACAGGGACAGGCTTGTAAATCCTAGGTTTACTGCTGTGATTTCAACGTTCAATGCATTTTTAAGACATCACTAAAGCCTTCTGCTCAGCCATGAGGCTTGTCTGTGAGATCTACATCAATTCGAGACTGTTTGGTTGTGTTGTTTGATAAAGATTTTTGACATGCATCTTACTGGAAGGTTTTCTGGTGAAGTGAACTGTTAATTTATTGTCGGAAGTGGCTGAATTGTATGATTATTTTGCCAGGCTAAATGTCTTCCTTCTGGTGTTCTTTGCGAGGCCCATTGGTCCTTGCTTATGAAGAGTGGATTTCCCATCTATTCTGTGAACCAAAAATCCCTGTCTTGGGAAATGAACTCTAGATTGTGTTTATAGAAGATGAAATTTCAATCCTTTTCATGGGAGTTGGGCCCATCATTTTGTTCAGATGATGGTGGTGATCCTGTGAAATGTGTTCATAAATAACAGGTTAACTAGGATAATATTCTTTTCTCCCCATATCTCCTTGATAAGTACTAATTTTACTGTAACCTTACTATTAGATGCCGGGAACCAAGTCTTTTGTCTTGACTCATGTTCTAGTGTCCAATTAGGGAAGCAACTATCTATTCAGAAACAGAACAAGGGCTATTTGTTCTGTATATAAAATTTGACGTGATAAATTTTCTTCAGTGCATTTGTGGCGGCATTTATGTCAACTAATGTGATTATTGCTGGACTCGTGAGTATGAAGGTGATCGGATACAATTCATGCGGTGTATTATAGATCTCCAAATATGATGCAGAACTTTGTGCTATGCTTCTATGCAGGCAGTCATGTAGCTGTTAACTACTAATATACATGTGAATTCATGTTTCACTGTCCTATGTGATGATGTTACTTCTATTGCATACGTTAGGAGAATTTGAAGCCAAACAGGTAGAGGCTTCTATGGTGAAACCTCCAAGGTTCTTTTTTGGCTTTGTCTTTCAGACTTGTCTTTTTGTTTCAGGATGTGGAGATTGATGAAGAGGTCGATGTCATAGTCTCTGAGTGGATGGGGTACATGCTTCTGTATGAGGTGATTATTGGAAGTCTTGCATTCAGGAAAATTCCATACCATAGATTAGATATGTTGTATTGCATTGCTTTGAGAAGTTGTCATTGTATTCTCGTGATTTGATTTTGAATTCTTTTAATGCCCTTCTCTTGCTTATTAAATGCTTCTTTTCGTAGAGCATGCTGGGAAGCATTATCACTGCTAGAGATCGCTGGCTAAAGCCTGGAGGTCTTATTCTTCCTTCAAATGCTAAAGTACGTATATTCTTTTGAAGCACTGGTTTCAGGGCGCTGAAGTGTCAGCTATTGTTTTCAATTTGAGCCGACTTGCGTGTGATTGTTTTTACAGATTCTTGTACCATTCATCTTCATAGTGCAAATTTAAATATTCAAACTTTTATGATATTGAAGGGAAATTAGTGTTTTTGATATAACTGTGATTCTATGATTAGTAGTGTGATTGATCTGCTTCCTCAAGTTTATCGATTGGTGGCATATCCTCTTTACTAGCTTAGTTGCTTACGTATGCTTGAGTAGACAGATTCTTAGATTTGAGTGGCATAGATTTATTTATGGGTTCTATTTATTTATTTTTATTTTTTAATTTTTTTTTTAACTGAAAACAACGTACGATTTCAGAAAACTGCCTAACTTTTATAATTTTTTAAAGTCGCATCTAAAGTTTCCAAAATATTTCAATGTCGCACCTAATGCTGACAGTGTTAACTTTCCATTAAAATATATAGGAAATTACCAAATTACCCTCAGTAAAACCTTGTTTATAGGTTTTTAATGAATTACAATTGCCTTTTTTTTCCCCTTACTAACTAACTCCCCGTAGCCTTCTCTCCCGCCTCCTCATCTTCCGCTAACTAAAACACTATATTCTGAAAACACATCAACATTATAGACAATCTCATAATTTAAAACTATTTTTTTAGTTTTTTCTCTTTTCTCTTTGTGCTCAAATAATTTAAATATTTTTTTTATATAATTGGGGTTTTTCCATGATTTATAGCCAATCTTGCTATTTTAAACTACTTTTTCCAACTATTTCTATAGTTTTTTTTTTTTTTACTTTTTTTTTTCCCTATGCTCAAATTATTAAGACTTTTTGTTTGAAATAATTGGGGTTTTTCTATGACTCATAGCTAACCTTGAAAGTTTTAATTATTTTTTCAACTCCTTATTTAATTTTTTTTCACTTTATTCCTTTAATTTTTAGAATTTTTTGTGTAATAATTGGGATTTTTCAATGAATTATAAACAATTTGTAAATAAAAAATACTTTAAAATTTTTTTTGATGGCAAGAGGCTGTTGCAGCGCGCCAAACCTTTAGTAATTTTACAAATTTATAGGTGAGTGTAATTTCATCATTTGCAAAATATATTACTTAATATAATTTAATTAAGTTAAAACTGAGTGTTTTGATATATTTATACCCCAAAATGCGGCATTTCATTTGATGAAAGGTTAATGGCGTCAGCATTGGGTGTGATATTGAAAAATTTTGGAAAGTTTAGGTGTGACTTTGAAAAACTAGAAAAGTTAGATGGGTTTTTTGAAACCGCACCTAGAATGTATTTGGTTTTTAGTAGAAAATCCTTTATTTATATCTCATATTTTGGACAGTCTGTGGTGGGAAATTGAAGGAGGACCGAAGTGGCAACCTAAAAAATGAATTATGACCAAAATAACGTTTCTCTAGTCTACGTAGCATGGCATGATATAAAATATCCAGCTGAATTAGCTGATTGAAACCTATGTGCTATGCAGTCCTATGTTATTGATTCTACTGTAGGTTGCAAGTAACTATCCTTTATTTGATTAGCATGCCCACATTCAAAATAATTCCCTGTTCTTGAGGGGGGCAAATCATTGAGAAATTTTCTATGGAGTTATAGGGATTCTGATGAGGACTACCTATTACCTTTCATCTAGTAGTTAATGGCTGCAAGCAGGACATTTCTGAATTACCTGGAAGGGGATTATGAAACTATCAAAGAATTAATAGATGGATTGCTTAATGATGCTTGACTCAGCTCATGTTTGTTGGTCTTCTGTTTTAAATCTTTTCATGGTAGGAGTATTTTTTGTCAAACAAAGTAAACAGAACTTGTGTCCAAGAGATGAATGAGCTAGTAAGCACAAAGTCTACATGTATGATTGCATGTTTTAATCTACTTAAAGGGCTTTCTGCCTGTGCTAAGTGAGACGCTGATGTGGTGATCTGATCTGCATGTATGGAAGTTGCATAAGCCAAGTGATATGTCCCACGTTTGCAGGTTTTGTCGGATATATGCACATGAATGGCTGGTAGCCTTTATCTTAACTTGTCTTGCTCAACATCTACGATGTTGTGCCACCTTGATTTCTCCAGGTGTCATTGTGAAAGCAAATGAAAATCCATAACATAATAGTACTTCCAAATGGCCACTTTATTAATGGGTAGCATAAATGAGTTAAATGTTCTTTCTATCTAGCTGGGGAAAGTTTACGTTTTTGTTAAGTTGATTTTACTATGCCTGAAAAGTTCGGAATTGAAATAGCATATACCTTTACTGATTTTCAATTTACATTTGCTCCAGTTATATATGGCACCAGTTAGTCATCCCGATAGATACAGTGAAAGCATTGATTTCTGGCGAAATGTGTACGGGATTGATAGTGAGTGCAACTTCCATGTGCTCCCACAAATTTTGTCCTTTTGTGGTGTATTAATTTTTGGATGCACTGCTCTTCTTTGAATCAGTCTTCAATTTCGTTGGCTGCAGTGTCTGTTATGGTGCCACTCGCCAAGCAATGTGCATTTGAAGAGCCAAGTGTAGAGATCATATCTGCTGAGAATGTCTTGACATGGCCCCATGTGGTGAGTGATTTCCTTTTCAACAGCACACGGCAATTGGAATCTTACTTTTGTGATGCCTGCATCAATGAAGGATTTGTTAGGGACAATGGCAACTAATATGCTGAGTATCAACTTTGTTTTAATATCATGCTTCAATGGTTTAATCAATGAAACACCAATAATTTTCTATGTATGTGGTATATATTAATATAAATGTCCCCCACACTCCTAAAAACTTGTATGACTGCTCACTCCCACTCCTTGCTTTTGTTGTCGCTCTTGCTTTGTTTCCCGCTTCCTGCAGCTATGATATGGGCAGCAAGCGTAGTAAATTGAATATTTTCTTTGCATGACACATCATTAGGAGAAGTTTTCTTCCCCAGGGACAAATGTTTGTCTGTTTGCCTTCTGTTCCCTAAGTGCACGTCTTTTAGGTTTTAATTCATAATTTATTTCTTAATCAAACATGCCATCGCATTATTTGAATATTTGCTCGGTTCTAGTGCACTTTCCTTGAGTTTTCAGTGCCCTATAAGATTCCGGTGATGCAAAGTGTCTGATCATTGATCCTTGCATCTTTTGCAGGTAAAGCATGTCGATTGCCATACAGTTAAATTGACTGAGCTGGAATCTGTTGCCTCAAAATTTAGATTCATATCTATGATGCGAGGTAAAATATGTAAAGTTTTTGTCTCTAGCTAATTCCTAAATGCCTATTATATTCATTTTACTTTCAAACCACTGCACAAATGGTGGTCACTATTTTTATGTCTGTTATTTGAATCCACTTTCTGAGTGTACCCCACCCCAAAAAAAGTTGTGATTTTAAGTATGCCTGAAATGTACTAATTTTTCTTATATAATGATTAATGAAAAGTTGCAAGGCTTATGTATATTTTAATTTATTACCAGATTGAAGCTATTGAGTCAAAGTCATCATTATTATTGCACAAAAGGAGGACAACTACTACTTAAGTAGTTAAGGATATAATCTTATGGCTTATTCTTCAAGCTTTCTGTTTCTGTGGGGATTTAAAACCTCAAATTGTATTAGAACTTCGACCATAGCATTCTCTGAATTACTTGTCACCTCACTCCGACTCCATTCACTTTCAAGGAAAATACTTCCATTGCCCTTCCCCTTCCTTGACATCTCATTAAGAATGCAATAAGTTCTTTGAAAAACTTCAATCTCACATTGGGCTAGAGTGTAGAGGTGACTAAGAACAGGCGTTACATGATTCATTTAGGAAAGGTTTATTAAGGAACGATCATAGGATATTAGTTTTCTGAATTCCCATGAAATGCATCTGCCTTGCACATGGTTGCACCTATCCTTGCATTCCTTACAACCCTTATATGTATTTACATCCCTCAGTTTTGTGCACGAGAACTGTGAATTGCTTATGTATTAGCCTGCATTCCTTACAACCCTTATAATGTAACAGTTTGCTTTTACCGTGCATTTGACGCCCAAGCTGTGTCATCTAGATTAGCTTATTTTACTTTGCTGCATTGTCATCACAATTGGAACATATGATTCATGCCTTTGAGTCTGTAAATGAGTTGAGCAAAGCCCAAACTCATTAGGCTTGAGGGTTGACTCTCTAATACTTTGATTTGCTCAATGCTCGCCTAACCTAGAGACTTTAAGCTCGAGCCTAGCTTGACTAGCACGACTTCTTTATGCTTATAAAGGCTCGCGACTGGCTCATTTAGACTTGAACATATTCTGCTTATGCACATTTAGGCCACAAGTCGTTTCAAGATTGGTCCATTTAAGCCTGCTTAGGCTCACGAGCCATCGACTGAGTCTTACCAAGCTTAGGCTCAGCTTAGCAAACCGACTCAACTGAACTCAAGCTCGAAATGATGGAGTCTTTCAAGCTAAATAATGAGTCAACTTGCTAGGACACGAGTTGGCATGGTTCACCAAGTAAGGCTAGGTCTAGTTGTGATGACCACCGGGGCCAAAGACATCACCTGGGATTGAATCTCACTAGTAACAAAAACACCCCCACCCCTCACCTTTAAAAAAAAAAAAATAAATAAATAAAATAGAGTTGGCATGGCTCATTTGCACCCACAACAGTGACGTATCTTAATCCATAAGACAAGACTGCACCTGGTGGGAAAAGGACTTAAATTGTTGTTGCTCATAATTATGTTATTTGTGTCAGGTTTCACATTTTTCTGTGATATGCAGCTCCATTACACGGGTTTGCGTTCTGGTTTGATGTTGAATTCAGAGGACCTACAAATTGCAGTGCGAACCATGACGACACTTCATCCGTGCTTGATGTGACTTCCAACAATGATTTTATTCATAATGAGCTGAGAAAGAAACGAACTAATCCGTCTGATGCACTTATCCTCTCTACTGCCCCTGAGGACCCTCCAACGCATTGGCAACAGGTAAAGTCACTGTGGTGCTGTCTTGTGTACTCTACAAATTTTGACATTGGAATATAGAATCCAACCGGATTATGCCAGGTTGGCTGTGTGATCATACTATAAGTTACTTTGTTCTGTCTACTAGTCGCAAGATGTATCTGCATGCATGGGCCTCCAATTGGACCCAAATATATATTGCATGGAATCATATGAAGGCTGTTATACAACAAATTTTGCAACGGGCTTCTTAATGCTTATATATTTTATTTTATTTAGTGAACACATTTTATAAATGTATTATTTAGTGTGCACATTTTATAAATGTATTTGTATGTTTAAAACTCTACTGGTGTTTGACACGTGTCCAATGTCAACAAGCTTTTGACATGTTTAGATACATGTACGTTATGTGAAAAAAAAAAGTATCCTTTTTTTAATTTTGACTTTCCAAAATGCTTCTGACACGCTTCCAAGATTTACTGATATATTCCGACACGTTTTTGGTACGCTTACTTAAAAAAGAAGATAGTTGGACATTATAGTGGGCCTTTTTCGAACTCCTTCTAAGATAAGCAATAGGCCAAACTTTTTGAGAAGAGTAATAGGCCCAACTTAACCTTAGTTAAAATATTATAATTTAATGAAACATAAAAGTTTATATCATACTGTTCAAACTCATCTGGAAAAAAATTGTTCAAAAAACTCATCTAAACACAGGGAATTCGAACAGTCTTTTACCTCCAGCCCCCTACCTTGATATCCGCTGGTCACACCGGCTTCTCTAATGTCGCTTTATTTAGTTGTTAATTTGATGGTACCATACTTTCTAAGTGTGTGAATCTAGTGTATAAATAATGATTAATTGTTAATTTGATAAGGAATCATGTTTTTCTATCAATAAAAATTACATAATTTTGAAGTAATGTGTCTCCAAGGTGTCGTTTCCTAGTTTTAAAAAGAAAAAAAAAAATTTAAATGTTGGCATACAAATGTATTTGTATGATGATCACTGTGACCTGTTACGCGACATCTACGATACCCTTCATTTGTTATGTGCAACCACGACTGTTATTTGACCTCCTACCTCGATACACCATTGCATCCATCTAGATTACCTTTTTTGTAACAGTAGAAATACCTTATGATAGTAATAACTTCTTGCAGACCTTGGTATACTTCTATGAACCAATAGAAGTGGAGCAAGATCAAGTTATTGAAGGATCATTAACTCTATCACAAAGCAAAGAGAATCGCCGGTTCATGAATGTCCATCTTGAATACACGTAAGTAACAATGACACTAAAACCTGATTGCTAGAAGAATCACTATAATGTGTGAACAGGTTGGCTCAAGAGGTAAGACACTTATGAGTGAACGGTATAGGGTTCGAATTTTGCCATTGGGTGCGAACAATTTTTTGAGGCAATCTAATGGGTCCATAAAGTCGCAACTTATCTCGTTGCAGATTGGGAAACTTCTTAGTGAATGGTACATGCAAACCGGGGATTGGTTGGGGTGTGTGCAAGTTGGCCAAGACACCTCTGTAACCAAAAAAGTAAAATGATTTGCTTTTCATGATCTTATCTTTGCCAGGTCAGGTGGCCGGACATTGGTGAAAGAGTCCGTTATGCGCTGAGCTATCAGCTGTGCTACTCACGATTATCTACTGCTTCGATTCTCGACTGGCTTAATCATTTCCTTCTCTGCCAGGTATTAATTGAACATTCATATTGAGTCCACTTACTCGGTAACATGGTAGCCCCGGAATAGCTGAGAACATACGTACTATGAGTGTCAGACATAGCGTTTTTTAAATTGAAGAGAATTTTAGACATTAGATTTGATATGAGCATATGCATTCGAGGTGATCGCTTATTATAGCAGAGTTATGTTGGGAGCCTAGATGCCATCGAACTCTGCTTATGGTCATCTCAGGTCACTGAGCCATGTATTGGTTTGGAAGTTGAACAATACCTTGCAAAGAGTGAACCAGAAGAATTTGCGTAAAACCAGATCTAAGGCTTTGTTAGATTGAAAGAAAAACATTTTTCTCATGGAAAATTTTTTCTTAAAATATTTTCAATCAACACATATTTTTTGTTAAATTTCATTTTTGTATATAAATTTGTATAGGTTAATGCTTGGCCAAGCTTAGGTTGAACTGATGAATATGATATGAGATTATGATGGGAAGCATTTTCCCTCCATGAAGGCTTCATTTGGTTTAGTTTTCTTATAGTTAAAAGTTGTGAAAAAACACTAGTTGACTGAAAGACTTGTATTTAGTTGACAAAAAAGATCTTGGAGGCCCAAAATGATCCAAAATAAAAAACTATTACCCGAAATGGTCCATTTTTAAAAATATTTCCCAAAATGGCCTCCGCATCATCAATTTTAATTTTTTTTTTTTTTTTTTTTTTGTGTGGGTGTGTGTCTTGGGGTACTTGATACTATAAACCTCTTTAAATTTTTTTAATAAATTATTGATTATTAATTAAATTAAATATATTAATTATATTTTTATTATCATGTTATATTTAGCTTTATAACATACATTTTAGTTAAATATATATGTGATTTATAATAAAAATTTTAAATTAAGTTATTTGTTAAATATTAATTAATATTATCAACACACAATTTTTTAATTTACTCATTATTATAGTTATATAATAATAGTTGTTTGTTTGTATAATATTTAATATAAATTATTAGCTTTAAAATTATTATCGTAGGGAGGGAGGTATCTCAAAACAAAAAAAAAAAAAAAGAAGAAAAAATTTAGATTTGCTGATGTGGAAGCCATTTGGGGAAATATTTTTTGAAATAGGTTATTTTAGGTAATATTTTTTTATTTTGAGACATTTTGGGCAATGGCTTAAAGATCTTTGTATATGTTTTCATATCTTAAATAGGAAGATGAAAAAGTTGTTTCATAATTACGTAAAAAAGATGCAAAACTAGATTTGTTTCATAGCTTATTCAAAAAGATGTTTTAAAAAACTATATTAGAATCTTAAATCTTTGTAACCATGATCCAATCACTTCTACCACTACCCTTGTCCACTACCATGCCTCTCTACACTGACCACCCTCTACTATCATGACTAACCGCTATTATGATTCACTCTTAAGTACCATGACTCACCGACACCTTCTCATCATGACCACCACTCTTTCTATCACCATCCACCACCATTAGTCGCCATCACCAGGATGCACCCACCATCCACATCTGTGGTGTACCACCATCATGGCTTGCCACTACCATTGTTTGACGCCACCACCATTTTCCACCTCCATTTCGCATAGCTTTTTGCCACCATGGTCCACCTTGACCAACATGATAATCCTCTTTGATCACCATGGCTAAGTCACAACTATCATGCACTACTACGATTGTCTATTATCCATCATTGTTGCTTGGCACTATCATTATACATCTCGCTACCATCATGACCGACCACCATCATCTGTCAATATTAGTTGATTTACATTATTAAGCCCTTTCTTGTCATTATAATAGATAAGTTTATATATATATATATATATATATATATGACACTCTATTTTGGTAAAAGGATCTTTTTGCATTATATATACTATAAAATGATACAGATCTGAAGTGTACAAATCTTATTGAAATAAATAACTTGCAAAAAGATAAGCTAAAAATAGATAAACCAAACGCACCCGAGGGAAAATGTTTCCTTTTCTTGAAGGGAAGTCTTTTTCCTCTTAATGGAGGAAAACATTTTCAATAACATAACAAAAATGAGAAGGAAGAAGTTTTCCATTAACTCGTTTGGCCAAGTTGTGAGAAAACTACTTTTAGAAGCACCTTTTTACAAAAGCAATTTTGTAAAAAGTGTTTTAGTAAGGGTACGTTTAACTGAAAAATTATGTTTCTGTTTTTGCTTATGCTTAATCTTACTTCTCCTTTTTTTTTCCCCTTAAGAAAACACTTTTTTCTCAAAAAACAAGTTTGGCAAAACAGTTCCTGAACCAAATGAAGCCTAGTCAGTTGGTTCAGTTGTTATTGTTCTCTAGTAAAAGGATTAGTTGTGAATCTAAAATAGTAAGCAATGTCTGTTGTTAGCATAGAATTTTCAGACTTAAATTCCCAATTTATGTTTTCATTTTGTCAAAAAAATGGTTTAAAAGAGCGCTATTTTTTAATAAAAGGAACAAAATATAGAGCAAGTTACTCCTGAAAACTAATAAAAGGCAGCATGTTTTATAAAAAAGAACAAAAGGGTAACATGAATGAAAACATGTTAAAAAAAAAAAAAAATTGAAAACATGTTATTTCTTAGAATTTTTTTTTAAAAATCTTGATGTCCTTATTTATATTATAAAAAAGGCAATGTTATTGCTAGGGTAAAATTTTGTTGTTGTCAGAGTAAGATCATAGTTTTTAAGAAAATTTTGTGGCTCTCATTATTTGTAAATTACATCATTGCTCTGGCATTTACAATTTGTGCCCTAACAATAACAATTCCCTATAAAAATTATGTCACTCATATTTTTTCTACAGATAATGCCTTTCTAGAAAGGTGTTTTTTCCTTTTTTTTTTGATTTTTTTTTTGTTTTCCAGATCTCGCTGTCCCTATTTATATTTTGATTCAAACTACTCAGAATTTGGATTCCTTGGTAAATCACACTTGAGTTTTCCCGTGAGGTGCACACTTTATGGTTAAAAATGATTTTATTTATGTATTATACTCATGATTAAACTAAAGGATAACTTATTTTATATGTTGAAATACAAAGGTACATAAGTGATAAATGCTGAAATATCAGAGTATCTAAGTCATAATTCCGTTTATTTAATTACTGGTTAATAGAGTTTGTGATGCTTTAATGATTTTAAGTGTTAGTTTTACTTTTTTTTTTGGTTGCCTTGGATAATTAGAGAATATGAGAATTGGAGAAGGGAAGAAATATGAGAAGAGAAACTTTGCTTTAATATATAAGATAAATTACTGTATCATTGTACTAGTTGTTGATGCTGCATCATGTTGAGTATATGCTTTATATAGCTAAATAATGGATATGGTAACTAGTTCTAAATTCATCAAGGAATGGAATATAGTATTGGGTTTGAATGAAAATTGAGTTATGTCGTCCTCGACCTGTGACATTAGTTCTTTTTCCCCTATTTTTGGTACTTGTGAACATGGAACATTGTATATCACAGCAGATTTGTACATTCATTCAATTTGCTCTAAACTTCTATTATCTAGTATTAAAAGTTTGGTGGTGGAGCTGCTACTTTTCTATGCTTTATACAGAAATTCTTGTGGAGGAAAACAATGAAAAAAAAAGAGCAAAGAATTGTGATTAAAGAAAGATTTTTTGAATAATTAAAAATTGATGCTCAACAATAGTGCGTAGAAAGCACGAAGAAGAATACGCTCTGCATAACTAGGGGTTGAGCTTAATGAGTTGAGCCAAGTGTGCGTTTATCTGGTTCGGGGCTCGACTCATTTCAACTAAAGCTCTACGAGTTCCAAACCAAGCTTGCGATATTTAGACTTATTTAAGTTCAATCTAGGCTCTTTTGGGCTCCGCTCATTTTAAGCTTATTTAACCAATACATTATATTAAGGTAGGCTCATTCAGACAAGGGTAGACTACGAGCTGGAGCTCAAAATAGGTTGAACCTTTTGAGCTTTATGATGAGTGGGCTTGCAATCTATTATAAGCTGGCTCAACTTATGTACACCTCAATGCATAACCCACCCACATAAGGTGCGTGGGGGATGAGGAAATGAACAAACCTATATCTTTCATATAGAGCTAGGTGACACTAAACATTTGTTTATGGTACTTTGTAAATCACAAGGTTGATATCATTTTTTAAAGATGAGTGTGCAAGTACTTTTAGGTGGGTAATAATGGCTCAATTATTAAGAACTGAAGCACAATATTTAAGCTTTATTGGTACTTGGGGAGGATTTGATAATTCTATCATCCACTTTTGAGCCTGCCCAATTTTTCTGTATTATATTCCCTATCAATTTTGGTCCATTTTGTCGCATTTCCATGCACCCAATATTTGAATTCACCCCCAAATCTTAGTGTTTGTCTCCGCATGCAATATTATGTTAGTGGTCATAAATATATAATTGTATGGTGCCATGCCATGCATCTGAAATGCTGACTGGGTTGAGTAGCTCATTAGGTTTACTCATCTAAAATGTGACTGGGTTGAGTAGCTCATTAGGATTACATGTTGACCTTTTTTCTTCTTGATGGTTTGGTTACAAGCCGTTGGGGCGTATATGAGCAAAGCTCTTTAGCTCGTCAGGTTCCACATTTGTTTGGATTGAGCTTGAACCTAACTTAGTGAGTTTCGAGCTAAGCTCATCTTATTTAGGTTCATTTAAGTGTAAAATTGGCGTGAGTGAGCATACTGAAGCAAATAAATAAGGGTGCGGGGCTACACACATGAGCATAACAAAACCTTTTTGCGTTCATTCAAATTTAGCATGTGTTTCTTTTGCCCCAGCTATGCCACCCTTTTTATACAATCCATACGGATTGCTACCTCTTTCCGTTTTGTAGAGGATTCTTGTTGATACAATCAATACAACTTGCTACCTTCTTTGGCTTGTACAGGAGTTATCCAAATGCCTACTTATGTCTTCATTATGAGGACCGTGTCCTTTCTTATCATCTTGTTTCACTTTTCTCGTATAATAATATATCTTTCATAAAGTATAGTTTAAAAAACTAAACTCAGATATGGAGCCTTCAGCAGAAGTTATGACGGGTTTGAGTCAAAATCATATCCTATCATCTTATATCTAGATTTTTCTCGTAATTTGTATTATATTTGAATCATAGTATTCACCAATATGTCATTTTAAATTTTACCACTCCCAAAAAAGCCAAACTTGGAGCCTTTTTTTATTTTATTTTATTTTATTTTGGCTAATATCAAAAGTATATCAAATGGAAAGTGTGTAATGAGTGTGCAATGACTAGGAAAGATCATGCAGCTAAATAAGCTAATGGGCTCTTTGATTGAGCAATGGGTCAGTTGTATTTTAGTTTCTAATCCATTCAAGTGTCTCCATTATTTGCAATTATAAATGTTTAAATTTGTCCTTTTTTGTCCATAAATTCTTATCCTTTTCATAGTATTTTGTTTGTTTATGCTTAATAATGTTCAACCTACACATTATAATATTTGATGATTGTTGAGTGGAGGAAACTTCTTTCTTTTGTCCTATATATTATTCAAATGTATAAGTTGTAAGATTGAAATGTTTGGGGATACCCAATACATCTCCAATGGATATGAAAGAGTCATAGTTCGATTGTTGATAACAAAATAACGTGGTAAAGTAATAAATGCTAATATGAACTAAAAGTATAGGGTATTGGTAATTTTCTTCAATATCAGATTGAACAAGTTGCTACACAATCCAATCCTTGGTTCTCCATTTGAACCTCTACCAATTTCACGTCTGGTCTCGCTCAATCCCTAGATGGAGCAGTGAACGTACTAGTGTATTAGAATATTGGTTAGATCGAAACTTTAACTGAACTATGTTTTTGATCCAAAATTTCGATGAATAATTATTGTTTAATTCAATCTTGTTATAGTATTAGACCTTTTGCGTCGTTTGGTCCAACCTACTTGAACCAAATATGATCCTATTTTGAATTGAGGAACAATCCTGATATATTACTTTCATTAAAAGGACATAAATTGGACGGTGTCCTTTCAAGATCATAAAGGCTTTCGTTTTCTTTTCTCTTCCCCTTTTTTTTTTTTTTTGCTAATGAAGAACTCGGTTACCCAGTAAGCCTCAGCCCATGTGGCTACCTACACATCACAGGAGCCAACTAACTCAAGGATTTCTCAGGGAGAGGTTTAAGGGGGTAATTGAATTCCAGACCTTTTGGTCTAAAGCAACACTCTATCCTCCCACTTGCTTTCTACCATTGAAGCAAGGCCCTAATAGGTCATAAAGGCTGTCTTTTCCACCAGAGATTCGAACACATGTACTAATTGATTCCTTTGTTTTTTTTTTTGGGGGGAGGGGGGGGGGGGGGGGGGGGGGGGTGCGTGGGCCAAAAGGGGAACTGATCATTCTAAATGACCAAAAAGCTTTGGAGAATTCATAAGTTTAATTTGAATTGCATTGAAATGGATCAAATAAGATTGTTGACCGTTAAATATCATAAAGTCAGATGAAGATGGAATTGAGGTATGGTCTTGGATCATAGTGGTTTTCGATTAGATTCTTGGTCTCTCCTTACATTTTATTTTTCAAAAGATGTTCACCCTTTCACACCTATATCAAACTAGACTAAAGATTGGTAGAGATTTAAATCAAGGATCAATAACCGAACCAAAACAACTAGTTAGGTGCAATCACAAACCGAAAAGCTAGGCCAAATTGGGGTTCATGATCTATATCATTACCTGAATATCCCTTGTAAGCATCTTTTCTATCATCAAAATTTTATTTCTTGCTTTAGCTTAAAAGTTAGGGTAATAGAGGTGCTCATTGGTGTAAATCTAGACTAGACCAAAATGAAGATTGATAAAACCGTGAACGTTGAACTGTTCACATGTAGATTTTATCTTAAATTGATAATTTATCATCTTTAAGATGTTCATCAATCTGAATTTAGATTAAACCAGTCCAAAGTCAAGTATTGGAGACAATGGCCGAATAGTGAATATCCTATCTTAAAGAGTATATTTAGGGACTAATGTTTTCTGTAAGCCAAGAAAACTATGACAATTTTTAGATTATGTTTTACTTGGAAACAAACTTTTTCTCTAGAAATAATTTTTTTTGCATAAAATTACTACTTCCCTCGGATCAAATAGAGTGTGTCAATAATAGATATGCAAAATAAAGAACATATAAGAGGAAATTCTGTAATAGTACATATCTAGGGTTTAATTGTGTTTTTTACCTTCTATCTTTAGGGTTAAGCTAGCTCAGGGCATCTCATCTAATTAGCTTTTTATGCTAGGTTGCCTCTATAAAGGTTCTTGTATCTCTGTTGTTCATCATTTAATAGTACTTTTCATTCATTTCATATGATATCAGAGCATATTTGAGTATTTTTTTTCCTTTTCTTTCTCAATTTTTTTCTCCTCTTTTCTTCCCAAAGCTAAATAAGTTTCTTCTTCAAATTGTTTTCAATTTTAATTGAACGACAGTGAATAATGACCTACTAGCGCTGCAACCCAAAATCCTTCCCAACTCATCTGTAGTGGTGGCCGTGGGCCGGGTCGGGCCGGGCCGGGCCTGGCCTGGCCTGGCCCGAGGGCCTCCAGGGCCGGGACCTGCCCGGGACCAGGCCCGGGCCCGCTACAGTGCGGGCGGGCCGGGCTAGGCCGGGCCTTTTTAACTAAATTAAAAAAAAATTAAAAAATACATAGTCGTTTTGTACTAAAATTATTGTAATTCATTGATAAATAATATGAGATACAAATATATTTCTTTCCAAGTATACATGTTCAAAAAAAATAATACTAAATATATATAATAAATAAAATACAATATACAACAAGTAATTATCAAAAAAATATCAGTAAATAAATAACGTATCAAATACAAATACAAAGTTGGGGCCTAATATTTAAAAATACAAATTTATTTATCAAAAAATATAAAGTTTGACATATGGAGTGTGCGGTCATGTTTTGACGTAAATATTTGAAAGTAAATAATTAACATACAAAAGTCTTGAATCTTGATATCAGTCATATCGGGGGGTTTCTACGCCATCATTTGTCGTATCAGTTGTGCGGTCATCTTCTTCATCGCTCGATGAATCCATCTTCATTCTCTGTTGATCTCTTGCCTCAGCTAGCAGCCAATCCTTCAAGCACACGGACATCTCCAAGCTCGACGGCAATAGCTTCGCCCTCTTCGTTCCAAGCAACCTGCCACCAAGACTGAAAGCACACTCTGATGCTACTGAAGACACCGGACAACTTATTATATCATGTGCCATGGTGGAAAGCACGGGATACTGGGTTTGGTTTGTGTTCCACCATTGTAACAAATCAAAATTCGGGTTGGCCGGCGGCCCGAAAATATGGACCATCGGTGTCTGCAAATAATAATCTAACTCGTCACATGATGTGGGGGCTGCTGTGGGCGTAAATTGCTCCAACAATTTCCATGAATATGACGTGTGTGAACTACTTCCACTAGATGTGGAAGATCCTACTGCAGCAGTACTAGGATTATTGGATGCTAATTGATGGGAATATTGAGAAAATAAACTATGCAAGTCGTTATTGACATCGGCAATGAAAGTGTCGATATTAAGAGAAGGATTCAAATACGTGAAAAAATGTTGGCAAAACAAGTTGAAACCTGAGCGTTTACAATGAGGGTCTAAAATAGTTGCAAAGCAGTAAGTAAGAGGTAGTTCAGAAAAATATTTGGCAAGCTTTTCTTTCATTGCCATAATTGATCCGAACAAAATGGGGTTGAATTGATTACCCACCATCCAATTTACAATATCAAGCAATGTTGATATTGCTTGAGGCATGGTCGGATAGTAGCAACCCGAAAAAAATATTGTCGCGTCTTTCAACATGCTAAAAAATTTACAAATTTCATCTATTGTCTCCCAATGTATACCGTCCAGGTTGTAATCGCGCCATTCGACACGATTTTCCTGGTCGAATTTCATCAGAGCGCCTTTGTATGGTAGAATGCGCTCTGACATTACTACCGTAGACGACCACCTAGTTTTGGAATCTAATTTAAATTGTTTATATTCTATGTTATGCAACCTACATACATTTTTAAATCTTTTTTTCCTAGCGATGGATGCTTTAATTGATATTATTACAGATCTTAAGGTGGCAAGGGATGCATCTATAAGATCTAAACCATCCATTACCATTAAATACAAAATGTGACAGATGCAACGAATATGAAAACACTTCCCACCTAACATGGGTCTCATTTTCCTAATTAAATTTGCTACGGATGCAGTGTTATTGGAAGCATTGTCAAACGTAATACTGAAGATACGTTGTTCTATGCCCCAATCGCGGACTGCCGACATAATCGCACCCGTAATTACCTCGGCAGTATAGGGGCAATCTAAAAGCCCAAAATGAATTATTCTGTTCTGGATGATGAAGGATTCATCGGTCCAGTGTGCCGTTATGCACATATAAGGTTGGCCGGGTTTGGACGTCCATACGTCCGACGTCAACGAGAACATGCTCGTGTTCGTCGCAAAAAGTGTATGTATCCCAATTTTAAGATTGTGGTACAACGTAAAAGCGTCCCGCTTTACGGTGTTCCGAGGAATCCTCACAATTGCGAGGTTCACATTTCGTTGGAGGTAGTCGACGAAATGTGGGTTTTCGCCGATACTAAAAGGCCTTTCACTCAAAATTATATATTTAGCTAGCCCCCTACGGTTGCTCTCTTGAGAGAACCTAAAATTAGCAAGTGCACCGGTCACTTGCTGTACTAAACGTTGTTGGCTCTTTTCCGGGAATTGCTCGGGGTGGCACCTAAGTATATGTCTATTTAGTGTGCCCGTCCCACTGCCGGGTTGATGGCTAAAATTCTTAGGTGGGTCACATAATTTACAGGTTGCTTTATTAGTTGTCTTATTAAGGGTAAAGTGCTTCCATACCCCACTAGTTGTACGCCTACTAGTCAAGGTACTAGTTTCAGGCTGGGCATCTGTGGTGGGGGTGGGTTCCTCATCAGTTTGTGAGTCTCCAACCCAACCACTACCTGACTCATGATAATCTTGTGGTTGTGAAAAGTTATAATCTATGCTATCATCAGTGTAGTGGGGTGTTGGGTCTGGTTGTATAAAAGCTCGTTCTTCAGTATCAAGTAAGACAATTCTAGTCCTTTTTAGGATTCTGGGTGGCCGAGAAGAGCTAGAACTAGCACGACCGGCTCCAGATGATGAAGAGTTTTGTGCCATATTAGTATAAATGATTATTATTTATAAAATGCAAGTAGTAATGCAAATTAAATAACTAAAAATGCGAATCAAAAAAAATTACGATACTAAAATTACCGAAACGAGAAAACAATGAAATTCACACTTCAGCCAAATACTTTACGAACTTCAAACTTTAGAGCACAATTTTACAATTAGCAAATTAGAGAAGATGGGAGATGATGAATGTATAGAGAGAGAAGAGAGAATTGAAGATTTTGTGAGAAAATGAGTTGGGGAGGTTTAAGTATTTATAGAAAAAAAATATATATATATATAATTTTTTTTTGTGTAAAAAAAGAGCCGTTGGCTCTTTTGGGCCGGGCCGGGCCCAAGCCCTGAAAAAAAAACAGGCCGGAGGCCCGGCCCGGGGGACCTCGGGCCTGTACCCAGCCCGGCCCGCTACAGTGCCGTGCGGGCCGGGCCGGGCCATAAACGGGCCTGGCCGAGCCGATTTTCAGCCGACTCGGCCCGTTGGCCACCACTACTTATCTGGTATTGCCAGACGCCCGACGGAGACCAGTACATCTCATATCATCACTCTGCTGAGTAGCCGACCGCCTAGATGTTGGAAAATTTTACCATCCCACCACCTCGGGCTGCACTCTTCACAGGCCAATGGATATGGGTGTCGCCATCTCTGGTACACCACCGCCCCTCAAGAGTCCAATAGTGACCTCGACGCTTGTCTCAAGCATCTCTTCCCCCTTAACTTTTTGTTTTCCCACTTCGCACTCCACCGTGGTAAGCATGGTAGCGACACTCTTCGGTTCAAGTATCCTGAGGTAGAACTACCCATGAATCGTTTTAATTTGAATATCATGTCTTCTCCCCCTTCCTCTTGCCCCTTTCTAGTATGACTAATATAGCGACCATAAAATTGGAGACAATGACTGATTATCCCGCATGGAGTGAGTAATTCTATATGCTTCGCATGACCCATCAACTCCTAGGTGACATTTAGGGGTGTTCATGGGTTAGGTAATACCCAAGACCCATCCAACCTACATCAATTGGGTTGGGTATATTTTTAAGGGTCCAATATGCCTCGTACCTATGGGTATCGGGTATGGTTCTGGGTTATCTATGGGTCAGCATCTATTATCTTGGATTATTTTCAAATGAGCTTAAATCAAGATTAAATGAGCCTAAATGAGGCGGACGTATTTCGAAAATTTTAAGGTTTGACTATTTATTATTTAAGTATCCAAGCATTTCAATATATAAGTGGAATATTTTGATATTAGACTATTATTTAGGTATCCGACGTTTCAATATACAAGTATGATACCTAAAATTTTGACTATTTATTACTTAAGTACCCGACGTTTAAATATATAAGTTGGATACTCGAGATTTAAATATTTATTACTTAGGTATCCTAAGTTCCAATATATAAGTGGGATACCTTAAGGTTTAAAATTTCTATCTATTAGGTACCTGGATATTTTAAAATTTTATCAATCCGGTATCCTTTTTCTGAAATTCAATAGATATTCATTGGAAAATATTAAATTAGATCATGACTCAGATAATATATAAGTATTTTCATTACAATTTGGTTATTTTTGGCAAAGAATGTTAACAGGACATATGATTCCGGCAATATATATAAGTAGTTTATACGAAAATTTGGTGAATGTTTTATCATAATTTGTTAAATTTTTAACAAAAATATTGATATGACTTATATATTATCTCTACATAAAATTGGTTAGATTTTTAAAAATATTTCATCAAATTTCGACATAAGGTATCTAGGTGATAAAATATTTAAACTTATGCCACTTCAATTGTGCAACGCGAAAGACTTCTTTTCTTCAACCATAAGTATTGGGCCAAGTACTGGAGCAAAGAATGGCTCACTAAAGGTGATAGGAATTCTAGCTTCTTCCATGCGTCTGTACAAGCAAGGAGAAGAAGAAGATGTATAATGGAAATTAAAAGCGACATAGGAGTAACTCTCACGGATAAATGCGCGATAGGGAACGCCTTTATCCTGGAGTTTAAATCCAGATTTAGATCTAGCGGCACAAGGAACAGATTTTCGTCCCTTGCTACTGTGTGTAGAAGGGTTACGGAAGTAGATAATAAGTCTCTCATCGCCGAGGTCACGGACGACGAAATTAGAGAGGCGGTGTTTGACATGAATCCCCATAAAACACCGGGACCGGATGGGTTCTCGGCCTTCTTCTTCCAGACTTATTGGGGGGTGGTAGGGAAGGACATTTGCAATCCTATTAGAGCCACCCTCAGGAGTGGTTCCCTTTTGCGTGAGATTAACCACACGTTTATCACACTAATCCCAAAGGTGGAGTCCCCCGAACTATCAACCATTTTCGGCCTATTAGTTTGTGTAACGTATTATATAAGATTATAGCTAAGGTTCTTGTCAATAGAATGAAGCCGCTTATGAATAAAATTGTGTCTCAGTGGCAAGCTGCCTTTGTTCCTGGGAGAAACATCCAGGACAATATTCTGATCACCCATGAGATCATGGCATCCTTCAAGAAAAAAAAGGGTAATCGGGCTGGACTGCTGCGAAACTGGACATGGAAAAGGCGTATGATAGAGTTGAGTGGGCCTTCTTGAATCAAGCTCTCCAACAACTTGGATTCCATGAAAAATGGATCGGATGGGTAATGAATTGTGTCTCTTCGACCTCCTTTTCGGTTCTTATTGATGACAAATCGATGGGGTGGTTCGCCCCGTCTAGAGGCATTCGCCAAGGTGACCCCCTATCTCCATTCCTGTTTATCCTTTGCCTAGAAGTTTTAGCTTCTAACCTGCAGGTACAGAGTAAGGAGAAGAATTCGGGGATCGGGATCAAAATTGCGAGAGGTGCAACAGCAATCCCTTGCCTCTTTTTTGCTGATGATTGCCTCCTTTTCTGTGAGGCCAAGGTAGAAGCGGCCCAGATACTTCATAAGACGATTAACCAGTTTTGTGAGGACTCCGGACTACAGGTGAACAGGGCAAAATCTGCATCCATCTTCTCGGCCAATATGGACCGGCAGCAAAGACAGCGCATCTGTGATATTCTAGGAATTCCAGGTATCATCGCCTCTAGGAAGGCACCAGGGGTGCAACTTTGGGACAGGAAGATTCCTGTCCCAGGTAGCGGGTGACCTAGTTCCCAAAATGGAAAACAAAGTTGCTCGATGGAGAGCTGGTAAGCTCTCAAAGGCAGGCAGAGCAACACTAATTCAGTCATCTATTGAGTCCCTGCCTAGTCATGTCATGCAGTGTTTTAAGTTACCAAAGAGGGTCTGTAAGCAGGGGGATAGAATTAGTAGACAATTTTTCTGGAACAACGATGGAAGGAATGGGCTCAACCTGGCTGCATGGAGTAAGATTTGCAGACCCAGGGGAGCCGGAGGGTTGGGGTTGCGAAGAATGGAGGCTGTGAATCAGGCCTTCTTGTGCAAGCTTGGCTGGAGAATCCTGATGAATGAAGACAACCTGTGGGTTAAGGTCATTAAGGAAAGATATCTAAGACGAGACAACCTGTTGGAGTACAAAGGGAAGGGGACAGACTCCCCTGCCTGGAAGGGCATTTTGGCGATCAGACCTCTCCTACAGAAAGGCTTGAAATGGAGGGTCGACAATGGGACTAGGATCAATTTTTGGAAGGATTGGTGGGCCTCTAAGGGACCACTACTAGGAGAACACAGGGGGGATCAGATTGACGTGGACCTCTCCCTCAAAGTGGCGGATTTTATATCCGACGGGGAATGGAACCGGGAAAAGCTAGAGAGTTTGGTGACCCCTGAGTGTTTAAATAACATCTTGGGTGTCCCTATTCCTAGAATCTCAATGGAGGATCAACTATGCTGGGGTTATACCAGCACGGGAGAATTTAGTGTGAAATGTACAACATGGATGGCGCACAACCTTAACTGGAACGATAGGAATGGATGGGAATTCAGGTGGATCTGGAATTTGAATATCCAGCCAAAAATCAAAGTCTTCCTGTGGCAAGCTTTGAACAGTTTTTTGGCAATAGGGTATCAAATGAAAAAACGTATTCTAGAGTGGAATGACCAATGCATCTGGTGTAGAGAAAATATGGAGAGTATATCGCATTTGCTCCTCAAATGTCCGCGTGCTAAGGAGGTTTGGGGTGTTGCAGTCACGTCTAAGTGGATTCCCACCCCTCCTACGCGAACGAGGCTTGAAGAGGAAATGCGAGTAAGGAAAGGCAAGAGTAGTATGGAAATGTTCATTGTGCTCTGCTGGCACATTTGGAAGGATAGAAACTCAGCAATCTTTAGAGGGAAAAAGCCCACTCCAGTTCAGACTGTGAACCGAGCTAAGACCGTGGCTATGGAATGGCACTGAAGGACTGTTTTGGATGACGAAGATACGGCCAATGTTATCTGACCTAACAACTTCAAGAGGCAGAACAGATGGGTGACCTGGTCCCCCCCGGATCCAGGCTGGGTTAAAGTTAACTTCGATGGATCCAGACGTGCCTCGCAAGCCGCGTCTGGATTCATCATTAGGAACTCTAATAGCAACATCATCAGCAGTGGAACAAGAAGACTTGGTAACGCCCCAATCATAGTAGCTGAAGCTCTCGCTGCTCGTGACGGCCTTTCCATGGCTATTTCTAAAGGAGCGACCCAGGTTGTCGTGGAAGGTGACAACGAAGTCGTAATCAGAACTCTACAAGGTAATTATATGTGCCCTAGTGACATCTGAGTCATTAGGGAAGAGATCAAGACGCTCTGCAAGAAGCTTAGTCAAATCAGATTCTCCCATGTGTATCGTGAAGCAAATAAATCAGCAGATTTTATGGCCAGTGAAGGATTTGGAGATCTGGCTTCCATGTTGATCTTTTGGAGACCTCCAGATCCCTCCTTTTCATCTCCAGAGCTGAGGCTTTGGGTCGTCCCTTGATTAGGAGGGGCCGCTGAAGTCGGTTTCTTTGTCTTTACCATCATAAAATATATATATATATATATATATATATAATTGAAATAGGGACCTAGATAATAAACGTTAAAATTTTAGGGTACCTATATAATTATATGTATATACACGCATGTGGATAATCTAAAATAGAGTAATCCTAACATACTATTATTCAGATCAATAATTGATAACTGGATCTCCTTGTTGGTTTTGTTATCGATTATTTAACCTTAAACTCAAATTAGAATTACTTGAAATCGGAATTTAGAAGAATGTCTACACACTAACCAAATATGGTCGGACCCAACCCAACCCAACCCGACCCAACCCAGACCATCATCCTACCATTTGATGGGTATGGGTCAAATGTTGAATGGGTCATGTTGGTTCTTGACCCAACCCACCCAAACCCAACCCACGTGCACCCCTAGTTACATTAATGGCTCCTACCCTGCCCCCTACCCAAATTACCAAATCAGATGGCTCGACTTACCCTAACCCAGAAAATACAATCTAGGCGCGTACAGATCAAGGTCTTAGATCCTATATCTCCATCACTCTTTCACATTCACTCTAAATGACATCATCCGATGCCCTACCTCAAAAGAAAAGTGTGGGATACCCTAACCAAGAGTTTGATATACGAACGCAACTCACCGCTCACCACAAAGATGGCAAGACCATGGATACATACCTATCCGAAGTCAAATCCATCACGGATGACCTAGCTGTCATTGACTCCCTAATTTTGAACAGAGAACTTACTTTGCCTTTTTCGATTTTCCACAAGAATATGCTATTTTGCAACGTCTATTCGATTGTCTTTACACGTTTGAAGAATTGAAACTACTCTTTCAAACGAGGAAGCTGCTTTACATCATTATAATGGGTGCTCCGCCCCGGAACAAAATCATGCTTTGGTTGCTACAAGTCCACACAACTTGGGACACCAAAAAGGTAGTGGCAGTCGTGATAGAGGTTGAGGTCGCAACCACAATCGGCATGGAGGTCAAAGGCGGCAGTTCTAGATGGCCAAGTCCACCATCACAGCAGCCTTCGGGTGGTTCAGGTACCTATCAAATCGGAGGCGCTTCTCTACACTTCCCTAACTTAGTAAGGCCTACTAGCCCCCCCTCCCCCCCTCTTTTCAATTCTACTGCTTGTGTGCTTGGGCTGGGTCCTCAATACTGCTAGATCTACTCCCAACACAGCCAACCCTCTCTTGCCCTCATTGGTTTGAAAACAACTCCTTCCCTAATCCCTTACATTCATTCGTTGCTGTTACTATTGGAGAAGCTCACGATTATAACCGATATCTTGACTCTGGTGCTTGGAACCACATGACGCCAAACTGAGGTATTCTCTGCAAACTTTTTCCTTATAAGGATAACAAAAGTGTTCTTGTAGGTGATAGTTCCTTACTGCTTGTTACACATGTGGGCTTAACCTCCAGACCTACACACGCACACACAACCACTTACACTACACAATGTCATGCTATCCCAAAACTCACCCACGATATATAATCTATTGAACTATGTCAAAGCAATAATTACATTATTAAGTTTGATTCTAATTTTTTCTGTGTTAAGGACAAAGCTACGGGGATGCCGTTTCTTCGAGTGTTTAGTAGCGACCCACTCTATAGGTTTTTGCCCCATGTTGCCACTCTTGCCATCCTAGTTTGATATGAAGAATTGTGGCGATTAGGTCATCTAGGTAGTAATATTCTAGGTGTTTTATGTAAGAGACGTTTAATTTCTCATATCTGTTTTTTGGACAGCTATCAATCATGTTGCTCAAGAAAATCGCATTGATTACCATTTGATCGCGTGTTGTGTACCTCTAATGCTCCTTTACAACTAATACATTCCGATGTGTGGCCATCACCTATCTTTCTGAATTCTGATTATAAATTTTATGTTTTGTTTGTCAACAATTTTCATGATTTACCTAGCTCTACTCGATGCAGCGTAAATTAGAAATTTTCAAAAACCAAGTAAAAATCAATTTAATACTAAAATAAAGATTTTTCAAAGTGACGGCGGAGGTGAATTTGACCATCAACGCATGAACTCTTTGTGTTGATCATGATATTGAATTTTGCATATCGTATCCTAATACCCCACAACAAAATGAGGTGGTGGAATGCAGGCATCGATATTTACTTGAAATGGCATAAACACTTCTAATTCAAGCTCATTTTTCTATCAAATCCTAGGATGACCTTTTTTGCACTGCTTGTTTTTCCATTAATTGACATGCTTCCCTGATTTTATCAAATGTCTGCCCTATTGAAAAATTATTTGAAAAAATACCTTATTATTTGCATCATTGGGTATGCATGTTATCCAAACCTCACAACCCGTGCCCCTCATAGACTGGCACCATAATCCACCAAATGTTTTTTTATGGGATGCTGCTCATTACAAGGGTTATCAATGCTTAGATCCAACTACGAGTCGAGCATACATTAGTAGACTTGTCAAGTTTGTGAATCGAGGTTTCCTTACCCTGTCCTTACCCTGGCCTAACCCCCTCAGCTGACCACAACACGGCAGACCCACTCATTCTCAGTCCCTCACTAGTGACCGAAAGCACAACCACTGGAACACCTTTACCCCCAACCTAAGCAAATGTTGTTGTGCGACCGCTTCCTCCCTTGGTCACATGGTGGCTGCTGAAACCTTAACCCCACCGGCCCAAATTGACCTCCCTTCTCACCTTATAATTGGCATAAAACTCCATTTGTGACTCACCCAACAACGACACCCCACCAACACACACTCTGGGCTCTCCTCTGCAGTCACCCACTGCGACTGCGGTGAAGGACATTGCACCAAACAGCCACCACCAAACTAGCACCACCAACACCCACCTCTAGTGATCGCGCCAAAAAGGACCCCGCACCAGTGCCTAATTCCAAAATCCACACTAGGACCTTGCCTAATGCCCATCCCATGTAAACCTGTCTCAAGGACGCATTTGCAAACCCCAGTACCCTCCGTCCCTAACTTCAATCATGGTCATTTAAGAGCCTTCATGCTAAAGGGTGAAAAACCCTTAGTGGCAAGAAGCCATAGCATATGAGTTTAATGCTCTCATACAAAACCATACTTGGGATCTAGTCCCTTCTTACCCATGTAAAAATCTTGTAGAAAGCACTTAGAAATATCGAGTGAAGTACAAAATGGACTGATTTATCAATCATTTCAAAGCCTACTTCTTAGCCCAAGGTTTTCATCAGTGTGAGGGGATTGACTACTGGGAAACTTTAGCCCTGTAGTCAAGCCCCACACAATTTTCTTTATGCTATCATCACTTTAGTTTGAGGGGGCCTATTAGAGAATATCCCATGGTACTACATATCTTGGATCGAATGACGTTTTATCGTTTACCCTTGGGCTCTATTTGGCACGTGCAACTTGAATTAGATTATGAAATTGTAATTCTAATTCCAATTTTTATGGAATCGGAATTCTCATAGAATTGCAATTTTCATAATTTGGTCCATTAAATGAATAGGAGGTCGGAATTATAATTCGAGTCATCATAGGTTTATTGGTCAATCAAGTTGCAATATTTCGATATTTGAATCTCGGTTGCTCAAAGCAGTTCACATTGCTTCCAAGTTATTATGGTCAGAGTGATTCAATTTGAGTTCAAATTACCCGAGTTTCGAGTCAAATTGGGTTGAGTATTGTGTTGAATCTTTAGGTGCTCAAGTGATCTTGGATTTTCAATTAATCGGGGTACTTCTTTTCGGAATTTAGACTAGAATCGATCGGGTTTGAGTTGATTTAGGTCTTTTCAAGTTCAAATTATCTTAGTTTTGGGACAAAAGGTTTGCATCATTTCAAATTTTGAGTCATCTTATGCTAAGTGCTGAGATGGGTTGGATCATTTTGAGTTTGGGTCATATTAAGTTTTGGGTCAAATTTGGTCGGGTCATTTCAACTTCGGCTCAACTTGTTTATATCACATTCAAGTCGAGTAATCTCATTTCTTGGATTTGAGTCATCTCGAATTTCGGGTCAATCAGGTTGGATCACTTGAGATAAAGTTGATTCATTCATTTCAAGTTCAAGTCATTCAAGTTGGGCAATTTCGAAGTTTCGATCAAATTTTAAGTTATGTCTAAGTTTTTTGGTTTTGAGTCATCTTGGGTTTGTGTTAATCAAATGAGGTCACAGGTTTTAGGTCACTGGAGTTAATATAGAATTCCAATTCCTTACCCACACCACACCTTAAGAAATTGGAATATATGATTTTTAGTTAAAATCCACAGTGGAATGTAATTCCAATTCTAGCAAGTGAACCAAATAACAAAATTGGAATTCTAAACGCCAATTCCAGCCTCAACCCAATTCCATGCTCCAAACATGACCTTATGGTTAAACTAGCCCTAAGGGCATCTCATGTAATTAGCTGTTTCTAGGTTGTCTATATAAAGGCTCTTTGTATCTCCCATTTCATCACTCAATAATGCTTTTTATTTATTTCATAGAATGAACTAGCTATTTTTTTCGTACCACGGAACTAACTATTAGTAATCATATGAATTGTGTACACACATACAGACACACCCACACACACACACACATATAAAAAGGAAAGGAAATACCCAGTGCCTCAAGGTCTCCCGTCTATATAGGGTCGGGGGGGGGGGTGGGGGGGGGGGGGGGGGGGGGCAGGGGGGGATGTATGCAGCCTTCTCCCTTCATGGTATTAACTTGAAGAGAGGCTATTTTCCAGTGCCTCCAACCTAAGGGTTGAGAACTTCTCAGGAGGTCATTCACTCCCCCCCCCCCCCCCCCCCCCCCCCCCCCCCCCCCCCCCCCCCCCCCCCCCCCCCCACACAACACACACACCACACACACACACACCACACACACACTCACACACACTCACTCACACACACACACACACACACACATATATATGAATAAATTGTTCATACTTGCAAATATGATGACCTTTCGCTTTCATCTTGAATTTTCACCAAAAGAATTTATAATGGTGACTGCATCAGTTCCATATTAGCCTAAATTGGTTTAATTTGACATGTCGTGTCAAATTTTATCAACCAAGTTAGAGTGTATAAAAATAATTAAGTTGAGATGAAGTTATTCTTAGATCTTTACCAATTAGTTTGTTTTTGGAATAGTTTTTAACATGATATTAAATTTTTGCTGACCAAGTTAATATCACAATGTATAAGATTGATTTATGTACTTCAACGTTTCAAATTTAATGAATACTCACCTAACAGCATATTAAAACAAAATTATTCATAAATTTTTATTTAACGGTTAAACTTTTAAAATAATTGGCTACCTGGGGGAGGCTCGGTGAGCCATGAGGCTGACCCCAATGAATTATGAAATGGGGAGGCAAAAGCAGTAACCCACTCATTATTGACTGCTTCTAAAACAAAAAGCATAGGAATGATTGATCATGTTGGAGACTTCCATTTTATTGAATTCCATTTCCTCCTTTTTTTCTTAAATGAACATTCCTTCCTTCCTTGTTACTAATTTAAAGCATTCTTTTGATTATGTATATATATATATATATGCTCTTTTAAAGATAAATAATTTGTTGAATATATATATGTAGCATTAGTAATGCATATATAGGGTGTAAATCATTACATTTTGGTAATTTTCTATGAAGGTTGATTCAAAATCATATGTCACGTCATTGTTTTTATACGTTAAGGAAGAAGGGATTCCTCATGTCTTTTTTTAAAGGGAAGTTTTTTTTTTAAAGAATCCAAAATAAGAATTTATTTAAGCAAAGGCTGAGGGCTAAACCACTCCTGCTGATGGTACATGTTGATCCATATCTTAGAGATCTAGTCTGCTACTCTATTGGTTGCGCTAAACATGTGGTTAACTCTAATGTTCATCCTACCTGTACCTATCTTCCTAATATCCCGAATTAGAGACGAAGATGGAAATATCATGTTGACATTTCATTTAGTAAATTTTTGTAGCATTCAAGTCATATTATCATGTCCTATTTATTATTTTGAACCCTATAAAAAAAGCGACCATAATATAAATGCCATTGTGGTGTAACTACTTATATGCATTATGTTATATGTGCTTCGTTTATTGTTCTGGATGAGGAAAATACACACCAACAAATTGATTGTTCCTTTTTGTTAGTAAATTGACAAGGGAAGCTTCCACTCTTTGCTAGCTAGTAATGGTAAAAAAAAAAAAAAAAAAAAAAAAAAAAAATTGGTCTTTCCCTCGTAACATTGCAAAATCCTCTTTTCAATCGAGTTTTTTCTTATGATAATGCGAATTTTCTAATCCTGCATTAGATTTTACCTTCAATGGAATATGGTTCAATTATCATCCCTACTAAGGGAAGACTAAAATGAAACTTAATAAGGGATAAGTGCTTTTTTTTTTTTTTTTTTTTTCTTATGATGAATAATTAATGACATTATTGTTATATGGTTAGGCAACCAAAAAGACGGAAAAGACCCTGCAACTTAGCCAAAACATCCAAAATATACGACACAAAATCTAACGGCTACTTCTTTTGCTTCATTTATGTGTCGGCACACATTCTATGTAGAATATATGCCCATAAAATATAGTGTTTATACCAAAATATACCCATGATGTTAAATTTCACTAGGTCTTTTGGGCCCGACCCATGGAGTTGGTACGTACGAGATCCACATATAAGCCCAAGTGGGGTTCTATCCTAAAATCAATTGACAATAAGTGGAGTAATCCACTAGATTATAAATTAATCTCTTTACTCTCACAATTCTAATATGAGATTCTTATACTAGACTCACATGTGGAGTCTTAATTCGACACTCCCCCCTCACATGTAAGTCTCATTTAATTGCACTCCTCACCTTCGTCGATCCAATTGGATCCAACATATTGGAGAGGCACTCGGAGTACCAAACACAAATGCATCCCTCTTTTAAGAGAACAAGGTGCCACAAACAAGAGATCGGGATCATCAACCCGCTCTGATATCATGTTAAATTTCACCAGACCTTTTGTGCCCGACCCATGGAGTTGGTACATACGAGATCCACATATAAGCCCAAGTGGGGTTCCATCCTAAAATCAATTGGCAATAGGTAAAGTAACTTGCTAAGCTTATAAACTAATATATTTACTCTCACAACTTCAATGTGGAATTTTTATACTAGACTGACATGTGGAGTCTTCATTCAAACACATGACACCTAAACCACAGCTCCTTACACCAAGAGAGAAATACCAATTGTAGATGACAAAAAACTACATCCCCATCCGTCTTTTTACCCTTAAGTGGTTGATAAAGGAAGGAGCGCTACATCATCACTTCCATCCACCATCAGCATCGTTCTCGTTACCAGCACCTCCTTCGTGCCACTTTCTCTACACACTTTGACTTGAACCACACCTTACATCAGGCTAGCAGCCGCTATCTATTATGTCCGCAATCTGTCTTTTGCTTCTATTTCTCTAATTATTTGTCTAAATACTGATAAATATATAGAGGCCAATCGGCCATATTTCTAATTGCTCCGTGAATGAATGTTTTTTCCCAACTCCATCAGACTTGTTTCACTATAAATTAGGTCTAATTTCCATCAAAATCTGATTGAATATTATCTCTATGTTTCTTTTTGGAGCTTCTTTGTTAGAACAAGTAAACCAGTGGCATAGCCGACATTTAACCATTTGGGTCCATATTCATAATGGAAACAAATAAAAATAGAGATGAATGAATAAGAAATTGATGGTTATTTATGGAATTTGTCTTTTTACTGTCCTTATTGTGTTAATTTAGCCTTTACACTATTATTTATGTTAATTTGGCCTGTGTATAATGCAAATTATTTTAATTAAGTCCAATTTTAAAATTAGTGTCAAGGTTAGTTTCAGATGGAGAGATTTTGAACGTTATAAGTGTCTAAGCATTGCAGATTGGGCAGATAGAGCAGGAGAATGCTACATTCTGGGAGGACTTGGACCTAACAATACAAGGCATCCCCCAGCGTGAATAAGTTGTGATCGGTGGTGACTTCAATGGGCATGTGGGAGCGAATACAAAAGGATATGCATCCTACCATGGAGGCTTTGGTTTTGGAACGAGGAATGATGAGGGTAAGGTCATGTTAGACTTTGTTATCACTTATGAGTTAATGGTTGCCAACACCTTCTTAAAAAAACATGAGAAGCACATCATCACGTATCGAAGTGGTGCAGCGAAGACTCAGATTGACTACATACTACTAAGGAAGAGAATTCAAAAACATTGCAAGGATTGTAAGGTTATCCCTAGAGAAGACCTCTTAAGACAACGCAGGGTAGTGTGTGTTGAAGTCAAGGCCAAGAGAAGGGGCAAAAACCCATGCAACCATCATAGCCACACACTCGTTAGAGGGATTTGAAGGGGGAAAAGTTTCAAGTCTTTAAGGAAAGAGTTGAGGCTGAGCTTGGAAGGGGCTGGGAGGGAGATTTAAACCACTTGTGGAACCTAGTAGCCCAAAAGTTCAGAGATGTGGCACGCGAAGTTCTATGCGTATTAAAGGGTGAGGCACCAAACAATAGAGAGACCTAGTGGTGGTGCAAGGAGGTCCAGGGAAAGATTAAGGTGAAATGAGACTGCTTTAAGGAGTGAGATCGAAGTGGAGAGGAGGACAAGACACAACAGTATAAACAAACCAAGAAGGAAGCTAAGATAGCAATAAGAGATGCACAATCTAAAGCCTTCGAGGATTTCTATAAAAGGCTGGATACTGATGAGGGAGCTAGGGACCCCTATAGGATTGCAAAAGGGAGAGAGAGGAGGGCTCGAGACCTGGACTAAGTAAGGTGCATAAAGGGGGCAGATGGACAAGTGCTAATGGACGAGCAACAAATTAAAACTAGGTGAAAATCGTACTTCTACGATCTGTTCAATGAAAAGGGGGATAGAGATGCATCCCCAGGAGAACTACAAGCACCTTCCGAGCACCAGACCTACTGCTACTGCACGAGAATTATACCCGAGGAAGTTAGGAAAGCATTGAAGAAGATGGGCAAGGGTAAAGTAGTCAACCCAAATGGAATACACATCGAGGCGTGGAAATGCACTAGAAAAATGGGTATCGGATGGCTGACCAAATTATTCAACCAAATTCTTCAAGGGAAGATGATGCCTGATGAGTGGCATAAAAGTATACTAGTTCCTGTCTATAAGCACAAAGGCGACATTCAAAGTTGTGCCAACTACAAAGGAATCAAAGTAACGAGTCACACTCTGAGCTTTGGGAGCGGGTTATAGAAAGAAGGCTTCGATAACGAGCAGGGGTCTCAGAGAATCAATTTGGATTTATGCCAGGTAGGTCGATGATAGAGGCCATTCATCTCTTGAGGAGGTCGATAGAGTACTACAGAGATACACAAAAGGACCTCCACATGGTTTTTTATTGATTTAGAGAAGGCATATGATAGAGTGCTGAGAGAGCTCCTATGGAGGGTCTTGGAGGGAAAAGACATCCCCCAACCCCATATACGAGTCATTAAGACATGTACGAAGGCGCCTGAACCAATGTACGCACAACGGAAGGGGAGATAGACGCTTTTCCCATTACAGTTGGGATACATCAAGAATCAGCCTTGAGTCCTTTTCTGTTCATTTTGCTTATGAACGAGCTCACTAGGCACATCCAAGGGGACGTGCGTTGGTGCATGATTTTTGCAGACGATATAGTACTGGTGGGAGAATCTATGGAGGAGGTGAATGAAAAACTAGAACTTTGGAGAATGGCCTTAGAATCGAAAGGTTTAAGACTCAATAGATCTAAGACTGAGTATATGGAACTCAAGTTTTGTACCTCTACCATGCCAAGCATAGAAGACATTAGGATTGGATCATAGTGCATACCACAGAAAGTGTGCTTTAAATACTTGGGTTTCATGGTGCAACAAGACGGCAAAATGGACGCAGATGTCAACAACCGTATTAAAGTGGGTTGGCATAAATGGAGGATGGCCTCTGCAGCACTGTGCGATAAGAAGTTCCCTTTAAAGTTAAAGGGTAAATACTATAAGATTGTAGTGAGACTGGCTATGTCATACGGGGTAGAGTGCTGGCCAGTTAAGTGTCACCACATACAGAAGCTGAAGGTGGCGGAGATAAAAATGTTGAGATAGATGTGTGGACACACAAGGAAGGATAGGATCAGAAAGGACGTTATAAAAAGTAAATTAGGCATGGCCCCAATTGAGGATAAGTTGAGGGAGCAACATCTGCAGTGGTTTGGGCATGGTGGGAGGAGACCAACCACTTCCCTTATCAGGAGATGCGAATAACTCCATATTATAGATGGGAAGAGAGGGAGAGGCCGACCAAAGAAGATTTGAATGGACGCAATTTGACAGGACCTCGCCTCTCTCAACTTAAACGAGGAGATGGCCCTAGACAGAGCTCAGTGGAAGATCAGTATAGGTGTAACCGACATAGCAGTTTAGGAGCATCGAGCACTTCTAAGCTAGTTCTAATGCCATGAGGCTACTTGCATGCCTGTTTGTGTATACGCAGTTTTGTTGTATGTCGGACGCTTAGTGCTTTTATGGTATGTTGCCTTGTGATGTATTGCTACTCGCTGTTGATACTCTCTATATGCTTGCAATGTGTCATATGTAGGCTCTTTTCCCTAGATGCTTGCTTGCTTTTTGCCTTTTACTCTTGCTTCTATGCTTCCATGTGCCTATCAGGTTGGGGGTTCTCGGAAATAGCCTCTCATTAGGGTATTACCCTGAGGGTGTAAGGTTACATACATCCTACGCCTCCCAGACCCTGCTTACGCGGGAGTCCTTGAGGCACTGGGCTTGTTGTTGTTGTTATTTTAGTGTCAATTTTTGGCTAAAATATTAATAACACATTCAATCTTTGTAAACATTGGCATATTTTTGAATACCTCCTTAACATGAAAAAAAACATATGTGAGTGTTCATTAACATTAAAATTTCTGCCAACAATTAACATTAATTTGAGCATTAGAATTCATTGAAACAATTATCGTTGTTCCAATACTAAATTGACATAATAAGCAAACTTGTGGGGCTAATGCTGTGAATAATGCAAAACTTAATTAAATTAAACGCATATACTAAGCATTAAACCCACAACTAAGGGTGTAAATAAACTAATTGTTTAATAACTACTCGCATTCAAAATCAATTTGGTGGTATTCATGTTTGTTTAGAACAAGCTTGATAAGTTCAATGAGTCAAGTTTGAACAAAGGGTATTCTTGACTCATTAGCATTCGCAAACAATTTGGTAATGGTTCGTTAAGAGCTTGTTAGTGGTTTGTTAGAGACTCGTTATAACAACTGTCAAGGAACCAACTCTCCCAAAAGCTTAAGCTGATGGGTGAAGGCTCATGAATAGTTTTATACTTCAATATGCCTTCTCATGCGAATGTCAATTGCGCTTGAAGCGTAGATAGTGCGCATGCCTACCTTATAATTTGTGCTTAAATTATTTTAATATTGAAAGCGGGGGATGTTGAGATTCGAAATTGCAACCTCTTGGTCAATAAGGCTTTGATACCATGTCAAGAAACCAATTTTTTCAAGAGCTTAAGCTGATGGGTGAAGGCCCAGGAATAGTTTTATACTCCAACATGCCCCCTCACGTGAATGCCAATTGCGCTTGAAATGTGGGTAGTGCACAGGCCTACCTTATATCTTGTACTTAAATTGTTTTAATATTGAAAGTAGAGATTGTTGAGATTCGAACTCATGGCCTCTTGGTCAACAAGGCTTTGATATCATGTCAATGAACTAACTTTTTCAAAAGCTTAAACTGATGAAACCAACTTTCCCAAAAGCTTAAGTTAATGGGTAAAAACTCATAATTGGTTTTATACTTTAACATGCCCCCTCATGCAAATGCCCATTTTGGGCTTGAAGTGTGAATATGCATTGGCCCATCTCATATCTTATGCTTAAAGCATTTTTTTTAATATTGAAAGTGGGGGTTGTTGAAATTCGAACTTATGACCTCTTGGTCAACAAGGCTCTGATACCATGTCAAGGAACCAACTTTCCCAAAAGCTTAAACTGATGGGTGAAATTCCAAGAATAGTTTTATACTCCAACAACAACTCAGTATAGCTTAACAATAGATTGATAATGCTTGATGACTTGGATAACTCACATCAATAGCGAGTTCAACTTAATAACAAGCGCAACTCAATTAGGAGCTGGAAATTGGCTCAACTTGATCCGATTGGATTACAAGCTCAACTCAGCTAGATTAGGTTAATGAGACAAGGGAGGCCAAGTATAAAATATATCGATATCTTATTGAACTAAATTTGAACAATTATTTGAAAGCTCAATAATTGGCTCGAGCTTGAGCTTGTGGCCGACCGAACTCAAGCTTTACCAAGGGGATGTGTTAAGGATAGAAATGATCAGATTATAATGGGGTAGAAATTAACTAAGCCTAGATCGGAAATCCTTGAGACCACCTTGGTCGAGTTTCCCATGGCCTTGGCCGAGTTGCCCATGGTCCTGGCTGAGTTAGACCAACTGAGTAGCCTTGAGCATGACTGAGTAGGCGTGAACCAAGAACCCATTGCTTAGTACCAAACCCCAAGTTTCTAGTTCCAAGTGTCTAGTGTCAAGTTCCTAATACCAAGTGCTCGGTACCAAGTTTCTAGTATTGAGTCCTCACTACCAAATTCCTAATGCCAAGTGCTCGGTAACAGGTTCCTAATGCCGAGTCCCTAGTACCGAGGTCCTAGTATTAAATTCCTAGTACCATGTGTCTTGCCTTGGCCATCAAGTATGTAGTGCTAATAACAACACGTGTCAACCTAACAGAAAAGCCATGTGTCATCCCCGTAAAGACCCACCTCTTTCCCCATTTGCTATAAACAGACAGTTCTCATTTCTTAGCAGAGGACAAGCCCTCTTAAGTCCTTTAAAGCTTCCTTATACCCTTTATATTAAGAGGAATTCAAGTCAAGTTTTCTAGCTAAATCTTCTAACTAAACCCCACTCTTTCCAAGTATTAACTAAGCCTATGTCACACCACCAAAGCCTACTAATCAAGGTCAACTAGCCAACTATTGAAGATTCCCTACTCACTTTAAGTGCTTTTTTATGCTTATTATCCAATACTTATTTTATATTAAGATATTATTTATCTCAAATTAATATTGATTTAAGTGAAATATGATTTAGATTGAGTTATTTAAATAAATTTGATTTGATATTTTAAATCATATTAGATTTAAGTAACTGTAACTTAGTTATAAATGGGGCTTACGGTTGAGGGTTGAGGAGAGGAGAAAGAAAGTGAGGGAAAATGTATTGTGGGATATGTAAAGAGGTGGCTGGGGGACAATCGAGTAGGGGGAGAGTAAGAGGTTTAATTGACAGGCACTTTGATGATTGAGAGTTGATGAGAGCTTGTAGCTTTCTCTATCCAAAGCTTCGTTGCAGAGGATTGGTGGCTCACTGTGCAGTAGCTACATTTTGAGAAGGTTAGTGGTTTGCCGTACAGCAGTTATATTTTGAGAGGATTTGTAACTCGTCATGCAATAGTCACATTGATGATGATAATTATTTATGGCATTTGGGGTTATAATTAGAGATTATAATTTCTGAATTTCATAATAGATGATGCACCCCTTTGGGTCCCATGGTTTTTTTTTTCTTCTAGTCGAGAGAAGGTTTCCCGGTAAATATTTGTGTTATTGTTTCGATGCTTTTTGATAACTTTTGCTTCCGTTGTGCATGATTTTTTGAATTTTTCTAACATTTTACCTATTATATAATGAGATCTGGCTGACTTAAGCATTCAAGAGATCTCCCAGAACCAACTTGCAGGATCCCTTTGACCATTTTCATCTTGCATGAAATACCAAATTGAACGTGCAGCTGTTGTCTTCTCATCGAGAGCATGAACCCAACTCTCATTTTAAAGAACCTTTTGATGTTTTACCATAACAGAATATGTAGCTCTATTCAACTCGATTATATTTCTACAACTACCTTAATGTCGTATAAAAGTATGTATAGCCGGCAATGAGTAAAGCAAAACATATGATCACATTCACGGGGGAATTCAAGAACAGGAAAAACGCAAAAGGGTAAAAAGATGAAGAAATTACAAACTTCCCTCGGAACCACCCCCACCAAAAAAAAAAAAATAAAATAAAATAAAACCGGAAAAGGCTAATCTAATTCTAAGAAAGGCCCCCACATTAATGTCGTATTTCCATGCAATCTCTGTTTACTTTACGACCTCCATCAAACCTTCACAAAACCCGAACACCACTTTCATTCTTTAATATTGAATTTTTTTTTTTTTTTTGTTTTCAGACAAGGAATCTGGTTATCAGTGAATCCTAATTCATATAATAATCCCCATACCATAGGAGCTAGTAAAGTTAGGGAGAGGTTTAATGGGAGAATTGAAATCAAATCTAAACTTTTGACCTAAAACAATACTATGTTCCCTCTCTTGTATCTTGCCATTGATGGAAATATAAAACCTTTATGCCATTTTTTATAAATAATTGTAAAATGGTGCAGATTACTTTATGATAGAAATAATATTCTAAAACTTATAGTATTTAATATGTATATAATAAAGACAATTCGTTTAGAAAAAAAAAAGGACATAATAATTTAATACATGTCTAGAACCCCAACAGAACTTTCATTCTTTCTTAGTAAAGTCCCACCAACACCATAATTATTACATTACGAATTTGTTTAATATATAATAATAAGTATAAATAATATATAATCTTAAAGAAAAGTGATGCAATCTACCATGCTAATTAATAAAGACACTAACGGACGTAGTTATGTATTTATATACAATCACCAAAGAATTATGCTCTCCCAGTTTAGATTAATTTCCTAAGTTAAAAATTAGTAAAACTATTATTTAGTTACTCTAAATTGAATATTTAGCAACTTATGTACTAGGAAACAATGATGTAATACATGATTTTGATAGTATATACAAATTATATAGTATTTTTTAAGAATAAAATAATAAAATTTTGATAGAAAATACCTAAAACCGAATATACATATATATATATATACATATACATATATATATATATACATATACATATATATATATATATACATATACATATATATATATATATACATATATATATATATATATACATGTATATATATATATATATGTATATATATATATATATGTATATATATATATATATATATATATATATATATATATATGTTAGTCTAGACTTGGGAGTGGGAAGGTTAATTCCGATGATTCTAGAATGAAAGGTCGACAGCAACAAGGTCTATTATCAAGGATGGTGCGGGTGGATTCATAACTGATAGTTTAGAATAAACATACCAAATAAGGTGGCCCCTCTCATGTATTTATAGATCATAAGGAAAAAAGACTAGGCCATTTGGGCCTATATACAATATCACAATATACCTGTACATATGTATAACAATCCCATACAATATGTTCTAACATTCCCCCTCAATTGTAGTAGGAGATAATCGAATGCGAAGATTGTGCTTGAAGAATAAGAACAAGTGCCGAGGAAGACTTTTGGTAAAAATATCAGCAAGTTGTTGTGAGGATGGCACATGAAGCACACGAACAAGACCCATGTGAACTCATTCACACACAAAATAAATATCAATCTCGATGTGTTTAGTACGAACATGCTGGATAGGATTGGTGGAGAAATAGGTTGCGGAAACATTGTCAGAGTAAACCAAAGTGGCTTTGGAAATAGTGATGCCATACTCACCAAGAAGAGACCGCAGCCAGCAACATTTTGAGATGGCATTGGCAGTGGCTCGATGGAGCGAGAGATGGTGGGCTGGCGTTTGGAGGACCAGGAAATAATGTTACCACCAAAAAATACACAAAACCTCGAGGTGGAGCAACGAGTGTCAGGACATCCGGCCCAGTTGGCATTAGAATAGGTCACAAACTGATTAAGAGCGCCAAGAGAGATAATAATGCCATGATCCATAGTACCTTTAACATAGCAAAGAATATGTTTGACAGCAACCCAATGAGAAAGACAAGGAGCATGCATGAACAAACATACTTGTTGCATTGCATAAGAAATATCAAGACGAGTAAAGGTTAGATACTGTAGCGTGCCAACAACCGACCGATACAAGGTGACATTAGTCGTGGGCTCCCCGTCAGATGTAGAGATCTTTGATTTAAAATTGGTAGGAGTGGAAATTAGCTTGCAAGATAACATATCAGTGTTCTCGAGCATATTATGAACATACTTAGACTGAGATAAGAATAAACCACTGGAAAGATGTGAAACGAAAATCCCAAGAAAGTAGTTGAGACGGCCAAATCTGTCATATCAAACTCACACTGAAGAGAGTTTAATAAAGTCTTAAGAAATGCAATAGAAGAGGAAGTGAGAACAATGTCATTCACATAGAGCAGCAGAATAGCCATATCAGTCCCACAACGCAAAATAAACATGGAAGGATAATATTTGCAACTGCAAAAGCCAAGGCGATGAAGGAAACAAGCAAAATAATTGTACCATGCACGAGGGGCTTGCTTCAGGCCATACAACGATTTATTAAGCTTGAAAACAGAATCCAAAAAATCAATATTCACAAAACCCTATGGTTGCTTCATATACACTTCTTCATTTAAAGTATCATTTAGAAAGGCATTTTCAACATCTAGCTGATGAATAGGCCATTTTCGTGAGGTGGTGATGGTTAAAACCATACGAGTAGTGGCAGGTTTAACAGTGGGGCTAAAAGTCTCGTTATAATCAATACCGTACCGCTACGTATAACCCTGAACAATTAACCGTGCCTTATAGCGCTCAATTTGACCAGTGGAAATTTGTTTGACATGAAAAACCCATTTGGAGCCGACAATATTAGCAGTACTCAGTTTTGGAATAAGAGGCCAAGTGTGATTGCATTGAAGAGCATTATATTCATCAAGCATGGCATTTTTTCAATTATCATCGTTAAGTACTTGCTTGTAGGAATAAGGAATATCAAGAATAGCCGAAAGAGCAACCATAGAGGGTTTGAGAAGAAGTTTAACGATACCAGCCTTAGATGAAGTGAGCATGGGTTGAGTGGGCCAAGAAGAGGACTAAGGCAGTGGCGATGGCCGCAGGGGCAGCACTAACGGCTAGGGCTGCCACTGCGGTGGGGAGGAAGGGCTCGGTGAACTGCTGATCGAGGATGTCAACAAAGGAGATGAGCGATTGGCATGACCCAAGGGTGCGTGCGGTGGAACCGTGAGGGGCAAAATGCTGGAGAATGGAGATGAATCAAGGGGTGGTTTGAACATCTGCTGAAGATGATACATAGTATGTTGCGAAGTGGCACCCAATCGGGCTCGAGAAAAATCTGTTTCATTAAAAACAACATGTCTCAAGATAACAATCTTGTTAGTTGTGAGATTCCATGTCTCGAGATAACAATCTTGTTAGTCGTGAGATTCAAACACTTGTAGCCTTATGATTCAGCGGGCACCCCAAGAAAACACACAATGAGGATTGAGGTGCTAGTTTATAAGGTGCAGTAGCACTTAGGTTGGGGAACCAAGCACAGCCAAAAACTCGGAGATGATCATATGAAGCTTTTTTCTTATAAAGACGTTGAAAAAGTATTTTTTTTCTTTATAGAGGTAGAGGGCAAAAGGTTTATTATGTGTGTAGCAGCAAGAACAATCTCTACCCAATATTCTAAAGGCATACAAGCTTGAAACGAAAAAGCACGCATCGTATTTCCAACAATTTTATGCATTCATTTAGCTTTCCCATTTTGTTGGGATGTATGTGGGCAAGAAATTCGACTAAGAATACCCCGTTCGGCAAACAACTTATTGAAGTCCCAGTTAATATATTCGGCGCCATTGTCACACTGAAATTTTTTTGACCTCCACAGCAAATTGATTGAGCACAAGATTGCAAAATTGAATAAACAAATCAAACACCTCAGATTTTGCACGCATGAGGTAAATCCATAAAAAATGAGAATAATCATCCAGAAATAACAAATAATACTATAGCCACTGAAGCTAATAACAGGTGATGTCCATACATCAAAATGAATAATATGAAAAGATGTGACGTAAAAGAGACAGACTGCTAAAAAGGTAAACGACTGTGCTTGCCTAATTGGCAGGCATGACACAAACTAGATTCCGAAGAAGTGCAAGAAACAAATTTTTGTTTGACTAAGAACGACTAAACTGGTGCTCCGGGATGACCTTGACGTCGATGCCACAGCGAGGAAGGCACATGAGATGCAACGAGCGAGACAGGGGTGGACGGTACTGTGAAGAGGGGTGTCGGGCTGACACATTTGATGATGGTGGACTTTAATTCAGGTTTCTTGATAGAAAAATCAAAAGAGTCAAACTCAAGATGATAGTTATTACAACAACAGCAGCTCAGTGCCTCAAAGGGCTCCCACATCAAGATGATAGTTATTATCAAGACAAAATTGACAAATAAAGAGTAAATTTTTGGCAAGACCGGGAACGAGTAAGACATTATGTAAAGCAAAACAACCTATAGGTGTAGACAGAAAACATGACCCAACCCCGGCAATAGAAAGCGATGCACCATTTCCAACTAGAATTTTATCGGTACCATAATAAAGAGAAAGAGAGGTTAGAATACCTGGGTTGTTTGTCATATGCGAGGCAGCACCACTATCCATGACCCAAGAGGAGTCAAGAGTAGGAGCGGAGTATGTTTGTGGAGGATAGTAGGAGGCATCAAAACCTGGATAATAGCCATAACTAGTGGAAAAAGCGTTACTTGCATGATGAAGATGTGGAGGTTAGGGAACATTACCACCCTGGTGCATGCTAAACTAAGGTGGACGGTATGGCTGTTGAAAAGGAGGCATAAACCATGGCCCCATGCAGAAGTGCCGTCCTCACATATTTTGATTCCACTAGTTACCATTGTTGCGATTGTTTTGACCTTGTCGACGACCGTTACCACGGCCGCCATGATCGCGATTATTACCACGACCATTACCATGAAAATTATCGAAACCTGAGTGTTGCTAAGCTGGCAATGCCACCGGCCGTTCGGTACCAGCCGTAGGAACTGGCTAGTTGTTGGACCCGGTGGATGCATTCGGATCTTGACCAATACCATGATTGTCAGAAGAAGTACCTGTAGCAACCAATACAACAGATGCATATGGAGTATCATTGGCGAGATGGGATTTTTCTCCCATGAGAAGAGATCACGCCTTAAAAAATGTTGGGAAGGGTATAGATTAGTAATGGAAGTGCATATGGTGTTATAGTCTTTATTGTCAGAAAGATCATCAACGGCAACCAGGACCATATCAATGTCAGAAATAGTGGCATTAACAGAACGAAGGATATCAGCCAATGACTTAATTTTAGTGAGATAAGCAAGCATGGAGAGATTCCCTTTTTTAATATCGGCTAATTCTTTCTAAAACTATAATTGTCGGGACTGTGCAAAATCGGTAAATAAAGGAGAAATAGTGCCCCAAAGAGACGCGACAGTTAGGTTATTATCATCACTAAAATAGCACTAGCAATATCAGAAGAGACAGTACCAAGTATCCAGGAGATTAAGAGATTATCGAGTTGTCACTAGTAGCCATGGAGTGGGCAGCTGTAGCCGGCCGAGCGGAGGTCCCACCATATCCGTGAAGCGCCATACCATATAGGATGATGGGTCAGTCATATCTAAAGTTGCCAAGATTTGACTCTGTATGTTAGAGACATTCAACGGAATGGGCAATGTCAAAGGAACGCCGCCTGAGTTGGACGACATAGGAGACGGTAGCGGGGTACCAATGTGTGGTAGAGATGTGGTGGAGGAAGAATCAACCATGAAGAAGTTTGTATTTTAAAGGGAGAAGAGAATGTTTTATATGTTAATGGAAGGAAGTTGAGGCGTGCGAAAGGGAGAGAGAGAAAGCGATGAAAGGAAAGGGGTAGGCGGCACAGCAGCGGCTGGGTGGGTAGCAGCTAGGGTTTGTTATGCGCCGAGCTGGTAGGGTTGTGGGGCAGCTTGGGTTTTCCTTGGAGGAAGAGAGTGTTTTAAGTTTTTGGTAGCTCTACTATCATGAAAGTTTAGAATGCAATATACCAAATGAGGTGGCCCCTCTCATGTATTTATAGAGTATAAGGGATAAAAGACCAGGCCCTTTGGGCCAATATACAATATCACAATATATCCGTACATATGTATAACAATCCTATACAATGTATTCTAACAATAACAACACAGGCTAGACGTTTGGGGAAAGCTTCCATTATGGTGGTTGAAGATGTAGCAACCGGAGATGTTATTCTCATGATAGTTAAATAAGGGTTCTAGTATATCTAAGTACAAGATGATAGTAAGATTGTGATTAATTCACTCAGGTAGAATTGCAATACATCATGGCAGTAGACAATTCTCCAAGATATCATTATAACCAATACGCTCTTTGAGTATAATCTCTCTCTCTTTCACTCTTTTTGATATAGTCTCTCCCTATAATTGAAGTCCTAAATCTCTGTGATTGTCCAGGTCCCTATTTACTCCTTCTATTCAATTCTCTCTTTTTGATTTTTCGACAATCAATTATGTCTTGTTTTCTCTCAATCTGTACATTGCTTAGATATAATGAAATTTGAGAAAAGGCACCCCTTTATCATAGAATTCCAAGAAACTGTGTCTCTCGCAGGCATTTTGTCGAATACTTGGAGTGCATCTTTGAGCTTATTGTTTCTATAGTACCCATTGATCACTTTTGTGTAAAATTGTACACTTAGGTATTGGATTTTTTTGAGAATTGTACGAGAATCAGCTAAATTTTGGGTCCTGAGTTGTAATGTTGATTCATGATGAGGTGGCATCCATTGTTCTAAATGGCCTATCTAAGAGAATGACAAAATCATGGCTAAAGCCGTGTTTCGTGACTTTGGGTCAATCAATGATACTTTTGTTCCTCAGAAATGAAGAGTAAGGTCAAGGATTTCCTTATGACTTTATTAGGTTAGAAGTGAAGCTGTCGAGGCTATTAAAAGCATAAATGGAAAACCGGTTACGAGTTTCATGATCAGAGTTGACTAGGAAAAGTCTAGCAGAAGGGTATCTCCTACATCTCACCGGGACTAGCCTCTTTCAGATTTTCTCCATGGGTGGGTTTGTTGATTCTGATGTCAACTATTTTAGGGATGGTGCTCCCTCTAGATCTCGAAAGGGAGCTGCTTTGGATCAGTTCGGCTGCAAGATGGTCATAGTAAATTCAAGTAAGTGTGTGGAGAATTGTCTTAACAGGTCAATTATTGCACAATCTTTCGAGGAGGATACTCTTGATAGTGTCCTCATGTTTATCACCGAGAATAACCTTCTGAGTTTGGCCCCTCACGGGTTAAGCCATAACTCTTTCATTTTGACGTGTTACTCGACCAAAACCTTGGAGTCATATCTCGGGCCTCGAAAACGGGTGCTGCTATGTAAGTTCAAGTCTGTGGCTAGATACTCAGGTCAGATTCTGGGTTGACTGCGTAGAAGAGTATGGATTGAAATCCATGGATCGCCAGTTCAATGTTGGTCGAAGGAATGCTTCACAGATTTTGCCAATATATGGGGCAAGTTTATCCAAATTGATTACAGAATGTCAATGATGAAACCGTTGATAACGCATGGGTACATATTGAAAAGTATTGCCCTCCACTGATTCATCAATTGTTCCAAGTACAGTTCAATGAGGGGTCTCGCCTAGTTTTTGTCAAAGAGAGTAATTCTGAATTGATCCATAATTACTCCCCAGAGGTAATCCCCCTCACAGCCTCTGCCAGGCTTTCTAGGGAGATGGCCTCATTTCCTCAATGTGGTATAATCACTAGAGCATGCTCCACTCAGGAGTCACGCCCTCCAATTGGCCCATCCACGCTTGAGCTCTCGTTGGTTGGCTTGGGTGGTTGTCATGTTTCTTTAGGTGCACATTCAAGTTTGTCCACAATTATCATGAGGAATGTAGGATGCGATAGGGGCCAATCTGACTTCTCGTTGGTGAGCAGCTGATTAGGAGATTCTCAGATCTTATATGTCTACGCTCGGCCATTCTATCTACCTTTCTTTAATCAATCCCCAACTTCCAGTTTTGGCTTCTCAGTCTCCTTCTGCCTTACCGTGGAACGATGTCGGCTTGTATGACGCAGCGGGGACCCAAGACCCTATATCTACCCTTGTTATCCAGGTTCGGGATGCCGGTAGTGATAATAATTTTGAGTCTTCTGAACCCGAGTGCCTGCCGGGTTTTGATCTACCTCTAGTAGTAATGCCGCTTGTTGCTGAGTCTAGTGAGAAAGGAAAGTAGAGAAGGAAGAGAGTAGCGGGCCATCAGGCTTCTAGCTTTGTGTTGTTGAAGAAGAACCAAAGCGTGCAAAAGCGTAAGGTGAAATAGCAAGTGAAGCAGGACTGGCAGGAATTCATTAATGATATGTCTCCAGGAAGCAGTGCGAAAAAACTGACCAAACCCTTTAGGAAACAAAAATGGGGAAAGTTGGTAAAGAAGGAAGACAATGCGATGGATGTTGGTAAGCTTTCTGATGCGAAGCATAGGTGGGAGTTTGGGAAAAGTCTTGGTTTGGCATATGATGGCGATAAATTAGAAATGATTGAGCTTTTTGCAAAGATGGAGTAGGGCATTATTTTAACTAGTGCCCCTATCATTTTCTCTCCAGCTCTGTCACGGTTCAACGTCTTCCCTTACAAAAAGCCTGTCTCACCCAGTGTGAATATAGCTATGTAGTGCATGTTCTTGTTCCTGTATGCTTTTTTTTTCCCCCTTGCTTTCCTATTTTTTTGGTTGTCTTCTGTTTTGTGTTTCAATTTTATGATTAATTTGGGTTCTCTTAGGCCTCGCTTGTTTGAGTCGCTTGTTTTGTATCACGACTGTGTCACTAATTATCAAAAAAAAAATCACTATAACCAAGCAAGGTAGAGGAGACATTAGGTTTAGTGACTCTTTTAGGAAGACCAATATGCAGCATACTATTCGTTCATAATTTCATCTAGGAGACGTAATATTCTCATTTGCCTAACCCAAAGCTAGGCACTATTGTTTCCACTAATGCATTAGATAGAGCCTTCTAAGGCTCTCCTAATGCGGCTTGTCTTCCTTTTATGTAAAAAATATTTCTTAATGGCAGTTTAACTATTGATGAAGTGCTTCCCACAATGTAGGCATGCCTTGAGGCGCTTGATCATGTTTTCCTAAGTTGCTCTCGTTATTGGCTTATTTGGAAAATTGCTCGTGGACATTAGATGGCCTAATATGGTGCCTAGCATTTATCAATTAGCTTCATAGGCATAGACGGTTGAGAGATGATCGAGACCGCGAAGAACTAGTTCGATTCATTATTCTTTGTTGGCAACTTTGGAAAGATAAAAATAATTTCGTTTTTCGTGGAGACCATTCTAATCTCGCAAAACTAGTTATCCTTGTCAAGCACATGTAGCTGCAATAGAATTTTCGTTAGCAGGGGGAGGAGAAGACTGGTTGTGTGGGGGTCAAGTCCAGATTTAGGAAGTCATATAGAAATGCCTGGATTTCTTGGAATCCTCCTTGGATGGGCTCTCTCAAGGTGAAAATTGATGAATTGAAACATATCAATTCTATGTCTACATGTTTCACCTTCCGTGATCACCAGGGAGAAATGCTCCATCCTCGCTGGTGCAAGAGAGTTAGGAAACGCCTCTATTTGGATGATAAAAGCCGTAGTAGCTAGAGATGCTTTATATCATGCTGCTTGCCTTGGATTTCTCAGAGTTATTTTGGAAGGTAACACTGAAGTGGTTATTTAGGTCATTAAGGGTGAGTATGCAATTCCAGCGGACATCCTAATTATAGTGGATGATATTCATCTTATTCGTCATCGGTGCAATCAACTGCCAGGAGCCAAATATGCCAACAGATTGGTTTGCTAACCGGCTCATGAAGGGTCCGACATTTTTATGCGGGAGCACACATCAGACATAACTCCTTTCGTGCTAGTGCCTTACGTCACCTTGTGCGTGCTAGTAGTCTTAACAAGGGTTGGCCTTTACCATAATAATAATAAAAAAATATATAATAAAAATGTTATGAATAATTAAAAAAGAAGTTATTAGCGTCAGGGCAAAACTTACAAAAAATATAAGATATAAAATTACCTTAAGAAAACTATAATCTTTCTCTGATAATAATATTTTTACTTTGACAATGAGGTTACCATAAATAAAAAAAGGAATATACCCAGTGCCTCAAGGGCTCCCGCCTATGCAGGGTCTAGGGGGGCGGATGTACTCAGCCTTCCCCCTTCAGGGTGTAAACCTGAAGAGAGACTGTTTCCCAGTGCCCCCAACCTGAGGGTGATGATTTCCCAGGAGGTCACGCATCCTGGTACTACTCTCGGCTAAACACGCTTAACTTCGGAGTTCTAATGGAATCCGGTGACGGCGTGTTGGTGCCCTCTTTGGTGAGGTTACCATAAATATGTAAGTTATATTATAATTTATATGACTAAATTTAAATTAAATTAAGCAAGGGAACCCCACCGCACCAAGTGAATTGTTTCCCTTTCCTGCCCTTTTCCCCATTTCAAATATCCCGAAAACCAATGCCAATATATATAAATATACATTCACTAAACCCCAAAACACCCCAATTCCAAATGGCACCCCCCACATTTCAATTCCTCCTCATTTTTCCGATCTTGGTGACGCTACACCACTCAACCACCTCCGCCATCACCAACCACACCACTATTAATCAACTCACATCCTACCCCACTTTCCAACACTTGGATATCAAACAATCAATCCCGGCTACATACTCCTTATCATCCCATCTTGAAGAATTTGAACACAATAACAAGCATGACCCTTTGAAACTCAAACTCATCCATAGAGACAATCTTCCTTTCACTCACAGCCCATTACTTAACCACAGCCGCCGCTTCTCTGCTCGTCTTCATAGGGACTCCCTGCGAGTTGCCGCGCTCGTGCACCGCCTCTCTGCCACCGCGCCCAGCGGAGACGTCAAGAAGTACGCAGCGGAGGAGTTGGGGTCAGAGGTGGTGTCGGGGATGGAGCAAGGCAGCGGGGAGTACTTTGTTAGGATTGGGGTTGGCAGCCCCGCCCGTGAGCAGTACGTGGTCATTGACTCTGGCAGTGATATTGTGTGGGTCCAGTGCCAGCCTTGCACCCAATGTTACGAGCAATCTGACCCGGTTTTTGACCCGGCCACATCGGCATCCTTTTCGGGTGTGTCTTGCGGATCTTGGGTTTGCACCAGTATTGAGAATTCGGCTTGCCATTCCGGTCGGTGCGGGTATGAGGTGGAGTACAGTGATGGGTCGTACACTAAAGGGACGTTGGCCTTTGAGACCTTGACTATTGGGGGAACCACGGTTCGACACGTGGCAATCGGGTGTGGGCATAGAAACCGGGGCATGTTTGTTGGGGCTGCGGGGTTATTGGGTCTCGGTGGTGGGTCCATGTCTTTAGTGGGTCAGCTTGGCGGGCAAACGGGCGGGGCCTTTAGTTATTGCCTTGTAAGTCGCGAGTCCAAGTCAGGGTCATCAGGTTCAGGGTCTTCTACCGGGTCACTGGTGTTCGGGCGCGAAGCTGTGCCTGTTGGGGCCGCTTGGATCGCCCTACTTCGGAACTCACGAGCCCCAAGCTTCTACTATGTCGAGCTATCAGGCCTTGGCGTGGGTGGATCTCAGGTGCCTGTACCCGAGGAGGTATTTCAATTGACTGAGTCAGGGGACGGAGGGGTGGTCATAGACACTGGAACTGCAGTGACCCGACTTCCCACTGCAGCATACGTGGTACTAAGGGATTCCTTTGTGAGTCAAACCTCGAGCCTGCCTCGTGCCCCAGGAGTGTCCATCTTTGACACATGTTACAATCTAGCCAGTTTCGTATCAGTTCGAGTCCCAACGGTATCATTTTATTTCAAGGATGGCCCAATCCTAACCCTGCCCGCCCAGAACTTTTTGATACCGGTGGATGACGTAGGGACATTTTGTTTTGCATTCGCGGCTTCACCGTCGGGACTAAGCATAATAGGGAACATTCAACAAGAAGGAATTCAAATTTCAGTTGATGGAGCAAACGGATTTGTAGGGTTTGGGCCCAATGTTTGCTAATCAAAAAGGGGAAAGGTATAAAGCATTAATAAACCCTAAATGTGAAAAGAGGGATGCCCTTGTAAAATTTTTGCACTCCCCCACATAAAACTATAGCTTGACTTATAATAGTATATGATTCTTGACTCAATTTTTATTACATATGTAAGATCTTTTCATATATAATATAATAATTAATTAAATGAGCAGTAAACACGTGAGGGTGTTTTGTATTTTTGTCGCATTTATTAGATCATGTTTGATTTTACTTTTGGAGAAGCAGATATGTAAGCATGAAATTCTTAAACATTGAGTGATAATGTTGTTGGTATATAGAAACTGCCTGAAGATATACCCTAACGCACATAACAAGTTATTAGTTGATAAAAACAATTGAATAAATATTATATTTTTATGCTATAATGAATTTTTTTTTTTCACATTACCGGGTGAAAAAGTTGTGTATCCAATACGTTTAACATTTTTAAAAAAAAATTTTTCATTTTATCTTGTTTTGTTCTAATGTAACACTTTTAACTTAAGGAAAAAAGTTATAAAATGTTACCACTATTAGATAAAAGGTTGTTATAGAAATGGCCAACATATTGTCCTACCTGACCCGATTTGACCAGGCTTGATCCATTCCAAATTGTGACAAAAGTGGCCAACATATTGATTCATAGATCGACTAAATCGAACTTCACATGATATAACCGAATCTGGCTTGTGAACAAATTGACCCAATCCAACTGTTAATAACTCAATTCAATTCGTTAATAATATTGGGGTTTAGTGATTATGAAGGAGTCAAACATCATTATTCATGGGAAAAGATGGGAGACAGTCTGAGACAAAAGAGGCTCATCTTTACACCAAGTATGGGAGAATCCAAGAAATTCCTTCTCTCTCTCTCTCTCTCTGTCATATTTTTTTTTTTTACATTTTTTAAATTATTGACGTTTTTCTTAATAAAGATACAATAACAACAAATTCAGTGCTTCAAGGGCTTTCGTATAAGTACGTCTGAATTTTTCTTAATAAAAATAACGAGTATAATATTTATTAAAAGCGGAGCACCAATACATAAAAATGGGCTGGAATCTAAAACCAGAATTAGGGTGACATGATCCTGACATATATAACTACCTCAAGAGAAGGTAGTATAGTGCTCTAGATAGAATGATGAGGGGGGGGGGGGGGGGGGGGGGGGGGTGGGAGCCACCGTTCCCACTGTGTCTACATGTGAAGTTGCTATCAGTTTTATCATGAGGTTGCTTTTTTCTTTTTCATGAACTTTTCTTTTTTTTTTTTTTTGATAATTCTAAATTGGTGTGGTAGACAGTACATTTTCTTTTTGATATTAATAGAGTGAATTAGGTTCCTAGACTCCGCACATGTGGGAGTCCTTGAGACATTAGGTTTGTTATTGTTAATAGTGAATTAGGTGCTCAAGGGCTATTACAACTTGTCGTGGCAAATCCAAAAAATTGTCCTGGACATCATTACCGTCCCTAAAAACGCTTAATTGTAGAGCTCTAATAAGATACTGTACATTAGTACTAGTATGAGCAGACCATAGCTTTGGTCTAAATTTGCTGCAACATGTCAGTTATCCTTCAGCTTTTCACAGAGTGCCCTCAAGCAAATGCTTTTGCAAAGTTAGTCTAGTTTTCTTTCTTGAGTTCACAATGGCACACAAAGGGCCATTTGTCAATAACTTTATACATACATACATACATTATACATATGTATGTATATTTTCTTTTTCTATGGTATATTCATGTACTGATTCCCAAAAAAACTGATTTTCCAGCATAATTGAGAAAAAACATGAGTTACAAAAGAAAATTCATGAAGTAATAGGACTTGCATATTTTTTATATTAAATTTGATGCTCAGTATCAGTTCAAGGTATGCAAATACGTCAATTATCTAGTCTGCAAACCGTTCCACAGAGTCCAGGAGGAGTAAACAAAGATAAAATTCCACATTGATACAAGGCCTTGCACAATCATGTGATATTCACACATTACATTTACCTTTTGTTGACATATGGTTCCTATATATACTAACTATGCTCAAATTATAAGCTAAGTGTCTGACCTAGGCTTAGCATTGTGTCAAAATGCAGTGTTTAAGTAAGATAATTTTTTACCTGACTATTAAAATGGCATTATGGTAAATATGGTGAAGCCTAGGATCAAAGTTAAGTCAAAAATAGGTTTTGAAGTCTTAACCTGGAATTCCATATTTGTTCTTGCCCTGCCTGCTGCCACATCTACCCATTCCGGATTTCCCGCTGCTCGTCCTCTAATATGCCTCCAGCTGCACACCACTACCTTTGCGAAGCTTCTTGAAGAAGCTTTCAGCCCATGTTAGACATATTTGAATCAGAAGCCGTGATGAGGCCACGTGTCCACATCTGAAGGAACCACTTTGTGTTTGTTTGGGAGTTTTGTGAGCCGTTGATCTTGATCCTTTTGGACGGCCTGTATCTTGAAGCACACGAATTGAGAATTGAACATATAATGGATCATTTTTCCACTTACATTCATTATCTCCATTTTGTGCCCCTTCCTCCTCCCATTTCTTGTTGAGAAGCTTTCTAGGGTTCTCCAAGCCCTCTTTGGTGACGGATTCTAGCTCTGAGTGCTGTGTGATCCATAGGAGATGATTAAGATCTTCTTGATGGAAGCCATGTTGATTGCGATGCCTAATTGGAGTCAGGTATAACAATTCTTTATCTTTTCTTTAGCTTTAGGTTTCGATCTTAGAAGTTGTAAAGAAAAGTGTATGTAATTATTAGCTTAGGTTGAGAAATGGCTTGTAACTTGTAATTTGATATGGTCTATAATAATAATAGTAGGCCTCTCTAGTAATAAGGGATCGTGGATGTAGGCCATTTAGGGCTAAACCATGTAAATTCTATGTTGATTCTTTCGTTTTTCATTGATTTGTTTCTTCTATTGTCACTTGTAACTCGAAATCGAACTCAGGCCTTAAAATCAGTGTTTCAAAGAACGGTTTTCATGATCTAAAACCTAACACCTTTTTTTCTTTGATAATTGAGATACAGCCCCTAAATACAGTGAGGTTCAAAGCGATTATAAACAATAAGCAATAATAGAACAACAATAACATATTTGGTGCCTAAAAGGCTCTCGCCAAGGTAGGGTTTGGAGAGGGTAAGATATACGTAACGTTACATCTATAGGGTGCTACCTCGACGGGAGATTGTTTCTTAACGGCCCCCAACCTCACAAGAAAAGAAAAAGGAACAATATTTATATGATAATAAAAGCAGTAACAACTATATGGATATGCGAGCATGTAAGCAACAAACAACAACAACAATAGCAAATATGAAAGCCTACTAGTGCTGTGAAGCAGCCTCGTTGTGCTACTTTCTCCTAAACCACTATGTCAGCCAAACGTATTTTTGACTGGTAGTTCGCTCTATCTAAGGTCATTTTCTTATTAGGTTTAGGTAGTTAAGGTCATGTCTAATTGTCTTTATCTAGCTTTTCTTTAACTTGCCTCTACCCCCTCTTCCAGTGCGAACTGTTCACATTTTCTAACAGGGGCGGTAATCGGTGTTCTCCTAACACGTCCAAACCATTACAGATGTTACTCCCTCAACCTATCCTCAACTGAAGCCACGTAATAGTAAAACGTCAGGACAAATTAAACTTCGACAACTTTCAGAAACCGTTAAATTATTAAAATCCCAAGGTTCATGTTTTAATCCCTGGAATACCTAAACCTCAACAGTGATGCCCATTTTACCTCCTTTGCCAGACAAATTATATTTACCATGTTTATCAACAATTAGCACTTTAATGGCCCCACAAAAACCACAAATTTGTCGGGAAAAATGCAATGTAAACGAAAGGGGACCCCTATAAAAGCATAGTCTTTGCTCACAAATTGGATTACTAGGAGGGATTTACTTTTGCTGTTTCCCTTCACCCTTTCCAACTTTTGGATCTTCACATAATCATAACAAATTTCCATAGTCATATATCGACTTTATATATTTTTTTTTCATTGCAAATGTATGTATCGAGTCGTGTTTTGATCTAAGGGATTTCAAAAAAGAGGTCGAGTTGGATCTAACCCATTTATTTAATAGGTAAGGAGCCCTCAACCCCAACCTGAACCAATTAATTTGTTACGTGTTTAATTAAATAGGGGACATTTTGTTATATGTTAGTTTGTTTACTTAAAAATGTAATTATTAATACATGTTGACAAAATAGCTCAAATTATCAAATTAATATGACCAAAATAACTTAAGTTCTGTATACATATATAATAACCACTGAACATAACATAACTATAAAAATGCATTAAACATAATGGAAATTGCTTGAACCAATTTAAACACAAATTCAACCGAATAAATAGGGCAGGTTAAACATGTATCTTAATTCAACCCAACTCAAAAATCCTCAACCCAAACCCACTATCACTTAATATTATCGTATCCTGTTAGATTTTGTCCATTCTAACAAGAGACCTAGTGAAAGTAGATTCCCAGAGCCAATTTAAGACCTGAACCATGAATGATATAAAGTGAAGAAGGGAAGAGTAGTTATTACTTCTCGGTGATGATAACTAAGTAAAAAGAAGATTAAGGAAGCAATAATGAGCATGGGGTTATCGGATGTGCATGCCGGTGTCCCATGCGGGCATAAATAAAATTGATGATGGATGCAACACATGCACTTGGGAATAAAGTCAATTTCTATGCTGTAAATTGTCATAAACTTATTGTAATGCCATTATAGGTTTTGACTTTTGATTGTCTAGAAACTAGAAAGCCTCATCTTTTGTGTTTCTTCTTCTTTTTCCATACCATCCTAAGAGTGACTACTTGGGAGTCGACATATGGACTCCCAGCCACGACAACATGGGATATTTATTAAATAGCTACTCTAGTTCTTGATCATATTTTTTCTTTAATACAGGCAACTCCTATTCCAGTGCACTTATCAAAAAAAAAAAAGGCTCCTATTCCAGTGCACATGAGATCTCATAATTACTATCGGAGCTTTACAATTTATGATAAATTTTCAGTGAAATCTACACTCTCGTTGACACATGGAATTCAATTGCAAGATAGAAAATTTTGGCTTTTCAAATGGAGCTGAAGTTTAGATTTGGCCAAGGCAAGATCTTCCTATGGAAGCGTCTCAAATCTTTTCTGACTAAGTGTGAGTTGACTCATATGGGTATTAGTCAAAAGTGGAATTGCCCGTGGCATAATAATGTAGATGAGGATATTGAAAATTTATTTCTACGTTGTGAATTTGCCAGGAGTTTTTGGGATTTGGCCTTTGCTAGGGATTGGGTTAGCCAAGTGCCTCCTATTGATTATCTGAATGGTACGCTCCAAGAGCTTAGGAACAATAGCAGTCTCTTGGGTGAGCATAAAATTGCGAGATGGATCTACTTACTTTGCGCCTTGTGGAAGAGCCAAAATGACTGAGTTTTTCACAGTCTTTGATTTATGGTAGAGAAAATTGTTTTATAGCAGGGATAAAGGCTACATAGTAGAAGATGAGAAGCTAAGTGGATAACATGGAGCAAAAAGTGTCCAATAAAACGGAGAAAGGTGGGGTATAACTTGATGGAAAATGGGTAACACCTAAAAGGGGTTGAGTCAAACTAAATTTTGATGAAGCTAGAAAAGATGATAGAGTAACAAGTTGCGTTCTTATTCATGATAATGTAGGTTGAGTGATTGATTACAACTAGTGGCTGAGGTTGTAGAGGCCTGGGATGAAATATTGCATTATTTGACAAAAGGCTTTAGACGCATCCACGTGGAAATAACCTTATAGTAGTAAAAGTATTCTCAGGGAATCTAATTGTCCTTAAATGTTGGCTTTTGTTTTCTACGGACTAGAATCTTCCATGTTTACCGTGACAGCAATAGGGTGAAAAATAGGGTTGTAGGAATTTAGGGGTATAGAAGCTATGGAAATTCTTAGGGTCTTGGTCAAGAGCTTCATAGGGTAGCTTGTGTCGAAGCGCTAAGTAGACATATTTTTTGACAGGCTCCTTACCATTTTCTTGACCTTTTTAAAACAATATTTTGGCTAAGCTATTATGCATACGCTCAACAATTCTCAATCTTCACCTCTATACAAATGTGTTGCAAATCTTCTCTATCTAGGAAAAGGTTCTCTTGACAATCCTATTATGCATACTCGCCAACGTTTCTATGTGCACATGAGTAATGGGGAAATCATCTTTTACGGCACTAGTTCTTCCACGGTGCAATGTTTACCGTCTATCCATCAAATTAAATAAGATCTTTCTCATTTGTCTCTTGATTGATATAATAGGTGCTTTTGTTTACCGTTTATGGCTCCGTTTGATAGAAAGGAAAACATGATTTTAGGAACTCCCTTCCCCCTTTTCTTTTGTTTGTAGTAAAGTAGTGAACTGAAAATTATTTCCAAAGAAAAATGCTTTCCCCTGCTAGGAGAAATGTGATTGAATGGAGTGATACCAGTTTGGCCTATTCATATGATCAATTAACTAGTAGAGTTTTGGATTTTGTACTATACATTAACGTTTTTTGTTTCTTTGAACTTAAATGTGTTGGTCCAAATACTTGCAAATCTCGCAAGAACGAGTATCCAAAAGACTTCAGGTATCGAGGCCATGTGATCACTTTCTTGAAGACTTATTTCAGCAAAGGAAATAGTGTCGGGGATACAATGACAACCAAAATGATGAAGTGAAGATGTGTAAAAGGAAAGATAGAAGAGATCAATGAGAATGAAGTTTTCCAAAGAACTTTCAACACTTTAAATCAATTTCTTGCTCAAAGTTCTTTCAATCTTGTATGATTTAATACAAGTGTTCTTCAAACAATCAAAGGGGGGATTTTATATGTCATTGGTGAAGAGAAACATCCCTAAAAACACCCCAAATGAAATGCCAAAAGACGGAGAAAAAACCCCGCGAGTAACGATAAAAACGCCCTGTGTGTCGAAGCTGTGTGTCAACACACAAATCGACACTCAACGTTATTGTAAGTCTATGTGTCGACACACAGATCCTATGCATTGATGTGATTTTCTACGTCTATCAAAATTTAATATAAAACCCTATCTATTAAACACACCGAAATTAAAGTGTAAGGCGAGAGGGTGTCGAACCACTGGAACTAAGAGTACGTGAATTTATTCTATGACTTAAATTTATTTGAATGAAATTGAGAGATTTTTGTATTAATTAACCTGGGGGAATAACAATTAAAATAAAGTAATCTACTTCTACTTCTAATCGAAAAAGTGTATTAAATTGAAACCTAGGGTTTCGAATCCGTCATTAGCCAATTACTTTCGCGTTAACTTTTAACTTGTGATTATTAATTGTTATACGGGTAGAGGTTTAGGCTCAAAGCTTCAACCTACTTAGGTAATATTGTTAGTATTGCGTATTGACCCTATCTAACTAAAGCATAGGAAAGATAGGTTTTAATTAACAATTCGGTTAATACTATTGCTTGATTAATTAATCCTAAGGCTACAAGCACAAAGAATTAATTTATAAATATCAATATCAACAATTAAAGGTTACAAACTCAATAATCATATCAGTTGAACAAATAATAAAAACATAATACTTTAAAGTATTTATCTCAACCAAGCAATTCATGTAAACAATCAAATTAACCCGAATTAAAAGTAAACAAAAGTAAAAGCTAAGATTTCATCTAACCCCAGAGAGCAAGTTCGCTCTCCATCAAGGATGATCCGGTGAAGAAGAAGTTGAACGAACTCATGTTGATCTCCATGCCAATTTCGCTCTCGTTCCAATTTAACAAAAAAATAAAATAAAATAAATGAGGAAAGTGAAGAACAGGACGAGGGAGAGAGAGAGAAGAGCAGAGCAGTGGCGGTGAACTACCCCCAAAACCAGAGACCCTGGCCTCCACCCGAAAGGAACCAATTTATACCCCCAAAACCAACTCTTCTTCCCCTCTCTAAGCCCTACCGGTTTGGGCCGGTGCTGGGCGTGGGATGCTGGTGGCGGGCTGGTGGTGTTGTTGGGCTCGGGTACTGTAGCGAATAGGGGCTGTTGGGTGTTGGGCCCGATACGGCTCGGAACAGTGTTGGGGGTGACGAGCAGGGGAGCTGGGCTGAGGTTAAACAGGGCCGGCGATGATGACGATGAAGGTGTGGGTCAGTTGGGCCTGATGGTTTTGGGTCGGTGACCAGGGTTGCATTTGGGCTGGGGTTGGTGACAAGGCGGACGAAGTTAGGCTGGTGGTAGGTGACGCTGAACAGTGCAGCTTGGGTACTGTAGCAGTGCAGGTCAAGCTTTTACGTTCTTGTCCCAAATCTTGATTGACTTGATTTAATTGTTTACGCATCGAATTTATCTTATTTGCACCAAAATGTGACAATTTTGGAAACTTTAATTTTAAACCTGCTAAACATAAAAATTGCCAAAATGAGTGTAGAACTATAATTAAATAGGTGTAAAATAATTAAAATAACAATTAAAAGATGCGTAAATACAAGACGCATCGACACTCCCACACCTAACCTTTGCTAGTCCTTGAGCAAAGCCTATGATTTAACATAAAAACTACAAAGACCAACTACCCAAACTATCCCAACCTTTACCAAGTTTTTCGAGATTAACACCTATATTACAATTCAAGACAAGATTAAATCATTTAGAGCATTCTCCAATTTCATGAATTTAGATAATTAAACTTCAAAACTCGTCATAGAACTTCATTAACCTTGTATCAACTAATAGGAATTACTCAAGCAACACACAAGTGTAAGTGAATAGGATTTCATACCACAGAATCTCCTCAAATTCTCGCTCACAACCAAATATATAAAGGTTTTGTGTACCAACATCATTGAATCACCTAAACACATGCCTATACATAGAGAAATTTTAAGTGGCATATGAGCGGCCACTTTGCAATATTTTAACCTTGATAGAGCACAAAAGAAACTTTATCACGAACGTACACCAATTTTTCACTTTTTCTTTTTCTTTTGCCTTTTTCTTTTGTAGGAAACCCCTTTTTTTTTCTTTTTTTTTCCTCTTTCTTTCTGTCCATTTTTGGATTTTTTTTTTATAACAAGTACTTCTTCATTACAATTGACATTGACCAACTAGTACTTTACATAACATCAAGGGCAAGGATTAGGATAAGCCAGTAGGGCAGGCTTGCAAAACTCAAGATATATAAGGCTGTTTACTCAAATTCTTCATATTTTCAGCAACATTGAAAGTCCTGTGCTCAGTGAATAGGTGAGCGGCATGAGTAAAACCCATTAAAATCAACAATAATTAACAACACTCATTAACAAGTATGAAATAGAATTATTTAATTTCATGGAATTAAGAGAACGAAATAAACAACTAATCCCACTGTCATCATAATATACGATAAAAGAAAACTTAGCTAAACGGTTATAATGCACACTCAAAATGCACAAAAAGATATTCAAAATTTTAAAAATTTGACCAAAAATGAGCATATGTAAATGAGCCTCACCCCCACTGCTAAATCATGCATTGTCCTCAATGCAACAACATCAATCATTAAAGCACAAGTGAGATGTGAGATGGAGCAATACAACCTGACAAGACGGCGCGAACATGTATATATGATTCCTTCAACCTGGCACAAGAACCTGAAAAGAGAGAAAACAAGCCTCGAAGCAACTAATTAGGTCAAAACTAAATTAAAACAAAAAATAACAAACCTAGGTTGCCTCCCAGGAGCACTAAGTTTTACGCCTTTAGCCGGGTGCAATAGGTCTAGCGAAGATCAAGTAATGGCATCAACTAAAGAAACAACTTCATCGAGCCCACCTAAGACAACATCTACAGCACAATCAGAAATGTCACGCATGATTTCAAAAGGGAGAGAGTAGTCAGGTGGATGCCTAACGGGAGCAGCAAAAAGTGTAGATCGAAGCTTATGAACAGCTTCCAACCAAGACTCATCGAGCTCAACTGATATGTCCTTAGATAGCACATTAGTCAATGGTCTAGTCGACTTCCCACTGTCCTTAAGGAATCCCTCATAGAAACTCGCATGACCTAGAAAGTCTCTAATTTGCTTCACATTTGAGGGAGGGGGCGAGTTCACATTCAATTCTGTTGTAGCGCTATCAACCTCAATACCCTCCTTAGACAACCTATGGCCTAGTACAATTTTCTCTTGAACCATAACATCGTGATTCTTCTCCCAACCCAAGACTTCTTTCATGTCTGGGTTTAGCCTTCATTGCATCTCTTTAAAAGGTTTTGCATTCTCATCATGGGGGTCGCTAGCTAGGGTAGAGGAGAGTGTTTGGTCCACCAAATCATAACAACATCTACACAAAAACACCAGGACTCATCCTCACTAGCGGGTGACAACGAAGCCTTAAAAATATTTAACCTAATAGTCATATTGGCAAAGCTAACATCCATTACCCCAGATCTACAATTGATGGTAGCATTGGCCGTCACTAAGAAAGGCCGACCTAGAATGACAGGGACATGGTTTTTCGGATGACTAGAAGGTTCCATATCAAGCACGAGGAAATCAGCAGGAAACAAGGCTTTGTCTACTCTCACTAGCACGTTAATCAGCTCACCACGGGGAATCCTAGTTGATCTATCTGCTAATTGCAAGGTCACCGTGATGGGTTGCAACTCTCCCAGGCCTAACTTCTCATAAACCGAGTAAGGAATTATGTTGACACTCGCTCCTAAATCCAGTAAGGCTTTATCGATCGGGTAGTCCCCAAGTGAACAAGAGATGGTGGGGACACCAGAGTCTTTGTACTTAACTGGAGTGTCACACTTCAGAATAGAGCTCACTTGCTCGGCTAAGAACACTTTTTTAGGCAGATGTTCTCTAGATCGCCTCTTTTGGTTCAGTAGATCCTTAATGAACTGCGCATAGGTCAGGATCTGTTTAATCGCATCAAGAAGGGGAATGTTTATCTTTACTTGCCTAAATATCTCCAAAATATCTTCCCACTTCTTATCCTTCCCATTTGGATGTGGTGAAACTAAAGCTTGGGGGAAGGGCACTCTCGGTACATAGGGGGAAGGAAGATCAGAGGTCTTAGGAGTGGAAGAAGGGTGCATGACCTCATCGGTTGCCTTCTCTCCTTCCTTGCTCTTCTCTTCTCCCTCGCCACTTATGGGTACTTCACTCTCAACACTCACTCCATTGTCAACCTCCCTCCCACTTTTTAACACTGTAATGGATTTTGCTTATTCTTGACGGGGAGGATAGTTTTCTTGCCTCACATAATTTCTAGGGTTCTCTTCAGCTTGGCTAGGGAGTCTTCCCTCGTCTCTCCTACACAAAGCGTTAGCTAGTTGACCTATCTGGTTTTCTAGCTTAGAGATTGATTGTGTATGGGAGTGGAGGAGTTGAGAGTTGGCTTCTAAACCTTTCAACGCACTCAAAACCTTCTCTTCAAAATTCGAATTAGGGCTCAAATTAGGAGGTTGAGAGTAGTTAGAAGCATGCCACTGCGATTGAAAACCTAGAGGTTGGGGCATACTAGATTGTTGAGGTTGTGGGTGAGATTGTTGTGGTGTAAACTGTCCTTCTCCTCCTTGCCTCTGGGAGAAGTTGGGATGGTTTCTCCAGCCCAGATTGTACGTATTAGAGTATGGGCCGTTTCGAGAGAATCCTTGGGCTGCATTGACTAGTTCCTCCGACCACTCCATATAAGGTGAAGCAGAGGGGCAGTCATGTATAAAATGAGAGACACTAGAACATGAAGAGCAAGCACTATGAACATTTGAAACATGAGACACATTAGGTGCAGTAGAGGGGGCTAGTGTCATCTTAAATAGGGAAGTTAACTGCTCTACGGAAGAGGCAAGAGAGTCTACTTTCTTATCTAAGATGGAGGTGTGAGCAATCTCATTTACTCCTCAATTTAACCTAGTAGCATTAAGACGTGCATGTGTGACAAATTGTTGTGAATTCTCATTCAAAAGTTCAAACAGTTCCCACCCCTCGTCCTCATTCTTTCTAAGGAACTGACCACCACATGAGGCATTAACAGTTTGTTGACCCTTCTTGTTTAACCCATAATAAAAATTTTGGACTAGTTGCCATTTAGAGATAGCATGACGTGGACAAGCTCGTAAGAGTTCCCTAAACCTATCCCAACTCTCGTGAAACTCCTCAGTAGGGAGCTGGCGAAGGTGTTAATGGCTCTCCTAGCAGTGTTAGTCCTGCTAATGGGATAGAATTTCTTAAGAAATTCTTGTTGCATTTGGGTCCAAGTACTAATCGTCCCACTAGGTAAGGTGCCTAACCAATATTTAGCCTTTTCTTTTAAAAGGAAAGGAAAGAGGCGAAGCAAGATGGCGTCATTATTGACGTTAGGAATCCTAAAGGTTGAGCAAATCTCCATGAAACTGTCCAAGTGCGTGTACGGGTTCTCATTACCTAAGCCGTGGAATGAAGGAAGCATCTATATGGTATGTGGCTTAAGCTCGAACTGATGGGCTACGGGAGGCAACCTAATGCATGAGGGTGAAGCGTATGTGGTGGGAGTAAAGTAGTCCGTAAGTGTACGTGGTTGTTGTTCGTCAGCCATTGCGGTTTGTGCTCGGTGTTGGGTTGTAAGGTCCCTTAAAGTTCTTTCAATTTCAGAGTCGAATCTAGTAAGGTCCAGAGATAAAGAACGACGACCGTGCATAAACAATTAACCACACAAAGCAAGTAAATTACAAATTAAATAAGAAAAACAAATAGAATAGACACTTAACAAGAAAAACAAATAATAAACTATTCTAAAATCAACCTATGCACGAAAATTCCAAAATAAATAATGCATTAAAAATAAATAAATAAATAGATAAATAAATAAATAAATAAACCTTTTTTTAAAAAAAAGAAAAGAAACATTTTTGTTTTAATTTTTTAAAGATTTTTTAAAGAAAGGGACAATAACAATTAAAAATAATTTAAGGCAATAAAAAATAAAAGAAAATCACGAACGTTGCCTAGTCCCCGACAACGGCGTCAAAATCTTGATGTATTTTTCTACGTCTATCAAAATTTAATATAAAATTCTATCTATTAAACACACCTAAATTGAAGTGTAGGGCCAGAGGGTGTCGAACCACATAAACTAAGAGCACGTGAATTTACTCTATGACTTAAATTTATTTGAATAAAATTGAGAGATTTTTGTATTAATTAACCTGGGGGAATAACAATTAAAATAAAGTAATCTACTTCTACTTCTAATCAAAAAAAGTGTATTAAATTGGAACCTAGGGTTTCGAATCCGTCGTTAGCCAATTACTTTTGCGTTAACCTTTAATTTGGGATTATTAATTGTTACACGGGTAGAGGTTTAGGCTAAAAGCTTCAACTTATTTAGGTAATGTTGTTAGTATTGCGTATTGACCATATCTAACTAAAGCATAAGGAAAATAGGCTCTACCTAACGTATTGTTAATTATCACGTATTGACCCTATCTAACTAAAGCATAGGAAAGATAGGGTTTAATTAACAATTCGGTTAATACTATTGCTTGATTAATTAATCCTAAGGCTACAAGCACAAAGAATTAATTTATAAATATCAATATCAATAATTAAAGGTTACAAATTCAATAATCATATCAGTTGAACAAACAATAAAAACATAATATTTCAAAGTATTTATCTCAACCAAGCAATTCATGTAAACAATCAAATTAACCCGAATTAAAAGTAAAAAAAAGTAAAAGCTAAGATTTCATCTAACCCCAGAGAGCAAGTTCGTTGTCCATCAAGGATGATCCGGTGAAGAAGAAGTTGAACGAACTCATGTTGATCTCCACGCTAATTTCGCTATCATTCCAATTTAACAAAAAAATAAAATAAAATAAATGAGGAAAAGTGAAGAACAGGATGAGGGAGAGAGAGAGAAGAGCAGAGCAGTGGCGGTGAACCACCCCCAAAACCAGAGACCCTGGCCTCCACCCCAAAGGAACCAATTTATACCCCCAAAACCGATTCTTCTTCCCCTCTCTAAGCCCTACCGGTTTGGGCCGGTGCTGGACGTGGGCTGGTGGTGGCGGGCTGGTGGTGGTGTTGGGCTCGGGTACTGTAGCGAACAGGGGCTGTTGGGTGTTGGGCCCGATACGGCTCAGAACAGTGCTGGCAGTGTCGGGCAGGCTGGGCTGACCCGTTTCTGTCGGCTTAAAAAAAAGCAAAATTTAAATAATACAAAGTCGTTTTGTACTAAAATTATTATAATTCATTGATAAATAATATGAGATACAGATACATTTTTTTCAAGCACTAATAATTCTAAATATACATTTTCAAAAAAAATAATGCTAAATATATGTAATAAAATAAAATATACAATAAATAATAGTAAATAATGGTAAATATCTTATCAAAAAAATAATGCTAAATAAATAACGTAACAAGTACAAAGACAACGCAGTTGGAGCATAATATTTAAAAGTACAAATTTGTTTATCAAAAGATACAAAGTTTGACGTATGGGGGGTGCGGTCGTCTTTTGACATAAATATTTAAAAGTAAATAATTGACATACAAAAGTGTTGATAACAGTCGTATTGGGGGGTTTCTATGCCATCGTTTGACGTATCAGTGGTGGGGTCGTCTTCTTCATCGCTCGATGAATCCAGCTTCATTCTCTGTTGATCCCTTGCCTCAGCTAGCAACCAATCCTTCAAGCACACGGACATCTCCAAGCTTGACGGCGATAGTTTTGCCCTCTTCGTTCCAAGCAACCCGCCACCAAGACTGAAAGCACACTCCGATGCTACTGAAGACACCGGACAACTTAGTATATCACGTGCCATGGTGGAAAGCACGGGGTACTGGGCTTGGTTTGTATTCCATCATTGTAAAAGGTCAAAATGCAGTTAGCCGGCGGCCCGAAAATATGGACCAACGGTGTCCGTAAATAATAATCTAGCTCGTCACATGACGTGGAGGCTACTGTGGGCGTAAATTGCTCCAACAGCTTCCACGAATATGACGTGTGTGAACTACTTTCACTAGATGTGGAAGATCCCACTACAGCAGTACTAGGATATGGATTATTGGATGCTAATTTCTGGGAATATTGGAAAAATAAACTATGCAAGTCGTTATCGACTTCAGCAATGAAAGTGTCGATATTGCGACTAGGATACAAATATTTGAAAAAATGTTGGCAAAACAAGTTTAAACCCCAACGTTTACAACGAGAATCTAAAATAGTTGCTAAGCAGTATGTAAGAGGTGGTTTAGAATAATATTTAGCAAACTTTTCTTTCATTGCCTTAATCGATTCTAACAAAATGGGGTTAGATTCATTACCCGCCATCCAATTTACAATATCAAGCAATCTTGATATTGCTTGAGGCATGGTCGGATAGTAGCAACCTGAAAAAAATGTCGTGGCCTCTTTAAACATGCTAAAAAAAGTTACAAATTTGATCTATTGTCTCCTAATGTATACCGTCCAGGTTGTAATCGCTCCATTTGGAACGATTTTCCCGTGCGAATTCCATCAGAACGTCTTTATATGGTAGAATGCGCTCTAACATTTCTACCGTAGACGACCACCTAGTTTGGGAGTCTAATTTGAATTGTTTATATTCTATGTTATGCAACCTACATAAATTTCTAAATCTTTTTTTTTCTAGTGCCGGATGATTTAATAGATATTATTACGGATCTTAAGGTGGTAAGGGATACGTTTACAAGATCTAAACCATCCATTACCATTAAATGCAAAATGTGACAAATGCAACGAATATGGAAATACTTCCCACCTAACATGGGTCTCATTTGCCTAATTAAATGTGTAACGGATGCAGTGTTATTGGTAGCATTGTCGAACGTAATACTGAAGATACGTAGCTCTATGCCCCAGTGCCGACATAATCGCACCCATAATTATCTCGGCAATGTGGGGGCATTCTAAAATACCAAAATGGATTATCCTCTTTTGGAGGATGTAGGAGTCATCGGTCCAGTGTACCGTTATGCACATATAAGGCTGACCGGATTTCGACTTCCATATGTCCGACGTCAACGAGAACATGCTCGTGTTCGTTGCAAAAAGTGTTAAGACCCCAGCTTTCATACTGTGGTACAACGTAAAAGCGTCCCGCTTTACGGTGTTCCGAGAAATCCTCACAATGGCGAGGCTCACCCATTGTTGGAGGTAGTCGACGAAATATGGGTTTTCACCGACATTGAAAGGCCTTTCACCTAAAATTATATATTTAGTTAGCCCCTTTCGGTTTCCCTCTTGAGAGAACCTAAAATTAGCAAGTGCACCGGTCATTTGCTGTACTAGACGTTGTTGGCTCTTATCTGGGTATTGCTCGAGGTGGCACCTAAGTATATGTCTGTTTAATGTGCCTGTCCCACTGCTAGGTTGATGGATAAAATTCCTAGCTGGGTCACATAATTTGCAAGTTGCTTTATTAGTTGTCCTATTAAGAGTAAAGTGATTCCATATCCCACTAGTTGTACGCCTACTAGTAGAGGTACTACTTTCAGGCTGGGCTTCGGTGGTGGGCGTGGGTTCCTCATCAGTTTGTGAGTCTCCAACCCTACCACCACCCGACTCATGATAATCTTGTTGTTGTGAAAGGTCATAATCTATGCTATCATCAGTGTATGGGGGTGATGGGTCTGGTTGTATAAAAGCTCGTTCTTCCGTATTAAATATGACAATTCTGCTCCTTTTAGGGATTCTGGGTGGCCGAGAAGAGCTAGAAGTAGCACAACCGGCCCCAGAGGATGATGAAGAGTTGTGTGCCATATTAGTATAAGTGATTAGTATTTATAAAATGCAAGTAGTAATGCAAATTAAATAACTAAAAATGCAAACCAAATAAAATTGTGATACTAAAATTACCGAAACGAGAGAACAATAAAATTTGAACTTCAGCCAAACACTTTACGAACTTCAAAATTTAGAGCACAATTTTGCAATTAGCAAAGTTAAAGATGATGGGAGATGGTGAATGTATAGAGAGAGAAGAGAAGATTGAAGATTTGGTGAGGAAATGGGTTGGGGAGGATTAAGTATTTATAGAAAAAAATATATAATTTTTTTTTTTATTTGAGAGCCTCAATGGCTCTTTTGGGCAACGACTCTAAGAGCCGGGCCGGGCCCAGCGCCAACTTATTGGCCCGTGGCCCGGCCCGGGGTATACCGGGCTCGGGTCGGTTTCCAGGCTGACCCGGCTCGTTGGCAATGCCTAGCTGGTGATGATGAGCAGGGGAGCTGGGCTGAGGTTGAACGGGGACGGTGATGATGACGATGAAGGTGTGGGTCGGTTGGGCCTGCTGGGTTTTGGGTCGATGAACGGGGCTGCGTTTGGGCTGGGGTCGGTGAACAGGGCGGACGAAGTTGGACTGGAGGTAGGTGACGATGAACAGTGCAGCTCGGGTACCGTAGCGGTGCGGGTCAAGCTTTTACGTTCTTGTCCAGAATCTCGATTGACTTGATTTAATTGTTTATGCATCGAATTTGCTTTATTTGCACCAAAATGTAACAATTTTCGAACCTTTAATTTTAAACCTGCTAAACATAAAAATTGCCAAAATGAGTGTAGAACTATAATTAAATAGGTGCAAAATAATTAAAATAACAATTAAAAGATGGGTAAATACGAGACGCATCATGCATCAACACACAACTCTATTCTGTGCGCTTCTCTAAAGTTGTGTGTCAATACACAGATGTTATGATTTTGTAAGATATTGTGTCAACACACGAGCCCTGTGTGTCGACACACATCCCATACAAGTAAAAAAATACTTCAGACAATCTCAAACACTCCATTAACAACTCTTATTTTGAAAATACATCAACAAAATGGAGATAAAAGGAATCATGTTTCCATTAGAGTGAGATTCTACTTCTCCAATGATTTGGAAGAAAAATATTTTGGTAGGGAAGAAGTTTTCTTCTTTGCCAAACGGAGCCTAAATAATAATGCATAATCGGAGGACTCGAATCTACAAAGGCTAGGAGAAATTTTGAAGAATAGTTCATTAGCTTCAGATAGCCATTGAATGTTAGTGAGCAATGACACGATAAATAGAAAATTAAAGAAGAAAGTAGAAGAAAATTATTATATGAGATTTTATCTATGCATCAACCAAGTTAATTGTTACTTGATTGATTGATTGTTGCAATTGCTTATAATGCATATATATTTTCAGTTCTTATTGTTGGAAAAATACGGGGATAATGAGCAATCACAATATGAACCTAAGATAAACAAAGGAACTCAAAGTACTTAAGTTAAATTTAAGTAAGGAATATACTGACCTTAGAATAGATCCAATCTTGACATGGATGAGTTTTATCTCAAAGTATTCAATCTCAAACTTTCACATAACCAAACTTATATTCAAAAGAGCTAGACCTGAGATAAACAAAAACAATCCCAGGTAGGAATGGCAATGAGTTGGATATGGGTTGGGTTTGTCTCCATCCAAATCCAACCCAGAAAAAATCCGACCCAATCCGAATCCAAAAAAAAACACATTTGTTCTATAAAAATTCAACCCAAATCCATATCACTCAGGTAGAATGGATACCCGATCCAAATCTATAATTCATTTGACCCCTAAGAAATTTATAATATTATAATGGGTAAATTACAAAAAACCTCCCAACTTTTGCTTCAAAAATGGAAAACCCCCCTCACAAATAAAACTACTCATTAAACCCTTTTACTTTCAAAAAATATCACTTTGCCCCAAACAAATTTTTTTGGCCATTTTGCCCATCAAAATTAAATAGTTAAGTGTTTAATTTTATTTTTAGATAGGATTTTGTGTTTTGAGGAAAAATAAGAATTTTTTCATATTTATAGAAAAAAGGAGGATTTCTATATTTCTAAAATTTTTTTATTTTACTCAATTATATAGTAGTGATATTATAATAACAACAAAAAATACTATATTTTATCTTATAATATTTTTTATAAAAATTTTAAAAATATTTTTTTATCTTCTAAACTTATAATATCATCAGTACAATTAACTAAAACAATTATATATTTTATAAAATATATAAAATTCCTTTAATTCTATTGCAAAAAATATAAAAATTTTCTAATTTTTGCCTAATAATCTAAACCCCATTCTAATAATATAATTAACCATTTAACCCCCTCACTTTTGAGGAAAAAAAATGGTCAAAAAAAAGTTTCATGGGGGTTGTGTGATAAATTTTTAAAAGTAAGAGAGTTTTGTGAATTCTTTTATTTGTGATGGGAGTTTTGTGTTTTTAAAGCAAAAGAGAGGGAGTTTTCTATAATTTATCCTATTTTATATATATATATATATATATATATATATATATATATATATATATATATATATATACATAAAATAGAATATAATAATAATAATAATAATAATAATAATAATAATAATAATAATAATAATAATAATAATAATGATGATGATGATGATGATGATGATGTAATAATTGTACCTTAAAAGTCAATATTTAGATTAACCATTACACCTTTTCTTCTTATTTTTTTTCATTTAGTATGTATAATTATAGTAATATAATATTAGACAATCATTTCAAAAACTCTTAGTCAATAATCCTAATACACTAAATATAATTTCGGGTTGGGTATGGGTTGGATTTGATGTCATCTAAATTCAACCCAACCCAAAACCCATTTGTTAACATCCAAATCCAAATCCATTTAAAACCCATTTTTCATATCCAAATCCATCATAAATAGATCGGGTTGAATGGATATTCGATGGATTTAGGTCCAATTGCCATCCCTGGTTGTGATAACTCAAGATTAGAGGAAGTAAATGTAGTGGCAATTCTTATAATATTCAAATAAGGACTTGGCGGGAAAAGCTTAGAAGTATGGCATTGGTAGTTAAGTTGGTTAGTTTCATTTTATTATTAGATATTTTGAGTTCCACCGACTTAATTAGCTTGTAGTATAAGGATTTGGATTGTATTGTAAGAAGATTCATTGATAAATGATAATGATCTAATTCTTCTTCTCTCAACCCTAACTCTTTCTACTTCTCATCTATATTCTCTAATTCTTATCTTAATATCTAATTCTCTTTGTATCTCTACTCTAATTCTACATCTAATCTTGAATTATAATAATTGGTATCAGAGCTTGATAGATTGTCACTAATTGAAGTAAACTGCATTCAAATTGATTTTTCTGTATCCGATCAAGCTTAGAGGTTAACAAGTTCAGTTGTCTCACATGCAATGATTGTTACTTGTTTGATTTGGTTCAGACGAAGTGAAAAGCTATTCCAATGGTTAGAGGAGTCACAATTGGAGCTGGTGTGGCTGCAAATGCAGCAGCTAATGCCAGTACCATGGCAGGAACTTATGTCGAAGTCACAGCAGGAGTGAGTTGAAGTCAGCTGAGGTCTGATCAACAGGGAGAAGCTTATGATCAGCTAAGGTTTGTGATTCAGTAGCTGGTAGCAGCAATGGGAAGTCTGACTCGGGAAGTCAGAGACGTGTCTCGGAGAGTGGGAGATGCATCCAATTTGAATCAGCAGTTGCAGCAGTAGATGGTTGGGTTACAGCGGCAAATTAACTGTCAAGCAATGCCTCCAAGAGTTGGATTTTGACTTCAGCAGGACAGTAAGGCAGGCCTCTTGATTAGATGCATCCTCGAGCATCTGAGGAAAGAAATGAAGCTGAAACCATGATCAGAAGTAGTGGTTTCAGGTAGCCTAAAGAAGAAATTGACACCTTCGATGGATCACAACCACAGTCTTGGATAAGGAGGTGAGAGAGATACTTTTGCTTTTATCATGTGATGGATGCAGAGAAAGTGGAGCTGGCTGTAGTGCATCTACATGGTGACTAGGAGGTATGGTTTCACAGTTTGATTCTCAGTAATCTAGACATAACGTGGCATCAGTTTGTTAATGAGTTTTCTGAACTATATGGAGATGAGGATCCAAGGGATGTGGTGGATCACTTTAACAAAGTAACTTAAACCACTACTGTGAGAGAATATATGACACGATTTGAGAATCTTAGAGCAAGAATAATGGCAGTCAATCCGTGTACTAGTGAAGCATATTGTGTCTCTAGCTTCATTAGTGGACTTAAGCCAAAGACCAAGAATTTGGTTAAGGCCTTAATCCTTGACCTTGTCCCGGGCCTATTCTAAGGCAAAGCTGTATGAGGCCACAGTACTTGCTAATTTTGAAGCATCCCGAAGCAAGAATGTATCAATTATTTCTTCAACATTAACTAGTGGCAAGGTGGCTCCTAAAACCTTAAGTCTTAAAGAGAAGAAGGCTCAAAGACTATGCTTCAAGTGCAACCAAAGATACTTCTTTCCCTGCAAGTGCAATCCTAAGCTCCTTATGCCGATGACTGGGGCTGAGGCTGATGAAGAATCAGATGAGCAAGAGGAGGAGGATGCAAACGATGAACAGAAGGAGGAGTTGTTGCAAGAACTAGATGGTGGTGAGAGTGAAATGGAGATCTCCGTGAAGGCTTTGACTAGCAGTGGATCACACAACACTATAAGAATCGAGGGTAAAGTAAACTATAAATCACTTTTAATCTTGATTGACAGTGAAAGCAAGCACAGTTTTGTTGATCCCAAGATAGTCAAGAGAATGGGTGATGAAATGATCAAGACAAGCCCCTTAGCCTTGACTGTTACTGATGGGAATTCCATGCTCACCCAAATAAAGTGCAATCAATTTAAATGGCAGATGCAAGGCCACTAGTTCTCATATGACTTTAGAGTTCTAAAATCGAGGAGATGTGACATGGTGCTTGGGTTGGATAGAATGAAGACCATTAGTCCTTTGGTGTTTGATTTTAGTCAGCTCTCAGTCTCCTTTGATCTACATGGTAAAGCAGTCAAGTTGTAAGGAATTGTGGACCAAGGACAGCTTAAGATGTTGAGCGGAAAAAGGTTGATGGGATACTCTGCAAGAAGGACCATAAGTGGGTAGACCACTTATTTTCCATCTCAGTAGAACCAATTTAGGTTGGGAAAGAACTTCATCCTCCAATTCATAAGCAGATCAAAGACTATAGTGATCTGTTTGAGCAACCAAAAGGTCTTCCTCCCAAGAGATCTCTGGATCATGCTATACCATTGAAAGCCAACTCTGACCTAGTAAATTCAAGACCCTACAAGTATCCACACGCACAGAAAAGTGAGATTGAAAAGTAGGTGGATGAGCCACTGAGAACTGAATTCATCAGACAGTCACACAGTCCATTTGCTTCTCCTGTTATACTAGTCCAGAAGAAGGATGGTTCATCGAGGATGTGTATGGACTACATACAGCTTAACTTCCTCACTATCAAAGGTAAGTTCCCAATTCCAATCATCGATGATCTTCTAGATGAATAAAATGGTTCCCACTCTTTTTCCAAGCTGGATTTGAGGCAGGGATATCATCAGACTCGAGTATTGGAGCAAGATGTTCATAAGACTGCCTTCAGAACTAATCATGGGAATTATGAGTTTGTGGTGATACCCTTTGGATTAACGAATGCTCTGGCCACATTTCAGGCCTTGATGAATTCGGTCTTCAAACCCTTGTTAAGGAAGTTTGTCTTGATCTTCTTTGATGACATTTTGGTGTATAGTCCTTCACTGGATTTACATGTGGATCATCTTAGACAAGTGTTTGAGCTCATAAGGCAGCACAGGTTGTATGCTAAGCCATCTAAGTGTACTTTTGCTCAAGATAAGGTGGACTACTTGGGTCACATCATCTCCTCTGAGGGAGTAGCCACTAATCCAGCCAAGATTAAGGCAATGAGACAATGGCTAACACCTGTTTCTCTTAAGCAATTGAGGGATTTTTTGGGGTTAACTGGTTATTACTGGAAGTTTGTAGCTGGATATGATATGACTGCTAAACCACTAACTGATCTCCTCAAGAAAGATCCTTCTAATGGTTTAAGAAAGCTCAGAAAGCATTTAAAAGATTGAAGATGGCAATGTGTTCAGCTCCTATGCTTGTTATACCTGACTTTAGCATTTCCTTTACATTGGAGACAGATGCAAGTGGTACTTGAGTTGGGAATGTTCTTTCTCAAAGGAGAAGGCCAATCGCTTAGTTGAGTTAGGGCCGTAGCTCAAAACATATGAGTTTGTCCATTTATGAGAAGGAGTATGTAGCAGTTCTCCTGGCAGTGGAGGCATTACGTAGAAGGACATCATTTCGTTATTAGAACTGACCATCAAAGTCTGAAGTACTTACTAGAGCAAAATATTACTACAAGAGTGCAGTGAAGAGGTCTCATGAAGATGTTGGGACTTAATTATTCAATTGAGTATTTTAGGGATAGAGAAAACTTAGCTGCTAATGCTTCGTCACACAAGCAGGATAGGACTGAACCAGCTTCATGTTCAGCTATCTCTGTAGCCCTGCCTTCTTGGACGGATGAGGTGCATAAATCTTATGATGGTGATAGCTTTGCTCAGAAATGTGTCACAGCTTTAGCATCAAGAACAGCTCTTTTGTTGCGGATTCTGATGTAACTGCTGCTAATGGAATTGTGAGACTTAAAGGGAAGGTGTACATTGGTTCTGTGACTGATTTGAGAAGGCAAATTGTGGTAGCTTCCCATGATTCAACTTGGGGAGGGTACTTTGGCATCGAAGGGACATACAAAGGGTGAGGCAATACTTCCATTGACCCGGTATGAGAAGGGAAGTGGTGGAATTTGTTCAATCTTGTGGTGTTTGTTAGCATACTAAGTCCAGTCATATACACTCTCAAGGGTTGCTACAACCTTTACCCATTCCAGATAGAGCATGGCAACAAATAAATATGAATTTTATTGAGGGATTGCCCAAGTCTGAACGGAAGGAGGTAATTTGGGTGGTAATGGATAGGTTCACCAAGTTTGGACACTCCCTAGCTTTAAGTAATCCAATTTCAGCTAAAAAACTTGCCAAGTTGTTCTTGGACAACATCTAAAAGCTTCATGGGTTGTCTTAATCCATCATTTTTTATTGAGATAGGTTGTTTACAAGCCATTTCTGGCGTGAGTTTTTTCTGCTGTTGGGATCTTCATTGGCTTTGAGCTCTTCTTGTCACCCATAAACTAACGGGAAAATGGAGAGAGTAAATCAATGCTTGGAGCAATACTTGAGGAGCATGAATTTCAGATCCCAAGCAATGGCATAGGTGGCTATCTTTAGCTGAATTCTGGTATAATTCCCATGCTCATTCTACTTTGGGAACATTTCCATTCAAGGCTCTTTATGGCTACAATCCTCCATCTCCAATGATGATACAAGGAGCTGCTTCTTCTGTTAGTGAAGTAAATGATTTGCTGGTTCAAAGAAAGTAACTGGTGTAGCAGCTAAGGGATAATTTGCAATTCGCATAGGCTAGAATGGAATTCTATGCTGACAGGAAGAGGATTGATAAGTCTTTTCAAGTGGGAGATCTCATTTATTTGAAGTTGCAACAATATAGGCAAGCCAATGTAGTTTTCTGCAAGAATGTGAAGCTTAGTGCTCGTTATTTTAGACCTTACAAGGTGTTGGAGAAAGTGGGAAATGTAGCTTATCGGTTGGAGCTGCCACCAAACTCTTTTGTGCATCTTGTTTTCCATGTATCTCTTTTGAAGCAACACATTGCAGATGGTAAGATTAGCTCAAAGTCACCTCCAGAGATATTAGCATATGGGGGACTCAAGCAGAAACCAGCAGCCATATTGGGTTCAAGGGAAGTTCAGAAGCAGAGCAATCAAGTTAAGGAAGTATTGGTGCTTTGGACTAATTTGGACCGTGAAGCTGCTACTTGGGAGAGGCTGAGTTTCATCTAGAGCCAATTTTCATTCCTTTATTCTTAAGACAAGAATGCTGTTAAGGAGGGAGTATTGTCATGATTCAAGATTAGAGGAAGTAAATGTAGTGGCAGTTCTTGTAATATTCAAATAAGTTCTTGGTAGGAAAAGCTTAGAAGTATGGCCTTAGTAGTTATGTTAGTTAGTTTCATTTTATTGTCAAATATTTTAGGTTCCACGAACTTAATTAGCTTGTAATATAAAGATTTGGATTGTATTGTAAGAAGACTCATTGATGAATGATAATGATCTAATTCTTCTTCTCTCAACCCTAACTCTCTCTACTTCTCATCTATATTCTCTAATTTTCATCTTAATCTCTGATTCTCTTCTCATCTCTACTCTAATTCTACATCTATCCTAGGTTATGATTCAAGATTGATCTTGAATCATGACAGACACTAGTCCTAGGTTTGAGCAATATAAGTCTCAAGCTTTAGTTAGCAAGTGAATAAAACAATTCGCATAACTAAAAGAAGCCATTAATAAGGTGAAAGGAAAAGTAAAGAATTGACCGACCAATTGCCATTTTGTGGAGAATCCACTTCCGTAACTCATTTATGCCCCCATAGAGGTACAATGGAATGAACAGCACTCCGACCCTAGGGTTAACACGGCATCCACCTCAGCAATGTACTCCGGGAAGATGGGTTGGAGTATGCCCCAACTTACTCAATAATGGAGGAGAGAATTATTTTGAGAGAGTGAGAGGAAAACAGAGAAGAAGAAGATGATTTCTGGAGAAAATTGTCTGTTCAATGGCCCACCAAGGCAAGGCATTTATAGAAGAAAATACTTGCAAGTTAAGGAAAAGATCATGGCCTGGGAATCCGGCTATAATAAGGAAAATGGTGGATATGGAAGAGGCTAAAAATTTGGCTTCAGTTAAGCACAAAATTAGTTAAAGAGAGAGAATTGACATGGTCAAAACAAGTACTCAAGCTCGAGCTTGTAGCCTCGAGACAAGTCACATAGCAATACCTCTAGCTAGAGGCCTCGAGGTCCACTCAGGATGGACAACTCAAGTTCAAGCAAAAGACCTCAAGCATTACCCAAGACAAAGACTCACCTCGAGTTGGTTTACGACAACTTAAACAAAGACAATGTCATAAAATAAAAGTCTGGGTTAGAAAAAGTCCACAGCACACCACACCGGGACGCGCCAGTCGGCTCGACATGGCGGGGGGAGCACACGCATGTGTGGTTCACAATACACACTCGAGGGCCCTCAAGACTTTACCAAGTACAATAACAAGAGGATATATATAAATTAGACTCTCCTCCTCTAGATTTTCTATGTGGGATTGAGGGGTTTTTATAAGACATCAAAATCGAAACACACTGCCCCAAAATTCTAACAATCCCCCACATGGTTCAATTTTGAGAAAGGAAGGAAAGAAAGAATGTTATTGAGCAATGAGACCCACACTTGACGATGCTATTGTCTTTTGGACTTGAAATAGCACCTAGCGACTAAGTATGTCCCACAACCACACATTGGTGAACGATCACGAGCAGGCATTATGAAGAGCTTACCTAACCACTTCATGAGGTTCTCGAGGCTGAAACACACTCCAAAAATAAGACGTATTAGGTCCCTCAAAATAATCTGAAACATGGTATCGGACTGCTCTAGAGAGTAAGCCCTTACTCTTGACAGGAGGACTTTCTACCCCCATAACCCCGTAGGTGAGTCCATCAAGTACGCTGCCCTGCACCACCATAAATTAAGAGCCTTAGGCTCGTCCTCATATCATGGCAGTAATGGTGTGTCCATTAGTGTGCTGCCCCACACCACCACAAAGGGCTATGGACGATATTAAGAGCTTTAAGCTCAACCTCCATCACGGTAGATTTAGCAAATCCTAGAGCCACTCATACAGCAAACATGGGAAGGGTTCGAGTGGCTATCACAAAGTTCCCGGTCTCTAACTTCATTTGATCCATTGAAAATAAGAGTAACTCCCGAGACAAATATCTGCCAGGATTAGGACACACATAGGGACTTTAGACCCATTCCCTCTGCTGTTTCACGTCTCGCCTTCTTTAAAGGCCATATAGACGTTTTCATGCTCTAACAAGTGCATACTTTCGCCTTCATAAAGACCTTTTAATTAGAGGATCTGCCAGGTAGTCTCACTCCTTGGCAAGCTCGAGTTAGATAGCGTGTCTTTCAACACCATGGCCAGGGCAACATGCCCTTAACTTGCCAAACCTATCAGGTGTGAGTGCCCACACCATCCTTCATGGACAATGGGTAAGTTAGTATCAAGCTCAACCCTCACAATGGCATTACGGCATTGATCATAAAGCAAAGCAGTACTTATGTTGGCCATTGCCAACATCAATCAGAAGTTGCTTTTACGCTCACATTGAGACATCTACAACGAGTTGTTAAACAACCATCAACATATCCTGCCAACTTCAACAATAGTGAGCATAAAACAATAGTAGAGCACATATCATATTAATAAATCACATCTCCCACCTTAAGTACACACATAGTGTACACACAGTTGGAAAAAACATTTTTATACCACAAAATATTAGTTTCACATACCATCACAAGAGTGAACATTAGCATCTCAACTCAATTGGACCATCACCAGTTATTTTACATAGGACCATAATCCACAAAGTGCCTTTTATTATTCAAATTAAGGCAAACCATGCATCATAGGGGGGTTCTCGAGCCAAGTGCTAGTATCATCAAACTATCCGCACTAACTTTAGACAATCATCACAATAGTATTTTCATGAGCTAGCAATAGCTAATGTGCATTAGTGGAACCACAATAATCACAAGAAATTATGGTCAATCAGTATATCACATCGGCTCTCGGGTGATCAACAAAACCCCTATAATGGAATGATTCACACTACGATCCTAAGCCATTTAAATATTCCACCTGCCAACTCAAACTCTATAGTCAATTCAATAGTGCAGGTTTGAGAGGGGAATCCCATAATGCAACACTACTAACAAGCTTAAACATATAGCCATTAGTAGAGTGGTTCTCATCAATAACACACACCCAACTAGCATCACAATATCCTTTTAACACAATAGGGAGTCGACCTTAGCGTAAAACTCAATCTATAGTATTTCACTAGTACCTTAACAGTTTGATTAAAGAACCTCAATGCTTATCATTTGGATCAAGGTATATAGAATAGATCTACCAATGACATATGATATATTAAGACGAGTGTTGTTCATTAACCCATAGCGCTATTTAACATCTTAGCGTATTTAGCTTGTGATAATATCACCTTTTCTCCTTTTCAAATGAACACTTAGGGATATGTAGAATATCATCCAGGTGACCAGACCCTCTGAGGACTTTTTCACATAGTCAAGAGTTAAACCTCTCAGGGGTTCTAGTGATTTTCATACCAAATATCACATTGGCCTTACATTGGTCTTTCATATCAAGAATAAACCTAAGGAATTTATAGCATTTGCTTCATTCACATTCGTGCTAAAATTAAGCATCTCATCAACATGATTATTCACACATTCAAACATCATCATAAACAAATTCATACATAACTAAAAATAATCAAATTAGATGCCACTATATATGGGTTTGATAAAGATCACATGGGGAGTTTCAAATATATCAACTTTATTTCCAATTTTGGAACCTCAGAACCCCTAAAGTTGTTCTATAAAAGTTTCTCCCTTAATATCATAATTTAGTATTTTTTTTTTTTTTTGTTTTGTATCAACCCTTCGGGAGGCTCGGTGGCATCCACTCATAATTTGAATCTGACTCATTATTAATGAACTCTTTCAAAACGGGTGCATTTATGTTTTCATAATATCATCAAGGTATTTTAGGATTTTCCTCTATCATGAAAGGGCTAGTGACATGATTATTAGGATCAAAATAGTCGGCAAACATATATTCAAGAAGACCTACTTTGGCTAGACACCCCCACATTTAAATAGAAAAGAGATTTAGGATCATGTTCCGTACATAGGTCATAAATGGTTTCATCTAGCCTTTACAGGCATCCCTTTTGAATGAGTAGTATTCATAATAGGGCTTCCCTATGACCCCGAGGGTAGCGTCGAGCTAAAAGATATCATATCCTCAAACATTTATTTTCCTCACAATCTCGCTCGAGGAAGGTGATGTCATATTCAACTCTTTCATTTGACTTAATCCCTTTGATTTATAGTCTATAATTTTAAACTTTAGTTTTATTTTTGAGAAACTTCTCAATAGCCTTATCTTTGAATCTTCAAATGATGTACTTTTTTTTATCTCGATTAGTTATCGAAAAAAACGTGATATAACACCTTTTTACCACCTATACTCATGGTGCTCTTAAAGGCCATTCAAGTTACTAAGAATGAATTCAAAAGGGTTATTAGTTCTCTCATTGAAGCCTATCAAGCCATAAATCTGACCATTTGTAATTATTACTAGAGGTTCAACCTGTTTTATTCACTTTAGCACAATTTAATATATTTCGCTGACTTACCAAAAAAAAAAACAATTTAATATAAAGAATGTATATTCCTTCACAAATTCAATATACTTTGTTAAAATCATCGTTTGACCCTTCAAACGCTTTATTATTTAGAAGCGCAAAATGGACTACAAATTTCCTTGGGAAGGATATCATCTAGTCCAACCATATATTACAAAATTTTATTTTTCTTTCATCTTGAAAGATCTAGTAACATATCGAGGCTAAAGAAATCAACATTAATTTTGATATGATTGCCCATTATACATAAACCACTTAGATTGTTGGAAAATACGGGGATAATGAGGAATCACAATATGAACCTAGGATAAACATAGGAACTCAAGATGCTTAAATTGAATTTAAGTGAGGAATATACTGACCTTAGAATAGATACAATCTTGACATGAATGACTTTTATCTCATAGTATTCAATCTCAAACTTAATACATAATCGAACTCATATTCAAAAGAATTAGACTTGAGATAAACAAAAATGATCCCAAGTTTGAGCAATATAAGTCTCAAGCTTTAGTTAGCAAGTAAATAAAACAATTGACATAACTAAAAGAAGGCATTAATAAGAAGAAAGATAGAGTAAAGAATTGACAAAAAAATTGTTGCGCCGTGAAGAATCCACTGCTCTAAATCGTTTATACCACCACAAAGGTACAATTGGATGAATAACACTCCAACCCCAAGGTTAACATAGCACCCACCTCAGCAGTGTACTCTGGGGAGATGGGTTGGAGTACGCTCCAACTTGCTCAGTAACGGAAGAGAGAAAAACAAAGAAGAACAAGATGATTTCTAGAGAAAACTGTGTGTTCAATGACCCACCAAGGCAAGGCATTTATAGAAGAAAATACTTGCAGGTTGAGGAAAAGATCATGGCCTTAGAATTTGGCTATAATAAGGAAAGTGGCAGGTATAGAAGAGCCGAAAAATATGGCTTCAATTAAGGAAAAATCGGTTAGAGAAAACAACGGGAATTGACGCGGTCAAAACGCATACTCGAGCTCGATCTTGTAGCCTCAAGCCTCACGATAAGTCACATAGCGATACCTCGAGCTAGTAGCCTTGAGGTCCACGCAGGATGGACAAATCAAGCTCGAGCCAAAGGCCTCGCGCACTACCCAGGACAAAGACTTCACCTCGAGTTGGATTACAACAACTTAAACAAAGACAATGTTCATAAAAATAAAAGTCCGGGTTAGAAAAATTCCACACCATAACTCCACAGCCAGTGAGGTGAGGCGAGGCGGGGCGGCACCCTGCGTGTGTGATTCACAAAACCCACTCTAGGCCCCTTAAGACTTTACCTAGTACAATAAAAAGGGGATATATATATATATATATATACACACACACGCGCTAGACTTTTCTCCTCTAGATTTTCTATGTGGGATTAAGGGGTTTTCACAAGACATCAAAATTGAAGCATACTATCCTCAAATTCCAACAGTTATTTGTGTTTATCTACCAAAAATTATCAAAAAGATATGAATATTAATAATTATATGAGAATTATGGATTCTTCAAAACTAGTTTTCATTATCAGAAGAAATCATTACAAATTTACAATCAAACCTAGAAAAGAATCATAAATATGAACTAATTTGGATGGTGCTTTAGTCATGAAATATAAGAAATAATATTATTGAATAAATAAATAATGGTACAAGCATCCCTATATATAGGAACAGGGAAAATATAGGAAAAAGGTAAAAACCCTAGGTGACATCACAAGTCCTCTAATACGCCCCCTCAATCTAGACGAGGGGTACCACTTATAGATTGGCCTCGAGGGAGAGAAAGGATTAGTGGACGACAATCTGTTGGGTAGTGGGAGTGTATCAGCTTTCATAACTCTCTCTCTAACGTAATGGTGGTCCAAAGCAGCATGCTTACTACAGTCATTGGAGATGGGATTAACTGCACGGTAGGAGACGAACACATTGTAACAACAAACAATGATAGGGCCCAAATCGCAAATACTCAAATCTCGCATGAGCTAATGAATCCAATCACTCTAAGCAACACTTGAGCCATAGCTTTGTACTTGAACTTAGATGTGGATTTAGCAATAGTGGCCTGCTTTTTAGCCCACCGTGAGATGAGATTTGGCCCAAGGAGAGAGCATATGTAGTTGTAGAGCGGCGAGTGTCTAGACAACCACTCCAATTAGCATTAGCAAAAGCCATGTGCAGGACCCATGAAGGATCAATGGATAATGATTGGTGGTGTTTTTGAAGTATCATAGGACCTAGGGATGGCAATGACATAGGTAAAAAGCCTGTTGCCTGCTGTAGGTGAGGTGGGTAGCGGGTCAGGATTAGGTGTACCCACCCCATACTTGCCATGAGTATGGGGCGAGTACAGGTATAGTGTTGTATCTGCCCCACCCTGCTCCACTCCCTACCCCCCATACCTGCTTCATTTTTTATTTAATTAACTTTCAGATAAAAAATACAAAGTTAAATTCAACTACCTAAATTATTTATTAATATTATAAAAAAAATATAATTGATTTTGTAAGAATAGTATTAAATAATTAATATAGGCACATATGAATAATCATTTTGTACTCATATTAGGGCAGGTATGTGGCAAGTAATCGATACTCGTTGAATAACAGTGGGCGATGGGGGGGTATGGGTATGGATTTTGCCTACTGGGGTAAGTATGGGTATCCACTTCATACATATGGCGAATAATGGGGCGGGTATGGGTATGGATCTGGATGGTGGAAACAGGTACAGAGGAGGCAACCCCAATACCCGCCCCGCCCCATTGCCATACTTAGTAACCTATCAATTCTAGACTTAAGAGTGTGCATAAACTAAAGAGAAAAGTTTAACAACATAGCAAATATCAGGATGTATCATGGTTGGATATTATAGAGCCCCTACCACATCCTATACTCGTTAGGATAAGTAAGAAGCTTACCTTCAATGAATCCTTATTTAGTTTAGCATTGTGCATGTTGTGTTTGTGCATGTTGTGTTTGGTTAAAGGTTTAATGGTGTACTAGTGTTGAGATAGAAAAAGGCCATTGGTACAGTTTGCTTCAATAACTAAGTAGTGTTAGGGTTCAAGGTTTTTCATTGCAAATTATGTTGAGATAGTGCAAGGGAAGCTGTAAAGAAAGAAAGGATTAGTACCGGTACGGATGATATCATTAATATAAAGTAAAAGGAAAATGATACCATCCGAGAAGTAGTGCTAGAATAAAGAGGGATTAACCCTATTGCAAACGAACCCAATGTTATAGAGAAAGTTATTAAAATGCTGGAACCATGCTCTGGACGCTTGCTTGAGGCCATATAAGGCCTTGCGCAGGCAATACACATGCGTGGGGTGCTTGGGATGTATGAATCATTGAGGTTGTTACATGTAAACTTCTTTGTTTAAGAAACCATGTAGGAATGCATGTTTAACATCTAATTGCTTAATGGGATAGACATTCATGAGAGCAAGCAAACGTAGGAAGCAGATGATGAAAGGTTTGGCAACTGGACTCAAAGTTTCCTTCAAGTCAATACCCTCACGATCACAACAATGAAAACTTTGGGCGACTAACTGGGCTTGGAACCGGCCGACTGAACCATCTGTCTTATATTTCACACAACATTTCCATGTGTTACCTACAAAGTTTTTATTTGAGTTGTAGGGGATAAGATCTCGAGTATGATTTTTAATAAAAGCATTAAATCCGCCATTATTTCTTGCCATTTGGTGTTCTTTATGACCTATGAATAACAAGTTAGTTCTTTACGGCCTAAGACAGCTAGGGACACAGAAGTTAGGCAGAATCTCAGGACGAGGTTGCATAACGAAGATGTAACAATGCCATCGATTAGGGACAGACATCTAGTGGGTAGATCCGCATGGAAGAACAGGCACTGATAAGGGAATGACATCGATCGATGGGAAAGTTATAGGGGGATGGTATGTCGCAAGGTTGTGGGGTGACACCCATGGTCGGAGATGTTGCCCGTGTGATGGCCCTCACAGTGGTGTCTGGTGGCAAGGTTATGGGGGAAGCCAATATAGCGGCTGACCGAGAAAGGGACTCAAGGTACATACACGAGTTAAGCGAAAGGAACAAGACGAGAAAGGCAGGGAGGGGGGGACAACCGGTCTATCATTTATCGAAGCACCGCATGGGCTCAGTTGGCGAGCTCAGGGCATGGTAGATGAGACTCATCAAACAAGACGAGATACAACCTGTTCTATTATCTAGGCATCGATATCCTTTGTAACATGCTGCATAACTAATGAAAACGCAAGGTTTTGAGCGTGGGGCTAATTTATGAGGGGCCAGTGTGAGGTTAGGATAACATGCACATCCAAACACATGAAAACAAGAGTAATCAAGCAGTTTTTGAAATAGTATTTTGAAAGGTGAAAGATTTTTCAAAACCGATATTGGAAGACGATTCATTGCAAAAACATGTAGTACATATTGCGTTATCTCAAAATGGGTAAGGAAGATGTGATTAAGGGATTAGCGTATGTTCCATTTTAATTACATGTCTATGTTTGCGCTCTGCCTCCACATTTTGTTGTGGGATATTAGCACAAGAGAGAGGGAAGTGAATACCATGACGTTGATATAGAGACTTCATACGTCAATGGAGAAAAAAAGGAGATTGCCACGTATCATAATGAATAATTTGTAAGGGAGCAGTAGCTATATGCAAGGCAGGCTCAAAAGGCAAACAATGCAATTTTTCAGGCAACGCATTGACAAATATTGGAAAAACTAGAACTAGAAATTAGTTCTCAATCACAAAATTCTTATAACATTATGACCTAAGTGACCTAACTATCGATGCCAAAGCTATCTAGGGTGTAGTGAGCATAAAGATCGGTAGTGTAAGGCTAAAGAAACCATAGAGTGGTCCATTATTGTGCTCAAAGAAGCAGGGTTCTTGTAGCCTTGTCCTTAACATTAACAAAAAAATTTGAGTCAAGCTCCACAACACAGTTATTATTTTGGTATAGTGTTTTAGTACACAAAAGGTTGTTAATGAGTTATGAGACTAACATGACATCTTTAAGTGAAAAAGGACACAATTTAGTAGGGAGGGAGGATGAACCCATAGTCATAGGTAGTCAAATGCCATCACTAACAAGGTCGGTCTTATGACCATTACAAGGCAAAAGGCTATGAACGATATTTGGATTGGGCTACATATGATTGGACGTTTTTAAGATGGTGTCTTGTGGGACATTGACAGATATTGCAATCAAGGAGTGTGATGGGTCAAGAAAAGAAGTCTAATCACAATGATGAGGGAATCAGAAAGCATTGCGGCCATTATGACTAAGATCTGGCTAAATTGGGAGTGAGGACCAAGTATACCACCACAAGGGTTGAAGGGGGAAACTCTTACAGGTCTTACCAAAGAGGGATGTGGATAAGGCACTCCGGGTTGAGATGAGCTCAATCCTTTAGGGTTAAAAGTCCCTGCTTGGTGTTGTTAAGGCTGGCCTTATCCTCTAGAGCAGCTCCCTTTGCCGCCTCGATGGTCATTGGGTCGACCCTGGCTACCTTGGTTGCGACTTCCCTTACCCTGATTGGATGTTTGGGAACCCACACCTATTGCAACCAAAGCATGAGGCTGGTCAATAACAATGCACCCGCTATAGCGAGTGAAGGCAGCCTCTTCATTGAGAAGAGTTGTCTTCAATTCCTCAAAGGTGAGAAACCGAATGAATTTCAAGCGAAAGTGGCAAAAGTGCAATAATTAGAAGGAAGGCCAAATAGAGCATTTAGAGACTTGAGAATCAATGGCAATAAGATCGTCAACAATCAATTTGTGACCAACCAAAATCATGTAAAATTGCTAATTCCAGGCTTTAATTGGTGGTATTTTCTAATTTGATGGTAACTATGTGCGAGATATTGGAGAGAGGTGGTAAAACGGAAGGAGATGCTTGATGAGAGTGAGAGAGAGAGAGAGAGAGAGAGAGAGAGAGAGAAGGGAAATGAAAGAGCAAACTAGGTCAAGAAGGCACGGGTACTACAGGGAGAACACCTGTCATCGGAGATAGTAGGGCACGACCAAAGATTGGTAGCGTAGACATCAGCAACATCGGGAGAGACCGAGGAAGGGTAGTTAGATGCACACAACAAACGAACGAGACACCAGAAGGCTAAAGGTGGTTAAGATACACAAGAGAGGGAGACATTGGTGGGAGTGAAGCAGGGCGCCACCAGATTAGAGACAGCGCAAACATCACGTGCAACGAAGGCATTCAACTTACCACTATGGAGAGGGGAAAAGGCCTCCATAGAGAAAATTAGAGGGTAGAACTAGGCAAGGTGGTAATGGGGTGCGTTCCATGGGTATAGGTGGTTGGCAGAGATGGGATTGCAACATCGAGGTGTTGTAGCCTGGGCTAGGGTTTAGGTTAGGTTTGAGGTCGGGGTTGAGGGCCGCCAATGTTTTCAATTGGAAGATAAAGAGAAAAGAATAATGGCAATTCTAATTATATTACTCCGATATTATGTGAAATATAACGAACCATATAATTAAATAAACAAAAAATTGTATAAGCATCCCCATATAAAAACTGTGAAAAAACAATTATAGATACTACCCTCAATGCATAGGAACCCTAGGCATGACATAGGAAAAGGGTAAAAACCCTTGGTGACATCATAAGGCATCTAATAAAAGAGGATTCACAACCAACGGTTCAATAAAATACTCATGTTCGAAATCAGTTACGACTCGTACATTTTCATTATGGGGGCTCGATAACTTATCGAGTTGAGTTCAAGCAAACTCCATATACTTAACAAGCCAAGTTCGAATAAAGGACCGTCGGCTCATTAACATTCGAAAAATGTTTGACAAGGGTCTACTAAGCGCTCGGATAAAAGCCTGCTAAAACTCGTGAAGTGCTTGTTAAGAGATTGGTATTGGCTCGAAAATGGTTCCATAATAACTCGATGGTAACTCAAATACCTCAACTCAGTAGCAAGCTCTGCTAGAATAGGAGCATAATTTGGCCCGATAACAAGCTCAAATTGACTTGACAACGAGCATGAATAGATCGATTGGGCTAACAAGCTGAATGTTAAATACACTAAAATCTCATTAAACCGAGCTCGGAAAAAGGTTCACAAGCTTGATAAGTATTCGGCTCCAATGGAAGCTCAATAAGGCTTATCAAGCTCAAGCGCCAACAAGGGGTGTTCAACTCGATTCAACTCATTTAAACCCCAACGTATGCTCTAGAGAGAGATTTTGCATCCGAGTGTATATTCTAGAGATAGAAAGATTGCACATCCTTGCTTCAGATGCCTCATCAGTCTAGACCCCCAGCTCTTGTGGGCATTATCAAATATCAATGACAGTATTGTCTGCACTGCAAGTGTTTATAACAGAACCGGGTGGGATGCTAGTGTAAATTCCAGAGACAATGGCAGGTCTAGAAATTCAATCACAAAATGCTCAATATTCACAATGCTCGAATGAATAAAAGAAATATTCACAAATCTGAAATTTCACCTGAAATTTAAAATATGCATCGACATGAATTGAACTTACAAATTCAATTATATAAATAGTGCAACCAAAGATCTTGGCTGCCACTGGTCTTCAGGTTAGGGTCTAGCACCTACTAAATTTTTTATCACGCGATTATCTATCATGAGGCACTATGTCAGGCTATGTATAGATAGCAGCCCCCCCCCCCCCCCCCCCCCCCCCCAAGTATTTTTCTTACCTTCTTAAAAAAAATCCACCCCCCAACAAGAAGAAACAAAGTAAACAATGAAAGGAGTAATGTTCTTGTACAAAACAACACGAGGTATAAGCTCTAATATGTAACAAAGTAAAAATACCAAACAAAGCAAAACAGTGGTTTCATACACACAAAAAAAGGAAAATGTGGTAATGAGGGAAAAGATAGAATCCGAGTCAAATGGCTATTAGCATTAACCAACCCTGCAATACTTACAGAGGATTTTGGAAGCTAACACAATACCCAAAATTAGGATAAAGATTGATTCGCACACATAGCTATGAATATCGCTGCCGTAATAATTACAAGCAACATGGCAGCACAGAGATCACAAAGAAAGCAAGCAGTTAAGGATTGCCCAAGAATAAATATCGGAGATCTTCTACAGTGAGCCGAGTCGCAGAACCACCACTATGATCTTCACCGAAAGCAGATGCAACCATTTTTCTCTTCTCTTCCTGGCATCACATAGAAATTTGAATTTTAGTTTTTTTTACAGTTTACAGTTCATTTGTGGCATAGAGAACAAACAGTTACAGTAAATAAACCATTAATGCTTGGAAGACCAGCTCTTTTCTCTGTCACACTCAACACCAGAAACAAGCCGCCACATGTCAGCCAATTTTTAGTAACATAATATTCTGTTAAAATTCTACTGAGCCTTTAGGCACAACCTACATAATTAGCATATATGAAGTCCATATATAAGCCAAAGAAGGGTTCCATCATAAAACAAATTGAAATTCGATGGAATAATACCCTAGAATTATATATTAATATTCTCTTTCACAACTCCAATGTGAGATTCAAATGAACTCACATATTCAGTCATTTGTGTCTGTCAAATTTTCATTTCAACATGATATGCTTGATCTTGTTTCTGTGGGTACGCGCCCCCCCGCCCCCCCCCCCCCCCCCCCCCCCCTCTCCTCTTCTAGAAAACCACATTCAAAAATAGTCATTTTTCACTTAAAACACATCTTTTCAATTTTTCAAAAAATAAATTCTAACGCTGAAATATTTTTCAATCAACCACCTACAGTAATGCCGTTAATATTCCGTTTGGTTTATACATGTTATTTTTCATAGATTAAAAACATAACACATGTTGGTCTTAGCTCAATTGGTAAAGTATTTTACTACTACAGTGGCTCTCTGTGTACATTTGAATCTCTATACACACAAGCATGTAGTGGGATTCAAACATACACATAGAGACAATTTTAAGGATATGTACTTTACCAAGCAAGCTCACACCAACATATATGTTTATCTCCTCCATTTTCATAAGAAACTGTAAAATTATACGTGTAGCCTCAATGGAAAACTAGAGGCGTCACTATAGGTGCTTGATTGAAAAACTGCTGAAAAATCAAAAAGTTATGTTAATTAAGTCAAGAACGACAACTTCAAAGGGGTTCTTTTTTTTTTTTTTTTTTTTTTTTTTTTCCCCCTGGTGGGGGAGGGGTAAACCCTTGTTTATATGAAATCCCTAACTACATAGATTAAATCATCCTGCATTTGGGAACTAGGATCCAGATCTCAAATTCTGGGTTGACCCAAATTCAATGGTTGGGAAGCTGAAAAGTATTCAATGTGAATTTGGTTTGTTCGATTTGGAAACGATACAATGGCTTAGGGAAACGAATTTCAAATTCCTGATTTTACCCCTTCATTCCAAACCTCAATGTTCCTTCCCATAAATCCAAATCAACCAATTGAAATTGATGATTTTCAGAATTTGATTTCTAAATTATTCATCTTGAATTTGAATGGAAGCTCACACCCTCGAAGATTTTCAGGGCTTTCCAGAGAAGAGAAGAAAATAAGGACGAATCGAGCATGTGAGATAGTGAGAAAGAGGAAACGCTGGCATGAGTTTGATTGGTGATAATAGCAAGTCAGCAAATGCCCAGCGTCTGCCATCCAGGAGGTACGTTCCGAATGGCATGCTGTTCGATGATACTTATGAAGAGGAAGGCTGATGTCCAAGAGGAGGTGGAGACAACAGATGGGTTAGGTGAAACTAGGGATTATTTGTATCTGAAATATTAGGGTCTGTTTGGTTTTGTTTTCTGACATTTGTTTTTGATTTTGAAAAACCAAAAACTGTTTTTAGCTTTTTCGTTTTAGTATTTGACAAATAGTTTCTAATTTTTAACAAACAGTACCAGAGGCCCATTAAAGAGGATGGTGGACGGCGGATGAAACGAGGAAACAAACAAAGTTGAAAACGCTTTTGAAGAAACACTTTTTTCCAATTTTCCTGACAGTGTTCATGCTTTCTAAGAACTCTAGAATTACAAATTATTGTTCCCTTTTTATTTTAAAAAACCCAAAAACGTCAATTTTTAAATGAATATGAACGGACCCCTAATTAACCAAACACAAGAATAAAACATATTATCCTATTTTAAACCCTGCAGTACTTCACAGTCTCAAGACAACAAACAGAATTTCTTCCTTTTTTTTCTTTTTTTCTCTTAGGTGGGGTGGATAGGAATAGCAGTGGGGCGGGTATGGGTATAAGTGAGATGGATAGTGCGCACGAGTCCGGTGTACCAGCCACAAGTATGGGGCGGGTACGGGTATAATGTCATACCAGCCCCACCCCGCCCTGTTCCACCCCTTTTACACCATACCCGTTACATCTTGTATCTAATTAACTTTCATATTAAAATACATGTGCATAAATTTAATTAGCTAAATTATTTATCAAAGTTATAACAAATGTAATTGAATTCTTAAGAATAGTATTAAATAATTAATACTGGCAGGTATGGATAACCGTTTGGCACCCACATTACGGAGGGTACGGGGCGGGTAAATGGATACCCATACGGGTAATAGGGCTGGTATAGATATGGGTTTGTACCCGCCCCAGTATCCACTTCATACCCATGGTGGGTAATGGATTTGGGCAGGTATAAGAATGGGTGTGGATTTGGGTGGCGGGTACGGGTATAGAGGAGGCACCCCCCGTACCCGCCCCATTGCCATCCCTACCCCGGTGGACGGCGGGTTGGAGTAAGAATTAACAAGTTGCACTATTTGAAATCTTGTATATTGAAACTTTGAATTGAATAACCACCTAGTCGCCCAAACTAACTTCATGATTTTCTAAAAGATAAAAGAAATGGGATCATTATTTTTCCGATAACCTAGTCACATCTTAGATACCTACAGGTTATCACCTCCGAATGCGATCTATCTTCGTCACAGCCTTAAGCCCCCAAACCATAGTTACAAGAAACTCCTAAAATGCTATATGCCCAAAAATGCAATACGGTGTCTCGGAGTCAGATTCACGTTTCCAACATGCATCAAACTTGACAGAAGTACGATTCAAATAATCATGGAATCATTTCGACAAGAAGATACTTGTCCAGCTACTAGATAAATGGATTTAAATAAATGATTGAATTAAGTGGACATGTTGGAATCAATTTTCTTGATCGTATTCATCGAAATACTTGATTTACTTCGTCACTACTTAATATTGACTTTGTTTTGATATCTATGATTTAACTGCTCAATTGATGACAACAACTACAATAACCAAGGGTCTCAAAGAGGCTCCCACCAAGGTAGGGTCTAGAAAGGGAAAGAATACAAAACCTTACCTCTATAAGGTGCCACCCTACAGAGAAGTTATTTCCTAAAGGCCCCTAACATAAAAGAACAACATTTATGAAATCTAAGTCTAATGAAATAAGAAAGAAAAAAAAAATGCATGCCCTTGAACTGACATCAGTGTACTCCTCTCTCCTGACAGCTGTGTCGACCACATGTATATTTAATCATCACTCAATTCTATCTAAGGTTATCTCTTCAATGAGGTTCAGGTGGGTAAGGTAATGTTGAATAGTCTTCATAAAGCTTTTCTTCGGCCTGCCTCTACCTCTCTTCCAGTGTACCTTATGTAGTTGTTCACATTCCCTAACAGGGGCAATGGTCGGTCTTTTCTTAACATGCCCAAACAATTGTAGACATTGCTCCTTCAATTTATCTTTAATTTGAGCCACACCCAATTTGTGTCTTCCACACATTCACCGCAACATCTTCATTTCCATCATCTTCAACCTTGGGTGTGGCACATTTAAATGGTCAACAATCTATACCATATGACATTGTTGATCTCACTGCCATCTTATAATATCTTCCCTTCAACTTTAAAGGAAACCATTTATCACATAGTATCGTTGAAGCCATCTTCCACTTAAGCCATCCCACTTTAATACGATCATAACATCCTCATCAACTCCACCATCATGTTGCACCATGGAGCTCAAATGTCTGAAACATTCTTTTTTTCAGAATACATTATGTCCCAATCTTCACAGCTTCTATGATTGGTTTGGTTGTGGTACAAAACTTAGATTCCATATAATCAATTTTTGACCTATTAAGCCGAAAACCATCGATTCTAATAGTGTCCAAAGTTCCAGCTTCTCATTCACCCCTCTCTTAACTCTCCTATCAAGAATATATCATTTGCAAAAAGCATACACCAAGGTATATCCCCTTGGATGTGTTTCGTAAGCATGTCCATAACCAAAACAAACAAGAAATGACTCAAAGATTATCCTTGATGCAACCCAACTGCAATAAGGAAAACATCAGTCTTCCCTTCTGTTGTACGCACATTCGTCAATGTCTTCATACATATCTCTAATGACTCGAATATATATATATATATATATGGGAATGCCTTTCTTTTTCCAAACCTTCCATAAGACCTCTCTTGACACTTTGTTATACTACTTCTCCAAATCAATGCAGATCGTGTGTAAATCCCATTTTTTATCTCCGTAGTATTCTATAGTCATCTAACATATGGATTGCTTGCATCGTAGATCTACCCGGCATAAAACCAAATTGATTATCTAAGACACCTATTTATCGCTCGGGCCTTCTTTCAATGACCTGCTTCCACAACTTCATAGTATGCTCATGAGTTTGATACCCTGTAGTTGGCACAACACTAAATGTCATCTTTGTTCTTATAGATCGGTACCAGAGTGCTCTTCCTTCCACTTGTTAGGCATTTCTTACCTTAAAGAATTCGATTGAATAGTTTAATCAACCAACTTATGCCCTTGTCTCTAATGCATTTCCATGCTTCAATGGGCATTTCCATTTGGTCCAACTATTTTACACCTACCCATTTTCTTTGAAGCTTCCCTAACTTCTTCAGGTCTCATGGCTCAATTAGTGACTTTTCATTAATTGTCCTTATATATCTAATATGTAGTAATATAACTGCTCCTTCCACGCTCCCAACCTTAGGAACTTCTATGACAATGCACTCCCTCGTACCTGTTTCCATTTCTACTCTCGCTTCTTTACAGCCAACTGTTCACAAAAAACTGCTGCTTTGTTTCCTATACTACATTGCTACAGCACTGATAATTAACATTCCATCTAAAAAACTTTACGTTATTGTTCTCCCGTATACTTTGATGCCACTCATTCTATCCCTAAAGATAGAAGCTAACCATAAAAGCCAACTGTAGTGTAAGTTAACAAGAAGCAAATGCAATGTAAAAAGCCACACCTGAAGAGCTAATATCCGATCCTCCACGGTATCTTTTATAGTAATCCTTGATATCGTTACTGGGCGAGTTTGTCCAATTCGATGAGCTCGGTCAACAGCTTGGTCTTCTGTGGTTGGATTCCACCAAAGATCCAAAAGGATGACATGACATGCTGCAACCATGTTCAAACCAAGATTCCCTGCCTTCAGTGACATCAGCATGACAATCACCTACAAGCAAGACCGAGGAAACACTTACAATAACAATGATCGTACTCATCAAAATAAATACAGGAACAATGATCATATTCATCAAAATAAGAGAAAAAATGCGAACATGCACAGTTATAGTAGTTATCATTTGTATCGCTGCAAAACTATCATAATTTCCCCAATCGTGGATGAACATGGGCATTTTAATGTGTCAGCAAACACAGTTTTCATCACCGCCAGTCTGTGTATTACTTAGGTTCAGTATATCGAGTAGACCTAGCAATTGGGTTGGGTTGGGTTAATATCACATCGGGTCTCTCTCCGGTTGGGTTAGAATCAGGTCAATCATACTTGGGTCGGGTCACCCTCGGGATTGGGTGGATCTCGGGTCAGGTCAGTCTCAGGTTGGGTCGGGTCAACCGTGGGTCAGATTAACCTCGGGTCGAGTATTCTTAGCTCAGCTCCGATTTTAGGCTGACCCATCAGGTTATTTTGATAAGATATTTATTCAACCTTGAAAGTTATAACTAAACTACAAAACAAAATGACTATAATTAGCATTTTATTTAGATTCTATGATAAAATGGATTTGAATTTGGGTCATTTCGGAACATAAGACGGGTCTGGTTCGGGTCTCGGGTCATCAAGGGTTGGGTCATTTTAGGTTTCGAGTTAACTCAGGTCGGGTCAAGTTAGGATCAGGTCAAATTCGGGTCGGTTCATTTTCGGGTTCGGGTCCCATTAAATTTTTCGGGTTAGGGTCAGGTCGGGTAGCAGGTCAAATGAGTCGGGTCATTGGGTCGGGTCACATTTTGCCAGCTCTAATATCGAGACACAGCCCCCTCTTAAACTTTACTCACTTAGCATGAGAATCTATCCCACAGCAACACCAACGCCATCCATTTCACCAATTAAATTGTTTGTAATTTCAAATCTGTCCATTATATGAATATTTTCATGTATTTCGTGTCCGAGAGAAAGTACATGCCAGAGGACAAGGCATCCTCCAAATGAATACAGGCACATAAAGCAATCAAAACAATAAGACAACTTTTTAATAGGGCATCAACTGATCCCGAAGGGAAGTGATGAGATTGGACTCTGAAAACATCCTGGGTTGACTCTTCATATTTATATCTCCCAAGCTTTGAATTTTTGATTTACAAACTACCTCAATCAGGGTTTCCAAATTCTTCAGATTTTGCTCTAGCATGTGTTACATCCAGAGGAGTTAATACACAAAACTTCCACAGAGGAAGCAAGATTCAGACCTCTGGATCACTATTGAACTCTCTGACAGCCTTGTCTCTGGCAGCCAGACTCATGGTCCCATCAAGCCTCCTGTATGGAATGCAATATCGCTGCAAAAATGACTGAAACAGGTTGAGCATTGTAGTCCATTGGGAAAAAACAATTGCCTTTGTTGGTCCTTCCCATGATGAACAATCTGTCATATCTGTTCTGACTTCCAAATCCACTAAATCCGACTCCCCAAAATCATCTTGGTCCATGTATGGACTGCTAAATTTACAACTTGACTTTAGTACCTGCAATGCTGCTTTGATTTTAGAGGAGATATACTCCTCCTTCATAATGGACAAACTCTGATAACTTGGATCACCATTGGATAAGTTGCCCTCAACCTCATCAGACAGGCAACATCTCAAAGTAGATTTAGAGAAGAGAACATCAGCACTAATGTGCTTCCTGCATCTGGAGGCTGGGCACAAATTGTCATCACCATTCAAGTGCTCTGACACACATTGATAGCAAAAAACATGACTGCACATGGTAATAACAGCATCCTCTGCTGGATCCTACAAAGGCATTTGGCGCAAACAGAAGTTAGCCAATACAACAGCATGATAAGGTACAACTACATAGATGCTATTGCTTACACATCGAAAGCGCTGATGAAGGCTGCTTTCCGACCTTTTTTCCCAATTTACCAGAAAATGCAAACAAGGGCAAAAATGGGAAAATGAACAGTCCAACGGCATTGGTAAATGCAATTTGAGTAAGCAAAATCAGCTTTTATTTCTCCACCACTCCCACTAATGAAGAAAGCTGCACATAAGACTCCACGGTTGGACTCATGCGGTAAGATATGGACTGGAAGAAAAACCTTCACAGCCATTCCAAAACAAAAAGTCCATCCTCACACAGTAGATTTACTACATAGATACATTCTACTCTATCAGACCTTCTCTTCCATGAGTTCCTAATGGATAAGACTTTGCATTAAGGTTTCCTCAAACGAATATAAGGCCTAGCATCTCCCTTTACAAACAAGAATAAACCGATAATCACACAATAAATTCCATCAAATCAATCACTCTTTTTCTTGTTTTATCAGTGGGGTCTTTTTTTTTTTTTTTTTGTTGTTGGGGGGGGGGGGGGGGGCGGCGCCTGGGGCTCAGGGAAAAAAGACAATGTAAATAGCAGAAAGAAGGTAAACAAAGGAGAAAACGTCGAATCATTAACCTCGTCTACAAAAATAGGGGACCTTTTTATCCCGCCAAGTATTGGTTTACCAGATGGGGGACAGTTTTCTTTTAACACTTACATGGGAAGAAATCCATACACTGCTAAAAGGAATATGTACACCACAGTTTTCACCCAAACCAGATACAACAATTCAACTGCACGACAGAGCACAGCCAGAGATATTTGCACTCAGTTCTCCTAAGCCCAATAAAACTCCACCTACAGGAAATTGATTGCTCACATTGCACAATGAACAAGCCTCATTACTTCAACCTAGAAGACCAATATTATGAGACTATCCCTTGAACACAAACGGCAAAAAGATGTCAACTAAGAGGTGCAAGGGGAAAATGGGAGATGAGAAGATATCCAGAAACCAGGAAAAGGACATTAAACAAAGGGGAAACATTGATGGGTACAAAGAAGAGCTTCCAAATATCGCTGGATTGGTCTTAAGAAGAAAAGGATAATAAAAGAATATCTCTTTTAACACTTATGGGCAAAAATTCATATGATGCACACAATACTTTGCCATATGAAATCCTTTCACTCCAACTAGACAATGAATTTAACTGAAAAACAGCACCTGGGCAGGGAAATTTCGGCTCCTCGCTCCTCCCAACACCCCCAACCCACAGGGCACGACCTGGAGCTAAGAAAATTCATACTACAGGGCAAACCTATTGCTCAAAAAAGGGGATGAACATATATTCCAAACATCAATAGAGAATCTCCGACCATGAAATTATAATGAATTTGAAAGAAATCATTGCAACTGCGGAGAATTTGCACAGTTTTCACATGTACTGAGCTCCATACACATAAATTAAAATTCCAAAAGCAACTGACACAGAGTCAGCTCTGATGATGATGTCACCCTGGTTTCAACATATATCATGACCCAACTCCACATGAACCATCCCTCAGAGAGGCAAGAAACAAGATAATGGACTTGTATCAGAAGTTTATTATCTATTGCCTTTAAGGATGAGACAGTAATACACTAAACAAAAGCAAATACCCTAGAAAGCAAGGGAAGAAAATTAATTCCAGAGATTCACTCACCCTGCAGATCTGACAAATGGCTGTGGATGCGTCCAAATGAGTAAAGAGGTCTATCAGTGTATGCTTTGGAAGCTGCTTTGCCTTCTCCAGATTAGTTCTATGGACAGACTCGGAAGTCAATCCTTTGACAAGAAATGGGTGATCACAAGCCTGACGTAGGCGCAAAAGCATCAACAGAATGTTTGCATAGTTTTGATTCAATGTCCCAGCAGCAGCATAAGCCTACAACAAATTTCCACCTCAGAACTCAGAATATTGCATTAAAAATAGAGTTAAAAGTTCAAATTTTCTCCTTACTCACTACACCAGAAACAAACTTGAATGCAAAAATGTCAATTGTTTATGGTTGGCATCCTTAGAACGTCAAACAAAGACCAACAAATGCTGACAAAATTAATGAACTCTTGCCAACGAGCAGATTGGAAGCTCAACTAGTAATTTGAAAGCAATTCTATTGCCTAAATAAGGTACTGTGTGGAAACTTTCTGGAAAAATAGCTAACTTCAGTAACATAATGGATAATCGAACCATATTCATTTTGGATACTGATCACTTAATTTTTTGGTTTGCCTATGTGATTTTGCATATAATTCTGAGTAACTTGATTCTTCATATTCTAGGAAAATTGCCATCCTGTTGCTCTATGGCTGTGTTTGCTTTTGGCTTTTAGGGTTGAGGGCCCTCGGACACAGCTTTCCTTTGGGGTTGCACCTTGAAGGGGTAAGGCAGCGTACATCCCCCCCCCAACAAAAAAAAACCCTGCGTTGATGGGAGCCCCTGTGGCACTGGGTTTGTTGTTGTATCCATTATGTTACTCCGGTGTTGATCTCACTTTTACCTTCAGTTAAATTCATGACTTCTTGCCTTTAACCCTTGCGTGCCGGAATGATTTTTCTTTGTTGGTGATTTAACAGCAAAAGCCTTGAAAATTTACAAGGAATAGACAGAGAAGATTGAACAGTTGGCACAGCTAACAGACTTGACTTTGGACAATCTCCCAACAAGACATGGGGGTGACTTTACTAGTAACAAAGTTGTCAAGTCTCGATGGCAATCCAAAACTTGTATCTTTGAGTGCGGAAAACATACAAAATGAAGCTAAAACAAAAAAAGCTTGCAGACAAATTGTAGTTCACAAAGTCCTCTTTAAACAGCCCACATACATACTGGACTAGTGTATTGAAAAATGGGTTTGTTACTAAAACCATCTAAATTTTAGGTGTGGTTTCAAAAAAACATCTAGATTTTCTAATTTTTCAATATCACATCTAAACTTTCCAAAATTTTGCAATGTCAAACATTAATGTGACACTGTAAACATCCATTATTTTTGCTGACATGGCATTAAAAAAAAAAAAAAAGCAATTTTAAAAAATTAGAATTTACATTTAAAATAGTTTTACAAATTTTTAAATATTTTAAATATCTAAAAAGTTTGTAAATATTTAAAAAAGCAATTATATCTAAAAAAATGTTTTTAAATGCAACATCATAAAAAACTAACGGATGTTAACAATGTCACCTTCAGATGTAACAATGAATTAGAAAATCTAGGTAGTTTTTTGAAACCGCACCTAAAGTTTATGTGGTTTTCAATAAAAAGTCATTGAAAAATCTAAGAAAACAGTGAAAAAAACCTGGAACAGGTTCCTTATATGGGAAGCACGTTTAGGCCCTTGCAACTAATACAGAATCACTGTGGATTTAATGGCTCAATTCTGTATGCTTTAAAAGTACAAAATGCGGAATTCAATCTCATGAGGCTCGACTAGAACAAGAGAAAAGACTATCCAGTTTAATCCGACAGTGAATGATCAGCTGAAAACAAAGACAATACTATCAAGAGTGGCTATAGTTATAACTAGATAAACGAGAGACGAAAGCAAAAGCTGCTATTGTCAAGTCAAAATTGCAAAAAAGTTGCAGTCTAATCCATATAATGCCTCCTCATTTGCTGTTAAGCTATTTTTTTTAAAATCGAGGATAATACCCGTGAATCCTAACTTGTTACATTACTATTTATGGCTATTGAATCCAATTGAGGATATGAGGTAACACGCCGAGTTGCTTCTCTGCATAACTTTCCTATATCCACAATTTATTCTCAAAAGTAAAGCGGTTTCATATAGATCTGCTTTAATCATGTGAGTTTTCTGACTTGATCTCTTCAAATTTGAATACCCATTTGAATATACGATGTTGCTGGGTCCCAGAAGAGCATGTTTGGGAACTAGTCATCTTTTAGACAGTTAAGAGGCATAACAGAAGCATTATTTATCTTCCATTTCATTTGAAGCTAGCCTCGACTATTACTGTCATGAACCAAGAATGGAGACGGCTTCGAGTTTTACCAAAAACCAATCAGCATAGCCAATTACTGGTCAATGAATATAGATGAAACTAGTGATATATTTAAAAAATTCATGGGCAGACATCACCCACAATGCTGCTGTTTATACTTCTCATTTCTCAATAAGTGGAGTCATTGAAGACAGAGGGGAAATGTTCCTCCATTCAATTTTCTCTTTCATCATATGGGACACTTATTCATGTTTGCTTCGAACATGCATTTCCCCAGATGAGCTTGTTTTTGAAATAACATGTGCTCGAAGGACCACAATAGAAGATATTGTCATATTAGCCACTTAAAATCCCACCACTTCTACTTCTTAGCTATGTATAAAATCAAATTTAGAGAGTTATAATGCATTAGGCAACGGATATCACTAGAAACAAAACTCCATTATGTACGATCCTCGAGTACAACAACAACAACAACAAACCCAGTGCCTGCAAGGGCTCCCGCAAAAGCAGGGCCGGCCTCGGGGGGGGGGGGGGGGGGGTGTAAGCGGCCTTCCCCCTTCAGGGGTCTACCCTAAAGAGAGGCTGTTTCCAAAGACACCCAATCTGAGAGAATGATCCGCCGCAGAGAGCAAGAGACCTGGCAGCAGGAGAGCAACAAAGCGATTAAAACAACAGACACAAAGCACACAAGACACAAAGCAAGCCCCATCAAGCAAAAATCAAAGGATAGGTAGGTAGGCAGGTATGCATGCATGTAGTAGCTCATGGGGGCTCATGTGGAACTAAGTGCGCCAGGGGGATAACAGGGCCTAGCACTAATAAGCTGGACTACCTTACTCCAACTAGAGCATCTATAACCCCTATACTAGCCCTCCATTGGGCCCTATCTAAGGCCATCTCCTCCCGAAGGTTTAGGTGGGTGAGGTCTTATCGAATCGTCTCCATCCATCTCTTCTTTGGCCTACCTCTTCCTCTCCTGCCTAGTGTAGTAAGGGGCTGTTCGCACCTCCTTACTGGAGCGTTGTCCAGTCTCCTTCTAACATGTCCGAACCACCTCAAACGTTGCTCTCTCAATTTATCTTGAATGGGGCTACGCCCAATTTTCCTCTTATGACGTCGTTTCTGATCCTATCCTTCCTTGTGTGTCCGCATATCCACCTCAACATTCGCATCTCTGCCGCCTTCATCTTCTATGTGTGCTGTTGTTTCATCGCCCTGCACTCCGCCCCATACGTCGTGGCTGGCCTCACTACCGTCTTATAATATCTTCCCTTTAGCTTCAAGGGGAACTTTCATGTACCATCCTCGAGTGAAACCAATAATAATGAATTTCAGCTTGGACTCCAAAATGATAGTTGAGAAGGTGTACACCACAACACCCAAATACCAAACAAAGTAAAAGAGTAGTAGTTAGTAAACACCTTAAATTGTGACCGTGATTCAGCTTCTAGTTTGGCATAGAAGGAACGTTCCTCACCAGTGAAGCTAACCCTCTTCATCTCTATAAATTTTGGAGGTAAGCTAATGATTGGCTGCCCGTCAAGTAATGTATCTGCAAGATGTGATAATCAGAAAACATCACATCACAAAAGCAAGGCAACTATAATGAATTTGTTTTCTGTCATAATTTATAGCTATTACGTTCAATACATACATCCAGGAACATACATGTACTACAACAATTTCAAATATTCATGTTGACTAAGAAAAAGCATCCACAAAACAATCTCATGATTGGAACCTCCTCAAAAAACAGAAGGGTTTCTGTTCCGCCCAATTTTCCCTTAAATTACACTCCCTACCTACCCCCCACCCCAAACATACACACACAAAAAAAATAATAAATAATAAATAATAAATTTTGCCAATTGTCTTATGATAATATAAATGTAGTAGTCCTAATCTATAGTTAAAATACGTATATTTGTTCAACCGAAGCCGACTTGCTCGGTGAATCGCTCAATTCAACAATGTGAAGACTTTTTTTCTATCCACAAATCATGGTGATAGTACCACACGATTTATTTTTAAATACAGGGAAAACAAAGGAGCAGCATCACAAACAGCAAAGTACATAACTCTGATGATGGCCTTTGACCACTTACATTTGCTCAAAGGATGAATAAGAAATTTAGAGGATAGAACACCACTGGGCAGGAGCAGCATCACAAACAGCAAAGTACAAGTGTCTGATGATAATCTTTGACCAATTCCATTTGCTCAAAAGATGAATAAGTAATCTAGAGGATAGAACACGAATGTGTCTATAAAGTAGCTGCAGTGAAATATGGACTGCTCCTTTCAGTTACTAACAAGGACACATTCCTTTGTTTGGTAAATCACCACATAGTTTCAAAGTAATAAGTCAGCCACCTTTGCTCTAAGCTATGCTCATTGTGTAGCAGACTCACAAAGAAAATACGTAACTTATGTTCCAATGTAGAAAGCGCAAATAAGCAACAAAAGCAGATCATTTATAGGGGTGGTAATGAAAGAATCTATCGCTTATGATGATTAATTTGTAGGATTGTGATAGTTCACATTCTAGCCATCAGCAAGCTAAATGTATGAGGGAGCAAGCAAGATGATAAATCAAGGAAAAAGCTTCCAGTATTTTGGAGAATTGATGTGCAAAGGAGTAGCCATAAAAGGACTTGAAAGTAAAGGTGTTTCCTAAAACAAAAGCATAGAGATAGAATTATTGAAATTAAGTGCTACTTTATATACGAATTCACAAAGCGAGATAAAAATATGGGCCTGACGTGTTGTTCCTGGAGAGTCCTCACAATGAAAAGATCTTTTTAGGAGGCTGAATGAAAATTTTGCACAAGAAGTGAATGTGCAATAGCATTCACAGGGCCAGTGGATATGGGCAAAGAAACAAAAAGGAAACAGTATCTTCTCTTCACTAATACCTTCTTCAAAAAGGGAGAGGATTATCGCATACAAGAGGGGTTATTAAGGACCAATTACATTTCTCCATCAGAAAGAAAAGGGATCGCGGATTGCAATACTTGTAATGTCATTACTGAGACAGTCAGATGTGTATCTTAAAGAATTTTAACAGAAAAAGAAACAACCAAGTGTTCTTGAATTACATGGTGCAAGAACTTAAAGAGCGAAAACCCATTTAATTTTAGAAAGTGACGAAAACCGTGAAGAGATCAGGGATCGCCATAGCCATAGTCATAGACAGTAGACATTAAGTGATGTGCAAATGGACCTGTGCAATGTCATCGAATAACACTATATTTAATGGAATTCATGGCCTGCACAAGCAGATGAGCATGTGATTAAAATTCAGTGAGAAGTGAAGAACCTTGAAATGGCTGAGATGGAGCAAATCCCTTGAAAAGAGAAGAGTCACCTCAGAAACAAAGACAGAGGTGCATGCTTCTATTCAGCTCCATGTCACAAGTAGGTTCTTTCACCACCAACTCCCGCAGCCTCATTCGCTCGCTCTGGCTTTTGAGGACAAAGTTTGATTACCCAAAAACCCAACTCTTAAGAAGGGAAGAGTTTTAAGAGTGAGTGGTTGAGAAGAGAGCATAGAGGAGACCTAAAGGATTTTGAAAATTTTCCTAAAAAACTGGAAAATTGAGAACTTTATTCAAAAGCCCAGTTTTCCAATTGGAGAAGCTGAAAAAAAAAAGTTTTCTAGTTCTCTCTACTGCTTTGAAACATTTGGAAAGCAACTTGTTTTCTAGAATTTTTCATCTCCATGTTCTCCATAGGTTTCCTTCCATTCTCTCTTGTTCATAGCTTCATTTTCTTTCTCTTTCTTCACTCAACCCTTCTCCTTTTCCTCACTCCATTTTTCCTTTTCTTTTTCTCTCAAGCTCTCACATCCTTACGATCAATTCCACAGTAATGTCAAAAACTAATTGCAAACTATTACTACATTGTTGATGTTGCTTATCCAAATATTTCCTAGCTCTTGGTACAACATTAAGGTGAACAGTATCACATAAATGACTTTCAAGTTCAATGAAGCATTAGTGGACCATGTGAGTTAGCATGTAAAACTATTAAGCATGTTATGTATAGCTATATTTATATTCTATTCCAGGATTAAACTACTTTTTTTCTTCACGTTTGATTCAACATTGTGAGTAGACCTTTTGCACTTTAAAATTATATGCCCCAAAGTAATGCTTGTACCAAAATTAATATCCAAACTTTCACAAATCAAATATACTCGAACCCATCATTTTCGCATCGGTTTCCATAATTGTTTGGACCGGGTTCAAAACGGAAAATCGGGTTCTCAGATTTTTGGGTATTACTTACAAATAATTTTCAATTTTCATAAAGATGGAAATGGAGGTCACTTGATTGTATTTTCCAGTTTTCTAATATTGGAAAACTACTAATGATCTTCTACTTCTAAACATGTTTTCCAAATGGAAAAAGGAAAAGACAATTGAAGATGAAAAGGAAACTAGAAATGGAAAATCACAAATGTTTTCTTTGTTTCTAAACAAGGCCTTTATTGCTTGGAGGATGCTTACACATGAGCAAGGGACATGAGGTGGGTCGAGGAAAATGACCCCTCTACCCACTCGTAAGCCACCGTCCCCAAAATGGACAGCCAAGACCTAATCAATCCAATGGCTAAAATTTCTCATCTAGAGGCTTCCACCTCTCGCTTGAATTATCCAGAACCCTTGGAAAGGTTTAGGGTTAGAATGTTCGAGGCGAGCATTGAAGACTCTAGAACGAGTACAGCCTCCATTCTTCTATAATATGCAAGCTGTGTACAAGGAAACTCTTGAGAGTTCTATGCCACTCTGTACACACAAGGCATAGGGCTGGCCTTCAGTTATTCCTTCCCCATTTGGGAGTGACCTTAAGACATCCTGCTAAAATCTGTTGGGTTCAATCAACCTTCATAATTAGTTTCTAGCTGAAACAAAGGTGTAGTAGCTTTTATCAGAAGATTGGCTACAGGAGCATTTGGTTTAGCTTATTTGAGCTTTTATTTTTTCATCTTATCTGTTTCAATAAGATCTATCCATTTAAGATCTGTATCTTTTTACAGTAAAATGTTTGGTTGTGCAATGTAGAAAGATCTTTTTTACATAATAAAGTGTTAGGATACAAGTTTAAAAAAGGAATTTATCTATTACAATAACATAAATGACTTAATAATATAAATCAATTAATAATAGTAGGTAAGAGAGAATCATGATAATAGTTGATCATGCTAGTGGAAAGTGGTGAGTATAGCGACCCATGTGCATAAAAAGGGTGGGGGTAGGTGGAGATGATGATAAGAAGTAAAACTAGGTCAGGGTGATAAAGATTTAATGCTAATACATTCTTTTTAAAACATATTTTTGAAATAAGCGGTGAAAAAGATCCAATTTTGCATCTTTTTTCATCTTTCTATTTAAGCTGTGAAAAAGATGTAAAAAGATCTTTTCTGTCAACCAAACGCAAGCCTTACAGTCAACTAGATCTTTTTTACAGCATTAAGTTATTAAAAAGCTGAACCAAACGCAGCCTAAGTAGGTTTTAGAGGAATTAAAGAAAATGTGTCTCCTCATTAAGAGGCTTATTTATGAAGTAAGGAGGTCCAAGAAAAGGTATAGAAGATAAAAAGGAAAAGTAATAAGGCATAACATTAGTTCTAGAAGTCAGACGAACATAGAAGATCATAGATGAGCTGAATGGTTGCAAGCAAGCAGATAGTGAAGATAAACTGAAGGTTCATTAGACATTGGTGCCTTGCCACAAAAAGGACAAGAAACTTAAATAAAATTGCTGAAGAAGGAGGAGAGAAGGGGAAGAGAAGAGAGAGGGGGGGGGGGGGGGGGGGGGGGGGGGAGGAGTATATCAAGGATCCAGATCAACCCATCAAGGAGAGAGAGAATTACTTCATATGTTCTTCAATAAAACATGGATACTGGTGTCATTGGACAAAAGGCACTTAGCAACCATGAAAATATCAAACTATATCCTCCATCAATGCATTCAAAAACACCGGGTTAAGCAACAGAAAAGATAAAGAACAAAGCGGATCCTGGACCAAATGATATGCCCTGAAGTCTGGAAATGTATTGGAGATAGAGCAAAACACTTGGTCACCTAAGTTACTTTACCAAACCTTAAGAACAAAGAAAATGCCACCTGAGTGGAGGTGCATGCCAGTTCATAAATACAAAAAACATATCCGAATGTGTGCATCCATAGCAGCATAAAACATACGGATCATACAATGAGATTATGGAAGGGTCAATGCATATCTAAAACCACCTTCAGCTTATACCAGATGGGTCCACCATAAAGTCTAAGTGTAGTGGAGCTTCTAAGGATAAATAGAACAACCTACAAATGTTATTCATTGATTTAAAGACATCCGCTCAACTACTATTTTTAGTTAAACTGAAAGCCAGGTAACTCCTCCCCTTTTCATCTTGGGTACGGAATGGGTCACCCAGAATATTTAAAACAAAAGCCCTTTGCAAGTAACAACATATTGATGGATGGCTCGCTAAGTATGCAGAGATTAGTATTATGAAGAAAAATTAGAAGTCAAAAGGTAATACTGACAGAGTAGATGTGAGATAAAGTAAAGGAAGTGGCATAATAGAGTGAAATACTTTACTCAATCGTCCAAAAGATGTTGACAATATTGAGATTTTAAAGGCAACAAAAAGGCCTTCATAGTCAATGTGATGGAAGGGTAACCTCTGCTATTAGGCCAGCTGTGCTGTAAATAAGAATGACAATTGAATGGGGCTCTCAGTCCAGCTAGTTCTCATACAAGCACACCAGCACAACCCAACCCAAACTTTGGGGTACGATATGAAGTGTGGAGCAGTAAAATACCAACATGCCACAGAAGATAAAACTAGCAGAAATTAGGATCTTATAATGGTTGTGAGGCATATAATAAGAACCAGGATTGTTAATTTTTCTGTAAGAAGTCAGTCCAGCTCCATTAGTTAATTTTTCTAGCATCACTTATCACCAACTGCTTTCCAATTTTCACATTCAATCACCTCTAATATAAAACCGTTTCCGTACTATATTTTTCAAGTAACATTCTATGTGCTCAAAGAGCACCTTCAAATCCTCAATAAATAATGCAATTGAAAATTGTCAGATAGCCATCACGCATAAAGCATGAAAGAAATATTGTGAATTTATGTTGACAGCTAATCAGGGTTACAATTTTAATATTAGTACATATGAATGGATTAATGTAAACTGAACATTTGGTTGTAAAATGAACACAAAAGAAAGCTATGGTGATTTTCAAATACATCAGCCTTTTTCAACAATCAGAACACCAATGGCTCAAAGAGAGAGGATCATATGCAGAAACAACTGACCTTTTGTACGACGTAGAAGTAAAGTCTTCAAGATCGCTTGAAGTTTCTTGTAACCATACTTTGAATCTCTAGATATAGGAATTTTAATCCCTTCAGAAAAGGCCTTGTAGGAAGAATATGGCTCATACCTAAGAAATCTAAAGTAACTGTATAATTCATCGATAGCATTTTGTATGGGCGTTCCGGATAGGCACCACCTTCTCTTCGCTCTTAAACCACAGCAAGCTCTAGCTGCTTGGGTCCTATAGTTCTTTATGCACTGCGCTTCATCCAACACTACTCTAAACCAACTTACTCTAGCAAGTGTACCGGATCCAGAATCCATTAAGACAGCATCCTTCTCTTTTCTGCTCTTTTTACCCTTTTTGGTGGTGCCAGATGGTCGTTTATTTCTCTTATTAATAGAGAACTCAGAAGATAGTCCATAGTCTTCTCCAGTCTTGTCAGCATCATCCTCACCAGCTAGGGGTTGTTTGGGAACCTCATTGGTGACTATTGAATATGTAGTCAGAACCACATCATGCTTCGCCAATTCAGAAGGGTCTTTCGTCCTGTTGCCTCCATGATACACCAAAACAGAAAGTTTGGCTTCATCAGTGACTTTATCTTTCAGTTCCCTTTCCCACTGTCTGAGAACAGTGGCTGGGCACACTATCAAAGTGCCTGCTGCTGGCCTCTGCCCACGAAATGTCCTTTTTGAAGAACTAGGTCCTGGACTACATTCGATGCCATCGGGCTCTTGCTTGAGCTTCTCTAAACTGGCAACACCGTTATCAACAGCACATTCCTTGGTATTTTCTGAACTTGCAACATTATTATCATCATCATCATCCAAATTCAAGGCTTCAGTTTCATGATCCTGCTGCACTGAATCAGATTTTGACTGCATGGACCTTTGCATTTGTATGAGGGCAATTGTTGAGATAGTCTTACCTAGCCCCTGCAAAAATATATAAGGCAAACAACATCAAGAAATCAGACATACTCACACATATTACATACATACGCATATGTTCAATTAAGAGCTATGTTACTCTTTCTTCCATCTCAAAGTGCCCATGTCTAGTTGAATACAATATGCCATTTGGATACTCCTAAGTGAGACCAAAAACATACAAATCTCCAAAAATAGCCAGGTCCAACCCTGAGACACTACATATCCTAGTCCGAGTAATAAGCAAGTGTTGCACAAAACCTCCATCACAATTGCATTACATCAACATCATATGCATTTCGGTGGAGCATATATCTATATACAAATACGTGCAATGTTTTTTACCCATGTGAAAATGCAACTGTAGCACACACAATACATCTATTTATGTACCCAACAACTTACAAACCACAAATGCAATCACACAGAAAAGCATGAAGAAAACCTGATCATCTGCCAGAATTCCTCCCACACAATGCGTAGTTCTTGACTCCTTCTGAAGCATCCATGCAAGCGCAATTTTCTAGAACAGAAAGATTTTAAAGCATTGGACTGTATCATACACACAAGCAGGTATAGTTCCAAAGGCCATAGATGACACCAAATGATGGGACATGTGAAATCCAGAACCTGATAATCTTAAAACACCAATGAATATAGGCAAACCTGATGTCTCAAAAGTGGGACTGACAAAATACCATCGGGTATGTCAGCTTCTATTTTCGGTTGATTAAGATCCTGCATAGAAATATACACAACCCTTAAATGCAATTAAAATCCTGCAGTCCACTCCCTTAGTCAAATAACAGTCTGCTAAGCAATGTCAGTGAAGAAGAAAATGGAGAAATCAAATAGTAGATGCCGCAATTCGTCACCCAATAAATTTATCTTAAGATATGTACCACATTAGAAGAATTTGGTCAAGAAAACGTAGCCTATAATCAGAGGTGCATGAATGAAGCCTGCAGCTTTTAACACAAGTATGTGGATGCTCATAAGAAGACAACTCGCACAGTATACCACATTGAAACTGACTTACTGAGCACAAATGAAAATACAACTGATCAAGAACAAAATAACAACCCAGAGGAACGGAAACAGAATAAGCTGGAGCAAAGAAAAGAGGGGTCCAGCAGATGCCTAAGATTACAAATAGACGGTTGATAATGGAACCCATACATGAGGCCAGTACCCAAAGTCCCATATGGAAAATTTGATGTATATGGATAAACAGCCTATTGAGCTAGTCCACCTAATGTCAATTAGTTTTGTGATGTAAGCTTCAACAATAACAAACCCAGCAGCCTTATTCTTTCAAGGTCTACCCTAAAGGATGTAAGCTTGGGTTAACAAAATTAGGTGTAGATTCTAATTAGATGTGCTCAGTGCTTCTGTAGATGATGGATACCTAAATTAGATAGTATTGCCCAATATGGAGGTTAGAGCAAGCTAGGGAACACCTTAACTTGAAATTTCTACTGATACAGAAAGCTGTACTTGTGTATGATAATCTTCCCGTTTCCAATAAAATGAAAAGACTTCTCCCTCAAACCTAGACCAACGCCTTAGTGCAGAAAATCCAAAAAGTAAACAAAAGTATTAAATGCACAATCTAACACATAATAGTTCCTCCGAGACAAGTTTGTCTGTTGAAGCCATGGGTGACAACTGCTGGTGGTAGAATCATGACAAATCATGAATTAGAAAATACCTTTGAAACCAGCAGTTGAACCATAAGGAAGGAGACAGGTATTTTTAGTACAGACGTAAGTAACAATTCTATCATTCTAAGTCTTCATTTTGGTTCACCATCCTTGCAGTTCTAAAATCTTAGAACCAAATTATTCAATTGAATGAACACATAGCAGCCCATAGAGTCTTCTACCCCTCCCATTGATGGCATGTGACAAGAGAAAAAATATACAATGAAATAGACCACAAGCATACTGATACAATGAAAAATTACGTACGTCTCCAACACAACTAAAGAGTCATTGAGATTTCATAAGAATACGACACATAGCACTAAGCTTATCTAACTAAAATTGCACCGCGCGCTATAGACGATGTCTGACACCATCCTCACCAAAAAAAAAAAAAAAAAAAAAACTACCACGCTACATCACCAATGAAAAATGGGCCCTTAATATATGAGTAACACAGTTCTTAGAATTGAAGCAATTTAACAGATATTTCTCCAACTGCACTAGAAACTTGAAATCAGGACAGAAAATTTTTCCTCCCACTAGAAGCTTTCATCTCCGATTAGTCTGAGAGTGAAAAACACAACTATTAGCATAAATACAAAATGATTTAAATGAGATCCATAACACAACATGCATAAGGGAACACCTAAAATGCCAAACATACTATGACATCAAAAATAATAGAAATTCGATTCAAACAATGATTTAATCTTTTAGATGAGAAAGAATATCTTTTGTAGATTGTCTCCAAGGGGCCCTCAACCCTAAAAAGCATAACAGATCAACATTTATACATACAAACTCTTTTACCTTTTTAAATTTAAGCCAAGCCATTAATAGCCCTATTGTTAGTGAACGGGAAATTGATGTAATTGTGTGCACTCTGAATTTGTACAATAAAGTGTGTTCGGGAAAGCACCGAGAAATTGTCCCTCATTTCCCTTCTCTTTCTTGTCACACAAAATGGTATCAAAGAAAAGAGAGAAGGGTTAAACCCTCAGAAATCCTAGCAGCAGAAGGCTTGAACCCTAGCTTAGTCCTAACACCCACCATGGAGCTTGAACGCAAGACCACAAGGTTAAGTGCCTTGCACTCTACCTACTTGGAGATAGTCGTTCATATCCTTATATACATCCGAAGTGCCTCAGGAAAGGACTATTGTATGAATATTGGGGACATACTGAGATCATTGGCTATTCGGATGCAAATTAGGCAGTTTGTCCGTTTGATAGACATTTCGCCTCAGAGTACTGTGTTCAACAAGGGAAACCTTGTTTCTTGGAAAAGTAAGAAGCAGAATATGGTTGCTTGGTCTAGTGAGAATCGGAATATTGTGTTAAGGGTTTAACCGCTTGGGGATTAATTTGGGCGGAACATGTACTCATAGAGCTTGAAATTAGACTGTTCTTTTCCGGCTTCATTTTTGTTCAATCATTAGATTTCTCACTCAACGAAGCAACACCAATAACCAACAAAACCTCACAAGTCACAAGACATCACCAAGAGAACCAGCCACCTTGCAATGAACAAGGAGATGGTCAGTTGTCTCCCTGTCACACTAGTACATAAAGCACCATTATTTCGAGAATGACAAGTTTCTATGGTGCCAATAATTAGGGGGATGGGAGGAAGAAGGAAGGAATCACTACACAGAAAAGACTCAAGGCATCAGCTTAGGAATTATTTATGATGTTTGGCAATCAATGAAGGTGCAACAGGGAAAGTCACCAGGCATCAAAGTCCATTTGCTACCATCTGTTGGTCGCTCTAATGTAAATCCTTTCACAACAACTTGTTCGAGAACCAAATATCAAACTCTTCTTAAGAAGTTCATTGTTTTAGTCCAAAACTTCTCACAAAGATTAAGGTTTGGTTTGGACATTGGCTTGACCAGAGCATTGTCTCCTGATGAGTCTGCTACATGCAATTCTAGCAACAAGATGCAAATCCAATATTTTACCATTGCCCAGTCATTGATCTCCGGAAACAGTAACTAAGTTGTTGGGTGAGTGTTGGGAACTACACTATTCCATTGGAAAAATGTTTCTATTAAAATAAATGGCTTTAGAAAGGCTAAGGATTGCAAGATCAGCAGTTCAATGCCTTACTATGATTCAGTGTCCATGGAATGAGATGAACATCTAGGTCTTTTAACGGGAAGTTACTTCCCTGATATATGTCTGGGAGAAAATCACTTATTTAGCTACCACTTGATCCCAAGCCACTAATGTCGTTAGAGGTTTACGTTTTAGAGATATTCACAGGGATTGAAGAGGGTTTCTGTACTCTTTATAGAGGATGCCCTCTGTGCTTGTATTTTGTTTCCTCTTGAACTAATAGAGTTTCTTTTTAAAAGAAAAAGATATGACTCAAAGGGTTGGCTCAAGTGGTACCGCACTTGTTCTTGTCGCCTCAGGAAGCACAAAACCTAGGGTTTAAATGTTGGCATTGGCTACTAGCAATTAAAGAAACTTCGAGTGGGTGCTGCATGCGACTCGGCATTAAGGGCATGTTTAAGATTTTGCTTATTCTGAGAAAATAAGTACTTTTTCTGGAAAAAGCACTTTTCTGAAATTTGGAGGACGTTTGGCAGACATCAAAAAGCGCTTTTTATTAAAAGCAGAAGCTGTTTTTTTGCTTATAAGCAGAAGCAGAAATTTGGTGCTTCTGATTATAAGCAGAAGCAAAATTAAAAAGTTAAAATTTTCAAGACAACAATACCCCTACTCAAAACATTAAAATTCTCCATATCTTTACTCAAATATCATCTTTCAAAGCCACATTACTTATGCTATCTATATACAAGTTTGAAATGTAAGAGTTTGTTATAGTACTTATATTACATTTATTATATATATAAGGAACATACCCAGTGCCTCAAGGGCTCCCGCCTACGCAGGGTCGGGGGGGGGGGGGGGGGGGGGGGGGGGGGGGGGGGGGGGGGGGCGGATGTACCCAGCCTTCCCCCTTCAGGGTGTTAACCTGAAGAGAGGCTGTTTCCCATATATATATATATAAGGTGGCGTTCTTATGAGAGGGTGAGAGCGTAAGAGGGGCAAATCCTGGCCCTCCATTGTAATGGATGGCCAAGATTTGTTGAAAATTAAAAAAATAATAATAATTTACGGCCTAAATCCCTTCATGGGGCAAAAAAAAAAAAAAAAAAAAAAAAAAAAAAAAAAAGGAGTAAGGGAGGAAAAAAAAAAAAAAAAATTTTCCCCATTACTCAATTAAATCTTGACCGTAATTTTTTTTTTTTTTTTTTAAGTCCAACAAATCTTGACTGTCCATTACAATGGAGGGCTACGATTCGCCCCTCTCATAAGAACGCCACTTTATATATATATATATATATATATATTCACACTTAATGATAATAATAACAATAACAACAACAACAACAATAAGAATAATATTAACAATAATTATTTTAGGTTTTTAAGTTTCTAAGAAATAACACCGAATTATAAATAAAATAAAAATATATTATTTTTACTTTACAATTCATTGTTATTTTATAAAAATTTAAAACATAAATGATTAATATATACTAAAAAAACTATATAAAATTAATTCTACATCCAAACACTACTAATTACAAAAGCCTTCTATCCATGTCCTTTTTGGTAATTTGATAGAAAAAAGCATTTTTCTTAAATTCTGGCCAAAATACTAACACTAATGAAATAAGTGCTTCTGGCCGGTTGAGCCAAACACAAACTGCTTCTTCAAAACAACACTTTTTAAAGAAGTGCTTTTACAAAAAGTGCTTTTGAAATAAGTAGTTTTTTCATAACAATCCCAAACAGAACCCAAGTCAGGTGCGCCTAAGCTACTCAGACAACCAAGTTAACCAGGGAAAAAAAAAAATTTGACTGCCCAAAATATCAAGATCACACCTATAGAAAATGTAAAGCTAGCTATGCATTATACAAATAAAATTACGCATGTCAATAGCCGCCCTTGTGCTCTCTCTCTCACTCTCAGCGAAAACCCTAACCACCATCTCCCAAACCCGTTTCAGGCTGGAAACGGGTTTGTTTGATTTTTGGCCCCCTCTTTCATCTTTCCTATTCCCCCCTATCCTAACTGTGTCTTCTCTATTAATTTGTTTTTTGTGTTTTTTGCATGCTTAGATGGTGCTCCAGATGCTGATGTGGTGTTGTAGGGCGTGGTGACGGTGTCTAGTGGTGGTTATCGCATGCCGGGCTGTCATGGTGGCAGGCATGGCATGGTGGTGATGGTGAGGGCTGATGTTCGGACAGGGTCTTTGCAAGTTCGGTTCTGAAGCGTGGGAGTGGTTTGGGCGTCCACAATGGCAGATCCAGTGAAGATGGTGCCAGGCATGGGCCAATCTGAAGTCAAGGTGGTGCATATGGGGTTTCAAGTGTTCAGAGGTGGCGCATGTAGGTGGGTGTATGATGGTATTTTTCGAGTTTGAATTGGGACATCCAGAAGCGATGGGTGGTGGGTGGTCGCAGGCGTTGATGCGGGTCCTTTGATGGGGGTGATGGTGGAAATGCAATTGGCAGCTGGCGAAGGTATGACAGCTGGTGGTTGTCATACGTGGATAAGGATGTGGCTGCAGAGTGGGAGGTGCTGGTTGTCCTGGAATGATGGTGGAGGTGGCTGTTGAGGATGGTGATTGAGTTGGCTGGTAGAGGTTGTTGGTGCTAGTTGTCGTATAGGAAGCAGTTGTAAGTTTTGTGGTTTGGCAACCATGGGGTAGTGTGGATGGGAGGTGTAGTGATCCAATTGTGGGTGGGTAAGCGAATTGTGGGACTAACAGTCAGCGCTTGCTATCTCACGCGTTGATGGGCTACTTTCCGTGAAGGAGTGATGCTCTTCGTCATCTATCATCTGACATGTTCGTTTTGAGTTGCCGTGCGTTAGGTGCTGCAGGCTGTTTTGGTGTTTGAGGGTTTTGGGCCTTCATCAGCCGACAATTAGGTGGCCGAAGTGCATCGCTTTGATTTGGAAAGGTCCTTTACAAGCAGTGCAGCATGTGGTGACCTCAAAGTGCTAAGTGGAGATCAGGGTGTTTTCTCTATTCCGTGTGCCATTTAGAGGTGTATCTTGTTTCCAAACCCATGTGCTTGAGGTGGCCCTCCATCTAGTCATTGTTAGACTGGCTTTTTCCTCCCATATACAGTATTTTGATGTTTTCTTTTTGGATATTTCTTTTAATGATTGTGGGTCGATTCATGGATTGTGTCCGTTTATCCTACCCACAATTTACGTACCTAGCATCAACCTAAATATCAGCAAAAAGGAACAAATAAAACTATCCAGACAATTTTTACAACAAATGACGGAAGGACCACTCCACACCAGTGGTCATAGTACCACCACACAACTACTTTTCAAGGCTCTTTTCATGAAACTTTAAGCTACTGATAACAGATAGCTGGTGACTGATAGAGAAGTGTATTAAGACTGCAGTACATCCAAGGAAGAATTAAGATGGAACCTGCAATGCAGATTGAAATATCAATCGTTCATTTCCTGCAACACCCTCCTCGCCAAGCCCTAGATGGTGGACAGGATCACTCAAAGCAGCAGAATTGGTGGCAGAAACAGGTCTTCCGCGCATCAAAGAAGGGGGAAGTATCCGACTACCCTTATGATCGAGCATAATAACATCATCACCACCATCTCTGGCTACACTGTCCTCTGCATATCTCCTGCCGTCATTCAAACCTAGGGCTGTTGAACTGTAAGACCATCCATTGCTATGGCTATTGCCTACATTATATCTGGAATTGTTTTTCTTATAATGTACTAAAGAATGTTGAAAAGAAGCTGGAAGGCTCCTTCTGACTGACTGATTGGTAGTACTCAAATGGCGATTGTCATCTTCTTCTGAAGACTGAAGGTTACAGGCTTTCACTCCAGAAACATCACTGTGAGAGTAAATGGATGAACTTGGCGCTTGAATATGACCACACTTGCTACTGTCCGGATCAGGATCGATTCGAGAACGAAAGGTAGCATAAGATGACGTTTCTCTATTACTGGGAATCTTTTTAGGAGAAGACGCCCTCTTTTTTCCTCCATAGCCTATCAGTTAGATCAAAATGAGAGAAAAATACAGAAGAATCTAAGAAATCAAAAGGACACCCAAAATTTTAAGTGCCACCTTCATCCCTCAGATCTGGGCCCAATGCAGAGGCCCAACTAGGAAGTCTCCTCCCATGTGCAGGAGCATGAGATACCATGCTCGATGATGAAACGATCTCTGGCTCATTATCCATATCAAAATCACTATCAGAGGAAGAGATCTCTATAAGATCCATTCTAACCAAGTCAGGTGATTACTGATTTCCCTTTGCTTTCGATAAACTTGAATAATGAAGACTGCAATCGTGATTTAGCCTGCAGTTCAAAGGCATGCTTTACAAAATAGGATTAAGATAAGGGTAAAAGCAGTTTGCCCCAAACACAAGGTACTCTGTTTATAAGTTTTACCAAAATGCCTCATTTTCATTTCTCCAAAGCGATCCAGTTCTGTACATCAAAAGTGGCCAGAGAACTCATGGTTATAAACAAGTATGAAAATATTCAACATCGATCTTTTTCCCTTATTTCCTATGGCATAAAACCAAATCAAAAGAGAGAGGAGAGACCTATATATGTCCCCACTTTGCCACCTCTCTCTCTCTCTCTCTCTCTCAGAAACTCTTTATATTAGCCTCGCATACATCTGTCGCTTAAACTGTGCATAAAAAGACCAGCAATTCTTGTTTTACTAAAATGAATGTAAAGGCGAAAAAAATGGAAGTCCACATCGAATTTTGCATCAATGTCACCAGTTTCTCTAGATATAAGATATGTTGCTCATGAAGAAATAAATTAGGATATTTACATCTTTCCCTATAAGCGGGTGGGTGGCCGAGAATGCAACATCACCAAGATCACATTCATGATAAAGTGCCAAGGTGATTTAGAGGGTATCTTGCATCTCACTGAATAATCAGTTGGAGCAACAAAGGCAAAAGGCCGAAAGATAGCATCCTTCATTAGGTTTCAAGATGATTTTTGTTTCACCTGGTACGCAAAATATCTCAACATTAAGCTGCAAATCATTCACCCAAATGACAGAACCAGCTGAGTACATTCAACAGAACGAATATGAGAATCCCCATGGTCATGCATCAGGCGATGGCATTCCTGCATCCAAAAAGAATGACATGTGATGGACCTACGAACATAATCTCCAGATGTATCAAGCACGCCAAGAAAGGCAAAAATAAGAGGCAGCAGAAGAAATAGAGTTAGCAGGTATATAGCAGCTGAAATAATACAACATAGATCAAATAGTATATTCTGCCTGTAAGAACAATCAGAATTGCTGTTTACGTAAAATGCTTCACATTATGAAGCCAGGCCCATCTTAAAGACAAGATATTTGCAACTAGCATTTCTTACAAGAACCGTCTATGTTACTAAAACTCAGGTATAAGAGTCGGACAATGGTATGTGTCCTAAGGTCAACCAGAGTTGTTTCCTAAAAATTTTCTATGTTATTGGTCTATTTGAAGTGTCTAAGTGTCATATAGACGTCCAGATGCCCTTGTCCAACACAGAATTCAGGGAGAAATAGAGATGCAAAGTAACCATGAAAGCTATAGTTGCAAAGCCATTTCAGAAACAATATATCCATCTTTGTACAATATCTTCAAAGTACTCAAGGCAACTATCTTTTTTTATTTTGGAATAAGAACTCAAAGGCAAATTCGAGAAAGTATATAATGGTGACATTATAAAAAATAGAATATTCATGGGTCCAAAAGAACAATCCAAGTCATTCAACTGCAACTACACTAGATAAGCAAGAAACTCCAACAGATGCAGTGGTGTTTCCAAGGCATGCTTTTCATGGTCATGGTAAAGATATTATCCTTCTAGCAGCATAACTATTTAGGGTTCTGAAGAAAGAACACACATGTTAACGCAGACAAAAGCAACACTTGATTACAAATTTATAATGATGCTGCCTTATCTTCACATGGGTCTAAAGTCTAAACCAGTGTTCTTCATAGTGGGAAGGGGCAGCATAGCTGTTATTAATCATCACGACCAGCAAAATAGCAAATTGTGAGTCTTGTTTTGTTACAAGCCGATTCTTCCGACATCCTGAAAAAACAACATGAACTAAATAAGCTTTCCAAAATTCTACTTTTCCCCATTTTGATAAGTATTACTTCTATAAGCATTTTCTAGAATACAACACATTAGAGGTGGGTGTTTGTTGATACTAGACATGAAGTTATATATTTATCAAGTCACTGGATGAGTCCATTTTGTCGGTCATCACTTTATCTCTAGATATTCCTCCAATTTACTAGATTCTCCATAACCACACTATGTGCAAAAATTCTCATATGATACACACACACACACTCTGAAACACATCACGCACAAGAAAGTTCACATAGTTCCATTATAGTCTATACTAAGTTGAAAATCCTCTCAGACAATTTTAGAAGCAACTTGTAACCAATAACCCAGCAATTATCAATCTGATAGGCAAAGCAAAGAGAAGGGAGATCATAAACCAGATAGACACATAATGTCATGGCCATTGCCAGACCAACCAAAAATAACTAAATGCAATCCGGAGTATAATACACTGAGTCAAAACACAATAGAGGAAGCGCATATCCTGATAATGTAGCGACCCTTGTGAAACCAGACCAGCACTAGGACAATTAGGAAAAAAATTCCCATCCTGCAGTGTTAACAGTAAAGATCTCCTTCACAGAGAAACTTCAACAATAACTTCCAGTAAAAAAAAAAAAGGAGCAAAATCTAAATTGATTGTCTCACTTTCAAGCTTATATATTAATAGATTCAAAAATGTGCAACCCAGATACACTAGAGTTTTATTATTTAAAATAGAAACGTCAAATAGAAGAGCGATTAGATGAAGTACGGAGAACTGAATTGAAAAAACAAACTATTACAGGTTTTGAGTTGGAGCAAAGAAAAGATGCAAGAGAGGAAAGAGGAAGGTTGAATTCAGTAACCATCCACTCTTTCTAACGGTCAATCTTAAAGGCGGAATATTTACAATGAAAACCTATCATCAATGAATGTTTATTTCTTTTAAGGGATGTTTGGTATGAGGGGATGAGGGTTAATGGACATTCCCTTACAATTTTCCCCGTCTCTCCCTATGTGGTATGCAAAAGGAAGAGGTCAAATGTTAAACCTTGAAAATTTTTCAGTGGTCCTCCCTAGTGCAAAATGTTTAACCCGACATAGGGTGAAAAGTTTTCAGAACTTCTAACCCAACATGAGCAAAAGGTTGTTACCAGATATGATTAATGAGTTGAGTTAACCCACAATCTGCCCAACTAGGTTGGCCCACAACCGACCCAACCCATTAATGAGCCGACAAGTTTGACCCGTTAAATTAAGGAGTTGAATTGACTCAAGTTAGACTTATACAAGGTTTTTTTTTTTTTTTTTTTTTTTGGGGGGGGGGGGGGGGGGGGTTGCTGGAGGGGGAGACTTTCACCTGACACGACCTGCTCTTAGATCCATAGTTGGCATGAGAGGAGTCGAACCGTACAACCAACATGATATTGGTTCATTTAAATTTACACATTCTTACCCATGCCACAATTTTTAAAATATTTGACTTTTTTCCTATAAATATCTTCAAAATCTACACATATTTTAGTCAAAAATAAATGTATAAGTCAAAACAAAGACTTTGAATTGAATCAAGCAAACCTGGGTCTGACCTATGGCCCGAATTGACTATGACCCATTGATAAGACAACTCAACAAATTGAATCACGTTAGGAAACTTTTCCCTCTAATCAAATAGTACTCAACAGTTTTGTACAATTGACCCGAAATGTCACCTAAACGGTCATATCTATAGATGGGTCAAATGAAGTTTTGACCGGTCAGCTTTTCTAACATTTACCTACCAAACAAGAGAAAAGGTTATCCCATGAAAAAATTTTAGACCTTGAACGATTGAACCATTTAAGGGTCACCCTTATTATTAACCCAAAACAAACATATTCTTAGTTTAAAAAAATGCATGATTAGCAATGGAGAAATGAACGGGAAGTGGACAGCAATGCATGGGCACCCACACGAGAGTGTCTGAAAATGACCCAAGAAGACACACAAAGGACGCAATGTTGTCTTTGTCCCCTGAAATTGACAAAATGCTTCACATCAAACTAAGAAATTGGATGAAGAAACCCCTTCTAATTCAAATTCAAGCAAAGACGGACTTGACCTCCACAATCTTGTTATTTTTCTTCCAGACAAGAAAAAAACTATGAGAGAAAGGATAAACCCAAATGTATACGGACATGTGGTGCATGAGAGAAATAAGTATAGTTCTTTATCGGAAAAATAAAAACAAAAAAAAAACCATGTTATAGTGAATTGTCAAAAAGAAAATAGAACTGTCTCTTGTTAATACATCCCTCCCTACTCCCCGGTTACTGCAATGACGTATGTTTGAAGTCTCATAACACCTACTGCCAGCTTCCAAGTTCCAACCATTATGTCCATGTTTCTTTCTGCCAGGGTAAAACAAATTTGAACTTAGCTAGAAAAACATTAGCTTCAACGTCATGCCCAAAGTCACTAACTGTAATCTCCTCACACACAACTGAAACTCTACCAGCATCCTGAGGCATCTGCAATAAACCATCAGCTTCCCCACGTACTCTTCCACCACAATCCCTTGTTCATACATTATCATTACTAGCAAGCTCATTCTGCATATATGCTTCAATAGCAACAAATCCCTTCTCTATTCTTCTATCTTTTCCCTACCAGTCCCTTTCTAAATTTTTCCACGAACTGACACAATAAATATTCAGAAATTATTCTACCTGCTCAGTTGTGAAATTATTCATAACAATTAGAAAAAGACAAGCTCATTTACCTAGAGAGAGAAAACTGAAGCTGAAACATGCCTTCTAACAGTCCTAGAAAGATGGTTATGTTAATTAAATATTTAGGTAGACAAAGGTTGAAACTAAACCTTAGATAATAAATTAAACATCCTATTAAATTATATCTTTAGACATAAGATAGTAGATACCTTGGTCCATATGTAGCTGCGAACGGTTGAACATTGAACAAAAGCGAAAGCATGGTGAATGGCAGCTTTTAGACCTTCTACTCACAAGATTAAGGATCTCAATGACTCGTATGAGTAGGGATCAACATTTTATATAGAGAAACCCAAAGCCCGCTATTACGAACTCCTGATATATATGGAGTTTGACTCCAACTTGTAGCCAACTATAAGTCCAAGATGAACTAGTAATCTTTGAAGTTGTTGGCAATTAGGGCTCTGAGGATTTTTCCATTGCATAGGCAATTTAAGAAACACACTTGTATTGTGAAACCAAGACCTTTAGGCATAATTTACACTATGGAGGACTCCACATGTGAGTCTAGTAAGGTATCACACATTAAAGTTGTGAAAGAGAACAGATGAACATATAAGTCTAGGGAGCTACTCTACCTAACCAACTGGTTTTAAGATGGAACCTCGCTTAGTCTTATATATGGACCTCATATATGTCAACTCTGCGGGGTGAGCCTAAGGCTCGGTGAAATTTGCACCTGATATCAGAGCAGTTGATGATCTCGATCTCTTATTTGTGGCGCACTATTTCCTAGAGGAGAGGGGCACATTTGAATTTGATACGTCGAGGGCCTCTCCATTGAATTTCCAATCTAATTGGACATAAGTTCCAATTAGGCTAAAGAAGCTGAGTGGAGCGATTGAAGAAGACTCACATGTAAGGGGGAGTTTTAAGATTCCAAATGTAAGGGATCACAAATTAAAGTTGTATATGAGAAGAAATCAACATATAAACCTAGGGAGAAACACTACCTAATGCCAATTAGTTTAAGGATGTAACCTCACCTGGGCTTACATGTAGAACTCATATATGTCCTTCGTAGATGAAGGCCAGGTGAAATTTTCACAAACATATTGGTCCACATATCTCAAAATTTTCAACATTCTCCTACTTGGACCAAATGTGTCAATCGAGTTTTTAATATTCAAATTTGAAAATTTTAGTTCAAAAAAGAACTCATTGTGACCACAATACTTATGTTTACTCATCAAGCATCATCATGGGGTTCAACCAGCATATATAATTAAAAATTACTCTTGCACCCAAAACGTTAGTACACTTATGTGGCATGTTTATACCTTCTAGTATTATTAAGTGCAACCTCGTGTTGACCAAATGCCTTCCAATATGGAGTCAAAACAAAAATCAGTTATGCATCATTTTGATCTGTGTAATATCATTGAGCACAAAATGGCCCTCTTATAGTTTCAAAACAAACTTTAGATTCAATACTTACACAAGGAACTTGAAAAACATGGGGCACCCACTAAAGCTAGTAACTTTCAGTTCCATGTTAACACATATGGAGTATATACCAATGTATATAAGGTTGCAACTTATGTTAATCATGCAATGAAATTGACATTACTCAAACAAATATCTCAAAGTAATGTAACCTTTTAAACTATCATATACTCAGCAAAGAAACATCAACATAAGAACGAAGGAAAAATAATTAAGACAGTTCTTCAAAATTTTCAATAAAACTCATTATGGTGACATGTCGTTTAAAAACACTTGGAGCTAAGCCCTTATTGAGAGGATCCACCGTCATATCTTCTATTGGTATATGTATCACAGCCGTAAGACCACTTTCCATTCACTCTTGAACATAATATACTTCATCTCATGATGTTCAGTAGAAGAGGTAGAGTTGTTCTTTTTTTTTTTTTTTTTTTTTTGGATAAAAAACACAGTTGCACTGTTATCCCAATAAATAGTTACTGTTTAGAAATCGAGTCACACAACTCTTAACATTATGATAATTTTCACAAATGCAGAATGATTCACAGCTTCAAAACAGCTAAAAACTCAGCTTACATGGTGGAAGTGGCTATTGGAACAAACTTGATACTTCTCCATGAAACAGGTCCATGAGCTAATGTAAACACATAGCCTAAGGTACACCTCCTGTAATACAAATCTCATTCAAAATGACAGTGGCTTGTCAGCTAGAAAATTTCCACTCTCCCATGTGTCAAAATGTACTTTCTGGATTTCTTCAAATTACACATCACCTTTTTGGATGCACGCTAATGATTTATTCCCAGACTCAACCAGTACATCCTAGAACTCTGACTAAGAAAAAAGTATCGGGCCTAGTGAAAACCTGCACACATATTACAGCCTACTGCTGAAGCATACAATATCCCTTTCATCCACTCACATTCCAATCATTTTTAGGACATTGTCTTTTGTGAAATTTATCTCCCTTTAATATGGATGCATCACCTGGAGAACAACCATCCATACCAAAATGTTTCAAAACTCTATTGATATATGCTTCTTGTGACAACCCCAAAACACCTTTATGCCTGTCACATTGTATACGAATCCCAAGAACAAAAGATGTATCACCTCAATCCTTCATCTCAAAATTACATGACAGGAAACTCTTAGTTTCGGCCATTAACCCAAGATCATTAGAAGCCACCAGTATATTGTCAACATATAAAACCAAGATTATGTACTTCATACTCACAAACTTCATATATACACATCGATCAAACTTGTTCACTTGAAATCATTTGCAGTCACAACCCCATGAAGTTTCATATACCATTTTCTAGGAGCTTATTTTAGACCGTAAATTGACTTCTTGAGCATACACATCATGTTCTATTTTCCCTTAACCGCAAATCTTTGTGGTTTTAACATATAAATGTCCTCTTCTAAAATACTATTTGAAAAGGGCATTCTTTTAACATCCATTTGTTGCAACTCCAAATCAAAATGAGCACTTAAAGGAAGTATGATTCTAACTGACTTCTTTTTGGACACAGATAAAAAAATTTCTTTAAAATAAATTCCTTATCTTTGGATAAAACCTTTCAGCCACTAACCTAATTCCGTATCATTCTGTATCACCTTTAGAGTTCCTCTTGCTCTTAAATACCCACTTGCTTCAACTGCCTCATACCCTCCAGGTGGGGCAACCAAATCCCAAACTTCATTATCGGCCAGAGATTGCATTTCCTCCACTATGGAAACATCCCTTTTTCTACATTCAAACACTCCAGGACTTCTCCAGGGTGTAATCGAGTCAAGTCGAGCCAAGCAACACCTTAAACTCAAGCTCAATAAGGCTTATCAAGATCGAGCTCGAGTTCAAGCCGAGCTCTTATCGAGCTTTCGAACCATTGTTCGAGCTCCATTCAATAAGATCTTAATGTGTCCGATCCTCGGTTTGGCCTGTTAGCCTAATTGAGCCAAATAGAGCTCGTTATCGGCCAAAATTCAGTATTGGCAACAGATTATATTTCCTCCATTACAGCAACATCCTTTTTTCTACATTCAAACTCTACAGGTCTTCCCAGGGGCATATAATCGAGTCGAGTCAAGCTCGTTATCAAGTCAAATCAAGCTTGTTACCGAGCCAAATGTGCTACCAAATCGAGCTTACTACCAAGCTAAGCTCTTCAAGTTACTATCGAGCTATTATCGAACCATTTTTGAGCCAATATCGACTGTTAACAAACTCTTAATGAGCTTCTAACAGCTCTTATTAAGCCCTAACGAGTTCTTATGAAACTGTTCGTGAACATTAACGAGCCAAACACTACTTGTTTGAACTCAACTCATTAAACTTATTGAGATTGCTCGAACTCGGCTTAGTAAGCTATTGAGGCCCCATAACAAACACAAAAACCCCTAATTGATTTCATACACGAGTAATTCATTGAACATTAGGTTCCTTTCACAACAACTTGTCTTTTGTTCAAAATGGTCCCTCGTGTTCTGTTTTATGACAAAATTAGTCCCTCATATTGTGACAAAAATTAGGTAAAAATTAAAAAGACGAGGACCGCTTTTGTAATAAAATAAAACATGAGGGAATATATTTTGAACAAAAGAAAAGATGAGAGACTAATTTCAACGAATTTAAAAAGATGAAGGACCAATTTGAACAAAACTAGAAACATGAGCAACCATCGGTGTAAATAACTCATGTTATATCACATTAGAAGTTTGTTATAATTCATTTAGGAATTTATTTTCACTCAGGATTCTAGTTTCCTTTATATATATTGATGTAAGGAGAGCCTAGAGGGAGTTCGTTAGACTACTGACTGAAAATCAGGTTATTTCTATTTTTTAAGCACAAAGTTACTTAAAGATAAGTACAATGAACTAAGTCGGTTGGGCATCATATTCAACTATCTTTCTAGGCACAGGGATGCCTTGGAACCCCTTGATTAAGCACAGGGATGCTTTCATCTCTCTCATGTTTAGAGGTCTAATGGATGGAATATGGTGGACAATATAGGGAAATTGATCACTGTAACTATGAAAACAAACAAATTACACATTTCAATAACAAGTTGACAAAAGCTTATATAATGAACAAACCCTCACCTTTGAAAGAGAGATGGACCATCATGGAAGATCTAGTAGTGTCTTACATGCAAAGCATCAAGAAAAAAATTCAGGTTTGCAATGGGTGTTCTCCCCCAATGCGCCCCATGTCAAACTGACAGAAACTCAAATGACTAAGCCCTCAGCTTTGTTATGAGGGCTATATCATCATGGGACATTATACTAATGTTTATATGCAATCCAACAAGAAAGGAATCTAGCTTTGTTACAAATATCCTTTCTTGCCAAGCACATAAACAAACAAGATAAATCACAACCACACTTTCAAGGTATAAGAGTCAAGCTTTGTTCTAGACTCAAATATCCTTCAAGCATAAACTAAATTTGAGTGCGATATTAATTTTGATATGAGCGTGGTTTTTAAAGATGAGGGTTTGGGTTTTTCTGGTCTTAAAAGCATAGTGCTTTGACTGTTCTATTAGGTCTATGGGTCAGACAAGGCTTTAGATAAATTACATAAAGTATAGCTATGCCAGTATGATTCATCTAATAATTAAGCACAAAATGTGCAATCAATATGAATCTCAAATCTATGAGTTCGAAAGCAATTGTACGCTTGAACTGCATAAAAGGCTAGTTATACCAGCAATTGAAAGAAAAATCTTCCGATTGCTTTTTAATATATATAAATTTCCCATGTGTGCACCCAAATAAGATTTTTGAAATAATCAATGCTAATAATTCCCAATTCAACATCAGACCCATTTAAAGGATTTTGAAGGGAGCCCAATAATTATCTAGGGTTACTCTGATACCAAATGTCAATTTACTACTAAGGTATACAAACACTGACACTAAACCTTAGATAATCAATTATGGATCCTGTTAAAATTTATATCTCCATAAACCAGATAATACATACCTTTGGTCAATTTGTACGCAAGAGTGGGTTAAACATCAAATAAGCATTTTGTAGCCCTTCTATTTACGCGGAGACCTCAATGGGTAGATAATTTCTATGCCTATCATAAATATTTGAACAACAACCTTTATATAAGAAAATCCAAAGTCTGTCCATTAGACACTCCCCTAATCTATATAGTTTGATTCCAAGATGCAACTAACCATACAAGTTTAAGATGACCTGTTATCATCGTAATTTTTGAAGTTGTTTGCAATATCCAAGGATTTTGGCATTCAATACACAACTTAGGAAACACAAATGTACCAAAAAGCCAAAACCTTAAGGTGTAATTGACACATTGGTTTAAATATTTCAAAACTATCAACAAGTTGTAGATTTGATTAACACGACGCCTCACAGTATACGTCGGTTTTTTGAAAATTAACTACACCGCATTAACAGCAAATTGAAGAACAACTCAAATGCAGAAGAATAAAAAATCAAAGAAAAACGCAAAAGAAGCGGATACAAAAGTAAATTATGCATCCATAAACCCTAATATGCATGGAATGGAAAGGGGGAAAATTGAAGGGTCAAAAGAGAAGAACTTTACCAAACCACTCAGCTTCAAATTCAACCCACCAAGTCCAAGAGAGAGAGGAGACAACACCAAATGCTCAAAATAGTGTGGCCGTTCCCTCCCCCCTCCTCTCATTTCTTTATTTTTCTTATTTTTGAATTGGGACTGCAAAATTTCATAACATTGGATGGATTATGTAGGGTCTTTTTACATGTTATTTACACGCTTGATCCCTTATTTTTTTTTATATTCATTTAAATTAGTTGTGTTTTTTTAATTTAAATTGATCTATTATTTTTATAATTTTATTTAGATTAGTCCCTTAATTTTTTAAGTTTGCCTATATTAGTTATTTTTTTTTATTCAAAATAGTTTCTTATATTTTGTTTCTAACAAAATTAATGCCTCAATTGTTACTAAAACTAGGAAAATTAAAAAGATAAAGGACCAACTTTATTATAAAATAAAATATAAGGAACCTTTTTTAAAAAAAGATGAAGGACTAATTTTAATAAATTTAAAAAGACGAAAGACTAATTGTAATAAATTTAAAAAGATAAGGGACCAATGGTGTAAATAACAAATCTTTTTTTTTTTTTTCAGAGTAGTGTTATTAATTGGGTATTTATTGTTAATGTTAGAAAAATGTTAATATCTGACCAAAAAAGAAAAAGAGATAGAGGTGTTAATCTAACATGAATTTAAAAATCATTGTTCTTATAGTTGGTAAAATATGTTATGGAAATTAGTTAAAATTTAATATGTGTATGGATTATATAGTTTATACATATAAAATTTGATTAAAAATTAGTTGACCATATAAAAGAAACTATACAGTAATTTATATCAAAATGTCTACGATACAGAACAGGTTTTTACCGGTCCTCCCCCCTATATTTTTTTTTTTTCAATAAAAGCAAGGGGAACCGGTTGCCCCTATTAAATTTATTTTTATGAATTTAATTATTAATGTATATTATGTAAAAAAAATGAATAAATATACATACTAAGTAATTAGGACAATTATATGTTTTAAATAATTTAAATATAATAGTAAGGACATAATAAATAAAAAATATATTGGTTCAAAAAAGAAATTAAGTGGTTTAAATTAACAAATGTTAATTAATTTTATGTACCTAATACTATTTATAAAAATACTAAACATAATATATATGAAATTTTTAAAAATTAACATATGTAAGTGGATGATGATTTTGAATAATTAGTTATTTTAGAGTGAATAGTTGATATTGAGTAAGAAGGCGATGATTTTGAGTAAATGAGTGCATGATTAGTAAAACCCCGATTCGAAGCTTAGAATCATACGATTCTACAACTATTGACCAATGGGAATCTTACATAGAATCTTAATTATCTTACCATTCATTAATATTGCATAAAATTAATGGATAAGATCCTAATACGATTTCACATGGATGGTGATTTTGAGTAGTGATTTTGAGTGAGTTGTGATTTTGAGTATATGGGTGATGACTTTGAGTACAGGAATTGTGATTTTGAGTATAAAAGTAGTGATTTTAAGTACATGAGTGGTGATTTTGAGTATATGAATGGTGATTTTGAGTACGTGAGTGGTGATTTTGAATACATGGGTGGTGATTTTGAATACATGAGCACTGATTTTGATGGAGTAGTGAATTTGAGTACATGGGTGATAATTTTAAGTGCATGGGTGATGATGCTAAGTACATGGTTGGTGATGATGCTAAGTACATGAATGGTGATTTTCAGTACAAAAGTGGTGATTTTGAGTATATTAATGGTGATTTTGAGTACATGTATGGCGATTCTGGGTGGTGATTTTGAATATGTTATTGGTGATTTTGAGTACATGGGTGGTGATTTTAAGTACATAAGTGATAATTTTTAGAGAATACATTTATGTATTTTGTATTTAAATAAAAATTATATTAAGTAATACAAATTTATTTGTACAAAAATAATTGAATTATTTTTGTTAATATGTTTTTAGTATGAATAAGAGGAAGATGTAATAATAAATGAAAAAAAAAAAGTATCAAATTAAGGGGGTTGTTGAAATATATAAATTATGTATTAATTTTACACATTTAACTTTTAATATTTTAGTATAATACAAAAAAATGAAATATGCATTTTGTGTTGTAAATCCCGGCATATTTTTTCACTCAATCTCTAAAACACATTCCTTTACAAAACAAGTGGTGATTTGGTGATTTTGAGTAGATTCAAGCAAAATTTTTTTGGTAAGTCATCTTGTGCCCCATTTTATAAATCGTGTTAGTTACTCTATTGAATTATTAATTTTATTTATGTTTATTAGACCTTTTCTTTGACAGTATAATTTTTTTCGTATAATATTATTATATTAGAAACATGGGTGATAATTTTGAGTAAAAGAGTGTGATTTTAAGTGCATGAGTTTTGATTTTAAGAGGGCCTGGGATGTGGTAGGTCAAGATGTGGTTCGAGCCGTTCGTTCGTTCGTTCTTCCAGTCAGGGCGCACGCTGGGCACCCTGAACTCTACCTATATTAGCTTGATCCCGAAGGTGGAGAACCCCTCCACCTTCGCGGACTGTCGCTCGATCTCCTGTTGCAATGTGATCTATAAGTGTATTACTAAGATCATTGCAAATAGGCTAAAAGGGGTTCTCCCTTTCCCGATCGATGACTCGCAGTCTGCTTTCGTGCCTGGTAGGAGGATTTCGGACAGCATTTTTTTGGCGCAGGAGCTTATGCGTGACTATCACCTTCAGACTGGGGTGCCTCGGTGCGCTTTGAAGGTTGATATTCGCAAGGCCTTTGACACGGTGCGGTGGGACTTCATCCTCTCTGCTATGTGCTGTATGGGTATCCCCGAGGTCATGATTCGATGGGTGCGGGAGTGTCTTTCCACAGTCAGATTTTCAGTCGCCATTAATGGCGAGCTTCAGGGTTTCTTTAGCATGAGTCGGGGTATAAGACAGGGGGGTCCTCTCTCTCCCTATCTTTTTGTCATCGCCATGGAGGGCCTTCGGGGCCTGCTTCGTAGTGCCGCTACTGACCCGCGATTTCGTTTTCACCGCTGATGTGATCGCACCCGCCTCACTCACCTTTACTTTGCTGACGATTTGATGATCTTTAGTGCAGCCAATGAGGGTAGTGTCTCAGTCATCCGTGAGACGTTGGATTATTTTGCCATTCTTTCGGGGTTGTCCTCGAATGCGGCCAAGAGTACCGTCTTCGTGTCTAGGGTTGATCCTGAGTTTCAGCAGTCTATTGCAGACAGTCTGGGTTTCAGATTGGGGCAGTTTCCGGTCAGATATCTGGGGGTGCCGCTTTTATCGTCGAGGCTTCAGTTCATCCATTGTAAGCCTCTTTTGGACCGTATCCTTTCTCACATCCAGCTTTGGACTTCTCAAGCTTTATCTTATGCTGGGAGACTGCAGCTTATTCGAGCGGTCCACTTCTCTATCCAGGTCTTCTGGACATCCGTCTTCCTTCTTCCGAAGGTGATCATCCAAAAGATTGAGTCGACTCTTGCTGCCTTCCTCTGGAAAGGCACTTCACTAGCCCCCCGGGGGGGGGGGGGGGGGGGCGAACGTCGCCTGGAGGCACTTATGTTATCCTCATCGAGAGGGTGGCCTCGGGATTCGATGTTTGACTGAGTGGAACCAAGCTTCTCTTATGAAGCACATCTGGGTCCTACTCACAGATCGTGATTCCCTCTGGCCTCGGTGGATTCATGCCAACCGTCTTCGGGGGAGGAGCTTCTGGGAGATTAAGTCCAAGGGATCGATTCCTTGGTCTTGAAGGAATATCCTCGGTGTTCGGCCCCTTTGTGACACGGCTTTTAGGCACATCATTGGTGATGGTCAAGATACTGCTCTTTGGGCTGATTATTGGCTGCCATGCGGGCGACTCGCGGGGCGGTTCTCACACCGCATCTTGCACTCCACTGGTCATCTCTGGGGCTCTCGAGTATCAGATATTATTGATGGTGAGGAGTGGAGGTTCCCTCAGGACAGGGTTAAGCTGCTACCTTTCTGGGCGTCTGTTGATTTCAAGCCCCGGCCGGATGTTGCAGATAGTGTCAGGTGGATGGGTGACCGATCCGGCATCTTCACCACTAAATCAGCTTGGGAGATGATCCGCAGTAGGAGGGAGGAGGACTCCCTCCACCATCTCCTTTGGTTCCAGTTGCATGTTCTGAGGCATTCCTTTATTCTATGGCTTACCTCCCGTGAGCGACTTTGGACCCGTGACAGATTGCTCAGACAATGGGCTACTAGCGTCTAGTCTTCATGTGTGTTGTGCGGTTCGAATGATGAGTCACACAGCCACCTTTTCTTTACCTGTCACTTCTCTGCTTCTGTTTGGTCTCGGGTGTCCTCGCGCACCTCCATTGCTTGGCCCACACTTCCTTGGCGTGAGGTTGTTGAGTGGGCTTCTTCTTAGCTCCATGGCCGTGAGGTGGACCGCATCCTCGCCCGCCTTTGCTTCTCTGCGATGGTCTACATCCTCTGGTACGAGCGTAACTTGAGGATTCAGCGTTCTTAGTCTAGACCTTCTGCTGTTGTCATCGAGGAGATCACAGGTTTGGTTCGCAGCCGTCTCATTGCTGCTCCTATGCTCCGTGATGCTCATCGCCACACTCAGCTTCGGCAGGAGTGGGGGATTGAGCGTTAGTTTTGTTTGGCTTTCGCTTTTTTTTCTTTGATTGGTTATGTTGACCTTTGATGCTTTTAGCTTTGTTTGGTTTCATTCTTTGATTCTTTGATGTAGGCCTCTTTGGCCATGCCTTGGGGTATGCCCCTCCTAGACTTGTACATATATTTTTTCATATATGGTATTCCTCACTGACTTACCAAAAAAAAAAAAAATGTTTTGATTTTAAGTACATGTGTTGTGATTTTAAGCACATAGGTGAAGATTTTGAGTACATAGGTGGTGATTTTTAGTGAGTGGTGATTTTGAGTACATGTATGGTAATTTTGAGTATGTTATTGGAGATCTTGAGTATGTGGTTGGTGAATTTAAGCATGTTATTGGTGATTTTGAGTACATGTGTGGTAATTTTGAGTAAATTTGTGGTCATTTTGAGTACATACTATGTATACACACAAAAATTGTGTGTCAACACACAATAAACAGAAAGTAAGAGTACCTACAATGAAGAGCCCGGGTGTCGACACACAGGCATTTCGTCTGGATTCTACTGCTTTCTGGATTCTATTTGTCGACACATGCTCACTGTGTCTCGACACACAGTAGATGGATGTGTTGTGTGTCGACACACAAGTGAATTCTTTTTGGTTCTTTTGTTCTCTGTTCTGTGAGTGTATGTGATTCAAGTAACTAATTTCGGATTTTAATACTACGATTATAGAGTATGGATGAGATACACATTGGTGATGTAAAGGTAGAATCAGAAGCTAATTGCGACGGTGTTGATGTTCGTAGCAATGAAGTTCATAATATGTGTGGTACCTCTTTTCAACAAAGTTAGTGGTCTTTCTTGGGAAAAGCCTTACATGAATAGGAGATAATGATATTATGTCGCTAGTATTTTTATCTCTGGAAGAGGCAGAACAATTTTATGACGGTTATGCTAAAGTATCAGGGTTCAGTGTGTGTAGGGGTGACATAAAAGCGGATAGAAAGATAGATCGTCCCGTATATAGGGGCATTATTATGCTCTAGAGAAGGAGAAATATCAAATCTGCACATACTTCGATCAGAACAAATAAGACAAGAGAAGCCGCTCACAAGATGTTCCTGCCAAGCTAGAATAAAGTTCAAATATGATAAGAAAAGGAGCATTTGGTGTGCGAAATAGTTCATATCCAACCACAATCACCCACTTGTTGATGCCGCACATATGCCGTACTTACGATCACATAAGGCCCAAATAATGTCAATGTATAAATTAGGGCCCAAATAGTGTCAATGTATATATTAGGTCTACAACAATCGTAAATTCATCGCACAATGGCGTAACAATTTGGGGGGACTAAAAATGTCGGACATACTAAGAAGGACATGTACAATTTCATTGCTAAGGAGCGTAGGGCTGCAATCGAAAGGGGCGATATGGAAGGTATTGGGTTATCTCTTCGGAAAGAAAACAACTGATCCATTGATGTTCGTAAAGTAAGATATTGATGAGGATGATCAACTACGAAACATTTTTTGGGCTGATTCGAAGTCGCAGATAGACGATTATTACTTTGGCACAATGGCCTTTGACACGATGTACAAAGTGAATACTTGTGAGATGCCATTCGTGATAATAGTTGGGGTGAACAATCATCGACAAATAGTTGTATTCGGATGTGCATTACTTCGTGATGAGACAAAACAGACATACGTTTGGGTTCTAGATACGTTACTGGTGGATGGAAAAAAGACCATTGATTGTCATAACTGACGGCGACAAGAGCATGCGTAATGCACTTTCGAGAGTCCTCCCTACCACTGTTCATTAATTATGTTTGTGACACCTAAAACAAAATGTGCAATCTCATGTAGGTCGGTAGTTTGCGAAGCAATTCGTACAGTGCTCTATTATGCATTGTACACCTGAAGAGTTTGTGGCTGCGTGGAAAACATTAGTCGAGCAACTAGGTCTAACGGAAAATTAATGCGTTCATTCACAGTCTGAGAAAAGATATCAGTGGGCAAAGGCATATCTTGAAGTTCACTTCTTTGCTGGGATGAGAAGCATACAACGTTGTGAAAGTACAAATTCAACTTTGAAATAGTACATGCAAGGGAGGCTGAAGTTATTTGAGTTTGTTCAATATTTTGATCATTGGCTTCCAGAGAATAGGAGGAGGCCAAGACTGAGTTTGATATTTTACATTTGAATCCAGTTATCAAAGGTCCCTAGGTCAGCATCGAATCTCATGCCAATCAAGTTTACACACGAGCGGCCTTTAAAATATTTCAAGATGAGTTGTCATACGAGTCACTATTTATGTTGAGAGATGCCAAACAAGTTGGGGAATGCATGGCATACAATTTAAGACAATATTCAAAGGGTGATCGTACATAGACAGTTCTACACTGTCCATCCACTTAGATAATGAAATGCAGTTGCAAGAAGCTAGAATCGGTCAGTTTCCCGTGTCGACACATGATTGCTATGATAAAATATCTGGACATGGAATCTATCCCTCTCGGTTGCAATGTAGAAAGATAGACCATACATGCAAAGCCATCCGATTGCACAAGTGCCGAAGTATCGATGCCCACTAAAATGCAGCGTATGATGAGATATAGTGCATTGAACACCAGTTATAACCAACTATGTTTCCTTGCTTGACAAACTGAAGATGCCTTCAAAGAAACAAAAGAAGTGTATAGAATAATTAACTTCTAAAATGAGGAAGAGTTTTGACATGCATAATCATACGACCGATCGAGCTACCTTTGGGGTTGCTGACCCTCCAATAGCTAGATCAAGAGGGCAAAAAAGACCAACAAAGACAAAGGTGTACAAGTGATGTGGATAAGAAGGCCATCTTAAGCATAATTGTTGCAAGGAACACACCACGCAACATCACGTGATCAAGCCACATGTACTCAAGAAATGCAATATGCTTCATCACTTGACCTCACATTATATAATCACGAAACACCCCATGCTTCATCCAGAAGTTGGTGGTGATCTAACAGGTTACCTCAATACTAATGTTCAACAACCCCTACCACACTTTATGATGCAACACCATTCAACACAATACAATGTGGTATGTTGCAAATTATAACAACAACTATATTATTCGTTTTCTAACTAATACTAGCATAATGTTGTATATGTAATCAAATGTAGGACCAACATTGCAATTCCTCACGCAACATACACAACACACATAATTTTGAATGGTTCCCATCAATATTTTGGTAGAAACGACCTAGAAATAACAGCTACATCCATACTTATTGGTTTTGACTGTACAACATCAATTTTTGTCTTTTATACAATCACGTTTCATTCAATACAAGAAGGGGTCATCGAGTACAAGAAGTCGACAATGGCCTTTGTATGTGTATGCTAGAAGCCCCGCTTTGTCTTTCACTTCTCGTAATATGCTGTTGTGTGGATTATTCGCTAATTGTATCAATAGTTTTAATCTTTCTTGATCCCGATCCTACATCCAACAAAAAAAAAAAAAAAATAGTTATGCATGTAACTATACAAGGAAAACTTTAAAAAAAGAACACGAATTACGACCATAAACAGCAACTTTAAACATTTACCTCATTAGACATCTGATGAAATGGCTCCATTTCATCCCATTTTACTGCTTGCATCCACATTATTACAAAAAACCTGCAATCGTAGCTGCATAATATGATCATCCATGCAAATTACTACACATTAAATGGGTAGGGGTGAGGGTGAGAGAGAGAGAGAGAGCGAGTGAGAGTGTGAAAGAAGGGTTTATTTTATTTTTGGTGATTTTAAGTACATTGCTTGTGTGTCGACACACAAAGTGTGTGTGTCGACACACATAATCCTGAAACAATACCAGGTGCTTGTGTATCGACACATAGAATCTATGTGTTGGCACACAGGTATAGTATGCGTCGATGCATAATGGATGTACTCAAAAACACCACTCAAGCACTCAAAATCACCACTCATGTACTCAAAATCACCTTTCAACTACTCAAAATCACCAACCATTTACTCAAAATCACCACTCGTGTACTCAAAATCACCACCAATGTACTCAAAATCACCATCCATGTACTAAAATTCATCAACAATGCACTCAAAATCACAACCCATGTACTCAAAATCACCATTCACTCAAAATCGTCTATGTGTCGACACATAGAGAATGTGTGTCGACACACAGCATCCAAAAACAAAACAAAGTGCTTGTGTGTCGACACACAGAGTCTATGTGTCGAAACACATTTAATGTACTCAAAATCACCACTCAAGTACTCAAAATCACCACTCATGTACGCAAAATCGCCATTCATGTACTCAAAATTGCCATTCCTATACTCAAAATCTCCAAACATGTACTCAAATTCACCATTAACTCTAAATCACCATAGACGTACTCAAAATCACCAACAATATACTTAAAATCACAACCCATGTACTCAAAATCACCATTCACTCAAAATCATCTATGTGTCGACACATAGAGGATGTGTGTGGACACACAATATCCAGAAACAAAACAAAGTGCCTGTGTGTCAACATAGAGAGTCTATGTGTCAACACACATTTAATGTACTCAAAATCACCATTCCTATACTCAAACTCACCACTAACTCAAAATCACAACTCATGTACTCAAAATCACCAACAATATACTCAAAATCACCAATAAAGTACTCAAAATCACAACTCATGTACTCAAAATCACCATTCACTCAAAATCATCTGTGTGTCGACATACAACGAATGTACTCAAATCACCACTCATATATTCAAAATCACTATTCATGTGCTCAATATCATCATTCATGTACTCAAAATCACCAACCATGTATATCATTTCACTACTTACTCAAAATCACCATCCATGTACTCAAATTCACCACTCACTCAAAATCACCACCCATATACTCAAAAATTTTATATAATTATGTTTAGTATTTTTATAAATAGTAATAAGTACATAAAATTAATTAACATTTGTTAATTTGAACCACTTTATTTCTTTTTTGAACCAATAAATTTTTAATCTATTATGTCATTACAATTATATTTCAATTATTTAAAACATATAATTATCCTAATTAATTAGTATATCAGTTTATTTACTTTTTATAAAATATATATAAACAATTAAATTCAAAAAAAAAAAATATTAATAAGGTGAACCGGTAAGAACTGTTTCCCCTTACAAATAAGGGAGAGAGTAAAGTGAGTTTTCATTTATTTATTTTTTTAAATAATTACCTGCTCAACAGGTACCCAAAATAAATCAATGGTCAAGATCTAATTTCCTTAAATCAACGGCTAATATTCTTTTTTCTGTGCCTCCATAATTTTTTTTTTTCTGTACTCTAGAAATGCCTTCATTTATATTTATTACTATTTCTTGTAAAATGCATACAATGTGAATATGGTATTATGTCAATTTAACTTTTGTTTGATGGTGTTATCCATAATAGCAATAGCAAAAAGCATCAAAGTTAGTAAAATACAGTACAAAAATTAAATAACATCTAATACATTCATGTATCATTCAATTCTCTACATAAAAGATTCAGTCAAATTCTCATTGACTTAAAAAAAATTATACATGATAAATATAATGTCTATAAGATATAGTAGAGAGTAGTTTAATTCTATAATTCAACTTTTGTTTGATAATGTTACTCATAATAGCAATAGTAAGCAATATAATATATAATAAAAAATAAGGTATGTCAATACTTAGGGATTTAAAGTGACAAATCTAACAAAATATAAAATATAGATATTTAATTTATGTATAACTGTGATTATTTTTAACTAGTCATTTGTTTTTAATTCAAGAAAAATACTGACTACGGGTATTGTATGGCTAACATCAAGAAAATGTGCATGTTACCGTTGAACGGTTATCAAACGTAGCTCAGGCGAGGAACCATGCTGCCCCACGAGTTGGAGACCCTTGCCCGAGTAAGGGCGGGTTGGTAAAACTAAGCCTAGACAAGGAGTCTTGTTACCTACTGAGTTGGAGAGCCATGTTCGATTACGGTCAAGTGGATGGAGCTGATCTCGGAAAGATGCTTAGCCACTCACCAGATGGGAGCTCCTTACCCTGCTCAGCGAGTCAATAACCCCGGGCAAGGTGCTGAGTCACTCACCATGCCAGGAGGACCTTGCACGAGCAAGGTGCTCTTCAAATACAAAGTCATTCGACTAGGATCTCCCCCCCCCCCCCCCCCCCCCCCCCCCCTCCCCCCAAAAAAAAAACAAAGTCAATTGGTTTTAGTATGAAACCTAATTTGAGCATATATATGGGTCTCATATATGTTAACTCCATGGGTCGGGCCTAGGCCCGATGAAACTTAACATGGTATCAGAGATGGTGAATGATATCAGGCTCTTGTTTGATGCACCGTGTCCTCTAAAATGGGGGTGCATTTGAATTTGTTGCATCAATGCCTTCTCATATGAATTTTCGATCCAATTGGACTGTAATTCCCATCCGAGCTGGAGAAGGCACGGATGCATTTGCCATAGATTGTTGGGAAAAAAATATAATAATAAATATTTTTTATTTTAGTTATATAAAATTATTTATTAAGTACTATTTTCAAGTGGAAATATTTTATTAAAATATTTAGTTTTTAAAATAAAAAGACATTAAGAAAATTGGATACAATCTTTTGATATGCAATTACCACTGTGCGTAAGAATAGTAAGTTTGTTAAGAGAATTGGCTGATTTTTTTTGGAGATATTTCGGTGAAATCTGTTTATCTATTTCTGCCTATAAAATAGGTAGATAACGTAAAAGTTAAAAATACTGATAAAAAATTTCTCCACCTCTTTTTCATGATTTTTCTCCCCACTTTTTGGAAATTGTGAGTTGTGGTATTTGTGGTTCGGGGATCTTTTATTGCTGCACAGATGGAGGTCCGACGGGTTGTTGAATTTTGGGAAATGAGCGCACTTAATTGAAAGATTAAACTCATGCAGGAGGGGCATTTTCTTTCTAAGAAGAGCGCATTTTGTATCCTCAACCTAACAAAGACACGTTTTTTTCTAAACTTCCCCTATCTAATTTATTTTATTCACGCCGTTGATATTTGTATTGGATTTTCACTTCATGTTTTGATAAAATTTATATACTATATTTTATCCAATTATTATGTTGTATTATTTATGTGTGATTAATGTAATTTTGTTATTGTAAAATAGTTATTTGATGTATATTATGGAAAATATTTCCAACAGTATTAGAAAGAAAATCTCCATATAAGAATTAATTGGTTGGAAAGGATAATACATGTAGGCTCCGTTTGTTTCGGGAGAAAATCACATTTTAGGAAGTGGTTTTCCCCTTTTCCTTTGTTTGGCGCATCATTAGCTCAAGGAAAAGATTTTCCGACGGAAAACCATTTCCCTCAAATGAGGGAAATTTACTTCCCTTTCAAAATGGGGGAAGTCGTGATTCTAAATGGCTCAGAAACCTTGGCGGTTACCATCACACAAATCGAGATCGAATCAGAATAAACCAGACTGTAATGTAGACATTTAACGCCAACAACGGACAAGAATTATACTAAATAATTAAAAGCAGCTTGAATACTACTTTATTATTGTTGCAAAGATCAACTTTAATCAAGTTGAATTGTTATATAATATTATAGAAGGAAATTATCTAGGTAATATTTTATTTTGTTACTTCATATATGTTGTATTATTACTTATGTTGTCTTATAAAAAGATATAAAATGATATACGAAGACATCACAATGGGGAATTAATTTTTCCTTTGAAACAAACAACAGAAACCCCCATTCGGAATATATATTTCCTTGGAAAACCTATTCCGAAGAAAAATTAATTCCTAGATTCTACTTTTTCGTCAAAACAAACGAAGCCGTAATGTGCCAGGTTGAATTGATGGAAAAATCTTATTGGATCAAGAAATCCCAATAGCTTTCTTCATTAGACATTTAATGGGGGTAGTTCGAATATGACAATTTTAATGGCTATGATAGTTTATAATTTTGAAATACATGAGAATGTCTTACTATCTATGCTCGGATTGTTCATGTTTTATTGTTAATCAATATAATGATCGATCGTAATGCAGGTGGGTACTATATCAAACATTTAAAATATATAATTTATTTGACGTAGGTTTACATGAATTAATTAGAAAATTGAGTGTTCACTTATTGATTATGATAAACTATGTGTTACTGACGAATAGATACTTTTTATTTAAATAAAAAAAGGAAGAAAAGTCGTATCCTATCTTATTTGGTTGTCACTAATGCTAGTAAATGTGAAATGATTATATCACTGACTACTTTGTTTCTATGATCTACACGCACGATTTTTAAGGTATCAATTAGCGGGCTTGATTATATATTACTTGGTGATGATCTCTTTTTGTATTATATGTAATTGTAGCCTAAAAAAATATTAATGAAAAATTGAAGTTTATTAAGCACTTATGCTAATTGCCTCTATTTAGCAATTTTAGCCAAATTGGACTTTTGTTGTGGGATAATGGGATGCTTATTTCATAGAAAGCCAAGTAAATAATAGATGATGTACTTCGTTTTTAAAATAGGTTGTTGCCATACAACATAACATTTTACTACGGTTATGATGTTTTTTATATACTATTTGTTAAAAAAAAAATAAATTATGTATTCCATTGGTGACCAACACAATAGACTTTTGTGTTATTCTCATTGAAAATTGTTCGAGATTTTTCAACTCTAAAATCTTGAAAAAAAATTTAAATTATTTAATTATGTTAAAATACAAAAATGTGTATTAATATTTCAGAATTGAGATTTAATACGTTTTGTTTCTAAACTAAAAAAATAATAATTATTAAAATGAAGAATTGTTCTACCGAGAATATTCGGTGGCCTCAAGTGTTTTTCTTCATGGACCATTTGTTATTTCTGGGGTATTAAAAAAAAATTATTATATTTAAATGAATAAATTCAATTGTTTATATGTTATTATTTGAGTGATATGGTTTCATATCAATATTTGAGAATTATATTCACTTAGTAACATATGTATATTATAAGCTGTTGGTTCATCTTATATAACTAGCTCAATACATAGATCCAAGGAAGATGATATAAATGTTAGTGTTGATTGTTTTGAAGGGTCTGCTCAATATTTAAGTTGCTGATGTTTTTGTGTATAATTGCATAAGTCATACATATAAAATATAATATATTGAGCAGCATGCAATTTTGCATGCAGTCGAATTGGTATGATGCCCATGTGAGTCTCAGCATGACTAGTGAAGTGTGGGGGTGCTCTACTTAAATTTTAAAAAAAAAAAAAAAAAAAAAAAAGGCATGAGGAGCAATTGTATGTTATGCATTGCACCCAATGTGACCATGTATTCTGTGCTTATTATGAGTACTTAGAAAAGTTGTTCAGTTGAACTCAATTTTTTTTAAGGTAAATTTGTCCTCCACTGCTTATATTGCGTTAAGCTATTATGCATAATTATTTGGAGTCTGTTGAATTTATTTTGCTTGACAGTACCACTGTTGAATATGATATTATTTGCACAATAATAGCGACATGCATATATTTGTGAGCATGTATTATATCACATTGAGAAAACTTTAACTATCTGTTCATTATTCTTGCTTGAGAAATTTGTATGGTTGAACAAGTCAAGGTTGGCACATTTAGGGCTGTACATCGGTCCAAGACCGGACCGGACCGGACCGAGGACCGAATAACACTAAAATGGCGGACCGTTGACCGGACCAATTTGAATCGGGTCGGTCCGGTCCAAGACCGATTTAAAACCGGTCCGGACCGGACCGACCCGATTATGGACCGAATTGAAAGAAATCTATTTTAATTTGTTGAACTCTGAAAATTATATTAACCATACACTCAATTAAATTAAGCATTCAAAATATTTTTTTTTTACTCCATTCACATCCAATATATTATATATTTTTTTAGAAGAATATTACTTAGCAAAAAAATAAATAAGATAGATATGATATCATATGATGAGTTTATACATAATCAATAGTGCATACCTGTTTTAAAACTTTAATGACGTAAAGCTTAGAAGAAAATCAACTAAATGTAAACTTCTTTGCTTTTTCCTTAATGCTTCAAACAGTTAGCTAAATGGGGAAGAATCAATTAAAAAATTAAAATAAGGAAAGGAATTTGAAAAGGTAAGAAGAGGGACGGCCACCATCATCATAAATAAGTCATTAATGTTAACTAAATATTTTTTTCCTTAATACTTTGTATTTAAATATATTTTTTTTAAATTATTATGATTCAAATTTAAATTATATTATTATTGTAAATATTTTATTGGTTTTCTGTCCGGTCTTCGGGTTTTTCGGTTTTGGACCGGGCTGGACTGATTTTCGGTTTTGGACCGGACTGGACTGAAGATCGAATATCTACTAAAATATGGACCGTGGACTGGACCAAACTTCACTCGGTCCGTTCCGGTCCGTGACCAAAACACCCGGTCCGGTCCGGTTCATCGGTCCGGACCGATTTTTGTTCACCCGTAAGCACATTGACGCTTTGTGAAGGTTGAGATTTGCTATATTTGAGCTTGTGTCTTTCTCCATGTCTCTCTCTGTGTGTATTTACATATATTATGCAGCTAATGTGTAATAGCATTAATTGCTCCATCTATTTGTATGATTCATCTCGAGCTAATCCCTTGTTCATGTGATTTTTAACATGATTAGGAAAATGTGGGGGTTAGTCTTTCACTGTTGTATTTTGAGTGAAATTGAATGGAAAGAAAATAGACTATATATATGAATTAAGCTTAAAATTTAAGTCAAGACAACTGCCTAAAACTTGAGCAAAATTTTAGGCACAACCAATATGGTCGCGACATTTTGAGAAATTCAAGCTTGATTCAAATTTGATCTGGGCCAAATAAAGTTGGTCGTTTCTCTATTGGTTCTAGACCATCAATTTTGGTGATTCTTTTGAATATTTTTGATAAATTTTGATGGTTGAGTTCATTTGTGAATACAACTCGGGTCTATTAATTTGAACTAATGTGGCTAATTATGAGTAATAGTTTTTTTATGTTTCCATGTAAAATTGTTCAAAATTATTAATTAAGTAAATACATGGATATTTTTGATCGAGGCAATGAATGGCTGTAAAAGGAAAGCAACACAAAAAGGGAAGGAAAACACTTCATATGCTAAGTGTGTGGTGGATGAATTATTCTGTATAACATTAAGTTGGAATACATTTGAGAAATGCATTTTGGCATTTATTTATGTGTTTTGCTTGAAGTCATTCTCTACGAAGTTGTGATATATGAAATGCCTCGCATTATCTGAATATCTAAAAGAATTTATGAATTTCATATACTTAAGAGGTTTTTATAATGTTATAAAAGGCGTAATGTTCTAATTGATGTTTGATTCAGGTGAATTAAGATGATTATATTCACCAGTGGTGTGTTACGCCATGAAATTCCACTGAGCAGAAGAAGCGCATGCTCTCCTATAAATCCAGAACAACACATGTTGAAGGCATCAAGTAATGATGCAAGTTGATGTCAGAAAGAAAAGATGATGCATATTTGCTTACAAAAGGGCCAATGAGCCATTGAAATTTTAATCATCGAGGGGAGTGGGATTGAAGCCCATAAAATTAATCACGACAGTGGAAACCCGTCTTCAGAGGTATGGTGATCCCATGAATGAGGGTCAACGGGTAAACACGAAACTGATGGGTGATTGAAGGAGCACCAGTTATACTATTTATAGCAGGGTATTCCCGGGTCCCACTCTTAAGGCGAGGTGCTTTTTATTGTGTTGTTTAAGGCAGAGTTTAAATTCTAAATGAACCCATTGGCATATTATTAGCGGGGTGATGATCACCGATCACCCTTGGAGGGTTCATCTACGTGAGTGTGGTGATAGGGCCGCCACTGTGGGAAATGGTGTTAGGAATAGTGTCCTAAAATTCAGATTTATTGTGCTAATATTATTTTATTAAAGAATAAAATTAAAGTTTCAGTCGTTTCCTTTTTAAATTTGTATAAGCAAGCATTTATACTGCATGTGATTTTCTTTTTGGAAACATTCATGAGATGGGTGTAGTTCTCAGACTACAATCTACATGTTTGTTCTAAGCAGTTTATGAGATTAACCCACAAATAGACTTGGAACAAATGGTATGGATTGTTGTTTAAAAGACTCATAGTCAAAGACAAGTTTGGACCGATAAAACTATAACGTGACACTTTCGACGACTTGTTTTGGTTTTATGAATAGTGATCCAAAAGTGTTATGTTGGTGTGTTTAATAAGATTCAGACAATGATTTGGACCATATGGCTTACTTGTTTCTAGACTACTATCGGAGATGAGTGATTCATATTGTACTGTTGGAACGATGAGTTTAAATTCTGAGAGTATTTTGGACTTGTACAAGGAGCGTTAGTTACTTTGGTGTACTATAAGTAAGGTCTAAACGCACGACTAAATTCCCACATACACTAGGTAGTGGTGTGAAGTGTCACAAAGATCAAGCATTCAATAGGGAATCTACAGTCTCTTATGAGATACAGGTGTCTTCTTAGTTGATTCGCAGATATTTGAATAGTTTGGAAACTTTGGTTAAAGTATTTCAAGTGTTTGACATTTGAAATTTATACTATGAATATGTTCAAATGTAAATGAATTATTCAGTGAAGGGCGAGTCGATAACTAATAGAGAAGTTGTGAGAAGGACAATAGTGGTAGTTATACTTATTCTTCGTCATGGACATCCAGTGAAGGGGCTGTTATTATTAATACAGTCTGTTAGGAAAATATCGAATAAATGGTTTAAGTCTGGAGTGTACTGAGATTTATTTAGTGGAATTAAGTCTCATTAAATAGTAATTAAATTATTTCATGAGATGATTAATTTAATCTATTTGGAGCTAGATTTAAATTGTCCCTGAGATCCCTACGCAAGCCTTTGTATTTATTGCCATTGAAAAAATATTAAAAAATTCATGTGATGAATTATTTATTCATGAGATGAATAAATTTAATTTTGCCAAACATTATTCATGAGATGAATAAAAGTTAAAAATTATTAAATTAAAATAATTTTAGAAAATTAAAATTCATAAGATGAATTTTTACATGTGGGAAACAAAAAAAAAAGGCAAAATAACTCACCTAGCGCGAAATCCGTGGCTTGCAGATCGGACGAACCAGCGCGTGACACGTCCTAGTAGGTGATCCGTGTCAACGCGTGGGAGCCAATCATGGCTCGCCATGTGGCACCCCGGGAGAGGCGGTTGAACGTGTGACTAAAACACAGCATTTTGAGCGAATTTTTGATTAAGTAACGCATTTTGTTTAGTTTTTTCTAGGTTTAACTTGCGCATCCCGCATCGCTTATTTTACAAGTTTTCGCTTCGGTACACTACTGTAAATAGGAGTGCCTATTTAGAAGTTTGGCATTCTTACTGAAACAAATTTTTCTAGAGTTTTTGAAATTATTTGAGAGATCTAATTGGAGAGAAAATTTTTTGTTAAAATTTTTCTTTCCTAGTTTAATATTTTTCGGAGCCCATCCTCCGGGCAATTCGAGGTCATTACGTAGAAGATCGCGGGGTCTCGATTTTTGGTATTTCACTGGAGGTTATTATTCCTTCCGGTTTTTTTATTTTGGAGCAAATCTAGGTATGTTCTTCTTTCCTTCGCTTTTAGTTTTCGCTTTTCTATTTATTTACGGTATTCGTTATTATGCCTATTTAAACTTCTGTATTGTTAAAATTGTATATAGATTTAAATTAAGAATTTAGATCTCTAGATTTAAATTATGAATTTAAATCTGTAGATTTAAAATTATGAATTTTAAATCAACCCTAGGTTTAAAATTATGAATTCTAAACCCTTCCGCTGCGTAAACTTTATAAAATTAGGGAGAATTTTTGAAATTTGTCCCAACAACCGTTATTAGGGCAAAGGGTTTATAGAGATAAACTATTCCCGAGAACTCTCGCACGTGAGGTGTCACGAATCGTGACTCTACGACCGGGGGCTTAGGTAGAGAGAAGAGTCTTCTACGTCAAGTGCTCTAATAGGTGCCCCTTGTTGTTACCACAGTTAAAAAATTATGAACCCAACGATCGGTATCAGAGCTTATTTTTCCAACAAAAGTTATATTTTTCCCAACAAATGGGCTATTCCCTATTGACACTCATGAGACAGGGTCTTGTGCCCATGACCGTAACGCGCCCCACTGATAGAACCTTACAAGTACCTGTATTCGGTGTGTGGGATGGGTCTAGACCTGGCTACAAGCAACGTAATTCAAAGCATTTATGCTATTATGGTTTCTTCAAGTTGCATTTGCACTAACTGTTGGTTCAAATCTGAAAGATATCTACATGTATTAAAGGAATATAATGCTCGCAAAATTTAATAATTTTTAAATCATGCGGGGGATTGTTGGGGAACAAAATAATAATAAAATATTTTTTGTTCTAGTGATTTAAAATTATTTATTAAGTGCTATTTTCAAATGGAAATATTTTATTAAAATGTTTAGTTTAAAAAAAAAAGAAATTAAGAAAATTGGATACAATATTTTGACATGCAATTATCAACGTGCGCAAGAATAGTAAGTTTGTTGAGGGAATTGGCTGATTTTTTGGAAGATATTTTGGTGAAATTTGTTTATCTATTTTCCCTATAAAATGGGCAGATAACGTAGAAGTTAAAAACATTGATTAAAAAAAATTTCTCCATCTCTTTTTCATGGTTTCTCTCCCCACTTTTTCGAAATTGTAAGTTGTTTTACTTGTAGTTCGAGGATCTTTTATTGCTGCACAGATTAAAGTCCGACGGATTATTGAATCGTGAGAAAGGAGTGCACTTAATTGAAATATCAGACTCGTATAGGAGGGGCGTTTCCTTTCTATGGAGAGCGCCTTTTGTGTGCTTCAATCCAACAAAGATACGTTTTCTCTAAACTTTCCCTATCTAATTTATTTTATTCATGCCATTGATGTTTGTTTTGGATTGTCAGTTCATGTTTTGATAAAATTCTTATACTATATTTTATCCCATTATTATGTTGTATTATTTATGTGTGATTGGCGTAATTTTGTTCTTGTAAAATAGTTATTTAATATATATTGTTGAAAATATTTCCAATAGTCACGTGTGTGGGGAAGTGTTAAAGACTCTGCGTGTGAGTCTAGTGCAATCACAAATAAGAGTTGTGATAGAGAAGATATCGATTTATTAGCCTAGTGGGTTACCGCACCAAATGAACAATGAAATTATATGTATTATATGCAATTTTGAATCCTACATTGCAATATTTTTTGTCAAAGTTATTTTATTTGAGAGTAAGAAGGAAAAATTTTTCTTTGGTTATATTAGATGATGTTACATGTACAAAAAGCGAACAATGAGACTTATGGCCCATTTGGCATTATTGAAAAAAAAAAAGAATTTTTTTAAGAATTACTTTTTGTAAAAGCACTTTTGTAAAAAAGTATTGTTTCAAATAAATAGTTTGTATTTGCCAACAAGTATAGAAACGTTTGTGGTATAATTGTGATTGTTTGGACAATATTAAAAAAATAATTTTTTTCTATAAAATTATTAAAAAGGACACTAACAGAAGTCTTTTATAGATGAAAAAAATAATCCATGAACTTATCTAAATATTTAAAATATTATTTTTATTATTTGAAATATTTTCTAAATATATATATGTTTTTTAAATATTTCAACTAAATTGTAATATTTTAAAAAATTAATTTTTTCAAATTTTTTAAAATAATTTTTTTCAAACATTTAAAATATTTTGTAAATATCATAAATATATTATTAATTATTAAAATATTTTTTCATATTTAATATATTTTTAAACTATGTAAACTATTTGTGAAATATATGAATTAGTTTTCAAATATATTAACAAACTTTACGATGCCTTAAACAATTGTTTATTTTTTGTTTCTACTTTTGCTTCTACTTTTGCTTAAAAGGAGATGCACCAAAATATTCTGTTTTGTTTTTAATAAAAAGTGCTTTTTCATAGTTGTCAAACACCTTTCAAATCTCAGAAAAGTAAAGCAATCCCAAATAGGCTCTTAGATAACATAAAGTTTAAGTGTTCATTTTCTAGATATCGGACATTTAATATATACAATATGATATCTCGAGGACTAAAATCTTATTAGTTGGATACCCTGTGATAGAACTAGTTAAATTTTTCATTCAATAAAATTTTGTTTGAAAAATATTTATGAAACATAAGTTTCTATTAGAATATTATATAGGTTTCATGGGTCGGGTAATACCCAAGACCCATGATTGTGTTTTTCTACGTCTGTCAAAATTTAATATAAAATCCTATCTATTAAACACATTTAAATTGAAGTGTAGGGCGAGAGGGTGTCGAACTACAGGGACTAAGAGTGCTTGAATTTAATCTATGACCTAAATTGATTAAAGAAAAAGTGATATCTTTGTGTTAATTAATCTAGAAAATGACAATTAACTAAAGCAATCTACTTCTAATCGAAAAAATGTATTAAATTGGAACCTAAGGTTTCGAATCCATCATTAGCCAATTATTTTTGCGTTAACTCTTAAATTGGGATTATTGATTGTCACATGGGTAGGGGTTTAGGCTACAAGCTTTAACCTACTAAGATAATGTTGTTAGTATTGCGTATTGACCCTATCTAACTAAAGCATAAGGAAAATAGGCTTTACCTAACGTATTGTTAATTATTACGTATTGACCCTATCTAACTAAAGCATAGGGAAGATCGGCTTTAATTAATAATTCGGTTAATACTATTGCTTGATTAATTAATCCTAAGGCTACAAGCACAAAGAATTAATTTATAACTATCAACATCAACAATTAAATGTTACAAACTCAATAATCATATCAATTGAATAAATAATAAAAATGTAATACTTCAAAGTATTTATCTCAACCAAGCAATTCATGTAAACAATCAAATTAACCCAAATTAAAAGTAAACAAAAGTAAAGGCTAAGATTTCATCTAACCCCAGAGAGCAACGGTGGCCGTCAGAACCCCCAAAACCAGAGACCCCCTCCATCAGTTACTTCTCTCCCATTTTAAATCGAAGCTTAAAGAAACCCTAAGTCGGTGCTGGTGGTGGGCCAGAGGTCTGGTCGGTGATGCGTGGGTATGGGCTGGTGTTGGTGGTGTCGGTGGGCTGTTCATGGGCTGGCTGCTGGGCCGGTGCTACTGGTGGTCGATCTGGGGTGATGCGGTGATGGGCTGTGCTTTTGGCTGGGCTGGGCTGGGCTTGGCTTTGTGCGAGACGACGGGGATGATGACGATGATGGTGTCAGTGGGCTGGTGGAGTTGGGTCGTGTGTGGGCATGTGCTGCTGTTGGGCCCGATACAGGTCGGGCTCGAGTTCCAAGCTTATACGTTCATGTCACAAATCTCAATTGACTTGATTTAATTGTTTATGCATCGAATTTATCTTATTTGCACCAACATTTGATAATTTTCGGAACTTTAATTTCAAACCTGCTAAACATAAAAATTGCCATAATTAGTGTAGAATTATAATTAAATAGGTGCAAAATAATTAAAATAACAATTAAAAGATGCGTAAATACGAGACGCATCAACACCCCCACACCTAACCTTTGCTAGTCCTCAAGCAAAGCATATGATTTAACATAAAAACTACAATGACCAACTACCCCAACCATCCCAACCTTTACCCAGTTTTCCGAGATTAATACCTATATTATAATTCAAGACAAGATTAAATCATTTAGAGCATTCTCCAATTTCATGAATTCGGATGGTTAAACTTCAAAACCCGTTATAGAATTTTATTAACCTTGTATCAACTAATAGGAACTACTCAAGCAATTTAAGCACACAAGTTAAAGTTATAAGGCTTTCATGCCACAGAATCTCCTCAAATTCTCACTTCCAACCAAATGTATAAAGGTTTTGTGCACCCGCACCACTGAATCACCTAAACACATGCCTAAACATAGAGAAATTTAAAGTGGCATACGAGTGACCACTTTACAATATTTTGACTTTGATATAACACAAAAGAAACTTCTTTGTCATGAATGTACACTAGTTTTCACTTTTTCTTTTTCTTTTGCCTTTGTCTTTTGGAGGAAACCTTTTTTTCTTTTTTTTCTTTTTGTTTCCTCTTTCTTTTCTGTCCATTTTTGGACTTTTTTTTTAAAACACGTACTTCATCATTGCAATTGACATTGACCAACCAGTACTTTACATAACATTAAGGGCAAGGATTAGGATAAGCCAATAGAGCAGGCTTGCAAAACTCAAGATATATAAGGTTGTTTACTCAAATTCTTTAGATTTTCCGCAACATGAAAGTCCCGTGCTCAGTGAATATGTGAGCGGCATGAGTAGAACCCATAATATCAACAATAGTCAACAACACTCATTAACAAGTATGAAGTAGAATCATTTAATTTTATGGAATTAAGAGAACGAAATAAACAACTAATCCCACTGTCATCATAACATACGCGTCGGTCAAGGAAAACTTGGCTAAACGGTTATAATGCACGCTCAAAATGCCAAAAAAGATGTTCAAAATTTTAAAAATTCGACCAAAAATGGGTACATGCAAATGAGCCTTACCGCCACACCTAAATCATGCATTGTCCTCAATACAACAACATCAATCATTAAAGCACAAGAGATAGTGAGATGGAGCAATACAACCTGGCGAGATTGCGTGGACATGTATATATGATTCCTTCAACACGGGCCAAGAACCTCAAAAGAGATAAAACAAGTCTCCAAGAAACTAATTCGTTCAAAAACTAAAACAAAACAAGAATTAACAAAACCTAGGCTGCCTCCTAGGAGCGCTAAGTTTTACGCCTTCAGCCGGGCACAATGGGTCCAACAAATATCAAGTAATGGCATCAACCAAAGAAGCAACTTCACTAAGCTCACCTAAAACAAGATCTACAGCACAATCAGTAGTGTCACACATGATTTTAGGAGGGAGAGAGTGGTCGGGTGGATGCCTAACGGGGGCAACAATAAGTGTAGATCGAAGCTTATGAAAAGCGTCTAACCAAGACTCATTGAGCTCAACTGATATGTCCTTAGATAGCACACTAGTCAATGGTTTAGCTAACTTCCCATGATCCTTAAGGAATCCCTTATAGAAACTCGCATGATCTAGAAATGCTCTAACTTGTTTCACATTTGAGAGAGGGGGCGAGTTCACATTCAAATCTATCACAGCTCTATCAACCTCAATACCCTCCTTAGACAACCTATGGCCTAGTATAATTTCCTCCTGAACCATAACATCGTGATTCTTCTCCCAACCTAAGACTTCTTTCATGTCCGGGTTCAACCTTCGTTGCATCTCTTTAGAAGGTTTTGCATTTTTATCAAGAGTGTCACTAACTAGGGTAGAGGAGAGTGTTTGGTCCACCAAATCATCAGTAATATCCACACAAAAACACTCTGACTCATCCTCACTAGTGGATGACGTTGAAGCCTTAAAAATATTTAACCTGATAGTCATGTTTGCAAAGCTAACATCCATTACCCCCGATCTACAATTAATCGTGGCATTGGTCGTCGCTAAGAAAGGCCGACCTAGAATGACAGGGATATGGTTTTTCGGATGACTAGAAGGTTCCATGTCAAGTACAAGAAAATCAGCTGGAAACATGGCTTTGTCTACCTTCACCAGCACGTCAATCAGCTCACCACAGGGAATCCTAGTTGATCTATCTACTAATTGCAAGGACACCGTGGTGGGTTGCAACTCTCCCAGGACTAACTTCTCATAAACCGAGTAAGGAATGATTTTGACACTCGCTCCTAAGTCCAGTAAGGCTTTATCGATCGGGCAGTCTCCAAGTGAACAAGAGATGGTGGGGACACCAGGGTCTTTGTACTTAACTGGAGCGTCACACTTCGGAATAGAGCTCACTTGCTTGGCTAAAAATACTTTTTTAGGCAGATGTGCTCTAGATCACTTCTTTTGGTTCGGTAGATCCTTAATGAACTTCGTATAGGCCGGGATCTGCTTAATCTCATCAAGAAGGGGAATGCTTATCTTTACTTGCCTAAACGTCTCCAAAATGTCCTCCCACTTCTTGTCCTTTCCATTTGGATGTGGTGCAACTAAAGCTTGGGGGAAGGGTACTCTAGGTACATATGACGAGGGAAGATCAGAGGCTTTAGGAGTGGGAGAAGGGTGCGTGACCTCATCGGTCTCCTTTTCTCTCTCCTTGCTCTTCTCTTCTTCCTCACCACTCATGGGTACTTCACTTTCAGCACTCACCCCATTGTCAACCTCCTTCCCATTTCACAACACTGTAATGGATTTTTCTTGTTCTTGATGGGGAGGATAGTTGTCTTGCCTTACATCGTTCCTAAGGTTCTCTATAGCCTGGCTAGGGAGTCTTCCCTCATCTCTCCTACTCAAAGTGTTAGCTAGTTGACCTATTTGGGTTTCCAGCTTTGCAATCGATTGTGTATGGGAGTGGAGGAGTTGGGAATTAGCTTCCAAACCTTTCAGCGCACTCAAAACCTTCTCTTCAAAATTTGAATTAGAGCTCAAATTAGGAGGTTGAGAGTAGTTAGAAGCATACCCTTGCGGTTGAAAACCGACAGGCCGGGGCATACCAGGTTGTTGAGGTTGTGGGTTCTATTGTTGTGGCATAAACTGTCCTTCTCCTCCTTGCCTCCAGGAGAAGTTAGGTTGGTTTCTCTAGCCCGGATTGTACGTGTTAGAGTATGGGTCGTTTTGTGAGAATCCTTGGGCTACATTGACTTGTTCCCCCGACCACTCCACATAAGGTGAAGCAGAGGGGTAGTCATGTGTAGAATGAGAGACACTAGAGCATGAAGAGCAAGCACTATGCACATTTGAAACATGAGACACATTAGGTATAGTAAAGGGGGCCGGTGTCATCCTAAATAGGGAAGTTAGCTGCTCTACGGAAGAGGCAAGAGGGTCTACTTTCTTATCTAAGATAGAGGTGTGAGCAATCTCATTTACTCCTCTATTTAACCTAGTAGCATTAAGACGTGCATGTGCGGCAGATTGTTGTGAATTCTCATTCAAAAGTTCGAATAATTCCCATGCCTCATCCTCATTCTTCTTGAGGAATTGACCACCACACGAGACATCAACAGTTTGTTGACCCTTCTCATTCAACCCATAATAGAAATTTTGGACTAGTTGCCATTTAGGGATGGCATGATGTGGATAAGCTCGTAAGAGTTCCCTAAACCTATCCTAACTCTCGTGAAACTCTTCAGTAGGGAGTTGGGCGAAGGTGTTAATGGCTCTCCTAGCGGTGTTAGTCTTACTAATGGGATAGAATTTCTTAAGAAATTCTTGTTGCATTTGAGTCCAAGTACTAATTGTCCCACTAGGTAAAGTGCCTAACCAATATTTAGCCTTTTCCTTTAAAGAGAAAGGAAAGAGGTGAAGCAAGATGGCGTCATCACTGACTTTAGGAATCCTAAAGGTTGAGCAAAGCTCCATGAAACTGTCCAAGTGTGTGTACGGGTTCTCATTTCCTCAGCCGTGGAATGAAGGAAGCAGTTGTATGGTATGTGGCTTAAGCTTGAACTGATGGGCTACCGGTGGCAATCTAATGCATGAGGGTGAAGCGTATGTGGTGGGAGTAAAGTAGTCCATAAGTGTACGTGGTTGTTGTTCATCAGCCATTGCGGTTTGTGCTCGGTGTTGGGCTCTAAGATCTCTTAAAGTTCTATCAATTTCAGGGTTGAATCTAGTAAGGTCCAGAGACAAAAAGCAACGACCGTGCATGAACAATTAACCACACAAAGCAAGTAAATTAAAAATTAAATAAGTAACACAGATAAAACAGACGAAACAAATATTAAAAAAAAGACAGAAAGCAAGATACCCTAAAATCTACTTATGCACGAAAATCACAAGAAAAATAATGCTAATAAAAGAAAATAAAAATTTTTTTTAAAGAAAAAAGACAATAACAATTAAAGAAAATTAAAAATTAAAAATTCTAAATTAAGAATCAATTTAAGATTTCAAATCCTAGGTTGAAAAATAAAATAAAATAATTTAAAATTAAACAAGAAATAGAAAGTTAAAATCAAAGAAAATCACAAAAATAAAATCATAAACGTTGCCTAGTCCCCGACAATGGTGCCAAAATCTTGATTATGTTTTTCTACGTCTATCAAAATTTAATATAAAGCCCTATCTATTAAACACATCTAAATTGAAGTGTAGGGCGTGAGGGTGTCAAACCACAGGGACTAAAAGTGCGTGAATCTATGACCTAAATTAATTAAAGGAAAAGTGATATCTTTATTTTAATTAATCTAGAAAACGACAATTAACTAAAGTAATCTACTTCTAATCGGAAAAATGTATTAATTTGGATCCTAGGGTTTTGAATCCATCATTAGCCAATTATTTTTGCGTTAACTCTTAAATTGGGATTATTGATTATCACACGGGTAGTGGTTTAGGCTACAAGCTTTAACCTACTAAGATAATGTTGTTAGTATTGCGTATTGACCCTATCTAACTAAAGCATAAGGAAAATAGGCTCTACCTAACGTATTGTTAATTATTACGTATTGACCCTATCTAACTAAAGCATAGGAAAGATAGGCTTTAATTAACAATTCGGTTAATACTATTGCTTGATTAATTAATCCTAAGGCTACAAGCACAAAGAATTAATTTATAAATATCAACATCAACAATTAAAGGTTACAAACTCAATAATCATATCAATTGAATAAACAATAAAAATGTAATACTTCAAAGTATTTATCTCAACCAAGCAATTCATGTAAACAATCAAATTAACCCGAATTAAAAGTAAACAAAAGTAAAGGCTAAGATTTCATCTAATCTCAGAGAGCAAGTTAGCTCTCCATCAAGGATGACCTGGTGAAGAAGAAGTTGAACGAACTCATGTCGATCTCCACGCTAATTTCGCTCTCGTTCCAATTTAACGAAAAAGAAAGAAAAATAAAAATAAAAATCTGAAAAAGAGAGAAAGAGCTGAGCGAAGAGAGAGAAACGGTGGCTGTCAGAACCCCCAAAACCAGAGACCCCCTCCATCGAGGACTTCTCTCCCCTTTTAAATCGAAGCTTGACGAAACCCTAAGTCGGTGCTGGTGGTGGGCCTGAGGTCTGGTCGGTGATGCGCGGGTATGGGCCGGTGTTGGTGGTGTCGGTGGGCTGTTCATGGGCTGGCTACTGGGCCGGTGCTGCTGGTGGTCGATCTGGGGTGATGCGGTGATGGGCTGTGCGTTTGGCTCGGCTGGGCTTAGTGCGGGACGACAGGGATGAGGACGATGCTGGTGTCGGTGGGCTGGTGGAGTTGGGCCGTGTGTGGGCCTATGCTGCTGTTGGGCTCAATACGGGTCGGGCTTGAGTTCCAAGCTTATACGTTCATGTCACGAATCTCGATTGACTTGATTTAATTGTTTACGCATCGAATTTGTCTTATTTGCACCAACATTTGATAGTTTACGGAACTTTAATTTCAAACCTGCTAAACATAAAAATTGCCATAATTAGTGTAGAATTATAATTAAATAGGTGCAAAATAATTAAAATAACAATTAAAAGATATGTAAATACGAGACGCATCAACCCACCACAACACAGTCAATTGGGTTGGGTTAGGATGGGTAAATTTTTAATGTTAGGTCTAACGGGTCCAATTGCTTTGCACCCACGGGAATCGAGTATGGTTTCATGTTACCCATGAGTAGACAGTGATTATCTTGGTGCATTTTCAAATGAGTCTATTAAGATTTTTATCATTGAGGTACCTTGATGCTTTAAAATTTGATCAATTAGGTATCCTTCTTCCATATTTCTGTAGATTTTTATTGGAAAATATTATATTGGAACATAATTCCTGCAAGATGTAAGTATTTTAATTACAATTTAATTATTTTGACAAAATATGCTAACACAACACATGATTTCAGCAAAATATGTAAGTTGTTTACATAAAATTCAGTGAATATTTTATAATAATTTGTTAATTTTTTGCCTAAAATATTGAAATTACTTATATATTCTCTCTATATAAAATTGGTTAGGTTACTAAAAAAAATTCATTAAATTCTAAGATATGGTACTTAGGTGATAGAATATTCAAACTTCAAGCTATTTTAACTGTATATATTAGAATATTAGGGTACCTAGATAATAAATGTTTAAACCTCAGGATCCCTAAGTGACTATATTTATATATATGTAAGCATGCAGGTGGACAGAAAATAGAACAATCCTACTAGATTATCATTCAGATCAATAATTGAATAATCAGATCTCCTTCTTTGCTATGTAGTCGACTATTTACGTTAAATTAAATTAGGATTGATGAAAATCAGAATTTAGATGAACATTTATGCAATAGCCGAACATGACCCACCCAACTCAATCAAACCCAAAGACCATTATACCTTTTTGTGGGTTAGGGATGGGTTTGGATCAAATATTGCTTGCATCATATTGGTTCTTGACCCAACCCACGTGCACCCTTGGCTAAAATAACTTTGAAACCCATTTTGTGCTTGTCCCACATAGAAAAGGGAGATGATGAAACTTACCTTTAAATATGGGAATAGTTCCAAAGCCTTTGAATTTAGCTAAGGGTAAGAGGTATATGGGAATCACAAGCGTACTCCACCCATCGCGTCGTGCCCGAGGGTGTGGTTGGGTGTCCTTTTTCTAAGGGATACGTTCATTTTTTTTAAAAAATAATTGGTATTGCACTTCTCCTTACCTCGACTTTCTACTGGAAGTGACTGTTGGGAAGTGGCATTCTTTCCCATCTTATTTAACACTGTAAAAACCCTCTATTGGCCAAGATGTCCTATTATCCAAATTACGGTACTTCTTCTCTCTTCCTTCTTTCCACTTTAATCTAATATGTTCACATATTTGAGCAAAGTTCTAAAGATGCTCCTACCCAGCAATTAATGAGTGCATCTTAAGACTCAAATTATGTTAATCCTAGAGGATAGCAACCAGTAATATTGTGTGCACAGGAGTAGTAGTGAAATCATCTTTTAGGATAGTTGTCTTTACCACGATGCAGTATTGTAGTTTTTAAGATCTTTAAGTTTGCTCTTCTTTGTTGTTGCTTTGTTTGAATATCATCTTTTTTGTTAACAATTTAAAAGACGATTTTATATGTTGAAACATGGAAAAACTACCTCTTCCTGACATGTCTAAGGTTGAACCCCTCAATGGTAAAATTCATAAGAAGTGGTCACAGAAAATGCTATTCTATTTAGAGTAAATCAACATGGACTATGTAAACGATGCTTGAAGGTGAAAATGAAAAAAATTGTGTATGAGGAAAAATTTATATCGATAATAGAACTTGTAGGTGTAACTTACTACACTATATGAGTGATGGCCTACTTGATATCTATGTAAAAATGGATATGGCAAAAGATATTCGGGATTCGCCTCAGAAAAAAATACGGGGATGACAATGCGGGTACTAGACAATACATGATTAGTAAATCGCTGGATTTCAAGTTCGTGGATGATAAATTGATCATTCACCAAGTCCATAAATATGAGAACAATGTCATCACTCTTTTGTCTGAAGGCTTAAGTTTGCAAAATCACTCAAGCTTACATTTTATTAAGAGGTTTCCACCTTCTTGGAAGGATCATAGAAATCTACTTATGCATAAGAAAAAAGACTTGACTTTAGAAGGGTTAGTTGGGCACTTAAAAATTGAAGAAGAGAATAGACTCAAGGATAAAGGATACTCATACTTTGACATTTTTTCAAGCTAACATTGCTGAAGCTAGGACTGACACATCTGACAAGTTCAAGGATAAAGAGAAAAAAACATCATTTCAATCTCAAGCATATGAGAAAAATTCAAAAGCCAAATAACAAATTCCAAGGAGAATGATGCCGCTAAAACGTGGCACAAGGTGAAAAATTATAGAAACAATATGAACCGGCCTGAGGATTCCAAGTACAAAGCCAACCTTGTAGAGACAAATAACATTATGGCTGTAGTTTCAGAAGTGAACCACGTCAACAACATGTTTGAATGGATAGTGGACACTAAGGCTACCAAGCACATCTGTGCAAACCGAAGCATGTTCTGGGAGTACCAGAAAGTGACGGATAAGGAGGTAGTCAACATGGAGAATTCTATAGCAGCATTGATTCTCAGAAAAAGGGAAGATCTCTTTAAAACTTACTTTTGGAAAATTTCTTACTTTAACAAATGTATTACATGTGTTTGAAATGCACAAGAACCTTATATTGGTAGTCTTCTGATTAAAGCTGGCTTAAAACTAACTTTTGACTCTAACAGACTCGGGGTAATTAGGAACGAGGAATTTGTGGGAAGAGGGCTTTTGTAACAGGAGACTTTTCATCCTTGATGGTTTTTGAGTGAATGATAATGCTAATATTTCTTCTGTTTGAGTGAATTTGAGGGAAAGGGCTTTTCTAATGGGTGACTTTCCATCCTTGATGTTGTTTGAGTGAATGATGATGCTAGTACTTCTTCTAGTTACCTCATTGAGTCTCTTCACATATGGCATGCTTATGTAAATATTGACTCCATTAAACGACTTAAGCAAATGAATTTGATTCCTAATTTTAGAAATATCGACTTTACTAAATGCAAAGTAGATATAGAAGCCAAACATGCTAAAAAGGCCCTTAATTTGGTTGAAAGACAAACTGAACATCTTGAGTTAATTTTAATGATTTAGGAGACTTTAGAAACCAAATAAGTGAAGGTGGAAAAAGATACTATATAACATTTGTAGCCGATTATTCTAGAGAGTATATCTCCTAAACACTAAAGATGAAGCCGAAGAAATGTTCTCAAAATATAAAGCAGAGATTGAAAATCAAGTAGGAAGGAGGTCCAATAGAGGAGGTGAATATGACCAAACCTCACTTAAGAAATACTTTGAGAAAAATGGAATAATACATGAAAAAACTGCTCGTTATAGTCCCAAATCTAATAGTGTCTTTGAAAAGAAAAATAGAACCTTAAAGAACATGGTGAATGCTATACTCATTAGTTTTAGACTATGTGAAAACATGTGGAGGAAGACAATTCTATTTGCTTCTCATTACTAAATAGAGTTTCTCACAAAACGTTGGATAAGACCCCTCACTAACTGTGGAAAGTTCACGCCCCTGACTTAAAATATTTTAAAGTGTGGGGGTATTTGACAAAGATTGGATTACTTGATTTTAAACGAAGCAAAATAAGACTAAGACTATTGACTCAATTTATATTGGTTATGCTTATCACGGTGTTGCTTAATGTTTTCTAATCAAGGGAACTAATAATTCATATGTATGTGGAAGTATTTTTGAGTCTAGAGATGCTGAATTCTTTCAACGTATATCTCCTATAAAATCTAATGATGCACACCCGGTTAATCTGCCTTCACACATAGTTGCTCCTAACAATGATCACACTTGCACTACTGATATAAACACTCCTAAAATAAGAAGTAAAAGAGTTAGAAAAGATACTAGCTTTGGACCTAATTTTATTACTAACTTCATAATGGAGTATAATTTGATAAATGAAAATATGAGTGTCTATATGTTAGAAGAAGATCTCAATACCTATGAAGATGCCATGAAGTCGGTCAATTTGACAATTTGGAAAGAGGACATTAATAGTGAGCTAGAATCAATTCTAAATAACCACACATTGGAGTAGGTAGATCTTGTTAGAGGTTGTAAACCGATTGGCTACAAGTGGGTATTTAAAAGAAAGATGAAGGTTGATGGTTCAATTGATAAATTTAAGGCAAGGTTAGTGGCTTAAAAATTATACCTAGAAAACAAGCGTTGTCTATTTTGACACTTATTCTTAGTCACTAAAATAGCCATAATTAGAACTTTGTTTGCTCTTGCATTTATTTATAATTTGGTCGTTTATCAAATGAATGTTAAAACAACATTTCTTAATGGTGAGTTAGACGAAGAGATTTATATGGAATAACCTCAAGGTTTTGTTGTTCCTCATCAAGAAAAGAAAGTTTGCAAACTCATAAAATCTTTATACGGTCTTAAATAAGCACCAAAATAGTGGCATGAGAAATTTAAAAGCATGTTGATTGCTAGTAATTTCCACATAAATAATAGTGACACATGTGTGTATTCTAATTCTGATGGGCGTGTTATCATCTGTTTGTGTGTGTATGATATGTTAATCTTTGGCACAAATTTCAATGTTTCACAGAGACTAAAAATTTAATAACTTCTAAATTTTATATGAAAGATATGGATCAAACAGATGTGATTTTAGGAGTTAAGATTATGAAAACTTCTGAAGACATAGGCCTTAATCTGTCTCGCTACATTGAAAAGATACTTATAAAATTTGATACACTCAATGTTGATCCTGTAACAACATTTTATGATTCTAATATGTATTTGATTAAACATAAAGATGTTGCTATGTTTCAATTTGGATATGCCCGAATTACTGGTAATGTCATGTTTTGGATTAAGTACATTAGACCTAACATTATGCGGTGAGTAGACTTTGTAGATACACTCGTAATTGTAGTCAAGAGCATTTGGATGTACTAAAAAAAGACTGCTTAAATATTTAAATGGAACCATGGATTGAGGACTTCACGTCGCAAAGTTTCCCACTATGTTGGAAGGAATAAAGCTGACAAAAAATGACCCGACCTATTTGGCCAGCAATCTAACCCAATCATAAGTTGAAAATTTTGAATTTGGTTGCCACTCGAACCCAAGATGGATTGTACTTGAATTTGACCTGACTTGAAATGAACCAAAACTCGAAACAATTTGACCCAAATTCAACCTAAGTTGAATTCGACCTGACCCGTGGTGACTTAAGGCTCAAACCAGACCTGATATGTGACCCGAAAATGACCCTAATAGAAATTCAATTTATCATCATTCTATGACTAGCCAATTATGATCATTTTATTTTTACAATTTTATCAAAGATTTTCAAGGATTATATAATAATAAGTGTAAATAACAATATAATAAATATTATTGTGATTTAATTTATACTTGATACCTTTTTTAAAGTAACAACAAAATGTCACTATATCAAAGAAAACACATGAGACAAGTAATGGTTTTTATTTTTCAAATATTGTTGCTAGTTGTTTATGCAAAACTCAAGTTTAAGGTATCATCGTAATTCAACGTGAAAAATTTCAACTAATGATGAAAAAAATATTCACTTCTCATACTATTAAATCCTTGTAGAATATTTTGTGGAGCCATCATTTTTATATAAGGATCATTTTTTTTATAATTCTTATATAATGATCATTCCATGTAATATTATACAATAAATAAGTAATAGAATCCTTTAATATTACAAACATGTAAATATCTAAGAGCATAACTCGAAACGAGTCTTTTTATCAAATGATTTAATGCAAATCCTATTGCAACTAAGTGCTAAAAGCAATTTAAAATTTAAAATTTGAATATCAAATTTGATTGGCTTTGAAATTAGAATTAAGTTAAGAATATTTAGAATAATTGCCTATAAGTAGTCTCCTAGTGTCATTTTTTTTAAATGGCTTAAAATTATTTTTAATTGTGTTTCTAAATTTCTTTCCTGCTTCTTTTAGTGAGAACTTAATTAAATTAATTTTTTCATTATTTTTATTAACTTTAGCGATAAAATTTAGGGAAGACTGTTAAATTTTTTTCTTTCCCCTTCTAATAATTTGGTGATTCATATCAGTTGGTAGCAGAGCCAGTTGATTCACATCATGATTTATGAGAATAAGTTTGAGAAACAAGTCATTATCTAAATACATAATACGACAAATATCTAACTGAATAGTCATATCATAACTAATGTCAACAAAGAAAAAATGACATGATCTTATCAATGGCTCATTCATGCAAAGTAAAGCATGTCCAATACAATAATTTTAAATCCTGCAAAAATTATGAAACAAAAGAAAAACAAGTCATATTATAACTCAAATCATACACATCACAAAAGATGACAAAATATTACTCAAACCAACCTTTCTAATTCGAGCTGGATATTGATCCCCAACCATTGTTAAAAAAAGGTAGTCGCATGTGTTGGATTTTTGGAATAGTATGCTTCAATTTTGTTCAAGTAGCACCTGGTTTTGTATCCTAGACAGATATCGTAAAAGGTGGGAATGTCACTTTGTATACCTTCGCCATATATATATATATATATATATCACATCCTTGTATTAAAACACAAAAATTAAATTAACTTTTTCCTCCCATGTCTCATTTACTGAGTTGCGTTTACGCATTTTGCTCCAAAAATCTCTCACTTTCACTCCCTTAAGTAACTGAAATTGACATTTCTCTGTAGAATACTACATTTTCATTCCTAACCCATCTCTCTCTCTCTCTAAGAAAAATTATCAACGGCCCGGGCTTTTTGATACAAACCGAGTACCTCCTAACTCGCCAAATGCCCCTTCCTAGTTACCGCCAACACATCTACCTAGCTTTGCCGCAAATGCTCATACAACAACCCAATCTCCAGCTGCCAACCAGATCTCCACACTCGTTAACCAGCTCTGTCGGTAGCATCTACCAACTTCTAGAGCCTTCTACTCCCTTCCACATCACCCTAGATATTTGTCGATATTTTCTACATCTTTTGTCTACAAATAGGAGAGTGTTAGCTTGGGTTTGTAATATTGAGAATTGTCATGTAATTGCTCTCTCTTCCCCCCAGTTCATCTATGTCCTCCCCCATTCATTTATGTCTCATCGCTTTTCTTTACTATCATTATTTTACAAATCCTTACGTTTAATGCTTGATTTGAATGTTTATGTTGTTGGATTGGATCTCATGAGCTCAGATTGATATCAATTAGGTCTAGATCGATATTGATTCGTATCAATTGGTATCAGAGCTAGTCAATCCTTGGCCCCGATCATCATCTTTATTGTCATCTTCAAAGCTATTCATCATCATCATCGCCTCCCATCATCACTGATCATCAACCCATCATCATCATCACCAAAACACATCATCATCATCATTTGCAGAGCATCTTCGTTTTTGATCAGCCCATCACCCAAACTGACCCCAGGTGTTAGACGAAATGCCTTAACGAGTCCCTTAGTTCACCACTAATTTTTTCATCATCATGGTTGCTTTCGACATCACATGAGGTAGTTACCAAGCTCCTACCCTATTTACTAAGATGGAATTTCCTATACTCCGTGATAACGGTGTGGAAGGGTGGTTACGGAGTTGTAAGAGGTACTTGGGTACCCTGAACAACTCCCTCATGGAGCTCATATGTCTCCACCAAACGGGAAGTGTTGGCGAGTACTTGAGCCGGTTTGAGTTCCTAGTGGACAAGTGTGAGTTGACGGAAGAACAGAAGGTTAAGGTGATGATAGGCGGCTTGCGGGAAGAGATAGCTGAAGGTGTTCTCTTGTTTAAGCCGTAGCAATGCGTGACGCAAAATTGCTGGCCAAGCAGTAGGAGCGTGATCTCGCCTATCTTGAAAAGTTAGCGGACAAAAGGTCTCTAGGAGCAACGCTAATCAAGCCCACGCCAAGCCCTACGAGAGCCCTTACCACCAACCTTCCACCACGCCCATCCCAGCAACTACTACCGCCAACCAGCAACACACTTCGACCCCCACCTGAGGTCCCGCTAAGTATGACGCCTACCGCACTTGATGATGATGACACCCTTACTTCACAACCGGCCTTAGATTCGGGCCTAGATTCAGTCTCGGATACTGCCATTGCTTGACTTATTGGCGTCTTCGTGGATGCAGCCAATCGTTCTTTCAAGACTGTGGCGAATGGGAAACAAATTATCTCTACAACAACTCCATCCTTCGCCATTTTTGTAACTTCATTCTTTATCCCGCTTCTACCGCTCTCATCCAGTACAAAACTGCCAATCAGGACAGATCCTCCAGTGCGTCCGCAACTGCTTTAAAAATTTTAGGATGTTGTCACAACTTTTTCCAAGCTTCCACTATCTTGCCAATTCGTCGAGCACCGAGTACCCCTCAAGGATAGTACTTCACCATTTCTAGGAAATTGGCTCATGGCTCATGTCTTGTGGAAGCTCCAAAATTATCTACACTTCGAAGATGGCTCGGTGTCCATGACCCTTGGGGGCAAGGGTCTTTGGAGAGGATAGTAGTGATATAAGCCAAAGTGGGATTAGGCGTACAGAAGGACACCATCTCATCAGTTCCCACCCGCTTGGACTGCGACCGCAAGTATCTTACTTGCCTGAACCATCACCCGTTGAGCTCTCCTCAAGTGAACATACATATGGAAGCTATCCTATTCTCGATCCTCGAGGATGAGGATCTTTTCAAGGGGCGGTATTGATAGAAACTGAGTACCTCCTAATCGCCAAACACCCCTTCCCAGTTACCACCAACACATCTACCGCCATCTTTACTGCCAATGCTCATACAGCAACCCAATCTCCAACCACCAGCCAGATCTCCACACCCACCAACTAGCTATGCCGGCAACATCTACCAGCTTCTAAAGCCTTCTATTCCCTGCCACATCACCCTAGATATTTGAAGATATTTTCTAGATATTTTATCTATAAATATGAGAGTGTTAGCTAGGGTTTGTCATGTTGAGAACTGTGTTATGTAATTGCGCTCTCTCTCCTCCAAGTTCATCTATGTCCTCCCCCCTTTCATTATGTCTTCCCCCTTTCTTTACTATCAATATAATACAAATCTTTATGTTTAATGTTTGATTTGAATGTTTATGTTGTTGGATTGGATTTTATGAGCTCAAATTGATATCAATTTGGTCTAAATCGATATTGATTCGTACCATTTGGTATCAAAGCTGGTCAATCCTTGCCCCCGATATTAGTTTATTATGCTTGAATGCCTTGATCGATTATGTATCATAACAATTGGTATCAGATATCGTTCCTCGCCTTCTACAATGGATTTCGCACAAAAGTAAGCAATTGTTGCTGGATTATTGGATTTGCAAAAGAATTTGAAGGAAATATCAAAAAAGGTCAGATAAAGGGTTAGAAAAAATTTAGATTAGCTACTAAGAGGGGCAAAAAGAGTGGAAATAGATGTGTAGAAGCTACCTGAGTACTAATTTGGAAGAGGATCGAGCAATGGTGGGAGATATGGTTATTTTGGAGGACAAACGCGATGATCCGGCAACTATCGAGGTGTTGGGACCTCTGATTCCAACAAAGATGGAACAAAGAGTGAATATCAAAATTCGAAGACCAAAATTGTACCAGAATTGAGGGAGATGTCTGACAATAGAGAGGATATCAACCATGAAACACCAGTGCCAGCTGAGATCGAGGCGGAATCATTCGATTGTTGTGATATAGGATTACAACTAGGGTTTGGATAGAGAGAATTGGGGATGAAAAGAGAAAAGAGTGAGGGTTGAGATGAGAAAGAGAGATATTTTCATTCAATTCATCAATCCAAATACAATGTATCCAAGATAGTTTATAGACAAAAATAATTGCCCCCCACCAACATAACTACCACCAACTTCAACTAACTAAACAAAAATGGAAATTGCCAACACTAGAACTTCTCGCCAAAACCAACTAATCCAACAGTTTTTCCCGTCAAGCTCCAATTTGAAAGTCAACCTCATTTTACACTAAAGAGCATGACAATACCCCCTCGAACAACAATATTCTTGCCTTAAGAATCAAATGTGGGAAACTGGCTCTTAACAAAATGGTAATCTTCCCACGTGGCCTCGTCTTCACTTAAATTGGACCAATGCACCAACACCTAAGTAACTGCCTTGTTATTACGGGGAGCAATGCGCCTAGCCAAGATGGTGAGAGGCTCAGCTAAAACACCACCATTGGCAGCCACCAAAGGGAGATGAGATTGAGGGACAATATCTACTCCCACCTTGCGCTTTAGCAATGACACATGGAAGACAAGGTGTATTCTGCAACCCTGAGGAAGATATGATCGATAAGAAACCCCCCAATTCTTTGAAAAATCTGATAAGGACCATAGTATTTAGCAATAACTTGACATTCTTCCGAACTGCAATGGTGACCTGCCTGTAGGGTTGTAACATTAACTACAACCAATCTCCCTCCTAAAATTCTCTATCTGATTGGTGAGCACTTGCCAGAAGCTTCATTCTCGCTTGACCAAGCTGGAACTGATCACGCAATTGACGAGGGAGGTAAGCTTTACTCTGAACCAACTCCCTAACCTCAGCAATAGGTGACTGGAATTTAGCTTGCGGTATTGGCAGGGGTGGATGATAACCATATAAAACGTGAAAAGGAGTTGTTTTCAAGGATGTATGGAAGTTAGTGTTGTACCAAAACTCAGCCACAGACAACCACTTGTGCCATTGGTGAGGATGTTGGAATGTCATACATCTGAGATATTGCTCTACACACTAGTTCAAACTTTCTGTCTGACCATCACTCTGAGGATGATAAGCAGAACTCAACGCCAAAGATGACCCAACAACTTAAACAACTCCTGCAGAATGTGTTAGTGAAAACCTTGTCCCTATCTGAGGCAATAGGCAGAGGTAGCCCATGAAGTTTGAACACATTATCAAGGAAAAACTTGGCCAACTGCAGGGTTATAATGGATGACTAAGAGCAATGAAGTGTCCACATTTTGTGAAACGATCAATGATCACCCATACCACATCTTTTCCTTCTGACCTTGGCAATCCATCAACAAAATCCATAATTATATGCTGCCAAGCTTAATCCGAAACAGGAAAAGGTTTCAACAACCCCGGATAAGGACAATGTTCAGCTTTAGTTTTTTGACAAATATCACATTCACCCACCGAATTGACCACATCTCGCTTGATGCCTTCCAAGTAAACCATTGCTGCAGCCTCTGGTATGTGCCTAAAATTCCTGAATGACCTCCAATAGCAGCTAAATGTAATGCCAAGAACACATGCTTCCTGAGATCTGAGGCAATACCAACATAAACTTTCCCTTTAATCCTCAAAATTCCACTACTAAATGTGGTATGGTGGACAGCAGAAGCATTGATTGATAGAATCTGAATAAGATTTGCAGTAAAAGAATCCCCTTCATCTGACTTAGCTATATCTTCCATCCACAAGGGCTTGACAACTGAGATAGCTCCCAGCTGAGCTTCATAGGAAGGTGCTCCCTGTCATGACAACGCATCAGCAACTAAGTTCTCCTTCCCCTTCCTGTATTGGATGGAATAATCCAAACCTAACATGTTCATTAAACCCTTATGAATCCTGGTTGAAATTCGTTGCCCAAGAATATATTTGAGGCTCTTGTGGTTAGTTCTAATGATAAAATGAAGACCTTCCAAATAATGCCTCCACCTCTGAACAACTACCAATATAGCTAGATCCTCCTCATATATAGACAATTCCCAATGGCGAGGACTCAAGCTTGGCTTAAGAAAGCAATGGGCCTATCACATTGCATCAACATTGCTTCCACCCCTTTATGACAAGCATCAATCTCTAAAATAAAGGACTCTTCAAAATTTGGCATAGCTAAAACTGGTGTTGAACACATTGCTAACTTCAATCTTTCAAAAGCATCTCACGCCTCTTCTTAAGCAGAGTTGTTAAGGGTTTGGCTATTACCCCATACACACAAATAAACTTTCTGTAATACTATGCTAACCCAAGGAACCCCCTTACAGATTTAGTATTCTGCAGAAAAGGCCATTGCCTCATTGCAACAACTTTAGAAGGATCAGTCTCCACACCTCTACTTGACACCACATGGCCAAATACTCTATCTGAAGTAGAGCAAAAGAACACTTTGACGCTTGACAAAGAGTTTGTGTTGTCTCATAGTTTCAAAGATCAATCTCAGATGGTGCAAATGAAAGGCAAAGCTAGGACTGTAAACTAATATGTCGTCAAAGAATACCAGCACAAACTTGTGAAGAAAGCTCTTAAAAATGGAATTCATTAGAGCCTAAAAGGTTGCTGGTGCATTCGTTAACTCAAAAGGCATAACCGCAAACTCAAAATGACCATGATGAGTCCTAAAAGCAGTTTTATAAATGTCATCCTCTACAACTCTTATCTAATGATACCCTTGCCTCTGATCTAGCTTAGAAAAGAAGTGAGAGCCATGAAGCTCAGCTAGGAGATCATCAATTATGGGTACATGAAATTTGTCCTTTATGGTCAGGGAGTTCAATTGTCTACAGTCAATGCACATACGAGGAGTGCCATCCTTCTTCTTGACTAAAATGACAGGTGAGGCAAAAGGGCTGTGGCTAGTTCTTACAAAGTTGGTTTTAAGAAGCTCATCCACTTGCATCTCAATTTCACTTTATGGGCATGTGAATACTTGGTGGGCCTTAAATTGATGGGAGAGGAGTTAGTTTAAAGTGGAATAGCATGGTCCAAGGACCTCTTAGGAGGAAGAGCAAATGAAATATATCATCAAACTCTTAGAGCAAGCTAGATAAGGTAGGGTCGGAGATAACCTTCCCTTCTATAGGCTCTGCGCTGATAGGAGATAAGTGTCCAATCCATTGGCAGGCTTCTTTCTGAATCACCTCCTGAAGTCCTTTACATTGCATCAGATTTAACGATCCTTGCTCCTTGACCCCCTACAACTTCACTGTACTGCCTAACCTCTCAAAAGACATGGAAAGATTGGTAAAGTCCAACACTATAGGGCTTATAATCTTCATCCAGTCCACCCCTAAAACCGTATTACAACCCGTTAACTTTAGCATCTTAAAGTCGTAGGTGAACTGATGTCCTTGCATCTCCCAAGAAAACTGATTGCATTGAGTTTGAGTCACCATTGTGTTACCATTAGCCACAATCACTGAGAGGGGAAAGGACTTGATGATCTCATGCCCAACTTTCTTGGAAACTTGAGGATCTAAGAAACTGTGTGTGCTCCCACTATTAATGAGAACCAACAAGGAAGCTATTTTATTGATCCTCTAATCCTAATTGTGTTGTGTGAACCTCCACAAATCAAGGCATGAACTAAAATTCCATCTCTTCTTCTAGTGCCTCCCTAGTTGGCTCATTCTCCTCTGCTAGGACTTGTTTGTCCAATAATTCTTTAGATTCAACACCAGATAAGGTCATCAATTGCTTGGGATTACACTTGTGGCCATAGAAATACTTCTGATTACGCTTGTAATAGAGATTATTAGCTCGTTTAGCCTCATAACTCATGGGCCTATTAGCAGCATTGCTAACCACTGCAGTGCCTGAACTTCCCTCATAGGTAGTAGCAGAGACAACTGACTTCTTACTAAAGGATTGAGACCCATTCCTGCTCCTACCTCCACTATCAGATAACACTCCAACTGTATTATCAAAAAGCTTAGCTTTTGATTAAGCTTTATTCACAGAATCAGGATTTAAGGCCTTCACCAAATTCTTGATCTTAGGTTGCAATCCACTACTGAAGCTGGATGCATAATAGCTTTCATTTGCAGCTGGATTAGCTATCATCACAAGCAATTTCAGATGTTCAAAATGTGACATATACTCCCTCACTGTCCCCGACTATGTCAACTTATTGAACTTGTCCACCGCATCCCTAATATCATCTTCACCATACCTATCGTAAAATTCCTCCACAAATTCCACCCAAGACAACATAAGTTTCTTTAGACTTAAACTATGAAACCACACCTCAGCATCTTCCAACAAGTACACAACAGCTAGCTCAACCTTTTCTTCCTTCAGAATGCCAAAAACTTGAAGAACCTCTCACATCTACGTATCCAGGAATGTGGATGGTTTCCATCAAAGTTATTTATTTCAATCTTAGGCTATCTAAATGAGTAATTTCATCTAGATTGTCCAGAATCAACTCCAAGCTCCTAATCTCTAATTCCAGACATCGGAAGTAAAGGTTCAGGAGGCGTCACATTAGGTTGAACATTTGGAGCATTACCTACACCTGCAGATTCTGCACTATGATTGATCTTGTTCAACACTCCAATGAATTGTTGCTGCAATGACTCATGACTGTTGTTTAGATTCCCAATGGCTGCCACTAGCTCACTAACTTGTTGCTGCATATGCCTCATTTGCTCTGCAGACTTAACTTTATCAGCATAGCATTTTGAGAAGCTATCGATGCCACAAGACCACTGATTTGCTGCTGCATCTGCTCAGCCGATGCAAGTTCAGCATTACTAGCATTCTTCGAAGCTATCGATGCTTTTTTTTTTTTACCCCTGGCCTACTTGTTCATGCTCAATTGGTGTCCAAAATTGAGGCTCTAATACCAATTGTTGTGATCTAGGATCACAACTAGGGTTTGGATAGAGAGAATTGGGGATGAGAAGAGAAAAGAGAGAGTGTTGAAATGAGAAAGAAAGATATTTTCATTCAATTCATCAATCCAAATACAATGTATACAAGATTATTTATAGACAAAAATAACTGCTCCCCACCGATATAACTACCACCAACTTCAACTAACTAAATAGAAATGGAAATTGCCGACACCAGAACTTCCTGCCAAAACCAACTAATCCAACATTTTTTCCCGCCAAGCTCCCAATTCCAAAATAAACCTCATTTTGCACTAGAGAACAAGACATCGATCTTAAACCGAAGCCTCCGACACACACTGAACATTTGACACCGAAACCACTAGCAGCAACCACGAAGTCCGACAAAGAGATCGACGATTATGAGCATTGCAAAGAGGACAAGGTAGACGAAGAGATTGGAGACAAGGTGAAAAAAGAAGAAGTAGATGTCCGCCACCACAAGGTTTTCACCTCCCCGGAGAAGAAAATGACGCCGCCGCAGTTAGTGTCGGGCTATCGGTGGCTGCGAACGCCAATAACCAATGCTTCGAAGCAGCTAAAAAAGGTGGTGACGCCACAGAGAACGTCCCACAACCTACACTTGAACTGTTGCTGCCGAGCCGAGCCAGCTGCCTTCCAAGGAGCAGCGACGCTAGCGATGGGCAGCGAAGCTAGCGATGGGTAGGGTTTAGGGTTTGTATAGGAAGAGGAGGATGAAGGAGCTCATTCACAGGGAAGAGAAATTAGATATTTTAAGGTTTTTTTCCTCGAATTTACAAAATTGCCCCTATAATTTTTTATAATTACCATTTTACCCTTTGTTTTAATATTTTCAAAAAATATTATGTCATCATTTATTTTTAAAAAAATTAATTGAGTAAAATTTATAATTTTAGTATTTGACCTGGGAGAATTATCTACATTTATGATTTGATTCGGTATCCATGACCCTTGGGAACAAGGGTCTTTGGAGGGGAAAGAATTGATATGGGCCAAAATCGAATCGGGGGTATTGATATAGATATTCCCGAGTCCAATCTTGAGGTCACTTAGATATCTGCCATGTGTTACGGTGAGGTGGCATGTTTATCCATCTCACTTAGTTTTTGTTATAAATAAGGGGTAGGGTTTAGAGAAATGTTTATGTTGAGATATGTGTGTGATGTGTTTCTCCTTCTCCCCCCAATTTCTCTATGTTTCTCACCTTTCTTCTATGTAATTCTCCCCTTTCTTCTGTCAATATAATATAGTTTGAAGTTTATTATGCTCGGATGCCTTGATTGATTATGTATCGTAACACTTTTTCTCCACCATTGAACAACCTGAGGGGTTCGAAGTTCCTAAATATAATACAAAGTTCATATGTTTGAAACTCCCAGTATAGTTTTTATTAAACCCCTAGATAGTGGCTTCATAATTTGACTAACCTTAGTTACATATGAGTTTATTTATAGTGACGTTTTGAATGTGTGAAAAATCACATTGATGATATTCCCCTTCTTGGTACGAGTGTGAATGTTGCAAATGCAATAGTCTCTTTTGAGTTTATGTTTGATGTGAAAGATCTATGTGAGGCAGTGACATTTAGTGTGAAGGGTTTAAATCCTGACTTGTGGAGAAAGTTCTTAGAAAGTTTGGTTATTTTGATGAAACACTAGATAACCCTATTGTTTACTTGAAAAAGAAAAAAAAAAGGGTGATACTATATCAAAGACTGAAAGCGCCAAAATGATTGATAGTATTATATTTTGATGAATAACACAACACTCATCTTGTTATTATATGTCAATGGTAGATGTAGTCTGCGTACCTTGATCCAAATGATGAGTATTTAAGTGCTCTAAACAAACTATTAAGGTACTAGTGAAGTATTATGCGTTGGGGCTTATGTTGTAATAGACTCTATGTTATGCTAAATGGATAATGTGATGCCAATTTGGTGTCTGATATCGATGAGAGCTATTTCACTAGCGGCTATGCTTTTAGGCTTTATAGCTAGTTGTTTCTTGGGAGACCCCTCTTAAGCTTGCGTCGTCGAATTGACCTTAACGTCTAAGTCGGCAGGTAGAAAATTTGAGTAGCTTAGGAATGTAATGTGAGGCAATCCATTGTGGGGGTTTTGTCAGAACATGAGGGCCTATGAGATATGCAGTCTGATCGTAATCTCTTTTGATTACTGTGGTTCTGCAGATGTTCGCTAGGTATAGCTAGCTTATGAATTTGATTATGGTGGAAATATTATAGTGGTAACCATCCAAAGTCAGTGAAAATAGCTTGATGATTAGCACTTGGACTCGAGAGCCTTGCAGAGGCTTGGGTTGCCTTAGTTTGAATCATAAAGGACACTTTGTGAATTATAGTCATTTGTGAACTAACTGGTGGTGGTTTAGTTTAGTTGAGATAACAAAGTTTCACTTTTGTGATAGTTGTAAGAATAAATAAGTCTTATAGCAAAATTTTCTTTGAAAAATTACAGTAAAATAAATCAAAAATACAATAAAATTAATGAAAAAATACTGCTGGAAAAATTACTGGAAAATTCAGCTGAAATACCATAGGATAATAACAGGAAAATTGCAGCTATTTTCTTTTGAAAAAATATTGTAAACTTACAGCCCGAAACAGTAAATTTAAGCTTAAATGGAGAAGAACGCAGTAGCGAAAATGGCAGAAAAAGACGCAGCAAAATTTGCGACTAATAATATTTAAACACCGCAATCAAATAACCAATGTCGTAAGAGGAAAAATCGAACACAATACCGAAGATACCGTGCCGTGGGAAGTACCATTGTCCTAAAAGACGATTTCGCCACTGCTTCGGTGCAAATAGTGTTACCCGCGACCGCCCTCCAGGATTTACACGGTCTGACTGTTAACGTGCACTCATTAATCGCCGGGTAGGAGTGCCCTAGAACTTTGCCCAAGAATTTTGATCGAGAGAGAGAGAAAGCCGAAAAGAAGAGGAGAGGGATATGAACATGTTTTGTTGATTGTGTTTTTTCTACATATTTCTGTAAGCTGCCAAAGTACTGTATTTATACTAATGGTGAGGATCAGATCTGGAATAATGGTGATTAATGTGATGCTCCAATGACTAGAAATGCCCAGCAGGCTATATTGCAACATTTAAATGGAGTCAAACGGCTTGAATTTTGCAGTAAATTCAATTATGTATTTTTCCGTAAAATAAATATAACCGACGGGAAAAATATTACCCATGCCCAAGCACAGCACGGCGGGCGGGAGGCGCGCGCGCGTGTGGTTCCTACCATTCCTTCACCCATGGCTTAATTCAAACGGGTTGAGAAAATATACCCTTATAAACCCAACCAATCCTCCTTAATTTGTCTATGTGGGATAGAGGACCTTTTATTATTGCATTCTCAATGTGGGATGTAACTTTTCCACGATATTTAAGTTTAGCTTGTATCATTTTTCTAACAATAGTAAGTAAAATTGACATTTTGCGGTATATAATTGTTTTGCCAACTATGAATGCACTATTTGAGTGCTTTGAGGTGGAGATATAATTTTATTGATATGATATATGCTCCATTATTGTATTTTACTCACTTTTGTTGAAGTTGGCAGGGTATGGAGCTGGTTGTTTAGTAGATGCCTTAATGTGGGCTAAGGGCAACTAATGATTGATGTTGGCAAAGGCCAACTTAGGTATCACTTTGGCTTATGTACAATGCCGTAATGCTAATTGTTGAGGTTAAGCTTGATACTAACCTACCCGTAGTCTTGTGAAGGATGGTGTGGGCACTACAAACCTGATGGATTTGGCGAGCGAAGGGCACGTTACCTTAGCTGTGTTGTCGGGTGACATATGAGATCTCACTCGAGTTAGGAATGAGACTACTTGAAAATCCTTTATTCAAAGGCCTTTTAAGAAGGTAACTTACATCCAAAGGCGTTTAAAGAAGGCGACTTACATTAAATGCCTTTTAAGAAAGCAGCTCATATACTGTAGGCCTTTTAAGAAGGCGACTTACACTAAAGGCTTTCTAAGAAGGCGACTTATAATAAAGGGCTTTTAAGAAGGCGACGCATGTCTGAGTGCCTTTTAAAAGGGCAAGATGTGCATAGTAAAGGGAATGGGGCTTAAGCCCACTTGTAGATCTTGATCTTGGTGGATACCCATCTCGAGAGTTATTTTCAATGTTCAATGGGTCAAACAAAGCCAAGGTTGGGAAAGCTGTGATTAAGCCACCATAGCCCATTCCGAGTTAAAGTTGTTTTATGGCTTAATGATATGTCAAATCTGCCATGTTGTTGAGGTTGAGCTCTAAGCTCTTAATGTTGTCCATAGCCGTTATGGTGGCGTGGGACAGCCTACTTGATAGACACACCGACCTACAATGATGTTGAGGATGAGCTCCATGCTCTTAATGATATCTATAGCTTGTGTGGTGGTGTGGGGCAGCACAGCTAATGGACTCACCTACCGGATTGTGGGGGTGGTAAAACATCCTCTGTCAAGAATAAGGGCTTACTCTCTACAGCATTCTTGAGTACCCAGGTATCAGATCTATTTTGTTGAGAAGGACCTTATACGTCCGGATTGCGGAGTGCGTTTCAACCTTGAGAACCACATGAAGGAGGTGTGTGTGCTTTCCACAGTGACTGACCAGGTTCAAGACTATATTCACCTGGGGTGGTTGTGTTACATGCATATTCACTAGGTGTCGATTCAAGTCCAAAAGATATTGGCATTGTCAAGTATGGGTCTCATTGCTCAGTATAATCTTTTTTTTTTCCTTTTTCTCAAAAATTGAATCATGTGGGGGATTGTTTGATTTTTGGGATAGTGTGCTTCGATTTTGTTCAAGTAGCACCTGATCTTGTATCCCAAATAGATATCGTAACAAGTGGGAAAATCACTTTGTATACCTCCTTTATCTATATGTATATATGTGTCACATCCTTGTATTAAAATACAAAAATTAAATTAACTTTTTACTCCCATATCCCATTTACTCAGTTGCGTTACACATTTTGCTTCAAAAATCTCACACTCTCACTCCCTTAAGTAACTGAAATTGTCATTTCTCTATAGACTACTACATCTTCATTCCTAACCCCTCTCTCTCTCTTTCTAAGAAAAGTTATCAACGGCCCGGGCTTTTTCTCCACCATAACCTAGCAGAGAGACATCACCTGCCAGAGAACGCCGTGAGGAGAGTGAAAATCGATGCCCTCGATTCCGAGTTTGTTGCGGTAGCGAATGCGTTCGTGTATTCTAGATGTTAGCTGCGTGAGTGGAGCTTGTATTGGATGAGAGAGAATGAGAAGAGATTTATTGACTTCATGCAAATTCTAAGGAAGTCTCAATGGAAAATCATGAGATTAAATAGTGAGATAAAGAGTTCACAGTTCTTGACTGTGAAGAATTTATCTTTTTGGTTCTTCTTTTAGGCTTCGTTTGTTTTGACGAAAAAGTAGAATCTGGGAAATAATTTTTCTTTGAAAAAGGTTTTCCAAGAAATATAAATTCTAAGTGAGGTTTTCAGTTGTTTGTTTCACAAAAAATTAATTCCCCATTGTGATATCTTCTTGTATGTTTTTAAAAAAAATATTTTTCACCAATTATTTTATATCTCTTTATAAGACAACATAAGTAACTAAACAACATATATGAAGTAACAAACAAAAAAAGTTAACTATTAAAGCTGTATAAATTAGAAAAATTATTCCTTAGATATTTTAAATTTTGACTATTTATCATCAATATACCCTGTCATTTTAATATATACAATAAGGTACCGTAAGATAAGAAAATTTATCACTTGTATATGTACCGTGTTAAAATATGGTAAATTTTCCTTAAAACTTGGTAATTTTTGCCAAAAAACTGATGTGATATAAACTATTATCATATTATTAAAATGTTGTCCACATTCTAACAAAAATTATTTATATATTATCAAAAAAAGTGTCATGTTAGCATTTTTGGATAAAAGAAATTATCGTGTTATGATATAGGATATGAATAGATTTTAATTTTAATTTAAAATATATAAATTTTGGCAAAAGATACATAATTTATAAGAAAATTTTTAAACTTCAGGGTATATTATTGTATATTAATGAAATATCATAGTACTATGTAATAAATGCTTAAATATTATCTAGATAATTTTCTTGTATGATATTATATAATAATACAACTTGATTAAAATTATCATGTTGCAACTATAACAAAGTAACATCAAAGCTGCTTTTAATTATTCAGTCTAATTCTTGTTCGATGTTGTCTAGATTTGCATGATGATCACGTGAAAGTTTTTGGACTATTTAGAATCATGACTTTGCTGTTTTGAAAGGGAAGTCATTTTCCCTCATTTGAGGGAAAATATTTTCTGTTAGAAAACCTTTTTCGTAAGCAAAAGATGCGCCAAGCAATGAAAAAGTGGAAATCCACTTCCTAAAATATGGTGTTCCCCCAAAACAAACGGAGCCTTATTGTTCCATTACTGAGCAAATTGGTACGTACTCCAACCCATTAGCTGAGAGTACACTTATGAAATGGGTACCGTGTTAACCCTGGGAGTCGTAATGCCAGAGATCCCGTTTGTACCGGTGCGGGGTATAAACAACTTAGGGTAGAGGTTTACTCCATGGCGCGGTAATTTTTTTAGTTTGATTTTCTCTGCCCTCTTCATGATTCATGTCTTTATTCAATTACACTACTTGTTTTATACTTGTTTGTTAAAGCTTAAGTTTTGTATTGTTTAAGGTTATGATTGTTTTTTTTCTTCTTGAGACTAACCCTTTTTCAGTTTAAGATTGGTTATATAAAAGCTCTTGATAACTACCTTTGAGGTCGAGGCTAGTCGTATTGAGATTAATTCAATTCGAGATTAGTAAGCTCCTTTCCTAAACTTGACTTGAGCTTTTTAAAGTTGCTTTGTTTAACTTGTATTCGGTGTTTGATTGCTCATTAGCCCCTTATTTTTCCAACATCGTGTATGCATATTTCACAGTAATACCTAATATATCCATTGGCTTTTGCTTGTGTCATCTTCATTTTTTATTTTACACAATTAGGACAAAAATTAAAAAAAAAAATGATTTAATAACTTGCATTGCATGCATAATTAACAAGTGAAAATCAAAATATGTCCGTCTTATGTGTATATCCAAACAACCAACTTCGAGTTGTGATCACGGCTCCAACATTCCCGGTAAGAGTGAGCTTCTCCGTTTTTTAAAAATTTTACCTCCCATATTAAAAGTTGACCATGAGGCAACTGTGGTGATAGGAATACTTAATACGACCATTGCCATGAGAGAAAATTCTTTGTATATACATTGATTTTGTTTCCAAAATTGCAAAACATCCAACTCTGCTTGGCGACAAATTCTCTCCTCATCCAAGTACATGTCTAATGTTAACTTTTTGTAATTGGAATCAACCGCATCAAGTTGATCAATATCCTGCAATCTAACTACTATATTAGATAAATCCTAGTTAAAAGATTAAAAGGTTTGTCAATTATCTAATATTAAAATACCAAAGAAGTTTTAGTAAAACTAAAGTAGGAAAGTAGAAATAGAAATAAACTTATAGCAGCATTCATTGTATGAGTTAGGAGTGTAAATGAGCTGTGCCGAGCTGAGCCAGCTCGTTAAGATAAACAAGCCCAGCTTTAGCCAGATAAAGCTTAAGCTCGGGAGCTCGCCTGCCCAAACAAGTCTAAATATAAAATAATATATTTTAAAATTTACAGCAATTTATTAAAAAAAAATATAAACAGTGGTCTTTTAACTTCCCCCTAATCAAATCAATTTATTATAAATAATCAAAACTTATATTTTAAATTTTTAACTTACCAGTAGACATTAAGCAATAAAGTCAACATTGAGTTATTTGGGAAATATTAAATATTTAGTTAGTTTGATATTTGTTGATGATTTTATGATGGCCATGTGTTCGACACATGAACATTATGTTCAAAAACTATGCATGTCGTAAGCTTGACACCGACTACTATTATCACGTGGTATGTAATTGATATAAATTATGTTCATACTATTTATTATAAAAACTATAGATTTGCAATTAAAAATATAGGCCTAATAATCTAGTAATCAAGCTAAAGTTGGGCAATGTGGATGACCTTAAATGAGACGAGCTTGAATTTGAACTATTGGTGAGCCATGCTCGAGCCTATGGCAAACCGCGTCCAAGCCTACACGAGCTGTGCTCAAGCCCAAATTTCCAAGCTCGACGGGCATTGATCCAAGCTCGATCCAAGCTAAATGTTCACAAGCTAAGCCTCGAGCCTAATGATCTTGGGCTCGGCTTGGCTCATTTACACCCTTAGTATGAGTGAAACAAACCTTGTCCACCGACCTCTCCACTTGCTTGTATTTCCTTTTAAGTTCTCATGGAAAAGCGTCTTTAGTTCATTATGCACTTTAGTTTTTATAGCTTCAACAACATTCGTGTCTGAATATAACCTCTTGAAACAATATCTTACAAATTTCAGTTTATAGCGAGGATCAAGGACAATTGCAAGAGCAAGAACCATGCTGTAAGAACTCTAACTTTTGCTTCATTCTTATTGCCATGTTCCTTATATAAGTGTTGTGATGTTCTAATCGTTCAATTAAGCAGGTGTCAATCCTCCATATATTTTCAAAATACAAATTTGTTATAGGACAATTAGTACCAAGAAACAAATTAGTTATATCATAAAAAAGCTCCAACATCTTGGCAATACTTTCCACCCTATCCCACTCTTCCGTCGACGAATTATACTTATAACTCTTGTTGATTCTTTCTAAGCCTACAAATGCTCACTGATATGTGATAGCTCTTTGAAGCATTTTTATAAGTAGAATTCCACCTAGTTGGAGCATCTAACCTTAAGGATTTAGAGATTTTCAGACTAGCTCTCATAGCACATTCTTTAAATCTCATTTTTTAAACTTACGTGCCTCGCATGACAGCTAGGCCCATCACGCTCCCTTGCATGCTCCGTACATGATCCCTATTTGCCCCCTTTTATGTTCTTCTTACAGGTTCTTAACAACTTTCCAACTATCAGGCCGGGGGTCCTCGAAAATAGCCTCTCCTCAGGGTCTCACCCTGATGGGGTAAGGCTGCGTACATCCTACCCCCAAGAGCCTCACAAGCGGGAGCCTTTGTGGCACTGGAAAGGTTGTTGTTGTTGTGATCCATCAGCATATATAACATTTTCCCTTATCTTAATAATACATTAGCCAATCACACTTAATCCTTCTTTGACAATTAGATTCAAAATATGAGCTGTACATTGAATATGAACATGTCGCCCACTACATAAAAGAGAACCTTTTGTGTGAAGTTCATCACGTAGGTAGTCTTACATTGAATCGTTACAGGATGCATTGTCCAAAATCAAACATAAAAATCTTATTTTCTATTCCTCATTCTTTCAACAAAGTAAAAACCTTCTCATATATCACGACACCATTGTGTGGTGAAGGAACATGACAAAAATTCAATACTTTATTGTTCAAGCTGCATTCACTATCTAGCTAATGGGAAATTAGACATAAATATCCTTCAGTAGTGCATGCATCCATAAATTACAAGTCAAATTTATTCTACCAGGAAGCTTTCACAAATATGTTTTAGGCGTTCCTTACTATTCATATGCAACTTCAAACAAACGGTCTTTGCTGTATTTCTAGATATGGTTTTGACATTGTAGTTTAAATAAACACGAGTATCTTTGTTCCCTTCATACTCAACCCACGAAAATGCATAGCCATGCTGGATAATAACCTTAACTACTAACTCCCTATACACTTCTTGCTCAAATTCTTAGCATTACTAGTTGATCTATTTTGATCATCAAATGATACACTTTTGAATTCGAACAATTTCTAATGCGTCAACTGAGGGTAGAAGTTGTCTAGATTCAGCAACAAACGACATACAGCAGTACTTACATTTTCCTTGCATTTTCCTGTCATCGAAGTTTCGTCTATTAATAATTGTAATTTATCCCATACTTATCTTCTTTTGCTTCTTCGATGAATTGCCACTTATATAGCTCTCAGTTTCTCCTTCAATATAATCATTAATAACACTTGTGTTTTCATGCTATATGAATTTTAATTCAAAATGTAAAAAAACGACTAAGATAAATCATAGTAAATAAATAAATAATAATATATTATGCTAGCAAATTACACTTGTGTTTTGTCCATTAATAATTGTAAATTTTTCCAACGGCTCTCTGAAACCCCCAACATCCACCCGTCAGCAACCTCGCCAACCTCTAACGGTCCTCGCCGCCGGCACGCCACCACGACGGCGGCAACCCACCGCTGGAAAAGGTGCAACCCTCCCCCTGCTATCTCTCTATCCCCCCAAACCCACCCACCCACCCCCACCACTCCCACCCACTCTCTCTATCTCCCCAAACCCACCCACCGAATACCGGCACCCCCCCCCCCCCCCCCAAACGTTCCCTTCACATCCCACAACAACCACCACCCCTCCCCCCCCCCCCCCAAAACCCATACACCACCACTCGCCACCCCCTACCGGCGACCACCAACTCCCCACCTGCACCCCCCATTCTCTCTCCACCCCCCTCATCGTCTCTCTCTCTCTCTCTAAACCCAGCCACCACCATCACCCCACCCCACCCACCTTACCTCCACCACTCGCCACCCACCCCACCCCCTCACCCACCAGCACCCCCCTCTCTCGAACTCACACACACCCCGCCCCCTCACCTAACCTAGAATTGAACCTAAACTTGAACTATACCCACGTAACCCAAAACTAAAACCCTAACGTCACCTAACCTAGATTAACTCAACACCGGCCGATCAGCTGGCAGCCTGCAGCCACAACCAGGCTCAGGTAAGTAGTAGACGGGCAGATTATCGACGAGACAACTGCACCAGGAATTTATACTTTCATGATGACATGTTCCTCATGTCAGGGGTCCTCGGAAACAGCCTCCCTTTAAGGTAGCACCTAAAGAGGGAAGGCTACGTATATCCAACCCCCCCCCGGGACCCTGTGTATGCGGGAGCCCTCATGACACTGGGATTGTTGTTGTTGTTGCTGCTAGCAAATTACAATTGAAAATTTAGTGCAAATATTTTAAATTTTTTAGTTTTTAATTGTTATATTTCCCATCATAATATACTCTTGCCATAAAATAAGAATATGATACTGAAATCTATAATATACTTACAACCTTTGGGCTTAAATATCCAATTAATGTCATCAAATGTCTTCTTGCTTTTTGTTTGAGTTATGTTATTTTAGACTTACAAACTTTGGGCTTAAAGCTAGCTAAATGTGAGCACCCGCATACCTAATTCTAAATTAGAATTTAGGGTTATTTACATGAAAGGTCTCTATACTTCTATTATTGTATTAATTTAGTCTTTATACTTTTAGTTATGTCAATTTAGTCATCTATAATTAATATTGTTTCAATTTAGTCCTTTGGTCAAATTAATTCTAAGTTAATGACATAATTTCCATAGATACAATCATGTTAGATACAAGTGACCCACTACAAATCTTCCTATTGACAAAATTTAACTTAATCCACGGGCCAAACCATTAAAAATTTCATTAAGAACTTAACATAAGTTTTACTCTAAGGACTAAATTGACACAATTTGGATTGTACAATGACTAAATTGACAAAATTAAGAGTATAAGGACTAAATTGACATAATGGGCAAAGTACATGGATCATTAACGTAAATAACCCTTAAATTCATTAGGGTAAATTATAGAAAATCCTGCTAACTTTTGCTTCGAAAATAGAAAACCCCCCGTTTGTGGTGTTTAGTCGGTGATCGGGAAGAAGCTAAACTCAAACTACTTTTAAAGATTAACGAAATCCCCTTTTTCCCCTTTGTTTTTCTTATCCTTCTTTCCATCTCCCCTTTCTATATTTATAGCACTATGGTGGGGCTTAGGTGTAATATGGGTGAGAGGACAAGTGTTCCCCTTTTTTGCTCGCAATTTAAGCTTTCTTTTGTTTATGTTAATCTTATTTTAGAAGTGTCTCGAAAGAGGTAAAAGTAGATAAGTTATGTTGTTTTGTCTTTATCTGGGTGAATTATGTTGATTTCCCTCATATTGGGCAAATTACGTTGGTTTTTCTCCTACTGGGCGAATTACGTTGATTTTTCTCCTACCGGGCGAATTGTGTTGTTTTTTATACCTACTGGGCGAGTTACGTTGATTTCTCTCCTACTGGGTGAATTGTGTTGTTTTTTATCCCTACTGGGCGAATTATGTTAGTTTTTCTCCTACTGGATGAATTGTGCCGTGTTTTATCCCTACTAGACGAATTATGTTTTTTTTTTATCTCTACTGGGCGAATTACATTGGTTTTTATCCCTACTAGGCGAATTATGCTGATTTTTCCCCTATTGGGCGAATTGCGTTAATTTTTTATTTTTTTCTGAAAATTTATCTCTTAACTCCCATGTAACTTTTTTTTGACCATTTTGCCCCTCAAAAGTGAAGGGGTTCAATGTTTGATTATATTTTTAAAAAGAGATTTTATATTATTAGGCAAAAATTAGAAAAATTTTATATTTTTCGCAATAGAATTAAGAAAATTTAACAGAAACTAAAGAAAAAGGCTTTTTCCTTTTACTAAAAACCACATGTATTCCAGTTGTGAGTTCAGACAACCACATAACTTTTCTAATTTTTTAAATTTATAACTAAACTTTTCAGAATTTTTCAATCTCACACTTAATGTTGACACCGTTAACTTTCTGTTAAAATAAATAGGAAATGACCAAACTGCCCTCAATAAAAAAAAAATTTTTAATGAATTAATAATTGAAATTTTTCAATGAATTATAAATAATTTTTTTTAAAAATTTCTTTGGTGGCAAAGGCTATAACAGTGAATCAAACCTTTAATAATTTTACAAATGTAAAGGTGAAGGGTAATTTTATCATTTGCAAAATACATTACTTAATATAATTTAATTAAATTAAGTTAAACTTTGTATTTTGATGCATATATATACCCCAAAACGTGGCGTTTCATTTGATGGAAGGTTAATGACATCAACATTAGGTGTGAAATTCAAAAATTTTGGAAAGTTTAGGTGTGACTTTGAAAGATTACAAAAGCTAAGTGGTTTTTTTAAACTGCAACTAAAATGCAGGTTGTTTTGAGTTAAAAAAAAAAAAAAAAAAGAAAGAAAAAACTTTAAAGAAAAGGATCATGCTTAGTCCAAATTGATCCATTCTGATGGGCTGCATATAGCAACCAATCAATTCTAGAATTAGTTCAATTAGATTTGGTATAGTCTTTGGTGCTTAAAATGGACAAGTTTGAGCCTTCAGTATAGACTTATCTTATTCGGTCAAGTTCTTGTTTGGACTAATGAACAACCCTAGATGTTTTGGCTGAGGTGATGGATTGGGTTTTACTTCTCTTGAAACAGACCAGACTTAAATTGAGCTTTTGAAACTCCACTTAGAGTCGATTCAGTGGGATTCTATTTGTATGATACTCTGCTTGGCTCACTCTAATAGAACCAATCAAGCTCACAATTATGCTAAGTTGAGTTTACTATCTAGCTGAGTTGACTATGAAGCCAAGCTATTATATCTACTGATGAATCATAACAAGTTGTTAAGAAACCATTAATGAGCTCTAGCGAACTAACCAAGCACTCTAGATCGAGCTCAACTAACAAAGCTTATTAAACTCAAACACAATCAATTTGCTTGTTCAAGCCTTGGACTCAAACGTTTATGGAGATTTTATATACCCCATACATGAGTTCATTCATGATTTTATATTTAGATTTTAATCATTTAATGAATAATTTGAAAAAATCTTTCTAACTAGAAATTTGATAATATTAAGCACAAGTACTTCTATTATTTATTCATTTTAATGAAACAATGCTTATTAGTTACTATAATTACTCTCAACTTATGTTTCTTATATTATATTTTTTTGAATTAATAGAAATACATTAATAGACATCAAAAAGTTTAAGGTATGTGTAGTTTTTATTAGTACAAATATCTAAATCTTTTATGTTTCTTAATTAATATAATACATATTCAAAATAATAATAAAAAATAATATACTTTATTTCCATGAAAGAATTAAATATTAAAATTAAAGCATCATTAAAAGAACCTAACAGGGTAACCTGAAACTTGACCCAACCTGTGATTGACCTGACCAGAGGTTGACCCCTTCCAAGGCTGACTTGGACTCTAGGCTGACCCAATCTGAGGTTAACTCTGCCTTGGTTGACCTAACCCATGATTGATCTGAGCTAAGACTGACTTGCCCCAAGATTAACCTAACCCAAACTCGAACTTACTTGACCCGATTGCTAAGTCTAATTGTGATGCCAATTCTGTTTCTAATAATGGTGAAATCAATTCCACTAGTGGACATGTGTTTATAGTTGATGGAGGTGATATATCATGGAAATCTTCTAAGCAATTTTGTATTGCCTCTTCTCCCATGGAATCTGAGTTCATTGTTCTTTAGTTGGCAGCTCATGAAGTCGAGAGGCTGAGAAGCTTACTGGGAAATGTGCCATTATAGGGGCAGCCAACTCCATAAGTAGCCCTGCATTGTGACAGTCAAGCTATGATTGTTGTGACAAAGAATAAAGTGTATAAAGGCAAGAGAAGACACATTTGGCTCAGGCATAAGATCGTAAAGGATCTTTGGGAAAGTGGAGTGACATTACTAGACTATGTAAGGTTTAAAAAGACCTTATGGATCCATTGACAAAAGGACTATGTCAAAAAATGGCTGTAGAAACATCAAGGGGCATGCGATTGAAGTCTATTGTATGAATGAACTGTGATGTATCTAACCTGATTTCTAACTGTTCAATTTGAAAAGTCATAATTTAATTCAAGGAATGCACTATTTTTTTTTTATCCCTCCCCATGATGTTGACAATGCTAGGATGGATCTATAACTATGTACTTGGTGTTATGAGTAAGTTCGCACTTGATAGATACCATTGATATGTTACCAAGGTGGAGAGGTTGAGCTTAAGCTCTTCATGGACCCATAAGAATATGTTTCGTGATGTGCAGTATTACACACTTGATGGGATCCATCTAAGTTGGTGTGGGAGTGTGGCCATTCTCTATGAAGGTTAAAGTCTTATTTTCTAGAGCACCTATGAAAATCCGGGATGGCCGCATGGCCAACAAAACACACCAAACTGCAGGAATTGCCCAAATTTGGAGCTTGGTGCATGTCCTAGTGGCAGACTATACAAGCACTTGCAAGGTTCAAGACAAATGTCACCTTAGAACATGTTGGTCCTAAACTTTGTTTAAACTAGGTAACGATTCAAGTCATAAGACATCGACATTGAAACACTAAGCTCCCTTTGCCCAAATTCTTTTCTTGTTTCTATTTCTCTGACGTATATCCTTTGTGGGGGATTGTTAGAAATGAAACAAGCTAGGTAAAATAAATTTGAAACCAGTTTTGTGCTTGTCTTACATAGAAAAAGGGGATGAGGAAACTCAACTTTAAATATGGGAATAGTTCTAAAGCCTTTAGGAGCTTTTTGGTATGAGGAAATGGAGGGGTGAGAGTGGGAAAAGGGGTGGGAGTAGGAATAAAATCCATTATTCTCACGTTTTCATACCCAAGGGGCTTGGGTTTGGAAACATAGAAATGAAAATGGAATTAAAATTAAAATTTTATTATTATTGTTGTTGTTGTTGTTATTGTAATTATTATTGTTGTTGTTGTTGTTGTTGTTGTTGTTGTTATTGTTATTATTATTCTTCTTCTTGTTGCTATTATTATTATAATATTAAATTTTATTGGAGAGTATTTCTGGTAAACTATGTTGTTTATACCTATTTCCATCTTCATTCCACACATATACCAAATGAAGGAATGGGAATGACTGGATCATTCCCGCTTCCCAAAAGCTATTCATATTCCCTCATTCCTACTCCCACAAATCCCTTCCCTCATACCAAAGCCCCCTTAAATTAAGTTGAGGGTATGATGTAGATGGGAACTACATTCGTGCGCACCGTGCCATGTTAGGGCGAAGTTGTGGGTGGGTGTCCTTTTTCTATATTTTTTGGAAAATAATTGGTAAAATCACATTTATTGCCACTATTCCCAAGTGACCTCATTTATTTGACTTGTAACTATTCTCGGAGCTCTTATTAACTGCTTTGCACTTCCCCTTGCTTTTGCTGTCTTCTGGAATTGATTGTTGGGAAGTGGCATCCCTTGCCAACAGTCATGTTTAGCACTATAAAAGCCCCCTTTTGGCGAAGATTTATAATTCTCTAAATTTGAATACTTCTTTCTTCCGTCTTTCCCCACTACTCTAACTTATTCACATATTTGGGAAAAATTAGCGCTGCTACCTAATAATTATCTAGAGCGAGTCAAAAGTCAGATCATTTTAATCCTAGAGGACAGTTGTCGGTAATACTGCGTGCATTGGAACAACGATGAAATTGTCTTTTAGGATAGTGGTTTTGACCCCAACACGGTATTGAAGTTTGCAAGATCTTTTTGTTTGGTCTTCTTCTTTGTCGCTTTATTTGAATATCATTTTCTTTTCTAACACTTTCTACATAATATGGGACAAATCAATGTATTAGGCAAAAGTTCACCTAAAAGCAACATACCCAGTACCCGAAGGGCTCCCGCATAAGCGGGGTCTGGGGGAGGTGAATGTACGCGGCCTTCCCCCTTCAGGATATTACCCCTGAAGAGAGACTGTTTCTGAGTGCCCCCAACCTGAGGGTGAGGACTTCTTAGGAAGTCACCCATCCTGGTAGTACTCTCGCTCAAACACGCTTAACTTCGGAGTTCTAATGGGATTCGGTGACGGCGTGTTGGTACCCTCTTTGGTTAAAAGTTCACCTAGTTAAGACATCATAAATTATCATATTTTTATGTCTTTTTATTTGTTATGTTACCATTTTTTTGGTCAAAAGGTCACCAAATTCCTAAACCAAGTTAGAAATATGTTCTGTATTAATGTTGCCTAATGAACATTCATGTAATTCTGACCAAGTTTACATAAGCGATGAAATATTCAAATCTAAAGTCATCGTTTATTTATCTCGGTCTTTTTGTAAATTTTAATGGAAAAAACAATGGCCATAGGACAAAAAATTATTTCGCAGTAACATGTGCGTTGGCCCTAAAGCCATTTATATTGTAATTTTGATGATAACAACCATTTAGTGAGTCATATAGTTTAAATTGTTCTAATCTTTTTTCTAAGTGACGCACAAAAGAGTTAGGAAAATCAAGGTTAATCATGTTGATATGAAGCTTTCTAAGACGATAAATCAAGAGGAAAAGATATCAAAGTTGAATAGAAGATTCATCCGAATTGAAAAGAACGTGATTCGAGTCCAAGCGCCTTAAAGTTATTTATTAGTCTAGGAATTTGGATCGGGATATATCAATTGAATCAAGTCTCAATATTGATATGCGATGCTCTAACAAAAATATTTTTAAAATATTTTTGAAAAATGATTTTCAAATTTTATTTGAAAAATATTCGGGTCAAAATTTAAACCAATCTAAATTCTCAATAAAAATATTTTTTCAAGATTAGTACTTTAAAAAGTATTATCAAATCAAATAAAGATAAAATTTCAATGGGTGATGATTTAGCTTGATTTATGCAATCAATTACCTTTATGATAAAAGCAAAGTAGGAAATTACTTCAAAAATTTGAACTAATATGGCAATCAATTAATCAACTTAGCTAATATGGTAAAATCATCCCATCAATCAAGCTAATTAATCAAAAATGTGTAAATCCACCCAGGCATGCTGAGTGTTGACACACAAGAGTTATGTGTCGACACACAGGCTTACAGTAGCCACCAGGAGCTGCTGTGTGTCGACACACAGGCTTACAATAGCCACTGGGAGCTGCTGTGTGTCGACACACAAACCGAAAAAATTTCAAAACGATTACTTTTGACTTGATTTAGTTCCTAATCTTTTTTCCAACTTTTTGAACATTCCCTTGGCCCTCATTGCCTATAAATAGGGCTTGAATGCTTTGGTTCAAATCATCCAGCACTCTCTAAGCATTTTTTGATAAAATTTTTCTTACATTCTTGCGCTTTAATGGTTTGATTTTAAGTTTTGTTTAAAGTTTTTATTTGAGAATCACTTGTTCTCTTATTGTTGATCATTGAGCTTAATTGGCATATCCTTAGCTTTGGCTAAGCTTGATCAATTGTCAATTCACTCTTGAAAGAGTGAAAAGTCTAATTGCTTTAATTTTTTCATTGCTTTATTTCTATTACTCATTGTGAAGGTTGGATCCTGACCTTACGGTTGCAAAAGGATCATTTGCAAAGATTGGGTCATGAGCCTATGTACAAAAAGAACGGTTGTAAAGGTTGGATCCTGGGCTTGATTTTAAAAAGGATCATCAAGCTTAGTTAAAGGCTTAAGTGACAAAGAGTAGTCGCTTAAGAAGTGGACTAGCTTCCGGTTTGGAAGTGACCCACTATAAAAATCTTTGTATTGCTTTTATTCTTGCCTTTATCTTTGTCATTTCATATTTATTGTCTATCTTTCAATTTAATTTTAAGTTCATAAATTTAATTTTTCATTTATCACTAAAGAACCTAATTCACCCCCACTCTTAGATTGCTGTTTGGACCTTCAATTGATATTAGAGCTAGTACACTAATTTTTTATTTAGGTTTAATAACTTTAGAGTGATCCTATGAGAACCTTTACTCTGATCTTAGCTGGGGGTCAACCGACCAACTAGCCTTATCTTTTTGATGGGGAAAATTTCTCCAATTGGAAGCTCAGAATGAAACTTTACATTACATCCATTGATTTTGATTTATGGCTTATAACAAAAAATGGTGATTATGTACCTTCAAAGAAACAAGGTCAGAAAACCATTGAAAAAGAGGAAAATGAGCTTATGTAAGATGACAAAGAAAAACTTGCAAAAAAATACCAAAGCTTATTATCAACTATTGTGTGCTATTGCTCCAAATGTCTTTAATCATGTGTCCCGTTGTTAATCGGCAAAAGATATTTGAGACAAGCTAAAGGTCACCTATGAAGGTATGGATCAAGTAAACTCTTTAAAAATAAACATGTTGGTAAGAGCTTATGAACTTCTTAAAATGAAACCGGAGGAATCAATAAAAAAGATGTACGCTAGATTTTTTGATATTACTAACAAACTCCAAGCTCTTGGAAAAATGTATTCAAATAAGTAGCAAGTTAGTAAAATCTTTAGATGTCTTTCTATTTCTTGGCAAGGCAAGATTACCGCTGTTCGATAAGCTCATAACCTTTCCACTTATAAACTTGATCAACTAATTGAAAATCTCATGACCCATGAGATTGACATGGAAGAATTTTAAGAAGAAGAAAAACAAAAGAAAAGTAAAGACATAGCATTTAAATCATCTCTAAGTGACGAAAGTGATCATGAAGTCGTTATGTTAGCAAAAAGGTTTTACAAACGTCTTGAAAAGAAAAGGTTTAAGAAAAAACTTTATAAAGGGTTAATCTTCCTCCAAAGATGAACCAACTTGCTACGAGTGTGGAGAAATCGGATATCTCAAGAGAGATTGTCCCAAGGCAAAAAATAAGAAATTCTTCAACAAGTGCAAAAAGAGGGACAAAAAGGAAGAACGGAAGAATGTATTTGTGGCTTGGAGAGATAGCAATGATGATTCCGATGAAGAAAGTGAAGAGGAAGTAGCTAACTTTTGTCTCATGGCTATTGACGATGATAACATTGAAGAAGATGAGGTAACCGATCTATCCTAGGATGAAATTATTGTTGGTTTTCAAGAACAATACTTTCATAAAGGGTCTTGAAAACATGGGATTGGAAAAAGATTCAAAATAATATTTATTACCTGAACTTGAAAATGAATCACTAAAGAAAAAGCATGAGTCCTTAAATGAAGAAATCATAAAACTAACTAATGAAAAACAATCTTTGTAAGAAACACTTCATATTTTCAAGGAAAATGAAAAAGGAAAATCTAAGGAAGATGAATCACTCTTGAAGGAAAATGAATTCTTAAAAGAGAGAATGAAAGAACTTTCGAAAATCTCAATCAAAGTTTTCAAAGGACAAGAAACACTTCACAAAATTTCTTTCATCTCAAAAACTGGTCTATAACATAGAAGGAATAGGTTATAATGGCAATGTTCAAAATTTTGAATGTTCTTTTTGTTGAAGCCTCGTCACCTCCAACAAACTCTATAATGGGCACATCATGTACTAATGTCCTTTCGAAATAAATATGAGAAAGACAAAGATGGTTTGGGTCCCAAAAGGAGCTCAACCACCTTTTGTAAAGGCTAACAACAAAGAACCCAAGAAAATTTGGATACCTAAAAGTGTTTGAATTGTGGCAAGTGTGTATGAAAATTCAAAGCAAAAACCAAAAGTGGTACTGGGATAGTGGTTGCTTAAGGCACATGACCGGAGATAAATCTAAGTTAACTTTACTAATGCTAAGAAAAGGAAATATCACTTTTGGCGACAACAAGAAAGGAAAAATAATCGAAATTAGTCACGTTGCTTCTAACTCTTCTCCTTGCATTGAAGATGTCTTACTTGTGAAAGGTCTCAAGCACAATTTGCTAAGCATTAGTCAATTATGTGATAAAGGCTATTGTGTGAACTATGAATCATTTAGATGCATAGTTAAATATGCTAAAACAAATGAAATTTTGCTTGTCGGTCTTCGATGTGAAAATGTCTATATGATTAATCTTAATTGTGTAGATTCATTAAAGTGTTTTAATGTCTTGAATGAAAATGATTCTTGGATTTGGCATAGAAGATTTGGACATGCTAGCATGGATTTGATTTCAAAACTTTAAAAAATGATCTTATTAGAGGATTACCAAAGCTAAAATTTGAAAAAGATCATATTTGTTAGGCATGTCAATATGGCAAACAAACGAGATCTTCATTCAAAACCAAGAATGTAGTTTCAACATTAAGGCATCTTGAACTCTTACATATAGACTTGTTTGGTCCTAATCGTCATTTGAGCCTTAGTGGAGAGCAATATGGACTTCTAATTGTTGATGATTACTCCTGTTTTACTTGGGTCCTATTCCTTTCTCATAAGAGTGAAGCATTTGATAAATTTGAAAACTTTTGCAAAAAGGTGCAAAATGAAAATGCGCTGAAAATTATTTCAGCTAGAAGTGATCATGGAAGGGAATTTGAAAATGATGACTTTGAAAATTATTGTGATTACTTTGGAATTAACCACAATTTTTCGGCACCTAAAACTCCCCAACAAAATAGAATGGTTGAAAGAAAAATAGAACACTTGAAGAAATGGCAAGAACCATGATTTCTGAAAACAATTTGCCTAAATCATTTTGCGCCAAAGCCTTTAACACCGCTTGATACATCTTAAATCGAGCTTTAATAAGGCCAATTTTGAAGAAAACACCATATGAACTTTATAAAGGGAGAAAACCAAACATTACATATTTTAAACCTTTTGGGTGCAAATGCTTCATTCACAACAATGGCAAAACAAATCTTGGCAAATTTGATTCACGATTTGATGAAAGTATTTTCATTGGGTGCTCCTTAACAAGCAAAACATATAGAATCTATAATAAAAAGACAAAGGTTATAGAAGAGTCTATACATGTAGTTTTTGATGAAACTAATGTCTTGTCCTCTACAACTCCTTATGATGATGATGATATAGTAATCAAACCAATAAACATTACACACTCATTCAAGGAGCAAGAAAAAGATAAACCTAAAGTTTAAATGGATGAACTAAAAGGAGATAACCAAAATGTAGAATCCAAAGAGGAAAACTTACCACGAGATTGGAAATACTTGAAGGATCACCCAATAAGTCAAATCATTAGTGATCCCTCTCAAGGTGTAAAAACAAGGTATGCATTAACCGAATATTGTCATTTAGCCGCATTCATCTCTCTTGAAGAACGCAAGAACATAAAAGAAGCTCTTAATGACGCAAATTGGATAATGGCAATAGAAGAAGGGCTAAATTAATTCAACAGAAGTGATTCGCGGGAACTTGTGGATAGACCTCAAGATCATCAAGTCATTGGCACCAAGTGGGTCTACCGCAATAAGAAGGATGAGGAAGGTAACGTGGTACGAAACAAGGCAAGGTTAGTAGCTAAAGGCTATAACAAGGAGGAAAATATAGACTACAAGGAAACCTTTGCTCCTGTTGCTAGGCTAGAAGCTATTAGACTCTTATGTGCATTTGCTTCATTTAAAGATTTCAAATTTTTTCAAATGGATGTAAAAAGTGCATTTTTAAATGGTCTTATTGAAGAAGAAGTTTATATTGAACAACCTCCCGGATTTGAGGATGACAAATTTTTCAACCATGTTTTTAAACTCAAAAATGCTCTCTACAAATTGAAACAAGCTCCTAGAGCTTGGTTTGAGAGATTGAGTTCTTTTTTAATGCAAAATAGATTTTCAAGAGGAAAGTTAACACTACACTTTTTATTAAACACTCTAGACATGACATTCTTAATGTGCAAATTTATGTTGATGATATAGTGTTTGGTGCTACTAATCCACACCTCGAAGTAGAGTGTGTAAATACCGGATGCGTGAGTCATTCGCTAAACAACTATTTTGTCGGGCGATCAATCAGGTGCTCCTACCCAACTGGACTAATGAATGCCAACTGGAAGAATTCACTTTCCTTCTATTTGTGAAGAATTTGCAAATCTTATGAGTAGGGAATTCGAAATGAGTATGATGGGAGAACTTAACTACTTCCTTGGATTGCAAATCAAGCAAGGCAAGGAAGAAATTTTCATCAACCCAGCCAAGTACATCAAGGAAATGCTTAAGAAATTTGGCATGAAAAATTCCAAGGCAATAGCAATACCAATGAGCTCAACTCTTAAGTTAGATATGGATGAAAAAGGTAAAAAGGTGGACTAAAAAGGTACATCGAGGTATAATCGGATCCCATGTTTACCTTACCGCTAGTAGGCCTAATATATTGTTTAGTGTATGCTTATGTATTAGATTTCAAGCATGTTTTACGGAATCTCATTTGTGTGCCATGAAAAGAATATTTTGATACCTAGTTGGTACTCCTACCTTAGGCATATTTTACCCTAAATGTGATTTCTTTGATTTAGTTAGATATAGTGATGTGAATTTTGCCGAATACAAAGTGGACCGAAAATCGACTAGTGGTACTTGTCAATTTCTTTGTCATGCTTTAGTGTCATGGTTTGGCAAAAAGCAAAATTCCATTGATTTATCCATCACCGAGGCCGAATATGTTGCATGCGGAAGTTGTTGTGCTCAAATGTTGTGGTTAATGCATCAATTAAATGACTATGACATTAATATTGACCATGCTCCTATAATGTGCGATAATACTAGTGCTATATGTTTAACTAAAAATCCGGCCCAACATTCTAGAACAAAGCATATTGAAGTTGGACATTATTTCATTCATGATCATGTATTTAAAGGAAATGTCATTGTGAAATTTGTTCCCACCAATGATCAATTAGCGGACATTTTCACTAAACCTCTAGGTGAAGAAACCTTTTGTGATATTAGAAGTAGAATTAGCATGTGCAATTTATCTACTTGACTTTGATTGTGTGCACTAATCATTTGCATTTAACATTAAGTTTTAATACTCGACGTGAAAGAGTTCCAGAGGACCAAGTATTATCATCCAACTCATGGATATAAGAACTTGGACTATTTAAAAAAAGGGGTATTTTTATTTTTTTTAAAAAATCACACAAAAAATTAGGCCCCTAAATCCAAAGGGTATTTTCAAAATCAAGTTTTATCTTCATTTTGACATTAAAAAAAAAAAAATCATCCATTTTCAAAAGCATAAAAAAAATCAAGTATTTCCAAAACCTAACTACAACTAAACGAACCATAATTTTTTATAAATTTTGCTTGTTTTTCTTCACTTTTCTTGCTTTTCTAAGTGAAAAATCAACTATTTTCAAAAACGTTTCATTTTCTTAAACAATTTTGAACAAATCTCTAAATTTAAAAAAAAAAAAAAAAAGGACCGTCAACTCCCCCTTTTTTTTTTCAAAAATTTGGAGCTACATTTTTCATTGTTGTACATCATTTTATTTGAATGAAATGCTATGCTCATTTAAGAATATGTATCCTTTTCATGTATTTATATATGTTCTTATTGACACTTTCTCTATCCTCTATCTTGTGCTTTTGTTTGATGATAAAGGGGGAGAAAAATTAGCGTATTGGTGCACAATATTCATGCTTAGTTATGTGATAAAGATGACGCTAGGTGTAAGTTAAATGAATATCTAACCCCAAGAATGCATCTACCACGACATGAAGTATGTGATTGATTGAGACATGTTGAAAATGATGATGATGTCAATATACCGAATGTATGATTTCTAAAATGTATCAACTTAGGGGGAACAATTGAGTTTGAGCCTTAATCATAATATAAATTGCTCCATAAGTTCATGATCATGTGTATGCTTTAGTAAGTGAATACTTTTATGGTGAATTCTATACTTCAACTTTCACATTTCCAAGAGAAAATACCAAATCTTTGTCATCATCAAAAAAGGGGTGATTGTTGGCCCTAACGCCGTTTATACTGTAATTTTAATGATAATAACCATTTAGTGAGTTATAGTGTTTAAATTATTCTAATCTTGTTTCTAAGTGACTCATAAGAAAGCTCAAAAAATTAAAGTTAATCATGTTGACACGAAACTTTCTAAGATGATGAATCAAGAGGAAAAGATATCAAAGTTGAAGAGAAGATTCATCCGAATTGAAGAGAATGTGATCTGAGTCCAAGCGCCTTAAAGTTATTTATTTTTATTGTCTAGAATTTAGGATCAAGATATATCAATTGAGTCCAAGTCTCAATATTGATATGTGATGCTCTAGCAAAAAAAATTTTGAAATATTTTTGAAAAATGATTTCAAAATTTTATTTGAAAAATATTCAAGTCAAAATTTAAACCAACAACAACAACAGTCCTAGTGCCTTGCGGCTCCCGCAGAAAGCAGGGTCTAGGGGGGGTAATGTACGCAGCCTTACCCCTTCTAGATGGAAAGGAGACTGTTTCCGGAGACCCCCAATGTGAAGTAGTTGAGTGCCTGCAAATGAACCACCGATTAATTACCAATGACTTTTGAGGAGAAGTAAAAAGGAAGGGAAAAGAAGAAGAAGAAGTAAAAGAGAAAGAAGGAGAAGAAGAAGGAGAAGAAGAAAAAGAAGAAGGAGGAGGAGGAGGAGGAGGAGAAGAAGAAGAAGAAGCAGCATGAACAGAGACTAAGCTAGCCTAAAAGTGCTACACTAGAGGTTATGCCTGCCTAAGGATCCCAAACTACTAGCCACTCCTTACACTACTCTACTCTGCCACCTCCGCTACCCTTATGCTAGCCCTCCAACGTGCCCTATCTGAGGCCATCTCCTGTCTTAGGTTTAGGTGGGTTAGGTCTTGACGAATCGTCTCCAGCCAACTCTTCTTTGGTCTGCCCCTCCCTCTTCTGCTTATCGCCGTGTGAAGCTTTTCACACCTCCTGACTGGGGCTGTAGTCGGTTTCCTGCTAACATGTCCAAACCATCTTAGGCGGTGCTCCCTTAGTTTATCCTCAATCGAGGCTACACTCAGCTTACTTCGTATCACATCATTCTTGATCCTATCCTTCCTTATGTGGCCACACATCCAGCGCAGCATCCTCATCTTTGCCACCTTCATCCTCTGTGTTTGATTTTGTTTCATTGATCGACACATTGCCCCATATAGCATAGCCTGTCTTACTACCGTCCTATAGTATATTTCCTTTAACTTTAGCGGGAACTTTCTATCACACAATACCCCGGATGCCATCCTCCACTTCTGCCAGCCTACTTTAATCTTGTTGCTGACATTCTCATCTACTTCACCATTCTGGTGTATCATAGATCCCAGATATTTGAAGCTCTGCTTACTCGGTACGGTTTCTAATTCGATCTTAACCTCCTTGGTGCTAATTGCGGTGGAATGGTCGAATTTGAATTCCACATACTCGATCTTAGATTTGCTAATCCTTAAACCCCTCTATTCTAATGCACCTCTCCATAATTCCAGCTTCTCATTTATTTCCGCTCGGGATTTCCCTACCAGAACTATGTCATCTGCAAAAAGTATACACTAAGGTACCTCCCTTTGGAAATGTCTAGTGAGCTCATCCATCACTAGAATGAATAGGAAGGGGCTCAAGGCAAAGCCCTGGTGTACCCCTACTGTGATAGGGAAAGTGTATGTCTCCCGTTCCCCTGTGCGCACATTAGTATGTGCCTCTTCATACATGTCTCTAATGACCCTAATATAAGGCAGCGGGATGCCTCTCCTTCCCAACACTCTCCACAAAACCTCTCTTGGCACTCTATCATATGCCTTCTCCAAATTGATGAAGACCATGTGGAGATCCTTTTGTTTCTCCCTGTATTGCTCTATCGTCCTTCGTGAGAGATAAATGGCTTCCATAGTTGATCTCCCAGGTATGAACCCAAACTGGTTTTCGGTCACTTTCGTCTGTTGTCGTAGTCTCTTTTCTATGACTCTCTCCAAAATTTAAACCAATCTAAGTTTTTCAAGATTGGTACTTTGAAAAGTATGATCAAATCAAATAAAAATAAAATTTCATTGGGTGAAGATTTAGCTTGATTTATGAAATCAATTATCTTTGTGATCAAAGTAAAGTAGGAAATTAATTCAAAAATTTGAACTAATATGGCAATCAATTAATCAACTCAGCTAGTATAGTAAAATTATCCCATCAATCAAGCTAATTGATCAAAAATGTGCAAATCCACCCAGGCATGCTGAGTGTTGACACACAGAATTATGTGTTGACACACAAGCTTACAGTAGCCACTAGGAGCTGCTGTGTGTGGACACACAGCCCTTTTGTGTTGACACACATACCAAAAAAGCTCAAAACAGCTACTTTTGACTTGATTTCTTTCCTAATATTTTTTCCAACTTTTTGAACATCTCCTTGGCCCTGATTTGCCTATAAATAGGGTTTGAATGCTTTGGTTTAAATCATCCAACACTCTCTAAGCATTCTTTGATAAAAGTTCTCTTACATTCTTACGCTTTAACGATTTGATTTTAAGTTTTGTTTAAAGCTTTTATTTGAACATCACTTGTTCTCTTATTACTGATCATTAAGCTTAATTGGCATATCCTTAGCTTTGGCTAAGCTTGATCAATTGTTAATTTACTCTTGAAAGAGTGAAAAGTCTAATTGCTTTAATTCTTCCATTACTTTATTTCTATTACTCATTCTAAAGGTTGGATCCTGACCGTACGGTTACAAAAGGATCGTTTGTAAAGATTCGGTCTTGAGCCTACATACAAAAAGACCGATTGTTAAAGTTGGATGTGAGCCTGATTTTATAAAGGATCATCAAGCGTAGTTAAAGGCTCAATTGACAAACAGTAGTCACTTGAGAAGTGAACTAGCTTCCGGTTTGGAAGTGAACCACTATAAAAATATTTGTGCATCGCTTTTATTCTTGCCTTTATCTTTGTCATTTCATATTTATTGTATATCTTTAAATTTAATTTTAAGTTCATAAATTTAATTTTTTATTTATTACTAAAGAACCTAATTCACCTTCCCTCTTAGCTTGCTCCTTGGACCATCAATGTGAATAAAAAGTTCAAACATAAAAAAATTATAAATTAAAAAATTAATTTCACCAAACCTTTAGCAGTAAAGTATAATTAACAAAAAAATTCAGGCTTTTTAATAAATAGCACCTAAATTTTTGGTGTAGTTTTAAAAACCGCTTATATTTTTTACTTTTTAATATCAGATCTAAACTTTCCAATTTTTTTAATGTCACACCTTAATGGTAACGCCATTAATATTCGTTTATTTTTTATGACACGACTTTTGAAAAAAAAGGAGAAAATAATTTAAAAAATTTTGAATTTACATTTAAAATAATTTGAAATATTTAGAAATATATATTGGATATCTAAAAAATTTTTAAATATGTTGAAAGATAATTTTATATTAATTTTTCTAAATGACAAATCAGCAAAAGCTAATGAATGTTAACAAGGTTAACATTAAGGTGTTGCATTGAAAAATTTTAAAAAGTTTAGGCATAATATTAAAAAATTCAAAATTCTAATTGAATTTTTGAAACTACACCTAAAATTTAGATTTTGTTTTTGACCAGAGAAAATTTAGGTTTTGTTTAGAGCATGTAATTGAGCCTAATGTTTGAGTTGATACCAGATTTCGAGCTAAGAATTCCAACTTTATTGTTCAGTTCACCCTTTAGAATAAGAATTACGATGTCACTGCTCAAATCTATGGAATTGGATTCTAACTGAAAATCATACATTCCAATTCTTTATGGTGGCAGTAAGGAATTGCAATTTCATAACTTCATTAACATGAAACCCAAAATTACCCACTTGACTAACCCAAGCCCAGGATTAGAGCTAGCAAAATGTGTCCCAGCGATGATCATTTTACCCGCTACCCAACCCAACCCGTCCCTAACCTGAAAAATTTATAATTTATTAGTATCCCAATCCAAAAATGAACCAACTTGAATTTGACCCTACCTGAACTTGATCCGACCCAAGCTGACCCGTAACCCAAAATGACCTGACCTGAATTAGACTCAACCTAAGTTTGACCCGTCCTATGCTGACCCAAGAGCCGAACCAGACCATGCTATAGCTCAAAATGACCCAAGTACAACAACTTATCATGGAATCTAAATATAGGCTAATTATAGCCATTTATTTTATAGTTTAAGTTATAATTTTCAAGGTTGAATAAATATATTAGCAAAATAACTTAATAGATCAACTTAAAATCTTAACTGACCTAAGTATGACCTGACCTGAGGTTAACCCAACCCGAGGTTGACCCGACCCAATGTCGATCCAACCTGAGATTGATCCAACCCAAAGTTAGCCTGACGTCAAGGATAACTTGTCCAGAGCCTGACCCAACCTGATTTTGACCTAACGTGACATTAACCCCACTCGAACCCGACTCGGTTGCTTGGTCTACCTTGGATGACTCAAACCCAAAAAACATAGACACAACCTAATATTTGACCTGGACCTCAAAATCACCCAACTTGCATGACTTAAATTTGAAATGACCACAATCAACTTTATCCAAAATCCAAAGTGACCTACTGCGATTGACTGGAATCTCGAGATGACTCAAATCAATGAAACTACTCGCCGTGGATATGATGTAAACAAGAGGAGTTGAAGTAAAAATTACTCGACCAAATTAACCCAAAACTTACATATGACTTACACCTAAAATGACCTAACCCAACCCTCACTCAACCTAAAATGATTTGAAGTTTGAGATGATACACCCCGTTTGTCCCAAAATTAAAGATTACTCAAGCTTGAAATGACTTAAATCAACTCAAACATAATCAGTTCTAGCTTGAATCTCGAAAAGTCCAACCTAATTAACTGAAAATCCTAGATGACTTGAATGCCAAATCATCCGATGCAATACTCAAATGAGTTGAACTTAAAATGTATCGCTCCTGCTACAATAACTCGAATGCAATGTGAAATGCTGTGACCGAAATCAGACTGTAGCTGATTCAAAACTCAAAATACTCCAAATTGATTGACAAAAAATCCGTAATGACTTGAATCATGATGAAGTTATAATTTTTCAATTTCTTTGATGAACCAAACAATAAAATTTTAATTTCATCAAATTTACAATTCTAAAAGAATTGAAATTACAAATATAATTTCAGTTTTACGGTTCATTTACAATTCCACATGTCAAACTCCAAACCAAAATTGGACACACCATAATATTAGCATGGACCTTTAGAAAATCCAAAATTTCTTGACACAGTAGCAATATTTTTTGATGAAGCCCAAATTGAATCAAAACCACTACTCACCATGCAACATTAAGAATTTGACATCAAGAATAATTTCAAAAGACCACCACCATGGCCAAATTATACAATCCCGAAACTTCCGATCCAATTCCAACACACAACACTCCAACAATGGCTACACCGGAGCTCCTGCATATAATCCCCCTTTTCTTCTCCAAAAATCCCTCCTCCCCATTCCCTGGTAAATCTCTCACATACCCTGTTGCCAAAACTGATCTAAAAATCAAAATTATCGATTTTGGTGCTCAAAATTGTTGTGGGTATCTCTCAAAACGGTGGAGAAACCTAAGGGTGACAGGGAATGGGTCGCATCATGAAGAGATTTATTGCACATGGAATTTTGGACATTTTCAAATATACAAGGGGTTTTTAATGGGAGGACCCTTTTTCTAGGCCCCTGCCTCTTACGCTTGTTATGTTAGCTGCTTTTTTTAGCATTTCTCAGTTCAGCTATTGCGTTCTCAAGCCTTTCAACCAGCCTAAATATGGATGCGAAATGTTGGTATGCGTTTCTCTTGTTTTGTTGACTTTGGCTATCATTTTGTGTTGAGTTATTTACATTCTTCCTGTTAAGTTTGTTTAAATTTGTTTCTTATCTTCTTTTGCGTTTAGATGGTTCATAATGTTTATTAGGTTATTCAAATTAGTCTCTTAGTTTTTCTTTTGATCAAAACGGTTTCTAATGTTTTATTTGTGGTAAAATTGGTCTCCCGCTTGATGACCGAAATCATGTAAAACTAAGAAAATATGAGGATGAATTTGAACAAAAATACAAAACTAGAGACCATTTAAAAAAAAAAAAAAGATGAAGGATCAATTTGAACAAATATAAATATATTGCTGCCCAACTGTGTAAATAACTCATTTCATGTTCAAAAATGAATGACCTTGAACTTGCAGTTTGGCCGTTGTTATTGAATATGTCCAAGAGAGTTTTTGATATATATCGTGTTTGGTTTGACTTGAAAATGATTTTGATATGCTTTGTTACATAACATTAAAGTGCACCTATAACTTAGAGATAAAATAGTTTTGTTATTTTGTTCATTCATTTGTGGAATCATTTCATATTTCTGTTTGAGGGCACTGGCACACCGTCACCGGATCCCATTAGAACTCCGAAGTTAAGCATGCTTGGGCGAGAGTAGTACCAGGATGGGTGACCTCCTGAGAAGTCTTCAGCCTCAGGTTGGGGGCACTGGGAAACAGCCTCTCTTCAAGTTAACACCCTGAAGCGGGAAGGCTGCGTACATCCGCCCTCCCCAGACCCTGCATAGGCGGGAGCCCTTGAGACACTGGGTATGTTAAAATTTCATATTTCCATTTGTAAATAGTTGGTATGAATATCCCAAACAATATGTCAAAACGAAGAGTGCGGTTTCCAATGACCAAAAAAATAATAATATGTAAAAGAAAGTTATTCAATTAAAAGGTAGTATTAAGTTAATTAATTTTTAGTTAACTAATAACTTTTTAACGAGTATAAATTGGATGTATATTTTTGGGTACTTGAAATATTGTTGATATACCTTATACCACAACAAATAAAGGGTCATTTGCACCAAATGTTCTTGTACTTCGTCCACTGTGTCAATTTAGGTCTTATACTTTTTCTACAATGATGTGAGATGAACAATGTTTGTTCTTTTGCTGTCAAACATGTCCATATAGGCTCTCTATTGTTAGTATTGCCATGATTTTGACAATCCAACTGGTTCTATATGTTTCTAATTTTACATGTTTACAGACTGGAATTATCTTAGGACCTTTTGGCGCTTGGACGTAATAAGGTGTTGTCAAGCAAAATGTCGACGCCATACCAAACTTTGATAATAAATACGGTTTCGACTATTGCTGTGGTATACTACTGTTTTATCATTTCTATAAAATCAGACACGTCTTTGATTGCAAGGTTAGGGAGGAAGATATGGAGTATGGGTTGTCCCGCTATCTCCTTCTATTGACAGTTGTTTTATCCATCCGCATTGTTCTTAGTCCACTAATTTCAGGGCTTCCAAGAATGGGCTATATCATGTTACTGTGGGTTGATGTTGCATCCAGTTCATTCATTAATCATTCCCTTATGCTAGAAGAACTCGACCTCCTTACAACTGATTTAGCTCAGCAGGCTATGTCAATTTCAACTACCCATGATCTTATTAGTTCCGCCTTTGTGGCTTTCATCTTAACAACAAGGCCAGTCAACCTGGAAAGCAGCTTCCTTCTATTGTTTACAGGTTCACAGTTCTTATTTGTGCGTTTTGCATCTCTTATGTGGTAGTTCATTGGGTTACTCATAGGACATCGATGGGCCAGGCTGCAAGAGAAAAATATGTTATGAGCATACTACTAGGGGTCATGGTTATGGCATTTGTCACGGATTTTCTAGCTGAAGCCCCGATTTTCAGAGCTTTGTTGATGGGGGGATGATACCAGATGGGCCACCTTTGGGCGCAATACTCATAGAAAGGGCAGAAATGTTCATTAAAAATTGCCTCTTTCCGTTCTTATTGTGTGTTGACAGTAATACGAATGTGGTCGCTATGCTCAATTCTGATTGGAAAAGTATTTTCTTGCTTCAATTCATTTTTATGGCAGGCTATGTGACAAAGTTGGTTAGTGTTTTGTTGCCTGTCCTGCAATATAAAATGAGCCTTTGACAAGCACTGTCACTTGGCCTTATTTTGAGCTCAAAGGGGGTGATGGAGCTTTTGCAATTTAAGAATCTTCGTGTACGTGAGGTAAGGGCGTATACCTTTTGTCTACATTCTAATTCGTTGGTTCCTTCTCTAAAGTAAATAGAGATAAGAACTTACCATCTCTCAGACACGTGGTTTGTGTTTATAGTTATAAAGAATCAGAGTGCCACTCTTTACTCAATTGGAGTTGTCTAACATAGCCGTGACAACAATAGTATAGCCTCTAGCTAAGAGGTTACACAAGCTTCCAAGGAAAACGGGTCCCAAGTCCATCCTTGGTTTTGGACTATCTATCCAAGCCTTTCCACCCAATGCAAAAATGCACATCCTTTCCTATATTCGGAATGAAGATGCTGTTTCGGGTATCATATTGCTTCTTAGAACATAAAATCCCACTTATGCTGGCCCCCTACGACTCAACATGGCTCATTTAGTAGCACTTGTGCAACACTGGTACTCATTCCTCATAAGAGGCACAAGAGGATGTGTAAACATAATGGATGCACTCATATTACAAACGCCTTCAAAAGTTACCTTGAGAGCTCAGACAGCAAGATCACCATAGAACATTTTGCCATGATTGCACCATATAATGGCATGCATGGTGGCATTTGCAAGCTAGCTCATGATAAACATGTCTCTCTGATCCTTCTTCATTTCCGTAGGGATCGAGACCATGGTGCCCAATAAAGTGCTTTGAGTAACTTGAACTCGGAGATACAAGCATATGCACCATCCTTGTTGATGGACACGTGAATAACCTTCGTCGCTCCTTTAACCTCATTGACGTGTTGTTCCTTAGTGGTGAAGATGGTCAAGAGCCATTGGCATATGCAAGGCGCATGTCAGGACATCATGGGGTCATGTTATTTGGATTTCTATCCAAGACAAGGCCTACCACATGATGGAACGAGCGCTTGATGATGCATCTGTAGATGCATTTATGCCCAAAAACATCAAAAAACCCAAATGTTGTATACTCTGAAATAGTGGTGGAGGACTGGGAATAAGCAATCAGTGTGGTTTGGTCCCCAAACAACAGTTATGACCTTGTGATGGTGGGGCGATACAATTTTCAAAACCAGGATGACATGGATGCCTGGAATAAGGTTCCTTGGCTAGGACTAATCTACGATATACTTTCACCAGCAGATTTCAACGGGGGAATAGTCTTCGTTTTGGTGATCCAACATTACTACGAGGTCGATGAAGATGCTCTTGACAAGTTTATGCCTGTGGATGATGACAACATGTCAATGTTTGCTTAGCTGAGGTAAAAGATGCCCTAATTCTTTTGTTTAGGAATCATAAAAAATATGCAATTGCTGACTCCAACAAAATATCACTTGAAGGAAGGACCTAAAAGATGATAGTAATTTTGGATCCACGAGCTTTGGTTATCTCTTGGTGCTAAAATTGCTAAGCATTGTCAGGGATGACGATTCACTAGGAGATGCTTTCTATGTTTGATATTGTCCAAGTTTCTCTTTTTATTAGAGAAGGTAATCAGGCTGCAGATTTGGTGATAGGTGCAGGTCATTTGAGTAGGTCTGAGGATGTGTAGAAGGTGAATCTTGGCCGAACCTTGAAAGGATTTTATATGCTTCTTCAATGGACGGGCCATCTATCAATAACTCGTCTATCATATGCTGTTTCAAATCGGGCTGCAAATTTGGTGGCTAGTGTAGGTTATTTGGGCAGGTCCGATTGTATATGTTGATTTAATGGACAGGCTATCTGTCGATAACTCGCGTAGTGTGCTCCTTACCTTCTTCAAAAAAATTGTCAGGGTTGGCTCATCTCTACAAATTTGTTCATGGAGGTCAATAATCTTACAGAACTGAGGTTGCCCTGACTTGTCGGTGTTGTTGATGCTCTTGCGAGAAGCTAGGAACGGCGTTGCCCCTGATCATCAACATTTTTGGAGTCTGGTACTTTATGGGACTGTATTATTTTCATGTTTTAGTTTTTAGTTTATGAGAAACTAAAAATGCAGTTTTAAGAATCACCTTTTTCTCGCTTTTCATTTCTTGTTTTCAGTTTTGCTCAAACGTTTAAAAACTAACAAAATGAAATCAAAAGTAGGAAAAGGTTGTTTTTATAATACTTGATTTTGAATTTTCCAAAAACTAAAAAAATAATTTAGAACTGAAAAAATGCCAAGCATATTGGATACTATTTGTATAGTGGATGTAATGTTGTAAAGCTACATACAGATAGCAATAGGATGCTGCGGGGCATGGCGATTACTGGGGATGACTTCCTTGCCATCCACCCTGTTGCCCACCATGGGTATGCCCGCTCCACCGCTTGTGGGCATCCATCGGGTATTCATTGTTTGCCCTGTATCCTCCCTCCATATGTGTACCCAACGGATATATTAATGTGTAATTGTTTAGAATTTTTTTTCTTATACTTTAGTTGTATTTTGCTTTTGTGTTTGATGGATGAACCTAGTACACGTCTTTTTCTATCTTGAAATTATAAAACATAAATTAGGGCGGGTGGTGTGGGATGAATTAGGAGTGAGTACGGGGGTATGGGTGGGATAGCGACAAGATTATATCTGTAACACTCACACCCGTGGCCCATATTTCAATGTATATCATATCTATACTTGCTATCTACCTCACCTGCACAGGTTTTGCATGCCCCATTGCCATTTGTAAGCTATAGATAGAGCGATAAAATGACTAGAGGCAAAGCAAATGCATTGAGAGGAACCTAATGTACATGACTCGATTTTGACTCGAGCTTGATATTGGTTATTGATATTGAGCAAATTGAACTACTTAGTTCGATAGAATATATTATTGATACAATACAACATGATTGTCACCTAACTATGCTATGATGAACTCTCTTATTAGGTTCACATATCAAGTGAATTAATGTTATAAGCTATAATGCTGGAAGCTTCTTTTTGCTATTGGTTAGGTTGCACAACATCTATTTAAAAGTTTTTCTGCAAGCGAAAGGGTAAAGTGGGGTCTATAAACCTTAGATGTTCCTAAAACAATTTTTGCACTCAATGATAAGACTGCAACTTCAATTATGATGTTTTATGAAACACCAAATTCAAATGTTTTACCAGGTTTTGAATAAATTCAACATAGGTACCATGAGGCTTGGCATAATATTTTGGAAGTACCATGAGATGAGCAAATACTAGGAAGGTGTTCTAAACTTTTGACAGCTTTTTTCACTTAGGGTCAGAGTTCCACTAATTTTTGCTGATGCGACATTGTTTACCTAACAAATGAAGAGTTAGGAGTCAACGCCATGTTTAGCGCTTGATTGAGGAAGTCATTCGAGGTAAGCAAGCATTTAAAGGGATTGTATTCAAGTGATAGACACTCAATTTGACGGCAATTATCTTAGATACCACCAAAGAGGCAAGCACTTAAGCTCAAGCCCAATAATTGGGATGCTAAAAATAATGTGGGCCCCAAGGACGGTTATGAGAGAAGTTAGAGATATGAAACTGTAGAATGTTGACTCTCTACGAATTTCGTCTTTGGTGAAACTTTGGCAAAACATGGGAAGCTTAAAACCTAAGGTAGACTTGACTTAATCTCGAAGAAATAGTTTTGATTTAGGATCTGTAAATAAGAGAATTAAAGGCTTAGCTAAACCACATCAGGAACTCTTTAATTTTCTGTAGCTTTAATTTGTTCCTAAAATACAATCAGAGTGCCACAAATTGTGTGCCTTCCGCCATACCGTTTGATCTTGATGGAGTTAATTTGAGTCAAGGTTGTTAGGTTTAGTATCTGATTAAATCTAACTCAAGATAGGCTTATGAGCTCTTAACTAATCTCCACCCCAACTCTTAACTTGTGAGCATTCGAGGCAAGGTGTTTGAGGAATGTTTTGCATTGCTCCACTAGAATTATCGGTTGAGTTGGTAGACACATATATACATTAAAATCATGGAGGTCTCCTTAGTAGTAGTACTAGTAGGATCCATGCTGATTACAAATCGTAGTAAAATAAAACAAAAACACCAAACCGTTGAACAAGGAATAGGGTGAGGCCAATCACGTGTATTCAAACTTGATTTACCCCTCTGATATTTTCCAAGTTTGTTTCCTTAAATTAAACGACAACCACAAATAAACAAGAAATTCGAAACATCTTTTTGGAGACCACAGTAAGAAACCAACTGGAAATATCTAAAACCAGAAAACAACTACCCTTGAGAGTGAATAAGTTGAGGAATTTGCTCTTCCTGAGCTAGATCCCATTACAAAACATAGAAAATGCATCTCTATAAATTAGCCAAGTTGTTTACACTGTTGGTCCCTAATTTTTTTAATTTTGTTCAAATTCATTTCTCATCTTTTTTTTGTTTAAAATGGTCTGTAATATTTTACATTTGTTTAAATTAATCACTCAACTTCTTGTTTTTGTTCAAAATGGTCACTAATATTTCATTTTATTACAAAATTAGTTCCTCATCTTTATTTTACCTATTTTTCATCACTAAGTGAACTAATTTTGTCAAAAAAAAATTTAATAACCATTTTAATTTTAAACAAAAATGAAATGAATGACCAATTTAAACAAAGTTACAAATATTATATATTCTTGTTAGGAAAAATATAGATATACCTCTTGAACTTCAACTTCTTACCGAACACAACAGACCCGCTACACTTTTAGTTTTACACTACACACCCTCGAACTTTACAACTAAATACAACACAACCACTAAACTTTTAGTTTTATAAAATAGCCTCTGAATTTTGTTATTACACAAAACACACCTGTTACAATTTGGGGGTAGTGTGCTTGAATTTTGTTCACCTTGCAGAAGTTCCCCAATCCCACATAGAAAGAATAAAGGTGGGAAATCTACTTTATATACCCCCTTCTTCTCGTCCTTGATGAAGTCTTTGTAACCTAGAGTGAGCATGGCGGGCCACACGTGTGTGCGCTCGTGCCTGTCGGTGCATCGTGATGTGCTATGTTTCTAACCTGGACTTTTATTTTTATGGCCATGAAGTTGTCGTAAACAAACTTGAGGCAAGTTCTTGTCTTTGGGTAGTGCTCAAGGCTACAAACTCAAGCTTGAGTTGTTTTCCCCTGCTGACCTTGAGGTTGCTATCTCGAGGTGATGACCTTACTCCGAGCTCAAGGCTCGAGGCTACAAGCTTGAGCTAAACATACGTGTTCATGGTTTCAACTCCGACTATTTTCATATCCGTTCCTTCCATAACTGAAGACGGATTCTTAGCTTCCCACACCTGTCACTTTCCTTATTATGGCCGATTTTTTAAGGCTGTGATATTTTCCTTAACAGGCAAGTTTTTCTTCTATAACTACCGTACGTTGGTAGGCTGTTAAACACACAGAAAAAACGGAAATACTTCTTCTTCTCTGCTTTCTTTCTCTCTCAAATATAATTATCGCTCGTCCATTGTTGAGCAAATTGGAGTGTGCTTCAGTCCATTTTCCTTGAATACACTACTAAGGTGGGCATTGTGTGCCATTGGTCTCATTGTACCCGTGTGGGGGCATCAATGACTTAAGGCAGTGGAGTTCTCCATGTCGTGGCAATTCTTCTGTTCCATCTCTCCCTTCTGTCATTTTTATTTTTTGTCCTTTCTTTTGATCATTGTGTAATCCTCAAGCTTCAGTTAATTGACCTCAAGCTTTCTTTTGATTGTACTAAAATTATGTTGTGATCACTCATTATCGTCATTTTCCAATAATCTAAGTCATTTATCTAAAATGAGTAATCGTAATATGACTCACGTGGGCTTTATTTTTTTGGACATATTTAAAACTAAGCCCTTGGATGGGAAGAACTACAAGATGTGGGCTGACAAAATGGAGTTATTCCTAGGCCAAATTAAGGTTCATGACACTCTCTTTAATGATAGAGTCCCACCTAGGTTCAATAAGGACTATGAGAAAGATACCAAAGCTTGTAGGGGGATGCTTCTCCACTATATGACAACGCCTCTATATCAATTTACAGTATCATGAAAACAGCTAAAGAAATTTGGGAAGCGTCGCAAAACAAATATCGCTTAGATGTCAATGCCACCAAGAAATATGTTTGTAGTCGGTGGATGTCATTCTCAATAGTTGATAAAAAAAAAAACCTATCATAGACCAAATTCATGAATATGAGACCTTGTGCACTAATGTACTAAACGAGGGCATGAATTTTTGTTAAACATTCCAAGCTAATTGCCTGGTTCAGAAACTGCCTCCCTCGTAGGAGATCTATAAAGCATCTTTGAAACATAAGAAGAAGGACATGACGATGCAAGAACTTATCTCCCATATCAATTTGGAAGATCAAAACTACAAACAAGTTAAGGGGAAGTCCTCTGAACACTCCTTTTTGGTTGTTAACCTTATGGAATTAATAAATGCGGGAAAGAAAGGCAAGTATAGGAAATTGTGGAACAAGATGAGATCCAATCGTCAGGAGGACGGTTCCAGCAACAAACAAAGCCAATTTTGAGGAAAGACGACAATAAGCAAGGCTGATGAAGGCCAAAAGAGGATTAAGGGGACATGCTAGACTTGTGGCAAGAGTGGTCACACCTCGAGGAACTACAAGAAGGGATTCAGACTTGGAAAGCTCATATAACATAGGCCCTAGGAAAATCCCATGGAGGAAGGATACATGCTTGTTGCCATGATCTTCGAGGTGAACATGGTTTAAAACACGGTTGAGTGAGTTGTGGATACTAGTTCCACGAGGCGCATCTGCACCAATAAGGATGTGTTCCAAGAATATGAGAAAGCCACTGACGGGGAGAAGGTGCTCTTGGGCAACTCCAGTTCGATCCTTGTCCACTGCAAGAGAAAGGTTCTCCTTAGACTCAACTCTGGAAACTATCTGTGTTTACAAAACGTGTTGCATGTTCCTGACTTGTGTGGGAATTGAGTACGTAGGTTTTTAGTGGACTTTTGAGTCTGATAATTTGATTCTCACTAAGAACACGAAGTTTGTCGGGAAAGGCTTTTGTAACGGTGATTTGTTTGTTCTTGATGTGATTAATGATATGAATAAAATTGGATCGAGTTCTTCTTGTATCGTTGAATCTTTAGATATGTGGCAGGCTAGGCTTGAACACGTAAATTATAATTTGGTTAAGAGACTTAAACACATGAGTTTAATTCATGAATGAAATCAAACCGAACTTGATAAATGCAAAATATGTATCAAGGCAAAACATCCTAAAAAGGTTTTAACTAATTGGTTAAAATAACATTTGCCTTCTTAAGCTAGTACATAGTGATTTAGGAGATTTCAAGAACAGCTTAAGTAGAGGTGGTAAAAGATATCACATCACATTCGTAGATGACTACACGAGATTCATTAAGATGTATCTCTTAAGCACCAAAGATGTGGTTGAGGAAATGTTCTTCTAATATAATACCAAAGTTGCAAACCAATTACGCCATAAGATTAAGAGGATTAAGTCTGATAGAGGGGGTGAATATGATACTACCTTCCTTATGAAACACTATGAGTAACTTGGAATAATGCATAAACTCTTAGCCCCTCACCCTAACAGAACAGTATAGCTGAAAGAAAGAATAGATACCTTAAAGACATAATGAATGCCATGCTAGTTAGCTCGAGCCTATCCTGGAGCTTATGGGGGAAGCCTTATTATCTTCTTGTCATGTACTTAATAGGATTCAACATAAAAAGTTAAATAAGACACCTTATGAACTATGGAAGGGTTATGCATCTAACGTGAAATATCTTAAAGTGTGGGGGCATCTAGCTAAAGTTGGGATTCTTGAGTTTAAAAGAAGTAAAATAGACCCAAAAAATGGACCATTTTTGTTGGTTGTGCTATGAACAATGCTGCATATATATTCATGCTAAAAAATGACTTGAGCCCCCACCTTGGTAAAATAATGGAATCTCGAGATGCTTAATTCTTCAAGCATAAATTTCCTATGAAACAATCTATGCATGTTTCATTACATGCTTCCGTGTTGTTCCATTTACATCATCATGTAGTCACACACCCCCCGAACTCGAGTTTCAAGAACTCAGATGAAATAAGAGGGCTCGAACTAAGATTAGTTTTGGACCTGACTACATAACTGCTTTCTTGTCTGAACATTATGATTTTGATGAGCATGTTGTTAGTGCATTCATGTTAGAGGAAGATCCTAGAATGTCTAACGAGGCCATAAGAACTGTAGATGCTCCATTTTGGAGAGAGGCCATTAATAATAAATTAGACTTTGTAACGAATAATAACAGTTGGATGTTGCTAGACCTTTCTAGAGGTTGGAAACCGATAGGGTGTAAATGGGTGTTTAGGAAGAAGTTAAGGACTGATGGGTCTATAAAAACATTTAAGGTCAGGCTAGTGGCTAAAGGTTACACCCAAGAACAAGAAATATATTTTTTTTTATACATACTCACCCATAACTAAGATTGCCATTGGTACAAGCCTTGTTAGCTCTAGAATCTATACATAACCTTGTAGTACGCCAAATGAATGTAAAAACCACTTTCTTGGATGGTGAATTAAGGAAGAAATCTATATGGAACAACATGAGGGGTTTGAAATTTCTGGTGTGGAGCATAAATTATGTAAGCTCGTGAAATCCTAATATAGACGTAAATTAGCTCCTAAACAATGACATTAAAATTTTGATTGCACCTTAGTCATACATGGTTTTGTTGTAAACAATGGTGATGCTTGTGTATATCCGAAGCATGTTGATAATAATTTTGTGATTATCTATTTGTATGTTGATGAAATGCTTATTTCTAGCACAAGTGTAAATATTGTAAATTTCATGAAGTCTTTTGAGTTCTTGCTTTGATATGAAAGGCCTAGGTATGGCTGATGTGATACTTGGGGTAAAGATAATTAGAACATCTAAGAGTTTGACTCTAAGTCAATCCCTCAATGCGGAGAGAATATTAAGAAAATTTGATCACTTTGATTACATTCTAGCTAATGTTCACTTGAAAAAAAACACAAGAGATAGCGTATCACAGGTTGAATACACTAAGGTAATTGGTAGCGTAATATTCTTAATAAACTACACTCATTCTGACATTGCTTGTGCCATTAGTAGACTTAGTTGTTACACTTGTAACCCAAGTGATTGAGCACTAGAGTGCATTGCCAAGGCTGTTAAGGTATCTTGAAGGTACCATGAATTGGGGTTTGCTCTATAAGAGGTTCCCTTCTATGTCAGAGGGATATTGTGATGCTAATTAGGTGTCTAATACTGATGAAATTCATTCTACTAGTGGTTACGTGTTTATCCTTACCAACTGTGCTATATCATGGAAATCATCTAAACAAATCTGTATTGTTAAATCAACCATTGAGTCTAAATTTATTGCTTTAGAATTGGCCGGCTTGGAAGTTGAATGGCTCAAGAATGTCCTAGGACACATTCTAATGTGGGGGAAGCCCACACCTTCAGTGTCGTTACATTATGAGTCACAAGCGCCCATTAGAGTGGTGCAAAGTGAGGCATATAATGGCAAGCAGAAGCATATTCACCTCAGACATGGGGTCATGAGACATTTTCTCACTCAAGTATGTGAGTAGCGAGAAGAATCTCGCAGATCCTCTAATGAAAGGTCTTGCAAGAAAAAAATATTTAATGAGATAATAGAGAGAATGGGGCTTAATCCCTTTTGTGTGTTCTAATCCTGATTGATACCTGTATCGGGAGTTACTCTCAAATTCAATAGGTCAAACGAAGTCAGAGACAAGGAAATTGAGATATAGCCACTTGTGCCCACTCCAAGAACGTGCTATTATTAGTGGCTCTAGGATCAATTAATACTGCCATGACGTGAGAATGAGCTTAAGGCTCTTAATGATGCCATAGCTTGTTATGATGGTGCGAGGCAACAAACCTGATGGACTCACCTACTGGATTGTGCTTTGAGGGACCTCATACGTCCTGATTGCGGAGTACGTTTCAACCTCGAGAACCACATGAAGGGGATAGGTATGCTCTCACAATGACAGCTCATGTTCACATTGGGTGGTCGTGGGACATTCTTATTCATTAGATGTTGATTCAAGTCAAAAAGACATTAGCATCGTCAAATGTGGGTCTTATTGCTAAATAATACCTTCTTTTCCTTCCTTTTTCTCAAAATTGAACCATGTGGGGGATTGTTGAAATTTTGGGGGTAGTGTGCTTCAATTTTATTCACCTTGTATAAGTTTCTTAATCCCATAAAGGAAGAATAGAGGTGGGGCATATAATTTATATACCCTCCTCTTCTTATCCTTGGTAAAGTCTTGTGGGTTTAGAGTGGGCATGGTAGGCCACACATGCGAGCGCTCACACCCCATCTCGTAGCTTCAAGCTGGGCCAAAAGGTGCGTCGCAGTATGGTGTGGACTTTTTCTAACCTCGACTGTTATTTTTACGGCCATCGTATTGATTTAAGTTGTCATAAATGAAGTCGAGGCGAGTTCTTCTCTTTGGGTTAACTGAATCAGGACTCTTAGCTCCACAAATCTGTCAGTTTCCTTATTAATGCCGGTTTTTTAGGCCACGATGTTTTCCTTAATGAGCAATTTTTTTTCTATAAATTCCTCACTTTGGTAGGCTATTAAGCACCCAAAAGTAAAAATTGTTTCTTTTTCATTGTTTTTAATTTTTTTCTCTCAACTATGATTTTCTCTCCACCATTACTGAACAAATTGAAGTGTGTTCCAGTCCATCTTCTTGGAGTACGCTACTAAGGTGGGTGTTGTGTTAACCTTGGGGTTCGTAGTGCCATTGGTCTTATTGTACCTGTGTGGGGGCATCAATAACTTAGGATAGTGGAGATTCTCCATGCCGCGACAAATCTTCGATTCATTCTTTCCCTCTGTCATTTTTGTTTTCATCATTTTTGCTGATCATTCTGTAATCCTCGACCTTCAATTAATTGACCTCGAGTTTTGTTTTGATTGCAATAAAGTTATATTTTGATCACTGATTATCGTCATTTTCCCAAGAACACCCTCAAACTTTGCAATTAAACAAAATACACCCCATGTACTTTCAATTTCAAAAAATAACCTTTGAACTTTGTGATTACACAACTCACTCTCGAATTTTGCTACTAAACAAAACTCACCTCTTAGACATTAATAACTTCATAAATTCAACTTTACGAAAACTTTATAAATTCAAGGGCAAATTAGATATTAGTACTTCAAGATTTGGTGTATTAATTTTTTAGTCAATAAACTTTGTGAAATAATTTTTTTGTCTAAAAAGTTACATGAATTTAATAAAATATTCCCACTAGCATTCTGTAAGGGTGTAAAACAAGCCCCGCTTTCATTCTTGCATATCATTATTTGGACTATTTTATTAAATACACATAACTTTTTGGATTTAAAAATTATTTCACAGAGTTTGTGGACTAGAAAATTAATACACTATACCTTAGGGTACTAATATGTAATTTCCCCAAACTTCAATGTGTATACTTGATTTGTATTTAATAACAAAGTTTGTGAGTTGTTATTTTTTATATTAGATGAAAAAATTGAATTATGTTTAATTTAAATGCAAAATCTGATGTGTATAGACTATTTGGGTTTAACAACATAATTTAATTGATTATTTTTAAAACTAAATGTGCATGGAGTGAGTTTTATCTAATATCAAACTTTAGGAGGTCTTGATCAAAAAAAAAAAAAAAAAACTTTAGGAGGTTAGTTTTTAAGTTATAATAATAATAATTAATTAATTAACTTGGTTAAATTATGTTATTAATTTTAAAAGTTTGATATTAGAAACAACTCACCCCATACATAAGTAAAATTTAAGAAATAACCCCTAAATTTGTATTACTAAACTCAAATCATCTGAAAATATCAAATTTAACACTTAAATTAAAATAACCCAACTTTTCTTATACCCAAAAAAAAAAAAAAAAAAAACAATCTTTAAACTTTGTCATTAAACTAAAATCAAGTTTAAGGGGTGATTTGTATTTAATAACATAGTTGATAGAGTGAATTGTGTGTAGTGACAAAGTTTAGAGAGCTATTCTACAAAATTAATAGTACATGGGGTGTATTGTATTTAATTATAAAGTTTTGAGAACTATTTTATGAAATTAAGGGCATGTTTAGTATGGGTTAAAAAATAGGGCGTAAACATTAATGGGATAATAGTTAATAGGGTAATCATTATCTCATTAAAAATTTTTCCTTTCATGTTGTTTGGTTGCCCCACTTTTAAAGGGGTAATCATTAATCCAAAAACCTTCTTATATGTTTGGTTTGAGTGTAACCTTTTTAAACCCCTTTCCTCACCCCCACAATATCATGACGGAAATTGGTGAACACCTCCCCCTCCCCTACCATGAAAATGAAGCCAGAAATCTAATAATAATCCAAAATCTACTTTTTTTTATGGTTAATATTATCATTGTAAACATATGTAACCACTAATTAAATATTCCTCCCCATTCTCACTGGAAAAATCAATAAGAAAACCAAAATCAAAAACCTTAGTTTTATGCTACCTGATTTTCAAGCCCAGTCACAAATTATTCAACCAAATATTTAGAAATGAACATACTTGGTGGTAGATGATGGTTAAATGTAGTAGTTTAAAGGAAATTTGTGGTGTTCTATAGCCCATCTCTCTCATAAATAAATCCTAACTTTTCTCTCTCTTTCCCTCTCTCTCACAAGTTGAATGGGGTTAAAAATTTTAACTCCCCCCCTCCCCCCAATTATGGATGTTGCACTAGGGAGAGTTAGCATATGTGCAGCCGATATGGTGGTTTAGAATAGTGTAATGCCGTTGAATTAGGAAGGATAATAAAACTAACAATTATTCCCTTTAAAACTATAATTATGTCATGTGATAAGCTTGCTTAGTTCCAAGTCTTTAATTATCCTGTATCAATAGCCTCCCTTTGAACAACACCCTTGTCCTCAAGGGTGAAAGTCGAAAGATTACTCCTCCTGGATCAAATACTACAAGATGGTAATTTTGCACCATTGACTCTTTCTTTCCCAATTGGAATCCTAGCAATGGTTGAAGAAGTGGCTCGGTCTTTTTGCTCGACTTCTCCATGCCCATCGCTCCAATAACCTTCATTAGAAATGCCTTCTTTGTTGCCATATTCACCATCATGACTCTCGATCTCTTCCCAGCCTCAATTGCCATATTCGTTGCCGGTATACAGCTCGAGACCATTATCAAGGCCATCTTTGGTGGGTCTTCACATGTCACATCTTCAATTTTCTCCTCTCCCTTCGTGGAACTCTTTGCAGGGGTCATTGACACCTTATTTTCATCAAATTCAAGAATCGCCATCTCAATTTTCATCACCACCGACTTCGGTTGGTTAACCTCCACATTAATAGGAACCATATTTTCTTTTTTCTTTTTCTTTTTTTTTTTTTTTTTTGTATTTGAGAGTGTGGATTTACCTTGTTGACCAATTTATCAATATTTCTTGGGAATTTTGCGAAATTTTCCATCCAAGGATCCATTTTCAGATCTTTGAAATCCATTGTCCTAAATTGCTCAACCATTTCAGCTTCTTGGCATCTCAGTTCTTTAGCTATTTTATTTTTAAGCTCTGGACTTATATTGACAGCCATGGCTTCTTTTTTCCACAGGTTGAGAGGCTCGTTTAGCTCTGATATCATTGATGCCGTTGAATTAGGAAGGATCTATGCCCTTTGAAATTCAATGTAAATCCTATAGAGAGAGATTGAGAGGGAGAGAAAGAATCAAGAAGTAAAGGGAGAAAGAGAAATTAGTATTTGTTTATATTCATCTATATTTATAGTTAACCTTTAATCCCCTGTTTATATAATACACACTTACCTAACAACTTTAACAACTCAATCCAACTAACTAATTCTTGCCAAACTAATAGAACTAACAATTATTCCATTTAAAACTATAATTGTGTCATGTCATAAGCTTGATTAGTTCCAAGTCTTCAATTATCCTATGTCATAGTGAAGCTTATCTAGGCTAGGCTTAGCGTCCCTACGCTTTTTGTATCGTGCTGCTTGTTGCTTTGCTTCCTTACTGCTTGTTGCTCCATGGCTTTAGTGATTATTGTTGCTTTATGTTCTCTCTATGCTATTGCTATTGCCATTGCCATTGCTATTGCTGTTATGCTTTCAGGTTTCAGGTTGAGGGTCCTTGGACACAGCCTCTTTTTAGGGTAGCACCCTAGAGGAGTAAGGCTGCGTATATCTCACCCTCTCCAGACCATGCATTAGCAGGAGCCTTTGAGGCACTGGATTTGTTGTTGTTGTTGTTGATGCATCGCCCGGGGGGGGGGGGGGGGGGGTTGTGGGGTAGTGCAAGGTTTGTAACCACATTTGAGGTTAAAAATTTTAATGCTGCAAAATTTACCCCCAAACCAAACGGGTGCAATGGTTACCCCATTAACCATTACGCCCCCCCTTCAATCCCATACCACACATGTCTTAAAAGTGTAGATGTGTGTTGTGTTTAATTGTAAAGTTAAAAAAATGGGTTATTTATATTTTAGTATTCCGACATTTTTGGAAATAATAAAAAAAGACCCTGGTCTTTTTGAATTAATGAAAAAGACCCTAAGTTTTTATGCTATTAATAAAAAGGCTCCTCTCTATCACGACGACATCATTTTTCATCAACAGAGTTAATGTGGCAGCTATTTTTTTAGTAATGCTACAATAAAATGATAAAAGAATCGTTCAATACCTTTATTATTACTTTATAAGCCCAAAATTTGATATGTTGTATTGTGTAGAAACTATGTGTTTTTGCTTAATTGTTTAAAAATATGGTTATTGAAGGTTATTTTTGTCGTTTTACTATAGCATTAGTAAAAACGCAACTGCGACATTGTTCGTGTCAACGAAAAACAACGTCATCATGCCAGAGAATGATTTTTTATTAAATGACAAAAAACTTAGTGACCTTTTTATTAATACGAAAAAAATTTAAGAGTCATTTTAATAATTCAAAAAGGTTATAGTCCTTTTTATTATTTTCAAAAATGTCAGGGTATTAAAATATAAATAACCCTTAAAAAATGTTTCTAGGGTAATTTATGCCAAAGGTCCTTGTACTTTATTCATTGTGTCAATTGAGTCCTTATACTTTTAATTGTGTCAATTTAGTGCCTGTAAAATTTAAAATGTGTCAATTTGGTCCTTAGAGAAAAAATTATGTTAAGTTTTTAATGATTCAACCACGAATTTGATTAAATTGAGTAAACAGATGAATGTATAATAAGTTACTTGCATCTAATATAATTTTATCGTTCAAAATTACGTCATTGACATAACTTAAATTTGACCAAAGGACTAAATTGACACATTTTGAATTATTCAGGGACTAAATTGACACATGATGTGCTTTATATTTATATACTTTATTCTGCATTTATGCGATATTCGGCTTTTACATGTGTGTTTTGTTGTAATTTAAGTACATTTAGGCTTGGAGTGCAATGGAGCAAATAAAGGTTGAAAAAAGTAGCACAATCAAGCACAATCAAGGCATAATAGAATACTACTTTGAGAAATTCGACCACATGTGGAAAAGAAATACCAATCAGGTAATTCGTTAACTCAAATAGGCCTCGTATATGGTATGTGTGTGTGTGTGTGTGTGTGTGTGCGGGAGGAAGAACGAGAATGTTACGCAGAGAGGCTGCCGATTGATCGGCGCCACTTTTGCTGCGTAACCTAATTACGCCGCATGTATAAATAAAGTGAGAGAAGACCTAATTTTGCATCTTGGGCCATGCCTCCTCTCATCCTCTCCCTCTTGAAGTCGCTATAAGAGATCCAAGGGGTTCTCAAATGTCAAATGGTCGGAGTATTGGGGGAATCAAAGCAAGAATCAATGTCAATGTCAATTGGGGGATTCTTCAAATCCTTAGTTTTATCATTATTATTTTCTTTCTTGGATTTCATAGTGTTTAGAACTCCCATTGAGGAGTAGACTTTCAGTTTAGGGATGAAGGACGGGTAGTCGTCTGTATTCTAGATTTATATTTTATTGTAAACAATGATTTTGTTATATTATATACGCACCCCTGTGGGGAATTTATGATCGTTGTTTGGTTTCCTTTGTGTGACCTTATAGCCATGTTAATATTTCCAAATTATTAGCGCAGTCTGAGAGCTTGTAGCCTAGACTATAACATAACTGGTTTTCACGCGTGGTTAGGGTTGAGATTGTACCTAACCCTAAACATAATCTTTTATACAAATTAATATTTAGTTAGGAGTGACAAAATAATTTGTTAGTGCTATTATAATAGTCCATGCTACACTTAGGTGATATAATGGGTTATGCTTTTAAACTAGTTCATTACCTTAAATCCTAATTTAAGTATTAGTTCAGGTATAACATTGAATTAGGAGCAAGAAAAGAATTAAAAAGTGCTAGTAAGATAACCTATACTACACGTAGGGTGATATGATATGTTATGTCTTTAGATTAGTTCATTACCTTAAGCCCTAGTTTAAATACTAACCCAAACTTAGTGCTTGTAGCCTAAGCCTCCTAAACTATTATCATAGTAGAATATAACGTCGGGATATGAGTAAAACTACCCTGAATTCATTTCCTGAACTACTCTCAATAGAATTGACACTTTTAGTTTATTGTTAGTTTTGCTATTTTAGTTAACAAATCATTTAAACTAACTCAAAACTCAATTTCAACTGCTGGTTAATAACAAAATCTGACTTAACTTTGATTCCCTGCGGATGCAACCCGTACACCCGATTATGCTACGACTATCTTGTACGCTTGCGAGTAGATGGTTTTAAAACACTCTTTTAAAACACATCAACACAATTAAAAGTATAAGGACCAAATTGACATAATGGGCCAAGTACACGGACCTTTGGGGTAAATAACCCATTTTTTTTATTTCTTTGCCCATTATATATATATATATATATATGAGAGGGTGAGAGCAAGAGAGGGGCGAATCCTGTCCCTTCACTGTCATAGACGGCCAATATTTGTTGGATATTAAGAAAAAAAATAATTTACGGCCAAGATTTGTTGAGTATTAAAAAAAAAAAAACAATTTACCTCTCATATTGGATATTAAAAAAAAAAAAAAATTTATGGCCAAAATTTGTTGAGTATTAAAAAAATAATTTACCTCTCATACCCCTTCTTTCTCTCTTCCTCATGCAGGGATATATGTTGTAAATTATTATTATTTTTATTTTATATATGTATATATATATATATATATATATATATATATATATATATTAAGGAAGAAAAAGTTGAAGTGAGCTAGCATGGCACGTGATGTACGTAATGCAAAAGGAAAATGGTGAAAATTAGGTGAAGGTTGTGGTGAACAGGGTTTGAACCCGCAACCTCATCTACTTCAATATGGTGCACACTTCCAACAGTGGTATCCAACTAATGTACATGCATTTTTGCCTTTTCTTACTAAATAAAAGAGATGCACCATATTTAAATAAAATGCACCATTCTAGGTGGCGCATTTAAGTGAGATGCACCATTCTTGGTGGCGTATTTAATGTGCAATGTATTACATTCTATATACACCAATTCAAATGGCATATTAAATTAAAATGTTGGCACATTTAACTCTTTTTTGACAAAATGTGCTAATTTGCTAAATATGTTTTTGCTAATGCATTACAACATGCAATATTTCTAGTGTCCTAAGGGCTCTCTTCTAAGCTAGGTCCGGGGTAGATGTACACAGCCTTCCTCCTTCAAGATGCTATCTTAAAAAGTTGTTGTTTTCGTGAACCTCCAACCTAAAGCACGAGGACTTCTATGACGTTACCCATCTTAGTATTACTCTCGCCCGAGCACGCTTAACTTCGAAGTTCTAATGGGATCTGATGCTTACATGTTGGTACCCTCCTAAATTTTTTTTTTTTTTTGCTAATTTTTTTAAAAATTATGTTTATTTGCTAAATGACTATACCAAAGAGGGCACCAACACGCCGTCACCGGATCCCATTAGAACTCCGAAGTTAAACGTGCTTGGGCGAGAGTAGTACCAGGATAGGTGACCTCCTGGGAAGTCCTCACCCTCAGCTTGGGGGCACTGAAAAACAGCCTCTTTTCAGGTTAACACCCTGAAGGGAGAATGCTGCATATATTAGCCCCCCAGACCCTGTGTAGACGGAGCCCTTAAAGCACTGGGTATATATATATATATATTTTTTTTCCTGCTAAATGACTCTATTTTAAGAAAGAAAAAGTTGGAAATCAATTTAAACCAAATGAAAACCTCCAAATTAGCCCAATCGCTTACGCTGGGCTTTACTGTTCCCCGTCGCATCAAAGTACACATCCGTTGAATTCAAACTCTTTTCAAATCTCGGAAATTCGAAGAAACTTCAGTGTTAGGAAATTGCGAAGAACCCGATCCTTCGCCTTAAAGCTGCTCTCCAGAATGACGATTTTCCTTTAATTTGGCGACTCGTTGGCCTCCGGGAATCAGCATAGAAGATGGGTCAAGCCCAAAGCGACGTCGTATCATCCTGTATTGAGACCACAAACCGGGATCCGTCATCGTCCTCTTTCGAATCTCCAGTTGCAGGTACATGTGGTTTACGTATATGCCCGATTAAGTATCCATTTTGAAATTGTTTTCGTGTTGGGGTTCTCTTGGTTGGAAGATTATGCTCCTGTGTGAGGACTTTGTTGGGTCATTGGATTGTGGTAATGTTATGACCTTGGATTCATTAGGGAGTGAAAGGGACAATCGAGACCCCCAGTCTCTCGTTATGCAGGCCGAGATGGACATTAGGGACATTGATACGGAGTTCTACTTTTAGTAGAAATCTGATCAAGATTCAATAAGTGATAGAGTTGTAAGGAAGAAGAGAAATTTAGAGGTTTAAGGGAGAAAAGAAGGGAGAATTTAAGGGAGAAGATAGATGATTACTTCATTGATGATTCTCAAATCCTTACATCATTGTCTATTTATAATGAAATTATTCTAATTAAGGAATTGCAAGAAATTACATAAAAAGAGCAATTGAATTTGGAAATATCTGAAAATATCTACATTAAGCTAACAAATTCTGTTAGACATGTGCCTGGCATGTGCCAGGTTGTTGATTTGGCGCCAAGGAATAACTGCTTTTCCCGCCACATCTCAAGTCCACACCCACCATTTGCATTACTTGTATTTGTTTGTGTTTTTGTGTATTTTATTAATTTGAACTGTATCAATACTCCCTCCCCAACATCACCCTTGTCCTCAAGGGTGAAAATCAGGATATTTTAAGCGAAGGTCATATAAGAATTCCCAAGTGGCTGCTTCTTGTGGTTGGTCCTTCCATTTGACTAAGACCTTGGTGACAGCTCTATTGTTGCAGTTGACTATGCCCCTGTCCAAGATTAGCTCAGGTTCCCGGCGTGGAGGTGCTTCAATGTCGTCTGGGAGGGAGGTGACCGTAGTGGAAGGGTCCCTGAAGTGAGGCTTGAGCTGAGAGACATGGAAAACGTTATGTATCCGAGCAGAAGCAGGAAGGTCAAAGCGGTAAGCTACTTTTCCCACAGCTGCGAGGACTAGGAGTGGGCCATAGAACTTGGGAGAGAGTTTATGAGAAGTCCGGTGGGCCACTGTGATTTGCCTGTACGGATGCAGTTTCAAATAAACCCAATCGCCGGGTTAAAAACTCGATCGGAGCATTTTCTGTCAGCAATCTGTTTCATACGGTTCTGTGCTCTGGCCAAATGGTATTTAAGGACCTGAATCATGCTTTCCCTGTGTTGTAAACTTCTGTCAACTGCGTCTATCTGAGTTTCGCCGGGGATGTAAGGAATGTGTATAGGAGGGGGCTGCCCATATACAATTTCGTAGGGAGTCTTTTGTGTGGAGGAGTGCCAAGTAGTGTTATACCAGCACTCAGCTAGTGGTAGCCATTTGGACCACTGAGAAGGATGGGTGCTGCACATACACCTGAGATAGGTTTCTAGTCCTCTGTTGACGACCTCAATCTGCCCATCCGATTGGGGGTGATAAGCTGTGGATAAGTGCAATTCGACCCCCTGTATGGAAAATAATGCTTGCCAGAAGTCACTTTGGAAAACAGCATCCCTATCACTGACGATGGAGGTGGGAAGACAATGAAGCTTGTAGATGTGATCCATGTAGAGCTGAGCTACTGAGAGAGCTGTATACGGGTGTGTCAGAGATAAGAAGTGAGCGGCTTTGCTTAGACGATCTACTACCACAAATATGACATCCTTTCCATAGGATTGAGGGAGGCCCTCGATGAAATCCATGGAGATGTCAGTCCAAACTGAGTTAGGGATTGGTAGACGCTGAAGTAGACCGGGAGGGGCTATTGCTTCAGATTTACAAGCTTGACAAGTGGGGCATTGCCGAATGAAATGAGCTACATCCTTGGTGAGTCCCTTCCAAAAGAATAAGGATTTTACTCTGTGTAGGGTAGCATCTCGATCGGAATGTCCTCCACTAGGGGAGGAGTGCAGCCACCTTAGGATCTTATCTTTGAGACCTTCATCCTGCCAAATGACCAGCTTCCCATTTCTTCTTAATTGATTAGACCTCCAGCTATATTTTGTGTGCTGCTGAGAACCCGTAGCAAGATCTTGAATGAGCTGTTGAAGAGCTGGATCTGATTGCCAGCTGAGTTGAATCTTGGCATAAAGATTGCTGTCAATTGAGGAGAGTAGCATGCAAGTGACCTGCAAACTCGAGATTCTGGAAAGTGCACCGGCAACTACATTTTCCTTTCCCCTTTTATACTCAATTACATAGCTAAATCCAATCAACTTGGATAGCCATAGCTGCTGGAAATGAGTGTGAACTTTCTGTTCGAGGAGATACTTCAAGCTTTGTTGATCAGGCTGGATAATAAAGGTGTTGTTGAACAAATATTGATGCCATTTTTGCACAACTGCCACTACAGCAAGGAGTTCTCTTTTGTAAGCTGAAAGAGTTTGTTGTTTGGGGCTTAGAGCCTTGCTGAGAAATGCTATGGGATGTCCTGCCTGGCTAAAATAGCTCCTATGCCTGTGTTACTTGCGTCAGATTCAATCTCAAACGGTAGGGAAAAGTTGGGTAATGCTAGAACTGGGGCTGAGATCACTGCTGTTTTGAGCGTGTTGAAGGCTTGTTGGGCCCTTTCAGACCACTGCAGCTTGTCTTTACCGGTGAGTTCAGTAAGAGGCTTGGCTAATTGCCCATAATGTCGAATGAATCTTCTGTAATATCCTGTAAGGCCCAAGAATCCACGAAGCTGCTTCATATTAGAAGGCACTGGCCACTGCTGTACTGCCTTTAATTTCTCAGGATCAGTAGCAACTTTCCCTTGAAAGATGATGTGGCCCAAGTACTCAATGCGAGTGGCAGCAAAGGAGCACTTGCTTCTCTTGACAAATAACTGATGGTGCTGCAGGGTGTTGAAGACAATACTCAGGTGGTGTATGTGATCTTCTAAGTGTGCACTGAAAACAAGGATATCATCGAAGAAAACCAACACAATATTCCTGAGGTAAGGAGCAAAGATGGAGTTCATAAGGGCTTGGAAGGTAGAGGGAGCATTGGTTAAGCCAAAAGGCATCACCAAGAACTCAAAGTGTCCAAAGTGGGTCTTAAATGCTGTTTTTTGCACGTCATCTTCGTGCATCCTGATCTGGTAGTACCCAGATCGAAGATCCAGCTTGGTGAAAAGTCTAGCATCGCCTAATTCATCAAATAGCTCTTCTACCAGAGGTATTGGGAACTTGTCTTTTATGGTGGCGTTGTTCAAATCCCTATAATCGATGCACATTCTACATCCTCCATCCTTTTTTCGAACCATTACCACAGCTGATGCAAAGGGGCTGCAACTGTGTTGGATATATTCTGATCTCAGTAGTTCATGAATCATGCTCTCCATGACATCTTTCTGTAAAGAGGGGTAGCGGTAGGGGCGTTTATTGATGGGTTGGGTGCCTTCCTTGAGGTTAATTTTGTGATCAAAAGGGCCCTGGGAGGGAGGCAGCTGTTGAGGTTCTTCAAAAAGTGAGCTATATTGAGCTATGAGAGCAGCAACTTCATGAGGTACTGAAGTGTCTTGCTGGTGCTCAGGATGCATAAGTATTGTCTGTAGGCTGACCTCTGCATCAGTAACTTGATCTGGTAACACCTGAAGTAGAGCAATGATGGCGGCCTCTGATAGAGCCTTGGAAATGGCCCGGGCTCCCACTGACTTGCAGGAAATGGAGCTATTTCCCCTTAGCTCTCTGGCTATGCTTTCATAGGTGAAGGTCATTGTGAGGTTTCTGAAATTACAGCTAATATCCCCCAAGGTGGAAAGCCATTCTATTCCCAACACCATGTCACACCCTCCTAAGGGAATGAGGAGGAAGTTAGAGCTATAAGAAGCTCCCTGCATCTTCCAGTCAAGATCTCTGCATTGTAAGTTGCAGCTAAGGTTACTGCCATCAGCCACTGCCACTGCAACAGAGGGAATTGGAATTTGGGGGCACTGCAGCCTGTGAGCCAAGGTTACGTCAATAAAATTATGAGTTGATCCTGAGTCTATCAAGATATGGATGGGTTTGTTTTTGATTGAACCAATTACTCGCAAGGTCTGAAAGGTTGATGCTCCAGACAAAGCATGTAAAGAAATGTGGGCTGTTTGCTCTGCAGAATCTTTACATTGTGCTGAAATTTCATCCCTCTCAAACTCCTCTTCAACATCTTCACCATCTACTTCAATGACAAAGAGTTGAGGCCCTCTATTTTTACATCTGTGTCCCGCTTCGAATTTCTCATCACAAAAATAATAGAGACCCTTAGCTCGTTTTTCCTGTAATTCAGCTTTAGTCATTGTTCTTTGAGGTTTTTGGAGATTGGGAGTGCTGGGAGATTGGGTATTTGGCCTTGGAGGGGGTGCTCTATAAGGGTTAACGGTAGATTTTTGAGTATTGGGGGTGGGAAGTAAAGGAACTCTTGAATATTTGAGCTGCTTGGCTAATGCCTCAAACTTAGCCTCAGCTAGTTTAGCCAAACACATAGCGTGGCGGAGAGTGGTGGGTTGTCGTGATCTTACTTCTAAGGCAATATCTTCCCTTAACCCGGTTAAGAAACAACTTATGAGTTGGGGCTCATTTAAGTCGGCTCGTACTGAAATAGCATCAAATTTGGCTAGATAATCCCGAATCAAGCCATCTTGCTTTAAGCTCATTAAATCTGACATAGGATCTTCGAAGGCATTTCCAAATCTCATTTTCAGGGCATTAACAAATTCATTCCATCCCGGCATAGGTAAGGTTCCTATAGTTCTCATATATTTTTGATACCATTGGAGGGATAACCCTCTCATGTGGATAGAAGCTAGTCTCACCCTCTCCGTTTCGGGGGTTTGATCAATAAGAAAAAATTGTTCACACATGAACACCCAACCATTCACATCATTGCCATGAAATAGGGGGAAGTCTACTTTACCCAATCGAGCAAGATATGGTTGATTTCCATTTTGATGAGCGCCAGCCTGGTGTCCTCCTGGTGTGTGTGTAGCAGTAGTGGTGGAACCTCCATCAGCTCCACCCCCTCGGGTTCCAGATGGATTCTGGTGCAAGGTTAATGCAGTGACTAGATCTTTAAGGTCCTGCATTATTGATCTCAGGTCACCTTGGTTGCGTTCCATCGCTTCAGAATTGGCTCGAAGGTGCGTGGTTATGGCCTCTTCTAACCTCCTCATCTCATTAGCCGATCGTGTCTTTTCAGCCATGAAGTAAATTCCCACAGTCAAGAGGATCGAGGGCTTTGATACCAGTGATACAGAGTTCTACTTTTAGAAGAAATCTGATCAAGATTCAGTAAGTGATAGAGTTTTAAGGGAGAAGAGAAATTTAGAGGTTTAAGGGAGAAAAGAAGGGAGAATTTAAGGGAGAAGATAGATGATTACTTCAATGATGATTCTCAAATCCTTACATCATTGTCTATTTATAATGAAATTATTCTAATTAAGGAATTGCAAGAAATTACATAAAAAGAGCAATTGAATTGGGAAATATCTGAAAATATCTGCATTAAGCTAACAAATTCTGTTAGACATGTGCCTGGCATGTGCCAGGCTGTTGATTTGGCGCCAAGGAATAACTGCTTTTCCCGCCACATCTCAAGTCCACACCCGCCATTTGCATTACTTGTATTTGTTTGCGTTTTTGTGTATTTTATTAATTTGAACTCTATCAGACATAGGGGACAATCGAGCCCTAATTGATTTCTTAGAACACGAGTAGTTCATCGAATGTTCGGTTCATATATACCCCTAGAAATGATTCGAGACAGGCATTGACTAGACCAAATCTATCTTATAGGAAGTGCCGTTGGACAATAATTTTACAGTAATATTTTTTAGGTTGTCCCCTATGTCCCTAGTGTCCGACTTCGGTTCCTCTTATAGAGGGGAGATGAAAAAAAGGGCTAGGTCCTCCCCAAAATGGACGTCTAATGTTGGAATGTGCGGGATTTGGGGCCATGGATAAGAGACGTGTTGTTGGAAAAGCGTGCTCTTTAGTCCCCATATTTAGTTTTCTTATACGATACTAAATTAGAGGGCATTCATCGTTTTGTAGCAAGAGGATTGTGGGAGGCTCGGAATAAGGATTGGATTTATTTTCCATCTAAGGGTTCTTCTGGGTGAGTCTTGATCATTTGGGATACCTGGTTTTGCTAGGATTATGTCTCAAATTACTTGTTTTATGTTTATGGTTTGCCGAGAGGTCACCGATTGATGGGGAGGGAAGCCCGATCGATTGGGTGCTATAAGTAAATTTTCGGGATTTTGGGCCGTAAGAGGGCCGATCGATCGGGTCCTCCCAGACCTGCGCCTATATATATGGGCGTAGGGTTTACGTCATTGTGATCCAATTTAGAGTGAGGCGCCGCCATTGAGAGAGAGAGGTGATTTCTTAATTCCTCCAATTCAATATTCGAGTGCTACGAGAGTTAAGAGAAAGTGATTGTAATTCTTTCATAGATCTCGTTCAGAGGAAGTGTCGTTGTAATTCTTCCGTTCAGTATCAATAAAGAATCTCCATCTCCGCCCGTGGTTTTCTCCCCTCTTGATTGTAGAGGGGTTTCCACGTAAATATTGTGTGTTCGTGTTTGTTCTTTCTTTCTCCATATATTTGTTTACTTCTAGTTTGTGTGAGTCATATTATTTGAATCGAATCAAGTGATTAGAATTTACGCTTCCGCATCAAGATTTCCCTAACAAATTGGTATCAGAGTGTGTCAGTTTGTTCCAGATTTATCTCACAAATTGGTATCAAAGCCCTGTTTATTTTGATTTGATACTATGACGTTCGCAATTAGATCCGAAGTTGAGAAGTTTGGTGGTCAAGAGAGCTTCAGTTTATGGTAGGTTCGCGTTAAGGGCCTCTTGACTCAAAGTGGCTTGAAGAAAGCTTTAGATGGGAAAGAGAAGAAACCAGAGAATTTGACAGAAGCACAATGGGAGGAGTTAGATGAGAAGGCACTCACTGCAATTCAGATGTGTCTTACCGAGGACGTTTTGACAGAAGTTCTAGAACTGAAGACCGCTAAGGAGTTGTGGGAGAAATTGCAGGATATGTTCTGTTTCAAGTCTGTCTCCAACAAACTCGCAGTTAAGCGCCGGTTATTCACGTTTCGTATGTTAGAAGGTAAGTCACTTAAGAATCACTTCAATGAATTTAATTCAATTATTCAAGATTTGAAAGAATTGGATGATGTTCCTAAGGATGAAGATCAGGCAATGTTGTTGTTATGTTCTCTCTCTGCTTCATATAAGGGTTTTGTTGAAAGCATGATTTATGGTGGTAGACAAACCATATCTATTGATGAAGTTAAGAGAAACCTACTGAGTAAAAAACGAGTAGATAGAGAATTATCTGATTCTATTTATAACTCAGGTAGTGGTTTCTTTGTGAGGGGGAGAACTGAGTATGATCATAGTGGAAACAAGTCTAAGTCTAGGCATCAAGACCTAACCCGTAACTACTGTCATAAGAAAGGGCACATTAAGACAGACTGTTACAAGCTTAAGAGACAACTTGAAGCAGATAACAGGTCTGACCAGAGATCCATAGTAGCTAGTGTTATGGATGGTGAGAATGACGATCTTCTATTGTCCGTGTCTGAACCTTAGTCCAATTTGAGAGATAGTTGGATTTTAGATTCGGGTTGCTCCAATCATGTCTGTCCCAACAGGGATCGGTTTTCCACGTACGAGTCAGTTCGAGGTGGAGTTGCTTTGATGGGTAATGATACTCAATGCAAAGTTCTGGGTATAGGAACAATTTGTTTTAGGATGTTCGATGGCACTATCAGGGTTTTGAGCGATGTTCGCCATGTTCCTGATTTGAAGAAGAATCTCATCTTTTTAGGTATTCTTGAGTCTAAAGGGTACAGGTACACAACTGAAGGTGGAGTTTTGAGGGTCGTTAAGGGTGCATTGACAGTTATAAAGGGCAGAAGGTTAGGTACGTTGTATGAGCTTGTCGGTTCCACAGTTGTTAGATCTGTTGCAGCATCTTCATCATCCTTGTTGTTGACAGAACTAGAGATCACAAATTCAGGACGTTTGAGATTGGATCATTCAGGTGATAGGGGGTTGTCTGAGCACAGTGTGAGGGGCTCTTTGTGTGGTCAGTCTACATGCTTGATATTATGTGAACAAGGGCTTTATGGGAAGCAGAAAGGTTTTCGCTTCAAACAATTGCTGACGAGTAGAGATGTCACGTTTGATGAGTCTTCGTTATTGTCTCCACAGAAGATGTCATCAGTTGATTGTGATTCAGGTCAGGTGAGTAAGCCAGAGGGAGTTTAGTTTCAGTTGAGTAACACAGTTTAGCAGCAAGTGGCTGTTTCAGATAATGTGTCAAGAGCCAATTCAGAGAAGAAGAAGATTGGCATTGCCGATAACCTCTCAGATATGTTCACTCAGTTGCTACCTAGCAGGAAGTTCAAGCTTCACTCAGACTCGGTTAGGTTTTGTGTTTTGTCTAGATAACCCCGTGTGTGAGGTGTTTAGTGGAGAAGGTGGAGGAAATTCTTTTATGTATGTAATTTGAGCCAAGGTGGAGATTTGTTAGGATTATGTCTCAAATTACTTGTTTTATGTTTATGGGTTGCCGAGAGGTCGCTGATCGATCGGGAGGGAAGCCCGATCGATCGGGTGATTTAAGTAAATTTTCGGGATTTTGGGCAGTAAGAGGGCTTATCGATCGGGTCCTCCCAGACCTGCGCCTATATATATGGGCGTACGGTTTACGTCATTGTGATCCAATTTAGAGTGAGGCGTCGCCATTGAGAGAGAGAGAGAGGTGATTTCGTAATTCCTCCAATTCAGATATTTAAGTGCTACGAGAGTTAAGAGAAAGTGATTGTAATTAATTCATGGATTTCGTTTAGAGGAAGTGTCGTTGTAATTCTTCCGTTCAGTATCAATAAAGAATCTCCATCTCGGCCCGTGGTTTCCCCCCCCCTCGATTGTAGAGGGGTTTCCACGTAAATATTGTGTGTTCGTGTTTGTTCTTTCTTTCTCCTTATATTTGTTTACTTCTCGTTTGTGTGAGTCATATTATTTGAATCGAATCAAGTGATTAGGATTTACGCTTCCGCATCAAGATTTCCCTAACAAATTGGTATCATAGTATATCAGTTTGTTCCAGATTTATCTCACAGGTTTGGTTCCCGCGTAGATGTTGTGAATGGTGAGTACTTTGCGTCTATTTGTCTTGATATCGTAGGAGGGAGGAGTTTCATTTCACCTTTGTGTATGGCCCTAAGCGCTCGAGTGAGAGAGTTGCTTATCGGGATGGGGTGTGCGTTATGGTCTTTGTAATCCGAATTGGCTCCTACGTGGGGATTTGAATGTTAGTCGTTTCCCTCACTAAAGGTACCATGCTACCTTGTGTACTTGTCACATATGAAGATTTGATGATGTCATTTAGGATTGTAATCTTAGAGATCTTCTACTAGAGAATGCCAACTGTACCTAATCTAATTCGGGTAGTAGGATAATGGCAAGTCATATTGATAATTTTTTTTGGAAGAACGAGTGGGAAGATTTCCTAACATTTGTTCTTGAGTAAAATCGAGTTTCTTGGGGTCGTTCTCCTTTTCGTTTTAAGAATATGCGGCTTTTGCATCATGGTCTTTTGAACCGAATAAAAGAGTGGTGGAATGAGTGCCGGGTTTAGAGATGGGTGGGTTTTGTCTTCATGGGAAAACTTAGGTTCATTAAAGAGTGATTGAGAGTGGAATAAGTTTGTATTGGAGACACAAGGGCTTTTGCAAATTAGTCTGATAGACAGGTGACAAAGTGGGGGCTCTTTGCCTGAAGATCTCCTTTGAAAAAAATGGAATCATAGAATGCGTATCTTGATACTTCTACGAGGGAGGAGGTTCAATGTTGGCAGAGTATGAAGTCTTATTGGGTTAATGAAGGAGATACTAATTCAAGGGTTTTCCATCTTATGGCGTCGGGAAAGATGAGATGGAATTTCATTAAGAAATTGGAATTAGAGGATGGAGAAGTTATCAGGAGCTGTAGACTTATGACTCAAGAAATCACCTCCTTTTATCAAACATTGTTTGTTGAGGTGAGGCAATGATCTCTAGATCTTTGATTAATATAATTGAGTGGTGTCCTATATTTGATTCTCTGAAGGCGAGGTTAGAGCGGTCGAATGAGGTGAAACCAGTTGTTTTTCTTGTTGCTATTGATAAGACTTTTGGATCATGATGTTCTTTTATGGCTTTTTATTGTCGCAGTGTGATTTTATTAAATATGATCTTATGACTGATTTAACAGAGTATTTTGGGATTAGTGTTTCTTTTAAGAGTATCAACTCTACTTTTATTACTGTTGTTCACAAAAAACAACATTGTATTAAAGTGAGAGATATTAGGTTAGTTAGCCTCGTGGCTAGTGTTTATAAGGTTGTCACCATGGTGTTGTCTATTAGGAAGAGCAAGATTTTCGAGACTATAGTTTCTATATTTCAATTGGCTTTTGTAGGAGGTAGCTAGATTCTGGACTCCTATTTAGTCGCCAATGACGTTGTGGATGATTTGGTCAGGTCAAGAAGAAGGGGGATTTTTTTGAGCCGTGAATCCAAAAAGGCCTATGATAGGGCAATTTGGGGTTTTTTTTTTGCACTGGGTGCTTCATAGAACAATTTTAAAGACAGATGGTGTAACATGGCTAAAGGATGTTCGATAATGCCTCTTATTCAATTATCGCTAATGGGAATTAGAAGGATTGGTTTTGCTCTACGTGGCTTAAGAAGGTGGTCCTCTTTCCCGTGTCTCTTTACTCTTGTTGTCAATGGTCTGGCTCGTATGCTTTCTCATGGTTTGGAGCATACTTTGTTTCGAGGGATTAAGGTGTATAGACAATCTGTGTCCCACTTGCAATTTGTGGATGATACTATTCTTTTCTTGGAGGACAATTTAGAGCGTTCTAAGGCTGTCTTGACAATCATGCAACCATTTGGACAATTTTTAGGTCTTAAAATCAATATGGGGAAGTCTAGCATTAACAATAACAATAATAACAAACCCAGTGCCTCTAGCATCCCAAGGGTAAATTTTGATGACTTAACCTAATCCACTTACTCTCCGTTGTTTGGTTGTGATGCATTGGTTGTCGCTTTCTTACCTTTCGAGTTCCTTTAGGTGGTAATCCGATGTCTTCTAGTTTGAGAGCCTGTGATTAGGTAAGTTGTAAAGATATTGGATGGCTGGAAATGTGTTGTCTTTTCTTTAGTGGACTATCTTGTGCGTGTTCCGTCATCTCTTTGTTGTGTTTCAATATACTACTTGTCTCTTTTTAGGATTCCTGTGTTATTCACGAAGCGTATTGAACGCATTATGAGAGATTTTTTCCAGGTTAGGGGTGGAGGAGGATCATTGAGGTCATTTGGTGAGCTGGGACTAGTAATGTAAATGAACCACATTTACGATTCGTTCATGTTTGATATGAGGCTTGATAGCTTATGGAGCTGAACTCGAGCAAGCTCGATAAGTTGAACGACCTGAGTACAAACAAGGGGTGCTTGGCTTGTTAGCGTTAGCAAATAGTTTGATAAGAGCTCATTAAAGGCTCAACAAGTGCTCGTTAAAGGCTCGATAAGAGCTCGTTAAAAAAAGATTAAGATCTCGTCAGGAGCTTGTTAAAAGTTGGCATTAGCTCGAAAATGGTCCAATAATAGATTGATAGTATCTCAAACAGCTTAGCTCAGCAGTGAGCTTGACTTGATATCGATAACAATCTCTACTTGACTCTATTGAATTAGTTCGATTAGGCTAACGAGTCGAGCCAAGTTGAGTTGGCTATTGAACATACTGAAATCTTATCGAACTGGGCTGTAATAAAGGCTCCAGAGCTCAATAGAGCTCGGCTCGAACTCGAGCTTAATAAGCCTTGTTCTTGAGTTTGAATAAGGGGGTGCTTCGCCCAGCCCGCTTCATGTACGTCCCCAATTGGGACAGAGTTTGTAGACTACATTGCCATGGGCGGTTGGGTGTTTGTAATTTGGTATCCATGAATGTCCCTTCTAGGTAAATGGTTATGTCGATTCCCTTGGCACATGGTAATTGAGAGTAAGTATGGACTCCTAAGAGAATGGGTGGGATGTAGGTTGGTGGGCATGGTGGTTTGTTCCTCCCCTTGGAAGTTTTTGTCACACCTTTACCCTTCTTTCCTTCCCCACATTCGTCTTATGGTTGAGCCGAGTGAATGTATTCGATTATGGGAAGACACATAGGTTGCGGATACTATTCTCTCATCAGTTTTCACGTTTTTATAGATTATCCATTATTCATGGTGTCTTAGTTCCTTCCATCACAACTTAGCAGGGTGACTCACTATCTTGGAACTTACACCGTCATAGGGAACTTACTACCTGGGAATTGCATGAACTCACAGAATGAACATTTTAGATCATGTACGCTTGTCTTCATTGCTGGATAAGAGGAGTTGGCTGTTAGATGAGTCAGACACCTTTACTTCTAAATCTTACCATTACATACATAGCCGTTTTCCAGTCATCTCCTTATGCTCTTATGTTTAGAAAGTTAAGGTACCTTTTAGAATCAAGATCTTTATGCGGTCTGTACTTTTTAATAAGCACAATACTCGAGGTTGTGTGCATAAACAAAAACCTTATATGGCTTTGTCTGCAGGGATGCATCATGTGTGCTTCCAGAGTGAAGATCATTTATTTTTGCAATGTGTGCGACTTGAGATTTATGGTGCATGCTTTTCTCTATTTTGGGTCAGATGTAGGTTGGTCCAAGATTGGTTGAGAGTGTCCATCTGATGAATTTTCATGTTATAAGGAAAAGAGAAAGATGCGTTGATGTTATTTTCCACGACCACAATTGTGAATTCTTCAGTCTCTTTGACGAATGCTTCGATTTTTATGAATCAATATACACCAAATTGATTTCCTATGACAAAAGGTGGTCTTCTTTAGGAGCTCTTTGGACTAAGAGTTTTGGGGTTCTATTGATATTTGTTGACAGATTGATATTTGTTCTGATCAATATACGCTTTGGAAGATATATTGTTTCCAGAACATTTTTGATGACTTGTATGCCTCTAGCTTGACTTAGAGAAGAAAGATTGTTTGTACACACTTGTGATTTGGCGATAGTGGAAGAAGGTACCATTTATTGATGGTCCCGTAATTTTTCCCATTTACATTGGAGGGGGTTTTCCTGATAAAGTCGTGTCTCTTTTTATTTGCTTGTGGGTTGATTTTGTTTGGTCATTGTTCCATTCTTGTTTGTGAAGTTGTGCTGGTTTTACCACTTGATTAACACATAGGGAAAATAGGCTATTTTTCCTGATAGGAGGAGTGTTAAGGACTCCATATGTGAGTCTTGTAAGAAGTTCTATATTGGAGTAGTGAGAGAGAAGAGATCAACATATAAGCCTAGTAGTGGGCTACTCCATCTAATGCTAATTGATTTTAGGATGAAACTTCGCTTGAGCTTATATGTTGACTTTATATATGTCAACTCCATGGATCGGGCCTAAGGCTTGGTTAGTTTTCACACTAAATGGGTTTAGGAGTAAAGTGATTGAACCTAGGACCTCTTGTCCTAATGTCTAAACCTTACTAGCGTTTTTACAAATATACCCAGACATCATTGGCAGTTTTTAGTCAACAAACCCTAAATATGTCAGAAACGAATCTGGCTACTGCTCTTGAAAAATTCAAGAATGCAGATGTGATAACCGTAAATGCACAAGATGGATCTTTCTACTTAAAAGACCAGCCTATGTATCTAAAGGAATGGACTGTCAATTTTCAGTCCACACTAGTGTTCATGGAATGGGTAACAAACAATCCAGCTATGCACTCCGTTGACTTATTCAGGTATATCATCCAGCATAAATCTCAATGGACATTAGTTTCAGAGGAAGATCTTCAAAGTGGATTACCCTTGTACTAGATGGAAATATTTCGAGCAATAAATAACAAACATACCACTCAACAATACATGCGGACTGCATAGTAACTGTAAAATTTCTACAGTTGCAGCAGGAATGCTTGAACTTTTGCTGCTGCTGGTTTTCAACAATAGAATGCTATGCATCGATGGACTTACATGTGTTGCTAGCATGAATACATAATTTAGTTAATGAAAGTTTCCTTTTCTCTATTTTCTGCTTTTGGCAACTCCTCTTCCTTTTTTTTTTTTTCCTTTTTTTTCCTTTTTTTGGTTGTTGTTTTTGGTCTTCGATTCTCTTTGCTAAGAAGTCGTGTTTCTGACTGAATTTCCTGTTTTCTGCTTAACAGAATCAACAACTTCTGGAAATGATGAAAATGAGGTAATGTGGTTTCTTCCTGCTACTATCTTTTTAGTTGTGTTCTTAAAGAGTTTCTTCTCTACTGCCTTGAGTGAGTTACATTTTTACCAAATGATTCTTCTTCCAGTCTATTGATGCAAAAGCTAGAAAGGTGCTGCAATGTCCATGCATAGCTGACCTAAGGAATGGCAGCTGTGGTAGCCAATTTTCAGAGGCTTTTCTTTGTTTTCTCAAGAGTACCGCTGAAGAAAAGGTAAGTACAACGAAATCATAATATCCATTGTAGACTGGTGCTAGCAAGTGAACTGTTCTTTTGAACTTTAGTTACAGCATCTTGACCTCAGATGAAATTGCTCTGAGATGACTGAACTCTTAAAACGGTGTCCTGTCCGACATGAAAAAATGGCATAATGCGCATAATAACGAGTTTTGAATAGACCTGGAGTCTATGAGACAAAACTAGAGAAATTACCAGTAGACCATGATGGACAGGAATCGCTTATAGAGCCGCTTAACTATTGCTCACTGAATGTCCCAACATCCAGAACAAAACCTTAAAAGCCTGGAAGACAATCATGCGAGTTAAAGGTGCTAGGATATTCCAGTGTAGCGTTAGTATCATAGGTGCTAGCTGGTGGAGAATCTATGTGGAGGGTATGGATGTGCATGGACCCTGCAGTATTACGAGTAGAGGTTAATATAATACAAATAGGTTTTTTTTTTTTTTTTTTTTTTTTTTTTGTGTGGTGGTGAAGCTGCGTTTGCAATAGCATAACCTGGCTTGATGGTTAAGGATTCACCCAATAGGTAATGGGTCACGAGTTCGAGGCTCCATAAAGGCAATTTTGACCGCTTATGGTGATATTTTAAGTTTTTCACTCCCCTTCCCTTCTCCAAATAACCTATTAGTTTTGCAGCCATGAGGCCCACAATCCATAACATAGAGATATATATTTTCTAAATTATAAATTTATTATTTATTTTAATTGTATGAGAAATTGTTTTTGAGCATTTGTATATTTATTTATTTATAAAAGTTAAATAGTATTTAATTCTTTCATTTCAATGTTATAAAAATTAAGTAATATTTAATTTTTTTCATTTCAAAATTAGGGGATGTTATTTGAAAAAAGACCTTTTGAACCACTCATGTTAATTCTTCATCAAAGAATTCACTTATAATGCAACAAAGTGGTAGATGTTCTACTATTAGGTAGCAAGGCAGGGTTCAATGTCTAATAAATGCATGTTTTTATACAACTAGTAAGCTTTTTTTTATTCTTTTTCATCGTTTGACTTCTCTTGATTCCCGACTTAGGCTACGTTTGGTTCAGCTTTTTGATAGCCTAAAGTTGTGAAAAAGCTCTTGATCACTGTAAGGCTTGCATTTGATTGACAGAATAGACCATTTTACATCTTTTTCACAGCTTAAATAGAAAGATGAAAAAACTGTTTTATAACTAAGTAGAAAAAGATGCAAAACTAGATCTTTTTTATAGCTTATTTCAAAAAAAATGTTTTAGGAATATTATATTAACATTAAATCTTCATCATTATTGCCTACTTCTACTTGTCACCATCCACACCTTCCACCACCTTTTTTATGCCCATGGTTCGCTATACTCTTCACTCTTCACTACTATGAACAACTATTATCATGATTTTTGCCTACCTATTATTAGTTGATTTATATTATGAAGTCATTTTTACAATTGTAATAGATAAATTTCTTTTTTAAAGTGGTATCCAAACACTTTATTATCAATCCGAGTTCAAGCAGGCTCGATAAGCTTAACGAGCCGAGTTCGAATAGGGGGTACTCGATTCAACTTTCGTGAATAGTTTGATAAGAGTTCATTAAAGGCTCATTAAAAGCTCGTTAACAGTTGATATTGGTACGAAAGTAGTTTATTATGGCTCGATAATAACTTGAAAAGCGTTGGTAGGAAGCTCGGCTCAATACTGATTTTAAGTTCGATTGGGCTCGATAACGAGCTCGACTCTGCTCAATAACAAGCTTGCTTCGGTTTGACTTGATAGGCCTAACGAGCTGAGTATCCAATACACTAAGATCTTATGGAATCAAGCTCGAATATGGATTGTAAAAGCTTAATAAGAGCTCGACTCAAACTTGAGCTCGATAAGCCTTATCAAGATCGAGTTCGGACAAGGGGGTACTCGGTTCGGCTTGTTTACACCCCTACTTAAGGCGACAAAAGTTGATTCCTATATCGTTTTGTACATTATCTATGTATCATTCTCAAAAGGAACAAAAAGGAACATACCCAGTGCCACAAGGGCTCCCGCCTACGCAGGGTCTTTTTTGGGGGGGGGGGGATGTACGCAGCCTTCCCCCTTCAGGGTGTTAACCTGAAGAAAGGCTGTTTCCCAGTGCCCCCAACCTGAGGGTGAGGACTTCCCAGGAGGTCACCCATCCTGGTACTACTCTCGCCTAAGCACGCTTAACTTCAGAGTTCTCATGGGATTCGGTGACAGCATGTTGGTGCCCTCTTTGGTATGTATCATTCTCAATTTTTAGAAAATTGGAGAATAAGGATTACTTGAATGCATTTTCCAATTTTCTGTGTTGCAAAACTAGAAAAGGAAAACTGGAGATGGAAAGGAAAACTGGAGATGGAAAAGGGAAACTATTTTCTGCTATTAAATACGCCCTAGTATTTGGGATTGATGCTCGTCATAAGCTAAGGACTTTAATTTAGGTGATTATACGAGATTTGCCTTGGTGGGAGCTTCTTGGTGGTGGTTGTCGTATGTGTGATTTGCATTCACCTGGATCGCTTGTCTAAAATTTCTTATAAGAAGCTTCATGCTTATGGTATTGGGTCTTTTCTAGTTTCTTAGAAATATGGACCTAATGCGTATTTCCTGGAGTTTCTCGATCGCATGAATATTGGTCCAATTTTTTTTGGGGAGGATTTAACCCTTTATCGAAGCACCATCAGGATGCCTAGTAGTTCTTCTTGTGCCATTGTAGGTAACTCAGAGCGAAGCACCCAAACTTTCAAGCCATGAGACGTGATCGGTGATGTGTTGACTAATGAGCTCTTGTGTGTTCAAATGGTGGCGTTTGCCATTTCCTATTTAAGTGGCTAGACCATCCTTTTAGTGAAGCTATGTGATTACAAAGGAGGCATTCCATTCCATTGATGCCAATCTACTTGCAGATTATCTACAGACAAACTTGTCAAAGTCGAGTTTATTTCAACCATCATGAAACGATGAGTGTCATTAAACACCTCACATGGTCCTCTTATGCGTCTTCAGCCCTGAAGGTTGGGTTGTGTGTCGGAGGTTAGAGTTAATGGCAAGAGCACGAGAATGTAACATCAAGAGAAAGGGTGGAATGAGAAAAAAGAGAGAAGAAAGCTTAGAGTAAGAGAGTACAAAAAGAAACTTATAAGAAAAATAGAGGTGAAACATTTTGGAAAATGGTATCAAACTGTTTCCCAAAATTTCCAATCGAGTAAGGAAAACTGTAGAATTGTTCTTCAATTGTCTTCTTGGAAAACTGGGATTCTACATCACTTTTCCGGTTTTTTAGGAAAATTTTCGAAGAAAACTAGAAAATTCTCTATTTTCAAACAATCTCTAATTATCTTTATTTCCTAGATTAGGTTTAGACTTCTTTATTTTTTAGAATTCAGGGTCCTTACACTATAACTAGTGGCTTTATATAGCTTATGGTCATATCTTTGAGTTAATAAATTCTAAGAGCTTATAAGTCAATTGAGAATTTTGTTTACTTTCCCCTTTGTGCTACCTCAAGTGGACACAATTATTTGATTCCATAATGCCACCTAGATGGATGTCCATATACTCTAGATATTGGTAGATAAGTAATTGTGGTTGCCTTGCGGTCATGTGTTTAAACTAGTGGGCGTTATATGCGATCGCATAACAGTGAGCTCTGAATCTATAAGGTTGACTTTTATTTGATCTTGAGATCCCTAGCCCACTGGTTGACCAATTACATACGGATATAGGCCAAAAAAGGTGGCTTACCATCCAACCCTGAGTTGTTTGGGATCTATGTAATATCATTGGATTAGGGAAATTTATCACTTAGATATCCAAGATTTGATCATTTATCGCCTAGGTATGTTGAAATCATGGATTAGCCTTGAGTCCCTTCCTTTTTATTCTGGTTATGGATGAGCTCACTAGGCATATTCAAGGGAGTGTGCGTTGGTGCATGCTTTTTACGGATGATATGGGCCTGGTGGGGGGAGTTTAGAGAAGAGGTGAATGAGAAGCTGGAACTTTGGAAAATGGCCTTGGAATCGAAATGCTTACGGCTCTGTAGATCCAAAATCAAGTATATGGAATTTAAGTTTTGTGCCCCAACTAGGCCAAGCATAGAAAATGTGAAGATTGGGTCGGAGTGTATACCAAAAAAGAATGTTTCAAACATCTGGGATCCATGGTGCAGCAGGACGGTGTAATTGACGAGGATGTCAACAACTTGATTAATCTAGGATGGCATGCATGGAAGATGAAGTCTACGGTACTCTGCAATAGAAAGTTTCCACTAAAGTTGAAGGGAAAATACTAGAAGACGGTAGTGAAATCGGCTATGTCATACGATGTGGAGTGTTGGTTAGTTAAACGACAACACATGCAAACGTTGAAGGTGACGGAGATGAGGATGTTACTGTGGATGTGTGGACACACAAGGAAGGATAGAGTCATAAATGAGATTATAAGAAGCAAATTGCCCATAGGCCAATTGAGGATAAGTTGAGGGAGCAATGTCTGCAATGGTTTGGGTATGTTAGGAGGAGACCGACCACTTTCCCTATCAGGAGATGCGAACAACTTCGTACTACGTACGAGAGGAGAGGGAGAGGCATACCAAATAAGTGTTGGATGGAGACGATTAGACATGACTTTACCCACCTAAACCTAAATGAGGAGATGACCTTATATAGAGCTGAGTGACCGGTTAGAATAGGTGTAGCTGATATAGTGGGTTAGAATAAAGAAGCACAACAAAGCTCGTCCATAGTGCCACTAGGCTTATATGTTTGCTATTGTCGCGTGTTGTTGTTTGTTTGTTGCTTGCATGTTGTATTAATGCTCTATTCATTTGCCACTTGTTGATTTGTTGCTTTGCTATTGCTTCATTGTCGCTTTATTGGATTGTCTGTTTCGTTTGCTTTTATGATTTTCAAGGGTCTCTTGAACAAAGCCTCCCTTCAGGGTAGCACCTTGAAGGGTAAGGCTGCATACATCCCAGTCCTTGTGGCACTAGGGTGGTGGTTGTTGTTGTTGTATCTTGACATTTTAATATATATATAGTGAGCTACCTCGAGGTTTAAACATTTCACTCAAGTACCTAAAGTTTAAAAAATTTGTCAATTGAGTAACCTTTGTACAAATTTGGTAGATTTACGTTCAAAAATATTGGCGGTAAAATTAATTCCAATAATATAGGTATTCTTTGTTAAAATTTGAAAAAAAAAAACCTCTCTTTCGCTTTCTCTCTCTATTGGCAACCCAACGTCCCTCTTTGCCATGCCCTCTTGCCTCGGTTGTCGCGTCGATTTTCTCCTCGACAACCGCCGGGACCTCACCGCCGGCAATGCAACAACAACGGTGACGCCCCACCGCTGGCTACAGCGCTGCCATCCCTGCCTCCTACCCCCTGCGAAAAACCAGCCCCCACCCCCTCCACCCCACCAGCCCGAGCCCACCCACCACCGCCATCAACAGACCCCCCCCCCCCCCCCCCACCCCCAACTTGCCACCACCATCACCACCCGCCTTCAAACACCACCACCCCCCAACCCCACACACACACCGTCGTCCATCACCATCTAACCTCGAACCTTTCTCTCCCACCACCATCACTCCACCCCACCTCTCACACTCATCCCACCTCTCATCCCCCTCTCGAGCTCACACCCACCCCCCAGCCAGCAGCGCGTAGCCCGTAGCGACAAGCGGGCCCAGGTAAGTATTCCACGGGTAGGATTCTCTACTAGGCACCCGCACCAGGTTTGATCTGTCCTTTACTGCTGGGTATTATTTAAGTATTTACTGTTGTTGGGTATTATTATCTTGATTGGCTAACTTATTATCTTTACTGCTTGGAATTACGTGGATTTGTCCTTATGATCTTGACTATTGTTGTTATGCTTCATGTTCCTATACTGTATACTTGTGTTAGTTGACAGTTTGGGATGAGAGTTACTAGTTATGGAACCAAAAACTTGAGGCCATCTTCAAAGGGGTTAGGGAGGGGGACGAGGAAACAAAAGGGATTGGAATACTTGCGGCTAGGGACACTAAATGTCAGAACGTTAACGAAAAAGAGTTTCGAAGTAGCCCAAATGATGATGAAGAGAAGGATCAACATCCTTTGTTTGCAAGAGACTAAATGGGTTGGCATGAAGGCCAGAGACGTGTTGGGATATAAGTTGTGGTACGGGGGCAAGGTCAGAGGCAAAAATGGAGTTGGCATCATGATGGATGGTAGCCTCAAGGATAAAGTAGTCGGAGTGTCTAGGACTGGGGATAGGATCATAATCCTCAAGATGGTCCTAGAAGGGGAGATATTGAACGTCATCAGTGCCTACCCACCTTACACTGGACTATCGGAGCATGAGAAGGCAACATTTTGGGAGGACTTAGACATGACCAAGGCATACCCCAAAGCGAACAAGTGGTGATTGGCGGGGATTTCAACAGGCATGTTAGTGCGACTGAGGACCGCTATGCACCATACCATGGAGGATTCGTTTTTGGAACTAGGAATGCAGAGGGCAAAGCGCTACTAGACTTTGCGGTCACTTATGAGCTAACAGTTGCCAACACATTCTTTAGAAAGCGGGATGAGCATATCACCACATTCCAAAGCGGTGGGACAAGGACACAGATTGACTACATGCTACTACGGAGAAAGATTCAAAGGGACTGCAGGGATTGTAAGGTGATCCCGGGGGAGGCCCTTTCAACACAACATAGGGTGTTGTGGGCGGATATAAAGGCCAAGAAGGGGGCTAGAAGTACAAAAAAAACCCGCGCAGACATATACTCGTTGGAGGGATTTGAAGGGGGAGAAGTATATAGTCTATAAGGAGAGAGCGGAGTCGGAGCTTGAGTGGGATTTGAAGGGAGATACAAACCAAATATGGAACCAAATGGCCCAGAAGATCAGAGGACTGGCATGTGAAGTTTTGGGTGTGTCAAAGGGCGGGGCATCGAAAAACGGAGAGTCCTGGTGGTGGGGTGAGGAGGTCCAAGAGAAGATTAAGGCCAAACGACTCTGTTTTAGAGAGTGGGAAAGTAGTGGAGAAGAGGATAAGCGACATCAGTACCAACAAGCTAAGAAAGAAGCAAAGAGAGCCGTCAGAGAAGCACAATCAAGAGCATATGAGGATTTCTACAGAAGGCTGGATACAAAGGAGAGAGCCAGGGATATATATAAAATCGCCAAAGCAAGAGAAAGGAAGACGAGGGACTTGGACCGAGTAAAGAGCATAAAAGGGGAAGATGGTCAGGTGCTTGTGGACGGGCAATGAATTAAAGCTAGGTGGAAAGCCTACTTCCACAATCTGCATAATGTTCAGGGGAACACTGAGATAGCCCTAGGTGATCTCCAAACATCAGCGGTGCAGCAGAACCACTGTTATTGCAGGCAAATTAGTCCCGACGAAGTTAAGGAAGCCATGAGAAGTATGGGAAGGAGTAAAGGCTGTAGGCCTAGACGGGATACCCATAGAGGTATGGAAATGCCTCGAACAGAAGGGCATCAACTGGCTGACTAAATTATTTAACCAAATCTTGCGAGGGAGGAAGATGCCCGACGAATGGAGGAAGAGTACATTGGTCCCGATCTATAAGAACAAAAAGGCGACATTCAGAATTGTGCCAACTATCGAGGTATTAAACTAATGTGCCACACTCTGAAACTGTGAAAGCGGATCGTAGAGAGGAGGTTAAGGCTGCAGATAGAGGTGTCCTAGAATCAATTCAGATATATGCCCGGAAGATCAACAATACACGCCATCCACCTCCTAAGGCGGACGATTGAGTAATACTACGAGAGACAAAATGATCTACACATGGTTTTTATTGATTTAGAGAAGGCATATGATAGATTGTCAAGAGGAGTCCTATGGAGGGTAATGGATAGGAAAGGCATTCCAGGGCCATATATCCAGGTCATTAGAGACATGTATGATGATGCACAAATTAACGTGCGCATAGTGGAAGGAGAGACAAAAGCTTTCCCAGTAACAGTAGGGGTACACCAAGGATCTACCTTGAGTCCCTCTCTGTTCATTCTGGTTATGGATAAGCTCACTAGGCACATCCAAGGAGAGGTGCCTTGGTGCATGCTCTTCGCAGATGACATAGTTCTGGTGGGGGAATCTCGAGGAGAGGTAAATGAAAAGCTTGAATTGTGGAGAAGGGCATTGGAATCAAAGGGCTTACGAATCAGTAGATCCAAGATAGAGTACATGGAACTTAAGTTCAATCCCTCCACCACGTCGAGCATGGAAGACGTCAAGATAGGATCTGGGACCATACAGAGAAGAGATAGTTTCAGATACTTGGGTTCCATGGTTTAGCAGAACGGCAAAGTTGACGAGGATATCAACAATTGGATTAAAGTAGGTTGGCATAGATGGAGGATGGGCTCCACGGTACTCTACGATAGAAAGTTCCCTTTAAAGCTAAAGGGGAAATACTATAAGACGGTAGTAAGACCGGCTATGTCTTATGGGGCGGAGTGTTGGCCAATGAAACAACAACACACATAAAAGATGAAGGTGGCGGAGATGAGGATGCTGCAGTGGATGTGTGGACACACAAGGAAGGATAGGATCAGGAACGACGTCATAAGAGGAAAATTAGGTGTGGCCCCCATTGAGGATAAGTTAAGGGAGTAGCGCTTAAGGTGGTTTGGTCATGTTAGGAGGAGACCGCCCACTGCTCTAGTCAGGAGATGCAAATCATTCTATACTATGCTAGGGAGGAGAGAGAGACGCAGACCAAAGAAGAGATGGTTGGAGATGATCCGACAAGACCTCACCCACCTAAACCTACGGGAGGAGATGGCCTTGGATAGAGCTCGCGAGCATAGGGTTTGCTGAGATAGCGGCTTAGAGTAGCGCATCCTACTATTGTGTGCGCTAGTGTCTCTTGGTGTCTTGACTTCCTCTTTGGCGTAAGCATTAGCGCACTTATTTGCTTATCTATGTACTTGTGTTCTTGAGCATTCACGAACGTGTTGTCTATTTGCCAGTAGGGTCCTTCAATTGTATGGTGTTCTGTAGGGCTTGGCTTGTGCTTGTACTGCTCTAATTTCATGTTGCTTTCATGATTCCAGGTTCTAGGCTTCCTTGATGACACGCTTGTCAGGTTGGGGGTCCTCGGAAATAGCCTCCCTTTAGGGTAGCTCCGTAAGGGGGGAAGGCTGCGTACATCCACCCCCCCTCTCCCGACCCTGGGTGTGCGGGAGCCCTTGTGGCACTGGGACTGTTGTTGTTGTTGTTTGTTTGTTAACATTTGAAAATATTTTCTAAAAAATATTGGCATGACACATTATTTCGATATTAATACTTATCTTTCATTGGAATTCAGTAAATCTATCCTAATTTGCTGAATTTTTCCTAAAGGCATTAAAATATTACATATATATTGTTGTGGTCATGTCTCATATCAACATTTTTCAGTAAAAATTGGGCGAATTTGAACAAAAATTCACCTTTAGACACAAAGTGCCTTGATTATATAATTCTCAAACCTCGGGGTACCTTATGGTAATATAGTGAAATGTTAGGATACCTAGACGATAAATCTTCAAATCTTAAGATATCTAAGTGATAAGTTCCCCTGGATTGATGCTATATGAATATAAGAATGAGGTGCCGGTGCATTGAGGGTTTAGTTTGCTGCTGAATTTTTAGTTTCTAATATGTATTTTCATTTTATCTCTATGACTCGTATGGTGAAAATACTTTATGTATGCAATTTAAGTATTCATATCGTTTCTTTTATAGGGGTCAGACTGCGTGCATCCATTCGTGGCGTTGCAAAAGTGCATGAAAGAGAACCCAGATGCATTTTCTAAAGAGCTATTGGCAGAAGACGGAGGCGAAAATGACAAGAAGTCTTCACTCAAGTACAGATTGATTCCTCCCTCATGGTCCTTGGAATCCCGTACTCCAAAACCCAAGCTTTGACTTCTAAATAGGGGAAATTATCACTTAAGTATCTTAAAGGTTGATCACTTATTACCTAAGATAGATTAACATATCATTGTATAAAATAGGGTACCTTATGATTTAAAATTTCGATCACGTAGGTACCTTAAAGTTTTAAAATTTTATCAATCAATACTGTTCTGCCAAAACTTATAGATTTTGGTTGGAAAATATTGAAGGGGGAAGGCTGCATACATCCATCCCCCTAGACCCTGCGTAGGTGGAAGCCCTTCAGGCACTGGGTATGTTCCTACCCAGGTAGATTAACATTTCAATATATAATAGGGTACGTTATGTTTTTAAAATTCTATCATTTAGGTACCCTAAAGTAAAACATAAGGTAGATTAACATTTATCACTTAGGTAGATTAGTATTTCAATATATAATAGGGTATGCTATGTTTTTAAAATTCTATCACTTAGGTACCTTAAAGTTTTAAAATTTTATCAATCAGTATCTTTCTGCCAAAACTTATAGATTTTGGTTGGAAAATGCTAAAGCGTAATATGATTCTGAATCCCCCCCCTCCCCCAAAAAAAAAAAAATTAGTGAAGCAGTACATGATTTTGACAATATAAGTTGGTAGCTTAAGCTTACATCAAAATTGGTGAATTGTTATTGTAATTCGCTTAATATTTGATGAAAATATTACCCGATTTATGTATTTTGGGTATAGAATTGGTCAGATTTTGGGTAGCTCAAGGTACCATACTGTATATTTTGAAATGTTAGAGTATTTAGGTGATATATGTTCAAATCTTATAATACCTAAGTGATAATTATCCTTTGAATTATGAGTGATTGGACTATTGGTTTATGATAGGAAATGCAAGAATCATAAAATTAAAGAGAGCTGTGCATCCTGTTGCTCTAGGAATATTCCAGTGTTAGATATTAGAGCATTTGCACTTAAGACTCTAGAAGGTTCATTGTTGCCGGAGCTACAAATAAGCGATCAGACGATCAACCTTATTGTTGCTGGTTAAAGTTCCGTCCAATACAAAGGGATTAAGTAACTACAGTTATGTTTTACTGATTTTCCGAATATTGTTGTGAAGGTGATAATTCTGTTACGGTTATATGCTCGTGGGGGAGAACATGTGAAATTTAGGCGATGTCTTATGAAGATCCTTCGTTGGCGATGTCTTATGAAGATCCTTTCCATAGGAAAGGATTTAAGTCCTTTCCTACCTACCATCGCCACCCACTGCCCACCCTCTCAACCTTCTCTCTCTCACCCTTCAACTCACCCTTCAAATCCATCTCCCCCCCCCCCCCCCCCCCCCCCCCCCCTCTCTGCCATCACAGTCACCGTCCAATCATCTCCTTCGTCGTACCACCCTCTTTCCCGGTAGTGCACTTTTTGGGCGCTCTTTTTCAGATCTGAACATCTGGAGTTGGGTCCGATGGTGTTTTGTCCAGTGGTGGTCTTGTCGCCGGCCATCCATCCTCATTGTTTCCCCAGTGTGGAATCCTTCCTAATCAGAGGTAGGAAGTTCGAGATGAGTGGTAGAAAGGTAGTCGGAGAATTGAATGACGGAGTCCGAGGATACACTTTGTTCATGGATAACCTACCAATGTAGATGTATAATCAATGGTTGAAAATGATTTTTTTGAATCATGGGGATGTCATAGACACTTTTGTTCCAAGAAAAGTGAGGCAGAAGAAGAGTGTGAGTGTTTGGGTTCATTAGGTTTCGACACCTAAAAGAGGCAAAGGCGGCTATCGAGAAGGCTAATGGGACATGGTTAGGGGATGGGAGGATTATAGTAAATTGGGTGAAATTCTCCAAAGGTTAGGGAAAGAATCATGAAGTGAGTAAGACTTCAAATACTAAGCAGATGTTACCAAATCCTACATGGCGCAAGTGCAAAACTCTTGCTCACGTTGTCAGTGGTGTACCTCCTCAGGATAACATCAAGAAGGGGTGAACAGACTACCTGTCGTTGGAGTGGAGATGAGGATTGTTGTAGGGAAACAACAGGAGGGAAATGTGAAAAAATTGGGAAAAGTATCATAATTGAGGCTGAGGAGGAGCTAAGTAAAGAGTGGGCAAATGAGATTTTACTAACGGAAGGTGTAATGCAATGTGAAGTGCCAAGCCTTGGGGGAAGATAGTTTATGATTGTCATCTAGAAGGAGGAAGAAATAGACTTGCTGCTGGAAAAACTAGTACGGTGGTCCGAATATGGCATCTGTAACATGAGAAAATTGATAGAATTTGATAGGAACTTAAAGAGGCTAGCCTGGATCGTATACTATAGGGTACCTAAGCTTGGTCATTAGAGAACTTCATGAGGATACAGGAGAGTGGGGTAGAATCGTCGCATTAGACGTCAAGTGTAAGCGATTTTTGAATTTTGAAGTTGGACGGGTACTGATTGAGGCAGACTGATTGAAGCCGGTAAAAGATGTCATCTTGACCATGGGAAGCTCGCAGCACATTGTCCATGCTTTTGAGGTTGGTTAGGTGTCATCTGAAAAATTCTTAGAACGGAAGGTTTTAGCAACAGAGAATTGAGTACCGGAAGTCTTCCGAGGAAAACGAAGAATATTTGGCCATGGAGCCTCCCAAAGACGATAGGGTCGACAATAACTCACCGGTGGTGGAATCCCATGAAGAATTCGTGCAAAGTGTCGCCGGGGAAGTTGAAGTGGTGAAGGAAACCCAAGAGGCAGAGCTTGATGAAGCTGAGAATACGAGGAATAACGTTGTTGAAAAGTTGATGGGCTCAAGTGAGATGTTTCCCCCGGGGTTTGTAAATCTCTTTGAAGTTAAAGTTTAGGAAATTGATGTGCTGACGACAGGGGAAAGCTCGAAAAAGGAGGTTAGAGAGGATCAGTTAGCCCAGTCAGGTAACACTAGCAACACTTCTTCACTAGGGTTTGCGAATGTTGCAATTCAGGAGGAAGCGGAGGTTCCTTCCGAAAATCAATTGACCAACATGAAGGCAACCACGTGCAATAGAGTTTGATCGAAGAAAGGCATGGAGTATTCGATCTCATTGGAGTTGGTTAGGAGCTCGAAGGTGGCCGTCAATAAGGAAGATTCCAAAGTGTTGAAGGTAGGGCCTAGGTCTAGTTGGAGATCGAAGGAAGGAGGCCATCATCACATTACATCGTTTGTGAAACTGAACAAATTCACCTACCTAGCGGGAAGGAAAGGGAAACGTGGGAAGGATGGTGTCCTAACGGAATAGGTTCGACATGCTAAAGAATATTGGAAGATGGGCAAAAGACTAGGTTTAAGCTACAACGGCCCAGAAAGTGACATGATCAACACATTCTGTGCCATTAAAGATGGTGCGCGTGGCAGTTTCCTACAAAAGAAAAAGAGGAATTGTAAGTAAGTCCCGCTCGAATAGCCATTAATCTCAGGTTAATGGGAGAAGTTGTCATTTGTGTAAGCTCACAGGGAGGTTTTTTTTTTGGGGAGGATTGGCTGTTTGAGTAGAGTGGTGCTATCTTTGTGTAGGCATCTATGGCGATGAGGTCTTTCGGTGTGGTGCCTGTTTGTACTTGTTATTGTAGCGAGTGTTGTTCTATATCCTAGGATCTGGCCATAGGTAAATCTTGTCTTTTTGATATTTGTTATTTGCCTTGATCTCTACCTACCCTTGTGCGGTATGAGGTTCCGCCTTTGTGGGATGCCGGTTTTGTATCGCGATTTTTTCTCTAATTATTGAAAAAAGAAGCCCTTTCTTACATTTCTTTTGTGCTTCACCTTTACTATGGGTGCAAAAACAACGCAAAAAGGTGCACGAATTAGTTTGGTTAAGTTTCTTTTGCAAATAAATAGTGGTTTTTTAGAGAGAGGGGGGGGTGGGGGGGGGGGGGGGGGGGGGGGGGGGGGGAGGGAACTTCTTTAAGGACTTAAGGATGTGTAACATAGAAAGAAAAAGTGTGTTTTGTTTTTTTTTTAATAGAGAAGTTTTTACACAAAAGTAGAAAAATAATGTCTTTTTAAGGTAGGAATAAAAGCTAAAATTTAAAATCTTTAGAAAAAAATACTTGTATTCAAAGTATTTTTTACAAAAATGATTCTAAAAAGTAATTTGTTCATGGATCAGTTTATTTTTCAATAGATCAATAACCTAGATACCTCCCTGCTTGGGGGTTCAATTAATCATGTCCAAATTCACCCCATCAAGTCATTGAAAACATTTAATTAAATTAGAAACCAATTTTTTATTCTTAATTTTTCGTTTCATCTTTTATTTTCTTTTATATTTTCCATTTGGAAAAATATTTAGGCGTAATAGATTGAGTTATTTAAATTTTAGTTTTATGACTTTTTTGGAAATAATAAAAAAAATTATGAATTTTTTGAATTATTAATGATATAATGGAAAGATAAAAATATCTTTTAGTGACAATAATTTTAAACAAATTACATGCAAACAAATAGTTTACATAATGTAACATTTCATTTTTTGTTCTTAAAAAGTAAGAACAAGGGTATTGAAGGATGGTTTTATTATTTTATTATTGCATTAATAAACAATAGTTGTCACGTCAGCTCTGTCGACGAAAAATGACATCATTACATCAAGGAGAGGCATTTTTATTAAAATGATAACAACTTAAGAGTCTTCTTATTAATTTAAAAAGTAGGAGTTTTTTTTATTATTTTCAAAAATGTCGGGTACTAAAATGTAAAATAACCCTGATAGTTTTCCTATATAAAAAGTTTGAAAACGTGTTCAAGTGATTTCATGTTTCTAATATATTTTTTTAAAAATAAAATGAGAGATATAAGTAATACCTATAAATCTAATAATCTGATTCCAATGCAATCCTAACAATTATGGTAACTAATCCGAAAATAATTGATTCAAGTACATTTATTCGTGAAACTGTCAAATATCAGTTTGAGTAAAATACTATAGAACTTTTTGGGTTATATCAAATATGTATAGAATTATGAATGACATATAGATATTGATTAATTATCAAATAAATATATGGGATTATCGAGGTACAAGAGTATGAGTAAAGTAAAAAGAGACAAAAACGAAAGATGGGAGACAATGAGTAAAAGGTGAAAGAGAGACATGACACGAAGAAAGATGAAGGGATTAAGGTGAAGAACTGAGGAAATTTCAAAATTGCAAAACCAACTAAGTAAATATTTGAAAAATAATTGAGAAACTGATTTTCAAAAGTTTCAAAACTTATAAAGAAAATTATGAGAAATATTATCTGATTTTCTAAATTAAAAATCTGGACTTTTGAATAAGTTTTTGCAATTTTCATTCATTTTTAAACAGCTTCGACTATTTCATTAAAATATTATAATTTGGTTGATCATAACATTCTTTTAGGCTCTATTTGTTAGGACGAAAATTTAGATTCTAGAAGCACGTTTTCTGCTTTTTTGCCGTTTGTTGTATATTCTCTCATGGAAAACACTTTTTGATGGAAAATGTTTTCCATCAATTTGGGGAAAATGATTTTCCTTGTGAAATAGGAGAAGTTATGATTCCAAGCGTTGCAAAATCCTCCGCGGTAATCATTGTGCGGATTTGAATCGAACTAAAATGAATCGGATTAGAATGTAAACATTTATCGCGAAATCTCAAACAAGAATTGGTGCAAATAATCAAATGAAGATAGGATTTACTTTATCATTATTTCTACATAATAATTTTCATCATTTTGATTTACTATATATATAAAGAATTTATCAATTAGATACCCCGATACTAGAGCATTTAATAAATGCTCTGAAATTTCAATAATTTACAATGTTTTGGATTAAAAAATAATCTACCATGATGTAAATTGAAGTAAAAATTTTATCACCCAAATACCCTAAAATTGAAAATTTTATAAATCAGTATCTTCTTCCAAAATTTGGTAGATTCTAAATGAAAATGTTGACATGGAATATGAGTTCAACACACACACACACATATATATACACACACACATATCAGTAGGTATGTGTCCTCTATCATAATGCAGTGATTTATTTTGTCAGAAAATGCTAACAAGATATATTCTAAATCACATCAATTTTTCTAGTGAAAATCAGCCAAATTTGATGAAAATTCAACAAATTCTGACATAAGGTGCACCTAGATGATAAAATTTCATATATCAGAATACCTTATTGTATATATTAAAAATGTCAGGGTAAGTAAATGAAAGATGCTTAAACTTTAGGGTACCTAGGAGATAATTTTCATATTTTATATAGTTTTGATAGTTAACTTTATTATTAACCAAAGAGGGTACCAAGCAAGCACCAAATCCCATTAAAACTCCAAAGTTGAGCATACTTGGGCGAGAGTAGTACCAGGATGGGTGACCTCCTGGGACGTCCTCACCCCTCAAATTGGGATATTTGGAAACAACTTCTTTTCAGGGTAGCACCCTAAAAGGGGAAGGCTGCGTATATCCACCCCTCCCAAACCCTGCTTAGGTGGGAGCTTTTGGGGTACTGGAAATGTTGTTTTATAGTTAACTTTATTATTTTATTATTTCTCATATATGTTGTAATATTATTTATATTGTCATATAACAAGATGTAAGATGGTTGGTAAAAAAGGTTTATTCTAAACCATATAAGAAAACAACACAATACAGAAGCACATTTTCCCTTGGAAAAAGCAATGAAAAATTTCAATTGGATTTTAATTTTCTTGAAAAATTTTTTCTAAAATAAAATCAATTCCTTAATTCTACTTTTTCCTTAAAACAAATGGAGCCTTGATGTAACAACTCGTCATCTTCATATAACAAATACTTTCATCTAATATGTCATTTTGATTAAATTGTTTCTTTTTCTTTTTTTTTTGAAATATTTACGCATATACCCATCCAAACCCTGCAAAACATGTGGAAAAGAAAATGGATCTTTTGTTGGAAAGTGTGACAACAAATTATATCTTGTCATTAACCTTGATATCTCTATCAGCACCATCACAACCGGTACTTGTCTCATTAGCATTTAGCTTGGCAAACCTTGTTCAAGTTCGACTCGTCATAGACTTAAGTTTGACTCGGCTTCGTTTGAATCGACTCGGTGATATCCGAATTAACCCTGCATGTCTATCATCATTTAAACTAAATCTAAGCTCATTTGGGAACATTTAGGCTCCATTTTAACTCATTTAAGGCTTGAATTTGGCTTGATTGGGTATATTATTATATCAAGATTAGGTTAGGCTCATTTAGGCTCACAAGCTTATAAACCCAAGTCCTAGTAGATTATCTCAGCTTGGATCGGAACTAATTGATTCATTTGGCAATCAGGTCATATGGGTTGGGTTTGAGTGTACCCATTCGGGTATGGGTCATTTCGGGTTTACAATAAACATGGGTTAGGTTAGGCTTGGGTCGACCCATTCAGGCTTAGGTCACTTTTGTTTTTTACTTATACACGGGTTGGGCTAGGTTTGAGTCAAGTTATTTCTAAATTGGGCCACTACTTTTTCCGAGTCATCTTGGGTCTAGTCGATCTTGGGTTGAGTTTTTGATGTGTTTTTCTACGTCTATCAAAATTTAACATTCAACCTTATCTACTAAACACATCTAAATTGAAGTGCACGGCAAGAGGGTGTCGAACTACAGGGACTAAGAGTACGTGAAATTATTCTATGTCCTAAATTGATTTGAATAAAATTGAGAAGTTTTTTTGTTAATTAATCTAGAAAACGATAATTAAACTAAAATAATCTACTTCTAATCGGAAAAGTGTATTGAATTGGAACCTAAGGTTTTGAATCTATCATGAGTCAATTACTTTTGCATTAACTCTTAACTTGGGCTTATTAATTGTCAAAACTTGGGATTATTCATTGTCACACGGGTAGTGATTTAGCTACAAGCTTCAACCTACTAAGATAATGTTCTTAGTATTACGTATTGACCCTATCTAACTAATGCATAAGGAAAATAGGCTCTACCTAACGTATTGTTAATTATTACGTATTGACCCTATCTAACTAAAGCATAGGGAAGATAGGCTTTAATTAACAATTCGGTTAATACTATTGCTTGATTAATTAATCCTAAGGCTACAAGCACAAAGAATTAATTTATAAATATCAATCTCTACAATTAAATGTTATAAACACAATAATCATATTAATTGAATAAATAATTAAGGCATAATACTTCACAGTATTTCTCACAATCAAGTAATTCATGTAACAAACAAATTATCTCGAAATTAAAAGTAATACAAAAGTAAAAAGGCTAAGACTTCATCTAACCTTAGAGAGCAAGTTACCTCTCCATCAAGGATGACCCGGTGAAGGAGGTGATGTATGAACTCATGTTGATGTCCATGCTAATTTCGCTCTCGTTCCATTTTAACAAAAAAAAGATAAAATAAAGAAGGGGGGGGGGGGGGGGGGGGGGGGGGGGAGCTGCGAAGAGAGAGAAAACATAGAAAAACCCCCAAAAACAGAGAGCCAAAAACCAACCCCCCAACACTCGTCCTCTTCCTCCCTTTATAATTGATGATGTACCCTACGTGCGGAGCTGGGTTGGGCTTTGCGTGAGGTTGGAGATGACAGTGGCCTGAGCATGGGTTTGGTGCGAAGATGGGCCTTGCGCTTGGGCTGTGCGTGGACTGACGCAGGTCTGGGCCAGGGATGACAGTGACGTTGGTGGTTGCGCTGGTGGGCTGGTGAACACAGGTGTTGGGCCGAGATAGATAGAGGAGGACGTAGGTCTAGGCTGGGGATCGAGCTAGGCTGTTGGTGTTGAGTGGGGCGCAAGACTGAGGGGACGATGAGTTTGGGCTGAGATTGTGTTGGGCCTGCGTTTGTGGGCTTGATGATGAAGGTGTTGGGCTTGGGGTACCATAGCGGTGCGGGTCGGGTCGGGTCGGGTCGGGTCGGAGCGGGCCGAGCTTATACGATGTTGTCCCGAATCTCGATTGACTTGATTTAATTGTTTACGCATCGAATATGTCTTATTTGCACCAAAATTTGACAATTTTTGGAACTTTAATTTCAAACCTGTTAAACATAAAAATTGCCAAAATAAGTGTAGAACTATAATTAAATAGGTGCAAAATAATTAAAATAATAATTAGAAGATGTGTAAATCTGAGACGCATCAACACCTCCACACCTAACCTTTACCAGTCCTCGAGCAAAGAATATGATTTAACATAAAGACCGCAGTGACCAACTATCCCAACTATCCCAACCTTCATCAAGTTTTTCGAGATTAACACATACATTACAATTCAAGACAAGATTAAGTTATTTGGAGCATTCTCTAATTCCATGAATTCAGATGATTGAACTTCAAAACTCATCGTTGAATTTCATTAATCGTGTATCAATTAACGAAAACCACTCAAGCAATTTAAGCACATAAGTGAAAGTGAATGGGATCTTATGCTATAGAATCTCATCAAATTCTCGCATCCAACCAAATATACCAAGTTTTTGTACGCCCACATCACTGAATCACGTAAACACATACCCTTACATAGAGAATTTTAAGTGGCATATGAGTGACTATTTTACAACTTTTTGACATCGATATAGTACAAAAGAAGAACATCTTTATCATGAATGTACATCAATTTTCACTTTCTTCTTTTTCTTTTGCCCTTTTTTTTTTCTTTTCTTTGGAGGAAACTTTTTTCTTTCTCACTTTTCATTTTTTTCATTTTGTTCTCTTTTTTTTTTTTTTTTTTTTTTTTTTTCTTTCGTTTCCTCTTCTTTTTCAGTCCAAATTGTTTTTTTTTTTGGACTTTCGCATAACAAGAACCTCAATTTTACAATTGACCTTAATCAACAAGTACTTTACACTGTATCAAAAGGCAAGGATTAGGATAGGCCAATAGGGCAAGCCTGCAAAACTCAAGACGTATAAGATTGTTTAGTCAAAATTTTTAGATTTTCCATAACACGGATGTTTTGTGCAGCTGCATGAGTAGAACCCATTAATATCAACACTGACTGACAATACTCACTAGCAAGTATGAAGCAGAATCATTTAATTTCATGGAATTAAGAGAACAAAATAAACAGCTAATCCTACTATCATCCTAACATACACGTCGATTAAAAAAAAAAAAACTTGGCTAAATGGTTATAATGCACGCTCAAAATGCACAAAACATTTTCAAAATTTTTTTAAAATTAAACTAAAAAAAATGAGCACATGCAAATGAGCCTCACCCACACACCTAAATCATACATTGTCCTCAATGCGACAATATAAATCATTAAAGCATAAGAAATAGGTGAGATAGAGTAATACAACCTGACAAAGGGGCATGAACATTTATATATGACTACTTCAACTCGGGACAAGAACCTAAAAAGAGAGAAAACAAGTCTTCAAGAAACTAATTAATTTAAAAACTAAACTAAAAACAAGAATTAAAAAAACTTAGGCTGCCTCCTAGGAGCGCTAAGTTTTACACCTTCAGCCGAGCGTAATGAACCCAGCGAAGATCAAGTATCAATCATGGTGTCCACCAAAGAGACGACTTCAATAAGCTGTCGATCAACAATGCCATCCAACTCAATTATAGGTTTAAGCCTTTGACCATTTACAGTGAATGCACAACCATCTTTTGGGTGGCATATCTCAATAGCATTCGAGGGGTACACCTGCTTAACCACAAAAGGACCATCCCACCTAGACCTCAACTTACCAGGAAAAAGAAGCAATTTAGAATTAAAAAGCCAAACCTTTTGATAAAGAACAGCTGTTTTCCTCAAAATATGTTTATCATGAAAAGCCTTAGTTTTAGCTTTATAAATCTTTGCATTCTCATAAGCTTCATTTCTCAACTCCTCAAGTTCACTCAATTGAAGCTTTTGGTTAGATCCAGCTTGGTCTAAGTCAAAATTCAAAGCCCTAGTGGCCCAATAAGCACGATGTTCTAATTCAATCGGTAAATGGCACGCCTTACCAAAGACTAACCTATAGGGTGACATACCAAGTGGGGTCTTATGGGCAGTGCGGTAAGCCCAAAGAGCATCATTTAACCGAAGTGACCAATCTTTTCTATCAGGATGAACCGTTTTCTCAAGTATAGACTTAATCTCACGATTTGAAAGCTCTACTTGACCACTAGTTTGGGGGCGGTATGGGGCAGCAATCTTATGATGCACTGAGTACTTCTTAAGAAGTGCCTCAAATGACCTATGAATAAAGTGACTACCACCATCACTAATGAGTGCTCTAGGGATACCAAAACGGTTACAGATGTGGTTTCTGACAAATTGCATGACCACCTTGTAGTCATTGGTCCTAGTAGGTATAGCTTCAATCCACTTAGACACATAGTCAACCCCTACGAGTATGTAAACAAACCCAAAAGGCGGGGGAAACGGACCTATGAAATCAATGCCTCAAACATCGAATATTTCCACAATCAAAATGGGGTTTAAAGGCATCATGTCTCGACGTGTCAATGCGCCTGTGCGCTGACAACACTCACATGCAAGACAGAACTCATGGTTATCCGTAAACAGATTAGGCCAATAAAAACCACATTGTAGGACTTTTGCAGCAGTCCTATGACCTCCAAAGTGTCCTCCACATGCATATGAGTGACAAAAAGATAAAATGCCATGATATTCACACTCTGGAACACACCTACAAATTACCTTATCCACACAATGTTTAAACAAGCCAAGGTCATCCCAATAAAAGTGCTTTACCTGAGAATAAAACATATCTTTTTCACGCTTAGGCAAAGTAGATGGAATCGTACCTGTGGCAAGAAAGTTAACAATATCTGCAAACCAAGGGCCACATGATTGGAAGACAACAAAAAGTTGCTCATCGGAAAAAGAGTTATGCATTGAAATAGATGGATAATAATGCTCAAAGAAAATCCTAGAGAGATGGTCAGCTACCACATTCTCCGCACCTTTCTTATCTCTAATCTCAATGTCAAACTCTTGAAGTAGAAGAATCCATCTAATGAGCCTAGGTTTTGTTTCTTTCTTTGAGAGAAAAAAATTTCAATGCAGCATGGTCAGAATAGATAATGACTTTTGACCTCAAAAGATAGGAACGAAACTTGTCAAGAGCAAACACAACAGCTAACAACTCCTTTTCAGTGGTGGTGTAATGGCGTTGGGCATCATTAAGAGTTTTACTAGCATAGTAAATGACATGAGGCACTTTGTTCACTCTTTGACCTAGGACGACACCTATAGCAAAATCAGAAGCATCACACATAATTTCAAAAGGGAGAGAATAATCAGGTGGCTGCATAATAGGGGCCGACAAAAGTAATGATCTAAGCTTTTGTAAAGCTTCTAAGCAAGACTCATCAAACTCAAATGATATTTCCCTAACTCGCAAGCTACTCAATGGTCTGGCTAACTTCCCAATGTCCTTAATGAATCTCCTATAGAAACCTACATGACCTAGAAAGGATCTAACTTGCTTAACATTTGAGGAAGGGGGTAAGTTTGCAATCAGATCTACCTTAGCCTTATCAACCTCAATACCCTTCTTGGACACTCTATGACCCAATACAATCCCCTCTTGAACCATAAAGTCGCTCTTCTCCCAACTCAAAACAAGATTGGTCTCTTCACATCTTTTTAGCACAAGCCTCAAATTCTGTAAACATTCATCAAACAAAGGTCCAAAAATAGAGAAATCATCCATAAAAACCTCAAGAAATCTGTCTACCATGTCAGAGAAGATAGACATCATGCATCTCTGGAATGTAGCAGGCATATTACATAAACCAAATGGCATCCTACGGTAGGCAAATGTGCCAAAGGGGCACGTAAAAGTCATTTTCTCCTAATCCTCGGGGTAGACTGCTACCTGGTTATATCCTGAATATCCATCAAGAAAATAGTAAAAGCTTTGACTAGCTAGCCTCTCTAAAATCTAGTCAATGAAGGGTAGAGGAAAATGGTCCTTCCTAGTGGCAGAGTTAAGCTTCCTATGGTCAATGCACACTCGCCGGCCCGTGGTCTCTTTAGTAGGCACTAACTCTCCATCACTACTCGTAACCACAGTAACGCCTGACTTCTTTGGGACTACCTGAATAGGGCTAACCCACCTACTATTAGAAATTGGGTAAATGATACCCGCATCAAGCAATTTCACAATCTCTTTCTTTACCACTTCCTTCATGTTAGGGTTTAACCTCCTTTGCATCTCTCTAGTGGGTCTAGCACTCTCATCAAGAAAAATTCTATGCATGCAAATGGAAGGGTCTATACCCTTCAAATCAGCCACAGACCACCTAATGGCACTCTTATGATCACTAATCACTATCATCAATGCATCCTTTTATTCCCTAGACAACTGAGAAGAGATAACCATAGGTAAAGTCTCGTCGGGTCCTAAGAAAGCATACTTAAGAATAGATGGCAACCACTTAAGTTCAAGTTTGGGTGGTAAAACTATGGAAGGCAAGGCAGGGGAATTTGAAAGCATAGGTAAGCCTTCTACTTTTGACAACCAATGGCAAGTCTCTAAGGGGGCACACAACCCAAGCAAATCATTCATCTCTCTAATGTCATTTTCAATCTCAAAATCATCAGAACAATCATATACTAGTGCTTGCTCAAGGGAATCACTAACTAGGATAGAGGGGAGTGTTTGGTCAACCAAATCATCAATAACATCCACCCAGAAACACTTCAACTCATCCTCACTAGTGGGTGACAACGAAGCCTTAAAAATGTTCAACCTAATGGTCATGTTTGCAAAACTAATGTTCATTACCTAGATCTACAATTAATGGTAGCAATCGCCGTCGCTAAGAAAGGCCGACCTAGAATGACAAGGACATAGTTTTTCGAATGAATAGAAGGTTCCATATCAAGCACGAGGAAATTCGTAGGAAACAAGGCTCTATCTACTCTAACTAACACGTCAATTAGCTCACCACGGGGGATCTGAGTTGATCTATCTGCTAACTGCAAGGTCACCGTGGTGGGTTGCAACTCTCCCAGGCCTAACTTCTCATAAACCGAGCAAAGAATAATGTTGACACTTGCTTCTAAGTCCAGTAAAGCTTTATCAATCGGGTAGTCTCCAAGTGAACAAGAGGTGGTGGAGACACCAGGGTCTTTGTACTTAATTGGGGTGTCACACTTCAAAATAGAGCTCACTTGCTCGGCTAAAAATACTTTTTTAGGAAGATGTGCTCTAGATCACCTCTTTTGGTTCAGAAGGTCCTTAATAAACTTCGTATAGGCCGAAATTTGTTTAATTGCATCAAGAAGGGGAATGTTTATCTTTACTTGCCCAAAAGTCTCCAAAATGTCTTCCTACTTCTTATCCTTCCCATTTGGATGTGGTGCAACTAAAGCTTGGGGAAAGGGCACTCTAGGTACATATGAGGAAGGAAGATCAGAGGTCTTAGAAGTGGGAGAAGGGTGAATGACCTCATCGGTCTCCTTTTCTCTTTCCTCGCTCTTTTCTTCTCCCTCGCCGCTTATGGGTTCTTCACTCTCAGCACTCACCCCATCTTCAACCTACTTCCCACTTCTTAACATTGTAATAGACTTTCCTTGCTCTTAATGGGGAGGATAACTATCTTGCTTCACACGGTTCCGAGGGTTCTCTACGGTTTGGCTAGGGAGTCTTCCCTCATCTTTCCTACTTAAAGTGTTAGCTAGTTAACCTATTTGGGTTTCTAGCTTTGAGATCGATTATGTATGGGAGTGGAGGAGTTTGGAATTAGCTTCTAAACCTTTCAGCGCACTCAAGACCTTCTCTTCAAAATTTGAATTGGAGCTCAAATTAGAAGGTTAAGAGTAGTTAGAAGCATACCCTTGTGTTTGAAAACCAAGAGGGCGTGGCATACTAGATTGTTGAGGTCGTGGATTGTGTTGCTGTGGCACGAATTGTCCTTCTCCTCCTTGCCTCCGGGAGAAGTTTGGATGGTTTCTCCAGCCCGGATTGTATGTGTTCGAGTACGTATCCTTCCTTGAGAATCCTTGGGCTGGATTAACCTGTTCCTCCAACCACTCAACAAAAAGTGAAGCAGAGGGGCAATCTTGCGTAGAATGAGAGACACTAGAGCATGAAGAACAGACACTATACATGTTTTGAACATTAGACAAATTAGACGTAGTAGAGGGAGTCAAATTCATCTTAAATAAGGAAGTAAGCTGCTCTATAGAAGAGGCAAGAGAGTCTACTTTCTTATATAAGATGGAAATGTGAGCAATTTCATGTAATTCTCCTCTATTTAATCGAGCTGCATTTAACGTGCATGTGCGGCATTCTATTGTGAGTTCTCATTCAAATGTTCAAACAATTCCCATGCATCATCCTCATTTTTCCTAAGGAACTGACCACCACATGAGGCATCAACAGTTTGTTGACCCTTTTCATTTAACCCATAATAGAAATTTTGGACTAGTTGCCATTTAGGGATAGCATGATATGGACAAGCTCGTAAGAGTTCCTTGAACCTATCCCAACTCTCATGGAACTCCTTAGCAAGGAGTTGGGCAAAGGTGTTAATGGCTCTTCTATCAGTGTTGGTCTTACTAATGGGATAGAATTTCTTAAGAAATTCTTGCTACGCTTGAGTCCAAGTACTAATCGTCCCACTAGGTAAGGTGCCTAACCAATACTTAGCCTTATCCTTCAAAGAGAAAGGAAAAAGACGAAGTAAGATGGAATTGTCACTAATGTTAGGAATCCTGAAGGTTGAACAAACCTCCATGAAACTGTCCAAGTGTGTGTACGGGTTCTCATTACCTAAGCCGTGGAATGAAGGAAGCATTTGTATGGTATGTGGCTTAAGCTCGAACTGATGGGCTACCAGTGGCAATCTAATGCATGAAGCTGAGGTCTATGTAGTGGGAGTAAAATACTCCATAAGTGGACGTGGTTGTTGTTCGTCAGCCATTGCGGTTTGTGCTCGGTGTTGGGCTCTAAAGTCTCTTAAGGTCCTTTCAATTTCAGGGTCGAATCTAGTAAGGTCAAGAGACAAAGAGCGGCAACCGTGCATGAATAAACAATCATAAGAAGCAAATTAAACTAAAAACTAAAACTAGCAAAACAAACAAAACAAACACTTAAAAAAAAAAAAAAATCCTAAAATCAACCTATGCACGAAAATCACAAGATAAATAATGCTTTAAAAATAAATAAATAAAATAAATAAATAAATAAATTAACTTTTTAAGAAAAGTAAAGAAAATATTTTTTATAATTTTTTTCTAAAGAAAGAGATAATAACAATTAAAAATAATTAAAGAAAATTAAAACCAAAGAAAATCACAAAAATAAAATCACGAACATTGCCTAGTCCCCGGCAACGGTGCCAAAATCTTGATGTGTTTTTTTACGTCTATCAAAATTTAATATTCGACGCTATCTGCTAAACACATCTAAATTGAAGTGTAGGGTAAGAAGGTGTCGAACCATAAGGACTAACAGTACGTGAAATTATTCTATGTCCTAAATTGATTTGAATAAAATTGAGAGGTTTTTGTGTTAATTAATATAGAAAACGACAATTAAACTAAAATAATCTACTTCTAATCGGAAAAGTGTATTGAATTGGAACCTAGGGTTTCGAATCCATCATTAGTCAATTACTTTTGCGTTAACTCTTAACTTGGGCTTATTAATTATCACATGGGTAGTGGTTTAGGCTACAAGATTCAATCTACTAAGGTGATATTGTTAGTATCGCACATTGACCCTATCTAACTAAAGCATAAGGAAAATAGGCTCAACCTAACGTATTGTTACTTATTACGTATAGACTTATCTAACTAAACCATAAGAAAGATAGGCTTTAATTAACAATTCAATTAATACTATTACTTGGTTAATTAATGCTAAGGCTACAAGCACAAAGAATTAATTTATGAATACCAATCTCCACAATTAAAAGTTATAAACTCAATAATCATATTAATTGAATAAACAATTAAAGCAAAATACTTCACAATATTTCTCACAATCAAGCAATTTATGTAACAAACAACTTATCTCGAAATTAAAAGTAATACAAAAGTAAAAAGGCTAAGACTTAATCCAACTCCAGAGAGTAAGTTAGCTCTCCATCAAGGATGACCCAGTGAAGGAGGTGATGTATGAACTCATGTTGATCTCCATGCTAATTTCACTATCATTCCAATTTAACGAAAAAAAAGATAAAATAAAGAGGGATAGGAAGAGAGAGAGAGCTGCAAAGAGAGAGAATACAGAGAAAAACGCCCAAAAACAGAGAACCAAAAACAGACCCATCCAACACTCGTCCTCTTCCTCCCTTTATAATTGATGACGAACCCTACGTGCGGAGCTGGGCTGGGCTTGCATGAGGTTGGAGATGACGGTGGCCTGAGCATGGGTCTGGTGCGATGATGGGCCTTACGCTTGGGTTGTGCATGGACTGATGCGGGTCTGGGCCGGGGATGACGGTGACAGTTAGAGGAGGCCAACGGGTCGGGTCGGCCCGAAAATCGGCTCGGCCAGGCCTGTTTATGGCCCGGCCCGGCCCGGATGGCACTGCAGCGGGCCGAGCCGGGCCCAGGCTCGAGGTCCCCCGGGCCGGGCCTCGGGCCTAATTTTTTTAGGGGCCTGGGCCCGGCCCGGCCCGGCCAGTGATCCAGGCCTGGACCGGCTCGGCCCGGCCCGGCCCAAAAGAGCCAATGGCTCTTTAAGAGTAGTTGGCTTTTTTGTTGTAAAAGAGCCGTTGGCTCTTTTGTTGTACAGAGCCAACGGCTCTTTTTTTACAAAAAAAAAAAAAAAATATATATATATATATATATATATATTTTTTTTTTTTCTATAAATACTTAAACCTCCCCAACTCATTTTCTCACAAAATCTTCAATTCTCTCTTCTCTCTCTATACATTCATCATCTCCCATCTTCTCTAATTTGCTAATTGCAAAATTGTGCTCTAAAGTTCGAAGTTCGTAAAGTATTTGGCTGAAGTGTGAATTTCATTGTTCTCTCGTTTCGGTAATTTTAGTGTCGTAATTTTTTTTGATTCGCATTTTTAGTTATTTAATTTTCATTACTACTTGCATTTTATAAATAATAATCATTTATACTAATATGGCACACAACTCTTCATCATCATCTGGAGCCGGTCGTGCTAGTTCTAGCTCTTCTCGGCCACCCAGAATCCCTAAAAGGACTAGAATTGTCTTACTTGATACTGAAGAATGAGCTTTTATACAACCAGACCCAACACCCCAATACACTGATGATAGCATAGATTATAACTTTTCACAACCACAAGATTATCATGAGTCAGGTAGTGGTGGGGTTGGAGACTCACAAACTGATGAGGAACCCACCGCCACCGCCGAAGCCCAGCCTGAAACTAGTACCTTGACTAGTAGGCGTACAACTAGTGGGGTATGGAAGCACTTTACCCTTAATAAGACAACTAATAAAGCAACCTGTAAATTATGTGACCCACCTAAGAAGTTTAGCCATCAACCCGGCAGTGGGATGGGCACACTAAATAGACATATACTTAGGTGCCACCCCGAGCAATTCCCCGAAAAGAGCCAACAACGTTTAGTTTAGGTTCTCTCAGGAGAGTAACCGTAGGGGGCTAGCTAAATATGTAATTTTGAGTGAAAGGCCTTTTAGTACCGGCGAAAACCCACATTTCGTAGACTACCTCCAACGAAATGTGAACCCCGCCATTGTGAGGATTCCTCGGAACACCGAAAAGCGGGACGCTTTTACGTTGTACCACAATATTAAAATTGGGATACATACACTTTTTGCAACGAACACGAGCATGTTCTCGTTGACGTCAGACGTATGAACGTCCAAACCCGGCCAACCTTATATGTGCATAACGGCACACTGGACCGATGAATCCTTCATCATCCAGAAGAGAATAATTCATTTTGGGCTTTTAGTTTGCCCCCATACTGCCGAGGTAATTACGGGTGCGATTATGGCGGCAGTCCGCGATTGGGGCATAGAACAACGTATCTTCAGTATTACGTTTGACAATGCTTCCAATAACACTGCATCCATAGCACATTTAATTAGGAAAATGGGACCCATGTTAGGTGGGAAGTGTTTTCATATTCGTTGCATCTGTCACATTTTGCATTTAATGGTAATGGATGGTTTAGATCTTATAGACGTATCCCTTGCCACCTTAAGATCTATAATAATATGAATTAAAGCATCCGTCGCTAGGAAAAAAAGATTTAAAAATGTATGTAGGTTGCATAACATAGAATATAAACAATTTAAATTAGACTCCAAAACTAGGTGGTCGTCTACGGTAGTAATGTCAGAGCGCATTCTACCGTACAAAGACGCTCTGATGGAATTCGCCCAGGAAAATCGTGTAGAATGGCGCGATTACAACCTGGACGGTATACATTGGGAGACAATAGATGAAATTTGTAAATTTTTTAGCATGTTTAAAGACGCGACAATATTTTTTTCGGGTTGCTACTATCCGGCCATGCCTCAAGCAATATCAACATTGCTTGATATTGTAAATTGGATGGTGGGTAATGAATCCAACCCCATTTTGTTCGGATCGATTACTGCAATGAAAGGAAAGTTTGCCTTATATTTTTCTGAACTACCTCTTACTTATTGCTTTGCAACTATTTTAGACCCTCGTTGTAAACGCGGGGGTTTCAACTTGTTTTGCCAACATTTTTTTAAATATTTGCATCCTACTCTTAATATCGACACTTTCATTGCTGATGTCGATAACGACTTGCATAATTTATTTTCTGAGTATTCTCGTAAATTATCATTTAATAATCCTAGTACGACTGCAGTAGGATCTTCCACATCTAGTGGAAGTAGTTCACACATGTCATATTCGTGAAAGCTGTTGGAGCAATTTACGCCCGCAGTAGCCCCCACGTTATGTGACGAGCTAGATTATTACTTGCGGACACCGTTGGTCCATATTTTAGGGCCGCCGGCCAACCCGCATTTTGACCTTTTACAATGGTGGAATACAAACCAAACCCAATATCCCGTGCTTTCCACCATGGCACGTGATATACTAAGTTGTCCGGTGTCTTCAGTAGCATCGGAGTGTGCTTTTAGTCTTGGTGGTAGGTTGCTTGGAACGAAGAGGGCAAAGCTATCGCCGTCGAGCTTGGAGATGTCCGTGTGCTTGAAGGATTGGCTGCTAGCTGAGGCAAGAGATCAACAAAGAATGAAGCTGGATTCATCGAGCGATGAAGAAGACGATCGCACAACTGATACGTCAAATGATGGCGTAGAAACCCCCCGATATGACTGATATCAAGATTCAAGACTTTTGCATGTTAATTATTTACTTTCAAATATTTACGTCAAAAGATGACCGCACACTCCATATGTCAAACTTTATATTTTTTGATTAATAAATTTGTATTTTCAAATATTAGGCCCCAACTTTGTATTTGTATTTGATACGTTATTTATTTACTGATATTTTTTTGATAATTACTTATTGTATATTGTATTTTATTTATTACATATATTTAGTATTATTTTTTTTGAACATGTATACTTGGAAAAAAAATATATTTGTACCTCATATTATTTATCAATGAATTACAATAATTTTAGTACAAAACGACTATGTATTTTTAAAATTTTTTTTAATTTAGTTAAAAAGGCTGGGCTAGCCCGGCCCGCCCGCATTGTAGCGGGCCCGGGCCTGGTCCCGGGCAGGTCCCGGCCTTGGAGGCCCTCGGGCCCGGCCCGGCCCCGCCGGGTTCTCTAGCGGGCCAGGCCCGGCCCGGCCTGCTACAGGGCCTGGCCTGCCGGACCCAGGCCCAGGCCCGGCCCGACCCGGCCCATGGCCACCACTAGTGACAGTGACGTTGGCAGTTGCACTAGTGGGCTGGACGCAGGTCTGGGCTGGGGATCGAGCTGGGCTGTTGGTGTTGAAAGGGACGCAAGACTGAGGGGACGATGAGTTTGGGCTGAGAATGTGTTGGGCCGGTGTTTGTGGGCTTGATGATGAAGGTGTTGGGCTTGGGGTATTGTAGCAGTGCAGTGCGGGTCGGGTCGGAGAGGGCCGAGCTTATACGTTGTTGTCCCGGATCTCGATTGACTTGATTTAATTGATTACGCATCGAGTTTGTCTTATTTGCACCAAAATTTTGGCAATTTTCGGAACTTCAATTTCAAACCTATTAAATATAAAAAATTATGAAAATGAGTGTAGAACTATAATTAAATCTGAGATGCATTAGTTTTACAACTTTTGGATTATTATAATTACACTATTTTTTGTGCCTTGGTGTCGTGCCATAAACTATTTACAAATAGTTAAATTGTAGAGTTTTTTTTTTAATTTTTTTTTTTCCTAAAAGCGACCTAACTTTTAGGCGAGGTTTAAAAAAATCATTTAGGCTATGTTATGCACATGGAATTGTAATTGGACAGCGGAATTATGATTCCAATTCCAATTCTAGTGAAATTAGAATTCTGATGGAATTGAAATTCCATTGTTCGGTTCATCAAAGGAATTGGATGTCAGAATTATAATTATATAATGATTCGAATCATTAACTATTTTCGGCCAATCGAGTTGGACAATTTTGAGCTTTAAATCAACAACAGTCAAATTTTGGTCGGAGTAATTCACATTGCAATCGAGTTACTATGGCCGAAGCAATTTACTTTGAGTTTGAATTATTCGAGGTTCAAGTCAAATTGGGTTAAGTGTCACGTTAGGTCATTAGCATTCATGTTATCTCAGATTTTCAGTTAATCGGGTTTGGTTGATTTAGGTCATTTCAAGCTCGAGTCATCTTAGTGTTGGGGCAAACGAGTTGCATCATTTCAAATTTCGAGTCATCTTAGGCTAAGTTTGAGATGGGTCGGGTCATTTTGGGTTTGGGTTGTATTATGTTTTGGGTCACTTTGAAGGGTGATGTGCCTTATATTAACATATTTTATTCATGATATATTTGGCTTTTACATGTGTGTTTCTGTTGTAATCTAGGTACATCTTGGCTTCGAGTGTAATGAAGCAAACAAATGTTGAAAAGTAGAAGATTCAATCGTAATCAAAGCATAATTGAAGACTACTTTGAGAAACCTAACCACGTGTATAAAATAAGTACCCATTGGGTCAAGATTAGGTCAAAAATAGTCTGTCCTTGGGCGTGTGGACCAATTGACCATGCATTTTGGCAATCGGTCAAACTTAAAACGAGCAAAAGGTTAAAAGAAGGGAACTTATGACCCAATAATTCGCTAGTATACTTATTAAACCACTTGGGTCACGTAGATCTCTTCGAGAGCTTCAATTTGGTATATAAGTTGGCCCATAACTCTTTACGAATAAAACGTTACGCCCGTTTTAAATTAATTGCCAAGCTGTGAAAACTGTGGCCGATCGATCGGCCGATTTTCCCGATCGATAGGGGAGGGCACGGGATGTGCCCTAAGGACGCCCCACTTATAAATTAAGAGGGGGAGACCCAATTTCACATCTTTTTCCACGTCCCCTCTCCTCCTCTGCTCCTGAAACTGCTACGAGATCCAAGGAATTTTCAAATGCCGAAGCGCAGGTGGTCGGAGTGCCGGAAGGATCAAAAGTGAGGATCACGCCAACATCAATTGGGGAAGTCTTCAAATCCTTAGCTTTATCCATTGTTTTTTTTCCTTTTTAGATTTCATAATGTATAAAGTTCCCATGAAGGAGTAAATATTCTTAGTTTAGGTATGAAGGGCGGGTAGCCGCCTGTATCCCAGATTTATATCATACTTTTGACGATTGGTTTAGTTATGTTATATTCGCACCCCTGTGGGGAGTTCTTCATGATTGTTGGGTATTTTTGTACGTGTGCTTGTAGCCATGACTAGATCTCTAACTTTTCAGTGATTAATCTTGTGCTTGTAGCCTAGACCATAACATAACAGAATTTCACGTGTGGTCAGGGTTGAGGTTGTACCCAACCTTGAACCCAATTATTTATATAAATTAATACTGAATTAGGAGTAATGAAGGAATTAAGTAGTGCTAATGAGATAACCTATGCTACACTTAGAGTGCTAAGATAGGTTATGTCTTTAGACTAGTTCATTATCCTAAACCCTAATTTATATATTAACTCAGGCTTAGAATTTGTAGCCTAAGTCCTTCAAATCATAGTCCTAATTAAAATATAATAACGGGATACGTGTTAAGTTACCCTAAATTCACTCTCTAAACTAACCTCAATTGAATTGACATATTTACTTTATATTCAGTTTTATTAATTTAGCCAACAATTTATTCAAACAATAGAAACCCAAAAATTCAAACTGCTTGTTATTCACTAAGTCTAACTTAACATGATTCCGTGTGGATACGATCCGTATATCCGACAAAGCTACGACGATCTCATGCGCTTGCGAGTAGATGACTTTAAAACACACATTTAAAACACATCATGTATTTGGCGTCGTTGTCGGGGAATCTGTAGACTAAGTTGATTTAGAAATTAACGAGTTATTTTTTATTTTTATTTTTATTTTATTTGTTTTCAAAAAAGGAAAAGAGAAAAAAAATATTTGTTTTTCGTTATTTTTTTTTCTATTTTATTTTTCTTTTTAGTTTATTTTTATTTATTTATTTACTTGTTTTAATTTTTTTTTGGTTTTTTTTTATTTTGTTTCTCTTGCTATGGCTAAATTTACACCGCGTACGATTGGGGACCACTTCATTCCCCAAACGTATGTCACACCTGCTGGAGTGACGTTACCCGTCGTGGGTAACGTAAACTTCAAAATTATACCTGAGATCATCAACATGCTTCCTACTTTCTATGGGAAGCTGATAGAGAGCCCATATGAGCGCCTTGATGAATTTATAGAAATTTGCGAAACTTGCTATTTTCAGGGTGTCTTAATTGATGCTGTTTGACTACCTCTATTTCCATTCTCGCTGAAGGATGTAGCCAAGAGGTGGTTTCAATCCTTACCCAGGGGTGAAATCACCACTTGGAATGACCTCCAACAACGCTTTCTGGTCAAGTTTTTCCTCAAGCCAAAACGATGGCTATTAGGCGCGCTATAAATAATTTTGAGTAGAAGGACCAGGAGCAATTCCATGAAAGTTGGGACAGATTCAAGGAACTTCTTAGAAGCTGTCCCACTATAGGTCACCCAAGTGGGCGCTTATTCAGAATTTCTATGATGGTCTTAGTGCTTCAAACAAACAAATGCTTAATGCTTCGTGCAGGGGAGCATTTAACCAACAAAACGAGGACGAGGCACGGACACTATTTGAGCGCCTCAGCGAATACTCTCTCGAACAAGCGTCTTCTATGAGGGTGGTTAGAGGAGGTATAAATGGTGTCTATGAATTAGCACCCAACGATAACATCAACCGTAGACTAGACGCCCTGAGTAGGAAGATGGATTAGATTATGAACTTGCATGTGAATCCTACTAATGTGCGCATGGTCAATGCAGTTGAGTCATCAAGTGGAATTACTCCGTGTGACATTTGTTCAGGCGAGGACCATTTTGTTCTTAATTGTTCATATGTATCACAATTCCCCGAATGCGTGCAGGAACATGTTAATGCAGCTCAAGGATATTCGGGAAACAGCGACCCATTTTCAAACTCCTATAATTCTGGGTGGCACGATCATCCGAACTTCTCGTGGAAGTAGGACGCCAATCAATATCAACCCACGAAACAGCAGGATCCCGGCTTTGTAGGAAACATGCACCCTCTTATTTTTCAGGGAGGGTATAGGTATGATGTTCGACCTCACTCTAATATTGCTCATAATGACCCTCCTCCTCCACCTAGGGGTGGCAATGGGGCGGGGCGGGTACCGGGGGTGTCTCCCCCATACCCGCACCCACCACCCAAATCTTATACCCGTACCCTCCCCATTACCCGCCACGGGAATGAAGTGGATACCCGTACCGGCCCCGGCGGGTACAAACTCATACCCGTACCCGCCCCGTACCCACTCTAATTTGCGTAGAAAATGATTATCTATACCGGGTCATATTAATTATTTAATACTATTTTTAAAAAATCAATTATATTTTTTTATAACATTGATAAACAATTTGGGTTATTGAATTTAAACATGTATTTTTTTAATTTGAAGGTTAATTATGTATAAAATGAAGCGGGTATGGCGGGTATGAGGTGGAGTAGGGCGGGGCGGGTATAAAACTATACCCGTACCCGCCCCATACCCGTGACGGGTACGGGGCGTGTACACCGAACCCGTACCCACTACTCGTGGGTAGCGGGTTTTACTCGCCCCATTGCCATTCCTACCTCCACCTCTAGGATTTATGTCACAGTCCGAGGAGCATATGCTCCACTTTATGGAGGATACCACACAACTGGTTCAGTCTCACTCGCTATCTATTGCCAAATTAGAGACCCAGATAGGACAATTGACCTACACACTGCATAGGATAGAGGAAGGGAGGTTACCCTCCTCACCATTCACAAACTCCACAGGATCAAATAGTTCTGACCCTAGCTTGCTCATTCATGAGCAAGCTCAGATTGTGTCAGTTTCAGGAGAGGAGAACCTTAGGGAAGTTGAGGTTGAAACTGAGAAGGATGTGACTCCTCCTCCCACTGCTGATAGGGAGGGATCACAAGAAAGGGTTTTTGAACATGTTGTCCCTTTTCTTTAAGCCCTTATAGGACCGAAGAAGAAGGATGACCTAAAGAGGGCTGAGCTCAGAGATGTGTTTAAGGACGTGAAGATCAACTTGCCGTTGATTGAAGCTGTTAAACACATTCCTATGTATGCCAAGTTCCTCAAGGACCTTTGCACCAAAAAGAAGTGCCCACAAGCGCATATCCCGAAGAAGGTCCAGCTCATCGAGAAGGTGAGTAGTATTTTAGTATCAGGCGCCCCACTCAAGTTTCGAGACCCCGGGCCTTTTACAGTTTCATGCGTCTTAGGAGAGCATTACACTAGCAGAGCCTTGCTAGATCTAGGAGCAAGTGTAAACCTCATCCCTTACTCAGTTTTTTAGGAATTGGATATAGGAGACCTTAAGCCAACAAATTTTGCACTTCAGTTAGCTGATAGGACAGAACGAGTACCTCGTGGGGTAGTGGAAGATGTACTTGTCAAGAATGACAAGTTTGTCTTCCCTGTTGATTTTCTTGTCTTAGATTTAGACCTACTCCTTGGAAAAAGCACAATGCTCCTATTATTTTAGGTCGACCATTCCTAGCTACGGCCGATGTTGTGATTCACTATAGGACGCGAGTGTTGGAGGTTTGTTTTGGAAACCTCAAGGGAAAATTGAAGGTCTTGAACTTTGTTCAAAACCCTGAGTCTGAGGACGAGTTGGAATGCTACAGGGTTGATGATATTCACCCTTTAGTAGAGCCAAGTAAGCCCGATTCTACTAGACGTGATGATTGTATTAGTGTCCCTGTCTGTGTCGATAGCTATGCTTCATTACCTACACCTGGTAGGATAGAGATTTGTGACCCTGATGTTGGTAATGTTTCCCTCCTTGATAGTCACGGGTCTCGAAACGCTGTTGGGTTTGGGGATCGTCCCCACTGGATCAACCTGAGTTCTATGGCAAACATTGCCTCGGATATTAGTCGATCTTGTGTTCTAAACTGCGTCTGGCTGAAGACGTTATACTTAGTGCTCTTGGGAGGCAACCCAACCTATCTTTAGTTTTGTTTTATTTTATTTATTATTTTGTTTTTTAGCATGAACTCTCTTTCAATTGCAAATCCTTTGTTATCCCTCCTATGATAATTTTGTTTCTCTTTTACTAAACACTTGTATGCTCTTTATTTCTAACACTACTAACAAGTCTGTTTAGTATTCTGTCTTCTATGTCTTCGATTGTAGCTTGCTACCTCTGTCTTTATTCTTTGGATTTGCTCACCACATGTCGCTGAATATGTCACACCTCAGGTCGTCTCTTTCCTTTCCTTACTTGAATTTATTTTTGTGGATTTGCATTGAGGATAATGCAATGTTTGGGTTTGGGGATGGAAGATGAGAGCGAACTTCTGTTTGTCCTTTAAAGCTTCATTTGGCTTAAATTAGCTACGCTTTTACATGAATAAGTATAGAGTGGCTTATGACTTTTATTATAGACACAAATTTGAGATGTATTATGATGATTAGAATATTTATGTAATGAGATTATTGTTGGATTCTACTTTTGAATCCGTATTTTTGTGTTTTAACTTGTTAGAGAAATTAATATTTTTTTACCCTTAATCTTGTGACATATCTTACTGTTTAGGTTGAAATAGCGGTAATAACCTTTGGAATTGGAATCCACCATTCTACTTCCAGCAATGTTGAAATCAATTTACTATCTCCTTATCTTGAGGATTCCCCTTAAAAAAGGGAAAAAAAAAGGAAAAAAAAAGTGACTTGTTGATTTTTGTAGCCCCTGTGTCTCGAGCAAGTAAGCCCGTAGGGGTATCTTAAAACCTGGTACCATGAGCCAACTGAGTCGGGAGCTGCCGGTCTAAAGCTCGCTTTAAGGGCCGCTGGGAAAGCATAAAAAGAATCAACCCTTGAGGTCGCTATAATAAACACTAATACCTAATAAAAAAGGGGCATGTGTTAACGGATTAGGCTATGAATTTTTTGGACTCGAGCCATTAGGTCCGTAGGGGTCTCTTAAAACCTCGTACCTTGAGTCGACTGGAATGGGAGTTGACGGCCGAAAACTCACTACATGGGTTTGAGGGAGACACGTCTGACTGTGGAAAAAAGAGAAAAAAAAAGGAAAAAGAGGGGGAAAAAAAGAGAAAAAAAGAGAAGTTTTTCTCGTTTCATTGTTGAATTAGCGGTGAAAGGGTTAAGATAATTGATTCCTTTGTTTATTCTCTCTATTTCGCCTTAAACTTGGAGGATTTAAAATAAGACGAAGGGAAGAGGAGTTCGAAGTTCACTTACTAGTAAATTAAATGTGTGTTTTAAAACCGTCTACTCATAAGCGTACGAGATCGTCGTAGCTTTGTCGGGTATACGGGTCATATCCATAGGGAATCGTATTAAGTTAGACTTAGTGATTAACGAGCAGTTTAAATTTTTGGGTTTTTGTTGTTTGAATAAATTGTTGGCTAAATTAATAAAACTGAATATAAAGTAAATGTGTCAATTCAATTGAGGTTAGTTTAGGGAGTGAATTTAGGGTAGCTTAACACATATCTCGTCATTATATTTTACTTAGGACGATGATTTGAAGGACTGAGGCTACAAGCTCTAAGGCTGAGTTAATATATAAATTAGGGCTTAGGGTAATGAACTAGTCTAAAGACGTAACCTATCTTAGTACCCTAAGTGTAGCATAGGTTATCTCATTAGCACTACTTAATTCCTTTTTTACTCCTAATTCAGTATTAATTTATATAAAAGATTGGGTTTAGGTTTGGGTACAACCTCAACCCTGACCACTCATGAAATCCTGTTATGTTATGGTCTAAGCTACAAGCACAATACTAATCACTTAAAAGTTGGAGTTCTAGTCATGGCTACAAGCACACATACAAAAATACCCAACAATCATGAAGAACTCTCCACAGGGGTGCGAATATAACATAACTAAACCAATCGTCAAAAGTAGGATATAAATATGGGATACGGGCGGCTACCCGCCCTTCGTCCCTCAACTAAGAATATTTACTCTTCCATGGGAGTTTTATACATTATAAAATATAAAAATGAAAACAATAATGGATAAAGCTAAAGATTTGAAGACTCCCCCAATTGATGTTGACGTGATCCTCGATTTTGATCCTTCCGGCACTCCGACCACCTGTGCTTCGGCATTTGAGAATTCCTTGGATCTCATAGGGACTTCGGGAGGAGAGGAGGAGAGGGGACTTGGCAAAAGATGTGAAATCAGATCTCCCCCTCTTAATATATAAGTGGGGCGTCCTTAGGGTACATCCCGTGCCATCCCCGATCGATCGGGAAAATTGGCAGATCTATCGGCCACAGTTTTCACAGCTTGCACAATTAACTTAAAACAGGTGTAGCTTTTTATTCATAAAGAGTTATGGGCCAAATCATATACCAAATTTAAGCTCTCAAAGAGATATATGTGACCCAAGTTGTTTCATAAGTATACTAGCAAATTATTGGGTCATAGATACCCTTCTTTTAACCTTTTCCTCGTTTTGACCGATTGCCAAAATGCATGGTCAATCGATCCACGCGCCTAAGGATAGACTATTTTTGACCTAATCTTGACCCAATGGGTACTTATTTTGTACACATGGTCGGGTTTCTCAAAGTAGTCTTCAATTATGCTTCGATTACGCTTCAATCTTCCACTTTTCAACCTTTGTTTGATCCGTTACACTCTAAGCCCAAATGTACCTAGATTACAACAAAAACGCACATGTAAAAGCCAAATATATTACAGGAATGAAAAATAAAATATGTAAATATAAGGCACATCAGAAGGGTCATTTCCACTTTGGCTTGTCTTGCTTACATCATATTCAAGCCGAGTAGTTTCATTTTTTAGACTTAAGTCATCTCGAGTTTTGGGTCAATCGGGTTGGGTCACTTCGGACTTTTGAGCTATGGTGATTTCAGTAATTTTAAGTTCAAGTCATTCGAGTTGGGAGATTTCGAGGTTTGGGTCAAATTTTAGGTTGTGTCTAACTCTTTAGATTTTGAGTCATCTTTGCTTTGGGTCGATCAAGTCGGGTTATTTTGGGTTTCAGGTCAGTGAAGTTAATATGTAATTGGGCAGTGGAATAGTAATTCCAATTCCAGCACATGAACCAAACAACAGAATTGGAATTTTTGGCCCCGATTCCAGGCTCCAAACATAGCCTTATATTTTTTAGTTTTTAAAGTCACATCCTAATGTAATATCATTGACATTCTGTTAGTTTTTGCTGAGTTTTTTAAAAATTATTTTAAATGTAAATTCGAATTTTCTAAAATTATTTTCATAAAAAAGTCAATTTTTAATTCATTAAAAAAAATGTTTTATTGAGTGTAGTTTGATAATTTCCTATTTATTTTAATGGAAAGTTAATGCTGTCAGCATTAGGTGCGAAAAATTTTAAAAAGTTTAGGTGTGACTTTAAAAAATTAGAAAAGTTAGATGATATTTTGAAACAGCACCTAAAATATAGGTAGCTTCAAGTAAAAAATTCCTAAGTTATATTCAAAATAATTTATATTTCCACCTATATATTTATTATATTACCAATATAGTTGTTTAATGATTTTATGAACTTGAAATGTACTATTAACAAGCTGTAACAATTATTGCATTTAAAAACCATGTATTAATTTGGACTTCTGGTCGGGTCATTTCAACTTGGTGTTAAATTTTTTAAGATAATTTTACAGGTCGGATCGGGCCAGGTTGAATTTGCCACCTCTATTTATCATGTGCCATGGTCCTATGGTACTCCCTTAAGTTAGTATTAATACATCGAACTAAGTTTATCTATTTGCTTTAATTAAGGAATATGGTATCATTCCAATAAAGTGATGATTACAACTTACAAACTATGTGGGAAAAAGTGAACCAGGTCAATAAAGTCAACCACGGTACCAAACTTGGCGGCACCTGCACAACTCAGGACCAGTAATTACCGTAAGTCCATAACGGTGGTATCCTGGTGGCACTAAGAATAACGCCACTAGCCGTAGACCACGGTATCGCCAACCTATGGCTTATGCGATGTCCAGCACCGCTCACCTCTATCGCACACATAGGCAATTTGCACCTCTTGCCTCCTCCACCATAAGGTACCGCCCTACCACAGGCGTCGGTACCGCCAACGCTGCCAACCATCAGCACACGATACATTTCCCATTACCGTCAGGCTCCGCCTACCACAAAGAACCACGGTACCGCCAATCCCAACTACCGCCTACCCTGCTACTGCCTGCCTTCACCAGCATTCACGGTGTGCACTATCCATCCTTCTACTATCATGCACAATCCGAGGCGGTACCACCCCCTAATCACTCAGGCGGTACCACCTCCTCTTCAACCAATCAGCTCCCTTCACTTCCACGTTATGCAAAGCTGGTACAACCCCAGCCCGGCAGTACCGCCCAGCACCAACCAGCTCCCTCTCTCCTATAAATACTAGCCTCACGTCCTTCATTCAAGGCAGGCTGGTCCGGGCACCCTCACCTAATACTCTACCCCAGCCCCATAACACCTTTGCCCTCATCTAGACTGAGGCCTCTAGCCCCGCATAGGCCATCCACCCCGGGCCTTATGCCTTTGTTACGCTCGTGATTGAATCACAAGCATAAGCTAAGTAAATTTAGGATAGACTGAGAGTATGAGATGAGAAAGAAATGAATTGAGATGAGAAATTAGAGAATTAGGGATGAGAAATACAGAGAGTTCGATGAGAGAGAGAATTTGATCTCAAGTTGAGATTGTTTCATTGAATTTGATTCAATGCTCTGAAAATTACACTCCTAGACTTACACAAGTAACCGACTCAAACAAAATATCTAACTATCCCAAAATTTTCTTCTAACTAACTCTAAAATATCTAACTATCCTAGCTTATGGCGCCAAGCCAAATGAGTTATTACAATTCAAGAGTAACACGCAGCATTAAGCCTAGAGCTAGAACATCATACTAACAGCTACACTAAACCAACAGTAGCAGCCCACACTAATTAAAGCAATGGAAATACTGCTAAGGACATATACTAAACTATTGATTTAATCTAATAACAATTGTCATAAGCCCCACCTATAGGAATCATAACATTCCCTTCCCCTTGAAAACATTATTGTCCCCAAGACTGGAAGAGAGATCTTTGAAGAACACTTATTGATGTAGAGGTAGAAGTTGGAGGAGATCAACTTATTGAAATTTTGCAGTTACAAAAGACTTAAGCCTGAATCTGAATAAACTGGTCACATCTTGTTAATTCAGCAAATATGGATTTGACTCTTGTTCCTGCTCCTATTGCTGCGTTTCGATGTCTTGAACTCATCCGGAGGTCTTCCCAGATCAAACCAGATCAGCCAAACCCCAAAATTTAGTCCAAGGTACCACCAATTGCTATGGATGTAGCCCAAAACCTGATTTTTGAGGCTGAAATTCCAATCCTTTAGTGCACTGCCGCAACAAGGGAAGAAGAGTTTATCTCCTCCCAATTGAGAGGTGTCCCTTTGAAATATTGAAGGTGCTTGAAGACTATATGAAGGATCTTGAAGACTAGGAAGAAGATTGGAAACAATTGCAGCACAATTTTCCAGTTTGAACACTTCAAGTTCTTGCTAACAACTTGTTGTCTTAAGGAATGAGAATGAACTGCAGCCACAACTTCCAACTGATTTTCCCACTGCCTAATTGGCTTTTGAAGTAGCACTCCAAGGTATTCAGGAGGTCTAACATTAGCTTGTATTTTGGGAAGATGTCCTTTGCTCTCAACTTGACCCATACAAGCTTCTAACTTGTCCAATTCATTGTTGAACTCCTCTTCGTTGATCTGAACAACGAGTCCAATTCTCTTTGATTAAGGTACCTATTGTTAGTTTTCTTTGTTGCATAAACACTAACTTCACTCATTTGATCGTGCTCTTTGATCGAGTTGTGCAACTCTCCAAACTGAAATGAATCGCTTGCTTGCATTTGTATCAATTTATGTTGTGCAGGCTTTAAATCAGCAACAAGATCTTGAACTGAAACTGCTACTTTCAATTTGGGAAGTTGATCTTGCATTGTTGAAGGTTCCAACACTTCCTTAAACTGCCATGTGATCAGATTTTGCAAATCTTCCAATTGAACATGAGATTTCTCCACTGGAATCCGCGATTCTGCAGCAAAAACTTCTTGCGTGCATCTGGTTGGAGTGACTCTATCTTCATCTTGCGTCAACACTTGAGTAAACTGCAGAGGAACATCATTCTCAGCTACAGATTTCACTCGTTGCTCTTTCACTTGCTGAATTTGATCATTTCTCTTTTGGCCCAATCCTTGCACCAATTCCCTTTGTGATTGCAAAAATTGAGCCATCAATTCTTTCATTTGAATATTCAATTGACCATATGTAACTACCTCCTGCTCTGCTGCGATGCTAGTACCAGAATTCATGATTGATTCCTTGCTCATTGAATTTGTTTGTTCGCACTCAGAATTAACAAATTCTGAGCTCAAAAGTAGAAGCTGAATATGATCAATGTATTGCACTTGTTCATGGTTCTGATTAAATCCAATTTAAACTGAATCCTGAGTTAAAATCAGCACCGAATCTTGTTTTTGTTGATTAAATTGTAGCTAGCATCAAAGCTTGACACAATACAAACTCAATTTAGTTAAATTTGATTCAACTAAATCAAATGCAAAGCATCTAAAGTCTCTTGCACAACAACAACAATTTGATTTTGAATTTTTCTCGATTGGAAGCCAAACGAGGCTCTGATACCAATTGTTACTCTCGTGATTGAATCACAAGCGTAAGCTATGTAAATTTAGGATAGATTGAGAGTATTAGATGAGAAAGAAGTGAACTGAGATGAGAAATTAAAGAATTAGGGTTGAAAAATAGAGAGAGTTAGATGAGAGAGAGAATTTGATCTCAAGTTGAGATTGTTTCATTGAATTTGATTCAATGCTCTGAAAATTACACTCAACTACTACTTATAGGAAATACAAGCAAAGTAATACAATGAACCTAGACTTACACAAGTAACTGACTCAAACAAAATATCTAACTATCCCAAAATATCTTCCAACTAACTCTAAAATATCTAACTAAATATTCTAGCTTATGGCGCCAAGCCAAATAAGTTATTACAATTCAAGAGTAACGCGTAGCATTAAGCCTAGAGCTAGAACATCATACTAACAGCTACACTCAACCAACAGTAGCAGCCCACACTAATTAAAGCTATGGAAATACTACTAAGGACATATACTAAACTATTGATTTATTCTAATTACAATTGTCATAAGCCCCACCTATAGGAATCATAACAGCCTCACCATCTCCCCAAGAGACCTCACGTCTCTCCCTTTACTAGGATCCAGGTTTGCTCCCTCCTCTCTGCGGTTATCATCCGACGTGCCTCTTCCTCTCTACGAGCAGGCTTACGCCTACCAGGTATTACTTACTTTAAGCACATTCATTTATTATTGCTATTACTTCTCCTACTGACTTAGGCATCCGAGGGGTCCCTCGTAATCCAAACCACTACGGGTCCCTCTGACGGGCTTGCTCGTTTTGCAAGAGAGCTCGGGTTAAGCGCGCCAGCAACTGCTTTCTTAAGTGAGGGTTGAGTCCCGCTCTCATCTAGAACCTAACCAAAAAATCCTTAAACAAAAGGCACCGTCTGTGGGAAAGATAGTTTGCTAGCATTTAACCTGGTACCTCCTGCAAGAGGCATAAGACCGTCATACGGCTGGGGGCTACAGTGTCCGATTCAGGTAACTTATCTTTTAGGAAGTATGAGCGCTTGGATTGGGTCTCAACAGGAAACATTAGCGTTTACCTTAGGCCCAATACCGACCCCAAGACGCCGTCCATTAAGTCCTTTTGAAGCCCGAAACCATAATACCTGAACCTGTCACGGCCGAGGGCCAAATAAGGTAAAACAAATTAAAATAATAACAGTAGTAATAGAATAGAAAATAAAAAATTAGTCACTATTGATATTTTGTTTTTAAATTTTAAAATCCTGGCTTGGTAAAATACTAACCCATACATCAGTAACAACAATTAAGTGGGCATAAGGCACCGTTATACGTGAAGGCGGCAGGGTCCTTAAACCAAAAGCAACCTAAATAAAGTAAAATTTGAGCCAAGGGGAAGACTATCACCTAACACAAGAGTAACGCCCTCCAGCGGTTCCCTTCAATAATAACACCTTCACCACTGAACTAAGCGAATGCCCAAGGGGTGCCAACGTTAATTCACAGCGCCACCAACCCTATCCATTTGGCGCCACCAACAATAGAATGTGGTGAAAGCTCGCTAGTAGGAACTTTACCACTAATCTAAGGCTTAAGCCTCCACAAAACGAATTTAAAAGTGTTAACATGGCGCACCGGCAAGAAACTTGGCTACATCTACAAGCTTGACCAGTTATAGCCGCCTATGAGCTTGATAAGATAGCTTTGCCAACTCCTTAAACAAGTAGCTCACTAGTGGCGAAGTAAAAGCCATCACCAACAAACTTAAGCAACTCGTCAGGATTAAGAACGAGACCAATTAGATTCTATTTCTAACCAGGCCTCGCCCATAAACTTCGCTTTGCACTATCCGTTTTACCTAAATGTTGCTGCCCATAGGGCCGGCTGTGCAGTAACGTCAATATACCTAGATGTCACCCCTTTTGTTTTTGACTAAACGGTGCCGCCAAAAGGCGCAACTAGGCACTACTGCCAAGCTGCTCGTCCGGGTACTACTGCCCACAAAGGTAGCAGAGAAACACTCGAGACACTCATCTTGGCTTGTTCGCTCTCCAATAAAGAGGCGAATACTCCGGAGCTAAGGATGAAGCCTCAAAAGATCCCTTACCTTCACGGCACGAAGGGCACGTTATTTTACATAAGTACAAGGCACCCCTTGGTGCCTAATAAAGTCTACCACTTTTTAATGAGGCATGCGTAAGCCACAAGACATACTTATTTATAAGCGCGTGCAATCGCATTCTTGTTAGCGGTTTTGTACACCCAAATAGAATGCCCACTATGGAATATACCATTTGCCAATGACGATTGGTAGCCATATTCATTGGTGATGACTGGTGGCAAAGTTGTATCATTTGTCCCTATTACAACCTAGCTGTGGGCTGGCGGCTTAACGTGTTAATGACTTACGTGAGTGTTGTTACGTTCAACCCAGTCCCTAGCCGGGGGCTGAGGGCTTTACGTTCTCTATATGATTTACGTTCCCTATGTGATTTATGTTTAATCCAGTCCCTAGCCGGGGGCTGGGAGCTTAACGTTCTCTATATAATTTTTGTTTCCTTATGTGATCTATGTTAACTCAGCCCCAGACCGGGGGCTGGAATTATTGATTCACCGTAACTATCACTAGTCCGGGAGTCCGTACACGAAGACATAAGAAGGCGGTAAACTCTCACTAGCTTGAGAGCCCGCAATTTGCTCCAAGTTGTATTGGGAGCATGAAGACATAAGAAGGCGGTCAACTCTCACCAGCTTGAGAACCCGCAATTTGCTCCAAGTCGTATTGGGAGCACAAAGACAGAGGAAGGGGATAAACTCTCACCAGCTTGAGAGCCTGCAATTTGCTCCTAGTCATATTGGGAGCACGAAGACATAAGAAGTTAGTAAACTCTCACCAGCTTGAGAACCCGCAATTTGCTCCAAGTTGTATTGGGAGCACGAAGACATAAGAATGCGGTAAACTCTCACCAGCTTGAGAGCCCGCAATTTTCTCCAAGTCGTATTGGGAGTACGTTGTGGATGCGGTTAACCTCCATCTAACGTGGAAGTCTGCACTGTAAATTGTAAACGCGGTTAACTTCCACCTAACATGGAAGTCTATGGTTCAGTAAAATGTAAGCGCAGTTAACTTCCACCTAACGTGGAAGTCCGCGACTTTGTAAGTTGTGGACGCAGTTAACTTCCACCTAACGTGGAAGTCCGCGGTTCTTTAAACTGTAAGCACGGGTAACTTCCACCTAACGTGGAAGCCCGCAATTCTGTAAGTTGTGAACGCGGTTAACTTCCACCTAACGTGGAAGTCCGCGGTTCTGTAAATTGTAAATGTAGTTAACTTCCACCTAACATGAAAGTTCGTGGTTCTGTAAACTGTAAGCGCGGTTCCTAATGTGGAAATCCGTGATTCTATAAGTTGTGGACGGGTTAACTTCCACCTAACGTGGAAGTCTGCGGTTCTATAAAATGTAAGCGCGGTTAACTTCCACCTAACGTGGAAGTCCACGATTCTGTAAGTTGTGGACACGGTTAACTTCCACCTAACATGGAAATCCGCGATTCTGTAAATTCTAAACGCGGTTAACTTCCACCTAACATGGAAGTCCGCGATTCTGTAAACTGTAAGTGCCGGTAACTTCCACCTAACGTGGAAGTCCACAATTATGTACATTATGGCCGCGACTAATCTCCACCTAACGTGGGAGTCCGCGGTCCTATAAGTAATGGGGTGGTTAGCTTCCACCTAACGTAGAAGTCCGCGGCTCTCGGAGTCCCTTAACGCTGGGGGCTTGGGGTTGTTTTTCTCCGTGTGAAAAAGGGAGCACGAAGTTGTGGGGCAGTTACCTTCACTTAACATGGAGGCCCGTGTTTGTTAGAGTCCTTTTAACACTGGGGGCTCGGTATTGTTTTGCTCCGACTAAAAAAGGTAGCATAAAGTTGTGAGGTGGTAAACTCTCACCAACTTGAGAACCCGCGGTTGTGTGTCCCACCTAACATCAGGGTTGATGATGTTCAGTCAAACCATATGCCCTTCTTAGGCGGGTAAGACACATTTACCCTGTAAGCTCTTCTTAGACAAGCAATACCATAAGCCCTTGTCTGGCTGGTAGCATTCAATCAGACCGTAAGCTGTCCTCAGGCAGGTGAGATATACTTGGGCAATAAGTCCTTCACAGGCAAGTGAATTATGCTTCAACCAGTATTGGAGTGCGGTTCACGCTCCAACTGACACAAGGAGCACAAAACATAATACACTCCAACCCAGCCCATGGCTGGGGGCTAGGAGTTAAAAATATTCACAATACGCTCCAACCCAGCCTACGGCTGGGGCCTAGGAGTTAAAAATATTCATAACACGCTTCAAATTACAAATATTCACAGCACACTTCACCTCGATGTATAAGAAGACTAAATACATGGTCATTCATAACTCGGCTCAACAATCAAAATTTGACAAAGCCTCAAAATTAGCAACTCCAAGCGGCCGCGCCATGAAATTAGGTGGAGCAACATCTTCAATAGCTGTTGCTCGACCATGACAAATGCCTCCAATCAGAAATACAATTCCTCGAGGCTAGACTAAAAGTTAACAAATTGGGTGGAGCAACATCTTTAATAACCGTTGCCCGACCATGACAAATGCCTCCAATCAGGAATACAATTCGTAGAGGCCATACCAAAAGTTAACAAATTGAGTGGAGCAACGTCTTCAATAACTGTTGCTCGACCATAATAATGCCTCCAATCAGGAATACAATTCCTAGAGGTCATACCAAGAATTAGCAAATTAGAAAGAGCAACACCTCACACAAGAAATAATAAGTGCCTCCCAGTACCCTGCCACGGGAACAATAACAAACATGATCCTTAAAAGGCTTAAGTCCTCTAAGCTTTAAAACATATTCTAAAAGCTAAAACACTTCTTTTAACGATAACGCAAGCCACAAGCCAAAATACCCCAAAAAAATGGGTAAGGTAATGCCTGATTAAAGGAGAGTATTTAAGACATTAAAGTTATTCAAGCCCTTTACTCACACAAAGCCATTCGTCAATAGTGAGCACATTGACAGACACTCAAATACGCACACATTCCAAACGCCTTAAAAAAAAAAAACTTTTCACACCAAATAGTCAACAAAACACCCTTTTGAAGGTGCGTGTGACATGAGTATATTTACAACAAAAATAGACTAAACACAAAGAAAACGATGCCAAAACCTAAAATAATACTTCAATCTTCCCGATCACTCTCAGTACTGGACCCGTCTTCCACCTCATCTTCCATCTCCTTGTTCACCTCGTCCACTATCTGTTGAAGAAAAGAGGCTTCAAGCTGAGGGATGGCGCCTATAACTTTTTTTCAGTTAAGGCCTTATCTGCTCCATCCCAGTACAATTCGCTCTGTTCCTTTGAAAATTCAGAACTGGCACGGTAATGTGCTACAGCCACCTCCTTGGCGCGGGTGGGAATCTCACCGAGGAGCCTTTCGAATTTATCCTGGGATTCTCGAACAGATAATCTCAACCTGTCATTCTCAGCCTTCAACTCTTCAATCCTAGTCTTTAACTCTTCATTTGCCCTCTTTTGATGTTGTTCAGCATTCTGGGAACTCTTTAACACAGCTAAGGAAAATGCAAGTTCGTGCTGAAGTCGTTGAAGGTTGGAGTCTTTCTCTGATAGAGCTGCGAAGGCAGCCCCCATTGCACTAAGCCCCTGAAGTCACAAACACAAAACGCATAAGACACAAAGAAAAAATATAAAATAAGAGAAGAAAAGTCTTTTACCTGAGAAATAAGAGACGCTAACTCGCTGAAGGGGCTCTAGCCCCTTTTGCGTCCCTCCAAGGAAATCAAAATTATAACCAGTTGGTGAAGAAGAAGATGGCTCTAGCCCCCTTTGCGTCCCTCCAGGCTCACGCTCACTACTCAAACCCGCAACTATGTCCCTCTCAAGGATCTCTGAAGGTGGGTCTCGTATCGCCAAAGGAGAGCTCTCCAATCCACAATCAAGATTAGCATTTGTAGTAAGATCATCGTGAGATCTAGTAACTCGCCTTCTCTCTAAACAGCGACGCTTGTGAGAAGGCACCTTCTACACGGAAGATGAAGAACACTGGTGCGATGACGCTCTTGTTATCCTACGCTTATGTGGAATAGGATGCCTCCTCTGCCCTTTTTTACGGGTAGGGAGAGAAGACAAGCTCAAAATGTCTAACTCCTCAAGCTCCTCAAATAAATGAAAGAAAGGAAAGTGAGTTCAAGACCCCGTCAACCAAAGAAAGAGCAACCAAACACATGTATAACCAAACAGATACCTAGATACAGTTTCTGGCTCAAGCCAGCCTTTGCTAAAACTATCTCTTGTTCTTACATCTCCCGCATCGCCAGAAACTTTCCTCCTTCAAAATCCCCAGTAAAGTAGTCTATATAGCATGTTCCTCTGAGGTCAAACTGGCAAGTGCTGGTCGAGGAGGCTTAAATACTGACTGTCATTTCGTAGGGTAACGGGGACGCCTCGGAGGTTTTACCCAAATAAACTTATTTAACCATTGTTTTACATTAGAAGGAAGGCTTTTGATAAAGGTAGCTCCGCCTTGGGGCTCAAAAGACGTCCCACTGTTAACTACCTTCGCTTGAAGTAGGACATCAAACACATTATGGGTTGACTGAAACCTATTAACAAAACAACCTAATAAAAAGCCGTAGATATTCCTATAACCATTCGGGGTAACTTGACCTGGGCAAATTGTATATAAATATAAAACATTAACCACAAATTGGGGAATAAGAAAATCTTAAACCTGCATCAAGAGCATCCACACTAACTCCAAAAAAGCCCGGCGGTGGGAACAAAGGACATTTGTCCTCTCTAAGACGCCGAATCTCAAAGTCATAGGGAATAAAAAATACCTGGCACGTAACATCGCTATCCCACCCTCTCCCGCTATCTGTATAACAAAAGAACGAAAAGGATGGGCTCGGAACGCCTCAAGGAACTCTTTAGCAAGCCCGGCTTGCTCCCTCCTCTAATGGGCAACGGGAGGATGTTCGGGAATAGACTCCCAATCAACTCTCTCAACGATTTGTTGCTCCGAAGAAACCCCTCCATGAACCTCAGGGGCGTTACTCTCCCCAGCATAAACGATTATTTCTCCTACAGATTGCTCAGTCCGAACCTCTTGTTCGTTCACCTCTGAAACATCAGCCACTTCTTCGTGTATTAAAGAAAAAAAAGGTACGAGATCAAGATCCTAAACCCGGCCCAAGTCAAAATCGGGACAGCGAAAACCTTGAAAAATTGAGCAAAGGAGTGCGGTAAAAGGAAAAAAAATGAATTTTTGGGTTTTGAAACGAAGAAGCAGAAGAGAAACGAGAACGAAGAAGAAGAAACACAGAAAAAAGGGACAAAGGAAGTGGTTTTGAGATCAACGGTTTAGATTTAACTCCCCAAAAAGAATGGCCTCGGTCGAATCAAAATCTGACTGATGGGACGGTTCACGCCACGCTTCCATCACGGCCAGCAGGGCATTAATGACGACAGTTCCCAAGGAAAACCTTTTGGCTTCCATCACGCCACCAACCCCCACCCACCAGGAAACACTTGGCAAAACCATCTACTTGCCAGACACCAAGTTCACATTCATCCAACACACGGTGCAGGCTTAGCGGAGCCACCCGGTCTCACCAACATATTCAAAAGGTTACAAGGATACCTCTAGCACATTAGTAACTTTGGCTCCCAAAAAGGAACCTCTCCTGCCGCCCATACAAACTTGGCGGAACCTCCCACTCCCATTAGACCATCAAAAGGATTAGAGGCCAGGCACCATCCTTTTAGTATTATACACTCCACGGTAAACTATAACCAAGTTAATAACTGCCTCCAGTTGAACATAAACCCACTCACATTCTACCATGGAGTGGGGGGCTAACTGTGTGAGAAAAGTGAACCAGGTCAATGAAGTCAACAAAGGAACTAGACTTGGCGGCACCTACACAACTCACGACAAGTAATTACCGTAAGTCCATAACGGTGGTATCCTGGTGGCACTAAATATACTGCCACCAGCCCTAGACCACAGTACTGCCAACCTACGGCTTATGCGATGTCCAACACCGCTCACCTCTATCGCACACACGTCTGGCACCTCTTGCCTCCTCCACCATAAGGTACAGCCCTACCACGGTGTCGGTACTGCCAACCCTGCCAACCATCAGCACACGATACATGCTCATCTCCCATTACCCGTCAGGCTCCGCCTACCACGAAGAACCACGGTACCGCCTACCCTGCTACCGCCTACCTTCACCAGCATTCACCGTATGCACTCGCCGTCCTTCTATTATCATGCACAAACCCAGGCGGTACCACCACCCTTCTCAACCAATCACCACCAGGCGGTACCACCCCCTCATCACTCAGGCGGTACCACCTCCTCTTTAACCAATCAGCTACCTTCACATCCACGTTATGCAAAGCTAGTACAACCCCAACCCGGCAGTATCGCCCAGCACCAACCAGCTCCCCCTCTCCTATAAATACCAGCCTCACGTCCTTCATTCAAGGCAGGCTCCTCTGGGCACCCTCACCCGATACTCTACCCCAGCCCCATAACACCTTCGCTCTCATCTAGCCTGGGGCCTCACGCCCCACACAGGCCATCCACCCCGGGGCCTCATGCCTCACCATCTCCCCAAGAGACCTCACGTCTCTCCCTTTACTAGGATCCGGGATTGCTCCCTCCCCTTCGCATTATCATCCGATGTGCCTCTTCCTCTCCACGAGCAGGCTTACACCTATCGGGTATTACTTACTTTAAGCCCATTTATTTATTACTTCTATCACTTCTCCTACTGACTTAGGCGTCGGAGGGGTCCCCCGTGGTCCAAACCACTGCGGGTCCCTCTGACGGCCTTGCTTATTTTGCAGGAGAGCCCGGGTTAAGCGCACCAACAGTTGCTTTCACAAGTGAGGGATGAGTCCCGCTCTCATCTAGAACCTAACCTAAAAATCCTGAAACACAAACCATTTCGGATTAGGATATACCTTGCGTGACTTGAAATTCTAATCTGATTTGAGCTCAAAATCGAAGGGTCAAAATATTCATTTTCTTTTTTAATATAGCACTAGACCCTGATTCACCTAAGGAATCATAAACTAAATTATGAAATGGTAATTTAAAATTTGATTTCATTGAATTTGCAACTAGTATGATATTGAAATTCCATTGTTTGGATTACCAGAGGAATTAGATGTTGAAATTAGAATTTTAGTAAAAAAATTTGAGTCATCTCTGATTTAGATCAATCGAGTTGGCTCATTTTGTGCCTTTGGTCATCTTCGGTTGTTGTTGAGTACGGTAGGGTTGTTTCAGTTTGAGCCTCAAGTTTTTGCTTAAGTTTTAATAAGGTAGGATGGTTTTGCGTTACTCAAGTTTTGAGTTAATTTAGGTTCGCTCATTTGAGTTCTGTTGATTGAGTCCTTTTGGTGTCATGTTAATGGAGTTGGGATATTTGAGGTTTACGGTTAGCTCCAGTTGGGTCAATTTTAGGTCAGGCCTTAGTTGGTAGGTCATTTTGCATTTAGGTCATATTAGGCTTTTGGCCAATCAAGTTGGCTTATTAATCCAAACTAGATAAGACTATCTTGAGTTTCAGATTAATGAGTTAAATAATTTTAGGCTTTAATTTAAAATTTAGGTTGGGGCATTTTGGATTTGAGTTACTTGCAGATTCAAGTTGATTAGATTGAGTCATTTTTGGGTTTGAGGTAATGGGGTTAAATATGGAATTGAAATCTTTTTCACACCCTAATGAATTAGATTTTACGGTTATTAGTAGAGTAAAATATAGCAAGTGCCTCTAAAATTTCTCAATAAACATAACCGATCCCCTATACTTTCAATTAATACAACTCGCTACTTGAGGTTTGCCATCAAACATGACTCTCTCCTTGCAATTTTTAATTCATAAAATAGCACTCTAACTTATGTTATTTTCCACAAACTAAATACAAATGACCCCCTATATTCAACTTGGCCTCCTAAATTATCATATTAAATACGGCTGCTAAATTGAATAGGTAATAGGTAATTTGTATTTAGTAGCAAGGTTCATAAGGGGTGAGTTGTGTGTAATAATGATGTAGATTGAGTTATAACCTCTGAGGTCAACTTACCAAGTCAGTTGGCAAGTAGACAACTCGGCGAGTAGAGAAAACTGGTGAGTTCAGAGATAAAAGGAAGTAGAGGTGCATGCTTCCAAAAGTCTGGAGTTTAGCTTGCTTTTTAATTTCTACCTTAGATTTTGCATGTTTTTTCTTGTTCTGTTCTAGGAGCTAGAATCCTACTCAATATAGGGTTATCTTTTAAGCTTTTGAGGTGGTAAATCAAATAGAGGAAGAGTTATAAAGTAGGTAGGAAAGTAGGCTTATATATAGGCTTATAATCAACTCGGTTGGTAGTTTTTAGCCCTTTGTAATTAATTGAGTTTTTTTATTTCTTTCCTGTGTTCTCTTTTAATTAATTGAGTTTTTTATTCTTTCCTGTGTTCGCTTACCAAAGAAGGCACCAACACGTCGTCATCGGATCCCATTAGAACTTCGAAGTTAAGCGTGCTTGGGCGAGAGTAGTACCAGGATGGGTGACCTCCTGGGAAGTCCTCACCCTCAGGTTGGGGGCACTAGGAAACAGCCTCTCTTCAGGTTAACACCCTGAAGGGGGAAGGCTGCGTACATCCGCCCCCCCAGACCCTGAGTAGGCGGGAGCCCGGTATGTTCCGATTTTTTTTTTTTTTTTTTTCTTTTCTTTTAATAGTGTAAAGTTGAGTCCTCCCTTTATTCTTGTTAAGTTTTAGCAAGTAGAATGAAAGGAAGGTTGTTGAATCCTCTTATTTCCTTCCAATTCGCACTAGCGTTTGCATTAGTTGGTACCACAACCAAAATGTTCCTTGTGTCCTTACGAAGACTGAGATATACACCCATAGGGAAATCTATGAAAGGGACAATGCTCATTGGACGGGGTGTATATTTGAGAAGATGGAGGTTAGATTTTGGCGTATCGAGTGAGCTATGGAATAGCTGAACACAACATTGTCAAGCAACCTAATTTTAACATTTGCAGGGCATGGGTGAAGAGGAAGGCACGGAGAAGAGCTTTAACAATCTTTCAGCGAGATTGGCGCTCACGTGCATGACCTCGGGAGGGAGTGGCCTTCCAATGACACATCCAGGTATACAAAAGATGTGGTGGGAGTCTAGTATCTGGATTGATATCTTGGAATTCCAAGGCAAGAGGCAACTAAAGGAGTTCTTTGATTGGTTCATGTCTTTTGAGGTAATGCTTAATTTCAAGGAGGTTGCTCAGAAGAAGAATATTGGTGACTAGGATATGAGGGAGGGCTTCCACCTGATGGAGGCGACTTTAATACTCAAGGCTAAGACAGGGACAAAGTATGATAGAAGTGTTGAAAAAGATAAAGAGGCCCATGAGAGCACCTTCTTGTCCCCCCAGAAAAATAGGTTTATGTAACAGAAGATCCTGAATTTGCATTAAAAGTCATAGTCTGTGGAGGATTATACTACACAGTTCTATGCTTTGGTGGCGAGAAATGACTTAGTGGAGATAATGGAGCAAAGAGCCAGTTGACAATGGCTAAGTAGGTAGGGATGAAGGACATCTATTAGTGGTAAGGCATGTTTAGCTAGCTCCGTGAGAGGATGAGGGAGATGGGTGGTTAAGGTATAATATCTTCCAGACTACTTGCATCATTGGTAAGGAGTTTTGTAGCTTTGTCATCGACTTCGGTAGCTGTGAGAATCCCATCTCTAAGGAACTTGTTAAAAAGCTGGCTTGAAGACAAAGGCACATCCAAGTCCATATAAGCTTTTCTAGCTGAAGAATGGGAACTAGGTAGCAATATACCAATTTTGCTTGGTAAATTTTTCTATTGAGTCAAAATACTAGGATAGGGTTTGGTAAGACGTAGAAACCATTGACGCTTGCCATCTTTCACTTGGTGGTCCAAGGCAGTATGATAAAGGAGCCAACCCTAATCTCTATATGAGCTATGTTCACTAGGAATGGTGGAAAGACCAAAGTTGTATGTCTTGATAGGCAAGGAGGGTTGAACTTATTAGGAAGAGATAACGAACTAGTTAGTAAGCCTATTAGGGGAATTCGCCAATGCTTTTCCAAAGGAATTGTCGAGTTCTTACTACCATTGAGCGATATATAACATTGGATCGATCTTATGTGAGACACTACATTACCAAATAGACCGCACTATAGCATGAGCCTTGTAGCGCATGAGGAGCTTCAATGCCAAGTGGAAGAGTTTCTTACCCATTATTTCATACGCGAGAGTCTAAAGGGTAATTCCTATACACCAAAGAAAGGTGACACTTGTCATACGTGTGCTGACGGTTGAGCCATCAACAAGATTATGATATGTTATTGATTCCTGATTTTAAGGCTTGACGACTTGTTGGATCAATTAAGTAGCTCAAAGGTGTTCAATAAGTTTTACTTGAAGAGTGGGTATCATCAAATTCAAATTTCACCAAGAACGATTATACAAGTGGTTGGCCATGTCATTCAATTTTTCTAACATGCTAAGTACATTCATACAGTTCATGAATTAGATATAATGACCTTACATTAGGAAGTTTGCAGTAGTGTACTTTGATGGGATCTTGATCTGCAACCCAAGTAGAGAGGAGCATCTTCAGCACTTTAGGGCAATACTCAATACCTTGAGGAAACAACACCATACTTGGTAACTTGTAGGAACAGCACTTGTTTTGCCTTGAAGTAGTGTGCTTTCAGACTTATCGTGTAATCCTTGGCTTTGTGGTATCCAAGGATGACATAATAGCTGATGAGAATAAGGTGAAAACCATCCGGAATTGGCCACAACCGAGTACATTGACAGAGGTGCTTAGCTTTTATGGCCCAGCTTCCTTCCACCGAAGGTTCTTACAACACTTCAGCACAATTATAACGCCAATTACATATTACATGAAGGTTAGGAGTTTTAGGTGGACGTCGGAGACATCAAGTGCCTTTGAGACAATTGAGCAAAAGTTGATCACAATACATATAGTTGCTTTATACGACTTCCATAAGACGTTTGAATTGCACACTGATGTTTCAAAGATTGAGATTGACGTAATACGTAGCCAAGAGGAGAAATTGGCTAGCTACTTCAACAAGAAGGTCAACAAGAAGGTCAGTGCAAGCGAGCTAAGGTAGTCAACAGATGACATCCAAATCTATGATGTGGTACGAGCACGAAGACACTAGAAGTTATCTCACCAACAGGGTGTTCGTACCCAGGGCAATTATTACGCTGAAATATATCAACAGTCAATATAAGCTATCTAAGAGGCATGCAGTGTAAGGGGAATACATTTAACACTTGCATCTTGTCTTTAGGCATACGTTGGGAGCATTAAATAAGGTGGTACACACCTGATTTGAAAAATTTTGTTCTTGAGTCTAGTTGAACCATATTCGGCTTTTATATGCTTGCAAAACAATAACGAGGTGGTCCTACCTTCTAGGGAATTTGGAGAGAAGAAACGCAAGGAGAGCAACTGAGCTATTCGACACATGAAGAGTTCCTATTTAAGGGGAATCGGCTATGCTATCGACAATCAGTTTGAGGCTCAAAATCACCTAGATAAAACTCAATGAAGGGCACATGGGTCTAGACAAGACATTGAAGCTGGTGGCAAGTACATACTATTGGCCTAAGATTAAGAAGGAGGTTAATCAATATGTAAGTAGATATTAGGTTTTTCAGGTCTCAAAGAGAGACGCAACCAATTCTGGACTTTATTTCCCTTACCAGTCAACTCTGGGTGGATATTAACATGGATTTCGTGCTCGCATTATCTAGGATGAAATGAGGAGCTAACTCTATTTCGTAGTTGTTGATCGGTTCTTGAAGATGGCACATTTCTTGGCCTGAAAGAGGGTCGAAGACAAAGTATACATGGCAAAGTTGTACTTCCAGGAGGTTTACAAATTTCAGTGTTTACCAGCCAGCATCATTTCTGACAGGGATGTTCATTTTGTGTACAATGTTTGGAGGAATCTTTAGTAGATGGGGAGTACATCTTTAGACTTTAGCACTGTTCACCACCTGTAAGTATATAGGAAGATGGATGTTACTGTTAGGAAATTGGGAAACTTATTGAGGTGCCCTGTAGCCAAGTATTGAAGAGCTTGGATCTAAGTTATATTAGGCAGAGTTTGTCCATAACAACTCCATCAACCACAACTCAACATTCATGCTATTCCTTATCTTCTATGGTCTTGCTCCCCGCTCACTGCTTGATCTTACATCGTTTTTAAACCTTACTAGCATGCACAACAAAATAGAAGATTTTATTGCTTGTCCCTAGCACATTCCCAAGAAAAAACAAGAGAGTTTATAGCAGGAAAACGCCAAGTATAACGCTGCAACAAACATGAAGTGCCGAATAGTGGAATTCCAAGTGGGTGATTCGGTGTGGCCAATTGTGATTACAAAAAAAACTCTCAACCATAGAGTATTAGGCCATTATGAGTGACCAAGAAGATTAATACCAAAGCTTACCATATGTAGTTATCGAGTGATATGTGTACTTGTGACGTTTTCAATGTTTAACACCTTATTCCTTACTATGGCGATTACGAAGATGAGTTGGTGGCGAACTCAAGGGCGTAAATTCTCTGGGTTGGAAAGAATGATGCTGATCGAGTAATGATCTCAAGGGTCAACTTACCAAGTCTCTTGGTGAATAGATGACTTAGTGAGTAGAGAGAGTTAGTGAGTTCAAAGACAGAAGGAAGTAGGAGCCACTTCTAGAAGTCCAATGTTTGGCTTGCTTTCAGTTTATGTCTTAGATTTCACATGTTTTTTCTTGTCACTTCTAGAAGCCAGAATCCTAATTAGTGTAGGTTTATTTTGCAAGTTTTTGAGGCTGTAAATTAAATAGAAGAAGAGTTGTAAAGCAATTAGGAGTGTAGGCTTATAAATAGACTTGTTATCCTCTAAATTAGCAGCTTTTTTCCCTTTGTAATCAATTGAATACTTTATTTTTCTCTTGTGATCTCTCTTCAGAGTTCTAAGTTGAGTTTTCCTGTTACTCTTCTTAACTTTAGCAAGTAGATTCAAAGGAAGTTTGTTGAATCCCTTTCTTTCCTTCCAATTTGTTTTGGTGTTTGCTTCTAATAACGTAATTTATGGGGCAATTCAAATGCCTTGGCATTTCCCATTCATTAGTTACAAAATCAAAGCGTAGGTTGAGTTGTATTGTTGCAAAGTTCAATGGGTGAATTGTGTTTAATAGAAAGTAAATGGGATCATTTCAGTCTAGTGAGAAAGTGAAGAGGGTGTTTCTATATTTTGTCCAAATACCAAGAAATTTGCTGTACATTTAAAGTTTAAGTTGTTATAAGTGATCTGATGTGTTTTAAAGGAGTGTTTTAAAACCATGTACTCGCAAGCAAACGAGATCTTCGTAGTTAAATCGGGTATACGGATTGTATCCACAAGGAATCGGAGTTAAGTCGGATTTAGTGATTAAAGACCAGTTTAAATTAGGGCTTTGTTGATTTGAATTTGTTAACTAAATTAATAAAACTAAATATAAACTAAAGTTTCCAATTCAATTAAAGTTAGTTCAGGGAATGAATTCATGTTAGCTTTACTCGTATTCCATTAGGCTACAAATACTATGCCTGGGTTAATATTTGAACAAGGATTAGGGCAATGAACTAGTCTAAAGGCATAACCTATCATATCACCCTACGTGTAGCATAGGTTATCTCATTAGCACTACTTAATTGCTCTTAGTTGAATATTAAACCTGTATTAATACTTAAGTTAGGGTTTAGGGTAATGAACTAGTCTAAAGGCATAACCCATCATATCACCCTAGCTGTAGCATGGATTATCCCAATAGCACTAGCAAGTTTCTTTGTCACTCCTAATTAAATATTAATTTGTATAAAAGATTGTGTTTAGGGTTGGGTACAACCTCAACCATGACCATGCGTGAAAACCAGTTATGTTATGGTCAAGGCTACAAGCTCATAGACTAACGGTAATAATTTGGAGATCTCATCATGGCTAGAAGGTCACACAAAGAAACACCGAACACAATCATAAATTCCCCACAGGGATGCGTATATAACATAACCTCAATACATTATCAAAAGCATAATATAAATCCGGGATACGGGCGGCTACCCGCCCTTCATCCCTAAACTACAAGTCTACTCCTCCATAGGAGTTTTACGCATTATTCAAATCCAATAAAGGAGACAATAATGATAAAACTAAAGATTTGAAGACTCCCCCAATTGATGTTGACGTTGATCCTTACTTTGATTCCCCAGTACTCCGACCACCTGCGCTTCAACGTTTGAGAACCCCTTGGATTTCGTAGCGACTTTAGGAAGGAGAGGAGGAGAGGAGGCGTGGAAAAAGATCCCTAAAATAATTAGGTTTTTGATTTTTAAACGGAACATGGCCAGTGCGTGCATGTGCGGCGGCATCCCTTTTCGTTCCCCCCCCCCCCCCCCCCCCCCCCCCCCCCCCGCGGCGTCTCTTTTCATATATATATATATATATATTAAATAATATATAATATGATATAAATATAATATAATATAATATTATTTATATAAATATAATATAAAATATAATATAATATTATATAATATATATTAGCTATCCACGAGTTCTATTTGGGTTACTGAGTTACGACCTGATTGGTCATTCTTTTCCACATGTGGTTGGATTTCTCAAAGTAGTATTCAATTATGGCCCAAATATTATTGACTTTGTACTTTCCCACCTTTGTTCACTCCGTTGTTCTCCAAGCCTAAATTTACCTAGATTACAACAAAAACACACGTGTGAAAGCCGATTGTGAAAACTATTTTTCGATCATATTTGGAGGTATACCTGAGAGTACAGAATCTTTATGCGATGTTATTATTATACTAGTTCTAACTTGAGTCTTGCGATTCAAGTCTTTTTAATAGTATGTGAGCTTAAAACTTCTCTCCCCTTTGTCTTATTTCAAATCCTCCAAATTTAAGATGAATAGAGAGAATAATAGAAGGATTCAGCTATCCTAATCATTCACCACTAATCAGTAGTGAAATCAAAATGTTTCTCTTTTCTCTCTTATTTTTCCCTTTTTCTTTTTTTTTTTTCACGGTCAGATGTGTCTCCCTCGGACCTATGTAGCGAGTTTTCGGCCGGCAGTTCCTGATCCAGTTGGCTGAAGGTACCAGGTTTTAAGAGACCCCTACGGACCTAATGGCTCGATTCCAAGGAATTCACAGCCTAATTCGGTAGCACATACTCTTTTTTTTCATTAGGTATTAATGCTTATTATAGTGATCTAAAGAGTTGATTCTTTTTAAGCTTTCCCTGTGGACCATGTGGCGAGCTTTCGACCGGCAGCTCGACACAATTGGCTTAGGGTACCAGTCTTTAAGATACCCCTACGGGCTTACTTGCTCGAGACACAAGGGCTACAAGAACCAACGAGTCAATTTTTTTTTTTTTTTTTTTTTTTAGGGAATCACTCAAGATAAAGAGATAGGAAATTGATTTCAACATTGTTAGGAGTAAAATGGTAGATTTAAATTCCTAAAATTTTTTACACTATTTCAACCTAAAAAAGTAGGATATGCCACAAGATTAAGGGTGAAAAATAATAATCCCTCTAACGAGTTAAAATACAAAAATACAGATTCAAAAGTCAGATTCAAAAATAATTTCATTACATAAATATTCTAATCATCATAGTACATCTTAAATTTAATCTTTAATAGAAGTCACAAACAAATCTATGCTCATTCATGCAAAAAACTTAGCTAATTTGAGTAAAAACAATGCTAACAGGGCAATCAAAAGTTCACACTATTCATGCCATCCCCAAACCCATACCTTGCATTGTCCTCAATGCAAATCGACGAAAATAAATATAAGTAAGGAAAGGAAAGAGATGACCTAAGGCGAGGCATATTTAGCTATACGAGGTGAGCAAATCCAAAAGGGGAAAACAGAAGTAGCAAGCTACAATCGAACACATAGAAGACAGAATACTAAACAAACTTGATAGTAGTATTAGAAATAAAGATCGTACAAGTGTTTAGTACAAGAGAAACAAAGTTAGTATGGTAGGGATAACAAAAGGATCTGCAACTGAGAGAGAGTTCATGTTGAAAAACAAATTAAAACAAAATTAAAATTAGGTTGGGTTGCCTCCCAAGAGTGCTAAGTTTAACGTCTTCAGCTGGACGCCATTTAGAGCATAGTGTCAACCAAAAGTCGAGGTAGTGTCTGCCATAGAACTTAAGTTGACCCAATAGGGACGATCCCCAAACTCAACACAGTTTCTAGATCCGTGACTATCAAGGAGGGAAACAGTACCAGCTTCGAGGTCACGAATATCTATCCTGCCAGGTGTAGGCCATGAAGCACAATTATCGATACAAGTAGGGATGCTATTACAATCAGCACTATTAATAGAATCGAGCTTATCCGATTCTACCAAAGGGTCTATATCATCAACCCTATAGCATTCCAACTCGTCCTCAGTCTCAGGGTGCCACCTTCAATTTTCCCTTGAGGTTTCCAAAAAAAAAACCTCAAATACTCCCGTCCTACAATGAATCACATCATCGGTCATGGCTAGGAACGGTCAACCTTGATTAATGGGAGCATTGTGCTTTTGCCTAGGAGTAGGGTCTATATCTAAGATGAGAAATTCAGCAGGGAAGACAAACTTGTCAACCTTGACAAGTACATCTTCCACTACCCACGAGGTACTCGCTCTATCCTATCAGCCAGCTGAAGTGTAACATCCGTTGGCTTAAAGTCTCATATATCCAATTCCTGAAAAACTGAGTAAGGAATGAGGTTTACACTCGTTTCTAAATCTAGCAAGGCTCTACTGGTATAACGCTCTCCTAAGACGCATGGAACAGTAAATGCCCCGGGTTCTTGAAACTTGAGTGGGGCGCCCGACACTAAAATGCTGCTCACCTTCTCGGTGAGCTGGAGCTTCTTTAGGATATGAGCTTGCGCGCGCTTCTTTTTGGTGCAAAGGCCCTTGAAGAACTTGGCATACATATGAATGTGTTTAATAGCTTCAATTAATGGTAAGTTGATCTTCACATCTTTAAACACATCTATGAGCTTAGCACTCTTTGGGTCATCCTTCTTCTTCAATCCTATAAGGGCCGAAGGAAAAGGGACAACAGGTTCACAAACCCTAACTTGTGGGTCCTCCCTATTAGCAGTGGAGGAGGGATCCGTGCTCTCCTTCTCAACCTCGACCTCCACGTCCCTAAGGTTCTCCTCTCCTTAAACTGACACAACTTGAGCTTGCTCTTGAATGAGCAAGCTAGGGTTAGAACTAGTTGATCTTGTGGGATTTGTGAGTGGTTGGAAAGGTAGCGTCCCTTCCTCTCTCCTATTTAGTGCATAGGTCAACTGTCCTATTTGGTTCTCTAATTGGGCAATAGATTGTGAGTGAAACCGAACCAGTTGTGTGGTGTCCTGCATAAAGTGGAGCATACGCTCCTCAAACTGTGATGTATATCCTGGAGGTGGAGGGAGAGGGTCGTCATGAGCAACATCGGAGTGAGACTGAACATCATACCTATGCCCTCCCTGAAAGACTGGAGGGTGCGCGTTACCTACAAAGCCAGAATCCTGTTGTCTCGTTGGTTGATTTTGATTGGCGTTCTTCTTTCATGAGAAGTTCGGATGATTGAGCCACCTAAGATTGTAGCTATTGGAGAACGGGGCGTTATTTCTCGAATATCCTTGAGCTACATAAACTTGTTCCTACACGTATTCGGGAAATTGAGATGCATATAAACATTCTAGCACACAATAGTCCTCACCAGAATAATGCCACATGGAGTAGTACTATCCGATGACTCAGTTGCATGGACTAGGTACACAGTAGGATTCGCATGCAAGTTCATAAGTTGATCCATCTTCTTACCAAGGGCGTCCAGTTTAAGGTGGACGTCATCTTTGGGTGGACATCATGTGAACCCAATCCAACTTCCCTCATAAAGGAGGCTTGGTTGAGAGAGTGTTCACTGAAGCGCTCAAATAGCGTCCGCGCCTCGTCCTCATCTTGTTGGTTAAATGCTCCTCCGCAAGAAGCATTAACCATTTGCTTCTTTGAAGCATTAAGCCCCATCATAAAAATGCTGCACAAGAGCCCACTTGGGTGATCCGTGGTGAGGACAGCTTCTAAGGAGCTCTTTAAATCTGTTCCAACTTTCGTGAAATTGTTCCCGTTCTTTTTGTTCAAAACTGTTGATCGCACGCCTAACAGCCATCGTTCTAGCTTCAGGATAAAACTTGATCAGGAACTTTTGTTGGAGGTCATCCCAAGTGGTTATTTTACCCCCTGGAAGGGACTAAAACCAACTTTTAGCAACGTCTTTTGATGAAAACGGAAAAAGACGCAGTCTAACAGCATTACTCGAGACACCTGGATAGTGGCAAGTTTCGCATATTTCAATGAAAGCATCAAGGTGCTCGTATGAGCTCTCAATCGGCTTCCCATAGAAGGTGGGAAGCATGTTGATGATCCCCGACTTAATTTTGAAGTTTAGATTACCCGCAGTGGGTAACGTAACTCCAGCGGGAGCGATGTACATTTGGGGGACAAAGTGGTCCCCAATCGTATGCGGTGTGAAGTTAGCCATAAAAAAAAACTAATTAAAATAAAATAAATAAATAAAAATAAACGAAAAGCAAAGAAAAAAATAAAACAAAAAAGTAAATTTATAAAGATATAATAAAAAATAAACTAATAAAAATTAAATAAGTTTTTTTTTTTGGAAACAGAATAACTAAATAAATAAAAATGAAAATAAATAGCTCGTTAATTTCTAAATCAACTTAGCATACTGATTCCCTGACAACGGTGCCAAAAACTTGATGTGTTTTAACGGGGTGTTTTAAAACCATGTACTTGCAAACGTACGTGATCGTTATAGCTAAATTTAGTATACGGATCGTATCCATAGGGAATTGGAATTAAGTCAGATTTAGTGATTAAAGAGCAGTTGAAATCGGGGTTTTGTTGATTTGGATTTGTTAACTAAATTAATAAAACTAAATATAAACTAAAGTTGTCAATTCAATTAAGGTTAGTTGAGGGAATAAATTTAGGGTAGATTAGCTCGTATCCCGTAATTATATTCTATTATGACAATGATTTAGGAGGCTTAGACTACAAGCACTAAGTCTGAGTTAATATTTAAACTAGGGTTAGGGTAATGAACAAGTCTAAAGGTATAACCTATCATATCACCCTACATGTAGCATACGTTATTTTATTAGCACTACTTAATTCCTTTCTTGCTCTTAGTTGAATATTAAGCCTATATTAATACTTAAATTAGGGTTTAGGGTAATGAACTAGACTAAAGGCATAACCCATCATATCACCCTAACTGTAGCATGGATTATCTCAATAGCACTAACAAATTCCTTTGTCACTCCCAATTAAATATTAATTTGTATAAAAGGATTGTGTTTAGGGTTGGGTACAACCTCAATCATAACCACGCTTGAAAATCAGTTATGTTATTGTCTAGGCCACAAGCTCATAGACTAACACTAATGATTTGGAGATCTCATCATGGCTAAAAGGTCACACAAAGAAATACCATACACAATCATAAATTTCCCACAGGGATGCGTACATAACATAACATAAATCTATTGTCAAAAGCATAATATAAATCCGGGATACGGGTGGCTACCTGTCCTTCATCCCTAAACTACAAGTCTACTCCTCTATAGGAGTTTTACACATCATTCTAATCCAAGAAAGAAACCAATAACGATAAAACTAAGGATTTGAAGACTCCCTCAATTGATGTTGACGTTGGTCCTTGCTTGGATTTCGCAGTACTTTGACCAATTGCACTTTAGCGTTTGAGAACCCCTTGGATCTCGTAGAGGCTTTGGGAAAGAGAGGAGGAGAGAAGGGGTGGCAAAAGATCTCTAAAACAATTAGATTTTTGATATTTAAACGGAATATGGCCAGTGCGTGCGTGTGCGGCGGCGTCCCTTTTCGTCCCCCATCCGTGTGTGTGTATATATATATATATTATAAAATAATATATCTACGAGTTCTATTTGGGTTACTGAATTATGACCAGATTGGTCATTCTTTTCCACAATTGGTCGGGTTTGTCAGAGTAGTATTCAATTATGCCCCGATTATGCTTGACTTTGGCGCTTTTTCACCTTTGTTCACTCCGTTGTACTCCAAGCCTAAATATACTTAGATTACAACAAAAACACCCGTATAAAAGCCGATTATTTTGCAGGAGTGAAGAATAAAATATATCAATGTAAGGCAAATCATGATCCGAACAAGAAAATTTAAATTATGCACCTTAATTTTAATTTCAAACACAATTCACAATTAGCGACCAATAAAACATTAGCGCGTGCAAAATTATTGACGCGAGTTGATGAATCCTCATCTTATTCGATGATAACGTAATACATTGAGTCAAAATCTTCAGTTGATATGATCCACCAAATACAAAGTCAATGTGATAATAATAATAATAATAATCTTTCTATACCATTACCAAAGAGTGCACCAACACGTCGTCATGGAATCCCATTAGAACTCCAAAGTTAAGTGTGCTTGGTCGAAAGTAGTATCAGGACGGGTGACATCTTGGGTAGTCCTCACCCTCAGGTTGAAGGCACTAGGAAACAGCCTCTTTTCAGGTTAACACTCTGAAGAGGGAAGGCTGCTTACATTCACTCTTCCAGAACCTGTGAAGTCAAAAGCCCCTAAGACACTAGGTATATTCCTTTTTTTTTTAATCTTTCTATACTATTATAGCAAAACCCCCCTTCCCAATGTTTAAAAAAAAAAAAAATTCCCCGTCCCCAAAATTCACCTTACCCTACTTCTCAAAAATCTAGAAATGTCTTCCTCTCCCTCTTTCCCCATTCTCATCCCCTCTTTCGAAACACCATAGGTAAAAAGACCCCTACTTAAATGCAGCCTTAACCATTTCAAACTCCCTACTTCCATGGGGTATGAAAAATCAAAGGAGAAGAAGATGAAAAACGTTACAAAAAGTAAGCTTTTCCTCTGTTTTCGGCCGTTAGATCTTGAATCCAACGGCTTGAATTGCTCTGCCGACCGCTTCTCTTACATCTCCACCGCCAATAATGAACACGTGCACTGCCGTTCAACTGACAGAAAGTCGGGGAATCTCCACCGTACGTTTCCTGGGTCCCTAAAGGTTGTTCTCCAAATTTCCCTTCTACATTTCTTCTGTTACAAAACTATAGAGATATTATACTTTATAGAAAGAGGATAAAAACATAAATCCAAATAAGCTTGAAAAAATAACAAGTATTTTGTATAAAAACTAGAGAATAGGAAAATAATTCTCTGAATATTATATTATTAAATTCTTTCTGATTCTCACTTTCAAATTCAATTCTCCCTGCAACTCTTCACTGCATGCCTATTTATAATGTAAATGAGGGGGTGAGAATACTTAACCGCTAAGAAAACGGGTATATATATATATATATATATATATATATATATATATGTATACAAAGGTCTTTTATATAATTTCTAAGTTTCTAGGATATTTAATAATATCCAAACTCGAACCTAAAATTGTACCCGAAAAATATCCAATATTTACAACACTCCCCCTTTGGATATTTTCCTTCATAACGGGACATGACACTCTTGAAAGTGTATAGTGTCCAAGTTAAATACGACTGTCTTGTTAAAAACCTTGCCAGGAAAAAACCCAGTGGAAAAAACTATAGCGAAGGGAAAAAGAATACAGCTCGTATTTAACTCCCCCTCATGTGAGCATATTAGTAAGGGGCGTTTCTGAGTTGACACATACCAATCTTGTGAACTAATTTCTCAAATGTTGTTGTTGGCAATGCCTTCGTGAACAAATCTGCTAGGTTCTCACTTGAGCAAACTTGATGAACATCTATTTCACCCATCTTCTGGAGCTCGTGTGTAAAGAACTTTGGTGAGATAAGTTTAGTTCTGTCATCTTTTTTAAAATATGTGGGGGACTTAACACTCTTGAAAGTGTATATTATTCGAGTTATAAATGCCTCTTGAACTGCCTCGCTAAAAAATCTTTTGCTAGGAAAAAACCCAATGGGAAAAACCATAGCCAAGGAAAAGAGTATAGTGCGTAGTTAACTTTTCTTTAGGGGCGCACATTGATCAAGGATGTCTCAGTATAGTGCGTAGTTAACTCCTCCAGGAGAACATGTACTTCATCTTTCTTCAGGAAGCTTGAGAGTAAAAATAATTTCTTTGAAGTGTACTGGCTCTATGAACTCTCTTTTGCTTGAACAATGCACACTTATCTTCATATGGTACTATCGGACTCCCCCCGATCGTTGGAAGCTTAAAATATGTTGGATCAAGGGCCTTGATGTTACCAATTCTCTACTTGCTCATAAAGCGCAAGTGTTTCGATAGTAGCTGCAATTGTTAGTATATTGCCAAAACATAGCAATACAGTTATGCAAAGAAATATCATGCTTTGCCACTTACCTTATGTGGTTCAAATAAATAAGCGGTACTTGCATATGAAAACAATTGCAAGTTTAACATAACATCATAATGTATGTTGGCTGATCCATCAAGATAAATATTTAACCACATATTATATACTAGTGACAAGTTAACCAATGAGGCTATATCTGGTTGTGTGATAACTATATGAATGCGCCAAATATACCAAGGCGTGGTATTTCTAAGACCAAGGATTCATTCGTTACCTCATTGACGACCGAAAGAGCCTCTAATTTTATCAAACAAAATTGAGGCACTAAACAACATAATGAAACACCTAAGTGCCGTATTGGTATGAGTTGATCAATAGAGTAATACTCTATCATATTAGTGCTCAATACAAAATCTTTCCTTTTCCGAGATCCTCAATCTCGAGTTCTCAATTTAGGTGCGTAACAGCCTTTTTAAGCGCTTCAGGAGTTATGATGATATTAACATATCTCTCTTTCAGTAGATATGTACCGCGGTTTAGAACTAGGAAATTCATCTCATACAATGATCATTAAATTCTTGGGATGTAATTTCTCCTGCAATATCATACAATCCACGACTTGAGCTCATGGTCAAATCATTTATGCAAGGAGTTTCACAAATGCCACGTCACAAGTATATTATCCAGACTCACGGAACCAACGGGTAGAGGCCTCTATTAGTATTATACCAAATTGGTCCATGTGTTAAAATGATTAGCCCACATATGTCCTATTTAGTATTCTTTCAGATACATGGGACTCAAACTCAATTTAAATTGAGTATGACATAGTAATAACTTTTGCCTTTAACAGCACAAGTAGCACATGAAATCTCATCAGGAGAAAGAATCTTTAGGTTCTGTAATGAGTGCTCATGAGAACTTTCAATAATTTTTCTCATCAATGTTACACCTAGATGGCCCAAACAGTCATGCCACAAGGTGAATGTTTTGTAATCAGTTAACTTTTTGTTAACCACTGTTTTTGATTCAATTGGGTTTATGTAAGTATAATATAACCCAGAAGAAAGTGCTGACAATTTTTTCCATTATTTTCTTTCTTCCTGAAGTAAGCGATGTAATGTAAAGATATTCTTTATCGCCTTTTATTTATTCTCCCAAAATGATAACCATTGCAACGAATATCTCGAACACTGATCAAGTTACTCTGTGATCTGCTGGAAAACAGAGCATCGCTTATGTTTAGTTTCATCCCTTCATAGAACATAACATGTGCTCTTCCGGAGCCTTCAGCCAAATTTGAAACACCCAATATAAGAATCTTCTAGTTCTTTAATGGGTGCGAGAATTTCAACGATTCTCTTAACCATATTTATACCCGGATGACTTAAATAGTCATGTCATAAAATAAAAGTCTTTTGGGTCTGTTAACTTCTGGTTAACTATCCCAATAGGTATCTCCAAATTAAATAGATAGTCATACTTATGAAAATTATTGTTTCTTCAGGAAACATGATATATGCTCTTCTGGAGCCTTTAATAAAGTATCAAATAGATTGGCCAAGAAATATGGCCATATGAATAACTGATAATAAGTAGGTGGCATAGCCGACTATATGAATGACTAATAATAAGTAGGCGGCATAGCCGACCATATAACTAATAGATATTAAGTAGGCGGCATAGTCGAGCTTATAAATAAGAGATAATAAATAGGCGGTTTAACCAGCCATGAATATGCAAAGTAGAAAATACAAAAAAATGAGAGTTTTTCTTTTTCCTTCATCTCCTCGTCGCTGGTGAACTTTTTAAATTTTGGTCCATTCTGGGTACCATAATGTCAGTTATTATGACTGCGACTATAACCTCATCCACAGCTCTGACCATGTCCACGTTTACAACCTTGACCATGTGCTTGCTGGTCATATGTCGAAGCATTCACTTCAGGGAATGGTTCAAATCAAGTTGGTCGTGTCTAATGATTTTTCGTCAACAATTCATTGCTTTGTTCAGTAACGAGGAGAGAGATATCAACTTTGAGTATTTTTTAAATTCTCGTTCTCGATACTGCTACTGCAGGAGCATATTCGAGAAACGAAAAGTCAAAAATATTTTTCCAACATATCCTCCTTAATAATATTTTCACTGCATAATTACAGTCGGGAGGTAATATTAAACACTGCAAAGTTATACTCACTGACAGTTTTAAAATCCTGCAGTCGCAGGTGAATCCATTCATAGGGAGCTTTGGGGGGATCATAAACATTTTATGATCAAACCTCTCCTTTAAATTCAATCAAAGGACATACGGGCCCTTTATAATAAAATACTCAGCTTTCAATCCTTCAAGGATATGATGCCTGAGAAATATCATTGTTTTGACGCGATCTTGCTGGGATGCGTTATTTATCCTTTTTAATTATCCTAGATTCACAACATCAGGGTGTATCTAGACATTAAGGGTCAAAGGCAAATAATTTTTGTCAGTAATATCAAGAGTAGTAAACTCAAGATTAGTAAAATTATAAATCACAAAGATTAGGGAAGGAAAACGTATCTCGAGTATAGAACAATCAGTTGGCTAGAGACTCGTGCTGGTAATGTACTACAAAACTATAGAGATATTATACTTTATAGGAAGAGGATAAAAAGATAAACCCAAATATGCTCGAAAAAATAACAAGGATTTTGTATAAAAACTAAAGAATAGGAAAATAATTCTCGCAATATTATATTATTAAATTCTTTCTGATTCTCACTTTCAAATTCAATTCTCCCTGCAACTCTTCACTGCATGCCTATTTATAATGTAAGTGAGGTGATGAGAATACTTAACCGCGAAGAAAACGAATATATATATATATATATATATATATATATATATATATATATATATATATATAGACAAAGGTCTTTTATATAATTTCTAATTTTCTAGGATATTTAATATTATCCAAACTCGAACCAAAAATTGTACCCGAAAATATCCAGTATTTACAACATCTTCTTCTTATACTTGATTTCTTTCTTTCTTCTTCAAAAAATATAATAACTAATGTGTTTTAAAGTTGTGTACTTGCAGGCGTATGAGATTGTCGTAGCTAAATCGAGTATACGAGCCGTATCCAAAGGGAATCTGAGTTAAGTCGGATTTCCTTATTAACGAGTGATTGGATTTTTGGGTTTTTGTTGTTTGTTTGAATAATTAACTAAAGAAAGCAATAAAGTCTACACTAAGGATGTCAATTCAATTGATGTTCGTTTAGGGAATAAATTCAGGGTGGCTTGACTTATATCCCGTCATTATATTATACTATGACAATGATTTAGGAGGCTTAGGCTACAAGCACCAATCATACATTAATATTTAAACTAGGGCTTAGGATAATGAACTAGTTTAAATGCATAACCTATTATATCACCATACATGTAGCATATGTTATCTCATTAGCACTACTTAATTCCTTTCTTGCTCCTAATTTAATATTAAACCTGAGTTAACACTTAAGTTAAGGCTTAGAGTAATGAACTAGTCTAAGGACATTACCACCCTAGGTGGAACATGGATTATTTCAATAGCACTAACAAATTTCTTTGCCACTCCTAATCAAATATTAATTTGTATAAAATATTGTGTTCAAGGTTAGGTGCAACCTCAACCCTGACCACATGTGAAAACTAGTTACATTATGGTCTAGGCTACAAGATCATAGACAAACGCTAATAATTTGGAGATCTAAACATGGGTACAAGCACACACAAAGAAAACCAAACAACAATCATAAATTCCGCACTGGGGTGCGTAAATAACATAACAAAACCAATGTTAAAAGTATAATATAAATCTGGGATACAAAAGGCTACCCGTCCTTCATCCCTAAACTAAAAGAGTCTACTCTTTCATGAGATTTGTATATATAATTCAAATCTAAAAAGAGAAAGAAATAATGAATAAAAACTAGAAGTGAGGACTCCCTCAATTGACATTGACGTTGACGTTGATCCTTGTGTAGTTGGTCATTAACAACCAACTTGCGATTGACCAACTACGGCTGATGGATTGGCAGTGGGCCTATTGATCGGATTGGTTGGTCCAGCTAATCGATCGACTTGGATTTTGTTCCGAGACGATTGATAGACCTGGTTTCCCGATCGATCGCAGCCCCACTGTGACCCTGACCAGCTGCGGGTCGCTAACCGATCGGTACTTCGTGTTGATTGATTGTTTAGTACCTAAAACTCTACGAGACCTATTTGAGTTACCGAATTACGATCCGATTGGTCCTTTTGCACACATGTTCCGGTTTCTCAGAGTAGTCTTCAAATATACCTCAATTATGCTTGATTCTGCCACTTTTCAACCTTTGTTCTCTTTATTGCATTCCAAGCCTAAATGTACCTAGATTACAATAAAACATATATGTAAAAGCTGAATGTATTATAGGAATAAAAAATAAAATATATAAATATAAGGCACATCAGTAACTATTTAAGATATTCATTTCACCAAATAATAACAACAACAACATCCCAGTGCCACAAGGGCTCCTAGTTCATTTCATCAAAGTAAATATATTTCTATATACATTGAATTTTTAACAAAGAAAAAAGTAATTCAAAATCACATACGCCGGCCCCCCCCCCTCCCCCCAAAAAAAAAAAAAATTAAACCAACAAAATTCTTTAATACAAAAGTTGAAAACAAGTACTACTTCAAAAGAAGGAAAATTTTCAAAACCACAGATTCAGTAGAAATAATAAAATAGAAAAATTGTAAACAAATGCATATTTTTAACAGAGAAACAACACGTTGAAAAATCATAGAGTTGGCAAAAAATTAATAAATATAAAACATCAAAATTCTTGAATAAAAAAGTTGGAAACAGGTGCTATTCCAAAAGAAGTGCTTTTGGCAAAATTACAAATACAAAGATTTGTAGAAAATAATGAAGTTGATAAAAATAAATAAATTCATATATAAACAAAATAAAAAACAATAGTTAATAAATTCATATATACAATATACTTTTAACATATATAGATAGTAAAAACATATAGTGGTGTTCGAATGGGAGACAATGGTTTCGACTATGAAAATGCCTTCTATGCGATATTTTTCCATGTTAACTACAATGTGTCTCCATTATTATCGCCCTCTTTCAATAAAACAAGTTATGATGAGGCTACCATAAAAAAAGTAACCAAACTTTATGATTCCTAAAACACATTTCAAAACTTTATGAAAAATTATTTAATTTCTTAAATCTATCCAAAATTGTATTCTACGGTTTGAATTGTAAAAGGAAACTATTTATTTTTCCTTCAATTTTTTTTTTTTTTTTTTTTTTTACAATTGTAAGTATATCTGAAAATTGTGTATTTTTGGAGACAATTGTTATGAAAAATCATAAATTATATTCGTTTCAGGGATAATGGTATTTTAATTTAAAACAAAAAATTGTATCATATACGCTAGATATCAACTTTATAGACAAAAAGTTAAACATTCCATTATATATTTAATGAAATTTATATCATTCGTTTTATAGACAAACGGACGCGTGCTGGGTTGATTTTTCGAAGCCCTTGGGTCTTGCTGTTGTGGCCCGGGATGAGAGGGCTGTTTTGGTCTGGGGTTGGTGTGGTTTCGGGTTTGCTTTGTCGGCCAGAAATGTAGAATATCTTGCAATCTGTGTAGCTCTCTTTTTGGCCACTTCTCAGGGGCATACGTCTGTTATTCTTGAATCGGACTGTTTGGATGTTATTAGGGTGCTTCGCTGTGAGGATCCCCTGTTTGGGACATTCAGGCCATTGTCTTAGATATTTTCATTATGTTTCGTTCTTTTCATTTTTGTTCTTTTGAATGGATTTCTGGAGAATCCAACTCCTTAGCCCATAAAGTGGCAAAGTTTCATGTGTCTGGAGCTTGTTCCTATGACTGGGTTGGGTCCCCCTTCCTTTAATTTTGTCTGTTATTGTAAATGATTCTGAGCAATGAAGATGCCTTAGGGGTTTTATCCAAAAAAGGAAAAAAAAAAAAAATACCGCCCATGCATCAACGGAAAAAGTATTAGTTACAATATAATTGTGACGTAGACAAGCAAAGCCGCAAGGTAAGCACATATATTCCCTCCTTGTCTTGTGGTAAAGTTGGTTTTACTAATATGTTAGGAATAATACGAAGTTTTGGAGAATCTGGCAACCATTTATGCACATGTCATTTATATAGTCTAACTATAGATTATGTGTTAAGATATGATAAACATGTAGGGTTGCTTTTTATAAAATTGCCTTGAAAGGTTATGGATATTCACTTAACTCCAAAACTTTTTAATTTTTTAAAAAACTATCTTCAAAAGTCTTAAATCTTTTCATTCAACCACCTCAATTTGCTGCAGTTAATTTTTCGTTAATGGCATGTGACTTGCACGTGCCTTTTAAATTAGGTTATTTTGTTGTTGAGCACGTGATAAATATGAACTAAAGTTAGCCAAGATGGTATTGTATACATGCGAGGTGTATTTGAGCCGAGCCGAGCCGATCTCGAGCCTCCCAAGCTTGAGGATCAGCTCATTTGCATTAACCTCTGCTTGGGCTCGGTTCGAAGCTCGCCGAGCTCTAAAATTCAAGCTCAAGGAATTAAGCTTGTAGTATTTCCGCTCATTGAAGCCCAATCTAGGCTTGTTTGGGCTTGTCTAAGTTTGAGCTCCGCTCATTTAGGCGTACATTTAGCTTTATCGGTCATGTTTAATCAAATATATTAAATTAAGAAAAGCTCGCTTAAACTCATGAGCTTATGAGCTCGAGCTTCACTAGGCTCGAGCTTTACCAGGCTCGAGTTCGGCTCGATAAGCTAAACGAGTCAGCTCAACTCGATTCAAGATCAAAGCGAGCTGAGCCTTTCGAGCATCGTGAGCCAGCTCAGCTCATGTACACTCCTATGTATTCCCATGTCTTTGCTTAGCACCCAGGTTCGAGTCCTGGCAATTGCATCCGCTTTCTACTTTTTGTAGAAATTTGATTGATTTTAATGAGCCCATAGCACCAAACTCGATCCCTTTCTTTCGTGATATTTTATTAGAGATATTACAAATCTGACTTCAATTTTGAAAAATCTTTGATCATTTTGTAATTTATCAAGTGCTTTATAATCATAAATAATAGACAACATATTCTATTTAATTCAATTTGGAACAAAGATTGAAGCATAAACATACATAAGTGTAACAAAGTCTTAACAAATCTGATATACTTTGATACCAATTTGTTAGGGAAATCTTGATGAGGAAGCGTAAACCCTAATCACTTGATTCGATTCAAATAATATGACTCACACAAATGAGAAGTAAACAAATATATGGAGAAAGAAAGAACAAACACGAACACGCAATATTTACGTGGAAACTCCTCTACAATCGAGAGGGGAGAAAATCACGGGCGGAGATGGAGATTCTTTATTGATACTGAATGGAAAAATTACAACGACACTTCCTCTGAACGAGATCTATGAAAGAATTACAATCACTTTCTCTTAACTCTTGTAGCACTCAAATATCTTGGAGGAATTACAAAATCACTTCTTTTACTTAATGGCGGCGCCTCACGCTTTTGATTGGATCTTTTGGATTGCAGAAACCGGAACCCTAGGGGCTCTATATATAGCCCGCGTGTCTGGGAGGGCCCGATCGATAAGGAAACACCCGATTGATCAGCCCTCTTACGGCCACCAAAAATCCGGAAAATTCACTTAAATAACCTGAAAATTTCCTTAAATCATCCGATCGATCGGTGACCCCACGGCAACCCCATAAACTTAAAACAAGTAATTTGAGACATAATCCTAGCAAATCTCCACCTTGGCTCAAATTACATGCATAAAAGAATTTCCTCCACCTTCTCCACTGAACACCCCACACACGGGGTTATCTTGACAAAACACGAAACCTAACCAAGTCCGAGCAAAGCTTGAACTTCCTGCTAGGTAGCAATTGAGTGAACATATCTGAGAGGTTATCAGCAATGCCAATCTTATTCTTCTCTGAATTAGCTCTTGACACATTATCTGAAATAGCCACATGCTGCTGAACTGTGTTATTCAACTGAAACTGAACTCCCTCTAGCTTACTCACTTGACCTGAATCACAAACAACTGGTGACATCTTCTGTGGAGATAGCAATGAAAACTCATCAAACGTGACACATCTACTCGTCAGGAATTGTTTGAAGCGAAAACCTTTCTACTTCCCATAAAGCCCTTGTTCACAGACTATCAGTCCTGTAGACTGACCACACAAAGATCCCCTCACACTGTGCTCAGACAGATTCTCTGCTTTCTTCTCTTTCCCATTTAAAGCTTTCTTCAAGCCACTATGAGTCAAGAGGCCCTTAACGCGAACCTGCCATAAACTGAAGCTCCCTTGACCATCAAACTTCTCAACTTCGGATCTAATTGCGGAGTCATATTATCAAATCGAAATAAATCGGGCTCTGATACAAATTTCACCCAAGGCTCTGAACCTAGGCTTGGATACCAACTTGTAAGGAATCTTAACAAATCTGATATACTTTGATACCAATTTGTTAGGAAAATCTTGATGCGGAAGCGTAAACCCTAATCACTTGATTCGACTCAAATAATATGACTCACACAAATGAGAAGTAAACAAATATATGGAGAAAGAAAGAACAAACACGAACACACAATATTTACGTGGAAACCCCTCTACAATCGAGAGGGGAGAAAACCACGGGCAGAGATGGAGATTCTTTATTGATACTTACGGAAGAATTACAACGACACTTCCTCTGGACGAAATCTATGAAAGAATTACAATCACTTTCTCTTAACTCTCGTAGCACCCGTATATCTTAGAAAAATTACAAAATCACCTCTTTTACGTAATGGCTGCGCCTCACACTTTTGATTGGATCTTTTGGATCGCAGAAACCTGAACCCTAGGGGCTCTATATATAGCCCGCGTGTCTGGGAGGGCCCGATCGATCGGGAAACACCCGATCAATCGGGATATCAATCGATCAGAACCGGCCGATCGATCGGCCCTCTTATGGCCACCAAAAATCCGGAAAATTCACTTAAATAAACCGAAAATTTCCTTAAATCACCCGATCAATCAGGCTTCCCTCCCGATCGATCGGTGACCCCACAGCAACCCCATAAACTTAAAACAAGTAATTTGAGACATAATCCTAACAATAAGTAACAAATTTTATTAATTAAGAACACTAATTATGTAGTTTAACCCAAAAGCGATAGTTGCTCCTTAGGTTTGAAATACGAAAGAAAAAATATTCATCGACAGCTGCTCCTTGGTTTCAAAACACACAAAAATTGGCAAATTACAAAACATAATATCCCTGTAACAAAATCAAACCAAATGCTCCCTTGCTTGTTTTCTACCCATCCTTTGTGATATTATAGAAATGCACGATTTGTGGATTCATTGGCATACCATCTGATGAATACAAAAGTGACCAACAGACGGTACAGGGCCTAGGAGCCACCACCGCCTCCCAGCATAACCGCCACCAGGTGGTACAGGGCCTAGGAGCCACCACCGCCTCCCAGCATAACTGCCACCAGGTGGTCTAGGGCCCAGGAGCCACCACCGCCTCCCAGGAGCCACTACCGCCTCCCAGCATAACCGCCACCAGGCGGCACAGGGCCCAGGAGCCACTGCCGCTTCCCAGCGTAACCGCCACCAGGCGACACAGGGCCTGGGAGCCATTGCCGCCTCCTTAAACACCCCACCTAAATAACTTCACCTCTAGAAATCACCAATGCCACCATTGGCTGAAGGGGCCAGGTGGTACCCAACCCCCATTACTTGCTACCCAAGTATACATTCCCCTATAAATAAGGGAAGGGACCTCACAAGAAGGACAAGGAACTTGAGCCTCGTTCCACCCTCAAGAACCCAACCAAAAAATCCCGAAACAATAGGCCCCGTCTATGGGAAGGGCAGTACTAACTTTTCCCATGTCAAACACCAGTCAATCTACGACTCACGGGGGACGCCATCACCTCGATTACGTAACACGAGGCCAGTTTGAGCAACTCCAACAACAAATCCACCAGTTCTTCTCACATACACCAGCCAATACCGAATGCATGCCAGAGCCTGACCATTCCACCACGGCATCCCCTCAGACGCAAGCTCAAGACATGAGAGGGGCCACCATCTCTATGCCAAGCGCTCGCCTCACGCAAGCCAGGAGGGAATCCAGGGGAACCCCCAGACCGGCCACCTCTTACGTGGTGCCAGGAACTCACTCGCCCTTCTCGTCCCGGATTTTGTCAGCCCCAACAGGGAAGGTAAAAGTTCCAAACATCGATTTATTTGATGGAACATAGGATCCTAAAGATCACTTGGCCAGCTTTATGGCCCGGATGTATCTACAAGACATGGGGGAGGACATTTGGTGCAAATGTTTTCCCGCTACCTTGAAGGGGGTTGCCCAAAACTGGTTCGCCTCCCTTCTAAACTCTTTTGTGGATAGCTTCACGGACCTCTCTGAAAGGTTCGTTCATCACTTTGTTAGTAATAAAAGAAGGAGGAGGACGGCGGCGCATCTCCTCAAGTTGCAACAGTATGAGACTGAGCCCTTGAGGAGTTATGTGAAACGGTTTACACGGGCCATGATCGACGTCACCACCTTGTCTGACGAAACGGCCATTACCGCCTTTATTAACGGATTGTAGAACTACAACTTCAAGTTCGCGTTGGCAAAGGGGCCGCCCCCCACCATCGACGAATTATGGAGAAAGGCCAATAAGTATATTCTGGCAGAGGACGTTATGCAAATAACGCCCCAAACCAAAATGATTCAGGTGTCTCCAGGGCTAAGAGACCGCCCCAGGCCACCCCAGGGTAACCCCCGACAGGTCAGAAAATCGAACGCGCCTGCCTTCCAAACTCAGAATCAGCAGCCCGCGCCTCGCCAGCTCTTAGAAGTAGAAACGAAGGGACCATCCAAGGGCTCGGACCCTACTCTGCCTGATGGTGGTGGGGCGGTCTAGTGTGCATAAAACCAAGTTTCTACCCATGACACGGCCAAGTGTCGGGGCTTGGACTTCGACCTCAAGGAAGCCGAGGCTACCGGCCAGTGGGAAGAATACGCAACGTTAAAAAAGATGAAGACTGGAAAGGCCCAAGCTGCAAGTGGTAGCGAAAAAGGTTCCAAGAACGCAGTGGCCAAAGTCGTCGTCACCATTGCCTCAAAAGTAATTCCCCCCACATCAGGGAAGGGGACGGAAACTCTGAACGTGGAAAGGGATGCATCCCAGGACGCGCCCCGATGTATTAGCTTCACCAAAGAAGAAGCCCGAGGTGTGGACGCTCAGCAAGAGGACCCCATTGTGATTGCGATCGATATCAACAAACACACGGTACGTAGAATACTGGTGGATCAGGGCAGTTTCGCAGATGTCCTATTTTTGGACTGCTATAACAAAATGGGGATGCCGCTCAGTGCGCTATCACCCGCACTGTACTCCGTCGTGGGCTTCATCGGAGCGCCCATCTTGCCATGGGGCAGGATAACGCTGTCCACCATTTTCAGAAACAAAGATGAGCGAAGGATGGTCAAGATAGAGTTCCTTGTTATTGGCGCTCCCTCTTCTTACAACGTGATCTTAGGGAGGCCCTCCCTGAACCGTTTGAAGGCAGTGGTGTCTACCTATCACCTGGCAATGAAGTTTGAATCAGACACCGGGAACATCATGACGATACAAGGGAGGCACGGCGCGATCTCAGAATATTATCATACCTTTTCCAGCCTAGCAGTCATGACAGTCGAACCACTCGAACTGGGCTCCCCTCCTGAGGCGCCCCCTTCCCCTCCGCCCTTGGAGAAATATGAGCTAGGGCCGGGATGTTACACTTATTTGGGCACCTCCCTCCCTAGACATCTGCGTGAAGAAATTGGGGAACTCTTGAGGCAATACCGGGAAATTTTTGCTTTTGCTGCCAGTGAAATGCCTGGAATACCGCCCGAAGTAATCACTCATCAACTTAACGTACAAGATGATAAGACACCCGTTAAACAGTGGAGGCACAGCTTTTTCACCGAGCGTAATGAGATCATCAAGGCTGAGGTTGAGAAGCTATCTCAAGCCGGGTTTATACGGGAAGTACTATACCCCCAATGGTTGGCCAACGTGGTGTTAGTGAAGAAGTCTAACGGAAGCTGGAGGACGTGCATGGATTTTACAGATCTCAACGAAGCCTGCCCAATGGACTCCTACCCTCTACCCAAAATAGACAGGTTGGTGGATTCCACGGCAGGCTGCGAGCTATTTAGCTTCATGGACGCCTTTTCCGGATACCACCAGATTCAACTGCATGCCACTGACGAAGAAAAAACGGCTTTCATCACGGCAGAAGGTACGAACTGCTACAAAGTAATGCCATTTGGGCTTAAAAACGCAGCAGCTACTTACCAAAGGCTGGTTAACAAAGCCTTCGTCCCCCAGGTAGGGCGCAACATGGAGGTCTAGGTGGACGATATGATAGTTAAGTCGAAGCGTAAGTTAGGCCATGTTTCAGATCTGAGAGAGGGTTTGGAGGCCCTTCGGAAGTACCACATGAAGCTGAACCCGGAAAAGTGTTCGTTTGCCGTACCCGACGGGAAATTCTTGGGCTTCATCGTAAATTCTGGAGGGATCGAGGAAAACCCCAAAAAGGTGCAGGCCATACTCGATCTAAGGCCACCTCGTTGCCCCAAAGATGTACAAAGGCTGGCCGGCTGCATGGCCTCACTCAATCGATTCATCAGCAGAGCTGCGGGATAGGCTCTGCCATTCTTTAAAGTGTTACGAGGGAAACGGCCTTTTTCCTGGGATGAGGAATGCACGCGCGCCTTTGATCAGCTGAAGCAGCATTTGGCACACCTCCCGGTGATCACCTCTCCTGAGCTGAGCGTGAAGCTAAGTCTCTACCTGGCTATTTCGGAAAAAGCCACGAGTGTAGTGTTAATAGCTGAACGACAGGGGCGGCAGCTCCCGGTGTACTTTGTAAGTCAGACCCTCAAGGACCTGGAAAGGAGGTACCCTGCCATCGAAAAAACCGCCTTGGCCCTGGTCACCACGGCGCATAAGCTAAGACCCTACTTCCAGTCTCACAATATCACGGTACTCACCAACCTACCTCTCAAAAAGCTGCTCTCCAAGTTAGATTGCTCGGGACGCCTGCTCAAGTGGGCGGTAGAACTCCCTGAATACGATATACACTATTAGCGTCGTAAAGCCATTAAAGCCCAAGCTTTGGCCGATTTCCTAGTAGAATGTGACTTCGAGATTGGGGCATCTGGACCGGCAGACCCTCTGGGAAAGATAGCCGTCTGGAAGATGTTTGTGGATGGGTCTGTAAATTCAGAAGGCCGAGGCGCGAGCATAGTACTAATCAACCCGGACGGAGAGCAGGTGGAATATGCAATAAGGTTACATTTTTATATAACTCACAACGAAATCGAGTATGAAGCATTGCTATTGGGCATGGACCTAGCCAAAGCCGCCGGAGCAACTTACCTAGAGGAGCGAAGCAACTCGAAATTGGTAGTGAACCAAGTCACGGGCAGTTATGGAGTAAAGGAGCCGCACCTATCCCGATACTTGGAGCTGGTTAGAGCTAAGGCCTCCAAATTTCAAGGCTTTAGCATACAGGGCATTTCTCGAGAGAGCAATCATCGCGCTGACGAACTCAGCTGCCTGGCTAGTACTGGAGGAAGGGACCTCGATGGGCATATCCGTATGCACGAATCCCAAGTTAAGTATGTGGACAAGCCCGCACCCCTAGACGTAATGCAGGTGCAGCATGAGAATAATTGGATGCGTCCAATTTTGGACTTCATCCTTCACAACATGAAACCCTCGGATCAGGTGGAAGCATGAAGGCTGAAAAGGCACGCGGTGCGTTTTACAGTCATTGGCCAGCAGCTATACAAAAGGTCATTCACGCATCCCTTATTAAAATGTTTAACGCCGGAAGAAGGCGATTACGTCCTAAGGGAAATCCACGAGGGAATATGTGGGATCCACATTGGAAAACGAGCTTTGGCCGGGATGGTGTTAAGGGCTGGGTATTTTTGGCCCACCCTGAGAAAGGATGCTGGCACCCTTGTGCGAAAATGCGACAAGTGCCAGAGGTTCGCGCCGCTCATCCGTGCTCCTGCTGCGCCGCTACAACCCATCGTCGACCCCATACCTTTCGATCAATGGAGAATGGACATCCTGGGACCTTTCCCCTTAGCTAGCGGATAGAGAAAATTCTTGATCGTCACCGTAGATTATTTCAGTAAGTGGGTGGAGGCCGAGGCTGTAGCTCGAATCACAGACATCGCAACACGACAGTTCCTGTGGAAAAACATCATAACACGTTTTGGAATCCCTAGAGCCATCATCACTGACAACGGGGCACAGTTCGAGTCACCACGATTCCGAGCATACTGTCAACATATGAACATCGCTCTTCATTTTACCGCCGTCGCGTATCCTCAGAGCAATGGGCAAGTGGAATCAAAAAACAAACAGCTACTGAACGGGCTCCGAAGATGGCTGGATGAGGCTAAGGGAAGATGGGTGGAAGAATTGCCCAGTGTACTATGGGCGCACCGGACGATCTACCGTGTGGCTACAGGGGAAACCCCATTCATGCTAACTTATGGGGCTGAAGCTGGGATCCCAGTGGAGGTAGGAGAACCCAGTTGCCGCATACAGCATTATAATTGTCTGCGCAATGAAGATCAGCGAAGATGTGCTCTAGACGTAGTAGGAGAAGTTAGGGAGGATGCCCTTCTTCGAATCGTGGCCCAAAAGCAACGGATGTCTCAGTACTACAACAAACGTCTAAGGACGAGAATTCTAGAGGTAGGGGACTTAGCCTTACGACGAGCAAATACCACGGCCCAGGGGGTCGGAGCCGGCAAAGTTGTTGCAAACTGGGAAGGGCCCTACAGGGTGGTTCTGAAGTTAGGGGAAGGAAGTTACAAGCTAGAACGTCTAGACGGTTCCCTAGTGCCCTGAGTATGGAACATCAAGAATCTCAAAAGGTACTACGCTTAGCTAGGCAAGTCCTGTAAATAAGCATGTAAAATATTAAACGTATACCGATGTTGTGTAAGTCCTATCTTAGGGAACCTGGGACGGTACCCCCAGCATATAAATAAACGATGCTTCCTTAAAGATTGCGTCAATATCATCGATAGGAATCCAAGTTAAACAAAAGGAAATATATATAAGGCAATGTACAACAAAATGCCATTGTTCTGGCTAAAATATACATTCGACAAGGCTACAGGCGAACTATCGCCTCTAAACACTACTACATATAAGTAGGTACATTGGCCAAAAAATAATGGGGGGCATGACAAAAAGGGGTATCCCCCCCCCCCCCCCCCCCCCCCCCCCGACTCTCTCTTCACATATACAAGAAGAAATAGGAGAAAGTGGGCGCATAATTAACACAAAAAAAGAGAAGGAGAGGCCTAACTACCGCCTGCACCTCCTCGAGAACGGATGATGTCCTGGCGGAGCTGGTCCATCACCTGCTGAAGGGCCTCTTTGCTAAGCTGAGGATAAAGGCGTGACAAGCGTCGAGCGAGGGTGGATAGGCCTGAGGCGAAGCCCTCCCAGTAATGGTTGCTCGTCAAGGAACGGAACTCTGGGCTCTCTTTAAAGCGAGAGACCGCCTCTGCAGCCTCGGTCAGATCATGCTGAGCTTCGATTAGGATCTCCTCTGAACGTGCTCGCTGAGAAGACAACTCCTCCCTCAATCTTTGGGCCTCAGCATCCGACACCTCCTTCTCCCTTCTCATCCTTGCCGCGAGCTCGGCTTGTTCCAGTCTTTCCCTTTCGGTTCTCTCGAACATCTCTACCGCCTTCCTTTTCTCTTCTCGTAATAGAAACAATTCCTGCACGGCAGCTTCTTGCTCGTGAAGCCACCCCGAGACCAGGGCAGCAAAAAGGGAACTAACCTGAAAGGAAAAACACCAAAGCAAGTGGTTAATATAATAATAACTTAAAAGTATAACATATAACTTTTACCTTGGCAACGTAATTGACTGCCGTGTCCCGGGTCACGACCTGAGGACCCCCAGATGGAAGAACCGGCGAAACCACATGTTGGATGTCGTTGAGGAGCTGGTAAGGAGAGGGACGAGTAGAACACTCAAGCGTTGCTCCGTCATCAGTAGAAGCTCTGTCTTCCCTAGGGATCTCCCCTTGTGACTCAGGAGGGACGTCAGCGGGGGTCCCCTGAGCTGATGAATCGACACGGAAGGAGGGGAGAAGATTGTCCTCTACCTGTATGCCGGGACGGATATCCGCCACCGCCTCCTGCAGCAATTCTGGTGGCTGAGGCGAGGTCCTGGTAGAACCTCCTCTCTGGGGTGGGGACACTAACCCTGCAGTCTCTACTAAGGGCGGCTCTGGCACCTCGACCGACACCTCTAAGGGCCCCCTCCCTTCCTCCCTTCCTTCGGGCAGTGGACCCATCTCTATCCCTTGCAGAGGGGCGCCTGACGGTAGGATGGGAGGAGCTTCAACCACGGTAACCTCAGCCTCAGCCACGGTAGTCCCTGGTGCAGCCACGGTAATGATTGGCGTAGTCCTAGATCCCCCTTCCGCAACGACCTCGGTTATCGAAACCGCCTCAGAATAGGGTACGGCTAATGTTCCCCCCGTCACCTTGCTGAGATCCAGAGGTAGGTGGTCCATACCACTTGAAGGTGAAGAGGATCTCTCAGCAGCGGGAGACGCCTGCACTATAGGAGTCTCAAGAGCGACCACGGATGGAGGAGGCACCTCCAAGCCACCGCCTGGTGCAGGAGCCTCTGCTCGAGACTTCATTGACCGAGTGACCTTCATAGGGGGGTCCTTCTCCTTCTTCGGTGACCACCCTCTTACCCCTTCTAGTGGCTCTTTCACACTTACTCTCATCCTTCTCTCTCCTCTTCCTCTGTCCCTCACGACAGGATTCGGTGAAGGCCACGATGTCTATATCGGCCTCTGATCCTGAAAAGAAACAGTTAAACAGCCAAGGTAAAATTATTAAATCACAAATAACTATAATAAAAACTTAGCTGCCCCGAAGAATTCCTCACCACTAATTGGTCGGGTACACAAGCCTACCCAGATCAACACTTTCTCCTGGCATAATACCTCCTTGGTAGCCAGGTACCGTGATCCTAAATCCCTTTCAAAATACCGAACCACCTCCCTATCTAAGGCAGACAATTCGTCCTCTAAGGGGATACTGCACTTGTTTAACGAAGTCCAATAATGAGGGATGCCTAGAGGACTGGGAGGTCGAACCCAAACAAACCTATTTTGCCAAAAATTTACCTTCGAGGGATTAAGCTCTACAAACTTAATCCCGCTTTTTCCCTCGAAACTGACAACACCCTTAGCTTGTTTGGCTCTAAATAAATAATCAAAGCTACGAGTGGAAGGGGTTAGACCAGCCACGTGACAAGTAAGGAGATAGCCGTAAATATTACGAAAATCGTTGAGGGTGATTTGACTAGGACACACGGAATATTTCCTAAAAACCCACTCCAGAATAGGTGGCAAGGGGAATCGTTAGCGGGCTTCCAAATCGTCTACGCTAACGGCAAATAATTCGAGGGAGCGAGGGTATAAAATGTTGTCGCTCTCTCGGGGGCCGATAACTTCGTAACCATATGGGAAAAAATATTTTTCACGAAATTTCCTCATCCCTTCTACCGTGGCCAATGACGATACGAGGTTTCCCAGGGGAAGAGTCGCGGCTGTATCGGGATACTGAACACGCACGGCCATTTCCTCAGGTGACGTCGGCGATGAGGGGGCCAGTTGGGATAACAGCTCCACCATCAGTCCCTCATCCGAAGACGCTCCTCCAGCACGGTCTGAACGTCCAGGTCCCTTCTGCGCACGTTTTGGAGCCATTTAACTAATTCACAAAATATAAGGAGAAATTAGAAAGGGATCTTACCTTGAAAAATAGTAGACTCACCACCGGAGCTTCCTGAGGGTAAGACGGGGGCGCTGGTGTCCGGTGAGGCAGGAGCCGCCTGAGGATCAGGACAACACATGGAGGGGGAGAATCCCTGGTCATAACACGCCCCCACCTCACTTGGGCGGACGGCAGGATGGCCGGCAAGAATCGCGGCAAGTTCATTTATAAGCTGGGGGTTCAGTTCGAAGACCCCGTCGAGTTCGTCCATGGGGTCCTTAGGATCAGCCATGGAAGCCCCAACAAGGAAGCTTCCCCAGGTTTTAAAAAAAAAAATTAAGAGAAAAAAGGGCGAAAGACGAACATGGGAAAAACCCCCAAAAATGCTTCAAAAATCTGTAAAAGCACAAGCAAAATACCTTTTAATTGTCATGAAAATGAGTGTGGGTGATAGGTGAAAAGGAATCAGGGTGAAATTCACTGAAGCAGGACCGGTTATGTAGAGAAATTGAAGAGAAAAGGAGTTAGGGTTTATCGGGTGGTTTATAAAGAAGGAAAGGGGTTTTAAGAAGAAAGGGAATAAAAGGGGCGTGAGGAGAGAGAGAGCACCACGTGAGGGGTCCCCTTTAGGTTCCATAAGTACACGGTGGGGCGGTTACGCTTCACCCAAAGTGAAGATACCGCCTGGCTTTCACCTAATGTGAAGGCTATTGTATGCTAAGTCCCTTGAATAATGGGGGCTTGGTTTTCTTGCTCACATGGAAGTAAGAGAGCAAGAAGAGGTGGGGCGGTTACCCTTCACCCAAAGTGAAGATACCGCCTGACTTTCACCTAATGTGAAGGCTTTGGTATGCTAAGTCCCTTGAACAATGGGGGCTTGGTCTTCTTGCTCAAATGGAAGTAAGGGAGCAAGAAGAGGTGAGGCGGTTATCCTTCACCCAAAGTGAAGATACCGCCTAGCTTTCACCTAATGTGAAGGCTTTGGTATGCTAAGTCCCTTGAACAAAGGGGGCTTGGTCTTCTTGCTCAAATGGAAGTAAGAGAGCAAGAAGAGGTGGGGCGGTTACCCAACACCTAAAGCGAAGGAACCGCCTAGCTTTTACCTAATGTGAAGGCTTTGGTATGCTAAGTCCCTTGAACAATGGGGGCTCGATCTTCTTGCTCAGGTGCGCACGAAGAGGTGGGGTGGTTACCCTTCACCTAAAGTGAAGGAACCGCCTGGCTTTCACCTAATGTGAAGGCTTTGGTATGCTAAGTCCCTTGAACAATGGGGCCTCGGTCTTCTTGCTCAAATGGAAGTAAGGGAGCAAGAAGAGGTGGGGCGGTTACCCTTCACCCAAAGTGAAGATACCGCCTGGCTTTCACCTAATGTGAAGGCTTTGGTATGCTAAGTCCCTTGAACAATGGGGGCTTGGTCTTCTTGCTCAAATGGAAGTAAGGGAGCTAGAAGAGGTGGGGCAGTTACCCTTCACCCAAAGTGAAGATATCGCCTGGCTTTCTCCTAATGTGAAGGCTTTGGTATGCTAAGTCCCTTGAACGATGGGGGCTTGGTCTTCTTGCTCAGATGGAAGTAAGGGAGCAAGAAGAGGTGCGGCGGTTACCCTTCACCCAAAGTGAAGATACCGCCTGGCTTTCACCTAATGTCAAGGCTTTGGTATGCTAAGTCCCTTGAATAATGGGGGCTTGGTCTTCTTGCTCAAATGGAAGTAAGGGAGCAAGAAGAGGTGGGGCGGTTACCCTTCACCTAAAGTGAAGGTACCGCCTGGCTTTCACCTAATGTGAAGGCTTTGGTATACTAAGTCCCTTGAACAATGGGGACTCGTTCTTCTTGCTCAGGTGAGCAAGAAGAGGTGGGGCGGTTACCCTTCACCTAAAGTGAAGGTACCGCCTGGCCTTCACCTAATGTGAAGGCTTTGGTATACTAAGTCCCTTGAACAATGGGGGCTCGGTCTTCTTGCTCAGGTGAGCAAGAAGAGGTGGGGCGGTCATCCATCACCTAAAGGGAAGGAACTGCCTGGCTTTCACCTAATGTGAAGGCTTTGGTATGCTAAATCCCTTGAACAATGGGGGCTTGGTTTTCTTGCTCACATGGAAGTAAGAGAGCAAGAAGAGGTGGGGCGGTTGCCCTTCACCTAAAGTGAAGGAACCGCCTAGCTTTCACCTAATGTGAAGGCTTTGGTATGCTAAGTCCCTTGAACAATGGGGGCTTGGTTTTATTGCTCAGGTGCAGGTAAGAGAGCAAGAAAAGCTGGGGCGGTCATCCTTCACCTAAAGTGAAGGAACCGCCTGGCTTTCACCTAATGTGATGGCTTTGGTACGCTAAGTCCCTTAAACAATGAGGGCTCAGTTTTCTTGCTCAAATGGAAGTAAGAGAGCAAGAAGAGGTGGGGCGGTCATCCTTCACCTAAAGTGAAGGAACCGCCTGGCGTTCACCTAATGTAAAGAACATGCAGGTGGTAAACTCTCACCGGTTTGAGAGCCCGCGGTTTTTTGGCCCCATCTAACACGGGGGCGGTTGTGTGTCCCATCTAACATCAGGGACAGGTGGTAAACTCCACCGGTTTGAGAGCCCGCGGTTTTTTGGCCCATCTAACACGGGGTCGGTTGTGTGTCCCATCTAACATCAAGGACAGGCGGTAAACTCTCAAAGGTTTGAGAGCCCGCGGTTTTTTGGCCCCATCTAACACGGGGGCGGTTGTGTGTCCCATCTAACATCAGGGACGGGCGGTAAACTCTCACCAGCTTGAGTGCCCGCGGTTTTTTGGCCCCATCTAACACGGGGGCGGTTTTGTGTCCCATCTAACATCAGGGACCGGCGGTAAACTCTCACCGGTTTGAGAGCCCCCGGTTTTTTTGGCCCCATCTAATACGGGGGTGGTTGTGTGTCCCTTCTAACATCAGGGACGGGCGGTAAACTCTCACCAGCTTGAGAGCCCGTGGTTTTTTGGCCCCATCTAACATGGAGGCGGTCATGTGTTACATCTAACATCAGGGACGGGCGGTAAACTCTCACCGGATTGGGAGCCCGCAGTTTTTGTCCCGTCTAACACCAGGACAGTTGTTTGCATCTCAGCCCGAGAGGAGCCGGTAATAAGCCCACTCAAATATAAGCAAGCACAACAAAGTAGCAAACCTTAACAGGAATACTGATAATTATATATAACAAGAGTATCCATACATATTACAACAAAATTTCATAACACCGAGTTTCCGATAATACAACCACATCACCAAAAGTAATGTACAATAAAGACTTAAAACACCCTCCTACCATTACCACGACCTACCCAAACGGGGGATGAAGAATCATTGGATCATTCCCACAGCGAAACAAAGAGCTCGAATATGGAAACAGCTGGGTATGGTATTCCCCCTGGTAGTGTCCCACAAAGACCGGACGGCCACGATGGTCTCCCCGAAGAGCGCACTTAAACACCTGATTGCGTGCAGTAAACATTAGGTGTTCTTTTGACACAGCAAAGCTTGTAATAGCTGGATCCCATCTACCTCCAGACCAAGGCAGCCGAACGAATAACCGCTCCTGCTTGATCCAAGAAGAAGGATCTTCCACATTAGTCAGCGTCCAGATGGTAAACACTGGACTCCGGAGCGTTATCAGGCATAGTGAATGGGGCCCTGTGGTCACCTCCCACCACCTCGAAATCTTTGCATCTCGGCTCGAGGACAGGTTATCCCAAACCACGCCCGGAAGGGTCATGTTATGAATAGCCCCTATCTCGGTATTCCAACGAACTACGTATGGGCAGTTATTGCTACCGTCAATATAATGGCCCCAATCAGACAAAAAGAAAAGCTCCCCATGCAAACAAACGTGGTCCATAAGGAAAACATTTCGGGGACCTACGTCTAGGCTTCCCCAAAAATTCCAATCGCCCTGCCAATAATACACCTGGTACGCTGTAGGACAAAAGCCGTGGCAGGGGTATGGCAAGTCCATTGTCATAAGGAAAAGGTAGAACTCGAACTCAGAAGTAGAATCGAAACACCCAAACACTAGGTTTAAAGGGGCATCCAGACAGCTCGTCAATATACCGTCAGGCAACGGCACCAACTGACGTATGCCCAAGGCAGGGTTACACACGAACAACTTGGAGAGATTGTAGTCTCGGTACAATATCAAACCACCCTGAACATCGAGAACTCTAATATTGTCCTTCAGCACCTCCGTTACCTCTGGCGGCATACCTAGAGAAAAGTCCCTGGCAGAGGAAAAGGCCCCCAGATTATCACGAGAAAACTCGCTTTCTGGTTGTAACAAGACCCCATCAACATCACGCTAGAGAGCGTGGAAAGACTGTTTCTTAACAAAATCACCGTCGGTAAGTAAACCATAAAATTCAGAAGAGGCGCAGCAGAACCTTAAAAGAGATTTGGGAGGAAGCCAAGATAACATTTCACGAGTTACGTCCTCCATAATCAACTCTCAAGATACCAATTAGAGAATAAAAGGGACAAGGAATACCCAAAGGGTGAGAGTATGAAGGGGTATTTATACACTTTGAAGTCAAAGAAACTTTAACCTCAAAGTGGGGGGCTAACTGATGAATACAAAAGTGACCACCAGGCGGTACAGGGCCCAGGAGCCACCACCGCCTCCCAGCATAACTGCCACCAGGCGGCACAGGGCCTGGGAGCCATTGCCGCCTCCTTAAACACCCCACCTAAATAACTTCACCTCTAGAAATCACCAATGCCCCCATTGGCTGAAGGGGCCAAGCGGTACCTAACTCCCATTACTTGCTACCCAAGCATACATTCCCCTATAAATAAGGGAAGGGACCTCACAAGAAGGACAAGGAACTTGAGCCTCGTTCCACCCTCAAGAACCCAACCAAAAAATCCCAAAACACCATCCTTTTTCTTCGGGTCTTTCTAACTCGTTTTTCCTTTTCCGCATTCGCGTTCTTACAAATGCTCTTATTATGACCATATATATCCTCCCATTTCCCACATTTGTTTTTTTTTTTTTTCTTTTTGCTTTTTCTTTCCACTCTTGATGAGGCAGCTTGTTTTTCCCCTTCTTAGGGCCTTCCTGGTTACTTTTTAAAATGTTGGTGGTTCTGGAGCAAGATGACCAGCCTTATCCCATTGTCCCATTTCAACCATTACAAAAGAACTATTACTAGCATTCCATTTCCTCACTTCCTGTGCATAATTCCAGGCTCTCTCATATTATTTAGAAGCATCACCCAAAATGATAACTCTGAAAATAGCATCCGAACAAGTGACACGTGGCCACAGGGACGAGGCCGCATCTCGGGCCGAGATACACCCCCAGAGGACGACTTCAGAACTCTACTTTCCACCAAGAAGAAGGAAGCGCACCTCGCCGACAGGACACATCCCAAAAACCGAACAGAAGAAGGCCTTTGAGTGAGGGAAATGCGCTCACCCGGACGCAAGTGCATCTCGGGCCAAGATGCACTCTCGGAGGACGGTTTCGGAACTCTAACTGCACCCAAGAAGAGATAGACACATCAGGCCGATAGGGAACATTCCGGCCGCCAGACAGTCTCGCGACAACACTTCGATGAAGCACGAACCTCGACTCCGAAGGGGCATCTCGCCTCGAGATGCTGGCTCCCCCGAGGGTCGGCCAACCAACGACAACTACCCGGCACCTTGATTCAGACAGACGACCGCTCGAAGCTCGAAATCCGAAGAGTCTCGTGATGACACCCCAACTCAACGCGCACCTCGGCTTCCAGAAGGCATCTCACCCTGAGATGTCCGCTTCCCCAAGGACTCGCCAGCAATGACTTCCCGATACCGTGAGTTAGATAGGCAACCACCCTGAGTTGCAGGTCCAATGGCCATAGGTATCTCGCCCCCAGTTCAGCACCGGGTGAGATACACCACCCTACGAAGCATAGCTCTTCATGGGAAAAAAACTCTTTAAATAGGGCTCTGGACCCTAGAGAATGACAAGCTCATTGCTCTCCCTTCATAATCCTCTGAAGGATCCCCAGAGCAGGGACATCCCTCATTTTCTTTTTCTTTCACTTGTATCTCATCAAAAATCCTTGTAATCAAAACGCTAATTAATAAAAATTTAATTAAAAATAAAGGGCTTGAGTTCGGCCCTCCATTAAAAGAACTTATACCAAAACAATTGGGGCCGTCTATGGGAAATGAAAAATGAAAATTTTTCCTCAAAATTACTCTACAGGATCTCCCCCCTCCCCAAAGCAATTAGGAGATCATTACGTCACTCACAGCCAACTACACAAGCTCTGTACACTAATCATGCAACTCGGCAATTGTGATCATTCCAGCAAGACCTCGCTGCATCTCGCACCACCGAATCTAAACGTGGTCATCAAGTCCCTTGCTTCCACAGAGCATGGAAGCCACCAAAACCAACAAGGAAGAGAGGGAGAAAAGTTTCCTTACCGCCCCTACAAGCTCGAGAACACCCCGGCACGGGCCCCTCCCTCGCTCGAGGCGGGCTTCAACACCGACTCAGAAGGAGCAGTGCGCAGGCTTATGGAGAGAATTCCTAACAACCATTTGCCCTTCATCCCTCGCATACTCGCCGCCCCCATTGGGAAAGTGAAGCTTCCGAATTTGGAGCTGTTCGACGGGACGCAAGACCCGGACGACCACATCTCAAGATTTGTGGCACGGATGTACATACAAGACGCCTCCGAGGACATGTGGTGTAGATGTTTCCTGGCCACCCTCAAAGGCATGGCTCAGGCCTGGTTTGCCTCTCTCCCTAATGGGTCCGTACGAAGTTTCAAGGAGCTGTCTGAGAAATTCACCCGCCACTTTCTTAGCAACAAAAAGAGAAATAAGACTGTTGCCCAGTTGATCCAACTACAACAATCCGAGGGTGAGCCCTTAAGGGCATTTGTGTCAGCATCCCAAATTTAGTTGATCAAACTGCCATTACCACCTTCATCAACGGACTCCGGAACAGCAACTTCAAGTTCTCTGTGCCCAAGGCTCTCCCCACGACTCTGGACACGCCCTGGACTAAGGCCGATAAATACATCATCGCCGAAGACGTGATGGACAAAATGGAGCCTCCTAGGCGCGAGTACCGAAAACTTGAGACGTGTGCCCTGAGCCTTAACCTAAAGAATGAAAGAATAACGAAGAATGTAAGGAGGGTCTGCAATGCAAGCCCTAGGAGACCCCTCGGGCTGCTCTTGGAGGTTTAGAGACCGGAAGCATGAAGGGACCAAACTCCCTCAGGCCCGATAGCCCGACGTGGCCCAAATTTGTGGTGCGAGTACCACAAAACTTTGGGGCATGATGCTAAAGATTGTCAAGTACTCCGATACCGGATAGATGAATAGGAGAAAAAGGGCGATCTTAGAAAATTAGTGGACGCGGAGAAACTCAAGCCTGGAACTTTGGGACCCGCTCATGAGGAGCCAAACAACACGGCTCATGCACCAAGGCATGTAATTGCGGCCATAAAACAAAAACGGGAGGACATGGGTCTCAGTACTACGGGAAGAGGAGGAGGCAAAGTCAGAAAATGTCGACCCTTAAACTTCTCGCAAGAAGATCTTGAGAACATCAGAACTTATCATGAAGATCCCATGGTCATCACCATGGGCGTTCGTGACTACTCCCTGCAAAGGGTCTTGGTGGATCAGGGAAGTTTGGTCAACATACTTTTCCTTCATTGCTTTGAACAAATGGGAATACTGCTCCAGAAGTTGCTCCCCACTGCAGGGACCCTAACGAGATTCTCCGGAGAAGTGGTTGATCCGCTAGGCACCATAAAGCTCGATATCCTCCTGAGAGACGGAAAACAAGGACATTCACTGAGTGCCGAATTTTTTGTCGTGGTAGCCCATTCGACGTTCAATGCCATCTTAGGACATCCAGTGCTAAATTAATTAGGGGTCGTGGTGTCGACTTACCACCTCGCCATGAAATTTGAAACAGACAAAGGGGGTGTCATAACCGTGAGAGGTTGTCAGCAAACAGCTCGTAGATGCTGCCATGCCCAAGACGTACCCGAGATAAGGGAGACAGGAGGAAGAGAGAAGATGGGCCGAGGATAGGAGGAAACCATCAAAGTCGAGGTAGGACCGGGGAAATCGATCTAGGTGGGAACGCAGTCAGGTGCGGACATAAGGGACCAGATCCAGCAGGTGCTCCAACAGTACCAGGAAGTCTTCGTGTATTCCAAGGTTGAAATGATGGGGATAGATAGTCGGATCATCAACCATCGCTTGAACGTCTCGCCCGAAAAGAAGCAGGTGAAACAAAAGAAGCGCAACTTCTGTGCTGAACAGAATAGGGTTATAAGCGAAGAGGTACAGGAGCTCCTAAAAGCTGGCTTCATATGAGAAGTGATGTACCCATTTCGGTTAGCAAACATGGTCCTGGTGAAGAAGCCGAACGGAAGCTGGCGAATGTGCATGGACTTCACGGACCTGAATAAAGCCCACCCGAAGGACTCGTTCCGCCTTCCCAAGATAGACCAGCCGGTTGACTCTACGGCGGGGAATGCGTTGTTCAGTTTCTTGGATGCCTTCTTTAGATATCACCAGATCACGATGGACCCAGAGGATGAGGAGAAGACATCTTTCATCACCCATGAGGGCACACAGTGCTTCTGAGTCATGTCGTTCGGGTTGAAAAACGCTAGAGCCACATACCAACGCCTATTGAGCCACGTCTTTCGGCAACAGATAGGAAAGAGCTTGGAGGTATACGTCGACGATATGATCATAAAATGTAAGGAAACCTCCGATCTCGTAGGTGATTTGAAAGAGAGACTGGAAACGCTTAAGGCTCACGAGATATGTCTCAATCTGGACAAATGCACATTCGTGGTCCCGGAAGGAAAGTTCTTGGGCTTCATCGTGAGCGCAAGAGGGATAAAGGCCAACCTCGCCAAGATAGGCGCCATACTCAGGACGGAAACCTCGAAGATCCCGAAGGATATTCAAAAGCTGAGTGGCTGTCTCGCCGCACTCAATAGATTCATCAGCCGGTTAGTGGATCGATCGTTCCCCTTCTTTAAAGCATTACGAAGAAAAGAAGCCTTCAACTGGGACGAAACTTGTGATCAAGCCCTCCGAGAACTCAAGGAACACTTGGCTAAGCTTTTAATTATGTCAAAACCCATCCAGAGAGAGGATTTAATCCTCTATGTCTCGGCATCCGACGCACGGTAAGTGCCGTATTGATATCCGAAAGGAAAAGCCTCCAGCTACCGATCTACTTCGTGAGTTAGATATTGAAGGACGCTGAGACATGGTACCCCCACATTGAGAATCTCACCTATGCCATCGTCATAGTAGCACGGAAGCTTCGACCTTACTTTCAGGCGCACCGTATTCAGATATGAACCAACCAGCCCTTGCAGAAATCACTTCAATGACTGGAGTGCTCAGGGAGAATGTTGTCCTGGGCGGTCAAACTCTCCGAGTATGATATACTTTTCGAGCCATGGACCGCGACCAAGGCAGAGGCTCTAGTCGACTTCTTACCTAAATGCTCATTCAGCAAACTAGCGCCACTAAGCCTGGACCGATGGATACCCTGGAAGGATCATGGAAGCTGTACGTAGATCGATCTTCCAATAACCAGAGGACAGGAGCAGGCATTCTACTCATCTTGCCCGAAAAGCAACATTTCCCTTACACACTGAGGTTTAAGTTCGGAACTAGTAACAATGAAGCTGAGTACGAAGCACTCTTCCACAGACTTAGAATGGCCCGAAAGGCAGGGGCACGCCAGGTAGAGGTATTCAGCAACTCTCAACTAGTCATCAAGCAGGTCCAGGGGATTTACTGAGCAAGAAGCACCGCCATGAAAGAGTATTTGGAAATGGTGAACAAGGAAGTGGAAACCTTCTCTTTCTTCGGAATCCACCTCATACCGAGAACGTCAACGCAGACGAACTAAGCTCGATCGCCAGCTCAGGGATAGACGAGAAAGGGCTAGAACTCGCCATTCATATAGAAGAGATCCAGACATTGTGCAGAAGTTCGCCTCAGCTCAAGGGAACTGCTCAAATTTAGTCCCTGAACGACTAGCGGCATCCCCTCATCGAATTCATAAAATAACGGAACTCTGCCCGAAGACCCACTAGAGGTGAAGCATAATCGAAGGCGTGCACCATGGTTCGTGATAGTTGACGGAGACCTCTATAAGAGATCGTTAGTGCATCCCCTATTGAAGTGCGTCGAAGAAGAGGAAGAGAAGTTTGTCTTGCAGGAAATCCATGAAGGCATTTGCCGACAACACCTTCGCCACCGAGCTTTGACTAATAAAGCTCTACGACAAGGATACTACTGGCCTACCATGAAGAAAGATGCAATAGATCTCAGCCAAAAGTGTGAGAAATGCCAAAAGCATGCTCCGATAATTCACGTACCTGCATCTCTACTACAGCCCATACTCAACCCCATTCCTTTTACTCAGTGGGGGTTGGACATCTAGGGACCATACCCCAAGCAATTGGACAACGAAAGTACATCATCGTTGCCGTAGATTATTTTAGCACATGGATAAAAGCAGAGCTCGTCGCACGGATCACGGACCAAGCCGTCCTGCGCTTCCTCTAGAAAAGAATCATCACTCGATACGGGATCCCGCAAGTCCTAGTCGTAGACAATGACACTTAATTTAGCTCACAAAGGTTCTGCGACCATTGTGAGAGTTTGGGGATTAAGATACACTACACCTCCGTGGCGCATCCCTAAAGCAATGGACAGGCGGAATCCGCAAACAAGCAATTATTGACAGGTCTGAAGCGGCGCTTGGATGAAGCGAAAGGAAGCTGGGAGGAGGAATTACCTAGCGTGTTGTGGGCCTACCGGACGGCAACAAGGAACGCCACAGGGGAGACCTCGTACAACTTGGTATACGGCATAGAGGCAGTACTACTAGTGGAAATAGGAGAACCCAGTTTCCAAATTTGAGGCTACGACCAGGAGCGCAGCGAAGAAGCACTGAGACAATCGTTGGACGAGGTGGAGGAAACCCACAAAAGCGCACTGGTTAGGATGATACACAAAAGCAGAAAATGTCGAAGTACTTCAACTCCAAAGCCAAAAGAAGGGCCTTCCAAGATAGAGAGTCAAAACTAAGACGAACAGAGTCGGCTGAAAATCACCATAAAGCTATCTGCTAACTGGGAAGGGCCCTACCAAGTCTCTCAGATAACCAGAGAAGGAGCATATCGCCTGCGACGACTAGACGGGACCTTGCACCCATGAACATGGAATATTTTGAACTTGAAAAAATATTTTGTGTAAAAACTAGATTGAGGTGAATGAAGAAATGCTCCGTCTTTTGTAAGAACTTTTTTCCCAAAACAAAAAAAATAAAAAATAAAATAATATGTATAAGAAGACAACCAAAAAATCAAACCCCAAAAATCAGATAAAACAAAATCAATATATGTGTAAGATAAATAATCGAAGCAACAATCATAGTTAATAACTATATCAAAAATGATAAACAATGAATGTAAACGTTTGTGCCGTGAGACCTTCCAAAGCAGTTGGCCCGAACGCTTAAGCCGTGAGGGTCGGCAGCAGTGAGCATACCTTGTCCGTCTCACCCACGGCCCACTGAGTCCGTAAGCTTTTAAATTGTAAGTCCTTCCGAGGAAGGGGGTTTTATACGCTTAAGCCATGTGGGCAGTTCGCATTGGGCAATCAAACCCATCGGTCTCGCCCACGGCCCCTAAAAGCCTATGGATCCGTTCACGGCAAACTAAGCCCATTGGTCCGTCCGCGGTCTGTACATCATTGGATGAAAAGCCCTGGATCCGTTCGCGACAAACTAAGCCTGTTGGTCCATCTGCGGCAAACTATACCTATAAGCCCGAATGGCTCTGTACATCGGCTAGATGAAAAGCCCATTGGTCCGTCCATGGCAAACTATACTCGTAACCCTGAATGGCTCTGTACATCGGCTGGATGAAAAGCCCGTTGGTCAGTCCACAGCAAACTAAGCTCGTTGTTCCTTCCGCGGCAAACTATATCGGTAAGTCTGAATGGCTCGGTACATCGGCTGGATGAAAAGCCTCATTGGTCCGTCCGCGGCACACTATACCCATGAGTCTGAATGGCTCTGTACATCGGCTGGATGAAAAGCCCGTTGGTCCATCCATCGCAAACAAAGCCCATAAGCCCGTAAGGTTAGTTCGCGGCAGGCATTAAGCAGTGAGGGCAGTCCGTAACGAGCGTGCGCACCTCATCGGTCCTGTCCATGGATCTTTAAAGCCCATGGATCCGTCCGCGGAAAATACAGACCGTAAGCCCATAGGTCCGTCCACAGCAGGCTCAAGCCCGTAGGTCCGTCTGCGGCAGGCTAAAGCCCGTGGATCCATCCGCGGAAAACATAGACTGTAAGCCCATAGGTCCACTCGCGAAAGGATATAAACCTGTGGATCTGTCTGCAGCGAACAAAAACCGTAAGTCCGTGGCACCGCCCGTGACAGGATGAAAACCTGTGACTCCGTCCGCGGCGAACAAAAATCGTAAGATCGTGGCACTACCCGCGGCAAGATGTAAACTTGTGGATCCTTCTATGGCGAACAAAGACTGTAAGTCCATGGCACCGCCTGTGGCAGGATATAAACCCGTGGATCCGTCCGTGGCAAACTAAGACCGTAAGTCCGTAGATTCATCTACGACAGGCTAAAGCCCGTGGATCTGTCCGCGGAAAACCTAGACCATAAGTCCATAGCCCCGCCTACAATAGGCATAAACCCTGCGGGTCCGCCCACGGCAAGCTAACCCTTTTTTACAGGTAACGCCCCAACACTCGAAAACAGGAGCCCGCTCGAAGAAGAAAAGACATGCGACCTGTAAGCCAACTCAAGGCAAGCAAGAAGCCGACGTGTGAAGCCACGTGTGCCCCTTAAGAGGAGAAAAATATCAACGCAAGGCTTAGGTCCGCCCGAGCCAACGCAAGCCAAGGGACCTCACAGAGCTACGCAAGCCGAGAGCCCGCACGCATCAATGCAAGCCGAGAGCCCTCAAGGGGCAATGCAAGTTGCAACCTCACATAAGGCGGGACAAAATACCAATCCACGAGACAATAAGCCTCCTCGAAGTATGACAAACACACATACTTAGTCAAAAAAACAAGCAAGATACTGAAAGAGAGCAAAAAAGCGGATAAGCATTACGATGACAAATGACAAAGTACATCCAGGATAAAACCATTCCTTCCACATACGAAATACATCCAAAAACAAGGACAGAACTATCAAAAGCTAATACAAAAATGGACTACCACCAGAAGCTTTAAAGACTAACTTGTCCTTCACCTTCGATAAAACAAAAGGGAGGGATAGAAAAGAAAGAGCAGAACTAAGCCCTACTGAGGAGGGGCAAGTGCAGTGGCTTTCGAGGTATCCGACGATGAGGCCGTGCCAAGCCTACCTCCTTTCGCGTCCTTAATAACAGTGCGGCAAACTTCCTCGAGGGAGGGGATGCCAAGACTCGGCTCCAAGAGCATCGCCTTCCTCGCCGCAATGCTGACTCCCGTGTTGAAACCCTTTCAATACTGGCCAACACTGTGGTCTCCAAACTTGGGACCTTTCTTGTAATCAACAACGGCGTGAGCAACTCACTCCGGGAATCGGGAGATGATGGCATCTTGCTAGGACACACGAAGCTCTAAGTCTTGGAACCGAGCATCCTGTCCTGCGATACGAGCCTGCAGTGCCGAGTTAGCTAGGCAAAGCTCCCTAGTCTCCTGTTCACTCCGTCTCCAACTTGAAATGGCAAACGCCGACCGCACAAAGAGCTGGAAAAAAAAACAAATCCAGAGTTAGAAAAAGACAAGAAAAACAATCAGAGATAACACAAAAGATGACAGAAGTAAGATAAGCTACATGGGAAAGAAAGATTGGCACATTCTCGAAAACATCTTAGACAAGCGCGGCATCTCCGCGGGTAAGAGGTACGATGCACACATCCCCCAACAAGCTTCTACGTCACTCGAGAAGGCAGAGCCGCATGGGATTGTAGAAGAAGCGGATTCCCCAAGACCCAGAGCGTACGGTCTAAAGCCTCCCGCGCCCCAAGATGGGTCCGGGATTGCCGCCGCTTCCCCCTCTGAAAAGAAGAAGAAGGCGGCCTTTTCGGGTCACAAAAAACATCATGGACCTCTTCAAGGTCCGACATGGAAGCAGGGTGCCCGGCATTGGGGAAATGCACGCCAAGGCCTCCAAAAAGAGAGGGCATGGGTTCCATCATATTCGAACTCGAAGATCCCATAACCTCCGGAGTAGCCGAAACCGTCTTAACCTCTCCGGGAAGAGGGAGTCCCACCATAGCTGCCGGAATCCCCGTAGGGATGACAGATTTCGGCACCCCCTCACCACTAGCCGACATCCCATGATGGGACGTGTAAGCATCGGCCGAATCCGGGGCCACCTCCTCTTGATGATGGCATGGCCATTCGGCAGCCCGCGAAGTGGAAGAGTTAGTAGAAGGGTCCGGAGCAGGAACGGCCACCGACACCCTGACTCCCAAGGAAGGTTCCTTCGTGCTACAGCGAGCGAAGCAATCAAAAGAGGAACTAGAGGTGGCCGCTTTTTTTTTTTTTTGTCCAAACCCTTTTGTTTTTAATTTAATACAACTTGTAAAAATACAAAATATACATTTGTTTTGTCAAAAAAATAATTATAATTCATTGATGAATAATATAACATACAAATACAATACAACACAATCATAAATAATGGAAAATATAGCTAATAAAATAAAATGTGTCATAAATTATTAACAAATACAACTATACCATTTAAAATTACAAATATATTTTATAAAAAAAAATATACCATAGATAAATAGAATTACAATAATATGAAGAACTTAATCTAAGCTGGCAGGGGTTGATGCGCCGGGACTTGACGTATCGATAGTACGGTTGTCTTCATCCCTGCTCGATGAACCCAATTTCAGTTGGTCTTGCTCCCTATCCACTGCGTGCAGCCAGTCATTCAAGCACACCGATATTTCCAAGCTGGACGATTAAGCTTCGCTCTTTTGGTTCCAAGCAACCTGCCACCTGCACTAAATGCACACTCCAATGCTACTGAAAATACCGGACATGCTAGTATATCTCGTACTATGGTGGAAAGCACGGGATATTGGGTTTGATTGAAACACCACCATTGAAAAATATCAAAGCCTGGACTCGCCAGTGTAGAGAAGAACTGGAGCATAGGCAAACGCAAGTAATAATCTAACTCGTCATATGATGTGGGATTTTGTTTGGGCTTGAATCGGTCCAACATCTCCCACGTATATGATTTTTCTCCGAAACTACTACTAGATGTGGAAGAACCATGTGATGTGGAAGATACGTGTGGATTATCAACTGGTAATCTTTGAGAATACAAGGAAAATAATTCATGTAAATCTGCACTGACTTCCACAATAAAAGATGCGTTATCAAAAGTTGGATTCAATTTTTCATAAAAAAATTTTGCAAACAATTGCAAACTCGTAAGTTTACAACGGGGATCCAAAATGGTGGCTAAACAAATAGTAAGAGGTCATTCAAAATAATATTTAACAAATTTTACCTTTATTGTGGCAACAGAGGCCTCCAATATAGAGTTGGATTGGTTATCTGCCATCCAAACAACAATATCTACCAATCTAGATATTGCTTGTGACATGGTAAGATGATAACAACTAGAAAAAAAATAGTCGTAGCGTCTCTAAACATACAAAAGAATTTACATATTTCGCTAATTCTATCCTAATTTACTGTGTTCAAATTAAAAGCCCTTAGATCTGAATAACTAACTTGTACAAATTCAATTAACATATCTTTATGGGGTAGTAATCTTTCTAACATGTCTACTATTAATGACCACCTATTATTTGTATCTAATTTAAATTATTTATATTGAATATCATGCATGTCATAAAGATTTTTAAATCTTTTTCTTCTAATTTCGTATGATTTGATTGCTATAGTTACTTCTCTTAAACACTCAAGAGAAGTTTGTATTAGCTCCAAACCATCAGTTACCATTAAATGTAAAATATGATATATGCAACGTAAGTGAAAACGTTTCCCACCTAATATGGATCTCATGTGCCTAATTAATTGTTTTACGGATGAGTTGTTGTTTGTAGAGTTGTCGAAAGTAATGCTAAAAATTTTACACCCTATCCCCCACTCGTGGCATGCCTACATAATGGCACCCATGATTATCTCAGTAGTGCGTGGATAATCTAGATGGAAAAAATGAATTTTTTTTTTTTGCATAATAAAGGACGAACCGATCCAGTGTGCCGTTATGCACATGAAAGGCAATTCGGGTTTCGACCTCCACGTGGTGGACATCAACGAGAACATTCTCGTGTTCATCCTAAAAATGTCTAGAAGCTCATTTTTATTTCTATACCTGCTTGAAAGTGTCATGAGATTTTTTAGCCCCAATGACATATCTTACTAGTTCTCGTCTATTGTTTTCTTGTAAAAACCTAATCCTAGCAAGCGCACCAGTCACTTGCTGTACTAAATATTGTTGGGATCTATTTGGGTCTGGTTCGAGGTAGCTTTTTACTAGGTGTCTTTTTAATGTGCCTGTCCCACCACCACGTGAATGACTAAAAACTTTCGGGGGGTCACATAGTTTACAATATGCTTTATTATGTGCCTAATGTAGTGTGAAGTGCTTCCACACCTCACTAGTATTATGCCTACTACGAGTGGTGGCATGGGTTTTAGTCTCGGTGTTGATGGGTGTGGGTTCTTCTTCGATTTGTGAAGTTTGAGCACCCCCCGATTCCGGAAAATCCTGGTTGTGGTAGAACTGTTGTTGCTCCTCCCAATGTATAGTGTCTGTGTAGGGAGATGACGAATTGGGTTCTAAAATGTTTGTTCCTAGGTTTTAAGTTCGACAGCTCTACCCATCCTAGGAATTTTAGGCGGTCGTGAAGAGCTTGAACAAAGTTTACCGGCTCCAGATGAAGATGAATTGTGTGCTATGTTAGTATTATTAATTATTAATAAAAAAAATGCAATTAAGAATGCATGTTTGGTAAGTAAAAATGAAGAACAAATAAAATTTCGATACTAAATTTAATGAAGCAAAAACAGAAATTTGAACTTTTACGAGATTCTATGAGCAGAACAAGGTTCAACTTCAAATTCAGAAATTTAGAGCAAATGTAGAGAAGAGAGAATTAGATGGAGAGATTGTTGTGGTGAAATGAGAAATTTGGATTAGTATTTATAGGAAAATTTATTATTATTTTATTTTTAATTGGGGGGCGAGAGTCGTTGCCCCCCCCCCCCCCCCCCATAGTTGTTCCTGCCCCCTCAACGGGCCCGGCCTGACCCGCTAGCCACCTCTAAGCGGAGCCAAAGCGGGACCCCATTCCTCGGAGGGATCCGACAACTGAAACATGCCAGCAACATCAACCCTCGCTAGCTCGTCCACTGGAAAAGGCACAAGAAAAAAGGGGAGAAAAGGTCAGTGTAATATAAGAAATTAAAAATGACAAAAGCGCGTATAACACGTGCATAATAATCAAAAAAAGAAAAGAACAGCAACTACAAAGACATGCAAACAAACGAACAAAAACGGGGACTGGGGCGCGAGAACGGGCAACCAATTACCTGAAAAAGGCTTTTGGGAAAGCCCAGCCTTAACAAGCACTATTTCGTGCTCGAGTAGCTCTTTAGAAGGTACAAATCTCTTGCCTGCAGAGTTCTTGTCAAAATAATGAACAATCCGCTTTTCGTGGGAAGTCAGGCGGTTCCCTTTCGCTAGACGTGGGCGTTACAGTGTACCTCACGTCGTTAAGAACGATGGGGTAGAGGGAAGTTTGATCCAAACAAACTTGTTCTCCCAATTCTTCATGTTGGTAGGGTTGTGCTTCACAAAGGCAACCCCCTTGACTCTTAAAGGCAACCATATGCCTAAAATATCTAATTTTATAATGAATATCAAAAACCCGTGAAGAGGGGTTAAAAACCATTTACATAACACGCGAGTAAAAAATCATACAAATTCCTAAACCCGTTAGGGGTAACTTGCCCCGGGCACACATTACAACGAAAGAGCAATTTCTCCACTAAAGGGGGCATGGGAAAATGAACGCCTACCTCTAAAGAATCTATACGAAGAGAAAAACTACCCTCTCTCGCAGGCAATAACGGACAATTGTTCGGCCGAGGACCCCACACCTCGTAATCCTCCGGAAAATAATATCTAAAATGAAGTATGGAGACACCGCCCACGCCTAAAGTACTCCACACAAAAGTCCCTAACGGACGAACACAGGAAATCTCGGAAAACCTAAATTGTAAGGGTGAACTTTCATCCGGGGAACGCCGACTTAATGGCTCCGGGGCTATACCCTCAATCTCGGGAGACGAGCTGCCCTTGCTCCAAATCTCTGAAGGAGAAGCCTCCACAAAACTCCGATTGTGTTCCATCAAGAGAGACGAAAAATGTAAAAGACAAATGAAAATGAAATGCGCGTAAAAAACTTAAAAAACATATTTGCATACAGAAAACTAGGATAGGCGGTAGTAAGGATAGACGCGGCTGCAGTGGAGGACTACACAGCCTCCGAGGACCCCTCACTTCCCCCAGTTACCGCGGTATCCTCGACCCAAAAAAGGACCTGTCTGGCATCTCCTCTCTCAGCCCACTTACCACAAATAGCCAAGAGAAAGGAGAACGGGCTGGTGTATCCAACAAGGCCTGACCAACCTGAGTTCCGGGTGAACAAGATAAAACAAACTTTGCCCTGAGCCCACTTCCGCGAAATACGTAAAAACAGGAACCAAAAAAAACTCACCCGGAAAGTGCTCAAGGGAAAAGAAGCCGCGCCAAAAACCACCTAACACAAAAAATGCACACTCAGCAAGTGCTCAACCCAATGACAACTCCGAAATAAGCAAAAATCACGGAGGGGCGAGCTGGCCTCCATCTCACCCCCGATTCCATTAAGAAAATTAAAAACAAAAAATAAATAAAATAAAATATATTTTCTCTTAACAAAAACTTAAGTTCGTAAATAAGCTAAAATAAAACAAAAATCAAACAAAAGTCAAGAAACGGGCCCTAACTTGCTCCTAATTCCAATATATATATATATATATATATATATATATATATATATATATTCTCTTAACAAAAGACTTAATGTTTCTAAATAAGCTAAAATAAAACAAAAATCAAAGAAAAGTTAAAAAAAAAAAAGGGGGCCCTAAGTCTCCTAATTCCAAAAAAAAAAAAAAAAGCCCCACACACCAAAGCCATTGCATATCCTAAGAACCAAGCCCCCTCTCACCCAATTCAGGTCGAAAATCCAAGAATTCTTCCCCTAACAAGAGACCTCGGGGCAAGAAGCGATCTTGCCCATAAAACTTACTCATCTCGCCTCGAAAAGCTCCAAAATAAGGGAAAGCATACCTTTGTAGCTGAGCCCACCCGAAACCCTAGCTTAAGAACTGCCAAAACGGGAAAAAAATACAAAGTAAAGAGGGAAGGGGGGAGGGGGACGGCGAAGAGAGAGAGAAGAGAGGAGAGAGAAGGGAGAAAAAAGAACTTTAACACTTAAAAGTATAAAGGTCAAAGAAAAAAGTTTTATATCAAAAAAGGGTCGAACATCTCTCTTGCAAAACCGACACCCATAAACATAATAAACAAAAATCAAGTATGGCAAAGAAAAACACCCGAAGGATTGGATTCATTAAAAGCCACAGTATCACTTACATCAGTTGGCATATGCCTCCCCATTGGGAGTGAAAAAAGACGACAAATTACAAAGCCCGAAGATACATAAAAAAGAAGACTACAAAAAAGAGACAGAAGAAGAAACAAAATACAGTAGGCTAACGCCACATCCAAAAATGGCAAAGCCGCACCCGGCAACTTGGGATAGAGAGTCCCCACATATGGAAATAGAGAAAGTAGGCCCTGATACGAATATTGTCCCATGTGCTCCAACATTCCGTGCTCCGGCCATTCCAAACGACAACGATATAATCCACCCCCACAGGCCATGATCAGATATTGGCCCGAGATGGAGAACCTGGCATGAAAGCCGCCAAATGCGTTAGGGATTGGGAACCAGTACTCGATGCTCCAATAAGGAAACCAAGAGAAGAAGTCACTATAGTCACGAAGCAACCATGCCCCAAAAAGGAAGCCGCTAAGCAAGACCAGACACAGCGAAGAGCCGAAGGTCGAAGGGGTGGTCATGCAAAATAGACCTGCATCATCACTCCCGGCAATGCTCTGATGAACCTGTGATGGAAGAAATAAAAACTCCACCGTGCTCGTGACAGTGTTCCAGCAAACCACATAAGTGCAATAAAAATGGGAGCTGTTCGAAAGGCAGGAACCCCAGTACGACATCAGATAAATCATACCATCAACACAATCAGGGACGTGAAATAACATGTTCCGCCTTCCTGTGTAAAGCTCGCCCTTGTAGACCCAGTCATCTTCCCAAGCGAACACCTTGTGGGAATTCGCACTCCCCTCTGTCAGACTCCAAGGCAGAATCGTAAACAAATAGATGAACCAGGAAGCCAAACGACTCGGTAGAACCCTGACATCCGACAATAGCCGTCATAGGGCATCGAACAAGAGGGGCCAAGACCCCCTCGGTTAGGGAAAACAGCGGAAGAAAGAAACGAATAGTGGGGTTGAAAATAGAGAGACGTGAGGGACTGACCGGGTCGAATTCCCGACATAGGACGAGCCCACTATGACGTCCAAGGATTCTCTGATAGCCAGAGAGAAACTCCACCGAAGACTGAGGAATAACCCTCCCTGCAATAGGCGTACCGGGGAAGACGAAAATATCATCCGAATCAACGTAGCACCGAAACTAGACCAGCATGCCGTCAACATACCAAGATAGGGAATGAGACGCTTGGGAATTTATGAAGCTGCATGTACTGATAAGGGGAGAATGGAAATGAGACAAGGTTCGAAGCCGCAAGAGAGACTTTGCTAAAAGGTATGAAAAAAATCTCAAAAGTGAAATCTTTTGAATCAGCCATCGCTTGACCAAAATACAATGGTAAGAGGGGCAATATAGTGTGAGATTCGGGGGGGATGACTTGGCGAATTGAATGAATCTATGGCCCCCATATTTATAAAGAGGAACCTTCGCAAATGAGAATCATTTGTGAACTGGCAGGGGACTAACTGATAACTCTCAAAACAACATCTGAACAAGTGATACGTGGCCACCGGGATGAGGCCACATCTCGGGCTGAGATACACCCCCAGAGGACGACGTCCGAACTCCACTTTCGACCAAGAAGAAGGGAGCACACCTCGCCAACAGGACATATCCCAGAACCCGAGCAGAAGAAGGCCTCCGAGTGAAGGAAACGCGCTTACCTGGATGCAAGTGCATCTCAGGCTGAGATGCACTCCCGGAGGATGGTTTCGAGACTCTGACTGCACCCAAGAAGAGATAGACGCATCAAGCCGACAGGGAACATTCCGACCCCCAGACAGTCTTGCGACAACACTCCGACGAAGCACTCATCTCGACTTCAAAGGGGCATCTTGCCCCGAGATGCCGACCAACCAACGACAACTACCTGGCACCTTGATTCAGACAAACGACCGCCCGAAGCTCGGAACCCAAAGAATCTCGTGATGAGACTCCAACGCAACAGGAACCTCGGCTTCCAAAAGACATCTCGCCCCGAGATGCCCGCTTCCCTGAGGACCTATCAGCAACGACTTCCCGATACTGTGAGTCAGATAGGCAGCCACTCGGAGTCGCGGGTCCAACAGCCAGAGGTATATCGGCCCTGGTTCAGCATTGGGCGAGATGTGGCAACCTACGAAGCATAGCTCTTCAGGGAAAAAACTCTATAAATAGTGCTCAGGACCCTAGAGAGAGACAAGCTCACTGCTCTCCCTTCATAATCCTCTGAAGGACCCCCAGAGCGGGGACGCCCCCCGTTTTCTTTTTCTTTCACTTGTATCCCATCAAAAATCCTTGTTATCAAACCGTTAATTAATAAAAATTTAATAAAAGAATAAGGGTCTAAGTTCGGCCCTCTATTAAAAGAACTTGTATCAAAACATATAGCAGTTAATAGAGCTATCTGTTTGGCGTTGTAATGTGAACCTTCTCATTTCCTTGAATGGCCTTGATAAAAAGCCGGAATTTAACAATTGGGGTCATCCATGTAATCGTCCAAGTATTTTTCAACAAGCCACTTGGAGTCAGCTTTCTTGTTGTCATCATGCAAGAAGTAATAATAAACCCTTGCTCTATGGCGTACTGCTTAGGGCCCTTCTAAATACAACATTGGAAGGATATTTTAACCAAGTCTTCAAAACAATTGACTTGTGTGCCCAATGAATTCTGCATATACATATCCTTCTTTATTAGATTCACATAAATTCTTCAAATCATCCCAGTTTTATGAGTTTTCATTAGCCAAATGAATTTCATCCAAATTCTCTTGTACATTTCCATCCTACATATCCACTACTGAAATTTTATCCTCCATTCTTGCCAATTTAATGGGAAATAAACAATATTCAAACAAACCTTACAAGTAAAAAAAAAAATGAAAATTCAGATATAATAAGAACAAAAATTAAAAAAATGATATAAAAACCAAACTATTAGCAAAAGATTTAGAAAACACATATATGAAAAAAAAAAAAAAGAAAATAAAACACAAAAGAAATGGAAATTCTAGCCATCCTCCACCCAACAAATCCCCAATCAATTTTGCTTGGGAGAGTCGTTGGTGAAGATTGAAAAATGGCCAAAACCTTAAGGCTCCATTTGGAATGCAGAAAATATTGATAAAGGAAAAATATTTGGAGGAAAGTGACTTTTCATGTTTGGAATACAAGGAAACTATGAAGGAAAAAAAGTTCAATGGAAATTTTCAAAGTTTATAATAGAATTTGAGGAAAATGATTTTCCTATTGAAATAGAGAGGAAAATGGGAAAAAACTGAATTTAGACCCAAACCATGTTAACCCCTTGTGTATTAGATTTGATCTCAGTTATTTAATTAACAAGATTTGCTTTGTTTTTCACCGAAGTTCGTTAAATATACATTCAGTGTACACAAAAAGCATAAACTGAATAGATTATTCATCATTTAAAATACCCGGTTGATCAAATATTTAAACTCGAGGTAACTATATGTAATAATTTTTTGAGAAAATTTAGTTCAGGTGCCTTAAGGTTTGGTACATATTTTTCAAGTGCCTTGAGATTTAGAAATGTCTTTGATATGCCTTTAACTTTGTAAATTTTTTAGCTACCCTACATATAACTTTATTGGTATTCCATTACTTTATGATAACATGTACTTAAAAAAATGAAAAATTATTATTTATATACCCCGAGGTTTGTGTGAAGAAACATAAAAGTAAAGAATTGAGAGAATATTATTACACTATTGAATGCAAAGAATACAATTATATTACAATGAATAATTGATTACAAGAGCCACTATATATACACGAATGCATAATTAAGGCAATAGATAGAAATAAGGAAAGATGACAAAATTGTGAAGACATTGTGTTGTCATCATATGAGAATTAGGAAGGTAAGTGCAACTATGGGAAGATTGTGACGTCATTGTAATGGTAGATGGTGTCATCTAATACGTCCCCTCAATCTGAACAGGGGGAAACCACTTGAAGATTGGCATTGTGATAGAAAAATAGATCAGAGGAGAGGCCTTTGGTGAAGATGTCGGCTATCTGTTTAGCAGTGGGCATGTATCAGACCTGGAGGTCTTCTTTTAGTAGTTTCTCTCGAACATAATGGAACTTGACATCAACATGTTTGGTTCGGTCATTGGACACGGGGTTCGCTGCCAAGTATGAGGCAGAGACATTGTCACATTAAGCAGTGATGGGGCCAGAGTGACGTACGCCGAGATCTCGCATAAGGTACCTGATCCAATCACTTTTTGCCGCGGCTTGAGCAACTACACAGTACTCAGATTCTGTTGTAGACTTGGAGACAGTAGCTTGTTTCTTGGCTCTCTAAGAGATGAGATTGGGACCTAAGAAGAAGGCGTAACCTGTGGTGGAGTGGCAAGTGTCAAGATAGTTTCCCCAATCAATGTCAGCAAAGACAGAAATAGTATCATAGGATCCTGGAAGGATAGATAAGCCATGATTGGGGATGCTTTTGAGATATTATAGGATGCACTTCACAACCTGCCAATGGTTAGTCTTGGGAGCATGCATAAATTGAGAAACAAGGTTAACCGCATAGCAAATATTAGGCCTGGTCATAGTCAGATATTGGAGACCCCCAACTGCACTCCTATACTCTGTAGGATCAGAGAGAAGCTCTCCCTCGATGAGGGTGAGGTGCGTTCGGAAGGGTAAGGGAGTTTTAACGGGCTTGGTTTCATGCATATTGAAGTGCGTGGGGAAATCAATGGTATATTTGTGTTGAGAGAGGAACAGTCCTTGGTGTCACGAGTAGCCTCTATACCGAGGAAATAATGTAAGGGTTGCAAGTCCTTCATCGCAAATTGTGAAGACAAGGTGCAAATGAGGTCATCCAAGGTGCGGGCAGCCATGCCTGTTAGAATAATGTCATCCACATATAGAAGAAGACATGTGGTCTCATTATGGGTGCGATGGAGGAAGAGGGAAGGGTCAGCCCTACTACAGATTAAACCAATGCTAAATAGAAACGAGCTAAAGCGTTGAATCGAAGCTCGAGAGCTTGTTTAAGGCCATACAGTGCTTTTCGTAAATGGCATACATGATTGGAGAACTTAGGATGTACGAAACCCTGTGGTTATCACATGTAAATCTCTTCCTGCAAATAGCCATGTAAAAATGCATTCTTGATGTCAAGTTACCTAATGGGCCAGGCATTGTTAATGGCAAGTGAAAGTATAAAGCAGATGGTAGAGGGTTTGACAACAGGGCTAAAAGTCTCTTTGTAGTCAAGACCTTCACGTTGGTGAAACCCTTGAGCAACAAGACGAGCTTTAAAATGGTCCACTGAACCATCTGCTTTGTACTTTTCTTTATATTTCCAAGTGATGCCTACAATGTTCTTGTTAGGATCAGGTGGGACTAGGTCTCAAGTGTGGTTTTGAAGCAATGCATTAAATTCAACAGCCATGGCTTCTTGCCATTTAGGGTTTATGGCAGCTTGTGAGTGGCAAGTGGGTTCCTAGATAACCATGATAGTGGAAAGAGATAGGGGGTACCTAGGGCGACGAATACCTAATTTGAGACGAGTTTGCATGGGATGGGTATTAACCGACTCTGGGCGAGACACAGCTGTGCAAGGCGAGTCAACATCACGTGTGGTTGGGGGCTCGGGGTCATAGTGCAGTGCATCTAAACTCGATGAGGCTGGACCGAGAGGGGCAACAGGGGGTCCGAAGGATCCATGAGATCTATCGGGGCCCAGTTAGTTATGGTGTTGGGTAAGGGGAGAGGGTCATCCGGCATAACCAGGGGTGGGGTTTCCGTGACCCAATGAGGAGGCATGGAGGGAGCCACCGCTTGGGGTGGGGAAGCCATGGTGGGTGGTAGTGCCAAAACCTGGAGAGAGAGGAAAACTAAGTTAGGCCAGTATCTTGGTGTTGGATAATCAGCTTAACAAGGTCTGCGTAAGGAAAATAATGTTCATCAAATTTTACGTGACTACTAACATAAATGCGACCTGTAGTCAGGTCAAAACACAGAAAACTCTTATAACGAGTAGCATATCCTAAGACTAAACAAAGTTTGGAGCGAGTGGAAAGTTTGTGCGGAACATGTGCAGTGAGATTAGGGTAACAAGCATACCGGAAGACCTGGAACCACAAGTAATCGGGAGGTTTTTCAAAAAGCTTTTCGAATGGGAACAAGTTTTGAAGTAAGGGGGTGGGAAATTTGCTTATCGTGAAATATGCAATACACACAGAATCATCCCAAAATGAGAAGGGTAACTTAGACTGAATAAGTAATGTGCGTGTCATTTCAATGCGATGTTTATGTTTATGTTCCACAACTCTGTTTGAGAAGTGTAGGGACGAGAAATGCGAAAGTGAATACCAACTCATACACACAACGAGTTCATACGTTGATGATCAAACTCACCACCCCAATCACTTTGGAAAATCTTTATTTGGGTATTGAATTGATTTGGTATTAGAGTGTTAAAGTTTTCAGAAAGTTTGAACATATCTGATTTCTGTTGCATTGGAAAAAGCCATGTGTAATGCGTTAAAGCAGCGACAAAATAATATAGTACTTATGTTGTGACGTATAATAAATCGGAGATTTCCATGTGTCAAAATGAATTAGATGAAAAGGCGCATTTGTATTATGAATTGCTCGTTCAAAAGGTAAACGTTCAGATTTGCCTAAACAGCATACTTAAAACATTTGTAAATTTATTGCTAGGAATTAAATTTTGAGTACATGAAATTCGAAGAACATTACTTCCTAAGTGACCTAGATGATTGTGCCAGAGTTGACGGTTATGGGCTTGAGTAACAAGAGCAGCTTCAGTGGGTGAAAAACTATGCAGAGGGTCAGTATTGGGTGCCTGGAGCAGGAGTATCCCCGTAGCCTTATCCTTAACAGAAGGAGCGAGAGTCAAATTTCACTATATATTTATTGTCATGACATAAATGTTTAAGAGAAAGCAGGTTATGCGTGAGTTGGGGAACTAGTAAAACATCCTCAAGGGTTTAACATGCCATATTTAGGGGGGAGGGGGGATGATCCAACATGATTTATAGAAAGTAAATCGCCATTACCAACAAGGATGCATTCATAGCCATTCTAGGGGGAGAGATAATGAACGATACCTGGGTTGGGCATCATGTGGTTTGATGCACTTGAATCTGCGTACCAACTTAAATCCTGGGGCTCCAAGATAGACATAGCCGTGAATCAAGGGGAAGGATTTGGCTAAGCCTGTCGGTCATAGCAGTGATAACGAGAGAGAGTGTTGTGACCCTGTTTCCCACAGATCTAACAATGTAAAGGGGGAGGGCCAAGGAAGCCATTGGAGTTGGATGAGGGAGGAGGATTAGACCCGTTGGAGAAGGTAGGGAGTGGTGGTGCACCATACTGAGTCTGACCAGGTTAATATTGCGGCGATTGACCATGACCTCCAAGCCGACCCCCACGACCACCATGGTTGTTAGGACATCCTTTGTTAACCCGACCCCGACCCTGACCCCTACCCTGGTGTTGCCCTCGAGTACCTAAACTTGTAGCAACCAAGGCATGGGAGTTGTTAGTAGATGAGTGCATACTATATCTGATGATGGCGGTTCCTCATTGAGGAGGACCATTTGAAGTTCTTCATAACCAATATTTTGATAAGATTGTCGTATAAAAGTAGCAAAAGCGGCATATTCAGGGGGAAGCCCGAAGAGGGCATGATGTATTAGTTCTCTATTCGAAATAAGAGAGTCAATGGCTGCGAGATCATCAGTTATATTTTTGAGTTTAGTTAGGTAAACATCAATTGTTTTGCCATATTTTCTGTGGTTGTGGTGTTGTATGCGAAGGTCAAGCTTCTTGGCCATTGAATAATTCCAAAAATGTTTGGTAAGAGCATCCCACACCACTTTGGAGGTGGGTTAACGGATGACATCATTTATTAGGGGTCGAGATAATGTAGTAGCAATGCAGGACTGAAGGCTTTGGTAAGTCCGAACCCACGTTATGTAGGCGGGGTTCGGTTGGAAGAGTTGTGTAAATTAGTAAGGGGACAGGGATATGAAACATCTATGAGCCCAAATAATTGATGAGCCACTAATATCATGTAAAATTGTTCTCTCCATGCAGGATAATTAATGGAGTTTTCAAGTTTGATTGTGACTATGTTAGTAATATTAGAAAAAGGGGAGAAGTATGGGATTGGAGTTTGATGCCATAGGTGTAGAAGTAAGAGTGTCTAGGTTTTGGGTCACCATTGTCCTCGGAGCGGGAAGCGACATACCAGAGACGGCGACACCGGTAGTCAACAACCCATAGAGGGAGGGGAAAGAGGAAGAGATCTCGACTTGTACTGCGTCGGTCCCCACCCCTCGGAGATAAGTCACCGATTTGGTAGGTGAGGGGTGGCATGAGTAGTAGCGGCGCCAGCGAGTGGGCCGAGGGGAGGGCAGCTAGGGAGGGCTAGGGTTAGGGCTAGGATTTTGCGCAGGCATGACAAATTAAAGAAATTTAAGAATTATAAAAAAAAAATTCAGAAAAAAGATTTCATAAAACAAAGTTCAGAATAGAGAACTAATACCAATACCGAGAGAAGGAGAAGGAGAATTACAACCGCTTTAATACCATGTGAAGAAACATAAACGTAAGAATTGAGATAATATTGTTATTCTATTGAATTTGAAGAATATAATTATATTACAATGAATAATTGATTACAAGAGCCACTATATATAGGCAAATACATAATTAAGGCAATGGATAGAAATAAGGAAAGATGACAACATTGTGAAGACATTGTGCTGTCATTACAAGAGAATTAGGAAGGTAAGTGCAAATATGGGAAGATTGTGATGACATTTGGTGTCATCTAATAGTTTGAACATATGTAACTTAGATACTCTGACGTTTTAATACATACAATGGGGTAATTTGAGTTTTAAACAGGGTTGGTCTGGCTAACTGGTAGAGCCAATTTGCAAACCAAGTCCCCCAAGTCAAGGGACCTTGGTTTGACCTTTTTATTGTAGGCTTTGGCTACTATTTTCTTTTGCTTTTCAAGCTTAGAAAGAGCGTCAAGCCTATCATAGTCTAAGCTAGTCAACTCATCCATCAGAGCTTGCTCATACGCAAGTTCTTAAAACTTCCATTGATGAGCTAGCCTTGTGAGCTGAACTGTTACTTCCACTGAGAGTACAACATCATGGCCATACATCAAGTGGAAGGGAGTTGTCCCAGTAGCATCTTGTATAAACATTCTATAAGCCCATAAAGCATCACATAGCAACTCATGCCACCTTTTGGGATTGCCTTCAATCATTTTCTCAATATTGGCCTTAAGAATCTTATTAGATGACTCTGCCTGGCTATTTTCTTGGGCATAATAAGGAGTTGAGTTCTAGATCTTAGTACTAAGACTTTTAGTGAACTCCTTAACCCCAAACCCTTTAAAATTAAGACTTTTAGTGAACTCCTTAACCCCAAACCCTTTAAAAATTTAGCTTGATTCACAGTTATGGTTTCTAGGATTCCAAACCTACATAAGGTGTATTCTTTTATGAAATCAATGTCATCTTGTCGATTAATGTTTTTATATGGTTTAGCCTCAATCTACTTTGTGAAGTAATCTGTGGCCATAAGGATGTATGAATGTTGCTTGTGGGAGGGAGGATTAATCTCCTCTATGGTACCCATTGCCCAACCACAAATAGACCTCGGCTTAACTATGGCATGCATTTTAGAACCTGGGACCTTGGAAACATGCCCCTATCTCTTGCACACTCTGCACCCTTTGGCATACTTGAAGCACTCATTCACATTGATGGCTAGTAATAACTACAACATCTGATTAACACTTGCATCTTGTTTCTGGCCAAATGGGATCCACAATTCTCTTAATGTGCCCCCCAATCATGACTAGCACGGGTTTGTTTAAGTCCAAGCACTCGAGGAGCACTCCATTGACATATTTTTTATATAAGTCCCTAGATTCATCATCTAGGTGATACATGTGACCCCTCATTTTCTTCTTTTTATGTTTGATGAAATTATGGGGGTTTTTGAAATACTCCAATAAGGGTTTCCTCCAATGCTCATTGGTGAATTGGCATGCCTTAAAGATGTTAAGGGGGCATTTGCAACCACTTTGCTCTCAGAAGTAAAGGACTCAATGATCTCAAGATCACTGTCTAGAACCTCGGTCTTTATGACCATGGATTCTTCACGCCATCTTCTAGGTAGTTTGTGCCCTGAGGGTAGCTGGGCCAAGTCCTTGGCTGCCTTATTCTGTTCTCTAGGTATATACTCAAATGTAACCTCATCAAAGTTCTTCACTTCGCGATATTGTGCCAATTCTAGTACCAATAGGTGGCCTTTAGTCTTATTGTTTTTGCGTTGTTGAAATTTATTTGTTTCCAGTATCACTCAAACATTGGAACTCCCCTTTGACTTGGTAGATTACAAATTGTGAATCCCTTTTCACAATTATGCTGGGGACTTGCATCTCTAGGAGAGTTTCAAGGCCAATGATCAAAGCCTCATATTTAGCCCCATTATTGGAGCATTTATCCACAAGGGTGATGACAGCTTGATGATCCTAGAAGGTGACTTAATAACAAAGCCCACTCCAGCATCAGACTTGGTCCTTGATCCATCAAAGTATAATTCTAAGGGACTATATCTACCACAAAAATCTCCCCTTACTTGTGGGTTGATTCTATCTGAATATTAAGATGGTCAGCTAAAAGTATGCCAAGGCCCAGCCATTTTCTGACTTTTGTGACAAACATATGAATTTAAACTAGAGTAAAGCAATGCTTTACTTATTTAACCTTCCTCTCCTGAAATTTTTATCTACCATATACTTCAGAACATTTGTTTCAGCAATTGCATGAATAATGAATGTGAGAAAGTAATGTCTCAACTTCACAGATTCATAGTACAATGATAGACATAATTTTTCAATGGAAGTATATTTTATTTCATGTTCATTTAAACAACAGCTCAGTAAGAACACAACATATTCAAACGTTTGCGCATTGTCTCATACAAGTAAACAACCTATTGATTTAGTAGAGGCAAGAAAGTCAATCTTCAATGGTTTTCCCCTAATTGGGTTGAATCAACACTGTTGGCTTAGTCAAGTAATCTTATATGACCTTAGAGGCTGCCTGATGTTGCTTCTTCCACTTAAAAGCCTTTTTCAGACTTTAGTCTTAGCAATGATGAGAAGAATTGGGTCTTTCCTTCAACATTATCGTAGGAAATTAACCTGCCTCAAGAAACGTTGAAGTTCTTCCTTGTTCGAGGGTGATCTAGCATTCTGATGACCTTGACCTTACTTATGTCAACTCAATCCCCTTTGGTGCACAAGAAAGACTAGGAAATTCCCAGCATGTACCTCGAAGGCACATTTCAGAGGGTTCATCTTGAGATTGTGATTCCTCATTCGAAAGAATGCACCTTTTAAATCTTCAAAGTGCTCAACTTGGGTTTTTGACTTGACCATGATGATATCTATATAGACTTCCTTGGTCTTGTGAATGAGGTCATGAAAGATCATGTTTATGGCTCTTTGGTCGGTGGCACCAGCGTTCTTCAAGCCAAACAACATGGGCACCCATTTAAAGGTCCGGATAGACCCTAGACATCTAAATGCAGTCTTGTGGGTCTCTTCTGAAGCTATCATGATTTAGTAATACCCGCAATAGTCATCCATAAAAGACAACACCTCGTGCCTTGAGGTTGAATCAATGAGAACATCAGTTGTGCGCATATGTGATATTCATCATTTGGCGTGGCTGCATTCAAGTCTCTGAAGACAATATAGACTTTAATTTTTCCATTATTTTTTATAACAGGAAAAATTTTAGCTAGCACTTAACATACCTTTTGTCCTATTGAACTTGGGTTTCAAGAATCTTATAATTTCCTCTTTAACCAAATTTATGGCTTCTTGGGAAATTCTTCTTTAGGCGTGAATGATGGGCCTCAAGCCTAACTTAATGGGCAGTTTATGCGCAACCACCTTTCTCTCCAAGTTAGGCATCTCATGATGATCCCAGGCTAAGCAGTCCGTGAATTCAAGGAGCAAGCTTACATATTGCATCCTCTAGTTTTTGGGAAGTAGAGCACTCACATACGTGGATCTTTAGTTCCCTTTTAAGCCCAATTTGACTTCAAATAGAGGCTCTTGGATCTCTATTCTCAAGTCCCCCCCCCCCCCCCCCCCCCCCCTCTCCTCTTTAACTAGTGATGTTCTTAGGTCTCACAACTACAGCTCTTTCACGTGTAGCATTTGGGGCATATGCCAAGGCGAATGGCTATTTAGCCCATAGCTGATCCTCACACCAAGCCACTAGCTTTGCAATGGCTGAGGAAACGACCCTTTAGGCCTTAACTAGGAAGACCTGGCTTCCCTCCATAAGGCTTCGTGCACGCCTTGTAGATCTCCCTCATCAAGGAGGGCTCTCATGCATCCTCAAAAGTCTAAGCCATCTGACTCCACCTCAGCCTCAGTGGGTGAGCTTTCAAGGATGACTATTATATCTTTCTATTGGGCTTATTGAGGACTTTTCCTTGTCACTATTAATGGTCATACACCATCCTCGTAGAATTTTGTCTCAACAAATCTGGAGTAAGCCATAAACGGCCTTTTATTTGCCGTAACAACTTCATACTTGTCATGGTTCAAGAAAATCAATAGTTGGTGAAGTGAATATAGAATACAGTAGTTGGCATGCAACCAATCTCTCCCAAGTAATGCATTATAACTTGTGGTAGTATCAACCACAAAGAAGGCCATTTTCTTACTCGGATTGCCAACGGCCAACTTAATCGAGATGACCCCTTCGGACTTAGTACTGGCCCTAGAAAAGCCAGAAATTGCCATGTCAAAAGTTATCAAGTCATCTTGAGACTTGCCAATGACCCTAGCATGTATGAAGGCAAAATGTTGATGGCTACTCCATTGTCCATTACAACCCTATTCACCAAAATGCCATCAAACTTGGCCTTGATGTATAAGGGCTTAATATACTTGTTGGCTATTGTACTACGACAAATTTGGTCAACTTACTTATTCATCGTATTGGAGTTCTTTATGAGATGGGGTTTGTAAGGATGAGTTAAACTCAAGTTCTAGCTACATGCCTGACTCGGTATTTCCCACAAGATTCAAACAAACAGTTAGACGGGCCCGCGGCGTATCCCACAGGGGACCCCTTCGACGTTCAAGTCAATATTTATCTCGTGAAATAGTAATGAAAACTGACACTAAATAGACATAATAGATATAAAGGACTTAGCTTAAGATGAGTAGGAGGCTCGAATGGTAATTGCTCTAAAGAGGTGATCGTAACAGACGATGTGGATGAGGTTTTCCATGGAGAGCGTGGTATGAGGGGTGAGAGAGGAAGGGAGGCAGTCTCTTAAGATGTGAGGGTCCTTTACCTCTTTTATAGAAAGCTTTAGCCTTCTGGGTCGCCCATTTTGGGTCGCTCTGTTGGGACCAATTTCAAAAATTGCCCCAAATTTAACAATGTTAACGCAGCGGAAGTGTTTAAAATTTTTAATTTTAATCCTAAGATTGATTTAGAATTCCTAATTTTAGTTCTACAGATTTAAATTCCTAATTTAATTCTATAGACCTTTGCTCTAATACATTTATAACAATGACATGAATAAAAACTAGCATGATAAGAAAATTGTAAATGAATAGAAAAGAAAAAACTTAAAAGAGAAGGAAAAAAGTATACCTGAATTGGCTCCAATAATAAAGAATACCAGAATGATAAAACTCCTAGAAAGCCAAGAAAATCGAGACCCACCTGCCTTCTACGCATTGACCTTGAACCGCCTGGAGAGTGGGCTCAAAAAAATATTAAACTAAGGAAAGAAAAATTTGAACAAAAACTTTTCTCTCCAATTAGGCCTTTGAAAGTTAGTTGTTCCTAAAAACCCTTAAAGTTTTAATTGGATTGCAAACCTTGAAATTAGTACCTCTATTTATAGTAGTACACCAGAGCGAAAAAATACAAAATTCGTGATGTGGGATGCACGAATTTCAAATAAGGATGATGTGTTTAACCTTAATATAAATCCAAAATGTAGCGTTTAAACAAGCAGCTCAAAAGCGCTTATTTATAGTTCACCCCACATCCCACGTGGCAACCAATGATTGGTTCACGTGCACGCACGTGGATTGCCACTGGGGGATGTCACCCGCTGGTTCGTTTGATAAAAGAGACGCAGACCATGAGCTGATAAACGCGATTTTCCTTTTTTTTTTTTTTTGTTCCCACATGTAAAATTTATCTTATTAATTTTTATTTTTCAAAAATTATTTTATTTTATAATTTTAGCTTCTATTCATATAATGAATAATATTTGACAAATTTAAATTTATTCATCTCATAATTCTTTAATATTTTTTATATGGTAATAAATACAGAGGCTTACACAGGGACATGAGGAATAATTTAAATCTAGCTCCAAATGAGTTATTAGTTACCATCTCATGATAAAATTTAATTACCATTTGATGAGACTTAATTCTACTAAATAAATTCCACTGCACTCTAGACTTAAATCATTTATTCGATATTTCCTAAATTGAATGTAGTGATGACAACAACCCCTCCACAAAATGTCCATGACAAAGAATAAATTATAACTACTACCATTATCCATATCACAGCTTCTCCATTAGTTAACGAATTGCCCTTCACTGAATAATTCATTTATACTTGAATATATTCATAGTATAAATTCCAAATGTCAAGCACCTGAAATACTTTGGCCAAAGATTCCAAACTATTCAAATACTTGCGAATTAATTAAGGGGATATCTATACCTTATAACAGATTGTAGATTCTGTATTGAATACTTGAACCTTGCCACACTTCATGCCGCTACCTAGTGTACGTCATAAGTTGGAAAGCACGACCTAGACTTGAGAGCTGGTATTTGTTTAGTCATTCAGATAGTGACTAGCGTTGGAATTCAGTCATTTGTCTAGACCTTATGTATAGCACACCCGAGCAACTAACGATCCATGCACAAGTCCAGAATACTCTCAAGACTTAGAGTCGTTTTTCAAACAGTAGAACATAAATCACTCATCTCTAATAGTAGAAATAAGCAACTCACATGGTCCAACTCAGTGTGTCAATCTTATTGAACACATGAACCTAACACTTTTGGATCTCCATCTACATGACCAAGACAAGTCATCTAAAGTGCCGAGTCAAGATCTTAACAGACAAATAGTCCTAACTTTTCATCGACCACGAGTTATTCAAATAACATTTCATACCATTTGTTCTAAGTCCATCTGTGGCTTAATCCTATCATCCACTTAGAACAAACATGTAAAATATAATATGAGGGCTCTGTCCATCTCATGGACGATAAAGAAAATCACATGCAGCATAAATGCTGGCTTACACAAATTTAACAAGGGAATGAATGGAACTTCCATTTTATTCATCAATTAACTAATATTACAAAATAAATCCAGATTTTGGGACACTATTTCTAACAATTTTTCACTTGTCCTAAATCTAATTTACTGTACACTTTATACCCATCCCCTCTAAGTGTGATTCAAAGGTCTTATGAGTCAAATTCTTTGTAAAAGGATCTGCAAGATTATGGCTCGTGTCTATCTTCAAGATGGCCAAATCACCCTTCTCCACATAAACTGCGGGATTATCTAAAACATGCCGATAATAGGAAGAATTACGGTTGTTGGCATTTAAACTCATTTTCACAAGTAAAACTACTTTAACCACAACAAAAAAAAATTACATCTTTTAAAATGAATAAGGCAAAATAAGGAAGTCGCGTAAACTAAAGTTATTAACAACTGTAAAATGATAGGGCACACATTACTAAGAAAATTTTGATCAAATTGTACTTAATAACATCCGCAAATAGCACGACAAGGCACACGTTATATTAGAACATGAGAGATTTTAATCGAAGTCATGTAAACTAAAGTTGTTAACATTCATAAGCCAACAGGGCACACGTTACAAATGAGATTTTGATCAAACTATAGTTAATAACATCTGCAAACTAGCATGGCAAGGCACACGTTACATTGGAACATGAAAGATTTTTAATTAAAGCCATGTAAACTAAAATTGTTAACACCCGCAAGCCAACAAGGCACATGATACAAAAGAGATTTTGATCAAACTATAGTTAATAACATCCACGAACCATCACAATAGGGCACACACTACTAACAAAGCAAAATAGAATGATATTAAGCATTAACAAGTTAACACGACAAAAAGAAGAGAGGTGTAACTCGTAAAACTACAATATGCCCAGAAAATAAACTCTTCTACAAAACTAGGGTTGAATCAAAATTAAAACTTAAACTAAAACCCAATCCACACAAAAACCATAAGAATCGCGATCAACAACTTTCATTTTCAATATATGGTAAAAAGCCTCATATATTCCTACGAAATTAGGGCAAAAAGGGATAAAAGATACCATACCTAATATCAAAATCCAATGAAAATCACAAGAAATAGAAGAAAAATGAGCCAAACGACCACTATATGGGAGGATGAAGGGAAGCTTGATGAAGAAGAAAAGAGGAAGTGAAGACTGTGATGAGAGGAGGGATGGAGAAAAATAGGAGAAGAGAAAGAAAAAGGAAGAAGAAAAAAAAAGAAGAAGAATAAGAAGAAAAAGAAAAAAGAAAAAAAAAAGAAAGGAGGAAAAAATAAAATATTGGTTTATATAATTTTTTACACTGAGGGCTACGTTAAAAGTCCACCAGTGTAAAAAGGGAGGCATAAATGATTGAAATTATAAATAATTTTATACACTGGGGGCTATGTTAAACGCCCACCAGTGTAAAAATAGAAAATATAAGTGATTGAAATTATAAATAATTTTATATACTGGGGGCTACGTTAAACACCCACCGATGTAAAAAAGGAAGATATAAGGGATTAAAATTATAAATAATTTTACACACTGGGGGCTACGTTAAACATCCACCGGCGTAAAAATGGGGGTTATAAGTGATTAAAATTATAAATAATTTTACGCACTGGAGGCTACTTAAGCGCCCATCAGAGTAAAAAAGGGAGATATAAGTGATTAAAATTATAAATTATTTTATATATTAGGGGCTACGTTAAATGCTCACCAGTGCAAAAATGGGAGATATAAGTGATTGAAATTATTTTATACACTAGGAGCTACGTTAAACGGCCACCATTGTAAAAATGGGAGATATAAGTGATTGAAATTATAAATAATTTTATACACTGGGGCTACGTTAAACGACCACAAGTGTAGAAATAAAAGATATAAATAATTAAAATGACAAACAATTTTGCACCCTAGGAGCTACGTAGAACGCTTACTGATATAAAAATTGAAGTTATGGATAATCTCACACATTAAGAACTATTTGAAACCTGTAACCAAGTTACTCGCTACGGGGAGTAAACAAAAAAATTGCCCAAGTAAGTACCTAGAATAAAAAATTATCAACCATTGTATACTCCTAGTTCATAAAATTCACCTGCTTCATCTCCTTCACAACACACCCAAAACACTGTCTTTCATTCATAAAAACCGTAATAGTACAAACATGTTACATAATGTATAACATACCTAGGGCAAGCTCATCCAATAGCTCAGGACTGACCACAACAAAGTATAGAGTTATTTATCTAGGACTACCTACCTTTAATATACACAGAAGGCCATCAAAATAAAACAGCAACAACACCCTTAAACAGAGAAATTACAAACAAACTTGTACAGATCAAGTTCAGTATATACCCTAGTCATAAAGTATCCCACGAGCATAAACTGGAGCACCACAAGGATGGAGTGAACTCCAATATGCGTACAAACGTGCCCATTCGCCGTACCCATGCCATATGACCCCGAAGTGCCCCATGATGAGGTCTAGAGAAAACATAACTATAAACTTTAAACTTGGTAGAAAAGATTACAAGAGAATCTGTCATTGTAAAACTTGCCACACCTACATTTCCGTGCCCTCTTGGATGACGGATATTGAAGAAGATGATTTGAAACAAAACCCATGAATTTGCATCCCTTCGATCTGAAAGACTCCACCATGAAAGAGCCAAGCCATGCAACGCAGCCAAACAAAGACGTCCTTGCCAACGAAAAATTCCTAAACTTTGATTACGAACGACTTCATCGCGAATGTTCAGAGGAAGGAACAAGAGTGTAGCAGAGTCCTCCCTCATATCCCACAACAATATATACAAATAAAAATATGGGGAATCTGGAGTAAAGTAACCACTATGCTCTGATAAAAGGTATAGTATCCCGTCACAAAACACCAAACGAATAAAATTTATTGTACCCCCACCTGTATTAACATCTGCCTAATTACGCCAGATACCATGATCAAAGTTAAAAACCGAACACCAATCTCCTTCAGCCCAAGAGTGCCTCTCAAGTTGGCGTCAAGATTAAGAGCAAACACAAAAATATGATAATTAAAAGGGTAACGAGAAGCATCTTCGGAATGCACAAACACAACATTAAGAGTACTACTCATATAGCGTAATTCTTCAGGTAAGAAGAAGGGAAGATACATTCTAGTAGCTGGGTTACATATAGATAAGCCCATAGGCCCATAAAAAGGGATGCCCCGACATAAGACTAGTCCATTCCTCACCCCCACGACTTTCGTAGCCTCCATCAAAAAATGCAGAGAACCGAAAGTGAGACAAGGCGTGAAAAAAGGCAGGTGTAACGAATGCATCTTTACATGTTCGCCAAAGGGAGATCGATACCCACTTAGTATAAGCACATTATCTGCTGGACGTCGGAAGCAATTCATGGGTTGATCCTAAACAAAACTCGCCTGTGAGAAAAGCTTACGACAAAAGTGAGAAATTGCACGACATCAATTTAGGGCCTTAATAGATAGCCATGAAAGCATTAGAGACAGAATATCTTCCGGACACATTTCCATCGTAAAAATTACAAGTAAGAAGATTGGGAATAAGAAAGAAATTATCACACTCTAAATGTTTACAAAAAAGGGGGAAAGAGAAGTAACTTACAAACCAAATAAAATTATCATACTCCAAGAGGGGTATATATGGAAAAGGAAAAGAAAAAAAAGGAGAATAATACTAGGATAAAACTTTCTAAACAAAAAGAACAAAATTTGTTTAAAAAGTGGGGGGCTAATATGTTTGTAATTAAGGGAAAAAACTAAAAACTAAAGCAATTCGCCCAGTAGAGGTGAAAAAACAACACAATTCGCCCAATAGAGGTAAAAATTAACATAATTCGCCCAGTAGGGGTAAAAATCAACACAATTCGCCAAGTAGGGGTAAAAATCAACATAATTAGCCCAGTAGGAGGAAAACAACACAATTCGCCCAATAGGGGTCAAGAACAACACAATTCGCCCAGTATGAGAAAAACCAACACAATTTGCCCAGTAGAGGTAAAAAATCAACACAATTCGCCTAGTAGGAGAAAGAACAGCACAATTCGCCCAGTAGGAGAAAGAATAACACAATTCACCGAGTAGGGGTAAAAACCAACACAATCCGCCCAGTAAGAGGAAAAACAATACAATTTGCCCAGTAGGGCTAAAGAACAACACAATTTGCCCTGTAGGACAAAAATCAACACAATTAGCCCAGTAGGAGAAAAAACAGCACAATTTGCCCAATAGAAGAAAAACCAACACAATTTGCCCAGTAAAAGAAAAACAACACAATTTGCCCCGTAGAAGAAAAACCAACACAATTCACCCAGTAACGGTAAAAATCAACATAATTCGCCTGGTTGGGGCAAAATCAACACAATTCGCCCAGTAGGGGTAAAAATCAACATAATTTGCCCAGTGGGGGGTAAAAATCAACACAATTCACCCATATAAAGACAAAAATACATAACTTATCCACTCTTTCTTCTTTTGAGGCACTTCCCAAAATAATACGAGATTAAAATAATTAAAAGAAAGCTTAACTCACAAAAAAAAAGGAAGACACTTATCCTCTCACCCATATAATGCTATAAATACAGAAAGGGAAGACAGAAAAAAAGGCAAGAAAAAAAAGGAAAAAAGAGGATCTCAATAATTTTTAAGTAGCTTGAGTTTAGCTTATTCCCATTCACCTACTAAACACCACAAACAGCTGCCTACATCTAACCCTCTCCAAAACCTGCCTTGGTAGGCTATTCGATAGTATTGGAATAGAATATTTCTTTTTGACCAATAGAATATTTTAGTTATCTTTATTTTGATTATTATGATAAATTAGTTGTTTTTATTTTAGAGAAGTATATTCTCAGTTAATTTCATAGCCATCTCTTTAGTTATCTAATAGGGATTAGCTAATTTTTTAAACAAACACACCTTTGAAATTCATTAGTTATTAGTCATGCAAAGGAAAAAAAACTAAGTTGTGTTTTTGAGTAACAAGTGGTATTACATAAATATGGTATCAGAGCTTCAGTTATGGACTGTTGTCATAGGGTCGCCTTTGCCATTAGGTCGCCACTTAGTACTGATACTACCGTAAAGTAGTGTCTCTTACCCACCACTACCACGATATAATGGTACCTATTCATTAGTACTAGACTCTCCCCCCAAGAAAAATCTTAGCCAAAAAAAAAGGGAAAGAAAAGATCAATACAAGTCTTTTGCCAGCAATCCGTCACAGGATTACCATCGTCATCGCCAATAACTTGTTCTCCTCCAGCACCACCTCTTCCAAAAACACTGATTGACCACCTACTAACCAACTGCCGCCGCTGCAGACTCCAAATCAACCCCTAGACTACCCGAAACCCTGGTACCCTTAAACAACCAAAATCCTACACCCATATTTCCATTGATCTGTCTTCCCAATTCAAAGTCGACCATAATTTTTACCACAAAACCCTATTTCGACTTAAATCCCAAGACCAATTTCATTCATCACACCAAGTTGAGCTGATCTCAATTCCATTATCATTTTTCCCCCTGAAACCATAACCTAATTTTGAACATAGTCGAACACTAGAACAATGATTTACCTTCACTTTGATTTCGAAACCTCAAATCTGACCTCTACCCCACTCAAAAGCCCTAATTCTAACCAAATTCTCAAAAAGAAAAAAATATGTCTGCCATATCCAATATCAAGCCCACTTCCAATTACTTTTCAACCACATAGTCGGATTATCTTAGGTCAAATATGCAAAGGTCATATAACAAGGGTAGCTCTTCACACTCCTATCATCTATGGGAATTTGTTTGGTATTCAGTTCATGTCAAGATATATCCTATACCTATGTCTCTATTACGTGTCTAGACTTATGGGTAAACTATATGCAATTCCACTAGACGAGCCCCCGAATGCATCTTATAAGGGCTTATCTTGATAGAGATTCTCCAACTTCCTCCTTATACCCACTTACTAGCTTCCTTGTGATCCAAATCCAAAATATTGCATTGCTCCTAAATTATTATCATCCAAGGGTGTTCTGGAAGATGAAGAAGAAAAGAAAGATGGGGGAGAGGAAGTACAACAAGAAAAAGAAGATGGGGAAGAAGCAGCACAAGAAGAAGAATGTGTTAATAAAGAATTCCAACAAACTCGACAAATTGCAAGTGAGGATGATGCATGTGTTTTACCTTCTATTGGAACCAAATACAGAAAATAATATACAGAACATATAAAAAGGAAGGATATTACCTGGAACACGTGGAAATGACAAAAACCAATAAAGTCAAAGTTGAGCGAGGCACAGATCATGCTCTCTCCAGGATGTTTTTGCCCTCCTCTCGGATCTAAGCCGGTGCAGCAAGTACGCCGCCTCTAGAATATAACGACCACCCTCTGTTGACCCTTTCTAAGTCTGCACAACCGTCAAAGACAGAGCCTCCCAACACCTTACTTAGCCAAAATTGTAAAAGTATTTTTTCATAAATAATTCATGACCGATTTTCTCTTTTACATTTCATATAGTGTCTATTCTACATATACTAAAAAAACACACACACACACAGAGATATATATATACATAAAAAAATGTGCCGTTGCCAAAATGCCATTCATGGGGGTATATTTACTTCAATATTTGTAACTCATGCAAATATTATTCCCATTAAGTGTATATCAAGCGTTTAAATACAATCAAACCCAACTTAAATGAGATTTTTAATGTATTTAAATTTTTTCCCTTTCCGCCAAAATTATAAGCATGAGCAAAGCATCAAAACCATATTTTAGATTTAAAAAGTCATAATTAAAATATATATTTTTATTAAAACATCCAACATTCCCCCACTTATTTTAATAAAAAATAGAAGATATATTTTTCTATCAAAAAACTTTGGCTAAGTGAGGACCTCATGCATCATAAGAGTGGCAATACCTTTAAACCGTCACTTAATGTTTCAGCAACTCTCATACTATAAACCATGTTGGACCTAGCCTTTAAAACTTAGTTGCTTGAGGGCATGTAGAGTGCTTCACAGACATGGTGTCCAAGGTACCCTATAGACTCTCTAAAGCATGCACATTACGACCTTGTGCATCATCCTGAATTCATAAGGGCTCTAGAGAGTGAGTCCAAACTCTCATGGGAAGCGGCCTTAATTCTACACTCACATAGGTGGGTCTATCAGGAGTGTACTCGTGGCCATATACACCCCACTCCAACATAGGGGCTCTAGACCTTATTAAGAGCATAACTAGCTCAACCTCAACATCACAACAAGTAAGCACACCGCACCATAGGGATGAACTAAAATAAAATGAAGTGCATGTTCAACCCCCCGATCACTCTATGATTCATTTGTCCCTTTTCAGGGTATCTTTATAGGTGACCAATTTCTTCTTTGGGCTTAAGTCTCATCCCCCTCGATGCCATCCAAATCTTAACTCTAGCTAGAGCTTTTATACCCTCAAACCATACGATATCGTTAGTGGCACCTTTAACAACAGATCTGGACCTACCATTCTTATGGTATTTATCTTACATTTTTCCATACATATCTAACCATAGTGGCACAAGTAAAATTAAGTAATATATCTTTTTCATCACTTTTCCAAACAACATGAGATATGTCGTCGCTTTCTTGCATCATTAGCACTACATAGCCTTTGATGCTCGCCCAACAATAAACTCACAAACCACATTATGGCGACGTCCATCATGGACAAAGGATCAAGTTCAAGATGCCACTATCCCATGACAAGCTCAGGAAGATTGAGTCGACTCTTGTGGCATTAGTTTGGAGAGGGTCTTCGTTGGCCCTGGGAGGGGCGAAGGTTGCTTGGAGACATCTGTGTTACCCTCGGCGGGAGGGTGGTCTCGAGATCCGGCGTCGTGCTGAGTGGAATCAGGCTTCGATCATGAAGCACATCTGGTTCTACTTTCTGACTCCTCCTCTTTATGGCCGCTTTGGGTTCATCGGAACCGCCTTCGAGGGAGGAGCCTTTGGACTATTCGGGCGACAAGTTCGGCTTCTTGGTGCTGGCGTCAGATTTTATCAGCTCGCCATCTCTGCTCTGGTTTGATCTATCATGTTATAGGAGATGGCCTTGACACTACCCTATGGACCGATTACTGGCTGCCATGTGGTCGTCTTTCAGAGCGCTTCCCTGCTCCACTGCTCACCTCTTCTGGGCTTCTTTGGGATTCTCGGGTCTCATCCATTATTGAGGGTGGTCAGTGGAGATTTCCACAGGGTTGTCTGGAGCTCCGACCCATCTGGGACATGATTGACTTTAGCCCTCGGGCTGGTGTAGCGGACTCCATCCGGTGGTTGGGTGACCTCTCGGGGCGCTTCACCACTAAGTCCGCTTGGGAGATGCTGCGGAGTAGGAGAGAGGAGGATACCATTCACCACATTCTTTGGTTTCAGATGCATATACTGAGACACTCCTTCATTCTCTGGCTTGCTTCTCGACAGCGACTATGGACCCGGGATCGACTTCGACTTTTTGGAGCTCTTGAGGTTCAGAGTGTTTGTGTGCTTTGCGGCTGTGTTGATGAGACCCACGAGCACCTCTTCTTCGCCTATTCTTTTTCCGCCTCGGTCTGGAGTTTTGTTGCTGCGAGTACATCTATCGCTTGGCCCACCCTTCCTTGGGATGCTCTTGTCACCTAGGCTGCTCAACACCTCATGAGGCGCGAGATTGGCAGTATCATAGCTTGACTCTGCCTCTCTGGACTGTGTATACTGTTTGGTACGAGCGCAACCTTCGGGTTCAGCGTTCTCAGTCCCGATCAGTTGCAGCCGTACGAGAGGAGATTACACGTTTAGTCAAGAGCCGCTTGCTTGCTGCTTCTACGTTCAGAAGAGCTCACCGTCACGCCTCATTGCTTCAACACTGGGGGTTTGAGACTTAGCTTTTTCTTTGTTCCTTTTGTTATTTTTTGGTTGCATGTTGTATGAACTTTGTCTAAACTTTTTTGACTTTGATTCATACTTGTAGGCTTTGGCCGTGTCCTGGGGTATGCCTCTTGTAGCTTGTACGTATTTTCTTTCATCTATATATTTTGCTGACTTACCAAAAAAAAAATATATCCCATGACAAGCTCATTCATGACTTGCTGCCAATAATATAACACATTAAAGTATATGCTCCAGCAATTTTTCTCTAATCAACCTACAAATCTAATTTTTTTGATAATATTCATAATGTTTCAAATAAACTAAACGTGGCAGCTTCAATTATAAGAAAATGAAAGATCAATATTATACCATTGGGCAAACAATAAACGTAAATTTTAACCATCAAAACTCAACATGCTTTAATAAGGAAGAGGAGATGTAAATTTTTTTTCTGACACACACTTTCAGTACTCAATATATATACTCATATATGATCATCAATTCTATATGTATAATATCCATGTTTCAAAGGTTAATGTAGAACACTAGACCATAAATTGCTCGTCAATTACAGTATTGGCTCAAGATTTAGGCTCATCAATTTTTCTTTTTACATTTTAGCCTCTAGGATTACATTGGGCATTGGACATAAGTTTTGATCCCTACAATTATTCACATTAGTAGAGGTGAAACTCACCTTACCGGATTTATCTTAAGAAGTTGGAACCGTCTTAAAATTGTTGGAACCAAATACAAAAAATAGTATACATAATATCTAAAAAGGAAGGATATTACCTGGAACACGTGAAAATGACAAAAACCAATAAATTCACAGTTGAGCAAGACGCGGATTACGCTCTCTTTAAGACGTTTTCGCACCCCTCTCTAATCTAAGTCGGTGCAGCAGGTACCGACGCACCGCCTCCAGGATACAATGCCCAACCTCTGTTGACACTTTCTAAGTCTGCACAACATTAAAAGGTAGAGCCTCCCAACACCTTACTTAGCCAAAATTGTAAAAGAATTTTTTTCATAAATAATTCATGACCGATTTTCTCTTTTACATTTCATGTAGTATATGTTCTATATATACTAAAACATATATATATATATATATATATATATATATATATATATATATATATATAACCAAAATGCCATTCATGGGGGTATATATATATATATATATATAGCAAAAATTGAAAAAAATTTGCAAAATTTTTAGAATAGTAAATTTAAAATAAATAAAAAAATCTATCAAATTAAAAATAAGGAAAACATAGGAATTTATGTTTTTAGACGAAAGGTAAGAGCTTTGCATCAATTAAAAATGGGCTATTTTTTAGTTTTATACAAAAGATAGGACATTATATTTTTAGACGAAATGTATCAGCTTTATATTTTTCTAGAAAAGATAAGAGAATTTTTTGATATTTATAAAAAGTAATTATTTCAATTAATATAGTAAAAATATTATAAATTTAGAAGATAATAAAATATTTTTTAAAATTTCTATATAAATACTATGAGAGAAAATATAATAATTTTTAAAAATAAATTCTAAAATCAGATTAAAAATTTAAAACTAAAAAAATATACAAAATTAAAAATTTGAAAATAAATAAAGAAAAATATTTTTAAAAAAAAATTGAAAAATAAAGTTTAAATTTATTAATATATTTTTTCATACTTTTACCAAAAAAATATCTTTCATAACTTATTTAAATTTTTTAACTTCATACTTTTTTATTTGAAATTTATGAAGTTCTAAGTGGTATGTTATGTTTAGTAACAAAGTTCAGGGGGTGAGTTTTGTGTAATAACAAAGTTCAGGGGCTATTTTATGAAATTGAAAGTACAAGGGGTGTGTTGTGCTAATTTGCAAAGTTCAGGGGTTTATTTTTTAAAATTGAAACCGCAAGGGTTATATTGTGTTTAATTATAAAGTTTAGGGGGCTATTTTTTAAAACTAAAAGTGCAAGGGGTGTATTGTGATTAATTATAAAGTTTAGGAAATCTTACTATATTTTATCCTAAAATGAATTATTCTATTCTAAGATTATAAAATAGCCCAACAAAATCTAGTAAAATACTATGCCTTTTATAGTTAGTAAACCTCTTCTTTTATGCAACATTAGTTAGCCTCTCCAAAGCCTTCGCTAGTTCAAGTGGATGCTCGGGGTTCAGCTTAAGAGAAGCCAAGTCTCAACTAGTCACCTGTTGAAAATATTTCAAAAATAATAAATATGCACAACTGAAAATTTAAATCTAAACAAATCAGAAGCTCTAACCGAATATACTCATAAATAACATAAAAAATACTTAATAACAAATTACAATAAATAGAATAGCAAAAAATAAAGGAATGCACAAAAAGAAAAGCTAAGAAAGCTTACCTGAAAAGAAGAATAAAATAGCGCATGTCAAAAACTCCTGAAGTCGTAAAGCGTTTTTGGTGATCTCCTCTAAACATCCAATTTATTGGCTCTAAAAATATTTAACTTGAAAAAATTCAAAAAAAAAAAAAAAAAAAGATTTCTTCCCTTATTTTGTAAAGAACAATATTTATCGGAAAAATTGGATGTTGATACGAAAACTACTATTTATAATAGAATTTTGGGTAAAATATACAAAAGACTAACATTATGGGGCACAAGTGCAGAGAAAAACAACAATAGTGAAATGATGATGTGAGCTCGCATTAGCCGCGGGCTCCTGCCGCTCTGATGCACGCACCCAATGCTTTAGGTGACACTCTTGTGCTACCTTCTCCTGCCAGCTCACTCCTTCAAAGAACTCAGGGTCATGTGCAAGCCCTTTCTTGAGTTGGATAGCATGACGCGGTCTCGTTCTACTACTTTTACGGCGCATTTTTTTTCTCTTTCTTTTTTGTTTGTACTACAGATGTATATTCATCTTATAAACATTATTTAGTATTCAAATTATCCATCTCATGAATAAAAAGCTCATTTTATGAATTAAATTTAAATATTTTCAAATGGTGTACTATTGAGGCTTGTGAAGGTCAGAGGCAATTTAATTATATAACTCCAAGTGGATCAAACATGTTTATCGGTTTGTTTTTTAATCTGTTTATTGCTTATGTATGCTTGGTTGCCGTTAAGAAATAAGCAAATGAAATTGCAATCAGGGACTTGCTGCGACTTAAGAGTAAGTCTAAATTTTGGATTGCATGTGTTTGACCTCAATCAATCACTTTGAGATGCGGGTTGATGCTTTAAGTGAATCCCACTTAGGTTTTCAATTAATATGTGGAGTTCACGTTCCAATTAAGGGGACTGTAATTATTAAATTTTGGTATTTTTAGATTAATTGAATGCAGAAAAGTAAAAGCATACGAACCTAGCCTAAGGGATGGTTAAGCTGGCAGAGCGAAGTCCATAGACACATTTTTAAGAGTTAGGAACTTGGGTGGATAAACGTTTAAGAGCTCAGCAACTTATCGCAAGCCCAGTGTATAGGTTTTTAGGTCTGGCACCCTTGACCCTAAATTATCTCTTATGAGTTTAAAATATTCAGGTAAAGCGAACCATATTTGGGTCACCAAATTAGGACTAACCTAATCAAATGCCAATCCTTGGTCGTCAAAGCTCTGAAATGGAAACTCAAACTTAAATTCTTCTGACTCACTAAGTCGAGTCACCAATCTAAGATAAACGCAATCAAGCTCTGTGCTTGGTCATCAAAGCTTTAGACAACGCGCTAAACGTAATTTGTCGAAAGGATTGGGACAAAGAATAGAGCATAATGGGATACCTTTTGGTACACCGTAACTAAGCACCTGAATATATTGCTAAGGAAGCAACCATACATTACAAGTACATCTACTCCTATGAAGAAAGGAAAAGAAAATGATAGAGCAACAAGTGTGTTGTAAAAAGACAAAAATGTAGAGCTTCTATGTTTGGTTCTAGGACCCTTTATTCAACGTTGGAAGTCCTTTAATTATATACTAAATTCTTAAGTTGAATCCTTGGTTGGTGGCATATCTCCCCCAAGTCTAACCTCCATGCTTCCACAACCATGGACTAGCATTGTAAGTGCTTTGACACACATGGTCAAGGTGAAATTGTTGGGAAATATTTCAAAAAATAATTTTCCAAAAATTAATCAGCACCGTGCAGTGGAAGAGAATTAAAATTAAATCTAGGGCCTAATCTGATTAAACCATTTAATTAAATCTAAATCTCCACTCTAATAGGTTCATATTGACATATAAGAATATCATATGAAACAATTATAAATGTCGCACGTAGAAAAAATGAATTAAAGGAAAACATTAAAAGTCACACTTTAAACAATATACCTGGAGCGTGAATGCAATTCTGAGTTTCAATACCTGAAGTTTGTAGAAGAATCTCTTAACACCTCAAGGTCTTTTTTGACATGACCTCTTTTGAGAAGGGAGAAGAAATTTTCGTAATCAACTCTTAAAATAAAGGATTACGTGCGTGTATACACGTACAATTAGTTTCATGTGAGATTAGCTTTAAATTTTAAATGTGCCAATCACGACATGTGTCAACACATTGGCAAAGCGCAAGCATTCACTGGAGCATTAACACGGGCGAGTGCGTGTAGTCAAGCATCCGCACACCCCAACGTATAGTCTTGCATGCGCGTGGGTTTGGCTGGAGCCTATGTTGGGCTTTTGCATAAGCACGGCCCATTACCCATTTCCTTCGTTGTTTTTGTTTTAAATGCAAAGTAATTTCTCATATGTATAGATTCATTTCATGAATATTTATCTGAAAAATAAATAATTAATTTCAAATATTTTTCAAATGGTACTTTAAGTTGAGGCTTATGAAGGGACCTTTGGGATAATTTAATTATAGCTCCAAATCAGTCAAACATAATTATCAATCCTTCATATTTAATTTCACTAAATAAATATTGTTGCACTCTAGAATTAAATATATTAACTCAAGAATTCCCATACAATAATTAAATGGACAATTGACCCATCTATTAGATATCAGTGAGAAATAATAATTTAAACCACTACCATTATATTTTTCATCACTTTTTCTTAAGTTCCTGACTTGCCCTTTTTAAAAATTCTATAATACAAAACATAATTCTCATATCAATTCCAGCGACAATCACTTGGAATACTTTGGTCAAATATTCCAAATTTTTCTTGATCAGCAAAGATTCCAAATTTTCTAGTACTTGCAAATCTACTTAAGCAGATATCTGTATCTCAAAAGAGACCATATATTCCATATTGAATATTTGTTCCCACTACACCTAATGCTATCACTCAACTTACAAAGTATGTTGATCCACTTAATGAGACCTCATTTATCACTACATCAAAGTGACACACATTAAAATGCACGAGTCCAAGACAATCTCGGGATTTAGAGTAATCATCTTAATAGATTGAATTATTTATTTCTGATAGTAGTCAAAAAATAAATAATTTAGGTGGTCCAGCTCAATATTTCAATTTTATAGAGAACGCCAACATGACACTTTTGGATTCATATCCACATGACAAAGACAAGTCATCCCCAGTATTATATTATAGTATTATCAGACAAGTTATCCAAACTTATCAACGACTACGAACTTACTTTGACAACATATCACAATTTTCGTTCAAGTCTATCCGTGACTCAATTTCATTGACCACTTAAACCAAACTCTACATATTGTCTTGGACTATGCACATCTCGTGGAACATTATAGAAAACAATTGCATGTATATTTGACTTGTAAAACATAATCATACATAAAATAAACAAAATAATTTTATTTAATTAATAATTAAAACCAAATGATTCAGTTTTTAGGACACTAATTCTAACAAAAATGGTCTTCCCCAAGTTTGTCATATTCACTTGAATGTTCTATGGCCCACATTTCTTATGCGCATTTCAAATAACTGTCTTGAGGTTGGGCAGTTATCTTTCTTATAGCACTCTTGGTAATCCCTTTGAGCTCAAGCACATACGTTCGATCAGCCATGTCAAAGGGTTATAACTTGAAGACTTTATGTTGAGGTAATTGTAACCGAGACAATGTTGTTCCACTCTATTGGCCCTAAAGGCCATTTATATCATAATTTTGATGATAATAATCATTTAATAAGTCGTTGTGTTTAAATTGTTCTAATCTTATTTGTAAGTGGCTCATAAGAAAACTAGGAAAAATAAAGGCTAATCATTTTGATACCAAGTTTTTTAAGAGAATGAATCAAGAGGAAAAGAGATCAAAGTTGAAGAGAAGATTCATTCAAAATGAAGAGAACGAGATCTAAGTGCAGGCGCTTTAAGTCATTTATTTTTTATTTTCTAGGACTTAGAATCGGAATGTATCGATTGAGTCAATAACTTAATTTTGATATGTGGTGCTCTAACAAAAATGTCTTTGAAATATTTTTGAAATTTGATTTCCAAATGTCTTTTGAAAAATACTCAAGTCAAGCCAATCAAGTTTGTCAATAAAAATAGTCCTCAAGATTGGTATTATGAAAAGTATGCTCAAATCTAACAAGATCAAGTTTCAATAGGGTGATTTATTAGCTTGATTCAATCAATCAATATTTCAAATGAATGAGCAAAATTGTGGAAGTTAATTCAAAAACTAAGCTAATATGTTAATCAATCAACTTTGCTTAGCTAATATGATAATCAATCAATCAACCAAGGAAAATGGTCAAAAACGTTCAAATCCACCCAGACATGCTGACTGTCAACACACAAAAGGGATGTGTTGACACGCAGACATAAAGTAGCCAACAAAAGCAGCTGTGTGTCGACACACAGAAGTTGTGTGTCGATATATAGGTTTGTGTGTCAACACACATCACTGCAGCAGCTCTAAAGGCTACAATTTAAATTCGATTTCTTTCCAATTTTTTTTAAAAGTTTTCCAACAGGTCCTATTTCATCTTGGCCTATAAATAGGGCTAAAATTCGTTGATAAAATCATACAATTCTTCAAGCTTTTATTCATCAAAAGTTCTTGAGTTCTACTTGTGTTTTTATACTTTAATCTTTTGTTTTTCTTGAAGTTTTCTCTTTATTGTTAATCATTAAGCTTAATTGGCATATCCTTAGCTTTCCTCAAAATTTCTTGAGTTCTTCTTGCATTTTAATGTTTTAATCTTTTGTTTTTCTTGAAGTTTTCTCTTTATTGTTGATTATTGAGCTTAATTGGCATATCCTTAGCTTTGGCTAAACTTGATCAGTTGTTGAATAATTTCTATGCTTTAATTATTTCATTGTTTTGATTCATTTTATTGTAAAGGTTGGATCCTGAGCCTACGGTTATAAAAGGGTCAGTTATAAAGGTTGGGTCTTGAGCCTAATACAAAAAGACCGGTTGTAAAGGTTGGATCCCGAGCCTAGTTTTAAAAAGGATCATCAAGCTTAGATAAAGGCTCAAGTGAAGAAGAGTAATCATTTGAGGAGTGGACTAGCTTTCTGGTTGGAAGTAAACCATTATAAAAATCATTGTGCATCTTTTTGTTCTTGCATTTACTTTTTATATTTTGCATTTATTGTTTATTTTTTAAATCATTTTTTGGTTCTTAGAGTTTAAATTTTCATTTTATCACGAAAGCACCTAATTCACCCCCTCCCCTTAGGTTACTCTTTGGGCCTTCAATTGATATCAGAGCAAGTACTCATTTCTTTTTTTTGTTTAACAACCATAGAGTGATCCTTATGACAACTTTTGTACCTATTTTGGTCGAGGGTCAATCACCCGATAATCCTCCACTTTTTTATAGTAAAAATATTTTCTATTGGGAACTTAGGATGAGACATTTTATTAGGTCTATTGATTTTGACTTGTGACTAATCACAAAAAATGGTGATTTTGTTCCTCCAATGAATAAAGGAAATACAATTCTTGATGAATTTGAAATTCTTGATGAATTTGAAAATGAACTTAATCAACATGACAAAACAAAGCTTGAGAAAAATGCTAAAGCTCACTTCCAATTATTATGTGCTTTTACTCCCAATATGTTTAATCATGTCAAAAGTTGCAAGACCGCAATGGAGATTTGGGAGAATCAGCTTGTAATTCTTCTCCCGGCACTTCTCGTGGAGCTTTCTAGGCCAAATTTGTGCCCTAACCCTAACCCTAAATCGCCCCTTCCCCCATTGTTAAGCTACTGGAAGGGTCGATTTTCCTCTATTGCTTCCCTTACCTTCCCACTGCACTTTCACCTATTTCTATTTAATCAATTCCATAATCCCTGCATCGGTTTTACAATTTTGTGTCAGCCATGGGATCTCTTCAACCTCTCCATTCTTTTACAAGGTGTCCTTAGTAATATTTATGAAGAAGAAGGCCAGGTGTCCTCCTTCAGCACCGCATCTGTCACTATCAAAGATGGGGCCCTTGGTAAGAAGTTGATGGTTAAACTGAGGAATATCATGAGAGCTGCGAAAAGAAAGGCTGAGATGAAGAAAGCGAGGAAAAGATATAAGCTCCCGTTTGCAAAGCGCGTTTCATCCCCCGACTATTTTTCTAGACATCATTTGTCCAAAGCTCGAGACTTCGACTTTTGAGGGGTTTGGGCTGGTTGTCTTGGAACAGCTGCCTCTTCAGCCATGAGTGTCATCTGTTGGAACTGTCAAGGATTAGGCCAATCCTTGATGGTTTAGGCTCTTCGTGAGCTAAATATGATGTTTAGGCCTGACATTTTATTTCTTATGGAAACAAAAAATAAAAAACTTTATATTGATCGAATTGGTAAAAAACTTGGTTTTCATTCCTCTTTTATTGTTGATCCAAGAGGTTGTCACGTGGTATGGCAATCTTTTGGAACAACAACATGGGTTTAAACTTTGGTAAAACTACTGCCAGATTCATCGAGGCTTTCATTTCGGATAAGAGCTCTGGGAAGGAGTGAACTCATACCTTTTTACATGGTGAACCGAACAAAGATAGGGGGGCGACATTTTGGAGAGAAATGTCTTCGATTTTCTCTAACCTCTGCACAGCCTCTATTGTTTCCGTAGACTTTGACTCCATCACATCCTTTCTAGATAAACTCTATGGCAACTCAGTTTCCATCTTCCAGCTGTCATGGGTTTTGGATTTCTTCAATGAAGAAGGTTTGTTTGAGCTCCTATCTAAGGGATGTAGGTACTCTTGGTCTAACAACCAAGATATGGATAGAAATGTCAAGGAAAACATCAATAAAGCCACAGCGAATTACACTTGGCAGCAACTGTTTACGAGTGCTTCAGTCAGCCTGCTCCCTGCGGTCGGGTCAGACCACTCCCCTCTTCTTTTGCTTCTGGAAGGCGAAAAATCGAAGCACCATTGTGACTTTAAAGTTGAATCAAAATGGCTCCTAAAAGACGACTGCCAAGACAAGGTTAGACAAGGTTGGAAATTTGAAGGTAGAGGCTCCAGAATGTACCGTTTCTCCAAGAAGATTCATAGCTGCTGCAAAGAACCCAAGGATTGGACCATTTCTAGGAGAAAAGCTTGCAAGACTAGGTTTGAGTTCATCTTCAGCCGCCTTACTGAATTCCAAAGCAGAGCTACTTCACAACAGGACAAGGAGGAGGAGCATGAACTCAATAAGAAAATCGAGAATTGGTGGGATGCGGAGGCGAGGTTCTGGCATCAATGTTCTCACATTAATTGGCTCTCCTATAGGGATAGGAACTCTAAGTTTTTTCACGCCACAACCATCCAAAGAAATAAATCAAATGAAATTAGGGAGAATTAAAGATGGTGAAGGAGAGTGGGTTGATGACCCGGATCAAACCAAGAGACTTATTTCTTCCCATTTCCAAAGTCTCTATGAAGCCAAAGGTACCCGAGGAGAGGACAAAATGACCGAATGCATCCGACACAAGGTAAGCCCCTTCATGAACCATGAGCTCATCAAAGCGATGACCCGAACCGAAATCTAGATGACAATCAAACAATTGGGTGGTCTTGAAGCTCTAGATTTGGACAAATTTTCAGGTATATTCTACACCTCTTTTTGGGACATTGTCTCCAATAATGTTTGCCAGGCGGTCGAAAGTTTTTTTGAAAATGGAAAAATATCTTCAAATCTTAATAACACCAACATTGTTTTGATCCCAAAAATAGAAAAGCCAAACTCGATCCACCATTTTCGCCCAATTGAACTTTGTAACTTTTCATACAAAATCATTTCAAAAAATCCTTACAAATCGTCTAAAATCTTAAGGTTGAATGGAATTAAGATTGTAATGAAAATTAACCAATTTAGGGTTGAATTAAACTAGGATTATAATGGAAATTTGTTCAAGCAGGATTGACGAAAATTAAGATTGTAACGAATATTGGTTCAGTTAGAGTTGACAAAAATTAAGCTTTTAACAAATATTGGTTCAATCAAAGTTGACGCCCGATTGAACTTTGTAACTTTTCATACAAAATCATTTCAAAAAATCCTTACAAATCGTCTAAAATCTTTTATGGGTCATCTCATCTCCCCTTATCAATCCGCTTTTGTCAAGGGAGACAAATTCAAGATAATATCATCGTGGCTCATGAAGCTTTTCATGCTCTTAAAAATAAAAAAGGGGGCTAAACATTTTGTTGCCCTCAAAATAAACATTGTGAAGGCTAATGACCAAGTTGAATGGAGTTTTTCTTGAAGATGTTTTTAAAAAAAATTGGTTTTAATGACACTTTTGTGGGTTGGATTATGGAATGTTTCACTACAATTAGAGTTAGCCCTGTTGTCAATATTGAGAGACTCAACTTTTTTGGGATTCCTAGGGGCCTTAGACAAGGCAATCCCCTTTCCCCATTTCTCTTCCTCTTTGTTATGGATTCCCTTTCGACTCTTATCAATGAGGCGGAAAGAATAGGGGAATGGAATAGATTCCACATCAAATCTTCATGTCCGTCTTTGTCTCATCTTTTTTTCGCTGACGATTGTGTTTTATTCTTTCAAGATTTTGGGTCGTGTCTGTAGTAATGTCAACAACATCCTTAGTAAGTTCTGTAACGCTTCAAGTCAACAAGTCAACCTCCAAAAATCCCATGCCTTCTTCTCCTCCAATAATCTGTCGCAAATGAAGGAGGAATGTCTCTCTATTTTAGGGGTTGGCCTCTTAAATGGGGAGGATAGGTATCTAGGGTCCCAAATCCTTTGGGGGCGATCCAAAAAGAATGCCCATAGCTTTCTTTTTGACAAGATTTGTATGAAAATGCAGGGTTGAAAATCAAAACTCCTTTCCCATGTGGGGAGGGAGGTGCTCCTTGAGTCTGTTGTGTCAGCCATCGACCATCCCTGCCTTCGTCATGTCTTGCTTTAGGATCCCAGGTACTTTTTCTAGGAAAATTAATAGTGTCATTGCCCGATTTTGCTGGAAGGGTGGGTCCATTGAAGATAAGGGTATTCATTAGAAGGATGGGATTGTCTCACTAAACCAAAAGATTCAGGGGGCCTCGATTTTTGTGATATCTGTGGAGTTACTATTGCTCTCATTGCAAAGCAGGTTTGGAGAGCAATCCGTAACCCGAATGGTTTTTGGGTCAAAATTTTTAGGGGCGTGTATTTTAGTGATTGTTCAATCCTTCATGCTCGTATTGGTCACAACATGTCATGGGGTTGGAAGAGTTTCGTCGAGAGCCGAGATTTTATTCTCAAGGGTCTTTGATGGAATGTTAATAGCGAAAACTGTATTAATATTTGGAGGGACAAATGGGTCCCGAACCTGCCCTCCTTCTTGGTTGGTCATGCAGTTAGTGAGCCTAGAGATATGACCCAGGTCTTTGATGCCCTAGTGCGAGGAGATGGAACATGTCTCTTATATCCCGGCTCTTCACTACTGATATTTTGAAAGCTATATAAGCTATTCCGATTGGAAACCCCTACCAGGATGACGAGTTGGTTTGACACTTCTCTAAACAAGGCGATTATTTGATTAAATCCAGATACCGTCATTGGTTGTCTTCCGCAACTCCCAGCTCATAGTCGGGAGCCTCCTTATGCTCCCCGGTTTGCTTGGCCAAGGGTTTTATGTCCTATGGGCTATGGATTCCCCTCTCCCCCCCTCCTCTCTCCCCCCAAAAAAAATCAAACACTTCTTATGGAGAGCTTTAATGAATGCCTTGGCTACTTCCGAGAACCTGTGGAAGAGAAAACTCAAGACTAATCCCTTCTGTCCTATATGAGATGGGAACCCTGAAATAAATGAACACCTGTTTTTCTTCTGTCCCTGGGCTAGGGCAGCTTGGTTCGCTTCATCGTTGGGTTTTAAACCAAGTGTGGAAGGCTTTAATAGCTTCCACCATTGGTGGGACTCAATTTGCTCTAACCCAAGAATCTCACGTGATGACATTTTTCGGATCATGTATTTATGTTGGAATATTTGGAAGAGTAGGTGTGATCTCATTTTCAAGAAGGCTTCTCAGTCTCCGGAATCTGTTGCCTCCTGTGCCGCTGTTGCTGTTGTTGAATTCAGTGTTACGGCTATGCACAATCTGGGCCGTAGTACACCCCCTAGTGCACTCTCCCATTTATGATGCTTGGGTGCTGCCCCCCAGTGATTGGATCAAGATAAATACTGATGATGCGTTTTCTCCAAAGTCCGGGTCTACTTTAGCCATCGTGAATCGAAACAATAATGGAATCATTATCGGAGGATGGTGCGGATCTTTTGCTGTTAACTCTCCCCTCATTTCCAAGACCTTAGCCATCTGGGCTGCCTATTCACTTGCTTCTTCTCGGGATTAGAAAAATGTTATTGATTAGTTGGACTGTAAGCAGGCTATCGATTTTATTTCTCGTGTTTTATCCTCCAACTTGGGAATGTAGTGTGTAATAGCGGATGTTATGATGTTATCTTCATCTTGTACATTTGATAATTTTCTTTTTCGTTGGGCCCCAAGGACTTGTAATAGGGTCGCCTACTTTGTCGCTTCTAGTCATTTAGGTGGTAGGTGCTCTCATGATTGGTGACATGTTAGTCCACCCCCAATTGTATCCCTTGTTAACGTTAATTGTTTTGTATTGTAGTCTTAGCCCTCGGGCTTCCTTGTCTTAAAAAAAAGAGATTTGGGACAAACTAGAAGCCACATTTAGAAGAGAGTCCAATGAAGAATTCCCTCATATAAGTGAAGAGGAGCAAGTGGATTTGTGTATAATGGCCATTGAATTTGAATAAGAAGAAGAACTTGAAGAAGATGAGGTAAATGATTTATCTTATAATGAGCTCATGGATAGTTTTCATGAATTATATGGTGCATTTGAAAAATTACGAAATAGATACTCTTCTAAGAAAAATGAACTACAAAAAAAATCAAAACAATGTTTAGTGTTTAAGCTTGAAAATAAATCTTTGAAAGCAAAAATAGAGTCATTAAATGATTAAGGTAACATTGATCAATGAGAAGCAATTCTTGGAAGAAAGACTCATTTCAAACAAAAGTAGAAATGAAGAATCTAAGGAAGATGAATTATTGCTTAAAAAGAATGAGTCTTAAAAAGTGCAAGTGGAAGAACTCTCACAAATTTTAAGTAAGTTTCTCAAGAGTCAAGAAACACTTGAAAAAGATACTCTCTTCTCAAAAACTCACAATAAAGAAAGAATTGGCTATTTGGGAAATGCTCCAAAGAAAGAATTGGCTATTTGGGAAATGCTCCAAAGAAAAAATTGAATATACTTTTAAGTCAAAGCCTCCTCACCATCAATAAATAAGATGTCATTATTATGGTGATCATGGGAAAATTGAGGTACCAAAAGTTCATTAAATGTGTAGGTATGCTTGAAGATTGAGATTAAATATCGAAAGTGATGCTTGGATAGTGGTTTCATGAGTCATATAACCAGAGGTAAGTCCAAGTCCACTTGTATCAACGAAGGAAAGTATATTTCACTTTTGGTGACAACAAGAAAAGAAAAATTCTTTGTATTGGTAACATTGCCCCTAACTTTACTCTTTGCATATATGATGCTTTACTTGTTGATGGTCTTATGCATAATTTTCTTAACATTAGTCGGCTATATGATAGATTATATTGTGTGCAATCTTAAGTCATCTAAATATGTAGCGGTACATCCTTAAATGAATGAAGCACTACTTGATTGATTAGGATACGATAATGTCTACATGATTGATCTTGAATGTATGAACTTTGTGAAATGTTCTAGTGTCTTGAATGAAAGTGATCCTTGAATTTGACATAGAAGATTTGAACATCATATGGACTTAATTTCAAAACCTTCAAGAAATGATTTTGTTTGACAACTACCAAAGCTTAATTTAAAAAGGATCATATTCGTGATGCATTTTAATATGGAAAAAAAAAAACAAAAACAAGATCTTCGTTTAAACCAAAGGATGTAGTTTCTATCTCAAGGCATCTCAAACTCTTGCATATGGACTTGTTTGAAGTACTTAACTATTGAGCCGTAGTGAAAAACATTTGGACTTATAATTATTGATAATTACTCCCATTTTACTTGGTGCTTATTCGTTTCTCATAAGAGTGAAACATTTGATAAATTTGAAAAAGTATTGTAAATGAGTACAAAATGAAAAAGATTTGACAATTGTTTCTATTTGCAGATCATGGAAGGGGATTTGAAAAAGACGATTTTGAAAAATGTTGTGATTAATTTTAACTCCACCATAATTTTTCGACTCCGATATTTTTCTCATCAAAACAGGGGGTTAAAAAAGTATATATAGCACCCTTGAACAAATGAAAAAAAAAATTACCATGCTTTGTATAAACAATTTGCCAAATTTATTTTGGGCCAAAGTCGTTAACGTCGCTTGCTACATTTCAAATTAGGTTTAATAAGGCTCGTTTTGAAGAAAACATCCTATGAACTTTACAAAGATAACAACAACACCAACAAACCCAGTGCCTGCAAGGGCTCCCGCATAAGCAGGGTCTGGGGGAGGTAGATGTACGCAGCCTTCCCCCTTCAGGGGGCTACCCAGAAGAGAGGCTGTTTCCGAGGACAACCAACCTGAGAAGCTAGTCCGCAGCCTAGAGCATGAGACCTGGCAGCAAGAGAACATCAAAGCGAACTTTACAAAGAAAGAAATCCAAATATTGCACATATCAAACCTTTTGGGCGTAAATGCTTTACTGTAAATGCTTTACTCACAACAATGGTAAAACAAATATTGATAAATTTGATCCACGAGTGGATGAAGGTATTTTTATTGAATATTCTCTAACAAGCAAATCATATACGGTCTATAATAAAAAGACAAAGGTTGGAGAAGAATCTATATATGTAGTTTTTTATGAAACTAATGTCTTATCCTCTAGAATTCCTTGTGATGATGATGATAGAGTAATCAAACAAACAAGCATCACACCCTCATTCGAGGAGCAAGAAAAGGCTTAACTCAAAGCTCCAATGGATGAACTGAAAGAAAATGTCGAAAATGTAGAATCAAAAGAGAAACATACTACATGTGATTTGAAATTCTTGAAGGATCACCCAACAAGTCAAATCATTGGTGATCCCTCTCAATGTGGTAAGATACAAGGAAAGGTTAGTAACTAAAATATATAACCAAGAAGAAGGTATAAACTATGAAGAGACCTTTGCACCCATTGTTAGATTAGAAGCTATTAGACTCTTATGTGCCTTTTCATTCAAAAATTTTGAACTTTTTCAAATGGATATGAAAAGTGCATGTTTAACTAGTTGTATTAAAAAAGAAGTTTATGTTGAACAACCATCCGGTTTTGAGGATGACAAATATTTGAATTATGTTTGTAAACTCAAAAAAGGCTTTTTTATGGATTGAAACAACCTCCTAGAGCTTTGGTATGAATGATGGAGTTCATTTTTAATGCAATACAAATTTTTAAGAGGGAAGGTTGACACCACACTTTTAGTTGAACACTCTAGAAATGATACTCTCACTGTGCAAAATCATGTTGATGATATAGTACTTGGTGCTACTAACCCATCTTATTGTAAAGAATTTGCGAATCTTATGTGTAGGGAATTCCAAATGAGCATAATGAGAGAAATCAAATAATTCCTTGTATCGCAAATGAAGCAAAGTAAGGAAAAAATTTTCATTAAATAAGCCAAGTACATTAAGAAGATACTTAAGAAATTTGGCATAGAAAATTTCAAAAGCGACTGCAACTCTAATGAGCCGAACACTCAAGTTATACATGGATATTGACATATTGTTTAATGTGTGCGTATGTGATTGATTTCATATATATATATATATATATATATATATATATATATATATAAATAACTGCCATAATGTTCCGTGAAAATAATTTTTTTTGATGCCTAGTTGGTACCAAAGAGGGTACCAACACACCGTCACCGGATCTCATGAGAACTCCGAAGTTAAGCGTGCTTGAGAGAGAGTAGTACCAGGATGGGTGACCTCCTGGGAAGTCCTCACTCTCAGGTTGGGGGCACTGAGAAACAGCCTCTCTTCAGGTTAACACCCTGAAGGCAGAAGGCTGCGTACATCCGCCCCCCCAGACCCTACGTAGGCGGGAGCCCTTGAGGCACTGGGTATGTACCTTTCCTAGTTGGTACTTGGACTTGTTCTATCCAAATGTGATTTCCTAGATCTAGTTCGGTATAATTATGTGAATTTTATTATTTCAAAGTGGACTAGAAATCGAACTATGGATCTTGTCAATTTATTGGTCATACGTTAGTGTCATGTTTAAAAAAAAAGAGAGAAAAGGAACATTGCCTCATCCTCCATAAAGGTCAAATACATTATTTGTGCAAGTCATTGTGCTAAAATATTTTGGTTAATGCATGAATTTGATGATTAAGACATTCATATTGATCATGCTCTTATTATGTGTGATAGTGTTATTATAATATACTTAACCAAACCTCCAGCTCAAAATTTTAGAACCAATCATATAGAGGTAGACATCATATCATTCGTGATCATGTGCTTCAAGGAGATATTGTAAAATTTGTGCATACAAATGATCAACAGCTAGATAATTTTACTAGGCCTCTATGTGGAACTAATTGTTGATACTAAAAGAAGGATTAACATGGTGAAATATATTACTTGTGTACGTTAATTTCAAATGCATGGTTATATCAAAAATGGCTCTCAAGGATTTAACATGGTGGCATATAATTGCCCAAGTATTCTTATCCAGTCTAATGGATATTAGTGCTTGGAAACCCTTTTTTAAAAGGAAACACTAAAATTGAGTTGCCTTCAATCACTCCAATATTTGTTTAACTTGAATATTCTCTCCCATTCTTGTTCATAATTTCGATCAAAGATGTAAATATGTTATGAGAATTGCAAAACTTCAAGTTTAAAAATCTTGCTTTGTGAAAAATTATTCATGTTCATCTTACTGAGCGGTATGGAAATATTAGGAAAAAAGGTGAAACATTATATATTAAAAAAAAAAGGAGGTGAAACTATCCTTAACATATTGAACTACATAATTAAAACTACTTTTACATTTTAAACTTTAATGAATAAATTCCCCCCCCCCCCCAAAATTGTTTTTCGTTGATGACAAATAGGGAGGGAGATTCATGTTGTTTATATTGCTTTTAACATTACGTAAATTATTCTATAATGAAATACTTGCCATATATCATGAAGGGAAGAGAAATATCTAATATATCATGAAGGGAAGAGAAATATCTAACACGGTGTATCTAATTGCTTTATTCTCTTTTTCTTGATGACAAAGGGAGAGAGAAATTGGCGTTTAGTTGATTCATATTTATTTGATTCATGTTATAAAAAATTATGCTTGGGCTAAGTTATTGAACATTTAACTCCTAAAATGCATCAACACTAATATAAAGTTTGTGTTTGATTGAGAAACATTAAAAATGATGCTAAGTAAATGACTATACAACAACAACTACTACAACAAACCCAGTGCCTCCAAGGCCTCCCACAAAGGCAGGGTCTCGGGAAGGTACATGTACGCAGCCTTCCCCCTTCCGGGAGCTTCCCTAAAGGGAGACTGTTTCCGAGGACCCCAAACCTTAGAAGCTGGTGCACAACATAAAGTATGGTGGCCTGGCAGCAAGAGAGCAACGAGCATGAGCAAGGCAAAACACAAGGCGAGCAATACAAACCAGCTCAAAGCAAGCCATAGCAAAGCAAAAATCAAATGACAAGTAGGCAAGACACTTGAGTTTGAACTTTTAACATGTTATATATAACTCCATGACTTGATACAAAGTGAGAAATTGTGGAATTTGAGTAGTCAATATTTTTATGGTGAATTGTATAATTCAACTTTGATATTTTTAAGAGAAAACACCAAATATTTGTCATCATAAAAAAAGGGGAGATTGTTGGCACTAAAGGCTATTTATATTGTTCTAATGATAACAATTATTTAGTGAGTCATTGTGTTTAAATTGTTCTAATCTTGTTTGCAAGTGAGTCATCAAAAAGCTAGGAAAAATTAAGGGTTATTTCCATTTTACTGCTCTGATCTTTTTGATAATTATAAAAAGGATCCTGACGTTTTGAAATTATTAAAAAAGACCCTGAGGTTTTATCGTATGTATAAAAAGGACCTTATCCGGCCATCTGACGCCATTTTATGTTACTTAGATTTACCATAATATCCCTCAACCAAAAAAATTAAATAAACCCCGCCCCACCCCCTCCGCCATTTTTTTTAATTTGAAATTCTTCTTCATCGTCTTCTTCTTCATCTTCTTCATCATCCTCATCTTCTTTATTTTATTCATCTTTTGTTTTTTAAAGCTCAAGTATTTTACATTTTTTATAAAATTCAACCATTGAAATCTACCTTGAGCTTTTTTAAAATATTTTTTAGTGTCATTTTTAAGCTTTATTTACTGTAGTAGATTTAAAATATTTTTTTCAAATGTCATTTTTTGCTTTTTTTGTTAATTTTACTTTATACAAACCCATTTTCTTATTTAATTTAAATAACCCATTGTAAAATATTTTTTATTTTAATTTTTTAAAACCAAAACGACGTCATTTTGGTAAGTGTGCAGAATCAAACCCAAAACAATGTCATTTTGCTTAAGGGAATTTTTTATTTTATTTTTTTAAAAACCAAAACGATGTCATTTGGGTAAGTGTGCAGAATCAGATCCAAAACGATGTCGTTTTGCTTAGGGGCATTTTCGTCTTTTTATTTTTTCGAGATGTCAGATGGCCAGAGAGGGTCCTCTTTATTAATATGATAAAACTTCAGTGTCCTTTTTAATAATTCCAAAACGTCAGGGCCTCTTTTATAATTACCAAATAGGTCACAGTAGTAAAATGTAAATAACCCAAAAATTAAGGCTAATCATGTTGATACCATGCTTTCTAAGACGATGAATCAAGAGGAAGAGAGATCAAAGTTGAAGAGAAGATTTATCCAAAAATGAAGAGAACGAGAATTGAGTCCGGGCATTTTAAGTCACTTATTTTTTTATTTTCTAGGACTTAGGATCAAAATATATCAATTGAGTCAATATCTCAATTTTGATATGTGGTGCTCTAACTAAAATGTTTTTGAAATATTTTTGAAATTTGATTTCCAAATGCCATTTTAAAAATACTCAAGTTAAGCCAATCAAGTTTGTCAATAAAAATATTTTTAAGATTGGTATTAAGAAAAGCATACTTAAATCTAACCACATCAAATTTTAATAGGGTGATTTATTAGCTTGATTGAATCAATCAATCTTTCAAATGAATGAGCAAAATTATGGGAATTAATTCAAAAATTAAGCTAATATGGTAATCAATCAATCAATTTGGTTAAGTTAATATGATAATCAATCAATCAATCAAGCTAAATGGTCAAAAACATTTAAATTCACCCAGGCGTATTGAGTGTTGATGCACAGAAGGGATGTGTCGACACATAGACATACAGTAGCCAACTGAAGCAACTGTGTGTCAACACACAGCACTGCAGCAGCTCTAATAGCTACATTTTAAATCCGATTTCTTTCCAATTTTTTTCAAATTTTCCCAACGTCTCCTTTTTTCATCTTGGCCTATAAATAGGGCTTAAATTCTTTGATAAAATCATTCAATTCTTCAAATTTTATTCATCAAAAGTTATTAAGTTTTACTCGCGCTTTAATGTTCTAATCTTTTGTTTTTCTTGAGCATCATTCTTTATTGTTGATCATTGAGCTTAATTGGCATATCCTTAGCTTTGGCTAAGCTTGATCAATTGTCAATTCACTCTTGAAAGAGTGAAAAATTTCCGTGCTTTAATTCTTACATTGTTTTGATTCATTTTATTATAAAGATTGGATCTTGAGCCCACGATTACAAAAGGGTCAATTGTAAAGGTTGGTCTTGAGCCTACATACAAAAAGATCAGTTATAAATATTGGATCCTGAGCCTAGTTTTAAAAGGATCATCAAGCTTAATTAAAGGCTCAAGTAATGAAAAGTAGTCATTTGAGGAGTAGACAAGCTTCTGGGTTGGAAGTAAACCACTATAACAATCGTTGTGCATCTTTTTGTTATTGTGTTTACTTTTAATATTTTGCATTTATTATTTATCTTTTAAATTATTTTTTGGTTCTTAAAGTTTAAATTTTCATTTTATCATGAAAGCACCTAATTCACACCCCTCCCCCCCTGGTTGCTCTTTGGGCCTTCATGCTTCTCAAGCCTTCTAGGCCTCGAGTATGGTCCCACATATTAAGCACGTGTCTTACTATCTCTAGATGACATCGTTCCAACTCTCTCAAGTGGGTGTAAACCAATGCCCTCCTTTTATTTGTTGGTAATTGCAAATTGTAAAGGATAAAAAGCTTGATTAGATTGCCAATAGCTACAAGATGCTCAAAGTAACACAATTGTGGCTCAAAGTCATTTTGATTTTACAGGTTATAATATCCAAAATGTTGGAATATGAATGCCTTTACTTTTCCCCTTGCTTTTGAATTTTTCTTACAACTCATCCACGCAAAAATTCTCAACAAATGCTTCTGTGTTCTTGTTGTTCTGCAAGCCTTCAATCCTTTTTTTTTTTTTTTCCTTTGATTGTTCTTGCTTTTCTTGAGAATATGTTGTTGTTGTTATATTGATCTTGCTTTTCTTGATAATGGCTCAATCTTTTATAAGGAATTCAATCTTCCTTTTCCCATTCTACTATTATTGTCACAAGCCAACCATTTCAAAAGAAAATAATACATAAGAACTACTTCATACGAGTCGAGTACCACTTCGAGTATCGAGTCGAATACTTAATTGAGTACCTAGTCGACTATTTAATCGAGTATCGAGTCGAGTATTTATTCGAGTATTGAGTCGAGTATTTAATCAAGTATCGAGCAGAGTAATTCACTACTTGACTCATACTCGCTTATTAATCGAGTATCTCTCGATACTCGAACTCGGTTAATTCGAGTTCGAGTCGAGTTTTATTCGAGCTACTTCCGAGCTTCTCGCGAGCAGCTCAGATCGTTTACACGCCTAGTTGGTGTTGCTGATACTTTGCTCAATGGTAGGAGCCCTTTCTTTGTAGACTAAAATTTAAATGTTGCTTTCTTTTTTGGTGGCATATCTTCCCCATGCCTGACCTCCATACTTCCACAACCTTGGACCGGTGTTGAAAGTGCTTTGATGTACTTGCTTGAGGTCAAATGGTCTTCCCTACTTTTGTCTCTACTCACTTGAATGTTCTAAAGGCCTACGTTTTAGATATGCGCTTTACATAACTATCTCGAGCTTGAGTAGTTACCTTTTCTGCTAAATTCTTGGTAATCCGTTTAAGCTTCAGTCCTTTCGTCCAAACAGCCATCTCGAGAGGCTATAACTTCCGGACTTCAATTGATGAGGACAACGTTTTCGCTCCTCAAGCCTTTTGGGCCTAGAGCATTGTCCTACATTTTGAGTAGGGATGACAATTGGACCCGAAAACATCGGATATCCATCCAACTTGATCCATTTATGATGAATTTCAATGTAATAAACATGTTTTAAATGAATTTGGATTTAGATGTTGATAAAGAGATTTTGGGTTGGCTTGGATTTATGTGACATCAAATACAACCCAAACTCGATCCAAATCTAGCCCAAAATTATATTTGGTGTCTAAGGATTATTAATTAAGAGTTTTAATTATTATATTACTATAATTATACATATTAAATAAAAAAGGAAAAGACGTATTGGTTAATCCAAATATTAACTTTTAAGATACAAGTATTACATTATTATTATATATATCAATAATAGAATTATAATATTATAACTTTTTCTCGGGTATAAATAGGTTATGGATTTGGATTAGATATCTCTTTCACCCGATGGATATGGATTTGGGTAGAATTTTTGTAGAATAAATAAGTTTTTTTTTTTTTTTTTTTTTTCTGGATTTGGGTTGGGTTTGGTTTTTTCTGGGTTGGATCTAGATGGAGGCAAGCCTGAGCCAAATCCGACCCATTGCCATTCCTAGTGTTGAGCATGTGTCCTATTATTCCTAGAAGACGTCATTTCAATCCCCTCGAGTTAGGGGTGTAAATAAATGCCTCCCCTTAGTCTTCACATGAAAATATTTAACTAGTATTTTAACATTATTTAATTCCACTAAGTAAATATTATTAGACTATAGATATATTTAATCGAGTTTGGGCCGCTTCTCCACATGCATAGACAAAGCTTGTTTTAGATAAGGCTTGTCTTACTTATGTTCACCCACATTCACTTAAACATGCTAAGTGTCACAGTCCCACATTGCATAGCGGAATAAACGACCGTACGATGCCAAGACTCCACTAAATCAAGGCCAACCTTACTCTAAGAGAGGCTCTTTCACCTCTTAACGTGTATCTTTTTCTCTTTCGAGATGCTTATGACTTGACAAGCGCACCCCTCTCAATCTGAGAGTCCCACTTTGTGACACAAGTTCATCCAAGTCCCATGACCTCGAAGGCAAACCCAGTTAGTGGCATATGGATGTCCAACCAAACTTCAAGGCCTCAAACCCTGAAGCGTGACACATCAATAGGTTCACTAGCCAACAAAACACTTGGGCGCATACCAGCACACCAAGGTCTCACCATCTACATTGATCCAGGAAGCTCTTTGTGCACATATGCGCCATCCTAATTCACGAGCCAACACCCTGGCCGTGCTCCATCCCTTGTGTCAAACACCACCGAGGCCCTTCAAGTCTCAAAAATGCGTCCCAATTCCCTGGGACATCCCTTGGTGGGATGACACGCTAGCTGGACACCAACACCTATGTCGGACACCACTGACACCCCTTGAGTCTCAACCCCACGTCTCAACTCTCCGGGTCATACCTGTAGTCCCATGTCCTCCACAGTGTCGACTCTCTCTTAGAAGCAGCCTGGAGTAGTCCTGCTCCAGAGCAATACCCAAGGACAACCAAGTCCCTTGGGCGCACCTCGTGTTCAAGGCCGTTGTCCTTATGGAGAGTTCACATGATCCTGCACAAGTAGCGCGCCACTCACCCGAGTGGCAACCATCTCGTAGCTTCTGTTGAACAAGGGCACATGTTGGCACACAGACCAACGGCCCCTCACTTTATCCACAAGCACAATGTTGCCACAACTGTGCCGCCAAACCACGAGACAAGTAAACGGGGCTGGTGCACATCACCACTCACAAGGAGGCTTGAGCATCGTAATTTCTTTCGCCAGGTGAAGGTTGAACCTTGCTTACTGGAGTGCCTCACGTCGCAGCTCAGACGAGGGCCCAAACCTTCCTTGGACAAATTACGTGCACTGTTGGCCCTCGGCCCCAGCATAGTGTTCACAAAGTGTCCTATTCACGTGGAGACCTCATGCTGCCCTCATGGAAAATATGAGGCCTGCCCCCGTTACCGAGGAAATCCATTTATCACCACTATTCAGGGTTAGGACACTTGATGTCCTGTACTCGACTTCATGACCTATGTCTTTCTTAATAAGGGAACTTCTGCAACTTGGACGTGACTTGCGACATAGCGCACAACACTGCCACGCGTTCAGCGTGCGACATGCTCTCATTCACGGGCTCCCATATGCTCGCGTTGAAATGCACACCAGTGCTGGCTTGCGTGCAGCGCAGGACACGAGGCCGTGCACACAAGCTCCGGGGTGTGCCCTAAGGGTGCTGAGGGGCGTGCACATGCTACACAAAGGCGCGCGCACATGCATTGTTTCAAGGTCCACAACAGGACAGTGACATACTCCCCCACTTAAACTATCAACATCCTTGCCGACACTCTTCAACATGACTTGCTCTTCTTGCCACCACTACCTCTGTAGATGACCTCTGTGATAACTTTACGCCCCACTATACTCAGCCTGGAAACAAAGACAAGCTTGTACTTCTTCACATCTTCGCCCCAACAAAAGCTCCCACTTGCACTCACACTTGTCGAGAAGCTGCTCCACAACCCTTGAAAGCTGTCAAAGCACCGAATAGAAGGCCTTCCACCATTGCCTTCCTAAATTCACCAAGGCCCATCTCCTCAAGACGCGGTTGATAACTACCTAATCTTCCTTGGTTTCAGAACACATGAAATCCGCTAATAGATCGAAATGTTGGCTCTTGAACAACTCCTTGGGCAATTTGACACTACTCTAGTGTGGGATACACCACAAACCCAGTCTTCTGACTTAGGTTTTCTTCACAACTTGTTGTTCCTTTTTGCCAAAACTTCAACATTAACATACTCGGCCCCCACCGGTGAAGTCTTAACCCAGACTTGCTTGTCCCTGCACTTAGAAGACGTTGAGAGCCACCACGACTCGATCCTACCTAGACCACACTTCAGTTTGCCTCCATCTTTGGAGGACCTTCAGGACTCCCCACCACTCCCCTTCACTTACTCCCTTTAGTGATCCATTTGCCCCCACACTTGGAGGACTTTTAGAGCCACCACAGCTCGATCCCACTTGGACCTAGATTTCTCCATACCCGCTATAAGGCTTGGACCCCACACTTTGTTATCATTGCTTCCCTGCATCTCCTAGCCACCAAGACCCTTGACACTCGCCCAATGACAACTATGGGATGATTTGACGTCGCTTCCCTACATCGTCGACACTATGACATAATTGACGCTTGCCTGACAACAACCCTATCAACTGACAGTGATGAAGCAGAGCTCCATGCACAGGACGAGGCTACTCTAACATAAGCACCTCCAACTCAAACGTGCTAGTGGCCCGTGCCACCCCACACGTCCATTAGGTCACGATTCTCCTCAATGGGGCCCCTCCCACACGAGGGAATCCCTTCACAACAACTAGCGTCAGCTTCGAACCACCATTAAACTGAGCAGCGTCTGCATGCCACTGAGTCTTCCCAGACCCTCAATAGGTCAGCTCTCATTGTGCCTTAGTCTCAACTTTGACTACTTTGGTGCCCATCACCGCGACCGCAACACCTCATTTGTGGTTACCTCGGCCTAGGGATATCCCCCACTTAAGCACGAAAAATCCAACCATAGGATCCAAGTGGCTCAAGTGGCCCGCACACCCAACCACCACGGACTATATGTCGGCACAAACATCCAATTGCATAGACTTATACACCTGTGGGATCAACGCATCATAAGAGAGCATTCCAACACAAGGAAGCTCCATACAGCACATCCCAAACTGACTCGTACCCACTCTCTCCTGGCAGAGTGCGTAGTCTTTTGAGGCTCTGATGCCAACTATCACGGTCCCACGTTATGCAGCGGAATAAATGACCGTGCGGTGCTAAGACTCCACTGAATCAAGGCTAGCCTTACTCTAGAAGAGGCTCTTTCACCTCTCGACACGTATCTTTTTCTCTTTGCAATGCCCATGACTTTACAAGCGCACCCCCCTCGACCCGAGAGTCCACTTTGTGTCACAACTTCACCCAAGTCCCACGACCATGAAGGCAAACCCACTTAGTGGCATACGGATGTTCAACCAAACTTCAAGGCCTCAAACCCTGAAGCGTGACCCATCAATAGGTTCACTTGCCAATAAAACACTTGGGCACATACCAGCACACCAAAGTCTCACCATCTGCATTGATCTAGGAAGCTCTTTGCCCGCATATGCGTCATCCTAATTCATGAATCGGCACCCTAGCCGCGCTCCACCCCTTGTTTCAAACACCACGAAGGCCCTTCAAGTCTTAACAATGCATCCCAACTCCCTAGGACATCCCTTAGTGGGACGACACACCAGCCAGACACCATCACCTATGTCGGACACTACTAACAACCCTTGAGTCTCAACTCCCCGGGTCATACCTGTAGTCCCATGTCCTCCATAGTGTCGGGTAACTCTTAGAAGTAGCTTGCAGTAGTCCTGCTCCAAAGCAACACCCAAGGACAACAAAGTCCCTTGGGCACACCTCGTGTTCGAGGTCGGTGTCCTTATGGGAAGTTCACATGATCCTGCATAAGTAGCGTGCCACTCACCCAAGTGGAAACCATCTCGTAGCATCCGTTGAACAAGGGAGCACGTTGGCACATAGACTAATGGCCCCTTACTTTATCCACAAGCACGGTGTTGCACAACCGTGCTACCAAACCATGAGACAAGTAAACGGGGCTAGTGCACACCTCCGCTCACAAGGAAGCTCGAGCACCTCAAGCACTCTCGCTAAGTGAAGGTTGAACCCCGCTTACTATAGCGCTACAACATCGCGTCCCGCAGATTGGACGAGGGCCTAAACCTTTCTTGGACGAATTAGGCGCACTGTCGGTCCTTGGCCCCGACACAATGTCCACTGAATGTCCTACTCACGTGGAGACCTCATGCCACCCTCATGGCTGCATTGAGGCCCACCCCCGTTACTAGGGAAATCCATTTAGCACCTCTATTCAGGGTTAGGACACTTGATGTCCCAAACCCGACTTCACTACCCGTGGCTTTCTTAATAAGGGAACTTTTGCAACCCAGGATGTCACTTGCGACACAGAGCGCAACATTGTCACGCATTCAGCGCGCGACATGCTCTCATTCACGGGCTCCCATACGCTCGCGTTGAGATGCACACCAATGCTGGCTCATGCACAGCGCACGACATTGGGCTGCCCACACAGGCTCCGGAGTGCGCCCTATGGGCGCTGAGGTGCGCGTGCACGTGCACCGTGTCATGGTCCACAACAGGATCGTGACACTAAGCCTATTTAGACTCATAAACACATGAACTTAAGCTTTATATGTCTATAACTTGATGAGATGAATTTAATGAGCTCAATGACTCTACTTAGGCTCCCGACAAGCCAAGCTACACAAATTTTATTTACTTCTTATAAGCCAGCCTCCACTCATTTATAGTCATACTCTTGTCGTTGATACCCTGTCTGTCTAGGACTTCTCTGTCCCAGCCTCGCGGATGTGACGGCCAAAGTACAAGACTTGGGCCCAAATGAAAGAGAGGTTAGGTGAGAAAAGAAAGAGAAATAGAGTTTAGATGAGAGAAAGAATTAGAGTAAGATGAGAAAGAAGTAGAGTAAGATGAGAATTGAGAGAATTAGATGAGAATGAAAGAGATATTTCATATATTTGTCAATTGATGATTACAAATGAATTATAAATGCCTATTTATAGAATTACAAGAAATACTAAAAATATAAAATACATCAATAAAATCAAGAATAATATCTTGGAAGAATATTCTTCCCAATGGCTAGAAGGGAGCGTCCCCCAACGGCTAGTTGGACAAGGCTCAGGTGCGGCGCAGCACTAGAAGGGCGAGCTGGGGACGCGGGACACGGACACGGCTCAGGGGCGCGACCTGGGCGCGACTGGGACAAGGCGAAGACAAGGTCCGGGCCCGACTGGGGAGCGAACTGGACAAAGTCGTGACATGGCCGGGCCCGAACTGGGGCGATACTTGACAATGTCAGGGCACGAGCTAGGCAGCGACCTGGGACAACAACTTGACAAGCACGAACCACAGCACCTGCTCATATCTAGACATAGTAAAGGAAAACTGAGAGTGTCATGACCATGACAATACCCCCTCCTCAAGCCAATCCTTGTCCTCAAGGATTGAATTATGGAAATTGGCCTTGAATGAAGGCCCAATCCTCCCAAGTTGCGGCCTCATTTGGCATGTTTTCCCATTGCACAAGGACTTGAGTTATCTTCTTGCCTTTGCGTGTTAGGGTGCGTCGTTTGAGGACCTTCTTGGGTTGAACTTCGGGGTGGCCATCCTGGTCACAACTGGGCAAAGAGACACTGAGCACAACATTATCTCCAATTTTCTTTTTAAGGCGTGAAACATGAAAAACGGGGTGTATTTTAGATTCATGCGGTAGTTCCAATTTATAGGCAACCTTCCCTACCCTTGCAATTATCTTAAATGGCCCGTAATACCTAGCGGCTAATTTGAGGTTACACCTCATGGCGACCGAGGTTTGGCAATAAGGTTGTAACTTCAAGTACACTAAGTCGCCTATGTCAAATTCTCGTTTGGTTCTATGTAGGTCGGCTTGTTGCTTATAAAGATGTTGTGCCTCGACTAGGTTTTCTCTTAAGAGGTTAGCCATAGATTGTCTCTCATTAATCAAGTCTTCTACACCGGGGGACGAAGACACACAAGGATAGTCTATAGCTAAAAGCCTAGGTTCATACCCCTAAAGAGCAAAAAATGGCGTCATTTTAATAGAGGAATGGTAGTTAGTGTTATACCAAAATTCCGCAAGTGCTAACCATTGAGCCCATGCTTTCGGTTTATGTAAGGCCATGGCTCGTAAATAGTTCTCTAAACATTGATTTACGCGCTCGGTTTGGCCATCCGATTGAGAGTGGTAGGAGGTACTCATGTTAAGTCCTACACCTGCCAACCTAAATAATTCCTTCCAAAAGATGCTTTGGAAGGTGCCATCCCGATCCGATATTATGTTTTTGGGTAGCCCATGCAAACGATATATATTATCAAGAAAAAGTTGTGCTACCTTAGAGGCCGTGAAAGGATGAGTTAATGAAATAAAATGAGCATACTTAGTAAAGCGATCAACCACTACCAATAGTGTATCCTTACCCATGGACTTAGGCAAGCCCTCAACAAAATCAAGACTAACACTTTCCCAAGCTTGGCTTGGAATGGGTAACGGTTGAAGCAAACCGGGATAGGCAACATGCTCGTTTTTGGTGCGTTGACATGTATCACATTTAGAAATCCAATCACTAAAGCTCTTTTTCATATTAGGCCAATAAAATAAACGCTTAGCTCTTATTAAAGATCCTTGGACACCGGAGTGCCCTCCCATAGGTGAATCATGTAAAGTATGCATAAGTTTAGTTTGCAAGTCCGTGTTTTCACCTATGTAAATACGACCTTTATATCTTAAAATACCGCCAAGAAGAGTGAAGGGGCCTTGAACCGAAGGTTCAAGGGTGGTGTGGGAAATGAGATCTAGGGCGCGCTTGTCGTTGTCATAACTTGCCTCGACTTCGCGTACCCATTGAGGTACCACGCTAGTGAGGACCGAACAAGACCCTAACTCACATTCCTCATCACGTCTAGATAGTGCATCCGCGGCTCTATTTTCCACTCCCTTACGGTACACTATAGAGTAACTAAGGTCCATGAGCTTTGACATACCCTTGTGTTGCAATTGGGTTGTCACACGTTGGTCTAACAAGAATCGTAAGCTAGCGTGATCGGTTTTGATAATGAAATGGTTGTTAAGTAAGTAATGTCGCCATTTGTCGACTGCCATTAGGATTGCCATGAGTTCTTTTTCATAAACCGATAAGCCTAAGTGACGAGGACCTAAGGCCTTACTAAGATAAGCTATAGGTCTACCTTCTTGACCTAAAACCGCACCGAGGCCTACGCCACAAGCATCCGTTTCAAGTGTAAAAGTTTTAGTAAAATCGGGGAGAGCTAGAACCGGCGCCGACACCATAGCATGTTTAAGGGTGTCAAATGCAAGTTGGGCACTCTCATTCCATTGAAATTCACCTTTGGAAAGAAGGCAATTTAGAGGTTTACTAATAGATCCATATCCCTTAATAAATTTTCAGTAGTAACCGGTTAGACCTAAGAAACCCCTAAGACTTTTAAGACTCTTAGGTTGAGGCCAAGCTACCATAGCTTCAATTTTACTAGGGTCCGTAGCTACACCGTGTGGGCTAATGATATGTCCTAAGTATTCAACATGATCAATACCAAATGTACACTTACTTCTTTTAGCATACAATTGATTAGTTCTTAACGTTTCAAGGACTTCACCTAAATGTCTAATGTGAGTTGTCATGCTAGGACTATATACCAAGATATCATAAAAAATGACTAAGACAAATTTACGAAGGAAAGAAGAGAAGACCTCATTCATTAAAGCTTGAAAAGTGGCCGGTGCATTGGTGAGACCGAAAGGCATTACCTTGAACTTGTAATGACCTTGATGTGTGCGAAAAGCCGTTTTGTGGCGATCCTCATCTTGGACACGAATTTGATGGTAACCGGCTCTTAAATCAATCTTAGAGAATACATGTGCTCCATGCAACTCATCAAGTAAATCATCAATAACGGGGATGGGGAATTTATCTTTTATTGTTATGTGGTTAAGTTGTCTATAATCAGCACAAAAACGATAAGTACCATCCTTCTTACGTGCTAGCAAAACGGGTGAAGCAAATGGGCTATGGCTCGGTTGAATTATAGAAGAGGAAAGCATTTCCTTAACTTGTTTTTCAATTTCATTCTTTTGACCATGATGGTAGCAATAGGGACTTATAGATACGGTTTTAGCCTCGGTTTGGGTGGGAATAGCATGATCATGGGCTCGGTTAGGGGGTAGAGTCCTAGGAATATCAAATAAATCCTCATATTCGTTAAGTAAAGGTTCAAGGTCTGGATGGGCATAAGTAGATTTTTCACTACCAATGGCTAAAAATAAGTGACCTACTAAACTATGAACTTTCTTTTTAATAAACCGTTTTAGGCCTTTTTCAGACATAGCATGTAAGGTCGCATTATCGGATGTGCCTTGTAAGTGAATAGGTTGTCCATCCTTAAAATATGAGAATTTAAGGTTAGTAAAGTCCAAAGTAACCGGTCCATATCTTTGTAGCCAATCTACACCTAAGACCATGTCACTACCTCGTAAATCAAGGACTCGTAAGTCATCAAAAAAGATGTTAGCTTGCACTTTCCACTTCAAGGTTGGGCATTTTTGGTAGCTTACCAAGCTTTCTCCATCGGCAACTGTGACTGTCATCACCATGGTAGGCACCGTGTCAAGCTTGAGCTCTTGGACAACTCTTGTGTCCAAGAAACTGTTGGTGCTTCCGCTGTCTACTAGGATCGTAATAGGCCTTTTCTTGATTGAGCCCTTCAACCGTAATGTGTTGTGGGTGATGCATCCGGACAAGGCATTCAAAGAGATCTCCATGACACCATCACCCTTGTCTTCTTGAGGAAGTTCTTCCTCTATATCTTCGAGTTGATCATCGACTTCCTCTTGGCCTTCCATACTTTGGAGCTTGTTTTTGCATACGTGGCCTGGAAAATATCGTTCATGACAACGATAGCATTGTCCCGGGTCTCGCCTAGGCATGTTAGGTGCTGGAGTTGTGCTAGGCGCTGGTCTTGGAGGCACGGCCTGGGGCGCGCCAGCAGGGGCTTGGGCACTGGTCTGGATAGGGCCCGCTGGGTGTGACTGGAACGAGGACCCCGCTCGGGACCCATACAGTTGCTACTGCCTGTATGAGGGTCTAGGGACCGTGGCACCCCTAATCTCCGATATCGTGATCTCTCGAAGTTTTGCTTGCTCAATAGCGGAATTCATATCGGATGGTCGGTTGGCTTTAACAACAGCCCGGACCGCGGGCTTTAAACCCCCAATAAAATTCGAGACATAATAGGACTCACTCAGTTTATGATGATAAATCATCATCCAGCTTCGTAATTCCTCAAAACGGACCTCATATTCTTCCATAGTACCGGTTTGAGTAGTTTTATTAAATTGTTCCACCACATCTTGTAAAGATTTATCCCCAAACCGTTTACATAATTCGTCTATAAAAAATTGCCAAGTCATAACCGGGTTATTTAATTCTAGAGCATGGAACCAAATGTCACCATACTCATGTAAGTGGGAAGAAGCAATGTTAACCCATTCCTCAACCGGAGTTTGGTACCAACGAAAGTATTTTAAACATTTACGTATCCAAACTCTAGGATTCGTACCGTTGAATGTTGGGAGATCAATCTTTAAGTTGTGATGGGAGGACCATGATCGTGTACTAAACTCATTGCGGCTATGATCACCATCTTCGGATCTCGGTTGGTGCCTTACTTCTCTTGGCTCGAGCACACGGACAGGAAAAGGTGGGGGTGGTGGTGGTAAAATTTCCGAACCAGCCATTTGCATATAGTTACCCGATCCAACTTGCTCACCGTGTGTTGCAACATTGGGTACAGCCACAGGAACACTTTCGGGTCGCTTCTCTTGATTCATCAAGATCCGGTTCATGGTCTCAGCCAAGGATGCCATTGAAGCTTCGAACCCACGTTGGCTATGACCAATGCCCGTGACCTCAGTGGCCAAGTTGTCCACCGATGCCTTCAAACCGTCGCTCACCACGTTTTGGTCTCGGACCAACGTGTCAAGTCTATCCAATCTTCTTTCAATATCCATAATTTCTGATGTGAACCGGAAGTCTCCTCGGATGAAGACATAGTGTTGGTAGCTCGATTGTTTCTTGTAATCGCTAGTTTTGAGATCGCAACATGCTCTGATACCAATTTGTCACAGCCTCGCGGATGTAACGGACAAAGTACAAGACTTGGGCCCAAATGAAAGAGAGGTTAGGTGAGAAAAGAAAGAGAAATAGAGTTTAGATGAGAGAAAGAATTAGAGTAAGATGAGAAAGAAGTAGAGCAAGATGAGAATTGAGAGAATTGGATGAGAATGAAAGAGATATTTCATATATTTGTCAATTGATGATTACAAATGAATTATAAATGCCTATTTATAGAATTACAAGAAATACTAAAAATAACATCTAAAAATATAAAATACATCAATAAAATCTAGAATAATATCTTGGAAGAATATTCTTCCCAACGGCTCGAAGGGAGCGTCCCCCAACGGCTAGTTGGACAAGGCTCAGGTGCGGTGCAGCACTAGAAGGGCTAGCTGGGGATGCGGGACACGGACACGGCTCAAGGGCGCGACCTGGGCGCGACTGGGACAAGGCCAAGACAAGGCCCGGGCACGACTGGGGAGCGAACTGGACAAAGTCGTGACATGGCCGGGCGCGAACTGGGGCGATACTTGACAATGTCAGGACACGAGTTGGGCAGCGACCTGGGACAGCAACTTGACAAGCACGAACCACAACACCTGCTCATATCCAGACATAGTAAAGGAAAACCGAGAGTGTCATGACCATGACATTCTCACATGGGAACTCAAACCATAGCCCAATTCTCTAGCACTCATTCTCCATCATATCATGAATATGCCATTCAAAAATAAAGACAGAAAAAAAAAAGAGAAAGTACTGACAATAAAACAATTGAAAATTAAGGGACATTTTATTTTTAGAATGGGCTGAACTCACATCACAAATTCACATGGGGCGGGGTAGAGGGGGCGGTTGTGGGCGTATGTGGAAGAGCCTTAACAAAACCCCATGACTGCCAAAGGAGAAAGAAAACATTACTATATTGCCTTACCCCCTCAACATTTTCCCCTTTGCCCTTTGCCTCACTTCTTCTTCTACCTCTTGTGTGTCTGTGTCTCTCTCTCTTCAAGAAGATATGATATAACTTTCGGCGCTTTTGGGTCATCTTTTCCTTCTCCGTACGTTTTCTTCTCTTCTGGGTCTTCTTCTATCTCTCTCTCCCCCCCCCCCCCCCCCCCCCCCCCCCCCCCCCCCCCCTATTTTGTCTCTCTTTTTTTTGGGTTTTTCTGATTGATTGTCCAATCTAATAATATCTGTGATGTGGGTTTTCAGTTTCTGTTGAAATTGCCTTCTGGGTTTGTGTTTTCTGGGATCCAAAGTTCAGATTTCAAGTCACTCGTTCTGGGTAATGCTTTCAGGTGAGAAATTCTTTGATATTCTTTTTCTTTTCCCTTTCTTTTCTTTTTTTTTTTTTTGGGTCGGTGGGGATTTTTTGCGGTTTGTTGCCTTTATGCAAGTGGGGCTGGGGTTTCTGTATTTGTGATTATCCTCGGATTGTTGTATTTTGTTCTCAGATGGTCTCTGAATTTGAGTTCTTCTTCTTGTGATTATTTGATCGCTACAGTTTATGTTATTCAAATTAGTACTCTGGGTCTTGCTGAAGACTGTATTTTTAGTATAGTTCTTATGCAGGATGATGATCATACTCTTTCTCCAGAAAGTATATTGAATTTCTATTAATGGGTAGCATCTTGGTTTTGGTCATCACTTTTTCAAACTTGGTGAGTAAGATGGTGCTAACGCTAGATATTTCTAAGATTGTTGCTAAAATATGTGTCACCGTTGCTTAGTCTATTATACGGGGAGCTTTTGCGTTTTCCTTCTGCTATTTCCATTCTTGATGTTCATTTCCTTAATATTTTTTGTTAAGTTTAATCATGTATTCCATGGATTAGTAAGGTGATATGGTAAAAGGCCAAATCCATAAGGATCATCAAAGAACATGCTATTGAGTATCGAATGCTCTGATTTGATCATGTTTTCCTGGAATATTGCTATGTGGTTTTCCTGATTTTATGCATTTCAGTTTTGAGAGGGGTGGGGGAGTTGGTATGAGTGACACATTAGCTTCTAGTGTCCAGCACTCTGAGAATGCATTCTATTAATTTTCAGTTCAGTTGATTTCCCTTACTTTTCCAGTTGTTTATGGGAGAATGCTTGGATGATTGATTTTGTTTTGTTTCCCTTTTTGTCATGAGTTATGATATCTGTATTACTCTCCTGATAGGGCATATATGGGCTGAATTTTGCATTTCATGGGAGGTACGGAAGACATTGAACCACCTTTGAAACGTGTTAAAGAGTCCTTGGGGGAATTTAGCAGCTTCTCGGTGAATTCATCTTACATCAAACCCATTGGTAGCTCTTTGGGAGATCCAATGGCTCGGTCTTTGCCCTCCCAAAGAGATGGAGAAATGGTTGGATCAAAGGGTGTTATAAGAAAAGAAGAGTTCATAAGAATTATTACCCGTGCATTGTATTCTCTTGGTTATGAAAAGACTGGGGCCCTCTTGGAAGAAGAATCTGGAATACCATTGCATTCATCAGTTGTAAGCTCCTTTATGCAGCAAGTGATGGAAGGGAAATGGGATGAAAGTGTGGCTACTTTGCGTGCCCTTGGCATCTCTGTTGAAACTGTGAAATCTGCCGCTTTTGTAATTTTTGAACAGAAGTTCCTTGAACTCCTGCAGAAGGGGAAAACCATGGATGCTTTGTTAACACTTAGACATGAGATTGCACCTCTGCATGTTAATACTAACAGGGTTCATGAGCTTGCAGCCTGCATTGTTTCTCATTCGCAATCTATGGTTCCATGTCATGGCAATGTAACAGTTAGCCCACGGTCACAAATTCTGGCCAAATTGCAGAAGCTGCTTCCTGCATCAATGATTATACCTGAAAGGAGGTTGGAGCATCTTGTTGAGCAGGCTCTTGATGTGCAGCGGGAGACGTGTGTTTTTCACAACACATTCGATAGTGAACTCTCTTTATATACAGATCACCAATGTGGCAGAAACCAGATTCCTTCACAAACTTTACAGGTTTGAGGGATATGCTCATCTTATTTTTGCTTTACTATTGTCTGCTCTTGCTTACCTTGTCAGTCACTTAAAAGTTTGCAGAACCATGCTCCATAACATTGTGATTTGGCACAATGCATTGCTCGAGCAGCTTGACACTCTTACCTCTGCCACCAAGCTTGGCATCAGTTAAGAATACCAAAGTGAAATGTTATGACTGTCTCCTCACTCTGATGGCTTCTTCAAACAAATTTTGAGCATAAATCTAACTGGCAGCTACTCTCAACTTTGTGTATCAGGAATTGGCAAATTCTGAATGGAAACGTGGTTCTAATGTTTATCTGCCAGGGACAGTTAACCACAAAAGATTAACAGTGTGAACGTAAAAAAAAAATGAAAATGAAAAGTGGACTTGAAAATGAGTCCTGTCTTAGTTTAGTTTATCCAATAGGATGCCTCTGCACTCTTTGTGGAAAAAAAAAATCATTTCTTTCCTGGGAGGGAGGGTGGGATATAATTCTGTAAACAACAGGAGTCAGTCTGCCGGATTTCTCACTGAGGAATATCATCCTCATGCTATAACACTGCTGGAGTCCCTTTCTATTATCTTGATCTGCCAGATTTCTCACGACCCAATCACCATAGTTACCTCACTTGTTTGGAACAAAATTTCTTTTTTTGTAAAGCAGGTTTTTGGTGATCATTAACTTTGCTATTGCTGCTTCCCTATCATTTAAGTTGCTGCTGAAGCTGCTCTTTCCAATCATATTCTCCTCTCTCCTACCATTTAAGTTTGGGAGAGGTACTCCCACCCAGCAATTGTCCTGGTAAATCTTTGGGAATGTGGATGTATGGTTGCCTGGCCATAGTTGTCACAAACCCGTGCCAATTCCGGTTCTAGGAAAATATCCCCGAACTAGCATTTTCTCGTTCCCCTTGCTCATGTCATGGTTTGTCCTTCCCTGCGCACCATGCTGATGCTGCGGTGGTCTTGGCTGTGCAAACCCACAACGCTGTTACTGCGCCCGCTGGTTGCTGTACCATGTCATGTGTTGCGTCATTGGGTCCCAGCTTGGCGCTCTGTTGGTGCTGGTATGCGCACGTGATGCGCACTCCAGTGCAAGTGGTGCGCACTGACATGCACCCTTAGTAAGTTCAGGCGTTTCTGGACCCGACTCAAGCTGCTCTTCCCGGAGCGGTATTTCAGGCACTTGCGGCGCCGCCTCCTGCTCCGAAAGGATCTGGAAGGTGGGCGTGGTGACTTGGCCTGGTTGGGAACCCGGGCTGTCAGGGACACTGTCTAGGGCACTGTCAAGGTCTGTCAAGGCCCGTTCCAACTGTGCGTTCCCATGTTCCTGACTTACCTCCAAGTGCGCACCCTTGGCGCTGTCATGCTCATCCTGAGGCTGCTCGGTCCATGATTCGAGTGAGTCCTCCGCAATAGACGACTCATACATCTCCGCCATAACATCACACCCCGGTTGAGGTTGCGGTGGAAGTTCAAGCTTCACACCACGGCTAGCACAAAGTCGTGAAACAGCTTCGGTTAAGGCGTTAATGGAAGCTTCTAGTCTTTCGGTTGGACTCATTTCTTTGGCCGTCATTACCCTCGGTCTCTCCTCAAGTCCCCCCTTAACATCATTTGCTTCAAGGCCACGATCATCTTAAAGTGAGACTTGAAGAGTTGGATTGTGGGCTTGGATGTTCATCACACAACATTCGTCGTAGATGCACCTTCCGTGTAGCCTCTTTCGTGCAATTTCAGCATCTTCCTTTGAGGTAAAGACCACTTGGGCTTCAACCCTTAAGGTAGATGTTGAAGTGATCTTGATTTCTTCAAGGCAACCATGAGAAGAGAAGACTTGGTAGAGGACGTCTTCGGTGATGAGATAGAGAACCTCCCAAACCTTAACAAGGAGGGTAGCCTTGTCGCACGTCTACCAAGTCTTCTCCGCTTTTGGTAGATATTGAAGAGAACCTCCCCAACCACGGGAAGATCAACCCACCGAGCTCAACTTTGGCAAGGGGACCTTGAGGACAAGAATTATCCCTACGACCCGGGGGGTAGGGAACAGAGGAACCGAAGGCTGGAGTTTGCACTCACAACACATCCTTGAGGACAAGGATGCTTTCAAGGGGAAGAGTTTGTCACGATTCTTGACTGTGACCTTGTCCTAAGCAACACATTAGGACGCATATTAGTATTTTATAATTTTTTATGTCTTAAGTTTAGCCATTATATGTAAAAAATAGCTAAGTAGTAGAAGTACTCTTGGGATGTCATAGCCTTGTCCTAGGTCGGCCCACCTTGTTATGGACCTGCCAAGGCACCTTGTCAATTCCGTGGCGCAGCCTAGGTCCGCGCCTCATGCCTTGGCCCGGCCTAGCCCGGCCCAATTCCTTGTTGTCTTGGCCCATTTTGCCACACGGTCCTTGGCCCATTCCCACTAATGCTTCTAGAATATTACTTAAGAAATATCTTAGGCATTTGAAGGGTTTTCCCTCCTTTTCTCCTTGTTCTTATCCACACAGCTTGGGACTTGGATGAGCAATTAATTAGGTTCATGAATTTGGTTATGTATTAGTTGCTACATATATGTATGAGTTCTCAGCTGTAATCAGTTAATTATCAATGAAATGAAATACTAAGTCTTAAGAGTAATTCTCTTAATTTCCTCATCTCCAATTATCTCAATTCTACTTTCTCATCTAAATTCATGAGCCCATACTCAATTCTAACTTCTTTTCTCATCTGAATTCTAAATCATTCTCTTCTCATCTCAAGTTCTGAAATTATCCTTCAATTTCCTATCCAAAACCAAGTCATGAATCTCGGGTTTGTGACAATAGTGTATTTATGCTTTGCATGCTCTATTGTTGCGGCGGTTATTTCATGGGTGTTTGCATGCTTGCATGTTTGGTATTGCTTCATTTGACGCTACTTGACTTGACTTGATTTGACTTTGACTTAACCTGACTTTATAAATGTTGATCTCTTTTACTTTCTAGGGTTAGAGGCCCTTTAGACACAACCTTTTTTGAGGGTTGCACCCTGTAGGGGTAAGGTTGTGTACATTTAACCCTCCTAGAATGTGCCTCAGTGGAAGCGTCTCTGACATTGGGTTGTTGTTGATGACTAATGTCTTGCTGTTAGCATTAATCTAGTAGGCTTCATTTCACAAGGAAGATAGGGATTATGTAAGCTGGTACATGGACGGGTTTTGTATTGTTACAAGTTGATGAGGTTCAAAATTTTAGCTTTGATTCGCCTCTCTTATCTCCTATAAAAAATGCTTAGCTTGCTTCTTACCAAAGACAGGTGGTTGTTTGGAAGCTGAGGATTACTTAGAGGACATCTGAGTAGTGTGTGCCATACATCTCAAATGACATCTGCATGGTTTGTGACTAGTTCCAGAACTAGAGGTCTTAGTAGCTTGACAGTGTATTGAGCATGAATCACCGTTGTTTGACAATGGTGTGAGCAAGGCTGAGGCATGCTTGAGGAAAAAGGTGCATAAGGTGTTGGCTTGCCTGCGGTGAAACCCTTGGGCGAGTCGACTTATTTGGGGCGCATTGAGGCGTGCGAGGTGCAATGCTTTTCATTGTACTTGGACATTAAAAAGTTTAATACTCAACATTCATACTCTTGTCCTCCGTCATTCCTCACCACTAATTCCTAAAATAATTTAAGTATTATAATATTTTAATATCTATGAAGCACCGACACTCCATTTTTTTCCAAAGTATTGGTTTTCAACGCTTATCTGATACCAACACGCTTCTGGCATGTTCCAATATGTTTGTGATACATGAAAAAAGTATCCGGTTTTTTTTTCTAAAATTTTAAATTTTCGACACGCTTGTAGCACGTTGTGATACATTCTAACATTTTTCTCTGACACACTTTCAGCATGTTCTGATACGTGTTGGTGGGTTCCGATCAAGGTTGTTAGAATCAAGATTTTACTTAGGATCGTTAAAGGGCTCTCAAAATCGGAATCGTAGAATCAAATCAAGAATCGTAAGATTCTACTAAATGTATAATATAATTGTTTTTAGTATTTAAATCAGTTATATAGTTCACAAAGTTATTGTATAAGACCTCAACTTAAGAAATATAATCAAAACCTCCCTTTAGGGTAGCGCCCCCCCCCCCTTCTCTCTCTCTCTCTCTCTCTCTCCCCCCCCCCCTCCCTCCCTTCCTTCCTCTCCCTCCCCAAAAAAACTCTACATTGGCAGGAGCCCTTGAGGCACTGCTTTTGTTGTTGTTGTAATCAAATATGATAAAACACTATCATGCAACATAAAATATGTCATTTTATGCTATAATAACCATGAGAGCTTTTAAAATAAATGTTGCCAATCGTACTTTATTAAGGTTACAACATAAAAGTAAACTTTATTTGAGTTTCTTGAAAGTACATAAATGCTTAATTTAACTTTCTTTTACTTCAAGCTAATAAAGTAAGTTTGTTTATAATATATATTTATTTTTTTATATTTTAACTTTTTATTTGTATACGTTGGTGGGATCAAGGTAGGATCAGTAGAATTATAAAATTGTATTACGATCCTATTTGTTAATTTCATTTAATATCTATGGATTGTAAAATTCTACAAAATTAAATTTTTGCTTAGTATGCAGATCGGTCGACAATTGTGGGATCGTAGAATTGTAAGATTTTGAGATCCGAATCGGAATTCTAATAACCATGGTTCCAATGTGTTTTTGGGGACAATTAGCACAATGAAATGATGAAAGTGGAACATATGGAATTAGAGAATACAAACATGTAGTTTTGGGGAAAAAAGTTATGTGGATGTTGACCTGGATTTTCAACTGCTCCATTTTTAAAGATTATGGCCTGTGGCGAAACCTGAATCCATCAAAATGGAGGAGAAATTTCCGAGCACTTCCTTGAATAATCTTTCCTGCAAACAACCATCTGCTCTGAAATTATTCCTTTACTCCTTAAAACTATTATTTCAATAGTCAATGTCAATGAAGTGCAATAAGGGCACGGGCACCATCACCTTGGCTGGCTTGTCCAGTTTGGACAACTCTATTTAGGCCAGGCTAATAACTGTTAGAGCATATAGCAGAACATCTATGTGGGCTAGAGATTGAATTCTTAAAAATAGTATCTGCATTATAGGTGCTACCTGCTAGTCCCATGGTGCTTGGAAAAAGCTTTAATTTATTGAAATATTCTTTCTTAAAATTTGAGGACAATGAATCTACTTAGGAGATCTCCATAGTAGAAGAAAATGGATTATATTCTAGAGAACCTTGTCTTGTTGATCTCTTGGACTCTTAGTCCTTTCATATGGTGTGCATCACATTGCTGGTAGCTGGCCCTCGGTCATCAAAATTAAAATGGTTGAGTTCCCATGTGACACATCATGCAAGAAGGGATCTATTGATTTTAGAAGATGTATTAATTCAAGTTTATTTGGTTCTGTTAGGATTAGGATGAAGTATAGTGTTTGTTCTTCAGTTTAATTCTTATTTTTAGAGAAGTATTTTCGTATTTAAATTAGTATTTTATCTTATATTGTTGATGACTATCTTAGGGATTAGCTTTTTCTATAAATATAACTTTGTATTCATTATTTTTAGTTTTGGAAGAAATATTGTTGAGTTTTGATTTTAGGTTGCAAGTTGTGCTACATCAATCTAGTATCAGAGCTCTAGGTTCTAGACCATTGTTGTAGGTCTGTTGCTTATGCATTAATACTATCATTGAGTAGTATCTCTTCCCCATTACTATGACGGGGTAGTGTGAACCTATCAACTTCTATCGAAACGCAAAAAGCCATCACCGATGTTTAAAAAAAGCATGCCTCGGCGCTAAGGCAAGTCGAAGCGCAAGGTCATCTCTTAACAAGCTTGAGGCAAGGTGATTAACAAGGCGCGCGGGGCGACTGAGGCATGCCTATTCGTGCCTTGGTGCGACTTATGTGTTTACGACTTAATTTTGTCATAAATTAAAAAAATTATTTTATGTGAATTTTTTGGTTTATTGGTTGTGCAAAACATGGATCGTTACTCCTCGACTTCTAGATACTACTAACCAAAAAGAAAAGAACAGAGAGAAAAGAAGAAGCAAGGGAAATATCTGGAAAGTCTAGAGCTATGGGGCCTTGACTTCTAAATAGTATCCTTTTTCCTTTTGTACTTAGTATTACCATAACATGTTAGTAGTTATGCATTATGGACTTTGGTTATCTTTATTTTGATATTATGGAAGTGAAAGAGAATGATATTGGAAGCATGTTTGCTACTGCTGTCGCCCTATTGTTGCTTGCATGCTTTATTGTGTCTTATTTTTTTTATTATGCTTTCTAGGATTGAGGCCGGGGCCCTTTGGAAACAGTTAAGGTACCACCCTGAAGGGGCAAGGATGTGTATATCTTACTCTTCCCAAACCCTGCTTTGGCATGAGTCCATTGGGGCCCTGGGCTTGTTATTGTACGTGTCTTGCTATTTTTGTTGAAAAGCTTATGTTGATATATATAGCGCATTTTGATGAATATTAATATCTTTTAGATGTTATTTTCTTAAGTACTATATATATTTTTAAATCAGAGCTTTCATATTAAATAATTCATTGATTTCATAAGTTATTTTCATTAGCGTGTATTATGGATATAGAATATAAATGTAAATTACAAAAATATAGGCCTGACTTCGTTAAGGTGTGTGCCTTTGCCTTGCGTAAAAAAATTGAATCCTATGTTTGAGCTATCTGAGCCATTCATCACCAGCCCAAAAAAACATGTGTACTTTATCCATGTCCATATGTCTATCATCTCCAATACTATGCTCATGTATGCTTACCTTTCAACCTCAGAGATGGATTAGCTTGAGTCAATAAACATGGACCATATAATGAGGGTAACACTTCACATCCTTACCATCATCTATGGGAATTTGTTTGGTATCCAATTCTATTTAAGATATATCCTATACGTAATGCCTATTATGTTTCTAAAATTAAGAATTTGTTGGTTGCTGATCTTGGTGATGTTAGAAATCCCACTATAGTGAAGCCAGTTTCACCACCTTGGTAGGCTAGTTGGTTGTTGATTTTGGTGAAGCTAGAAATCCTATGACAACGAAGTTGGTTTTACTATGTTGGTAGGCTGAGCTAAGGATATAGAAGAACTTTCAATCACAAAGAGAAGGGAAGAGAAAACTCTTGATCCTTTTAATCAAAGTGTGAATAATTGAATGAATGGCCATGCTTAGCTCATGGGGGTATTTATACTCGTAAAACCCTAATTAGAGACCCCTAGGAGAAGCTTCTAGAAGTTGGGATAAACTAGAGTACTTAAGTTAGGCCCAAAAATTAAAAAAAAAAAAAAAAGAAATTAAATTAGGCTAATAAAACTTGACTAATTAAATTGAACTCAATTAAAACAAACTAATTAAATTCAGGATAATGTTCACTACACCTCATGTCGAGTTCTAGAGAACTTCTTGTGTTGCTTGGTAGGAAACCATCCTATTCTTTGTCTTGAATTATTAGATTCTATGGGTTGACGGCCCTTTGGAAATAACATCTTTTCAGGGTAGCACTCTATAGGGGTAAGGCTGCATATATCTTACCCCCCCCCCCCCCCCCCCGCGGACTCTGCCTTGGCAGGAGCCTCTCTGAGGCACCGGGTTGTGGTTGTTGTTGTTGTCGATCTTGGAGTATATCTTAGGGTTTATTGTGGTATAACTTCCCCAACTTCTTCCCTTGTACCCCGTATGAGCTTACAATCAGGATCCAAAATATTGCTTTCCTTCTCAGTTACTATCATCCAAGGGTGTTATGGAAGAAAAGGTGCAAGGAAAAGGAGGGAGAGGAAGGGCAACAAGAAGAGGGATAGGAGGAAGACAAAGCACAAAAATAAGAGCGTGATATCCAACAAGCTACAAGCAATGATGATGCATATGCTAAATATTCTATGAAAGAGACCCTTCCTATTGATTTCTTTGTACCATAAGAATTTATCAAGTCTACATTCCTAAAAACAAAATTTTGCATTATATCCAGAAAAGACCCCCGCACAATGACAACTATTTGTTGCGGTTTCCTTTCTTTATGCTTGTTCAAAACTCGAGGTTGAGTCTTTCGGACAACGGGGGGACTAATGCAACATGTAAGATGAGATTTATTTGATTTTAGAAAATGTGTTAATTTAAGTTATATTTTATTAAATTTTGTTAGGATTAGTAGCATAGTGTGTGTTCTATAGTTAAATTCCTATTTTAGGAAGTTATTTTCTATTTAATTTAGTATAATTTATTTCATAGTTAAGTTTTTCTAGAGAAGCAGTTTTGTATTTAAGTTAGTATTTTATCTTATCTTATGCGGTATTATCTTAGGGATTCACATTTTCTATAAATATTGCTTTATAATTTATTACCATTCCCACATGTCAGTGATGATGCAAGAAAAGAAATGGTTTGGTCTAATTGAAAATTAACTAGTTGGACACCTGAAGTTACCGTGATCTCTATTTTCCAATTTCCATTTGCCGCTCAGCTGCACAATCAAACGATTGGTTTTCTAGCAAATTTACTGATTGTAGCCATCATGGTGTACATAGTACTTCGAAACTAGATTATCATTATCATTGCTCAAGGAAGTGCATCCTTCTTTATGTCTTACCATTAGCTGTTGGAATAAATTATGCTTTCAAGGTTGTCTTGACGTGATTGTTTCTTGTTTCTTGTTTCTTCTGATGAATAGATACTCGAAATGCACAGAGATGAAGTCTGGTACTTGCAATTTTCACACAACGGGAAATACTTGGCATCAGCATCCAAAGATCAATTAGCAATTATTTGGGAGGTAACTTTTTGATCACCTTATTTCTTCCTCTTCATGCATTTTCCTTTCAAAAGTTCATGAGTAGTACTGCAATATGAACCTTTTCAATCGACTTATATTTCTGATATGGGCATGAGAGTTCCATTATGTACTATCCTCATGTCTAGGTTCGGTAGATCCAAGTATGTGTCTGCTTGAAAGTTGAAACTGGCTAGGTTACACAAACTGGTGCTCCGACTCTCTGAGCGCATCTTTGGTCATTGGTAAATTTTCAGTTAGGTATTTAATGTCCCAAATTCTTGCAAAAAGTGAACATGCTTGGTCAACAACCTAAACATCATTGGTCTATGAGGTGGAGGCATCGAGTTTGAGGGTGTGCTGTCTTGCATTGGTCGGTAACTGATTCACATTTAGTACATATAGTTAACGAGGAACTTGGCTGAATGGGTCTGGGATGGACAACAATAAAGAGCTTTAAATTTGGATATGTAAGATACGCTCCGCCATCAACGGATTAAGTCCAGTAGACTCAGAGACTGATTTTTGTGCTGGTGGAATGGAGAGGCCATTTTGTTTGCTGGATTTCTTGCATTTGGTGCTGGTCAATCTAGTGGGTTAATAATAACTTGTTACCCTGTTCTGAAATGAGGCAGTTAAAGTTGTGGGCCTTTATGGTCGTCCTTTAGCTCATGAGAATTGAAAAATTCTCATTGCCCCAATGGGTTGTTCCTTCTGTTTTCTTTTGTGAGCCAAGGGTTGAAACTTGGTTTCAAGAGTAGTTTGAATGGTTACAAGCCAAAAAAAAAAAAAAAAAGAGAGAGAGTAGTTTGAATGGTCAAGCACATTCTTCAAGAGATGTGGCATATTGGTGGTATCACTTGATGGTTGGGTCGTTGAGCACTAATAAATAAGAAATGCCGTGTTCTTAAGAAGTAGGGCTTGATTGTAGGAAGAGTAATTAATTTTCCCGGAATGGAATGATAGGATTTTTAAAGACCAATGTATACTAATTTATTTCTTATGAAAAAATATGGTCTTTTTAGGAGTTCTTTGGACAAAGAGCTTTGGAGGATTTGTTGATATAGCCTTAGCTGATTTGTAGAGGGAATGGAGGATTTTATGTTATTAGTTCATCGTTTTATTTTGTTGTATTTTAGAAGCAGCCTCGTTGCAGGGTGACCCTTCCTTAGCGGGAGCCTCTTTGAGGCACTGGATTGTTGTTTATATTGTTGCACGTATGTAATTTTGAGACATCTTATCCTTAACTTTTTGTACATTCTTTCTCTCATAATGTATTTCTTTTTTCGTTAAAGAAAGCTTCATTGATGGTCAGGAAGAGGAATGCTAAGGAAGAGGAAAGACGTCTTAACTCTATTCTCCTTGACCAAGATTGTGATTTTTTGGCACATATGGTTGGAAAGGAATGCTAGAATTTTTAAAGACCAATATACACTAGTTAGTTTCTTATAGAAAAAGTGGGGTTTTTTAGGAGCTTTGTGGCCAAGAGCTTATGGGGCTTCATTGTTATAGCTTAGCTAATTTGCAAAGGTGATTGGAGGGCTTTGTGTTATTAGTTGTGATTTTTGTTTGTTCTTTGGTTATGTTTTGAGGACATCTTGTTATTAACTCTTTTCATATTCTTTCAATAACCAAAAAAAAAAAACCCTCTTTGCTCATTCTTTTTCCCTCAATGATATTTCTTTTTTTCACTAAAAAAAAACTTTGTAGCGTTTTGCTTCCATGTCAAGTAACAAGATAGAAGTCTCCCTACAAATGCTTATAGTTCTCTTGCAGTTGTTGGTAATGGCCATGCGAAATATTTTTAGCGTCCTCTCCAAAAATATATGACAAAAAGACAGCAGAAAATAGAGGGAAATTGGAAGACTGATGCATGATATCCAGAAACCTTTAGATGAACAGTCTGGCGAGAGATTTGTCAAAGTGAGTATTCTTGTTGATGGAAAGAACCAATAAAAAAAAGCTGAACAAAGGCAGCAAAAAGAGGCAGTTGGAAGGGTAGGATGCAAGATTACCAGAAATCTGTGGTTGAACTGGAACCGCCTACTGAGCCATTTTACGTATCTGATCAATCATCTTTAATATGGCATAGATAAATAGGTGACGTCTTGAATGGTAGGACCATGTGCTTTGAAATTTATGATGAATACAAACTATGCATCTTTCCATAGCTTTGAACTGGCTTCCTGGTTCCTTTCAAGAACTCATTACTTCTACCGTTCAGTGGAGTTAACATGTGCGTCAAATAACAAGGACTGTGATTGGAATAACATATTTTCTTATTAAATTTAAGTTTCATTTCTCCATTCATGTTGAAAACTTGATCTTGCAGGTTCAAGAGAGTGGAGAATTGACTTTAAAGCATACCCTCATAGGTCACGAGAAACCTGTCTTGACCGTTGCATGGAGTCCTGACGATAACCAGCTCCTCACATGTGGAGTGGAGGAGGTTGTCAGGCGCTGGGATGTCCACTCGGGTGATTGCCTCCATGTTTATGAAAAACCGGGTGCTGGTTTAATTTCTTGTGGTTGGTTTCCTGATGGAAAAGGAGTATTCAGTGGCGTCACTGATAAAAGCATCTGCTTGTGGGATTTGGATGGTAGAGAAGTGGAGTGTTGGAAAGGGCAGAGGACGCTAAAGATATCTGACATGGCCATCACGAACGATGGCAAGAGAATTATAAGCATTTGTAGAGAAAACTCTATCTTGTTACTGGACAGGGAAGCGAAATTCGAGAGGGTAATTGAAGAGGATCAAGTGATCACATCATTTTCCTTGTCAAAGGACAGCAAGTTCTTGCTTGTCAACCTTATTAACCAAGAAATACATCTTTGGAGCATTGACGGTGATCTGAAGGTTGTATCCAAGTACAAGGGTCATAAACGTACTCGTTTCATCATACGATCGTGTTTTGGTGGGATTGAACAAGCTTTTATTGCTAGTGGTAGCGAGGACTCTCAGGTAACCTTATCCCGGTTTTCTTTTCTCTTTTTGTGTCTCTCCATTGCCTTATAAATTGTGTTGCCCTCTGCAACTTTCATTATTTTTTCGTTTTAGATATTGTTGACCTTCTTTCATGGTGTAAGTAAACAGAATTTGGGGGGATTTGAACCTATAATCATTCCTAAGGCCTCAACTTTGATAATATTCTCTTTCTTTTTGGTACTCTACTCATATCGTACTTCATCCGTCCCAAAATAAAAATTACTGCCTTTATTTTGGTTTTTTCGCTTTAATGTTCTGTAATACTGCCACATTTGTTCCTTTTTTTCAATGTTAGAAGTGCTGAACATTCTTCATTTACTAGGGGAATGGGGGGGTTGCCGGACCTAAGTTGGGGAAGCGGCTGAGCAAGTGCTGCGTTGGGTTGGGACTGCCGGCGTTGGGGGAGTTCAAGGGATGGAAGTGCTTGGGGAAGGTTGGTTTGGGCGATGGGGATGGGGGAATTTCTGGTGTGGTTGGTGCTGGTGCAAGTTTGTCCCTGGCGGTGACTGGGCCTAGGGTGGTTATCGCCTGGTGGTTGGGGAATTTTTTTATTTATTGAAAATTAATTTGTGTAAGTTGACCATTATACCATTGATTAAATTATTTTTTAGGTATTTTCTTTTTCTTTTGTTCCACTTTAGAAAATAAGTGGTGGATTTTTAATGCCATTACATAGATAGTACCTAAAGAAAAGAACATTAGAGGCGTCTCCTATGAAAGGTCTGCCCTAACGCATTAGCCACAATGATAAAACCTAGATTTGGGCTAGGCTGAGAAAAAGAGTGAGTCACATAACCAACATTATGACCCTACTTTGCTACTCAGTTAGCTGTCAAATTGGCCACCCCGAAGCTATGATTGGAGCTGACCACAATTGCATAATGAGTTGTGCTTCTTACGTCTTGAAGAATGTTTTACAATGGTAAGAAAAGAACATTAGAGGCGTCTCGTGTGAAGGATCTGCCCTCGCATATCAGCCATAATGATAAAAACCTAGATTTGGGCTAGGCTGAGAAAGAGTGAGTCACAAAACTAACATTATGACCCTGCTTTGCTACTCAGTTAGCTGCCAAATTGGCCTCCCTAAAGCATGATTGGAGTTGACCACAATCCCATAATGAGTTGTGCTTCTTACTTCTTGAAGAATGTTTTGGGTTTGTGAAGGGGGATTTAAACCACCCCCCGGGAGCTTTGATCACAATTTCGCTATACCCTCCAACTTGAATATTTCGGAATCCCAATTAACTGCTTGGAAAAGGCCATCTCCGCCACAGCTTGTGCCACAATCATTGTTGCTTTTCCAAGGCATCTTGTTTTGGTCCGGCAAAATTCACCTTCACGTATCCCGTATTCGGAGCCCGCCATCTAATCCCCTCCTTGATTTTTTATCCAGAAGGCTTTGCCTTTCGTGCAAATCTCCTCTCCCGAATGATCCAACCAGTTCCTTATACTCCATTCTCAATAGCAATGGCGAGCTTCAACCACGGGTTTGGCTAGACTATTGATTCGGTTTCTGAAAACCTTTTCATTCTTGTCCTTTAACATCTGCCAAACCATATAGATAAACTTAAGCAACTCAACTTACCTTTCCTACACCTTTCTCCTCTGCATCTTTCGATATCTTCAAGAAACGAATTGTCCCCCTGATTACCCAGCCACCTAACTCTCTACCCTGCGGAATGTAGTTTTCTTACTGATGCAATAAGATAGTTGTAAAATATGTTAACAAATCTTAAAGAATCTGTATTGAATTTTCTCTTAACTTCAATCGTTGATGTAGTTTTCTTACGATGCTGTCACCAGATATATTGCAAATACTTTGTGTTGTCAAAAGCAGTCCGTGAATCTTATATGTATGCGTCAGTGTGGAATATATTCTTGGTTTCATTAACAATTTTTCGATTCTATCACCTGCTAGTATTAAATAATTATTTTCTCAAATTAAATTATTTTTACTTCAAGGGTTCCTTCTTGACCCAACCAAGTAAAGTGAGTATTGTGGAGGCAAAGTTGCTTGGCATGCTTGATGTAATCACTGAAAGTGCTTCTCTGTGTTTTTTTTTAAAATAATTCCTGGTACTACTATTATTATTTATCGTTATCTTTATTATTGTCATTATTACTAGTGTTCCCTGACAAAACAAATTGTCAAACTGAAGATTTATTGTTATTGATGTGATGGTAATCATGCATAAACGAGTGACAGCAAGAATAAGTCCGTCACTTCCTACGAGAGCTCTCAGCTCCAAACGTTGTAGATAAATGGGAAAGGCCCTGAGAGACTGGAAAAGGATGTGCAATCTAACTAATGTAAGGGAACACTAAACAGGACAACTCATTTTGGATAAATTGCTTTGGTGATTATTGGATTCTTTTCATAAAAGATCTTTCAATTTACTATGTTATGGTCCTAAAATGAAAGGGTGGTCTGTGTTGCCTTGGAGACTCGCCTGACTCTGAGGCTAACAAGTGTGTCGTGTCATGTCATTCATGTTCATGTTATGCAAGGGGTCTTTGAAAAGAAGTGAATCCGAACCCTACTTGTTTATTAAATGGATCGGAAACTCTCACCCCTTGCCCAACCCAATCAATAAGCAGGTAACCCCCTAGTTACCCGTTTAACTATATTGGTGACTTCTTTTGTTAAATGTTAGTTTTTTAACTTACAAACATGTTAATTATATATCTTATGGTTGATACTAGCAATCAATATTTGACATTTATAATTGTTAAATAATTAACATGATTAAATATATTTATAAACGAGTTAAATGTATTGGAAATAGGTTGACCCAACCCAAACCCAAACCCAAATTCAACTCAATTACCTAAACATTTTAAGTGTCGATTGAAATTCAACCCAACTCCAATGACCCAAACTGAAACCACTTTGTGTGATATTCGTGTCATATTATCGTGCCTTGTCTAATTTTGCCAGCTCTACCTGACGCCCTTTGAATCCTTCCCGATTGGTTAATAGGAAGAGATTAGCTAAAAGAGTCGAACTCCCTTTAGAATCTCCACTCCCTATTGAATAATATAGAGGAAGGTAGTCAAGTTCCAATTACCGAGTTGTGAAGTAAAACACTCGAAACGATTTACAATTATTACCCATGAGATGCAAGCAAAAGAGTTCAATGATCATCTTCATGCACAGGATTTTGTGTAGTTGACGTAAAGCATCCAATTTCATTGGAGTGCAGGTATACATATGGCACAGAGGGACAGGGGAGCTGCTGTTGGCATTGCCTGGACATGCTGGAGCGGTGAACTGTGTCAGTTGGAATCCGACCAACCCTCACATGCTGGCTTCTGCAAGTGACGACCGTACCATCCGGATATGGGGATTGGATCATGTCAACTTGAAGTGCAAGGAGTGTGTAGGTCATAGCAATGGTTTCTTCACCCATCACTCCAATGGCACCCGATAATAATTCATGATGATGATGGCTTGGAAACGGGGCTCATCCCATCAATCAGTAACCTACATATCTCTGTAAATTAGTTTCAATTTTTTTTTTCTTTTACTGTTCGCGTTTGTTTCTGGCATTTATGGATAGCATTAGCGCGAAAAAGCCTGCTCGATTATGGCTCAGCTATCAGCCAGCAAAACTATAAACAGCCCAATTTCAAGTTGTGTTCTTTAGTTACAGACTGTTCTTCACTCTACTTGTTGCAGATGCTGCTTTTCTTTCAAATGGTATATCATTGTCCCCCCTTTCTTTTCTGTTTCCCCCATTCTGAGCACTTAGGCCAACTTCTGCAGTAGATTGTAACACGAAGTCCGAGATTTTTCTTTTTTTTTTTTTTATAAATTGGCGAGGACATTTACAAATTCCCTTAGCAGAGAGAGAACTTGGGAAAAACTGGGGTTCGTGAGTTTTTCAAACTTGCGACGTAGCCACAACGCAGTTGGGGATTTTAACGACCAAGTTAGCCCAAGAGAGCTCCGAGAAAGCTTAGTCTCTCTTGAGTTTTGTTCACAAACCAGTTACTCGTTCTGGCTGTCAGTCTTGTATTACAAGCATTAAAAGGTTAGTTTGCGCTGATCTAGTCATTCATGCTAAGATTGAACGAAATATGGTTATTTATTGGCCTACTCCTTAGTCCAGAAGGTGAATCTTTGTTAATTTTCAGTCAGGTTTGATTCTAATGAACAACTATAATTGGATTGTGTTGAGGACTTCACATATGAGCCTCCCATATAGGAGTCGTGGGAGAGAAAATTTTAACATATAAGCTTAGTAAGTTACTAAGTCTAATATCTAAAGTTTAGGTGAAACTTAATAGATGAATTGAGGCTTTTGGTTGATGGTGTCAAAATTTAAGAAAATAAACTCATTTTCCTTCTTCTCTATGCTGCTCAGTTAAAGATACATCGCCAATCGGACTAAAATATTAGATGTCATTAAGATGTGACATAAAATTCAAATATTAATATATAGATTAAAACATTAATTAACCAAACATTAGACTACTAATATATATGACTAATCTTTGTTTATATATATATATATATATGAGTAATCAAAGAATAAATTTTTTTTGAAATGACCAAACATGGTCCAACGGCAGTCGGTCCAACAGGAGCACCCAGAGACTTTGGGGTTTGGTAAATTGGTAGTCATAAGTTCTAGAAAGCAGAACCACCATCTCACGCACGCTTTCTTGTTAGCTGACCGCGTGCCCCTTTCTTTGAATTCTTTTTCCTATTTTTTTTATTCCCATCTCGGTCAAAATCATAAGCAATCTAAGCACATACTTCGGGCCCTAGTTTTGCCGAGGGATGCTTTTGAAGATAACTATATTGTGAGTTTGTTTTATGCATATTATCATTTACAATTAAAAAAATAACGAACTATGTATAATATATTATAAATGTCAATTTAAATATGCTATATAAGAAATCATATATTAGTTGGTATTTTAATGTAAAACAAATATTCAAGATGCATTTAAAATGATCCAGACAACTCTATTATAAGAAGGGACCCCAATTACAACTTATTTTGGGGTGCTAAGATCTCGCGACTGATCCTGATTGCTAGTTTGTAATTATTGTATGTGCAAAGCCATAAGTTATTAAAATAATTATCTGATTTTGTAACCTAATATATTGGCAAAAAATTATTAGCTAATACAAAATATAATTACTTAATATTATTTTTGATAATCTAATAATTTTTGACATTATTCCAATGATCAAAAAAAAAAAAAAAAAAAAAAAAAAAAAAACCTAAACTAAACTCTATCAATTACTTACGAAGCACTTCCTTAAGGGGTAACTGAGGCGAAGCCTTAAATATTGAACCATATCATTTAGGATAGACTGGTTGAATCAACTAAGGTGTAAACAAAATATTATATTAGAGTTCGTGTTGTGGGGAGACCAAGGGATGAACTACATGTTTAGCTTTTAGACCCCACTAACGGACTATAACAAAGAGGGAAAAAAAACCGAATATACTATTATTTGTTTTTATTTTAGACACAATTTGGCTAGAGATAATATTTGAAAGGTCCTAACGGTAGTTATGATAGAATATGGTAAAAGGTGATGACTTTGCTGTCATCTAGTCCTTAGGGGTAGAAACTAATACATCTTAAAAGATTTCTAATACTTTATCCGATGTTGAGAAATATTTGGATACTTGTTTAGAATTTGAACTGTTGCATATTTCTCTGAATCATTACAGGAGGTGCAATTATATAGCAAGATTGGGGCAAACAGTCACGATCTATTGGAATTGAAGTTATTGTTCTATCAATGATCTATGCTTAATTATACTTATTGATACATTTTAATGATTTTTTTTTACCAAAATAATATATATATATATATATATATATATATATATATATATATATATATGTAAAATATTAGCAAAAGTTAAAACAGGGAAAATATGCGCATGGCCAGCAAGGAAAAGCCAAAGGTGAAGGAAAAAATGTAGTATACGACATCACGTGCAGTGGTCGGGGCATTCTAATTGGCGGGCGGTGTTCCTCCATTGTTTCTGGTTCCCTTTTGGCTGCTAAGGCTCTGACGGTGTACGAGGCATGTTTTTTGGCATTGGCCTTGGGGTGGTCTACCGTTTTCATTGAATCTGACCGTCTGATTACTATTGCGACTATTTGTAATAGAGATGTTTGCCCTTTATGGATGATCCAAGCTATCATTTGTGATATGTGACAGCTCCAAAGTTTTAAGTTTCCTTCAATTGGGTTTCCTAAATTTTGTAATAAATCAGCCCATTTGGTGGTTAAGCTCCATTTTGGTAATTTTTGTTGTTGGGTTATGTGTGGAGTCTGATTGTATTGGGCTTAATTTATATTATTCAGAATTGTACTAATCCTATTTAGGCCCATGTCACACTAAAGTTTATTATGAGAGGCTATATATATACACGAGATGTGTATGTTGTCATTAAGGTTGAGAAATATTTGAGTTAGAGTTGAAAAAATAATTAAGAGTTGAAATATATCTCATGTAAACTATAATGAAATATAAAATTATTGTACTCTCCTCCGTGAGGTGAATTACGTCAAATTCGATTGAGGCATTTAGGTAGTTATTTAAAAAAAAAAACCCATAAAAATATAAATATAAACAAAATGTAGGTGGTTATTTGAAAATAAGAAAGAGAAAATATAAACAAGTCTATAAATAATTAAAAAGTATACCATTTTAGTAAAAAAGTCAAAAAATAAAAGAAAAGAGACCGCGTGAGGGGCAAGACTCCACCTGGCGGGAGCCCTAGATTGCAAAACCAGAGTCTTGGTTGGGGGGGTTGGATGTCTCCTTTCCTTGACTTCACCCACTGATTTTTCTTGCATTGTGTGCCGCGCCTTTTCGAAGGGTTGAAGAGCCGCTAGGGTACATACTCGTATATATTCCCCACGCCCCACGCCCCACGCCCCACGCCCTACGCCCTACGCCCTACGCCCCACGCCCCAGCCGCAGAGAGAGAGAGAGAGAGAGAGAGAGAGAGAGACAAACAGACAAACAAACAAACCAACAAACAAGGGGGATCGACCGAGTTTCTTCCTATATTTCTCGAGGGTTTTGGTATCTCTATTTTCGTTTATTCTCTCTCTTTTCTCTTCTCAAATCCTTGGTGTATTAGGGAAGGAGTTGATGCTCTGCTTCGTTTTGTGTATCTGTCCTTCGATCTCTTTTTATTAATTGAGTTCCTCTTCTGTTTTGAGTTTAGATCTGTATTTTCTTTACTTCTCAACATTTACTGTAACATTCTTCTGCTCTTTTTTGTACTATTAAATTCGTTTCGATGCCGGGATCAGTTGCCATCTTTCGGATGACCATTAATGATTCTTCACTAGCCCCAAAATATATGACCTTTTGATTTCTCAATTCTCTCTGTGGGTTCGTTGATTTTTAGGTATTCTAGCTTTTGTTGTTTAATTTATTTCTGTATGGTACTATTGCCTTTGTTTAGCCTTCGACTACATCATTGATTTGGATACCCTTTATCGATCTAGCCCTTTATCAATCTATGGGTGCAATAGTTATTTACACTATTGGTCCCTCGTGTTTTTAAGCTTTTTCAAATTAGTCCTTCATCATTGTAACTTTTTTCAAATTAGTCTGTGCAAAATGGTCCCTAATGTTCTATTTTATGATAAATTAGTCACTCATCTTTTTTAATTTTACCTAATTTTGGTCACCATGTAGGGACCAATTTTGTCATAAAATAAACCATTGGGGGACCATATGAGGGACTAATTTTTTAACCAAGTTATAATGATGGAGGACCAATTTGAACAAACTTTAAAATATGGGGGATCAACGGTGTGCATAACTCATGGGTGTAATCTTACCATGATAGTCATAATGTGACCTTAACTTACTTAGCAACTACCAATAGTAACAGCAATGGCAATGATATTGATCAGTCCACAATTTTGATATATAGGTTCAGTTGAGGAGTAGAGGGAGACACGAAATGGCCAACATAGACATAGAGGGACTCCTGAAGGAGCTACCCAATGATGGGAGAATCCCCAAGACAAAGATTGTCTGCACTCTGGGGCCTGCATCGCGCTCTGTTGAAATGCTGGAGAAGCTCCTTAGGGCTGGCATGAATGTTGCCCGGTTCAATTTCTCGCACGGGACCCATGAGTATCATCAGGAGACTCTGAACAATCTCAGGATTGCTATGCACAACACTCAGATTCTATGTGCTGTTATGCTTGATACCAAGGTCTCATCTTTCATCCTCAGTTTTATTTACTCGATTTTATATATGTGCCATTCGTGCTTTTCAATGTTCTCTATTCTATAGGTTCACGGTATGCTTCATATAGTTGTGTTGGGGTTCCGACTTTGCATAATTTGTCTCACACTCACGTTTCCTAGAGTGATTAACTTCACATTCTATAAATGGTTGTCTACATATGCTGTCTATGTATGCATATAATGTTTAACTTTTTGATTGCTGCTTGGGCTAGTTGTTGCATTCTTCACCTTAAATAGCTGTAGCTTCAAATAGAGAGCAGTTGTAACATGTATGTGTCGTCATCGTGGTGTGATTGCATCAAGCTGTCAATTGATATTTCTTTTTTTCCTTCTTTTCTTTTTGGTATTTTGAATGTTCCCTAGGAATGAGTGGGTCGGTAAGAATTTCCAGTCAAATAATGTATGCATGGATTTCATATCGAGCTATATTCTAATATATGCTTTCTGTTCATTTAATAAAATGTATATATACCTTACGAATTATTCTTTTTCTTTTCGAGCCCGGGTTTTTTGCTATCTGTCCTTGTCTGCCATCAGTGCAAAATGAAGCAGCAATGTGTAGGTCAGCTTGTAGATACGTTCCTGCAGCATGCCCTCCGGATATAGTGTTACCAGGGGTGTATATGAGCTGCGATGAGCCTCAAACTTACATTGAGCTCGGCTTGGGGCTCAAGTCAAAGCTGGCCAAGTTTGGAAACTTCTAGCTTGAACTCAGCTTGTCATATGCTCGTGCTTGTCTGGGCTTGGTTGAGCTTGAACCTAGCTTTGCGAGCTTCAAGTTAAATTTGCCTTATTTAGGCTCATTTAGTTCAATTTAGGCTTGTTTGAGCTCATTAAAGCTCAAGCTTGGCTCTTTTAGGCTCAAATTTGGCTTTATTGGGCATATGTAGGCTGATAAGCAAAAGTCCCATTTTGGTCACTCAAGTGACCAAAATTGGCAATTTTTGTCACCAAACTCTAATTTTGGAAGATTTAATCACCCAACTCTTATTGAAAGTCCCTTTTAGTCACTCAAATCATTTAAAATGGACAAGTTGGTCACCTGACTCAAATTTTGGAAGATTTGGTTATCCAACTCCTATTAAAATCTCATTTAATAACCTAAATGCTTTAAAATTGATTAAATTCACTGCTCTAGTAAAAAAAAAAAATAAAGTTAATCATATTTTCTTAAATTATTTATTTCATTGGTCTCTAATTTTGTAACTTTATCGAAATTTATTCATTACTTTTTTTTTCCAAAATAGTTATTCATCTTTTATTTTCTAACCGAATTAGCTAGTATCTGGTTTTTTAAAATGGGTAAAAGTTAATGTATAAGTAATCAATTTTGTCATAAAATAAACATAAAAATATTTTAAAAAAAAATGAGGATAATTTAAATATACATACAATTATCAAAGACTAAGAATTAAAATATTAATCTTAAATTAAATACCTTTGTCAAAAATTCCCTCCCAAATTGATCAAAAAAAGGTTCACCCCAAGCCCATTCCAGTGAAACAAAAAGAACTCCCCATTTTCAACGAAAAAAATCAATATATTTGTAAATTTATTGCATCCCTGTAAATTTTGGTGCTCAAATTGAAACTACATTATATTTTCACTTGGGTAATAAATTTTATCATTTCAAAATTATATAAGTGATTAAATTTGTTAGAAGTTTAAAATTTGTTTTTTTTTTTTTTTTTAATTTTATAGTTGAGCTATTAATTTTATCATTTTAAAGTCGTATAAGTGTCAAAATGAATTTTGTAAAGTTAGGTGATATATTTCTCCAAAATTTGACTTTAGTGACCAACTTAAATATTTGATACTATTTGGGTTACTAATGGATTTTTATAGGAGTGGGGTCCAAATCTTTCAGAATATGATTTGTGCGACCAATTTACCTATTGTAAACCACTTGGGTGACTAAATGAGATTTTTATTAGGAGTTGGGTGACTCGAATGTCTCAAAATTTTAGTTGGGTGACCATTTTGTCCATTTTAAATGACTTGAGTGGCTAAATGGAATATTTTTTAAAAGTTGGGTGACTAAATTGTTCAAATTTTGACTTTGGTGACCAAAATGGCACTTTGGTTGTAGGCTGATACAAAGTTTACTAAGATAGGCTCTTTGGGGTCATTTAGGCTTGTGAGCCTACTTGCTCGAGCTTCAATAGGCTCGGGCTTGACTCCTTAAGCTATTAGGATCGGCTCTGTTCTGCTCGTGCTTGTAACAAGCCAAGCCTTTTCGAGCTTTATGACTTCGGGAGCTAGCTTGGTTCATTCCTAGCGATTTCATCAATTTTTGAAAAGTATGTGACCTCTCTTGTGCTAGGATGATTTGGATGTGGTTATGCCTTCTTGACCTTTATTTACTGGTGCACAGCTAATGTAGTACGATTGAAGCTTTTCGGGAAGTACTATGACTTTATATTTATGCCATTCGTGCGTTTCAATGTTCTCTATTCTATAGGTTCACAGTATGTTTCATATAGTTGTGTTGGGGCTCCGACTTTGCATAATTTGTCTCACACTCACGTTTCCTAGAGTGATTAACTTCACATTCTATAAATGGTTGTCTACGTGTGCTGGCTATGCATGCATGTAATGTTTAACTTTTTGATTGCTGCTTGGGCTAGTTGTTGCATTTTCAACTTAAATAGCAATAGCTTCAAATAGAGAGCAGTTGTAACATGTATGTGTTGTCATCATGGTGTGGTTGCATCAAGCTGTCAATTGATATTTCTTTTTTCCTTCTTTTCTTTTTGGTATTTTGAATGTTCCCTAGGAATGAGTGGGTCAGCAAGAATTTCCAATCAAATAGGAATGAGTGGGTGGGTAAGAATTTCCAATCAAATAATGTACGCATGGATTTCATATCGAGCTATATTCTAATATATGCTTTCTGTTCATTTAATAAAATGTATATATACCTTACGAATTATTCTTTTTCTTTACGAGCACGGGTTTTTTGCTATCTGTCCTTGTCTGCCATCAGTGCAAAATGAAGCAGCAATGTGTAGGTCAGCTTGTAGATACGTTCCTGCAGCATGCCCTCCGGATATAGTGTTACCAGGGGTGTATATGAGCTGCGATGAGCCTCAAACTTACATTGAGCTCGGCTTGGGGCTCAAGTCAAAGCTGGCCAAGTTTGGAAACTTCTAGCTTGAACTCAGCTCGTCATATGCTCGTGCTTGTCTGGGCTTGGTTGAGCTTGAACCTAGCTTTGCGAGCTTCAAGTTAAATTTGCCTTATTTAGGCTCAATTAGTTCAATTTAGGCTTGTTTGAGCTCATTAAAGCTCAAGCTTGGCTCTTTTAGGCTCAAATTTGGCTTTATTGGGCATATGTAGGCTGATATAAAGTTTACTAAGATAAGCTCTTTTTGGGGTCATTTAGGTTTGTGAGCCTACTTGCTCGAGCTTTAATAGACTGGGGCCTTGGCTCCTTAAGCTATTAGGCTCGGCTTCATTCTGCTTGTGCTTGAAACGAGCCAAGCCTTTCGAGCTTTATGACTTCGTGAGCTAGCTCGGTTCACTTAGACCCCAAGTGTTCCTAGCAATTTCATCAATTTTTCAAAAGTATGTGACCTCTCTTGTGCTAGGATGATTTGGATGTGGTTATGCCTCTACCTTTATTTGCTTGTGCACAATTGATGTAGTACGATTGAAGCGTTTCGGGAAGTACTACACGATAAGAATTTATGATTAATTAGGGGGTTTTTTATTTAATTTTTTTCTCTTTTAGTTTTAAATTCAGATTGGTCAAAGTTTATTTAGTTTAGAGTTTCTAATTAGAATATGATTTTAATTTCTTTGTCCTAGTTAGATTAGAATTATACTTTTTTTTATTTTTTCTGGTTCAGGGTTCCTACTCTATAAATATGACTCTTATGTACTTTATGGAGATATCTTTGAATGAAATAAAATCCAGAATTGTGAGAGTTGAGTTTGAAATCTTTTAGTTTTCTCTTTTGTGCTACATCAATTTCAATATCAGAGCAAGAAGGGTATTCATCTTTCATTCTATCAAAACCTAGGACTTCCGCATTTATTACATGAAGTAAGGCTACTATACGACTAAGTGCATTGCCTTGTTTTCTTCTCTAGATTTATGCCCGTGGACAAATGAGTACTCATTGATAAATTCAATCCAATGCGCATGCTTAGGGTTTGGCTTAGGTTGGGACATAAGAAACTTCAGAGACAAATGATCAGTAAACAAGACAAAGTCCTTAGATAATATATAATATCTCCAATGATGAAGACATTGAACTATTGCATAAAATTCTTTCTCGTAGGTGTCATATCATCTTTGCATAGACTCTTTCAATTTCTCACTAAAAAAGACAATGGGATGTTCTTCTTGAGTCCCCCCCACCCCAAAAAAGAAATAAAATCCAACCCCAGAAGCATTATAGGAAACCTAAAATACTTTATCAAAATTGGGGTGGCGCAGGAGTGGGGCACTAGACATCTTTTGCTTAATTTCCTCAAAAGCCTTAGTAGCGGAACGAGTCCATTTATGGTCACCTTTCTTAAGGCAATCTGTGTTAGGAGCCATAATAGACCTAAAATTTTAGATAAACTTCCTATAAAAAAAGCTAAACCATGAAAACTTCTAATCTCAGAAATCGTCTTAAGTTCAGGCCACTCCTTAATAGCTTTAACCTTTTCAGGATCAGCAGAAATACCACGATAGGAAACAATGAAACTTAGGAATATGACTTCTTGTTGTAAGAAAATACACTTCTTTCAGTTAGCATAAAGCTTGGCTTCCCTAAGTGCGGTAAATAGAAGGCGAAAGTGATAAAGGTGGTCCTCATGGGATTTGCTAAAAACCAGAATGTCATCAAAATACCCCACAAGAAACTTTCCAATAAAGGATTGCAAAGTATGTGCCATGAGTAACATGAAAGTGCCGGGGGCATTTGACAATCCAAAAGGCATGACCAACCATTCAAACAGACCATCTCGAGTCTTAAAAGCAGTTTCCATTTATCTCCTGGCCTGATTCGAACCTGATGTTACCCACTCCTTAAATCATGTTTTGAAAACCAACAAGAACCGGCTAAAAGGTCAAGCATGTCCTCAAGTTTAGGGATAGGAAAATGATATTTGACGGTGATTTTGTTGACGGCTTGAATATCAACAAACATCCTCGTCGAACCATCTTTCTTAGGCGTAAAGAAGTGTTGGAACTGCAAAAGGATCATGCTATGTTGCACAAAACCTTTAGTAATCAAACTCTCAACTTGTCAATTGAGCCCAATACGCTCTACTGTGTTCATCCTATAGTGCGGAAAGTTAGGCAATTGAGATCCTGGAATAAAATCTATGGCATGCTGAATATCCCTAAGGGGCGGTAACTCGTCAGGTAAGTCTTCGGGAAGGACATCTTGAAATTCTCTTAGTACAACACTTAGCGTAGGGGGCGCTAAGGGGTGGGAAGGAACTAAAGGGGTCTCTTTAGCCACAATAGCCACGTAAAAACCATTTTCCTCACAAATTTCCTCAAAAGCGGACTGGTTAACTAAATGCAGACAACTCTTCACTGGAGTTGGGGAAGGAGAGTGCATCTTAGGGGAAAATTCCGAAGGGTTTAAAGGTTTTAAGGTGATGACCTTACCCTTGTGCCTAAAGGAATAAGTGTTCTCTCGACCATGGTTTATCACATCATGATCAAATAGCCATGAATGCCCTAGAAGTATGTGGGCTACTTCCATCGGTAGAACATCACAAAAAATGCTATCCTCATAGCCTCCCGGGCAAATGGGAACTTGACATCTCTGGGTATCAGGGAGGCTTTTTTGCTAACCAAAAAACCTTAAAGGGTCGTGGGTGTGGCTTAGGCTTAAGGTTCACATGATTTAAAGCGTCTTAGGAAATGATGTTCATACAACTACCACCAATAACACGTTTAGCGGATCACGGGCTGCTCCTAATGACAGTGTGAAAAATGGAAGTGAGTTTCCAAGGGTCATCTTTGGTTGTATTTGTCAAGACACATCTAACCACATTCACTTTCTCGATGGAATCATCTAAAGTTAGGTCATTCTCATTCTCATCCCCAGAACATGGCTCAACCTCAACAATTTGTTCTTCTGGGCTCGGTTGATCACTTTCTTGATTTATGATAAGATTACGATAATGATATTGTGAAGCAATATGGCCTAGTTGTTGACAATGGAAACACTTAATAGAGTAAGAGCCAAAAGAGCGGAAAGTACTAGTTGTCCCACTAGAGCGAGACATAGGGCCACTAGGACGCGTAGGATTAGGGGTGGAAGATCCTACAGTATGGGACCTAGTAATAGAGGACTCTTTTCCCTTAAAAGGGGCATAGGACGAGGGTTGATATGATCGCAAATTACTTCTCGGATCAGTGGAACAATGAGTAGATGGGGTTTAAGAATATTTTTGAAACTCAAGGGCCAGCCTCCTCTAAGGTTGTAGGGGCATAAAGACCAACTTCTCTCTTAAATAGGTTAAGGCCATTTACGAACCTGGTCAAGGTCACAATTGGGTCCTCATGTACACCACACCTAATTGATACTTCCTCAAAACGATCCATATACTCAATGACACTAAGAGGTGACTGCCTAAGGGTGAGCATTTGATCTGCAAGTTGGGTCCTATGGAAGCTAGGTATGTACTTTTCTTTTACGTTGCTTTCGTGACCTCCCATTGAGTGATAGGGGGCTTACGAAGTATCTTAATGTTTCGTATGACAATTTGCTAGTATTTCTTAGTAGAACCTACTAGTTTCATCCTAGCAAAATGGACTCACTCTATATCATTCATATCATACCAATCAAAATAGTCTTCCATGGAGTCAACCGAATCAGAAAAGACTAAAGGTCCAACTTCCAATCAAAGGTGGGAACATCGGCCTTGACTCTCCTAGTGATGTCAACACAATCCTCAAGACCGCATCGTGGAGAAGGAGAACCTCTTTCATGTATGTCATTTTGAGGTCTAAACTGACCATCCCTTGGACGATCATAGCCATGGTACCCAAGGTCAGGTCTATGCTTATTACTAGGATGGTGAGAGTTTGAGGAGTTACCTGGACCTAGGTTGGACGAAACAAATTGACCATGTGTAGACTTGAAAGACCGAGGAGACGCAGAATTCTTGTTTTGGGGCTCATTATCATTATTATTCAATAGATTTTTATTCTTATGTAGCAAAGTAAGAATCTCACTGATTTGTGCTCTAATGCGAGCGTTTTCATATTCATGATGTTCAACAATTTCTCTTAGTATGCACAAACTTTGTTTAAGTTCATGAAAGTCATTGGATGACACGGATCCTTCATATAATGCAGACTCAACGTTGTTTATCATGATTCCTAGACGGGCCTATGGATAAGTGCTATTAGTATCTAGGTTAATTAAATTACCACAAGTATTTATTAGGCAATGAACTACCAATTTGAACTTTAGTAAAACTTCAGATGATTAATGTTGGTTATTATTTAGGTCGCACACGGAAAATCGTGAAAAGAAAAGAAAAAAAGGAAATATATATATATATATATAATTAAATTAAATATAAAGAACATAGTGAAATTTGTGAACTCCTACTACACAAAAATTAGTAAAAAATGTAAGAAACTTATACCTTCTCCACAACTTCAGGAAGCTTTCTGTTATTCCCCTCAAGCTTGCAAGGGAACCTCCAAGTATCCCTGCTGTTTTCCTCAAAACGTGACAAATACTTGTCAACTCATTGAATTAAAATACTCGAGATACCACTTCATTAAGATGTTTACTTCTATTGATACGCCTCTTGGCTGAGTTTATTTATTTCCCATGTTTGATATAGAGGTCATCACGTTTGGTGAATCTCCTTTAGCATGTCAGTGACTTTTGAGGGCAAAATATGCGTACTGATTTTGTTGGAACAGAGCATCTCTTGTTTCCTGTATGAAGATGGGAAGGAAGAAGCCACTTGAAGTTTCTGTTTTCGCTGTTTTCATATTCTATTCTGAAGAAACCAGGCCTTGAAAGCACATCGAGAAGTGCTGTACATGCTCTATCTCTTCCTAGTTTTGTATCCAAACGCATAATACTTTTTAGTACTGCATATTGAATTGAAAATAAAATTGCTCTATGAAACTCTAAATTATTGTTAAGCAGCAGAAACAACAACAATAACAACTGACCCAGTGCCTCAATGGCTCCCGTATATGCAAGGTCTTGTTTTTTTTTTTTTTGGGGGTGGGGGAAGGGATGTACGCAGCCTTATCCCTTCAAGGTGTTACCCTAAGGGAGGCTGTGTCTGAGGACCCCCAGCCTGAGAAGTTTCCAAAGAGCCCCCAACCCCCAACGTTGAGTACAAGCCTTGCCTTAGCAGGGTATCTGGTTCAGTTCTCATAGGTTCTCAGGAAAAAGCCTTGCCCTAGAAACAATAGCTTAAGCAAAGAGTAGAGACAGCTTCATGCATGATGAACTGGCTACTATGCTGCTAGCTATGTGCTTCTTGGACCCTTGGCATGCTTGAGGTTCCATAAGGTTTTTAAAAAAAAGTAAGAGATTTGTTCTTGAGAACACTACTGCCCATACAGCAATAGGCAGACCTCTCACTTTGAACTGCAAGTATTTCCACTTTCTTAATGGAAAGTAGGAGGCAGGTTTTCTAGCGAAAGTGGAAAGAACGGATGTAAGACAAAGAATAAGTCTATAAGTAGAAAAATAGTTTAAGCTACACATGTAAACAGCAACTAGTTGTATAAATAAAAATGTGAACTATAGGAAAATATAGCCTGTCGTTATATGTATTTGAAATTAATTAGTAGCTCGTAAAGGTGTTCTCTATATTATTTGATATGCTAGCCGTTAAGTAGCTTATAATGTTGTCCATTTTGCCTTTTGGTATCTTTTGCTTTTCTATTACTTCCTTGCTTTTATGACTTTGCAACATGTTCATCCCAGTTACTTGTAATGGCTGCCTTTTCCCCCAGCTGATGTTGTTGTGAAGGTAGCTCCTATATGAACCAATATAGAGTTCAGGAGGAGGGCTACTTTTGAAATGGCCAGTTAGCGTGGAAAATATTGCAATTCGATCCATTAGTTCTGATTGTGCATCTGGAGGCATGGAATCTCCAGAAGTGATTGCTAGCTGAGAAACTGGCTATGTTACTGAGGACTGCAGAGAACCTGTTTTACAAATAGGTTCCAAAACCCTTTTCCCTATGTAATATGGTATTGTTCTGTAGCAAATATGCCACTGACAGTGACATAAGAGCTATTCATTGTTGTCACTTGAACTTTTTAAAAAAAAATATTTACTTTAGGAGACTCTTCCACGTTTACCAGTTTGTAGGACTTATGGCTTGGTGGTCCTTGTATATTGATGTGCCCGTTCTCAAAATTTCCTTGAAATTGTGTGTGAGTTCGCTGATTTGCAACTAGTCCTGGTTTAGGAGGCTTAGCTTTTAATTGATTAAAGCTAGGTCTCCTTGTTTAGCAAGCCTTTAATTTGCATATTGAGATCCTTCTCATAAGTAGTTTGTCACAATACGATTTCTTTTAGACAAATTTATGGTTTTTTTAAAGACAAAGGGGGAATTGTTTTCATTACTCTAATCAGCTTGTCTTATTTTATGTCATGTATAAAGGAAAACATTTTTTTTCTGATGACCTATAAAGGACAGCATATTTGTTATATATACCTGGATATGCAGTGGTTTTTCCAAGTGAAAGGCGGTGTAGAACAACTTGCTACCCAAAATTGAACCAAATAATATTTCTCCGAACTAAAAGTAAAATGAATTACAGGGCTTTATTTGCAGGTAAAATACTAATCCTATAATAGAGTTGGATAATTAAGGAGATAAATACTAGATCTTGTATTCATTTTGTTAACTTATGAAGGGTGTCCTGGATAAGAAGCTTCTTTTGACCCCATTTCCAGCCAACTTATGTTGGTAAAGATTTTTATATAGTGCAGTGTTTTGTATCTGGCATGGGGGCATCACATTTTTCCAAAATCCTATCTGAGGATTCCCCTGACTATGATTTTTTGGTTTGTTATCCTTGTGATAGTACTTCCCTATGTAGGGGCAGGCCAAAGTTCAAACATATTATTCTCATCGGAAGAGCCTTGCAATCATGCTTTTACCTCTTGGTTCAACATCATCAGCATAACTTTCGTACCATTTATAATGATCAAGGCCCTATGTAGCCAGCCATCTGTGAGTTTTAGGCCCTTTTTGGCTGCTTAGACTTAATAAAGGTTAAGCCTGTATTCCAAGAGAAGTGCCTTTAGACCATTCAACTTCTCAGATTGCCTCTTATCCGGGGCTTATAATCAGGAGGATAGAAAAGAAAGAAGAAAGAAACAAAGTAAGTGGGCTCATGTGAAAATAACTCACTTTCACCTCATTGTAGATTTGGCAAGGGCTTATTTGCTGCAATATATGTCAATTAATGAGCTATTCTAGGAGTAGAATCTGCTCATTTCCCTTATGTATTGCGTGCTTTTCTTTCCTAACAATTTCAGTCTTGTAATGGATGCACCTTTTTGGATTTAGGGTGGATGGCCATTAGGATTTCTTGCAGGATGGTTTACTTAGCAGGTAGTGATTTTCACATTGGACCATGAAAATTTTATTTTTGACTAAGATGTCCTGTCTAGTTGATGGTCATCCCCCCTATCTTTAGACAATTAGGGACAGTGTTTCCTTGCGCTCCATTTAATAAAACCTAAAGGCTATCTTGTGTATTTTGGTTGTATTCTGGGGTTGCACTTCTTTTTGATCTGAAAAAGGAATAATGCTAAGAGAGCAAGAATGTATAAAGAGTTAAAGACAAGATGTCCTACAAATTACAAAATGCAACCATAAAAAACCATGGACTAGTAACATAAAACCCTCCAATCCCTTTGCAAATTAATTAAAGGCTATGTTTGCAAAGCCTCTAAAGCTCTTTGTAGAGCTCCTAAAAAATGATCTTTTTCTATAAGAAATTAACTCGCATATGCTGATCTTTAAAAATCCTAGCATTCTTTTCAAAGCAAATACACAAGAGAACTGCAATTTTGGTTGTATAGAGCTGTAGAGAATAACATTAAAACATCTTTCCTCCTTTTATGCCATGGAACTTCTTTGGGGTTGCATATTTTTTCTCCAAAAGCATGTTTAGCCATCTGGGGCGCTTGCAGCCATAGTACGCTTCAAGCTGCGAATTTTTAGAAAATAAAGCACCTTTTACTCTGCAGTGTTAAATTTAGTCTGCATACCAAACCAACATACTATCAACCCTATGAAACTTTATGTAGGCGCTGGCCCTTCCTTGCATGCACACTGCAATGCCTGAATTGGTTTCTTGTATAAGGAGGGATTATTGTGTGGGCAGACATCTGACTTCTAGCTAATTTCCAAGTAACCGATAGCACTCGTATTTCCGTACATTTTCCCCATGATTTCTGTGCCTTGTGAAAATCCGCCTCCTGGCATATCATCATTTTTTTGAGTAATTTCATTATGTTCATTTCTGTCTGAACTATCTGGTTTCTACCAGTATAAGCTTTTGAGAGAACCTGTGGTGTTTAGGACCATAGTAGGTAGGCAACTAATGCCAGATCCCTATGAGTAGGGTTGCAAATGACCCGAGCCGAGCTTTATTGGCTCGGCTTGTTAACTAAATGAGACTGGCTCGGTATTGGAATCATTTATCTAATCGATCGCATATTTTTGCTTGGCTCGGATCGTTTACTAAATGAGACTGGCTCGGTATTGATATCATTTATACTTGATTATTTGGCAAGCTGGTTCATTGAGCTTTGTTAGCTCATTAGGCTCATTTAGCTCATTTATCGGGCTTGTTAAGCTCATTAATTAGGCTTGTTGAACTCATTTATGATTATTGTTACTTGGATTAGAAAAAAGTAATAAAATAAATCACTCATGGAAATTGAAAATTAAAAAAACATTTATGTTATTCAATTCCACAATCTAAACATGCGAGCCAATAATCGAGTTGGCTCATGAGCCTTTCGAGCCGAGTCGGCCTCGGTTTGATTTGGCTTGTTTAACTCATGAGCCTTTCAAGCCGAGTTGGCCTCGGTTTGATTTGGCTCGTTTATTTAAACGAGCCGCTTTAAACAAGCCGAGCCGGCTCTTGAGTCGGCTCAGACGAACCCGAGCCGAGCCCTTAACGAGTTGAGTCAAACTGGCTCACGAGTTGGCTTGGCTCATTTGCAGCCCTACCTATGAGAGACATGCATCGACTTGGTGGACTCACTAGGCAATGCTTGATACTCTGGAAATCTTCCCCATGCTGAGGTGAGAACAGCAGCATATAATCCTTGAAGAATTGAGTCTAAAGTCCTCTCTTAATATATTTTCTTGACTAGACAATTGAGTCAAAAGCCATAGAGTTACTTGCAACCTGATGTTCACATGGTTTGACCCGCATATTTATATATGCCCATCATGCATACATCCATCCCTGTACTCATAGATACCAATCATCACGAAGCTGAGAAAGCGACTAATGAACCATCACCATAGCATACTGCAAAGTTTCGAATCCCTAATAATTCACCTTTCAGTCTTGACTATCAAATAGTGGTAAAAATCATTCCGGATTGGTGAAAGAAAAAAAATAGCATTTGTTGTGAATAAAGTATGGTTGAGGAGCTTGTATTGCTAAATGGCACATTATATTTGTACAATGTTAGTAGTTCCTATGTCTTGGTTCACCTGGTGAAAGCCTCGACATGTTCCTAAACGTGTTAAGGTTTAAACTGATGTGTTTTTAAGACTTTGGCCAAGTAAGAAGTTATTCAGGTTTTGAGAAATTTCATCAATGGACGGAGAAAATTGACAGTCTAAGAGAGATGGTGGTTGTGCTATTATTAAATTACTGCAGGAGCTCCGACCAAAAAAATTACTGCAGGAGTCTGCGTACCTCTAGGGTATTGAGGTTGATCAGCATTTTTGCATCTAGTTGTATGATCATTTCAATAGCAGTAGCTGACTGTCTGCATCAGAGATATACTTCTTTCTTAAAAGCATGCATCATATGTTCATCTCGAGCAAGATGGAGATGAAAATTTTTCACTCCTTGAAAGATCTTCTGTTAATGCTGAGTAACTGACTTGTGGTTGTTGACCACCTCCTTGATGAACGATGTCTAGAACCCCTTTTTGGTTCTTTTTGGAGTGTGGGGGGATGAAGAGTACAGTTATCAATTCCTGTAAGCAGTCTTAGATGCAGGAGTTGCTTGTATGGAGTTTAGTATTCTTCTTTTAGAGTTGTCTCAGCTCTGGCAAGCCTAGTGGGGTGATTGGATTCCCCTTTGACGGAAAGGAACTAATGCATATCATACTCGATGTGTGATTGCATAATTTCATTCCATTACATCCTGTTGGGTTGTTTCCCAGCCCCATCAACCTCTTAAATGAAACTCTTTCGTGCTTGTCTCTGCTGTCTCCTTAAAAAGCATGTGTCAGTTACAAAGTCTAATCCGTGCGTGTTTCTGCTGCAGGGTCCAGAGATTCGAACTGGATTTTTGAAGGATGGGAAGCCCATCCAGCTCAACGAGGGGCAAGAAATCACTGTAACCACTGATTACGACAGGAAGGGGGACGAGGAAACGATAGCCATGAGCTACAAAAAATTAGCTGTGGACTTGAAGCCCGGGAACATCATTTTGTGTGCTGATGGAACTATTACCCTCTCTGTTCTGTCTTGTGATTCAGCTGCTGGGACAGTCAGGTGTCGTTGTGAAAACACTGCTATGCTTGGTGAGAGGAAGAACGTCAACCTTCCCGGTGTGGTCGTTGATCTTCCTACTCTGACAGAGAAAGATAAGGAAGACATTCTGGGTTGGGGTGTACCCAACAACATAGACATGATTGCTCTTTCTTTCGTTCGCAAGGGATCTGATCTTGTTAATGTTCGTAAGGTTCTTGGTCCCCATGCCAAGCGTATACAATTGATGTCGAAGGTAGGTAGTAGTGCTTATTAACTTCTTCTTTCATTTCCCCGTCTCATACTTTATAAGGTGTTTCATTGTCACTTTTATTTGTGTTAACCTGTGGTACGTGCTTGGCATATGCAACCTGTTCAGGTTGAAAACCAGGAGGGAGTGATCAATTTTGATGAAATCTTACGTGAGACTGATTCTTTTATGGTTGCTCGTGGTGACCTTGGAATGGAGATACCCGTTGAGAAGATCTTCCTGGCTCAGAAGATGATGATTTACAAGTGCAATCTCGCTGGCAAACCCGTGGTTACTGCCACACAGATGCTTGAATCCATGATTAAATCTCCCAGGCCTACTCGTGCCGAAGCCACGGATGTGGCCAATGCTGTTCTAGATGGAACTGACTGTGTGATGCTTAGTGGTGAGAGTGCAGCTGGGGCCTACCCGGAGATTGCTGTCAAGATCATGGCTCGTATATGTATTGAGGCAGAATCTTCCTTGGATTACGGGGCTATTTTCAAAGAGATGATAAGGGCAACTCCTCTACCAATGAGCCCACTTGAGAGTCTTGCGTCATCTGCTGTCAGGACAGCAAATAAAGCAAAAGCCAAGCTTATTGTTGTTATGACACGTGGCGGGACTACTGCCAAATTGGTTGCCAAGTATAGGCCAGCAGTTCCTATTCTCTCAGTAGTCGTCCCTGTGTTAACTACAGATTCATTTGATTGGACCTGCAGCGATGAGACCCCAGCAAGGCATAGTCTAGTATACAGAGGCTTAATCCCGATACTGGCAGAGGGATCAGCAAAGGCAACTGACTCGGAGTCTACAGAGGTAATCTTGGAAGCTGCCTTGAAGAAGGCGACTGACAGGGGGCTGTGCCAGCCAGGGGATGCTGTAGTCGCGCTTCATCGCATCGGGGCTGCATCAGTTATCAAGATCTGCATTGTCAAGTGATAAAGGAGGTACTACGTTTCTTAGTGCATGCTGCTTTATCTATTATTTATGTTATGCGGAGATTTTGGTAAAAGACTGCATATTTTCTTGCCCAACTGACTTGGCACATGGATCCTTAGCCTAGTTGTTTTTGAGGATCTCTTGATGTTTGAATTGTCTGGCTGAAAATAAAAGAACTGCAATGAACTGACTTAATTCAAGCCTTTTTGCGTACACGCTAGATGTTTCAGTGGGCATTCGTTTGTTTCATTTTAGTTGTATTTATGTCAGTAAGTGCAACGTTCTATTTTGCTATGTCAGATGTAAGATTTGCCATCCCGAGTGGAGGTGGTTTCAAGAGTTTTAAGTTCTGGAAGTTAGGATTCGCTGGAGTTGCTGTTCTGGTTTGGTAACTTTGGGTGGGTGGGTTGGATCTGACATGTATTTGTCCATGTATATGATTTTGATGCTCTGTTATTGTTAGGGTAATAATTGTTATTGCTATAGAGATAATATGACTTGTGAATAAGACCCACAAGATTTCATAAAGTTGCTCTGGTATTAACAGTTATGCCCGGACGATGACACTAGGCATTTTGTACCTAATTTCACCAAGAAAAGCATTCTAGATGCTGTAATTGTTCACTTTTGAAGAAAACGGTGGCGTGATCCTTTGAAAGAGAGGTCAGAAGTGGATCAACAGCCAAAGGGGTAGATTTTGGATATGTTGGCTCATTTGCTCCTCGTTTTCTTTTCACGTTTCCATCATTAAAGTTCTGTCCATTATTGGTTTATCTTGTGGATTGGGGATATATCCTCTATGGCAAAAGCACCTTGAAAATACATTATGTTCAAGAAAAGGGGCAAATAATATGATGTTTATGTTTATTCTATACATTAAAAAGATTGTTAAAAAAATAAAATAAAATAAAGGGTGGTTCATTTTGTAGAGCAAGGACACTGACTGCATATCTGGTGCCATGTCGTCTTTTTGTCGTTGCTATATCACCCATCATATCATCTTTTTTGTTTTTCACATCTGTTGTTGCATTATATTTTCAATTGTCATATTATTTCAGTTTTTTATATCATTTCAATGACTCATGATAAAGTCAATGTTATTTTTTTCCCTTAAAACAAATTGTCCTTGTTTCTTCAAATGTATTGTCCTTGTGTATATGACACTATCCGCCGTTTTATAGTAGAGATTTTGGGCTCCAATTTCAATCTTAAGCCCAATTTTATGCTCCAAATCCGTGGGCCAAATAGGACCTAATGCTTTTTCTAGGTTGTCTTTTGCCACATCAAACATCTCTTGCTTATCAAGGACATTTTAGAAGTGCAAGTAGCGCGACTTTGATTTACAATCTCATGTGAAGTGAGAGGTTGCCACCTGATGGCTAAACTCCAATAGACTAAGGCTTTGTTTGTTTAGGGAAAAAGTAGATTTTAGGATTTAATTTCCTTTTTTCAGAAAAGATTTTCAAAGGAAAACTAAAATCTGATTGGGGTTTTTCGTTGTTTGTTTTGAAGGAAAACTTGGTAATGTCATCTCATATGCTAGTTTTTACTATGAAAAAGTTGGTTGTATTCGGACAAAAATCATGTATATACTATCAGATTAAGGTGTCGGTTTTTTTTTGACAAAAGAAATCATCATATTATGATAGAGGATATATATATATATAGAATTTAAACAAAGAGTTCATACCTAAAATCCGAAGATTGTACTAACTTTAAGAAAGCGAAACAAGTACAAGCTAAGTTATGCTACACTACGCTACGATAGATTAGTCTAAGTTATGCTACTTTAAAGATAACTTAAAGATGATGCACATGGCAGTGTTGGACATTTTATAATGACAACGGTGCCTCTTATTTATAAAAATGCGAAATAAATGTTGCATCCTAAATATATGCTCCACGTTTGCATGAACTTTTTCTTTTCCGCGCTAAATTGGGGTTGATCATGCCTTGAAAACACGTGCTCGAACTTCTTTTAGACGCCCCACATCTGTATATTTCGCCAACGTCCATTGGGATATGCTCGAGGCCCACTTTTCTTGATGTGCACTCCAAATAATTGCCTCGAGCCTAGAAACCGCTTTTCTTGCTGCCTTTGGGGAAGTCCCTTGAGCTCGAGCCCTTTTTACCCCCCATTAGTCGTCTTAAGAGGCTGTTATCCTTTTTAGGGTTTTTAACTGATAAGGCAAACGGACTTGAGGTACCGCTATTTTTGTTCTTAAAAGCCAAATATGTCTTGAGCTTGGCTGCACGTGTGTTTTTATCTCTAAATAATGTCGTCCCATTTTCCTTAAATTTGGGGTGTAAAAAGTGCGTGTTCCTTTAGTCGGTAAAATGCCTCTGAAAAAGGGTTGCGATGGTTGACGGAGACCAGGACGATTACACACGCCCTCTAGGCTCTACGTCGCATTGTAAACTATTTTATGGTTAACTTACAAAAGGAAACTGAGCATATGTCTACGCATTTTTCATACTTTTGTTACATAGACTAACATTAAATGTATATGTTTTATCAATTAAGCTAAAGCCAGCATATGTTATATTTTCCTTATTTTACATATAATCTTTGGTAAAATCACATGTGTAACAGATGCGAAATATTAATGTAAGTAGTTGATTAAAAAAATATATATTTGAACCTTTGAAGTTAAATTTTTGTAAAATTACAACATTATACTAACTGAAAAATAATCACTTTTAAAAGTGATTTAGTATGCAAAGAACATCTACTCATGACAAGGGTGCGCAAAAAAGAATTTAAACTATAATTCAAACTAGATTAAAACCATAAATTATGGTTTCGTTTGATTACTTTGGTTTATGGTTTGAAAAATTATTGTTTGGTTTAGAAATTTTTGGTTATTAGGATTTAAGGTTTAGGTTTGGTTTAAAGTCAAGCTTAAGCCATAAACAATAAAAACTATAAACTAAAGAATTTAATGATTATTTACACCATTCGAATCATAACAAGTTATATTAGTGGTAAAATTTTACTTGATAACTCGATAAAAATAATTAGGATTATTTACACTAAAGGTGTGTATACTTTTTTAATTGAATCAAATTAGTCGTTATACTTTTAGTTATATCAATTTGGTCCTTTTTGAATTTATGTTATGTTAATTTAGTCATTTGGTCAAATTTAACTTAAGATAATTATATAATTTTTCATGACAAAATCATATTAAATGCAAATAAAATTTACTCTTTGATTCAATTTAACATAATCTGTGACTAAACTAGTAAATATTTCATTAACAATTTAACAAAAAATTTAACAGACCTAATGTTACTGTCGAATTTATCCAAAAAATATTGCTACTGAATTTAATCGGCCCATTTTATGTATTTTTTGTTTATGTAGTATATAGTATAAACATGTTTTATACTATAAATTGGAAAGAAAAGTAAAATTTTCATATTTTGAGATGTTTTATAGTCAATGATGATTTTAATATTGATCAAATTATGTTCATATTAGTGTTAATAACAATTTTTTTGTTATAGTGGTTAACCATAGACTGGATTGATCCATAATTACAATTTGATCCGATTTAGTTTGTAAGACAAATCGATTTGATTTTGCTTTATAAAATTGTCAAACTGTATTTTTATAATTTGGTTTAATTTAATAACTATAAACTACCAAACTAAACCGTGGGTATCTCTAACTCTTCATGAATTTGTAACACATGTTTTCTAGGACTTTTTTTGCAATTTAGTATAATTTTAAAAAAAATTCAGAAAAGTGGTATAGTTTAAAAAATATTTAGCAAAATGAGATGTTTTACTGTAGCTTGTTGGTTGTACGCCAAACCAAACCTCGTTCAAAGGAGAAAAATTACAGCCCTGGTTCCGAGCCTGTTGCACGACGTACGGCACGTCGTGCAACAGGTGACGTAGCCCCCAGGTCGTTGCACGACGTGCCGGAGGGCATGCAACGACCCCCATCTATTATTTTATGTGCAGGGTTCTTGTTTGGACACGTCGTACAACAGGCTCAAGCCCCGGGCTGTAATTTTTCTCCTTTGAACGACGTTTGGTTTGGCGTGCAACTAACAAGATACAGTAAATCATCCTATTTTGTTAAATATTTTTCAAACTATACCACTTTTTTAAATTTTTTTAAAAATTGTGCTAAATTGCAAAAGAAGTCGTTTTCTAGCAACTTCTTTTCTCCTGGTCCCAATTTTTTGTCTTGTCCAATTGATACAAACATAAGTTTATTAAAAAAATATTATGGCTCATTAATGATCCAATCTTGACATTAATGATCCAACCTGGGCATGATATTATTTTAAGACAGGTGTGACATATTTATTTGTCACATGAATCAATTTGAAGTTTATTTTGTAAATGGAAAATGCGGAATATTTAACCTTTTCTACTTAAAAAAGGGAAATTTCCTTAAAATCACCTTATTTTATTTGACAGTCCTATAAAATTACCTTCATTTTTATTTTTTCAAGGAAACCACCTTATTTTTGAAAAAAAATTTGCAATATCACACTGTATGACAATTTCCGTTAACTTCGTTAGTTAAAATGCTACGTTTTAGGCTTCTTTTGACTAAAATAATGGGTTTAGGCATTATAAATTCAACAACATTTATCAAATGACCATTGTACCATTGGCTTAACAAAAAAATTCACTTCCCGCACTTTCAATTTTATAGAATAATTTTATGAAATTTACGATTAAATACAATACACCTCTACACTCTCAATTTAACCCTTGAACTTTATTATTGCACACAACTCACCTCTCGAACTTTATTACTAAACGTAACACATTCCTAGACATTAATAAATTTAAAATTCCAAAGACGTATGAAATTTAAAAAATGAAAAACAAATTATTAAAAAATATTTTTTTGAAAAAAGTTTAAAAAATATAGTAATCGTTTTTAACTCTGGTTTTTTAACCTTTCTAAAATTTATTTTTTCAAATTTTTAATTTTGTACTATTTTTATTTTAAATTTATTGATACAACTTTGAAATTTATATTTTTTTAAAAATTATTTATCTTAACTTATATTATTTTTTTATGAAAATTTTAAAAAAGTTTATCATCTTCTAAATTTATAATATTATTACTATAACTAATTACAAAATTGTTTTGTGTAAATATTTAAAAATATTCTTATATTTTGCTTAAAAATATGAAGCTCTTATTTTTTACCAAAAAATATAGAATTTCTATCTTTAATATAAAAGTAGAAAATTCTTAATTTTTAATTTGATACATTTTTTTAATTTTAAATTTATTAATCTAATTTTTTTAAAGTTAAAAAAAATATTAGTATATTTCTCTAAAATTTTCCAATTTTTTTCATAATTTCTTTTAAATTTTTTAATGTTCAAATCTGAATTTTTTAATTTTTTAATTTTTTTCTAATTTTTCATTTTTTCAATTTCGTACATTTTTTATTTCAAAGGATATAATGGTAATTTGATAAATGTTGTTGAATCAATAATGACTAAACATGTCGTTTTGGTGAAAAAAAGCTCAATATGCAGCATTTGAACTAACGAAACCGTTATAAAATGTGATATAGCAAATTTTTTGTAAAAGTAAGGTGATTTTTTGCAAAAGAAAAAGTAATTTTATGAGACCGCTCAAAAAAGTAAAGGTAGTTCCGTAGAAAGCTTCCTAACAAAATGAGGATTTGGTGGAAAAATCATCTGGTTGGATTTAGGATTCTCCTAGTGCTTTCTACACCAATTATTTTTGAATATGTAATCTTCAGGATTTGGCTCTTCTTGAAATGCAAATTCTAGATGATAGAATTTTTTTACATTTATAAGATTGCTGAAGGTGCTTCAATTTTTTTCAATTAGTTCAAAGTCTTGTAATCCACATAGGAAATCTAGAGGTAAAATAGTCCGAAGAAGTTACTTTATACGCCCTATTCCACTTTGACTTGGTAAAGTCTTGCGAGCTTGGTGTACCGTGAACTACACGTGTGCGCAAGGGGCGTGGCACGGCTTGGACTTTTTCTCGAGGTGTTTCTAGTTACTCCGAGCTCGAGCTTGAGGTTACAAGCTCAAACTCGAGATATGCATCTTGACAAATTTCAATGCTCACTCTTTCCATTGCTGAAACTAAATTCTTTACTCTTCTATGTCCGCCACTCTCCATATTGTGGCGATTTTCAACCCACTTTTCATAACTAACAATTGCTTAGTGTGCATACTTTAAATATAATTAAGTGTCTCAGAGCTTTGATTGACATATAGAAATACATCTTCTCCATCCCTTGCTTCCTCTATTAAAGTAAAATTTCTCCTCTCCGTTACTAAACAAGTTGAAGTGTGATGTAGTCCATCTCCCTGAGTACACTATCGAAATGGGCGTTGTGTTAACCTTGGGGGTCAGAGTGGCACTGGACCCGTTGTATCTGTGCGGGGCATAGATGACTTAAGGTCGTGGAGTTCTCCACGGCATGGCAACTCTTTGGTTTATTATCTCCTTTGCTCTCTGTTAGAAAATGCTTCAATTTTTTGTTTGCTTTCATTGAATTGAGCACCAAGTAATTTTTTGATTGGGCACCAAGTATTTTTGGATTGGGCACCAAGTAAATTTTTTGAGTAGTGTCCAAGTATTTTTTTTAAGTAATACCCATGTATTTTATGAGTGGTGCCCGAGTAAATTTTTTGGAGTAGTACCCAAGGAATGACTCCTATGATTTTGCCTATAAATTGTGATGGTCCTTGGTTGAAATAACAACAATCTTCTCCACTCTCTTCTCTTCACATCATAACTTATTACTGAACAAGTTGGGGCATACTTCAACCCATCTCCTCGGAGTACACTGCTGAGGTGGGTGCCATGTCAACCCTGGGAATTGGAATGCCGTTTATCCCATTGTACCTCTGTGGGGGCATAAACGATTTAGGGCATTGGATTCTCTACGGCGCGACAATTACTTCTGTCAATTCTCTCCCTACTGTTATTTCGTTTAAAGTCGTTTCTTTCATAAGCTTTTTGTAATCTTTGAGAACAAATTGATTGTAATATTTTGTAATTCTTGAGAACAAGTTGATTGTAAGAAGAGTTATAATTTGACTACTCATTTACCCTATTGTTCCAACAATCTAAGTCGTTTAGTATAATGAGTAATCACAATATAACTCACGCGGGCTTTATTATTCCTGATATATCTAAAACTGAGCCCTTAGATGGGAAGAACTATAAGATATGGACTGATAGGATGGAGTTCTTCCTAGGCCAAATAGAGGTTCATTATACTTTATTTAATGATAGAGCCCCACCGAGGTCTAATAAAGACTTCGAAAAAGATAACTGTACTTGTAGGGGAATGCTTCTCCATTACATGACACCGCCTCTTTATCAAATTTATAGTAACATCAAAACTGCTAAAGAAATATGGGAAGCACTTCAAAATAAGTTCGGTTCAGACGATAGGGCTGCTAAGAAATTCGTTTGTAGTAAGTGGTTGTCCTTTATTCATATGGTTGATGAAAAGCCTATGCTTGACCAAATTCATGAATATGAGACCTTGTGCACTAAAATACTTAATGAGGGAATGAAATTCTGTGAGACTCTCTAAGCCAACTGTTTGATTGAAAAATTGCCTCCCTCTTGGGATAGTTAAAAAGCCTTATTAAAACATAAGAAAAAAGACATGACATTGCAGGAACTGATCTCCCATATTAATTTGGAAGATCAGAACCGAAAACTGTTAGGAATAGTGTTCTAAAATCCAAAGTTATTCTATCAATATTATTTTATTAAATAATAAAATTGAAGTTCCAACCATTGCCATGTTAAATTTGGGTACGCGCGCATTTATACTATATGTGATTTTATTTTTGGAAACATCCATGAGATGGGTGTAGTCCTCATACTATAATTTACATATTTGTTCTAAGTAGTTTATGAGATTAACCCACAGATTTACTTAGAACAAATGGTATGGATTGTTGTTTGAAAGACTCGTAGTCGAAGATAAGCCTGGACCACTTGTATGCTAAGACTATAACGTGACACTTTAGATGACTTGTCTTGGTCATGTGGATGGTGATCCAATAGTGTTATGTTGGTATATTTAATAAGATTGGCACACTGAGTTTGGACCATGTGAGTTTCTTGTTTCTATACTACTATCAGAGATGAGCAATTCATGTTATACTATTTGAACGATGACTCTAAATTCTAAGAGTATTCTGGACTTCTGCATGGATCATTACTTACTTTGATGTACTATAAGTAAGGTCTAAACGCATGACTAAATTCCCACTTACACTGGGTAGCGGCATGAATTGTGATAAGGATCAGGTATTCAACAGGGAATCTACAGTCTCTTATGAGATACAGATGTCCCCTTAATTGATTCGCAAATATTTGAATAGTTCGGAATCTTTGGCCAAAGTATTCCAAGTATTTGACATTTGGAATTTAAACTATGAATATGTTCAAGTATAAATGAATTACTCAGTAAAGGGCGAGTCGGCAACTAATGGAGAAGCTGTGAGAAGGATAATGGTAGTAGTTATATTTATTCTTCATCATGAACATCTAGTGGAGGGGTTGTTGTCATCAATACAGTCTATTAGAGAGATATCGAATAAATGGTTTAAGTATGGAGTGCAGTGACATTTATTTAGTGGAATTAAGTCTTATTAAATGGTAATTAAATTATTGGGTTATTTACATTTTAGTACCCCGATATTTTTGGAAATAATAAAAAGGATTCTGAGTTTTTTGAATTATTAAAAAGGCCCTTAAGTTTTTGTCGTATTAATAAAAAAGCCCCTAAATTTTTGTCACATTAATAAAAAGACTTCTGTCTGACGTAATGATGTCATTTTTACTCGACATAGCTAATGTCACAACTGTGTTTTTATTAATGCTACAGTAAAATGACAAAAATATCCTTTAATAACCATATTTTGAAACAAATTAAACGAAAATAGATAACTTCTACATAACACGACATCTCGAATTTTGTGCTTATAAAGTAATAAAAAGGGTGTTGAAGCGTACTATTGGTCATTTTATTATAGCATTAATAAAAAGTAACTGCCACGTTAGCTCTGTCGATGGAAAATGACGTTATCACACTTGAGGGGGGCCTTTTTATTCATACAACAAAAACTTAGGGGCCTTTTTAATAATTCAAAGAGGTTAGGGTCCTTTTTATTATTTTCAAAAACGTCAGGGTACTAAAATGTAAATAACCCTATATTATTTCATGAGAACATTAATTTGACTCATTTTGAGCTAGATTGTCCGTGAGGTCCCTACGTAAGCCTCTATATTTATTTCCATTGGAAAAATATTAAAAAAATTCATGAGACGAATTATTTATCTATGAGATAGGTAAATTAATTTTGCCAAACATTATTCATGAGATGAATAAAATTAAAAATTATAAAATAAAATAATTTTGACAATTAAAATTCATAAGATGAATTTTTACATGTGGGAAACAAAGCAAAAACAAAAAAAAAAAGAAAAATTGCATTTAAATAGATCAAAATCTGCGTGATCCATATCGGACGAACTTGCGCGTGACACTTCCCCTGGCGATCCGTGTCCGCCCTCATGGACCAATCGCGTGCCGCCACGTGGCAGACGATGACATGCCAGAGGGACGCGTGCACTATGCATGAAAACGCAGCGTTTTCATTCTTTTTTAATGCTAAGTGACGTGTTTTGTTTTAAACTGGGCGATTCTCACATCGAAAAATTAAGAGTTTTTTTGCTCCGGTACACTGCTATAAATAGGGTTACCTATTCCAAGGGTTTGGTATTCAAATGAAACAAATTTTTTAGGGTTTCTGAAATTATTTCAGAGACCTAATTGAAGATAAAATTTTCAGTTGAAGTTTTTCTTTCCTAGTTTAATATTTTTCCAAGCCCATCCTCCAGGTAGCTCGAGGTCATTGAGTAGAAGATCACGGGGTCTTGATTTTGGTATTCTTCTGAAGATTATTATTCTTTCTGGTATTCTATTTTTGGAGCAATTTCAGGTATGTCTTCTTTCCTTCACTTTTAGTTTTCGCTTTTCTATTTATTTACAGTATTCGTTATTATGCCTATTTAAGTTTATGTATTGTTATGAATGTATTAGAGTTTAAGGCCTGTAGATCTAAATTAGGAATTTAGATCTGTAGATTTCATAATTTAAATATGTAGATTTAAAGAATTTTAAATCAACCTTAGATTTAGAATTATGAATCTTAAACCTCTTTCGCTGAGTAAACTTTATAAAATTAGGGAGAATTTTTAAAATTTGTCCCAAAAATTTGTATTAGAGCAAAGGAATTTATAGAGATTACCCTATTTCCGGGAACTCTCGCACGTGAGGTGTCTCGAAGCATGACTCTCCGTCCAGATGTTTAGGTAAAGAGAAGAGTCTCCTACTCTAAGTGTTCTAATAGGTGCCTTTTGTTGTGACCATAGTTGAGAACTGTGAACCCAACAGTCGGCATCAGAGTTAGATTAATTAATATTAGAGTTATTTTTTCCAACAAAAACTAGCCAATGAGAAGTCCTATGAGCGCTCCTCTTTGGCAGCTAACTTTGTTGAATCAAGAAATGCAGGAAAGAAAGGTAAATTCAAGAAATCTTGGAATAAGTGTGGGTCCAATGCTCGAGAGAAAGGCTCTAGCAACAAGCAAAGCCAATCTTGAATGAAAAGGCCAATGGACAATGCGGATGATGGCCAAAAGAGGAACAAAGGAACATGCTGGACTTGTGGCAAGACTGGCTATACCTCGAGGAACTGCGGGAAGGGATTCAGACCTAGAAAGCATATAGAACACAGGCCCCAGGCTAATCTCACCAACGAAGGAGATGTGTTTGTTGCCATGATCTCTGAGGCAAATATAGTTGGGAACATGGTCGAGTGGGTTGTAGATACAGGTGCCACGAGGCACATCTGCACTAATAAGGACCTGTTTCTTGAATATGAGATAGCCACTGACGGGGAGAAGGTATTCATGGGCAATTCTAGTTCAGTCTCTAACTACGAAAAGGGAAAGGCCCTCCTTAAACTCAACTCCGGAAAATCTCTGTGTTTGCAAAACATGCTGCATGTTCCTGATGTGTGTCGGAATCTAGTCTTTGGAGCATTTTTAAATAAAGCAGGCTTTAAATTAACATTTGAATCTGACAAGTTAACCCTTACTAAGAATACAAAATTTGTGGGGAAAGGCTTTTGTAATGGTGGTCTGTTTGTACTTGATGTGATGAATGAGAATGCATCTACTTATGCGTATATTGTTGAGTCTCTAGATTTGTGGCATACAAGGCTTGGACATGTGAATTTTAACCCGGTTAAGAAACTTAAACAAATTAGTTTGATTCCTAATTTTGATTTAACCGAACAAGATAGATGTAAAATATGTGTCGAGGCCAAACACCCAAATAAATCATTTAACAAATCAGTTAAAAGGATTTCAAGCCTGCTTGAGTTAGTACATTCTGACCTAGGTAACTTTAAGAGCACCATGAGTAGAGGTGGTAAGAGATATTACATGTAGATAACCATTCGAGATTCATCACATTTGTAGATGACCATTCGAGATTCACTAAAGTGTATCTCCTGAGTGCAAAAGACGAGGCTAAGGAAATGTTTCTGAAATATAAAGCTGAGGTTGAAAATCAACTAGACCGTAGGATCAAGAGAATTAGGTCTGATAGAGGATGTGAGTATGATACTACCTTCCTCAAGAAACATTGTGAAAAACTTGGCATAATTCATGAAGTCTCAGCCCCTTACACACCTCAGCAAAATGGATAGCTGAAAGGAAAAATAAGACCCTTAAGGACATGATGAACGCTATGCTAATTAGCTTGGGCCTACCCTCGAGGTTGTGGGGGGAGGCTATATTATCTGCCTGTCATGTACTAAATAGGGTTCCACATAAAAAGTTAGATAAGACCCCTTATGAATTATGGGAGGGCTACCCACCTAACCTAAAATATCTTAAAGTGTGGGGGTGTCTAGCTAAAGTAGGAATTCCCGAGTTTAAAAGAAGTAAAATTTGTCCTAAAACTGTAGATGTTATCTTTGTTGGTTATGCCGTGAACAGTACTGCATTTAGATTCATGCTTTTAAATGACTCAAGCCCTAAGCTCGGTAAAATTATGAAATCTCGTGATGCTAAATTCTTAATAAGTTTCCCATGAAAGAATGTATGCATGCTTCATTACTTAATTTTATTCCTGTTGCATCTGCTTCATCATCTGCTTCATAACTGCATTCTTGTCTGAATATCATGAATTTAATGAACATGTTGTGAGTGCATTCATGCTAGAAGAAGATCCCAAAACATATGATGAGGCCATGGGAACCATAGATTCTCTTTCTAGAGAGAAGCCATAAGTAATGAACTTGACTGTATAACGAGTAATAACACTTGGGTGTTAGTGGACCTTCCTAGAGGATGCAAACCTATAGGGTGTAATTGAGTGTTTAAAAAGAAATTGAGGACTGATGGGTTCATAGAGAAGTCTAAAGCCAGGCTAGTGGCTAAAGAGTACACCCATAAATAAGGAATAGATTTCTTTGAGACTTATTCACCCGTAACTAAGATTGTCACTGTAAGAGCCCTGATAGCTTTAGCGTCCATACATAGTCTTGTAGTACACCAAATGGACGTTAAAACCGCCTTTCTGAATGGCGACCTTGAGGAAGAAATTTATATAGAACAACCCAAGGGGTTTGAGGTGCCTGGTATAGAGCACAAAGTATGCAAACTTGTAAAGTCTTTGTATAGACTCAAACAAGTTCCCAAACAATGGCATCAAAAATTTGATTGCAACCTAGTCACACATGGTTTTGTAGTAAACAGTGGTGATACATGTGTGTATTCAAAGCATGTTGATAATGATTGTGTGATTATCTGTTTGTATGTTGATGACATGCTTATCTTTGGAACGAGTGTGAAAATTGTGAATGATACTAAGTCTTTCTTGAGCACAAGTTTTGATATGAAAGACCTAGGTGAGGCCGATGTGATACTTGGGGTTAAAATAATTAGAACACCTGAGGGTTTGACCTTGAGTCAATCCCATTATGTGGAGAAAATATTGAGAAAATTTAGTCACTTTGATGAGATACCAGCTAAAACTCTCTATGACCCTAGTGTTCATTTGAAAAGAAACACAGGAGATACTATATCACATGCTGAGTACTCTAAGATAATTGGTAGCGTAATGTTCTTAATGAACTACACTCATCCTGATATTGCCTATATTGTTAGTAGGCTTAGCCGCCACACCCATAACCCTAGTGATGAGCACTGAAGTGCATTGAAAAGGCCGTTAAGGTATCTTAAGGGTACAGTGAATTGGGGTTTACACTATAAAAGATTCCTTGATGTGTTAGACGGATATTGTGATGCTAATTGGGTGTCTGATTGTGATGAAATTCATTCTACTAGTGGCTATGTATTTTTGCTTACTAATTGTGCTATTTTGTGGAAATTATCTAAACAAACCTATATTACTAAATTGAACATGGAGCCAGAATTTATTACGCTTGAGATGGCAGGTCTGGAAGCTGATTAGCTGAGGAGTGTCCTAGGAGACATTCCATTGTGGAGGAAACCCGTACCTTCAGTGTCTGTGCACTGTGACTCACGAGCAGCCATTGGAGTTGCTCAAAGTGAGGTATATAATGGCAAGCAGAGGCATATTCGCCTCAGGCATGGTGTCATGAGAAATTTGATCATGAATAATGTGATCTCACTCAAATTTGTGAGGAGTGAGAAAAACCTTACAGATTCTTTAACAAAAGGCCTCGCAAGGAAATTGATAAATAAAACAGCAGAGGGAATGGCTCTAAAGCCCCTATATGTGTCCTAATCCTGGCGGATACCCGTCTCAGGAGTTACTCTCGATGTTAAATGGGTTAAATGAAGCCAGAGATCAAGAAATTTGTAATAGCCACTCAAACCCTTCCCCTGTTTGCTGTATGAGTGGTTCCGGGACCTGTTGAATCTGCCATGATGAAGGGTTGAGCTTAAAGTTCTTAATGTTGTCCATAGCCCGATATAGTGGTGTGGGGCAGCACACCTGATGGACACATCGCTACTGCCATGATGTGAGGATGAGCCTAAGGCTCTTAATGGTGTCCATAACCTTTTATGATGATGTGGGGTAGCACACCTGATGGACTCACATATGGGATTTTGGGGTAGAAAGTCCTCCTGTCGAAAGTATGGGATTACTCTCTAGAGCAGTCTTGATACCAGGTTTCGGATTGTTTTGAGGGACCTCATACGTCCTGATCGTAGAGTGCGTTTCAGCCTCGAGAACTACATGAAGGGGTTAGGTATGTCTACACAAGACTGTTCTTGGTTCAAGACCGCGTTCATCAATGGGTGGTTATGGGACATGTTTAGTCACTAGTTGTTGATTCAAGTCCAAAAGACATTAGCATCGTCAAATGTGGGTCTCACTGCTCAGTAATACTTTTCCTTTCCTTCTTATTCTAAAAAATTGAACCATGTGGGGGATTGTTAGAAAATACTTCAATTTTTTGTTTGCTTTTTATGAATGGAGCACCAAGTAATTTTTTGGATTAGGCACCAAGTATTTTTGGATTGGGCACCATGTAAATTTTTTGAGTAGTGCCCAAGTATTTTTTTAAGTAATGCCTTAGTATTTTATGAGTGGTGCCCAAGTAAATTTTTTGGAGTGGTGCCCAAGGAATGACTCCCATGACTTTGCCTATAAATTGTGATGATCCTTGGTTGAAATAACAACAATCTTCTCCACTCTCTTCTCTTCACATCATAACTTATTACTGAGCAAACCCATTTCCCTAGAATACACTGCTGAGGTGGGTGCCCTGGGGGTTGGAGTGCCATTCATCCAATTATATCTCTATAGGGGCATAAACGACTTAGGTAGTGGATTCTCAATGGCACGGTAATTTCTTCCGTCAATTCTCTCCCTACTATTATTTTGTTTAAAATCATTTCTTTCATCTACTTTTTGTAATCTTTGAGAACAAATTGATTGTAATATTTTGTAATCCTTTAGAACAAGTTGATTGTAATAAAAGTTATAATTTGACTACTCATTTACCTTATTTTTCTAACACGCTCTACTTAATTTCGTTTGTTTTGCTATTTGTTTTGTAATTCTCGAGCTCTTGTTAACGACTTCGAGTTCACTTTTGTTTGTATTAAAGTTATATTTTGCTTTCTCATTCACATAATTTTTCTAACAGAGATGATAGAATTATTAAGTTTATTCTGTGAGATTAAGATGGAAAGATTGTTCTGAGGTCGGTCTTGTTAGAAAAACAACAAAAACCACTATGTCGCAATGGAATGTTCCAATATAAAATTACAGCAAAACACTAAATATTGCTGAAAAAATACTGGAAAATTACTGGAAAACAGATTGCAATAAATATTTCTGTAATATGGGTGAAAACAGACAACAAAAAACGCGGAAAATCACAACAAAAAATACTTAAACACAGCAACCAAGTAAATAATACCAAGACGTGGAGATATATATTAGCAATACCGAAGATACCGCGCCGTGGTAAATCACCACTATCCTAAAGGACGATTTCGCCACTGCTTCGGTGCAAACAGTAGTATCAACGGCCGTCCTCCAGAATTAACAGGGTTCGACTATTAACGTGCACTTGTTAAACGTCGGGTCGGAGGGCCCAAGAACTTCGTCCAAGTCTTTTGAGAGAGAGGACTGAAGGGGAAGAGGTAAGATGAGAATTGCATAAATTTATTGTGTGTTTCTAATCACTGTGCACTGTGAGAACGTTTGAATTTATAGTGAAAGTCCAAATTAGCTGCAATAATGCCTAACATCCTGAAACGGCTATGCAGTAATACCCAATAGCTAATTTATGTCATTAATATAAATCTCAGTCCAAAAAAAAAAAAAAAAAAAAAACAGTAATAGCTATTACAATTCCTGGTCAAAACGGTAATATGATAGAATAATGACAAATTTGATCATTGAAATAGTAACGTTGCAGTGAAGATGAAAATGGCAGCAAGGGTAGCGACAGCAACGACTATTTGATTAAATGTTTAACAAAATATTTTGATTAATTGCGAAATCTGTTGTAGTAAATACGAGGTTTAAAGATTGTTATCCAAAAAATGAAATATAAATGTTAAGAAAAAGATCGCCCATGACTTAATTCAAATGAGGGGCTTATATATATATATATATATATATATATATAAACTCTACAAAAACCCCCTTACTTCTTCAACGTGGATGTAATTTTTCATAGCACTCAAGCTTAGCTGGTATCATTTTTCCAACAATCCCCTATGAAGAATACAAGCATAGAAAAATAGATTGGGCAAAGGGAGTTCAGTTTTTCAGTGCTGATGTCTCACGACTTGAATCGTCACCTAGTGTAACCCAAATTTGGGACCGACATCTTGTAAGGTGACTTTCGTTTTGAACTTCGCAAAGGGTTGTATAGTCTTTCACTTGGACACATTCCAAACTCCAAATCTCGGGAACTCCTGCAATTTGGTGGATTTTATCGGCCATGCGCTTGTCCTAGATATTCATAGGCGCTCTAGAAGGCAAGTTTTAAACCTTCATAGGGAGCGACCACACTCTCACAGTTATATAGGAGGATCCCATCAAGTGTGTGTTACCGCACACCACTAAACATATGGCTATGGGTCCATTAAGAGCTAAAGCTCAACCTTACCCCTTGGTAACATAACGACAATTCATGCGGGTTGACACGTTTCATCAGCAATGCGCTCATCCTGTATATTCATAGGCACTCTAGAAGGCAAGTCTTGAACCTTTATAAGGAGCGGCCAGACTCCCACACCTACATAGATGGATCCCATCAAGTGTGTGTTACCGCACACCACCAAACATATGGATACGGGTCCATTAAGAGCTAAAGCTCAACCTTACCCCTGGTAACATACCGACGGTGTCCATCAAGTACAAGCCTCGCTTACACCACCAAACACATGGCTATGGACCCGTCTCCGCACTGTCACACTATAGAGAGGGACAACATAAAATATAGTTCATTCCTTGAATGAAATTATGACTTTTCACATTGAACCTGTCAAGACCAGGTTGGATACATCACAATTTATTCATGTATAGACTTTAGTCCCGTCCCCCTCGATGTTTTCACAATCATTTTTCGACATGTCGTCTTTATCAATGGATCCACAAGCTTCTTTTACCACTTTCTTTCGAGTAAATCGTTTACGATCTTATGCTTGAGATGAGTAGATCTACTCTTACCAAACCCATCAAGTGTTTAGTCCACACCACCCGTCGCAGACTATGGGCATCATGCTCAATCATCATACATGGCATTTCACATTGTATTGCAACAAAGCAGTACTTGAGAATTGACCATTGCCAACGTCAATCACGAGTTGTTCTCACCCCCACATTGAGGTATTTGCAATGAGCTGTTAAACAACTAGCTCCATCGCCTGCCAATTTTAACAAAAGTCAATATAACACAATAGTGGAGCAAATATCAAACAAATAAAATCATACATTTCCACCCTGAGTACTCACATAGTACACATATTGTACGCATATTGTATATACAGTTGGCATGAAAGACATACCATAATTTGTCACTTTCACATCTCATCGCAATTGTGAAACATTATCACCAGTTCAGATCACAAAAGACCATATACCCATTCTCATCGTACTTAGCATACATGCTTATTACTGTTAAGGGTAGTCCATGTCTTACTAATGTTGTATCTAATTTTGGTAATATTAAGAGAAAGAAGTACAAAAGACCATAATTCACAAGGTACCTTTTACAATTCAAGTTAAGGTGACCCAAGCCGTAAGGCTTTCAAGCCCAGTTGCTTAGTATCATCAAGCTATTTACACTGACTTTGGATAGTCACCAAAATAATATTTCTATCATAATCAATTTCCATAAGCTAACTAGCAAACATTGCTAAAAACACAATAATCAGAAAGGATTATGGTCAAACAACATACCTCAAAGGCTCTCGGGTGCTCTTACAACCCCTACATTGGAATGTCCCACACTACATTCTTAAGCCATTCAATTATTCTACCTACCAACTCAGTCTTTAAAGACAACTAAAATATGCAGGTTTCAGAGGGGTGTCACTAACATAGCTCACTTACGAGCCTAAATTCATTGTAATTAGTAGAACACCTCTCATTGATATCAACACAATAAGGAGCCTATTACATGCAAACCCCTTTCATAGTACTTCATCAATTTAATGAGATCACTTCAATATTAATCTTTTGGATCAATGTATGTAGATTAGGTCTATCACTGACATATAAAATAATAGGACGAATGTTGTGCTCTTCATCAAACCACAATGCTATCAATCACCTTAGGCGTATATAGCTTGTGACACGATGTCACATTTTTTTTCCCTCCTCATCAAGTAAACACCAGGGTCATATAGCATGTCATCCAAATGACCAACACAAGTGTACAACATATGACAATAACCCAAACAAGGTATCTAGACATAAGCTAAATATCAAGCCTATGATCAATCAAGGTTCACATTAGACCTACACCTTACTCTTTTCACAAAACTAGAAAAGAAGGCATTAAATAGTGATCCTAAGGGCATAAAAATTTCCAAGGACAACACAAGTCCACATATGACTCAAATTATATTACATTTTCCCAACCACAAGCTGCAAATTCAGAAAAGCATAACAAATTGCAGAAATTTTCAGCAGCTAACAAGCCCATGACAGCAAAATTGCAGCATCTTACATTAGTAATCAGTCTTTTAACATCTAGAAATCAGTAGCTACACAGCATAATAGCAAGAACAAATCTAGTATTGCATAACCCAGCATGCAAGAAACCCATTTCATCATTTCAAGCAACATGTAACAACATATGTTTAACTTGCTTTGAACATAGCTAGCCATGGGTAATACATGAGAAACATCAACATGGGGACTAATACACTAAATCACACATGGATTTTCACAAAATCTCACAAGTCCTATTACCCCTTTACAATGATCAACTATTTCACTTAGGTCATTCAAAACATGCAACAAAATCCAATTCTCATGGTTAGATTGAAAACATGCAATGCTCTACTCACACACCAGGTTTAAGATTGTGCAACAAGACATGCCTAACCTAAGAGTTGCGAACTCTAGGTTCAAGACTTCATTCTATCAAGTTCATAATCTACCTCAAGCGTAAAACACGTGTTAACCACAACAATCATACAGAAAATTGAAAAACACAATCCAATTTCTGAACAGCATGATCAGCCACACAAAAATAGCAATCGCACCACACACAGGTGTTCAAAACAACACCAACATAGAATCGAAACCAAGAACTTTCCTTCAACCACCAACAGGGTCAGGCTTAAGTAATTTAACTCGTAGATTGCTCCACCAAAACAAGAATCTACACCAGGTTCTCAATTGACCATACATGAGGCAGAACAAGCGATTAACACTAAATTGCTCCACCGATCAGATGTACCTTGAGATTTCTCACTTCAAGACAAACCGTTAGTTTCAAGCATAAACACCTTTTCCACAAAGAGGAAACCAAAAGATGTTAAAAACAATGAGAAATCCATGCTACCTAGGCCACCTTATTATGGTTAAAATTGTTCTTATGTAACACAAGAATTTTTGCCTCATATAAGAGCACTACCCCCACATTTCACTAGCTTATATTAGGATTTATGTGAATGTGGATCTAACTTCCATTGATAAAATGCAAGTAATATATGCATACCAGCATTATGTTGCTCCCATTCAACCTTTTTTCATATAAACCTAGAAAATTAGGTCCTTCGAATAACAACATGAACAGTAGGAATGTTAGAAGTTCAAATCACCAAATAGACACGTACTTAAACTTCATGCATGATTTTAATTTATTATTAAGTGTGTCTCATTTCTATTTTTTTTTCCCTTTTCTCTACACTTAAAAGCCCAACTATAGGCCCGATCGTATTTAATCCCTTCTATCTATATGGGCTCTCATTTTCTTTTTCTTATGAGGCTTGATGACCTTATTCCTCTTGTCACCAGCATGTACTTCATTTCTGTTACTGAAGTATTCGCAGGTAAATTTACAGAAACTTGGATGACTTGTAGTTGTAGCCTTACTGAGCTCATAGCACATTGGGAGACTGCAGCAAGGCCCATAGCAAATCGCATTCCGCCCATACTTAATGACATATTTGAAAACAATCTATAATCCTATTAATTAAATCAATTCTGAACAATAAAACTAGTAATAAACATTCTTCAGAATTGACATATTGTCAATTAAAACATACAAGCCATATTTTAACAAAAACAATCTGACAAAGCAACCAAAATGACAAGATTTCAGTAGCATAGAATGCAAAACACAGGAAGGCATCAAAAGCAGCTAGAAACTCAGCCTCCTCAACACGAACTTGATGAGATTAAACCAGTAAGAACTATCATTATATTAGCTCGAGACATGATTAAACTGAAACTGAACTTATTTCTTAATAAAGTCATAAAAGTTCCAGTGCAAAGATAAAACTATTCGGCTTTCAGCATGTTGTAGGCCATAACAAAAGATGCTTGACACAGCAGATCTATTTTCCCTTATCCAAATAGAGGTTGTTTCAACACAGTCAAAGCATTCACTCAAAAAGGAACAGCATAAGTCAAATTCGGCTAAAAAGGATTGATTAGCTTACAATTTTAAATCGTCTTTTAGAATGTTAGAAAAACAACAAAAACCACTATGTCGCAACGGAATGTTCCAATATAAAATTACCGCAAAACACTAAATATTGCTGAAAACATACTGAAAAATACTGGAAAATAGATTGCAATATATATTTCTGTAATATGGGTGAAAAACAGACAGTGAAAAACATACAACAAAAAACGCAGCAGTTGCAGCGGAAAATACTTAAACACAGCAACCAAGTAAATAATACCAAGAAGCAGAGAAATAGATTAGTATACTGAAGATACCGGGCTGTGGTAAATCATCACTGTCCTAAAAAACGATTTCGCCATTGCTCTGGTGCAAACAGTAGTATTGGCGGCCGGTATTGGCGGCCGTCCTCCAGAATTAACACGGTCCGATTATAAACGTGCATTCGTTAAACATCGGATAGGAGAGCCCAAGAACTTAGCCCAAGTCTTTTGAGACAGAGGACTGGAGGGGAAGAGGTAAGATGAGAATTGCATAAATTTATTGTTTGTTTCTAATCACTATTCACTGTGAGAATGTTTGAATTTACAGTGAAAGTCCAAATTAGCTGTAATAATGCCTAACGTCTTGAAACGGCTATGCAGTAATACCCAACAGCTAATTTATGTAATTAATATAAATCTCAGTCCGAAAAAAAACAGTAATAGCTGTTACAAATCCTGGTCAAAACGGCAATATGCTAGAATAATTATGGGTGGCCACTGGCCGGGTCGGGCCGGCCTGGGCCGAGGCCCGTCTGGCCCGGCCCTAGCCCGGCACTATAGCGGAGCGGGCCGGGCCGGGTTCGGCCCGGTTGGGTACTGGGCCGGGCCGGGAGGACCTGGGTTGGCCCTTTTTCGTCAACTTTAAAAAAAATGCAAAATTTAAAAAATACAAAGTCGTTTTGAACTAAAATTATTATAATTCATTGATAAATAATATGAGATACAAATACATTTTATCCCAAGCACTAATAATGCTAAATATATGTAATAAAATAAAATATATAATAAGTAATAGTAAATAATGGTAAATAAATAACGTAACAAATACAAATACAACGCAGTTGGAGCCTAATATTTAAAAGTACAAATTTATTTATCAAAAAATGCAAAGTAAATAATTGACATACAAAAGTGTTGATATCAGTCGCATGGGGGGGTTGCTGTGCCATCGTTTGACGCATCAGTGGTGCGGTCGTTTTCTTCATCGCTCGATGAATCCAGCCTCATTTTTTGTTGCTTCCTTGCCTCAGCTAGCAGCCAATCCTTCAAGCACACGGACATCTCCAAGCTTGACGGTGATAGCTTTGCCCTCTTCGTTCCAAGCAACCTACCACCAAGACTGAAAGCACACTCCGATGCTACCGAAGACACCGGACAACTTAGTATATCACGTGCCATGGTGGAAAGCACGGGATGCTGGGCTTGGTTTGTGTTCCACTATTGTAACGGTCAAAATGCGGGTGGGCCGACGTTGCGAAAATATGGAGCAACGGTGTCCGCAAATAATAATCTAGCTCATCACATGACGTGAGGGCTCCTGTGAGCGTAAATTGCTCCAACAGCTTCATCGAATATGACGTATGTGAACTACTTCCACTAGATGTGGAAGATCCTACTGCAGTAGTACTAGGATGTGGATTATTGGACGCTAATTTTCGGGAATAATGGGAAAATAAACTGTGCAAGTCGTTATCGACTTCGGCAATGAAAGTGTCGATATTGAGACTAGGATACAAGTATTTGAAAAAATATTGGCAAAACAAGTTTAAACCCCTGCGTTTACAACGAGGATCTAAAATAGTTGCTAAGGAGTATGTAAAGGGTAGTTCAGAATAATATTTAACAAACTTTTCTTTCATTGCCTTAATCGATTCGAACAAAATGGGGTTAGATTCATTACCCACCATCCAATTTATAATATCAAGCAATCTTGATATTGCTTGAGGTATGGTCGGATAGCAGCAACCCGAAAAAAATATCGTGGCCTCTTTAAACATGCAAAAAAAATTACAAATTTCATCGATTGTCCCCTAATGTATATTGTTTAGGTTGTAATTGCTCCATTCAAAACAATTGTCTTGTGCAAATTCCATCAGAATGTCTTTATATGGTAGAATGCGCTCTAACATTTCTACCGTAGACGACCACCTAGTTTGGGAGTCTAGATTGAATTGTTTATATTCTATGCCATGCAACCTTCATAAATTTCTAAATCTTCTTTTTCTAGTGTCGGATGATTTAATAGATATTATTACGGATCTTAAGGTGTTAAGGGGTGCGTTTACTAGCTCTAAACCATCCATTACCATTAAATGCAAAATGTGACAAATGCAACGAAGATGGAAACACTTCCCACCTAACTTGGGTCTCATGTGCCTAATTAAATGTGTAACGGATGCAGTGTTACTGGTAGCATTGTTGAACGTAATACTGAAGATATGACGCTCTATGCCCCAGTCGCGGACTGCCGACATAATCTCACCCGTAATTATCTCGGCAGTATGGGGGTAATCTAAATAACCAAAATGAATTATTCTCTTTTGGAGGTGCAGGAGTCATCGATCCAGTGTGCCGTTATGCACATATAAGGCACATCGGATTTCGAATTCCATGAGTCCGACATCAACGAGAACATGCTCATGTTCATCGCAAAAAGTGTTAAGACCTCAGCTTTCATCCTGTGGTACTCCGTAAAAGCGTCCTGCTTTACGATGTTCCAAGGAACCCTCAGAATGGCGGGGTTCACCCATTTTTGGAGGTAGTCGACGAAATATTGGTCTTCGCCGGCATTGAAAGGCCTTTCACCAAAAATTATATATCTAGCTAGCCCCTTTCGGTTGCCCTCTTAAGAGAACCTAAAATTAGCAAGTGCACCGGTCACTTGCTGTACTAGACGTTGTTGGCTCTTATCTGGGCATTGCTTGGGGTGGCACCTAAATATATGTCTGCTTAATGTGCCTGTCTCACTGCCATGTTGATGGCTAAAGGACCTAGGTGAGTCACATAATTTACAAGTTGCTTTATTAGTTGTCCTATTAAGGGTAAAGTGATTCCATACCCCACTAGTTATACGCCTACTAGTACCAATACTACTTTCAGGCTCGGTTTCGATGGTGGGCGTGGGTTTCTCATCAGTTTGTGAGTCTCCACCCCCACCACCAAAGTCATGATAATATTGTTGTTGTTCAAAGTCCCATTTTATGCTCTCATCAGTGTATGGGGGTGATGGGCCTAATTGTATAAAAGCTTGTTCTTCCGTATTAAGTTCGACAATTCTACTCCTTTTAGGGATTCTGGGTGGCCAAGAAGAGCTATTCCTAGCACGACCGGCTCCAGAAGATGATGAAGAGTTGCGTGCCATATTAGTGTAAGTGATTATTATTTATAAAATGCAAGTAGTAATGAAAATTAAATAGCTAAAAATGCGAACCAAATAAAATTGCGATACTAAAATTACCGAAACGAGAGAACAATTAAATTCGAACTTCAAGCAAACACTTTATGAACTTCAAACTTCAGAACACAATGTTGCTATTAGTAAAGTTGAAGAAGATGGAGATGATGAAGATGATGAATGTATAGAGAGAGAAGAGAAGATTGAAGATTTGGTGAGGAAAAGGGTTGGGGAGGATTAGGTATTTATAGGAAAAAAATATAAATTTTTTTTTTTAATTAGGAGGAGGGGGAGCAACGGCTCTCCCCCTCCAAAAGAGCCGTTGCTCCAACGGCTCTAGGGCCCGGTGCCCATAAAAAATGGGCCCGTGGCCCTGCCCGTTGTAGACCGAGCTCGGGCCTAGCCCTGCCCGTTGGCCACCTCTAAGAATAATGACAAATTTGATCGTTGAAATGGTAATGTTGCAGTGAAGATGAAAATGGCAGCAAGGGCAGCGATAGTAACGACTATTTGATTAATTGTTTTAAAAAATATTGTGATTAATTGCGAAATCTACTGAAGTGAATAAGGGGTTTGAAGATTGTTTTCCAAAAAATAAAATATACATGTTAAGAAAAAGATCGCCCATGACTTAATACAAACAGGGGGCTTATATATATATATATTTAAACTCTACAAAAACCTCCTTACTTTTTCAACGTGGATGTAATTTTTCATAACACTTAAGCTTAGCTTGTATCATTTTCCAACAGGTCTTTGGCAGGGAAATCATTTTTCAAGTTGAACGTGATTTTGACGACCTAGAGACTGTATTTTAGATAATTAAGGAAAGACAAACTGAGGGCAGTGACCTTAGAATGTACACAGCAACATCCAAATTAGTATTTCTTTAGGGAAAAGCTTAGAGAGCGAATATGAAGCACTTTAGGGAAATCATACCAAATAAACCTCCAACCCCACTTTTAATCTTTTTCCAACCCCTCTTTCCTAAAACTAACCCATTTAAACCATTTTGTCCTTTTCACTCTACTCTCTCCCGTTCACTCTCTCTCTCATCTGCAAGACCCTCTCTCTCTCCTCTTACGTCCATCCCATTCAGTCTCTCTCTCCTCTAACTTCATCTGCAAGACTCGTTCCCTCCCGTTGTGACCTTCTAGCTGCTCTATCTTCCACAAGACGCATTCGTCTGGCGTTTTCGTCTATTTGCTCACTTCATCCTTGCTCATTTTGTCACGTCCCTCGATCTCCGTTGCATTTTGTTGCTGGACTTTGTCGATCTAGGGTTTAATCACCATTTTTGAGAAGGTAACACCGATTTTTGAAGTTAGTGCGTGTTTAGAGGTGTGATGGTTGTGTGTAGGGGTTTTTTTAGGGAAATGTATATGCGTTTGTTTCGTATGTTGCACTGGCCTAGTAATGGTTAGGGTTTTTTTTTTTGGTTTAGGGTTTTGCTGTTAGTGGTCTTGTGAGTAAGAGTCAGTGTATTTTGAGTGAGGTCCCATACTAGATTGGTTATTTGATTCAGTGACTGATTTACTTTATTGTTTGTCATTGTACTTGCATTTTTTGTATTTTATGTGTGTGGTGGTTGAATCGGTTTTTATTGATATTTCCCTATACGTTGTGTTGATTTTGGGGGTGGAAAGCAGATGTTGACGGTGAATCATAAATGGTATATAATTGACGATACACGGTGTGTGAGTGTTGAAAATGGACCACCATCGTATGGTGTTGGTGTGTTACTAGTCATTAATGGTATATGATTAATCATACACCATGTATGATTGGTTTAAATGGTGCAATATCATTTTTTGTTGGTTGTTTCAAGTCATTAATGGTTTTAAACCAATCATACACTGTGTATGATTTGTTTAAATGGTGTAATATCATGTTGGTTGGTGTATTTTAAGTCATTAGTGGTGTATAATTAATCATACATCGTGTATGATTGGTTTAAATGGAGTAAAATCATTTTCTCTTGGTGTGTTTCAAGTCAGTAACAGTTTATGATTAATCATACACCATGTATGATAGGTTTAAATGGTGTGAAATCATTTTGCGTTGGTGTGTTTTAAGTCACTAATGGTGTATGATCAATCATACGCCGTGTGTGATTGGTTTTAATGGTATGAAATCATTTTCTCTTGGTGTGTTTTAAGTCACTATTGGTGTATGATCAATCATACACCATGTATGATGGGTTTAAAATGGTGTGAAATCATTTTGTTTTGGTGTGTTTTAAGTAATTAGTGGTGTATGACTAATTATAAACCCTGTATGATGGGTTTAAATGGTTTGAAATCATTTTCTCTTGGTATGTTTCAAGTAATTAGTGGTGTATGATTAATCATACACCGTGTATGATAGGTTTTGATAGTGTAAAATCAACTTTTGTTAGTATTTTTTAAGTAACCAGTGGTGTATGATTAATCATACATCGTGTACGATGGGTTTTAATGGTGTGAAATCATTTTGTGTTGGTGTGTGTCAAGTAATTAGTGGTGTATGATTAATCATACACTATCAATGATGGGTTTAAATGGCGTGAAATCATTTTCTCTTGGTTTGTTTTAAGTAATCAGTGGTGTATGATTGGTTTAAATGGTATGAAATCATTTTTTCTTGGTGTGTTTCAAGTCACTAACGGTGTATGAATGGTTTATATGGAGTGAAATCATTTTCACTTGGTATGTTTTAAGTCACATAGGTGTATGATTAGTTTAAATGGTGTGAACTCTTTTTGTGTTAGTGTGTTTCAAGTAATTAGTGGTGTATGATCAATCATACACCGTGTATGATTGATGTAAATGGTGTAACATCAATTTGTATTGGTGTGTTTTAAGTAATTAATGGTGTATGATTAATAATACACGGTGTATGATTAATCATACACCGTGTATGATTGGTTTAAATGGTGTGAAATCATTTTCTCTTGGTGTGTTTGGAGTCACTAACGGTTTATGATTAATCATACACCGTGTATGATAGGCTTAAATAGTGTGAAATTATTTTGTGTTGGTGTGTTTCAAGTCGCTAAAGGTGTATTATTAATCATACACCGTGTGTGATGGGTTTAAATGGTGTGAAATCATTTTCTCTTGGTCTGTTTTAACTCATTATTGGTGTATGATGAATCCTAAACCGTGTATGATTGGTTTAAATGGTGTGAACTCATTTTGTGTTGGTGTGTTTCAAGTAATTAGTGATGTATGATCAATCATACACCTTGTATGATTGATGTAAATAGTGTAATATCAATTTGTGTTGGTGTGTTTTTAGTAATTAATGGTGTATGATTAATCATACACCATGTATGATTAGTTTAAATGGTGTGAAATTATTTTCTCTTGGTGTGTTTCAAGTCACTAATGGTTTATGATTAATCGTGCACCTTATATGATAGGTTTAAATGGTGTGAAATCATTTTCTCTTGGTGTGTTTTCAATCATTATTGGTGTATGATCAATCACACACCGTGTATAATGGGTTTTAAATAGTGTGAAATCATTTTGTGTTGGTGTATTTAAAGTAATTAGTGGTGTATGATTAATCATAAACCCTGTATGATTGGTATAAATGGTTTGAAATCATTTTCTCTTTGTGTATTTTAAGTAATTAGTGGTGTATGATCAATCATACACCGTGTATTATAGGTTTTAATAGTGTAAAATTAACTTGTGTTCGTGTGTTTTAAGTTACCGTGTATGATTGGTTTAAATGGTGTGAAATCATTTTCTCTTGGTGTGTTTTAAGTCACTATTGGTGTATGATCAATCATACACTGTGTATGATGGGTTTTAAATGGTGTGAAATCATTTTGTGTTGGTGTGTTTTTAGTAATTAGTGGTGTATGATTAATCACAAACCCTGTATAATGGGTTTAAATGGTTTGAAATCATTTTCTCTTGGTGTGTTTCAAGTAATTAGTGGTGTATGATTAATCATACACCGTATATGATAGGTTTTAATAGTGCAAAATCAACTTGTGTTAGTGTGTTTCATGTAACCAGTGGTGTATAATTAATCATACATCGTGTATGATGGGTTTTACTGGTGTGAAATCATTTTGTGTTGGTGTGTTTCAAGTAATTAGTGGTGTATAATTAATCATACACCATCTATGATGGGTTTAAATGGTGTGAAATCATTTTCTCTTGGTTTGTTTTAAGCAATTAGGGGTGTATGATTAATCATACGCCGTGTATGATTGGTTTAAATGGTGTGAAATCATTTTCTCTTGGTCTGTTTTGAGTCACTGTTGGTGTATGATCAATCATATACCGTGTATGATTAGTTTAAATGGTGTGAACTCATTTTGTGTTAGTGTGTTTCAAGTAATTAGTGGTATAAAATCAATCGTACACCGTGTATAATTGATGTAAATGGTGTAATATCGATTTGTGTAGGTTTATTTTAAGTAATTAATGGTGTATAATTAATCATACACCATGTATGATTGGTTTAAATGGTGTAAAATCATTTTCTCTTGGTGTGATTCAAGTCACTAACGGTTTATGATGAATCATACACGGTGTATGATTGGTTTAAATAGTGTGAACTCATTTTGTGTTGGTTTCAAGTAATTAGTAGTATATGATCAATCATACACTGTGTATGATTGATGTAAATGGTGTAATATCAATTTGTATTGGTATGTTTTAAGTAATAAATGTTGTATCATTAATCATACACCATGTCTGATTGGTTTAAATGGTGTGAACTCATTTTGTGTTGGTGTGTTTTAAGTAATTAGTGATGTAAGATTAATCATGCGCCATGTAAGATTGGTTCAAGCGGTGTGATATCATTTTCTGTTTGTGTGTTTTAAGTCACTAATGATGTATGATCAATCATACACAGTGCATGAGTGTTGAAATATGGTGTATTATGAATGACACACGGTATGTGATCAATCATACACCATCTATCATCAATCATACACCGTGTGTGATGAACAATACTCAGTATGATTAATTCTGACAGAGGGAGTAAACGGAATTATTATGTTATATTCAACTTTAATCTTTGGTTTTGTGATTGTTGGTTTTTCTTTTATTTTAGATGGCAACGGAGACACGAAAGAGGAACCGAGAAGAGGAAGAGGTTGATTACATTTTCCCTAAACCAGTCATACACGGTGTATGATTGATCATACACCAATACTAACTTAAAACACACCAAGAGAACATGATTCCACCCCATTTAAACCTATCATATATGGTGTATGATATATCAAACACCTCTAGTTACTTAAAACACACCAAGATGAAATTATTTCAGACCATTTAAACCAATCATATACGGTGTATGATTCATCATACACCAATAGTGACTTAACACACACCGAGAGAAAATAATTTCACACCATTTAAACTAATCATACACGGTGTATGATTGATCACATACGGTGTATGATTGATCATAAAGCACTAATGACTTCAATCACACCAAGAGAAAATGATTTCACACCATTTAAATCAATCATACACCACTAATGACTTGCAACATACCAAAAGAAAATTATTTCACACCATAAAAACATATCATACACGGTGTATGATTAATCATACACCATTTGCCACTTAAAACACACCAATAGAGAATGGTTTCACACCATTTAAACCAATCATACACAGTGTATGATTGATCACATACGGTGTATGATTGATCATAAAGCACTAATGACTTCAATCACACCAAGAGAAAATGATTTCACACCATTTAAATCAATCATACACCACTAATGACTTACAACATACCAAAAGAAAATTATTTCACACCATAAAAACATATCATACACGGTGTATGATTAATCATACACCATTTGCCACTTAAAACACACCAATAGAGAATGATTTCACACCATTTAAACCAATCATACACGGTGTATGATTGATCATACACCACTATTTACTTAAAACACATTAAAACAAGTTGATTTTATACACTTAAAACCTATCATACACAGTGTATGATTGATCATACACCACTATTTACTTACAACACTCTAAAATAAGTTGATTTCACCAATCATACACAGTATATGATTGATCATACACCACTAATGACTTGAAAGATACTAAAACAAGTTGATTTTACACCATCAAAACCTATCATACACGGTGTATGATAGATCATATACCACTATTTACTTAAAACACATTAAAACAAGTTAATTTTGCACCCTTAAAACCTATCATACAAGGTATATAATTAAGCAAACACCACTAATTACTTAAAACACACTAAAACAAGTTGATTTCACACAATTTAGACCAATCATACACGGTATATGATTAATCATACACCACTAATGACTTGAAAGACACTAAAATAAGTTGATTTTACACCATTAAAATCTATCATACACGGTGTATGATTGATCATGCACCACTATTTACTGAAAACACATTAAAACCAGTTGATTTTACACCCTTAAACCTATCATACACAATGTATGACTGATCATACACCACTATCTACTCAAAACAGACTAAAACAAATTGGTTTTACAGCCTTCAAACCCATCATACACGGTGTATGATTAACCAAACACCACTAATTACTTAAAACACACTAAAACAAGTTGATTTCACACCATTTAGACCAATCATACACTGTGTATGGTTGATCATACCCACTAATGGCTTGAAAGACACTAAAACAAGTTGATTATACACTATTAAAACCTATCGTACACGGTGTATGATTGATCATATACCAATAATTACTTAAAACACATTAAATGAAGTTGATTTTACACCCTTAAAACCTATCATACATGGTTTATGATTGATCATACGCCACTATTTACTTAAAACACACAAAAACAAGTTGATTTTACACCCTTTAAACCCATCATACACGGTGTGTAATTAACTAAACACCACTAATTACTTAAACACACTAAAACAAGTTGATTTCACACCATTTAGACCAATCATACACGGTGTACGATTGATCATACACCACTAATGGCTCCAAAGACACTAAAACAAGTTGATTTTACACCATTAAAACCTATCATACACGGTGTATGATTAACCAAACACCACTAATTACTTAAAACACACTAAAACAAGTTGATTTCACACCCTTTAGACCAATCATACACCACTAATGACTTGAAAGACACTAAAACAAGTTGATTATACACCATTAAAACCTATCATACACGGTGTATGATTGATCATACACCACTATTTACTTAAAACACATTAAAACAAGTTAATTTTACCCCCTTAAAACTTATCATACATAGTGTATGATTGATCATACACCACTATTTACTTAAAAAACACTAAAACAAGTTGACTTTACACCCTTTAAACCCATCATACACGGTGTATAATTAACCAAACACCACTAATTACTTAAAACACACTAAAACAAGTTGATTTCACCCCATTTGGACCAATCATACACGGTGTATGATTGATCATACACTACTAATGACTTGAAAGACACTAAAACAAGTTGATTTTACACCATTAAAACCTATCATATATGGTGTATGATTGATCATACACCACTATTTACTTAAAACACATTAAAACAAGTTGATTTTACACCCTTAAAACCTATCATACAGGGTGTGTGATTGATCATACACCACTATTTACTTAAAACACACTAAAACAAGTTGATTTCACACAATTTAGACGAATCATACATGGAGTATGATTGATCATACACCACTATTTACTTAAAACACATTAAAACAAGTTAGTTTTGCACCCTTAAAACCTATCATACATGGTGTATAATTGATCATACACCACTATTTACTTAAAATAAACTAAAACAAGTTAATTTTACACCCTTTAAATCCATCATGCACAGTGTATGATTAACCAAACACCACTAATTACTTAAAACACACTAAAACAAGTTGATTTCACACCATTTAGACCAATCATACTTGGTGTATGATTGATCACACACCACTATTTACTTAAAAAACATTAAAACAAGTTGATTTTACACCCTTAAAACCTATCATACACGATGTATGATTGATCATATACCACTATTTACTTAAAACACACTAAAACAAGTTGATTTCACACCATTTAGACCAATCATACACGATGTATGATTGGTTTAAGACCATTAATGACTTGAAACAACCAACAAAAAAATGATATTACACCATTTAAACCAATCATAAATGGTGTATGATTAATCATAAACCATTAATGACTATTAACACACCAACACCATATGATAGAAATCCATTTTCAACACTTACACGCTGTGAATCAACTATCATACACCATTTTTGCTTTACCGTCAACATCTGCTTTCCACCCCCAAAATCCACACAACATATAGGCAAATATCAATAAAAACCTATTCAACCACCACACTACAAAAAACGCAGGTATAATGAGGAACAATAAAGTAAATCAGCCACGGAATCAAATAACCAAGCCAGAATGGAAACCTCACTCAAAATACACTAACTTTTACTCACAACACCAATAACAACAAAACCCTAAAGCCCAAAAAAAAAACCCTAAACCAATACTAGGCCAGCGCAACACACGAAACAATTGCATATACATTTCCCTCAAACAACCCTAACAAACAACAAAGAGAAAACAAACATGCACTAACGAAATTGGTGTTACCTTTTGGAAATGGTGATTAAACCCTAGATGAACAAGGTGCAGTGACGAAATGCAACGGATGGCGAGGGACGTGACAACGAGAGCAAGGATGAAGTGAGCGAAGAGAAGGTCTAATAGAAGATATGGGAACTCGAAGGTCACAACAGGTGGAAAGGAGAGAGACTGTATGGGAAATGGGCATAAGAGGAGAGAGAGAGGTGTTGCAGAGGAGAAAGAGAGTGAAAATGGGAGGAAAATAATGGCAGGGGCAATTTTGTCCAATTGGGTTGGTTTAAGGAGATGGGGGTTGGAAAAAGATTAAATGTAGGGGTTGGGGTCTGTTCCGCATGATTTCCCAACACTTTACCTATATGTCAAATATCACACACATATATAGGCAGTAGTACCATGTACGCCATGTGGGAAAGAAAGATGGAACAAATGGGTGAATCAACGTCTTAGATTGCGACCTACCAGCTCCTTACTCTGCCAAGGGGATTTTTAGTGACTTATCAGAAGATTAGAAAATTCCTTTGTAGACATCTTTTATTTTAGGCGACCTAGGCTTAGATGATCAAGAAGAAGCTATCACATTTGACTTAGTTATGGGTGCTATACGAGCCAATTCTTGAAATAACACTAAAAGAAAAAATATTTTTAAATTTAGCTTCTGAAAAACTATTTACCCAAATGACATACACATAATCTTTGTCATTTTTTTTTTCTTTTTTAGATAAAATTTGAATACCAAATAGTAATTAAAAATCTAAATTTGAGGAACAATGTGATTTAAGTTTTTAATAAATAATTGAATTTAACTTGTTTATATTCTATTTTCAATTTTTCAATTTTCTATAATGATATTAAGGTATGTTTCACAGTATGTTTGATCTCTGCTGATGTTGGTTGCTTTATGTTATTGTTTTGCTCAACGTGTGTTTGCCCTAGTCATTTGTTACTCTTCTGCTGCCAGGTCACATGCTCATTGCGGCGGACCTGCTTCTCAGGTTGGGGGTCCTCGGAAACAGCCTTTCTTCAGGGCAGCCCCCGAAGGGGGAAGGCTGCATACATCTACCCCCCCAGACCCTGCTTAGGCGGGAGCCCTTGGAGGCACTGGGTTTGTTGTTGTTGTTGTTATTGTTTCACATTATGTGAACAAACAAATATAATTAAAGAGTTCTAATAAAAAAATAATTTAATGTAATTTAAATATTTAATTTAATTAAAATTTTATTTGAATAATTTATTTCAAATATTTATTAAATAAATTAAATTAATTTAATTATTATAAGAGTAAATTGCAGAAAACTCCCTAACTTTTGCTTCAAAAACAGAAAGCCCCCCTCACAAATAAAATCACTTATTAAACCCCTTCACTTTTAAAAAATTATCACTTTGCCTCCTATTTTTGATCATTTTGCCCCTCAAAATAAAATAGTTCAGTATTTAATTTTATTTTTAGGTTGAATTTTATGTTCTGAGAAAAATAAGAATTTTTTTTTCATATTTATAGAAAAAGAAAATTTTATATTTATAAAAATTATTATTTTAATTAATTATACAGTAGTGACATTATAATATCAATAAAAAAATTATATTTTATTTTATAATATTTTTTATAAAAATTTTAAAAATATTTTTTTATCTTCTAAACTTATAATATCATTACTATAATTAACTAAAAAAATTATATATGTTATAAACATATAAAATTTTCTTAATTCTATTAAGAACAATATATATCTTTTTTAATTTTGCATAATAATATAAAACCTCCTTCCAAAAATATAATTAAACATTTATTCGCCTCACCTTTCAGGGGAAAAATGGTCAAAAAATATTTTATGGGGATTAAGTGATAAATTTTTAAAAATAAAGGGGTTTTGTGAATGTGAAAAGTTCTCTGTTTTTGAAGCAAAAGACATGAGAATTTTCAGTAATTTATCCTTATTATAATTATAAAAATATTATAAATAAAAAAAAATCAAATATACATGCATAAAAGCGAATTCATGTATTGAAAAGCCTACAGTGATATTCAAATTTTTTAATAAAATGGTGAAAAAAGAATTTAAAAAAAATACCAAAGACAATATAAATGTCATTTGGTTAAATAGTTTCTTTTAAAGGTTAATTTTGATAATATATATATATATATTTTTTTGGCTGTTACTTTAGGTACAGGCTCGTACGGTACCCAGTTTTTAATGAAATCGTACAGCTAATATACTTAGAAAATAAAACTACTGCCAAAAAATATACAATTTCTCTATTATATTATTTTTAGTAAGGTTATATCACAAGCAAAGCCGTGTGATGCAATAGCATTGAGTAACGTTACACTACTAGAAAGCAATATTTGATAGTTTAAATTCCCTAGGCTCTGTTAACCAAATGAAATTATAATTGAACTATAAAATTGTAAAAGTGGAATTGGAATTCTGATAAAATTACGGATGGCATCGGGGAGGGTAAAACCCCGTTACCTGCAGATATCTGCCCCAAAGGTATAAGTAAGCCGATAGTGAGTACAAGTTGAATATACCCGCCCTGAGCATGGAGCGGGTATGGATATAAAGTTATATTCGCCCCGCCCCACCTTACCTTATACCCACCATATACATTTTGTATTTAATTAACTTTTGAATTAAAAAAATACGCCCTTAAATTCAATTGGCTAAATTAATTTATCAATGTTATAAAAATATATAATTGAATTTTGAAAATATTATTAAATAATTAATATGAGGGAGAATGCATAATCGTTTTATACCAACATTAGGGCGGATATGAGGCGGGTAATAGATACCCGCAGGTAATGAGGCGGGTGTGGGTATGGGTTTGTACCCGCTGAGGCGGGAATGGTTATACTCATAATCGTGGCGGTATGGGTATGGATTTGGGTGGCGGGTCCAGAGTATGGATTGCCATTCCTAGTGGAATTAAAATTTCATTGTTTGTATTAGAGTTTAGTACGTCTAGGATTTAGTACTTTGACTCCCTTACCCTCCCCCCATATGTAAAGAGGTAAGGGCACTCTAGTATTTTGTCATGCCTTGTAGCTCTATATATAGAGCATGTACTCTTCACTTTATATATCATCAATTGCATTGCTTCACATGGTATCAAGAGCCTCTCAAAGAGACTCTCCTCTTCTCTCTTCTCTTTAACTTTCTTTTCCGGTCTAAAGTATTAGTTCTCAATTGGTTATTATTTTTTATTTAATTTTCTTTTTCGCATCACTGTTCTTCTTCTTTTAATTTTCTTTTTCGCATCACTGTTATTCTTCGCTGTTCAATTTCTTTCCTTTGTTTCTTCAAACTAAAATCTATGGCAGCCCCTCCCCCCCACACGGTACCAGCGCCGGCCGCCCCTGTTCCGGCCGAACCCGGCTCTCCCTATGCCGGTGCTTCGGTCGAACGTCGGGTGTCCGGTTCCTCCATGGTCATTCCCGATCTTCCCCATATCAGATCTATGACCTCGGATCTACCCCTCAATGGTCTAACTAATGCTGGTGTTGCCATCTCCGGTACTTCGTTAGTTACCACGAGGCCGCAAGTTTCTCATATTTTTTGGCTCGGGCATCCCAACCTCCCTCCCCCTCTTCCCCCTACAAACAACCTCCGGTGCCGCCCTTCGAAATGGGGACCACCACTGGTCGGGTTTCTCTCAAATCCCACCCTTCCCCGCTGCAACCTCCGGCCACCCGCTCGCCGGTGGGACCCACCCGGCTGTACCGACCAGTCACCATGGGTGGGGACCTGCTGCCGCTGCGTCTGACCAGCCAGCACCCCTTGGTGTTCATCTCCCCACAACCCCTCTTTTAAACCCTAACCTAACTCATACTACAAATCAACCTTTATTACTTCCCCTTTCTAATATCTCCAGTATAATAGCGATAAAACTTGAAAATGCTATTGATTATACGGCCTGGAGAGAATAATTTTACATGCTTTTAGTATCCCATCAACTCATGGGTTACATTGATGGTTCTTTCCCCTGTCCCCCAACTCATATATTAAACAGTGTTGGCTCCTCCATCCCCAGCCCGGACTATTTAAATTGGGTCCGTACTGACCAAAGTCTCAGATCCTGTATTTCTGCAACTCTCTCTCGCCCTCTCTTAAACGATACTGTTCGACAACCCACATCAAAGGCCATGTGGGATGCCCTTGTCAAACGATTCCGAGACCACTCGCTGGCCAAGGAATATGATCTGAGGTCCCAACTAATCAATTTAAAGAAAGATGGCAAAACAATGCAACAATACCTTTCGGAACTAAAATCCGTCGTTGATGATCTGGCTGCTATAGACTCCCAATTTCCAATCGAGAACTAGTACATTACGCCCTTTATGGGCTTCCTATTGAATATGCTGCTTTTGCTACTTTAACTCGCCAAACTACTCCAACTCCTGCTTTTGAAAAATTAAAAACTGACTTGCTTAATGAAGAAAGTGCCCAAAGCCGATACCAGGGCCGCACCACCACTGACCCACAGCATGCTTTAGTTGCTTCGAATACAGGTACCTAAGGGTCAAACTATGGTCGTGGGGGTCGTGGTCGAGGTAAGGGCCGTAACAACGATCGCCGTGGCAATCGAGGGGGCCACTCTGGGGGCCAGAATCAACAGCATAACACAGGACCCCACAACCCCAACCCACCACAGGCACGCCCGCCTTCACCTGGAATTCTCGGCCCTGCACCGGTATCCTGCCAAATCTGTCATAAGCCTGGTCACAGTGCTGCATCATGTTACCACGCTTTGATCATGCATCCTTTCCAGATCCTTCGCATTCCCTTGCTGCTATGTCCATCACCGACTCTCAAGACTACAATTGGTATCCTGACTCCGGCGCAACCAATCACATGACACCCAACTCTGGTATGCTTCACACTACTCTTCCTTACAGTGGTCAAAAACGAGTTTTAGTTGGGAACGGTGCTTTACTACCTGTCAGTCATATTGGTTCCACTACCTTACAAACTAAAATGTGTCCTCTTCAACTTAACAATGTTATGTTGGTTACTAAACTCACCCATAATTTATTATCCATCAAACAATTATGTCAAGATAACTCATGCACTGTTGAATTTGACTCTGAATTTTTCTGTGTCAAAGACAAGGCTACGAGGATCCCTCTGCTTCGAGTTCGAAGTAATGGGCCACTTTACAATCTTTCACCCCACTACACCGGCCTCATGGCACAAACTCTTTCTGGAAACCTATGGCATCAACGGTTAGGGAATCTCGGGCAACCTATGTTAAATGTTCTTTGTTCTCGAAAACTGATTCCTCGTTCTCGTTTTACTGATTTTTGTCAACATTGTAACTTAGGAAAGTCTCACTGACTTCCCTTTCAACGTGCTTTACATTGAGCTTCTTCGCCTTTGTATTTAGTTCATTCGGATGTATGGCAATCTCCTGTAGCGTCAAACTCCTGTTACAAATACTATTATAACTTTATTGATGATTTTACTTGCTTTACATGGTTATACCCTATGCAACATAAATCCGAAGTATTTGATATCTTTGTCACATTTAAAGCACTAGTTGAAAACCAATTTTCCACGAAAATCAAAATTTTTCAAAGTGATGGTGGCCGTGAATTTGATCACCGTCGTATGAACAACCTATGCCGACAACATGGCATACACTTTCGCCTTTCTTGTCTTAATACCCCACAACAAAATGGGGTGGCGGAACGAAAGCACCAACATGTAATAGGCATGGCTCGGACTTTACTTATTCAAGCCCGGTGACCTTACTGACATTGGGATGACGTGGGCTGTACCGCATGCTTTATTATTAACCGCCTTCCTACCCCTGTGCTTAATAACTTATCCCCGTTTGAAAAACTGTTTAAACAACAACCAAACTACTCCGGTTTTCGCATTTTCGGTTGTGCATGCTTTCCAAATCTCACACCTCGTGCACCACACAAACTTGCACCTCGCTCTATACCATGCATTTTCATAGGCTATGCTGCACGCCATAAAGGCTATAGGTGCTTAGATCCTCAAACGGGTAAAATCTACATAAACATGCACGTCACGTTCAATGAAACTAGCTTCCCCTATCCAGAACTAGTCAACCCTACACATATCACTCCACCGGGCTCCGCCGCGAGTATAGTCGACCTCCCTCTCATAATCGCTATCACTCCCGGAGCTCCGCCACTACCGGCCCCTACCTCCCTGGAGCCCTCCTCCGCCCCGGCCCCACCTGCGGTGGGCTCCACCCCTATCCCCTCCCCTTGGAGTCCACCCAGCCCCACCATCACACCCACGGTCTCCCAAGAAGACCTTGCCCGACCCCCCACTAACTAGCCCACTTCTCCCCCACCACCGGTAGCTTCAGTTGCTGCACCTCCCTCCCCCCACGATCGGGTCGAGTCTCCCACCGACCCTGGCCCCATGAATCTGCCAACCAACGTGCACCCCATGCGAACTCGTCTCAAGGATGGTATTCGAAAGACAAAATATCCCCTGTCTCTCTCTTCCATAACAGTCATACAGGAACCCACTTGTTACTCTCAGGCAGTCAAAAATCCACAATGGCAAGCAGCCATGGCTGATGAATTTAACGCCTTACTTCATAATCACACATGGAACCTCATTCCCCCGCACCCAACTAACAACATTGTCGGTAGCACTTGGAAATATCGAGTTAAGTATAAAGCGGATGGCTCCTTTGATCGATTCAAGGCTCGCCTTGTGGCTCAAGGTTTTCACCAACGTGAAGGCATTGACTTCAAGGAAACCTTTAGTCCGGTTGTCAAACCTCCTACCATCCGCTTCATCCTTACACTTGCTATCACTCACAAGTGGTCCATCAAGCAACTTGATGTTAAAAATGCCTTTTTACATGGCCACCTAAAGGAAGAAGTATACGTGAAGCAACCGTAAGGCTTTATTCACCCCAAATTTCCCAACTATGTATGTCCCTGAAGCAGACTGGGTTCGCTACCTCATGCGTGACTTAGGCCTCCGACACACCGGCCCCGTTATCACCTACTGCGATAATGTCTCTGCATCATACCTGGCTGCCAATCCTATCTCAAATGATCGATCCAAACATGTTGACGTTGATTTTCACTATGTCCGGGAAAAGGTCCTCAAGGGTGATCTCCAAGTTCGTTACACCCCCACCTCTCGTCAAGTTGCGGACATCTTCACCAAAGGTCTCGGTCCAACCCTGTTCTACTACCACAAATCCAATCTTCACGTGGCTGCTCCCCCTTCGGATTGAGGGGGCCTATTATAGTATAGTACTTCTAGGGTTTAGTACTTTGACTCCCTTACCCTCCCCCATATGTAAGGAGGTAAGGGCACTCTAGTATTTTGTCATGCCTTGTAGCTCTATATATAGAGCATGTACTCTTCACTTTATATATCATCAATTGCATTGCTTCACAGTTTGGTTTTTCAAAGGAATTGGAGGTCGGAATTATAATTTCATAATGATTCGAGTAATCACAAGTTTTCGGTCATGTATTTTAAAATTTAAATAAACTATGATCGGAATTTGGTTGATGTGGTTCATATTTCGTTGGAGTTCTTGGTTTGGAGCAATTCAATTTGAGTTTGAGTTAGAGTTATTCAAGTTTCGAGTCAAATTGGGTCGAGTATCATGTTAGATCATTTGATGTTCAAGTTATTTCGGATTTTTTGTTAATTGGTTTAGGTCTTTTCGGGATTCGGGCTAGAATCGATTGGTAATAAGTTGGTTTAGGACATTTTAGGCTCGAGTTATCTTAGTTTTGGGACAAATGGTTGTCTTATTTCAAACTTCGAATCATCTTAGCTCGAGTTTGAGATGGGTTGAGTTATTTTAGATTCAAGTCATATTAAGTTTTGGTTCAATTTGTTATTTCCATTTCAGCTCTACTTATTTACATCACATTCAAATTAAGTAGTTTTATTTTTTTTATTTGAGTTATTTCGAGTTTTGGTTTAATACATCATTAGTGTTCGAAAAACAAAAATGTCATTCAAAACCAAAAAAAAAAAAAACAGAGGGGGGGGGGGGGGGGGATTTGGAGGCGTGGGTGAAGGGCAGCAAAGGAGGTCGGGGAAATTGTGGAAGTGGTTGGTGGGTAATAGTGAAAGAAAGGGATGGTTGTATAAGTCAGCTTTTCCTTTTTTAGAATATATGCTTTTTTGTATTTACTTTGTATTTAGTACACATTTCTTTCGATAATTAGCGACAAAATTGTAATGCATTACATGCAACTTGTACAAACAAGACTTGAGTAGTAGTCAACCCGTATAAAAGTTGGGATCAAAAGGAGATAAAAATACATCTCAGTCTTAAAAAAAGGATTATAAAAGACTTATAAATAGAACTAACAGGTGCTAGACGACTATACCACTATCTAAGAGAAAGCAAGAAGTGGTAGGATTAGGAGGGGAAAGTGAGACCAATGCGTCAAAGTTGGGGATGAAGTTGGCAGAGAATTAAGTTAATGATAACACTAGTTCATCATTGTAATCTGCTCGGCCATAATAGATTCATCACCATCGAATCTCAACCCTAGCTTCTTCCCAAGCTCCCACACATGCACCGTAGTAAGAAGATTATTAGCATTGTGAGGAATCTTAACAAATTTGATATACTCTGATACACATTTGTGAGGGAAAATCTTGATGCAGAAGCGTAACCCCTAATCACCTGATTCGATTCAAATAATATGACTCACACAAACGAGAAGTAAACAAAATAGGTGAAAGAAAGAACAAACAAGAAGAACACAATGATTTACGTGGAAACCCCTCTACAATCGAGAGAGGAGAAAACCACGAGAGGAGATGGAGATCTTTATTGATACTTAAACGGAAGAAGTACAATCACACTTCCTTTTAACGAGATCTATGGAGAATTATAGATCACTCTCTCTGAACTCTCGTAGTACTCGAATATCTAAATTGGAGGAATTATGAAGTCACATCTCTCTCTCTTAATGACGGCGGTCTTACTCTGAAATTGTATACCTAAGCTAAAACCTTAACAGGTCTATTTATAACCCTCGCGGAAAAATGACTCTCGATCGATCGGGGTCCCTATCGATCGGCCCTCTCTGGGCCAAAGCATATATTTTTCACTTAAATCACCCGATCGATCGGTGACCGCTCGGCTACCCTTAATTTCTAAATGCATAAGTTTGAGGCATAATCCTAACAAGCATCTATAACCCTTTTTCCCCTCTTCCCCAAATTCCTCCTTCTTGGATTACCTGAAGGCTCAAGTAACCATTTCGCACTACTCTTAAATGACACAGCCTATATAAATTCTTGCAGGACTTGTTTAGCTAGCCTTTTTTACCTTTTTCTTATGCTTCAGTGCTTTACAACCTATTTTTAGACAAAACAAAGTTAGCAGCCTGACGATCCATCACCACCTTTCTTCTTCTCTCCCCCGCGTTATTAGATTCCTTCTTAAAGCGACAGCACAGTAACTCTCACAGAGCTATCATATCAATTGGGGAGAGGGGGTGTTTCTTCCTAAAGCAGGGGGCTTATATAACACGATAGCTATTCATGCCTTCAGGATACTGAGTCAATGTAACTCACAACGTCTAAGACTTGATTTTCTTGAGGAGGCATATGTTCTTGAGGTCCAGCTGATTTGGCCATATCGTCCTCTATCTATGTCAAGGAAAGAGGAGGGCAATGCTGTTGCCAGGATGGGAGATACTAGTGGAAAGTTGTATAACTGACTAGGTAGGGGAAGGAATAAGGGTCGAGCATGGGTACTTGAAACCTTAGGACCACATACTAATAAAGTGACCATCGACAAGGAGTGTAATTTTAACCACACTTTGCTCATGAGGCCTCAAATCAATAGTACCCAACTTGAAATGGAGCAGTGAAAATCACTCCTTCAAAGGACCAACAACTGAAAGAAGTAGTCCTGGAGTAATGCAAGATCTAACACCTTGAGCATGCCTAGGAGGTGTAGCCTATTCTTTGGTTAAGGGGGCCATTATAATAAGAGGAGATTTTGGGTAATTACCGTTCGTAATTTAAGGATTTTTTTAATGCATAATAAAAATGTAAAATTCAAGATTGAGCACATCATTATTGAAGGAATTCAAGATCCATCTAAATTTAAGAGAGAAACTTTAGGGCTTGTGTAACAGAAAATGATGGAATGAGGCAAACAATCAATCTTGAGAAGTATTTATAGGAAAACTAGCAAAAATCCTAATTTACAAAATTACAAAATGTCACTACTCTAAAAATAGCCCAGAAATGCGTCTAGAGGTTGAATTTGGCAAAAATATTCAAGGCCAGTGGCAAAGCAACTAGCTTTGTGTAGTTGGATCCTAGAGTTTCATTTTGATGAATAATAGGTCATGTTACTTCTTTTACATCAAAAGTTATAGCTGTTTTAATCACATTGGTGTTTCTTGCCCACCTGTTTGGATTTTTGACGGTCCATTTACTCCATGAACTCTTCAGCCACTCATCTTACAACATTTTTAGTTATTTGTATTGTTGTTCCAAATCTTCCATAGGAAATACAAATTAATGGAGAACACATGTACATAATTGAAAACTCAAAATTATGAGGTTCAAGTTTGAAACTAACCCTAGGTTCGTGGAGGCAGAGATTACTAGTAAATATCACTTTACTATTTTTGAATTTCCTTTAGTACAAAGCATGAATAGTTGCCTTCGAGAGTGGGAAAAATATACATGAAAGTACTTATATAATTCTGCATATATATTTTATATGCGATTAGTGGATAAATCAAGGGATTTGAACTCAATATCTCATTCCTCGTGAAATTTGGGATTAACATTTTCAATCCTAGGCCAAATCTCTTTCTCACACTCGTTTAACACGAATGCAACTTTCACCAAGATGAAGTTGAAAAACCCTCCAAAATACTTTGCAAAGCATCTTAATTCATCCGAGCATGAGTATTTTACATGCTCGGGTCACGTAGGCACCCCATTATATATGGGATCCAATCCTACCTTCATCAAAGGGGAGGACATTTATGGGAATTGGGGTGGATTACCCTTTTGTGCAATTTTAATTGGATTTTTTTTTATTTATAAAAAGAATTGATAATGCACCGATAAAATACTCATAATAATTTTAAAATTTCACATTTTTCTGTACTCTGGCACTACCCTAATACCCCTCGGATACTGTTCACAAATACACACAAACTTGCATTTTCCTCCCCATATCCTTTCCTGGCCCTGTGTTCCTAATCCTCCAAACCTATAAAAAGGAACATATCCAATGCCTAAAGAGCTCCCACCTACGTAGGGTTTGAGAGGCGGATATACGCAGCCTTCCCCCTTCAGGGAGTTATCCTGAAGAGTGACTGTTTCCCAATGCCCCCAACCTAAGAGTGAGAACTTCCCAGGAGGTCACCCATCCGGATACTATTCTCATCCAAGCATGCTTAACTTCGAAATTTTAATAGGATTCGATGACGGCGTATTGGTGCCCTCTTTCGTAATCCTCCAAACCTATGTTGATACAATAAAGCCAGAAAAACAAAAAACCCTTGGATAAAAATTATATATAAACAAAAAACCCAAAAAAAAAAGACTCTGTACAGTAGCACATTGACGGTTACAAGAGAGAAGGCCACGAAGTACTCCATTTGCATGTATCATGAAGGCTAATGAAAGCTCATTCGATCTCCTTATTAATTTAGAAAAAATTTGGTTTAGTTATCTAAAATTTGATAATATATTTTTTAGGTACCTGATGTTTTGAAATGTTTTTGAGGTGCATTGAACTTTGCTAACCTTTTTTTTCTGGTACCTTTACTTAATTCCGTTAGAGTACAATTAGTAGAGAGTACCTAAAAAAAAGTTGCCAAAATTCAGGATAATATTTCAAAACATTAGGGTACCTAAAAAATATATTACCAAACCTTAAGATACCTAAACCAAATTCTCATAAATTTTAATTTTTTTTATTAAAAGTTTCCTTTAAATATTAAAAATAGTAATTTTTTCTTAGTTAAATTTTTTAGTTTTACGTTAGTCTAATTTTAACGAAATCCTAACAATGTTGCGGAAAATATACTTGCAAAGAAAAGTTATCAGAGTTCAGAACATTATAAAAACACTTTAAAATCTCAGGGCACCTGAAATCTTTATTATTAAATCTCAAGATACTTGAACCAATTTTTTTTTAATAGTTTCGGATGTCTTTAATAAAACATTTGAGGTTGAGGCTCAAATTGATTTTAGTTAATAATTTAGGGGTGTCTGATAACTATCGACAAAACAGTACCCGTAAAAAGAATAGGAGGCCTCAGGGACCAAAGTGCATCCCGGTCCGAGATGCACCTACGAGAAGGAATGAAAGCATCTTGCTAACGGAATGCATTCTGGACCATGGATGGTCGCGTATTAACACCTCAAGACAATATGCATCTTGGACCTGGAAGGGCATCTGGCCCAGAGATGCGGACTCACCCGAGGACCGGTCAGCAATGACTACCCGCTACCTTGATTTGGACAAACGACAACTCGAAGCTGTGGGTCCAAAGACCAGGGGCATCTTGGCCCCTGTCAGATATTGGGCCAAATACAGCCCCCACAGAAGCACGGCTTTCCAGTTACCTCTTGATGAAAAAAAACTATAAATATGGCTCAGGGCCCTAAAGAAAGGCAGATCATTGCTTCCTCTCCTAAAACAGTTGGACAAACTCAAGAGCAGGATCGGCATTCACTTCTTTCTTTTTTTTTTCAATACTCTTGTACTAAACATCAAAATACTCTTGTATTGAATTCGTTAATCAATAAAATCAAAGGTTTGAGTTTGACCTTCCTTTAAAAGAACCAGTACCAAAACAGTTAGCGTTGTCCGTGGGAAATGAAAAATTTTCCACATAACAAATTCGTAGAATCTCCCTCCTCACCTAGGAAGTCGGGAGATCAATATGTTACTTAAAGTCAGCTCTCCGCACGTTAATAATGCAACTCGTTGACTATAACCACTCAAGCAAAATCCCTCCGCACCCCCCAAAATCCAACTCGGACGTGGTCACTGAATCCTTTGCTTCCACGAAGCGTGGAGGCAAGCGAAGCCAACAAGAGATGGAGGGAAACAAGACACATCGCCACTCCTACAAGTCAAGAAACACGCCGGCCAGGGTCCCTCCCCTGCATGAGGCAGACACCGACACTAATTCCGAGAGAACGGCGTATGAGATCTTAGGAAGGATTCTCGTCAGTCACTCACCTTTTGCGCCCGGATACTCGCCGCTCTCGTGGGGGAAGGGAAAATGCCAAGCTTGGAGTTATTTGGCAAGACATAAGACCCAGACGACTACATCTCGGAATTTGCGGCGCGTATGTACATACAAGATGCATCCTAGGACGTATGGTGCAAATGTTTCCCGGCCACGCTGAAGGGGATGGCCCAGGCCTGATTCACCTCTCTCCCCAATGGATTCATTCGAATCTTCAAGGAACTGTCCAAGAAATTTACCTGCCACTTCCCTAGCGACAAAAGAAGGAAAAAGACCACCCCCTAACTAATCCGGCTTAAACAAACCGATGATGAATCCTTAAGGGCATTTGTTCAACGGTTCTCCAAAGCGATGATCAGCATCCCAAACCTAGCGGATGAGGAGGCCATCACCGCCTTCATCAATGGGCTTTGAAACAGTGACTTCAAATATTCTCTCGTTAAGGCTCTCTCCACAACCGTAGATGCGCTCTGGACAAAAGCCAACAAGTATATCATTGCTGAAGACGTGATGACTACGACAAAGCAACCGAGGCGCGAGTATGGGAAGTACAGGATGCATGCCCCCGATCCAAGCACGAAGGCCGAAAGAACGGTAAGAGACGTAAGGAGCATTCGCAATCCTGGCCATAGGAGACCCACCAGGCTACTCGTGGAAGTTAAGAAACCTGAGGTGGAAAGGGAGCAGCCTCTTGCAGATCCCGCGGCCAGGACGACCAGAATAAGTGGTGCAAATACCACGAAGCACCAGGACATGATACCAAAGTCTGTCAGGGGCTCAAATACTGAATGGACGAATTGAAAAAAAAAGGTGATCTCGGGAAATTCATGGATATGAGGAAAATCAAACTTAGAACCTTCAAACCCGCTGGTGAAGGACAAAACATTGCAACAAACGCTCCAAAACATGTAATTGCAACAATAAAGCGAAAACGGGATGGTGCAAGCTTCAATACTCAAGGGAGGGGTGAAAGCAAAGTCAAAAAATGTCGGCCCTTGACCTTTATGCAGGATGATCTTAAGAACGTCAAAACCCCGCACGAAGATCCCGTGGTAATTGTTATGGACATCGGTAACTAGTCCATTTGAAGAGTTTTGGTGGATCAAGGAAGTTCAATTAACATCCTTTTCCTCTATTGCTTCGAACAAATGGAAATACCACTCAAAAAATTGCTCCCCACGACCGAAACCCTCACAGGATTCTCCGGCGAAGTGGTTAGTCCACTAGGCACCATAAGCCTTGATATCCTTCTGAGAGACTAGGAACAGGGGCATACACCTAAGGTCGAATTTAACGTCATAACAGTCGGCTTGGCATTCAACGCCATCCTAGGACATCCGGTATTAAATTCATTGGGGGCGGTGGTGTCAACTCACAATCTCGCCATGAAATTCGAAACAGACAAAGGGAGCATCACGACTATGAGAGGTTGTCAGCAAACAGCTCGCAATTGCTGCTACGCCTAAGACGCGCCCAAAACTGGGGAGATTAAAGGTGGAGAGAAGGAAGGCCGGGACCCAGAGGAAGCTGTCAAGGTTGAACTGGAGCTGTGAACGTCAATCCAAATTAGGACACAGTTAGGCGCGGACATACGAGACCAAATCTAACAAGTACTCTGACAATGCCAGGAGGCTTTCGCACATTCAGCAGACGAAATGCCAGGGATAGATAGTCCGATCATTAGCCATCACCTAAACATCTGGCCCAAAAAGAGACCGGGAAAACAGAAAAAGTGCAACTTCTGCGCGGAATGGAACAAGATTTTAAGCGAGGAAGTGCGAAAGCTCCTGAAGGCTAATTTCATACGAGAAGTTATATACCAGATTGGCTGGAAAACGTAGTTCTGGTGAAGAAGTCGAATGGAAGCTGGCGGATGTGTGTAGATTTTACCAATCTGAATAAGGCTTGCTTAAAGGACTAGTTCCCCTTTCCCAAGACAGACTAACTAGTCAACTCCACGGCGGAAAATGAGATGTTCAGCTTCTTGGATGCCTTCTCTGGATATCAACAGATTGCAATGGACCCAGAAGACGAGGAAAAAAAAGTCTTTCATCACCCACGAGGGCACATACTGCTTCCCAGTCATGTCGTTTGGATTGATAAACGCCAAAACCTCATACCAGCACCTAGTGAACCATGTATTCTGGCAACAGATAGGGAAAAACTTGGAGGTGTACATCGATGATATGATAATAAAAAGCAAGGAAGCCTTCGATCATGTGGGCGACTTGAGGGAAACATTTGGAAACACTTAAAGCTCACAGAATGCTTCTAAATCCGAACAAATGCACGTTCGTTGTTCCGGAAGGAAAATTTTTGGGCTTCATAGTAAGTGCGAGAAGGATAGAGGCCAACCCCGGCAAGATAGATGCCATACTAAAGTTGGAAACCCCAAAAACATCGAGGGATATCCAAAAGCTGACCGGCTGCTTAACTGCCCTGAACAGATTCATTAGCCGATTGGCGGATCGATCCCTCCCCTTTTTCAAGATACTGCGGAGAAGAGAGGTTTTTAACTGGGATGAGACTTGTGAAAAGGCCCTCCAAGAACTTAAAGAACATTTGGGAAAACTCTCGGTCATGTCAAAACCAATCATGGGAGAAGACTTGATCCTCTATGTTTCGGCATCAGATGACACGATAAGTGTGGTGCTAATATCCGAAAGAGAGGGCCGCCAAATGCCAATCTACTTTGTGACCCAAATATTGAGGGACGCTGAGACACGATATCCCCGTATTTGAAAGCTTGCCTATGCCACCATCATGGCCACATGGAAACTATAGCCCTACTTTCAAGCACACCATGTTTGAATACGGACCGAGTAGCCACTGCAAAAATCGCTTCAACGATTGGAATGCTCGGGGAGTGTGTTGTCTTAGGTAGTCGAACTCTCCAAATATGACATCCTGTTCGAATCACGAACCGCGATCAAAGCACAAGAACTAGCCGATTTCCTAGGTAAATGCTCTTTCACCAACCAGGTTTCGCCAAACTAGGAACTGGCAGATACCTCGGAAAGATCATGGAAACTATAAGACAATGTGTTGAGATTCAAGTTCAAGACTAGTAACAACAAAGCCGAGTACGAGGCGCTTTTCCATGGACTGAGAATGGCACGAAAGGCAGGGGCGCGCCAAGTAGAGGTATTTAGCGACTCTCAGCTCATCGTCAAGCAGGTCCAGGGGATTTATGAAGCAAAAAGCGCGATCATGAAGGAATATCTGGAAATGGTGAACGAGGAATCAAAAACATTTTCCTCTTTCAAAATTTACTTCATACCACGAGCCGAGAACGTCGAAGCAGATGAGTTAAGCCGAGTTGCCAGCTCGGCGATAGAGGAGAATGGTCTAGACCTAGCCATTCAGATAGAAGAAATCCGGACATCATACCGAAATTCACCTCGGCACAAGAGAGTCGTTCAAGTTCAAACCATGAACGACTAGCGACGCCCCCTCATAAAGTTCATAAGGGACAGGACTCTCCTCGATGCTCGGCTAGAGGCGAAGCAAATCCAAAAACGAGCCCCATGGTTTGTGATGATTGACGGGAACTTATACAAAAGATCCTTCGTGCATCCTCTGTTGAAGTGTGTCTGAGAAGAAGAGGGGAAGTACGTCCTGCGGGAAACTCACGAAGGTGTTTGCGGGCAACACCTCGGCCACCGGGCTTTGACCAACAAAGCTCTGCGATCAGGTTATTATGGCCCACCTTGAAAAAGGATGCGCTTGATCTCGACCAAATATGCGAGAAATGTCAGAAATACGCTCTGATAATCCACATGCCTACATCTTTGCTACAGGTGAAACCCCATACAACCGGGTGTACGGCACAGAGGCAGAATTGTCAGTGGAAATAGGATCGCCCTGCCTCCGAATTCAAGACTACAGCTAGGAGCGCAATGAAGAAGCATTGAGACAGTCACTAGAAGAGGTGGAGGAGATGCACGAAAACATGCTAATCAGAATGATCGCTCAAAAGCAGAAGATGGCGAAGTACTTTAACTCTAAAACCAGGAAAAGAACTTTTCAAGAAAGGGAGTTAGAACTGAGATGAGCTGAGTCCTTGGGACATCGCCAAGGGAAATTGTCCACTAACTGGGAAGGACCCTACAGAGTTTCCTGGACAACCAGAGAAGGGGCGTATTGTTTGCAACAACTAGACGGAACCCTAATCCGAAAGACATAGAACATTCTAAATCTAAGAAAATACTATGTATGAGGCCTTAACAAGAATAAAAGCGTACCTCGTCCTCTGTAAAAATTCTCTTTCTAAAAAAAATGTATATATAATATATATATAATAACAATTATAGTAAGTACATACGTATATAAAAATAATAACAAATAATAATAATTGGATGTGAATATTTAGGCTATAAGCCCTTCTGAGGTAGGCAAAATACCAAACGCATAAGCCATAAGCCCCCACGAGGCAAGTGAAAAGAAAATATCTAAGCCGTAAGTCCTTCCGAGGTGGGTAAGGACGTGAAGTATTTAGGTTGCCAGCCCTTCCAAGGCTGGTAAAATACAAAATGCATAAACCATAAGCCCAAGGCTGGTGAAATGCAAATATCTAAGCTGTAAGCTCGTCTAAGGCAAGCAAGATGTGTAAGCCATAAGCCCTTCTCAGGCAGGCGAGACGCAAATGCTTAAAGCCATAAGCCCCGTCCAAGACAGGCAAGATGTGAAAGCCATAAGCCCTTCTGAGGCAAGCGAGATGCCAATGTGTAAGCCATAAGCCCTTCTCAGGCAGGCGAGACGCCAATGGTTAAAGCCGTAAGCCCCGTCCAAGGTAGGCGAGATGCGTAAGACATAAGCCCTTCTCGAGCAGGCGAGACGCCAATGATTAAAGCCATAAGCCCTGTCTAAGGCAGGCGAGATGCGTAAGCCATAAGCCCTTCTCAGGCAAGCGAGACGCCAATGCTTAAGGCCGTAAGCCCTATCCAAGGCAGGCGAGATGCGTAAGCCATAAGCCCTTCTTAGGCAAGCGAGACGCCAATACTTAAAGACGTAAGCCCCGTTTGAGGCAGGCGGGATGCGTAAGCCATAAGCCCTTCTCAGGCAGGTAAGACGCCAATACTTAAAGCCTTAAGCCCCGTCCGAGGTAGGCGAGATGCGTAAGCCATAAGCCTTTCTGGAGAAGGTAAGACGCCAATACTTAAAGCCGTAAGCCCCATCCGAGGCAGGCGAGATGCTTATGCCATAAGCCCTTCTCAAGTAGGTAAGACGCCAATACTTAAAGCCGTAAGCCCCGTCCGAGGCAGGCGAGATGCATAAGTCATAAGCCCTTCTCAGGCAGGTAAGACGCCAATACTTAAAGCGTTAAGCCCCGTCAGAGGTAGGCGAGATGTGTAGGCCTTAAGCCCCGTCAGAGGTAGGCGAGATGTGTAGGCCATAAGCCCTTCTATGGTAGGTAAGGCGCCAATACTTAAAGCCGTAAGCCCTGTCCGAAGTAGCCGAGTTACATGAGCCATAATCCCAAGCCCCGTTTGAGGCAGGCGAGATGCTTAAGCCATAAGCCCTTCTTGGCAGGCGAGATGCCAATACTTAAAATCTGTAAGCCCTTCTCAGGCAGGTGACATACGTTCGAAGCTGTAAGCCCTTCTCAGGCAGGTGAGAACCATTCAAAGCCATAAGCCCTTCGTAGGCGGGTGGGACACATAAAGCCATAAGCCCGTCTAAGGCAGGAAAAATACACAAGCCGTAAGCCTGTGCGTGGCAGGCGAGACAACTACGCATGAAGTAATAAGTTTGCACGAGGCAGGAGAGACACCAACAATTAAAGCCGTAAGCCTCCTCAAGGCAGGCGAGACGCCGGAAGCTTTTTCAAAACGAGAAACCTGCCAAGGAATCTTTCAGGAAAAATCTGTTTCAGGGTAAACGCCCATGTTCAATCGAAACAAAGCTGGAAAACGAAGAAAGGCAAAAGGCAAATAGGCATTACAGCAAAAAGTCGCACAACACATCCCATGCTAACCATTCCCTTCATACACATGATACATCAAAGTAAGGATGGAATATCCAAAAGCTAACACCAAAAAAATACCACCGAAAACCTAGAGAAATCTATTCTTCACCTCCAATAAGACAAAATGGAGGGATGAAAGCACAGAATAAAGCCCTACTGAGGAGGGGCCGGGGAAATGGCCTTCGAAGTATCTGATGAAGAGGCTGCATCGAACCTCCCCCCTTTTACATCCTCCAAAATCGAGCGGCAAACCTCTTGGAGAAAGGGGAGTGCAAGACCCGGCTCCTGAAGCTTCGTCTTCTTCACTACAAAACTGACTCCTATGTCAAAACCCTTCCAATATTGGTCAGCATCATGGTCGCAAAACTCAGGGCCTCTCTAAAGTCAGCAATAGCATAAGTGACTTACTCAAGGAATCGAAAAATGAGGGCATCTTGTTCTGAAATGTGAAACCCTTGCTCCTGAAGCTGAGCGACTTGCTCCGTGATACGAGCATTTTGCCCCAAGATAGTAGAACAGAGCTCCCTCACTTCCTGCACACATTGTCTCCAACTAGAAACGGCAAAAGCTAATCACGTGAAGAGCTGTCCACAAAAAGACAAAAGAAAAATGGGAGTTAGGACAAGACGATGAAAGCAATAAAAGGCAACATAAAAAAGTCAAAAGCATGACAAGCTACATGTGATAAGGAAATAGGTGCATTCTTGGGAGACATCTCAGCCAAGCGAGCAGTATCCTCAGGCAAGGGGTGCCGCACACACATTCCCTAACAAGCCTCTACATCATCCGAAAAAGCAGAACTACAAGAGACCGTGGAGGTACCAGCTCTCCCAAAGCCCTAAATGTAAGAGACAGGCATCTCAGGGCGAGGTGCATGGGTATCAGTAGGATCTAAGGAGGCCTCCCCTTGACGAACATGAGGCCCCTTTGCAACCTTTCCGTAGACGAATCATCCGGGGGTTCTGGGGTAAGAAATACTACAGAAAGCCCCTGACCTGGAGGAAGGTTGCTTCCTACCACAGCCACGGAAGCAATCACAATCGGAGCCTGATGAGGGCCATGCTCTTCGGAAGAATCCGTCTGGAAGGGCATATTGGCAACGTCAACACCCGTCAGCTTATTTGCTAGAAAGAAAACAAAAGAAAGGAAAAGAAAAGGTCAGTATAATACAGCAAACTAGAAAACAAAACACGCGTAACACACCTATAACAACCAAGAAAAAAAGGGGGTCGCAAAAATGGGCAACCAATTACCTGAGAAAGGCTTTTGGGAAAGCTCGGCCTTAACGAGCACTATTTCCTGCTCAAGTACCTCTTTAGAAGCTACAAATCTCTCGCCTGCAGAGTTTTGGTCAAAACAACAGATGATTTGTTTTTTTTGAGAAGTTAGGAGGCTCCTTTTCGTTCGACGTGCATGTTACAGCGTACCCCATGACGTCCAAAATGGCAGGGCAAAGGGAGATTTTATCCGGATAAACTTATTCTCCCAATTCTTTATGTTAGAAGGGTTGTGTTTTATGAAAGTAAAACCTCACCAACTTTCAAAAGCAACCATGTGCTTGAAATTCCTAACCTTAAAAAGAGTATCAAAAACCCTGGAGGAAGGTGTAAGACTATACACATATGCAACAAAAAAACCATACACGTTTCTAAACCTGTTAGAGGTAACCTGAACAGGGCACACGTTACAACATTGGAGCAATTGCTCCACTAAAATAGGTAGAGGGAAACAAACACCTGCCTCTAAAAAATCTATAGGAGTATAAAAACTGCCCTCTTTTAGAGGAAACAAGGGACAATCGTTAGGTTGAGGCCCCCACAATTTGTAATCCTCTGGAAAATAGTGCTTAGAGCTAATCATGGAAATGCCATCCTCGCCTAAGGTGCTCAACACAAAAGTCCCTAACAGACGAATCTGGAAAATCTTGGGGAACCTAAATTGTAAGGGAAAGCTCTCGTCTGAGGGACACCGACTTAACAGATCCGTGGCAATGCCCTCAGCCTCGGGAGACGAGCTGTCCTCGCTCCAAACCTTAGAAGGAGAAGCCTCCACATAACTCCGCTTATGTACCATCGAGTAGTGGGAAGAAAACTGCAAAAGAAAAACAAAAATAAAATACGTATGATAGAAACTTACAAAACTTACTTGCTCACAGAACGTCGTTGTGGGTGGCGGTGGCGGTAATGATAGACGCAGCTGTCAAGGAGGAGTGCCCAACTTCCAAAATCGCCTCGTCCCCTTTGGCTACCGCGATATCCTCTACCCAGAACATGATTCTGTCTAGTATCTCCTCGTTCAGCTCTCTTTCCTCAAACATCTAAGAGGGAAGAGAATTGGGCAGTGTAATAACAACAACCCAACCAACCCGAACCCAAGGAGATCAAAAAAATCAATCTCCGCTTGAAACCCACAGCCGGAAAACGCATAAAAACGAAAACCAAAAACTCACCTGAAGCGCGCCCGAATAAAGAGAAACCACGTTGAGGCAACCTGACGTAAAGTACATACACACATCAATACTAAATAAACAATAAAAAAAAAAAAAAGAAAACAAAGGGGCGAGTAAACCCTCGAACTCGCCTCAAAAAGAAAAAAAAAAAAGAAGAAAAAAAGCGAACAGAGGTGCAAGAACACCCACGTAGTCGCGCCGGAAAGCAAAATATATATATATATATATATATATACACACATATATATATATGTATGTGTATGTATAAAATACATGTGTATATATAAATAAAACCGAAAACAAAACGAAAGCACAATGAAGACAACCGCGGAAACCCGAAGGTTCACCAACAAAAAGCCAAGAAAGCCAAAGAATTACATCAAAATAAAACCCACTATATATATGTAATAAACACTAATACACCCATGTCAAAGAAAAGCAAAAACCGCAAAAACACCTTCAATTCCTGTTGCAAAAGAAGGAGAATCGATGGAGGGAGAGGGAATGTATGCTCAAGTCTTACAAAGAAGCCGAACCTCCTCTCAAAGCACCTAAAAAACGACCTGATTTGGGCAAAAACCCAAAAAACCCTTCCCGACAAAACATTCGGGGTAAGGAGCAATCTCGCCCAAATCCACCCCCATCTCACCCCTAAAGACCAAAAGAGAGGAAGACACACTTGTGTGCAGGAGTCCTTTCAAATCAAAGCATGAAAAACCCAAATCGAGGCCAAAACGAGCCCGGGAAGCGTAGAGGGGGCGGGCGCGTCGGGTGGAGAGAGAGAGAGAGAGAGAGAGAGAGAGAGAGAAAGGAAGAGAGAGAGAAACTTGAAAAAAAAAAAGTGAAGTTTAAAAATGAAAAAGAAAGAACTTAATACTAAAGGAGAAAGGGAAAAACACACCCAAAAATTAACGAACGATGAAGCCGACCTCAAAACAAACAAAAGAAAAATGGGGGCTGAACAACTTTTTCTTTAAAAACTCCAACACACACATATATACAATAAATAAAATAAAACCAAATACATAAAAATATAATGATAATAAAAGAAATAAAGCAATATAAATAAAACAATACAAAATAACAAGAGACGAAGCATACCGGGCCGAGATGCATCTCTGTCCGAGATATGCCAACGACGGAACAAACATCGAGCAAATTCGGACCAAAATTCAAAACAACCGAATCCCTTCACAACAAATGCGAAATATGCGACCAACCGAGACAGCCTAAAATATCCAGAACAAGAAAGATGGAAGTACAAAAAAACATCACGTTCATTAAAGATGAAAACATAGTCACCATCACATTAGTACGCCCCGGATTGGCATGTTCATCCCAACATTGGGGACAACAAAAAGTAGTAAAATACACACCACAAAAGTACAAAAAAAGAAACTACAAAAGATTAGCACCACGCCCTAAAACGGCAAGACGGGGCCCGAAAATTGGAGATAAAGAGCCCCCACATATGGGAACATATAAAGCAGACCCAATACGGATACTGTCCCAAAAGCTCCAGGAGCCCGTGCTCGGGTCCGTGCAAACAACACCGATATATCCCTCCTGCACAAGCTAGGATCAGGTATTGGCTCGAGATGGAGAAGCTAGCAACACGGAAGCCGCTAAACGCCTTAGGGATTGGAAAGCAGTATTTGACGCTCTTGTAGAAGAACCAGAAAGAGAAGTCGCCACGATCGTGCCGCAGAGCAGGACTAGACACAATGAAGTACCGAAAGTCGAGGGACCATCCCAATGGAAAATACCCCCGTCATCACTTTGTGCAATACCTCGATGAACCCGTGACGAAAAAAGAAACTCTTCTATATTCAAGACTATATTCCAAAACACAATATGGGTATGAGAAAAGGGGGATTGGTCCGAGATATGAGGACTAAAGTCTGACATTAGAAAAATCACATCATTAACGCAGGTGGGAACATGGAAAAGAAAATTCCGCCCTCCAGCATGAAGTTCACCCTTGTAAACCCATTCTCCCTCCCAAGCAAACACTTTGTGAGTGTTTGTCCATTCTCCTCTGTCAGACCCCGAGGTGTAATCATAAACCAGCAACTGAATAAAGAAGTCGAATGACCCAGCAGGACCTTGGCACCCCAGGATGGCCGTCATAGGGCATTGAATGAATGGAGCTAGAACCCTCTCAACCAAGGAACCCAACGAAAGATAGAAGCGAATGGCTGGATTAAAAATCGAAAGGCGAGAAGGGCCTACCGGATTAAACTCCCTACATAGAACCAACCCCCCGTGACACCCCAGGATCCTCCGATAACTAGAAAGAAACTCCCCCAAAGACTAAGGAATGGCCACCCCGGCCATAGGTGTGCCGGGGAATACTGTACAGTCGTCCGGGTCCATGTAACAACGAGATCAGACAAGCACACCATCAATGTGACGATCTGAGGAGCATAATGCTAGGACATTTATGAAACGATGAGTGTTTATGAGGCAAGAATGAGAACTATACAGGGTACGGAATCGTAGAAGAGACTTCACCCGGAGATAGGAGAAAATCTCAAAGGTCACATCCTTCGAGTCAGCTATTGCTTGACTTGACAAGTTGAAAGGAGGGCAAAATAACTTAAAAAGGGGAAGTGAAGACTTGGGAACCAAATAATCCCAAAAACATCCATATTTATAAACAAAGCATGCAAACCAAGTGGCAAATGAGGATCATTGTGAAATGGCAGGGAACTAACTGATAAATATCAACAAAACAATACCTGTATAAAGAATACGAGGCCTCAAGGACCGTAGTGCATCTCGGCCCGAGATGCACCTATGGAAGGCGACTTTGGAGCACTAACACCTGATTGAGAAGGAATGAATACATCTTGCTAACGGAATGCATTCTGGATCGCGGATGGTCTCATATTAACACCTCAAGACAATATGCATCTCGGACCCGGAAGGGCATCTCGCCCTGAGATGCCAACTCACCCGAGGACTAGTCAGCAACGACTACCCGCTACCTTGATTTGAACAAACGACAGCTCGAAGCCGTGGGTCTAAAGACCAGAGGCATCTCGCCCCCTGTCGAATATTGGGAAAAATACACACCCCATTGAAGCACGGCTTTCTAGCTACCTCTTGATGAAAAAAATTATAAATATGGCCCATGGCCCTAGAGAAAGGCAGATCATTGCTCCCTCTCCTAAAACAGTTGGAGAAACTCGAGAGCAGGATCGGCATTCACTTCTTTCTTTTTCTTCAATTACTTCTGTACTAAACATCAAAATACTCTTGTATCAAATTCGTTAGTCAATAAAATTAAGGATTGAGTTTGACCTTATATTAAAAGAACCTGTATCAAAACAGTGTCCTTTATCAAATTAGAAGTTGGGAAATCACATTGATTTCGATCCATAGTTCAGGTGATACAAGTCAAAAAATTTAAAAAATAAGGGAAAAATGGAATCCCACATTGGTGGGGCGAGAAGAGGATATACCAACTTATACCATGGGAGCTACTCCATCCATTGCCAATTGGTTTTGGGATGGGACCTCTTTTGGTACGTAAAAATAGTATCAAAGCCATTGATCCTCGGATCAATTCTAAGGAGTTCGGTTTGGCATGGGATGAACCCTGCTCTAGAGTCGTGCTCGATTCGGTATGGAAGGGCCATACTCGATGGCCGTGCTTGACAAGCCATATATGATGAGCCCTAGTTTCGGAAAGGGCTATCTAGGCTAGAGTAAAGTCGTCCATGAGAGAAAAAAGCTACCTACTTATAGTAAAGCTACCTAGAGTGAAGCCGTTGAGGACGACAGTTGCGGAGCATGGCGATTTGATACAAGTCAAAAAATAAGGCAAAAAAATGGAATTCCATATTGGTGGGCTGGAAGAGGATACTCTAACTTATATACCATAGGAGTCCACCCATTGCCAATTATTTTTGGGATGAAACCTTCTTTGGTATGTAACATCAAGAATGCTTTTAAAGAAATTAAAAGTTCGAGGAGTCACTTTGATTCTGACCAATAATTCGGGAGGTCTCTATGAATATTATCCAAATTTCAATTCCAAGTTTAACAAATGAACTAAACAAAATCTGAATTATAGACTTTACTTACAATTCCAACCTCAATTACATACACCAAGCACCTAATAGTAGTTATTAAAGTTGTGTAATACAAATAGGAATGAGAAACTAAATCTTTTTAATTAGAAGTTCTTCTTTTCTTAATAATTCTTTTTCCATTCGGTTTAGCAGGTTAATTTTAGAGAAAATTTAGTTCAGATATCCTAAGGTTTGGTAATATATTTTTCAGGTATTCTGAACTTTTGAAATGTTTTTGAGATATCCCAAGTTTGGATAATTTTTTTTTTCAAGTATCACATGCTTAACTCCGTTAGCAAAGGGTACCTGGAAGAAAAAAATAATCAAAGTTTAGGGTACCTAAAAAAAAGTTACCATAGTTTAGTGGACCTTAAAAACATTCCAAAATCTCAAGGTATCTGAACATATATTACAAAATCTCAAGGTACTTGAACCAAATTTTTTCATTAATTTAATATAATCTAAGCCCTTTTTTATATTGGAATTAGTGTCCTAAAAAATCCAATTAGTTAGTTTTAAATATTAAATAAATAAAATTATTTTATTTATTTATTGTTTGATTGTATTTTATGAGTCAAACATGCATGTGATTATTTTCTAAAATATTTCATGAGATGGACGTAGTCCAAGATGACATTGTAGGTTTAGTTTAAGTGGTCAATAAGATTGAACCACGGAAAAACTTAGATCAAACAAGTGACATTTTGTCAAATTATATTTTTAGTCGGTGATAAGTTTGGACAACTTATCTGATAAGATTATAATATTATACTTTTGATGACTTGTCTTTGTCATGTGGATACGGATCCGAAAGTATTATGTTAGCGTTTTTCAATAAGATTGGAACATTGAGCAGGGCCATATAAATTATTTGTTTCTTAACTACTTTCGGAAAAAAATTAATTATGAAAGATGATAACTCTAAATCTAGGAAACAGCCTGAACTCATGCATGGATTGTTTGTTGTTTTGATGTGCTACAAGGATTAGTCAAAGTGTGTTGACTTGAATCTTACAAGCATTGCGTAATGGCATGAAGTGTAGCTGGAACAGTTATTTTATGTGGAATCTTTAGTCTCCAACAGGGTCAAGATGTCTTCTTAGTTGATTCCCAAGCATACGAACAGATTCTAGAATCTTTGGCCAAAGTATTCCATATGTTTGACATTTGGAATTAATACGAAAATTGTTTCAGTATTATTAAATTGTTCGAGAAGGGCGAGTCGGAAACTACGGCTAGAGATGCGAGAAAAGTAACGAAAGTAGTTAAAGTTACTTTTTGCTCACCGAAATCTAATAGAGGGGTTAATTGTCGCAATAAAAGTTATTTGAGAAATTTTTGAGTGAATATATTTAATTCAAGAGTACAATAAAACTTATTTAGTGAAATTAAGTTTTACTAAAGGGTAATCAATTGTTATCATTAGATGGTACTCAAATTAGACCCATTTAGAGTTAGAGTTAGATTGTCTTTGAGGTTCCTCCACAAGCCTCAACTTAAGCATTGTTTGAAAATACATTAAAAAATAAATTCATATGATAAATTATTTATTTATTAGATAAATAAATTTTTATGCTAAATAAACATTTATGAGATGAATATGTACTACAATAAATCACATCCTATTTTTTAAAATAAAAGAAAAGGGAGTAGAACCGCACGCGCGGGGACCCAGTTACGCGCCTGGCGCCTCAAATTAAAAAAGGGGAAAAGCACGTCGCTAACGTCACACGTATCCCACAAATTATACGCACATAACGAAAATGGTTTTAGCTGACGTCACTGCCTGTTTTTGTATATTATATATATGCTTATTTTACATGAGAAATAGTTAAGTTTAGGTTATGGAGCCTATTTTTCTCCCACGATGAAAATTATAAAATTGTTTTAAGAATTTTCTAAATTATTATTTATCATAATTTTTATAAAAAATTATTTTTCTGAACGATTTATAGAAATTTTGTTTAAATTTTTCCTAAATTAAATATTTTGGGAGCTCACACTCCCGATGTTAAAAGAGATCATTGCAAAGAAGACTTTGAGGTGTTAAGAAACTTTCTTCCAATTTTAAATATTCAAGTCAGAGTTGGGATTCGCACTTCAGATATGTCTAAATTAAGTATTTGATATTTAATTTGCTTTCATTTATTTCGTTTATTCTATATACTATATTCATAAATGTTTTATTCGTGTTTTTCATTTGTTATATTATGAACCTATTAGAGTAAGATTTTGATCTAATTAAATAGTTTAATTAGATCAGGGCTTTAGATTTAAAATTATAAATTTTAAATTAGTTTTTCATTGCGCCTACTCAAGCTGACCTAGGGAAAGTTTTTGAAATATGTTCCCAACATTTCCTTCCCACTATCTATTTAAACTCTTAGGTAAATTATAGAAGGTCCCCATGTCTTCAATAATAGAAAACCCCCTTACAAATAAAACCATTAACTAGAGGTAGCCAGTGGGCCGCGTCGGCCCGGAACCCCACCCAGCCCACTACAGTAGCAGGCCGAGCCCGTTGTGGGGCTCTGTCCTCCAATGATACTTGCCCCAACGGAGCCGTTGGGGCTCAATAAAAAAAAAATTCTATAAATACTAAATTTATTTTCTCATTTCATCACATAACAATCTCTCTAATTCTCTCTTCTCTACTTACATAATATTATTTGCTCTAAATCTCTCAAGTTTGAAGTTTCAACTATGTTCTACTCGTAGAAGTTCAAATTTTAGTTTTCGTTTCGGTAAAATTAGTATCGAAATTTTATTTACTTGTCATTTTTATTTACCTAACTTGCATTCTTACTTATTATAATTATAAATTAACAATATCATGGCTCATAATTCATTTTCATCTTGAGCTGGTCGATCTAATACTAGCTCTTCTCAACCGCCTAAAATCCCTGAAGTAGTTCAGCTCAATACCCAGGAAGGGGAATTTTCAGAACCCGGTCCATCATTTCTCTACACAGACACCTTAAATTGGGAATAAGAGCAGGAATATCCTGAATCAGGTGGTGCGGGATGTTCTCAAAGCGAACCCACACCCACCACCAACGAAACTAAAACCCGCATTATTAGTAGACATAATACTAGTGATGTATGGAACCACTTCACACTAGATCGTGAACATAATAAAGCATACTGCACATTATGTGATCCCCCAAAAGTTTTCAGTCATCCACGTGTGATGTGTTTTAAAGTGTGTTTTAAAACCGTCTACTCGCAAGCGCACGAGATTGTCGTAGCTTTGTCGGGTATACGGGTTGTATCGATAGGGAATCGTGTTTAGTTAGACTTAGTGATTAACGAGCAGTTTGAATTTTTAGGTTTTTGTGGTTGGAATAAATTGTTGGCTAAATTAATAAAACCGATATAAAGTAAAGGTATCAATTCAATTGAGGTTAGTTTAGGGAGTTTAACACGTATCCCGTCATTATATTTTACTTAGTACGATGATTTGAAGGACTTAGGCTATAAGCTCTAAGCCTGGGTTAATATAGAAATTAGGGTTTAGGAAAATGAACTAGTCTAAAGGCATAACCTATCTTAGCACCGTAAGTGTCACATAGGTTATCTCATTTGCACTACTTAATTCCTTTGGTACTCCTAATTCAATATTAATATATATAGAAGATTGGGTTCAGGGTTGGGTACAACCTCAGCCCTAACTACGCGTGAAATCTTGTTATGTTATGGTCTAAGCTACAAGCACAAGACTAATCGCTGCATAAGTTGGAGATCTAGTCATAGCTGCAAGTACGCATACAAAAATATCCAACAATCATGAAGAACTCCCCATAGGGGTGCGAATATAACATGACTAAACCAATCGTCAAAAGTATAATATAAATCTAGGGTATAGGCGGCTATCCGCCCTTCATCCCTAAACAAAGAATGTTTACTACTCCGTGGGAGTTTTACACATTATAAAACTTACAGAAAGGAAGACGCAATGCGTAAAAATAAACAGAAGAATAAACTCCTTGAATCTTCGTGTTGATGCTAATCCAAGCCTGAATTCTCCCAGTGTTCCAACCACTTGCGCTTCAGCTTTTGAGAACCTGTAAATCTCGTAGCGGCTTCAGGTTTGAGAGGAAGGGGAGGATGTGCAGCCAAGAAAAAGCGTGGAAAAGGCTTAGCTCCCCTTCTCATTTTATAGGCGGAGGGCTAGCTAGGGCTCTGTACGAAACCCTCCCGATCAATCGGGAATTAGGTCCGATCGAACGGCTAAAAGCGCTGATTGATCGGTGAGCTCACGCAAAGCTCTTGATCGATCGGCAGGCTCTTGGTTAGTTTCTCTAACCGCGAGCTGCTGATTGATCGGTTCTCCGATCCCGTTTGCTCGATTAAGCACCGAAGCGCTATGGGATGTACCCAATTCACCGAATTATGACCCCATGGGTCTTTCTTTTGCACAAATAGTTGGGTTTCTCCAATTAGTCTTCAAGTATGCTTCAATAGTGCTTGATTTTACTAGAATTCTTCTTTCATCCAGTCTGATGTGTTCCACATGAAAATGTACCTAAATAACAACCAAACACACATGTAGAGGCCGAATATATGGCAGGAATAGGAAATAAAATATTTAAAAATCAAGCGCATCAATATCCCCAAACCCACACCTTGCTTGTCCTCAAGCAATATTCAATTTAAACTAGCTAGTGGCGGAAAAGTCAAGTCAGGCATTTAACCGCAAAGGTCACTTGTGAAAATTATTGTTCAATCATATTTGAAAGTGTACTTGAGGGTAGCGAATCCTTATGCGATGCTATTATTGCACTAGTTATAACTTAAGTCTCAGTCATTAAGGTTTTTTTACTAGTGAGTGGTCTTAGAACTTTTCTGCCCTTGTCTTACTTCAAAACCCTCTGACTTTAAGAAGACATAAAGGTAATAAGTAAAGGAACAAGTTATCCTAACCCTTCACTGCTAATCAATAGTGAAATTAAAATGTTTCTATTTTCTCTCTTGTTTTCCCCTCTTCATTTTTTTTTCACTCGGTTAGGTGTGTCTCCCTCACACCCATGTAGCGAGTTTTTGGCTTGCTGCTCCCAATCCAATTGGCTCAAGGTACCAGGTTTTAAGAGACCCCTACAGACCTAATGGCTCAATTCTTAAGGATTCACAACCTAATCCATTAGCACACACCTTTTTTTTTTTTTTTTTAAAGCTATTAGTACTTATTTTAGTAACTACAAAGTTGATTCTTCTTAAGCTTTTCCTATGGCCCATGTAGCGAGCTTTCGACCGACAGCTCCCGACCTAGTTGGCTCAAGGTACCAGATTTTAAGATACCCCTATGGGTTTATTTGCTCGAGAAACAGGGGCTACAAGAACCAACAAGTCACTTTTTTTTTTTCTTTTTTTTAGGGGTTACTCAAGATAAAGAAATGTAAAATTGATTTCAACATTATTAGAAGTAGAATAGTGGATTCCTATTCCTAAGGTTATTACCATTATTTCGACCCAAACTGTAGGATATGTCACAAGATTAAGGATGAAAAGTAATAATCTCACTAACTAGTAAAAAGACAAAAATATGGATTCAAAAGTCTAATCCAGCAATAATCTCATCTTATAAACATTCTAATCATCAAAGTACATCTCAGAACTGTTCTACAATAAGGGTCACGAACAACTTTATACTCATTTATGCCTTTAAAAGTGTAGCTAATTTATGCCAAATTAAGCTTAAAGGATAAACAAAGTTTGACTCTCATCTGCCATCCCCAAACCCAAACCGTGCATTGTCCTCAATGCAAATCGATAAAAATAAATTCAAGCATGGAAAAGAAAGAGACAACCTGAGGTGTGACATATTCAGCGACATGTGGTGAGCAAATCCAAAGAAGAAAGACGGAGGTAGCAAGCTGCAATCGAAGACATAGAAGATAGGAAACTAAACAGACTTGTTAGTAATGTTAGTGTTTAGTAAAAGAGAAACAAAGTTATCATAAGAGGGATAACAAACAGATCTGCAATTGAAAGAGAGTTTGTGATAAAAAAAAATAATAATAAATAAAATAAAACTAAACTAAAGATAGGTTGGTTTGCCTCCCCAAAGTGCTAAGTTTAATGTCTTCAGCCGGATGCAGTTTACAACATGAGATCAACCAAAATCAGAGGCAATGTCTGCCATAGAACTCGGGTTGATCCAGTAGGGACGATCCCCAAACCCAACAGCGTTTTGAGACCCGTGACTATCAAGGAGGGAAACATTACCAGCATTAGGGTCACAAATCTCTATCCTACCAGGTGTAGGTGATGAAGCACAGCTATCGAAACAGACAGGGATACTATTACAATCATCACTTTTAGTAGAATCAGGCTTACCCGGCTCTACCAAAGGGTCAATATCATCAACCCTATAGCATTCCAACTCGTCCTCAGTCTCAAGGTGTTGAACAAAGTTCATGACCTTCAAGTTGCCCTTGAGGTTTCCAAAAGAAACCTCCAACACTCCTGTCCTATAGTGAATCATAGCGTTGGCCATTGCTAGGAACGGTCGACCTAAACTAATGGGACCGTTGTGCTTTTTCTTAGGAGTGGGGTCTATATCTAAGATGAGAAAATCAATTGGGAAGACAAACTTGTCAACCATGACAAGTACATCTTCCACTACTCCACAAGGTATTCGCTTTGTCCTACCAGCCAACTGAAATGTAACATTCATTGGCTTAAGGTATCCTATTCCCAATTCTCGAAAAATCGAGTAAGGAATGAGGTATACACTCGCTTCTAGATTTAGCAAGGCTCTACTGGTATAACGCTCTCCTATGATGCATGGAACGGTAAATGCCCCGGGGTCTCGAAACTTGGGTGGGGCGCCCAACACTAAAATGTTGCTCACCTTCTCGGTGAGGCTGAACTTCTTTGGGATATGTGCTTGAGCGCACCTTTTTTTTGGTGCAAAGATCCTTGAGGAACTTGGCATACATAGGAATGTGTTTAATGGCTTCAATCAATGGCAAGTTGATCTTCACGTCCTTAAACACATCTATGAGCTCAGTCCTCTTTGGGTCGTCCTTCTTCTTCAGTCCTATAAGGGCCAAAGGAAAGGGGAAAAACCCTTTTCTCGTGACCACCCCCCCCCCCCCCCCCCCCCCCCCCAAAAATCAGCAGTGGAAAGGGGAGTCACATCCTTCTCAGTTTCAACCTCAACTTCCCTAAGGTTCTCTTCTCCTAAAACTGACACAATTTGAGCTTGCTCATGAATAAGCAAGCTAGGGCTAGAACTAGTTGATCCTATAGGGTTTGTGAGTAGTTGGGAGGGTAACCTCCCTTCCTCTATCCTATTCAATGCATGGGTCCACTGTCCTATTTGGGTCTCTAATTTGGCGATAGATTGCAAGTGAGACCGAACCAGTTGTGTGGTGTCCTCCATAAAGTGGAGCATATGCTCCTCGAACTATGACATAAATCCTAGAGGTGGAGGAGGAGGGTCATTATGAGCAACATTGGGGTGAGGTCAAATATCATACCTATACCCTCCCTGAAAAACGGGAGGGTGCACATTACCTACAAAGCTGGGATCTTGTTATTTCGTGGGTTGATATTGATTGGCGTCCTGCTTCCACGAGAAGTTCGCATGATCGCGCCACCCAGAATTGTAGGTGATTGAGAACGGGTCATTATTTCACGAATATCCTTAAGCTGTATGAACCTGTTCCTACACGTATTTGGGGAATTGTGATGCATATAAACAATTAAGCACAGAATGGTCCTCTCCTGAACAAATGTTACACGGAGTAATACCACTTGATGTGTCAACTGCATTGACCATGCGCACATTAGTAGGATTCACATGCAAGTTCATAATATGATCCATCTTTCTACTAAGGGCATCTAGTCTACGGTTGATGTCATCGTTGGGTGCTACTTCGTAGACACCATGGGTACCCCCTCTAACCACCCTCATAGAAGAGGCTTGGTCAAGAGAGTGTTTGCTAAGGCGCTCAAATAGCGTCCATGTCTTGTTCTTGTCTTGTTGGTTAAATGCTCTCCCGCATGAAGCCTTAACCATTTGTTTGTTAGATGCATTGAGACCATCCTAAAAATTTTGCACTGGAACCCACTTGGGAGACCCGTGATGGGGACAGCTCCTAAGAAGCTCCTTGAACCTGTCCCAACTCTTGTCAAATTATTCTTGATCCTTTTGTTTGAAATTGTTAATTGCCTACCTAACAGCCATAATTTTGGCTTTAGGAGACCTAGGAAGCTCCTTGAACCTGTCCCAACTCTTGTCAAATTGTTCTTGATCCTTTTGTTTGAAATTGTTAATTGCCCACCTAACAGCCATAATTTTGGCTTTAGGAGAAAATTTGATCAGGAACTTATGCTGGAGGTCAACCCAAGTGGAGATTTCACCTTTTGAAAGAGACTGCAATCCTTTACCGAGAATGGAAAAAAACATAGTCGAATAACATCAATTGAGACACCTTGAAAATAACAAATTTCACAAATTTCTATAAATGCATCAAGGTGCGCATATGGCCTCTCCATCGGCTTCCCATAGAAAGTGGGAAGCATATTGATAATCTCAGGCTTGATTTTGATATTTGCGTTACCCACCGCAGTTAACGTAACTCCAGCGGGTGCGACTTACGTGTGGGGAATGAAGTGGTCCCCAATCGTATGTTGTACAAAGTTAGCCATTCTAACAAAACTAATTAAAATAAAAAAATTAAATAAATAAAAAAACAAAAAACAAAGAAAAAAAGAAAAGGAAATTAATGAAAATATAATAAAAAATAAACTAATGAAACATAAATAAATTTTTTTAGTTTTGGTTTTAAAAAACAATGAAAATAATGATAAAAACAAGAATAAAAAAATAAAATAAAATAACTCGCTAATTTCTAAATCAACTTAACCGATTCCCCGGCAACGGCGCCAAAAACTTGATGTGTTTTAAAGTGTGTTTTAAAACCTTCTACTCGCAAGCGCACGAGATCGTGGTAGCTTTGTCGAGTATATGGGTCGTATCCACAGGAAATTATGTTAAGTTAGACTTAGTAATTAACGAGCAGTTTGAATTTTGGAGCTTTGGTTGTTTGAATAAATTGTTGGCTAAATTAGTAAAATCGAATATAAGGTAAATGTGTCAATTCAATTGAGGTTAGTTTAGGGAATGAATTTAGGGTAGCTTAATATGTATGCCATTATTATATTTTACTTAGGACGATGATTTGAAGGACTTAGGCTATAAGCTCTAAGCCCGGGTTAATATATAAATTAGGGATTAGGGAAATTAACTATTCTAAAGGCACAACCTATCTTAGCACCCTAAATGTAGCATAGGTTATCTCATTAGCACTACTTAATTCCTTTGTTACTCATAATTCAATATTAATGTACATAGAAGATTTGGTTCAGGGTTGGATGCAACCTCAACCCTGACCACGCGTGAAATCCTGTTATGTTATGGTCAAAGCTACAAGCACAAGATTAATCATTGCAAAGTTGGAGATCTAGTCATGGTTACAAGCACACATACAACAATATCCAACAATCATGACGAACTCCCCACAGGGGTGCGAATATAACATAACTAAACCAATCGTTAAAAGTGTAATATAAATCTGGGATATGGGCGGCTATCCGCCCTTTATCCCTAAACTAAGAAGGTTTACTCCTTCATGGGAGTTTTACACACCATAAAACTTAAAGAAAGGAAGACACAATGCGTAAAAATAAACAGAAGAATAAACTCCCTCAATCTTCGTGTTGATGCTAATCCAAACCTGAATTCTCCCAGTATTCAAACCACTTGCGCTTCAGCTTTTGAGAACCTGCATATCTCGTAGCGGCTTCGGGTTTGAGAGGAAGGGGAGGACGTGTGGCCAAGAATAAGCGTGGAAAAGGCTGACCTCCCCTTCTCTATTTGTAGGCACAGGGGCGGCTAGGGTTCTGTACGGAACCCTCCTTATCAATCGGTGAGGTCACGCAAAGCTCCCGATCAGTGCTTTTACCCGATCGATCGGCAGGCTCTCGATTAGTTTCTCTAACCGCGAGCTGCTGATCGATCGATTCTCCGAGCTCCTTTGCTCGATTAAGCACCGAAGTGCCATGGGATGTACTCGGTTCACCGAATTATGACCGGATGGGTCTTTCTTTTTCACAAGTGGTTGGGTTTCTCCAATTAGTCTTCAAATATGCTTTAATAGTGCTTGATTTTGCCGGAATTCTTCTTTCGTCTGCTCTTATGTGTTCCACATGAAAATGTACCTAAATAATAACCAAACATACATGTAGAAGCCGAATATATGGCAGAAACGGTAAATAAAATATGTAAAAATCAAGCGCATCAATGTGGTAGTGGGACTGGCACTCTAAAAAGACACCTATTAAAAAGCCACCTCAAATTAACTTCAGATAAAACCTAACAACATCTCGTACAGCAAGCGATTCGTGCGCTTGCTAACTTTAGGTTTACATAAGAAACTAGATTCGTCCAGCACTATCAAAACGCGTTAAACCCTGCCACTCTAAGGGTTCCTCGGAACACTTTGAAGCGTGATGCATTTAGAAGAATTTTTAAATATGAAAAATGAGCTTCAAGATATTTTTAAGGTGAACATGAGCATGTTCTCATTGACGTCGAATACGTGGAAGTCGAAACCCGGTGCGCCTTTTCTTGTGCATAACGGCACATTGGATTGATTCTTTTTATATTATGCAAAAACAAATAATTCATTTTTGCCTTCTTGAATATCCCCACACTGCTCAGGCAATCACGAGTGCCATTACGGAGGCATGCTGTGAGTGGGGGATAGACCGCAAAATTTTCAGCATTACTTTTGATAATGCTGCTAGTAACGATGCATCTGTAAAACAATTAATTAGGCATATAAGGCTCATGTTAGATGGGAAATGTTTTCATTTTACTTGTATCTGTCATATATTGCATTTAGTGGTAATGGATGGTTTGCAACTTGCACATGCTTCTATTGTGTGTTTGAGAGAATTAGCTATAACAATTAAGACATCTGAAACTTAGCAAAGAAAATTTAAACTTCTTTGCGACACACATGGCATTTCTTTTAAAAAATTTAAAATAGATACACAAATTAGGTGGTCATCCATGGTTGAGATGTTAGAAAGAATAATACCATACAAAGATATCTTAATTGAATATATACAGGAAAATCCTTCATAACTAAGGAATTTTAATATCTAATGTGTAGATTGGAATACAATTAATGAAGTACGTAGATTTTTTGATATTTTTAAAAATGCAATGATATTTTTTTGGATGTTATTATCCAACAATTATAGAAGATATATCTAGACTGGTAGATATTGCTGCTTGGATGATGAGAACGCCTCCAACCCTGTGTTGGGGGCCTTTATTTCTACCATGAGGATAAAATTTTTAAAATATTATTTTGAATTACCACTGGCATATTGTATTGCCACCATTTTTTATCTATGTTGTAAACTTACGAGTTTACAATTATTTGCACAATATTTTTATGAAAAAATAAACCCAACTTATATTGTAGCATCTTTTATTGCGGAAGTTGATAAAAATTTACGAAATTTATTTTCCGTCTATGCTCGAAGATTATCATCTAATAATCCAAATGTTTCTTCCACGTCATCTTTTTGTCTCAAGGAAAATCATATGCGTGGGATGTGCTAAACCGATTAATGCCCAGACAAAGTCCCATGTCATATGATGAGCTAGATTTTTACTTGCAGTCGCCTATGCTCGACTTTAACCTGACACAGGAGAATCCAAATTTTGATATTTTGCAATGGTGTTATTCTAATAAAACCCAATATCCTGTGCTTTCCACCGTGGTACACGATATACTAACGTGTCTGGTGTCTTCAGTAGCATCGGAGTGTGCTTTTAGTATAGGTGGTAGATTGTTCGGATCAAAAAGAGCGAAGCTAGCACCAGCCACCTTGGAAATACCGGTATGCTTGAAGGACTGGATGGCTGCAGCGGATAGAGACTAAGACCGACTCAACTTGGGTTCATCAAGTGATGAAGAGGACCACCGTAACACTAGTACAGCAAGTCCTGCACCAACCGTAGCAAGTTTAGACCAAGATATTTATATTGTTATAATTCAATTTTTGTATAACATATTTTCTTTTATGAAATATATAGTGGTATCGTATTATTATAGTTGTACTTTTTACAAATTTATGAGACATTTTATTCTATTAAATATATTTATAATTATGATTGTGTTGTATTATATTTGTCTGTTATATTATTCGTCAATAATTATAATTATTTTTTGGTCAAAATAATTGTATATTTTTATAATTTTATAAGACACTATTATAATTGAATTGTATGTTAATGTATATATATATATATATTAAAGGTGGGGCCAGCCTGGGCTCAGGCTTGGCTCGGCTCTACCACTAACTAAACCCATTCACTTTTAAAATTCATTACTTTGCCCCCAATTAACATTTTTTGGACCATTTTGTCCCTTAAAATAAAAGGGATTAAGTGTTTGATTTTATTATTAAGAAAGAGTTATATATTTTTTTGAAAAAGATGAGGAGATTGTTGTAAACATTGGATATTTTTTTGGTACAATTTTTATAGTCTAATTCGGATATTATTAAATATCTTAGAAAATTAGAAATTATATAAAAGATCTTTATATACATATATACATATATACATATAATGTATGTATGTGTATCCATTTTACTTCATGGGTAAGAAACCCTCACCACGTCATACACATAAGATGAAGGTGGCGGAGACGAGGATGTTGCGGTGGATGTGCGGACGCACTAGGAAAGATAGGATCAGGAATGACGTCATAAGAGGTGAATTGGGCGTGGCCTCCATTGAGGATAAATTAAGGGAGCAATGTTTGAGGTGGTTCGGACATGTTAGGAGGAGACCGAGCACCGCTTCGGTCAGGAGGTGCGAGCAGCCTTATACTACGCTAGGTAGGAGAGGGAGAGGCAGGCCAAAGAAAAAATGGTTGGAGACGATCAAACAAGACCTCACCCACCTAAATCTTCGGGAGGAGATGTTCTTAGATAGAGCCCAATGGAGGGCTAGCATAGGAGTAGCAGAGGTAGCGGAGTAGAGTAGTTTAGTCCAGCGTTTGTGCTATCTATAATGTTCTAGGCCTTGAGGGTAATCAAGAGTCGGTGCGCTTATGTGCGATCCGAGCTCCTGATTGATTAGATGTTTGTTGGCTTATTTAGGATTTGCTATGTCTTTGCCTTTATTTGCCTAGCTTTGCCCTGCGTATATGCTTATTAGCTCTCATGCTGCCAGGTTGCCAGGCTTCAGTGTGGCGGATAAGCTTTTCAGGTTTCAGGTTGGGGGTCCTCGGAAACAGCCTCCCTTCTGGGCAACCCCCAGACCCTGCTTATGCGGGAGCTCGTGAGGCACTGGGTTGTTGTTGTTGTTGTTGGTAAGAAACCCTCACCATCTGGTGTGTGTGTGTGTATGTGTGTGTGTGTATATGCGAGAAAAAGAGAGGCAGCAGGAAGAGAATTGCAGCGCAAAGTGAAAAGTGAGAGAAAGTGAGGGAAATTAAGAATTGAGAAGGAAATGAGAATATAAGAAAATATTGAGAGAATTATTTGAATAGAAGAAAATTTTCTTTGGTTCTTTAGTTTTGATATAAAATACTTACTATTTCTCTTTATATATATTTGGGTTGTATTTTTATTCTCTTTTTTTGAGTGTAATATATCTCTAGTTTTATAAAAGAGATTTATATTTATAGAAAAAGAGTTTTTCTATATTAAAAAAATTATCATTTTAGTTAATTATAATAAAGACATTATAAGTTTATAAATTGAAAAAAATATTTTTGAAATTTTCATAAAAATATTATAAAATTTAAAAAGGATGAAATCAAAATTAGAAAAAAAAAATTTGAAAAAATAAACATTTTTGGTAAAAATTTGAAAAATTAATGTTAAAAAAAATTATCATGTTCTTTCAAACTTTTTTCAAAAAAAATTTTCCCATTATTTGTTTCAAATTTTTAATTTCGTAAATGTTTAAATTTTAAATTTATGAATCTAATTTGAATTATTTTAAACAAAAAATTTTATATTTTATCTCATAATTGTTTTTGAGAAGATTTTAAAAGACTCTTTTATATTCTAAACCTATAATATCATTGATATAATTAAATAACATAATTATATTTTTATAAATGTAGAAAACCCTCCTTTTTTTTTTCTAAGAACATAAAAATTTCTAATTCTTGCCTGAAAACATAAAACCTCCTTCTAAAAACAAAACCAAAGACTTAACCTCCTTACTTTTGAGAGGCAAAATGGTCAAAAAAGAATTGAATGAGGTAAAGTGAATAAATTTTAAAAATGAGGTGGTTAAGTGAATGGTTTTATAATTTTATTTGTGAAAAAAGGGTTTTTTGATTGAACCAAAAGATAGCGGGCTATGTGTAATTTGCCCTAAATTCTTTTCTACACACTAACTTCCAAGATGATACTGTCTTTTTTTTTTTTTTTTTTTTGCGACAAGGTTATGATTCATAATCTAATCAATCCAATTTGATATCAATTGAAGCTTGTATATAGTAAACTATATTAGATAGTAAAAAAAAAAGGAGAAATACATAAAAGAAGGGGAGAGAAACGTAGAAGAAGATTAGGCGGGGGAGAGAGAATACATCAACGCACTAATCTCATTATTTAGCATAAACCCTAATTTTTTTTCATTAATTAGCAACAAAAACACCGCACAAAGTAGGAAACTCGACCAAGAAAGCTCTGAGTCAACTCGTAAAAGAATGGTGACCAAAACAACAAAACCAAACACACAGGAAGACAAGCAAAAACAGGCAAAACACAACGAGCCTCAAACACTGCTAGGTAAGACACGGCAACATGACTAACCAAAAGATAAGAAAATAGGACAACGAAGCCATAAATCTATTGAAGCAAGGCACTCAATGTAAGCGGGTCAAAACCATCAAAATTCATCCCTAGTCTTTTCCCCATCTCTAGCATGCGCTCCACAGCAAGGATCTTACTGGCATCTTTAACGTTGTTGCCCTTTTTCACCAGATTCTTCTTTTTCAGTTGTTTGCTTGAGCCCTTTGTAGATCTCTTTGCTCTATTCCCGGGCAACATGTCCTTTAAGAAATACTTTAACTCCCTCTTGGCTTGCTCTTTCATCTTTCTCTTTAGCATTCTCCTACCCCTTTTTGTTTCACCCGACTTCTGAATTTGAAGTCCCACCAACATTTTTTCCTTTCTCTGCCCAACTATGCTAGATTCCTCTCCAGTCTTGCTAGACTCCTCCATGTGCTGTACTAGAGTCACTTCCAAGGAGTTTTCATCATCGCACGATTGTCCTTCTATAGTAAGGGGCTCAAAACTTGGCAGAAATTCAGGTCCTGAGGACACAGACTCAATGTCGCTTACAGCGTCTGGGTCTAGGTTATCAAGGGGGAGCAATTGATCTTGCAATCTAGACGCTTCAACTTCACTTTCCACTATCCATGGCAAGAGACATGGAGGGTTTTGGTTGTCTAGAATTACATAAATGGGAGTTGTTGATGGTTAGATTACAATCTGTGCCATGGCCTGGACAATACTGGAACATGGGGACTCGAAGTCCCGGGGCCATCTACCAATAAGGTGACCATCAATATGAAGTGATAAGTCTCATTAATCCTATTTATAGAGATATAAGACAAAGTATCTAAGGCAATGATGTGGCGTTGCTAATGTGGTACAGGTGACTTGGCGATCGGGAAGGCTCAAGACTAATTTCGGCTTGACCCTCGGTAATATTCGTATCAATACCCTATCATAAAATAACCCTTGTCGTCAAGGGTTAATGTATTGATATACAAATAGTTAAACCCTCCAGAATCAAATATCATAATTACAAATTTTATCCATTTAAGTTTTTTGAAAATAAAAGACAACATAGTAATATTTTTCCTAAAATTATTAAAACAAAGGGTAAATTGGTAATTATGAAAACCTGTAGGGGAAATTTTGTAAATTTGACATTGAGGCCCTGAATTCTCCTGCACATCCCTCTCTCTATGCCGCTTCATCTCCCCAACCAACATAGTATTTGATCCTAGAGGATTATCTACAGCTAAGACTATTAGGAATACTGCCCTAAAATCCAGATTTGCTCTGTTAATATTACTTTATTGAAGAATAAAATTGAAGTTTCATTCGTTTCCTTATAAAATTTGTGTAAGCGAGCATTTATAGTGCATGTGATTTTCTTTTAAGTATCGTCTATGAGATAGACAGAGTCCTCAGATTACATTTTACATATTTGTTCTAAGTGGATAATGAGATTAAGCCACAGATAGACTTGAAACAAATGGCATGGAATGTTATTTGAATAACGCGTGGTCGATGATGAGCTTGGGCTACTTGTCTATTAAGACAATGATTTAACACTTTAGATGACTTGTCTTGGTTATGTGGATGGTGATCTAAAAGTGTTAGGTTGGTGTGTTTATATTGATACATTGAATTGGACCATGTAAGTTTCTTGTTTCTAGACTATTATCGGAGATGAGTGATTCATGTTGTACTGTTTGAACTGCGACTTTAAATCCTGAGAGTATTATGGACTTGTGCATGGAGCGTTAGTTAATTTGGTGTACTATAAGTAAGGTCTAAACATATGACTGAATTCCCACGTACACTGGGAAACGGCGTGAAATATGACAAAGATCAGGTATTCAATATGGAATCTACGATCTCGTATGAGATACAGATGTCCCCTTAGTTGATTCGCAAGTATTTGAATAGTTCAGAATCTTTGGCCAAAATATTCCAAGTGTTTGACATTTGTAATTTTCAAGTATAAATAAATTATTCAGTGAAGGACAAGTCGGTAACTAATGAAGAAGCTATGAAAAGGATAATGGTAGTATTTATATTTATTCTTTGTCATGGACATCTAGTGGAGGGGTTGTTGTCATCAATACAGTATATTTGGAAAATATCGAATAAATGGTTTGAGCCTAGGGTGCAGTGGGAATTATTTAGTGGAATTAAGTCCCATTAAATGGTAATTAAATTATATCATGAGAAGATTAATTTAACCCATTTGGAGCAAGATTTAAATTATCCTTGAAGTCCATGCGCAAGCCTCTTTATTTATTTCCATTGGAAAATTATTAAAAAATTCACAAGATGAATTATTTATTCATGTGATGAGTAAATTTAATTTGCCAAATATTATTCATAAGATAAATAAAAGTTAAAAATTATAAAATAATTTTTGAAAATTAAACTTCATAATATAAATCTTTACATGTGGGAAATAAAGCAATATATATATATATATATATGCGAATTCGAGGATGCCGTACGCTATGCCACCCTAAGGGGAGATCTGCGTGCCCTGGTATTGGCCAATCAGGCCTCGACATGTGGCACACGGTGACAGGCTGAGGACGCAGCTTTGACCAGCATGATACGCGTCATTTTAACCTATTTATTAAATGAAACACTGCGTTTTGTTTTATATACTCATGTCCCACATTGAAATTTTGGCTTGTTTTCGCTCTGGTATACTATTATAAATAGAGGTATCTATTCCAAAGGTTTGGCATTCAATTGAAAATAAAAATTAAAAGTTTCTGAAAGTATTGACTTTCAGAGACCTAGTGTGAGAGAAAATTTTATTTTAAATTTTTTCTTTCCTCAAAGTTTAATAATTTTCGGAGCCCACTCTCCTGGCGTTTCGAGGTCATTGCATAGAAGGCCGCTTGGTCTCGATTTTCTCGGCTTTCAGGAGTTTTATTAATTCTGGTATTCTTTTGCTATTCTTTATTTGGATCAATTTCAGGTATGTTCTTCTTTCCTTTTCCTTTAAGTTTTCACTTTTCTATTTATTTACGGTATTTTTTATTATGCCTGATATAAGTTCATATCATTGTTATGAATGTATTAGAGTAGAGGCATGTAGGTTTAAACTAAAAATTTAAATCTGTGGATTTAAAATTAGGAATTTTAAATCAACTCTAGGTTTTCTGCTACATTAAATTAATTAAATTAGGAAATATTTTTGAAATCCAACCCAACAACTGGTATCAGAGAAAAAGAATCTATAGAGATAATCATATTCTCGGGAACTCTCGCGCGTGAGGTGTTACGAAACGTGATTCTCCTACTAAGGGCTTAGGTAGCAAGAAGAGTCTACTATGCGGAGTGCTTTGATAGGTGTACTTTATTGTGACCACAATTGGAGAACTGTGAACCCAATAATTGGCATCAGAGATAGATTTAATAATAACTAGGTTAGTTATTTTCAACAAAGATTTGGCTCAGTATCCATGACCTTTTGGGACAAGGGTCTTTGGAGGGGAAAGAATTAATACGAGCCAAAATGGGATTAGGGGTATTGATACAAACCTGACATTAGACCCGATTACTGAACCAGGTCAATAGATGGTCTTAAGGAATTTTAGGGTCATTAGCTTTTATATAAATAAAGCCCTTGGTAGAGAGAGAGGGTTATGTTGATGAGTGTTTTTGTGAGTGTTCCCTCCCCCACCCCCCCCAAAAAAAATCTCTTCTATGTGCCCTTCTCTTTTCTTATACTTCAATACTTATACATATACAGAAATTTATACAACAGGGCAGCCGTTTACTGTCCCGTAGGCCAGATAATTATGTGTTGTGGTTTGATTTGGATTGATTTGAGTGTCTTTGATCCAATTTCGTATCAATTGGTATCAGAGCTAGCAATCTTCAGCTCAATTGTTGATTGGTCGTTTTGCACATAAGGTGTTCAAAGAAATGCCTTAAATAGTCCTTGATTAAAATCATTCCTTGGCCCAAATTTTCTGCTTTTGATAGGTGAACAGCCATGGTAGAGGGAACAAGATCTCAGATATCATTGAGGGAAATGGATGAATCTAATGATCGACGCTTCAACTCACTTGAATGATCTATCTCCAAGTTCCGGAAAGAGCTCCGGGAAGCTGTTAATGGCTTGGCAATGCAGATAAGGTGGACACCCCCGAAGAACCACCGGAACTACCTTCGGCAACCTCTAGCACCTCCGGCAACCACCGCCACCATAACCACCACTAGAGCTTCGGAGTCCCCGCCTGAGACCGAGATCGAAGCGAAGGTCATCAATCTAACACCGAAATGGCCGATACCGATATTGGAAGAGGATGACGATGACTGCGTCATCACTGAGGAGATGGATCCATCGGCGAAGATCGACATCAAGGTGGAGAGGTTCAGTTTATCACCACAAACTCTGTCGTCGATCAAGAATTCCAGCGGCAAACAAAATGACAAGTCTGGCCAAGAAGAGAAGGAGAAGAACGATGTAGAGAAGATTGAGGCCCAGTATGTTACAAACTTAGATCAAATCAAGGTATCCGAGTATAGAGACTAAAGATTATATTGCATTATGGGAAAAAAAGGGGGGAGATATAGAGAAATAGGGGGAGAGATAGACTTGAGCTTAAAGCTCTTACATCATATTCATTTGGCATATCTTTCTCTACTAATCTACCTCTATATTTATACAAGTAAAGGGTGGGGGTGAGGTGGCACAATTGAACATTCTAGAATGCCAAGGAAGGATCTAGAGTGTGGTGTGCTAGATGCGGGAGTAGAATGGGTTGGCGACTAGTGACCCAAGTTGCTGTATGAGCATTGGCAGTAGTGGGAATGCTAGCTTCATATCAATACTGCCCCCTTGAAAAGATCCTCATCCTCGAGGATCAGCACTAAGGGAGCCGCCTGGCGGTGGGAAAGACTTAGTGGGATGGTATCCTTCTGTGCACCAAATCCCACTTCGGCTCGTATCACTTCTTTCCCCTCCAAAGACCCTTGCCCCCAAGGGTCATGGATAATGAGCCGGCTCCCGAGTGTAGGAGACCCTCCAGGGTCAAATACCAGCTTTTAGAATCCTAGTAAGACGTGATCTGTGAGTTTAGCCGGGTTGTGGTCTTCCATAAAGTGCACACGACAGCTGAACAGGAGGCGGAAGAGTGAGGCCTTGGCGGAGGGTGCGGTCACATCCTCTAACTCAGAATCCAATGGTTGATGCATTAGAGGATCTGATTTGGTTGGCATGAGGTCACCCGAGAGCAGAAGAGGCGGGGCCAAGTTTGTCATTACAATGATGGCAGATGGTGGCGTCGTTGTATAAGTAATCGGTCCCACATTCATTACTGCCATGGAAGAGAGATTGGCGGCATCCATGGGCGCGCCATGGGGTGGAGTGATGGTGGAATCCGCGGACAAATCCAGACCCAGATCCACGGCTAGCTGAGAGGGAGGAGCATCATCATCAAGGTTGGCGGGGGTCACACTTAGCTGACTCCGCGATGCATCGGGTGTTGGCAGTAACGACTACTGGTTTACAAGGTTGGCAGAATCTTCCCTTGCAGGGGTTGGCATGAGCGATATTGGCATCGTACTTGTAGACTCCTTTATGGCTAATTTCTCAAGATAGACGAGATTGCTCTCTTGCAGCTTGGCCAGTAGTTTGGCCCATACATTGCTTGGGGCCTAAACTAGAGAACCCTTTTAGCTACCTCTTTCCTTAAGCCGCCTATCAAAAATTTAACCTCTTGCTCTTCTATCAACCCACATTTGTTTTCCAAAGACTCAAACTAACTTAAGTACTTGCCAACAGTTCCCATTTGGCGGAGATGCAAGCGCTCCATGAGGGAGCTGTTTGGGGTACCCAAGTACCTCTCACAACGATGTAACCACTCTTCCACATCATTACCACCGAATCTAGGAAATTCGATCTTAGAAAATCATGTCGGAACTTGGTAATTACCTCGTGTGATGTTGGAAGCAGCCATGGTGATGAAAAATCTATAGTAAGCGGAAGAACTGGTTAAGGCATTTCATTGAACACCTTGTGTGCAGGTCTGAAAAATTAGTCTTGCTCTAATAAGGCTCTGATGATAATGATCTGATAATGCTTGAAGATTGATGATGCTCTGATGTGATGACAAAAATCGGGGTTCGGTGATGAAAACAACGAAGATTAGTTACCGGTGGAGATGGAAGTGATGACGGGTGGTGAGCTGCAACTGTTGATCGAGGATGGGGATAACAGGGTGATGAGCGATGGTGATCGGATTGATGTTGATAGGTGACTATGGGTGATGTCGTTTGATGATTTTTGGTGTAGGGTGATGATCGGTGGCGAAAATCAGTGGTGGGGTGTGTTTGCTGATATGACGATGATGATGGTGATAATGTTGCTGGCGATGGGAGGTGAGGAGCGTCGATGATGATGATGATGATGGTGATGATGATGATGATGAAGGTGATGATGAACAGTGCGGTGGTGATGAAATTGGTGGTGATGATGACGATGACGGTGGCGACGAGGGTTGAAGTCCGGTGATGATGGTGGTGACTCCGGTGGTGGTATGGTGTAGAGGATCAACTCGCTCTGATACCAATTGTTATAAACTTAGATCAAATCAAGGTATCCGAGTATAGAGACTAAAGATTACATTGTATTATAGGAAGAAAAGGGGGAAGATATAGAGAAATAGGGGGAGCGATAGACTTGAGCTCAAAGCTCTTATATCATATTCATTTGGCATATCTTTCTCTACTAATCGACCTCTATATTTATACAAGTAAGGGGTGGGGGGTGAGGTGGCACAATGGAACATTCTAGAATGCCAAGGAAGAATCAAGAGTGTGGTGAGCTGGATGCGGGAGTAAATCGGGTTGGTGGCTAGTGACCCAAGCTGCTGTATGAGCATTGGTGGTAGCGGGAACGCCAGCTTTGCATCATAGTACCACCTTCAATAAGAGCCAGACCTCTGTCGTGGCGTTGCACCGCCTGCCGTCCTCCAAAAACTGCCACCTTGGAGTTAGGGTTTCGGGGCGGGTGCTTATGCAGAAGAGGAAAAAGAGGGGAATTGGTTTGGGAATGAAATATTACAATTACCATTTTACCCTTAAACTTTACTTAAAAAAAGAATTTAGTAATTTTTATTAATTTTTATTAATTTTATTAAAGTTAAGGAGGTAAATTTTATAATTATAGTATTTGATCCTAGAAGATTATCTAAAGCTAAGATTTGGCTTGGTATCCATGACCCTTGGGAAAAAGGGTCTTTGGAGGAAAATTGATATAAGCCAAAATGGGTTTAGGAGTATTGATACAAACCCGACATTAGACCCGATTACTGAACTGGGTCAATAGAGGGTATTCTGGTCATTAGCTTTAATATAAATATAAGGCCCTTTGTAGAGAGAGAGTTATGTTGATGAGTATTTTTGTGAGTGTTTCTCTGTCTACCCCCAATTCTCTTCTATACTCCTCTCCCCTTTCTTATACTTCAATACTTATACATATATAGAAATTATACAAATGGGGCAGTTGTTTACTGCGTTGTAGGCCAGATAAATTGCATGTTGTAGTTTGATTTTGATTAATTTGAGTGTCTTTGATCCAATTTCATATCATATATCCATCTGACCTGTATTCCGCCAAGATCTAAAGTGCAGCTGCATCACTCAGACTTCCAAAAATTGCACCATTTATACCTTTCTTAGTAAAATTCATGCATAATACTTCCAAAAATAACACCAATTACACCTCTATTAGTAGAATTCACATATAATACATTTTTTTTGATATTATCCATAAAATACATATTCGCTATAGTTCTATTATGATATGTCTCTTAGTAATATAATAAAAGAAAATATGTATCAAGTACCAATAAATGTAAAACGGATAAAATTTCTCAACGAGAGCATATTTTGTTGTATTGTAAAATTCATCTATCCTAAATAGAGTTCCAACAACTTAGGGTAAGGGAAGTTCTCTAAGGTATGATAACCACAAATTATCGAAAGAAAATAAAAATACGCAAAATAATTATGAAAAATTAAGTAAACTCAATAAACACCTGGAAAATAAAACTACAACTCAATGTAAAAACAGGAAATCTTCAAAATATATAAACAAGAAAAATATAAAATAACTTATAGCAAAATCCCATAAAATAAACTAAAATAAAATTGGTTAAAAAGTTATTTAATAGAAAATTTAAAACCCTTGGAAATGTACAAACAAATGGTCAATCTGGCAAAAATTTGGTTATAATTTTATAGGATACTCTTAACTTGATTTTAATTTCTAAAACTATTCTAAAATCAAGGTATATTTTTAATATTTTCAATTTTATTGTAAGATAACTCTTCATTTTTATAGTTGCTTATAACTTTAAACAAAACTGCTTAGAGTCAATTGAATTTTATAGTACAGAGTGAATTTATTTTGAAAATAATGTAATCAATGCTTTTATCTTCTTTTTTTTTATGATTTTGAATTTGAATGAATTTATGAGATAAGTAAAAATAAAAAATAATTGACAATTATCTATTGAAGTATCTATACTATCTATTAATGAGAAGTCCCCAACTTGAAATTAAAAATAAAAAAATAATTTATAAATTAACTATTAACTACTCTCTTAATAATTTTAACTACTTCCTTAATTGTAGCCCATGTTATCTTCCCCATTAAAAAACCTAAAAAAAAAAAAGCATATTATAAAACTGCCAACAACTCCCACTTCTCTCGAATGGCGGTTACTAAAATGCATATAACCTTACCTCTCTCTAATATCTGAAGCAAATCAAAGCTCCACATAGAAACTACTAATCCACTGGGTGAAATATTGTCATCCCCAATCGTAACACTACCTGGGGATTTTGTACGGATTTAAGGTTAGTAACTAATTCATTCTCTACATAATTTTTTACAGCATCTTATTGCTTAGATAAACTTTCGGTCAAATTAATTTTCACATGTTTATGATTGCTAACAAAAGTCTAGGGCAATATCAAATTTTATGGGTACTTTTTTTGACTAAGTAGAGATAGTGCGTCCTGCCATGAGCCCCTAACCATCACGGCTTCAATTGTAGCATTGGTTAGTAATTAGTTATTTATTTGGTCATGTTAATTTTGTTTGATGATGACATTGAAGTTAACTTAATAAAACATAATCAATTTCTGGTCAGGAAAAGCCTATTATTGGTCTTGATATTCTCTATGCATTGTTCTTGATATTCAATTCAAGATACGGTAAATGAGAAAGCCGGATAAAAGTTTTTTAGATTTTTTAAAAACATAATACAACATTTTTTTCCTCCAATTTTTTATCTTACGAGCACATTTTCATCAACTTTAGGTTTCCAATTTCTAATAACGCCATTCGTCAATGTTGGGGTCAAACTCTGGCGGCAACATTGCAATAGCATAATTATTATTATTGTTATTATTCTTCTTATTATTATTTCTTTGGCCAAACGGCAAGAGAGATATTTGATTCAACTAATGGAGGAATTACTACTACTACTACTATTATTATTATTGTTATTGTTATTGTTACTATTATTCTAGCTATTATTATATTAATCTCTGAAGTTATCTAGATTTTTTAATTTTGAACATAGTATAACATATGTCATTATTCTCTCTTCTGTAATTTTTCATCTTTATTTGATAGAAGTTGTTTTATTCTAGATCTAAATTAAGTTAATTTATCTTATATCTAATATCTAATCTAATTTAGATCTAATATAACCTAACAAATCTAAAATACCCTATATAATCCCCTCCCTCAATTTATACAACAACAACAACAAACCCAGTAACTGAAGGGCTCCCGCTCGCGCAGGGTCTGGGAGGTTTCAATTTTATATTTACCAATTCCATATATTTATGTTCGTTAATTCTCCAAACCACTGCTTTTGTACACTTTCTATGTTTCTAATTCTAATTTTTCTATTAACTTTTTCCTTTGTTACACTGTAAAGATCTAGAGTCTAAGCTTGATGAATTTTTGACTCACAATCAAAGACTACAATATAAAAGAGGTTAATAGTTCTTTTAAAATATACCTCTAACTATGTATATTTTTTCATGCGTTGATCATAGCCAATATAATAATTATGCAATACTAGATCTTCTTTTCTTTTACTTTATTTAATAATTGTAAGATTGCGTTGTATTCTTCTTTTAGTGTGATTTACCAAAATAATTTAAGTATAGATAATTATTTAGTCTTTTAGTTTAAACTTTAGTCTACTAATAAATTGATAATTAAGCCTTTGAATTTATATTATGAAATATTTTGAGCTCAAATAATTGTGAATATCCTCTCTTCATATTTATTAAAAAATTATGTCTTCAATTTATCTTTCTCAACCATCAAATTTTAGGGCTCTCAGTAATAATAATTGGAATAAATAAAAAGCTATAATTAAAAAAAAAAGATAGAAATTACTTTGAAAATAGCTGAAGAAATCTAAACGTAAATATTTTGTTAACAAAGATTCTAACTATTCAGTATTAAAAAAATATATATAATTATTCTATCTACTTTAGAAAAATAAAAAAAAAATTAATCAAAAAATATTAGAGAAGACATATAATTCATAAAATAAAAAGATGAAGTTTCAACAATAATTCATCAAATAAAAAGGTAAATCTTCAACAAATAATTATAGTGTTAAAAAACAAATAATTATTTATAAGTGAAGGTTTCTTCCAACAATTCAAATAAGGCGTTAATCCTAATTTCAAGTAAACTTTATTATTATAAAAATTATATTATATTTATCTCATGACAATTAAATTTAAAAAAAAAAACTCAAAAATAGAAAATCTTATAAACAATATTAACAAACATAGATCATTTATTATGGAAAAAGAAAAAAAAAAGATGGGTAAATGCAACTTTTTTATGAATTTATAACGGAATCAAGATATGTGATAGAATAAAAAAAGATTCTAGATAAAGATTATGGTAAAAAAGTATATTCTTCCAAAGAAAACCGATGCTTTAGGTCATTTTAAAACGTTTTGGAACTTTTCATATATATCATATATTAGACTATAATTTAATAATTATTCACAATATAAGTAAAGAATATATGTAACCATTTGCGCATTATATCTGTCATATAATGTCATGTATATGCTATACGAGATCTAGGGTTCTAGAACAATGGCCATTTCAAATCCAACCCATTTATCAAAGGTATGCCTACTACCCTTCTAAACTATGGACAACTAAGCAAAATGCAAATAACTCCGCTAAATAATGTTATAAAAAATTATATGCATATGATAAAAATTTATAACTACTACAATACACAATATAATTTTATTTGTAACTATATTATCCTTTGATTTAGAGTATTAAATTATGGCTTTAAAATATAGAGAGCATCCGTGCATCGCACGGGGTTTTACTAGTATACACAAGAAAAAAAGCTAATTGTAAAATTATAAAATTGAAAAATTATTATTTAAATATAAGAACACTAATTATATCCATTTTCATGACATTAGAAAGTATCATTCTAACCTTATTTATTTTGTTTGAATTGGGAGGGAAAGCATTGGTACACATAGTGAAATATAAAGTGTTCAAAAATTAATAATGTTATTATATATATAAGGTCAATACACACTAACAATAACAATATAATACAATGATTTTATATTAAATATTTCTTTACTAAATTATCACGTAAAATACCAAGTTTTTATATTCTACTTACTATAACCTAAGAAATTAAATAACGAAATAATAGTGCCAAGAGTTATACTTCCAATTTTCAAATCATTTCATATACTAAAAGTTTTTAGTTCATTGTGATGATAATATTGTATAAGTATTTAAAATTTTTTTGGATTTGAAATGTTTTTAGAAATATTTAAATCTTTCAACTTTGTAAAATGTTTTGTAATATATTTTAAATGCTTTTAATTTTTGAAATTATTTTATATATAATTAACCTTTTTACCCATAAGTATTTGTTTTGAGCGTTATATTAGCACAAATTAACAGAAATTTGAGAAATTTAGAGACTTTCTATAAATAGGTACCAAATTTTAAGATGGGACTTTTTACTAAAACTACCTAAACATTAAATATAATTTTAAAAACCCCCTAAATTTTTTTTATTTTTCAAAGTCATATATAAACTTTTTAAAATTTTTTAATGTCACACTTTAATATAACGAGGTTAACATCCGTTAGTTTTTATTGATGTAGCATTTAAAAAAATTTAATATAAACTTACCTTTAAAATATTTATAAATGTTTTAGATTCTTAAATTTTTTTTAAATATTTAAAAATTATGTTAATATAAGTTCAAAATTTTAAAATTATATATATTTTTTTAAAGTCACTCATCCAAAACTAACGGATATTAACAGTGTTAAAAAAATTTGAGTTTCATTTATATATTTCGTTGACTTACCAAAAAAAAAAAGTTAAAATTGAGGCGTGATATTAAAAAATTGTGTAAAATTTAGGTGGGAGTTTGAAAAATTAAAAAAATTAATTAGTTTCCAAAAATTGTACCTAAAATTTAGGTAACTTTTAGTAAAAAATTATCTAGAATATTTCAACAATATCTCCCTAAAGGTATAGTATAAATTTTTAAGGTATTTAAATCAAAATATTTTTAATTAATAATCAATCTTATATATTAAAAAAAAGTTGTCCAACTTCTCACAATCCTCCAAAACACCCATAATGCATTTTCATAAATTCGAGATTATTTATATATTTATCCTAAAAATTATAAAAGTGTAAAAATTAGTTATTAAAATACAAGGTTTCCAATATTAGCATCCAAATTCACTTCCCCACCTCCCTCCTGCATGACATTTTTAAAATAGTATAATTAACTATCATTTTCATTCCGATATTATTCAAATTATAAAATTAAAATTTGCACTTTCCACATTCAAAGATCGACAACTTCTATATAGTCAACAAATAAAAATTTGGAAAGGTCTACCTATAGACAACATTAACATTGCAAAAAAAAAAATACTAGAAGCTCAAAATATTCTCAATGATTATACTATTTACCTCTTTATCTATGCATTAAGAATGACTATATAATTCATTTTCAAAGGTTAGGCCACATGTGTTGATCATAACAATTATAATGCTAGCTCAATAATTGATCTTTTTCTCTATTACTTTATTTAATTTTTTTACATTTTGTTGTATTCTTCTTTGAGTTTGATTTACTAAAACAATTCTAACAGAAATGTTTTTTTAAATAGATAATCATTTGGTCTTTTAATTTAAATTTTAATATAGTGATAATATGATAAACATAATTACACTAACGACATATATATTCTTTTTGACTATATTTCTTTATTTTAGTTTAAGTGAATAACAACTATTGTTAGATTAAAGTTTTATGCGTATATTAAAAATCAATCATCTGTAATAAGTATTAAGATTTATTATTATATTGTAGTTATAGAAAAAAGTATAATATTTAGTTTAAATAAAATAATTTTAGTAAAAAAAGAGTATAAATAGAATACAGAGTATTATAGATGATTATTAATTAATTTTTTAATTTTAAATATAGTTTAAAAATAAAAAATAACATAAAATAAATTACATTTCTTGAAAATCTATACCTACTTTGGATAAAATAAATTATAATGAAAAAACTTACCTCTAATTCATAGTAAAAAAATAAAATAAAAATAAATTACATTCCTCCAAAAACTATACCCACTTCGGATAAGATAATAGTAACTAAAAATATTAAATAATAGACAAATAAAATATTTAAAATAAATCTTTTATAGAAAAATGACACAAAATTTACACATTGAATAAAGAAAAAAATTTCAAAAAAATAAGTTTTTGTAAAAAAATCAAAAATTTTGAAAGAAAAAAATTTAAGGAAAATGTTCTTAAAAACATTCTAATAAAAGTTACTTTTTAAAAGAACTAATATTTATTTGAAATAATTATGACAAATCATAAATTATTTTTTGTTTTATAAGGATATATATGTTAGTGTAAACTCCCAAAAGTACTGGGAACCGGGTAACCAAACATTGTTGGATCAATCACTTGCAACTCGCAAGTAGAGGTGGCCACGGGCCGGGCCGGGCCGGCTCCCGTCAGCTTTAAAAAAAAGTAAAATTTAAATAACACAAAGTCGTTTTGTATTAAAATATAATTCATTGATAAATAATATGAGATACAAATATATTTTTTTTCAAGCACTAATAATGCTAAATATACATGTTCAAAAAAAATAATACTAAATATATGTCATAAAATGAAATATACAATAAGTAATAGTAAATAATAGTAAATATCTTATCAAAAAAAATAATGGTAAATAAATAACGTAACAAGTACAAATACAACGCAGTTGGAGCATAATATTTAAAAGTACAAATTTGTTTATCAAAAAATATAAAGTTTAACGTATGGGGAGGGGGGTGCGGTCATCTTTTGATGTAAATATTTAAAAGTAAATAATTGACATACAAAGGTGTTGATATCAGTCGCATGAGGGGGTTATTGTGCCATCGTTTAACGTATCAGTGGTGCGGTCGTCTTCTTCATCGCTCGATGAGTCCAACTTCATTCTCTGTTGATTCCTTGCCTCAGCTAGCAGCCAATCCTTCAAGCACACGGACATCTCCATGCTTGACGGCGATAGCTTCGCCCTCTTCGTTCCAAGCAACCTGCCACCAAGACTGAAAGCACACTCCGATGCTACTGAAGACACCGGACAACTTGGTATATCACGTGCCATAGTGAAAAGCACGAGATACTAGGCTTGGTTTGTGTTCCACCATTGTAAAAGGTCAAAATGCGGGTTGGCCAGCGGCCCGAAAATATGGACCAACAGTGTCCGCAAATAATAATCTACCTCGTTATATGACGTGGGGGCTACTGTGGGCGTAAATTGCTCCAACAGCTTCCACGAATATGACGTGTGTGAACTACTTCCACTAGATGGGGAAGATCCTAATGCAGCAGTACTAGGATATAGATTATTGGACGCTAATTTTTGGGAATATTGAGAAAATAAACTATGCAAGTCGTTATCGACTTCGATAATGAAAGTGTCGATATTGAGACTAGGATACAAATATTTGAAAAAATATTGGCAAAACAAGTTTAAACCCCCGCGTTTACAACGAGGATCTAAAATAGTTGCTAAGCAGTATGTAAGAGGTAGTTCAGAATAATATTTAGCAGACTTTTCTTTCATTGCCTTAATCGATTCGAACAAAATGGGGTTGGATTCATTACCCACCATCCAATTTACAATATCAAGCAATCTTGATATTGCTTGAGGTATGGTCGGATAGTAGCAACCCAAAAAAAATGTCGTGGCCTCTTTAAACATGAAAAAAAATTTACAAATTTTGTCTATTATCTCCCAATGTATACCGTCCAGGTTGTAATCGCTCCATTCTGAACGATTGTCCTGTGCGAATTCCATCAGAACGTCTTTATATGGTAGATTGCGCTCTAACATTTCTACCGTAGACGGCCACCTAGTTTGGGAGTCTAATTTGAATTGTTTATATTCTATGCCTTTTAACCTACATAAATTTCTAAATCTTTTTTCTAGTGCCGGATGATTTAATAGATATTATTACGGATCTTAGGGTGTTAAGGGATGCGTTTACAAGCTCTAAACTATCCATTACCATTAAATGCAAAATGTGACAAATGCAACGAATATGGAAACACTTCCGACCTAATATGGGTCTCATGTGCCTAATTAAATGTGTAACGGATGTAGTGTTATTGGTAGCATTGTCGAACGTAATACTGAAGATACAATGCTCTATGCCCTAGTCGCGGACTGCCGACATAATCTCACCCGTAATTATCTCGACAGTGTGGGGGCAATCTAAAATACCAAAATGAATTATTCTCTTTTGGAGGATGTAGGAGTCATCGATCCAGTGTGCCGTTATGCACATATAAGGTTGGCCGGGTTTCTACTTCCATATGTCCGACGTCAACGAGGACATGCTCGTGTTCGTGGCAAAAAGTGTTAAGACCTCAGCTTTCATCCTGTGGTACTCCGTAAAAGCGTCCTGCTTTACGGTGTTCCGAGGAACCCTCACAATGGAGGGGTTCACTCATTTTTGGAGGTAGTCGACGAAATATTGGTTTTCGCCGGCATTGAAATGCCTTTCACCCAAAATTATATATTTAGCTAGCCCCTTTCGATTGTCATCTTGAGAGAGCCTAAAATTAGCAAGTGCACCGGTCACTTGCTGTACTAGACGTTGTTGGCTCTTATCTGGGCATTGCTCGGGGTGGCACCTAAGTATATGCCTGCTTAATGTGCCTGTCCCACTGCCAGGTTGATGGCTAAAAGACCTAGGTGGGTCACATAATTTATAAGTTGCTTTATTAGTTGTCTTATTAAGGGTAAAGTGATTCCATACCCCACTAGTTGTACGCCTACTAGTAGAGGTACTACTTTCAGGCTGGGCTTCAGTGGTGGGCGTGGGTTCCTCATCAATTTGTGAGTCTCCACCCCCACCACCCGACTCATGATAATATTGTTGTTGTTCAAATTCCCAATTATGCTATCATCAGTGTATGGGAGTGATGGGCCTGGTTGTATAAAAGCTTGTTCTTCCGTATTAAGTATGACAATTCTACTCCTTTTAGGGATTCTGGTTGGCCTAGAAGAGCTAGAACTGGCACGACCTGCTCCAGAGGATGATGAAGAGTTGTGTGCCATATTAGTATAAGTGATTAGTATTTATAAAATGCAAGTAGTAATGCAAATTAAATAACTAAAAATGCAAACCAAATAAAATTGTGATAAAATTACCGAAACGAGATAACAATGAAATTCGAACTTCAGGCAAACACTTTACAAACTTCAAACTTTAGAGCACAATGTTGCAATTAGCAAAGTTGAAGAAGATGGGAGATGATGAATGTATAGAGAGAGAAGAGAGGATTGAAGATTTGGTGAGGAAATGGGTTGGGGAGGATTAAGTATTTATAGAAAAAAATATATAATTTTTTTTTTAATTTGAGAACCTTGGCAACGGCTCTAACAAAAGAGCCGGGCCCCAGACGGGGAGGGTCTGGCTGGTTTCCGGGCCGACCCGGCCCGTTGGCCACCACTATTCGCAAGTAACGGGTATCAAATAGATCTACAGGTTTCGAGGCGTGATGTCACTTTTCTTAAGACTTATTTCAGTATATGAAATAGTCTCGGGGATACAACGATAACCTAATAGGCCTAATGTTCTTTCTAAGCATTTGATCCATTTCTTAATCAAACACACACACACACACACACACACACATATATATATATAGAATTAGTGTAAAAAGATGTCCCAAAACATGCCTAAAAGAAAGGGCGTGAAAACCGGAAGTTAACTAGCAAAAACTGGTAAAAAACTGTCCCTGTGTGTCGACACACAGTTCTGCAGACAAGGTTCTGTTGATTTGTGTGTCGACACACGGGCCGTGTGTGTCGATACACACCTCTGCATCCCTATTTTGTAAGAATGTGTGTCGACACACATCCCAACACACTTCAAAACATATCAAACAAACTTTGGGACCAACTTTAAATGCTTTATTCACATTTTTTATAGCATTATTTTGAAAATACATCAAAAATATATACTCTATTTACTTTAGAAAAATATAATGATATTTACCCCAAAACATAAATTCTAAAAATTCTACATAAAATGCATAATTCAACAACAACAACAACAGCCCAGTGCCTCAAAGGGCTCCCGCATCAGCAGGGTCTGGGGGGAAGATGTAAACAGCCTTCCCCCTTCCGGGGTTGCCCTGAAGGGAGACTGTTTCCGAAGACCCCCAACCTGATACGCTTGTCGGCAGTAATGACGTCTTGCAGCCTGATATCAATAGAGCAAATAAGCATCATTCATAATTCATAACTAAAAAATAATTATCAAACAAAATAAAAATTATTTAAAAAGTTATTTTTCAAAAATTTAAATATAATTTTTAGTTCAATTTCATAGATTAAAAACACAAAATAACAATCCAAATAAATTTTATTTTTTTTAAATTATACCTATATTTGATATAAAATAAAACCTAAAATAAAAAGAAATTATTTAAGAGGAAAATTAATAAAATGACCAAAAGAAATTTTTTATTAAACATCAAACTTTGAAAATAATCAAAAAATTTGAAAAAAAAATAAAAAAAAGGTAGAACTTTTTTTTCCAAAAAAGAACAAATGCTGCTTAAAAAAAATTTTAAAAATCGTATATGATTTTTTTTTTTTGAACATTAAAAAACCCGTCATGAATGAGACTAAACATCACAAATATCAGCGTTTACAATATGAATGAGACTAGGAGGGACAAACCTCCACCAGTCATGCTTACATAAGGGAGAGTAATAAAGTTTAGCTGCAAAGTGAGCCACCCTATTACAACTTCTAGGGGCCCAACCAAAAGAAAATGACTCAAAAGAGGAGATCATAGAGGAAATATCATCAACAATTGTCATGATTTCCCAAGACGGGGGGGCCAATTTCTGAAGGTACCCAATGAGGTTCTTGGAATCGGATTCGAAGAGGACATTATACCATCCAAAAGAAAGAGCAAGAGAGCAAGCAGCACGGATCCCCAAAGCCTCAGCCATCAAAGTGGAGGAAGCAAGAACAGTTTTACACCAGCCACTGACAATGGATCCAAACAAGTTCCTCGCCACCACCGATAATCCTGCTTTAGAATGCAAAGAAATCCAAGCAGCGTTCGAGTTAATTTTGACAATACTAGATGGCAGAGGGATCCACCGAGAGGATGACAAATGCGAGAGACCATGAGAGGGAGAATTTGTGACGGGTAAGGAGATGGCTTCAAATGCATCACGAGAAGCACAAGAAGCCACCTCCCTAGGATCATAATCCTTAAGCCTAAAAACAAATTCGTTCTAGACTTTCCAGATCTCCCAACAAATATAAGCAATCTTACACAGAGATTCGAGGGGAAGACTCAAAATGAAGCAAATGTGGTCCCACCATGATATGAAACAACGAAAACCCTCCAAGGGCGGCTTGAACCCCAGATCAGAACAAAACCACGTAGCCCGAGCAGGGGGCAAAAGAACAGAGTGTGCTCAACGGTCTGTTCTACTCTTCCTCAGCGAGAGCACCCTGGAGAGAGAGGAATCCCTCTAAAATTTAGATTGGCGTTAGTTGCAATAGCATTGCAGTAAGCTCGCCAGAGGAAGTGCTTGACTTTAGGAGAAATGGGGAGGTTCCATAACGAGTGCAGAGCCTTCGAAACCGTGGTCGAGGAAGAGGAGGAGGGGCAGTTAAGATCGGAAACCTGCATACGATTGACATTCCAGAGTGCAGAACTAGACTTAACAGAGGAAGAACCATCTCTTCAGTGGTGCCAAACTTGAGTATCTTCCAAAAAAGAGTTCCCCATGGGAATAGAAGCAATCAAGGTTGACTCGTCTTCAATAAAAAGCTCGGAAAGCTTCTGTCGGTTCCAGCTCCTACTGTCGTGATGAATAAGCTGGTCAACCGTAACTGAAAGGCCGTCGGGAGGACGTTGGGATGAGAGACGGAAGCACGAAACAGTGGGGACCCATTTATCATCCCAAATGTTAACCTGTTTACCATTAACAATGTTCCAACGTAATCCCCCTTCGAGGAACTTGCATCCTTCAAGGAGACTTCTGCACCCCCAAGACGGGTTGGAACCCGTTTGAGCCTCGGGGAAGGAGGTGCCGTGAAAGTAAATCCCTTTAAGGATCCTGACCCATAGTCCCTTTGGATTCGAATGATAGCATGTAATTTAATAATTTTCTAATAAATAAGTAACATAATTAGGTTTCAAACCTGTGCACAATATTTATATCATATCGCAACTACCTCACAACGAATACAATATGGTGTTCAAAAAACTGAATACAATATAAAAAAATAATAATTAATTTTAAAGTAATCCAATTATATGTCAACATACTAAAAATACCCTAACTCTATTTTCTAACCAAAAAAAAAAAAAAAAACAGAATTCTAACATTTTTATTAAAAAATAACTCAATTCTAACTTTTCTATAAAAAAATAACCAAAATCTAAAATTAATTTAAAATAATACTGAATTGACGCCTAAACATGGTGTGTGATATAACGCTCCGATAATATATTTTTCTATATATTTTTGGTTTGACTTAATTTATTTTCTTACCTAACCAGACTAAGAATACGTTTTTTCGATAATTAAGTACAATCCGATAAAAAAGCAATATCCCCGGCACAGAACAAGCAAAACAACAGAGGAATAGAACCAGAGCACTAGGGCTGCAAATGAGCCGAGCCAAGCTGAGCAAAATCATAGCTTGCTCGACTCGGATCGTTAACTAAATAAGACCAACTCAGTATCGATATCATTTATCTAACCGAGCCGCACATCTGTGGTCGGCTCAGCTTATTTACTAAATGAGACCGGTTCGGTATTGGTAGCATTTAGGCTTGATTATTTAGTGAGCTAGCTCATTGAGTTTTGCCGACTCATTGCGCTCATTTACCAGGCTCTCGAGTCAGTTTAGACGAACCCAAGTCGAGTACTTGACAAACCGAGTCAAACTGGCTCGCGAGCCAGCTTGGCTCATTTGCAGCTCCATAGAGAACAAGCCAAACCAAAAATATGTAAAAAAAATATATATATTGTCAGAGCATCATACCACGCATCACAATTCAATATTTTTTAAATTAAATTTTTAGAGTTGAGTTATTTTTAGATTAATTTTAAAGTTTGATTATTTTTTGATAGAAAAGTTAAAGTTGTGTTATTTTTTGGTAGAGAAGTTAGAGTTAGATTATTTTTTGTTAGAAAATAGAGTTGGGTTATTATTTAAAAAATTTGGATTTTTGTTTGAAATATTGACATATAATTAGATTATTTTTAGATTAATTATTATAAAAAAATATCTCATTATTATAAATTTGACTCCAAGAAATAAATTATGACATAAAGTAATTTTAAATGTTAACATTTTTCACCTTACACGGAAAAAAATAAATTTATATATTAATTATATATTTAGACTATAAAATGAACTCAAAAAAAAAAAAAATTTGTGCATCAGGCGGGTTCGCTAGTTAATTATGTAAACTAGATGTTACATATGAAAAGTCAAAATTGAGCCCAACAAAGTACGTGGTTGCCGACAGTCACTGACAACGCAATCAAGGCTCTTCCAATTTTGAATTTGTATCCTAGACTAGCGTGTTAGGCCAGGGAAATTTGATTCGACACTTTTATCACAAATTCTTAATTGAATAATTTATCAAAATAGCATATTTGTCAAAAAAAAAATTTATTAAAATGGCACAATTGTAAAAATATTTACAAAAATGGCACACTTTACTATAACGATACCAATGAACGTCGTTAGAAATGGCCTCCGAAAGGGAACGACTTTCGGACGCCGTCAGAAATGGCATCCGAAAGCCTTCCCTTTCGGAGGCCATTTCTAAAAGCGTCCGAAACGTTAATCTTGTGTGTCGACACACAGAACTGCTTTCTGGCAGTCATCTTTGCGCCTCTTTCCCGGTTTTTGGTGTTTTTTCCTTGGTTTTTTTGGGACATCTTCTTCCGTTGGATGCACATATTATTCTCCCATTTGATACTTGTTTTACTGACTTGAACATATGAAATTGATTGAAGAATCATAAGAACAAAAGGAATAGAAGAACATCTTTATGTGTTCTTGTGTCCTTGTGTGAATTAAAGTGTTTGATTTGTTAAACTTAATTAATCTCACTTGAATGTGTTCTTGTGTGAATTCAATACTTTAATTCACACAAGAACACATGAAGATGTTCTTCTATTCCTTTTGTTCTTGTGATTCTCCAATCAATATTATATGTTCAAGTCAGTAAAACAAGTATCAGATGTGAGAATAAAATGTGTATCCAGTAGAAGAAGACGTCCCAAAGAAAAACCAAGAAAAAAACACCAAAAACAGGGAAAGGGCCGCAAAGATGACTGCCAGAAAGCAGTCCTGTGTGTCGACACACACACCGACACACAGGGTTACTGTCTAACGGCGTCCGAAAGTCATTTCCTTTCGGACGCCATTTCTAACGGCGGTCGTTGGTATCGCTACAGTAAAGTGTGCCATTTTCGTAAATATTTTTGCAACCGTGCCATTTTGGTAAATTTTTTTGGCAAATGTGCCATTTCGGTAAATTATTCTTCTTAATTGTAACAAACATGTGAACCGAGTTATTATTATTTTTTTGGATCAATATTTTAAAAATATTATTATCAATGTAAAACTTAGTTTTTTGAAACAATAAATAGTTACAAAATTATTTTAGAATGCGTTTGGTTAACTTATTTTATATTTTTTTAATTTATCTATTTTAATAAGATATTTATCCTTTTATAGTAAAATGCTTGATTGTGTAGTGTACAAAGATCTTTTTTTACATAAGAAAGTATTTTGATACAAGTTTTAAAAAGTAATTTATCTATTATAATCACAAAAATGTTTGATAAAAAAAATCACAAAAATAATTTAATAATATAAATCAGCTAATAATAATAAGTAAAGAGAAATCATGGTAATAGCTAGTAGTGACATTAGAGACTAGTAAGTGTAGAGACCAATGAGTGGTGGTAGAACTGCAAAATATATTCAATTTTGTATTTTTTCTACTTAGTTATAAAATAATTTCTTTATCTTTTTATTTAAGCTGTGAAGATGATGTAAAAAGATCTTTTCTGCCAATTAAATGCATGTCTTATAGTGAACTAAAGCTTTTTTTTAGAGCTTTAAATGGCTAAAAAGCTTAACCAAACTTAACCTTAAAATAATAATTTTACTATGATAATAATAAATGTCTATTTTAACTAGTAGATCATAGTTTTGTTGTCATCGAATTTAAAACCACAATTCTATTTGAAACGATTAGAGGAAGGTGTCTTCCTCCCTCTTTGCTGTGTAAACAAGCTAAGGAAGCTAGTGATTTTTTGAAGACGATCAAAGACCCACCTTCGCTGCAACGAAGCTCAGTTATGAATAGATGGAGACCACCTCCGCAGCCTTTTTTAAAGCTTAACTCCGATGCATCTTGAAGTGACAATGGTGAAGCTGCAGGAGCTGTTGTTGCATGTGATCATAATGGGCATTTAGGAGGTGGGTGGTGTTGTTTGTTCAAAGCTCAAGACCGTTTAGTGGCCAAATTTCAAGCAATCTGTAGAGCTGCTTTCTTGCTTTAGCTTCGGGATGGAAAAATGTGATGGTTGAATTTGACTGTTTGGAAGCAGTTAACATTTTGAACAATATATCTACTCCCCCATGGATGACTTCTTCAATTGTACAAGATATTTTTCAAGTTAGGTATAATTTGAATGTATCTTATTTTGTTGGATTCCTCGTAATTGTAATAGAGTTGCCCATGTGGGGGCTAAGCTTAATTTTGATCATGTTTGTAGTCATGATTGGTGGATAAATCCACCTTGTGAACTAGTGGATGTACTTTTGAATGATGCAATTTAGTTCCCTCCAGCTTGTTGGCCGGGTTGATTGATAAAAATAAAAAAATAAAAAAAGAGGAAAGTCTTTCTAGGATTTTTACCTTTACTCTTTTTGCCCTGTTGCTTACATGTAATTAGAAAGGGCTTTCTTATCTTTGCTCACTTGTACTAGGCTGTATATGTAGAGCATATGTCTCCCTTTGTAATAATTCAATTGTTGAATCATCTTCAATCCTCTCATGTGGTATCAAGAGCCTCATAAGAGACTCTTCTCTCTCTTTTCTATATATTCATGTTCTTCTTTTTGTTCTAGTTCTTTATTATTTTTATTTCTATGGTAGCAAATACATCTAACCCTAGTTCCCCCTCCCCCCTCTCACCTTCGATTCAATACTGAACAGCCAACTCCCCTTTGGTGACCGAGCCTGGCTTTCCCCATGCCGGTGCCTTGGCCAACCCTAGGGTGGTGGCCCTTCCCTTGGCTATGAATGATCTTCCCCATATCGGATCTATATCACCGGGTCTTTTCCTCAATGACCTAACGAATACCGGTGCCACCATCTCCGATATCCAGTTAGGATTCACAAAGCCACAAGCTTCTCAATTTCTTGGCTCGCGCATCTCCCCCCCCCCCCCCCCCCCCCCCCCCCCCCCCCCCCCTCTTTGGTGGACTCCGATATTCCAATGACCCACATCGGTCAACAACTGATCTCCCCTTGGTGTCACTCTGTTGGGTCACCACCTATCGTTCAACACGTTTGCTGTCAGTGGTGTGCCCACCATTGTTGCTAGTGGGGCGTTGGTCCAGCACTATGGATGTGATGGCGCTGCCACTACCCATCTCCCTAATCCAAACCCTAATTTAAATCACACAACTACTATTCCTTTATTACTTCCTCTCTCAAGTATTTTCAACATAATCACAACTAAATTGGAAAACACAACTGATTATATAGCCAGGAGAGAGCAATTTTATATGCATCTTATTTTCATCAACTTATGGGATACATTGATGGCTCCTTCCCATGTCCCCAACTTATATTAACCAAAATGGTACTCCCATACACATTGCTGAGAACTTAAACTAGGCTAGAACAGACCAAAGTCTTCGCTCCTATATTACTGCCACCCTATCCCAAGCCCTTCTAAATGACATTGTTCGATACCCCACATCCAAATCTATGTGGGATGCCCTTGTCAAGCGATTCCAAGGCCACTTGTTGGCCAAGGAATTTGACCTAAGTCCCAAATAATAAATCTATGAAAAGATGGCAAGACCATGAAAAATACCTTTCCAAATTAAAATCACATGCTAATGATTTGGCCGCAATAGAATCACCTATTTCCAACAGAGAACTAGACCACTATGCCCTTTATGGGCTCTCAATCGAATACGCCACTTTTGCTACCCTCATTTGACAAACCTCACTGACGCCTGTCCTCTTAAATGAGGAGAGCCCTCAAACCTAATATCATGGGCGTCCCTCCATTGATCAACCACATGCTTTAGTTGCTTTAAGTGTAAGTTTCCAAGGTCCTAACTCTAGTTGTGGTGGTTGCGGTAGAGGTCAAGGATGCAACGACGGCCGCGGTTGCAATCAAGGGGACCACTCTGGGGGACAAAATCAATAGAATCAATCGGGACCTCAAGCCTCCAACCACCAACTGAACCCCTCCCAGCCCTCAAGTAACACATCGTTTAATAACAATGGCATTCTCGGCCCTAGACCACAACACTATCAAATATGCAACCAAATGGGCCACAACATCGTGTCCTGTCCACATCACTACAATCGAGCTCCCTTCCCCGACCTTTCTCACTCATTTACCGCTATGTCCATAAATGAATCCCAAGACTATAGCTGGTACCCCAACTCTGGTGGTTCAAATCATATGACACCAAACTCAAGTATGCTTCATTCCATTCTTCCATATCGTGGTCATAAACAAGGTTTAGTTGGGGATGGAGCTTTACTACCTGTAACACATGCGGGTTCAACAACATTAAAAACTAAAACTCCACAATTTCAACTCAACAATGTTGTGCTAGTCCCTCAATTAACTCATAATCTCCTATCTAAAAAATGACTCTATCAAGATAACCTATGTACTGTTGAGTTTGACTCTGATTTCTTCTCTGTTAAGGATAAGGCTACGGGGATCCCTCTACTTCGAGTTTGCAGTAATGGACTGCTTTACAGCTTCTCGCCTCACAGCATCGGACTTGTGGCCCAAACCATGTCCGGGGACCTATGGCATCGACGTCTAGAACACTTAGGTAGACCTATATTGGATGTTTTGCGTTCTCGCAAACTTATTCCTTGCTCCGGATTTACTATTTTTTGTCAAAAGTGCAGTTTGGGAAAGTCATCGCGGCTACCTTTTAGCGTGCTTTGCTTTATATTAGCTCTCCTTTACATTTATTACAGTTTGATGCACGCCAATCTCCTGTTCCATCAAATTCATGTCATAAATATTATATTAATTTCATTGATGATTTCACTTGTTTTACTTGGTTTTATCTGATGAAACAAAAAATCCAAAGTCTTCAAAATCTTTGAAATTTTCAAAATCCTTGTTGAAAATTAGTTTTTTGCAAAAATCAAAATTTTTTAAAGTGATGGTGGACTTGAATTGGACCATTGTCGCATGAATGCCCTATGTCATCAACATGGCATTCATTTTCGCCTTTTGTGTCCTGATACTTCGCAACAAAATGGAGCGGCGGAATGAAAGCACCAACACATTATTGAAATGGCACAAACGCTTCTAATTTAATCTCGCTTACCCTTTACTTTTTGGGACAATGCCACTTGTATGGCATGTTTTATCACAATTCGCCTCCCCACTCCCGTTCTTAAAAACTCATCACCCTTTGAAAAACTGTTTCAATGACATCCCGACTATCCTAGTTTTCACGTTTTTGGGTGTGCCTGTTATCCCAACATTATACCTCACGCCCCTCACAAACTTGCTCCTAGATCTATACCTTGCATTTTTATAGGTCACGCCCCATGCTATAAGGGTTACCGTTGCCTAGACCTCCAAACGGGGAAAATTTACATAAATCAATATGTAAGGTTTAACGAAATTAGCTTCCCATACCTGGAATGGACAAATCAAACAATTTTCTCACAACTCGGCACTACCTCCGTCGTAGTTGACTTATCCCTCTCGCTTATGCTCCCCGTAGGACTGGGTACACCACTCTTGAGTGGCAACCCTGTTGTTCCTCCTCCGTCAACTACCCCTGTAGTCTCACACGGCCTCCCCTCTATCCCTCATTCCCCCTCACCCATGCCACCACTGGTGGGTACCCCCAGGGTATACAGGTCCCCCACGGTGGCTAACCTTGGCTCCTCATCGACCAAAACCGAGTTCCTCATTGAGGCCTATACTGAAACCCTCCCAACACCACAACCTGCTGTAACTGAGGCCCTTGCTAAGGTCACCTCATCTGCCCTGCCTCATGAACCAGCCCTCACTGGGCCCGCTTACCCATAGCCCCACCAAACCATCCCTCGCTGAACTGATCTCCCTCTACCACGACCCAGCTTATTGTTGGACCAACTCCGGCCCTGATCGAACCGTTGCCTACTGCAGCACCAATCCCTCCTCCCACCAATACTCATCTAATGCGAAATCGACTCAAGGATGGCATTAGAAAAGTCAAATACCCACTCTCCCTTTTCTCAATAACAGTAATACAGAAACCCACATATTACTCACATGCAGTTGAAAATCCTAAATGGCAAGAAGCTATGGCTGACGCGTTTAACGCTTTAATTCAAAACAACACTTGTGAACTTGTTACCCCCAACCCAAATAAAATTATTGTAGGTAGTACTTGGAAATATTGAGTTCAATATAAAGCAAATGGCTCTGTAGCACAAATTTTCCATCAGCGTTAAGGCATTGGCTTCAAGGAAACTTTCAGCCCTTTAGTCAAGCCTTCCACATTTGTTTTGTCCTTACTCTCACTATCACCAATAGCTGGCCTATTAGACAACTAGATGTTAAAAATGCTTTCGTACATGACCTCACATGAAGCAACCTTAATGGTTCATTCATCCTAAGTTCCCAAACACAGTTTGTAAACTTCAAAAAGCTCTTTATGGACTTAAACAAGCACCCCGCGCCTGGTTCCATCACTTTAGTGTCTTTCTCTACAGCCTAGGCTTCCCTTGTTGTCTTGCTGACCCATCCCTCTTTCTCTTGCGCAGAGCACAGAACATTATCTGGCTCTTACTATATGTTGACTACATAATTCTCACTGGTTCTAACGCCTGCTCACTTGATGCTCTCATATGCACCCTCCCCACACAATTGTAATGAAAGACTTGGTCCCTCTTCACTATATTTTAGGCATCAATGCTTGCCATTCAATAGCGGGCCTCTTTCTCTCCTAATGTCGCTGCACCATAGACCTACTCACAAAACACAACATGCAAGAATCCAAATCCATAAAAACAACCTCTCGGCCCATGCCCCCTTGTCTTCAAATGATGGTGATATCTGACCTCACCCCACCGAGTACAGAAGTGCGGTTGCGGCACTTCAATAACTTACCATGACCCGTCCCGATATATCTTATGCTATTAATTTTGTTTCCTAGATTATGTATGCTCCCATGACTAGTTACTGGTAGGTTGTGAAGTGCATCCTAAGATTCCTCAAAGCACCCCGGACCATGGCTTAACGGTTCTTTCAAGTTCCCGCACAACTGTAGTGGTCTATGCTAATGCTGATCGGGGAGGCTATCCTGATTCTTGCTGATCAACAACTGGCTATGCTCTCTTCTTTGGACCAAACCTCACCTCTTGGCGTGCCAAGAAATAGGCCACTGTGTCCAAGTCCCCCACCAAATTTGAATATTGAGCTATTGCCTAAGCCACAGCTGAAGCCGACTTGGCGCTCTGCCATATGTGGGGCATAGGACTCAGACACACTGGCCCCATCATCATCTACTGTGACAATGTCTCTGCCTAGTACCTTGCCGCTAACCCCATCTCTAATGACTGCAGCAAACATGTGGATGTTGATTTTCACTATGTCTGAGAAAAAGTACTCAAAGGTGATCGCCAAGTTCACTATACTCTTACATCTTAACAAGTTGCAGATATCTTTACAAAAGGACTTGGACATAACCTCTTCTAGTACCACAAAAACAATCTTAACGTTGTCGCTCCAATTCAGATTGAGGGGGTCTATTAGAGGAAAGTCTTTCTAGGGTTTTTACCTTGACTTATGTGCCCTCTAGCTTACATGTAACTAGGAAGGGCTTTCTTGTCTTTGCTCACTTGTACTAGGCTCTATATATAGAGCATATGTCTTCCCTTTGTAATCATTCAAGTATTGAATCACCTTCAATCCTCTCATAGAAACTAATCCCTTTGGTTATGGTTAAAAGTAAATTTTGGAATTGGTTTCTTTCATAAAGGATTTTCCAAGGAAAATTAAAATCATATTGAAATTTCCATTGTTAGTTTCAATGAAAAATTGTTTCCACACTGTGCTGCTTTCTTGCATGGTTGAGTAGGCCTGGCAATCAGGTCAAGTTCAGGTCAGGTCAATGTCACATCGAGTCTATCTTGTACGGGTTTAGAATTGGGTAGGGTCATCCTCGGGTTCGGGTCAACCTTGGGTCAGGTCAGTCTCTTGTTGGGCCGACATCAAGTTAGGTTAATCTCGAGTTAGGTTAACTTCAAACCGGGTATACTTGGGTTAGGTCGAATTTCAGATTGACCAATCAAGTTATTTTAATAATATATTTATTGGATCTTGAAATTTATAACTAAAACTACAAAGCGTAATGACTATAAATAGCATTTTATTTAGATTCTATTTGGGTCATTTTGGGATATAGGACGAGTCTGGTTCGGGTCTCGGGTTATCACGGGTCGATCATTTTGAGTTTTGTGTCAGCTTGGGTCTCAGATCAAATTTGGGCCGGTTCATTTTCGGGTTTGGGTCATAATAAATTAAAAATTTTCGGGTTAGGGTCGGGTCGGGTAGCGGGTCAAGTGGGTTGGGTCACATTTTGCCAACTCTATGGTTGAGCCAAAGCCCATAATAACATCAAAATACAAAAATATTTCTAAAACTAAATTTCAAAGACAATTATTTTGCCAAATGACATCTATATAATCATTTGGCATATTTTATTCTTTTTTTTTCCCTCAAAAATTACAAATTTGAAAGCATAATTTTCAATACGTGCATAATTTTTAAATTTTGTAATATCTGTTGGATTATAACACACACACACACACACATGTATACATAGATTGATGTAACAACTTAGTAAAATATGATACGAAAATTAAATGGAATTTGATACATCTGTATATTATTCGGCTCTATACATAAAACACTTGGTCAAAAGTTCATTTGACTTATAATAAATTTACATATGATTACAATGATGTAACAACTTTTTTTCAAATAATTATAGAGTGCAAATAAACGTAATTTTGTGAATTTTGACTTCTATTTGATGGTATTACCTATAGTAGTGGCAGTAAGAACTACAATATATAGTAAAAAGTAATGTATACGTCAATAATTTAGAAGTTAAAATGACAAATTTTGTAAAATATGCAATGTTGATACTTTATTTAGGTTTAAGTACGATTAAATTTAACTTTTTTTTCGCCTTTTATTTGGAAAAAATACGAATATGTTATAAAAGGTGGATTAAATGACTAGCACAAAAAAAAAAAAAGCGTATTTTACCATATTTTTTGCAATCATTTGTAATCGCGCTTTTTAAACATAAAAAATATGAATACATGTTTAATACACCAATTATATGCGTATTTTTCATGTTACATAGAGGATTGTCCTTTAATTGGCAAAGTTTAAGTAATAAGCTTTTGGTGGGAAAGGAAGTTAGCTGCTGTTTTAGTAGTTGGCGGGTGAAGTCTGTTTTGGCGGGAAAATTAGTTGAGTTCTATTTTGTTGTTATTTTCTTCTTGTTTTGTGGTGAACTTGTAAGTGAGGTTCCCTTGTAAAATTGATCATTCATTGAAGTCCAAGTTATTACAAATTTCTATCTTCTCATCTGAACCTTCTCATTCTTTCTCATCCCATACTCTTTCTATTCCAAACCCTAGTTGTGATCAATTGATCACAACGATTGGTATTAGAGCCTCAATTTTGGCACCAATTGCGAGTGAACAAGCTGACGAAGGGTAAGAAACAACCAGCAATGCCGTCGAACAGTACTGGTGGTTCTGAAACTTCGGATCAGATGTTACAATTGCAGCAACAACTAAGCGTTCTTGTTGCAGCCATTGGAAATCTGAGCCAAACAAAAGAAACTATGTAGCAACAGCTGCTAGGAGTGCAAGATACGATCAATCAGAGCTCAGGATCTGAAGTGATTGGAAATGCACCTAACATTCTACCTAATGTAAGACCTCTTGAACCTTTAATTCTGATATCTAGAGTAAGAGAGCAAGATCAAGGCACAGATTCAATACAATTTGTGCGAAATTCATTATTTAGACAACCTAAGGTTGAGATCTGTAACTTCGATATCACACATCCTCAGTCTTGGATTCGTAGATGTGAGAGATTCTTTAGATTTTTTTAGCATTTCTGATGTGGAAAAGGTGGAGATAGTTGCTATTTACTTGATGGGAGATTCTGAGGTCTGGTTTCATAGCTTAAGCCTCAGTAGACCTAATCTGTCGTGGTTGGAATTTGTTGAAGAATTATGTAATAGATTTGGAGATGATGATTTGAGTGATGTTGTGGATAGGTTTAACAAGCTGACACAGACGGGTACAGTGAAGGAGTATATGTCACAATTTGAACATCTTAAGTCACTGATGGCTGTGGCTAATCCATACGCTAGGGAGAGTTATTACGTATCAAGCTTTGTCAATGGATTAAAGCCTAAAATCAAAAATCTTGTTAAGGCTTTGAATCCAGAGTCCTTGAGTAAAGCCTATGCTAAGGCTAAGCTGTTTGAGAATATGGTGGAGGTTTTGTCTGACGGAGGGAGAAAAGGCAGGTTTGTGCCTCAGTCTTCCAGCAGCAAGTCTTTCGCCTCACCTTCTCTGGTTGGAGGAAGTTCTGGTGCTATGAAGCAAAACGTGCGAATACTCTATGCTACAAATGCAATAAGAGATATTTCTGTTGGGTGGGTAATTCTTGATTTCGTAAATTAAAACCATGCAACAATTGTATCTAGCACAGCGGAATACAAATTTAAAATTCTCTAATTTTAAACTAAACACTAGATCTTGACTCTAATTAGACATAACAACACATAGCACAGAAGACATATCCATAAAAACAATTAAATACAAATATAAACGTATAAGCCGAGAAATCACATAACTCATTGTAGACCGCAAGTGAAAAGATGCTGTAAACGATACCTACGAGATCTTCTCCACAATTCCTCCTTTAGCACCGAACGAGTGGGCATTGCAAAATCAAGTGGTTCTTAAAATTATCTTAAGAACTAATTGTGAAGACTTTTTCTCTTTATTAACTCTCTAACTAATTGAGAGAAAACTGAGTGAATTAATCTGAGTTACCCGTGCATCCCTATTTATAGGAGTCTCATAATTGGCTAACTAAATTAGAAAATAAAACAAAAGGTAAAATAGTATTTTAGTTGGGATAAAATATATTAAAAAATAATCTCTACGTATTCTTTAAATCGGCCGCATGCAGGGTGCCACATGGCACCCCACTATTCGTCGGCGTCACTTGGCGCAGATGTCCAAAATAGGCCATCCCAGAGTGCGACTCGTGCAGCGGACACAAATCACCCCTCCCTTTAACCAATCAGCGTGCGACAGCGCTGTGTTTTTTTTTTTTTATTTAGTTGTTTTACCTTTTTTTTAAATTCATCCCATTAATATTTAGGATTTAATAAAAACAATTTTATTCAACTCCATGAATAAAATAATTAATCTCATGAATTCCCTTTATTTCTATAAGTGCATAATTTTAGAGGTTTGCGTATGGACCTCAGGGACAATTTAGTTTAGCTCCTATCATCTCATGATAACTATTGAATACCATTTAATAAAACTTAATTTCACTAAATAAGTTTTATTAGATTCTAAAAATAAATATATTTACTCGTTAAATTTTTCTGTAAAAGTTTACTCACAATTAACCCTTCTAATAAATGTCCATGAGAAAAACGACTTAAACTGCTATTGTCATTCTTTCTCATCTTTCCTTCTTAGTTCTCAATTCGCCCCTTTTTGAATAATTCACTAACACAGATAAACACTTCTATATTAATTCTTAATGTCCAACATAAGGATTGCTCTGGCCAAAGTCTCTAGAATCAACTCAAAAACTTCCGAATTAACTAAGGAGATATTTTGCAAAGTAGATTATTGATTAAATATCTATCCCACCGCACTTCATGCAATTGCCCAAAGAACGTAAGATCCCGGTTATTACTTATAACCTTATCATTTTAGTGCATCAAAACAATCAACACTACATGCACGAGTCTAGACTATTTTACAGATTAAGAGTCATTGTATAAACACAAATATGTGAGTCGCTCAAGTTTTGATAGTAGTATAGATCCGGGCAAATCACACGGTCCTGTTCAGTGTGACAATCTCATTGTGACACACCAACACAACATCCTGGATCGATATCCATATAACTAAGACAAGTTATCTAAACGTCACGTTATAGTCTTAGCAGACAAGCAGCCCAAACTCATCACTGACTATGATTTAAATATTAAACAACATTCTTATCCATTATTTAGTCTATATGTGGAACAATCTCATTAATCCATTAAAAATAGATATCCTAAATGTAGTTTAAGGACTTCGTCCATCTCATGGTACGTGTTTTGATAGAGAACAACATCACATGCATAATGACTTGTAAATAAATTAAAATCAAACGATAATGCAAAACAACTTTTATTTACTAATAAAGAGGTTTAGACACTAGCTCAAACAAACTCTCACTTGTCCATACAACGCATACTCATCCTATATAAATGCGACTGAAATGACTTTTGAGTCAGTGTTTTTGTAAAAGGATCTGCTAAGTTGCTTGAGGTATCTATCTTCAGAATTGCAATATGCCCTTTCTCCACGTAGTCTCGAATGAGGTGATACTTTCTTTCAATATGCTTGGATCGCTTGTGCTTCGATGGTTCCTTTGAGTTAGCCACCGCACCCGAGTTGTCACAATAAATTCCAACAGGTGTAAGCCCCTCATTTATAACCTCAAGATCCGTAAGGAACTTCCTAAGCCAACAAGCCTTCTTGGCAACTTCTGAAACTGCCACATATTCGGCTTCCATGGTGGAGTTAGCACTACAAGTTTGCTTGATGCTCCTCCAACTTATGGCTCCACCACCGAGGGTATAGACATAACCAGATGTGGAATATCTTACATCTAAATCTGACTGAAAATCCGAATCAAAATAGCCCACTAGAATCAATTCATCACCATGAAAAACCAATATATAATCTCTAGTCCTTCTTAAGTACTTGAAAATATGCTTTATTACTGTCCAGTGCATTTCACCTAGATTATATTGATATCTACTTATCATACCAACATCAAAATAGATATCAGGTCTAGTGCATAACATAACATATATAAGGCTTCCAACAGCCAAAGCATATGGAACATTCCTCATATATTCTTTCTTTTGAGATGTCGAAGGACACTGCTCTAAAGAAAGAGGCACTCTATGCCTGAAGGGCAACAAACCCTTCTTGGAGTCTTCCATGTTAAACTTAGACAACATCTTGTCTATATAGGCAACCTGAGACGGACCCAGCACCCTATTCTTATGATCCCGCAGAAGCTTAATCTCAAGAATATAATTGGCTTCTCCTAGGTCTTTTATGTCAAACTGACTTGACAACCAAATCTTAACACTTGATAGAACTCCTACATCATTCCCAATGAGTAGGATACATCCACATACAACACCCTGAAAGTCACTACTTTCTCTATGCTACATTTGTATAGACATGGCTCATCAACCAGTTGAACAAAACCATAGGACTTGATTGCTTTATTGAATCTTTTATTCCATGAGCGAGATGTTTGTTTAAGTCCAAAAATGGACCTTTTCAGTTTGCATACTATATACTCTTGATCCTTACCAATAAATTTGTCTGGTTGCACCATAGAGATGGTCTTCATCAAGACTGCCATTCAAAAAGTTTGTCTTGGCATGCATTTGCCATATCTTATAATCAAAATGAGCTGCAATGGATAAGAGCATCCTAATGGACTTAAGCATAGCCATTGATGAGAAGGTCTCGTCATAATCGATACCTTCCTTTTGGATATAACCCTTAGCAACCAGCCTTGCCTTGAAGATCTCTACCTTTTCGACCACTCCTCTCTTTCTCTTGTAGACCCATTTACAACCTATGGGTTTAATTCCAGGCGGCACCTCTACAAGATTCCATACTTTATTAGAATATATAGACTCTATTTCTGCGCTCATTGCAAAGAGCCATTCCTCAGCATCCTTGTCCCTTAGTGCTTCATCATAAGTGAGGGGATCAGATACATCTTCTGATTCAGCCATTAAGGCACCAACCATGTATCGGTCAGGTTGCCTGACAATCCTCCCATTGCAAGGAGGTGCCCATGTATTAGGGTTTGTCTCAGAGTGAACTGCAGATGCATTTATCATGCCTATTTCATTCTGAGATTTATCAAACTGTTTAGAAATAGTGTCTTTCTCAATTAACTCCTCCAACACTATTTGACTTTTACTTCTGTAGTCTATTATAAAGTCCTCCTCCAAAAACTTGGCAGTTTTCACTCACAAACACCTTTTGGTCTGAAGGACTATGGAACAACCACCTTTTGTACCCCGAGCATAACCAACAAACACACACACACTTCTTATCTAGACTCTAACTTGTCTTGGCTCTTTCTCAAAACATGTGCTGGACATCCCCAAATACGAAGATATCTTAAACTAGGCTTGCGCCCAGTCCATAGCTCCATAAGTGTTTTAGGAACTGACTTTGTAGGAACCAAATTTCGAACATAAGCTGCTATTTCCAAGGCATAACCCAAAATGAGATCAGTAAAGTAGCATGACTCATCATGGATCTTACCATCTCCAACAATGTTCTATTTCTCTTTTCTGCAATGCCATTCTGCTATGGTGTACTCGGTGCAAAAAGCTAAGAAATGATCCCACTTGCAGTTAGGAAATCTAAAAACTCTCCTGAAAGGTACTCACCACCCCAATCCAATCGAAGTGATTTGATGTGTTTACCCGTCTAATTCTTGACCACGACTTTAAACTCCTTGAACATTTCAAAAAGAGTCATACTTTTGTCTTATCAAGTAAACATAACCATACTTGGAGTAATGATTAGTAAAGATGATGAAATACTCATAGCCTTTTCTCGCCTGAACATTCATTGGTGCACATACATCTGTGTAAACAAGCTCAAGCAAGTTACCAACTCTTTTGCCTTTACTCTTAAAGACCGACTTAGTCATTTTTCTGTCTATGCAGGATTACAGGCTGGTAAAGATTTCAAGTCTAAAGACTCAATTAATCCTTCACTTATTAGTCTTTGGATCCTACTAGAATTAATATGACAAAGCCATTGTCTGTTTTAGGGTTCTTTCTTTTAAGAGGTAGAATTAGTTTAGTAGAGTTATATTCAAACATGCAATTAGTAGAGTTTTGATCAGTTGTCAAGATAAACAAACCATCGATAATAGTACCTTTGCAAATAAACATTTTATTATGTCGATCGACTAAATCAATTCGAAAAGAAAAAGAATATCCATCAAAGACTATTCGTGACACATAAGTGAAATTCATGCGTAACTCAGGTACATAAAAGACAATTCTTTAAAATTAAAACTTTACTCCTAAATACTAAGCTAATAGCTGCCACTCCTAAGACTGAAAGCCGCCTCCGGTCTCCTACGGTTAGGGTAAGCTTTTCATCATGCAGCTTCCTGGTTAGCTTGAGCCCCTGCAACATGTTGCAGACATGGTCAGTTGAACCTGAGTCTACACACCAGGATCCTGATGGACTTTCAACTACACATGACTCAACCAGATAAGATATCTCTATACCTTATCCTGATGGATTCTTTTTCTTAGCGGGAAGACTTGCTAGGTACTCAGGGCAGTTCCTCTTCTAGTGCCCATCCTTCTCATAGAAGAAACACTTTCCTTTTGCATATGGCTTCCTCTTCATTGGCTTTGCTGCTACACTAGTAACTTTCCCCTTATTCTTCTTCTTCCCAGACTTTCTGTTGGAAGACTTCTTGTTCCCTATGGTAGGTGCCTAGGTTAAGAGGACAGTCCCCTTAGCCTTCATCACCCCCTTAGCGACTTGCAGCTCCTTCACCAACTCAGGTAATTAATAATCTTTATTATTCATTATAGAGTTCAACCTGAACCGAGTGAAGGACTCCGCCAAAGAGCCAAGTATCATGTCCTGCTGAGATTGACAATCAATCTTAGCACCTAGGAATTCTAGTTCATTTAGATAAGCCATTATTTTCAAAACATGTTCCTGAACTGGACCTCCCGTAGGCATTTTCATGAACACGAGTTCCCTCATAAGCTCCTGCCTTGCTGCTCTATCTTACCCATCGAACATCTTCTTAATATGCTCTTTCATCTCCGCTGTCATCTTCATCTCAAGCATCTGATGCTCGAGAATGTTAGACACGAAGCACAAGATGTAATACCGAGTTAAATCATTGGACGTAATCCATAGGTCATAACGTTACTTGACAGCAGCAATGGCATTATTAACAGGCATAGGAGCACAAGGTTCAATTAACACAAATTTATGACCCTCGTGGATTAGCACAATATCTAGATTCATCTTCCAGTTTGGGTAATTAGGTCTAGTAAGGAGGTTATCCTTTAGTATGGAATGCAATACACCAACAGTTGTCATGGTTATATTGAAAATATGTAAATAAAGCATACGAGTCATGCATCTATATGTGACATTATTCTCTTTCAAAATTTAGCAATTATAATTAATTAGGAATCCACAACACCTTATTAAAATAAGAGCAATGATGATCCAAACCATTCACTCATTACTCCCCGTCAGCGAGGTCGCAATGAGCTTAGCTTGGTTGAGAATGTTTCTCTATTATTATATTTTCTTGTAAACTCTTTTACTAAATATCAATAATTTACAATTCTGTCCTTAGTCTCCAAAATAGTACAACAGAGCTCCTCGAGGAGGCTAATATAGTATTTTAATCAAATGTAAACCATTACCTGGACATCAGCACAAGGTCTCGATATACTCCATGTCGGCATGGCCATACTCGATTGCTTGAATTTCAGTCCATACTAATAGAAGTCTAACCCTGTATGTCGCGAATCAACATCCTCCTTGAGGAGTAATGCAAACCCACTATACTGTTAGACCAGTAATGGAGACCGTGAGTTTTTAACTTTTAAACCTCGCTCCCACATGATTTTTAAAAATAAACTAGTGGATTTTAATGACCGTAAGTTATCTCATAACTTTAATAAAATAATATGACAAGAATAATTTAAGTTATTATTCTGATCCAATCAAGATTAATTAAATTACTCATAACAAATAATCATGTCATTAAAATTCCTTTTAATAACAATTTAAATTAAGGTATAACTTTGATTCCTTTCTAAACTTTTTTAGAAAAATAATGATTATCTTGTAATCCCTTTTAGAATCATATTTAAAATAATTTAAAAAAAAAAGCCCTTATCAACGGCAGATCTGAAGATTCTTTTTTTTTTTTTTTTTTTTTTTTTTGGTTTTGATTTAAAATAAATTTTTCATATTTTGATTGAGTATAATCTCATTATATCAATTAATCCTGTCTAATCTAATTAGATAAATTATATTAAGTTATCATGAAAATCTTATTCTCAGAATCATAAACCAAAAGCTATAAAATTATTGATGAATACATTCCTTTTAATTGACCTTTAAACAATTTAAACAATCAATTAAACATATAACAATTCATACGAATATATTCAATAATGATATTATAATTTCACACGATTTCATCATGAATTGGTATTTAAAACATTTTTCAATCGTGTCAACTAATGACCTCATGCACATCATGAATAATCAGAGTCTGGCTTTGATATCGATTGTTGGATGGGTGATTTTTAATTTTGTAAATTAAAACCATGCAACAATTGTATCTACCACAGCAGAATACAGATTTAAAATTCTCTAATTTTAAACTAAATACTAGATATTGACTCTAATTATAACAACACATAGCACATAAGACATATCCAGGAAAACAATTAAATACGAATATAAACGTATAAGCCGAGAACTCACATACCTCATTGTAGACCGTAAGTGAAAAGATGCTCCAAATGATACCTTCGAGATCTTCTCCGTAATTCCTCCTTTAGCACTGAATGGGTGGGCGTTGCAAAATCAAGTGGTTCTTAAAACTATTTTAAGAACTAATTGGGAAGATTTTTTCTATTTATTAATTCTCTAATTAATTGAGAGAAAACTAAGCGAATTAATTGAATTAATCTGAATTAACCAAGTACCGCTATTTATAGGAGTCTCATAATTGACTAACTAAATTGGAAAATAAAACAAAAGGTAAAATAGTATTTTAGTTGGGAAAAAATACATTCAAAAATAATCTCCGCATATTCTTTAAACCAGCCGCACCCAGGGGTGCCACGTGGCACCCCGCTATTCGTCAACGCCGCTTGGCCCAGATGACCAACATATGCCATCCCAATGCGCAACACGTGTCGCACGCTGGTTGGCCAACGGGGAGGGGACACGGATCACCCCTCCCACATGTCGCATGTCGGCTAGTACTTTTTTTTTAATTTAGCTTTTTTACCTTTTTTTGTTTGCAAAAAATTCATCGCTTGAATTTTTAGGATTTAATAAAAAAATTTTATTCAACTCCTTGAATAAAATAATTTATCTCATGAATTCTCTTAATTTCTATAAGTGCATAATTTTAGACGTTTGCACATGGACCTCAGGGACAATTTATTTTTAGCTCCAAATGGGTCAAATCTGATTATCATCTCATGATAAGAATTGAATGCCATTTAATAAAATTTAATTCCACTAAATAAGTTTTACTGCACTCTATAAATAAATATATTTACTCGTTAAATTTTTTTGTAAAAGTTTACTCAAATTTGACTCCTCTAATAAATGTCCATAAGAAAAATGACTTAAACTACTATTATCACTCTTTCTCATCTTTCCATCTTAGTTCTCAATTTGTCCCTTTTTGAGTAATTCACTAACACAGTTAAATACTTCTATATTAATTCCTAATGTCCAACATAAGGAATGCTCTGGTTAAAGTCTTTAGAATCGATTAAAAAACTTGCGAATTAACTAAGGGACATTTATACAAAGTAGATACCTGATAAAATATCTATGCCTGCCACACTTCATGCAATTGCCCAACGAACATAAGACCCCGGTTATTACTTATAACCTCATCATTTTAGTGTATCAAAACAATCAATACTACATGCACGAGTCTAGACTATTTTACGGATTAAGAGTCATTGTATATACAAAAATATAGGAGTCGCTCAATTCTAATAGTAGTACATATCCGAGCAAATCACGTGGTCTTGTTTAGTGTGACAATCTTATTGTGACACACCAACACAATATCCTAGATCACTATCCATATAACCAAGACAAGTTATCAAAATGTCGTGTTATAGGCTTGATTGACAACAACGACGGTTCCACTGTGGCTTCGAAGTTTTGAAGATCGATAGTAAGGGCCGCAGTGATGGGAGTAGCAATGGTGGTTCACGTGGCGGCTCTCGATACGATGAGAGCGAGGCGACAACAGTCGTGGTAGTGCTTTATTGAGTCGAATTGAATGTTGATGACCAAAGAGAGTTATAGACCATTGGAAATTAACGGTCAGAGGGAGACGCCATGATGGTGGAGCCCATTATGAATAAGAATAGGGGTCAAGGTGGTGGAGTCGTTGGGGGTCACGGAGGAGACGGAGAAAGTCAAACGCTCTTTAGCGTTGTTTGTAGCGAAGTATTGGGCTTTATTTATAAGGTAGAGGATTGGGCCAATTCGAGATATGCTCATCACACATAAAAGTATGATATGCTTTATATATACACTAGGGTTGTGCTTGTTAACATCTGTTGGAAAAATGATACAAGCTAATCTTAAATATAATGAGTAAATTTTTTTTTTTAAAAGACCCGTTACTAGCCGTTTACCCATAGCCGTTTAATGTCATTAAAATCATGACCGTTGGAAATTTATTAACAAAATAGCAGTTACAATTTATTACGTCTGTTGGAATTTATTGCACCCGATTTAATAACTTGTAACCATTTTCTACATTGTTTTTAACGTCAATCTCATTTGAACTCTGGCTATGGCGTTAACTGCGGCCCCCACTATCTCTCCTGCCCCCCCCCCCCCCCCCCCCCTCTCTCTCTCTCTCTCTCTCTCTCTCTCTTTCTAGCAAGGAAAAACAACTTCCCCAATTTCAGACTCCTCTCTCACTCTCCTCAAAGGGATTGATTTCTGTTGAAATTAGGGTCTTCACTTGCGACAATGGGGAAGACTCCTCATATTGTACTGTACAATTCAATGACGAAACAGAAGGAAATCTTCAAACGAAAGGTGCCTAGCAAAGTTGGCATATCTAAGTTCGAATTCCAAATCAAGATTTTGGGCAAAGTTTAAGGTACTCCTACCCGGCAAGTAACGAGTGCACGTTAAGAGTCGGATTGTATTAATCCTGGAGAATGGCCGCCGGTTATACTGTGTGCACCAAAGCAGCGGCGAAATCGTCTTTTAGGGCTGTGGCATTTACCACGGCGCGATATCATCGTTTAGTAAGATCTTTTTAACTACTCTCTTTTTCCGTTGCTATTATTGAATATTTATCAATTCGTAACATCTGAAACTTTCATTTCAATTTATCGAATTTTACTCCAAATGCAGTGACCCTAAATTGGCTCATTAAATACTTGATCAAATGTCTGTGAGAGATATCTATTCTTGGGATGCAACTTTGCAAGTTGTTATTGTAGTTTGAATAGTTTATAGACTGCGTATAATGTTTTCAATGAAATGCCTGAGAGAAATGTTGTGTCTTAGAACAATATGATTAGTGTATTTGTTAAGAATTTGATGTATTATGAAGTTTTGAGGTTTTACTATGAGAACCTATAACAATCTAAAAGACGATTTGTCAATCAATCATGAGTTATTAGAATTTTATTATATGCTTAGACTTGAAATGATAATCAGTAAATTTGAAGGAAAAAAAAGGAGGTTCAATTGCTAATATTTTTTTAATTAAATATGTAAAACACCATGAAATATCTGTGGGATTCTGCCTGGTTGGATTTACTTTTAATTTGTTATTTATAATGATGATATTGTGGTTGCATATGTAAAATGATATGTGTTAAAAATTATGTTGTTAATTTGATTTGTAAATTACTTTATATGTAAAAGTAGCAATGAGTTAGCATAACTTATCCAAAAGATGAAGATTATTGTTATATTGTGGAATTCATTGCTTCCCTGAAACTGTTTATGCCCTTACAGTATTACAAAGACTTCAATTGGCACTTTTAAACTCCATGGTTAAAACGATAACAACCACTATAGTCAATATTTCTTATCCAGAATTTGCTATGTTGTTCTGTTCCTTAGTGCACTTGCATACCCGAAATGATTGAGATTTGCCAAAAAAGCAATTCTGCTATTGTTGGAAACATAAATGCGATGTCTTCCATGTGCAATGGTGTAGGGAATTAAATAGAGAGCGATTATGGGGACCTAATTCAATGTTATAATAGTCAAAAGCAGTTAAACATGATTATCAATATGTTAGATCATGAAATATATGTTGATTCTAGTCTTGGAGAGAGATTACTAATCGCTCACAGGTGTAAACAATTGGCAGTAGAGTGGGTTTCAAAAACAAAATTGAAAGTTCACAACTAAATAAAAGTCAAAACTAGTGATCAAAAGATAGACCCAAAAACATGAAATTATTTTTGACACCTTCTTGGCAATGTCTAAATTAGAAACACTTAGAGTTTTGACAAGTTATTGCTCTTGGCCATGACCTTGTGGTGTATATATAAAATGGGCATCTAATTATGTTTCTAAATAATGACCCTAGGGAAAAGTTTGTTTGGAACAACTAGAAGGGTCTATCACCCTTAGTATGGAAGATATAATTGGTAAACTTGTACATCTTAATATGGGATTAAATAAGCTTCCAAAGAGGGACATAAAAATTTGATATAAACTGGGTCATATGGTGCAGGTGCTATTGTTATGTGACTGACTCTACTATACGAAAATTGAATTCTGTGGTTTTTCAGTTTTCTGTATGATTGTTGTGGTTAATACATGTTTAACACTTGAGGTTGATTGTGAACTTGTTAGAATGAAGTCCTGAACCTAGAGTTGGCAACCCTTAGGTTAGGCATGTCTAGTTGCACAATCTTGAATCCCTTTTGTGGTAGAGCATGGTATGTTTTAAGTTTTAACCATGAGATTAACCTTGTATATGAGAGTTGTTTTCTTGCATATGTTTGAGTGACCTATTGAAATAGTTGATCATTGTAAAGGGCTAATAGGACTTGTGAGTTCTTGGAGATCTATGTGTGATTTTGTGCATAAATCTCCATGTTAATGTGTCACATGTATTTCCCATGGCCATGATTGAAGCAAGTTGCATATGTTGGTACATGTTGCTTGAAATGATGAAAAAAAAAAAAAAAAAAAAAAAACAACAACAACATGTTGCTTTTAAGTGTTGAAACATGTCTTTTTCAAGCTGAATGTGTTGCTACAAGTTGTCATGGGTTGTTAGCTGCTGTATGTTGTTGTTCATTGGCAGTTTATGACATTTACCTGTTGAACGGTGATGCTCATACTGAATTTGGTGCTGTCCATATTGATTTTGGACTGTATGGTTTGTATATAATGCAGATTATGACTATATGATGCTAAATTTTTGAAGTGCTGAATTTGTTCTTGCTGTAATGTTGTGCAACTGCTGTTTTTTGGGCTGTCTATGCTGAACTTGCTATGCTTTGCTAAATTTCAGCTTATGATTGGGAAAAACATTGATATGTTTGAGTCATATGTAGACTTGTGTTGTCCTCGGAGACTACTATGCACTTAGGATCATTGTTTAAGCCTTATTTTCTAGTTTTTAGAACAAGGTAAAGTGCCGGTTATATGAGAACCTTGTTTGATCATGGGCTTGATATTCAGCTCATGTCTAGATACCTTATTTGGGTTATTGCTATATGTTGTATGCTCTTGTTGGTCATTTGGATGACATACTATATGAACATAGTGTTCACTTGATAAGGTGAAAAACGTAGCATTACGTTTTGTTGAATACGACGACACTCATCCTGTTATATTATATGTCAGTGGTAGATCTAATCTACATACATGGATCCAAATAATGAATATTGTAGTGCTCTAATTAAATTGATGGGGTACTAGCAAAGTACTATGAATAGGGTTTACATTGTAATAGAATCCTTATTGTGTTAGATGTCTGATATCAATGAGAGATATTCTACTAATGACAATGTATTTAGGCTCATTAGTGAGCTATATGTTGTGACACCTCTCTGAAGCCTGCATTGTTTAGTTGTCCTTAAAGATTGAGTTAGCAAGTAGAAAAATTGAACGGCTTAGGAATGTAGTGTGAGACATTCCATTGTGGGGGTTGGAAGAGCACTTGAGAGCCTATAAGATATGTTGTTTGATCATAATCTTTTTTATTATTGTGTTTTTGCCAATGTTTGCTAGTTAAGGCTAGCTCGTAGAAATTGATTATGATGAAAATATTATTTTGGTGACTATCCAAAGTCAGTGTAAATAGCTTGACGATGCTAGCACTTGGGCTCGAGAGCCTTGAAGAGGCTTGGGTTGCCTTAAGTTGAATTGTAAAAGGCACCTTGTGAATTATGGTCTCTTGTACCTCTTTTTCTTGAGATCACCAAATATTTGATACAATATTGATAATACATGGACTACCCTTAATGATAATAATGCATGTACTCGAAGTACGATAAAAATGGGTATATGGTCTTTTTTGACCTAACCTGGTGGTGATCCAATTGATTTGATATGATAATGTTTCATAATTGCGATAATATGTGGATTGACAAGTTTGCGGTATATATTTTTTGTGCCAACTATGTATACGATATACGTACGATGTGTACTATTTGAGTACTTAGGGTGGAGATATGATTTTATTGATATGATATTTCCTCCACTATTGTGTTATACTGACTTTTGTTGAAGTTGGCAGGCGATGGAGCTAGTTGTTTAATAGCTCGTTGCAGATACCTCAATGTGGGGGTAAGAACAACTCGTGATTGACGTTGGCAATGGTAAACTCTCAAGTACCGCTTTGTTGCAATACAGTGTGAAATGCCATGTATGATGGTTGAGCATGATGCTTTAACCTAACCTATAGTCCATGACGGGTGGTGTGGACACTATACACTTGATGGGATCCACCTATATAGGTGTGGGAGTCTGGCCGCTCCCTATGAAGGTTTAAGACTTGCCTTCTAGAGCGCCTATGAATATACAAGACGAGTGCATGGCCGATAAAACGCGCCGAACCGCATGAGATGTAGTTATGTTACCAAGAAGTAAGGTTGAGCTTTAGCTCTTAATAGACCCATAGCCATATGTTTGGTGATGTGCGGTAACACACACTTGATGGGATCTACCTATATAGGTGTGGGGGTGTGGCCGCTTCCTATGGAGGCTTAAGACTTGCCTTCTAGAACGACTATGAATATCCAGGACAAGCGCATGGCCGATAAAACGCGCCAAACCACTGGAGTTGCCTAGATTTGGAGTTTGGTATGTGTCTGAGTAGAAGACTATATAACCCCTTGTAAGGTTCAAGACGAAAGTCACCTTGCAAGATGTTGGTCCTAAACTTGGGTTACACTAGGTAACGATTCAAGTCGCGCGAGACATCGGCACTGAAAACTGAACTCCCTTTGCCCAATCTATTTTTCTTTATTCTCTTCCGCTTGTATCTTTTGTGGGGGATTGTTGGAAAAATGACACAAGCTAATCTTAAATATAATGAGTAAATTTTTTTTTTAAAAGACCCGTTACTAGCCGTTTACTCATAGCCGTTTAATGTCATTAAAATTGTGACCGTTGGAAATTTATTAACAATATAGCAGTTACAATTTATTACGTCTGTTGGAATTCATTGCACCCGATTTAATAACTTGTAACCATTTTCTACATTGTTTTTAACGTCAATCTCATATGAACTTTGGCTATGGCGTTAACTGCGGCCCCCACTATCTCTCCTGCCCCCCTCTCTCTCTCTCTCTTTCTAGCAAGGAAAAACAACTTCCCCAATTTCAGACGCCTCTCTCACTCTCCTCAAAGGGGTTGGTTTCTATTGAAATTAGGGTCTTCACTTCCAACAATGGGGAAGACTCCTCACATTGTACTGTACAATTCAATGACGAAACAAAAGGAAATCTTCAAACCAAAGGTGCCTAGCAAAGCTGGCATATCCAAGTTCGAATTCCAAATCAAGATTTTGGGCAAAGTTTAAGGTACTCCTATCCGGCAATTAACGAGTGCACGTTAAGAGTCGGATCGTATTAATCCTGGAGGACGGCCGCCGGTTATACTGTGTGCACCAAAGCAGTGGCGATATCGTCTTTTAGGACATTGGCATTTACTACGGCACGATGTCATCGTTTAGTAAGATCTTTTTAATTACTCTCTTTTTCTGTTGCTATTATTGAATATTTATCAATTCGTAACATCTGAAACTTTCATTTCAATTTATCGAATTTTACTCCAAATGCAATGACCCTAAATTGGCTCATTAAATATTTGATCAAATGTCTGTGAGAGATATCTATTCTTGGGATGCAACTTTGTAAGTTGTTATTGTAGTTTGAATAGTTTATAGACTGCGTATAATGTGATCGATGAAATGCCTGAGAGAAATGTTGTGTCTTAGAACAATATGATTAGTGTATTTGTTAAGAATTTGATGTATTATGAAGTTTTGAGGTTTTACTATGAGAACCTATAACAACATCAGGATTGAGAGGTGAGACGTGTCATATAAACTTTTTGTAATATAGTCGACTTATTGTGCTACACTTTGTGGACGTAGGCTTCGGCTTAGCCACATAAATTCCGATGTTCTTAATTTTATTCCCCAAACTCCTTTCGTGTATGATTGCTATTTCGATTTTGGGTTATGGTATTATTTGGGTGGTCCAAACAGTGTAAGAACGATGTGGGAGTCTGGATGTCAAATCAAGTTGAGATTGTCAATCTTTTCATCCATGACTTCTTTGGAAGGTTTAGGTCATCTTATCTATGTTCAGAGTTGTATTAGGGAAAGGGAAATGTTAGGAAACTGGAAAACTGAAAAAGATATTCAACAATTCAGTTTTCTAATTGGAGAAATTGGAAAATACTTTTTTAGTTTTTCCCATTCTTACACAAATTTGGAAAACTGTTTCAAATTGTTTTCCAAATTTCTTCACAAAATAGGGACCTTATTTTTCATCTTTTTCTCCACCCCCTTTGACATTTCCACATTACTTATCCCTTTTATAATATTTTTCTACATACCACATCTCCTCCTCCTCCCCTTATGTAAATAATTTTGGGTTACTTAAGGCTAGATTCCTAATTTTAAAAGTGATAAATAATTTTCAAGGAAGAGGGCGCATAAGAGAATCATGCCAGTTATTTAATTATAGACACTCATCTTTGTAGAATGTGATAGAGCGGGCTTTGGGATACTTAAGGCTGGGTTCCCAATTTTAAAAGTGATACCAAACTATATTGGGTTGTACATTACATAATTTTATTTGAATGGAAGATAGAGCAGATACATTATTTGCTTCGTATGACAAGGAAGAAGTGGTGGTCTCTAATAAGACTGATATTCCCGTTGTATAAGAGGGTATAGAGGTGCATACATTCCAACAAATGCAAATGAAAGAGATCCGGCAAGCAACTACCAATCAATTATGGAACTATTACATCAATCGATAGAGTAGAAGTTATAATGTTATATGTCTAGACTATATTTTTAATTTACTTTGACAATGAATTACTCCTTTTTTTAGTGTTTGACTAATTTACATGTATTACTTAGGCGTATCATTTTCAACTTCCAAAATTAGTGACACTATTTTCCGGAACGAGTTGGAGTCGTATTATTCGATTTCTAAATTTATGGGTATCACTTCTATATCATTCTTAACTTTCAGAAAATTGAAAAATAGGGATCAATGAAATGTATTTTTTAGTTTTTTATGTTGCAAAACTGGAAAAGAAAAACGGAGATGAAAGCAAAAATTGAAAATGGAAAAGAAAATTGTTTTCTGTTATCAAAAAAGCTCTAATTCTAAAACTAAAATTTTTCTAAATTAATTAGATCAGGCATAGCAGAAACAATGTTGAAATTTGTTAATTTTAAAACTAAGGACCTCTAATATAATATATACATAACGACATAGAACATCTAAACATAATAAATGAGAAAACAAAAGCATAGATAAAAAAATGTGAAAATTAAAGAAAGCTTAACAAAAGGAATAATAAATACCTAGATTATAGACCAAAATTGCCGCCTAGGAGAAATCACCGAACCGTGAGACCTTTGTAATAACCTATTGATACCTGAAGTGTGGGATCTAAAAAATATTTAATAGGAAAAATTTTCAAAGAGAAATTCTTTCTTTTTAATTTTTTGAAAAATCAAATTATTTAGAAAATATTAGATGTTAAACTCAATTCTCAAGACTCCTATTTATAATAGCCTATTGGGTACAAAACCTAAAATAACAAGTGGGATTCAATGAAAAAATGGAAACCGTTTTAACATTTTCCAAAATGACATTGTATCGATACATAAAATACCCTCGATTTTCCCAGCAGCGGAGTGCCATATGTCAACGCATGAAGGGTCGCAGTCGTGGGACGTGGATAGCACATCGTGTCTGGGTTTGCGCAACACATGTCGTCCCACTAGTCGTCCATTGCAAGGCACGCGAATCGTGGCCCTAGTTACCCGATTTTCCCTCTTTTTTTGTTTAAATTCCCTTGTTTATAAATTTATCTTATGAATAATTATTTGGTAAAATAAAGTTAGTCATCTTATGAATAAATAATTAATCTAATAAATTATGTTTATCAAAATAAATTTATTCATCACATGAATAAATAATACATATCATGAATTCATTTTAAGTATTTGGTAAAATCTCATTATCAACACTTGATAACATTGATTATTATTTAGTAATATTTAATTTTACTAAATAAATATTATTATATTCTAGAATTAAATATAATTATATAACAATTCCCAAATAACTTTTATTATTACAAGTAACTTTTCTATTAGATATCCATGAGAAAAAAAATAAATTTAACTACCATCATTATTTTTCTCACTTCTTTTACCATAGTTCCTGACTCGCCTTTTTCGAACAATTCATTAATATATAAAATAATTTCTGCACTAATTTCAAATGTCAAACATATAGAATACTTTGGCCAAAAATTCTAGAATCTATTCATATGTTTGCGAATCAACTATAGATTCCAAATAAAATACCTGTTTGCTCTGCACTTCATGCCGTTACCCAATGCACGTAAGATTTTAGTCATGTACTGTGACATAATTCTTTTAGCACATTAATGCAACAAACACTCTATGCACAAGTTCAAACTATTTCTTGGATTTAGAGTTATCTTATTACTAGAATGAATTAGTTATTTCTGATAGTAATGAAGAAATCAATTTAAAGAAGGTTAGAAATGTTCTGTTTCAAATGAACCTCCATAAAGTTCTAGATTCATAAAAAATTGGAGCTTTCTTTTCCAAAAATATTGGAACATTATTGATAATGATGGGTGAGGGAGATTAGGTCCTGCCTAAAAGGTATAGAAAGTCGCTTTGTGAAATTAACCACATGTTCATGGCACTGATCCTGAATGCTCTTTTGTGAATCTAAGATGAAGACATGTTGTAGAATTAAGGCCATCCTAGAAGAGTATTGCACTAACTTAGATTAGCTTGTTAAATAGAACAAGTCAATTCTTGTTTAATCCCGAAACATTTCAAGTCATAATGGACAAAGAATTAACAGTATGCTAGGAATTTGGAGTTCGAAGGTTTTGGGTAAGTGCCTTGACTGTAAGTTGGACATTAGAAGAAATATGGGAAACTTATCCCATGAGGTCACAAGCATAGTTAATACTAAGTTAGCTAGCTAGCTAGAAAGCCGGGCTCCTTTGCAAGGCAGGTTGAGCTATATTTATCCAATCCATCCTAGAATTGTCCCCAGGTCTTGTGATTCGATGCTGCAACATCCCAAAAAAGGTATTCAAAGTATAGCACAATTTTAATAGAAAGTTCTTCAAATGAAACAATAGTGCAGGGATAAATATTGTGGCCTATGATAAGATTTGTAGGCCAAAAGGTTCCAGGTGCCTAAGCCTTAGGACAATGAAAGTTTTAGCCACTTCCTATTTGCTTAAGCTTGGGTGAAAGGTTCTTAACCAACAAGACAATATCTATCTCGAAGAGCTCTCAGTGAGGTACTTTAAGGAAAAGAATTTTCTAAATTATAGGTTCAAAATAAAACTGACAATCTGGCCTAGGAAGGGATCCTTAGGGCTCATGATCGCCTCAAAAAGAGTTTGAGAAGAATAACAGGAATGAAAAGACCACTTCCTTTTGGTATAACCGTTGGGTTATGAATGACACCCTTGCAGAGATTGTTAGTTCAAGCGGGTTCTCCGCTGGATCCAAATGTTAAGGTCTTGAGGTTCATTAGAATTAGCGAGTAGTAAAAAGAAGTGCTTAGTCAAGTTATACCTAAAGAGTTATTTGTGGCAAGAACTCGAATTCCCAAAAATGCCATTTCAGAAAAGCGTTGTTTGGGTTTTTTAGCTAAAGGTGAGTTCAATTTAAAGTCAGCAAACTAGCTAGCTCATGTGAGGAAAAAAAAAAAAAAAGGCAAAACCTAAAAAAGAAAACAAAAAAGAATAAAAATCTTAAAAAAAGGGAAAAAAAAAAAAACCTAACTATTGTCGTGGCGTACAATGACATATGGCCAAACTTAGCCAGCATTTGTTCATTATATGCAGGTTAAGCTGGGAGAGCAGGTAAATTTGGCATAGCGAGCGCGTGAGATGCACATGGCAGCACGACCAAAGAGCGCGTCAAAAGAAGCTATAAATGACATGAACGGACGAGATAGACTTGAATTTAACTTGAACATTGTTCAAATAACATTTAAAAATTAAATTTTAAAAATATTTCAAATACATTTTGTTAGAGTATCACATATCAATATTGAAATTTGACTCAATTGATATATCTCGATCCTAAATCTTACAAAATAAAAATAAACAACTTGATGCGCCTAGACTCGGATCTTGTTCTCTTGACTTAGGATCAACTTTCTCTTCAACTTGGCTCGATTTCCTTTTGATCCATCATCTTAAAAGCTTGATGTCAGCATAATTCATCTTGATTTTTTTAGCTTTCTTATGAGTTACTTTCAAATAGGATTAGAACAATTTGAACATAATGACTCACTAAATAATTATTATCATTAAAATTACAATATAAATAGCCTTTAAGGCCAACATGAAACTATTGGAAATTAAGTTTAGCATTAGATTTTTCTGAATACTCTGATTCTTCAAAAAATAAAATTAAGAATTATAATTGAAATTTTTCTTAGTTTAATATTTTGGAAACTCACTCTTTAGGTGTTAAGAGAAAATTGCTAAGAAGGCTTTGTGGTATAAAAATTTGAAAGGGTGACTATTTGTTTTTCTTTTTAAGCAAGCTTTCTAATTTTTTATTTTTATGCTTTCCTTTATTTTTCGCTTTCCTATATATTTAGTATATATTTCTGTATTAGATATTTTTATGTCACGCATGAGTATACTATGGTGGAGATTTTAAATTTAACGAAATTCAAATTTTTCAGTGCACTTATTTGTTGCGTTTCCTAAATGTTTTTGAAATATTAGTGAATTTATTAAGTAGCAATATTTGGCAATCATTGGTTGTTTCATATCTCAATTTCTATTACTATATATGTTTTTTTGGTTCCTACACACGTTTTACATTTTTATATCCTCTTACTATAATTTTGAAGCCTTTGATACGGTTAAAGGTTTCAAAGCTTTTATTGAATCTCAAAGTCTAAAATTTGAAAAGGACAAAGACCGTGGATATGACAACCTAGATTTCCATTCTTTTTGTGCTATCACAGGCGTTCACTAACATATGCCCTGTTCACATACTTTTCCATAAAATAGGATTGCAAAGAGAAAGAGTCAACATATGCTAGATGTGGCTTGCACTATGTTGATTGAGGCTGACATATGCTTGGAGAGATTAGGTAGACGCCATCCATGCTACCACTTTTGCGATTAATCATTTACTTACTTGACCTTTAGGCAATCATAGCCAGTATGAGCTATTATATCATCAACTACTTGATCCCACCTCCTTTGAAATCTGTGACAGTGAATGCTACCCGAACCTCACCTCCATTTTTCCATCTACTACAGGTGTCAATTTATGTAAGATATTACAAGGGATATCATTGTGTTGACCCTTGGACTGGTATGTCTTTAAGAGTTGCCATGTAGTCTATATAGAGACACCGTTTCCTATATGTAAAGTCAAGTCTAAATGTTTATCCCCGCCGTCGATTAAATCCCCTCTACCCCTTCTATCTAATGCGATGGATTATGACCCTCAACCCTTAGCTCCCCTCCTTTGAACCACACATCTTTCATACCCATGGATCTCTCGTGGTGAGTGACACCACACCAAGCGGAGACCTAATAGCGTTGGTCCCTCCCATGGACACAATCCCTTGCACCGTGGATTCCACTTCGATCATGAATACGTAGAAGTCATATCTTTATTCCATTGACCGAGAGATGGTACTATTGTCTCCTTCACTCGGCCAGTCCTTCTACAACCCTTTGAATTGGCCCAGTGGAGGATTTTCCAGACGCAATGTTCGGTGCAACCTCTCTTAAGATGGATTTGCTAGTCACATATAACGATTCAACTACTACACCAATCAGCTTTCCCTCATTGGATCCTAGGTCTTCTTGAGGTATCTTTCCTAACTCCGTTGTCTCTAGTGGTCTTATAATGACTAATGTGCACTTGATGATCACTCAGTTAAAAGCCAATGTTCATTAACCCCACTACCAACTTTTAGTATTGGCCCTTGTCATTGTCCTTTGAATTGGTCCAATAGAGGATTTTCCAGCCGCAATGTTTGGTGCAACCTCTCTTGAGATTGGTTTGCTAGTCACATATACCGATTCGACTACTACACCAATCAGCTTTCCCTCACTGGATCCTAGGGCTTCCTTAGGTATCTTTTCTAACTCTGTTGTCTCTAGTGGTCCTATAATGACTAATGTGCACTTGATGATCACTCAGTTAAAAGCCAATGTTCATTAACCCCACTACCAACTTTTAGTATTGGCCCTTATCATTGTCCTTGAGCCCACTAGTTACTCTTTGGAAGGTAAGGACCCACAGTGGTATGAGGCCGTGAATGACGAGTTTAATACTCTAACCAGAAACAAACCTAGGATAGAGTTCCCTATGACCAAAGAACCTATTTGATAACACTTGAAGTAAGGTTAATTATAATGGAGATAGCTCGATTAAATGCTACAAGGCTCGCTTAGTGGCTTTGAGTTTCACTCATTAATTGGGTAATGACTATCATGAGATTGTTAAGCCTGTCATCATGCCACAACAATGAAACTTGTCCTCTCTCTTGCCACTTAAGAAGGCCTTTCAGCACTGCTTCTTCAATGAGGAAGTCTACAAAGCAACCCTCTCGAATTGTGCACCTTGATTTCCTAAGTTAAATTTGTTGTCTACGTAAGGGAATTTATGGTTTGAAACAAGGGCTTTGGGCTTGGTTTCAACACTTTAGCACTTCCTTGCTTCAATTTGATTTTTAGTGATCCCATGTTAACTCGATCCCTCACTTTTCTTTTAAATTTACATGCATCATTTTATCATGCTTTTACTCTTATATGTCGATGACATCTGATGCGTCTCATATTTACGCATCTTTTAATTGTTATTTTTAATTATTTTGCACCTATTTAATTATAATTCTATACTCATTTTGGCAATTTTTATGTTTAGCGGGTTTGAAATTAAAGTTCCGAAAATTGTTAAATGTTGATGCAAATAAGACAAATTCGATGCGTAAACAATTAAATCAAGTCAATCGAGATTAGGGACAAGAATGTAAAAGCGCGACCCGCACTGCTACAGTACCCGAGCCAGCACTGTTCATCATCTTCAACCCCAAGGTGCACCGCTACAGTAACCTCGGCCCACAACAGCCAGCTCCGGGCCCAACACCGGCCACCCACCAGCAGCAGCAACCCAGACCGACACCAACTCTGCCTAATCGACACCGGTCCAACCCACCTCCTCACCAGACCTCCGGCCCAACGCACCAAGCCCAGCCAACCAAAATGCATAGCTTAGCAACCACGACCCAGATCGACCGTCTCTGGCTGGTTCACCGCCTCTCTCTGGCTGGGGATCGCCTCTCTCTCTCTTCCATTGTTCTCTCAGCTTTCTCTCTGATTTTTTTTTTTTTCTTTCTTTTTTGTTAAATTGGAACGAGAGCAAAATTAGCCTGAGGACCGACATGAGTTCGTTCATCTCCTCCTTCACCGGATCATCCTTGATGGAGAGCTAACTTGCTCTCTGTGGTTAGATGAAATCTTAGCCTTTACTTTTGTTTACTTTTAATTCGGGTTAATTTGATTGTTTACATGAATTATTTGGTTGAGATAAATACTTTGAAGTATTATGTTTTTTATTGTTTATTCAATTGATATGATTATTGAGTTTGTAACTTTAATTGTTGATATTGATATTTATAAATTAATTCTTTGTGCTTGTAGCCTTAAGATTAGTTAATCAAGCAATAGTATTAACCGAATTATTAATTAAAGCCTATCTTCCCTATGCTTTAGTTAGATAGGGTCAATACGTGATAATTAACAATACGTTAGGTTGAGCCTATTTTCCTTATGCTTTAGTTAGATAGGGTCAATACGCAATACTAACAACATTATCTTAGTAGGTTAAAGCTTGTAGCCTCAACCACTACCCGTGTGACAATCAATAATCCCAATTTAAGAGTTAATGCAAAAATAATTGGCTAATGATGGATTCAAAACCATAGGTTCCAATTTAATACATTTTTCCGATTAGTAGTAGATTACTTTACTTTAATTGTCATTTTCTAAATTAATTAACACAAACATATCACTTTTCCTTGAATCAATTTAGATCATAGATTAAATTCACGCACTCTTAGTCCCTGTGGTTCGGCACCCTCTCGCCCTACACTTCAATTTAGGTGTGTTTAATAGATAGGGTTTTATATTAAATTTTGATAGACGTAGAAAAACACATCAACATCTTAGTAGTCGGTTACTCTCTTAGGCTCATCATAGCTCTCCTTGAGACCACGTCCTCTCATGTTGCTATAAGGACTTAGGTGACCTAAATTATTTCCTAGAGATTGAGGCACAATGTCCCATGGTTTCCTTTATTGGCCGGGTCGTGATCATATCATGATGTATGTTGATGATGACTGGGGAGTTATCACAATAGTAGGATCCCCTCTTTTGGCTATGGGATATTCTCGGGGCTGGCCCTCTTCTTTTGGAGGGAAGAGAAGCAACAAACAGTGTCCAAATCTACTGTAGAATTAGAATATTAGGCATTGGTTTAGTGTGTGTTGAATATTCATTGGGTTCTCATATTCTACATGACATGGTGTTTTTTGTTGGAAAAATACGAGAATAATGAGCAATCACTACACAAACTCGGGATAAACAAAGGAACTCAAGAAAATTAAGTAGAGTTTAAGTGAAGAATATATTGACCTTTGACTGCATCAAATCTTGATACGATTGATTTATATCGCCATAGTATTTAACCTTAAACTTTTACAAAATCAAATTTATATTCCAGAGAATTGGACTTGAGATAAACAAAACCGATCCAAGTGTGAGCAATATAAGTTTCAAGATTCAGCTGGCAAGTGAATAAAACAATTGACATAACTAAACGAAGACATGAATAAGACGAAAGGAAGAGTAAAGAATTGACTAAAAATTACCACGCCGTGGAAAATCCACTGCCTTATATCATTTATATCCCCATGGAGGTATAATTGGATGAACGGCACTCCGACTCCCAGGGTTAATACGGCACCCACCTCAGCATTATACTTCGGGGAGATGGGTTAATTATGTCCCAACTTGCTTAGTAATTGAATAAAACAAGTTAGAATTTGAAGAGAAGATAGTGGAGAAGATTGGTGTGTTCATTTCAAGCAAAGAGCCATCAAATTTATAGAAAAATGTAGGAGTCGTTTCTTGCACTCCATTCCACTCAAAAAACCCAATGCTTGCTCCCCACTCAACTTCATAATACTTGGTCACCACTCCAAAAAAATACTTGATGCTCACTCAAAGAGCACTTGGTGCCCAATCAAAAAATACTTGGTGCCCAGACCACATAAAGCAAACAAAATTTGAAGCATTTTCTAACAATCTGCCACACGGTTCAATTTTTAGAAACAGAAGGAAAGAAAGAGTATTACAACACAGTGAGACCCACACTTGATGATGTTATTGTCTTTTAGACTTAAAATTTAGTGATTAAGCATGTCCCACAACCACCCATTGGTGAACAGGGTCTTAAAACATGAGCAGTTATTGTGAAGAGCATACCTAACCCCTTCATGTGGTTCTCGAGGAAGAAATGAACTCCACAATCAGGATCTATGAGGTCTCTCAAAAATAAGCCGAAATTTGGTATTAGAACTGCTGTAAGAGTAAGCCCATACTCTTGACAGGAGGACATTCTACCCCACAGTCTCGTAAGTAAGTCTAACAGGTGTGCTGCCTTGCACCACCATAAAAGGCTATGGACATCATTAAGATCCATAGGGTCATCCTCACATCATGGTAGTAGCGGTGTGTCCATCAGGTATGCTATTCCACACCACAACAAAGGGCTTTGGATGACATTAAGAGCATTAAGCTCAGCCTCTGTCATAGCAGTTTTAACAGATCCTAGAGCCACTCATACAGCAAACGTGGGAAGGGTTCAAGTGGCTATCACAAATTTCCCGGTCTCTAACTTCGTTTGACACATTGACCATTGAGTAACTCCCGAGACGGGCATCCGCTAGGATTAGGACACACAAAGGGGCTTTAGACCCATTCCCACTGTTGTTTCATGTCTCGCCTTCTTAAAAGGCCCTTGGACATGTTCTTGCTCTAACAAGCGTGCGCTCTTGCCTTCTCAAAAGGTCTTTCAATTAGAGGATCTGTCAGATAGTCTCACTCCTTAGCAGGCTCGAGTGAGATCATGTGTCTTTTGACACCATGGCTAGGGCATTAGCATCCACTCATATTTGAATATGACGCATTATTAGTGAGCTTTTTCAATAATAAATGCATTTATGTTTTCATTACCTCATGAAGGGTTTTAGAATTGTCTTCTATCATAAACGCACTAGTGACATGATTATCAGGATTAAAGCAGTTGGCAAACATATATCCATGAAGACCTACTTTGGCTAGATGCCCACATAATTCTAGGCTAAGGAGATTACAAATATAATCTTTACATATTTTATAAAATATTTCATCTAACCTTTAAATAAGGAGCCCTTTAATGTGAGTAGGAATCATAATAGGACTTCCCCTAAATACTCGATAGTAACCCGGAGCTCAAAGATTATATTTATCATATCTTGAAGCATTTTATTTTCTTTGTAATTTTCTTCGAGGAAGGTGGTATCACATTCATCAACTTTATTCAACCTAATCTCTTTATTTTTATAGTCTAATTAATTTTAACTTCCAGTTAATGTTTGAGGAATTTTTTGATAGCCTCATCTCTAAACTTCAAAGGGTGTACTTCAGTAAATCTTGATTAGTCATCTACTAGCGAGATATAATACCTTTTTGCCATTTATACTTATGGTGTTCTTAAAGGTCATCAAAGTCACTAAGAGTGAATTCAAAAGGGCTATTAGTTTTTAAGGTCAAATTCTCACATTCAAGCCCGGCAACCCATGAATTTGATCACTTGTTGATATTACTAGAAGTTCAAACTGTTTTATTCACTTTATCACAAAACCGATATAAAAAATGTATATTCCTTCATTGTTTCAAATATGCTTTATTAAAAAAACATTGTTTGGCCCTTCATACGCTTTATTATTTAGAAGCACAAAATGAAATGCAAATTTTCCTTGGGAAGGATATCATCTAGTCTGCCCACATATTATAACATTTAGTTTTTATTTTATCTCAAAGGGTCTGGGGATAATGAAATCAATATTCAATTTAATATAATTACTCAGTATGCTGAACGACTTTGATTATTGGAAAAATACGAGGATAATGAGCAATCACTACGCAAACACGAGATAAACAAAGGAACTCAAGAAACTTATGTTAAAGTGAAGAATACACTGACCTTTGGATACATCCAATCTTGATAAGATTGATTTATATCTCCATAGTATTTAACCTTAAACTTTTATATAATCAAATTTATATTCAAAGGAATTGGATTTGAGATAACAAAACTGATCCAAGTTTGAGCAGTATAAGTTTCAAGATTTAGCTAGCAAGTGAATAAAACAATTGACATAAGTGACGAAGACATAAATAAGACTAAGGGAAGAGTAAAGACTTGACCAAAGAAATTGTCGCACCTTGGGAATCCACTGCCCTAAGTCGTTTGTAACCCCACAGAAGTATAATGGGATGAATGGCATTCCGACTCCCAGGATTAACACGGCACCCACCTCAGCAATGTACTCCAGAAAGGTGGGTTGAAAAATGCCTAACTTGCTCAGTAATTGAATGAAACAAGTTAGAATTTGAAGAGAAGAGAGTGGAGAAGATTGATGTGTTCATTTCAAGCAAAGAGCCATCAAATTTATAGGAAAACAAAGGAGTCGTTTCTTGCACCCCACTCCACTCAAAAAACCCGATGCTTGCTCCCCACTCAACTCAATATACTTGGTCACCACTCCAAAAAATACATGGTGTCCAATAAAAAAAAATAGTTGGTGCCCACTCCATACAAAGCAAACAAAAATTAAAGCATTTTTTAACAGCTTTTCTCTGCTCCTTTGATCTTCTATAGGACAACATCTCTACCGTATATTTCTCATTCAATCTAGTTGCTCACAACTGCAACAAGCATAATGATGTTGGTTTCCAATTGTGTGCAGAGAAACAAGTTCAATGTGATTTGCGAGTTCAAACTGTTCCAATCGAGGAGCAACTAGTTGACATATTTACCAAACATCTCTCACCAAATTGGTTATGCATCTTCCTGAGAACTTGTACAACGAGTTCCACCCATACACATCGACGGAACATATTATCAGATACAAATTCTACTAATATAGTATATACACTAGGTTTGTTTTTCATTTCTTTAGTTTTAAAAATATCTAGTAGTTTTTTTATACAATTATGAAAATTTAGCATTTATTATTGTTTTTAAGATTAAAAGAATATGAATTTTTTGAGGAAAATATACTTAGACCTCCTAAACCTTCTTGCCAAATATAAGAGACCGCCAACACTTCCTTAAACTTTGCAGTTAAACGCAAGACACACTCTGCACTTTAAATTTCCAAAAGAATAGGCCTCTGAACTTTGTTATTACAAACAATTTACCCCTTGAACTTTGTTACTTAACAGAACTCAAATTTATGAGCTCATAAATTCAATGTGTGAAGTTGATTTGAGTTTAGTTACAAAGTTTAGAGGTTGTTACATTTTTAATATTAGATAATAAAAAGTGGATTGAGCTTAATTTAAGCATTAAATTTGATGTGTAGAAATGATTTGAGTTTAGTAACATAATTTGAGGAATTTTTCTATAAATTAAATGTGCATATGTTAAATTCTTTTTGCCAACAGATATTAATATTAGACATACAAAATTTATTACTCAAATGAATTATAATTCACTCATTATATCTAACATACAAAATAACTCACTCCATCCACATTAAATTTAAAAAAAATGACCCTTTAAAATTATGTTATTAAACTCAAATTATTTTTACACAAAAATTTTAAGTTTAAATTAAAAAAAGATATATTAGTTAATATAAAAAATAACAGCCTCTAAACTTTGTCATTAAACTTAAATCAAGGGGTAATTGTGACTTTTCCCCTTTCCAACCCTAACTGTCAAACCCCTTCACCTTTACCACAGCCACTACTAGCTCCACAACCATCTTCCCCGCTATCAACACCACCGCCTTCCACTGACCATTCGCAAATCCCATCGCCTCACCAACACATCTACCTCCATCATCCCCAAACTCTATCCCTCCACTGCCACTCACCCCAACAGCGTCAGCTCCGCCTGTGCTTGCAGCCGTCACCCATTCGCTTACATTACTTACCACCACCTTTCCCTCCAACCTTTAGTAACATCCTCATTTCCCTTCCACCGCTATAATCTTAGACGTGCTCTCACTTTTGTTGGTCGACATTCTAGCCTCTGAAGAGGCAATCCCTATATTTGTTGATGGCCACCCAAGAGAATGACAAATTGTTGGATTAAGCTATTCTCGGGACTTCAAATCTATTCACATTTATGTTTATTCCTGTTAAGAAAAGAGTTACGAAGCATCTTTCATATGGTTTTGTTAGGTTTTGCTTTCGGAGTGAGGCTTCTAGGGCAATTGAAAGTATGAATGGTAGATTAGTAGCAGGTTTTAAGATCAGAGTGTAATGGGCCAAGCAGAGTTGGAGATTCAAATCTACTTCTCACCAGGGAAGGCCCAACAAACAAGTTCTTCGTTCTAATAGGAATACAAGATCCGGTGCTACAATTGCCAACCATATAAGGGAAGATCCATCTTAAAGGTTTGAGATCAAGGATGTTGAGATTCAAAACTATCCTAAGATCATGGTGAGTAATTCCAGTAAGAGTGTGGAAGACTGGCTGAATAGGACATCAATTGCACATAATTTGGAGGATGATATCCTTGATAATGTCTTCACGTTCATTATGAAGAATAACCATCAAGGTTTGGTCCTTAGAGGGTTAAGCTTAAAATCCTTCATCCTGACTTGCAATTCTACTAAGTCTTTGGAATCATACCTTAGGCCCTAAAAACAATTCCTACTTCATAAATTATAGGAGATATGTAGATACTTTGGTCAAACTCTTGGTTCCTTGAGTAGAAGAGGTTGGATTCAAATCTATGGGTTACCAGTCCAATGCTAGTCAAATGACTGCTTCACAGCTTTTGCTAACATCTATGGCAATTTTATTTAAGTAGGCACCGAAACTTCTACAATGAGATGTATTGACATTAAAAGGGATTGAAAAATGTTTCCCATGAACTATCCAACAAGTGGTCCAAGTACACTTCAACGAGGTTGTTTACAACCCAATTTTGTTAGGGTTGGTAAGACGTCGTTTTTCGATAAAATGTCACGTGGTCATCACGTGAGGTCCTCCTCGAAGAGGGCTGACCTTTGGGTATTGTGATAATGGCATCTCAAGTCTAGTACCAAAGAACATCATTACCCTTAACAAGGGTAACGACTACTCGACGCTTGAGATGGCTGGAGGGTGATATAAGCTCGAGCTCGAGGGTCTACCAGGAGGCCCACAAGAATGGTGGTTTCTAGGCTCGAGGTATTTACTTGGGGTGAAATTTTAGCTGCTTGGGCCTTAAGCTTAATTCAGGAGAACGTGGGGCTTCTAAAGGGAAATTCTGCTAAAAATCCGGACGTGAGCATCAAGGATTTTCCTCCAAAACTCTGCACACAATGGTGAAAAATGGATGCACTTAAAAGAGGAGCTTAGTGGCTAGACGTGGGTGGATTTGCAGTGAAATTAGGAGCAACCATTATTTTTTCTTTTTCTGTAAATAAAGGACTTTGTGTCAGTCCAAAGTAGTACACATACACTCAACACAAAAACTTCTTCAAGTTTTTCTTTACATCACACTTGTGTTCTTTTTCTAGGAGTAGCGTAACTTAGCTAGGCATAGAATAACATAGATCATTGCTGTACTTACTTCCATTGTAATACAGTTCTGGGGCTTCAGGTATAACTTTCTAGTTTTGATCCGTTCCCACAAATCGACGAGTTGGAATTTGAGGCGTTAGTTTAAGGCTTTGACGACCAAGGCTTTGTCCCTTGATTGCGTTGGTCTTAACATTGCTGTCACTACGTAATACGTCAGGTGAACTTAGGTTTCGCGCTATAGATTAGGGCTTTGACTACCAAGGCTTGCCCCTTGATTGCATTGGTTCTGATCCAGTGACTTGAATATGGTTTGCTCCACCTTAATCTTAACAGACTTAAATTCATTCGAGTTATTATAAGCCAAGGGTGCCAGGCTTATAAACATGATTGACTCGGTCTTGTAAGTAGACTACTGAGCTCTTGGGTTTGTCTCCACCCCAATTTTTGACTTTTAAGTGTACAAGAAAAAGTGTCCGTGGGCCCTGCTTCGTCACTGTAACTACCACTTCAGTTAGGTTCATATCCATTAATATTTTTTTTGTAAATATACATAAAATTCGACAAAAATATTTAACAAAGTCTTCTTAATTGAAGTATAAGCAGAACTCACTAATTATCAAAAAAAGCAAAACTTAACCGAAGTCAGATACATCAACATATCACAACCTTTTCTCCGAAAACGGTGAGTAGTTGAGGTCAAAGACATGCTGTTCATTATTATGCTCACTCCCTAGCCGCGGTAAGTCCCTTTTGCACGTTTGTTTTGTTTTCATATTATGCGGTGACCACACACACATCACTTGAAACAAAATAGAGCAAATAGGGGGTTCTCACTTGGAGTTTGTTAAAGAAGGTAACTCTAAAATGATAAAAAAATTGCTCCCCAAAAGTAATTGCCCTCGTTGCCTCTACTAGACTATCCAAGGAGTACGCTATATCTTCTCATTATGAACCAGACATCAGAGATTACATCACTCCAGGATCACTTCTTTCAGCTTATCACATTTTACTTGAGCATTCGATTGGCGTCATGAAAGGTTGCGGGGTTTTTTCGGGGCCTCATCCAAGGTATTTATAATATGAGGTTTGACAAGTGTGGTGTGGGTCAAATTGCACTTCACGTTGACGGTCAATTTATTGGTCATTGGGCCTAGGATTTCCACCGCCCACGCCCGACCCGTCTTTATCCCCTTCCCCAATCAGGCCCCTGATCACCAGCCTAGGCAGCTCATCTTCCCCTTGCCTCGCCCTAAACTAAGGATGACTTTGAAAATTCGACTGGGCCTAAGGACCATACAACTGCTCTTGAAATCCAAGCTGGGGACTTTGTTAGAGATAGTGACTTTGGTCCTGAGGGCCTAAGTACCCGTCAGGTTTCGAGGCCCCCCAGTATTAGTAGACCTTCCAATGTTGATGAGAGCTTTTAAAGAGGTGCCCAGGTGCTACCTTTGGTGGCGTCGAGGAATGCAGGGGTGAAAGGAGGAAGGTGGTGGCGGAACATCAGTCCATTAACATTGTTTTGTCAAAGAAGAGTCGGAGAGCACAAAAGCACAGGTTTCAAGAGCAAGCGAAATAAGACCTACAAGAATTCTTGTAAGATATGTAAACCCAGAGTTGTGCAAAAAGATCGATCAAGACTTATGATAATCAAAAAAATAAAAAAGAAGAAGAAGTTGGCAAAGAAGGATGAGAGTGGTAAAGATGTTGATACGCCTCTTGCTGCAGAGCGTGCGTGAAAGTTCGAGACTTAATGGTGGAGGTGGCGAGTGGGCCGGACCATTTAGGGCTATTATATTATATTTGTAATTTTATAATTGTATTCTTTAACATGTTATAATACATATCATTTTATAAAATATATTTGTAATTTTATAGGGCGCTACTATGATTGTATTGTAAGTTATATTATTTATCAATAAATTATAATTATTTTTGGGTCAAAATGATTATTTTTATGTATGTATGTATATATATATATATCGTGGGCCGGTCCCGCTGGGCCAAGCCAAGACCAAGGCCCGGCTAGTCCCGGCCCGGCCCGTGGCCACCTCTACTTAATGATGATGAATCAATTGTGGCTGAACACATTGCATTGATGAATTAGGGTGTTGGTTGCTTCGACTTCACTTCAACCTCAGTCCCAGCTTTGGTACATTGGCTCTTTCTCATGTTCTTGGTCCATTCTCTCAAGTGGTGATTGTAATCATTTAGCACCTATCGGTTTGGCTGTGACTATCACATAATTCTATTTTTTGGCGATCTATTTTATTTTTGTCTCTGTCTTCGTCCTCATTTTGTTACAGATTGACTTAGGACTCGTTTATACGAGGTACCTGTTTGTATTGTAGCTTTGTCACTAATTATAAATGTGCAAGGTGTGTGTTATGTTCAATAACAAAGTTCGAGGGGTGAGTTATTTATTATGAAATTGAAAGTGTAGGAGATGTGTATGTAAAGTTTAGTGAGTGTGTGCGTAATTAAAAGTGTAGGGTGTTATTGTATTTAGTTATAAAGATCAGGGAATGTGTGGTGTTTGATTAAAAATACATTGAGTCTCTTGCATTTAGTAAAAAATTTCATTTCTTGTAGGGATATTATTTACCTCAAGATTATATATTAGTGAGATATTCATGAGATCTGATTATGATTTGATTTAGTTGAGATTTGGATAAGATATGATTTAGATTGGGTTAATTAAATAAGTCTAATTTGATTTGATATTTTATATCTGATTAGATCTAGATAACTTTATTATAAAATGGGGTTAAGGGTTGATGGTTTGGTAGGTAAGGAATAGGGGTGTAAATGATCCGAGCTGCTCCCGAGTAACTCGTGAGTAGCTCGAATAAAACTCGACTCAAACTCGAGTTAACTGAGTTCGAGTTCGATTATCAAAAGATACTCGATTAATAAACGAGTACGAGTCGAGTAGTAAACTACTTGGCTCGATACTCGATTAAATACTTGACCCGATACTTGAATAAATACTCGACTCGATACTCGATTAAATACTCGACTAGATACTCGATTAAGTACTCGACCCGATACTCGAATTGGTACTCGACTCGATACCTGACTTGTATAAAGTAGTTCTTGTATATTTTTTTTTTTTTGATAGTTGACCCATTTTGGGATTTTATTGAGAAATTCTTATATATTATTTTGTTTTGAAATGGATGGCTTGTGATATTAATAGTAGAATGAAAGAAGAAAGATTGAATTCCTTGTAAAAGATGACATGTTACATTTGCAGTGGAGTGAAAGAACTTGTATTTAGTTTGTTGGTATTTTTTTAAACTTAGGTTTTGATGCTTATTTTCTATTAATATATCGGTGATTTATGGTTGTATATGTTAAAATATAATATAGGTAAGTGCGAATAATGTTCGAGTGTATGGAATAACATTATAATTTGAGAATATTCCTATCCAAAATAAACAAGTATTCGAGTCGAGTCGAGTACTCGAATAGTTAATCGAGTTCGAGTTCGAGTACTGAGATACTCGGCTCGGCTCGACTCGATTACACCCCTAGTAAGGAATAGAAGAGGAGGGGGGGGGGGGGGGGGGGGGGGAGCAAAAGAAAGGAAAGATTTAAATGGTTAAAGCAGTCTTGTAAAGCCTCTTTTCAAATTAACACCCTGAAGGGAAAAGGCTGTATACATCCCCCCCCGACCCTGTGTAGGCGGGAGCCCTTGAGGCACTAGGTATGTTCCTTCCTTCTAAAGCAGTCTTGTAAAGGGTTGTCTTGAGGGGCACCCGGGTAAAAGGGAGGTCTGTTTTGAGAGATGAGTTGAGTGAGGTCTTGATGATGAGATTTTGTAACTTCCTCTTTCTAAACTAATGTTGAGCGGGAGTTGTAGGCTCGTTCTGCAGAAAATATATTAAGAAGGGTTGGTGACTCATCTTGCAGTGTTGACATTGAGGAGGCTTGGCAACTCACTATACAGTAGGTACATTGTGAGGAGGTTAATAACTTACTATGTAATAGTCACATTGATAATGTTGATAATTGTATGCGGCTTGGGTTGGGGTTTGAGGTCATAATTAGATATTGTAATTCCATATTTCATAGAGGATGAGGCACCTGTTTGCTCCAGTGATTTTTCTTTCTTTCTTTTTTTTTTTTGGCTAACGAGGAACTTGATTATCCAATAAACCCCACCCGATGCGGCGACCCACACATGACTAAGATAAGTAGCGGAAGAGTACATGGAGTAGATGGACCGTCAGAAACCCAAACGGGTGGCCAGGAAGCACTAATTTGTGCGGCCAATTTCAAACGGTCGTACCTTTTGATTAGTAAGGAGTTATGGGGCCAGTAAGCTGTCAAAACGAAACTATGAGACTGAATTATGCAACCTCAGATGGTTTGCAATGTTTTGCATCTGGCCCCGCCTATTTTTGCTCAAATTCTACCTTTAAACGTGTTTTCGGGCCACTTTTATGTTTTCTGCCTAGTTTAGGGGTATTTTCCTAATTTTGCATATTAGGTTTCTCTTTATTTGCTTATAAATAGTAGCTTTGGCTAGTTGTGTTCGTTCATTCTCCAATTTTATGAAATACAAACCCTAGTTTCTCTTGTTTTTTCGGTGGATTCCAAGTTCATCTTTCATTTTTGGTGTATGAATCGATTTTACGTTTCGGTTCCGCATCAACACACCACAGGAGCCGATTAGGTCAAGAATTACTCAGGACGAGGTTTAAGGGGGAAATCAAACTTTAGACCTTTTAGTCTAAAGTAATATTTTGTCTCTCACGTGCCTTCTATCACTGAGGTAAGACCTGAGTGGGTTGGGTCCAATTGTTTTTTCCTCTAATTAGTAAAGTATTTTCAAGTAAATACCAACGCGTTAATTTTTGTTATTTATTAATTTTCGCTTTGGTTGTGCTTCATTAGAGGTGGCCACCGGGCCGGGCCTTGGGCCAAATTTTAAAACCCTTTGGGCCCGGCCCGGCCCGGCCCGGGCCCACGCCTGGGCACCCTGGCCACCTATTTGGCAACGGCTATATTAATATAGCCGTTGTTCAACAGCTATAATTAAAATTTTTTTTTCTATAAATATTTAATCCTCCCCAACTCATTTCCTCACTAAATCTTCAATCCTCTCTTCTCGCTCTATACATTCATCATCTCCCATCTTCTCCAACCTTACTAATTGCAAAATTGTGCTCTAAAGTTCGAAGTTCATAAAATGTTTGGCTGAAGTTCGAATTTCATTGTTCTCTCATTTCGGTAATTTTAGTATCGCAATTTTATTTGATTTGCATTTTTAGTTATTTAATTTGCATTACTACTTGCATTTTATAAATACTAATCACTTATACTAATATGGCACATACCTCTTCATCATCCTCTGGAGCCGGTCGTGCTAGTTCTAGCTCTTCTCGGCCACCCAGAATCCTTAAAAGGAGTAGAATTGTCTTACGTAATACTGAAGAACGAGCTTTTATACAACCAGACCCATCACCCCCATACATTGATGATAGCATAGATTATGACTTTTCACAACAATAAGATTATCATGAGTCAGGTGGAGGTGGGTTGGAGACTCACAAGCTAATGAGGAACCCACGCCTACCACCGAAGCCCAGCCTGAAACTAGTACCGGTGCTAATAGGAGTACAACTAGTGGTGTATGGAATCACTTTACCCTTAATAAGACAACTAATAAAGCAACTTGTAAATTATGTGACCCAGCTAGGGATTTTAGTCATCAACCTGGCAGTGGGACGGGCATATTAAATAGACATATACTTAGGTGCCACCCCGAGCAATACCCAGATAAGAGCCAACAACGTTTAGTACCACAAGTGACAGGTGCACTTGTTAATTTTAGGTTCTCTCAAGAGAGCAATTCAAGGGGCTAGCTAAATATATAATTTTGAGTGAAAGGCCTTTTAATGCCGATGAAGACCCAAATTTCGTCAACTACCTCCAATGAAATGTGAACCCGCCATTGTGAGGATTCCTCGGAACACCGTAAAGCGGGACGCTTTTACGTTGTACCACGGGATGAAAGCTGGGTTCTTAACACTTTTTGAGATGAACACGAGCATGTTCTCGTTGACGTCGGATGTATGGACGTCGAAACCCGGCCAATATTATATGTGCATAACGGCACACTGGACCGATGAATCCTTCATCCTCCAAAAGAGGATAATTCATTTTGGACATTTAGATTGCCCCCACACTGCCGAGGTAATTACGGGTGCGATTATATCGGCAGTCCGCGACTGGGGCATAGAGCGACGTATCTTCAGTATTACGTTCGACAATGCTATTAATAACATTGCATCCGTTACACATTTAATTAGGCAAATGAGACCCATGTTAGGTGGGAAGTGTTTCCATATTCGTTGCATTTGTCACATTTTGCATTTAATGGTAATGGATGGTTTAGATCTTATAAAAGTATCCCTTACCACCTTAAGATCCGTAATAATATCTATTAAATCATCCGGCACTAGAAAAAGAAGATTTAGAAATTTATGTAGGTTGCATAACATAGAATATAAACAATTCAAATTAGACTCCCAAACTAGGTGGTCGTCTACGGTAGAAATGTTAGAGCGTATTCTACCATACAAAGACGTTCTGAAGGAATTCGCCCAGGAAAATCATACAGAATGGAGCGATTACAACCTGGAAGGTATACATTGGGAGACAATAGATCAAATTTGTAACTTTTTTAGCATATTTAAAGAGGCAACGACATTTTTTTTGGGTTGCTACTATCCGACCATGCCTCAAGCAATATCAAGATTGCTTGATATTGTCAATTGGATGGTGGGTAATGAATCCAACCCCATTTTATTCGAATTGATTAAGGCAATGAAAAAAAAGTTTGCCAAATATTATTCTGATCTACCTCTTACATACTGCTTGGCAACTATTTTAGACCCTCGTTGTAAACGCGGGGGTTTAAACTTGTTTTGCCAACATTTTTTCAAAAATTTGCATCCTAGTCTTAATATCGACACTTTCATTGCCGATGTCGATAACGACTTGCATAGTTTATTTTCTCAATATTCCTGTAAATTAGCGTCCAATAATCCTAGTACTGCTGCAGTGGGATCTTCCACATCTAGTGGAAGTAGTTTACACATGTCATATTCGTGGAAGCTGTTGGAGCAATTTACGCCCACAGTAGCCCCCACGTCATGTGACGAGCTAGATTATTATTTGCGGACACCGTTGGTCCATATTTTTGGGCCGCCGGCCAACCCGCATTTTGACCTTTTACAATGGTGGAACACAAACCAAACCCAGTATCCCGTGCTTTCCACCATTATACTAAGTTGTCCGGTGTCTTCAGTAGCATCGGAGTGTGCTTTCAGTCTTGGTGGCAGGTTGCTTGGAACGAAGAGGGCGAAGCTATTGCCGTCAAGCTTGGAGATGTCCGTGTGCTTGAAGGATTGGTTGCTAGCAGAGGCAAGAGATCAACAGAGAATGAAGCTGGATTCATCGAGCGATGAAGAAGACGACCGCACAACTGATACGTCAAATGATGGCGTAGATACCCCCCTTAGGCGACTGATATCAACACTTTTGTATGTCAATTATTTACTTTCAAATATTTACGTCAAAAGACGACCCCACCCCCCATATGTCAAACTTTGTATTTTTTGATAAACAAATTTGTACTTTTAAATATTAGGCTCCAACTGTGTTGTATTTGTACTTGTATTTGTTACGTTGTTTATTTACCATTATTTTTTTGATAAGATATTTACCATTACTTATTGTATATTTTATTTTATTACATATATTTAGCATTATTTATTTTTGAACATGTATATTTAGCATTACTAGTGCTTGAAAAAAAAAATATATTTGTGTCTCATATTATTTATCAATGAATTACAATAATTTTAGTACAAATTAACTTTATATTATTTAATTTTTTTTATTTCTATAAAAAAAGCGGGCCAGACCCGGCCCCAACCCGGCCCGCCCGTGCTGTAGCAGGCCCGGGCCACCATTATGCTTCATCGCGTGATTATTCCTAGAAAGTATACCTTGCTTTTTCTTTTAACTTTTCCAGCATGTCAGTACTAAAGTCCTATCCGTTTTGGAAAGCTGTATCCAGCAAATTTTGTATTCATTTCTGAAATGTCTGCTTTTTTTTGTTTTCAAAATTGTATGTTCCCTAAATTGAACTGCTTTTTTTCATTTGTTTAAGATAAAAGAAGGACAATGTTTCAGCATTTTTAATTCAGTGATCTTTTAAAAAATTATGTCTGCTTTTGGAAGTTGCAGCTAGTTTTGTTTTTATTTAGTTTAAAATTTTATCTTTTGTTTGATTTTGATTTTTTAAAATTTTATCTAAACAAATATTTTATTGGGTTTCAAAATTTATCTTCTATTTATTTTTCTATTCATTTCGATTGAAAGGCGATGATATGTTTTTGTTATTTATTCAATGTTATCAAATAATTTTTGAATTTTATCACATTTTAAAATTTGATCTTGTATTTTCTATTTCTATCATAAAAAAGGAGCTATAAATACACAAAAGCTCTCCACTTGAAATCATACAGAGTTCACATCATCAGTAGTGTTTAGTAGTTTCATTTCATTTCTTCAAAATAAGAATAAAAATGAGAATGGCAATATGGATGATGGTAATGTTATGTATGGTCATGAGGCATGTGACATGCTCAAGACATCATGAGGTACATCATCGTCATCATCATCATCATCATGGGCATGAAGAACATGATAATCATCATCAGTACAGGAGGTTCTTGCTTTCCAATGGCCTTGGCAGCACTCCTCCCATGGGGTAACCCCTCTCTTCTCTCTCTTCTATTCCCCATTTCTGTTGTAATTTTCACTGTTTTTTCCATTCTTTCTTTTAGAAATTTAATTTTCAAAAAGTTACTTCACAAATAAATGATCTGGGTAACCGGTTTTTAATTTTTGCTTTTTTAAAATTCTTTTTTTCTAATTTTCTTTGAAAATATAAAAGAACTAAATGATTTTCTTTCTTCATTAAACAATTTTAGAAATAAATAGAGTTTAGTTAAAAATTATTACCTTTTTTTAATTAAAAACCACATCTAGTCAATAGTACTTTTTATAATTTATTTTACTTATAAGTAATTGCTTTTATTTGTTATTGTTACAACAAAATTATTATTATTATTATTAAACTAATAATGCGATGTATAATAATAAAAGTTATAAAATTATCTTAAAAACTAGTAATAATAATTGTATCTTAATAATAACATTGGCCTTTACTTAAACCAATATAACTTTAAAATGTTTTAAAAAACTATTTTTAAAAGTTAAAAAATTTATATGTATCACTTAATTAAGACTGTTAATTCGATTTATGCTTGTTAAATGGTCTTATGTCAAATTGAGATGACTGCAATATGTAGACCAAATTTTAGCTCAATAGTTCGGTCACACAACTAATCAACTAATATGACACTATTTTTCTTGAGTAGTTATGATGCTGTGCTTCTTTGCCCCTTGTTCAATACAAAAACAATAAACAATCATACTTTATATTTATATTAAGGAATATGTGATTAAAAATATTATTTATTATTTTTCTACATTTAATGATACAAAATAATATAATTACTACAGAATAATTTGTCCTTAGTAAGGTTTGAACCTAAGTGACGTCTCTAACTCCTGTGATTTGAAACCAATAGACTATACCCATTTAGGCAAATAATAATATAGTTACATTTGTTGACATTAACTCATTTTATTACAAATTTGTATTTATTTATATTTTATACTTTGTAAAATGACAAGAAGGCTTTCTAATGTTCTAATAAGAGCCACCATCATATGTCCTATGTATTTCATTTCAGATAGAATATACATATATATGAAATTATTATTCATATTATTAATATATGTAATAGTTATCTAGTCTTACAATCATGAATAAATAATTCATGTTTTAATTATATATTCGTAAAACAAAAGTTAAAATTATTTAATACTTATTAATAATTTGTTTAATTATTTATTTAATTTTTATTTATATTGTAACTCCTCGTCTCTCTCTCTCTCTCCTTTTTTTTTTTTTTTTGGGTCAAATCGTCTCTCTTTTTTTTCTCTCAAAACTCTCTCTTTCTCCTCTTTTTATGTCCATTTTCATTGTGTTGTAAAAATACCATTTAATTTTTTTTTTACAAAGTAATTTTTAAAAAGTAATGCCCAAAGAAGTAAATTGTACAATTTTTGTTTTTGGTTATTTTTCTATTGCGCTTTCAAAGTGCAAAAGGTAATATACATTATCACTAAAAGGTGATTTTCTATATTAACTAATTATAAACACTTTTTTTTTTTTTTTGATCTAATAATTATAAACACTTTAACAAGTAGTGTTTTGAGTTAATTTATTCTTTTCTATTTCCTCCCTTTTTTTTTAATTGTGCTGTAAAATTGTATTTTTGACAATCACTTTTCAATAAATTAATCTTTAAAATGTAATGTCCCGAGCAATTAATTGACTCTAAAGTTTTAAACTTTTCCTTTTTCCAAAGCTTTATTTATTTATTTTTTTTTTTTGCATCTTTTTAATAGTTACAGAAATACTGCATTATCATCTTTAAAAAAAAAAATTTAAGTATGAATTAGAATGAATGAATGCAAAACTCTGATGACTCGGCTGTTTTCTTGGCTTACATACATACTTAAATGCTTGCATGTCTATTTTCTTCATTCATTTGGCGATAAATTGATGGTTTTATTTGCAGGCGCTCCTATACTTGAGGTTGGGGGTCCTCGGAAACAGTCTCCTTTCCACTCGGAAGGGGTATGGCTGCGTATATATACCCCTCCCAGACCCTGCTTTTGTCGGAGCCGCTAGGCACTGGGATTGTTGTTGTTATTGTTGTTGAATGCAAAACTAATGATCTTTTTATTTTATACTTTTTAAATTCTAAATCAAATTACTTAAACTCATACTCTTATATTCTCTTCCTATGTATTGTATTTTAAAAAAACAAAAAATCAAAATTTTAGTATTGTGACTTGCCTCTTTTTTTTTTTTTTTTTTTATTAACAAAGAGATTCTATAAGTTACTTAATAGAGTATTTTGAGGGTTAAAATTCTATCACTTAGGTAATATTTTGTAACTTTATCACTTACTTTTCTGCTCAAAGTTTAATAGATTTTTATTAAACATGATTCTAATAATATGTATGTAAATTCACTAAAAGTTTATAACTTTTTGCCAAAAGAATATTGATATGACACATGATTTTGATAAAATATAAATAACTTACATTAAAATTCAATAAATGTTTAAAATAACTTAGTGAATTTTTTGCCAAAATCATTGACATAACTTTTATGTATTCTCATAATCGTGTTTTACATTTGTATTTTACATATGAAATTGGTGAGACTCTTAAAAATTTTATCAAATTCCAACATAAGATACATATATGGTAAAATATTTAAAACTCAAGTTATCTCATTTTATATATTGAAATGTCATGATACTTAGATAATAAATGTTCAAATCTCATAGTACTTATTTATGTGCGCATGTGTACGGATGGATTGAAAGTAGAACAATCCTAACAAATTATCATTGAGACCATAATCAAATAATTAGATCCCATGCTTAGCTCTATAACCGTTTATTTATATTAAATACAAATTAAAAATGGTGAAAGTTGAAGTTTCGATAAAAGTTTTTGTTTAAGTATTTGCCCTTCCTGACGGGACCTAACCCGATGCAACCCAACACAAAATCATTATTCTACCGCTTTGTAGATTTGAGTCAATTATAAGATTGATCATAATAATAATTGATCCAAACCATGTGCAGACGTCGCTGGAGGTGGTCTAAGCATTCAAACTATATGATTTTAAAACTTGATTAATGTTAAGTATCCGTACAAGCGGACAACCTGGTTTACGGATAATATTCGTATACACATCATGCGTCCCCGAAAAGAAATAAGAAAGCAATTCAAAACAGAGATTAGTAGGTTCTGTTATATATATATATATATATATATATATATATATAAAATAAGTAGCACTATTTCTAGTTTGATTTTTCCTCTTTTTCCCCAATTTTTTTTCTTTATATTCTTTTAAATATCAAATATTAATTTTCAAATGTGGCAAATTGATGTTAGGACATCTGCTGCTTTTCGGGTTAGCAAAGATCAAGTTAGAGTTGGATCAAGTTATTTATAAATTGGGTCATCTTAAGTTTTGGAGATCGGGTTGCATTATTTAAGATCTTTTGTTATCTTGTGTTAGTGGGTGTGGTCATTCTAGATTTCTCTTCTCTTATATTCTCAGTTAGTACATTATGTCATATCAGGTTTTGGGTTAGCTCTGTTGTGTTATTATTAGAATATAAAACTATTTTTGAATTGTCACTCCTAAGCTTAAGCTTTTAGGACAATTGGTTCCTTGACATAGTATTATTAATCAAGAGGTCATGTGTTCGAATCTCAATAGCCCCCACTTTTAATATTAAACGATTTAAGCACAAGGTATAAGATAGGCTTGTTGCGACCAAAAAAAAGGGTGGGCCTGTGCATTATCCATACTTCAAGCTCAATGGGCATTCGCATGAGGGAGCATGTTAGAGTATAAAACTATTCTTAGACCTTCACCCATCGGCCTTAACCTTTTGAGGAAGTTGGTTCTTTGACGGTTACATCCAAGTTGGGTTGGAGTCATTTCAGGTTTTACTAGGTTTGGATAAGTCATTTAGGTGTCATATGAGTTAGCTTATTGTTAGTTTCAAGTTAAATTTAGGTTGGTTCGGGTTCTCCTGTATTGACTAATCTTGAGTTTTCGGTCAATCAAATTGGATTCTTTTGGTTTTTAGATTGGTCTAGTTAATATGGAGTTATAACTCTTCTTATTCCACGAATTAGATTGTACGATTTTCAATTAAATTCTAATTTTATGAAATTGGGTAATAAAATTATAATTCCAATTTCAAAAGGCAAATAACATAACAGGCTCGAAATTTTAACATAATTCTAATTTCAGCTCCAATTTCAAACCCTAAATTAATGTACCAAACATGACCTTATTTTTTTGCCCAACTATATATAACAACAACAACAGTCCCTGTGCCTTAAGGGCTCCCGCATACGCAGGGTCTTTAAGGGGGAGGGGGGATGTACGCAGCCTTCCTCTTTAGGGTGCTACACAGAAGGGAGGCTGTGTCCAAGGACCCCCAACCTGAAGAGCGTGTTATCATGAAGCATAAAACCTGGAAGGACGAGAGCAACAAAGTATTAGAGTAATACATAGTACAAGCCAAACGTTATGAAGCAAACTCAAGGGAAGGTTACTGCAGACAAATAGTCAGCAAATATGCAAGTGCTCAAGTATACCGATTAAAAAAAGAGGGATACAAGACACCTAAAAACACTAGTGCAAATGAAGTCAATACTATGAAGTTAACAGTCAAATATTTGATCACAAACAAAAGTTAATTTTCAAAATAGGCAAATTTTATATAAGAATTTTTGTTTGTTCACCCTTTTCTTTTTTCTTTGACCTCGGTTGAGGTAGATTTGCTAGATTTATCTATAAACTTCAAGGATTTCCATGTGTTTTTATGAAAATTTGGAGTTTATGATGTATCATATGGTTATCTATTTTCAAAGATAGCACTTTATTATTATTATGTTTTTTTTTTTTTTTTGATAAATGGGAAATATCCAAAGCTACAAGCGAGGTTTCCGAAAATATAACAAGTGCAAAAAAAAACAAAACAAATAACCAAAATACAAAATCAACATCCGAATCTAACTTACAAAAAATATGATTGAATAACAAAGACATTGGTTCAAAACTTGAAACTAGAACCGAGCAATTTTCTATGTACTCATATGATGATGCAGCTCCAGCCACAATCACGGCTCCCACCATACTTTTTTCTAAAATTCAACCACATCATTCCCCCCCCCCCCCCCCCCCCCCCCCCCCCCGCCAAAAAAAAAAAAAAAAACAGACTAGCCACTGCTTGAAGAGCATCCTTACAAAAGGAGGAAAAACAAAATTCACTCCCCACCAACTAATACTTTTATTCCAGATAAGCCAGGCCTCTCTGCATTCAAAAAAGACATGGTTAATAGTTTCAACCTCACTTCCACATAAAACATAAGTGGCCTCCTTGATGATGCCAAACTTAAAGAGACAATCCTTTGTTTTTAATCTTCCTAATAGAATCATCCACACTAATAATTCAACCTTAGGGGATGCCACGCTCATCCACACACCACATATCAAATTATCAATAATAGAGACTGAGGTAAGCTTCTGCCATACCCTTATTAGAAAAAGGCCTTTATCGAGAGTTGTCCATCCATATTAGTGTCGGAGCTCCATGTGACAGTATCGGATACTCCTTGCCTTAGTTTTACCGAAGCAATAAGGTTGCACTTGGTTATTTTGGTGGGAATAAAGTGTTAAGGAACATAGCTTGCAAACGATGGTTGCTTTATCTGATATTTGATATTTACTGTCTAGCATTTTCCTCCAATAAAAATTTATTAACCAGTTTCTATATATGTGTCATCCTAAAAGATTCTTGCTTTTTTATTTTCTTTAGGTGGAATAGTTGGAATCACTTTAACTGTGGCGTTAATGAAAAGATTATGAAGGAAACAGGTAACTTACAAACTCTTTTGATGTGCTGCTTTTATTTGTTCATCTAAGAAGCAACCTATCTCAAAAGGTTATGTTGTTATGTAAAGGTTCAGCATTCTTGTCTTGTAGTTGCATTGCATTAAAGATATGGAGATTTGAACTAAACCCTCTTGATCATAAGAGACTAAGTTACCATGTCAACAATACTATTTAATCTGCTAAAGACAAAATAGATTGCTTTATAAGGTAACAATTTAAATAACAAAGAAATAGAGAATACTTATTCTCGTTGTTGTCATGACAGCTGATGCATTGGTTGCAACTGGTCTTGCTAAACTCGGATACACCTATATCAACATTGGTATGCACACTCGCAAATTTTCCAATTCCTTTTGCTTCTTTTCATACACAATATTGCTAATGATTGTAATAACTTGTGAACCTTATAGATGATTGTTGGGCTGAATACAATCGTGACAAAGAGGTTAGATCCATAAATTTTCATGTTACTCCAGCCACCAAAAATGGTCATGAATTTAGTTGACAACTCGGGTCTGAATTGTAGGGTAATCTTGTTGCAAACGAGTTGACATTCCCATCTGGCATCAAGGCTCTTGCAGATTATGTTCATAGCAAGGGTCTTAAGATCGGGATCTACTCGGATGCAGGGTAACGATATAAACGTAAACCAACACGATTAAGTTGCTACCATATTAATGGATGAATGCATATGTTCACTTTATACTATCTACAGGTACCACACTTGCAGCAATAAGATGCCCGGCTCACTTGGTCATGAAGAACGCGATGCACGAACCTTTGCCTCTTGGGTATGCACTAAGTGTTCTTCATTCAGAAATAATAGTTTTATACTGCAATGCACCCCCTCATATTTTAACACTCTTGATTAGAAACCTCTATACTAGTTGATAAGTGGCAACGCAATGTTGATAGGGCATCGATTATTTGAAGTACGACAATTGTAATAACGGCGAAATAAAGCCGACTGAAAGGTACTTAATTTCTTTTCTTGATGTTTTATATGCAATTAAGAGATTTAGAATCTAAGCATATGTATTTTTGTTACTGAATGGAACTATAAGAATGTCGTAATTTTCAGGTATCCTGTGATGACCCGAGCATTAATGAAGGCTGGTCGTCCAATCTTTTTCTCCCTATGTGAATGGTACTTACGTTCTTATATTTCTTTAAGTCATACTGTACATGGAATCAAATAAAGGTTACTAAATGTAATGCCCTATTATATACCGAGTTTTAGCGTAGGCAATGCTTGACTTTCCATCACGTAATGGAGCCCTACCGGCCATTTGTTATAAATATCAAAAAGATACTAAAATGGATGTTATGAATTCAGGCCCTAAAATCCAACCCTAATCCAACTCGAAAACCCGATCTTGTCCAACCACTGAGCAATCAAAAACCCACAATCGAAACAATGCAGAAATAAAACCAAAAAAATACGAAAAACGAAGAACACACACAATATACGTGGTTCGGCACCTCAAAATGAGGTCCTAGTCCATGGGCCTCCACATTCATGTGATGCAGCTGCCATCTCCGCATGTGAAGGATCAACCAAAGAAAGACAAACTTGGTGAGTATGTGGCTGGAGTGAACAAAAAACCGGGCTTAACGGCTAGTAAAAGGGAAGAATATCAAGACTTGGCACCACAATTACTTGGCATCACCATATCCTGGCGCCACCACTGGAAGACACGGATCAAGGGACACGTGTGAAGTTAGTTATTTTAGATAGAGTTTGATTAGGATTATAATTAGTTTAAATTCATATTTAAATCTTTATTTATTTGTTTGTTTTAAATAGAGCACACGCATTGCGATCTCAACCGTTGATTCATAACACAAGGATTGCGATCTCGACCGTTGATTAGATTTAAAATTTGAATTAGAATTAGAGCCCTCCTCCATATAAGGAGAGGGGTAGCTAGAATTTAGGGAGCCAATTTCTTAGATTTAGTTTATGAATTATTTGTTCATTCTATTCTCAAGAGTGAGGATGAGAGTCGAATTTATCTTTCCCCTGTAATTTTTATTAGACTTTAATAAAATAAAAGGGAAGGCCGTCGTTTCCTTCCCGTCCCCCTAATCTTCCGCTGCCACGCTGCATCAGTTGGTATCAGAGCTCAGAACATTTCTGAGATGGCATTAAGTCGTCGAAGGTACGCTACTATGGAGGAAGTTTCTGATCGAGACCGATTTATGCAAAACGAACGGAGATTAGATGAGTTCGAGGAGAGACTTAGGCGAATCGAGCGTTGCTTGATTCAACTGGGGGCAAATCCTGACTTAAAGCCAGGAACCCAGCCCCAACGCCCATTAACACCGGGTGAAAACAAAAAGGTGAAGGACAAGATCAAGAATCCGGCATCGGTTCTTGATCTACCAGACCCTGAGTCGAGGCAGCATCGGTTCTGTATCGGTACCACCAACGTTGAAAAACGAGAGGTGGGCACCGACCTCCGTGAAGAAAATTCGAAGTTTGAGGAAGTTGGCGTCATTATGTTGGAAGAAACTCAAGACGCGGTACCTTCACTTGGCGAGGAGGAATTAGTGGGTGACGAAGGTCGCTTGCTATTAATTAGGCGAGCTGGTTTCACGCCTGAAGAAGCACAAGGACAAGATTGGAGGCGCCATGACATCTTCCAGACCACTTGTACCATTGGCAGCAGGGTATGTCGTATGATCATTGATTCGGGAAGTTGTGAAAACGCCATCTCTGAAGAAGCCGTTCAGAAGCTAGGGTTGAAGACGGAGGAACATCCGAACCCTTACACAGTGTCTTGGCTTGAGAAAGACAATCAGGTAACTATATCAAGACGTTGCTTGGTCAATTTCGCAATTAGGGACACATATCGGGAAGCGGTTTGGTGTAATGTTGTTACGATGGATGCTTGTCACTTGCTATTGGGACGTCCGTGGCAATATGATAGGAGCGTCGTCCATGACGGAAAAAAGAACACATATAGCTTCGTCTTTGAGGGGATAAAGATCATCTTGATGCCCAAGAAGGCTGAGGCGCCATGTGTGTCAAGGAACAAAGAACCGGAGCTAGAAGAAAAGGATGTGAGCACCAATGTAATAGGCAAGGCCATGTTGGCGTCACCACCAGTAGATATTACCCATGGAGAACCTATCTTTGATGAGGCACCACAAGTAGACCTATCCTCCACCCACATTTGATGAACCCATATATGATGAGCCTATCTTTGATAAGGAGGAGGAATCGAATGAGGTAGGGAGTCAATCGAGGAAGGATTATCCAGAGGCGTTGGCGTCTTACGTACCGCCAACAATGGAAGAACAGAACCGGCTAAATTGCGAACCGATACCGGGCGTAGAGACTAATGTGGGGGATGAGTACATCAAGCACCTAATGTGAATGTTACTTGTGATGATCTACATCCAGGCGAGATCGAAAGGCCGGTCAGCTATACTAACGCCAACGAAGGATGGGACTTGGCAGGACTGTGACAATAGTGAGATAACACAGGTGACAAGAGTGAGAAAGTTACCGGGAGCTGTGACAGAGGTAAGGACAAGCCCGCAATGGAAGTGTCAAGTACCAATAGCGAAGTTACCGACTCTGCTCTATCACCAGGTTGAGTTCACGCCATCTGTGTCACCTAAACGGAGTGAACCTTGGCGGGAGTATACTGAGAATAGATTCACCATCGAAATCAACGTACACTGTGATTATCCTTCATCTCTGGCGAGTACCCTAACAATGGCAAGAAGGATACCAACAGTTCTGCGGCCAATTCGAGGGCAAATTCTCTCCAACCGAGAGAGGATGATGCAGCCCTGCCTCCTTTGGCGTATTGCTTGGCGGTACCGTGGTTTAGGCATGGTTGGCATTGGCAAGTTAGTGGGGGAAGAGGACACGAGTACAGGGTCAGAAGCGGAGTTGGGTTGGCGAAGCAAGACCAAGCTACCGAGCATCCGAATATGGCGCATAGCTTGGCTGAGGAAGAAGAACACGAGGACCTTAGTTAGATCTTTCCCGGCGCTACCTCATACTTGGCGGTTTACTAGAACCATGTGCTTGACCACTGAAGATTGGAGACTTGGCGTGACTGAAGTAGCCGATAAGAACTAGAGGTGAATTCGAGGACAAATTCTCCCTAACCGGGAGAGGATGATGCAGCTGCCATCTCCGCATGTGAATGATCAACCAAAGAAAGACAAGCTTGTCGAGTACGTGGCTGGAGTGAACGAAAAACCGGGCTTAACGGCTAGTAAAAGGGAAGAATATCAAGACTTGGCGCAACCATTACTTGGCATCTCCATATCCTGGCGCCACCACTGGAAGACACGGTTCAAGGGACACGTGTGAAGTTAGTTATTTTAGATAGAGTTTAATTAGGATTATAATTAGTTTAAATTCATATTTAAATCCTTATTTATTTTATTTATTTATTTGTTTTAAATAGAGCACACGGATTGCAATCTCAACCGTTGATTCATATCACGTGAATTGCGATCTCAACCGTTGATTATATTTAAAATTAGAATTAGAATTAGAGCCCTCCTCTATATAAGGAGAGGGGTAGCTAGGATTTAGGGTGCCAATTTCTTAGATTTAGTTTATGAATTATTTGTTCGTTCTATTCTCAAGAGTGAGGATGAGAGTCGAATTTATCTTTCCCCTGTAATTTTTATTAGAGTTTATTAAAATAAAAGGGAATGCCGTCGTTTCCTTCCCGTGCCTCTAATCTTCCGCTGTCGCGCTGCATCATCATGGAAGTCAATCCACTATTAGTAATATAGTTTTACAATCAAGTCCGGACATCAAAAGGAAAACCGAAAACACTACAGAGATTTGATGCAAGAAACTGAGAAAGAAAAATAGAAAGCCATAACCGAACTGGAAGAAAGATGAACAGTCTAGAGATCCAAGCCCTAGTTGGATTCTTGAAGAAGACCATCATCAGAGGCTTCATCACCGAGTCTCGGCCTTCGAACTGAGCACACCGAGCTCTAGAGATTCACTACTGTTTTCTTCTTCTTCTTCATCAGCTCTCTCTCTCTCTCTCTATAAGCTCTCTCTCGTCCTCACTCTCTCCCTCTCTGCGAGTTGCTTTCCAGAGGCCCCAAAAATGAAGAATGGGTCTACATTTCTGCTCTCAGTCACCTTTTTGCTTTCGTCCCACGGAACCCTGAAATGAGGTTTATAAAGATAAAAACCCACGAGATTGTAACGAGAAAAGGCAAGGACAGATTTCCAATACGGACATAATTGAGATAGGATTACTCAAGCACTCAAAAGATAAAAAATTGCCGCAATATTGTTTATACCACATTTGAGAGATTTCCGAATAAAAAGCGATTACAAAATCATATATCTAAATTAGAATACAACCATTCTAATGCACCCCAATGGAAATTTTCCGACGATTTATCCTAATTTCAGTCATATTGCTCCCAACCTATTTTCAGACTGAAAAGATTATTGCATCATATAGTAGATTTGCTAATTTTATGGGACCATAATACGACAATGGATAATTTTAAACTTTTCATTCTAACTTTTTCTATTGTGTCACAACAACGAAGTGATATCTTGATCAATAACTTTGCAGGGGGGATATGCACCCCGCCCTCTGGGGATATGATGTTGGGAATAGTTGGAGAACTACAGATGACATCACGGATAATTGGGACAGGTACAATTGACGCTTTTTGTTTTTCCTTCTTTTTGATAGTTTGAAGAATAAAGCCAAGAAGCTTTTGTTATAAAGAGCAGTTAACGAATAGTTCATATCATAACTAACAAACAATAAAAAGGCATGATATATCTTCTTAAATCGACCGATGTTTAAGGTTTTTTTTTTTATTTGGGCCAACCAAAGTTACAAGTATTTGTAATGTTTGTAGGATGCTATCTAGGGCGGACCAAAATGAAGCTTATGCTGAGCTTGCAAGACCCGGTGGTTGGAATGGTATGCGAAAACTTTCTCCCTTTTTACTACAATGACAATCTAAGCTCTTTTTTGAATTACATTGTAAGTGCAAAACTGTGCTGTTTTTTGAGTCTTGTCCTCACTAAGTTTTATTGAAGAAAAGGCACTCTTTATGATACGTAAACATTTTTTTTTTTTAATCAAAATTGCACACTTCTTCTTGCCATGATAACTCCAATCAAACTAGTTCTTCCTCAATGGAATCCGTAGTCTATTTTGCATGTCGACATCATCTCAAACACATTTGTTTTCATTTTATCCTTAATAAATGCTACATTTACCTTATCTCAATTGATTAATTTATGATCTTATCTCAACCAAAAAAGTTCGCTTGTGATACTACATGAAGTAGTTAACAGAGTTCCTTCATAACTTGCCTTTGTGTTGGTTTTGGCATAATTATAGGGATTTTATCCTTTCATGTTCTTGTGTAGATCCTGACATGCTAGAGGTAGGAAATGGAGGGATGAACAAGAGTGAGTACGTGGTCCACTTCAGCATATGGGCAATCTCTAAGGTATATGTTTTGGGCATATCCATCCGCAAATAGTTTACACCTCTAGATATGATGGAATAAAATAGAGACTAATATGTAATATAACTATTACATAATAGATGACCAAGTGTAATGCTCATTATTTCTCATAATAGGGTATCGGTGTTTTTAATACGAAACAAATAATACATGTATAATATCGTAATTATAAAAAAGCAAACTTATGAGCACGTTAAAACCTTAAAAACTAATCAAAAGAACAATAAAAAAGATGGAACTATTAGTCATTCTTTTACAAAATTAAGGTTTAAAAGTAACACAAAATGGCTCCTCCAACAAGTCTTGGTTTTCAAAAATACATGTATAATGCTCTACTAATCAAATACAAACTTAACTGTCTTGAATTCTTTTGCTTCTATGTTCTACTTTCGGTTGTTATGGGTAGGTTGTATGGATTTTACTCATTCTAAGTACCTACTATGCATTAATGTGGAGTATCAACTTTTTATAAAACCGGTTTAATAGAAACTTCCATTCTTTGATTAACTAAACACAATAACAATCAACTATTTACGTAACATCCAGAATACCCTCTATTCTAGAAATCGTAAAAATTGCATTGCACAAGGCAACTACTGTCAATGATTTGATTTTATGGTTTACATCAAACATGATTACTTATTCATCAAATTTGTATCATAGGCTCCTCTTCTAATTGGGTGTGATGTAAGGAATATGACAAAAGAGACAATGGAGATCCTTGGCAACCATGAAGTCATTTCTGTGAACCAAGGTAGCTGTGTCTTCCCTTTTGATTAGTTGCTTTTTTTTTTTTTTTAATAAATTTATTGTTATCATTATTTGACATAAGGTTACTTCATTACAATTTTAGTGGATGTGAGTTAAAATCTGGTAAATAACCTTTGCAAAAAGTGGAGATAAGGCGTGTTTACTTGAATCTTCTCGTAACACGAATGGTGGTGGCTTTTCTTGTGTATTGAGTGTTCTTTTGTCATACGATCTTGTTCATTTAGCTTGCGATGAAGCTCAACCATGCCTTTTCTTTCTTTTGAATAGATCCTCTAGGTATTCAAGCTAAGAAGGTTCGAATGGAAGGCAGTCTAGAGGTAATTTAGATATCACTTTGTGCTTGACCTATTATTCCCCTTAACCCCCTTCCAAAACATAGCAAGCTCCCATATCTCTTTTTAGCTTCAAATGAATACTTAACTTACGTACACAAAACAGATATGGGCAGGGCCATTAACAGGGTACAGGACGGCCTTGCTCCTTGTCAATAGAGCGTTAGATCCATCTCCCATCATTGCTCACTGGGATGATATAGGCATTCCAGTTCACAGCGTTGTCGAAGCTATGGATCTTTGGCAGGTGAAATCTCAACCATTTCCCATTTCGTAATGTCCCTTTTATGGACATTTAATTTGAATGAAAATACTAATTTTGATAATGGAATTTTGCAGCATAAGACATTAAAGCAGCTATTTGTGGGGAACCTGACAGCAACAGTTGAAGGCCATGGTTGCAAGATGTATATTCTGAAGCCAATTGCCTAAGCTCCAATATTGAATTTCTCTACAATTGTCTAAGAACTAGCTAGTATTTCTTTTTTCCTTTTTTTTTTTTTTTCTTTTTCATTTCTTCTTCATGCTTTCGCCCATTGCGAGAAATTTACCACTGCCGCAGCGGTACGTGTCGTTGTGTCTCATTCCCAGTGTAGTTGATCACCCTCTCGAACCCAAGATTTGGCACTTTTGTTTGCTATTCTTACTTCATGTCTCATTTTGAAGCATGAGGATTATGAGTTTAATTCACTTGATATGTTAGTGAGAAGCTATAAGGAGCTCAAACTTTCTTTTATTTATTTATTTGATAGTTGAGTTATGAAGCTCCAAAAGGGCACATTAGATTGGTGAATAGGTTAGTGGTTGTAAATCGTGCACTGGAATTAGAAATTGAAAAAATACAACAAACTGACATAGTTTGCTTTGGGAGTTGGGGAATTTATTTCATAAAATTCAAGAAGTACATCCAAAAGCAGCCAATACACCCAAAATTGAACAAAACCATCACCACCCTCAGAGATAGCACACAACCATGAGGTGGGATCTATCAACTCAATTTTTAGCTAAAATGTCTGCATTGTCATTGCCTTCTCTTCGAATGTGAGCAAAGCTTATCAAGCGAAACACTCTTGTCACGGTTTCAATCTATTAAAAAAACAACCCAGGTGTCATGGCCTCCCATCGTCGGAGGAATACCACCTGGCCGCGTTGGAAGAACCCGACTTGAGAATGATTTCTTTGCCCGTTAATGCTTCTTTCACAATTGACATCTCTATAGCAAAAATGATCACTTTCACCTCTGCTTGGTTAGATTTTATAAACGTAATAGGTCCTGAAATTTGGGGGTAGGTGTGTTTAAATTTTGTTCTAAGTTGCGCCAAGTCTTAAATTTCATATAGGAAATCTTGAGGTGAAAAGGCTACTTTATATACCCATTTTCCTTTGACTTGGTAAAATCTTGTGGGCCTATATGGTAGGCCATACGCACGTAAGTGTGCCCTGCAGTGCTAGGTCAGGCATGGCGGTTTGATGCAGTGCGGTGTGGACTTTTTCCGACTTGGACTTTTATGTTTACGATCATTGTGGTTTTAGTTGTCGAGATCGAACCCGAGACTAATTCTTATATTGGGTTTGAGCTTGTGGCTGTAGGCATGAGCTCAAGAGTGCTAGCTCGAGGCCTTGTTCGCTACTTCGTGTCCTAGCTCAAGGCTACAAGTTCAAGACATGTGTTCTGACTGTGTAACCATCCAGTCTCTCTATATCCGTTGTTTTCTTAACTGAGGTCGGAATTTTAGCCCCTCCATATCTGCCCACTTTCCATAACCAACACTTGCTTTAACAATAATTTTTTGCCATAAATATTGTGCCTTAGAGCATTGATCAAGACGCAAAAATCATAATTTCCTTCATCTCTTTAATTCTCTTTCAGTTCTTCTTCATTCTCTTGTTACTAAGTAAGTTGGGATATATTTCAACCCATCACCCGAGGTTATACTCTTATGTTAGGTGCCGTGTTAATCCTGGGAGTTGGAGTGCCCCGACGATCCCGTCTATGCCGTGGTGGGGCATGAACGACATAGGGAAGTGGTAAACTCCACCGCCCGACAACTTCTTTCAATTTGATTTTTCCTCACTGAATTTCATTCTTTCAATCGTTTAATTATCTTTTTTTGTGTCCATTAGCTTAAATTGAGCTCTGTAGAGTTCACTTTGAGGTATTCCTGTTGAAGTTCCTCTCAACGTCGATTTAAGTTTTATGTTCCCACCAGCTCGAGTTAGCCACTAGCATCTTGAGGTTAGGGGTGAACAAAAATTGGTCCAGACCCGTCATTTTGCTCAATGATAGGACCGGACCAACCATATATCGGTCCGGACTTCGGTCCGAGTATATGGGCTTAATCGGTGTTCGGTCCGATCCTATGCAAGACCGAAAAACCTGAAAACCGGACCGAAGACCGATCAACATTAGTTTCACATAATTTTGATATATAACTAATATATACTCTATGTATCTAAAAAAATTAAATCTTAAAAAATTAAATATTTATTTTTTTATTATTTAGTGATTATATATATCTTGTATAATTATCCTTAAATTAAATATTTTGCATATTTATACCATTGTTATTATTATTTTAAGTTTTTAACTTTTATATGGATCCAAATTTTGTTCTTATATTTGCACTTTTTAGGTGAAAGCCGGTCCAAATCGGTCCAGTCCGGTTTCTAACTCGTCTTAGACCGAACTGACTCGGTTTTAATCGGTCTAGTCCTTGGTCTCATGATTTGATGTAGTTCGGTCTTCGGTCCGGTCCAGTTTCTAACTAGTCTTGGACCGGACCGACCCGGTTTTAATCGGTCTAGTCCTCGGTCTCATGATTTGATGTAGTTCGGTCTTCAGTCCGGTTTGGTTCGCTCTGGTCTTGGACCGATGTTCACCCCTACTCGAGGTTTCTTTTCTTGTTACCCATTCATGCTATTTTTCCTACAATTTAAGTCATTTATTAAAATGAGTAATCAAAACATGACTAATGTTGGTTTTATAATTCCCAATATGTTGAAAACTGAACCTCTAGATGAGAAAGACTATAAAATGTGGTTTGACAGGATGGAATTTTTTTCTTGGGCTAATTGAGGTCCATTATACCTTCTCGAATGATAAGGCTCCTCCTAGATTAAACTGCGATTTCAACAAAGATAATTAAACCCATAGGGGAATGTTGTTGCCTTATCCAACTGCCCCACTATATCAAATATAGTAATATTAAAAATCCTAAGGAGATCTATAATAAATATGGAACAAACGATAGCTAAGAAGTATGTTTCTTCTAAGTGGTTGTCCTTTACCATGACTAACAATAAACGGGTTCTTGGCCAAATTCATGAGTGCAAGAACTTGTGCGTTGATATCCTTAGTGAAGGAATGAAAATGTGTGAGACACTTCAAGCAAATTGTCTCATTAATAAAATGCCTCCCTCTTGAGATAACTATATGGCTCATTTAAAGCATAAAAAGAAGGATATGACCTGCAAGAATTAGTTTCCCACATAAACTTAGAGGACCAAAACCGTAAGCAGGTATAAGGAAACGGAAATAAGAGTAAGCAAGGAGATAAAGAGAAGGCAAAGGAGTGGGAATTTGGGGCCGGGATATTGTTAGTTCATAGTGGCGGCTGGAGATGTATGAAGAAGACAACATTTGCAACCCGTTATGGGCATTATGAGTTTCTTTTTATGTCATTTGGGTTGAGAAACACATTTGTTGTGTTTAGGATTTAGATAAGAAGATATTTAAGTCTTTTCTAGATAAGTTTTTACGGTCTTTATTGATAATATTTTGGTGTATCCAAACAATTAAGATGAGCATGAAAAGCGTTTGAGGGTAGTCTTGCAAATACTTTGTGAGACACAACTATATGCTAAGTTAAAGAAGTGTGAATTTTGGTTACCTAAGGTTTCTTTTCTAGGGCATATGATATCTAAGGATGAGATATCAGTAGATGTTCAAGGAGTTGAAGGAATTTTGAATTGGCTAAGACCAACAACAGTAACAAAAGTTAAGAGTTTTCTTGGTCTTACGAGATATCATAGATGGTTTGTGCAAGATTTTGTTAAGTTGATCCCTTACTAGATTGACTAGAAGAGAAGCAAATTTGAAAGCAAAGACTTAGCAATTACTTAGTTGTATTTAATGCAACATGGGTAAGTAATTGCATACGCCATGAGGCAGCTCATCGGAAGCCATATGAAGAGAGTTCTCCTACCCATGACCTTGGGCTACTTAAAGTAGTATTTGCATTAGAAATTTGGATGCACTATTTATTGGAGATGACATGTGAAGTGATCATAAGAACTCGAAGTATATTTGTACTCAGAAAGAGTTGAATGTGATATAATATAGGTGGCTAAATTTGCTTGTGGATTATTCGCACATAAACTGTCATCTGGGTAAAGCAAGCATGGTGGTTGATGTTTTTAGTAGGGAAGCAGTAAGAAACTTGGCTTGTATGATCATTGCTCAGCCTCATATTATTGGTAACTTGAGAAAGGCTAGAATTAAGGTAAAATGAAAGTGGGATGGAATTTTCTTGCAAGCTATTACCATACGCCCTACACTAGAAAACATTAAATGAGCAAGTTATATTTATTCCTATCCAAATACTTTGGTAATTAGCTGCCCAAGCCTAAGTAGTTGTGATTGGTATTAGAATTGCACAGGGGAAGCGTGGTGAACGGAAGAGCGTAAGAATTGGCGTTGTTGATATTAAGTTTAAGATCTCCTTAATGTTGGATCAAGAAGTTTCCGTGTTTTAAAGAGATTTTGTAAAGACATTGCTAAGAGATAATTCGGTCGACGGTGAGAAAGAAGGATAGTAGTGCGTACTGCACACTATTGGTTGTCATGGGATATCATGTCGTCTTTAATTCAGAATATATAAGGTGGTCTAATTTGAAGCAAATACCACGAAACTTTATTTAAGGGGGTAAGGATGTAATACCAATCTAATTAAATTGGACTAGGTATTATAATATGTGAAACCCAGGGTAATTAAATTAGGCTAGACATTATAATTGTGAAACCTAATCTAATTAAATTGGGTTATGTATTATCATACAATTAGAACTCATTAATATTTTGATTGGTTTATAAATTAAACAATGGGCCAATTTTAAGAAAGGGCCCATTAGTATAAAGTTATATAAATTTATATATATAGAAGAGGGGAAAGGTTTAAACTCTAGTTTCTCCGCCCCTCTTCCAATCTCTCTCTCTCTCTCTCGCATCAATTGTCAATTCCGACTACTCTCCCTTGATAGGTTTTCGAAGCCAATTCGTAATAGAAGTTTGGATATTGAATTAGAAGATATTGAGGCTAAGTATACCACTTCCCCTACTTGTTTGTGAAACATGAAAATTGCTTTACATGATTTAATATATTAGACTTATGTTTTGAACGATTTATTTGTTTGTTAAAGTAGGTTGGCGCATGTGTGTTTGATTGATTGCATGATTACTACTTTTACGTATTGATTTATACGTTGATATGACGTTGAAATATGTGAATTTTTGAAAGAATTTGTACTTGTGATTATGTGAAAAAAAAATTATTGTGAACTTGTCATTTGAATTGAAAAGTTTTATGGGAAGAGCTTACAGATAACTATATAACCCTCACGGGTCTAATGAAAGAATGTGATATATGTGAAAGTCGATCTGTGACCCTGTCACGATTGGCACGTAGTCTCTTATTGATCTGTCAATTCAGAACTGATAGATACTACGTTGACCTTGATGGGTCTATCCACCTATAATCAATTCGAATGTGAAATATATGAATGTCAATCTATGACCGTATTGCGGGAATAATACCAACCATATTCTGCGATTGATTTGTGAGTTTTGCCAAAAGCTCTTGTGAAATAAATTAAAGTATAAAGTGATGATTTGTGCTTCTTGTAACATGAGGCTTTGAAGATAAATTTCGTTTTAAATAATATGCCTAATTCGGGTAGGGTGCGTGTTGTACTTGCTAAGTGTGTGCTCACCCAATTACTTTACTTTCCACGTTAGCAGCTCATGGCAAATTCCTGAAGGACGAGAAAGATAGAGCGGCTTCCTATTTCAAGAATTAATTTAACTTAAGTAGTTTAAGTATTAAATAATTCCATAGCAGGATATTATGAACTGATTGAGTTATTGAAATTTTGATATTTGTACTATTGGTCTTTAATTGTTAGTTTTGGATGTTGTTTGGGATTGGATCTATTATATATTATTGGAACTTTTATGGGAATTGAGGAATTGTGAATTGGAAGTTTCCGGGCTTCATACAATGATGAGATGATTCATTATAGTACGGCTATATAGTACCCTTTTTGACTTAAGCCTATTTGGTATAATATTTGGGGGCATTACAGCAGCCAAGAGAGTATAGGTGGCAAATTCAACCCGATCCAAAAAACTGACCTAAAAAACCCATAAATCAACCCGACCCAAACCGAAAATATGTTGTATGTAATTGAACCCAAAACTGAAATGACCCAACCTGCAACTAACCCGACCCGTTCTTTGCCTGACTTGAAAATAACCCGATACTAATTTAACCTAACCTGACCCACTATTGACCTAAACCAACCCGACCCAAACTGACATGAATCCGAACCTAACCCGACCTAAAAGCTAAATATAACCAAGGTCATTAAATTTAATGAGAATTATTAGTTGTCAGAAGTACAATTGAACTTCACATATTATTGAGCACCTGTATTTATAATATAATAAATATATTGGTAAAAATATAAATTATTTGGTATAATTAAAACTTTTGTAACTAGTTCATACTACCAAGACACTAAATAATAAAATTATGAAGACCTGAAACCTGTACAACCCAACCTAAGATTGACCAGAACCCAAGACCACTCAAAATTTAAGTGACCCGAACCCGAAAGAACTTGATTCCAACCCAACCCGGCCCGAGTACAGATAAAACCCAAAAGTCCCAAGCCTGAATGGGTCGACCCAAGCCCGACCCGACCCAAGTTTATTATAAATCCGAAATGACCCAAACCTGAATGGGTTCACCTGAACTTGACCCAAATGACCCGATTGCCACCTCTACAAGAGAGAAGTACTCTAAGCACTCATCTTCATCTACAAACTTGGTTGAGTCAAAAAATACAGGAAAGAGCAACAAGCTTAAGAAGCCATGGAATAAAGGTCGTTCCAACCGCCAGTTTGGAGGCTTGATCTCAAACTCGAAGCATAAGCAGTTTAGAAAGAGGCCCTAGAACAACTGTGAAGGAAGTCATAAATTAATTAAGGGAACATGGTAAATCTATGGCGAGATAGGCCCTACATAGAGAGATTGCTAGAAGGAATTTGGACCAGAAAGCCCAAAGAACACAAACCCTAGGCCAACCTCACCGAAAGCCGAGATGTCTTTGTTGCACTGATTTTTGAGGTGAACATGGTTGGGAACACGATTGAGTGGATTGTAGGTACTGGAGTACGAGGTACGTCTACGCCATTAAGGACCTATTTCATGAGTATGACAAAGCCAATGTAGAGGAGTGTGTTCATGTGTAATTCCAGTTTAGTCCTGATGCTTGGCAACAGAAAGGTTCTTTTGAAACTCAACTCTGGAAAATATTTGTCTTTACAAGATGTGTTGCATGTTCTTGACTTGCGTAGAAATTTTGTTTCTGGTGCTTGCTTAACAAAGCAAGTTTCAAATTGATCTTCGAATCTGATAAGCTTGTTATCACCTAAAATACGAATTTTGTGAGAAAGAGTTTTTGTAATGGGATCTTATTTGTACTCACTGTAGATATCTACTTCTGCTTACATCGTCAAATCTTTAGATTTGTGGCATGCTAGGCTCAGACACGTAAACTATAATTCGATTAAAAGAATTAAAGAAATGAGCTTAATTTGTAATTGTAGTTTAACCAAACCTGACAAATGTGAAGTATGTTTCGAGGCCAAGTATCCTAAAAAGCCCTTTAACAAATCAGTAGAAAAAACATCTAGCCTACTCAAACTCATGCATACTCATTTTGGTGAATTTAAGAACACCATTAGTAGAGATGGTAAGAGGTACTATTTTACCTTCATTGATGACCACTCACGATTCACCAAGGTGTATCTCCTGAGATCAAAAGATGAGGTTGAGGAGATGTTCTCAAGTATAAACTAATTAGACCGTAGATTACTAAGGTCTAATAAGGAGGTGAGTGTGATACCACCTTCCTTAAGAGACATTGATGACTATGGCATAACTCACACGAATTATCAACTCCTTATACACTCCACATAACAATATAGCTGAAAGAAAAAATAGAACCCTTAAAGAAATGATAAAAGCTTATATGCATGTCACGTGCTTAATAGGATTTCACATACTAGGATTCTCCCAAATTGTAAGTCTATGCCGCCCCATTGGTTCGCTAAACATATTCGTTGGGCCTAATTCCCAGCGAATTCACCCCATCCCTTCGCTGGGCAGCGAAGGGTGGATCGATCGGCTATCAGGTCGATGGATCCTGGCTACCTGTAAGGAATATTAAGAAAATGTTAGTTCGAATTTTTGACCCTTTGGTTCCTGTTTTTCCACACGTGGTCGGATTTCTCAACGTAGTCTTTGAATTTGTTCTTTACCGCTTTTCAAGATGTCCTTGCTCCAACACGTTCCAAGCCAAAATACACATTAATTATGCAATACCGTACATGTAATAGTCGAAAATGTCATAGGAATGTGTTATAAAATATATAAAATTACGAGACACATCATATACTTACTCATAAATCATTATTGTTTGGAATCAGTTTTTTTAAAACTCTAGTAAATGGTTCAATACAATTGTTGCAATCACATAAAGCACTATAACTTCCTTCAAAAATGGGAAATGAAGTCAATGAATGAGGACAAATTTATGTTGGGGAAAGAAGTCAATTGTGTACTTAGTTATGAAAGATTATTACAAAATTATAATAAAAAAATGGGGTCATGTTATTGTTATAGTAAAAATTGTTATTATCATGATAATTTTATAGCTATTATTTTTATAAGTCACATTACTACCGCAATAATAAGAACTCTAAATAAATAAACCACAAAATAAAAATCAAAGGTAACTATGATTAATTAGCCTTCATGTCATTTCTTTTTGGTTTTTTATTATTTAAATTAGAAAATTTCAATATATATCAAATTAATGTATCTTATATGTATACTAAATAATGTGAAAACAAAATATGATTTGATCATTAAATTAATATGAAATTACTAATTTTTTGGTTAGAGATATTAATTTTTAATTAATCTTATTTTTTCTCTATTGTTACTTTTTCTCAAATAAAATCATAGTTTATCTCTTTTTCATTGTGAAACAATTTTCTGTTATAATTTTACTGGAGATCTATTTTTCTAAACGTTAAATTATCATGCTCCTCTCACATCTATAATTTGTTTTCCTAAGTTAGTGTATTGAATGAATTTTTTCCTATATAACATAAAAATAATTTATTGTTTTTTTTGGAATGTGTAAGATTTTTCAATAAATATTTATATTCTAGTATTTTGCTATTGATTTCATGCTTTTATATCAAAGAAAAATAAGTAAAGATTTTTATCTTTAAAAATGAAATTAAATTTATTGGTCTTTGCTTGTATTTCTTGTTCTTGGTGCATTATGATGTTGTTCGAGTTTCTCCTATTTAGTGGCGGATGCAGGGATTCAGCGATGCGGGGTCCATATTTTTATTAAAATATGGTTATTTATATCAAAGGTTCTTGTAACTTTTTTTCTTATTATATCAATTTAGTCATTCAGTCAAATTCAAGTTAAGTTATTAACATAATTTTTAACGGTACAATCATATTAGATGCAAGTAACATACTCCAAGTTGACACAATATCAGTTATACAAAGACTAAATTGACAAAATTAAAAGTACAAACACCTTTAATAAATAATAATAGTAATAGTAATTATTTTAATAACAACAATAATAAAATAATAATAAGGGATAAATGCTTTAAAGGAGCCTGCTAAATTCGAATAATAAGGGGTAAGAAGATTTTACCACTAAGCTTAACATTGCAGTGGTGTTGTGCGCTTGGTATTCAAAGGGATGGCAATGGGGCGAGGCGGGGTGGGCAAGGGGGACGCCTCCTCCATACCCATACTCGCCACTCAAATCCTATACCCGTACTCGCCACGGGTATGAAGTGAGTACCCGTACCCACCCCGGCGGGTACAAACCCATACCCGTACCCGCCTGTCAAGGAACCATCTATCCCAAAAGCTTAAGCTGATGGGTGAAGGTCCAGGATTGGTTTTATACTCTAACATGCCCCCTCACTCAAATGCCCGTTTGGGCTTGAAGCGTGGATAATGCACAGGCCCATCTCTTACCTCGTGCTTAATTGTTTTAATATTGAAAGTGGGGGCTGTTGAGATTCGAACTCCTGACCTCTTGGTCATCAAGGCTCTAATACCATGTCAAGGAACCATCTATCCCAAAAGCTTAAGCTAATGGGTGAAGGTCCAAGATTGGTTTTATACTCTAACACCGCCCCTTTACCCACGGGTATCCCATTTCCCACCCCTACCCCCCCGGCTCACCCGTACCCGCCCTTATCCACTTCGTACCTGCCTTGTTACCTATCCATGTCCAACTTATTACCCATAAATTCTTTTCTTTTTCCCTTCAATAATAATCATGAATTCATACTTACAAATTGCATAAGAAATATTTTATATAAAATAACACAATGGAAAACTCCAATATGTGATTACGAGGCGGGTATATGCAGGTACGGGGCGGGGCGGGTACAAACCTATATCCGTACCCGCCCCGTACCCGTGACGGGTATTGACATGTATACCCTACCCGTACCCGTTACCCGCCTTATCTATACCCATACCCACCCCAAACGGGGCGAATACCTGCGGATAACGGATTTTACCCGCCCCATTGCCATCCCTAAATAATACTATTATATGGCGTTCATGGGTTGGGTTTGGATGGGTTGGGTCTAGAATCATTGCGACCCATCTAATATTTGACCCATACCCAACCCAGACCCATAAAACGGTAAGACAATGGTCCTGGGTTGGGTGGGTCAAATCATATTGGGCTAACATATAAACAGACATTCATTTGAATTTGGAAATTTAAAACTTGGGTACCCTAAGGTTTGACCATTTATCACATACGATTCCTGGCATTTTAATATATATAATAAGATACCCCAATGTTTGAATATTTTATCACATTAGGTACCTTATGTTAAAATTTGATAAATTTTTATATGAATCTGACTTATTTTATATGTAAAATGTTGATATTATACATAATTATTATAATAATATGTGACATCAATGTTTTCAGCAAACATTCAACAAATTACTATAAAAAATTCACAAAATGTTGATGTAAACTAACTAAATATTGTCGGAATCATGTATAATGTTAGCACTTTTGGCAAAAAATCATCAAATCCTAATAAAGAGACCAATATATTGTTAGAGTCATGTTCAATTTTAGCATTTTCAAATGAAAATCTATCAAATTTCAACAAAAGATAGCTGATTGGTAGAATTTAAAATTAAATTTCAATGATGATACTTATATATTATCAACTTCATGTTCCACTTCGACACTTTCCAAAGGAAATTTATCAAATTTTAGGAAACGGGTAACTAAATGAATAAAATTTTAAAACATCGTGATAGTTAAGTGATAAATTTTGGGTTATTTACACTAAAAGTTCTTGTACTTTGCTCATTATTTCAATTTAGTCCTTGTACTTTAATTGTGTAAATTTAGTCCCTCTACAGTTGATATGGTCCTTGAAGTTAAATTAGTCCTAAGTTTTTAATGAAAATTTAAATGATTTAGCTACGAATTGGATTAAATGGAGTCCACGGATAGATTTATAGTGGATTACTTGTATTTAACGTAATTGTATTGCTAAAAATTACATCAATAACTCAACTTGAATTTGACCAAATGACTAAATTCACACATTTCAAATTGTAGAGGAACTAAATTGACACGATTAAAAGTACCAGGACTAAATTGACACAATGAAAAAGTACAGGGACCTTTGATGTAAATAACACAAAAAGTTTTAAACCTTGAGGTTCCCTATTGCATATATTGAAACATTGGGTTGCCTAGGTGATAAATAGTCAAATCTTAGTGTACCTAACTTGATGAGTTTCAAGATTAGCTCGTTTTACTTGGGCTCATTTAGACTTAATTTAGACATATTTGAATAAAGAACATACTGATAGAACAAATTATCGAAATACTTGCAAAATACTTGCAACCGGGTAAAAGAGAGATCTCAGGTGTTGAGGCTATGTAATCACTTTCCTTAAGGTTTATTTCGGTATACGAAATATCATCAGGGATACAACAACAACCAAAAATGAAGTGAGAATGTGCATGAAGAGATTGGTGTTTTTGTTCAAGAACACAACATAAGAACACTTCAATGCAAAAGATCCTTTAATCTTATTTTCCTCTTGTGATTTTCATCCAATAATTAAACCATTAAAGTGTGGAGCATATATATATGTATTCTTGAAAAGAGACGTCCCAAGAGAAAAGCCACAAGAGACACAACGAATCAGGAAAAAACCGTGTAGACAAACCGTCAAAACAGACCTGTGTGTCGACGCACAGTTCAACACACAGAGTGACTGTAGATCTGTGTGTCGACACACACTTTCTATGTGTTGACACACAGACTTCCTCCGTGCGCTTCTGTAAAAGGCTGTGTGTCGACACACGGGCCATGTGTGTCGACACACAACTGTTTTCCACTCATTCTGTTGGATTGTGTGTCGACACACATGGCCCATGTGTTGACACACACCCCTAACAAGCTCTAAACATTCAAAACAAGTATCGCGACAATCTCAAATACATCTTATACATATATAAACAACATTTAACATATATACGTATTATTCAACACATATTTTGAAAATACACCAGCAATACCCCACCATTTTCAAAATACAACCAATCTCAAAATGACATCACGGTTAAAGGAGGCCTCATTGTGCATCAACGAGGTGTCTCACGATTGAACCCCCAGCTAGTGAAAAGACCATGAAGTTAATCGGATCAAAAATGGTAGACCATGCTTTGAACCATACAACCCATTTGACTAACCGACTATCTAATCACGCACAAGGCGTACTCCCCATACACACCCTACAACTCCCAGATCGACACATTTGTGGCCTTGTATCTTGTACCCTTCGTGAGTGTTTAAGGGCCAAACCCTTAGTCAAAAATCACCCCTTTGAAGCGGCCAAACTTCAACACATACTGAGGTGGACCTCATTGATCATGTCCCTGCTACGCGACATTCAATAAGTTCTAAAACCAGGTCCATTAAGAGCTTTTTCTCATCCTTTTAGAATCTCTGACACAGGTATCAAGCACTTCACACTCGGGATGGAAAAATTCTCATTTAGTGCTTGCAGTTACACAGATGACAAGTCTCTCTGATTGAACCCGAGACCTAGCGTCATACTAGGCGTCGAGTTGAGGGCCTATCATGGGTGACTTAATATGATAGGTTTCAACCCCATCCCTTCACTTGTTCTTAGAACCAAGTCTCTAGCCAGGCCTTTAGTGAATGAATCTGCTAGATTTTGACTGGCTCTCACGAAGTCCACAGTGATAACACCTTCCCGAATAAGGTGTCTCACCATACTATGTCTTACACCAATGTGTCTGGACTTCCCATTATACACCTCACTGTACGCTCTAAAAAGCGTTGCCTGACTATCACAGTAGATAGAAATCGGTGAGATCGGCTTCGGCCACAAAGGTATCTCATACAAGAGATCCTTTAACCACTCGGCTTCTTTAGCCGCAGAAGCGAGAGCTATAAACTCCACTGCATTGTAGAATTAGATATACAAGTTTGTTTCTCGGAACCCAAAGAAACCGCACCCCCACCAAACAGGAATACCCATCCACTCGTGGATGCATGATCCTCCACATCGGAGCTCCAACTTGCATCAATGTACCCCTCCAAAATAGGAGGATACCCAACATAAGTGAGACCATAGTCCATTTTTCTTCTTTAGGTACTTCAGTACCCGGTGCACCGCATCCCAGTGCATCTTACTCGGATTGCTGGTGTATCTACTTAGCTTTCCAATAGCAAAGGCGATATCAGGCCTTGTGCTTGTCATGGCATACATAAGACAACCAATTGCTCGTGCGTACTCCAGTTGTGCCACTGGAGCACCTCCATTCGGTACTAATTTCACACTAGGATCCATTGGTATGGATATCGGTGCACAATCAAAGAAATGGAACTTTTTCAACACCTTTTCGATGTAGTGAGACTGCGTCAAGGAAATGGTATCACCATTCCTTACATTCCTTATACCAAGGATTACTTCCGCCTCACCCATGTCTTTCATAGCAAAGTTTTCAGAGAGAAACCGTTTGGTTCTCTCTACTTGTTCCATATCAGTACTGAATATCAGCATGTCATCGACATACAAACATATAATGACCCCTTTTCCATTATCAAACTTGCTATAGACACATTTATCCGATTCGTTTATAACGAATCCATTGTTGAGAACAACTTGATCAAACTTCTAGTGCCATTGCTTCGGGGCTTGCTTTAGCCCATACAGAGAGCGTATGAGTTTACATACTTTTCTCTCTTGGCCCGGAACAACAAACCCTTCCGGTTGTTCCATGCACACTTCCTGCTCTAGCTCACCATTTAGGAATGCCGTTTTGACATCCATTTGGTGTATCACTAATTTAAAAATGGAGGCAAGGGCAATCAAAACCCATATCGTTGATATTCTTGCCACGGGGGCATATATGTCAGAGTAGTCCAACCCATGCTTTTGGATGAACCCTTTAGCCACCAATCGGGCCTTGAACTTGTCAATCGTTCCATCGACTTTCATCTTCTTTTTGAAGATCCATTTACACCCAATGGGCTTACGTCCTCGTGGAAGGTCCACAAGGATCCAGGTATTATTACCTAAGATGGAATCCATCTCATCATTTATAGCCTCTTTCCAAAACAAGGCATCATAAGACCTCATTGCATCATTAAACGTCATAGGATCAGCTTCCATGACATAACAATATGGAACCACTTGGTCCACATCGTTCCTCGAACCTTGTACCAAATATGTGTAGAAGTTCGAACCGAAAGATTTCTCTTTCCTCGCTCTCTTACTCCTTCGGAGTTCTAGAGCACTTTCAGGGACATCTTCCCTCTCATGATGAACATCGTCATTTGACACTTGAGTGTCACTTTCAACCGGTACATAATCCCTCGGTCTAGGGATAGAAGTAAACTGATTCTCATCAAATATCGCGTCTCTCGATTCTAATATCGTATTCACATTGATATAATTATTAGGTTCGATTACATAGAACCGATATGCCGTGCTATGAGACGCATAACCCACAAAGATGCAATCAATGCCTCTTTCACCTAACTTTTTTCGTTTAGGTTCAGGGACTTTAACAACTGCCCTACACCCCCACATTTTCAGATAAGTCAAATTAAGGGGCTCGTTTATTCCACAACTCATATGGAGTTATTTTATTTCTTTTGTTTGGAACTCTATTCAATTTATGACAGGCTATTAACATGGCCTCACCCCAAAACCCATCGCTGAGACCAGAATATGACAACATGGAATTAACCATTTCAATTAGAGTCCTGTTTTTCCTCTCAGCCACGCCATTCTGTTGTGGAGTATGCGGTGCAGCTATTTCATGTATAATTCCAGTGGTTTCGAAATATTTAGGATCATAGTACTCCCCACTCTGGTCCGACCTAAGGCATTTGAGGAAGGTCTCACAGTGTAATTTAGTTTCTGCTTTATATGCTTTAAATCTATTAAGCGACTCATCTTTGTTACTTATCAGATATACGTAACAGAATCTCGAACAGTCATCAATAAATGTCATAAAGTAATTCTTTCCACCTAAACTCGGCGTGCACTTGAAATCACATAAATCGCTATGTACTAGGTCAAGTAGATTAGTCTCTCTTTGCACTAAAGGAAATGGTAATTTCATTATCTTAGTTAGCATGCACTTTTTGCATTTGTCATCAACTTTATCTATGTGAGGAATCAATAAAGAATTAACCATTTCATGTAATCTACGAAAATTCACATGACCTAATTTTTGATGCCATAAAAACGACGAGTCAAGCATGTAAACAGAACTTCCAATTTTATTATCAATGTTCATTTTGAACATACCATTACATAAGTACCCTTTGCCAACAAAAACTCCACCCTTAGACAAAATAAACTTGTCGGCCTCGAAGACCAACTTGAAGCCAAACCTATTTAACAGGCACCGGACACGCGGTTCTTCTTAACGTCAGGAGCGAAGCATACATCGGTTAAAGTAAGGGTTTTTCCAGACTTGAAAAGTAAATCAACTTTTCCCTTTCCTTTAACCGGTACCGACGCCCCATTTCCCATGAACAATTCAGTTCCGTTGTCCATGGGCTCAAAAGTCGTGAAGAACCCCTTGTCCTTACATACATGTCTCTTGGTCCCCGAGTCAATCCACCAAGAGTTATCACTCTCGATTAGATTGACTTCCGATATCATCGCCACGAACCTCTCGTTCGAATTTTTGGCGCAATGATCAAGCCCCTTGCCTTTATTCTTTTTAAGGCGGTAACAGTCCTTACGTAAGTGACCGGGCTTCTGACACTCCCAACAGACCATTTTTGGCCTCTTGTCATTCTTCTTCTTTTGGAAGTGTCCGGTTCTCTTGGGTCCCTTGCTTGATTGGCCTTCTTCTGTGATATTGATTTTACCAACATCACTAGGGCGGTCTTTGTTGTCATCCTATACCCTGTAACCTTCCTCAACACGTAAATGGTTAGCCAATTCCTCAATTGACATATCCTCCTTCTTGTGTTTAAGACTTTTCTTAACATCTTTCCAAGAAGGAGGAAGGTTGTCAATTAAGGAAGAAACGACTATGGTATCGTCCATGTTCATTTTATGTTGTTTGAAATTATTCAATATTCGTTCGATTTTATGGAATTGCTCCATGACAAGACGATCATCTATCATCTTATAATTGTTAAATTGACTAACCAGGAACTTTTTTCTTGTAGCATCCTCGACCATATAGCATGCCTCAAGAGCGTCCCACAGTTCCTTCGCGGTCGGCACGTTCGAGTAAATATCAAATAGGGCATCAGTCATACCCTTCAGGATATGCCCTCTACAGATGCAATCATCGTTCTCCCCCTTCAGTCTGTCCCTGTACTCGGGCAAAGTCTCCTCCTCCTCAGAGACGGGGGATGGAGATGGTGTATTCAGAACATACACCACATTCAGCGTCATGATGAGGAAGTGCATCTTCCTCTGCCATCGACAGAAGTTCCCGCTATCAAACCGGTCCAACTTCACAAAGTTGGCTGTCATTTCCCTTAGTGATGAAGCCATAACCCAAATCAGAAACTAAACCTTAAGATTGATAGAACAAATTATCGAAATACTTGCAAAATACTTGCAACCGGGTAACCGAGAGATCTCAGGTGTTGAGGCTGTGTAATCACTTTCCTTAAGGTTTATTTCGGTATACGAAATATCCTCTGGGATATAACAACAACCAAAAATGAAGTGAGAATGTGTAAAGGGAGAGAAAGATCGAGATATGAAGAGATTGGTTTTTTTTTTCAAGAACACAACACAAGAACACTTCAATGCAAAAGATCCTTTAATCTTATTTTCCTCTTGTGTTTTTCATCCAATAATTAAACCATCAAAGTGTGGAGCATATATATATATATGTATTCGTGAAAAGAGATGTCCCAAGAGAAGAGCCACAAGAGACACAACGAATCAGGAAAAAACCACGCAGACAAACCGTCAAAACAGACCTGTGTGTCGAAGCTGTGTGTCGACACACAGAGTTACTGTAGATCTGTGTGTCGACACACAGACTTCCTCCGTGCGCTTTTGTAAAGGGCTGTGTGTCAACACATGGGCCATGCGTGTCGACACACAGCTGTTTCCCCATCGTTCTGTTGGATTGTGTGTCGACACACATGGCCCATGTGTTGACACACACCCCTAACAAGCTCTAAACATTCAAAACAAGTATCGGGACAATCTCAAATACATCTTATACATACATAAACAACATTTAACATATATACGTATTATTCAACATATATTTTGAAAATACACCAACACATACTCCTACATAATCAATGCTTACTCATGAGTAACCTTGACCCAAACTTGATATCCATAGGTACAAAGCAATTTGGACCTATTAGATCCATCTAAGAAAAGTGACCCGACCCAACCCTATTGATATAGGTTGGGTGGGCCTTGGGTATTACCCGACCCATGTGCACCCTTATATATGTATATATATTACTATAAGCTGCTATTAAAAAGGCTAAAAAGAATAAAATAAACGTGCCTTCACCGCCGCTCGAACCCGTGACTTATGAGAAACTGGAAAGTGCAAAAGAGTTTTAACAGTAGACTTAGAGCAACTTTGTTGTGGGTTCACAAGTCAGTTTATATTTAGATTTTGGTACCGAGTTATATACATTTCTCAAGGTCAGGTGAAAAAGTTGCGGGGTCCGTACACTCCGCTTCCTCCCACGTGGGTTGGCCACTGCTCTTGTTAGGATTTGAGCTGGCAAAATGTGACTCCGCCCATTTGACCCACTACCAGATCTAACCCCAACCTAAAAAATTTAAAATTTATTGGGACCCGAACCCAAAAATGAACCGACCCAAATTTGACCCAACCCTAACTTGATCCGACCCGAGCTGACCCGAAACCCGAAATGACCAGACCTGTGATGACCCGAGACTCAAACCAAACCCGTCCCATATTCCGAAATGACCCAAATAAAATCTATTTTATCATAGAATCTAAATAAAGTACTAATTATAGTCATTTTGTTTTGTAGTTCTAGTTGTAACCTTTAAAGTTGGATGAATATATCATAAAAATAACCTGAGGGTCAACCTGAAATCCAAGCTGACCCGAGGTTACTCGACTCGATGTCAACCCAACCCCGAGACTGACCTGACCCAAGGTTGACCCAAACCCGAGGATGGCCCGATCCGATTCTGACCTGACCCGAGATAGACCCGATGTGACAATAACCCAACTCGAACTTGACCCGATTGCTAGGTCTATTGGGACTCTAGCGTCAGATTAGGATTTTGAAAAAAAATCTTTAGAATTCAGAAGATAATTAATGGTACTTAATAAGGGCGTAGAGTTTTTGAAAATAATAACAAAGTCGAATAAATGTTTATGATTTTTGAAGATAATAATTAAGTATTTATATGACAGTAGTGTTTAATTTTTATTTCTATTTGATTTAGACTCAAATTGTGACTAAATTTTATTTACATTATCCCTTTTATTGAATTTCAGGGTTTTAGATTTTTTGATATATAAAACTTTTTTAACCGTTTTTATTTTATTTTGATTTAGAAGTTTTTTCTGTAGGTTATAGTATATTTTTTTAGATTTCTTGTTTTATTTTATGGAGTTTAGTTTTTATAATTTCTTGGGTTATTTTATTTTTTTAAGAATTTATGTAATATCCTATTTTATTCTTATTTCTATTTTTTGCTTATTTCTCAATTATAATTTTTTAACGTCTTTTTTTTTTGGATTTTTTTTATAATTTTAGTAGTTAACTTCATTTTTGTTGGGGTATTTTTTATATTTTTTTATTTGGTTTTTTTAATGATTTTTGAGATGTGATCAATTGGGATATGAAAGAGGGAAAAGAAAGAAAAAAACTATAGAATTATATAATATTCAAATTAGATTACCTTAGCTTTGTAAGCAATATGTTCCCGCTTATTTTAGCATTATTGATCACAGAGGCATTATGCTATTTGATAAGTGACAGCACAATGCACCTTGATAGTGCATTGGTTATTTGAAGTACAACGATTGTAACAATGGTGGCATAAAACCAAATGAGAGGTAATTAATTGCATTTCTTGAGACACTAAGCACATTAATTTTTGTTATTGACTAACAACACAAAATAATCTCATCATCTAGATAAGAGTCAGGCATTGATGAAGACTGATCTTCTAATATTCTTCTCCCTACATAAATGGTACTTACATTTTCTATTTTCCGAGCTGCACCAACTATAACGTGGTTCTCTTATATTTACTTGTTAAAGCTATAAAAAATGTTCAAATGAATGATGCTATGACTTCCAATTCAAACCCTTCATAGCACGTCACAACGGCGACATGGAAATTAAACTTGTCTTTCTTTCTATCTCTGATTTTCTGTAAAATTAATAACTAAACTAACTAACTAAAATTTGAAACAATTTACTTATTCAAATTGTACGTTGAACTTTCCAATTTAATAGATTATATACACCATAGTACTAATCCATGACAATAATATATTAATAAAATAACAATAATCTTGCCTTTTTTAAATTAGAAACTGATTATAATTTGATGATACAATCCAGCCCTATTGCATAAGGAAATCTTTTTTTTGTCCTCCAAGTGATTTGACCCTCATGCGGGAATGTAATGTTTGATGTACCTACATAGCACAGGATTTCTTTTTTAAAAATTATTTATATAATTTTTATATTTAAAATTTATATAATATGAAATTTTAAAAATATTTAAATAAAATATTTTTAATTTATATTTATTTATATAAAGTTCAAAAAAAATTTATATTTATACAATATACATAAGTTATATTAAAATTATTGGGTTATTGATAATATTAGTTCTTGTATGTTGTGTCGTATCAGTTTAGTCTTTAAGCGTTTAAATTTTACAAAACTAGTTTTTATATTATATTAGAAATAGTTTACTTAAATTAATAGGATACAACATACAAGAACTAGTAGTATAAACAACCCAATAATTTTAAAATAAATTATGTATACTATATACATATAAATTAAAAATATTACACTTAAATATTTTTAAAATTTACTATCACATAAATTTTAAAAATAAGAATTATATAAATTATAATTTTATAAAAAAAAATTGTGCCATGTAGGCACAGCGGCAATATCTTTACCTGGGTGATATACACCCTGCTCTTTGGGGATATCCAATTGGGAGTAGCTGGAGGACTACTGATGACATTACTGATAAGTGGAAAAGGTACAGTTAACAAATTTTTTTTTTTTTCCCACTTTTTCTTGATATTGAGGAATAAAGCAAAGAGGCTGCTTAGAAAAGAGCAACTAGTTCTCTAACTAACACAGAGCTCATATGATAACAAACAAATGACATATCTTCTTCATTTCAGTCTACTAATATGTAAGTTTATTGTCATATGTGTCAAACAAAGTTACAAGTGTTGCCAATGTCGTTTAGGATATTGTCTAAGGCTGACCAAAATGAAGTTTATGCTGAGTATGCAAGACCAAATGGTTCCCATTCCATTAATACAATAACAATGTAATCCTTTTATAAGTTGGTGGGGCCATCTCTATGGATGAAAGTATGTCATTGTGCTATGTTGTGAATCTTGTTCTCGTTTAGTTTCTTTCTTTTTTTTTTTCTTTTTTTTTTTAAGGTAAAACTTTTAAGCATATATTATAAACGGACGTACTTTCTTATCTTGGAGTAGGGTAGTCTAGCTTACTAGTGCTAGGCCTTGACATCCTCTTAGCGCACTTAGGTTGTGAATTTGCTCTCATGAGCTGCTACTTGTCTACTTATCTTTTGATTTCTCCTTGATGTGGCTTGCTTTGAGTTTGTTGTTTTGCTCGCTGTGTGTTTTGCCCTACTCATGCTTTGATGCTCTCCTGCTGCCAGGTCACATGCTCTATGCTGCGAACCAGTTTTTCAGGTTGGGGGTCCTCGGAAACAGCCTCTCTTCAGGGTAGCCCCCTGAAGGGGGAAGGCTGCGTACATCTACCCCTCTCAGACCCTGCTTTTGCAATAGCCCTCGGAGGCACTGGGTTTGTTGTTGTTGTTGTTGTTGTTGTTGTATATCCTCATGAAACTTAAATTATGCTCAGTTTTAATATATAACGTTATAAAGTTTAATTAACAACATATATATCTTGAAAGCTCTCATGATCTTTTTGAGCATATAATGACACATTTATGTTATATGTTAACATGTTAACATATTTAATTATATTTCTTATACATACCCTTGTAAGTTGAGGTCTTATACAATATTTTGTGAATTATGCAACTAATCTTAATACAGAAAATAATTATACCCTACATGCAGTAGATCTCAAAGAACCAACTTTGCCAAAAGTTTAAGCTGATGGGTGAAGGCCCAACACATTGACTTTATGCTCTAATATGCCCCCTCACGCAAATGCTCACTAGGCTTTGAGTGTGACTATTACACATGCTCACCTTATACCTTGTGTTTAAATTATATTAATATTAAAAGTAGGGGTTATTGGAATTTGAACTAGTGACCTCTTAGTCAACAACGCTCTGATATTATATTAAAGAACCAACTTTTCAAAAAGAAAGGTTAAGCTGATTGGTGAAGGCCCGTAATTGATTTTATGCCCTAAAACTAGAATCTTATGATTTTCGATTTGGTCCTACAATTCCAATTATATAAACCCCTAACGATCCTAAGGAGAATCTTGATTCTAACAACCTTGGGTGGGTGGATATGGACTTTGTTCATTGTCATGAGTGTCAACTATGTATTGATGCTTAGTACCAACTCATTATAAAATAATATTGAAAAGTAACTTAACATTTCGCATAAAACTGAATTAGATAACATATGCGTCTTATGTAAGATCCAAAACGCCCTCTATCCTAGACACTATGACCATGAACGGGTCCACTATCCATGATTTGATTCTATGCTTTGCATTAAACATAATTTGCTTATTTATGTACGTCATATCATAGACTCCTCTTATAATTGGGTGTGATGTGACAAAAGAGACTATGGAGATCCTTGGATAACATAAGTCATTTCCATGAACCAAGATAGCTACGCCTTCCCCCTTACTTTATGCTTCTTTATTGATTTATTGTTATCATATTTTGGCATTAAGGTTACTACATTATGAACCACTGGGTATGAGTTTAAATCTCCTAACCTTCCGACAAAAATTGGAGGCAAGGTTGTGTTAACTTGAATCTTCTCATATCCCATTTTGGTGGTAGATTTTCGTGTGCGTTACGTTGTTCTTTGATGTATGATTTTGTTCGCTTACTATGATATGATGTTCAGCCCCTCTTTTCATGTGCCTGAATAGATCCCCTCAGTATTCAAGCCAAGAACATTAGAATGGAAGGCAGCAAAGAGGTAATGTACATATCCACCTTGTGCTCGACCTATCATAAAAGACGTAAATGTCACAGGTATGGGCGGGCCGCTGATACAGTATAAGGTGGTTGTAGTCCTTGTGAACAGAGCACATAAGGCAGCTCCCATCACCGCTCGCTGGGATGATATAAGCATTCCAACTTGCGTTGCTGGAGCTAAGGATCCTTTTTTTTTTTGGGGGGCGCCGCGGGGGGGGGGGGGGGGGGGGGGGGGGGGAGGGGGGCGGGGCGGGGGATCACAAGTAACTTGAACCAGTTTTCAGTTTGATGATGTACCTCTGATCTTTTAATTGAATGAAAGTACTACTTAGGTAATGAATGCATTTTGCAGCACAAGACATTGGAACAAGTGTTTGAATGAAAGTACTAATTAGGTAATGGCTGCAAGATGTACATTCTGAAGCCAGTTGCCTAAGCTTTCATTTAGCATTACTCTACTACAAAACTTGCACAGGAACTAGCAAGAATTTCTTTCCCTTTTTTTTTTTTCCTCCACTAGTTTTGGAACTTTTGTTTCCTCTTCTCCCTTCGAAGCTTCATTTTGTAGCATGAGGATTGTAAGTTTAATTCACTAGATAGGTTATAGTTAGCAATGAGGCTCTTAAATACATTCTCTTTGATATGGAACTTATCGTAGATGACATTAACATTGAAAATTTACACAATTTTAAGGCAATTATTTGCAGTAATTTTTCATTCATATTTCCTATATTTGCTTTCAGTATTATACGAACTTTTTTTCTGGAAAGAAGCTCAAATTTCTGGACCAGAAAAAAAGCTCAAATTTGATAGGGTCAGAATGCGTTTATAAGAACAATCTTGGTGTAGGGGGTTTAAACATTAACAAAACTGAGACTAAATTAGAGGTTCTTCGATTCAAATTCCTAATAATTGGCAGCAAGCCATTAATCACAACCTACGGCAAGAACTGATTTCTAGTCATGTTCTAATGGTTTCGTAGAGAATACAAAAGCAAGCAAGCACACACGTTTCATGGTAGAATACAAGACAAGCCCAACCTTGAAAAAGTAACTGAAAACGACAGTTACAGGCTTAGAGAGACAGAAGATTAGCATACAAGTTCTATTTCGTGCCACTGTTGTGCTTCTGCATTGCTCTCCGAAGTTCACCCAAGAAGTCCATCTGCTGACCTGATATTAACTGCAGAACATGGACAACAAAGCGTCAGTACAAGCATGTCAACGTTGGTGCAGTTGCAAGCTACCCACCCAACCAATAATAGGTGTCCTAGGTTAGAAGTTCATCTTCCCCCTCCCTCTGTTCCTTGCCCTTATCTAGGAAAACATAACGTCAGGTACACTAGAAACATACACGCACAAGTATGAAGGCATCAACCAACTCAAATAGTAAAGTCTTTAGGGTTGGTACTCAAGACCTAGGATTGAATCCCACCTGCATCAGGGGTGAGGGAATTTATAAGGGGATTTGGGAGGATTGTTCCCTACTGCAACCAATGGGACTTTTTACCATCTGTAGAAATATAACAACAATAAAAAACCCAGTGCCTCAAGGGCTTCCGCCAATAAAGGGTTGCCCGGGGGGGGGGGGGACCTTCAGGATACTACCCTAAAAGGAGACTTTGTCCGACCCATTTGTAAAAATAGTAAAGAAAAAAAAAGGCACATGTATAGAGTAGGGGGAGAGAGCAAGAGATGACGCAAGAAAAAGGAAACTCATTTAACGTACGATATTCACCTGGTGAGGGAGTCCAAAGTTTCCCCATACTGGCGCAGCACTTCCGGTGTACATGACTGGTCTCTCTGCAGATTAACCAATGCCACTCAAAATTAGAAGACAACAACAACAAACCCAGTGCCTCAAGGGCTCCCGCCAATGCAGGGTCAAGGGAGGATGTATGCAACCTTATCTCTTCAGGATACACTCAGTATTAGAAGACACCCACTATAAATCAAACTAATGAGGAGCCCAACAAAACTAAAAGACCTAGGTTGATCGCAAATGCTCTAAAACATCAGTAGAACTACATAATAATTTAAACATGAAATTAATTTTGCATCACTTATCTATAACAGAAGAACTCAATGCTGTGCTCAATGGTTTCTCATACTATAAAATTCTAGAACGATCAACTCATTGTTGATGCTATTAACTAAAACTTGAGGTTAAGGTAAATGATCGAAGCTTAAGAAGTAAAAATTTAAGAAATCCAAAACAGCAACTTCACAACTATACCATTGAAATAGAAATTCATACTTACATAAAAGATATGCTTCACCCATGAATATCTCAAATCGTTGCAACTAAGCAAAGAATTTTCCAACTCAGAATTGTCCATCCTAATTTTATATTTATTTTGATGTGATTTTGCTCTATCTTGTGCACACTGCAAGAGCGTTGATATGGGTTTGTTTTGTTTATCTTAAATACTTCCCTTCCTCTTTATATATTCTCTTCTCTAACACAAATAATAGAAAAAAGTCATTCCAATGTACACTTTTACCCAGTGGTTTTTGTTCTAATTTTAAGTCAATTTTCCTAAGCATATGAATGTAACACATTTCTTCAGGTTATAAGCCATGAGTACTAATATAACTTGATAATTTCAAGATCACAACAATACCAAGACATGGTAGGCAATTTACGACATGAGGTAAGATGCTTCTCATATCACTGATGCAATACTGGTGATTCAATCTTGAAGGATAGTGGCCCGTTAAATAAACAGAGAAAAATAAGTCGTGACAAAATTTGCTTAAGTATTGAACAGCACAGTTGCCTCTAAATTCAAGATACCTTCAAAGAGTTACCAAAGTCAAATAAATCAGTCCTTCAGAGGGGAAGGAAAGGGAAGATAAAAATGATATCACGCACCTGATAAATCTACAGAAGGATCCTCATAGCAACGAGTAACAGCTTCCCAGCCTGCATTGTAATATGAGAAGGCAGTGATGAAGTTTGATGATTTATTTACATTAATTAAGCCCCACAGATCATATAAGAAAATCCAGTAAAAGTATAAGTAATAAAGTAAATCACTAGGGGCTTGTTTGTGACTCCTTTCTATATTATTCATTCTTTTCCTTTCGTTTTCTTTTTCTTCTCTTTTTCTTTCTCCTTTAAGGTCAAAGCCCTCAAAAACAACCTATTTACAGGGTAGCAACCTTTATAGGTAAGGCTTCGTATATCTTACCCCACTGGCCCTGCCACAACAGGAGCCTCCTGGAGGCACTGAGTTGTTGTAGTTGTTGTTACTAAGGGCTTGTTTGTATCTCCTTCCCTTCATACTTTATATTTTTAAGAAACTAAATACTAGAATTTGGAAACAACTTTTCTGATTTATTTATTTTTTAATTATTATTATTTTTTTAATGAGTGAAAACTGAAAATAGAAACCAAAAACAAGAAAGTCATTTTCTAAATCTGGTTTTTAGCTTTTCAAAAACTAAAAAATGCAAACAAAAAATATCAAATGGGCCCAAAAGACGGAAACATGATTTTGCAATGAGTATAGCTCCTAACGCTATAACACCACATAACTATCTTTAGCATTTTCAATTTGATATTGTACGCAAATCTTTCCCATAATCATTCAATAAGAAGATTGAACTTCAGGACAGTTTCTGGTTCAGGTCTGATACATAACATTATATTGACAAGTAACCATCAGATTAAGGAAAATATGACATTAACAAGTCGAACCAAGTTCTTTGAATTTGATTCTATTCGAGCTAAACTTAAGCCCGACACATGGATTAAGACACCAGTTATGAGCAATGACAAAAGGCAAGAAAGTAGTCTAATCCACCATAGACTTGACTAAAACACTTTGGCACAATGATATTGATGAAAAGACGAAAAGCTGAGCTCAAGAGACAAAATACAGGAAGAATTGGAGGGGCCATGGAGAGACAAAAAACAGAAAAGAAGCTAGGAAGCTTGAAGAAGACAGAACAAGCCAATAAATAAAGATGAGAAGGAATAGAGAGAAGTGCAAGGCTCTACACAACGACATCTATTCTTCTATTTTATCTGCATTAGTATTATTTTTACATCATCATGATGACCATTTAAAAGCTAAAATCCCCCACATATAGGAGATGACTATAGAGAAGTAAAAACCAAGAACTGGAAAGAACAAATAGGAACAATGTCCTAACAGTGAAAGATCCTCAACCAGATATTGATGATATCATTTGGAAACATAATAGTTCAATGAAATTGGTAATGAAATTCCCAGCAAACCATTATTAGATAAGCTTATTTGTGCATCTTATTTATGAAGATCTTTAGATAGTCGTGATATTTGGAAAAAGGCCACATGTGAAGTAATTAACTCTGGGTCTATTCCTTGCACGAATTCAGCCAGAGGATATGTACACCAAACAACTGTGATTCACAATTTTCCAAGTCTATTTTCCTTTCTCTTCCGTATGCTATAACTCCTTTTAGAGATTCCCCGGCCTAAGGATACATGGAAGGTCAAGTTCGCCAGTATCTATTGATTTAGACTGACCAAAGAAAAGGGGATGGAAAAGTGGACAATGGCATATCAAGTCACAACCCATACCTCGATCTACTTCTTGAAAAGGTAAAGCCACCACCACAGCTTTGCTAATGGCAATTAGGGTCTTCCAAACTTAGACAAGATGTATTTGTTGCAAACACATGATATGGGTGTCCCTTTATTGACACCTTCTAACATACAAGGCCAAGGTAGCTACGCTAAACTCAAAGGTGCTTCAGTAGAAGCTCATCATTAACAGTCAATTGAAAATGTTAATCTCAAGTGTATATCAATAATCACTGATAACTGGAGTTATAGAAGCGGGCTTCTTCGATTAAGTTTGCTTGGATGGATAAAGTAAAGCATCATATTTCACTCAGTTTAGGCTAACAATGCTAGAGAAATTGTGCATCATACAAGGTCATAGCAAGAAATGCAAATAAAACAATTCTGCCCCCCTGCGCCCATGAAAGCAAACCAAAATTTAAAAGGTATGCCCTCTCAGTCAGGAATATTAATGCAATGACCTCTCTTAATTGAAAAAGAAACTTGCAATTTATATGTTAACGTCAAGTAGATTAACATAATGATGGCAATGTAGATGGAAAACTAATGAAAACAAAATGTTCCATTTGAAGAAATGACCAAAATCTGCCTTAGATTGACACTGCAATGGTCAGAAAACAGAGGAAAAGAGCCAGATGAGAAGGAAATCTGCAAAGACATGTATAGAACACATACGATTACGTAAAAGCTGAGAAGCTTCACTTCTACAACATCCGTTTAGGGATATCAATCCTGGATGGAAGCTCTCATTTGAGGAATGACTGCTGCCCACATCTGCATGATCCGCACCTGGGATTGTTTGGAAAGCAGCACCCAGGTTCTTTTCCCCCTCATTTGAATGGCTGCTTATTCTTTCAAATCGTTCTGCCAAACCACGACTACAAATTTCAGCAGACCTAGAAAATATTTGTTGATAAAATAATAAGTAGTTTATACTATATAAAACTAGGCACTAAAATGCTAGACCAAAAGTACAAATTTAAGACTTAAATTAAACAGAGGCACATCCTTGCACCCCACGCAACTCCCTCCTCTTAAAGGAGGCGTACACATTACAATGGGGAAGGAAGTCAGATATCTCCCTCACATCCTCATCTCTCCCCCATGTCTTCTATTTCTTTCCTTGACATCCTCTTTCTCTCTCCCTCATGCTATCTCACTCGTCCCTCTCTCTCACTTGCCTTCTAACCTCCTGCCTCATTCTAAACAAAGTACTTTATTTTTGTTCACTTATCTCTTGTTTATTTATTAACAGGGACTGGTACTAACTTAAACATTAGAGGGTCCTTCACGGGTCCCTCCGACCGTCTACTCATCCTGCAGGAAGTACCAATCGGATGTGAAGTTGCCGGCTTCGTATCCTCACCAGATCCCTCCAACAAGTTTTTCCAAAAACATGACCCAAAAGTAATACTTGTATTAGGAGCCAATAGATGTCCCCACTTTGAATGGTATAATAATAATAATAATAGAAATATAGTAAGGGAAGATACTGCAACCATTCAAAGTTCAGAAACTGCACCAGGATTAAGAGAAACCCAGAAGCATAAGAATACGAAACAAAGATATATGTGTTATGAATCGTTAGAATTTAATTGTAATTTTTATATTAGTGGCTGAGTATTGTTTCAAGGGTTGAGTTTTATGTTTTTAAAACATTAGTTGAAGTCTTTTTAGGCGCCAAATAGGCTAGTGCGTGGGCTGCTGCAGATCTGGCGGGAAAATCTGTTTTTTGGAAGTTTAGTTGGTTAGTCTTGATGCATTGTATTCCTAGGTCTATAAATAAGATCTTAAGCTTGTAATCTCATCAATTGAAGGATATACAAACTGATTTCCTTTTGGAATCAACTCTCTTTTCTCATCTCTTTCTCTATTTCTCATCCCCTTTCACTTCTCTTCTCACCTTAACTCTTTCTTCTACTTGGTTAGACTTTCAATTCTTAATTGGAAGCTAACAATTGGTATCAGAGCTGGTTCAAGCAATCAATTGATTGATTGAGGCTGGCAAAATCAAAGAAAAATATGATCGAAGGCGTTAGAACCAGATCTGGAGCTGGAGGAGCCAATGCACCAGGTTCTGGATTGGATTTTGTTGCTGCAGTTACGAGTTCTGGAGCTAATGTATCAGGTGATCATCACCGAGATTTGAATGACAAGATAGAACAGCTTAATGCTAAGTTTGAGCAACAGCAAATCGAGCTCAAAGCTAGGTTTGATCAGCAAGAACAGAAGTTTCTCGAGAGTAATAATAGCATTCAACAAATGTTGAAATTGATTTTAGATAAAGATTCGTATAAGGAAGAGAGGCTGCAACAAATTGAAGATAACATCAAAAAATTGCAAGATTAGGTTAATAAACAAAAAGAGTCAAGTGTTGATGCGATTTTGAAGCCTGCAAGTCAGATCTCTCAGCAGCAAGAGACCGATCAGCAGCAAGGACATGTTGACAGACCTGAGATTTTGGTGAGGAACCGTGACAAATCCCCGATAGTTCAAGCGACTGCAGGACCTTCAATTAACATTAGATCAGCAGGAAATCAGTCTCTGCAACATGAATTTGATGTAGACAATCAGAATTGAGTCTCTGGACAGGCACATTGCAGACCTGAAGCTTCGAATTCAGACCACAACACCAGGCCTCAGAACTCAATTTTGCAATGCAGTGCTAATTTTGATGAGTTCGAACATTTGGACAGACCTTCTGATCGACATTATCAACATAGAAACGTGAGTAATGACATGATATCTGGTGGTAAGAGTGGTAATCACAGGCAGCCAAGAGTTGAAATTGATCCTTTTGATGGCAAATTACTGGAATCATGGCTTAGAAGGTGTGATAGGTACTTCATGTATTATGACATTCCTGATGATGAAAAACTCCAATTAGCTGCAGTACATCTACATGGCAACCATGAGGTGTGGTATTACAGTTTGTTGAAGAGCAAACCGAACCTTTCTTAGGGCCAATTCGTAGAAGAAATGTGTGAACGTTATGGAGAAGGAGAATCAATGGACGTTGTGGATAATTTTAACAAATTATCTCAAACTTCAACTGTGAGTGAGTACATGCTTAGATTTGAGAATTTAAGAGCCAATTTGCTGTCCGTTTTGTCTATAGCTTCCAAGGATACCGAGTCATATTATGTGTCTTGTTTTATAAGTGGATTAAAGCCTAGGATCAAGAACATGGTGAAAGCCATTGGTCCTAAGACCTTGTCAAGTGCTTATAACAAGGCAAAATTGATAGAAGCCACTCATGTCCAACCGAGTGACAGATTTAAGCAGCCAAACAGCAAGTACAGGCCACAACAGAGAACAGGTTCTGGTTCTGGTGCTGGTGCTGGATCTGGTGCTGGATTTAAACGTGCTGTGGACAGAAGCTCTGTGAGACTTTGCTTTCGTTGTAACCAGCCATATTAGCCTGGTCATAGGTGCAAAACACAAGCAATAATGTGTGCTAAAGGGACCCGTGTTGAAGCTGAAACAGGCAGTGAACATTCAGCAGCAGAAAGTGACAGTGTTGATGATTCTTCACAAGATGAATTGAGTGAAGATGAAGTGGAGATATCAATGAAGGCTTTAACCGGTAGTGGAGCTCATAACACTATCAAAATCAGAGGTAAGGCTCGAAAACATTCCATCATTATCCTCATTGATAGTGGGAGTACACGTAGTTTCATCGATCCTAAGTTGAGTAAGAAGGCAAGGCATGAAGCGATAAAGACTCACCCTTTGCAAGTGATGGTGGCGGATGGCAATTCTGTAACCATTCATAACAAGTGCATAGCATTCCCATGGACTATGCAAGAACATCACTTCACCTTTGATTTCAGAGTTCTTCCTTTGAGAGGTTGTGATATGGTGCTAGGGGTGGATTGGATGAGGACCTTCAACCTGGTTATATTTGATTTTGAGCAGATGACCGTGGCATTTGAGGTTCATGGCACCAAAGTATCCTTGAAAGGCATGTCAGAGGAAGCTCAACTCAAGATAATTGATGGCAAACGTGTGCACGAGGGGATCAAGAAGAAAGCAATACAATGGATAGGTCATTTGTTCATGATAGCTTCGGTTGAGCTGCAGCAGGAACTTCAACCAGAAGTGCAGTCCTTAGTGGATGAATTTGGTGACATCTTTTGAGTCACCTAAGAGTCTTCCTCCTCCAAGGAGTGTGGACCATGCCATTCCTTTGCGTGCAAATGTTGATCCGGTGAAGATTAGGCCTTATCGATATGCACACGGCCAAAAGTCAGAAATAGAGAGGCAAGTGGAGGAACTTCTTCACATGAACTTTATTAGACCAAGCCATAGTCCTTTCGCTTCACCCGTGATCCTTGTGAAGAAGAAAGATGGCTCGACTAGAATGTGTATTGACTACCGCCGGTTGAATGCTCTAACGGTGAAGGATAAGTTTCCCATTCCAATCATAGATGATTTGCTCGACGAATTACATGGTGCGTGCTTCTTTTCAAAGCTGGATTTGAGGCAAGGATACCATCAAATCAGGGTCCTCGAGCCGGATATTTACAAAACAGCTTTTCAGACTCACCATGGCCATTTCGAGTTTGTTGTTATACCTTTCGGCTTGACAAATGCACCGGCCACTTTTCAAGCAGCCATGAACGACGTTTTCAAGCCTTTTCTGAGGAAGTCAGTGCTCGTTTTCTTTGACGACATACTGATTTATAGCTCAACATATGAAGCTCATCTCACTCACCTCTGACAAGAGTTTGAATTGATGCGGCAAAACAAGTTTTTTGCAAAGATGTCCAAGTGTTCGTTTGCTCAAGATAAGCTCGAGTATTTAGGTCATATCATCTCACACGAGGGAGTGTCTACTGATCCTAACAAGATCCGTGCAATGCAAGAATGGGCAATTCCGATCACCTTGAAGAAATTGAGGGGCTTCTTGGGGTTGACCGGGTATTATAGAAAATTTATTAAGGGATATGATTCTATTGCCAAACCCTTAACCGAGCTCTTGAAGAAGGATGCTTTTACATGGAACGAGAGATCTCAGGCCGCATTTGAAGCCTTAAAGCCGCAATGTGTGCTGCACCAGTTTTGGCGATGCCGGACTTTACCGAAAGCTTCATTTTGGAGACCGATGCAAGTGGTACTGGTATAGGGGTTGTTCTTGCTCAAAAAGGGAGGCCTATAGCTTATTTGAGCCAAGCTGTTAGCCCTAAACATCAAGCGATGTCGACATATGAGAAGGAATATTTAGCCATCCTCTTAGCCATGGAGAAATGGAGGCAATACTTGGAGGGTCGTAAGTTCATCATTCGAACGGATCATCAAAGTCTCAAGTATCTCCTTGAACAAAAGATCGTGACGAGGATTCAAAAGAAAGGTCTCATGAAAATGTTAGGCCTTGATTATGACATCGAATATAGAAGTGGCAAGGAGAACACTACTGCGAATGCTCTGTCAAGGCAGTTTGAGGACGAAAACCAGGCCACTTGTGCTGCTGTTACCGTGGTAATTCCTTCTTGGGTGGAAGAGTTACATAAGTCCTATGAGAAGGATCCTTTTGCTCAGGAAAATCTGGTCGCCGCTGTCCTCACACACAATGCAAAGATCGTTGCTGCAGACTCTGGTATCACTGTGCAGCAGGGGCTGGTCCGTGTCAGAGGTCTGTTATATGTTGGTTCAGCCACTGATTTGAGAGAATTGGTCATCCAAGCTTCACATGATGCTGCTTGGGGTGGTCACGAGGGTGTAGAAGGCACCTATCATCGAATCAAAGCATATTTTACATGGCCGAGTATGAAAAAAAGATGTAAGTGATTACGTGAAGTCTTGTGAAGTTTGTCAACAAACGAAGTTAGGAGATCCTCGTTACAAGGGACTTCTTCAACCTCTTCCTATTCCGGAGGGGGCTTGGGTTCACATTAGCATGGATTTCATTGAGGGACTACCGAAGTCCGAAGGCAAGGAGGTCATATGGGTAGTGGTGGATCGTTTCACCAAGTTTAGTCATTTCATTGCTCTTGCTCGACCCATCACCGCTGAAAAATTGGCAAGGATCTTCCTCGACAATATTTACAAATTACATGGTTTGCCTCAATCCATTGTGTCCGATCGAGACAAGATTTTCACAAGTACGTTTTGGAGAGAGTTGTTTAAGTTGATGGGTACTACGTTGGCACTCAGTTCCTCTTATCATCCTCAAACGGATGGCCAAACTGAACGAGTCAACCAATGTGTAGAGCAGTACCTTCGGAGTATGGTCTTCTTGAGGCCCAAGGAGTGGAACCGTTGGCTTTCCTTAGCCGAATTCTGGTTCAATACCCACTTCCACACATCCATTGGCACTTCACCCTTCCAAGCATTGTATGGCTATCCTTCTCCCTCTCCGATGATGTTACAACAACCGAAGAGCACCGGTTCTGCAGTAACAGATTTTATGCAGCAGAGGAGGCAATTGTTGCAAGAACTTAAGGACAATCTCCACCAAGCTCGAGCTCGGATGAAGTATTACGCTGATAAAAAAAGGGTAGACAAAAGCTATGACGTTGGTGACATGGTCTACCTTAAATTACAACCGTATAGACAGTCCTCCTTGGCTGTCAGGCGTAATGCCAAGCTAAGTGCTCGATACTTTGGCCCGTACAAAATTCTGGAGAAAATTGGCAATGTAGCTTATAAGCTCGACTTACCTACCCATTCATACATTCACCCCGTGTTTTACGTGTCCTGACTTAAAAAGCAGGTTAAAAAGGGAGCTGCAGCTGCTCAGGACCCTCCTGCTGCAGAGGGGAATGGTCTGCTGGTGCTACAGCCTGCTGCTATCAAGGCTCGAAGGTCGTTGCAGCATGAACACGGGGCTGTGCAAGAGGTCTTGGTGACTTGGTGCAACTTGGACAAGGGTTTGATGACTTCGGAAGATTGCAATTTCTTGAAGAGTCAATTCCCGAGCTTCACTTCTTGAGGACAAGAAGCTTCTCAAGAGGGAGGGAATGTTATGAATCGTTAGAATTTAATTGTAATTTTTGTATTAGTGGCTGAGTATTGTTTCAAGGGTTGAGTTTTATGTTTTTAAAAAATTAGTTGAAGTCTTTTTAGGCGCCAAATAGGCTAGTGCGTGGGCTGCTGCAGATCTGGCGGGAAAATCTGTTTTTTGGAAGTTTAGTTGGTTAGTCTTGATGCATTGTATTCCTAGGTCTATAAATAAGATCTTAAGCTTGTAATCTCATCAATTGAAGATATACAAACTGATTTCCTTTTGGAATCAACTCTCTTTTCTCATCTCTTTCTCTATTTCTCATCCCCTTTCACTTCTCTTCTCACCTTAACTCTTTCTTCTACTTGGTTAGCCTTTCAATTCTTAATTGGAAGCTAACAATATGTCCCCCAAACCACCCCCACTAGAACCAGTGAAGTGAAAGTTCCAAGACATAACTCCTTTCCATGTAAAAGAAACAGGAAAGAGAACCTCATTAAGATGCGGGTACAGCATATAGAAGAAATCAGGTGTGATAGATCTTCAATTCATTATATCGCTCAAACCTTTTGTGAATGGTATTCCTCCCTAGATCAATTGCACATCAAGGCGATTGACCTTTTATTTGACAAGGAACAGGAACCTTTTCTAGGATTTCTTCCCATAAATTTCTCATCAGCAGCAGCCTCAAATTTAAAAATCAGATCACATTTTGAATAAGGGAAGAATGTCTCTCACTGTACACTGTTCAATGCATAATCCTAACAACAAAACAAGTTTTAGGGCCTGTTTCGCCAAATTGTAAAAAAATTGTTTTTTCTGCAAACACTTTATCTAGAAGCACTTTTACATCCAATGTGCACATTTTTGTCTAAAAATTTTTAATTTTCGCTTCTACTTCTATTTAAAAGAAAAGCACTATTTTCCCTTTTTTTGTTTAAAGCAGAAAAACTTCAAATTCTATTCAAAATCATTTTTTTCCCATACCAAACACCCTTAAAGCAATGTTTTTTCCCCTAAAAAAACACATCTTCACATAAAAGAAGCTTTGTCAAACAAGCATTTGCAACAAATCTGCTAAAATCAGACACATGCTGTATGTCATCTTAAGTTTTCATATGACAACTTCCTTTCTCTCAGTTTCATATTCACTGCCAACTTCTTTTCAGGATACATCAAAGATCAACAGACCCAAAGGAAACTAACAAGCCCTAAGCATAAACCCTACTATCACTATAAAGGAATCCCACTCAAAAGAAGTGAAATTTATTGACCAAAAGACTCAACCATACATAAACCAAAAAAGTAACAAAAAGGAAAATAAAAAAGATCAAGTGAAGATGAACTTGCATTATGGCTCACCTCCAGATTTGCGCCTGTTGAGGCCACGGTTCCTGCATTAACATCAAAAGAAAAGTAAAGTACGCTGCTGCCAATTATTATCAGAAACCAGGCAAGACTTAGTCTAGTGATAATAATCTCCGGGTCAAAAAAGAGCTACCCCGGATCGGATCCCACTAGCTGCTACCCACCAACCATCCTAACCCATGCTAAAAAATATGTATATATTAATAGAAAGTAAAGGAAAAATTGAAAAGAAAAAGAAAATAAAAGGAAAAGGGACCTGAGATTAGGAGGAGCATAGCGTTTGACGGGAGGGGGAGGATCGGAAGGGTTTTCATGCATCTTCTTCTTGTTGTGTGTTAAGCTTCTATTTATTTCTTACTTCCGAATTCCCCCCAACCCCCACTCTCTCTCTCTCTCTCGCCTCAGCCTTCAGGGGAAGGGAGTTCTTGAATCCACTGGTAACTCTCGGACATCCTAAAAGGTGTTATTGCATAGTTCATATGGATCTAATAAACTCTGCATTAGTCTTCTCCCTTATTTTTCTTTTTCTTTCCCTTTTTTTTTTTTTTTTTGTGATCAGCGCATCTTGTTTACATTGCTGCTCCGAAAACTACAAAATCAAAATAAAACTTGAATCCAAATCAATAAAAGTCAACATGTTATTAAAATTAAAATTGGATAAAAATTAATCTATTTAAGATAGTTATTATTGTACTTTATAGACTTTTCGGTCTTATCCTTTCATTTATTTCTCCTACATACGGGCAGATTGGTGGGGCCAACACTCCAAGGCCGTAGCCAAATCTCAACAAGAAAGGGTTTGATGAATAGATTAAAGGGAGCGATGATGGCACATAGGTTAGTGGTGAGCAAGGGCGAATTTAGCTAAAAGGCCTTTATATAATTTTATAGTATGAGACCCAAGAAAAATATAAAGCTCCTCTACTATTTTAAGCCCTCCTCCTTTCCCGTCTTGTCCCCTCGCCCCCCAACCCGTAGTCACCCTTTTTTTTTTTTTGTTGGCCCCCTCCGGTCCTACCCTCCCCCTGTTTTTGTCCTTTCTTTTTTTTTTACCCCCCTCCCCCACATAGTCCTTATTTATCTCTTTCTCCTTGCTCCCCCATTTTTTTTTATTCAAAATTTCTCACTCTCATACTATACTTTTTTTCTCTCCCGTTAGGCCCCACCATGCTTTGTCCCCCGCTCTGTCCTTGTAATTGCAGTTCGTTACTCACTCTCTCACTTCCATTTTAATTCTTAAATTGTTATATTTAGTTTTCCTATTAGTTTAGGGTTTTATTATATTAGATAGAAAGATATGAGTTTAATGTAAAAATTTATGTTATAGGGTTGGACATTGAGTTGTAATATATAATAATAATTACAGATTTTATCATCTAGGTACCATTAGATTTGATTATTTATTACCCAAGTTGTGTTTATGAATATTCTTCAATTATTTCATTATTTGTGTTCATATTTTTAATATTAAGTTAACCAACTATAAATTATAGAATTAGTTTATGAAATTGGTTGATGTATAAGATTTCATTATTAAAGAAAATATATTATTTGTGGCAGATAAAATTATAGAGAGATTTTTTAAAAGAAAATATCCATCCATACAAAATAGTGAAAGTAGACCTTCAAGTCGAAATGACTCTAATTGTTCTTCTATGCCAAAGAAAGTTGATTTGGACAACCTACCTTCCGACCCTGCAAATAGGCTAAAGATTTTCGATTATCACCCTAATCAAAGAGATGAGATAAGGCGAGCATATTGGCATAAAGGGCCTTCTCAGCCCCGTGGACATGATTTTCCTAATAAATTTATTGGAAAAAAGTTGTGGCATTTTAATCCAGCTTGGTTTGATTAATATCCAAGATGGTTGGAGTATAGCATAAAATAGGATAAAGCGTATTACTTGTGTTGCTACTTGTGTAGAGACCAAATTGGAAAACAAGGTGGGAGTGAGGCATTTTGTGACCGAAGGATTCTCATGTTGGAATAAAACTGAAAGATTGGCTACTCATGTGGGTGACATCAATAGTGCTCACAATCATGCTTTAAAAAGATGCGAAGACTTAATGAAGCAAAATCAATCAATTCAAGTTGCTCTTAATAAACATTCAGATACTGTGAAAAATGAATACCGAATTCGTCTTAATGCCTCAATCAATGTTTCCAGAATTTTGTTACACCGGGGATTAGCTTTTCGTGGTCATGATGAGTCTGAAGAATCCGATAATAGAGAAAATTTTCTTAAATTTTTTAAGTACACTGGTGAACAAAATGACGTTGTAGGTAAGGTCCTAATCCAAAGTGCTCCATGAAATCATCAAATGGTTTCTCCAAGCATTCAAAAAGACATTTTTCATTGCTTTGCAGAAGAAATAGTCAATGCAATCATGGAGGATAGGAATAATGATTTGTTTGCATTGGTGGTTGATGAATGTAGTGATGTATCCAATAAAGAACAAATGGCCGTGGTTATGAGATATGTTGATAAAAACGGAATAATGAAAGAAAGGTTTATTGGTATTGTTCATCTTAAGGAGACTTCTGCTAAAGCTCTTAAAGATGCCATTGATTTTTTGTTTGCTAAATATGGGGTAAGCTTATCAAGGGTTCAGGGCCAAGGCTATGATGGAGTAAGCAATATGCGAGGTGGGTTTAAGGGTTTGAAAATTTTGATTCTAAATGAGAAAAAATAGCTTATTATATTCATTGTTTTGCTCACCAACTTCAATTAGCACTTGTAGCTGTTGCTAAAGCAAATCTTGATGAGCAAGAGTTTTTTAGTATGATAAGTACTATGTTAAATATTGTTGGAGCCTCTTGTAAATGTCGAGATACGGTTTGAGAACGCAAAATGGAGAAGATTATGCAAGAAGTTATGGATGGTGAGATTCAAACTAGGACATGATTAAATCAGGAGCTTGGTCTTTAAAGGCCCGGGGATAAGCACTTTCGAATTTATCAAAGCTGTATCCTTCTATTATTGAAGTGCTTGAATTCGTTAGAGATGAAGCTAAAGATTTAGCGCAACGAGCTCAAGCACGTGGTGTTTTGAGATATTTGCTAACATTCAACTTTGTGTTTCATTTGCATTTGATGCAAGGTATATTAGGAATCACCCATGAATTGTCATTGGCTTTAAAAAGGAAGGATCAAGATATCATGAATGCTATGGCACTTGTCCAAGAAGCTAAGTGACGAGTGCAAATGTTGAGAAATAATGGACGGGAACCTCTATTGAGTAAGATATCTTCTTTTTGTGATAAGTATGATATTCCAATATTGAATATGGAAGAAGATTATATTGATCCCAATCAACCACGGCACAAAACTGGTAAGAAGAATTTATATTGTTATCGTGTTGAATTATTTTGTGCTATTGTGGATGAACAATTTGGAGAGCTTAATCATCACTTCACTGAAGCAAATTCAGAGTTGCTCCTTTGTGTGGCTTGCTTGAGTCCAAGTGATTCATTTTGTAATTTTGATATCTCGAAGTTGGTGAGATTGGCTCAATTTTACCCTAATGATTTCTCTGATTTGTCAGAAATTGAAAACCAACTTGAAACCTATATCGAGGATGTGCACACAGATGACAGATTTGCTAATCTTAATAGTCTTGGTGACCTTTCTAAAATACTAGTGGGGACAAATCTTTCTTTTCCTTTGGTGTATCATCTTTTGAAGTTGGCGTTGATTTTGCCCGTGGCAACTGCAAGTGTTGAAAGATGTTTTTCGGCAATGAACTTTGTGCAGACAAATTTGCGGAATCGAATGGGTGATTAGTTTTTGAATGATTGTCTAGTATGTTCTATAGAAAAGCAAATCCTTGAAAATATTACTAATGAATCTGTAACGCATCGTTATGATTCTAGGATATGAGGTTAAGTATTAATAATGCAATGGTTGTAATAGATTAGTATAATTCATTCGATGGAGTCAATTTAGTATCTTATTACAGGGATTAGTGATGTATTAGCTTATGTTAGCTTAAGTGAATGTCAAGGTAGCCATGTAAGTCAAGTTGTTAGTTGGCATGGTCAAGAGTGGAGGCTAAAGGAGGTTATGTCGGTTAGGAGGAGTGTCTTGGTGCATTGTATTGAGCTAACCGCCTTAGGCATTCCTTTAGTATAAGTAGGTTGAACTAGAGTGTAATCTCATTATTGATGAATGAATATACTTCTACTTCTCTCTATTTTCTCATCTTCTTTCACTTCTCTTCTCATCTAAACTCTATCCTATCATAGTTATGATTCAAGATCATTCTTGAATCATAGCAATCATTTTCAAAATATGAGAACTGGTAGAGGACAGTTATGAACAAATATTTTTTTTTTCCCTTTATTGATTGTGATTATGTACCTTTATATATTTTCTTAATCTTTAATAGTATTAGTTTTTGTAAGATCTAAATGTTATAATATGTGCCCCCAGTGATTATTTTTTTCTAGATCCGCCACTGGTGGTGAAGTCGACGTAAAATTGTAAACCATAACTTGAGAATTGGAGAAATAGATAAAGATTTAATACCATAAGGAGGAGCTCCAAATTGAGGAGGTGGGGGAAGACGAGAGACCATTGGTGATGAAGGAGGAGTGGTGGTTTGCAACAGGTTTGGGGTTGTAAGGTAGAAAGCTCAGTTCATTATTTTTGTTAAGTCAATTAATCAAATAAATATATAATAAATTAAATTTAAATTAGGATAAATTATAAAAAACCCCCTGACTTTTACTTTAATAACAGAAAACACTCCTTACAAATAAAACCACTCACTAAATCCCCTTACTTTTGAAAATTTTTTACTTTGCCTTAAAATAACTTTTTTTTGACAATTTTGCCCCTCAAAATAAAATGGTTAAGTGTTTGATTTTATTTTTAGGTAGGGTTTTAAATTTTGAAGAAAAATAAAGATTTTTTTTTATATTTTTAAAAGGGGGGTTTTCTATATTTATTAAAATTATTATTTTAATTAATTATAGTAGTGACATTATAATATCAATAAAAAATATTATATTTTATCTCATAATTTTTTTTTATGAAAAGTTAAAAAATATATTTTATCTTCTGTACTTATAATAATATTACTATAATGAATTAAAATAATTAATTTTTATAAATGTAAAAAATTTTCTTAATTCTTTGTTAAAAACATAAATTTTTTATTTTTTATTTAATAATATAAAACCCTTTCTAAAAACAAAATTAAATATTAGGGAAAAAATGGTCAAAAATAAGTTGCATGGAGTTAAGTGATAAATTTTTAAAAGTGAGGGTTTTTTGTGAGTGTTTTTATTTGTAGGAGGGGTTTTCTATTTTTAAAGCAAAAGATAGGGGGTTTTCTGTAATTTTAACATTTTTCCTTGTAAAGTAATCCATTAGCCAAGTTCTGATGTCTTTGTTTTCTAAATCTTAATAATTTGACTCCTTATAAGCAAGATCATTTTTTTTTTCACAATTTGGATGTGTTTGCTAGGTGTGCTTCTCTTTGTTGGTGGATTTTCTTAAGTCTTACAAGGAGTCAGCATCAACCGATGTTGGGTGGGATGCTATGAATATAATCGAATATCCAGTGAACCAATTCCTTGTCTCTCAGTCTAAAGGAAAGATTTCCTCTTCCTACCTCGTGCCTAAAGCTAAAAGCTGAATGTGGACTTGGCCTAGTCTAGGCATGATTGCACAATCACAGTGAGGGTGGTTATTTGTGATTCAATCAGTTTATGGTAGGGGATTGGTATAGTTTTTTTTGTCTAGTTCTCCTTAAGCGACTGAAACTTTTACCGCATGGGGGATATTTTTGGCTTCAGCTTGTTAATAGGAGGGTACTTTTGCTGAATCGGACTATCTATAAGTATGCCATTTGTAATAGGCCTTCTACCTCTCCTTGGGTTTTCCATGCTATTGTTAATGACATTTGGAGCATAGAATCATCTTTTGTTAATATTTATTTTGTTAGGATCCCTAGATCGTGGAATAAGGTGGCCCATTCAATCACTAAGCTCCATAGTTCTCAAAAAACGTTTCTGTTAGACAACCATAGACACCATTTAAAGTAGCCCGATCACCACCATGGGCCCCACTAGGCAAGATCAAACAAGGCACCAAAGCCGACATGGCAGGTACAACCTTAGATGCCATAGATGTTGTTGAGTACAACTATCCTAAGAACCGCCTCAATTGGCTGAAAGTAGTAAAATGCCAAGAACAAGTAACACAGACCCACCAAGCTTAAATAAATACCAAGTAGGTCTCCCGCTTTTGGGTGCTATCCATCACCCCCAAACTAGTGCACATATGCGCCACTACCTGGGGACTTAGGATCCACCGAGTGCTAAAAGTGGGTCTCATTCCCCTATAACCACCATGGCACACCAAGGTAGGCAGCAACTGATCATGGTGGCACCCAAAGCTCCACCATCGAGACAGGGACAACACTATCTCGTTGAAAGCTTCTATAAATCTGCCCTTTCTCAACGCATTTATTTAGACAAAAACTCTATTTTTCCTCTTTTCGGATAATAAATAGTCCTCAGAACATAGAGTGGGAATCAAACCCATGTTTGATGCCCATCACAACCGAGCAAGACCAGCACCCTTGGCTCCTTCATCCATGGGCACAGTAACTCTTGGCACACACCATTGGTTGGCCACCATTATGAGTATTGCCGCCAAGCTCAAAGGAGATTACTAAGCTCCATGAAGTCAATTACCAATCAAACATAGTTGTTGGCGAGTAAGGTGCTTACCCACCTTAGGCAATTACTAAGCACCTAACTACAATTGTTAGCCAAAGAGTGCTAGTTAAGCCATTTATTAGTTAGGGAGCAATGTCAAGGCATAAGTCAGTCAAGGGCCAATGCTAAGTGTCGGTTAGCTATAGCTCACTTCTTCTTCCAATCTTTATATATGCCCAACAAAAATCCCTAAACCATTGAAAGGGAGTTCTAAGTGATTCCTCGCCTAAGCAAAGCTTTCCCAAGTTTAACTTAAGCCACGTCTAAGCCAAGCTCATTGCTTACAGGCTAATTCTTCCTTCTGGCCAAAATCCATGTATTTTACAAGCCTTTCTCATTATACTATCCCCCTCTCTACTCTTCCTTAAGCTAAGTAATCTATGTGTTTACTTATTTCTCGATTATTCTTATTTTTAGACCTATACTGGCTTAAGTAGTGGAGGGCTTCCCTATGAGCCCTGTTGATTGATTGTTCATCTTGCGGGTTATATATCGTCATACATTAAGTTGCTCACCTTCCTCCCCAAATCCGTCCAACAAGTTTCTCCGAAAAGTGCTGTTTGTGGGAAGGTTAACCAATTCATGTTTGGTCCTATATTTCCTGCAAAAATTATACCTATTATATATATATATATATATATATATATATATATATATATATATATATATATATATATATATATATATATATATATATATATATTACTACTCAACTAGTGTTATAGTTAAAACTTAAACCTTTTTGGTCTATTTGGCCAATTGAGGTCATCCCTTACAACATTGAGATCTTTTGTAAATCTATTAGGCTTCATTTTTAATTTTTACTAAACATTAACTTTCATCATTTGCGCATATTTCTTTTTGTTTAATTGTCTTTTCTTTGCCCTTTCCATATTTAACCAATGATGTTAAAATATGCTAACTAAATTGTATACTTAACTCGGGTTTAGATGAAAAACAACTCCTAAATAGGGCCAATAATTAAATTAGTAATTTCAAGAAGGATTGCTTTTTCATCAAATTGTATTTGTATCATTTATTATAAACTGAGTTAAACTCTCCGTAAAGTCATGTTAAATAATAATCTTTCTAAGTAGCATAGTTGATGGACCCTTTATAATCGATCCACTCAAAATAACATCAACAGATTCAACCAAATTAAGCTAGTAAAAAACCACAAACTTATGGTAGGCATTTTGTTTACACCCCCAAATCAAGGGATTTAAAATGATGTTGTTTAGGGGTAAAAGGACATATGCTCAACACGGGGAATCATGCTCAAGACCCAGAAGTCTTGAGGAGAAAATGATGATGCCTGAGTTCAAATTGCCCCATTAACCAAAGTCTCGATATTGTAGCAGGTTGAGGTGACTAACTAGACTTACAAGCTCGAGCTCAAAGGGATTACTAGAAGTGCTGCAGGAAAGGTAACTACTAAAGCTTAATGCAATTATTTGAGGTGTATTATGAATGTGGGCCTCTAGAATGTTCAAATGAAGATGCACAAAGGTGTGAAAGACTATTGGATCCTGAGTACATGTGTCAAAGCACTTTAAGCTCTAGTCTAGGGTTATGGAAGTATGGGGGATGAAGGTGGCACATATATGCCGCCATTAAAGGACACAACAATTAGAAATTTAACCTATAAATAAAGGACTCTTGTTACTTTGCAAAGGGCCCCAGCACCAACATACAAACTTCTATAATTTTGTCTTTTCGTTAATTTTACAGCACACTTGTGCTTCATCATTTACATCTTCATTAGAATTAGATGCACTTGTAGCTATTGTCTTGCTTGTTTAGCAATATAATCGAGGGCTCAGTTATGGTGCATGAGAAGGTATCCCCTTTTGATAGTCTCTGTCCCCAATCCTTTCGACAAGTTAAGTTTAACGCTATTAGTCTAAGGCTTTGATGGCCAAGCTTAGAGCTTGATTCTGTTGGTCTTAGGTTAGTGACATGGCTTAGTGAGTTAGATGAGTTTAAGTTTGAGTTGTCATTTCAAGCCTTTGACGGCCAAGGCTTTGATCTTAACTGCACCAGTGCTGATCCTGTGCCTGGATACGGTTTGCACCACTTAAATCCTATCAAATTTAAACTCAATTGAAATACTTTAGTTAAGGGTACCGAGCTTAAAAACATGATTGAGTTGGGCTCGAATGAGCTCTTGAACTTGTCTCCATCTCAGTTCCTAGCTCTTAAATGTATGAGGTAATGTGTCCGCGGGCTTTGCTCCGTCACCCCAACTACCACTTGGGCCAGGTCCATATCTAATTTACTTTTCTTATAACATATTAACTAAAAAACACCAAAAGATATTATAATTAATCGGAGCAAAAGCATAATTCACATTATTGTTGCAAATTGAAGTTGGATTCACCCAAAGCATCAACTCGTCTCGAGGTGATTAACTAAGGTCAAACTATGTGTCCTAGAAAACCTAATTAGTTAGTTCTAAATATTAAATAAATGAAATTATTTGTATTTTATGATAAACATACTTGTGATCGTTTTCTAAAACGTTCGATGAGATGAACATTGTCCAAGATAACATGCCATGTTTGGTTTAAGTGGTTAATGAGATTAAACCACAAATAGACTTGGATCAAACTAATGGTATGTTTTCAAAGTATGTTCGTAGTTGGTGATAAGTTTGGACAACTTGTCTAATAAGACTATAATATGATATTTGTGATGACTTGTCTTGGTAATGTGGATATGGATCCAAAAGTATAATGTTGGTGTTGTCAATAAGATTGGAATACTACGTAGGACCATCTGAATTAGTTGTTTCTTTAACTGCTATCAGAAATAATTAATTCTGTAAGACGATAACTCTAAATCCAAGAAACAGTCTTAACTCGTGCATGGATTTTTCGTTGCTTTGATGTGCCAAAAGGATTAGTCAAAGTGCATTAACTTGAATCTTATACCTTGTTAATGGCATGAAGTGTGGCGCGAACAGTTGTTTTACGTGGAATCTATAGTTTCTAACGAGATAAAGATGTCCCCTCAGTTGATTTGCAAATATACAAATAGATTCTGGAATCTTTGTCCAAAGTAATCAATATGTTTAACATTTGGAACTAAAACAGAAATTGTTTATGTATTATTGAATTATTTGAGAAGGGCAAGTTGGAACTACGGCGAGAGATGTAAGAAAAGTAACTATTTACACCCTAATTTTAATAGGGCTTAATAGGGCTAGGACGATGTTGTTTTTGAGTAAAGTGTCACGTGGTCGTGACTTGAGGTTATCCTCGAGGGGGGTTAGGCCTTTGGGTACTATGATAGCGAAGTCTCGAGCCTAGTTCTTGGGAAACATTATTACCCTTGACAAGGGTATTAGCCACTTGAGGCTCAAGATGGCTAACGGGTGAAATAAGCTTGAGCTCGAAGGGCTGCCAGGAAAGCTGCAAGAGTGATAGTCTCCAAACTCGAGGAAGTTACTTGCAGCGCAATTTCAATTGCTTGGTCCTTAAGCTTAATTCAAGGGAACGTGGAGCTTCTAGGGGGACTTCAACTAAAATTTCGGACCTGGGCATCAAGGATTTCCCTCTAAAACTCAAAACACGTTGGTGAAGAATAAACCCACATAAAAGAAAAGTTTAGTGGCCAGACGTGGGTGAAGTTGTCGTGAAAATAGGAGCAGCCGTTATTTTCTTTCTCTATAAATAAAGGACTTTGCGTCTGTCCAAAGTAGTACACATACACTCAAGACAAAACTTCTTCCAATTTTTTACGGCACAGTTGTGCTCTTTTCCTAGGAGTAGCGTAACTTAGCTAGTGTAGATCTTTGATGTACTTACCTCCATTATAATACAGTTCTCAGGCTTCAGGTATGACTTTCCAGTTTTAATATGTTCCCACAAATCGACAAGTTGAGATTTAAGGCTTTAGTTTAAGGCTTTGATGGCCAATGCTTTGTTCCTTGATTGCATTGGTCTTAACATTACTATCACTGCTTTATAAGTTAGGTGAACTTAGGTTAGCGCCATTGATGAGGGATTTGACGGCCAAGGCTTGTCTAGTGATTGAGTTGGTCATAATCCAGTGACCTGAGTACGGTTTTCTCCACCTTAATCTTATCAGACCTAAACTCATTTGAGTTATTATAAGTTAAGGGTGCCAGGCTTGAAAACCGGATTGACTCAGGCTTGTAAGTGGGCTATTAAGTTCTTGGGTTTGTCTCCACCCTAGTTCCAGACTTTTAAGTGTACGAGGTGTTTATGGGCCCTGCTTTGTCACTGTAACTACCACTTGAGTTAAGTCCATATCCTTTAATTTTCTGTCATGAAAATATGTAAAGTCTACAAAAAAAAAAAAAAAAAAAAACCTTAACAAAGCCTTCTTAATTGAAGCATAAGCAGAACTCACAGCCTTTTCTCCAAAAAATGGTGGGTGGTTGGGGTCAAAGATGTGTGGTTCATAATTAGGCTCGCTCCCTGGTCGCGGTGAGTCTCTTTTGCACATTTGTTTTGTTTTCACATTTACGGCGACCACACACACATCACTCGAAACAAAATAGAGCAAACCCTCTTTTTTGGCGACCATAGTGGGACGCTTGAAACGAGGCTTCATTGTCTTTTGCCCATCATGGATTACCAAGATGTAATTACCGCCCATTCACTGATGGTCGGAACCAGGATGTCTAGTGTCCTCGAGCACGAGGAACCAGATGGCTTAGCCCTTATTCGGGTCTCCACTTGAGCATCCTCTAGAACAAAGTCCCATATCTCAAAAGGATGAAAGGAGTCATAGCCACAGCAGCAAAAGTGGTGGTGATGATGACATCCCAGAAGATGAACATATTGGGCTCTATGGCCATTCTCGTAAAAGTTTCATGGCTATGCTCAACCGTCATTGAGAGATTGTGGGCCAGAGGGTTCAACAAACAATAAGAGAAGCCTTCGAGAGGCAACACGCTGAAACATAGCATAATCTTGTGGCTCAGGGGGTGCCTCTATGGGAGCTGTGATAAATGACATTAGAACCTCTATGAACAAAAGGGTGCATAAAGAAGCTGATAGAGCCTTGGTAGAAATGAACTCGACCTTGTCCTCTACTGGTACCTTTATAGTTAAGGATGTGGCTGGGCAGACAATGATTGAAGTCGAGCCTATTTTGGTTAGACAGGATGAGACTCATAATGGCTTGGTCCAAGCCGTTAGGGAGGATATCAGACAGCTAAGGCCTACACCCCCTCCATCATTGCCAACTGGTCACCCTTGTGAGACTCCCTTGAGCTCACGGTTGCTAGTCACTCAGGTGGACTATATGGTCCCTGAGAGAGTGGAAAACCCGTTTGTGGCTAACCCATGTGTCATACACTTGGAATCAAGCCATAGAAACGAAAGCCTGGCTCATGGAGTTGCAAGCCCTTCCAATCAGAGTTTCTCTTTGACCACGAGGGACCTTAATCCTGCTGCACCGTTGTTACCTGTCCCCAAGGCAAGGAGGTATAACAATCCACACCCTCCTCAAGCAGCGGAGGTCACCTCGAGGCCTACTTAAGTCCATGAACTAGGAGTGCAAGGTCATGTCCCTATTATAGGGAACCAGACTTCTCATAATGGACCTCTTCAAGGTTATCATACTAAGGGGCAAATTAACAACCCAAGTCCTCAAGATCAAGACTTGGGGGTTGATCAGACAAGGATAAACCAATAACCGGTTGGTATCCGTGTGCCTCCAAGCACGCCATGTAATCCAAGTCTTGCTGGGACATACTTCATGGCCAAACAAGCGCATGGCCATTATGATCAAGGGGTTTATTTAGGGTTTGGGGGGGCAACAATCGTTCCCGCACCCAATTGTGATGGGTGCTTAAGGGTATCTCGCAGATCCTTCTTAAGATCCCTACCCGCTCAGGGGGTAGTAGCAAGTGCATAATCATGTGCCTAACCTTCCTCTCCAGGATCAATTAGCTATCCTTATTGAGCAAATATATGGGCCAGGTCTCGCAAGGGTCAATAGACCCTTGTATAGTAAACTTTACCCTGACTACATTGGCAGGGATTACCCTTTTCCTCGAGGATACTAAATCCCAGAGTATACCCTCTTGGCAGGGATTACCCTTTGCCTCGAGGATACTAAATCCCTGAGTTTAACCTCTTCTCAGAAGAAGGGACTGTTTCTGCTCTCGAGCACCTGGCGAGATTCAATTGCCAGTGTAGGGTCGCAGCAAATAACTAATATCTCAAATTAAGGCTATTCCCCAGTTCGTTAACTGGGACTGCTTTCCAGTGGTATATCAGCCTCCCTCCTAATTCTATTTACTGTTGGGACGACATGGCCAGACAATTTCAGGCCCAATTCCCTAAAACGGAGTTAGGAACTTCCATGTCAAACTTGGCTCGAATGAGACAAAAGCCGAGTGGGTCAGTGGAAGAATACATTAACCAGTTCAAGTGAGCCCGGTTGAAATGCACTGTAGCTCTTCTTGAGCTTGAATACGCCAAGCTAGCTCTCAATGGCTTGGACATTGAATTCAGGAAGAAATTCCAGGGCTCTAATTTTATGATGCTTCTTCAGCTGCAAAATGTGCCGCTAGATATGAGGCAGTCTTGAAAGAAGAAAGCATTAGGAAAAATGTGTATGGGACATACGTGCATGACTTAATTGAGGAGGAAGAGGATCCTCCATACAAAATTGACATAGCTGAGTACGTTAAGGAACCTCCTATGGTTTGTAATCCTTTGATCAAGAAGGATATTAAAGCTAGGAAGTCTTACCTATCCCAAGACATGAGAAAGTACTCATTTGACCTCTCTTGAGCCAATGTGATATTCGATTGGCTTGAGGCAAATAATAAACTCAAGACCAGGGGTAAACACAAAAAATTGGATCCCAACTCATTCAATGAAGGACTGCGTGATCTTTAGAAACGTTGTTATGATTCAAGCTAAACTTGAATCATAACCTAGGGTTTGAAGGTGAATTACACTTGAAATTAGAGATCTAGATGAGAGAATCTAGAGATTAAGATGAGAATAGAAGAGAATTCGATGAGAGATAGAAGAGAAATGAATAGAACAGAGAAGAGTTAAGAGAGAGAAAGCATTGAAGCTCAAAGAGAGAGAAAGATCAATTCATCATTCAATATTATGAGAATTACAAGAGAAGCTCCTCTAATTATACGAACTAAAGGATTAGAGCAATTACATTGAAGTTGGACACACTTACACAAGCATAGCCACCACTCTTGACTAGTACTAACCGACTTAACTAACATATGACTAATACTAGCTAATACACCCCTAAGTTCAACTAATGGTATAGTAAGTTGGCTCATACTAATGACATATACTACTTATTTACAAACATTGCCTTATTAGTACTCCCCTATATATCCTAGAATCATAACAGTATTTCAAGATGCCATCGAAGCTAGAGAATTGATCTTTTCGGGGGGGAGGACAAATGGGTGTCAATAAAGACCCTTTTCCTAGTCCTACCCATGTCAATATAGTGGAGGTAGTAAAGCTTGACCGTCCTAATAGCATCCAGACTAATGGTAAATTTTTGTGCAGCATGGATGTGGACAAAAGGAATTTGGCCACAGCCAACGCATTGCTTGATAGGATACTCAAATCAGGAACACCGAGGTTTCCTTGAACCACATTGTAAATGGCATATCACGGTTGAACATTCTACACGTCATTGTGAAAGGTTCAAAAGGTTTATAAAGAAGCAATAAGAGGAAGGAACCATTCTTCTCTCTAAGAAAGAAGAACCAGCCATGGTAACTTTCCTAGATGACGATTGGCAAACAGTCTTTGCCTTAAGAAAGCTGGCATAAAAGAAACTCCTGTGCCTCACTAATAACCTCTGTTGGCGTTGTGGTCATAAGTTGGTCCTAAATGAAGAAGCTGAACCTTTTTCCAAAGAAAGGGGTAGCTCTCCAATCGGAGATGCCATCGTCTGGGTGTGCTTGAGGCTTTGTGCCGAAGACTCAAATTGTCATGAGGAAACGATACCCTAAGAGAAACCCGAAGTACAACTTATTGGATGTGGATATTAGCTAGGCACCTCAGCAATCAGGTTATCAGTCATCAGGCATAAGGTTCGGTAATATACGGAGGAGGAATCACCTCGATCTAGAGGTAGCTAGTCCTTCCAACTTAACTCGAACTCAAAAGAGAAGACAGTTGTGCAAGAGGGCTGCTCAATAGAGAATCAAACTTGATTCCCACCTGACTAGGCTTTCTCAAGAAGAAACCAAGATCTTGAAGGGCAACAAGGCCGAGCATGCGGATCTCGAGGATCTAGTCATTGGATCCAGGCCTCCTACTACTAGTAAGGGGCCAACCCATAAGAAACTCAAAAGGTGGGCTAGTCTCTTATCTTCGGAAGGGCAATAAGCTTGGTGGGATCACCTTACCAAGGACCCCCTAGTTCGAGAACCAGCTCCGGACGAGGAGGAGTACTCCCCTCTTAGCATTAACTTAGGGGAACCATTGGATCGTGTCAACCCCACATGGTCTCACATTGAAAATAACTTCCTTGAAGAAGACTTCCCCCAACATGTGGAGGAGTCTCAATCTTCAGAGGTTGATCGCAGCAATCAACCTCAAGAATCAAACATACCAATTAACGCTATCCTGCAACAACAGAGAGAGGATACACCCATGATCGATAGCCCTGAGAAGGAGACAAACCAAGGAGTCCAAATTCAATTCGAGACGTTGCCTGAGAAGGTGGACATCAGAACTACCATACTCCTTCCCTTAGAATTCATGGAAGCTGACACCCAAGAGGGTCTCGAGGGTGATGTAATAGCATCAGATGGGGAGCCTCGAGTCAAGGTCGTGGGTGAAGCAGCAGGCACTAAAAGTACACTTGGCCATTTATCTTTTATAGTTAATACTACAACATCCAAATTGCCTAATGAATCACCTGACATAACGAAGATAATGTTTGATGGACCCAATACTGCCAATAAACACATTAAGACCCTATATATGAAGGCTGAATTCAATGCCATTCTAATAAACATGGTCTTGGTGGATAATGGCACGGCTATCGACGTCTTGCCTTCGTATATGTCTGGGGTCATTAGTAAGTCTCAAGAACACTTACTTACTTCAGATGTGGCTATCTGTGGCTTTTCTGGAGCTACCACCAAATTTGAAGGAGTCATCCCGATTAACTTAACTATTGGTAGCCTAAACAAGCTAACAGCTTTCTTTGTGGTGGAAACTACCTCGAGCTATAATGCTTTGCTTAGTAGGGATTGGCTGCATGCCAATTGTTGTATTTCATCCTCACTTCACTAATTGTTAATCTTCTAGAACCATGGCAAGTATGAGATTATTTTGGCAGATAACAAGGCCATTCATGGCTTGCTCCAACTATGTGAGGCAAAATTCTATGAAGATGATGTGGGACCCCTAGACGTTAAGAGGGCCACTTCATGATCTGCCCAATAAAAGGACACGATAGCCATCCTTGACAGCTCACTAACCAAAGCTAAGGTTGGTCAAGCAGATGTCGAGTCTGAAGATTCCAACTTTTGGAGATACATAGGGGCCCTTCTTGATGTAGAGGACTCCTAAGGCACTCCAAAATCTCAATGCGGAGGCACCAAGACCTCCCAGAAATGGCGCAAGAGGCTATTTCCTTAGCATTAGCAAGGTTCGTGGCCTGGCGTGCTAAGGATCAGCTCTGGGCTAAGCAACCATTTCATGGTTTTCAAGTCCAAGTAGCACAAGAAAAGGAATTGGAGCTCTCTGATCTAAGAGTAGCCCTAGCCAAACTGGAGGATCTAAGGGCTGAAGTCCATGACTTCCTTTATTGGTTAATTTGGGCTCAACAAAAGACCCAAGACTTACCAATCTAGGTGCTCTACTCTCTGAGGAGCAGTACTTGACTTTGCTCTGCGAATTCAAGGATCGCTTTGCTCGGGACCATCATGAGATGCTTGGCCTAAACAGAAAAGTGGTGGAGTATAGGCTCCCTATTAAACCAGGCTTGAAGCCCATCATTCAGGGCCAGAGAAGGATGTCCCAAGAAGTCATAGATTAGGTCAAGGAAGAAATTGAAAGACTCATGAAGGCCAAATTCATCAGGATTGCCAGGTACGTTGAGTGGTTGGCTAATGTCGTCCCAGTCATAAAAAAGAATGGCAAAATCAGGGTTTGTACTGATTTTAGAGATCTGAATGCAGCAACCCCAAAGGACGAATACCCTATGCCTATTGCTGATGTGCTCATCAACTCAACCTCAAGGCATGATGTTTTGACCTTGATGGATGGCTACTATTGGTACTACCAGGTCATGATTGCAAAAGTGATTACCCACAAGACAACATTTAGATTTCTTAGGTCAATAGGGATGTTTGAATGGGTAGCGATGCCCTTTCGTTTGAAGAATGTTGGCGCCACCTACCAAAGAGCCATGAACATAATTTTCCATGCCCTCATTAGCATGACCGTGGAAGGCTATATAGATAATATTGACGCGTCTCATATTTACGCATCTTTTAATTATTTTACGTCAGATTAATTAAAGTTTTATACTTACTTTGACAATTTTTATGTTTTATAGGTTTGAAATTAAAGTTCAAGAAATTATCAAATTTTGGTACAAATAGGACAAAATTCGATGCGTAAGCAATTAAATCAAGTCAATCGCAGATCAGGACGAGATCGTACGAACCCAACATGCACCCAACCAAACTCCAGTCCAACACGTCGCATCAGCCCAACGTAAGCCCACCATCATCCTCAAAAGCAGCCCGACCCAAATCACTGATTCATCAGGCCCATAGTCATCTTCGACCTCCAACTTCGGGCCATGCAACGCAGGCCCATCGACCTAAGCCCACGCTCATCACCAAGCTCACCCGTGACCAAACGCCAGGCCCACATGTGTCCTCTAAAGTCCAGGCCCACACTAGTACACATAGGGTTCAACGAAAGGGAAAATTAGTTTGGAGAGGAGGAAATAAGCTCTGTTTTGGGGGGATATGGGGAGACTTGATTTTCGGGAGTTCGGCAACACTGCCTGACTTAATTCTCTCTTTTTGCTATTTTTAATTTTCCTTTTTGTTAAGTTGGAACGAGAGCGAAATTAGAGAGAAGACAGACATGAGTTTGCTCATCTCCTCCTTCACGATTCATCATTGATGGAGAGCTAACTTGCTTTCTAGGGTTAGATGAAGTCTTAGTCTCTTTACTTTTGTATTACTTTTAATTTGGGTTAATTTGATTGTTTACAAGAATTATTTGGTTGAGATAAATACTTTGAAGTATTATGTTTTTATCGTTTATTCAATTGATATGATTATTGAGTTTGCAACCTTTAATCGTTGATGTTGATATTTATAAATTAATTCTTTGTGCTTGCAGCCTTAAGATTAATTAATCAAGCAATAGTATTCACCGAATAGTTAATTTAGCCTATCTTTCCTATACTTTAGTTAGATAGGGTCAATAATTAACAATACGTTAGGTTGAGCTTATTTTCCTTATGCTTTAGTTAATAGGGTCAATACGCAATACTAACACTATTACCTTAGTAGGTTGAAGCTTGTAGCCAAAACCACTTCCCGTGTGACAATAAATTTAAAAGTTAACGCAAGAATAATTAGCTAATGATGAATTCCAAACCCTAGGTTCCAATTTAATACACTTTTCCCTTTTAAAAGTAGAATACTTAGTCTAATTTTCATTTCGTTACAGTAATTAACACAAAATAATTTTCCTTAAATCATTTTAGGTCACAGAATAAATTCATGTGCTCTTAGTCCCTGTTGTTCGACACCCTTTCGCTCTACACTTCAGTTTAGATGTGTTTAGTAGATAGGGTTTAATATTAAATTTTGATGGACGTAGAAAAACACATCAAGATTTTGGCACCGTTTCCGGGGACTAAACAACGTTCATGATTTTATTTTTGTGATTTTCTTTGATTCTAAGCTTTGGATTTTTAATTTTTTTCTTAAATTATTATTGTCTCTTTTCTTTAAAAAATAAATATAATAAATTTATTTTCTTTTCTTAAAAAAGGGTTAGTTTCTTATTTTCTTTTGTTTTTCGAGGCATTAATTGTTTTGTAATTTTCGTACATAGGTAAATTTTAGGATAGTTTATTATTTGTTTTTCCTTTTAAGTGTGTGTTCTATTTTGTTTGCTAGTTTTAATTTTTAGTTTGTCTTAATTCTTGTGGTTGTTTATTCATGCACGGTCGTCGTTCTTTGTCTCTTGACTTTACTAGATTTGACCCTGAAATTGAAAGGATCTTAAGAGACTTTAGAGCCTAACACCGAATTCAAACCGCAATGGGAGATGAACAACGACCACCTATAGTCCATCAGTTTGAATTACGTTGCCACCTATAGTCCATCAGTTTGAGCTTAAGCCACATACCATACAAATGCTTCCTTCATTCCATGGCTAAGGCAATGAGAACCCGTACACACACTTGGACAGTTTCATGGAGGTTTGCTCAATCTTCAGGATTCCTAATGTGAGTGATAACGCCATCCTACTTTGCCTTTTTTCCTTTCACTTTGAAGGATAAGGCTAAGTATTGGATAGGCACCTTACCTAGTGGGAAGATTAGTACTTGGACTCAAACACAACAAGAATTTCTTAAAAAATTCTATCCCATTAGTAAGTCCAACGCTGCTAGGAGAGCCATTAACACCTTCGCCCAACTTCTAAGTGAAGAGTTTCATGAGAGTTGGAACAGGTTTAGGGACCTTTTACGCGCTTGTCCGCATCATGCTATCCCTAAATGGCAACTGGTCCCGAACTTTTATTATGGATTGAATGAAAAGAGTCAACAATCTGTTGATGCCTCTTGTGGTGGTCAGTTCCTTAGGAAGAATGAGAATGAAATGTGGGAACTGTTCGAATATTTGAATGAGAATTAACAACAGAATGCTGCACGTGCACATTTAAATACTACTAGGTTAAATAGAGGAGTACAAGAAATTGCTCATACTTCTATCTTGGATAAGAAAGTAGACTCCCTTGCCTCTTCTGTGGAGCAGCTTATTTCCTTATTTAAGATGACATTGACTCCGTTTGCTATACCTAATGTGTCTAATGTTCAAAACATGCATAATGCTTGTTCTTCATGTTTTAGTGTCTCTCATTCTACATTTGAGTGCCCCTCTGCTTCACCATTTGTTGAGTGTTCACAGGATTAGGTTAATGCAGCCCAAGGATTCTCAAGGAACGATCCTTACTCCAACACATATAATCTGGGCTAGAGAAACTATCCAAATTTCTCCTGGAGGCAAGGAAAAGAAGGACAAGTCATGCAACAACAATTGAATCCACGACCTCGACAATCTGGTATGCCACAATCTCTTAGTTTTCAACTACAAGGGTATGCTTCTAACTACTCTCAACCTTCTAATTTGAGCTCACATCCGAATTTTGAAGAGAAAGTCTTGAGTCCACTAAAAGGTTTCGAAGATAATTCCTAACTCCGCCACTCCCATACAATCGATCTCAAAGCTAGAAACCTAAATAGGTCAGCTAGCTAAAGCTTTGAGTAGAAGACACGAGGGAAGACTCCCTAGCCAAATCATAGATAACCCTAGGAACTGTGTAAGGCAAGACAACTATCCTCCCCATCAAGAACAAGTCAAGTCCATTACAGTGTTGAGAAGTAGGAAGGAGGTTGACAATGGGATGAGTGTTGAGAGTTAAGTACGCATAAGTGGCGACGGAGAAGAAAAGAGCAAAGAAATAAAGAAGGAGACCGGTGAGGTCACTCACCCTCTTTAGCCAAGTTTTTCCTCGATTGATGTGTATGTTATGATGAGTGTGGGATTAATTGTCCATTTCATTCTCTAAATTCCATGAGATTAAATGATTCTACTCCATTCTTGTTGGTAAGTATTGTCGATCATAGTTGATATTAATGGGTTCTACTCATGCCGTTTACATATTCACTATACACAAGACTTTCGTGTTGTAGAAAATCTGAAAAATATGAGTAAATAATCCTATTTGTCTTGAGTTTTGCAGGCCTGCCCTATTGACTTGTCCTAATCCTTGCGTCTTGATGCGATGTAAAGTACTTGTTGATCAATGTCGATTGTAATATTGTGGTACTTGTTATGCAAAAGCCCAAAAATTGGATACAAAAAGAAGAGGAAACGAAGAAAAAAAAAGAAAAAGAGAAAATGAAAAAATGGAAAGAAAGAAAAAAAAAATTCTCCAAAGAAAAAAAAGGAAGAAAGTGAAAATTGATGTGTACTCATAATAAAGTTCTTCTTTTGGGCCATGTCGATGTCAAAATGTTGTAAAGTGGTCACTCATATGCTACTCAGAATTCTCAATGTATGGGCATGTATTTAGGTGATTTAATAGTGGAGGTGTAAAAAACCTTAGTATATTTGGTTTGATGCGAGAATTTGAGGAGATTCCATAGCATGAGATCCCATTCACGTTCACTTGTGTGCTTAAATTGCATTAGTAGTTTCTATTAATTGATATATGGTTAATGAAATTCTATGATGAGTTTTGAAGTTTAATCATCTAAATTCATTAAATTAGAGAATGCTTTAAACAATTGAATCTTGTCTTGAATTGTAATATATGTGTTGATCTCGGAAAACTTGGTGAAGGATGGGGTAGTTGGTCACTTGAGTCGTCATGTCTATCTTATGCTTTGCTGGAGGATTGACAAAGGTTAGGTGTGGGAGTGTTGATGCGTCTCATATTTACTCTTCTTTTAATTGCTATTTTAATTATTTAATGCCTGAGTAACTATAGTTTTATACTCACTTTGACAATTTTTATATTTTATAGGTTCGAAATTAAAGGTCTAGAAATTGTCAAATTTTGGTGCAAATAGGATAAAATTCAATGCGTAAGCAATTAAATCAAGTCAATCAGAGATCGGGACGAGATCGTACGAACCTGACTCGCACCCGTCCAAACTCCAGTCCAACACGCAGCATCAGCCCAATGTAAGCCCACCATCGTCCTCAAAAGTAGCCCGGCCCAAATCACAGCTTCACCAGGCCCACCGTCATCTTCGACCTCTAGCTTCATCCCATTCAACATAGGCCCATCCACCTCAGCCCATGCTCATCACCAAGCTCACCTGTGACCAAACACCAGGCCCACTTGCATCCTCCTAAGTCCAGGTCCACATCAGTACATGTAGGGTTCAACAAAATTGAAAGTCGGTTTGGAGAGGAGGAAATAAGCTCTATTTTGGGGGAATATAGGGAAACACGATTTTTGGGATTTCTGTAGCACCGCCTAACTCAATTCTCTCTTTTTGTTCTTTTCAAGTTTACTTTTCTTTAAGTTGGAATTATAGCGAAATTAGCGTGAAGACTGACATGAGTTTGTTCATGTCCTCCTTCACTGGTTCATCATTGATGGAGAGCTACCTTGCTCTCTAGAGTTAGATGAAGTCTTAGTCTCTTTACTTTTGTATTACTTTTAATTTGGGTTAATTTGATTGTTTACATGAATTACTTAGTTGAGATAAATACTTTGAAGTATTATGATTTTATCGTTTATTCAATTGATATAATTATTGAGTTTGCAACCTTTGATCGTTGATCGTTGATATTTATAAAATAATTCTTTGTGAGCCTTAGGATTAATTAATCAATCAATAGTATTAACCGAATTGTTAATTTTAGCGTATCTTCCCTATGCTTTAGTTAGATAGGGTCAATATGTGATAATTAACAATGCGTTAGGTTGAGCCTATTTTCCTTATGCTTTAGTTAGATAGGGTCAATACGCAATACTAACAACATTACTTTATTAGGTTGAAGCTGTTAGCCTAAACAAATACCCGTGACACAATCAATAATCCCAATTTAAGAGTTAACGGAAGAATAATTCGCTAATGATGGTTTCAAAACCTTAGGTTCTAATTTAATACACTTTTCCCCTTTAGAAGTAGAAACTTTGGCTCCGTTTGTTTCGGGAGAAAACCACATTCTAGGAAGTGGTTTTCCCTATTTCCTTTGTTTGGCCCGCCACTAGCTTACGGAAAAGGCTTTCTGACGGAAAACCTTTTCCCTCAAATGAGAGAAAATGACTTCCCTTTCAAAACGGGGGAAGTCATGATTCTAAATGGCTCAAAAACTTTCGCAATTATTATAATGCAAATCGAGATTGAATCAAAATCAACTAGACTACACTGTAGGCATTTAACATCACAACATCGGATAAGAATTAGACTGAATAATTAAAAACAGCTTGAATATTAATTTGTTCTTGTTGCAACAGAACAACTTTAATCAAGTTGAATTGTTATATAATATTATAGAAGAAAATTATCTAGGTAATATTTTAGCATTTATTACATAGGTAATATGATATTTCAATAATATACAATGATGTACTTTGAAGTTCAAAAATTTTCTCATAAATCAGGTATCTCTTGCCAAAATTTAGTATATTTTAAATAAAAATAGCAATCTATATGTATCATATATCAAAATGCAATAATTTCTTTTGTCCAAAAATGATAACATGACACATTTTTTGATAATATATAAATAATTTTTGTTAGAATGTGGACAACCTTTTGATAATATAATATTTGTACCATCAATTTTTTGACAAAAATTAGACAAATTTTAATAAAAATTTACCAAAATTTAACACAGTATATACACAAGTGATAAAATTTCTTATCTCATGACACCTCATCGTATATATTAAAATGATAGAGTATTTAGATGATAAATGCTCAAATTTTAGAATACCTAAGAAATAATTTTTCTAATCTATACAGTTTTGATAGTTAACTTTTTATTTTTCTATTTCATATATGTTGTATTATTACTTATGTTATCTTATAAAAAGATATAAAATAATTGATGAAAAATATTTATTTAAAACATACAAGAAGACATCGCAATGGGGAATTGAGTTTTCCTTTGAAACAAATAACGGAAAATCCCACTCGAAATTTATATTTGCTTGGAAAACCTTTTCCGAAGAAAAATCAATTCCTAAATACTACTTTTCCGTCAAAGCAAACAGAGCCTTAGTTTAATTTTCATTTCTTTAGATTAATTAACACAGAATTCCATAATTTTCCTTAAATCATTTTAGGACACAAAATAAATTCACGTACTCTTAGTCCCTGTGGTTCGATACCATCTCGCCCTACACTTCAATTTAGATGTGTTTAGTAGATAAGGTTTTATATTAAATTTTGATGGACGTAGAAGAACATATCAAGATTTTGCCGCCTTTGTCGGGGACTAAGCAATGTTCGTGATTTTATATGATTCTTAGCCTTGGATTTTTAATTTTTTTCTTAAATTATTATTGTCTCTTTTCTTCAAAAAATAAAAAAAATATTTTCTTTTCTTTTCTTGAAAAAGGATTATTTTCTTATTTTCTTTTTTTTTGGAGCGTTAATTGTCTGGTGATTTTCGTGCATAGGTAGATTTTAGGATATTTTATTATTTGTTTTTCCTTTTAAGTGTGTGTTCTATTTTGTTTGCTAGTTTTAATTTTTATTTTGACTTGCTTCTAGTGGTTTTTTATTCATACACGGTCGTCATTCTTTGTCTCTTGACTTTACTAGATTTGACCCTGAAATTGAAAGGACTTTAAGAGACTTTAGAGCCTAACACTGAATGCAAACCACAATGGCAGATGAACAATAACCATGTCCACTTATGGAGTATTTTACTCCCACCACGTCCACCTCACCTTCATGCATTATGTTGCCACCTGTAGCCCATCAGTTCGAGCTTAAGTCACATACCCTATAAATGCTTCCTTCATTCTAAGGCTTTGGCAATGAGAACCCGAACACACACTCGGACAGTTTTATAGAGGTTCGCTAAAACTTCAGGATTCCTAATGTGAGTGATGATGCCATCCTACTTTGCCTTTTTTCCTTTCTCTTTTAAGGATAAGGCTAAGTATTGGTTAGGCACCTTACCTAGTGGGAAGATTAGTACTTGGACTCAAATGCAACAAGAATTTCTTAAGAAATTCTATCCTATTAGTAAGAATAACACAACTAGAAGAGCCATTAACACCTTTACCCAACTTCCGAGTGAAGAGTTTCATGAGAGTTGGGATAGGTTTAGGGAGCTTTTACGCACTTGTCCACATTATGCTATCTCTGAAAGGCAACTGGTCTAGAACTTTTATTATGGGTTGAACGAAAAGGGTCAACAAACTGTTGATGCCTCCTGTGGTGGTCAGTTCCTTAGGAAGAATGAGGATGAAGCATGGGAACTGTTTGAACATTTGAATGAGAATTCATAACAGAATGCTGCACATGCATGTTTAAATGCTGTTACGTTAATTAGAGGAGGAGTACAAGAAATTGCTCACTCTTCTATCTTAGATAAGGAAGTAGTCTCCCTTGACTCTTCTGTGGAGCAGATTACTTCCTTATTTAAAATGACACTGACTCCTTCTGCTATGCCTAATGTATCTAACGTTCAAAACATGCATAGTGCTTATTCTTCATGTTCTAGTGTCTCTCATTCTGCATTTGAGTGTCCATCTGCTTCACCCTTTGTTGAGTGTTCACAGGAATAGGTTAATGGAGCTCAAGGATTCTCAAGGAACGATCCGTATTCCAACTCATATAATCCGGGCTGGAGAAACCATCCAAATTTCTCCTGGAGGCAAGGAGGAGAAGGACAATCCATACAACAACAACTGAATCCATGACCTCAACAATCTGGTATGCCATACCCTCTCGGTGTTCAACCGCAAGGGTATGCTTCTAACTGGTCTCAACCTTCTAATTTGAGCTGGAATTCGAATTTCGAAGAGAAGGTCTTGAGTGCGCTAAAAGATTTAGAAGATTATTCTCAACTCCTCCACTCCCATACACAATCAATCTCAAAGCTAGGAACCTAGATGGGCCAGCTAGCTAACGCTTTGAGTAGAAGAGATGAGGAAAGACTCCCTATCCAAATAGTAGAAAACCCAAGGAACTGTGTAAGGCAAGACAACTATTCTCCCCATCAAGAACAAGCAAAGTCCATTACAGTGTTGAGAAGTGGGAAGGAGGTTGACAATGGGGTGATGTTGAGAATGAAGTACCCATAAGTGGCGAGGGAGAAGAAAAGAGCGAGGAAATAGAGAAGGAGACTAATGAGGTCACGCACCCTTCTCCCATTCTTAGGACTTCTGATCTTCTTTCCTCATAAAAACCTAGAGTACCCTTCCCTCAGGCTTTAGTTGCACCACATAATGGGAAGGACAAGAAGAACGAAGACATTTTGGAGACATTTAGGGAATTAAAGATAAATATTCTCCTTCTTGATGCGATCAAATAGATCCCGGCCTCTGCGAAGTTCATTATGGACTTATTGAACCAAAAGAGGCAATCTAGCTTGAAGGTCCAATGAGCAACCTAAGAGGGGGGTGAATTAGGTTCTTTAGTGATAAATGAAAATTTAAATTTATGAACCAAAAATTTAATGAAAAGTTGAACATAAATGTGAAATGAAAAAGATAAAGAAAAAAAATAAAAGGGATGCACAAAATTTTTTATAGTGGTTCATTTTCAAACCGGAAGCTAGTCTACTTCTCAAGTGACTACTCTTAGTCACTTGAGCCTTTAACTAAGCTCAATGATCCTTTTTAAAAACAGGCTCAGGATCCAATCTTTACAGCAGGTCTTTTTGTATGTAGGCTCGAAACCCAACCTTTTATAACCGATCCTTTTGTAACCGTAGGCTAAGGATCCAACCTTTACAATAGAATAAATTAGAATAAAGCAATGGAAGAATTAAAAGACTCAAATTCTTCACTCTTTCAAGAGTGAATTGACACTTGATCAAGCTTAGCCAAAGCTAAGGATATGCCAATTAAGCTCAATGATCAACAATAAGAGAATAAGTACTCAAATAAAAGCTTTAAAACAAAACTTAAAAATAAACCGTTAAAAGCGCAAGTACGTAAGAGAACTTTTAATCAAAGAATACTTAAAGAGTATTGGATAATTTGAACCAAAGCATTCAAGCTCTATTTATAGGAAAATGAGGGCCTAGGGAATGTTTAAAAGGTTGAAAAAAAAGATTAGAAAAGAAATTAGCTAATTAATTTGATTGATTGGTGGGATTGATTACTTATTTAGCTAATTAATTGATTAATTGAGTCATTTCCAAATTAGCTAAAATTTTTTAATTAATTTGTTTGATTGATAGGATTGATTACTAATTTAGCTAATTAATTTGATTGATTGAGTCATTTCCAAATTAGCTAAAATTTTTGAATTAATTTCCCACTTTGGTTTGATTTTGAATATTTGATTGCACAAATCAAGCTAAAACAATACCCATTTAAATTTGATCATATTTTTCAAAATACCAATGTCAAAATTTTTTTTGATTTATATGCTAGATTGGTTTAATTTTGACTTGAATATTTTTCAAATAAAATTTAAAAATCAATTTTCAAAAATATTTTAAAAATGTTTTTGTTAGAGCATCACATATCAATATTGAGACATGGACTCAATTAATATATCCCGATTCTATGTCCTAGACAGCTTCATACCCTAAAGGGGGAAGGCTGCGTACATCAACCCCCCCAGACCCCGCCTTTGCGGGACCCCTTGAGGCACTGGGTTTGTTGTTGTTTGCTATGTCCTAGACAATAAAAATAAATAACGTCAAGGCGCTTGGACTCGGATTACATTCTCTTCAATTTGGATGAATCTTCTTTTCAAGGTTGATCTCTTTTCTTCTTGATTCATCGTCTTAGAAAGCTTCGTATTCATGATTAAATTTGACGTTCCTATCTTTCTTATGAGTCACTTAAGAACAAGATTGGAGCAATTTTAAATACTGTGACTCACTAAATAGTTGTTATCATCAAAATTACAATATAAATAGCTTTAGGGCCAACAATCTCCCCCTTTTTGATGACGACAAATATTTGGTGTTTTATCTTAAAAATATGAAAGTTATGGTATAGAAATCACCACAAAAACTTACATATGAAGATGTATTTCAGATATGCATTATAGGAACTATAAAGGCTCCCCCTAAGTTGATGCATTACAGAATTTACACATTCAACAAGTTACATCGTTGTCATTTCTAACATTATATATTCAACAACCTATACTTAGCATAGCAAAATGAGCACAATGAGGCATGAATCATGAAACCTAAACATCAATCTTTCTCCCCCTTTGTCATCAACAAAAAGCACAAGAAGGAAGATAAATAAAATAATAATAAGAGCATGTACGGACACAAGAAGAAAAGGAGAACATGGATACATTGCATAATGTAAAAGAGAACGCTGTACAAGAAGTAAAATGTGGCTCCATTTTTATTTTATTTTTTTTTTTTTTTTTGTTTTTAAAAGAAGAGAAGCCTTAGGAGTCGGGGGTCGTTGCCTGCATGATATGAAGTCAAATAGCTTTGGCATTCTGGAGCAGTTTTTAGGTTAAAATGTTGTTAGAAAATGGATTTTTATTGAAAATTTAGAAGAGATTTGAAGAAAAATGGTGGTTTTTGGTGAGATTTGGGAAGAAAAGAGTTAGGGTTTGTAAGAGAGAGAGAGAGAGAGAGAGAGAATTTGAGGAGGATAAAGATGAAGTGAAGTTGGAAAGAGGGACCGTGAAGTTCAAAAACCGATTCTGGACTTTTCCCTTGTGTGTGTCGACACACAGATGCAGAGCAAGTACTGCTACGTGTCGACACACAGTATACAGAACTTGGCTCTATTTTTCTGTGTGTTTACCCCCTTTTTTAAATTTAATTTATTAGAAAGGTCAAGTTCCTATATCCATGAGTTGGATAAGGATTCTTGATCCATTGGAGCCCTTTTTTATGTTGAGTATCAGAACTCAATGTCAAATGAAAGCAATCAAAGTTAAGAAGTTAAATTGCACATGCCAATTCTAGTTCTAATATCACAGAAAATTTCTTCACTTGGAGGTTTAGTAAAAATGTCTGCTAATTGGTCATTGGTGGGAACAAATTTCACAATGACATCTCCCTTAAGCACATGATCACGAACGAAGTGATGTCTTACCTTAATATGCTTTGTTCTAGAGTGTTCAGCTGGATTTTTAGTTTAGCATAAAGCACTAGTATTATCACACATTATAGGAGCATGGTCAATATTAATGCCATAGTCATTTAATTGATGCATTAATCACAACATTTGAGCACAACAACTTCCACATGCAACATATTCGGCCTCGACGGTGGATAAAGCAACTGAATTTTGCTGTTAAACCTTGGCACCAAAGCGTGACCAAGGAATTAAGAAGTACCACTAGTCGATTTTCGGTCCAATCTGTGTCCGACAAATTCCGCATCACTATATCTAACTAAATCGAAGAAATCACATTTAGGGTAGAATATGCCAAAGGAAGGAGTACCAACTAGGTATTGAAATATTCTTTTCACGGCACACAAATGAGATTTCTTAGGACATGCTTGAAATCTAGCACATAAGCATACACTGAGCAATATATCAGGCCTACTAGCGGTAAGGTAAAGAAGGGATCCAATCATACCTCGATATAGCTTTTGGTCCACCTTTTTATCTTTTTCATCCAAATCTAACTTGAGATTTGAGCTCATTGGTGTTGCTATTGCCTTGAAATTTTCCATACCAAATTTCTTAAGCACTTCCTTGATATTCTTGGCTTTGTTGATGACAATATTCGATTAATGCATGCTTTGTTTTTACACCTTGAGAAGGATCACCAATGATTTGACTTATTGGGTGATCTTTCAAGTGTCTCCAATCTCGCGGTAAGTCTTCCTCTTTGGTTTCTACATTTTGGTTATCTACTTTTGGTTCATCCATTTGAGATTTAAGTGTATCTTTTTCTTACTCCTCAGATGAGTGTGTGATGTTTATTGGTTTAATTACTATATCATCATCATCGCAAGAAGTTCTAGAGGGCAAGATATTAAATTCATCAAAGACTACATGTATAAACTCTTCTACAACCTTTGTCTTTTTATTATAGACTCTATATGCTCTTGTTAGGGAGTATCCAATGAAAATACCTTCATCAACTTGTGAATCAAATTTACCAGGATTCATTTTTCCATTATTGTGAATGAAGCATTTGCACCCAAAAGGTTTAAAATATGCAATGTTTGGTTTTCTACCTTTACAAAGTTCATATGGTGTTTTTTTCAAAATTGGTCTTATTAAAGCTCAATTTAAGATGTAGCAAGCAATATTAACGGCTTCGGCCCAAAATGATTTAGGCAAGTTGTTTTCACATATCATGGTTCTTGCCATTTTTTCAAGTGTTCTATTTTTCCTTTCTATCACTCTATTTTGTTGAGGAGTTCTAGGTGCCGAAAAATTATGGTCAATTCCAAAGTAATCATAATAATTTTCAAAATTGCATTTTCAAATTCTCTTCCATGATCACTTCTTACCGAGATAATTTTCAAATCTTTTTCATTTTGCACCTTTTTGCAAAACTTTTCAAATTTATCAAATGCTTCACTCTTATAAGAAAGGAATAGGACCCAAGTAAAATGGGAGTAATCATCAACAATTACAAGTCCATATCACCAAGGCTCAAATGATGAGTAGGACCAAAAAGTCTATATGTAAGAGTTCAAGATGCCTTGATATTGAAACTACATTCTTTGGTTTGAATGAAGATTTAGTTTGTTTTCCATATTGACATGCATTACAAATATGATCTTTTTCAAATTTTAGCTTTGATAATCCTCTAAAAAGATCATTTTTTAAAGTTTTGAAATCAAAACCACACTAGCATGTCCAAATCTTCTATGCCAAATCAAAGGATCATTTTCATTCAAGACACTAAAACACTTTAGTGAATCTACACAATCAAGATCAATCATATAGACATTTTCACATCGAAGACCAACAAGCAAAATCAAGATCCGACCTTACAACAGAATAAATTAGAATAAAGCAATGGAAGAATTAAAGCACTCAAATTCTTCACTTTTTCAAGAGTGAATTGACACTTGATCAAGCTTAGCCAAAGCTAAGGATATACCAATTAAGCTCAAAGATCAATAATAAGATAACAAGTGATGCTCAAATAAAAGCTTTAAAACAAATCTTAAAAACAAACCGTTAAAGCGCAAGTATGTAAGAGAACTTTTTATCAAAGAATGCTTAGAGAGTATTGGATAATTTGAACCAAAGTATTCAAGCCCTATTTATAGGAAAATGAGGGCCTAGGGGATGTTTGAAAGGTTGAAAAAAAAGATTAGAAAAGAAATTAGCTAATTAATTTGATTGATTGATGGGATTGATTACTTATTTAGCTAATTAATTGATTAATTGAGTCAATTCCAAATTAGCTAAAATTTTTGAATTAATTTGACTGATTGATGGGATTGATTACTTATTTAGCTAATTAATTTAATTGATTGAGTCATTTCCAAATTAGCTAAAATTTTTGAATGAATTTCCCACTTTGGTTTGATTTTGAATACTTGATTGCACAAATCAAGCTAAAACAACACTCATTCAAATTTGATCATATTTTTTAAAATACCAATCTCAAAAAAATATTTTGATTTATATGCAAGTTTAGTTTAATTTTGACTTGAATATTTTTCAAATAAAATTTAAAAATATTTTAAAAATATTTTTGTTAGAGCATCACATATCAATATTGAGACTTGGACTCAATTGATATATCCTGATACTAAGTCTTAAACAATAAAAATAAAAAACGTCAAGGGGCTTGGACTCGGATCACGTTCTCTTCAATTTGGATGAATCTTCTTTTCAAGGTTGATCTCCTTTCTTCTTGATTCATCATCTTAGAAAGCTTCATGTCCATGATTAAACTTGATGTTCCTATCTTCCTTATGAGTCACTTAAGAATAAGATTAGAGCAATTTAAACAATGTGACTCACTAAATGGTTGTTATCATCAAAACTACAATATAAATGGCTTTGGGGCCAACCTTGAGCGCATCTGTCAAAAAAACTGTTTTTAGCCAAGCAAGTGAGCTCCATTATGAAGTGTGACACTCCAATTAAGTACAAAGACCTTAGTATCCCCACCATTTCTTGTTCACTTGGAGACTACCCGATCGATAAAGCTTTACTGGACTTAGGAGCGAGTGTCAACATTATTCCTTACTCGATTTATGAGAAGTTAGGCCTGGGGGAGTTGCAACCCACCACGGTGACCTTACAGTTAGTGGATAGATCAACTACAGTCCCCCGTGGTGAGCTTACTAACGTACTAGTGAAGATAGAAAAAGCCACGCTTTTTGCTGATTTCCTTGTGCTTGATATGGAACGTTCTAGTCTTTCAAAAGACCATATCCCTGTCATTCTAGGTCGGCCTTTCTTAGCGACGACCAATGCTACCATTAACTATTGATCTGGGGTAATGGATGTTAGTTATGCAAACATGACTATTAGGTTAAACATTTTTAAGGCTTCTTCGTTGCCCGCTAGTGAGGATGAGTCGGAGTATTTCTGCGTGGATGTTGTTGATGATTTGGTGGACCAAACGCTGCCCTCTATCCTAGTTAGAGACCCCCTAGATGAGTTAACAAAACCTTCAAAAGAGATGCAATGAAGGTGGAACCCGGACATGAAAGAAATTTTGGGTTGGGAGAAGAATCATGTTATAGTTCAAAAAGGAATTGTACCAGGTCGTAGGTTATCTAGAGAGGGCATTGAGGTTGATAAGGCTATGATAGATTTGAATGCTAACTCGCCCCCTCCCTCGAATGTGAAGCAAGTTAGAGCCTTTCTAGGTCAAGCGAGTTTTGATAGATGGTTCCTTAAGGACTGTGGGAAGTGAGTTAGACCATTGACTAGTTTGCAATCTAAGGAAATAAATGTTGAGTTCAATGAGTCTTGGTTAGAAGCTTTTCAAAGGTTGCGGTCTATGCTTGTTGCCGCCCCCATTAGGCATCCGCCCAACCACTCTCTCCCTCTTGAAATCATGTTTGACACTTCTGATTTTGTTGTAAATGTTGTCTTCGGTGAGCTCATTGAAGTGGCTTCTTTGGTTATTGCCATTACTTTATCATCGCTGGACAATTGCGCGCGGCTGAAGGCGTAAAACATAGCACTACTAAAAGACAGCCTAAGTTTGTTAATTCTTGTTTCTAATCCAGTTTTTAATCTGATTATTTTCTTGGAGACTTGTTTTCTCTCTTTTCAGTTCTTGTCCCATGTTGAAAGAGTCATGCATGTTCCGCCACCTTATCAGGTTGCATTTCTCCATCTCACCTCTTTCTTGTGCTTTAATGCTTAATGTTGTTGCATTGAGGACAATGCATGATTTTGGTGTGGGGGTGAAGCTTATTTGCTTGTGCTCATTTTTTGGTCAAATTTTTAAAATTTTTAACATATTAGTGCATTTGAGCATGCATTATAACCTCTTTAGCCAAGTTTTTCCTTGATTGATGTGTATGTTATGACGAGTGTGGGATTAATTGTCTATTTCATTCTCTCAATTCCATGAGATTAAATGATTCTACTCCATTCTTGTTGGTGTGTATAGTCGATCATTGTTGATATTAACGGGTTCTAGTCATGCCGATCACATATTCACTATGCACAGGACTTTCGTGTTGTGGAAAATCTGAAAATTTGAGTAAACAATCCTATATGTCTTGGGTTTTGCAGGCCTGCCCTATTGGCTTATCCTAATCCTTGCCTCTTGATGCTATGTAAAGTACTTGTTGATCAATGTCAATTGTAATATTGAGGTACTTGTTATGCAAAAGTCCAACAATTGGATAGAAAAAAGGAGAGGAAACAAAAGGAAAAAAAAGTAAAAGAGAAAATGAAAATATGACAAGAAAGAAAAAAGTTTCCTCCAAAGAGAGAAAAAGAAGAAAGGGAAAATTGTTGTGCACTCGTGATAAAGTTCTTTTGTGCCATGCCGATGTCAAAAGTTTGTAAAATGGTCGCACATATGCCACTTAGAGTTCTCAATGTATGGACATGTACTTAGGTGATTCAATAGTGTGGGTGTACAAAACCTTGGTATATTTGGTTGGATGTGAGAATTTGAGGGGAGTCTATAGCATGACATCCCATTCACATTCACTTGTGTGCTTAAATTGCATTAGTAGTTTCTATTAATTGATACGTGGTTAATAAAATTCTATGATGAGTTTTGAAGTTTAATCATCTGAATTCATGGAATTAGAGAATGCTTTAGATAACTAAATCTTGTCTTGAATTATAATATATATGTTGATCTCGAAAAACTTGGTGAAGGATGGGGTAGCTGGTCACTTGAGTCGTCATTTCTATCTCATGCTTTGCTCAAGGACTAGCAAAGGTTAGGTGTGGGAGTGTTCATGCGTCTCACATTTACGCATCTTTTAATTGCTATTTTAATTATTTTACGCCTTATTAATTACAGTTTTATACTCACTTTTACAATTTTTATGTTTTATAAGTTCGAAATAAAGTTCAAGAAATTGTCAAGTTTTGGTGTAAACAGGACAAAATCTGATGCGGAAGCAATTAAATCAAGTCAATCGGAGATCGGAACGAGATCGTACAAACCGGACCCGCACCCAACCAAACTCCTGTCCAACACACAGCATCAACTCAATGTAAGCCCACCATCGTCCTCAAAAGCAGCCCGGCCCAAATCACAGCTTCACCAGGCCCACCGCCATCTTCGACCTCCAACTTCATCCCATTCAACATAGGCCCATCCACCTCAGCCCACGTTCATCACCAAGGTCACCTGTGACC